>OX465596.1:180632500-183132500 GCA_950022295.1 Bromus sterilis
GGAGGCCTCCCGGCGCGCCCCCTCCTCCTGGCTGCGCCAGGCACCCTCCTGGGTGCCCCGGACTCCGACCCCGACTCCACTTTGGCTTGAAACCTTCCTTCTGTTGCAGAAATTTTTGCTATATATTTGCCCGGATAGTCCCAGCACCGTATCTCTCGATTTCGCGTGTTTTCTTTCTCGGTCTGTTTCTGCCAGGAAAACTTTCAGCAGATCTAGGTGCCATGGATTCCCCAAGTTCCCCCAAGGACAAGTTCGTCGTCAATGTCATCAACCCTTACCTCGCAGAGGTGAGGAAGCACCCCCAGATCCTTCATGTGGAGGATGGTGTCCTCCACAAGGAAGATCTGAAGGGACCAGTGAAGGAAGGGAGCACCGAGGAGCGGCCGAAGGAGATGGAACATGAGGTCTTCAAGTTCAGGAAGATGGTGGAGCGTGGTGTTGAAGCTAACTTCAACATCATGAACGAGTTAAAGGCTTCCCACAAGAAGGAGATGAAGGAGATGTGGTCAAGTTTGGCCGCACTAGAAGATAAAGTTTGTGAGCTTCAAGCACAAATCTATGATCTGCAGAACCAAAACTGTGAGTATGAACTTAAGTTCTTACACATGGGTTTGGCTACTGAGTGCATGATCTTGGAGACTCAGATGTCCTTCGATACTGGAGAACCTTTGCCCTGGAAGCGCTTCGCCAAGGAAAACATGCTCAACTTCAACAAGAACAAGGATGAGGAGTAAATCTACTCGGGTAATGGCACCTGATACGTCCCAAACGTATCTATAATTTCTGCTTGCTCCATGCATGATTTGTGTGACTTTGACATGTTTTGCTTGAACGTTCATACACTTTTGATCGTATTTGGACTAACAGATTAACTCAGTGCACCCAGTTGGATTAACTCAGTGCACCCAGTTGCCAATTCCTGTTTTTTGTTGTTTTTATATTTCAGGTTTTCCGTCCATTAAAAGTGCCAAATAAATTCCAAAAAAATTATATAAAAAATCAGCGTCCTAGAAACTTCCCGAAGAACCAATGATGGAAGGGAGTGGACCCACCAGGGCCCTAGGAGGGTCCCTGGCGCGCCCCCCCCATGGCGCGCCGGGCACCCTCCTGGCTGCCCTCTGGCCCCCCTCGGTGCCCCCTTTGGCTCCTATTTATTCTTTCGTCGCGAAAACCCTGATTCTAGACCCCTTTTCTCCAGAAGAAATTCCGATCTCCGCCTCCATCGCCGACAAGCTTCGAGGGATCATAGTTCCAGTGCAGGCACCCTGCCGGGACGAGGAAGTGCCCTAGGATTCATCTCCATCGACGTTACTTCCTCCCTCCATGAAGCGGGAGTAGTTCTCCCTCGGGGCCAGGTTTCTACCAGTAGCTATGTGTTCTTCTCTCTCTCCCATGAGGTGATCTTCGTTGTGATCATAGGCTATGTTAATCTAGGGTGATCCCATGATATTTCCCCTTCCTCTATGTATTGGATTGATGTACTCACTTGATCTTATCTTGTATAATCCCCGAGACCATGGTGACAGCGGTCTATTGGACATGGGTTAGAAGAATATTTTCATGAGTGATTTCCTCTTTTGTGTGTTGATTGAAGATTGAGAGTCTCTTGGTGCTTGTCTTTGACTAACCTTGAGATATGTTGTGGTGATTGTAGTACTCTCTTTGGATGGCCGCAGTGACAATGGGAAATCCATAGATTGAGAACTACGAACTCTGAGGTGTGATTTTGCAGCCCTACATAATTCTCGTCCTCTCTTGACCACAAAGGAATGACCTTCGAGTGCGTCTCCATTGCATGTTTTATATGAAATATCATGTGATTAGACTATGTTAATGTTGTTGGGAGTTGCCACTAGTGAAAGTATGAAGCCTAGGCCTTGTTTCCTCCATTGCTACACCGTTTGTGCTCACTTTTGTCACATGTTTGCTTGCTGCACTTTTTATTACAGATTTATATTACTTTGTTTTTCCACTCCTATCACTTGTATTTTACCATCTCTTCTCCGAACTAGTGCACCTATACAACTCCTAGTTGTATAGTTGTATTAGGTGTGTTGGGGACACAAGAGACTTCCTGTATATTAATTGCAGGGTTGCTTGAGAGAGACCATCTTCAACCTCTACTTCCCTGAGTTCGATAAACCTTAGGTCATCCACTTGAGGGAAATTGCTGCTGTCCTACAAACCTCTGCGCTTGGAGGACCAACATATTCTACAAGAATAGAAGCGTGTGTAGACATCAAGGTATTTCTGGCGCCGTTCCCGGGGAGGTAAGCGTTGAAGGTATATCTTTAGATCTTGCAATTAAATCTTTTCGTTTCTTTTTTTTACTTTTCACTAGTTATGCTTATGGAAAACTGCACCCTTAGTTCGTTGTTTGGGGAAGGCCGCTTTACCACACCCGTGGTAGAGAAGTCTCCTCCACCTAGTGAATGTATCCCGTTCAAAATACCACTTAGGATAGTTGAAATAATTATTAATGATTGTTATGATGGGACAGTCGATCCTAGTATTCATTTGTTGAAACTTACAGAACTTTGTGAGTTATTTAAGATTTCAGGTCTGACAAGAGGTGAAGTCATGAAGAATTTTTTTGCCTTGTCACTGAAAGGAAAAGCATTGGAATGGTATAGGCTACTAGATGATTCTCACCTACGGGATTGGGAAGAGAGCCAGTCTCTCTTTTACTCCAAGTTTTATCCTCTTCGTGAAGTTCATGAGAATAGGAATTATATTTACAATTTCTATCCTCACGACGGAGAGAGCATAGCTCAAGCTTGGGGGAGACCGAAAACTTTAATGCTAAAATGTCCTAACCATGGGCTCCCGAAAGATATAATTACTACTAATTTTTATGCAAGGCTCTCTCGACAGGATAGAGACTTGCTTGATGCTTCCTCTATGGGTTCTTCCACAAACGAAAAGATTGATACTAAATGGGAACTCCTTGAAAGAATTCAACGCAATACTGAAGATTTGGAGATCGACAAAGGTAAAGAGTCAGGTATAAATTATGAGTATGATTGCATTAAGTCCTTTGTTGAAACTTCAAGTTTTAATAAGTTTAGTGCTAAGTTTGGGCTTGATTCTCAACTCCTTGTTGATTACCTCAAATATTTTGCTTCACATCTTAATATGCCCAAGGAGAATAGGATCAAGCATCATAAACCTTTTAAAGAGATTTGCAAAGAAAATGAAATTGTTCAGGATGATTGCAACATGCATGATCCAATTCCTAAAAATGAAGTTTTATATAAGCATGTTAATTTTTGTGGAGTGGATAGACCTTGTGAAAGGCCTATGATTGAAGAATAGAAGTATTTTAAGAAACATAAGCATGAAAGAATAATCACTTGGGTCAAATAGTTAAATGAAATTGCTAGAGAATTGTGTGACCTTTATCCTTTTACTTGTGAACTTTGCTGTATAGAGGGTCACTTCAATTTTCAATGCATAAACTTTCAAAACATAACTGTTAACTAGTTGTGTGATAACATGATCACTTCTGATCTTTATGATGAACTTATGTTATTTTTGATGTGTGAAGAGTTATCAGAAAAGAATTATGTGCTAGATGTTAATGCCTTAGGAATTAGCAACACTTTGCAAAATTTCCATCTCTATTGTGTTGTTAATTGCCATGAAAATGATTACATAAATAAGATTAGAAAGGAGAGAACTTTACCAAAGTAAAAAAATGTGTCTTATATCTCTACTAATAAAAAGGGGAGTTTCTCCCAAGTTTCCCCTATTGTTTCTAATGATAAACCAGGATATGTGGAGAAACATCATCTCCAACCACTCCCTCCTAAGGTGAAGAAGAAGAAAAAGAATAGGAGGAGGAAGAGGAGCAAGAAGGAAGAAGAATGGGTATCAAACTGGCCTGAGCATATCCCTCGCATAAATTTTTATCCTAGAGGACAGAAATTTTTGGAAGACGGTGAGCATGATTGAATTCAATATTATCCTGATGTTAAGTCCGTAGGCACTATTGAAGATGATTTTGATTATGATGTGCATGTTACTTTTTGTGATTGGGAAAATGAGTATAATGCTACATATGATCTTGAAAATCTTTTTTGTACCAACTATGAGAGTGATGATATGGAAAGCTCTAAGCTTGGAGATCATAGGATTGCAAGTCCTTTACCCATTAGTGATGTGGTAATTGATAATTCTTTTGCTAGTAAGAATAAATACATCATGTTTACAAATATAGTTGCTAGCAATGATAATGCTCTTCTCTACTATGATGATGTTATAACTCCCATCTATAGTGATTTTAAAGGTACCTATGACATAAGAAGAAATTATCCTTATGAAACTTGTCATAATCATGGAGGGAATTACTCCCTTGTTGAACACCATCTTCCTAATATACAATTAATCTATAGTGTTCAAGTTGTTTATGATAGTCCTACTCCCACTATTACCAATGAGAAAGATTATGTTTATGTGGAGAGTAAGAGTACCCTTTTGCATGTGGATCATGGTAACAATGCTTTATGTGATGCTTATATTGTTGAGTTTATTCATGATCCTACTTAAAATTATTATGAGAAGGGAACTTATTCTTATAGATATTTCAATAATATCAAGTTCCCTCTCTTTATGTTGAAGGTTTCGAAGTTGCACTTATTTTCCCTTCCTATGCTAACATCTTTATGCTTCAATGAGTTATTCCTCTACAAGATCCCTTTGCATAGGAAGAATGTTAGACATAAATGTGTTTGTTATTTGCTTCTTCATGCTCTCTTTTGTTCTTCAACTCTTATTCCTTATTCCTATGAGAGCATCATTAAAATCTTAAGCCGATCTTTATGGCTATAAAGAAAGAGCTCTAGGGAGACAACCCTTAGTTTGAGTTTTTACTTCTGTTTTTAGTGGTCTTGATGATTTTTACTACTGTATAAACATCATTGTATCTTTACTTTTCAAGCTTTGTGCCAAGTATAGCCTCATATGACAAGGGAAGTGAAAGTTGTGACATGCTGTCCAGAAAACTGATTCTGTTCTCGTGACGGGAAAAATCATAATGAATCACCAGTTCATATTTTTTAGCTCAATTGTTTACACAGCGTGCTCTATACAATCACGGAACTTTCGTATGTTCTGAGTTTTTTGATTCGAGTTGCAGAAGTACCCCTAAAAAGTTCTTTACTACTTTCTGTTTTGTTTTTTCACAGATTCTGCCACGGTTTGTCTCTCCTAACTTTTGCAAACCTTAAGCTTGCTTTTTCTTTGCAAAAATCTTTTGGAAATCTTGAGAAACAATAGATCTTCCAGAATATCTTTATATCAAGTGGGGAAAAATTATTTATTAAGGGTACTAACCTCTCTAATCAGCTTATGATGAGTTGTTTATGAAGGAAGTTTTCAAGTGTGCGATGGAAGATGATGAAAGAAGATTCGGGAGTATCAAGCGCTCAACTTTGGGATGCCCCCATGCATCCCCAACAAATATTCAAGGAGACTCAAGCATCTAAGATTGGGGATGCCCCCGAGAATCCCCTTCTCCATGAACAATCATCAGTTCGTCCTTTGTCTCACTATATTTTTATCACTACATGCGTTATGTGCTATGCTTGGAGCGTCTCGCTCTCAGGTTTTATTTTTAGTTTTCTTTAGCTTTTCTTTCTGTTCATAAGAAGTTAGACCCCATCTTGCTTTCTGTGGGAGAGAAACATGCTCCACTTTCAAAATCTAGAACACAACATAGGATTTTTCATGCTTATCTTTTTGCTGTTGTGTGTTCTTTATCTTTTCGTAGCTACTGCTATGTTTAGTTTTAGTCTTAGTTTGTCTTTAGAAAGAGCCTTGGCTTTTGTTTAGTTTTTGCTGGAACTCTCTTTATTTTTCATGTTTATCTTGTTAAGAGAGTTGGTTGCTGCATTGAGTTGCGTCTTGTCTTGAAAGTAGGTAATTGAGGTTGCTATTTAATTTTAGTAGTATCTTGTAATAGTTTTGAGGTATTGATGTGAGTAATGTTTGATATTTTGGTGTCAAGAGCTCTAGCCTATTAGTGATAGGTGTCATATTTTGGGAAATCCGTGTTTATTATCAGAACCTACAAAACTAGTTGAGAACTCTAGCTACTAGATGGATCGCTAATCTTTGGAGGGATCGAATATGAGAGTACACTCACGTACCATGAGTCGAGGATGCGCAAGGATAACCAAACCTCCATACACTCCTCCTTGGGGTACTTGTCTCTTTGTGAACCTCGTTATTAGATTGAGAGTTACCGATAATAAGTGCATGAGTTCTTCGGACTAATGTAAGTATTGAAAGTTGACACTTCCACCTCCTCATATTTGCTAGCCTCTCCCGTGCCGTGAATTTCCTACTTCTCACTCCGAGAGTTGGCGTCCACCTTCGCCGGTACTTCCAAACCCTTGGCATGATGCGCTGTGTCATCATAAACCTCCTTATATCTTTACTCAAAACAGCCACCATACCTACCTATCAAGGCATTTCCATAGCCTTTCCGAGATATATTGCCATGCAACTTCCACCTCTTCATGACTTGGTCTTCATGTCATACATGTTCCTGCAACACTGGCAGCGGCATACATTGCATACATCATGATAGCTACATCTTCTTTATGATTTGAGTACCTTGTAAAGTGTGAAAGATCTTCTATACCCTCTTGTAAATTATAGTCTTTCCCTTAAGTGAGGAAAAGATCCCAAAGAGGACAAATGAGAGTTAAATAGAAAGAGCCATTGAGAGAGAAAGGGGCAACATTATTATCCTTTTGAAAGATCCATACTAGTACTCCCTCTTATCCTTGTACTCCATAGAGATGATCATACATGCATATAGCTATGTGGGGACCTTCACACTATAGAAATTGGCTTGCATATTCCAAGGATTAGCCTCCTCAAAAGAGCTCTAGGTCTTCGTGAGCGAGCAAGTTAGATGCACCCCACTAGTTCCATTGGAGAGCTTTTCTTAGCTCATATGTGCATCCGTTGCATGGCAATCCCTACTCCTCTCATCATATCTATCATTTGTCCTTGTCGCCTATGATTGTCCTCATTGATGTGAGCCGTTCTCACCCTTTTTGTCTTCCTCCTCCGCCATATTGCTCTCTTTGCCATCCTAAGTGTCAACTCTCGTGCTTACGCTCATCCATTTCATGAGTGCTCAAAATATCGAAAAGGAGTGGATCAAATTGACTTGTACCTGGCTAGTGGTCTGGGGACGAGTCAAGATAAGATTCCAAAGAAGACCAAGTGTGAAACTTTAGTAGATTGAGTTCTCAACAAATATACTTTTTCTCTCGTATTCCCATATCCCACTTCTTGCACGCAAACACCATTTGGAGACATTCGAGTAACGGACAGCTAAGAGATATTGCACCTAATGTTCTTTCGTTGCTTGTTTCAATGCTAATATAGACTCTTGCCTGTTATGACTTGAATTGAATTACATACCTTGATTGCTTTACTTTTCAAAGTTCTTATATGGTTGCTAGAATATCACCACAGAAATTATGCTTTTTATCATTTACCTACTCGAGGACGAGCAGGAATTACGCTTGGGGATGTTGATACGTCCCAAACGTATCTATAATTTCTGCTTGCTCCATGCATGAGTTGTGTGACTTTTCCATATTTTGCCTGAAATTTCATACACTTTTGATCATATTTGGACTAACCTATTAACTCAGTGCACCCAGTTGACAGTTCCTGTTTTCTGCTGTTTTAATATATTAGGTTTTCCGGCCATTAAAATTGCCAAATAAATTCCGGAAAAATTATATAAAAAATCAGCGTCCCGGAAGCTTCCCGAAGAACCAAGGATGGAATGGAGTGGACCCACGAGGGCCCCAGGAGGGTCCCTGACACGCCCCCCCCTAGGGCGCGTCGGGCACCCTCCTGGCTGCCCTGTGGCCCCCCTCGGTGCCCCCTTTGGCTTCTATTTATTCTCCCGTCGCGAAAACCATGATTCCAGACCCCTTTTCTCCAGAAGCAATTCAGATCTCCGCCACCATCGCCGACAAGCTTCGGGGGACCAGAATTCCTGTGCCTGCACCCTGCCGGGACGGGGAAGTTCCCTCGGATTCATCTCCATCGACGTTGCTTCCTCCCTCAATGAAGCGGGAGTAGTTCTCCCTCGTGGCTGAGGTTTCTACCAGTAGCTATGTATTCTTCTCTCTCTCCCATGATGTGATCTTCGTTGTGATCATAGGCTATGTTAATCTAGGGTGATCCCATGATATTTCCCCTTCCTCTATGTATTGGATTGATATACTCACTTGATCTTATCTAGTATAATCCCTGAGACCATGGTGACAACGGTCTATTGGACATGGGTTAGAAGAATATTTTCATGAGTGATTTCCTCTTTTGTGTGTTGATTGAAGATTGAGAGTCTCTTGGTGCTTGTCTTTGACTATCCTTGAGATATGTTGTGGTGATTTTAGTACTCTCTTTGGATGGCCGCGGTGACATTGGGAAATCCATAGATGGAGAACTACAAACTCTAAGGTGTGCTTTTGT
The DNA here is from genome assembly GCA_950022295.1 of Bromus sterilis. NCBI lineage: Eukaryota > Viridiplantae > Streptophyta > Magnoliopsida > Poales > Poaceae > Bromus > Bromus sterilis. The sequence continues at coordinate 180,641,009 of OX465596.1, forward strand.
AGCCCTACATAATTCTCGTCCTCTCTTTACCACAAAGGAATGACCTCCGAGTGCGTCTCCATTGCATGTTTCCTGGGAAATGTCATGTGATTATACTATGTTAATGTTGTTGGGAGTTTCCACTAGTGAAAGTATGAAGCCTAGGCCTTGTTTCCTCCATTGCTACACCGTTTGTGCTCACTTTTGTCACATGTTTGCTTGCTGCACTTTTTATTACAGATTTATATTACTTTGTTTTGCCACACCTATCACTCGTATTTTACCATCTCTTCACCGAACTAGTGCACCTATACAACTCCTAGTTGTATTAGGTGTGTTGGGACACAAGAGACTTCTTGTATATTAATTGAAGGGTTGCTTGAGAGAGACCATCTTCAACCTCTACTTCCCTGAGTTTGATAAACCTTAGGTCATCCACTTCAGGGAAATTGCTGCTGTCCTACAAACCTCTGCGCTTGGAGACCCAACATAGTCTACAAGAATAGAAGCGTGTGTAGACATCAGCAACCCCTCAGCTTGTTCCAGGCTTGGGGGAGTGCCCGGTATCTTTATCTTTATCTTTATCTTAAGGAATCAAGTAGACTCGTATCATGTCTAGGGAAGTTATTTTATGAAATAGGTGTTGCATTGAGGTATATCACTCCTTTTGTGGAGAGTTTTGTATCCGTGAGTGTGGAGTCGTCTATGAAGGAATATTAATGAGAATTCTATTGGTTTCTTCGCTGCACTCGGTATTCTCTTCACGTAGTCGACATTATGAGCTGATTCTTATGGGGAGTATTGACCTTATATCAGGCATGTCTTCGAAAACTTTATTTAATCTTGGCAAGTATATCTTTGGTCATACCAACAAGCATGTTTTTCTCAAAGTAGCGACATAGCCAAAACCTTTGTGTTCTTATGCTTGAAGTGTTATGTTGACAAGGAAGAAAACTTGATGTTCCATGCTAGTAATAATGTTTAGGCTTTGTATTGCTTGCATATAAGTCATCATCAATTGTCTGGTCTCTCAAAGCCTTGCTAGCCAAAACTCTGTACCAAGAGGAATTCTGCTTGTACTTCCATACCTTGAAACCAACATCTTCCACTTCAGTCCACCATACCTTCCTATTCGTGGTATCCCACTACCACTCCTAAAGTATATAATTTATGTGCTATCTTTAGATGTTCAAAATCTTCTGCTTTATGCCTCTGATTCAGCTCATGAGGAAGTGGTGGGTAACCCATGATCTTCTTAATTTGGACAAGTTATATCTTGGGATTGCATGTCTAATCTACAAACTATCGTGGATATAACTCTGACAATAGATGTAGGGGTATGAAAGGAGCTAAATGAATTTGTATGCAGAGAGGGTTGACGCAAAGGGAATATACAGGTTAGGCCTCTCCGTAGAGATAAAAACCTTAATCCTGTCCCAGGCTGATTGTGGTGTTCTTTCTTCAGAAATACTGAGAGTATAATGTGTTGCGCGTGCCCATGCCGAAGGGGGAGGGGGGGGCTTATATAGAGTGCGCCTCTGTCTCCCTTAATGCCTTGGCTTAAATGGGTCTTAATTACAAGATTAAATACGTACTTAAATACAAAACGGTCTGCTTATTACTACTAATAAAGGAGGAGAAACGCCTGCAGCATTGAATGCCTCCTATCCGTTGCGTTTCCCATCTTCCGAGTAAGGGCCTCGTCGATTGCTTCCGAGTATCGGTCTACTCGGATCTTGCTGGGCTTCCGAGTAGCTGTGTATTCGGAAGCGACTCCTGGTCTGTGAGTAACATGTTACTCGGAGATTCACAAAGCTTCGTGTCTTTGTTGATTTTATTTTGCTGGGTGTTTTTTGGGGAAACCCTGGGCTTAAGGATACCCCTGGGTTTCCGTCGCTTAGGGGTACGCCTTTAGTATTACCACGACAGTAGCCCCAAGCGCTTTCGGGTGCTCGTAGGTGAGGTGACTGTCATTTGTTAGTCTTTTTGAGGTATGTGAAGATTGAACTCAGCAAGAGGCCCGGAAGGGCTTTATTGATGTTCGAACTATTCCCTCGAGTGCGAGTAGGGCAGGTTAGCGGTAAAATTTGGCAACCCTCAAACGTCTCTCGGAAGAGGTGGACTGAGGCCTCGGAAGGCGTGTCTCGGAGTAAAATGCCTTAAACTCTATATGAACCAAATTTGTAAAGTTCAATGCCCTAGAACCAAATTTGTAAACTATATGAGAGTTTGATTGATGTGCGTTGTGCTTCGCATCTTCCGAGTAGTTGGGGTGGTCCCGAGCTTTGGGTCGAACTCAGATTTGTTCTTTAACAAAGGGTTTTGCCTTGTCAGAGAATCTTCTTGCCCAAATGAGTGGGCGCACTGTTTGGGCCTGTATCCTCGATTCCCGTGGCGGTTTTATAGGGTAATAATTAACTTCCTGTGGGGAAGTGGGGCGGTTTTATGGGGAGAGGAACCGGCAAGCCCATTAGTGGGATGCGGATCTGACGCGTGGCAGATGCCACTGGAGCTATAAAAGCCCCCCTACTTTTCGGCTTGGAGCAGATCCACTCATTTCCCCCCTGCACAGCTATTCCCGCTTCTCTCTTTCGCTTCGCCTCTTCCCTGCCTTCTCGATCTCGCCGCCAAGACATCTCCGCCGGCTGCTCGAGTTCCACCCTGGGAGGCCTCCACTCGCGCTGCCCTTCCGCCGCCGCCGCGACCATGTCTGAGGGGGAGTGGCTGCCGTCGATCGTGACGGAGGACATGCTGTTGGGGTACCAGGACGCCGGCCTGGTTCCCCGCGAGGGTTTCCATCTTCCCGCGGCTGGGGAAGACGAGCCTGCTCCACGGGGCGGTGAGAGGGTTCTCTTACTGTCGCATGTGGATCGTGGTTTTTCTCTTCCTCCACATCCCTTCTTTTTAGATTTTTTGGCTTTCACGGGTGCTCAACTTCACCACCTTGTCCCCAATGCTGTTGCCCTCCTCTCTAGTTTCTTCACTCTTTGTGAGGGGTTCTTAGGCGTAGAGCCCCGCTGGCATATTTTCCGTAGTATATACGCCATTAAGCCTCAGAAGGCGAAGAACTCCGGGGAGGGTGGCGGTGTTGAGTTCAATCATCTCTGTGGCGGCCTGTTCTTGGCTAAGAAGCAGGGGGTGCAGTATTTTGCCTCCTGGGTGCCTGATTCTGTAAAGAACTGGCGGAATAGTTGGTTCTACTGCAAGGTGGCCGAGGGGCCGGGGGTGCGGACCTTGCCTCCTTACTCGGACATTAGGCTGAATTCTTCTCAGGGCTGGAACCCCCGACTCACTAATGCCGATAAGGAGCAGGTGCTCCCCTTGATGCGTGAGGTCATCCGGCTGAAGAAGAATGGTTTGGATGCCATAGATCTGATAGCTGCCTTTGTGATTCGGAGGATTCAGCCACTCCAGGCCAGGACTCGGGGGATGTGGACGTATTCCGGGTTGCAGGATGGCACCCGCTATAGAAACACTGAGATGCCCCTGGACGAGTTTGAAATTCAAATGAAGATAATAACAAGCGTGACCCAGGGTCTTCAGACGACTGGCCGAGTGAGACCCCTTAGCATCGACAATCCTCCCACCTTGGTATGCTGACTCGTGCCATATGTATCTTGAATGTGCTTCATTTGTTGGCTCTAACTCGGACCTCTTTATTTATTGCTACGATTTTACCCAATTCCGGTGGCCTATTCCTCTGGCTCTGTAGCATCCTGCCGAGGAGGATGAAGATAGTACTGCTGGTGTGGGGGTCGGAGTTGAGGCGGGGGAGGAGCTGGAGTCCGAGGTGGCTCGGGCTTAGGCAGCGTCCGAGCAACGCTCAAAGAACAACCAGGACCGCGAGTCGGCGCGGGAGGGGCTTACTCGGACCCGTAAAAGGGCTCATACTCCGAGTGGCGAAGAGGACATCGGGAAGCTTCCTCCCTTGGGCCTCAGCTCTGGGAAGGTTGCGCCCATGAAGAAGAAAAAACTTGTCACTCTTGGGGTCCGAGAGGCTAATCCCTCATGGGGTGCTGCTGTTGAGAAGGCCAAGGGGGCTGGATCTGGTTCGGCCAGGGTTGCTCCCCCGAGGCGTAGCTTGAAGACCGTTCACACGTAATGTTGTTGGTTATCGTATGCTTTCAGGCTCTGTTAGTTTCTCAGGCCCATCCTTAGCTGTTTCATTTTGCAGTATTCGTCCGAGTGGTTCTGAGACGTTGCCTCGGATCGAGGAGGATCCCGAGGTCGAAGCTATGGAGGATGTTAGTACTTGCGAGGTGACTGACTTTCCTGGAATGGACACTATTCCAGAAGATACTGCGGTTGTTGGTGGGAATTCTTCGTTGTTTTCTTTGTTGAGACGTTTCCCACTGTCGTCTTTTCGCTTTTAATTGTTTGTTGTTTCTGCTGCAGACATGGATGTTGACCCTACTGCTGATCCAACTCGGATTGCTGCCGAGTCCACCGCTGCTGGGGTCACTCCTCCTGAGGTGGTTGTTCATGAGGGGACGGTATCCTCTAGGTCTGGTTCCCGAGCTGCTGCACCTGATGCTCCAGCTGGGGAGGCTGTTAAGGAGACCCCTGTCACTTCGGCAGCTGCTCGGGAAGGTGAGCCTGCTAGCTCGGGGGCCATTCCAGTCGGAGCCCCAGTGGAGAGTACTATTATTAGTGGGTTGAAGGAGTCCTTAGTGAAGGCGACTCAGTTTGAGCTGCGGCTGCGGGAGCTAGCATCTGATGCTGAGTTGGTGAAGTCTAACATGCACGTAAGTACTTACGTAAGTTTTCTTACCCAGTGGGTGTAGCCCCCAAGGCTCCGAGTAACTTTGTGAAGTTATTCGGAGTCTTTTGATAGGAGGTTTTTATTTGAGTGAACTTCCAGTGGGAGCACTTCTTAGTGAACCCACTGGGTGTAGCCCCCAAGGCTCCGAGTAACTTTGCGAAGTTATTCGGAGTCTTTTGATAGGAGGTTTTATGTCAGTTAACTTCCAGTGGGAGCACTTCTTAGTGCACCCACTGGGTGTAGCCCCCAAGGCTCCGAGTAACTTTGTGAAGTTATTCGGAGTCTTTTGATAGGAGGTTTTATTTAAATAGGGCGTTCCTCTTGTTTTCATAGGAGGCATGCAAGCTTGGGTCAGCCTTCGTGAAGTTGCAGGAAGAGAAAGCTACTGCTCAGAGTGCGTATGAAGAGCTGCTTGAGGAGCACAACAAACTGAAGAAACATCATGCTGAGGACAATGGTAAAAGCTCTTGGGTTGCTAAGCTGCAGTTGTTCATCTTCTTATTTTTCCGTTTGACGTTGTGCTTGCAGAGGCAGCGAAGAAGGCCTTTGATGCGAATGTCAAGGAAAACGATGATTTTGTTGCTAAGATGAAGAAGGAAATAGACCAGGTTGAGAAACGAGCCAAGGCTCACAAAGCTTTGGAGACCAGTCTTCATTATTACAAACAGGCCGTGAAGGAGAATGAAGATTTCATCTCGAAGCTGGAGTCTGACTTGGAAAAACTATGCGAGCTGCGCGCTGAAGATAAGAAGAAACATCAAGCCGAGTTGGAAACCACTAGGAAGGCGGTGAAGGCAGCTAAAGAGTATTGCGCTGGGCGGTTCGCCGTTTTCAGTGAGACCTCGTTTGGTAAGTTTTTTGCTGTACGAGTTGTGAGAGGGACCTGTTTTCCAGTCTTAGATTGTGTACTCATTGTCTCCCTTGGTGCAGCATATGGGACGGATCCAGATGGCGAGCAAGCACGCATGGCCGACTTTGCGGAAATCATGAAGAGAGACAACTATACGCCAGTGACCACAGAATTTGCTCTGGCTCGGGGACTGCTGACCATGAGGTGCGCTAAAGCGAAGAAATTTTCTGAAGAAGTTATGGGTGCCACCCTGGCCTTGAAGAGCAAGCTATCACCTGACGAGGGAGGCTGAGTGAAATTGGACACTATTGTAGCCGTCCTCCAGGAGGCTCCCCATCAGTTGGCCCTCTGGAAACGCTCAGCGGCTCGGAGTGGTGCGAATTATGCACTGGCATTGACCAAGGCGCACTTTCCGGAGCGGGTCCATAATCTTGAGCGGGTTGGTGGTGGAGATCCGAAAGAAGGTCAGAGCTGCACCTCCTTCCTTCCGCGCTATGCTGAAACTGCTAGCCGAATTGGCTTGATGCCCGATCTGGACTTCTTTGTTGAGTCAACTGGCGTGACCAGTGAGTCGGATGAGGCGGGCGAGGAATGAGTGAAGCGCAGCAAAAGACACTGGTTTGATATTTCCCTCGGGATGCTGAGTGGATCGGTAATAAGTTGCACCGTGTGGTTGTGTCATGACACTCTTTCGTTTTGTTGATGAACTCGTATATTGTTTCTTAGTGGGAAACGAATATTTCTTCCAATGCTTGCTTTTCTTTTTGTATGCATTTTCTAAGTTTTCACTCGAGCTGCGCATAGTTCGGAAGAGAACCTTTTTTTATCGCTTTAAGCAGCCCCCAAGTCTACTTAGACTTGAAGGTACTTAGAGAAATTTTCTATTGATGATCTTGTGGACAAGATCATCAATGCAGATGATGTTGTGCTTCCCCAAGCCTTTGGGGCGTTGGTGAGCACTTAACATAAGTTTTCTAAGTTCTCGTCCGAGCTGCTCGCAGTTCGGATGGAAAACCTGATTAACAGTTTTCGTCCGAGCTGCGCACAGCTCGGAGAAAAACCTGTTTTTACAACTTTAAGCAGCCCCCAAGTCTCCTGAGACTTGAAAGTACTTAGAAAATTTTTCTATTGAAGATCTTGTATACAAGGTCCTCAATGCAGATGATATTGTGCTTCCCCAAGCCTTTGGGGCGTTGGTGAGCACTTAACATAAGTTTTCTAAGTTCTCGTCCGAGCTGCTCGCAGTTCGGATGGAAAACCTGATTAACAGTTTTCGTCCGAGCTGCGCACAGCTCGGAGAAAAACATGGTTTTACAACTTTAAGCAGCCCCCAAGTCTCCTGAGACTTGAAAGTACTTAGAAATTTTTTCTATTGAAGATCTTGTATACAAGGTCCTCAATGCAGATGATGTTGTGCTTCCCCAAGCCTTTGGGGCTTTGGTGAGCACTTAACATAAGTTTTATAAGCTCTCGTCCGAGCTGAGCGCAGCTCGGATAAAAAACCTGATGTTGAGCTATGAAAACAAATTGAGCGAGGCGCATTATGCATACGAAGTAATATTTATGCATATCTTAGAAGCGCGCTCATGCATAGAAGCGGCGTAGTAACTGGGCGTTCCATGCATGAGGCTCTTCTATCTTATTAGTTACATCGTACAGGTGACAGTCCCCATTGTGCAGTACTCTAGAGATGATAAATGGGCCTTCCCATGGGGGAGCTAGTTTGTGGTCCGAAGTTTTCTTGACGCGAAGTACCATGTCGCCCTCTTGGAAGGAGCAAGCTCGGACGTGCCGGTCATGGTATCGGCGAAGGTCTTGCTGATAAAACGTCGAGCGGGTGAGAGCTAAATTTCGTTCCTCTTCCAAGAGATCAACGCCGTCTTGTCGTGCTTCTTCAGCTTCGGCTTCTGTGTACTGGCTTATACGGGGGGCATTGTGCTTGAGGTCACTCGGAAGGACTGCTTCTGAACCTTAGACGAGGAAGAAGGGGGTTGACCAAGTTGAGCGATTGGGAGTTGTACGTAATCCCCACAAGACTGAAGGGGGTTCATCAACCCAAGCGCCCGCTGCTTCCTTTAGTTCCCGAAGTAGCCGAGGCTTGATTCCTTTGAGTATTAGTCCGTTGGGTCGTTCGACTTGTCCGTTGGACTGTGGGTGTGCAACTGAGGAGAAGTTGACCTAGATGCCATTGTACCAACAGAATTTCTTGAATTCAGCCGAGTTGAAGTTCGATCCATTATCAGTAATGATGTCATGCGGGACACCGAACCGATGTATGATGCCTTGCATGAAGCTGACTGCTGTGGCGGAGTCTTGGGTCTTGATAGGTTTTGCTTCTATCCATTTTGTAAACTTGTCTACGGCGACCAAAATGTGGGTGAAGCCATGCTTGCCCGTTCGGAGGGGTCCGATCATATCCAGTCCCCAGACTGCAAATGGCCAGGCTAGGGGGATTGTCTTCATCTCGGAAGCTGGCTTGCGGGGCTGGTTGGCATAAAACTGGCAGCCTTCGCAGTGGTCCACGATGTACCGAGCATCGCTGAGGGCGTCGGGCTAGAAGAAACCAGCTCGGAAATCTTTTGCCACCAACGTCCGACTTGAGGCATGATGGCCACAATCTCCCGAGTGGATGTCTTGTACGATGCAGCGGCCTTCTTCCTCGGAGATGCAACGCTGCGGGACATGAGTGATGTTGTTCCTGTACAGCTCCCCATTGATCACCGAGTAGGACTAGGATTTGCAGACGATCTGCTTGGCTTCTATCTCGTCATCAGGTAACTCCTGTTTTTGCAGGTAAGCAAGGATTGGAAGTGTCCAATCGGGCGGAATAACCTCCACATCAAAAACCAGATCCACTACTGCGGGTATATCCTCTTTGTTGGGGATGTTCTTGTCAGTCAACATATCTGGGTCGGCTTCTAGGAAAGGGTCCTCCTTGACTGTTGGGGAATGCAAATTCTCCAAGTAAATCCCTGGTGGGATCTGACCCCGAGTGGAACCTAATTTGGCTAGGTCATCTGCTGCCTGGTTCTTAACCCTTGGAATGTGATGGACCTCGAGCCCATCAAATATTTTCTCCAATTTTCTCACTGCTACGCAGTAGGTTGTCATTGCTGGACTTCTGATGTCCCACTCTTTCATTACTTGGTTGATTACCAGGTCTGAGTCTCCGAATACCATAAGTCTCCTGATTCCGAGTGAGATGGCCATTCACATACCGTACAGGAGAGCTTCATACTCGGCTTCGTTATTTGTTGCTGGGAAATGAATCTAGAGGACGTATCTCATTTCATCCTTTATTGGTGAGACTAGTACCACCCCTTCCCCTGCGCCCTATAACATATAGGATCCATCAAAGAACATCGTCCAATGCTCTAGCGTTGGCTGTGGGGGATGCTGGACCTCAATCCACTCGGCCAAGAAGTCCACCAGTGCTTGTGACTTGATTGATTTTTTGGCTTGGTAACTGAGGTCAAAGGGCAGTAGGTCCAGGCTCCATTTTTCTATTCTGCCTGTTGAGTATCTGTTATTCATAATTTCCGCCAGGGGAGCTTCAGAGACTACTATGATGGAATGATCCTGAAAGTAATGTGCGAGCTTCTGAGATGAAAAATAAATTCCCATTGCCAGCTTCTGGTAGTGGGGATATCTTTTCTTGGATGGGGTGAGAACTTCGGAGATGTAGTACACTGGTCTTTGTACCTTCTGTGATTTTCCTTCTTCCTCCCTTTCCACCAGTATGGCTACGCTGACAACTCGTCTTGTGGCTGCAATGTATAACAACAGCGGCTCTTTTCCTTGGGGCGCTACCAGGACTGGCCGAGTTGACAGCTGCTTTTTGAGTTCTTCAAACGCCATTTGAGATTCCTCTGTCCAGACGAAATTCGGCGATTTTTTCATAAGTTGGTAGAGAGGTAAGGCTTTCTCTTCCAATCTGCAGATGAAACGGCTGAGTGCTGCGAGGCAACCTGTTAACTTTTGTACGTCTCGGAGCTACTTGGGAGGCCTCATGTTCTGAATTGCCGCGATTTTTTCCGGGTTGGCCTCTATCCCTCGCTCGGAGACCATGAATCCGAGTAGCTTCCCTGCTGGCACGCCAAAAACGCATTTTTCAGGATTGATCCTGATGCTGTAGGCTCGGAGGCTCTGAAAAGTTTCGGCTAGGTCGGCTAGTAAACTACTTCCTTTATCCGACTTGATCACAATGTCATCCACATAAACTTCCACGTTTCTACTGATCTGCCAGATCAGACAATTCTGCATCATGCGCTGGTACGTGGCGCCTGCGTTTCTCAGTCCGAATGGCAGACATAACAGAAACATTTGAATGGGGTTATGAATGCTGTTTTGAGCTCGTCTCGTTCGTATAGTCGGATTTGATGGTAACCCGAGTATGCATCGAGGAAACATAATCTCTCGCAACCTGATGTGAAGTCCATAATCTGGTCAATGCGAGGAAGAGGGAAATGGTCTTTTGGACAAACTTTATTGATATGACGAAAATCAACACAAGTTCTCCAAGATTTATCTTTCTTCGGAACCATTATAGGATTTGCTAACCACTCAGAGTGGAATATTTCCTTAATGAATCCGGCTGCTAATAGTCTAGCTATTTCCTGCCCGATGGCCTTCCTTTTCTCGGAGGAAAACCGTCGGAGGGACTCTTTCACTGGTCTTTCTTTTGGATCTACGTGTAACTTGTTCTCGGCCAACTCCCTTGGGACTCCAGGCATATCGGCGGGCTTCCACAGGAAGATGTCCCAATTCTCACGGAGGAAGTTGACGAGCTCGAGTTCCTATTGGGGATCCAGATCGGTGGCGATGTTGGTGTATTTGTCTTCATCTGTGGGGTGTATCTATACCCTCTTGGTCTCTCCGGCTGACTCGAATGAAGATGTCTTCTTTGGCTGCAGCAACTCGGACGAGTCGGCGGCTTTTTTGTACTCGGCCAGCTCGACCTCAGCCATTTGCTGATCAGCTATCAGGGAACCCTTCTGTAGCAGTTCTTCGGCTTGCTTGTAGTCTCCTGAGACAGTGATCACGCCGTGCGGGCCGGGCATCTTGAGTTTCAGATAGACATAGCAGGGGATGGCCATAAATTTCGCATAGGCCGGCCTTACGAGTAAATCATGGTATGCACTCGGGAAGTCCACTACTTCAAAGGTGATCTTCTCTTTCCGGAAGTTACTCGGAGTACCGAAGACCACATTGAGGGAGATCATTCCGAGTGAGTACGCCTTTTTCCCCGGGATTATCCCATGAAATTCCAGATAGCTTTTGCAGAGCTTGGACATTGGAATATTCATGCTCTTCAGGGTGCTTTCATATAGGATGTAAATTCCACTGCCGCCATCCATCAAGACATTTCTGATCCTGAAGTTCCCATTCCTGTTTCCACCAAAGGATCCACGATCAGGGCGTGCCTTCCCGGGTGAGGAATATGAGGAGGGTGGTCCGACTGATCAAAAGTGATTGGGACGTCGGCCCACTTCATGTAACTCGGAACTGCCGGAGCTGCCGAGTCGACTTCTCTGAATCTTATCTTTTCTACTCTCTTCGACTCTCGTCCTGCGAAGATGACCAGCACTCCGTCTTCTCTTGGGAAACCTTCGCTGTCTAGTTCTGGGCTGGGCGCCTTCTTTTTCCCGGTGGCCTTATCTTTCTGAGGGCCTGCTCTTGCGTTCTGGGCTGCTCTCTTGATCAGGCGGCACTGCCGAGCTGTATGCTTCGGAATAACCAACTTTCCTTCGGCATCATGGGTGGTGTGGAGAGGACAAGGCTGATCCAGACCTTCATCGTCATTGGACGGCTTTTTCTGCCGCGGTTGCCACTCCTTCCGTGCCTGACCCTTGCCATGAAGGCCCGAAGCGTTTGCTGCAGCCACCAGTTCTGCGTCCGTTGGGGCGTCTTCTGCCTTTCTCTTGTTGTTGTTTGAGGTCTTCTGCTTCTGGTTTGTCGCCGGGTTGCCCCCTCCTCTATGCTTCTGGTTTGGCATACTTGTTGGCTATCTCCATCAGCTTCCCGAGTGAGGTGATGTGCGGTGATCTGGACAGCTTGAGACTTAACTCCCTGTACTTGACCCCTTGTTTGAAGGCGTGAATGGCGTGGAACTCGGAGACGCCTTCCACCGAGTTATGGAGTTTGATCCACCTCTGGATGTAGTCCCGAGTGGTCTCGGTATTGCCCTGGACTCATAATTGTAGCTCGGTCAGGCCTCCAGGCCTCTTGTAGGTCCCCTCAAAATTCTTGATGAACACTCTCTCGAGGTCTTCCCAAACCTAGATGCTACACGGGGGGAGCTGATTTAGCCACGCCCGAGCTGAGCCCTCTAACATCAACGGTAGGTGCATCATGGCAATCTCGTCACCACCCCCTCCGATTTGCACGGCTATTCTGTAATCATCCAGCCATGTCTGGGGTTTAGCATCACCTCGGTACTTATCCACCCCTTGAGCTATCCTGAAGTGAGGTGGAATAGGGGCAGATCGAATCCTTTCACTGAAACAAACCGGCCCTGTGGCCGTTGAGGGTCGAGCCAGATCCTGACGATGAGTTCTGGCGCGGTCGACTCGGCTCTGTACAAGATGGCTTCGGGCGTCGTCTTCAACATCAAGATAACGGCCGTCCCGGTGCCGAGGGAACTCTTCTCTCCGCGGTGCGGGCCGACCCGTCCCACGGGCTTCTGTCCTCCTGAGATCTTCATGCCGATACTGCTCTTGGCGATCTTGGCGATGGTCTCCTCGGGGTTCATCTCTGCGCCGAGGCGAATTTTTCTTGTTCCTCCGTGCTTCTCCATAGGGCGTGTGTACTGACAGCGACGTCCTTGTAGGGGGAACTTGGGAATGGATATGCTGCTGTGATTGACTGACAGCAGCGTTTTGATCGACTGCGTTTTGTAACAGAAACGCCAGGTGCTGAATTTCTTCTGCCGCCGATCCACTGGGCTGCAGAGAATTTGCAATCCGAGTTTCCGCTATGAGATTTTCTACTGGGGTACCCATAGCTCGGAAAGGTTCCCGACCTGGGCCCCGCAGTTGACGACTCGTTCTGCTTTGTCTAAGCCGAGCTACCTCCCGAGCTTGACGCTCGAGAGTATTTTCTAGCTCGGCCAGGCGTTCTCGCTCAGCCAAATTAGTTAATCTGGCTGCCTCCAGGCCTCGCCCTTCTGGAGTGCTTGTGTCGATGGGGGTGTTTAGCAGTCGCTCGGCCGCTTCTGCTTCTTCCCTCTCTTCCCGAGTAAGGGGGCAGGGTTGCCGACTTGACTCTCCGAGCTCCAACCTTCGAAAAGCTGAAACACGTCAGTCGGCTCCCGAGTGCCAGCCCTGGATGGGTTGTTCGCTTCATCTCGAGCGTGAGTGTCCCGAGCTGGCGATGGCTGAGAGGGCGGAGTCTCAGCCATGCACACTTCTGCAACCGCGACTGGGGCGTCACTGCTGCCTTGTTGCTCGGCACCTGACTCGGGGTCAGATGCTGCCATGCCTTCTTCTTCAACCAAGTCGAACAGAGGCAAGAGAGATGTTGTGGAGCCTTCTCTTGCGATCAGTTCGTCCAGGTCCTTGTGGGATGATTCCACCGAGTCGATGACTGCCACCTGCTGGACCTTGACCGATTTTCCGCGATGGTGAGCACGCGGGCAGCCCGAACGCTTCTTCTTGTGGCGGACAGATAACAGCGCGGGCGCTTGGCGATGGGCCGACAGCTGGAGGCGCAGGGCCCCCGACTCGTCAGCTCGGAAGTAAACGCTGCCTCTTGAGGGCAGCAATTGTTCCTGGAGCGGAGAATCCGCCAACCAGGCCGAATCATTAGCTATGAAAGCTAACGATCCGAAACGGAAAACCTCTCCGACGATGAGCTCAGAGCCGCGAATCGATGAAGAGGATGAGAAAAACGCCATCTCTATGATTGCTGATCAACTCAGCCCCACGGTGGGCGCCAACTGTCGTGGATATAAATCTGACAATAGATGTAGGGGTATGAAAGGAGCTAAATGAATCTGTACGCAGAGAGGGTTGACGCAAAGGGATTATACAGGTTTGGCCTCTCCGTAGAGATAAAAACCTTAATCCTGTCCCAGGCTGACTGGGGTGTTCTTTCTTCTGAAATACTGAGAGTATAATGTGTTGCGCGTGCCCATGCCGAAGGGGGAGGGGGGGCTTATATAGAGTGCGCCCCTGCCTCCCTTAATACCTTGGCTTAAATGGGTCTTAATTACAAGATTAAATATGTACTTAAATACAAAACGGTCTGCTCATTACATCTAATAAAGGAGGAGAAACTCCTGCAGCATTGAATGCCTCCTATCCGTTGCGTTTCCCATCTTCTGAGTAAGGGCCTCGTCGATTGCTTCCGAGTATCGGTCTACTCAGATCTTGCTGGGCTTCCGAGTAGCTGTGTATTCGGAAGCGGCTCCTGGTCTCCGAGTAACATGTCACTCGGAGATTCACAAAGCTGCGTGTCTCTGTTGATTTTATTTTGCTGGGTGTGTTTTGGGGAAACCCAGGGCTTAAGGATACCCCTGGGTTTCCTTCGCTTAGGGGTATGCCTTTAGTATTACCACGACACAAACCCCTAATACGAGAAGGGACTGGCATGAGTGCCCAGCTCGTAAAAGATAAATACTAACACACAAGTTCCTTCGTGTCGGGACCCGGGGTTAGCGTATGCAAGTACAGTTAAGACATAGTCATATGGTGAGCCGAGAACCGCACCCACTTGTCTAAGCAGACAAGGCCAAGCACTGAAAATTCTCGGAAAGCATCGTACGTGAGGGGCATCCCATCCAGGCCGGATGATCAATTGAGATGGGTCCTCATCGTCCGCACACAAGTCAAATGATATGGGTGGTGAACTCCCATATTCAAAGACAAGTCACCTCAACCATACTACCGACTATCTCAAAACTCTTACATAGACTTACTCCAGCCCGATCACTTAGTCGGGGTCTAGGGCGGGCTCGATCATACCACAAAGTGTGCACGAGACGGAGTCTCGAGCAATCGCATCGCGATGCCCCAAGCTGCACACATCTAAGGGCCACTTGGTGTATGAAAGACCGCCAGCCAGAACACAACTAAGGTCTCGAAAACCCATACAAAGACATGCATGTTATAAACATACACGCAGCACACATCCTTTGTATGAACAGCAGGTACCATTGCAATTCTCTACAAAGTGTACATTTTATTTATAACTCTTATAGAGTACAAACAGAGATCACATACATGTGATCCAACATTACAACACAGGCGGAAGCAAATTATGTCTGAGTACAGACAAGTTTAACAAATGGCTTAAGAAGCCTTATTTAAACACAAAGCCCTCCACGAGGGAACCAGTCGTCTGACTGGGACTAGACTAGTTGGTCTTCAGTCGTCCAGCTCGATGAAGAAGCCACCTTCGGGGTCAGTGGCATCATCTAAAACATAGATTAAGCAAACGTGAGTACAAAGTCGTACTCAGCAAGACTTACATAGGAGCTATACTACTCATGCACATGTATCAAGGTAAAGGGAGGTGGGGTTTCACTTGCAGAAGTGCTAGCTTTAACTTGGCTAATCCTGAACTACGAGTACCAGACTTTGAGGTAAGAAGCGTACACGAGTCCACTGCTTTCTCCAACCAATACACCACTATGGTTCCTTCCTCGACTTCCCCACGAGGAAGCACGCCATAGCACTCACACTTATCTTGGTGTGTTTTAGAAGTATCTGGTTCAAGTTATCTAATAATCAAGCTAAGCTTTCCAAGCAGTCCATAACCGCGGACGCGGCTATTCGAATAGTTTTGTTAACCTTGCAAGGGTGTACCGCTACACACACATGATCATCATTTACCGCCTTTGATCTCGACACCATTCAAGGGGTGCCAGCGAGGATGCTCACCACAACTGTTACCTCATAGCCGATCTAGTCCGAGAAAGCCGCCTACTTGGGTTGGTTACCACAATCGTGAACCCGGCCGGTTTACCGAAGTGGACCCAAGTGATGTGTGCGTGGTGCATAAGCCGGTCTCGGATGAGCCGTTCTCTCACTTAGCAACCAGGCCACGGACCTACCAGAACTCCGAACTATTGCGACATCTGGACATCAAAAGGGATGAGTTAGTAAGTTGAGAGGGGTCAGTGAGCCCAATGTGTGGTTGTACTCTTCATCTTGGATCACCACACAAGAACTCGTACTAGGGCAGTGTTCAACGAGACAACCCACTGTGTACTCCTACACAGCCTCTCATCGTTCACCTTGTATTAGGGTCGATTCACCAACACTTTTCTACCAACTTCAACATGTTCATTCCCATCCCGACTCACATCACAATAACAACATGGTATCATACTAAGCATGCAATAAGCGATAACATTGCAGGGGCCACATGATATCAAACAACTCCTACATTTGCTAGGATTGTGGTTTGCTTACTACTGTGACAAAATGATAGGTCATGCAAAGGAATGGGTTCATCTATGCGGTAGAAACGAATCATGGTGATCATCCTAAACAATGCATAAGCGAGACATGAGAGGGAAGCGGGATTTTATTGACATGATCAATGGTGGTTTGCTTGCCTTGCTGACGAGGTTCGTGTTCGGGGTCTTCAACGTAGTGGGTGACCTCGGGCTCCGGCTCCACTTCTATCAGCAACATGACAATCATAGGATCAACATAATGTACAATGAACAATCACATGAATAAGATTGAAAGGGTGATGTTCATGATACTGGTGTGTTGAGCATTCCATTTAAATGGAGTATATTGCAAATTGAATTGCAAATTCAAACTCCACATTTGAATTCAAATTAACCAAGTTGCATGTGATATTGATTGATCATTTTGAATTATTTTCAAATGTGTATGATATGCCTCTGAAGTGTGGTTGAATTGTAGCTTAATTCCATGGTCCAAGTTGCAAGATCATTTGATTTGAATTTGAATTAAATTCAAATAAACCAAATGACATATGCTACTGGTCCCATTTTAAAATCAACTCAAACAGAGTTGAAAGTTGCATATTTGGAAAGATAATTTTCTCCTGATCATTTTTCATATATTATTTGTCCAATTTGGAGTTAATATGAATTTTCTATGAATTTCCAAAGTTTGGGGTATTTTCTGGATTTTGTGGAATTCTTTTAATTCATTTTGATTTTCTGGAAATTCATAAAATGATTTATTACGTCAGCTGACATGTGGGTCCAGGGTGTCAGTGACTGGGTTAATTAACCCGTGGGTTAAATTAATCCAGTGGCTTAATTAAGCCACTGGGCCCACTGGTCAGTGACCCAGGGGTCATTAGCCGAGTAATTAATAGGGGGGGGGGGTTTGGCTAACTCGCCGGCGGCTAAACGCCGGCGACTGGAGTCACGGCGGCGCTGCACGGGAATGCGAATCCGGCCACGGGAGGGGAAACGGAGGGCACCGACTTGCTTCTGGAGGTCGTCCGCGTCTTCTGGAGGCAACAGGGGGTCACGGGGTGCTTGGAATCGGCGACGGCGACGACTCCGGCGGAAACAGAGAACCGGCGAGGTCCTAGATGACGTTGTGGTGCACGGTTGGAGTTGATTCGGGGCTCGTTCGAACGCTAGCACGTGCAGGAGTCAAACGCGTGCACTGGGGGTTCACGACGAGCACTGGAGCGAGGAGGACGACGACCATGGCGGCGACGAGCTCCTGCGTCCATGGCGGATCCCGAAACGTTGGGTTCCCTTCAGAGGAGTAACCCGACGGTAAGCCTTCTCATCCAGATTGTAGCTCTCTTGCCTATGATGACGATCATAGTAGCTTTTCTGACGAGACTGGGCTGCTTTCAGTTGATCACGAACAATTCTGCTTCCTTGATCATATCCGGTCCAAAGAATTGTCTTTCACCGGTTTCTGACCAGTTTAAAGGTGTTCGACATCGTCGTCCATAAAGGAGTTCAAAAGGATCCATGTTCAGACTAGATTGAAAACTGTTGTTATAAGCAAATTCGGCAAATGGAAGAGACTTCTCCCAATTCTTTTCGAATGAGATAACACAAGCTCTGAGCATGTCTTCAAGAATTTGGTTAACCCTTTCGACTTGACCGCTAGACTGAGGATGGAAAGCCGTACTAAAGGAGAGATGAGTTCCCATAGCATTCTGAAAGCTTCCCCAAAATCTAGAGGTGAAAATGCTACCGCGATCAGAATTGATTTCCAAAGGAACACCATGAAGGGATACAATTCTAGAGATGTAAAAGTCCGCTAACTGGCTAGCAGTTATAGACTCGCGAACCGGAAGGAAGTGAGCAACTTTGGAAAGCCTATCTATGACAACGAAGATAGCATTGTTTCCTGTCTGGGTTTTTGGAAAGCCGGTGATGAGACGCGAGGATATATAGCCCGGAGACGACGAACAAAAATGCGTTCATTTGCCCATACCGACTTTGTCCCATTTCCACTCGGGAATAGACAAAGGTTGAAGTGTACCAGCAGGTCTTTGATGTTCTGCCTTAATGCGACGACAAACATCACATTCGGCAACAAATTGAGCAATGTCTCTCTTCATCCTAGTCCACCAAAATCTCTGGCGTAGATCTCGGTACATTTTTGTGCTACCGGGATGAATTGAGAGGGGTGTGTCATGGGCTTCCTTGAGGATGAGTTGCCTTAGTCCCTTATTCTTAGGTACTACCAAACGATTTTCAAAGAATACAGTTCCTTTGCTATCTGTGGAGAAACATTTAGCAACTCCGCTAGAAATGTTCTCCTTGATCCGGCGAACACCTCGTGCACGCCTTTGGGCAACTATGATTTGATCCTCAAGAGTTGGTTTCGCCACCAAGGTAGAAAGGTAGCCAAGAGGAACAATCTCAAGATTGAGCTTGCGAAAGTCCTCATGAAGAAGTGGCTGATACTGTTGTAACATGAGGTTGTTACAATACGACTTACGACTTAGTGCATCAGCCATGACATTGGCTTTGCCTGGGGTGTAAGAAATTACTACGTCATAATCTTTTATCAACTCAATCCAGCGTCTTTGCCTGAGATTAAGATCTGGCTGGGTGAAAATATATTTGAGGCTTTGGTGGTCGGACTAGATCTCGCAACGGTTACCACGGAGGTAATGTCGCCAAGTTGTTAGGGCATGAACTACGACAGCGAGTTCAAGGTCATGGGTAGGATAGTTCTCTTCATGTGGCCGCAACTGGCGTGAAGCATAAGCTACCACATGTCGATCTTGCAGAAGTATGCATCCTAACCCTTGCCGTGATGCGTCACAATAGATCTCGAAATCCTTTTTGGTGTCTGGAGGTGCAAGTACGGGTACAGAAGTCAATCTTCTTTTTAGCTCTTGAAAGCTTTCCTTGCACTTGGGAGTCCATAGGAATTTCTGATCTTTCTTGAGGAGTTCCATTAGAGGCTGTGCAACTTTAGAAAAGTTCTCGACGAAGCGACGGCAATAGCTGGCTAGGCCAAGAAAACTCCTAACTTGCTTAACCGATTCAGGTGGTGAAAGTGCAATATATCGACCAGAGGGGGGGTGAATGGGAGATTTTCAAATTTACTACAAGATTTTGTTTTACTTCAGGACTGAAGCAATCATGAAGCTGAAGAAGTAACCAAAATCATGAAGAAATAAAACTTTGCAGAATGTAATCATTAGGGCAGCACATCATAATGCAACAGAAATAAATCAATTCAGATAAGTAGAAGTGCTTGAGATCCATAGTATGAAGACAAATAGCAGAGGGAGAGCTGAAGCACAGGGAGTCATCATAGATACTGAAGACATAATACTGAAGCTTAAGAGATTGAAGAGATGTCACCAGTAATTGAAGACATTGGTTTGGTAGACCAGTTCAAGTTGCTGTGACAACTCTACGTCTGGTTGGAGAGGCTGAGATTCAACTCAGAAGACATAGTCTTCACCTTGTTCTCCTTGAACTAAAGTCCTCAGACTCCGTCCAATAACTCAGGTGAGTCTTCAAGGTAGACTCCCGAAACCTTCACAGACTCAGTCACTCCGGGAAGTCACAATTGCATCTTGACTTCCTCAGACTGAAGACTACTACACCGGCTGGAAGATCACAGTCTTCAAGAGTAAAAAGCTTCAGATCACTCGAACCGACTTCCTCAGAAATGCTCAACTACTCAGGCTGGTGATTTTCCTCACAAAGGTTCTTCAGTTTCCTCAGAGGTGGGTTGCTCTCAAATGACAAGTGTCAGTTTTCCTCTTGGAGCAGCCAACCCACAAATTGGGCTGGGGTGGCTATTTATAGCCGCGGAGCAACCCGAGGTGAAAGGACATAAATGCCCATGCATGCAATTATTCTCATGCCCTCGGACATGACCGTTGCTAGACAAGTTCTAGCCTCTCACCACGCAACACGTGGCACGGTCAAATTATTCTCTCTCCAGACTCCTCAACCGAAGTTAGTTACCTCAGTGTCCTGAAGAACAACGTCTCAGACACCTGAGGAACTGAACTTCTACTGCAGGAGATAACTCTCTTCAGGAGAACTGCACTCGCAGTCTCCAGACTCCTCAACCGAAGACAGATTCCTCAGTTTCCTGAAGAACAACGTCTCAGACACCCGAGGAACTGAACTTCTACTGCAGGAGATTTCCTCAGGGTTTTTCTTCAAGATTCCTAACTGAACACTTCCTCAGACCTTCGGAACTCGTTTTCTTCAACCCCTCCAACAGTGCGGTGTTTTCCTATGACTCAAGAAGTATAAAAAGTCTTAGCAAAGACGACGCTTCAACTTCGTCTTCAGCGCGAAATTCCTCAGGATCGTCTTCAACTTCAGCTTCAACCGAACGCTTCAGGATCCTATTTCCTCAGGATTTCGCGCGACTTCATTCTTCAGGAAACGCACCGTTTTCTCCAATGTTCCTCAACATTTTTGGGAGTCGACATTGGTGGTTAAACACCTCATCAGGGACTGTTCTCCTGTGTATACTCACAAACACATCAGTCCCTTAACCGTTTTGTCATCAAACTCCAAAACCTCAAAGGGAGGGCACTTGATGCACTTACAATCTCCCCCTTTTTGGTGATTTGATGACAATCAGGTTAAGCTTCAATGGGGATAAAATTATGAGTTTGAAGAATAAAAACTTTGAAGAACATTTTTATCATTAAACTGAATATAGTAAAGCTCCCCCTAAGGATATACGTAGAAGAATGTTTAAAATCAAAAGCATTTTGAGGTATATGAGGAGCTCCCCCTATATCCAGGTATTTTTGTATCAGTGCATGTTCTGAAATGTTTGAGGATTTAACCACCGCACTGATATAGATATTTGCAGAGACAATCACATGCATATATGATAAATGTGAGAAAATAGCATGAGATAACTGAGAAAAAGTATCAGGCAAACACCAAAATAACAGTTTACAACTCATTACAAAAATTTCTGAAGAACGAGAGTTGTAACTGAAGAACCCCATAACTAAGACCCGCTTGAAGACTAACAAACTTCTCCCCCTTTGTCATATAATGAACAAAAAGGGAAAAAAACTGAAGCTAACGCCCGTTGGTAGTTGCTTCAAGGCTGAGGTGAGTCACGCCTGAGGCAGTCCGTTGCGGTATGAGGGCAGGCAGCTGTGTCTTCAGCTTCTTCAGCAGTCATCTCCTGGTTTGAGGAATAAGAGTCCATGGCCGGAGGAGGAGTCGTGCAGCGTCTGAATTGCCTCGGTGGTTTGATTGCTGGAATCGGAGGCTTTTGAAGATCCAACTGTGCAATGTCTTCAGGAGTGAGTACTTCTTTCATCAAGGCATCAAGATGTTGATATGTATGATGAGTATACTGATGTACTTTCTTCACTGAAGAATGTGTCTGAGCCATATAGCTGAGGATCTCAGAAAACTGACGCTTTACCCAGTCATGATTTCTGTCAACTTTCTGATGAAGGCTAATCAGAAGCTCTCGATCAGTCATCACTCGAGCCTGAGTTGTATCCTTAGTTGAAGCATGAGTGCGGGTTTCATCAGTTGTGCGAGACTGAGGATGACGAATATTTCCAGCGAGGGAATTGGTCGGGAGAACTTCTTCATAAAAGAGGCCTTTGCCTTTGTCATTTGTAGCAATTGTATGTTGAAGCACTTCGACAGGGGGCAGATAGGTCCTGTGATTCGAGTGATCAGGTTGATACTCAATTCTTGTAACTGCGCGGATGAGCTTCATGATCCATGGCGCGTATGGATTCAGGATGTGTGGATTCTGTGCAACATCAGCAAGAGTTCTAAAGAAGAAGTCAGGGACGTTGATTGGCCCAGACATGCAGAGGTTGTGAAGGATGTTCTTCATGACGCCAACAACTTCTTCAGCTGAGGATTCATAGCCTTTGATGGGGCAGAAGGTTTTCGCCAGAATCCGATACAATGTGCTCGGCAGATACTGAAGCTCAGAGACAGGAAACGTCGTGCGAGCTGGGGCTTCAGGGGCCTGAGGCTTCATGAGCATGTTCATCAGGTCATCGCGAAGAATCTGAGACCCATAGGTGCAGGCCGCAGGGGAAGTGCACTGAGGCAACTCAAGTATCTCAATTGCGTCAGGAACAGTGATGGTGTAGTGATGATGCTCAGTCATCCACTCGAGGGTCCAGGTGTTGATGTCGAGAGGATTTCCTGAAACATACAAAGTGGAATAAAAATGAAGCACAAGCTCTTCATTCCAGTGTATGCATTCAGAGCAGAATTGAAGCAGCTTGGCATGATGCAGATCCTGAAGCACATTGTTGAAGCAGGGAAGAGCTTCCATGTCCATCAGAGGAATGTGCTTGTGAGGAAACAGTTTGTTTTGCTTGTAGAGCACTGAAGCATAGTAGTTCTTCTGAGTGGCAGTCCAGAACCACAGTTGGCGTGGAAGAAATCAGTAGCATCAAAGCTTGGAGTATGATTAGCTTCAAGGTCACGGAAGAATGGTCGCTTCTGCTTTGGACACAAGGACCGAGCTTGAACAGGGCCTTGAGGTGGGGAAGGCACTTGAGGCACTTCAATCTGAAGAGTAGCTTGAGGCGGAGGCGCTGCAGATGCATCAGGCACAGATGTGTTAATGTCCTTGGGGAGACGAGGTGATGTGGCCTGTTTGTCTTCAGAGCCATCCTTCGAGGCTTCAGCATTTGTACTGGTTTCTGCTTCAGGAGGGGCAGTTGGGTCTGGCTGAGGATCAACAGTTGTAGTGTCAGCTGCATCAGTATTAGCAGCAGAATTTGTTGGAGCACAAGATGCTTCGGGGTTATTAGCATCAGACGCTAAGGACGATGCACCAACAGAGGCTTCAGACTGCAGAGAAGTGTCAGGAAGCACCTCGGTCACTGTGTCGGAGTGAGGTTCAGGTGAGAAGACAGTATGAGTGGGTGAGTTTGTCAGCCCATAGTCCTCATCATAGATGCGAGGAGTTCCATCATCCATGATATCAACGTCCATGTCTTCAACCTCAGTGATAACTGGTGGCGGTGGGGACGGTGGAGTTGGAACAAAGGGTGTTGCAGCAGGGGGTGGAGTGAAGACTATTAAGCTGCGCTGAGGATTTTGAGGTGGAGTTGAGGCAGCAGTGATATGAGTGGTGGTATCAGCGGGCTGTGTTGTGGGAGGAGCTGAGGAAAGAGGTGTAGCATCAATGGGATCCTCAACAGCAGGCTTCTTTGTAGCAGGTGGGGTTGAGGGTTGTGCTTCAGGCGTGCGCTTGAGGCTTTTGGCAGAGTCATCAGCAGGCTGTCGAAGCTTCATCAACTTGGTCATCTGTTGTGAGATCCGTTCCTTGGATTGACCAATATAAGCACGATTGGCAGCGAACTCAATGTTGAGACGTTGAACTTCGCATTGATGCTCAGTAAACTCCTGAGGAGTAACTTCAGTGATAGGTTTCTTCTTGAAGTCACTGTGGACTTTCTTCAGTTTGGCCTTCAACTGTTTCTGAAGATCACGTTGATGAATCTCATTTATGAGAAACTGTTGAACATAGAACTTGATGTCTTTCGGAATGTCCAAATCATCAAGCGGAGTGTCAGGCTTAACAGACCAAATTTCAATGTACTCCAAGATCTTCTTGGGATCAAGGAGAAGCGGGATTTCTGAACCCGTTGCTTCAGCTTTTCATATAGCTTGAGGGGCAGGTCTTTTGCGGTATCAGTGATTTTACGTCGAGGAGCCATTTTCTTCAGCTGAGGAGACTGAGGAATTGTACGTTCGAGCTGAGCTGCAAATGAAGTGAGACTATGAGAACCATGCGATTCTTCAGCAGACATGTACCTGTGACAGAATTAAGTTGCGAGGGAAGTGGGGTACGGTTATATGCGTTCATGAGGAATAGGTTGAGGAAAACAAAGGATTGAGGCATAGGTACAGGTTTCAGTGAGCTAGCAGCACAGTGGAGGATGAACAGTACTGAGGAATGTTGTGCTGAGGAATAAACCACTGAGGAATAAGCATACCAGACTTGAGGCGAATGCTGAGGAACAATGTGTCTTCGTCCCCGGCGACGGCGAACTCCGGCGATGTTAGCGCTCGAGCGTGAGGAGCTCAAGGGGCGGAAATGCGAGAGTGAGGGAGGCGTTGGGGGGTAAATGACCGGGGGGGGAGGTAAGAGAGCTATTTATAGAGGGGTGGGAGCTGAAGAGGTGGCGAAATTTGTGGAAGAGAGAGCCCCTGATTGTTGGGCTCCTCAGTGAATATCGTGATAGTGGATAATTACGACGTGCGGTAAAATCGCAACAAATTGAAAACAGTTGTAACAGAAAATCCGTGATTTGAGGACATTGAGGATAATGGCTGAAGACAAAGACAAATGATCTCAGGCAAATGATGATGACAGGTCTCATGCCAGAGGAATATAATATCCTGATGAACGCATATGAGATAGACAGATTAGATAAGTGAGCACAGAGAGATGGGTCCGATCACGTTCACCTAGTTGAAGAAGCAAAAAAACTGAAGATCAATAACTATAGGTGAACGCTGTTGAGGACAAACACTATAATCATCAGAAATGAAGACTTTGAATCTTGAGGAAGATTATAAAAAAAATCAACTCCTGAGGTAGTTGAGGATCACCCAATCTTGAGGTGTTTGGGCGGTGGCGCTACCCACCTTATAGGGAATGAGACACTTGATACCATACAATTGTCGTATGGATCTTGAGTCAATTCCACGTTAATTTCTTCACACATAGCAAGGTAGTTCCTCATGAGTTGAGGAGTACGACGCATCGTGTGTTGTGCATCAGGATTCTTCAATATTGTTTAAGCGTTAGGATGTGTGTCCATTCACTGGACGTTTGAGGAATCTAAGACATTTAGCTCACACCTCAGAGTGCTAAATCGCTTCTCATCCAAAGGCTTAGTGAATATATCAGCAAGTTGATCTTCAGTCTTCACGTGGCTGATGTCGATATCTTCCTTCAAGACATGATCCCGAAGAAAGTGATACCGTATATCAATATGCTTCGTCCTCGAGTGTTGTACTGGGTTCTGAGAGATCTTGATGGCGCTCTCATTGTCACATAGTAGTGGTACTTTCTTCAGGTTGATGCCGTAGTCCTTCAGGGTTTGCTTCATCCAAAGAAGCTGTGAGCAGCTTGCACCAGCAGCAATGTATTCATCTTCAGCGGTGGAGAGGGAGACGCAGTTCTGCTTCTTCGATGACCAGCATACAAGAGAACGTCCAAGGAAGTGACATGTTTCTGAGGTAGACTTCCGATCCACTCGATCTCCAGCATAATCTGAGTCTGAGTACCCGACGAGATCCAGTTGTGTGCCTTTTGGATACCATAAGCCAAGCGACGGGGTGTGAGCCAAATATTGAAGAATTCGTTTCACCGCTTGGTGATGCGATTCCTTTGGTGCCGCTTGGAATCGGGCACACATGCAAACGCTCAACATTATATCAGGCCTGGATGCACATAGATATAGCAGTGAACCTATCATGGAGCGGTATACCTTTTGATCGTACTCCTTGCCATTTTCATCGGGGCCAAGTTGTCCGTTTGTAGGCATCGGTGTCTTGATGCCCTTGCAGTCTGGCATCCCGAATTTCCTCAGGCACTCCTTGAGGTACTTCTCCTGAGAGATGAAGATGTCGTTGCGTTGTTGACGAATTTGGAGTCCTAAGAAGAACTTCAGTTCGCCCATCATCGACATCTGATACTGTTCACTCATCAAGAATGCAAACTCTTCACTGTATTTCTTGTTAGTGCATCCAAATATTATGTCATCAACATAAATTTGACATATGAATAATGCATCATCATATCGTTTTGTGAAGAGAGTTGGATCGAGGGAACCAGATTTGAAGCCCTTGCTGATGAGGAAGTCCCTTAGTGTGTCATACCAAGCCCGAGGGGCTTGCTTCAGTCCATAGAGAGCTTTCTTCAATCTGTACACCATATCAGGCTTCTTGGCGTCTTCGAAACCTGGAGGTTGAGCAACATATACTTCTTCCTCGATATTACCATTGAGGAAGGCACTTTTCACATCCATTTGATATAACTTGATATTATGATAATTAGCGAATGCAAGCATAATACGAATAGACTCAAGTCTAGCTACAGGAGCGAAGGTTTCACCGAAGTCGATTCCCTCAACTTGAGTATATCCTTGAGCTACGAGACGAGCTTTGTTCCTGATGACTTGTCCATCTTCATCAAGTTTGTTGCGGTAGATCCACTTCGTGCCGATGACGTTGTGAACTCTAGGATCAGGACGTTTGACTAGTTCCCAAACATCATTCAGTTTGAACTGAAGAAGTTCGTCTTGCATTGCCTGAATCCATTCCGCTTCACGGAATGCCTCGGAGACTTTGGTGGGCTATGAAATTGACACAAATGAGAAATGCCCACAAAAGTTAGCTATACGATTAGCTCTTGCACGAGTAAGAGGACCTGGTAGGTTGATGTCAGCGAGGATTTTGTCCACTTGAACTTCATTTGCCACACGAGGAAGTCGAGGTGGATGATCTTGAGGTGCATCTTCGTCACTGCAATCAGATTTGTTTGCATCAGCTTCAGGTGCTTCAGGAACTTCAGGCGTGTCTGGTGCCTCAGGATCTGGATCATCATCAGAGTTATTCGCTTCAGGATTTTGGTGTTCTTCAGGAGCAGGAGGTACGAGGATTTCTTCAGGATGATCCACAGGAATGATGTCACCAGCACCCATCTTCTTGATCTGTTCTTCAGGTGGTGCTTCACCTAAATCATGTGGCAGGTGCTCTCTTTGGGAGCCATCAGACTCATCAAAACGCACGTCTACAGTTTCAACAATTTTATAATGACTAATGTTGAAGACTCTGTAGGTGTGCGAGTTGATACCATAACCAAGCATGAAACCCTCACATGCTTTGGGTGCAAATTTGGATTCGTGGTGAGGATCACGTATCCAGCAAGGTGCACCGAATACTTTGAAGTAACTTACATTGGGTTTCTTACCGATCATTAACTCGTATGAAGTTTTATTGAAGAACTTATGAAGATACACTCGATTGATGATGTGGCATGCGGTGTTGATTGCTTCAGCCCACCACTTGAGTGGAGTATTGTACTCAGCCAGCATCGTGCGAGCCATCTCGATAAGGGTTCGATTCTTTCTCTCAACAACACCATTTTGCTGAGGAGTGTATGGTGCTGAGAATTCATGAGTAATTCCCAAGTCATCGAGGAATTCTTCCACACCGAAGTTCTTGAACTCTGTGCCGTTGTCGCTTCGAATGTGCTTGATCTTCAGGTTGTAGTTGTTCATGACTCGCTGAGCGAAGCACTTAAGAATTGCTGGAGTTCCTGACTTATAGAGAAGAAAATGCACCCAAGTGTATCGTGAGAAGTCATCAACAATAACAAGACCATACATATTACCTCCAAAGCTCGAATACTTTGGAGGACCAAATAGATCCATGTGAAGTAATTCCAGTGGTCTCGTAGTGGTCATGATGGTCTTCGCTGGGTGGTTGGCCTTGGTCATCTTTCCAGCTTCGCAGGCTCCACAGAGCCGGTCCTTTGGGAATCTGATTTCCTCAATCCCGAGGACATGTTTCTTCAGTACTAGCTTCTGAAGATTTCTCATTCCAGCGTGGCCGAGTCTTAGATGCCATAGCCAACACTCTGAGGCTCGAGCCATGAGACATGTAGCAACCTGAGGACCTTCAGATAAATCTACAATATACAGGTCACCTTTCCTAATCCCACTGAAGACAGTGGATTTATCGCTAACCATGAAGACAATACAACCATGTTTTCCGAAGAGAACAGCGAGATCAAGATCACACAGCATAGATACAGACATCAAGTTGTACCCAAGAGATTCAACAAGCATGACTTTATCAATGTGTTGGTCTCGAGAGATAGCCACTCTGCCGAGACCCAATACCTTACTTTTACCTTTATCAGCGAAGGTGATGGTTTTCTTTGAAGAAGGACTTAGTGATGATTCCATAAGAAGACTTCTGTCACCAGTCATGTGATTTTTGCATCCACTATCCATCACCCATTCAGTCTTTTCCTGCAAATGAATTAGTATCTCATACAGCAAGTTATGAGCCAGTTTCAGTTTGAGGAGTTTAAGATTCATCAGAATTAATTCCTCAGGATGTTCCTCAGGATTGATTCTATGAAATCAAACAATATAATTATCCTTCAACTGACTCATTAGTTATTGTCCTGGGCATTTGATCTGCATAAATTGTAATTGCCTCAGGACATGTCCCTGCACGGATGATTAGTTCTTAACCACCCACATCTTTATGGGTGGTCTTGAGGCACATGAGGATTGATGAGGATAATGAGACTTAATGGGGTGTGTGATGACAGTATCAGGATAAACAAATGAATAAGAATTCTTATGAGGAGCTTCCCTGTGAACAAAATGGTTAGCAGATACATGATTATAATCATTTCCTTTTGAGGTATCGTCCTCAGATGATATCCTTAGCTCATTTGCATCTGCATTCACAGGAAGGTTAGTGATGAGGTCCTTGGGCACCCAGATCTGCTTGACTGGAGGACCGTTCCTGCAGTTAGTTCCAATGTATCTGGCAAATACCTCACCATTACAATTTTTAAACAGTTTATAGTTTGAGTCAAATGACTCAATCATCATATCTGAAGAAGCAGCATCATAACCAGATAAGGCATAGGGGTCAGGAGGAGGCATCATTGCTCGAACCCAGATGGTCTCAGGATATTGTTCAGGTTTCCAGTAAGACCCATCAGGGTTGAGTCTCCGAGTGAATGCAATGCCTTCTTTCCTCGGGTTTCTGTTGAGGATCTGTTTCTTGAGAATATCAGAGAGAGTCTGATGTCCTTTCAGACTCTTGAACATGCATGTTTCCAGTAGATTCTTCAACCTAGCATTTTCTTCAGCAATGTCTATGGTGTCCTCAGATGAGGGGTTAGGTACCACAGAAGTAATAGAGATAACAGAGTCTGAAGACATTGAAGAACTAGACACAGAAATGATTTGATCACGTTCAATGCATTTTAAACAGGGAGGATTGAATCCTTCTTGTGGCGTGATGATCTGTTGCGAGAGGAGTGACTCATTTTCTTTCCTCAGACCGTCATGAGACATCCTTACACGTTCAATTTCTTGTTTCCTCATGAGGAACTCATGAGATAGTTTTTCATGATCGGTAAGGAGTGTCTCATGGCGATTGAACAAGTCATCAAACTTTGACTGAAGAATTTTTGATTCATCAGTCAACTTTTGAGTCTTTGTCATTTCCTCAACCAACATATCATCACTTTTGTTTAATGAGATCTGAGTCTTTTCAAGTGCACGTTGTTGCTTAGACGCAAGTTTAGCAAGTTTAGCATAGTTTTCATCAGGTTCTTCATCAGAGGGTTCATCTAATGATGAGTAGGAAGATACCTTAGAGGACTTGGCCATGAAGCAGAAGGAAGGAGTTGTGTCTTCAGCTTCATTAGCAGCATGTGATGGTCCAGAGTCCTCAGTGCTGAAGATTGACTTTGAGACAAGTGTCGTGACAAGAGCCAAACCAGCCACACCCTCAGATTCTTCAGATTCTTCTTCCTCAGCATCAGGGTTGGAACCAGATTCTTCCGAGTCCAATTCTTTCCCGAGATAAGCGCGAGCCTTACGTGAGCTACTGTTCCGGTATCCAGTAGACTTTGAAGATCTTGAGGATTTCTTCTTTGTCTTTTCGTCAGAACTTTCATCTTTCCCTTTCTTCTTCTTCTTCTTCAATTTAGCTTCTTTTTCCCATTGAGGACAATCAGCGATGTAATGCCCAGGTTTCTTGCATTTGTGACAAACTCTCTTTCTAGCTTCGGCAGAGTCATCATCTTTGCTTTTTCTTGATAATGACCTTGAGGAGTTTCCGAAGCGATTCTTCTTCGTGAACCTTTGAAACTTCCTGGTAAGGAGAGCAAGTTCACGGCTGAGAGTCTCAGGATTATCAGTATCAGCCTCAGACTCTTCATCAGAGGAAACTCTTCGTGCTCTAGCTTTTAGCGCGCAGACCTTAGGCGTGGAGCTGTATAAGTCTCGTTTTTCAGAGAGCTTCAGTTCATGAGCATTGAGGCGCTCGAGAATATCCGCAGGGTCCAGAGTCTTGAAGTCTGGCCTTTCTTGAATCATCAGTGATAGGAACTCAAATGAGTCATCCAGTGACCTCAGCAGTTTCTTCACAACTTCATGATCTGTGATATCAACAGCACCAAGAGCCTGAAGTTCATTGGATATGTCAGTGAGTCTGTCAAAGGTTTGTTGTACGTGCTCATTATCTAGCCTCTTGAACCGATTGAAGAGACTGCGGAGTGTATCAATTCGTGAGTCTCGCTGAGCTGAGACTCCTTCATTAACTTTGGACAGTCTCGTCCATATTTTCTTTGCAGTATCCAGACCACTGATACGGTTGAACTGAGCCTTATTGAGATGACCACCAATGATGCTTCGAGCTTTTGCATCAAGCTGCCAGTTTTTCTTGACTACATCAGGAGTAGTCATCAGATTTGCTTCAGGGATGCCTTCTTCAACAATGTCCCACAGATCCTTGTCAATGGCTTCAAGATGCATCCTCATCTTGTTCTTCCAGTATGGGTAGTCTGTTCCATCGAAGATGGGCAGTTTGAGGCAACGCTCATTGTACCTGAGGTCGACATAACTAAAACTCCAGGTGGTTAAACCGAATCACACAGAACAAGGGAGTACCTTGCTCTGATACCAATTGAAAGTGCAATATATCGACCAGAGGGGGGGTGAATGGGAGATTTTCAAATTTACTACAGGATTTTGTTTTTCTTCAGGACTGAAGCAATCATGAAGCTGAAGAAGTAACCAAAATCATAAAGAAATAAAACTTTGCAGAATGTAATCATTAGGGCAGCACATCATAATGCAAAAGAAATAAATCAATTCAGATAAGCAGAAGTGCTTGAGATCCATAGTATGAAGACAAATAGCAGAGGGAGAGCTGAAGCACAGGGAGTCATCATAGATACTGAAGACATAATACTGAAGCTTAAGAGATTGAAGAGATGTCACCAGTAATTGAAGACATTGGTTTGGTAGACCAGTTCAAGTTGCTGTGACAACTCTACGTCTGGTTGGAGAGGCTGAGATTCAACTCAGAAGACATAGTCTTCACCTTGTTCTCCTTGAACTAAAGTCCTCAGACTCCGTCCAATAACTCAGGTGAGTCTTCAAGGTAGACTCCCGAAACCTTCACAGACTCAGTCACTCCGGGAAGTCACAATTGCATCTTGACTTCCTCAGACTGAAGACTACTACACCGGCTGGAAGATCACAGTCTTCAAGAGTAAAAAGCTTCGGATCACTCGAACCGACTTTCTCAGAAATGCTCAACTACTCAGGCTGGTGATTTTCCTCACAGATTCCTCAGTTTCCTGAAGAACAACGTCTCAGACACCCGAGGAACTAAACTTCTACTGCAGGAGATTTCCTTAGGGTTTTTCTTCAGGATTCCTAACTGAGCACTTCCTCAGACCTTCGGAACTCGTTTTCTTCAACCCCTCCAACAGTGCGGTGTTTTCCTATGACTCAAGAAGTATAAAAAGTCTTAGCGAAGACTACGCTTCAACTTCGTCTTCAGCGCGAACTTCCTCAGGATCGTCTTCAGCTTCAGCTTCAACCGAACGCTTCAGGATCCTATTTCCTCAGGATTTCGCGCGACTTCATTCTTCAGGAAACGCACCGTTTTCTCCAATGTTCCTCAACATTTTTGGGAGTCGACATTGGTGGTTAAACACCTCACCAGGGACTGTTCTCCTGTGTATACTCACAAACACATCAGTCCCTTAACCGTTTTGTCATCAAACTCCAAAACCTCAAAGGGAGGGCACTTGATGCACTTACAGGTGGAGTCCAGTCAAGGACGGCCTGAACTCTCTCGGGATTCACAGCAATGCATTTTGCAGAAATCACGTGGCCTAAGTAGGTCACTTCTGGTAGCCAAAATTCACACTTGGAGAATTTAGCATACAGGCGATGCTCTCTAAGTTTCATCAATACCAGCCTTAAGTGTTCGGCATGTTCTTCTTCGTTCTTTGGGTATATAAGGATGTCATCGAGGTAAACCACGACGAACTGGTCCAAATACTCCATGAAGATCGAGTTCATCATGCGTGAGAAAGTGGCGGGGGCATTGGTTAAACCAAAGGTCATGAAGGTATACTCGTAAAGACCATAACGAGTTGTAAAAGCCGTTTTGGGAATGTCCTCGTTTCGGATTTTGATTTGATGATAACCTAATCTCAAATCCATCTTGGAGAAGATAGAGGATCCTGCAAGTTGATCATAAAGATCATTGATCCTGGGCAATGGGTACTTGTTCTTTGTCGTCGCTAAATTTAGCGGGCGATAGTCTACGCACATCCTTTTTGTTCCATCTTTCTTCGTTACGAACAGAACAGGGCAACCCCATGGCGATGAGCTAGGGCGGATGAAGCCTTTCTCTAAAGAAGCTTCCAGTTGGGTTTTAAGCTCAGCTAACTCACGTGGGGCCATTTTGTATGGGCGTCTAGAAATTGGTGCGGTTTCTGGGGCAAGATCCACTATAAACTCTACACATCTGTCGGGTGGCATTCCCGGCAGCTCTTCAGGAAAGACATCCGGGAAGTCACGAACCACCGGAATATCTTCAAGTTCGGGAAGGGGAAGTATATTCAAAGAATGCACTTGGGTTCTTGTTCTGGGTGAGGTATAGTTGACTGTTTTGCCTGAAGGGTGGGTGAGTTTGATGGATTTTCCTTTGCAATCCAGGTAGTCATTCTGTCTTGATAGCCAATCCATGCCAAGGATGACATCAATATCTGAAGACTTGAGGGCTATGAGTGAAGCAAGGAATACTAAACCCTCAATTGAAATTTGATTACCATGGCTTACTCTATTAGTTTGCCATCTTGACCCTGGAGTTTGAATAATCATTGGGGTGGACAATTCAACAAAGGGTAACTCATGACGAAGTGCATAACTTTCCGACATGAATGAATGAGATGCTCCTGGGTCGAAAAGAATGGAAGTAGGAACAAAATTGACTGGGAGCGTACCAAGAATGACGTCAGTGGTGTCGTCAGTCTCTTCGGCG
The DNA here is from genome assembly GCA_950022295.1 of Bromus sterilis. Classification (NCBI taxonomy): domain Eukaryota; kingdom Viridiplantae; phylum Streptophyta; class Magnoliopsida; order Poales; family Poaceae; genus Bromus; species Bromus sterilis. Next base: position 180,674,117 of record OX465596.1, read on the forward strand.
GCAATCTAGTTCACACGTCCACGAGTGGCGGGAGGAGCGGGTTTGGCGGTGTAGACCTTCTGGGGTGGCTTGCCACGACCATTGTTGCTGTTGTTGCCTCCGGCACGGGGTGGAGCATTCTGGTGTTGGAGCTGGTTCTGGGGACACTCACGAGAATAGTGGCCTGCCTGACCACACTTGTAACAGGCTCCGAAAACAGTGCGTGGAGCTGGGTTGTTTGGTGGAGCTGGGTGGAACTGGGTTGGTGGACGAGGCGCCACATAGGATGGACTCGGTGGGTTGTTCTGGCGGCACATGCTGTTTGGGATCCAGATCTTGCGCTTCTGGGAACCAGAGCTGGATGAACTGTCATCTCTAGGGTTTTTGCGAAAGTCTTTGGGGGTGTTCATGTCCTCTGCTTTGATGGCCTTGTTGACAAGGACCTGGAATGTGGCAAAGTCATGAAGATTGAGTTCACGACGAAGTCCAGTGTTGAGGCCACGACAGAACCTCTCTTGTTTCTTGGAGTCGGTGGAGACTTCTTCGGTAGCATAACGAGCAAGTCGGTTGAACTCATGACTAAACTCATCAACGGTCCTTCTGCCTTGAGTGAGGTTACAGAACTCCTCACGCTTGCGGTCCATAAGACCCTTGGGAATGTGGTGCTCGCGGAAGGACATGCAGAATTCCTCCCAAGATGCAGGTGGTCCATCGAGACACATATTCAGAAAGTTCTCCCACCAAGAACTAGCTGCACCTTCGAGGTGATAGGTGGCATAGCTGACCTTGTCACCATTTGCAACACGGCCTGCTTGAAGCTTCCTCTCGATGCTGCGAAGCCAGTCATCGGCGTCAAGGGGCTCGGTGGAGTAACTGAAAACCGGGGGATGAAGTCGGATGAAGTCGTTCAGGGACACCAACTCATTGCGCTGCGGAGTGGTGTTGCGTGCAATGACTTCCAACAGGTGGTGAGAGTCTCGGCGGTTCCTCTCCACTTCCATCAGAACTTGTGCCATCGTGGGTGGGGGTGGAAGGTTGCCTTCCTCCTGGTCCTTCCCATGACCTTGGTTCCGACCAACCTGGCCACGGGTTCCTTGAGACATCCTGAAGGGAAAACCAAAGTCAAACAGAGTTGATTTGAAGAGTCTAATCAAGGTATTGAAGTACTGGAAGGATTACAGAGCAAAGGAAGTAATCATCTTGACAACATGGTGATAAAGCATACAAGCCATATATTCACAAGCTGTCATACAAACCATACATCGTTTTAGTACAAGCACTAAGCCAATACAAATGTGATGAAGATGATACATCCTTCAGAGGCACTCTGACTTCCTATACATTATTTATCTAAGCCTCTGGAACTTAGACACCTTGCTTACAATATACTAAGATACTACTACATCATCACTAAGTAAGACCACAGGCGGTCTCACTCATCTCCATCTCCATAGTAGTCCTCATAAAAGTTACCCGCGTATCCCGGTAGCTGGAGGTGACCATCGGAAAACACGGAGGCTTGTGGACCCTGATATCCATTTGGGAAAGGATGGGGCCTAGGTCCAGCGTAGGGTGGAAGCAAAGGACCACGGGGTGGAAAAATGCCTCCAATCTCGGGCCAAGCAACTCGAGAAGGCATCTGAGTCCTCACTGGGTAGATCGCATCATGCTCAACTGATCCCACGCTCACAAAGGGTGCCAAGAGGGTCAGTGCTCGATACAGACGAACACGGGTGGCGTGGAGCTCGAAACGGAGAGCGCGTGCATCACGATCTCTGTCACTAGCAAACCTAGCAGTCATCTGAAGTGTGGGATCCTCTGCAGAGTGATCTGAGTAGAGTCCGGTGTAATATCCCTCTTCTCCTGGAAGTGCAGCAGGGATATAGCGGAAAGAACTCTCTCTCAGCATAGTGTGCTCCTCTCTCAGCAGTTTCATACATGAGTATGCAGCATCCTGCACAGCCATGTTCTCGGTAACGCCAATGCCATGTCCAAAGTGGATAGGCTGAGTGACTCCAACGTGGTGCGGATAGATTCGGAAAATGCAGTGGAACTGGGTCTGGTTGAAGTCGTGAAACTGCTCCTCGATGGTGTACTCAGGGTACCACCGATATCCCACGTAGGACATCATCTCGATCAACGTGGCGGGATGGCCACGCACACTGAGGCACCTGGTCAAACGAACAATCTGCCGAGGGGGAAGATCTGCCATCTGAAACAGAAAGGAGTTTGCAAATGCATCAGATTCTGAGATAAACCTGGAATGACTCGGACAGCATAACGGCTGTAATTGTAAGAAATGACAATTTCTTCCAACATGGAAACAACACTTACATACGATGTAATAAAACAGGGAGCATAACCACTCTAACAAACCGATCACAACTTTCCTACGGCTATGAGGAAACAAACAACGAGATGTTCTAATCAGACAGAGGAGATGTAGGAGATATGCCCTAGAGGCAATAATAAATGTTATTATTTATCCCCATGTTCCTAATTATGTTTATATTCCATGCTATAACTGCTATGGTTCTCGAGTCTGCAATAACCACGAGGCTCGGAGGAAGACTCATATGCACGTGTGGAATAATAAACGGATAAAAAATATATATTCCTAGTCTCGCCTCTAAGACTAGCTCAAGTGTTGCATGATGGTTCTGTTTTCCTGATCATGGGCATGACTATGCCGGCAATTTTGAGGGCACAATGTTAGAAGAACATTTGTGTTGAATCGACCCAGATTGATGTTATGCTATGAGATACATTCGTCACCAGTTAATGGATTATAACACAGAGAAAGTTGAGCGTTTGCATAATTCCTTAGACCATGAGAGTATCGAGTTCCTTCGTACTTGCTTCGTGAACTTTGGGGTTTGTTAAACGTCATCTGTAAAAGGGTGGCTATTACGGCGGCTTACGGGTTCACGGAAAAGTATGACAAGGAACTAGGTAGCTCAAGATTGGGATTTGCTCCTCCGTCGATGGAGAGATATTCTTCGGGCCCTCTCGGTGTTACGGTATCCACCATCGTCCGGCCAGACACAGTGTGATTTGATCACAGGGATGCCGGAACGCGGGAACGAGAAAAGAGAACAATACTAGTAACGAGGTAACTGGCATAGTGGACAAGTGTTGATCCACGGGGATGCCGATAAGTCTCACCTCGGGTATTTGTAACATATCACGAAGCAACAGGAATAGCACACGGCAACTGGAGGTTCACTCGAATATTTATTCGTGTGGGTATAGGGGTCAATATGGGTGTCCACGGCTCCGATGTTGATCATTGATCGGAAAGTGTTCCGGGTCATGTCTATACTTCACCGAACCTATAGGGTCACACGCTTAAGGGTCATCTATCTGCTGAATACTAGACAGGGAGTCTGAGAGAAAGTCACCGGAAAGGTTTCGGAAAAACGGAAAAGTTCCGGAAAGAGAACACCGGAATAATTTCGGTAAAACCAAAAAGTTGTTTCGGAATATATCATTAAGTCAAAATGGTTTCGGCACACGCCTGGAAATTCTTGGAGGGTGCCAGAATTGTTCTGGGAACTTCTGGGATTTTTCCAGAGAGAAAAAACCGGAAATGTTCCGGAGCTGCCGGAACCGCTTTGGTTGCTTTTCGCAGATGAAAATCACTAATCCGGAATTGTTTCGGAACGCGTCCAAAATCCTTTTAGTGGGTACTGGAATTTTTCTAAGACCTACAGAAAAGTTTCGGATTTTACGGTCGCAGATAAATGTCTTCATGAATAGTGGATACACTATTCATGATGATGCAGGCGATGATGCAGCTTGCATGATGATGCAGGCGATGATGCAGCTTGCATGATGATGCAGGCGATGATGCAGCTTGCATGATGATGCAGGCGATGATGCAGCTTGCATGATGATGCAGGCGATGATGCAGCTTGCATGATGATGCAGGCGATGATGCAGCTTGCATGATGATGCAGGCAATGATGCAGTTTGGAGGGCATTTTGGGTTTTTCCCCATAGCCTCTCACCCTATAAATAGGGGTGGAGAGGGGTCTCTCAAATCTGATCCAAGTTCTCACTTGAACTCTCAACAAGTGCCATTGCATGATCTGGCTTTCTTCTCTCCCTCCCACGAAATAGTTTCGTAGAGCCGAAAGGCTGTCTGGGTTCCGGTAGGAACTAGTTCTGGACGGCGAAGCCCTGCCGGATAGATGACACCGTATGTGTGCAACCCCGTAGAGAGGTCGTAGTTTCGATCTTTTGCCCGAGGGGCTGTTCGAGGGTCCTCCCGAAGGGCTGTCCAAATTATCGTTCGAGTTTCAAGGGTCCTCCCGAAGGGCTGTCCGAGTTACCGATCGAGTTTCGAGGGGCCTCCCGAAGGGCTGTCCGTGACATCGTCCGAGGGACTGTCCGACCGCCTCTCGGAGCGCTGTCCGAGGAGCAGACGAGGGAGGACATCCTCGCGGTTGGGAGGTTGTAAATCCTAGCTGCGGGGGTCTGCACCAACGATCTACATCGACTCTACTTCCGCTGCGCTACGAGTCGGTAACGATCAGATCAAAACCTTGTATGCAGTCTCCATAGTGGTCCTGGGCTGTTCGTAGTGCGGAAATTTTTTGTTTTCTGCCGCGTTCCCCAACAGGAGAGCCTAGTCCTATCTTCCCGTAGAACAAGATGAGGTTGACTCAGAACTCAGAACGAAGGGGGTAAGGAGAAAAAAGAAGCCTTACGTTGTTCCCTTATATACCCAGAGTAACTATATAACTATAGCAAGCTAGACTCAATTTCGGCCAAGGCTACTAGTCCTACAGTCAGCCCTGCTCTGATACCAAGTCTGTCGGGACCCGGGGTTAGCGTATGCAAGTACAGTTAAGACATAGTCATATGGAGAGTCGAGAACAGCACCCACTTGTCTAAGCAGACAAGGCCAAGCACTGAACATTCTCGGAAAGCATCGTACGTGAGGGGCATCCCATCCAGGCCGGATGATCAACTGAGATGGGTCCTCATCGTCCGCACACAAGTCAAATGATATGGGTGGTGAACTCCCATATTCAAAGACAAGTCGCCTCAACCATACTACCGACTATCTCAAAACTCTTACATAGACTTACTCCAGCCCGATCACTTAGTCGGGGTCTAGGGCGGGCTCGATCATACCACAAAGTGTGCACGAGACGGAGTCTCGAGCAATCGCATCGCGATGCCCCAAGCTGCACACATCTAAGGGCCACTTGGTGTATGAAAGACCGCCAGCCAGAACACAATTAAGGTCTCGAAAACCCATACAAAGACATGCATGTTATAAACATACACGCATTACACATGCTTTGTATGAACAGCAGGTACCATTGCAATTCTCTACAAAGTGTACATTTTATTTATAACTCTTATAGAGTACAAACAGAGATCACATACATGTGATCCAACATTACAACACAGGCGGAAGCAAATTATGTCTGAGTACAGACAAGTTTAACAAATGGCTTAAGAAGCCTTATTTAAACACAAAGCCCTCCACGAGGGAACCAGTCGTCTGACTGGGACTAGACTAGTTGGTCTTCAGTCGTCCAGCTCGATGAAGAAGCCACCTTCGGGGTCAGTGGCATCATCTAAAACATAGATTAAGCAAACGTGAGTACAAAGTCGTACTCAGCAAGACTTACATAGGAGCTATACTACTCATGCACATGTATCAAGGTAAAGGGAGGTGGGGTTTCACTTGTAGAAGTGCTAGCTTTGACTTGGCTAATCCTGAACTACGAGTACCAGACTTTGAGGTAAGAAGCGTACACGAGTCCACTACTTTCTCCAACCAATACACCACTATGGTTCCTTCCTCGACTTCCCCACGAGGAAGCACGCCATAGCACTCACACTTATCTTGGTGTGTTTTAGAAGTATCTGGTTCAAGTTATCTAATAATCAAGCTAAGCTTTCCAAGCAGTCCATAACCGCGGACGCGGCTATTCGAATAGTTTTGTTAACCTTGCAAGGGTGTACCGCTACACACACATGATCATCATTTACCGCCTTTGATCTCGACACCATTCAAGGGGTGCCAGCGAGGATGCTCACCACAACTGTTACCTCATAGCCGATCTAGTCCGAGAAAGCCGCCTACTTGGGTTGGTTACCACAATCGTGAACCCGGCCGGTTTACCGAAGTGGACCCAAGTGATGTGTGCGTGGTGCATAAGCCGGTCTCGGATGAGCCGTTCTCTCACTTAGCAACCAGGCCACGGACCTACCAGAACTCTGAACTATTGCGACATCTGGACATCGAAAGGGATGAGTTAGTAAGTTGAGAGGGGTTAGTGAGCCCAATGTGTGGTTGTACTCTTCATCTTGGATCACCACACAAGAACTCGTACTAGGGCAGTGTTCAACGAGACAACCCACTGTGTACTCCTACACAGCCTCTCATCGTTCACCTTGTATTAGGGTCGATTCACCAACACTTTTCTACCATCTTCAACATGTTCATTCCCATCCCGACTCACATCACAGTAACAACATGGTATCATACGAAGCATGCAATAAGCGATAACATTGCAGGGGCCACATGATATCAAACAACTTCTACATTTGCTAGGATTGTGGTTTGCTTACTACTGTGACAAAATGATAGGTCATGCAAAGGAATGGGTTCATCTATGCGGTAGAAACGAATCATGGTGATCATCCTAAACAATGCATAAGCGAGACATGAGAGGGAAGTGGGATTTTATCGACATGATCAATGGGGGTTTGCTTGCCTTGCTGACGAGGTTCGGGTTCGGGGTCTTCAACGTAGGGGGTGACCTCGGGCTCCGGCTCCACTTCTATCAGCAACATGACAATCATAGGATCAACATAATGTACAATGCACAATCACATGAATAAGATTGAAAGGGTGATGTTCATGATACTGATGTGTTGAGCATTCCATTTAAATGGAGTATATTGCAAATTGAATTGCAAATTCAAACTCCACATTTGAATTCAAATTAACCAAGTTGCATGTGATATTGATTGATCATTTTGAATTATTTTCAAATGTGTATGATATGCCTCTGAAGTCTGGTTGAATTGTAGCTTAATTCCATGGTCCAAGTTGCAAGATCATTTGATTTGAATTTGAATTAAATTCATATAAACCAAATGACATATGCTACTGGTCCCATTTTAATATCAACTCAAACAGAGTTGAAAGTTGCATATTTGGAAAGATAATTTTCTCCTGATCATTTTTCATATATTATTTGTCCAATTTGGAGTTAATATGAATTTTCTATGAATTTCCAAAGTTTGGGGTATTTTCTGGTTTTTCTGGAATTCTTTTAATTCCTTTTGATTTTCTGGAAATTCATAAAATGATTTATTGCGTCAGCTGACATGTCGGTCCAGGGTGTCAGTGACTGGGTTAATTAACCCGTGGGTTAAATTAATCCAGTGGCTTAATTAAGCCACTGGGCCCACTGGTCAGTGACCCAGGGGTCATTAGCCGAGTAATTAACGGGGGGGTTTGGCTAACTCGCCGGCGGCTAAATGCCGGCGACTGGAGTCACGGCGGCGCTGCACGGGAATGCGAATCCGGCCACGGGAGGGGAAACGGAGGGCACCGTCTTGCTCCTGGTGGTCGTCCGCGTCTTCTGGAGGCAACAGGGCGTCACGGGGTGCTCGGAATCGGCGACGGCGACGACTCCGGCAGAAACAGAGAACCGGCGAGGTCGTAGATGACGTTGTGGTGCACGGTTAGAGTTGATTCGGGGATCGTTCGAACGCTAGCACGTGCAGGAGTCAAACGCGTGCACTGGGGGTTCACGACGAGCACTGGAGTGAGGAGGACGACGACCATGGCGGCGACGAGCTCCTGCGTCCATGGCGGATCCGGCTAGAGGAAGCAAACGAGGGGGAGAAGTGAGGGGTTCCGGCCGTGAGCTCACCCTGAATCTATCTAGAGTGGTGGCTTGCTCGGGGAGGCGCTGGAGCTGCCGGAATTTGAAGTCGATCCACGGCGGCCGGCGATGAAGACGACGAAGCTAGCGAGCTCGTGGAGGCGTACTGCTCCGATTGCTTTCGCAGGTCGATGAAGACGACGACGAGGAGCACAGTGGACTTGCTGGCTTGAGCTCTAGGGGACGGTGGCCACGCGGGGGCTCGACGGCGCTCCGGCGTTCTTCTCGGGCGACGACGAAACGGGCGAGAGAGGAGGGGAGGGAGTTCGTGGAGGGGGGGAATGGACTGCGGAGGCTGCGAGGAGTCTCCAGGTGCGAGAAGAAGCCACGGGGAGGCCTAGAAGCTCCTCGACGACGACGTGTTGTCCCCAGCTAGCTCGGTGGCATTCCACCGAGCAGCTTGGAGGCGAGGGACGGGGAAGAAGACGCCGCTGCCCCTGTGGGCCGGCTGGGCTGGGGTGGGCCGGCTTTGCCTGGGCGCCAAGTAAGGTTTTCTGATTTCTTTTCTATTTTTCTTTTCTGACATTTGTTCTGTTTAGCTAAAATAAATAGCTAAACATTTTATTAAATGCTGAAAACTTTTATGTGGCCTCATAATAATATGGACTAGCCACTCATAAACTTTCAACATTTTTAAAATTCAAATAATTTGAATTTTAAATCAAATAGGGGTATTTCAATAATTCCAAGGCACTGTTTGATTATTTGAAAAATCTATGAGCATGGGATGGGTCCCACATCACTTAATATGTGATCACACTCATTTATAAGACTTTTCAAAAATCTAACATGAATTTTTGGAGAAGATTTTTATCTGGCCTTTTGAATTAATTCATCTGGGGGGGTTTCCTTCTCCCATTTTGATTTTGAAGTTGAAAACCTTTGAAAATTTGACATGATGCAAGGTTACTTGATCCTAGCACATTACCTAATAGAGGGTTCTGACACTTCGCCCATTTATGACTGATAAACAAAGGAATTTAAGGGGATGTGATCGTCCCCACATGGGAGCCGTTCCTCGAAACTTGTCTAAATCATGAAGTGAGTGAGTTATCTATCAGCAGTCGTTGACGGATCATGCACCTCCCAAAATCTGTTTTTATTCCGTTTGATCTAGAGATGGCACATGAGTTTTCCCTGCTTACCCTTTTGCACGGTATTTATCCTTTATTTTGTGCTGAGTCAGTCCTTCCTACTTCCTTCCTTTCTAGGAGAGAACAGACATTTCATGTTGATAAATATTCTTGCATATAAAGTTGCATTAAGAGTTAGCATGTTACATCTTTGTTCACATTATCTTTTGATAAGTAAGTTGTTTGCAAAAGCTTATGCCTAGTAAACATCTTGCTTTGTGTTAACATGTGCACTTCTTGACTAATAACATGTTCTTTCAAAAGCTTCAACTTTTTTCATTATAAGTGAAAGAGCAAAAGTAAAAGTTATTAGTTGTTCCTTGACCAAGGTTATCTTTTCCATGATTTGATGAGTTTTCTTGGCCCTACTTTGTTATAATTGTTACTACTTTCTCATAAGGGCCTTATGAGTTGAGGTTTCTGTTGAGGATGCTTCAGTTTGGTGAGAAATCTTGATGCTTCTTGTCCGTATTCTTTTATCGACACTTATGAACAGGTTTGCCGAGCTCAGTAATCGCTTGGGCTTATGCTCAGTTTGGGGACAAGATTGTGGGAGTTGATACGTCCAAAATGCATCACTATTTTATATTGTAATTTAACCCTATTCATTGATATATTCCACTTTAAAGTATTGTTCTTATGTTGTTTTGGCTTGTTTTACACAGTTTGCAACTTTCCGGTGCCGAAGCAGCAGAAGCAGAATTCGGCGGTGAAAAGTGGACATCAAGTTGCTGAATCAGATCAACTCCAAATTTGATGAAATTTGACGTGGATCATTATTTTGGAGATTCACTGCAGGAGACCAAAGATTGACCGGAGGGGACCCACCAGGGTAACAGAAGGGTCCTTGGCTCGCCCCTCTAGGGCGCGCCAGGCACCCTCCTGGATGCCTGGTGGCCCTCCTTGGTTCCCCCTCTGGCCTATATTACCCCCCTGGGGTAAAAACCCTAAAACAGGAGGAGTTTTGGAGTTTCACCGCAGCCTCGTGGCAGAAACCTACAGAGAAGAAAAAGCCATCTCCGACGGGCAGATTCCACCAGGGAGATCACCTCCCGGAAGGGGAGATCATCGCCATCGTCATCATCATCGTCGCGGGCATCATCGAGATCATCATCAACATCATCCCGAACATCAGCACCATCTCCATCTCCATCCCATCTCATCTCACAATTGCAACTTGTGTCGTAATCCGTACTATCTATCCTCTCTACTCTGTTGGTGTTAATTACTACTTTGTGGTGAATGCTATTGAGTTTTGTTGGAGAAATATCATTGTGTCCAGATCGTTTTCCACCCATCTATCGCATATGATCATGATCTCTTTTATGTCTTGTGAGTAGTTACTTTACTTCTTGAGGACATGGGAGAAGTCTAGTTGTTAGTAGTCATATGATGTTGAAGTAATATGTGTTGTTTGATATTTAAGTTGTGTTGCTATTTTCCTAGTGGTGTTGTGTGAGTCGAACACTAAACACTTCGCCTTATTAAGGACCTAGGGGAATCCATTTTGTACAAAGGATGCTTATAGTGGGTTGCCGGAGTGACAGAAACCTGAACCCCAGTTCGCACACTTTTGCACAAGGGAGTTATGGATCCTCGATCGTAATGTTGTGGTTAGGCTTATGCCTTAATTACTACCTTGTATTTGCGGATGCTTGCAAGGTGTGTAATCATAAGGGTACCCTTATCTTAGTCTAGAGGGTGCACTAGCATAGATCCACCCACTCAACACTTATCAACACAACACATAGTGCCGATACGTAATATGGAGAAAGCACATGACTATCTCTCCCTTGTGTCCTCAAGAACGCTTTAGCCTTTATAAGTTCAGTTGCTAGGCCTATCCTTTGCTCAAAAGGATCGTGCCACTTGTTACTCCTCAGTGCTTTTTACTTTGATCCCTTTAACCTTTCTGTTGCTTAAACCAAAATCCCCTAAATATTTATCTTTTAGTGTTTGCAGACCTTTCCTTGTTCAGGGTCACTTGTCAATACCTTATGCTCCTCGTTGGAATCGACATCCTTATTTATCGAAAAGCTACAATTGATCCCCTAGACTTGTGGGTCATCAAGAATCGTTTATTGGCGCGGTTGAAAGGGAAGGCAACCCAACTAACCCTATCAACTTCACCGCCATCAGATGCCCCCATGCATCCCCTTCTCCATCAACAATCATCATTTCGTCCTTCGTCTCACAATATTTTTATCACTTCATGCGTTATGTGCTATGCTTGGAGCGTCTCGCTCTTAGGTTTTATTTTTAGTTTTCTTTAGCTTTTCTTGCTGTTCATAGCAAGTTAGACCACAGCTTACTTTGTGTGGGAGAGAAACACGTTCCACTCCATTCTAGAACACATCATAGGATTTTTCATGTTTATCATTTTACTGTTGCGTGTTCTTTATCTTTTCGTAGCTACTGCCATGTTTAGTTTTTTCTTAGTTTTTCTTTAGCAAGAGCCTTGGCTTTTGTTTAGTTTGTTGCTGGAACTCTATGTAGTTTTCATGTTTATCTTGTTAAGAGAGTAGGTTGTTGCACTGAGTTGTGTCTTGTCTTGAAAGTAGGTAATTAAGGTTTCTATTTAATTTTAGTAGTAACTTGAAATAGTTTTGCGGTATTGATGTGAGTAATGTTTGAACTTTTGGTGTCAAGGGATAGGTGTCGTATTTTGGGCAATCCGTGTTTATTTTCAAAACCTACAAAACTAGTTGAGAACTCTAGCTACTAGATGGATCGCTAATCTTTGGAGGGATCGGATATTAGAGTACACGCACGTACCTTGAGTCGAGGATGCGCTAGGATAACCAAACCCCCATATACTCCTCCTCGGGGTACTTGTCTCTTTGTGAACCTCCTTATTAGATTGAGAGTTACCAATAATAAGTGCATGAGTTCTTCGGACTAATGTAAGTATTGAAAGTTGACACTTCCACCTCCTCATATTTGCTAGCCTCTCATGTGTCGTACATTGCCTTCTTCTCACTCCAAGAGTTGGCGTCCACCTTCGCTGGTGCATCCAAACCCTTGGCATGATACGCTCTGTCATCATATGCCTCCTTATATCTTTCCTCAAAACAACCATCATACCTACCTATCAAGGCATTTCCATAGCCTTTCCAAGATATATTTCCATGCAACATCCACCTCTTCATGACTTGATCTTCATGTCATACATGTTCCTGCTACACTGGCAGAGGCATACATTGCATACATCATGATAACTGCATCTTCTTTATGATTTGAGTACCTTGTAAAGTGTGAAAGATTTTCTATACCCTCTTGTAAATTAGATTGTTGCCCTTAAGTAATAAAATATCCCAAAGAGGACAAATGAGATTTAAATAGAAAGAGCCATTGAGGCCACCAAAAAAAAACAAAAAATATAAAAAAAGAGAAAAATAAAAATAAAAAGAGAGAAAGGGGCAACACTACTATCCTTTTGAAAGATCCACACTAGTACTCCCTCTTATCCTTGTATTGCACAGAGATGATCATTCATGCATATAGCTATGTGAGGACCTTCACACTATAGAACTTGGCTTGCATATTCCAAGGATGAGCCTCCTCAAAAGAGCTATAGGTCTTCATGAGTGAGCAAGTTAGATGCACGCCCACTAGTTCCATTCGAGAACTTTTTAGCTCATATGTGCATCTGTTGCATGGCAATCCCTACTCCTCGCATCATATCTATCATTTCGCCTTCTCGCCTATGATTGTCCTCATTGATGTGAGCCTTTCTCACCTTTTTTGTCTTCCACCTCCACCATATTTCTCTATTTGCCATCCTAAGTGTCAACTCTCGTGCTTACGCTCATCCATTGCATGAGTGCTCAAAATATCAAAAAGGAGTGGATCAAATTTACTTGTACCTGGCTAGTGGTCTGGGGGCGAGTCAAGATAAGATTCCAAAGAATACCAAGTGTGAAACTTTAGTAGATTGAGTTCTCAACAACAAAAATACTTTTTTCTCGTATTCCATATCCCCCTTCTTGCATGCAAACACCATTTGGAGACATTCGAGTCACGGACAGGGAGAGCTCTTGCACCTAATGTTCTTTTGTTACTTTTTTAATGTTAATGTAGACTCTTGCATGTTATGACTTGAATTGAATCACATACCTTGATTACTTTACTTTTTGAAAGTTCTTATGTGGTTGCTAGCACGGCACCACAGAAATTATGCTTGTTATCATTTACCTACAAGAGGACGAGCAGAAATTTAGCTTGGGATGCTGATACGTCCCAAACGTATCTATAATTTCTGCTTTCTCCCTGCATGTTTTGTGTGATATCGCTATGATCTAGATACACTTTCATACACTTTTGATCATATTTGGACTAACCTATTAACTCAGTACACCCCAGTACCAGTTTATGTTTTCTGCTGTTTTTCTATTTCAGTTTTCCCCCATATTAAAAGTGCTCCAAAAATCAGGGAAAAATCGGATAAAAAATCAGCATAACGGAACCTTCCAGAGTCCCGAAGAAGGGCCGGAGGGGCCCCACCTTGTGCCCAGGCGGCCAGGTGGCGCGACCTAGGGTGGGGCCGCGCCGGGTGGCCGCCTGCACACCTGGTGGCCCCCCTGGCTGCCCCGCTTCGCCTATTTATTCCCCGTGACGCGAAACCCCTGAAGATAGAACCCTTTTTCGCGATCTCGCCTCTGTTCCGCCGCCGCCGCGCTTCCAAGATTGGGAGCGCCAGGAGACCTCTTCCCGGCATCCTACCGGAGGGAGGATCGACCTCCGGGAGCTTCCCCTCCACCATGGACTCTTCTCGGATGTGCCGTGAGTAGTTTTCCTTGGACCATGGGTCCGTGATCAGTAGCTATGTGATGTTATCCTCCCTTCTTTATTCTGCATGGTTTAGACCTCGTGAGCTTCCCTACATGATCAAGGCACATATGTAATCTTTCTGTTGTTGCTATGCTGAGTTTGATGGGATCTGATGGATTATGAGATTATGTTCAGATTGTGATAGAGTGATATATTTGGTTCTTATCTTTTATATTTTTGTTCCTATGTAATTTTTGCATGTTCTCCGTTGCTATTTATTGCTTTGTCCAAGTAGTAGGTAGTAACTCCAAGAGGGAACGTTATGCTCGATTGTGGGTTCATGCCCCCTGATGACACGCTTGAGTGACAGAAACATGAGTCTAGGGGATGTGTTGTTGCCACAAGGGGGAAAACAACGGTGCTTGTACCCGCGGTTGCAAGGATTGTTTACTTTACGCAAAGTGCTTTTTAATGCAGTTGTCTGTTTCTTTGGGTTTACACTTTGGGTGGGGCTTGCAACTTAATACCAGCGAGATGTTCTTGATAGATATCTCAAGGTGGATGATTAGTAGTAGATGCAGTGAGATTTCGGTCTACTTATTTTGGCGTACTGCCCATGCTTTTGAGCCTCTTCCTTTCTTTGTAGCATAGTTAGCATTGCGGTGCGTTTATAATCCTGTCAATTGCCCTTCTATAATTTGTTTACCCCGCATAGAAGTTATAACGTCTTTTGGGAGAGAGACATCACTAGTGAACATCACGGGACCCCGGTCCATATTCTCATCATTGTTTACACGCTTATTTACTTTCTTGCTTTTACTTTCTAGCTGCTATCATTATCATTATCCCTTGTGTTTTGATCCTTTGTAAACAACAAGACCGGAGATATTGACAACCTCTCTGAACTTTGTTGGGAGCAAAGTTACTTGTGTTGTGTGCAGGTCCAGGTCAAGGAAGCAACCTACGGTGCCATTGTTTCCTTGCCACCTACTTATCATTTTCGGAGTCCTACTGGTCGTCACTCTCAACCTTCGTATCTTCACCAAGGGAAACTCGCCGCTACGCTGCATCTCACCTTCCACTTGGGGTAACCAACGATGGGCGAGAAGCAGTTATCATCTCTCGCATATCTTGATGCTATCAAGTTACCTCCTTATTCAAAATATATGAAAGATATTGTTACTAATAAAAGAAAAGTCCCTAATGAGGCAATATCTACTATCTTGCTAACTACTCTTTCAGTGGCAAGATTCCTGAGAAGCTTGGTGATCCAGGTATACCCACCATTCATTGCTCCATATAGAATAATTATGTCAAAATTTCTCTATGTGATCTTGGTGCAGGAGTGAGTTATATGCCTTTTTCTATTTATAAGAGGCTATTTTTAGATAAACTAATCCCTACAGATATCTCTCTCCAGATGGCCGACAAGTCAACAGCCATCCCGATTGGTATTTCTGAGGATGTTCCTGTTAAAGTTGCCAATTGCTTAATTCTTACTAACCCGGACCTCGTTCTTGCATGATTTGAACTAAACTAACCCGGACTGATGTTGTTTTCAGCAGAGCTGCCTGTATGGTTTTATTGTGTGCAGGAAAAGGGATTTTTAGGTATCTCAGAATATTCCGGGAAAATTCACAGAAAATCCACGCACCAGAAGCTTCCACCAGCCAGAAGTGGGGCCAGAGGGCAGCCGGGGGGGGGGGGGGGCAGGCGACCTACTGGCGCGGCCCCACTCCTGGCTGCGCCGGGAGGCCTCCTGGGTGGGTCCTCCCCTCTCTGGTGCCCTACCGAAGCCCCTATTTATTCCCGTGACGAGGAAACCCTAGAACAGAAGTCGTTTTCCTAGTTTCCGTCGCGGAGCCGCCGCCACCCTCTGTTCTTCTTCGGGAGGGCTAATCTGTCAGCTGTTTTTTCCTCCGGCGAGGGGAGATCATCGCCATCTTCATCACCATAACCAATCCATCATCCCTCCATGACTTCTCCTTTCATGTGTGAGTAATTCCCTGCTGTAGGCAAAGGGGATGGTAGGGATTGGATGAGTTAGATCATGTAATAGTTTGTCAGATTGTTGGGGGCATGTTGCCTATCATCCACTTTGGTGTTTATCATCTTTGCTACAACTTGTTGCTCTTAATGTTTGTCACTTTGGGCCTGACTGCCATGTTTTAAGATCTGAACCACTTGTGTTTTCATGAGTTTAATTATGTTCTTGATCCTATCTAGGAGTTGTATGCACCTATTATGGTTCGGAATCGGCGATCCCAAAGGTGATAACTTGGGACACCAAAGGGGATGGACTATAATTTGAGGATTTCATGTATCCATTGGGTGTTAATGCTTTGTTCCGGTGCTCTTTGACAGGAGTACCTTAATCTCCATCAGTTCCCTTTGTCCCCATTCGTAGCGGGATGGTAGGACAAAAGATGTTGTGCAAGTTCTTATTGCAAGCACACACAACTACCTATGGGGTACATGCCTAAGGTTTGATATTTTCCTAGATAATCCTTGATTTTCTGTGTGCCTTGCCCCGTGTTAAAATCTATTGCATGTTCACTCTCATCCAAGCAGCGCCCAACCATCCATCTCCCTAGCCTACATTGTTTCAATCCTGCTGGTTACTATTAGTTTACCTTTGCTATTTTACTTTCGTTGTTGCCACTATCACTATCATATCACCGTTGCTATTAATATTTTGTTGCAAGTAAGTATATTTCAGGTGCGGTTGAATTGACAACTCAAATTTTAAAGCTTATAAATATTCTTTGGCTCCCCTTGTGTCGAATCAATAAATTGGGTTATCTTACCCGCGAAGACTATCTTGATCCCCTACAGTTGAGGGTCATCAGATGACTGCTTCAAGGATGGCATCAACCTGCTGGAAAGTGTGATGAGCATACTGATGCGCCTTCTTCTGAGAGGTATGCATCTGAGCCATGTACGTGAGGATTTCACCAATCTAGTGCTTGGTCCAGTCATGATTGTGAGTATAATGAGGAGTTCTCTATCAGTCATCATACGAGCCTAGGTGGTTTCCTTAGTTGAGGCATTAGTGCCAGCTTCCTAAGTGGCGAGATTGTGGATGACGAATGTTGAAGGCAAGGGACTTGGTAGGATGAAACTTCTCATTGTTGAGACCTTTGCCCTTGTTTGAAGCATGCACTAAGGAAATGGTGCGAGGAAGAACCTCAACTGGAGGCAGGAAGACGCGATGATTTTATTGATCAGCCTCATAATTGACACCAGTCTTGATGCAGATGAGCTTCATAATCCATGGTGCATATGGCTTCAGGATATGAGGATTTTGAGCAGCATCAACCATAGTTCTGAAGAATAAGTCGGCAACATTGATGGGAGCCGACATGCAGAGATTGAACAAAGTATTCTTTATGCAGCCAACAACATCTTCAGCAGTGGATTCATAGCTTTTGATGGGGATATAAGGTTCTGGGTAGAAACTGAAGCTCAGTGACGAGGAATTTGGTGCGAGGAGCAGCATCAGGTTCTTGTGGCTTCATCAACAAGTTCATCAGATCATCACGCAGAACAAGCGAGCCATAGGTTCTTGGAATTGAAGCATCATGAGCAGGCAGCTGAAGAATTTCGATGAGTTCTGGCATGGTGGCAGAGTGATGTTGATGCTTAGTCATCCATTCGAGGACCCAAGTGTTGATGTCTGGAGGATTTCCTGAGACATACAATGTGGCATAGAATTGAAGCTCAAGTTCCTCATTCCAATGTATGCATTCAGAGAAGAACCGAAGTAGCTTGGCATGATGCAAGTCTTGAAGAGCATTGTTGAATTACGGGATGTCCTCCATATCATTATGAGGAATATGTTGATACGTCCCAAACGTATTTATAATTCTTCTTGTTGCAAGAACTTTTATGTGACATTGCTACATATTTTGCTATACTTTTATATCATTTTACACATATTTTGACTAACCTACTAACTCAGTGCACCCAGTGCCAGTTTCTGTCTGCTAATGTCTTTTGGTTGCAGCGATTTACCCCAATTTTCAGAGCCCCAAAAAATCCGGAAAAATCATATAAAAAATCAGTGAGAATGAAGCTTTCGGAACTGCAAAGGAGGTCCAAAGGGCCCCTGGCTGTGCCACCAGGGCACCTTGGAGCCCTAGGCCACCCCTGGATGCCCCCTTTGCCCTATATTACCTCTTCGTCCTAGAAACCCTCGAGCAGAACCCCGCATCGTGAAATACTCTCTGTTCCGCCGCCACCGTGCTTCCAAGATCGGGAGTACTAGAAGACTCCTTCTCGGCACCCTGCCGGAGGGAAGAAGGACCATCGGGAGCTTCTTCACAACCATGGACGCTTCCGGGATGTGCCGTGAGTAGTCCCCCTCTGACCATGGGTCCATGACCAGTAGATATGTCATGTTTCCTCTCAAATCTTGTTCTTCAATGTTTAGTCCTTGTGAGCTGCCCTAAATGATCAAGGCACCTATGTAATTTTCCTGCTGTTGCTATACTGTGTTTGCTGGGATCTGATGGATTATGAGATTATGTTCAGATTGTGATGAGTTATATATTTGGTTTACCTTTTATATTTTGTTCTTGAGTAATTCTTGCATTTTCTCCATTACGTTTTATTGCTTTGGCCAAGTAGTAGATAGTAACTCCAAGAGGGAGCGTTATGCATGATTGTGGGTTCATGCCCCCCGATGTCTAGCTTGAGTGATGGAAACATGAGACTAGGGGATGTGTCGTTGCCACCAGGGGGAAAACAACGGTCCTTGTACTTGCGGGTGCAAGGATTGTTTACCTTACGCATAGATTGTTAATGCAATTATCTGTTGCTTTGAGTTTACACTTTGGGTGGGGCTCGCAACTTAATACCAGTGAGATGTTCTGGATAGATATCTCAAGGTGGATGATTAGTGAGTAGATGTAGATGGATTTCGGTCTACTTTTCTTTGCGTACTGCCCATACTTTTGAGCCTCTAGCTTTCCAGCATTGCGGTGCGTTTATAATTATGTGAATTGTCGTGCTGTAATTTTTCACCTAGCTTAGTTGTTTTATGGTCTTTTGGGAGAGAGACATCACTAGTGAACATCATGAGAACTCTAGCTACTAAATGGATCGGTAACCTCTGGAGGGGTTGTATTATATAGAGTACCCTCACATACCATGAGTCGAGGATGCACAAGGATAACCAAACCCCCATACACTCCTCCTCGGGGTACTCGTCTCTTTCTGAACCTCCCGATCAGATAGAGAGTTACCGATAATAAGTGTATGAGTTCTTCGGACTAATGCAAGTCTTCGATTGTTGTCACTTACACCTTCCATATTTTACTAGCCTCTTCGGTACCGTGCACTGCCCTTTCTCACCTTGAGAGTTGGCGCATACTTCGCCGGTGCATCCAAAACCTTGGCACGATACGCTCTGTCACCATAAACCTCCTTATATCTTCCTCAGAACAGTGACCATACCTACCTATCAAGGCATTTCCATAGTCTTTCTGAGATATATTGACATGCAACATCCACCATCTCATGACTTGATCTTCAGGTCATACATGCTTTTGCTTGATCGAGGAGCCGCATGATAGTTGGGCTTTGCCCTTATTATTGCTACATGACGCGCTAGTATCATTGCATATCCTGCTACACTGGCAGAGGCATACATTTGCATACATCATGATAGTTTTCATTCTTTATTTATGTGGAGTACTTCTTGTAAAGTGTCAAGATCATCTATATTCTTGTAAAATATGGAGTGTTGCCCTTAAGTAAGGAAAAGATCCCAAAAAGGACAAATTAAAATATCCCAAAGATGACAAATGAGAGATAAATAGAAAGATCCAATGAGGTCACAAAAATAAAATAAAAGAGAAATAGAAATAAAAAGAGAGAAGGGGGCAACACTACAATTCCTTTTGAAAGATCCACACTTGTACTCCATTGTCATATTTGTACTCCATAGAGATTATCATTCATGCATAACTATGTGGGGACTCTTAAACTATAGAACTTGGCTTTCATATTCCAAGGATGAGCCTCCTCAAATGAGCCCTAGGTCTTCATGAGCAAGAAAGTTGGATGCACCCCCACTAGTTCCATTGGAGAGCTTACCTTAGCTCATATGTGCGTCTGTTGCATGGCAATCCCTACTCCTCACATCATATATATCATTTGACCTTATCTCGCCTATAATTGTCCTCATTGATGTGAGCCTTTCACACCATTTTTTTCTTCCTTCCCCATCATTTCTCTCTTTGCCATCCTAAGTGCTAACGTATCTTTCTCGCACTCATCCATTGCACGAGTGCTCAAAGTCTAAAGGGAGAGGATAAGTTTGACTTGTACCTGACTAGTGGTTTGTGGATGAGTCAAAATAAGATCCCAAAGGAGACTAAGTGTGAAACTTTAATAGATTGAGTTCTCAATTTAACTATATATTTTTTATTCTCTAATCCCATCTCCCATTGCTTGCATGCAAATACCATTTGGAGACATTCGAGTCACGTTCATCGAGAGCTCTTGCACCCTTATGTTCATACTTTGCTAGTTTCAATACTAGATATAGACTGTTGCTTGTTATTATCTTGACTTGAATTGCACATCTTACTTTCTTTACTTTGAAGTTCTTATATGTGTGTTAGCATTTCACCAAAGAAATTATCTGTGTTATCATTTACCTACTCGAGGACGAGCAGGAATTAATCTTGGGGATGTTGATACGTCCCAATCGTATCTATAATTTCTGCTTGTTCCATGCACTTTTATGTGACATTGCTACATGTTTTGCTACACTTTTATATCATTTTACACATATTTGGAATGACCTACTAACTCAGTGCACCCAGTGTCAGTTTCTGTCTTCTGATGTCTTTTAGTTGCAAGGATTTTACCCCAATTTTCAGAGCCCAAAAATCAGCGAGACAAAAGCTTTCGGAACCCCGAAGTAGGGCCCACCTGGCACCCAGGAGGACAGGTGGCGCGACCACAACCATGGTCGCGCCACCAGGGTGCCCGGGATCCCTGGGCCACCCCTGGCTGCCCCTTTGGCCTATATTACCTCTTCATCCGAGAAACCATCGAGGAGAACCCCGCATCGCAAAATACCTCTTTGTTTCTTCGCCGCCACGCTTCCAAGATCGGGAGCACCAGAAGACTCCTTTCCGGCACCCTATCGGAGGGAAGAAGGACCACTGGGAGCTTCTCCACCACCATGGACGCTTCCCGGATGTGTCGTGAGTAGTCCCCCTTGGACCATGGGTCCATGACCAGTAGTTATGTGATGTCTTCTCTCTAATCTTGTTCTTCAATGTTTAGTCCTTGTGAGCTGCCCTACATGATCAAGGCACCTATGTAATTTTCCTGATGTTGTTATGTCGTGTTTGCTGGGATCCGATGGATTATGAGATTATGTTCAGATCGTGATGAGTTATATATTTAGTTTACTTTTTATATTTTGTTCTTGAGTAATTATTGCATGTTCTCCGTTACTTTTTATTGCTTTGGCCAAGTAGTAGATAGTAACTCCAAGAGGGAGCGTTATGCATGATTGTGGGTTCATGCCCTCCGATGAATAGCTTGAGTGACAGAAACATGAGACTAGGGGATGTGTTGTTGCCACCAGGGAGAAAACAACGGTGCGTGTAACCGCGGTTGCAAGGATTGTTTACCTTACGCATAGATTGTTAATGCAATTGTCGGTTGCTTTGAGTTTACACTTTGGGTGAGGCTCGCAACTTAATACCAGCGAGATGTTCTGGATATATATCTCAAGGTGGATGATAAGTGAGTAGATGCATATGGATTTCGGTCTACTTGTCTCGGCGTACTGCCCATACTTTTGAGCCTCTTATTTTCCAGTAGCATAATTAGCACTGCGTTGCGTTTATAATTCTGTCAATTGCCCAACTGTAATTTTTTCACCCAAGTTTGTTGTTTTATCGTCTTTTGGGAGAGAGACATCACTAGTGAACACCATGGGACCCCGGTCCATATTTCCACCATTGTTTACACCTCCACTTAATTTATTTCTTTTACTTTCAGTTGCTATCATTATCACTATCATTATACCTTTTCGTTGGATCCTTTGTAAACAACAAGGCCGGAGGGATTGACAACCCCTCTGAACTTCGTTGGGAGCAAAGTTACTTGTTGTGTGTGCAGGTCCACGTCAACCTCATCTCTATCCGACAACTTAATATCTGGCACCGATGACACCTACTTGTAGTATTCGGAGTCCGCGGGAGAGAAAACTTGGTATCTTCACCGAGGGAAATTTGCTGCTATCTACATCTCAACCTTCCACTTGGGGTAACTACGAAGGGCGAGAATCCATTATCATCAATTGTACCATCATATGTTTATGAGGAAAAACCTTATTCTGCATGTATAGGACGAAGGCATAATAATTTTTCTGAGAGGCAGTCTAGAACCTCAGCAAGTTGAGGGGCGGTGCAGAGAGATAGGGGTTTTGAATCCCTTCCTGAAAGTAGCCCATGCTGGCATAGAAAGCATCAACGTTGAATCGTGGGCGTTCATCAGCATAGATATTGCGGTAGAACGGCTGCCTCTGCTTAGGACACAGTGAATGTGTTGATGCTTAGCGTTGAGACACTTGAGACACCGGAGGTGCTTGAGGTAGTGGGGGAATGACCTCTGCTTCCCTTGTAGCATCAGGGCCAGATTTCAGAGACGAAGCTGGGGCTGATGGAGAGGTGGCCTGTTTGTCAGCCGAGATTTCCTTGGAAGCAACAGGATCAGCATTGGTGTTGTGCTCTGCTTCCGTTTGAGTCGCAGGCAGAGCACTTTCATCTTCAAGTTCAGCATCAACTTCATTAGAGTGAGCAGTTGCTTCGTGAACTGAGTCCTCAGAATCTAGAGTCGTCTCAGGTAGAACTTCAGTTGCTGTGTGTGAGTGAGGCTCAATAGAGAACAAGGTGTGAGTGCGGAGTCTGGGTGTTCCAACTCATATGCCTCATCCATGATACGGGGAGTCCCCATATCACCAATGTTGACATTTTCATCCATTGATTCAGTGGTGACTCAGGAGTTGGAAGAATTGGGGTTGACGCATTCGAGACAACCATCTTGGACGGAGGAGTGAAGACAACCAAATTGCGCTCATAATTTGCAGGAGGGCTTGAGGCAGTAGTGGGAGGCACAGCGTCCATAGAGCGTTTTGAGGTAGGAGGAGTGGAGGATATGGGAGCTGCATCAATGGGCTCCATAGTTGTGGCAATGCGTGTTGGCCTCTTGGCAGCTGGTGGTGTTGTAGCAGTGGCCTCAGGATTGCGCTTTGAGGGTCTTGAGGACGCATACTGCAATGGTGGTGAGTCATCAAGTCGTCCAACCGGATGCACTGAGGCAACTAGAGGAACTAAGCCGAGCTTATTGTGATCATTCACCATGTGGTCAACATGTCGCGTGATGAGTTCTTTGGACTTGCCAATGTATGCACATTTCTGATCGAACTCCTCAGTGAGTTTTTGCACCTCAGACTGATACTGCTGAAGTTCTTCAGGAGTGGCAATTGAGAGTTTCTTCTTGAAGTCGCGACGGAGTTTCTTCAATTGCCGCTCCATCTACTTCTTGAGGTCTTGATGATGAAGCTCATTGATAAGGAACTAATGCAGATATAATATGATGTCTTTGAGTATATCGAGATCATCAAGAGGAGTATCAGGCTTTACAAGCCAAGTGTTGATGAACTCCAGTATTTTCTTGGGATCAAGGAGAAGTGGCACCTCAGAGCCAGTGGCTTCAGCCTTGCGTTTAGCAGCAGCACGCAGATACTCAATCTGCTGTTCTTCAGTGGCAACAAAACCAGCTTCATCCTCAAATTCATCTTCTTCATAAGAATGAAGGATATCGGGAATTGAGCCATGCATGGAGGTTTTCTTGGGAGAGGGCCTGAAGCCTCTGCGGATGAATGTATTGGTCTTCAACTGAGGCTGCTGCACAGTTGTTGATGGTTCAAGTGCGCTGCTGGATTAATCAGTGTGAATTCTTGAGGCACGAGCAAGAACAAATGTTCTCTGGCATGAGGAACTAGGTGCTGAAGGAGTTGCAGTTGATGGAACTGTTGGGATGGACTTCTTGATGCCAGGCTTATTTTTCTGAGGCTTGACAGCAGGCTGAGGCAGAATGTCAACTGAGGCAGCCAGATTGTGGGCCAGAGACGAAGCTAGATGAGCTGTACGCTTGAGGTAGCACTGATAGACATCAGGGAATTCTTCACGTGTCTTCAGGCTTGAGGGGTGAGGAACCACACCGGGAGCTGGCGGAGGACGAGACTTCATGCCCAAAGTGTTCAGAGGAGGGTTCACAGCAAACATTTCCTCATGTTGAGGATTCAACCATTCATAAGCAGCCCACCGCCTAGCCTAGGCCCTTGTGATTTTCTGAACTCTTATTTTTCGTTCGCCAGTAGTCTTATGTGGCAGAGTCTTCAGATCATCATATAATGCCAGAGGCAAGTCACGAGCTATTCCAGTGCGACGAAGAGAGCCCATCTGCTTCAGCTGAGGGGACTGAGGAATTGTGAATTCAAGCTGAGCTGCAAATGAAGTGAGACTATGAGAACCATAGGATACCTCGGTAGACATGTACCTATGACATAATTAAGTTGCGAGGGAAGTGAGGTACGGCCATATGTGTTCATGAGGAATGGTTTGAGGAAATCAATATTATTTTCATAAGTCTCATTGAGGATTCAATGCTGCTGAGGAATAAGATTTTGAGCAAGTGACAACAGTACTGAGGCAAATATAAAAGTTGAGACTATGGTCATACCAGAAGCAAGTCAGCCGATTTGAGGAAACACGAGCCAGTCGTCTCCGGCGATGGCGAGCTCCGGGAACGGCGGCGCGAGAACTGAGAGAGCTAAAGAGTGGCGGTGCAAGAGAGGAATGAGGCAAGCCGGGTAAATGACCGCGGGGGTGGCTATTTATAGAAGGGATAAAAACCTAATGGTGTGATTTTTATGGACGGGATTACCCCTGGCGGTTCACATTTCGACGCGGTGAGGTAGATTTGAGCTTATCGGATCAGTACTGTGAGGTAGATTTGAGCTTATCGGATCAGTAAAATCAGAACCGATCAGTAAAATCACATTCACCTAGTTGAAGAAATAACTCTTGAAGAACAGAATCTATAGGTGAGTGTTGTTGAGGACAAAACCAATTATCTAGTTGAGGAAAAATGGAGGCAACTGAAGACAGCCAATTCCTAAGGAATTTGGGCGGTGGCGATACCCACCTTATAGGGAATGAGACACTTGATACCATACAACTGTCATACGGATCATGAGTCAATTCCACGTTAATTTCTTCACACTTAGCAAGGTAGTTCCTCATGATTTCAGGAGTACGACGCATCGTGTGTTGTACATCAGGATTCTTCAATAGTGTTTAAGCGTTAGGATGTGTGTTCATTCACTGGAAATTTGAGGAATCTAAGATATTTAGCTCACACCTCAGGGCGCTAAATCGCTTGTCATCCAAAGGCTTAGTGAATATATCAGCAAGTTGGTCTTCAGTCTTCATGTGGCTGATGACGATGTCTTCCTTCAACAAATGATCCTGAAGAAAGTGATATCGTATCTCAATGTGCTTCGTCCTCGAGTGTTGTACAGGGTTCTAAGAGATCTTGATGGCACTCTCGTTGTCACATAGAAGATGTACTTTCTTCAGGTTGATGTCCTAGTCCTTGAGAGTTTGCTTCATCCAGAGGAGTCGTGTGCAACTAGCACCAACGGCGATGTATTCGGCCTCAGCAGTGGAGAGTGAGACACAATTCTGCTTCTTCGATGACCATCACACCAGTGAGTGTCCGAGGAAGTGACACATTCCTGAGGTAGACTTCCTATCCACGCGATCTCTAGCATAATCTGAGTCGGAGTACCCGACGCGATCCAGCTATGTGCCTTTTGGATACCATAAGCCTAGCGTAGGGTGTGAGCCAAATATCGAAGAATTCGTTTCCCCGCTTGGTGATGCGATTCCTTTGGTGCCGCATGGAATTGGGCACACATGCTAACACTCAACATTATATCAGGCCTAGATGCACATAAATATAGAAGAGAACCAATCATGGAGCGGCATACCTTCTGATCGTAGTCCTTGCCATTTTCATCAGGGCCGAGTTTTCCATTTGTGGGCATCGGGGTCTTGATGCCTTTGTATTCTTGGATCCCGAATTTCCGCAGGCACTCCTTGAGGTACTTCTCTTGATATATGAAGATGCCATTGCGTTGCTGACGAATTTGAAGACCCAAGAAGAACTTCAGTTCATCCATCATGGACATCTGATACTTTTCAGTCATCAAGAAGGAAAATTCTTCATTGTATTTCTTATTAGTGCATCCAAATATGATGTCATAAACATAAATTTGACAATGAATAGTGCATCATCATAGAGTCTGGGGAAGAGAGTTGGATCGAGGGAACCAGATTTTAAGCCCTTTCTGATGAGGAAGTCTCTCAGTGAGTCATACCAAGCCCGATGGGCTTGCTTCAGTCCATATAGCGCTTTCTTCAGCCTGTATACCATGTCAGGGTTCTTCGAGTCTTCAAAACCTGGAGGTTGAGCGACATATAATTCTTCCTCGATATTACCATTGAGGAATGCACTTTTCACATTCTTTTGATATAACTTGATTTTATGATGGTTAGAAAAGGCAAGCATTATGCGAATGGACTCGAGTCTAGCAACAGGTGTAAAAGTTTCACCGAAGTCGATACCCTCAAGCTGAGTGTAGCCTTGAGCCACAAGTTGATATTTGTTCCTGATGACTTGGTCGTCTTCATTGAGCTTGTTGTGGTAGATCCACTTTGTCCCGATGACATTGTGAATACGAGGATCAGGTCTCTTGACCAACTCCCAAACATCATTCAGTTTGAACTGAAGAAGTTCATCTTTCATTGCCTGAATCCACTCAGCTTCTTGGAATGCCTCAGCGACTTTAGCGGGCTCTGAAATGGACACAAATGAAAAATGCCCACAAAAGTTAGCTATTCGATTTTCTCTTGCATGAGTGAGTGGACCTGGTACATTGACGTCGGTGAGAATTCGGTCAATCTGAACTTCATTCGCCACACGAGGAAGTCGTGGTCGACGATCCTAAGGTGAGTCATCATCGCTTTAATTAGACTCATTAGCATCAGCTTCAGGTGCATCAGAAGTGTCAGGAGCATCAGGTTCAATGTTATAATCTGGATCATTTGCTTCAGGATTTGGGTGTTCTTCAGGAGCAGGAGGTATGTGAGTTTCTTCAGGATGGTCCACGGGGATGATCTCACCGGCACCCATCTTTTTTATCAGTTCATCAGGAAAGGCTTCATCTAAAACAAGTGGAAAGTGCTCTTTTTGCGAGCCATTAGATTCATCAAACCACACATCTAGAGTTTCAACCACCTTGTGATGATTAATGTTGAAGACTCTGTAGGTGTCCGATTTGAGACCATAACCGGGCATGAAACCCTCATAGGCTTTTGGTGCAAATTTAGATTGGTGATGAGGATCACAAATCCAACAAGGTGCACCAAAGACTTTGAAGTAACTCACCTTGGGTTTCTTACCGACCATTAGCTCGTATGATGTTTTCTTGAAGAACTTATGAAGATACACCCGATTGACGATTTGACATGCAGTGTTGACAGCTTCAACCCACCATTTTAGTGGAGTGTTATACTCGGAAAACATTGTTCATGCCATCTCGATGAGGGTTCTGTTCTTCCTCTGAACAACACCATTTTGCTGATGAGTGTAAGGTGCGGAGAACTCATGAGTGATGCCCATCTCATTGAGGAATTCATGTACACTGGTATTCTTGAACTCAGTGCCGTTGTCACTTCAGATGTGCTTGATCTTCAGATCGTAGTTGTTCATGACTCGCTAGGCGAAGCGCTTGAATATAGCTTGAGTCTCTGACTTATAGATAAGAAAATGCACCCAAGTGTATCGTGAGAACTCATCAAAAATAACGAGACCATACACATTTCCTCCAAATCTTGAGTACTTTGGAGGACCGAATAAGTCCATATGAAGCAGTTGCAGAGGACTTGTACTCACCATGATGGTCTTGGCTGGATGCTTGGCCTTGGTGATCTTTCCTTCTTCACAGGCACCGCAGAGTCGGTCCTTGGTGAATCTGATTTCCTCAATATCGAGGACATGTTTATTTAGCATCAGCTTTTGCAGATTCCTGATCCCAGCGTATCCGAGTCTTTGATGCCATAGCCAGCATTCTGTGGCTTGAGCCAGTAGGAAAGTAGAGACCTGAGGACCTTCAAAAAAATCTACAATATACATGTCACCTTTTCTAAATCCTCGAAAGACGATGGAGTTATCACTAACCATTTGAACAACATATCCATACTTTCCGAAGAGAACAATGAGATCAAGATCACATAGCATGGACACAGACATCAGGTTGTATCCGAGATATTCAACCAGCATGACTTTTTCAATATGTTTGTCTCAAGAGATAGCAACTCTTGAGAGACCCAATACCTTACTTTTACCTTTATCAGCGAAGGTGATGGTTTTCTTTGATGAGGGACTCAGAGATGATTCAATGAGAAGGCTTCTATCACCAGTCATGTGATTAGTGCATCCACTATCCAACACCCATTCTGGCTTGCCAGATGATTTTCCGTGCAGAAGAATTAGTATCTCATACAACAAGTATGAGCCAATATCGGTTTGAAGAATTAAGATTCCTCAGAATTAATTCCTTAGTATGATTCCTCAGGATTGATTCCTAAGAATCAGTGAGTTTAAAATTTCTTCAACCGGCTCAACCAATTTCGTCATGGGCATAAAATCTGCAGAAGGTTATGATTGCCTCAGGACGCGTTCCTGCAAAGAAGATTAGTTCTTCTTTACCACCCACATTCGAATGGGTGGTCATGAAGCATATGAGGAACGACGAGGGAGATAGTGTCTAATGGGATGATGATTAGTGACATCAAGATACAGAAATGAATAAGCATTCTTATGCTAAGCTTCCCTGTGAACAAAGTGGTTAGATGAGACATGGTCATATTCAGGGCCTTTTGAGGTATTGTCCTCAGACGACACCCTCAACTCGTCTGCATCTGCATTCAAAGGGAGATTAGTAATGAGTTCCTTCCGAACCCAAATCTGCTTCACTAGAGCATCATTCCTGCAGTTAGTCCTGATGTATCTGGCGAATACTTCACCATTTACATCTATAAACAGTTTATAGTTTGAGTCAAATGACTTAACCATCACATCTGAGGAAGCATTGTCATATCTAGATAGAGTATAGGGATCAGGAGGAGGCATTTTTGCCAAAACCCAAGTGGTCTTTGGGTATTGCTCTAGCTTCCAGTAAGAGCCATCTGCATTGAGGTTTTAGTTGAAGCCGATGCCTTCTTCCCTCGGATTCCTGTTGAGGATCTGTTTCATGAGGACGTCATAGAGAATCTGATGCCCTTTCATACTCTTGAACATACCAGTCTCCAAGAGATTCTTCAACCTAGCATTTTATTCAGAAATATCTATGGTATCCTCAGATGAGGGGTTAGGTACCACAGATGCAGTTGATATAACAGATTCTGAAGACAATGAAGAACTAGGAGATGTAGTGATACAGTCATTTCAATGCACTTTAAGAAAGGAGGGATCAACCCTTCTTGAGGCATGACGATCAATTGGGTGAGAAGTGAGTCATTTTATTTCCTCAGGTCATCATGATACATCGTCACCCTTTCAAGTTCTTGCTTTCTCATGAGGAACTCATGAGCCCACTTCTCATGATTGGTGAGGAGTGCCTCATGGCGACTAATCAAATCATCAAACTTTGAATGAAGAATATTAGATTCATCAGTCAACTTCTGAGACTTCTCCATTTCCTCAACCAACAGATCATCACTTTTATTGGTCAGTTTATTCGAGGCAAGTTTAGCATATTTTTCATCAGGTTCTCCATCAGTAGCATCATCACAGGAAGAGTGAGAGGATACCTTTGAGCTCTTACCAAAGCTGTTGCAAGAGCCAAACCAGCAACGCCTTTTAATTCCTCTGATTCTTCTTCCTCAGCATCAGGATCAGAGTTCGATTCCTCAGAATCTAACTCCTTTCCGAGGTAAGCAAAAGCCCTGCGTGAGCTGTTGTTCTTGTATCCAGCTGATTTTGAGTATCGTGAGAATTTCTTCTTGGTCCTATCATCAGAACTACCATCTTTGTTCTTTTTCTTCTTCTTCAACTTACCTTCTTTTTCCCATACAGGACATTCGGTGATGTAATGGCCCGGTTTCTTGCATTTGTGACACACCCTTTTTCTTGAGTCGACTGAGTCAACATCTCTGCTTCTTCTTGAAACCGATCTTGAGAATTTCCAAAGAGGTTCTTCTTCGTGAACTTTTGGAACTTTCTGGTGAGGAGATCCAATTCTTGACTGAGAGTTTCAAGATCATTAGAGTCATCTTTAGATTCTTCATCAGAAGACACCTTTCGTGCCTTTGATTTTAGCGCGCAGACTTTAGGAGTGGAGCTATACAAGTCCTTTTTCTCAAACAGCTTTAGTTCATGAGCATTGATTCGTTCGAGGATATCAGCTGGGTCAAGGGTCTTGAAGTTAGGCCTTTCTTGAATCATCAGTGATAGTATTTCAAACGAGTCATCCAGAGATCACAACAATTTCTTCACCACTTCATGATTAGTGATATTAATGGCACCCAGCGCTTGAAGCTCATTTGATATATCAGTGAGTCTGTCAACGGTTTGCTGAATATGTTCATTGTCCAGCCTCTTGAATCTGTTGAAGAGACTACGGAGAGTATCAACTCGAGAGTCTCGTTGTGTGGAAACTCCCTCATTGACTTTTGATAGTCTCATCCACATCTTTTTTGCAGTATCAAGTCCACTGATACGGTTGAACTGAGCTTTGTTGAGATGTACAACAATGATGCTTCGAGATTTTGCATCATGCTGCCAGTTTCTCTTGATAACATCAGGAGGAGTCATCAAGGTGTTCCGAGGGATTCCTTGATCAACAATGTCTTAGAGGTCCTTATCAACGACTTCAAGATGCAATCCCATTTTGTTCTTCCTGTATGGGTAGTCCGTCCCATGGAATCTAGGGCAGTTCTAGCCAACATTGATTGTTCCTGAGGTCAACATAAATAAAACTCCAGGTGGTTAAACCGAATCACACAGAACAAGGGAGTAGCTTGCTCTGATACCAATTGAATGCCCAAGTAATCGACCAGAGGGGGTGAATGGGAGATTTTTAAATTTTCCCAAAGACTTTCGATTTCCTCAGGATTTAGGCAATTCAAAACTGAGAAAACTCACAAAATGATGATCCTCAGAAATTTCACAAGAAGTAAACATGAATGCCTAATATCACTTTGCAACAGAAATAAAGTCTAAGAGATATGCAGACATGCATCAGATACTGTAACATCCCAATTTTCTAAAATCGGATGTTAATAGATCATCATATGCACGTCATGCTGGAGTTTTGCATTATTTGGATTTTATGAATATTTTAAACATTTTTCCACTTAAGACAATTTATTGGAGAGGATATAATATGACTTATCCCCATTTTTAAATGTTGGAAAATAGTTTAAAATATTTTCTAGAGACTTTTATATTTACTTTGGGGTTATAAATAATTTCTAAAAATACTTTTGGGATTTATTTATGCTTCGGGAAATTTTAAATCCCTTTTTGGAGTTTTTTGGTATATTTAAATTGCTGGAAAAGTATTTAAAAGTAGTAAAAGCCGGCCGCCGCTCCTCTGGCTAGGGACGTGCCGGGATGCTCCTGGCCGTCGGATCCCGAGTGGATGGCCCGGATCGGATCTGGAGAAAACTCCAGATCTGGATTTGGTTTTTTGTTAGGATTTCGGTTAACCGTGGTTTATTTATTTAGCGGACGTTCGCCGGATTGTTCGCCGGAGTGGACGTCGTTCGCTCCGTAGCCGAGGACCTGTTCGCGGCAGAGAAGTTATTTTATTTGCGGATTAGTCCTTTTTTGGCAGAAAAGACCCCGAACGGTAATCGCAATATCTTTTAAACCGTAGCTCTATTTTTGCGAAAAATCCTATCCGGCAGGCCTAAGTTTTCAAAAGTTTTCAGTTTTCAAATTTCAAATTGTACAGATTTAAATTCAAACTTCTGGTGACCGTATCTTTTATACGGTGTATCCGTTTTCGCTGATTCCAGTTGCGTTGGGTTCGTGGTGACTTGTAGTTATAGTTTAGCTATTTTTTAGGTGGTTTTCTTGGTGTTAATTTGGTTCTTTTACTGTTGCATTGTTTATGTGTTATATGGTGTATTCAATGCTATATTGTTTGATCGTGTAGACTGTCCGGAGTGCAACGCTTCGTTCTATGAAGAGTGTGATCGTCAGGAGCAGGAGAAACGCAAGTCATACATTGACCATCTCATAACCTATATTTTTACTTATGCATGTAGCAAATATCACCCTATGCATGTGTAGGAAGTTTTATATTATTATTGCTGAAACCTGGTAGGGTAGCCACATGATCTTATCTTGTTTGCTTAGACAACCTAGCACGTGCTTGCTATATATTTGCTATGCTTGTTGACGTGGATTGGTTTGAGATTACATTGAGCTATGTGAGGATTTAATGACTTGAATAGCAAACCTTTAATTAGAATACACCTCTGGACGGGCAGGGAGTGCTTCCTGGGGGCTCGTGCCTTATCTAAGGCGAGACCAGGTTGTACCCCTAATGGTTGGTTTTGGTGGTCGACAGTACGTCAAGGTATCTACCCTCTGAACGTAAGTGGGCGCCGTCCAGGCTCAAAAATATCAGACATACTTGGTGACTAGGAGCTTCCATGTACAGCCGCTGGCAATATCGGCTCTGGCTTAGTTGAGTACGATGTAGGAAGCCTTTCCCGTGCAAAGCTAGCAGATGTAGATGTGATAGGTGGTACCGGCTTGCCGTTGGGTGTAGGTGACCTCTTCTGAAAGACTTCGTCTCAATATTCGGGTTGAGTCCAGCGGGGAAAGTGTACTAACCTCTGCAGAGTAAAAACTAATCATAATTAGCCATGTCCCCGGTTATGGACATCCTTGAGCTACTAGACATTACTGTTACTGGAGGATCTTCACATATGAATCACCATAATAATTTGAGTGGGGAAGATTTAATAAAGGGTGTGGATTGGAACTGGTGTGCCCAGTTCGATCTAAGGTAGTAAGTTAAACTAAATTTTTTGACTAGGTAGATTGGGAAAAATCAGCTTTCTGCAAAACAAAACTATAAGACTTTCCTTTGACTTATCCTTGCATGTAGCGATAGGTCTGTTATATCCTTTTCCGTGTGGCTTGCCGTACAAATCAGATGTACTGACCCGTTGTCGGGCTATAACCTTCGGTGTTGCAGGTTTTTCAGATGACCAGTAAGGTGCGTTTAGGGTCGCGGGTCTTCACTCAGCATGTTCGCTTGTGGATGTTGATGGGACTCCTCGTTATTTGCTTATGCTTCCGCTATATTTATGTTGAATAAGCTAGCCTTGAGCTATGCAACTTGTTATTTATATTATTCTGGATCATACGTTGTAATAATGATGCACTTGTACTTTGATATACATCTATGACACTGTGTGTGCCAGCGAGTGCGATCCAGAGACTCCAGTTCTATGTGAATTGGGTCGTTACATATGGTATCAGAGCAGTGTGTTGACTGTAGGACGTGACCCTAGAAAATGGATTAGAAAAGCCATAGGAATGAAAATATTTCTTTACATCACTCTGTCTTGTACTTACTTACCTTCTCTATCTCGTATTCATACCTGTTCTAATCTTGTCTTTCCTCTCTTTGATTATAGATGACCACTTTGTCATACCTCTCTATGGCGTTTGGACCTGAGCTCAGGGGGATTTGCCATCACCTGAACATCTATGCGCTAGTCTTTCAGTCGGACATAGTGGAGACAAGGGGAGATGATGACTACTGGCAAGTGGAGACATTTATTCTATAAGCATGACGGAAGAAAGGGTGATCACGAAGTCATTCGAGGTGCATGCCCCGAAGAAGGAGCAGTGTTTGCGCATAGCCTCTCACATGGCTCTTGGACGCATCATCGATCGGTATGCCGGTCAGCTTAAGGGTACGGTGTACGAGAAGATGACCAAGATCCTTCCATCGGGGAACATATGGCCAAAGAATTTCAAGTATGTGCCTGGGACCATTTGGCCAGGTACAACTACCTACTTCATCCAGAGCCTGGATAAGAAAATCCACAACCTGGAGAAGAGCACCCAGTCGGATCTCTACACCATCACTGAGTTGCAGCAGAAGAACACCAAGCTCAAGAGGGACACCAACAACCTGAAGAAGGAGAGGAATGAGATGCAAGTGGAGATCAAGAGGATGAAGGAGAAGCTGAAGGCCAATGGTGTTGAAGAAAAAGAAGAGGAACCAGAACTGGAGACATCGGCAGAAGAAGATGAACCGAGTCCCAAGAGGCGCAACCGCATTAGCGGGCGCGAATACCGTATGCTGTTTAGCAAAGACAGCATTCGGAATTACTTCACCGGCAATTAGTTTACTATCATTATCGTGTTAGCGTATTTGACCATGTTGACTTATTCGGTATGGCAATACTAGGTTGCTTGATATACTCTTATATTCGTGGTTGTGTTGAGGATCTTATATCAGTTATGCAATATATTTTGAGACTATATGGTGTGATTGTATTTGCTTATTGGTATGAGTGCTTTTGCTTGATGATATTGATGATTGGTGATTGGTGATAATTGTATGATGATTGTGTGGTATGATATGATGTATATGTATATGTTCTCTTGATCATAATAAGCATATGGGGTAGGATATATTTCCCTAGCTACCTTCTGTCTACAACTTACCTATTCTTGCCCAACAGATGCCGCCGAGACGTGATCCCACAGGAAATGTGAACAACAAAAATGAAGTGCCAGCTTACATGCAGCAGTTACTTCAAGGACAAGCTCAGTTGATCCAGTTGCTCACTCAGAATATGGGCAACAACAACAACAATGCGCCACCACCACCACCACCACCACCACCTGTGGACACGCTTGCGAGGTTCCTGAGGATGAATGTTCAGAGGTTCTCTAGCACTCCTGAACCCATAGTGGCGAATGACTGGCTTCGTTCAGTGAGCCGGAACTTGGAGACAGTTGGCTGTAGTGAGGCAGAGAGGGTGAGGTTTGCCTCACATTTGCTAGAGGGTCTTGCCACTGCATAGTGGGACAACTACTTGGTGACTTATCCCATAGACACCATCACTTGGGCATAGTTTCAGGCTGCGTTCGCGCCGCACATGTCTCTGCAGGCGCTATGGCTTTGAAGAAGAAGGAGTTCCGCAGTTTGCGCCAAGGTGGCCGCACAGTAGCGGAGTATGTAGAGGAATTCAACAAGCTTGCTCGCTATGCTCCAAATGATGTCAACACGGATGCAGCTAGGCAAGAGAAGTTCTTGGAGGGTCTCAACGATGAGTTGGAGTTCAGTTGACGGTGGCTACTTTCAACAATTCATAACCATCATGGTGGGAATGGACATCACCATCATGGTGGAAATGGACATAATCATCATGGAGGAAATGGACACAATCATAATGGAGGGAATGGGCACAACCATAATGGCCACAATCATCACAATGGGTACATGAACGGAAATGGCAATGGGAAAGGAAATGGAAATTGAGGGAACTATAACCAGAACCGTCAAGTGGTGAATGCTCAGAAGGACCTTAGTCAAGTTCAGTGTTTCAAGTGCAGGAAGATGGGACACTACTCCAACATGTGCCCGGAGAACAAGGACAACAATGGGAATTCTGGAGTCAGCAAGCCCAATCCTTTCAACAAGGGGCATGTGAACCATGTCAACGTGGAGGAGATTTATGATGAGCCTGATGCTGTGATTGGTAAGTTCCTGATCAATTCAGTACCCACACTTGTTCTTTTTTATTCTGGTGCATCGCATTCATTCGTATCGAGGGTATTTGTGGATAATCATGAGTTACCTACCGTAGTTCTTAAATCATCTATGCTCATAAGTTCACCGAGAGCGGAGATGTCAGCTAGTTTGGGATGCTATCAGATAAGCCTAGCCATAGGGAAGCATGATTTTCTACTGATTTTATTATCTTAAAGTCACAAGGCTTGGATGTTATATTGGGCATGGATTGGCTCGCCAAGTACCAAGGTTTTGTTGATTGTGCCAGTCGGTCCATCACTCTCCGTACACCGACTGGGCAGAAGATCAGATATGTATCCAAGTATGAGCATCAGCATGCTCAGGTGAATTCTCTTAAGGGGGGTAGCCTGGATGATGTGTGTGTTGTGAGGGATTATCCGGATGTGTTTCCAGAGGAGTTGCCAAGTATGCCACCGGATAGGGAGATTGATTTCCTTATTGATTTAATACCAGGCACTGGGCCTATTGCTAAGAGACCGTATAGGATGCCCTCTAATGAACTTGCAGAGTTGAAGGAGAAAATTAGAGAATTGCAGGCAAAGGGATTCATTCGCCCAATCTCGTCACCTTGGGGATCTCCAGTGTTGTTTGTTGAGAAGAAGGATGGAACTCAGAGGATGTGTGTGGATTACCGTTCTCTGAATGATGTTACTATCAAGAACAAGTATCCCCTACCTGTGATTAATGATCTATTTGACCAGTGGGAGGAAGCTTGTGTGTTTTCTAAGATTGACCTTCGTTCTGGTTATCATCAAGTGAAGATTCGGGAGAGGATATTCCGAAGACTGCTTTTACTACAAGGTATGGATTGTATGAGTATACCGTTATGTCATTTGGATTGACTAATGCTCCTGCATACTTCATGAATATGATGAATAAGGTGTTTATGGAGTCCTTGGATAAATTCGTTGTGGTGTTCATTGATGATATATTGGTGTATTCCAAGAATGAGCAAGAGCATGAGGCGCATCTGCGTTTGGTATTGGAGAAGCTCAGGGAGCACAAATTGTATGCCAAGTTCAGCAAGTGCGAGTTTTGGTTGAAGGAGGTAGGATTCCTTGGACATGTTGTGTCAGGAGAAGGATTAGATGTGGACCCATCCAAGGTTTCAATAGTTACAGAATGGGAGACACCCACGACAGTTGGAGACATTCGCAGTTTCTTGGGTCTTGCAGGATATTATAGGAGGTTCATTGAGAATTTCTCCAAGATTTCAAAACCAATGACTGAGCTATTAAAGAAAGAGAATAAGTTTGATTGGAGCGAGGAATGTGAAACCAGCTTTCAGGAGTTGAAGAAACGGTTAGTAACTGCACCTGTTTTATGTTTGACGGATATACATAAGGATTTCCAAGTATATTGTGATGCATCTCGTCGAGGACTTGGTTGTGTTTTGATGCAAGGGGGTAGAGTTGTTGCTTATGCTTCACGTCAGCTTAAGAACCATGAGAAGAACTATCCTACACATGATTTGGAGTTAGCTGCAGTTATTCATGCACTGAAAACATGGAGGAAATATCTTGTTGGTAATCATTGTGATGTGTTTACTGATCATAAGAGTTTGAAGTATAACTTTACTCAGATGGAGTTGAATCTCAGGCAGAGTAGATGGCTGGAGCTTATTAAGGATTATGATTTGAATGTGCAGTATCATCCTGGTAAAGCAAATGTGGTTGCTGATGCATTGAGCCGTAAGAGTCATATCAATGTTGCTAATGTTGAGGATATGCCACTTGAGTTATGTGAGCAGTTCAAGAATCTCAGGTTGGAGATAGTCCCTATGGGATATGTGGCAACATTGGAGGTGAAGCCAAATTTGTTGGAAAGAATCAGAGAAGCTCAGAAGGGTGATGCAAAAATTGATGAGATAAAGGAGAAGATGACCAAAGGGAAAGAAGAGGGTTTCCGTGATGATGAGCATGGAGCCATTTGGTTTGAGAAGCGCATTTGTGGGCCGCAAGATGCAGAGATCAGGAAGTTGATTCTTCAGGAGGCACATGATTCACATTATTCTATTCATCCCGGGAATACCAAGATGTATTTGGACTTGAGGGAGAGATTTTGGTGTCCTAGCCTGAAGCGAGAGATAGCTCAGTATATTGCATTGTGTGATGTTTGCCAGAGAGTCAAAGCTGAGCATCAGAAGCCAGCAGGATTGTTGCAGCCTTTGCCTATACCAGATTGGAAGTGGGATCAGATAGGTATGGACTTTATTACTGGTTTACCCAGGACCCGGTCAGGATATGATTCCATTTGGGTGATTGTTGATCGTTTGACCAAGGTTGCTCACTTCATTCCAGTAAAGACAACTTATACAAGGCTAAGCTAGCCAAGATTTATATGACCAGGATCGTTTGTATTCATGGAGTTCCAAGCAAGGTAGTGTCTGATAGAGGTACTCAGTTTACATCCAAGTTTTGGCGTCAGTTGCATGAGACCTTGGGCACCAAGCTGGAGTTCAGTACAGCTTTTCATCCACAGACAGATGGGCAGACAGAGAGGGTGAATCATATTATGGAACATATGTTGAGAGCTTGTGCATTAGACTATGGGTCTAGTTGGGATGATAATCTACCATATGCGGAGTTCTCATACAACAACAGTTATCAGGCTAGTATGCAGATGGCACCATTTGAGTTACTGTATGGCAGAAAGTGCAGAACACCGTTGATGTGGGATGAGGTAGGAGAACGTCTGTTGTTTGGACCAGACCTGATCAGAGATGCTCACGAGAGTTATGCAGATGCGAAGCGCAAGGACGTAACCTATGAGGTTGGAGACCGTGTATATCTCAGAGTTTCACCAATTCGTGGGATCAAGAGGTTTGGAATCAAGGGTAAGTTAGCACCACGTTTTGTGGGGCCTTACAAGATCTTGGAGCGCAGAGGAGAGGTAGCTTATCAGTTGGAGTTGCTAGAAGCCTTGTCACGAGTTCATGATGTGTTCCACGTATCCCAGCTGAAGAAGTGTCATGCAGAGATGGCAGATATTCCTTTGAGAGTTACAGTGCAACTAGAGGCAATTCAGTTGGAGAGTGACATGACTTATGAGGAGAAACCTGTGAATATTCTGGAGATTGCAGAAAGAGTTACCCGCACCAAGACAATCAAGCTATGCAAAGTTCAGTGGGATCATCATACTGAGGAAGAAGCCACTTGGGAGCGAGAAGAAGTTTTAAAGCAAGATATCCACACCTCTTTGTTAGCCAGCCTGAATCTCGAGGACGAGATTCATCTTAAGGGGGGTAGGTTTGTAACATCCCAATTTTCTAAATTCGGATGTTAATACATCATCATATGCACGTCATGCTGGAGTTTTGCATTATTTGGATTTTATGAATATTTTAAACATTTTTCCACTTAAGGCAATTTACTGGAGAGGATATAATATGACTTAGACCCATTTTGAAATGTTGGAAAATAGTTTAAAATATTTTCTGGAGACTTTTAAATTTAGTTTGGGGTTATAAATAATTTCTAAAAATATTTTTCGGATTTATTTATGCTCCGGGAAATTTTAAAACCCTTTTGGAGTTTTTCGGTATTTTTAAATTACTAGAAAAGTATTTAAAAGTATTAAAAAATGAGTTGCAAAAGTTTTTTTATTGAATATTTTGGTAATATCAAAAATTCAATTTTATTATTTTAAAAGTTTTGGTGAAAACGGAAATTAAAAATAATTATCCGTTAATTTTATAAAATTGTTTTGGGCCTAATGGGCCTGTTCTGTTTTATTTTGCGCCCACCCGTATTCGAATCGTTTTTTTTAAACTTAACGGGCGCGGGTCCATAAATACCCGCGGACCCCCGGGCGTTAGGGTTTTCGCCCAACCCGCCAGCCGCCACCGCCGCCGTCCGCCGCCGCAGCCCCGGCCAGTCGGCGCCTCCCCGCGCCCCGCCACCACGCCATGGGTCGCCGCCGCCGTAGCGCGTGCCGCGCCGGCTGCCGCGCGTGCGCCTCGCGCCGCCGCGGGCAACCGGCGCCGGCCGCCGCCGCTCCACCGGCTTGGGACGCGCCGGGCTGCTCCCGGCTGACAGATCCCGAGTGGATGGCCCGGATCGAATCTAGAGAAAACTCCAGATCTGGATTTGGTTTTTTTGGTTTTTTTGTTAGGGTTTCGGTTAACCGCGGTTTAATTATTTAGCGGACGTTCGCCGGATTGTTCGCCGGAGTGGACGCCGTTCGCTCCGTAGCCGAGGACCTGTTCGCGGCAGAGAAGTTATTTTATTTGCGGATCAGTCCTTTTTGACAGAAAAGACCCCGGAACGGTAATCGAAATATCTTTTAAACCGTAGCTCCGTTTTAGTTAATTCTTTTTGCTTTGCCACCGTTGCGAAAAATCCTATCCAGTAGGCCTAAGTTTTCAAAAGTTTTTCAGTTTTCAAATTTGAAATTGTACAGATTTAAATTCAAACTTCCGATGACCGTATCTTTTATACGGTGTATCCGTTTTCGCCGATTCCAGTTGCGTTGGGATCCTGGTGACTTGTAGTTATCGTTTAGCTACTGTTTAGTTGGTTTTCTTGTTGTTCATTTGGTTATTTTACTGTTGCATTGTTTTTGTGTTATATGGTGTATTGAATGCTATATTGTTTGATCGTGTAGACTGTCCGGAGTGCAACACTTCGTTCTGTGAAGAGTGTGATCGTCAGGAGCAGGACCAAGGCCAAGTCATACATTGACCATCTCATATCCTATATTTTTTACTTATGCATGTAGAAAATATCACCCTATGCATGTGTAGGAAGTTTTATATTATTATTGCTGCAAACATGGTAGGGTAGCCACATGATCTTATCATGTTTGCTTAGACAACCTAGCACGTGCTTGCTATATATTTGCTATGCTTGTAGACATGGATTGGTTTGAGATTACATTGAGCTATGTGAGGATTTAATGACTTGACTAGCAAACCTTTAATTAGAATACACCTCTGGACGGGCAGGGAGTGCTTCCTAGGGGCTCATGCCTTATCTAAGGCGAGACCAGGTTGTACCCCTAATGGTTGGTTTTGGTGGTCGACAGTACGTCATGGTATCTACCCTTTGAACGTAAGTGCGTGCCGTCCAGGCTCAAAAAGATCAGACATACTTGGTGACTAGGAGCTTCCATGTACAGCCGCTGGCCATATGGGCACTAGCTTACTTGAGTACGATGTAGGAAGCCTCTCCCGTATAAAGCTAGCAGATGTAGATGTGATAGGTGGTACCGGCTTGCCGTTGGGTGTAGTTGACCTCTTCTGAAAGACTTCGTCTCAATCTTCGGGTTGAGTCCAGCGGGGAAAGTGTACTAACCTCTGCAGAGTAAAAAGTTATCATGATTAGCCGTGTCCCCGGTTATGGACATCCTTGAGCTACTAGACATTACTGTTACTGGAGGATCTTGACATATGAATCACCATAATATTTTGAGTGGGAAAGATTTAATAAAGGGTGTGGATTGGAATTGGTGTGACCAGTTCGATCTTCGGTAGTAATTTAAACTAAACTTTTTGACTAGGTAGATTGGGAAAAATCAGCTTTCTGCAAAACAAAACCATAAGCCTTTCCTTTGACTTATCCTTGCATGTAGAGATAGGTCTGTTATATCCTTTTCCGTGTGGCTTGCCGTAAAAATCACACTACAAGAAATATGCTGATACACGACGCTATATTTTTGTCGCTGCATTGTCACGGTTTTTAATTTACGACGATCTTACGACGAAAAACCAAGCGTTGAAAACGAGGCGTCAAAAACTGAAAGCAACGACGTTTTGGTCGAAATCGTCGTAACTTTCACGACAATTTCTGAATCGTCGTAACCTTTAAGACGATCATAAAATTGCGACGAACTCAAAACGTCATGGCTGAAATCAGCCCAACCCATTTGAATTGATCGCATGGCCTGGTTTTAAATTTCTGGGCTTTTCTTATTGGGCTTCTTTTGGGGCCTTAGCCTATTAGAGCCCTTTTGGGTTTTTTATTTATTTTGATCATTACAATTTGGGCCTTGGCCTTTTAGTACCCAAATACATTTGGGCCAGTTTAGTTTCGACCTTTTTTTAATTCAGACATATTTTTTTCTTTTTTCCAACATTATTTCAACCCATAAAGTGAAAGATTCATATTTGCAAGATTATTTTATAAACGAGCCAACCAATAAGGTTTTCATTTCACACTCTTTCAAATCATATACACAGTTGATAAGTCAAGCAGGACAAAGTAAACACATGAAATTCATCCAAAATATCAGTAAATTAGCCTATTGCGATCTTTATAATATATTACAACTCAGCAGCTCGCCACACCCATCACACTTTACGATCTATTACAAATTTACAATCCAGCAAGTCGCCACACCCAGCACCTCCTGCTCGCCACACTATTCTTTGGTGAGAAGCTTCAGGCTGCAAGTTTACAAAAGCAAAGTAAAGATTACTAAAATTCAGTCCAAACTGAATTTGGCTAACAAAGTACATATTACAAATGAGCAATAGTTTATTACAGCAGCCTTATGTCAATTTTTACAAGCAATATACAGTAAATTCAGCAACAAAAATTATGCCAATGTTTAAAAAAGTTTTTTGCTGATAGGGTAGGAGTAGGAGTTGTAGATCAACAAAAACTTATATAGTAAATTCATCAACTAGCAATAGATCAGCTAGTATAATCAAAATGTCAGTTACTTCTGGCACTTATGAGTAGCTGTAACAGAAGATAATGCCCTTCTTGATTTTCTAGCAATATTAGTTAACAGGAAGCAACATGCATGTTGGTAAGAAGAAATTCAGTTTACTCATGTACTCCAAGTTAGTTACTCACGTGGGTTAGCATAAAATTCAGTTACTTCTTGACAAACATGTTCTCGCCGAGTAACTAAATTCAGTTTGAAATTCGTGCTCAATGGAACTTGTTCAAGGAAAATTCAGTTACTTCTTTAAATTCACTTTGAAAAAATTGTTATAGCCACATAAGCATGCTTAAAGGTGCAACTATGTTACAATGGATGCAGATTGTACGAAACCAAGTATTCTATGGTATCGACATAGTAATGAAGTATCACATGTTGTAGATATTCAATTATTGCTACAACTTATGCATACGACTTCTTCGGACTCAAGGGTTAAAGTCCTGGCCAGATTTGTGGGTGTGCCTCTATGGTCAATGCAAGCTGCGAAGATAGAACAAGTGAGACGTGAATCTTCAGGCCAAGACATAAAATGATAGGTTCAGTATTATGAAACCATTGGGTCTTGCAGTTATGCACTGATAAAACACCCGAATGCTCACATCTGCAAATCAGATATAACCAGTTATACTGCAGATATGTTATGAAACTCCAGAGCG
Organism: Bromus sterilis; assembly: GCA_950022295.1. Lineage (NCBI taxonomy): Eukaryota > Viridiplantae > Streptophyta > Magnoliopsida > Poales > Poaceae > Bromus > Bromus sterilis. The sequence goes on from OX465596.1 coordinate 180,717,204, forward strand.
ATCATTATTTATAACCTCTGGACACAGGTTTCAGCACAATAAAGAAACAATACAACGATCTCTATTGGGAAATCAAACAGGGGAGGGAATGTTGATGGGCCAAATTAAGGTGCAAAATTTTCTACTGATTTTGAAGCTAGACACTGTTAGGGAATCTATTATCCAAACAGATTGAACAATTTTCAGTACTCCGAATCAACTTTTAATGAAAGCAAATTTCAATACGAAATAGTTTTACTGAAAGAAATTGCCACTCTAGTACAAATTCAGAACAATTTTTGTATGAAAGAAATTGTCAACACTTTTAATAAAACAATTCAAATGCTTGGTGAAACACTTTTCATTTGTTTCCATGAAACTACATTACTCACAGTACATCATGGTGTCAATTGTTGGCATACTGGAAGAGGAGCAACAGTATTTAAATTGCATGTTGTCACTTCTAAATTGTTTTTGAGTACATCTGTATTCCAGGGTCCGAAAAAACCTAGTTGAGACGACTAAAACAGGGTAGCAAGACAGCCATATCAATCAACACAAGGGACAATAATTATTCAAACATGGCGTTTGAAAATGACCCTACCACCATTCCAGTGCAATTATTTACGTCGTGATAAGCACGCATTTTCTACTCCATTTAGAAACAAAACAAAACATGAGAAGCAGGGCATCCATAGAAGATCTGAATAATATGATTTACCAATAATAAATTAAAAGAAAACATGGAAAGGAAGCAAGGGACTATACCTTTGAGGTTGTCATCGATGAGGCGGGTATCACGGATGATCTTGAAGAGCTTGTAGAGGGCCTATACCTCACTCACTCTGACTGCAGTGGAGACAAAAAGACAGGTTATTGTACTGTTGTACTCCAGAATTGAAATGTTCTTCAGAATTGAAATGCTCTATATGTAAATGTTATTGCTTTTGTTGTCTTTTATTTAAATGTATTTCAGAATTTAAATGATCTGTATTTAAATATCAATGCTAAAAAAATAGGAAAAGTTAGCATGCCAAAGCTACAAATATTAAATAACATTGTCAGCTACTTAGCACCACAGTGCATGAGGAACAAAAGAGGCTTCGTAGACAGTGAACATAAGGCATAAAGATTAACAGAAAACAACAGAACATGGTAAACAATAGAAAACAACTTTGTAGAAACAACATCAGATTTTCAGTAGTGAGTGAAGGAATAATGTTTGAAGGAAAACAATGCAACGATATGAAAAATGAAACAGAAAACAATTGGGAGGCTCCTTCGAGTATCATCCCCATCGAGTGCACACACCACTCACGACTGCTTGGCAGCATGGGAACCATGCGAATCCCCATGAGAATTCCACTGAAGCAGCATCCATACAATTGATGTTCCTAATCAATATTATAACTAGAGAATGATAGATAGAATCATGCCAAACGGAATATAGAGCACTAAATCCTATCAATTCAAAATCATGGTAGCAGGATTAAAGGCTCTATGAACATGAGGATAATATTGAATCCATAAATACACAAGAAGCATAAAAACAGAAAGATTATTCAGATTATTAGGCTGGTAGTTGTTCGTGTAGTTCACATTTCTCACAAACAGCATAGGTCGGTCCTAGCTTTTAGAGTTCAGATTTTTGTACAGGCTCTTCTAGTTCTGGGTAGAAACGAGCACATACACAACGTATACACGTGGAGGCTAGTAGCTAGGTAGACATATATTAAATACAATCTTTAAACCAACCCTTTATATCTTCTTGACAAATTAAACTCCATAGCTTAGAAATGTGCTGTTATTTATTACCGCTACAAATGGAAAGCGGAGCTACACCATTAACATATTTTTATAAAATTAACTTTGACAGTATTGGCTCTAAGTTTGTGTAGCAAGCAAGAAAGACCCACCTTAATCACTGTGTAAAAAATCGCTTACCCACCAGCGATCACGCGCTGCATATAAAGTTCCATTGAAGTTTCTCAACAAAATCACTAGGATGGCATGATGAGCTATTAGCATTTCTTTACAGTTCAATACTACAAACTAAACCAGTAGTGCTGCCGCAGACAGTAGAGTAAAACTTGCATCATATCCTAGAATTCTGAAAAGGCATTTCGCAGAAGACACTGAATCCTGCACCCCTAGGGTCAAACCAGAGGCACTCAGAGCATCGATTTATGTAGCTAAATGGAGCAGAGCAGAAGCACCTAGGCGTCGCCTAGGCGACACCTAGGCAACGCTTTTAAAAACAATGGGAAAAACAATATAATAATTGATATTCCAACTCATCAACATTAAACAGTGAACATATTATATCTGTATCTTTGACGACAAAATAATAAAAGTGCTCCCCGTTTCAAAATAATAAAAGCTAGCAAGTGCAGCTGTGCAAACAGGGCAATGCAATGCCTCCGCTCATGATCTAATTAGTGCAATTGTAACCACAGTGGACACCAGCGGCTTCCGTTTGTTAACTAGAGTAAATGTTCCAGCTAACTAAATTTCAATATCGACTGTAGTACTCTAGTTAAATGTTCAAGCTAGCTAGCTAAATTTACAGCTAACTAAATTCAGTACTTATTCACTCAAGTTACTCCAGCTACTTTAGTTCAATACTTGTTAAATGTTCAGCTACTTTTCATTGTGACGCTAGCAAAGTTTTCCTGCACCTTGACAGTAATTACAGTGTGACACACTAGAAGAGCGCATTTAACTCCAGTGCAACTTGGAGTAACTTCTGTGTGACAAGCCAATGCCGCACCCTAGCCTAAGATCGCTCGCAGCCCTCCACTTGGCGCGGATCCGCTCGCAGCCCTCCACGCCGGTGAGACAGCTCGGAATCCCATATCTCGCGGCACTACAAAGCAATTGTCTCCTTATGAATAAACACCAAGGAATACTTAGACAACACATAGTACTGAAATGAAAGAAGAGTGCCTACAATCATTTACGAGCAAGCTAGCTATATTGTCACATACTCACATAGCTATATAGTCACATAGCTACCAGCAGCAGCTTTTAAAGTAATGAAAGAAATATAGCAATAAACAGCAGCAGCTCAAGTGATAACTAGTAGCCTTCTGGTCGATGGTTATTGTAATGCTCATATGTGATGGCACCAAGACAAGATAGGTGATTTTACTAAAACAAAATTCTTAGAGATTTATGTGAAGTGACTAATCTATTTTCTTTTCATTTTACACATAATAAAAACTGGTTGCTTGTTGTTCATTACTGTCAATCATTAGCATGCATATACCTAAAAGAAAACAACAGGATTCAACACCATATGGGGGCTTCTTGTTAAGCTTTCATTACATCAATTTACAGCAGGTAACAAATGAAAATCAGGCAACAAATGGAGGAACCAAGGGACTTACCTAGCAAGATCTGGTCCGAAGTCACCGTCGTCGAGTTCCTACCGCGGCTATGCAAGGGAGATTGACGTCGTAGGTTCCTGTTTCAACAGATACGGTGCGTTAGAGGAGGTTGAGAGGAGGTGATGCGGCATGACGGAAGACTGGGAGATGGAGCAAGGCGTCATCAGGGGAGGCGGTGGTTGGCGAGGCCACGCTAGCCTGCTCGCCATATCCGACAAGGTGGTGGCCATGGAGGGTTGCGCCTGCGTCGAAGACTAGGAGAGGAGATGAGCGCGCGTCCTCCTTGCCCCGCACCCCACCTCTCCTCGAGCGTGCAGAGGGACGAGTCATGCGTACCGCTTCACGCCGGCGTTGATGTCGTCGTGGGTGGATCTGACCATGGGAGGATGGATCCATCCGCTGCCGTGGGGAGAAGGGGTGGTCCTCATGGTCGAGGCGGCGAGGGGTGAGACGGCGAGGAGTGTGCCGCCGTGTGTGCAGGGGATGGAGGCGCAGGGATGGGTGTGGATGGGTGGCAGCGCCTTCGACAGGGGGGGCGGGGTCGAGAGGGGGGTAATGGATGGTATAGAGGGATGCTACGGTTCGTCCAAGGAGGTGATAAGGGAGGCCTGGATGGGCCTATGGGCGAGGAGCCTACGGGGGAGAGTTTATTAGGAGGAGAGGAGGAGTTAGGCCAACCCAGGCTGTTGCTGCTTTTGGATTTCCATTTTTGAGAAAATAGAAGAGAGGGAAAGAGGAAAAGCTTGAGGTTAAAGAAAATGTGAAACAGTTCAAGGGACCTTGGTGGAATATTTACAAGCCACTAAAAATAGTTACGAAACATTTAGGCCAAGAAGATATATGCATTCAATAATTAATGCATATATGGATTGAACTAGGCTTTAAATCACGAAACTTGGAGGAAGGATAGGAAAAGGCAAAAAATGAGAAGTTTCATATTGGAATTGCAAGAAATGTTTCATAAGAAAAAATTAATTATCTTTGCAAGGCTTGGAAAATGCTTAAAATGTTGTCAAACAAAGTTTTTCCTTTTTTGCACGAAAAAATCATTTTTTATTTTCCGAGTGCCAAAAAGGAGTTTTACGAATAAACTACCAAATTTTTTGGTTTTTATTGAACTTTTATTTAGGTTAATTTTACTATTACTATTATGTTAATAGTAATTAATTATCTTTAAGTTTTTTAATATTTTAAATAATACATTTTGCTATAGATGTATTTTTATTTACTTCAATCATAATTAATTCCACAATAAATAATTCATTTAGGAAATTGTAAATTAATGCTTAGTTTTAGTGATGATCATTGTTGGCTATTTTTTATGAAGAGCATGCCAAATATTTGTTAAAAATTGTACCAAACCATTTTACAAAAATATTAGACCATATTTTACAAAAAAGATGGATAAGGTGGGATCGAATGGACCCCACGACTGACATGTAAGCATAGTTAGAACAGGTTACGAAGTTATTATAATCGCCGTAAATGTTATGACGATGTAAATAGGTCATAATCAACTAATAACTTTGTAAGATGTGTGGCTTAGTTTATGACGATCTCATCTTATGCAGTTACGACCTTTTTGACTCACATCGTCGTAATTTATATATGGATTTGACCCCCTCAGATAGTTTACGACTATCTCGGGTGAAATCGTCATAGATTTATGATGAATTCAGCCATGACCTTTTAAGGAACGTCATGTATGAGCATATTTCTTGTAGTATCAGATGTACTAACCCGTTGTCGGGCTGTAACCTTCGGTGTTGCAGGTTTTTCAGACGACCAGTAAGGTGCGTTTAGGGTCGTGGGTCTTCACTCAGCATGTTCGCTTGTGGATGTTGATGGGACTCCTCGTTATTTGCTTTTGCTTCCGCTATATTTATGTTGAATAAGCTAGCCTTGAGCTATGCAACTTGTTATTTATATTATTCTGGATCATACGTTGTAATAATGATGCACTTGTACTTTGATATACATCTATGACAGTGTGTGTGCCAGCGAGTTCGATCCAGGGACTGACACTTGATCACAGAGACTCCAGTTCTATGTGAATTGGGTCGTTACAGATTCAAAACACGAGGAAATCGAATAGAGGAAACTCAGAACGAAAGAAATCAAGACAAATTCATCATTGCAATAATAGAAGTACTGAGTTTGAGGAAGTAGGACCAGGGCACAGATGACACTGATTTGACGGACCAGTTCAAGTTGTTGTGAAAATTGTACATCTGGTTGGAGAGGCTGAGATTCAACTCAGAAGACATAGTCTTCACCTTGTTCTCCTTGAACTAAAGTCCTCAGACTCCGTCCAATCACTCAGGTGAGTCTTCAAGGTAAACTCCCGAAACCTTCACAGACTTCGTTCACTTAGGTAATTCAGAATTGCAACTTGAATTCCTCAGAACGATGACTCCTACACCGGCTGTAATATCACAGTCTTCAAGAGTAAAAAAGCTTCGAATCACTCGAACCAAATTCCTCATAAATGCTCAACTACTCAAACTAGTGGATTTCCTCACTTAGGTTCTTCAGGTTACTCAGAGGTGGGCTGCTCTCAAATAACAAGTGTCAAGTTTTCTCTCGGAGCAGCCAACCCGCAAATGGGGCTGGGGGCGGCTATTTATAGCCGGGGAGCAACCCCAGGTGAAAGGACATAAATTCCCAAGCACAAAAAGACCAGCGTGCCCACCCTTCGGATCCTTGTCTGGACAGGTACCAACAACTCTCCAGGCGACACATGGCATGGTCGGAATATTCTCTCTCTCTCTCTCTTTCTTCAGGAGAACTGCACTAGCAGTTGATGACCCACAAGTGTAGGGGATCGCGATAGTCTTCGCGGGAAGATAACCCAATTTATTGATTTGACACAAGGGGAGCTAAAGAATATTTATAAGCTTTGACATTTAAGTTGTCAATTCAACCGCACCTGAAAGAGACTTTCTTGGCAACGAGTTATAAGTGGTAACGGATATAGTGGTGATAAAGCAACAAAAGTAAAAAAGGTAAAGTAAAGTAACTTGCGACAAGAAAAATTAAAACACTATATGCTAGGGGGGCAGATGGGTGGGTGCTGCATGGATGAGAGACATCATGTATTTATTGGGGCAAGGCACAAAGAAAAGTAATGATCATCTAGGAATATATCAAACATTAGGCATGTATCCCGAAGGTAGTTGTATGTTCTTGCAATAAGAATTGCACATTATCTTTTGTCCTACCATCCCGCTACAAACGGGGCCAAAAGGAACATATGGAGATTAAGGTGCTCCCGTGAAAGAGAACCGGAACAAAGCATTAACAATCAATGGATACATGGAATCCTCAAATTATATTCCATCCCCTTTGGTGTCCCAAGCTGTCACCATTGGGATCGTCAGTTCCATACTATTACAGGTGCATACAACTCATAGATAGGATCAAGAAGACAAATATATCCATGCAAACACATAGGGTTCATATTTGAAATCATGGCACTCGGGACCAAAGTGACAAGAAATAACAACAACGAGTTGTAGCAAAGATGATAAACACCATACTAGATGATAGGCAACATGCCCCCAACAGTCTGATAAAAAATTACATGATCTAACTCATCCAATCCCTACCATCCCCTTTTCCTACAACAGGGAAGTACTCACACATGAAAGGAGAAGTCATGGAGGGATGATGGAGTGGCGATGGTGATGATGATGGCGATGATTCCCCCTCGCTGGAGGCCAAAACAGCCGCCAGATTAGCTCTCTCGAAGAAGAACAGAGGGTCGCGGCGGCTCCGCGACGAGAATTGGAAAAACAACTTCTGTTCTGGGGTTTCCTCGCCGAGGATAAAAATAGGAGTCCTCATAGGGCATCAGAGGTGGTAGGACCCACTAATGGAACTAAATTAATGCTCCTCGTTGGCTAACCCAAGTGGAAGGTTGAGATGTAGTGTAGCGGTAATTTCCCTTGGCAAAGATACCAAGGGTGAGATTGAACCAGTAGGACTCCGAAGATGACAAGTAGGTGGTAAAGTGAAAAATGGCATCGTTTACAACCAAGGGTTGCTTACTTTACCTGGACCAGCACACACAACAAATAACTTTGATCCCAACGAGTACAGAGAGGTTGTCAATCTCTCCAGCCTTGCCGTTTACAAAGGATCAAATACAAGAGATAATGATAATGGTAATGATAAATGCAAAGTAAAGGAAAGGAAGTAAAATAAAGTGGAGGTATAAATAGTGGTGGAAATATGGACCGGGGTCCCATGAAGTTCACTAGTGATGTCTCTCTCCCAAAAGACGATAAACAGCTATGCGAGGTGAACAAATTACAGCTAGGCAATTGACAGGATTAAAAACGTACCGCAATGCTAACTATGCTACTAAAGAAAGGAAGAGGCTCAAAAGGATGGGCAGTACGCCAAGACAAGTAGACCGAAATCCTTCTGCATCTACTCACTAATCATCCACCTTGAGATATCTATCCAGAACATCTCGCTAGTATTAAGTTGCGAGCCCCACCCAAAGTGTAAACCCAAAGCAACAAACAACTGCATTAAAAGAATTTTGCGTAAAGTAAACAATCCTTGCACCCGCAACTAAAATCACCGTTGTTTTCCCCCTGGTGGCAACATCACATCCCCTAGACTCATGTTTTGTCACTCGAGCTAGTCATCGGGGCGCATGAACCCACAATCATGCATAATGCTCCCTCTTGGAGTTACTGTCTACTATTTGGCCAAAGTAATAAAAACAAATATAGAACATGAAAGAATTACTCAAGAACATAAACATAAAAGGAGAAGAACCAAATATATTACTCATCAAAATCTGAACATAATCTCATAATCCATCAGATCCCAGCAAACTCAACATAGCAACAACAGGAAATTTACATATGTGCCTTGATCATGTTGGGCAGCTCACAAGGTCTAAACATTGAAGAACAAAGATGGAGAGAAGACATCACATAGCTACTGATCATGGACCCATGGTCCAAGGTGGATTACTCACCGCTCATCCGAGAAGCGTCCATGGTGGTGGAGAAGCTCTCGGAGGTCAATCCTCCCTCCGGTAGGGTGCCGGGACAGGTTCTCCTGGCAGCCCCGATCTTGGAAGCGCGGAGGCGGCGGAACAAAGGGGAAATCGTGAAAAGGGGTTCTGTCCTCAAGGGTTTCAGAAGACGGGGTAATTATAGGCCGAACGGGGGCCAGGGGGTGGCCCCGGGTGTCCAGGCGGCCACCCGACGCGTCCACCAGGGCGCCTAGACCCCTAGTGGCCCCCTCTGGCTCTACTTTGGGGCTCTGGAAGGTTTCTTTGCGCTGATTTTTTATATATTTCTCGGAACTTTTTGGGCACTTTAAGTAATGGGAAAATGTGAAATACAAAAATAGCAGAAAACAGAAACTGTCACTGTGGTGCACTGAATTAATAGGTTAGTCCAAATATGATCAAAACTGTATGCAAGTGCATCAAAAGCTTAGCAATGTCACCCAAAACAAGGATGGAGCAAGCAGAAATTATAGATACGTTTGGGACGTATCACCCACCTTGGCGCCACCCTGGCGCTGCCAGGGGCCTAGCCGCCTGGGCCAAGGGCAACCCCCTCTGGCCCCCCTTCTGATAGTGGGTTCCTCCCGGTGCGTGGATTTTCTATTTTTTTGTGGGAATTTTCCGGGAGACCTAAAAATCCATTTTCCTACACACAAGAAAGCCATATAGGCAACTCAATATCTTCCATACCAAACATATTAATGTCGATTCCCATGCTTTTGTATTATGCCTACAGTTGTGTCGCCTTTCCATCTATCATAAATGGTCCATGGCCAGCAATTGTGTGGTTCCTTTTATCTTGCCTCAAGTATGGAAGAGAAGATTGCAAGTCTCCTTCCACCTAACATTAGCAGTTAGTGGCCAACATTTAGTTCCATTTCATTCCATCATCAAGTATGGAGGGCAAGTCCAAGCTTTTATAAAAATGTAAAAAAGTGATAACTGGGCATTCTCCAGACCGACCTCTGCCTCATAAATTTGACTAGAATAAACTTTCTCAAGGAGTAAACTTGTTTTAGCATGGAAGATAACGATTCCCTCTAACACCCCATGAGCTTGTACGGATACAAAAAGAGAAGTGCATTTGAATAATTTTGATATCGTACAATAAAGTCTTCGTTAGGATGGTCGGTAAATACCATATATAGGAAGGTATGGTGGACTCATAAGGCGCAACTGATTTCAAGGATTTTTTTATGCACAAGCAGCATTCCACTTAGTACGGGCGAAGGCTAGCAAAAGACGGGGAAGCGACAGCCTAGAGATCAATAACGATCATAATAATGCAGAGCGACAAAGTAACATTGAATCAGGCATGAAAGTGATATAACTATTCTGAAACAAAAAGATCATCAAGGCTTGATAGACTTTCAGCCATAAACATGTGTAAGCATGTGCCAAATCAATCCAAAAATTCTCCGAAGGAAAATACCACTTCAATATACCAAGTCATGAACATTGCGCACTCCAACTATTTTAGACTTGTCACAAGAAAGCATGAACTACTAGGGAAACATTGTAAACATAGTACTATGTCGCTACAAGCTGGTCTCTAGATCATAAGTACAGGCATATGTACAAAAGTAGAAACAAAAGGAGTCCATACCGGCTTTCCTTGTTGCATCCCTTCCGTTGATCCTCTTCCTTATATCCTCGTCGCTTGCACAATTGAACGAGGAAAGATATAATCAAGTGCAAATGCAACCATGGACGTGAGCTAAACTCTGCAAACAAAGCAAACTAAAGAGAGAAAGGAAATATTTTTGTATTTTTCAAAGGTTAATTGAAAGAAAAATAAAGGAGAAATATTTTTATTGTTTTTGCAAATTAAGAAAGAACAAAGAAGAATAGGCAAAAACTTTGAAAAGATTAAGGTGAACACAAATGGATAATACAATGGAAGGGGAGAAGGCACGTACTCCCCCAAGATTAGGCTTTTGGCCTAAGTCGGGCTCGGTTACTGCGGGCCCATGGAGCTTCCTCCTGCTCCGGGGTGGTACTGGTACGTCCATCCGTCGTATGAAGTCTCGGGTGCGTAGATGGACGTCCTGCTGTCCTCCCAAGAAGAAGGCTCCCCACCCCAAGAAGAAGGTCCCTCGCCCCACTGGGCAATAGGCTCCTCCTGGGGGTGTGGAATCTCCTCCTGCTCCTCTTGAGCAACCCCCTCCATGGGTTTATGAAACTTCTACTGGACAACGAACTCGTCCAGCTCGACCGTGGTGAAAGACCATCCGTTCCTGCTAGTAAAATTAAACAAAAGTGGTGCATGTAGACGGATCTCGCGAGTGGTAGTCTTGCACTATCTCATAACATAAACAAGGTTACCAAACTCGGAAGTCCTAGTAACAAACTCATGCCTCTTCATAGCAGCAAGATCAAAGCGGAAGAATGGAAAAGGCGCATCATCAGCATGTGCAGTGAGCCCGAGCCGCTCAAGAATAAGCGTGGCGTAAACGCCACCAAAGTGAGGTCCTTTGCCGTTATTAGTGACAAAGCGGCGAGAAATCAGAGCACCAATATTATACTCGGTGCCTCCTGAGAGGGCGGCTGCCAAGATAGCAATATCTGGACCCGAAATGTTTCTCGTGTTGTCACGAGTTAACACCCCTCGAGAAATATAGTACGCAAAATACCTAAGGTGAGGAAACAAAATGATGGAAATCTTCCCCCGGTGAACGTCCTTCAGATCCTTGCTGCAAAGAGAAGTGTAGAGGGCCTTCAACTCGGTGGGGTGAGTAGGTATCTTGCTCTTCCCAGCATTCCTCACACCTAAAAATCGCAAAACTCTACCAACCGCATGATAATAACTTTCTCATAAATTCTAAATTTAACCATCACAGTTTTTTCATTGTATTTAAACCAGTTGACAAAATAATACGTGAGTTTTGGATACTGTGGAACCTGATGTGTCACAAGGCGTGTCAAACCTGTAGCTGCACAAAGGTTATCAAACTCATTCTTAATACCTACAGCCGTAAGAAAATCCGAACACGGGTATGTCATGGCACATCCCGTGTCCGTCTCGTAGAGAAACTCCGGTGGCCAAATATCATCACTGTAACTCATCCTCGCAGAAGAGGATGAAGTTGCAGCTCTAGTTACTCTATCCGTAGGCTCGGGCCTCTTCTTCCCAAGCCATCCCTTAGCTTTTCCAAATAAACTCATTTCTGAACATTTTTGACAAGTTACAAAAACGAATATTTAAGCAAAATGAGTTGAGGCAAACTACTCTACTCACTTCCCCAAAGCATATAATTGCATCAAAACTTCAAAAATAAATTTCTAAACATGCATGCAAGTTCATATGAACACACCAAAAACTTCTAAATACTCATAAATGTGACCACCATTCAAAATTCTAATTGGAGGGGTGGAGAAGTCACATACCAGGGAGCAAATGCTCAAAATCTCAACTCAAATGATGGGATGAATAGAGAGATCGAAATTTAGCTCCAAGAACAGCAAGAACTCGGGTTCCAACAACAAAACACGAGTTTCTGGAGCGAGAGATTGAGAGAGAGAGGAATAAGACACACATGAAAAGGGGGCCTGGTGGGCCCAAGCGCCTTGGTGGCGCTGCCAGGGGCTAGGCCGCGCCACTACCCGCCTGGACCAGGGGTGCCCCCCCTGGTCAGCCCTAGGTTCCCCCGTGCTTCTTATTTTGTGAATTTTTATTATAATTTTTCTGACAACTTCATTTTTGAGAATTTTCGGAGGTGGAAAAAGCTGCAAAAACTTCCGGAGGGCTCGAAACATTGGTTAAACATATGAAGTTTCCAAAGCATAAACTTTGGTACAACAAGGTAGATGTAAGCTAAAAGAAATGAAAATATAATATGCTCCCCTTTTACTTATATAAAACTTGTTTATTATCAAGGTTGATCAAGTCTTACTACTAAACAAGTGATATATCGAGCAAAAAGTTTCACTTCTAATAAGGCATTCATGGTACCTTTATTTGGAGGGAGATTGTCCCTACCATGATTGTCTTATACTTGTGATGCACATGTAGAGGACAATCCCAGTCACCGATCTTCACGGTCCCAATATTCTCAATGGAGTTAACGCCATGCCTTTTATCGACATTCTACGGAAAATAAACTGTATGTTCTTTATCATTAACATTGAAAGTGACCTTTCCTTTATTGCAATCAAAAATAGCACCTGCGGTGTTAAGAAAAGGTCTACGAAGAATAATAGACATGCTCCCATCCTCAGGCATGCCAAGCACAACAAAATCAGTAAGAATCAAGAAATTAGAAACATCAACAGGAACATCATCACAAATACCAATGGGAATGTATGTTGACTTGCCAGCCATTTGAAGAGAGATATCTGTGGGGATTAGTTTATCTAAGGAGAGTATTTTATAGAGAGAAAAATCCATAACACCCACTCCTGCTCCAAGATCACATAAAGCATTCTGACATTTTTTTTATGGAGCAAGGAATGGCGGGTCGATACGTGAGAGAGGATAATTGCTTCTCGTCCTTCGTTGGTTACCCCAAGTGGAAGGTGAGATGCATCGTAGCGGCAAGTTTCCTCGGTGAAGATACCGAGGTTTAGAGTATCGACCAGTAGGACTCCAGAGATGATAAGTAGGTGGCAAGGAAACAATGGCACCGTATTAGAAAAAAGTTGTCTCCTTGACCTGGACCTGCACGCAAACACAAATAACTTTGCTCCCGCCGAAGTTCAGAGAGGTTTTCAATCTCTCCGGTCTTGTTGTTTACAAAGGATCAAACGCAAGAGATAATGATAATGATAGAAACTGAAAGTAAAAGCAAGAAAGGTAAATAAGCGTGTAAACAGTGATGAGAATATGGACCGGGGTCCCGTGATGTTCACTAGTGATGTCTCTCTCCCAAAAGACGATAAAACTGCTATGCGAGGTAAAAAATTTACAGAAGGGCAATTGAAAGGGTTATAAACGCACCGCAATGCTAACTATGCTACAAAAGAAAGGAACAGGCTCAAAAGCATGGGCAGTACGCCAAAATAAGTAGACCGAAATCCAACTGCATCCAGAACATCTCGCTTGTATTAAGTTGCGAGTCCCACCAAAAGTGTAAACCCAAAGAAACAGACAACTGCATTAAAAGCACTTTGCGTAAAGTAAACAATCCTTGCACCCGCGGTTACGAGCATCGTTGTTTCCCCCTTGTGGCAACATCACATCCCCTAGACTCATCTTTCTATCACTCAAGCGTGTCATGAGGGGGCATGAACCCAAAATCAAGCATAACGTTCCCTCTTGGAGTCACTACCTATTACTTGGCCAAAGAAATAAAAAGCAACGGAGAACATGCAAGAATTACTTAGGAAAAAAATATAAAAGATAAGAACCAAATATATTACTCAATCACAATCTGAACATAATCTCATAATCCATCAGATCCCATCAAACTTAGCATATCAACAATAGAAAGATTGCATATGTGCCTCGATCATTTAGGGCAGCTCACGAGGTCTAAACCATGAAGAACAAAGAGGGGAGGATAACATCACATAGCTACTGATCACGGACCCATGGTCCAAAGGAAATTACCCACGGCACATAAGGGAAGTTTCCATGGTGGAGGGGAAGCTCCCGGAGGTCGATCCTCCCTCCGGCAGGGTGCTGGGAAGAGGTCTGCTGGCGCTCCCGATCATGGAAGCGCGGCGGCGGCGGAATAGGGGAGAGATCGCGAAAAAGGGCTCTGTCTTCGGAGGAGCATTTTTAATATGGGGGAAACCTAGAATAGAAAAATAGCAGAAAACAGGAACTGGCACTGTGGTGCACTGAGTTAATAAGTTAGTCCAAATATGGTCAAAAGTGTATGAAAGTGTATCTAGATCATAGCAATATCACACAAAACATGCATGGCTCAAGCAGAAATTATAGATACGTTTGGGACGTATCAACATCCCCAAGCTTAATTCCTTCTCGTCCTCGAGTAGGTAAATGATAACAAGCATAATTTCTGTGGTGACATGCTAGCAACCATATAAGAACTTTGAAAAGTAAAGCAATGAAGGTATGTGATTCAATTCAAGTCATAACATGCAAGATTCTATATTAGCATTGAACAAGCAACAAAAGAACATTAGGTGCAAGAGCTCTCGCTGTCCGTGACTCGAATGTCTCCAAATGGTGTTTGCGTGCAAGAAGGGGGATAGGGAATACGAGAAAAAATATTTTTGTTGAGAACTCAATCTACTAAAATTTCACACTTGTTCTTTTTTGGAATCTTATCTTGAGTCGTCCCGAGACCACTAGCCAGGTACAAGTCAATTTGATCAACTTCTTTTTGATATTTTGAGCACTCATGCAATGGATGAGCGTAAGCATGAGAGTTGACACTTAGGATGGCAAAGAGAGAAATATGGTGGAGTAGGAAGACAAAAAGGGTGACAAAGGCTCACATCAATGAGGACAATCATAGGTGAGAGAAGGCCAAATGATAGATATGATGTGAGGAGTAGGGATTGCCATGCAACGGGTTTGGTTATCCTTGCGCATCCTCGACTCATGGTACGTGAGTGTACTCTAATACCCGATCCCTCCAAAGAGTAGTGATCCATCTAGTAGCTAGAGTTCTCAAATAGTTTTGTAGGTTTTGAAAATACACACGGATTTCCCAAAATACAACACCTATTACTAATAGGCTAGAGCTCTTGACACCAAAAGTTCAAACATTACTCACATAAATACCTCAAAACTATTGCAAGTTACTACTAAAATTAAATAGCAACCTCAATTACCTACTTTCAAAACAAGACACAACTCAGTGCAACAACCAACTCTCCTAACAAGATAAACATGAAAACTAAAGAGAGTTCCATCAACAAACTAAAAAAATCCAAGGCTCTTGCTAAAGACAAACTAAGACTAAAACTAAACATGGCAGTAGCTACGAAAAGATAAAGAACACACAACAGTAGAAAGATAAGCATGAAAAATCATATGATGTGTTCTAGATTGGAGTGGAGCGTGTTTCTCTCCCACACAAAGTAAGACGGGTCTAAATTTTTATTAACAGCAAGCAAAGAGAAAGAAAATTAAAATAAAACCTAAGAGCGAGACGCTCCAAGCATAGTACATAACAAATGAAGTGATAAAAATATAGTGAGACGAGGGACGAACTGATGATTTTTGATGGAGAAGGGGATGCACGGGGGCATCCCCAAGCTTAGACGCTTGAGTCTCCTTGAATATTTATTGGGGATGCATGGGGTCATCCCCAAGCTTGAGCTCTTGACACTCCCGGATCTTCTTTCATCATCTTCCATCGCACACTTGAAAACTCCCTTCGTACATAACTCATCATAAGCTGATTAGAGAGGTTAGTACCCTTAATAAAATTATTTTTCCCCACTGGATATAAAGATATTCTATAAGAGATACTGTTTCTCAAGATTTCCAAAAGGTTTTTTCAAATAAAAAGAAAGCTTAAGGTTTAAAAAAGTAAGGAAAGGAAAAACATGGCAGAACAGAACATCAGGTAGTAGAGAATTTTTTCGGGGTACTTCTGCAACTCAAATCAAAAAAATCAGAACATATGAAAGTTCTGAAATTGTATAGAGAATGCTGTGTAAAAAATTCAGCTCAAAAAGATGAACTGGTGATTTGATCCGATTTTTTCTGTCAAGAAGACTGAATCTGTTTTCGGGACATCATGTCACAACTTTTGCTTCCCTTGAGATATGAGGCTATAACTTGGCACAAAGCTTGAAAATGAAGATACAATGATGTTTCTACAGTAGTAAAAATCATCAAGACCACTAAGAACAGAAGTAAAAAACATCTTGGGTTGCCTCCCAACAAGCGCTTTCTTTTACGCTTTTAAGCTAGGCATAAAGCAAAAGATCAAGTTGTATCAATTGAATCATCATCAAGATCATCAAAAATCTCTTCAATTGTACAACTAGTCTTAAGAGGTCTTTCCAATAAATTCCTAATGAAGATACTTCTAGGGATAAAACCAAAAGGAGGAAAATCAATGGGAGTTTCATTTATAAATTGATCCAAGAGGGGTATTTCTTCCAAAGATTTCACGGTTTCAACTCCTTTGACAATGGGTGGATTATTTTTAGGTAGGGGAACCTTAGGGACATAAATTAACTTAGGTTCCTTTCTTGCTGGAGTCTCTACTTTTTTTGGTTTGATTGAGGAGAAAGTAGTTCCTAGAGTATTAATGAATAACTCAATCTTATCAATCCTAGAGGGGTCCATATCGTGGAATTTGATGTTCTCCAAAGTTTTAATAATTTTAAGCATGGAGCTATAAAGTCTATTCAAATTCCCTTGAATCTTGCGATCCCAACTCATTTATCCTAGTTATACTTGGTATTTCTAACTATCTTTTCAAGTTTTTTCATAATGTGAGCTAGAGTTATATCTTCTTGTATGCTAGCAACTGGGAGATTTCCAAAAAAAATTCAATAACATTAAGAGACTCCCAAGTTGGGGCTTCTAGGAAATTCCCGTTGATAGAAGTATCTACTATGAACCTATTCCAAGGAGTAATCCCAACATAAAAATTTCTAAGCAGGATAGTAGTGGATTGCTTCTTGGTGGCTCTTTTTTGAGAATCATTAATTCTATACCAAGCATATTTTAATCTTTCACCACCTTTTTGTTTAAAGGTGAGAACCTCTGTCTCAACAAAGGCAAAAGGACGAGACATAATGACAGCAACTACCAAGATAAATAATTGTTTTTTGTGATTTTTGATATAAGCCACAAAGATAAAAACTAAAAGGTAAACTAAAAAGAATAAAAAGCAAAGGTTAAAGATAGTGGGAAACTCCCCTATCTTATCACCCGGAGTCCGCGACAACGGCGCCAGAAATTTGCTTGATACACGAGAGAGGATAATTGCTTCTCGCCCTTCGTTGGCTACCCCAAGTGGAAGGTGAGATGCAGCGTAGCGGCAAGTTTCCCTCGGTGAATATACCGAGGTTTAAAGTATCGACCAGTAGGACTCTAGAGATGATAAGTAGGTGGCAAGAAAACAATGGCACCGTTTTAGACAAAACTTGTCTCCTTGACCTGGACCTGCACACAGACACAAATAACTTTACTCCCAACGAAGTTCAGAGAGGTTGTCAATCTCTCTGGTCTTGTTGTTTACAAAGGATCAAATGCAAGGTATAATGATAATGATAGCAACTGAAAGTAAAAGAAAGAAAGGTAAATAAGCGTGTAAACAGTGATGAGAATATGGACCGGGGTCCGGTGATGTTCACTAGTGATGTCTCTCTCCCAAAAGACGATGAAACTGCTATGCGAGGTAAAAAATTACAGAAGTGCAATTGACAGGATTATAAATGCACCTCAATGCTAACAATGCTACAAAAGAAAGGAAGAGGCTCAAAAGCATGGGCAGTACGCCAAAATAAGTAGACCGAAATCCAACTGTATCTACTACTAATCATCCACCTTGAGATATTTATCGAGAACATCTCGCTGGTATTAAGTTGTGAGTCCCACCCAAAGTGTAAACCCAAAGCAACAGACAACTGCATTAAAAAGCACTTTAAGTAAAGTAAACAATCTTTGCAACCGCGGTTACAAGCACTGTTGTTTCTCCCTTGTGGCAACAGCACATCCCCTAGACTCATGTTTCTGTCACTCAAGCGTGTCATGAGGGGGCATGAACCCACAATCGAGCATAATGTTCCCTCTTGGAGTCACTACCTACTACTTGGCCAAAGCAATAAACAAGAACGGAGAACATGCAAGAATTAGTTAGGAAAAAAAAGATAAGAACCAAATATATTACTCAATCAAAATCTGAACATAATCTCATAATCCATCAGATCCCATCAAACTCAGCATAGCAACAGCAGGAAGATTACATATGTGCCTCGATCATGTAGGCCAGCTCACGAGGTCTAAACCGTGAAGAACAAAGAGGGGAGGAGAACATCACATAGGTACTGATCACGGACCCATGGTCCAAGGGAAACTACTCACGGGACATACGGGAAGCGTCCATGGTGGAGGGGAAGCTCCCGGAGGTCGATCCTCCCTTCGGCAGGGTGCTGGGAAGAGGTCTGCTAGCGCTCCCGATCTTGGAAGCGCGGCGGCGGCGGAAAGAGGCGAGATAGGGAAAACGGGTTATGTCTTCAGGGGTTTCGTGTCACGGTGAATAAATAGGCGAAGGGGGGCCACCAGGGGTCCAGGCCCCCCCTAGCGCGGCCAAGCCCTGGGCCGCGCCAGGTGGCCGCCTGGACACCTGGTGGTGGCCCTCCGACCCCACTTTGGTGATTCTGGAAGGTTCCGTTGCGCTGATGTTTATCCGATTTTTCCCAAATTTTTGGAGCATTTTTAATATGGGGGAAACCTAGAATAGAAAAATAGCAGAAAACAGGAACTGGCACTATGGTGCACTAGGTTAATAAGTTAGTCAAAATATGTTCAAAAGTGTATGAAAGTGTATCTAGATCATAGCAATATCACACAAAACATGCATGGAGCAAGCAGAAATTATCAATACGTTTGGGGCGTATCACGGGTATACCTGGATCACGAGCTTTTCATGAATCTAGCCACTGAAAGAATAGTTAGCAAGCATAGTACATATGGCCTCATTAGGAGCTTTTCTTTTATTAGTCACAATATCTTTCATATCCCTCAAAGGAATTCGCAGAAAAAGAGGCTTCATCCATTCACAAAATTTATTGTAATGCTCTTCTTCTTTGGTTTTGAGAGACTTACTTGGGAAGGGCATTGGTTTTTGTACCCATGGTTCTCGTTTCTTCCTGTGTTTCCTTGGGATGAAGTCTTCTCTAGTATATCTCTTGCGTTTATCAGGTGCTTCTTCTTCTCGCACCTCAGGAGGATCATTCTTCTCTTTTTCTTTATCAGGTTAAGCACCGTCTTCAGTTTCAGCATCGGAATTAGATATACTATTAGGATCAACAATAGGATCTTCATCAACTATGGGATCATTTGAATTGTCAGCTTCTTTGTGTTTCTTCTTCTTCTTCTTCTTAGGGCAGCAGACAATGTCTTCATCCTACATTTGAGAATCTTGCTCGATCCTCTTAGGATGTCCCTCTGGATAAAGAGGATCTTGAGTGTGGGTTCCCCCTTGGGTTTTTAATCCCGTAGGCCTGCATGTCTTGTTTTGCATTGTTAGCAAGGCAATCTTTTTGCACATTTGAAGTTTGTTCAAGCTGAGTTTGAAACATATGAAAATGCTTAATAACGCCTTTAACATCATTAACAGTTGTACCGAAAACATTAAACAAACTTTTGATATCAAGGGTATTATCATGCAACTAACTTTGAATTCTCTCATTAAAGTGATTTTTCTTTATAATAAAATTATCAAGCTCATCTAAACATTGATCAGGAGGCTTACCATGAGGGATGTTGTCGGGGGTCGGATCCCCGAGGGATGATACGATTCTGGAACGTGCACGCAAAACACAATGAAGATCGCTAGTACCGGGACACACTTGGATTTACCCAGGTTCGGGCCGTCCGGAGACTAAAAGCCCTACTCCTGCTTGTCTGGATTGATACTGTGGAAGCAACAATGGGGTGGAGCTCTTCCGGGATGGATACGAGCTCCAATTGATACAGGGGTGTCATTGGTGGTTGGATCCCCCCCTTTCATGTAGCTAGGGCCTCCCTTTTATAGTTCAAGGGGGTCACCACAAGTGCCCGTAGGTGGTGTCGTTCTTCTAGAGCTAGAGGCGACGGGTGTCACCGGGACTCCACTTCCGGAAAGGGTACGTGGCGAGGCAGCGCTACTCCTCCGGGGTGGGCGTGCGGGGCCTCGCCACGTACAAGGAATGGAACTGGGGTGAAGGCGCCGTTGTCGCCCTGTCTTCCAAACCAGGAGGCGGCGCATTGACTGCCTTTTTGAAATGTTCTGCATGTGGTGGGACCGCCTTGTCCACTTTGCACCGCTTAAGGGAGAGGACGGTCATTGCTTGTTTCGGTTTCCTGCCGTTCAGAACTCCTTTCCAGAAGAACTTTGCTAGTACCAGGAGGCAACTTCTCTTGGTGATTTGTTGAAGGCTTCTGGGACGGGAGACCGAAATCTTGCTCCCCGACAGTAGCCCCGGGCCTAGCTGTGGTGCAGTTCTTTGGTACGAGAATCACGCGAGGTCTGACGGTCCGGGAAGCTGAAGCATCCGGAATGCAGTCTTGGTAGTGTGAAGGCGTCGGGTCCCAGGCCCTCCTGGGGGCGGTGACTAACACGTGTCGCAAGGAGCCGTAGGGGCAGGTACTTGATTGCTCCTGCGGAGGCCGAAGATCACCTCGATCTGGTGCCCAAGGCAGAGTAATTGGGGGAAGTTACCGCATCCTGCCGGGGGTAACGGGTACTTACCCCCCCCCCACCCCCTCCTGCAGACGAATCGGGCACCTTCTAGCAGATTCTTCTTCCAATCGACGGCAGTTGCGCAAGCCATGGCTCCCAAGCGTTGTGTTTCCGAGGAGGCAGAAGGTGACAGCCCCCGAGCCCTCCGTGGAGGAGGAGTCCACGGCCGGCGAGGCCAAGGGAGGGGGAGTAGAGGCGGAAGGGCAGTGCCGGCGATTGGGGATTCTATTGGAGTCCTCATCCCCGTAGCTCGAGGGCGGAGTACCCTCTTGAAGACGAGCAGTGGCGGCATGGGAGGCCGGAGGCCAATGCCGCCGGCTAGGATCCACAACTCTCTTTGCGAGCTCATCGGCTTCGAGTTCGGTTGTCACAACCCTCTTTTAGGTACGTGCTAGGGTTAGCTTAGGCCTTTGCATCATGTGAAAAATTTCAAAAGAAATTGAAATGGGGAAAAGAAAAGCCCTAATTGAATTTAATTCAAATGGCCAGACAAAAAAATTTTCAAAAATTCCTTTATTATTTTTGAAAAGTCGTATAAATAAGCATGATCACATATAAAGTGAAGTGGGTCCCACTGCTTGCTCCAAGATTTTTCAAAAAGTCCAAACAGGTCCTTGGAAATTAAATTTAATAATATTTGAATTGAAATTGAAATAGTTTGAATTTCAAATTTCTACAAAACTAGGGAGTGGCTAGTTATATGCCATGTAAGTCCAAATTAAAATTTTGGGAATTTTATAAAATGCTTTGGTATTTATTTCTACCACATCAAAACAAATGTCAGAAGAAAAACAGAAGAAAAATATAAAAGGGAAAGAGGCCCGGCCTATCAGGCCTAACCGGCCCAACTCGGGGAGGTGGCCCAGCCTAGGGTCACCACCGTCTTCTTCCCCAAGCCAGGTAGGCAAGGCGCTGCGTGGCGACCATGCCGGCGTCTCCAGGCCGCCCACGGCTCCCCGCCGTGCTTATCCCGCGGCAAGGACGACGCCGACAAGCCCCGCACCTTTTCCGCTTGCTCTTGGCCACCCTCCCCCTCTCCCTCTCGCAAATCCCGTGCGGCCCAAGAACACGCCGGAGCGCGCCGCCATGACCGTCACGTACACAAGCCTCCTCCCATGGGACCAGCGTGTCCAGGAGCTCCGCCTATTCGAGTAGGACACTCCCATAGAATATGACGAGCTCGGGTGCCTTGCAAACGACGCCAGGGTCACCGTTTTTCTCCGGCCGCCGAGGAACACCTCGTCGGAATTCGTCGCCGGACGGTTTTCCCAGGTCTCCCTGACCTCACCATCCTCCTCCTGGTGAGCTTGCGCTTCAAACCCCTCTCCCCGTGCTCCAAATGTTGGCCCAAATCGTTTTCTTCCTCTCGGCCGTGCGCGCGCCGCCGCAGGAGCCGTCACCGGCCAAGCTTCGGTGCCTCCCGTGGTCGCCCGAGTGCACTGCTCGACGAGCGCAAGCGCGGGGCGCCGTTTGCCCCAAATTTTGGCCATTCCCATGGCCTCAAACGCCGACTCTGCCGTGACCCATGGTCGCCGGTGTTGAGCCGTCGGCGAGGCCGACATGGCCGGTTTAGCTTAAGCTAACCCCAACCCCTAATCACCCTCTGGGCCACTTACAGGTGGGCCCAACCCCTAAATTAACCCCCGTGATTAAATTAAACAGGGGTTAAAATCCACTGAGGCTGACAGGGTTGGCCCACTGGTCAGAGCCCCCCCCCCACGTCAGCATGACCTCATGCTGATGCAACAAGTCCTTTTCTAATTAAATATAATCCAGAGAAATCCAGAAATTCAATTAAACTTTGGAAATTCATAGAAATTTCATACTAACTCCAAATTAAGGAAATAATATATGAAAAACTATCAGAAAAATGCAAGGATTATGAATATGCAATTTGTTTTCATGTTTGAACAATTTAAAATGGGGCAACAGTAGTAAATGTGCATATGGCATAATTTTAATTCAAATTTGAAGTTTGAATTTGCAATTCCTTTGCAATACACTTCAATTAAAGGGAATTTTCAACATATCAGTACCATATACCTCATATCACCACATTAACATGTGCTTGTGCATTTGACTTTCGAAGTTTCCCCCCCTTTGTTGATGATTGATTCGATAACAACGTTTCCGTGACGGAGGTCATCCCTGAAGCAGAAGATCGATAAACCGTGTATCGTCAGCAAGGCAAGCAAACTCTCATTGATCATGTCAATAAAAACCCCGTTCCCTCTCATTCTCGCTTATGCATGTTTAGGATGTCACCATGATGCATTTCTACCGCTTAGTTGAACCTACTCCTTTGCATGACCTATCATTTTGTCACAGTAGTAAGCAAACCACAATCCTAGCAGATTTAGGAGTTGAATGTTGATCATGTGGCCCCTACAACTGTTACTTCTTATTGTTGCTGAGTGTTTTGATGAGGTTACTTTGTTGTGAGTCGGGATGATGGTGATCATGTTGATGCTGGTGTTAATGTGTTGGTGAACTTGACCTAAACAAGGTGAACGATGAGAGGTTGTGTAGGGGTACACAGTGGGTTGTCTCGTTGAACACCGCCTTAAGCCTGAGTTCTTGTGTAGTGATCCAAGCCAAAGAGTACTACCACATGTTGGGAAAACGGATCCCCTCTTGGCCTATTAAATCCCTGTTTCAGGTCTAAGAGTCAAACCTAGTTCAGGTTTTCCATTCGGCATATGCATAGAAAGATAAAGGAAAAGAAATGTGGCATTCATGGTAGGGATTGTAGCACATGGATTGTCAAGCGGAGAACCATCTGGCGAGGTGGGCTTGCCGGTCGTGACTGCATGGTTTGAGTCCTGACGGGAAACTCGGTCGGAATACCAATCGGGTTTTAAACTCAGATACGTGACTCCTTGGACTAGAACGGTGACGTGAGGTAAGTGTCGTGGTGCGCATCCTCGCCTACACCCGCTTGAAGGGTGACGAGTTCTTGGCGGTAACTGATGAGCACATGTGTGTAGCACTACACCCCTGCAAGGTTAAGAACTATTCGAATATGATCCATAGTGTTGTATTGATTGGATACTTGGATAGTTGGACTCGACTACGCTTCTTACCTCATTCTAGTATTCGTAGTACAGGAATAGCCAAGTCAAAGCTGTCACTTCTGCATTGAAACCCCACCTACCTTTACCTTGAAACTTGAGCATGAGTAGTATAGTTCCTACGTAAGTCTTGCTGAGTGCGACTTTGTACTCAAGTTTGCTTATTTTATGTTTTAGATGAGAACCCAGACCCCGATGGAGGCACCTTCTTGAACCTCGACGTTGACTATGTTAATATAGTTCCAGTCAGAAGTCTGGTCCCTCGTGGAAGGGCGTGTATGTTGAACAAGGATTCTCTAGCTTGATGAGAACCCATCTCAGTTGATCATCTGAGCCTGGATGGGATGCCCCTCACGTTCGAGCTTTCCGTGGGTGTCTTGTACTTGGACTTGTCTGCTTAGAAAAGTGGGTATGGCTCTCGGCTCTCCATATGATTGAGTTGTGACTAGAATTACATACACATATTCCGGGTCCCGACATCGGTGTCGAGTTGACGTCGACTTCTTTCAGGTGGCTCCCTCTTCCCAAGGTGTTCCGCGACGCGGTGTGGGACGCCGAGCCCCTGCACTTTCGCTTGCAGGTGGACGGATGCCCCCATGGCCCGGTGAAGGTGGAGATTCACCGGGGGTCCACGGGAGATCTTCTTCTGTCACACGGGTGGAAGAAGTTTGCTCGCGGTCGCAAGTTGGAGTTTGGCGACTTCCAACTTGTTTCGCTACGACGGCAAGTACCTCTTGACATTGAAGTGCTTCGACATGCATGGCAGGCGGAAGGAGTGCTGCCTGGAAAACTCCAACAGCGGCGCGTCTTCGTCCGGGGACGAAGATGACGATGCTTCTTCCGAGCAGCGCAAGGGTAAGGGCAACTCCAGCAGCAGCGGCGGTGAGAAGATCTCGGAGGACATCAAGCCGGTGTTCCAGCTTGACTAAAGGCGTTGATCGCCCTTTTCCTTCTCTTCCTTCTTCTCTTCCTTCTTGTCTTCTTTCTTTTGCTTGTAATGGACCCGGAAAGCCAAAAGGCTCCGATTAGTGAACCATTCTCGAGAAAACGAGGTTGGCTGCTTTTATATGAACCGTTCTCGAGAAAATGAGGTTGGCTGCTTTTGTGTTTGAATGTCTCTTTCCTGCAAAAAATGTCTCGCCACATGGGCGAAGACAAGAGAGAAACAAATGTCGTTTACTATCCACCGACATGCAGGCTACCGGAAAGAACTTAGTCTGGCATGGTTTTACGTGCCGGTTAGGTAACTTCTAAAAAACATGCCGGAGGGTAGGGTTAGTTTGTGCATCGTAAATGTAAAACGTGCTAACACACACTGATTTATACCCTCATGGATATAACTTACAAAGATGGTACTTCCGGAGGTGCTCGATGTTCCACGAGTTTCTCACGGGGACTCCATCCTCGGTCTCCAGGAGGACGGACCCGAGCCGGGTGACTTTGACTACCCGATAAGGGCCTTCCCACTTTGGAGATAGCTTGTTTAGACCCCTCCCGGACTGTAGCCGACAGAGGACAAGGTCGCCTTCCTCAAGTTCTCGGGAGCGGACATGGCGGCTGTGATAGCGGCGTAGTCCTTGCTGGTACCGCGCAACGCGTGTAGCAGCCCGATTACGTACTTCCTCGGCAACGAAAACATCTCCTTGTCAGAATTGATGTTGTTCGGCCTTATCGAAGGAGCGAACTCGGGGAGATCCGTATCTGAGTTCTGTGGGGAGCACCGCCTCTGCTCCGTAAACGACAGCGAAGGGCGTCTCATTTGTGGCTCGGTTGGGTGTGGTCCAGATTGACCATAGAATAGCTGGAAGCTCATCAACCCACCGCTTTCCACACTTTGTGAGCGGCTGGAAAGTACGGGTCCAGAGACCTTGGAGTACTTCCGAATTGGCTCTCTCTTCCTGGCCGTTTCTCCTCGGGTGAGCTACTGAAACGAAACACATAGCGGTGCCCATTTTCTCGCAGTACTCGAGGAAGGCCTAGCTTGTGAACTGGGTGTCGTTGTCCGTGATGATCCGGTTAGGGACTCCAAAATGACATACCAGGATTCTGATGAACTTGATGGCGGACTGCGTCGTGACCTTGCGGACTGGTTCACCTCTGGCCACTTGGTGAACTTGTCGATGGCGATGTAGAGGAACTCATAGCCCCTGGTAGCACGGGGGAATGGGCCCAGGATATCCAATCCCTAGACCGCAAAGGGCCATGACAGAGGGATGGTCCGGAGTTCTTGTGTCGGTTGATGAATGACGTTGGTGTGGAATTGGCAGGCGTCGCAGGTGTTGACAAGCTCCGTGGAGTCGTTCAAGGCGGTGGGCCAATATAACCCTTGCCAGAAAGCTTTTCCCACCATCGCCCGAGAACCAATGTGGGCGGCGCATATTCCTTCGGGGATGTCTCGGAGCAGCTCCTTGCCTTGATCTGTGGGGATGCACAGTAGCTTCACGCCGTTGGGACGCCTGTGGTAGAGGGATTTATCGAGTAAGAGATATATCAATGACTGGCGAGCAATCCTCTCGGCATATTTCCGGCAGCTCGGCAGCTCTCCGTTCTTCAGGTAGTTCAGGATGTCGGTGCCTCAACCCAGGGGTGCAGAGCCGACAGCGAGAACCTGGTGCTTGACGGGGATGAGCGATGGAGGTTCTCCGGGAAACTGCCCCTTGGTCTCGATCTTCCGCTTCTTGATCTTTGGCCGCATGGGGTCGACTGAGGGTTTGAGTAAAAGCTCAATGAACACACCTGGCGACACCTTCTCCTTCTGGGCAGAAATTTTAGACAATTCGTTTGCAATGTTCTTCTGGGACCTTGGGATATGCTCCATCCCTAGGCCATGGAAGTATTTCTCTACCTTACGGACTTCATCAACATATGCCTGCATCTGAGGGCATCCGTAATCATCCTTGACTTGCGTGACCACCAGTTGGGAGTCACCTCTGACTATGAGTCTTTTGATTTCGAGACCCATCGCGGCTCTCAAACCAGCGAGCAACCCTTAGTACTCTACTGTGTTGATGGTGGAGGCCTCTCCCTCGAAAAACATCTGCACAACATACTTAAAAACCTCTCCGGTGGGGGAAACTAGGACGGCGTCGGCCCCGGATCCCTGCAAAGAGAAGGATCCATCAAAGTACAAGGTCCACTCATTGTTGTCATCAATGCAGGGAAGCGAAGATGCTTCCCGGAGGTCTTCGTCATCTTTTGGAGTCAGAGTCCATTCAGCAACGAAATCGGCCAGTACCTTGCCCTTGATGGAGGAGGAGCTGATAAACGTGAGGTCGAAGCCGGAAAGCTCCAGCGCCCACTCCACTATCTGGCCAGTGGCTTCTCGGTTCCTCAGGATACGCTCGAGTGGGAAGCTGGTCACCACTCTAATTGGATGCGCTTGGACATAGTGCCTGAGCTTTCGAGAAGCTACGAGCACTCCGAGAAGTATCTTCTTGATCTGCGGGTACCGGCGTCTCGCGTCCTGGAGGAGGGTGCTGATGAAGTAGACGGGTTTCTGAGTTTTCCTCTTGGCATGAACCTTCGCCCCATGGGCTCCGGCTGCAGAAGGTGATTCCCCATGAGGTATTTCTTGAGGTCTTTGGTCTTGACCACAATGTCGTCCGTGTAGGCCTCGACATTGCGATGGAGTTGTTGCCCGAGGCCGTTGTGGATGGCTCCCTGGAAGGTGGATCCCGCATTGTTCAACCCAAAGGGCATGCATATGTAGAAATATGTGCCGCAGGGGGTGATTAACGCGGTTTTCTCTTTGTCTTCAACCTCCATCTTGATCTGGTGGTAACCGGCATAAGCATCCAGGAAAGACAATCGAGCACACTCCGCTGTTGAGTCCACGATCTGATCAATGCGAGGGAGAGGGAAAGGATCTTTCGGGCAGGCGTCGTTGACGTCGCCGCAGTCGATGCTCATCCTCTTGTTCCCATTCGCCTTGGGGACAACCACAGGGTTGGCCAACCACACTACTAGGGAAATAGCTATACATGGAAAGCTTATTAGTGGCGCATTTTATATGTAATGCGCCACTATGTTGTAAGGGGTGGCGCACTGGTAAAAAATGCGCCACCTATAAGCCCTTATAGGTGGCGCATTTTAAAAAATGTGCCACCCCTAAGAGTGGGCCAGCCCAGGATCCCAAAGAATATCTGCCACCCCTAAGAATATCTGCCAGGAGCGACCCAACAAACACACACACGGTTTTCAAATAGTAAATCAGCTTGGGACACCACTAGAAATGTTTGAAGCTAGGTAGGTAAGAAAAGGGGACCCCATAAAATCCCACAAGCGGTTAGGCACACTCAGTCTTAAAACCAATACCCGAAACTCGGGTCCTAGGTGACTCGAATGGAACAAAGCGTCGGGGAGTGATAGCCTAGACCTTCCATCCTTCGTCGAATATAGTCAACATTTATTATAATTATATCATCAACAACAATATAATAATGTGATAGCCCAAACCAAAAGTAACAGGGTAACATGGTAGCATCCTAAGCATGCATACTAAGCAGGGGCTGAGCAACGAGCAATAGTAACATAGCAGTACAAGGTTTGCTGGGAGGGGACATGGCTGTATTGGTTTGAAAGAGGTTGTAAACAGGTGGTAGGATCAAACATCGAACCTAACCTAGACTAGCATGCAAACCGCTAGTTGAAATAGAATGGATCATAAGTAACGTATAGTCCTTGCCTGTTGATAAGTCCGATTCCAAAGGTGTAGTTGATCGCAAGCTCGCATCGTCTCCGAAGGTACCCGCGGAAGCACACAAGATGATAAATACTAGAAAGAAATCAACGAGCAAGCATCTATTACTACGAAGAAAACACGAGCAAGAATCAACAAGAAGTCAACACGAGACATTGCACCTACCATCGAGAGCGGTTACTAACAGGTTAAGTGGGGTTCTCGTCACACACGACGATACCGCACATTTAGAAAGGTTCAAGTTGTTTAGCTACACAAGATGAGCAAGGTTGTTAACATGGCATTTCACTCAAGCATGGCATAGCACACAAGCATTTCAAGAGGTGAAGCATAAAGGAAACTATCTATACTAGTCAATTTAAGTGGGGGGGGGGGGGTAAACCTATACATGGCAAGTATTGTGGACCCCACGATAAAAATGGAATTTGGTACTGTTCTTCCCTAAACAATATTTTATTATTTTTATTAGCGTGCAAGAGCAGCATAAATACAATCTACATGCAATTCTAGTCAAGTTACATATAAAGAACATTTTAATCGGAGCAACAGTTAAAAAGTTATTAAATAAACAATTTTACAGTGGCATGCGATGGTAATTAGCAGTAAACAACATGTAAACAAAGTCAAACATGGAAAAAGAGTACAATTTATTAATCTACACAAAAAACTAAGCAAGTCTAATGTTTAAAGCGTCGCGACCCGAGCTACCGTTAAAAAGATACGGGCACCGTAAAAAGAACTAATACAATCTTTAATTTATTTTAACGGAAAAAAACAAGGCCTACTGGGGCCTAAACAAGGGCGTGATGTCCAATTAAACAACGCTTAGGGGCACTATACTACACATGGGCCGAGCCCAACAAATAATCAGAAAAAAAAGAAAGGAAAAAAAGGAGGCCGAGGCGCTCACCTCGTGGGCTGAGGCCCAAGCTGGTAGTTGGGCGGAGGGTAGCGCGGGTGCGCCCTGGGCGAAGAATAGAAGCGGGCCGGGGTGGCTGGGCCAGCTGGGCCGTGTCGCTGGGGCCGCTGCGCGGCCCACTGTGGATACCGAGCGAGCGGGCGTGCTGGATCGGGATCCTCCCGATCCGATCCAGGGGCGGCGGCGAGGAGACTGTCGGAGCTCCGGCGAGGCGTCTTGGGCGGCGTGGAGGCACGGCAAAGATGGGGAATGAGCGCGGCGGCGCATGGGTTGCCGGAGCCGGGGGTCGTGGCGGCACTGGCGATCTCCTATCCATGACGGCGGCTCGGACCGAGGTCATTCATGGCGCGGCGGTCGGTCCTGGACAGAGGGATAGAGAGATGAGGGAGAGCCGGGAGGAGAGGAGGCGTGGTCAAGGAATGGAGGTGCTCACCGGCGCGGAGGCGACTCGGTGGTCGGTCGCCGGAGCTGGGCGATGACGGCTGCACGATAGCTCGCCGGCCACGGCGAGGCTCGATGACAGGGCTCCTCGCGGCGACGACGCGGCTAGACGGGCCCGGGCGGGCTGCGGCGGATCTCCAGGGCCCTGCGGGGCCCGGAGTGGGAGGAGGAGGCTGGTGCTAGCTTCAGAGTGACGTGGCGCTCTCTTGGCCTTCGATCTGGAGATCTGAGGGCTGAAATCCCTCTGGATCTAGAGTTTCAGGGAGAGGAGGCAAATTGTGGCAGATCTGAAATTTCTCAGGGGGGTGGATGTGATTTTTAGGCTAGGGAAACCCTAGAAAGGGGTGGGAGTGTGGTGGTCTTTATATAGCCCAGGTGGCTGCCAGTTTGCAAAAAACATCCCCGGTTTTTCTCTCACACGCGCGGTGTTTACGTTTCTGACCGTCGGGTGTCCGCTGGACCTCTGATTCGGGTAAAACTTCGAACTGCGCGATCAGCGCGTCGAGCCGGCGGCGTTCACCTCGCGCTGGAACCGTTTCGAGAACACTTTCCGGCGCGCTACAAAAATAACCTGTTTAATTATTAAACGGGGTTTTTCGTTCCGTTGGCTGCGTCTCGTCTCGTGTGGTTTTCGCGACGGTGATCGGGTGAAACACGGTGTCGCAAAGGTCCAGTGTCAGGGTGGCAAGGGTCGGCCTCCGTTCGATACGAGATAAGAGGGTGGGAAATAATCGCCGATCGATAAATCGGGGATGCAAACACCACAAAAAAATCAGACAATCAACCAGTTCACACCGAAAACAAAAAAAATTAATTTTTGTGAAATCTGGCCTGTTACACTGAACGTCGCAGTCGCCATCACATCGACTCCGTTCTCGCCTCGTCGACTGCTCATCGTCGACTTCTCGACTGCTCATCTTCGACATCCTCCGCTGTGTCGATCCTACAACTAAGTTTTCTTTACACTCTTATATGCTATGATTCCAAAACCTATATGCATTCTCGATCAGTCGCCAAAAGACGACTACATAATCATCCAGAATCATCTGAGGGCTACAAAATCATACTTTGGATCATGCTCAGTTTCATATGTTGTTTATTCGCGTTCATTAAAATAGTGATGCTGTGTACCAAAAAGCCGCTCTTGTCTCCGGGTTCAAGAAGTCTGGCATCGCGTCCCTGTTACCCGGCAGGAGTTTGCTGTTGGAGGGCCTACTCACAAAAAGACAGGCTTAAACCGTATATGCAGCTACATTTTCCACTCAACAAAAGTGCAATGTCTACAAATCACGTACCTTACAATTATTTTGTATATCGCGCAAGTACATCTTAATACAGTTGCACCTTTTTTCTCCTTCTCAGCAGGTGCTCGGGGGCTGGCCGCCCTCATGACGCGGCGGCGTCAACCTCCTCGTCCATGACTGATCCCTACAACAACTCACGCCTACGACGCAAGACCTGAGTCGAGCACTTCCTCGGATGACAATTACTCGACGACGAAGAAGTCTTGAGTCTATGCTCGACTGCAAGCAGTCGAACATAGCCTCGGGGGCTACTCCCATCGGGAGCGCTGACGCGCACCCGACGATCACTACTCGCGCAGCTGACAAGAACGATGGGGTTAGCTTAAAAACAACTTGAGCCTATGCGCGACTCTACGAGTCGCACATAGCCTCGGGGGCTACTCCCATCGGGAGCACTGACGCGCACCCGACGACCGCTCGACTGGGAAACTTTTCCCCACCCGACGATGAAACAAGAAGACGAATCGGAATAGAATTTCGATGCTTCATCCAAATACTCCCATCGGGAGCATACTCACGATATCTTCGACCGTTCATCAGCAAATGACCGACACGCACTACGGAGGCTACTGCAGATTCGAGTCACTGCGCGACTCTTTGAGTCCCCCAGGAACTCTGGGGCTACTGACGAGGGGGTGACCCCACGACTCCTCTACATGAGGATACCTGGTGCGTGTCATGGCTGGCGGCCCACCAGGGGCCCACTCGTGGACACTGACATGATGGAATAAGATGTGAAGCCGAAGACTTGAGGCGCAAGACAAGGACTCATATTCGTAGTCGACTAGGACTCATGTAAACCCCTACCTGGCTATCTATATAAATCGAGGCAGGGGCACCTCTCTAGAGGAGGTCACAACTCACCACCTAAACCCCCACACATAGGACTACACAGATCTCTCTCCACCAAAGCCCTCACGTCATCCCTTTACATCATCATCTATACAAGATCAGACAAGCAACATGTAGGGTTTTCCCTTCGGGGGCCTGAAGATGGGTAAATCGTGCCCCATGTGTCGCTTGTCCGCCGTCCGAGGAAGCAATACGCAATCTGTAACCCTAGCCTTTTGCGCACTAGCCTTGGCTTCCCTGTAATCGCCATCTCCGATCAATAATATCGAGCAGGAACGTATCCTCCTGTTAGCCGACGAGCTATCGTCCAACCTGTGCCTCTCATGAATAACCCAGGGTCCCTGACCATGGGATTTGCCGGGGTACATCCCCGTCAGGAGGGTTCCCACGCAAAAATGTTCGCGTGTTCCAGGAGGAAGGAGAAGAGCGTGCTTTCCTATTTGGGTTAGACGTCAGCACCGATGGACACGGTGCGACTTCCATCCTCCGAGATAGGAACTCTCTTCGACACAGCTGTTGGGGCGAGCTGGTTGGGCTTCGGCTTCTTGGTCAATTTCCGGACAGGGTCCACCGCATTGTCGGAACACCTCCCCCCCTCGGGATGCTTGTTGCCCGTTGGGGCGGCAGGAACCAGGGGTCCCATTCTTCCGTCTTCGCTGAGGGGGGTCCCGGGAAGTGGGGTGTGTTCCCCGTGAACATGCACGTCGCTCGGAAGCGGTGCCTTCCCGGATGCCCTTGCGGCAGCGGCCTTCTTCGCCTCGCCTTGGACGCAACGCATGGCTTCTTGCACGTCATCGGCTAGGGTGATGATGCCTCGGGGACCCGGAATCTTGACGAGGTTGTAGAGCCTGTGATGCACAGAATTGAATCTCCGGATAAACAGCCGCCCAAGCAGTCCATTATATAGGAGAGGCAGGTCGTTGACATCAAAAGTGAGCATCTCTGTCCAGAAATTGGCGGGGTCTCCGAGGGTAACAGGAAGCGAAATCTTTCCAATTGGTCGGACCTCCATCCCGCTGACCCCTCGGAAGGAGGCGGACGGAAGGAGGTGGCATCTCGGAATCTGCATCTTCTCGAAGGAACGGGAGGATAGTAGGTTGATGATGGACTCGGTGTCGTACATCATCTTGCTGACCTTGATATTGTTGATCGTCGGGGAAAGGAGAGTGGGCGGCAGGCCATCACTATCATCCGGGAGAGTAGCAAGGTGGTCGCCGATGTCCACCACCAGAGGGATGTTGGCCTAGCGGGAAACCCGGGGTCCCTCCGACGGAGACTGAATCGCGAGGACCTGTCTCACGGCCTCGTGGTGTTGACGGTTGGAGGCGAGCGCAGACGCTCCGCCGTGGATGTAACCGACAAAGTCAACAGCGTCCTGGAAGTCGTCACCTATGTCTTCTCCGGATTCCTCTCCTCAGGAAACGTTTCCATCGGAAGGCGGTCTCCTTGGCTTGCCCTTGGTCTGGTAGCCATCTCGGCCCCCACATTGGGAGGTCCCACCTTGTTGGGCCTTCCTTTCAGCATCCTTCTTGGTGTAGAAGGCCGCCATGTCCTCCTGGAGCTTGACGACGGAGCGGCACTCGGACAAGTCGTGCTTGTCAGTCTTGTGTATCTTGCAATAGGGCGATGGGGTGTTGTCCGCGGAGGCAACCACGATGTTGGTGGAGGGTGGATGTCGTGCGGCCCCTTTTCCCTCCGTGGAGAACACGGCTTGGTGCGCACGCTTGCGGGCCCCGGGCTTCCCGGGATGTTGGTTCTTTCCGGAGGAAGCTCGAGTTGAAGGGCGCCTCCTGACATCTCGATTAACGGGTTGGACCGCCTCTTCGACGCGGGCGACCTTGTCAGCCAGCTCGAATAGAACGGTGATGGTCTTGATGGATCGAGTGCTCATCTTTTCGAGCATGTGCAGGTTCTTAACGTTGGCGTGGAACGTGGCGATGATCGCGGCCTCATGTGCGTCGGGGATGCAGTGTTGCATCTGAGTGAACCTTTGGACGAACTTACGAAGAGGTTCACTGTCCTTTTGCACTACTCGGCGCAAGTCACTGACGGTTTTCGGAGGTTTGACACCTCCAGAAAAAGCGCTAACGAAATTTTCGCAGAGCTCGACCCACGAGCTGATGGAGTTGGACGGAAGATGCATCATCCACCTATGGGAATTGTCCTTGAGCTTCATGGGGAAGTAATTGTATTTCGCCTCGTCGTCTCCCCCCGCAATCTCAACAGAAGTGTTGTACATTCGGATGAATTCGCGAGGGTCGGTCTTCCCATCATATGGAAGTGGACCATCTATCCAGAACTTCTTGGCCCACTTGGCACTATGGAGATCTTGGGTGAAGGCTACACACACGGTGCTGAAGTCACTATCACCGGCAATAATTCCTTCCCGGGCAGCATCGAGAGGAGGAACTCAGGCGTCGGAACACCGTTGAGTTTTCTTCTTCCTAACGATGGTGGTACGAGCGTCTTCGTGCCGGCGATCATCTAGGCGAGTGCGCTGGTCTAGGAACCCACAGTGCCCGGAAGATTCCACAAAAGCTGCGCCAGGAGATCCGGCCCGTCGATGAGTAGTCTGGCGGACAGCAGGGTCACGGTAGTGCTCATCTCAAGGGTGGTCTTGTGGAGGCCCGTGTTGGGGGAGTGCAAAGTGCACTCCTGCCCCCGGGCGGAAGCGTTGGGGACCGCAGTCGGCCCCGTGTGTTGCCTAGAGGCACAGAGGCACGGCGATCGAGCTCTTGTTGATTATGAAGGGTCCACGCGAAGAACTAGGCAATGGTGAGCCGCCAGGTTTCTAACCGATCCCTGGAAGGGAGAAATTGGCTGAGAGCCCTAACTTGCGCTAGCACCCCCGCGGGGGCACGCAAACCGTCGGGAGTGGGGATGCGCGGAGTCCCGCCGCTCCGCTCGGAGGCTCGGCCCCTACTCGGCTTCGACACCGCATCTCCGAGGCGTGCGGGGGAGAGATGACAGGGTCCTGCACCGTTATGTGAGGGATGGCCGCCTTGAGGAGCTGCTTCTTCAGGTCCGTCAGGCTGGGTGATACGTCCAAAACGTATCTGTAATTTATGCTTTCTCCATGCTTCTTTTGTGTGATATTTCTATGATATTGATGCACTTCCATACACTTTTGATCATATTTGGACTAACCTATTAACTCAGTGCACCCCAGTGCCAGTTCCTGTTTTCTGTTGTTTTTGTATTTCAGGTTTTCCCATTACTTAAAGTGCCAGAAAAATTCCAGGAAAATATAGGAAAAATCAGTGTACAGGAAGCTTCGGGAAGAGCCCAAGTGGGGCCAGAGGGGAGCCAGTGGTGGCCCAGGCAGCCACCTGGCGCGGACACCCCCTAGGTCGCGCCAGGGGGGCGTCTGGGGGCCTTGGTCCACCTCTGGCTGCGCCCCTTCGCCTATATATCCCTCTCGTCCTTGAACTCTCGAGGACAGAACCCTTTTTCGCGATCTCTCCTCTGTTCCACCGCCGCCGCGCTTCCAAGATCAGGAGCACCAGGAGCCCTCTTCCCGGCACCCTGCCGGAGGGACGAACCACCTCCGGGAGCTTCTCCACCACCATGAATGCTTCCCGGATGAACCGTGAGTAGTCCACCTTGGACCATGGGTCCATGATCAGTAGCTATGCGATGTTCTTCTCCCCTCTTTGTTCTTCATGGTTTAGACCTCATGAGCTGCCCTATATGATCGAAGCACATATGTAATCTTTCTTCTGTTGCTATGCTGAGTTTGTTGGGATCTTATGGATTATGAGACTATGTTCAGATTGTGATTGAGTAATATATTTGATTCTCCTCTTTTATATTTATGTTCTTGAGTAATTCTTGCATGTTCTCCGTTGCTGTTTATTGCTTTGGCCAAGTATTAGGTATTGACTCCAAGAGGGAGCGTTATGCATGATTGTGGATTCATGCCCCCTTATGACTAGCTTGAGTGACAGAAACATGAGTCTAGGGGATGTGATGTTGCCACAAGGGAGAAAACAACGGTGCTTGTACTTGCGGGTGCAAGGATTGTTTACTTTACGCAAAGTTCTTTAATGCAGTTGTCTGTTGCTTTGAGTTTACACTTTGGGTGGGATTCGCAACTTAATACCAGTGAGATTTTCTGGATAGATATCTCAAGGTGGATGATTAGTAGGTAGATGCAGATGGATTTCGGTCTACTCGTCTAGACGTACCGCCCATGCTTTCGAGCCTCTTCCTTTCTTTATAGCATAGTAGCATTGGTTTGCACACATAATCAGGTCAATTTCCCATCTGTAATTTGTTTACCTCGCATGGATATTTTATCGTCTTTTGGGAGAGAGACATCACTAGTGAACATCATGGGACCTCGGTCCATATTTCCAACACTGTTTACACCCAATATTTATTTTCCGATTTATTTCCTTTTCCGTTGCTATCGTTATCATTATTATCCCATCAATTTGATCCTTTGTAAACAACAAGGCCGGAGGGATTGACAAAATCTCTTTACTCGTTGGGAGTAAAGTTATCTGTTGTGTGTGCAGGTCCACGTCAACCGCCTAATTGTTGGCGCCGTTGTCACCTTCCTGTCGTTGTCGGAGTCCTACTGGAGACAAACCTTGGTATCTTCACCGAGGGAAATTTTCTGTTGTCTACATCTCAACCTTCCACTTTGGGTAACCAACGAGGGGCGAGAAGCCATCAAAGCTCATTTCTGGCGCCGTTGCCGGGGATTCTGGAGCGCAGTAAAAGAGTGGTCCCGCCAACCGCCTAATTTCTGGCGCCGTTGCTGTGGACACCACTCTTCAAGATAGGGGGGTTGCACACTATCTTTTATCTTGGCTTTTTAGTCTTGTTACTTTACCTTTCCTATTTTTTTTTACTTTTGTGTCTTTATGAAAAACCAAAAAAAATAGTTTCTACCTTTTGTCTTTGCCTTTGTCTTCCTACTGATGCTATCTCTACCATGGGTGCTGAAGCACCCAAATATGGTAGGATGGACATGCTTTACTTGGATCGTCTTCGATCAATTTGTTCTCGCGCTAAAAACCCAACCGACTTGGTTGAGGGAAAATCGTTGGATGAGAATGCTCATTATACACTGCACCGCCTATCTCAGAAATGGAAACACTTATGGGATCAAATACATGTTTCTTATTGCCATGCTAAACTTTTGTGCCACATTTATCATTTTACTTGTTGTTCTAATATATATCATAAACACCTTCCTTTCCAATGTGAGTTTAATGAAAATGATATCTTATCTTCTTATGCTAAAGGTGTTTATGATTACTTTGATGTTGAAAAGATTGAAGAGTTTGTTGCTTTTAAAGGTGCCTATGAGATTGCTTCTTTGATTGAAAAGTATCATGATACAATTTTTGAGTCTGAAAACTTTGCAGTTCTTACTTATTGCTTCGAGAATTATACTTCCAATTATTATATTGAGGATTTTAAAAATAAAATGTTTGCTTCCCAAGAAGAGGCCAATGATTGCTTTGAGGAGGAATCCCATGATTCCGAGGACTCACTTGAAATATCCCTTTCTCAAAAAATTTGATACTTGCTTTGTTGATGGTCAAGATGCCACTATGGATGATGCTGAAAAAAATGAACTCTCTATAGATCCTTATGTTAAGCACGAAATTGTTGCTATTGCAACCATACTTGATTTTCCTATTATCCTTTTGAAATCTCCAACTCATATTCCGGAGAACTGTGCTCTTATTAAGGCTCAATGTGATGGGTTGCATTTATCTTATGATACTAAAGACCATGTTGAAAACTATACACGTGTTCTAGTAGGTCATGAACAATATGATTTATGTGATAGTTATATTCTCATGTGTTTCATGATACTACTGAAAATTACTTTGAGAGAGGAAAGTTTGGCTATACCATGTTACAAAAACACCTCTCTCTAAGTTGAAACTTTTGAAGTTGTTCTTGTTCCACCTTCCTATGCATGTCACTTTGTTCTTATTTGATTTATTTTCTTACAAGATGCCTATGCATAGGAAGTGGGTTAGACTTAAATGTGTTCATATTTTCTTCTTGATGCTCTCTTTTTCTTCAAATATTATTCTCTTGTGAGAGCAACTTTTATAATCTTCTTGGCTAGCTTAAAGGCATAAAAGAAAGCGCTAGTTGGGAGGCAACCCAAGATGTTTTTTACTTCTGTTTTTAGTGGTCTTGATGATTTTTACTGCTATAGCAACATCATTGTATCTTTATTTTCAAGCTTTGTGCCAAGTATAGCCTCATATGACAAGGGAAGTGAAAGTTGTGACATGCTGTCCAGAAAACAGATTCTATCCTCGTGAAGGGAAAAAATCAGAATAAATAACCAGTTCGTCTTTTTGAGCTGAATTTTTTACACAGAATGCTCTATACAATCACGGAACTTTCGTATGTTCTGAGTTTTTTGATTTGAGTTGCAGAAGTATCACTAAAAAATTCTTTACTACCTGTTGGTCTGTTTTTCACAGATTCTGTGCTGTTTTGCCTTTTCTTCGTTTTGCAAACCTTATACTTGATTTTTCTTTGCAAAAACTTTTTGGATATCTTGATAAATAGTAGCTCTTCAAGAATATCCTTATTTCCAGTAGGGAAAAATTATTTTATTATGGGTAATAACCTCGCTAATCAGATTATGATGAGTTATGTATGAAGGGAGTTTTCAGTTGTGCGAGGGAAGATGATAAAAGAAGATTCAGGCAGGTCAAACGCTCAAGCTTGGGGATGCCCCCATGCACCCCAAGAAATATTCAAGAAGACTCAAGCATCTAAGCTTGGGGATTCCCCCATGCATCCCCTTCTCCATCAACAATTATCAGTTCGTCTTTCATTCCACTATATTTTTATCACTTCACGCGTTATGTGGTATGCTTGGAGCGTCTTGCTCTTTGTTTCCTTTTTAGATTTCTTTAGCTTTGCTTGCTGTTCATAACAAGTTAGAACCCATCATTCTTTGTGTGGGAGAGAAACACACTCCACTTCACCCTAGAACACAACATAGGATTTTCATGTTTATCTTTGTTGTGTGTGTTCTTTATCTTTTTCGTAACTGCTGTCATGTTTATCTCTTAGTTTTCATGCTTATATTTTTAAGAGCTTTTGTTTAGTTTGTTGCTAGAACTCTCTTGAGTTTTCATTTTTATCTTGTTTAGAGAGTTTGCCTGTTGCACTGAGTTTTGTGTCTTGACTTGAAGTAAGTAATTGAGGTTGCTATTCAATTGTAGTAGTAACTTGCAATAGTTTTGAGGTATTGCCATGAGTAATGTTTGAACTTTTGGTGTCAAGAGATTTATCCTATTAGTGATAGATGTCGTATTTTGGGTAATCCGTGTTTATTTTCGAAAAACCTACAAAATTAGTTGAGAACTTTAGCTACTAGATGCATCACTAATCTTTGGAGGGATCGAATATTAGAGTACACTCACGTACCATGAGTCGAGGATGCGCAAGGATAACCAAACCACCATACACTCCTCCTCGGGGTACTTGTCTCTTTGTGAACCTCCTAATTAGATTGAAAGTAACCTATAACAAGTGCAAGAGTTCTTCGGACTAATGTGAGTATTCGAAAGTTGACACTTCCACCTACCCATATTTTCTAGCCTCTCCTGTGTTGTGCATTGCCTCCTTCTCACTCCGAGAGTTGGCGTCCACATTCGCCGGTACATCCAAATCCTTGGCATGATACGCTCTATCATCATAAGCCTCATTATATCCTTCCTCAAAACAGCCACCATACCTACCTATCAAGGCATTTCCACAGCCTTTCCGAGATACATTGCCATGCAACATCCATCTTCTCATGACTTGATCTTCATGTCATACATGCTTTTGCTTGATCGATGAGCCGCATGCTAGTTGGGCCTTGCCCTAATCATTGCTACATGATGCGCTAGTATCATTGCATATCCTGCTACACTGGCAGAGGCATACATTTGCATACTTCATGATAATTTCATTTTCTTTATGTTGAGTACTTTTTTTAAGTGTGAAAGATCTTCTATACTTCTTGTAATATATAGAGTGTTGCCCCTAAAGTGAGGAAAAGATCCCAAATAGGACAAAATCAAAAGATCCCAAAGAGGACAAATGAGAGTTAAACAGAAAGAGCCATTGAGGCAACCAAAAAAGTACAAAAAAGGAGAAAAAGAAATAAAAATAGAGAAGGGGGCACACTACTATTCGTTTTGAGAGATCCACACTCGTACTCCCTCTTATATCTTGTACTCCATAGAGATTATCATTCATGCATATAGCTATGTGGGGACCTTCACACTATAGAACTTGGCTTGTATATTCCAATGATGAGCCTCCTCAAATGAGCTCTAGGTCTTCTTGAGCAAGCAAGTTGGATGCACCCCCACTAGTTCCATTGGAGACCTTACCTTAGCTCATATGTGCATTCGTTGCATGGAAATCCATACTCCTCACATCATATCTGTCATTTTACTTTCTCTCGCCTATGATTGTCCTCATTGATGTGAGCCTTTCACACCTTTTTTGTCTTCCTCCCCCATCATTTTTCTCTCTTTGCCATCCTAACTGTCAACTTTCTTGCTTACGCTCATCCATTGCATGAGTGCTAAAAATATCGAAAAGGAGTGGATCATTTTGACTTGTACCTAGCTAGTGGTCTGGGGATGAGTCAAGATAAGATTCCAAAGAAGACCAAGTGTGAAACTTTAGTAGATTAAGTTCTCAACAATAAAAACTATGTTTTACTCTCTCGTATATCCCTATCCCCTTTCTTGCACGCAAACACCATTTGGAGACATTCGAGTCACGGAAAGCGAGAGCTCTTGCACCTTTATGTTCTTATGTTGCTTGTTTCAATGCTAATATAGACTCTTGCTTGTTATGACTTGAATTGAATTACATGCCTTGATTGCTTTACTTAAAAGTTCTTATATGGTTTGTAGCATGTCACCACAGAAATTATGCTTGTTATCATTTACCTACTCGAGGACGAGAAGGAATTCAGCTTGGGGATGTTGATACGTCCAAAACGTATCTATAATTTCTGCTTGCTCCATGCTTCTTTTGTGTGATATTGCTATGATATTGATGCACTTACATACACTTTTGATCATATTTGGACTAACCTATTAACTCAGTGCACCCCAGTGCCAGTTCCTGTTTTCTGTTGTTTTTGTATTTCAGGTTTTCCCATTACTTAAATTGCCAGAAAAATTACGGGAAAAATATAGGAAAAATCAGCGTACAGGAAGCTTCGGGAAG
This sequence comes from Bromus sterilis, assembly GCA_950022295.1. Lineage (NCBI taxonomy): Eukaryota > Viridiplantae > Streptophyta > Magnoliopsida > Poales > Poaceae > Bromus > Bromus sterilis. The sequence continues at coordinate 180,758,447 of OX465596.1, forward strand.
ATCCCAAGTGGGGCCAGAGGGGAGCCAGGGGTGGCCCAGGCGGCCACCTGGCGCTGCCACCCCCTAGGCCGCGCCAGGGGGGCGCCTGGGCCCCTAGTCCACCTCTGGCTGCCCCCCTTCGCCTATATATCCCTCTCGTCCCGAAACCCTCGAGGACAGAACCCTTTTTCGCGATCTCTCCTCTGTTCCGCCGCCGCCGCACTTCCAAGATTGGGAGCACCAGGACCCCTCTTCCCGGCACCTTGCCGGAGGGAGGAACCACCTCCAAGAGCTTCTCCACCACCATGGATGCTTCCTGGATGAACCGTGAGTAGTCCACCTTGGACCATGGGTCCATGATCAGTAGCTATGTGATGTTCTCCTCCCCTCTTTGTTCTTCATGGTTTAGACCTCGTGAGCTGCTCTACATGATCGAGGCACATATGTAATCTTTCTGCTGTTGCTATGCTGGGTTTTTTGGGATCTGATGGATTATGAGACTATGTTCAGATTGTGATTGAGTAATATATTTGATTCTCCTCTTTTATATTTATGTTCTTGATTAATTCTTCCATGTTCTCCGTTGCTGTTTATTGCTTTGGCCAAGTAGTACGTAGTGACTCCAAGAGGGAGCGTTATGCATTATTGTGGGTTCATGCCCTCTGATGACTAGCTTGAGTGACAGAAACATGAGTCTAGGGGATGTGCTGTTGCCACAAGGGAGAAAACAAGAGTGCTTGTACTTGCCGGTGCAAGGATTGTTTACTTTATGCAAAGTTCTTTAATGCAGTTGTCTGTTGCTTTGAGTTTACACTTTGGGTGGGATTCGCAACTTAATACCAGCGAGATGTTCTGGATAGATATCTCAAGGTGGATGATTAGTAGGTAGATGCAGATGGATTTCATTCTACTCGTCTAGACGTACCTCCCATGCTTTTGAGCCTCTTAATTTCTTTATAGCATAGTTAGCATTGGTTTGCACACATAATCCCGTCAATTGCCCAGCTGTAATTTGTTTACCTCGCATGCTATTTTATCGTCTTTTGGGAGAGAGACATTACTAATGAACATCATGGGACCCCGGTCCATATTTCCAACACTGTTTATACCCACTATTTATTTTCTTCTTTAATTCCTTTTTTGTTGCTATCGTTATCATTATTATCCCGTGCGTTTGATCCTTTGTAAACAACAAGGTCGGAGGGATTGACAACCTCTCTGTACTCGTTGGGAGAAAAGTTATCTGTTGTGTGTGCAGGTCCACGTCAACAGCCTAATTGCTGGCGCCGTTGTCACCTTCCTGTCGTTGTCGAAGTCCTACTGGAGACAAACCTTGGTATCTTCACCGAGGGAAATTTGTTGCTGTCTACATCTCAACCTTCCAGTTTGGGTAACCAACAAGGGGCGAGAAGCCATCACTGGGCCGTGCGCTCCTCGGTGGGAGCCTGAGCACAACAGTGACAGGTCTTCTGCAGGCGGCGGGGGCGGCGCGGAGCCGCCTGCTCCGCGTTCCTCACCGTTGCACTCTGGAGGTGGAAGGCCACCAGCTGGTTGTCCTCCCTCCGAGGCAGTCTCGGCTCCTCTCCGGCCGCGAGGCGAGTGGTCGCTCCGCTCCCGGCGACGGGAGATCGTATCCAGGGTGGAGAGCCCTCTGTCGATGTCGTGCTGGGGGTGAGCTCGCGTGTGTCGAGGGGTCGACATTGCGAGACGAGCTTGACCATGAAGATCCTCAGATGACGTGCGTGCGGCGCCCTCCTTCTAGCACCAGATGTTGGGGGTCGGATCCCCGAGGGATGATACAATTCTAGAATGCGCACGCGAAACACAATGAAGAAGGCTGGTACCGGTACACACTGGGATTTACCCAGGTTCGGTCCGTCTGGAGACTAAAAGCCCTACTCCTGCTTGTCTGGATTCATACTGTGGAAGCAAGAAGCAGGTGGAGCTCTTCCGGGATGGATATGGTCTCCAATTGATACAAGGGTGTTGTTGGTGGGTGGATCCCCCTTTCCTGTATCTAGGGCCTCCCTTTTATAGTTCAAGGGGGTCACCACAAGCGGTGTCGTTCTTCTAGAGCTAGAGGCAACGGGTGTCACCGGGACGCCACTTCCGGAAAGGGTACGTGGAGAGGCACCGCTACTCCTCCTGGGTGGGCGCGCTGGCCTCGGCACATCCGGGGAATGGAATTGGGGCGAAGGTGTCGTTGTCGCCTTGTCTTCCACACCAGGAGGCAGCGCATTGACTTCCTTTTTGGAATGTTCTGCATGTGGTGGGACCGCCTTGTCCCCTTTGCACCGCTTAAGGGAGAGGGCGGTCATTGCTTCTTCCGGTTTCCTGCCGTTCGGAACTCCTTTCTGGCAACACTTTGCTAGTACCAGGAGGCAATTTCTCTTTGTGATTTGTTGAAGGCTTCCGGGATGGGAGAGCGAACTCTTTCTCCCCGACAGATGTCACTTGCATTGAAATTGAAAAGAGAGTGTACCTCTACCATAGGAGGGTGAGTAGTAGGCTCACAAAGTTTTTCAATAGGAGTTAGATTCTTCACATCTTCAGCTTTAATACATCTCTCTTTGATAGACTTCTTAGCTTCTTGCATATCTTCGGGGTTCAAAACGAGCATTCCCCGCTTCTTTGGTGGTGGAGACAGTCTAGGAATGGAGCATTCTTCGTTATTTTTCTCTATCTTGCCCATTAGTTCTTCAGCATCATCCGGTGTTCTTGTCGTGGGAAAGTCACGGTAGATGTACGAAGAGTCGAACTTAACATGGGACCTTTCCTGCGAGGCGATTTCATGGAGAGAGTCGACATGGACAAGAGACTCGGCGATTTACCTAGGTTTCAGCCGCAATTTGTCTCGAGATAAAAGCCTAATCCTGCTTCTTATTATTATGGGTTCCGACTCTTGAAAGAAGAGTCGGTTGATCGATTACAAGAGAGTCGGTTCGCAACCTTGATCTCGGGGTGATCTGGGTTACGCCGGCAAGTTTCTAGTCCTATCTTAGGTTGAGATTGGTTCTCTTGGCCCTGGATCCCATGGACCTCGGCTTATAAAGGCACCGGGTCCCGGGATTCCGCGAGTCCGACTCCTACACGAGGTGGAGTCCTATTCTACTTTACAAATATGTTATGTGCTATACAAGGTAAGTCGAATTCCCTCTACGGCTTTGATCTTCTTTCCTTAGTGCAGCCGGTTCATGGGCCTTCCGTTGGTGAGTCGGCCCATAGATCTAATGCCGGGTTATGGGCTTGGAGCATCCCCCCGATTAGCCCCTAGGATTGGTGTGATGCTTTCGTCTTCACAGCAATATTCTTGTCATCATCATGGTTGCCGAATCCCTAATTCGGATTTGACCGGATCTCATATCCTATTGAGACTTGCAAGGAGTCGGTGCCAATTTTCTATTATCTCTTCGCTTCATCTTCCAACTAAAAAAATTCTTTTGACTTTTTCAGTCAAAGATCCGGTATGGTATTTATGATCACACTGCCCGAAACGCCGGTTGGAGGCATTGATGTTGTAGTGGGAGTCGAGGAGTCTTTCCATAAATGTCACATACCATGGGTAGTTCACCCACATCTTTATGGCATTTGATTGATCTTCTCCTTTTATCCGCTATAAATAGCCATCAAGTAGTCTATCTTTCCAAATACTCGTATCCTCTTCTTCCGCTTCTCCCTCTACCAGTTTTCTCCATGGCTCCCAAGCTAGATGCTCGTGTTCCTTTGGCGGCCAATGACCCTAGCTCCAGTGCAGACGTTCGTGGTCGTGGTCATGGCAGAGGTAGGGGAAGAAGTGCTCGCGCTGCTTCTCCATCTGAATCTCCCCCTTCTTCTCCTCAGAGGGTGAGTTCTTGATACATATCTAGACAATTCATCGCTAGTTCAAACTCCCTGAGTCTTTCACTCATCTTGTGATCGATTCAAGGACTTCAGTTCTTTGGCTCCGCTCCGAGGGATGTCCTCATGGACCCGTTTGGGTGGCTACTAGCTTCTCTAGCCATAACTCAATGTTCTTGGAGAAAGGATGGAAAACTTTCCTTCGTTCCAGGAACATCTCAAGGGGGGACACCATTGTTTTTAGATATGATGGTGGTGACACCCTGTGGGAGAGAATCTTTGACTCGGATGGTGACCGAGTCGGCTGCTGCATGGAGAGTTCCAGTAGCAGTGATGAAGAGTTGTACAACAACAATGAAGAAGAATTCGAAAACTCTTCCCCTGAAGATGAAGCCGACTCTGAAGACGACGACTGAAGCTGTAGTTTTTTACTTTAGTAGTATTTGCCGACTTTGGCCTTTAATTTCCTGTAATGTAAGGCTCCTCCATTTGATGTAGAACTCAGCTGTTGATGAATAAAATTTATAAATTCCCATCGAGTCTATAAGTCGGTTTTTATTCCTGACTTTAAATATTTTTGCACAATGCATGAGAGTTGATATCCTTGATGATGTCTGTATCTGTAGCCCCCTGAGTCGATTCAGAACATTTGTGTATCAGTGATCGACTCATAGGATAGATCGAATTGTAGCCCCCGTGAGTTGGTGTGGTCACATTTGTGTGCCGTACCAGGTCATATGTAATTTTTTGAAGTTATACTCCCCAGGAATTCATATGATCATTGTGGCGTCGTGCCAAATCTTTGGATAAGAAGAATTTTGAAGCGTTACTCCCCAGAGTCGGTGTATGCATCTGAATGTTGTACCGAGTCTTTACTTGAGAAGAAACTTTGAAGTGTAGTCCCCAAGAGTCGGCATGAACATCATTGCGTCGTGTTGGGTCTTTGAGGAAAAAAAAGTGTAGTCCCCAAGAGTCGGTATATGCATCTGGGTGCTTGCCGAGTCACATAGGTCTAACTTTAATCTTTGAGGAAAATTGTGATCATCAATTGAGCACGATGCTTTATATGCAAGCATGAAATGCAATGGCTAATAGAAGTCGACTTAGACCTCATCTTCTCGCGTTGAGAGAGATTATTGGTTGAAGAGTCGAAGCATCTCTGTATAGCCGGCTTTTCAATGACTAGTGTGCCCGACTCTTAGGACTACATTTGATAGGTGTTTTATGTAAACCCCAAAGTTTAGACCAACCGGTTGCGCGTTAGTTATGTAAGATCTGAGTTGTACAGGCCGAGCGGCGTGGGTGGCCAATTCATGTATATGCGGTGATTTCTTCGTTTAAGAGTTGATGGGAACCACCAAACTCTCCTACTGCCCCTGATTAAGTCATACACATGTGAAGTTTTACATATATATGCCGGCTTTTCTGGTAGGGGTCGATGAGTATCATCAAGCCCCCCCCCGCTTCGCCTTATCAAAGCAATATACATGCTCAGAGATGATGGAGGGTTGATCAAGCCCCCAGGTCTCTGAGAAAAGTGTAAAAATATGTAATTTATCATGCTATATGATGCAATATGTATGAAAGACTATGCAATATGAAAGTTCATTTTATGCATAAGTGTGGCGAGAGCCGGTGCGACGAAGTCGACTTTGAGATGTGGCGAAAGCCTGGTGCGATAAAAAACGACTTTATGGCGATAGCCTGTTTACGACGAAAGTCAACTTTATATGTTAATTATGGTGATAGACTAAATGCGATTAAGATCGACTTATTAATTTGACTATGAAGAAAGCCGGTTGCGATGTAAATCTACTTTATTATGCGGCGATAGCTGGTGCGACAAATGTCGACTTACATATATATATGGAGAAAGCCAGTGCGACGAGAGCCGACTTTGTACAATAGTGTTCCTGTACTACCTAAGTATAATATGGATGGAGTTGTGCCATGTTCCACGGCCTAGGAGTCTCCTCCATAGATGTGCGTGACTTTTCCTTCTCGCGTATATCAATTAGGTAGTACAATTCATTGTAGAGGTTCTTGCTGACCACGAACGGTCCTTCCCACGGAGAAGAGAGCTTGTGCATTCCATCCTTTTTCTATATGAGCCGGAGCACTAAGTCACCTTCGTGAAAAGTCCGACTTTTGATACGACGACTATGATATCGTCACAGATCTTGTGGTACATAGCCGAGTGAGCTGCCGCTAGTTCCCGTTTTTTATCGAGAACATCCAAGGCGTCTTGCCTCGCTCTTCTGTTGTCGGCTTCCACATAAGTTGTGACCCTTGGCGAGTCGTGATGGATGTCACTTGGGAGAACGGCTTCTGCTCCATAGACCAGGAAGAAGGGTGTGTGGCCTGTTCACCTGTTAGGAGTCGTCCTGATGCTCCATAATACTGAAGGAAATTCTTCCTCCCAGCAACCCGACGTCCTTTCCAAAGTAACACAGAGTCAGGGTTTGATGCCTCGGAGCAACTCTTGGTTGGCTCTCTCGGCTTGTCCATTGGTCTGTGGGTGAGCCACTGACGCAAGGTGGAGTTTGATGTGCTCGTTTTGACAGAATCGTTGCATAACCCCATCTAATAGGTTAGACCCATTATCAGTGATGTTACTGTGAGGGTAGCCGAATCTTTATATTATCTTTTTCAAGAATTTTAATGTCATTGTTGCATCGCATTTGCTGACCTGCTCTGCCTCGACCCACTTGGTGAATTTATCGACTGCCACCAATAGGTGTGTATTCTTATTGGTAGACCTTTTGAAAGGTCCTACCATATCAAGCCCCCACAATGCAAAGGGCCAAGTGATAGGGATCATCCTGAGCTCCTGAGCCGTCACATGAGCTTGCTTGGCATAACGTTAGCATCCATCGCATTTCTTGACTATATCCTCTGCGTCCGCATGTGATGTGGGCCAGTAGAATCCGTGTCTATAGGCTTTATCCACTAGCGAAAGAGAGCCGACATGATGCCCACAGTCTCCTGAGTGTATCTCATTAAGGATTTCTCTGCCTTCTTCTAGTGATACACATCTGTGAAAGACGTCTGCAGGGCTCCGTCGATGTAACTCACCGTTGATGAGTACGAAGGATTTGCTTTTTCTGAAGATTTGTCTGGCCTCTACCTCATCAGCGGGTAGGATCCCCCGGGTCTTCTAATCCAAGTAAGGCACAACCCATAAGGGTGTAGCATGTATCGCGGCCACCAGAGCCGGCTCTGGATCCGGCTCTGCTATGTCTTGCTCCGTTGGTATTGTCACGGACAACTTTGTTAGGACGTCAAGGAACACATTTGGTGGTCCGGCTTTCGCTGAGAGCCGAGCCGGGATAAAGCATCTGCGGCTTCATTTAGCTTGCGCTCCACATAGTCCACTTGGTACCCAACAAAGAAACTGGCTTGTTTTTTTACCTCCCGCCGATAGGCTGCCATGGTGGCATCTTTGGAGTTCCACCTTCCCGACACTTGCTGAGAAACAAGGTCAGAATCTCCATAGCATCGGATCTGACTTATGTTCATCTCGCGAGCCAGCCGCATCCCATGGAGTAGGGCCTCATATTCCGCTGCGTTGTTGGTGCAAGTGAACTGTAGCTGTAAGACATGGCAAAAAATTTCAACTTTGGGAGAGGTAAGGACCACGCCAGCTCCTAACCCTTGAAGCTACTTACTCCCATCAAAGTTCATTTTCCAGTATTTGGTGACTGGCTTTTCTGGGGGTGCTTGGATTTATCTCCAGTCATTGATGAAGTCGACGAGCGCCTGAGATTTGATGGTCGTGCGTGGTTCATACTTGATGTGGTAAGCCCCCAACTCTATAGCCCACTTTGCAATCCTTCCGGTGGCCTCCCGGTTCTGGATGATATCTGCAAGCGGTGCTGAGCTGACCATAGTTATGGGAGGCTCCTGGAACTAATTCTTGAGCTTTCGAATCGCCATGAACACACCAAGGACCAGCTTCTGCCCGTGAGGGTAGCGTTGCTTTGATGAAGTCAATACCTCACTAACATAATAGAATGGCCTCTGCAGAGGGTGTTCTTTACCGGCTGCGATACGTTCAACCACAACCATCGCGCTGAACGCTCGGTTGTTGGAAGAAATATAGAGTAGAATCGGTTCTTTTGGCTTGGGAGCCGACATGATTGGAGCCTGGGACAATTGTTTCTTCAAAGCTTCCAGAGCTTGATCTGCTTCATCGTCCCATGCGAATTTCTCCGACTTTCGTAAGAGCCGGTATAATGGGATCGCTTTTTCTCCGAGCCAGCTTATGAACCGACTCAGAGTGGCTAACCACCCAGTGAGCCGTTGGACTCCTTTCACTGAGGCCGGCTTCTGGAGAGCTATAATAGCGTTGATTTTCTCCGGGTTTGCCTCAATTCCTCTCTCTGACACTATGTATCCGAGGAGTTTTCCTGTAGGGACCCCAAAGGTGCACTTGGCCGGGTTTAGCTTCATCTGGTACTTGGGAAGACTCTTGAAGGTTTCCTGGAGGTCACTAATGAGTGAGTTGGCGACCTTAGACTTGATGACTATGTCATCCACGTAAAGCGTGCACATTGCGCCCAATTTTCTCCTTGAGGCAGTTCTGCACCGTTCGCTGATATGTATCCCCTGCATTCTTCAAGCCAAAAGGAATAGAAGTGTAGCAGTATATCCCAATGGGAGTAATAAAGGTTGTTTTCTCCTGGTCTTCTAGATCCATCTTGATCTGATGATAGCCAGAGTAAGCGTCAAGAAAACAAAGGAGCTTGCATCCTGCAGTAGAGTCTTATTTGATCAATGCGAGGTAGTGCGAAGGAATCCTTTGGGTAGGCTTTGTTTAAGTCGGTGTAGTCAATGCACATACGCTAAGTCCCATTCTTTTTGAGAACGAGGACCGGTTTTGCGAGCCACTCCGGATAAAAAACTTCCATGATGAACCCGGCGGCAAGGAGCCGAGCTATCTGTTCCCCAATGGTGTTCCTCCTTTCGGCATTGAAACGACGAAGGAATTGCTTGACTGGCTTCAGTTTTGAGTCGATATTTAGGTGGTGCTCAGCGAGTTCCATCAGGACACCTGTCATGTCAGAAGGTTTCCATGCAAAAATGTCCCGATTCTCACGGAGGAACTCGATGAGCGCGCTTTCCTATTTGTCAGATAGCTCTGTCCAATGATGAACTGCTTGGAAGCGTCACCGGGGCAGGAAGAAAGTCGACTTTCTTCGTGTCCTGAGCCGGTTGGAACTTGGGGTTGTTGTCAGGAGTCGGTTTCTTCAGGATGGTAGAGTCGGTTGGATCTACTTTCTCCTGGTATGCAGATAGGTCCTCCTTGGGGCACGCCGAGTCTGCGAATTTGCCGTGTTGCTCATCACATTCTATAGCCCTGTATTGTCTTCCGTCTACCGTGATTGGGCCAAAGGGGCCCGGCATATTTAGCTTCAGGTAAACGTAGCACGGTCGAGCCACGAACTTGGCGTAAGCCGGTCTGGCTAGGATGGCATGATATGGGCTCTCGAGCTTCACCGCCTCATAAGGTATGATTTCAGAGCAAAAGTTCTTGGCAGTTCCAAAAGCTGTCTCCAGGTAGATTTTGCCTATTGGGCGTGCCGACTTCCCTGAGACTATTCCATGGAACACGGTGTTGGAGGTTTGCAGCTGTTTGTGAGTCAATCCCATCCTTCGGAACGTCTCGTAGTAGAGGAGGTTGATACTCCTTCCTCCATCCATGAGTACCTTGTCGAGTGTGTAGCACCCGATTTGTGGGGAAACTACCAGGGCCAGAGAACCCGGGTTTTCTACCACTAGTGGGTGGTCATCCCTCGTCCAAGTGATCGGCTGTTTAGACCAGTTAAGCCACCTGGGAAAAGCCGGCTCTATGGCCACAGACATGGCGGCTCTCTGTTGTAACTTTCTGTCCCTACGATAGCTGCTGGTGGTGAAGATATGATAAGCTGAGTGGTCTTGGAGCTGCTTTGGGTTTGATTGGAATCCGGCGAGTACCGATTGGTTCTATTGTCCTCCTCCCTGGGGTCCTTGGTATTGCGGTGCTGCGCCGGCTCCCTGGTGGCCAAAATTTTGGTTTTGGTTATTGTTGTTCTGACCGGCTCCACTACCTGACCCAGGGTGGCCCTGACCTCCACGACGTGCGAACTCTTTCATGAAGTTGCAGTCTTCCCAAGTGTGGCTGGCTAGATGGTCGGGTTTGCTGTGTTGAGGGCAAGGTCTCTTCAGAGCTTCTTCAAAGGTGACTGGAGGTTGGAAACTTCGTTCCGGCTTGCGGTAATTGTTGGCCCCCTTCTTCTACCTTTGGGAGCTGACATTTGTGTTGACTACCAATTCGGAAGTATTCTGATCGAGTCGGCACTTGGTCTGTTGGCTCTGGCTCTGAGATCCCTTGCCGTTATTCTAATTATTCTGGGCGGCTTTGTCCTCTTCCTGATCAACCTCTTTGGTTTTGTCAGACTTGGCATACTTGATGACCGCGTTCATGAGCTCTCCCATGTTACTGACCGTCCGCTTGAGTCGGCCAAGCTTGTGTACTAGAGGATCGAACTTGCAGTTTCTTTCCAAGACGATCACTGCTGTCTGTGCAGTAATAGTGTCTAAGGAATGTACTATATCTGCAACTCGTTGTGCCCAGTTTAGGGCCGAGTCTCCTTCCTTCCGGACACAGTACTCCAGATCGACTATTGTGGTGGCTCGTCGGCAAGTGCCTTGGAAATTTTTGATGAACTTCTCTCAGAGATATGCCCAAGAAGTGATGGAATTATCTGGGAGATTTTTGAATCATGTGTGATCCGGTCCTTCCAACATCATTGTGAAGTATCGGGCACAAACCTCTTCGCCGGCTTGTAGCATGTCCATGGCGAGGTCATAGCTTTCGATCCAAGCCGTCGGGTCCATGTCAGCCGTGTAGCTTGGGATTTTACGCGGCCCTTTGAAATCTTGGGGCAGGCGTGTATTCCTCAAGGACAACACTAGACATCGGTTACCTATGGGTCTGCTGACAAACTCAGTGTTTGGTTCTTTTGAGGGAAGCTGGGCTGCCGACTCTACACGTTGGTTGGTGTTAGGAGCCGGTAGGTCCATGATTCTTAGCGCTCCCTGAGGGGTCAGAGGTACTCTGTGGTGGTGCTGGCTGCCCGAGGCTGCCAGAGCCGGCGACTATGCTTACCGGCTCACACTTAGATATGGAGTTCCATGTATGTATGGGGCCCCTTGTGAGTATTGGCCCTGCTGTGTGATCGCAGTCTTGAGGAAGTCGACAGCCTCGCGGGCGACATGATCTGCTGGGGTGTCTCCATGAATTGGCGCGTTGGTGAGGTAGCGGGTCGCCGCCATGACATTAGCCATGGGGATGTCAAAGTGGTGAGGAGGTGTGTGGAAGAGATCTTGGCGTGGTGAAGGAGCCGGCTGTCTGGGTGGCTCGAATCCTGGGGGAGTCGACTGGTCAGGGCTCTGAAAAAGCGCTCATCCTTGGTAACCAAGGGGGAATCGACTCATGTATCCATGCGGGCGCGTATGAGAGAAACTCAATCGTTGAGCGTCTATCAGATCCAACTCTCCCCGGAGGCGCACGGCTTCCTGAACAAGCCGAGCTTCTCTCTCAGCCATCTGCTCTTTCTCGGTGTTGACTTCCCTCCGTAGGCTTGCTACCCGTGTCTTGAGTCCGTTGACCCTTGTCCTCCAGCCCTCCTGATTCTCCGTTGTTACTGTAACGGCTAAAGCCTCATCAAGGGCGGCTAGGGCATCTACGAGGGCTTCGGCTCCAGTGGGAACTTGTTTTGTCGAGCGGGCTGTCGGGTCCCTATTTGCATTAGGAACCGCAGCGGTCGACGACTTTGCGCCTTGGTGTTGGGCTGCATGACTCTCCAGTCCTCCAATGTCGGCCATGAACACCGTGGCACAATATGGGGGTTCAAAGTGAGGGTAATCTGGGTTATACTCTGGCACACCAGTGCCGAGTCTATTGTTCCCCACAGATCGGATGGACCCCTCATATGAGAAGCTTCCTTCACTTGGATATGAGTGGGCCTCAATTAGTTCTTCTGAGGCATCGTACATCAGGGACTTGACAAAACGCTCCTACTCTGGAGTCTCACCAATGAATCCGACGGAAGTGCTTTTGGAGCCGGCATGTCGCCGACTTGAAGTTTCGATGGGAACTTCAGGCTCTGGCTCTGGCTCAGATCTTTCCGTCCTGCCGATGAAAATGTGGATAGACCCGATCGGGACCCGATATCCTGATTCGACGGAATCGGCTTCGGGGCCCCAGGTTAAGTTGTCGATGCAGAGCTTCCCGCGCCAGCTTCTGGTGATCCGTCCAGCGATGAATCCCTCCATGCCGTGCAAAGCTCCCTCTAGAACCTCAACACCTGCAAGCGCAGGCCCCACGGTGGGCACCAACTGTCGAGGGAAACTCACGGCAGATGTCCAAAGAGTCGAACTTAACATGGGACCTTTGCTGCGAGGCGATTTCGTGGAGAGAGTCGACATGGACAAGAGACTCGGCGATTTACCCAGGTTTCAGCCCCTCTTTGTCTCAAGGTAAAAACCTACTCCTGCTTATTATTATGGGTTCCGACTCTCGAAAGAAGAGTCGGTTGATCGATTACAAGAGAGTCATTTCGCAACCTTGATCTCGGGGTGATCTAGGTTACGCCGACAAGTGTCTAGTCCTATCTTAGGTTGTGATTTTTCCTCTTGGCCCTGGATCTCATGGACCTCGGCTTATAAAGGCACCGGGTCCCGGGATTCCGCAAGTTGGACTCCGACACGTGGTGGAGTCCTATTCTACTTTACAAATATGCTATGTGCTATACAAGGTAAGTCGAATTCCTTCTACTGCTTTGATCTTATTTCCTTAGTGCACACGGCCCGTGGCCGGGTCTTCTTTCATGGGCCTTCCGTAGGTGAGTCGGCCCAGAAATCTAATGTCGGGTTATGGGCTTGGTACATCCCCCCGACAGTTCTTTCCCTGAAAACACAACCAACACAACTATCTAGATAGGTTCTAGATTCATCAGTTAGACCAGCATAAAATATATCAAGCAATTCATTCTTAGGGACTCCATGTCCCGGCCTAGCCTTGAGAAAAATGCAATTCCGCCCCCAAGCTTTAGGGAGGTGCTCATCCTGCAACTGTTTAAAAGTATAAATTCTTTGCAAAGCAGCATGTTGCATATCTGTAGGAAAATATTTAGCAACAAAAGATTGAGCTAATTCTTGAGGACTTTTAGTAGAACCATAAGGTAGTGCGTCTTACCATGCTCTAGCACCCTCCTTCAAAGAAAAAGGAAGAAGCTTAGTAACATAATGATTTCTCTTCTTGTCCTCCGTAGCAAATAAGCCACATAGATCAGTGAGAATTGTAAGGTATGCTGTAGCATCATCATTTTCTCTACCATAAAAGGGGTCGGATTCAACTGTAGATATAAGTGAAAGATCAACAGAGAAATCAAAATCAGAATCTTCAATGCAAATAGGAGATGAAGCAAATTTAGGATCAGCAGTAAACTTGTTCTGCATAGAATGCTTTTCAAGCAGCTTCCTAACAGCACCAGGGCCAGAGTCAGCACACTTTGTAAGTTCCCTGCATAAATCATCATCAAGTTCAACATAATTATCATCAAGGATTCTTTCATTTATTTCACTCAAGTCTGGGTAACCAAAGGATCTGCAAGTGGGGTAATGTGTAACAGGAGTTTCAATTTCAGACTGTTTTGCAACCTTAGAAATTTGAGATTCAAGATAGCGACCAAGAAAACCAATATCATCAAGAGTAGTGGAAGCATCATCAAAAATATTAGACATAGTAACAGACTCAGTAGAAGCAACATGTGGTGGTGGAGAAACAAACTTACTCATAACGTAAGGTGAATCAAGCGTAGCACTCGTGCTAAGAGAGGTACCTTTTCTTGTAGTGGATGGTAAAATCGGAACCTTGGGGTCTCCTTTCTTACCCAGAGCGGATAAATTGCAGCAAGCAAAATAACTTCAAGTAGACTTGTAAATAGAGCTATGCTCCCCGGCAACGGCGCCATAAAACAGTCTTGATGACCCACAAGTGTAGGGTATCGCGATAGTCTTCGCGGGTAAGATAACCCAATTTATTGATTCGACACAAGGGGAGCCAAAGAATATTTATAAGCTTTGATAGTTGAGTTGTTAATTCAACCGCACCTGAAAGAGACTTGCTTGGCAATGAGATATAAGTGGTAACGGTGGTATGGAAGTGATAGTGGTAATGGATATAGTGGTGATAAAGCAACGAAAGTAAAAACGGTAAAGTAAAGTAACTTGCAACAAGCAGAATCAAAACACTGTAGGATAGGGGGGACGGATGGTTGGGCGCTTCGTGGATGAGAAACATCATGTATTTTACTTGGGGCAAGGCACACAGAAAAGTAATGATCATCTAGGAATATATCAAACATTAGGCATGTATCCCGTAGGTAGTTGTACGTGCTTGCAATAAGAACTTGCACAACATCTTTTTTCCTAACATCCTGCTACAAATGGGGCCAAAAGGAACTTATGGAGATTAAGGTGCTCCCTTCAAAGAGCACCAAAACAAAGCATTAACAATCAGTGGATACAAGGAATCCTCAAATTATAGTCCATCCCTTTTGGTGTCCCAAGATGTAACCATTGGGATCGCCAGTTCCGGACTATAACAGGTGCATACAACTCATAGATAGGATCAAGAACACAAATATATCCATGCAAACACATAGGGTTCAGATCTAAAATCATGGCACTCGGGCCCAAAGTGACAAGAAATAAGAACAACAAGTTGTAGCAAACATAATAAACACCATACTAGATGATAGGCAACATGCCCCCAACAATCTAATAAACAATTACATGATCTAGCTCATCCAGTCCCTACCATCCCCTTTTCCTACAGAAGGGAATTACTCACACATGAAAGGAGAAGTCATGGAGGGATGATCGAGTGGCGATGGTGATGACGATGGCGATGATTTCCCCTCACCGGAGGCCAAAACAGCTTCCAGATTAGCTCTCCTGGAGAAGAACATCGGCCTAAACTTGAGTTGCCTCAGGATTGCGCACGACTTCCTCATCCAGATTTCTCAAGATTTTGCGCCACATCATTCTTCAGAAAGGCACATGTTTTTTCAATGTTCCTCAACATTTTGGGGAGTGGACAACGGTGGTTAAACCATTCTTCAAGGACTGTTCTCCTGTGTAAACTCGCAAACACATTAGTCCCTTAACCGTTTTGTCATCAATACTCCAAAACCTCAAAGGGGGAACTAGATGCACTTACAGTAGTGATAATGCAGTTGAGGAAAATAAAGCAGTAAATGAAAGCGATGTAAATATACGATGAGAATATGGATCAGGGTACCATGATGCTCACTAGTAGTGTCTCTCTCCCTAAAGACAGTAAATAGCTATGTTGGGAGAACAAATTACAACTAGGCAATTGACAAAATTAAAAACACACTTCAATGCTAATTATGCTACAGAAGATAAAAGGCTCAATCGTATGGGAATTACAAAAATACAAGTAGATCATTTATTAATCAGCATCTACTCACTAATCATCCACCTTGAGATATCTATCCAAAACATCTCTATGGTATTGAGTTGAGAGCCACGACTAATGTTGTGAACTCAAAGCAACAGACAACTTCATTAACACTATATGCGTAATGTAAGCAATCCTTATGACATGCAGTCATAAGCACCGAAATTTTATCCCTAGTGGCAATGGCACATTCCCTAGTCTCATGTTTTTTCACTCAAGCTAGACATCAAGAGGCATGAATCCATCATCTAGCATAACGCTCCCTCTTGGAGTTACAATCTACTATTTGGCCAAAATAATAAACGGTAACAGAGAACATGCAGGAATACTCAAGAACATAAATATAAAGGAGACCAAATATATTACTCTCACAATCTGAACATAATCTCATAATCCATCGAATCCCACCAAACGCAACATAACAATGAAGGAATTAATTATAACAAAGGTGCCTTGATCATGATAGGCAGCTCACAAGGTCTAAACATTGAAGCACAAGATTGAAGAGAAGAAATCCACGAGCTTGATTTCATTGACCCATGGTCCAAGGTGGGACTACTCACGGAGCATCCCAGAGGCGAGCATGGTGATGGAGGGGCCTCCTGTAACAGCCCAAGAGAAATTCATAAATCATCTTGTAATTTTGCTTTCTTCTCTTGCTTCCAAACTTGACATGGTGCTAGTGAATGCAATTTCATGTGATGATATTAATTTCCAAGGAGTTTTGAGTTCTTTTGCGTTGCTTTTGAATTCTTTTTGGATGGCTAAAGAAAGATGATGGGGGGTTTTTCCGTGCTTCATTGGTGTTCCCCAAGACTCCAAACATTCCCTAGGAAAATCTTTGGACTTTTCCTCCATACCCAAGAATTTACTTTGATTTTTTGCCTCTCTGGAAAAATCAAGTATAGTTCAAATGCCATTTGAATCTAATTCAATTGCCCCTGATTTTATTTGTTCCAAATTGGTTCAAACCAATTTTATAAAATCAGCAAAACTCTCCTCACCATAAAACATATTTTTATATGTTTTATTTCCTTTTGTTTTTCTCTGGAAAAGTCTTGGAGGCCTCTGGTTTAAAAAAATGGAAAACCCTCTTTTATTTTCTCTTTCTCTAGATGCAGGGGAGGCAGCCCACCTGGGCCTGCCCGAAACCAGCCCAACATAGCAGCCCCCCTCGTTTTTTTCTTTCTTTCTTCTCTCTCAGCGCTCCCGGGCCCGCCCGTCATTCCCCCTTCTTCCACCTTTTTCCTCACGCACATGGTGTGGCCGTGGAGGAGAGGAGCTCCTGGATCCACCTCGCCCCTATCCCCCCTCCTATATCTTTGCCCCCCGGAGCCTTCTCCCAAACCCTAGCCGTCCCATCTCTCCCATTCGTCGCCGCCAACCTCCTCAGCACCCCCCCCGCCATGTTCGACGACGGCCGCAGCTAGGAGCACGAGGTGCACCTCGTCCGCGACCTCCACGCACGCAAGCACGTCGGCGCGGCGACCTCCCTCGCGACCTGCGCTCCGTCCTCCCCGAGCTGTCTTCTTCTTCAAGGTGGAGTCCAGCGAGGTTGCAAGCCCCTCCGTCAAGCCCACACTTCCCTGAGTTGATCGGCGACGTCGATCCCTTCGTGAGCCTCGCCGTCCCTTCCCCCCATCTTGTTCCTCTCTGTTTCATGTGAGTAGGCCGTATGTCTCCTGGGCGTCGTCGTGTGTTTCGTGGTCATCACCCGTGGGGTGGTCGCCGTGCTCCCGTGTTGCCCCTGTCCGTCCGGGAGCACGAACGGGATGCGCACGCGTGAGTTCTCTTAACGCAGTGCCCGCATGTGGCATGCCAAGCCGCGACCCGAGTCTCCTGTCGCCTTGCTGCTTGCCTGCCTGCTGTGGGCTCGTTCGTGTACGTCGTCGTTCCCGTCGCCAAGGATGCCATGTGCCGCGAGTGCAAAAAGCGCGAGCCCACGTCCGTCCCCTGCGTTCTACTAGTGTCCGCTGTATCTAGCACGCACCAAAGGCCGTGCCTTGACCTACCTAGGCGCGCCCTGAACCCATGACACCGTCGTCCTCTGAACCTGTTGCGGGCTTATGCCACTTCAGTGTCTCTTGTTCAGTTTCAGAGTTAGCGTCTATATCTGGAATATCTCCCCTCGCTCTCCAATTCCACTGTGAGTCAGTAGCTAGCGCAGTGGTAGTGCCCTTGGGGTTCAAAGCGTTAGGTTCGGGGTTCGATTCCTCTTGGGATTGATTAAACCCATTTTTTCCTCTTTTCTCTTATCTGTTGCAGGTAGCGCAGTTGGGCTTGGCCCGTTAGCTCTCGCGCTCCCAGGCGGCAGCAGCAGCAGATGGGCCCGACCTGGGCCAGCTCGGCTAGCTAGCTGCTGGGCTAGAGACGCCCGAAGCCAGCCCAGGGATCCCCTCTCCCTGTTTTTTTTACTTAGCCCCTTTTCCTTTTATTCAAAATTCCATTTGTTTGGAATTTCTCAAACTTTAGAATGCACATTCATATAGCAACTTTTTATATATGTTTCTGCATCAGAAAAATGCAAAGAATATGCTGGTGTAACCCATTTTGTGAATTGGGCAATGCAGATGTGGTGACCATGTGATTTGTTCCACTTAGGGCACCCCCCCTTTTTTTCTTTTGTGTTGGCAACTTGTTCATTTGTGACATGTTGCACATGGGGGCTTTGCATATGAATTCTTGGAGTGTTTCTGCCATGTTAGGGTGAGGTGGTGCTGACCAAAATGTAACATTTTGGAAATGCTAATAAGGATGGTGCCATGCCCACATGATGCCCCTTGCCACCTTGTTTTGCACACACCACCAAACATGCATATTGTGGTGCACCCCCCTTGTACACTTGTTGCCATGATCTTCTATGCATGCTAGGGGCATGTGTTCTCCCCAAAGGCCATGGTAGTCAATGTTCTTGGAATCCTTTGTCCTTCCCCTCATTCATGAATTGCTTCCTTCTTTCTTTATGGTTGAGCTCCTTCCCTTCTTATATAATCATGTCCAGTGAACAACACCTGCCATATTGTCATATGCTAGAGTTGTTTGCTTCCCTCCTTTCCACCTTGATCCTTTGGTGTCAACTTCCTCGACACCCCTCCGTCTCCAGAATCGATTTACTTTTCACGTTGCATTTATTTATTTGATGTTGTTGCACATGCCATGTTATATTTCCATGTCACTTACACCAAAGTTAAGGCTATGACCAAGCCATTAAACATTAATAATTGCACATGGAGTTGTTGACGTATCGACAACACCTTCATTTAAACTTGACTAGATAGGGTCACACCATGTTAAATTAAACTTGATCATCTCATCCATGCTTGTGCATTTGATCTCGTTGTTTACTCGTGTGCTTTTCCTTACCGGTACCTTACGTTAGCAACTGAGACTTCCGAGGAGACCTACGTGGAGATTTTCGACACCGAGGCCGAGGATCCAGCTGGTGCTTCGTCGACGACCTATCCAGGCAAGGGGGAGACCTATATCACTCTTTATAGCTTTTAGCCTACTTGCTTAGTTGTAGCTTAGAACGTTTCTTTGATCCTATCCACCTTACTTTTTCCACCGTCAAACCCAAACAGCCATGATCCCCACATCCCAGCAAACCGTTGTATTGCTATGTTACCGCTGCTCAGCCACTGCTTAGTATGAGTAGGAAACTTGCTGCTTACCCTATGCTATGATTGGGATATCATGTTATTAAAGAAGTTGGTTGATATTTATTAAATTGATGCTAATTATATTCGACGAAATATGGAAGGCCGGGCTGTGCCCACCTTGTGCTTTGTTCCATTTGAGTCACCTAGGATCCGAGTTCCGGGTATTGGTTCTTTGATTGAGCGTGCCTAATCGTGTGTGGGGTTCTATGGGGCCCCCTTGTCTTACCTACCTAGCTTCATACAATTCTAGTGGTGCCCGAGCTGATTTACATTTGCAAACATGTGTGTAATGGTGGTACCCCAACTATTTTCAAACCAACCCGGACCAGTGAGGACATGGTTCCATACTGGCCCACATTGTCCAGCTGAGGACCCGGTCTGATGTGAGATTAACCGGCTATCCAAACCTGCGACAGACGGTAGAGACCGACTCGAGAGCGCAGCTGGCTTTTGAGTTGGGTGTCGACTCACCGGGGGCCACCCGGATTTGTGCGTTGTTAGTTAGAGGGACTCTGACGTTCCGGAGTTTCAGGCGCTTACCTAGCCAAGTGGAAACCGGGCGTACATGCGAAGCCTATAATGGGCAGTTGGTACACCCCTGCAGTGTTAAATATTTTCGAAAAGTCGTGTCCACGGTTATGGACGACTCAGAGCCTATATCTTGTTCATAAAATAACATCAAACTGGACCAGGATTAAAAACTTGCCTACCGTGTGTGTGCCTTGGCTGCCTTTCTTCGTCCAGGAGGACCAAGGGAGGAACAAGGTTGTGTTATGTTTGCGTAAGTAGGTGGATAGCGTACTTACGACACGTTGTCGACGTAAACTCTTGGATCTTCCCTATACTCTAGTAGATCGTTAGGCACCATATATTCTAGTGCGGCTGCAACCTCATCCACTACCTTGTCTTACCGTAGGAAGTTAGTTATAAATGCATTGATATAATCTCACCCATTGTTTCCTTCTGTTCCCTTTTATGTTTTTCCTGATCGGCCGCTACAGTTGATTACTACCTCGACCCGAGCACCGGACGCTACTTCGTGGAGGTGCCCCCGGAGGATGACAATGAGGAGGACTTCGCCCAGTAGGCCTATAGTTGGGTTCCAACGTTCCGTGGGTGGACATGTTTATGTGCATCCCTCTCTAGGGCCATTTGGATTTTGACCGTACTCGGTCGTGTGTGCCTTCTGCATAATTTTATGATGTACTGTTGGATCTTATGATCTCTGAGATGATGTAATAATACCAGTGGCGAGTGTATGCCCTGGACTTATATATTTATGTCTTAGTTTTTCATTCTTCAATTACCTGTTGTCGAGAATCCGATAGCGATACTAGTGCGAGGATCGTGCGTCGGTGGCCACTTATGCGCTTCTATCTCAGGTTGGGCGCGAGAGCGACTAACTCGAGATAGTACCGCATCGGGGGCCTTACACCTCTAGAGATCAATACTCTGATAGGGTGCCGGGATAGGAACTTCTACTGATCCCGATCTTGGAATCGCGGCGGCGGTGGAATAGTAGGGTATTTTCCGAAAAGGAGTGCTCCCTGAGGGTTTTCGAAGACGTGAGTAAATATAGGCCAAAGGGGGGAACCAGGGGTGGCCCCAACTAGCCAGGCGGCCAGCGCCTGATCTTTCCCTAGGGTCGCCTGACCATGGGTGGCCCCCTCTGGCTGCCCTTCGGGCTTCTAAAGACTTCCGGATTGGATTTTTTGGAATTTTCTTGATTTTCTCGTGCACTTTGATTTTTCAGCTTTTTCTGCATTGCACGGACAAAAATAGACATCAACTGGCACTGGGCAGTAGGTTAAGAGGTTAGTCTCAAGTATGTTGTAAATGAGATGAAAGTCAATCAAAACATATAGCAATATCACCAAAAGAGGCATGGAGCAAGCAAAAATTATGCATACGTCTGGGACTTATTAGACACACTCTCCCATTCTCGAATCAGCATGTGTCCTCCACCCCGCTATATATTACTGACATTTTCTCAAAATTGGCCTAGGTTCCATCAAACTCCTCATCAAGCTCTTCCACTTCATCATTGTCTTCATCCCTCTCTCCCCTCTCTGGATTTGGCTCGACTTAGGAGTGCATTTCTTGTTCAAAATCATCAAGATACGCACTCATGTCCACCACGTTCTCTATATGTTTGACCAATAGGGTTTCCACAAAATTGGATGAGGAAAACATTAAGCAGATGGGGATGTAGAGGATTTTATTGGAGAAAAAACCGGGTGTTACAATGAACACATTGCGGGCGTTCGTGGACTTGGCGGGATTGACCGGAGGAAGTGGAGGAGGGGGACAACCTCATACTCCATTGCAGTCTTCTTGGTCCCCTTCTCTTGCATATTTGTGGCGGCTGCAGTTCCATGGATGATGTGCTTGTCCTGCCGCTTTCGTTTCACACTAGCGTCCGACGGAAGAGGCAGGACGGTGGGCACCACAAGGGGATGAGGATGCATCGATTGGGCCGTTGAGTCATGTTGCATCTCCATGACGATGATCGGGGACAGCGGCGATGGGAGAAGGGGATGGCGTGGATGGAATTGTGGGAGCGTTGATGCGGCACCAAAAGTTTCCCTTCTGCCAAGTCACGGGTAGGATAGTGCAAGCAGAAAATTAGTGGGGGAAACAAGAGATTTGGTGGCTACGAGACAATTTTTAGAGCTCTCCATAAAAAATCTGGACCGGCCAGATATACGGTACTTGTTTGGGACTTTTTTTAGAGCTCATTGTAAAAGTATTTGTATCGCCTTGGAAAAATAGAACAAAAACCAAGGCATGGATGGAAACATAACTACTACTATATGGCGTAAATTTTGGACTCAATAAAACTCACTTGGATGCATGCAAGGATATGAGCTATCATGACTAATCCTTTATATTTCTCTCATGGTGATCTATCTTATGTCACGGATATTTTTTTTCTTGATTTGCATCTAACCTTATCTAGGTACTTGGAAGAGCTACAAAGTTCAAGGTTGCTCCCAATCCCATGTTGAGCAACTAGAAGTAGACCAAGTATCAAGGGACAAAGCCAACCATAAGTATCAGTTGATAAAATTTTCTTCAAGTTTCACTTTAGTCAATTTTGATATTCATGTTTGATAGGGCATATTTCCCCTTAGTTGGTTTTAGTGATTGATCACAATACGTTTGCGGATTAACTGTGTGCCATGAGCATTTCAGATAATTCTATGCACGACACAAGAAGGTTATCTTCCCCTCGGTGTATGGAGCGTGAAGGCGAATTTTTCTTTGCGATCTATTTTTTGTGAATTGAGTCATAGGAAAACCGTACTATTAAGATGGGATCCTCTGTGGAATGGTGGGTGGAATCATCACACATAGACACTCTCTGCACCCACATACTTTTATTTGCATTTTGGAGGACCTTGGCATTGTGCCAAGCGTTCCCTGGTTCTACCAGAGCGGTAGTACCGCGCCAAGCATGGTAGTACCGCACCACGGTAATACCGGATGGTAGTATCGTGCTACTACGGAAAATCCCACTGGACTCAGCAGTGGTAGCACGGTAATTGACATCCAGTACTACCGAGGGGTGGTAGTACCGTGTTGATCGCGGTAGTACTGCGTCACGGTAGTACCGGATTTTAGTACAGTGCTACTACCGCAAATCCCACTGGACTCGGCGGTTGCAGCACGGTACTAGTGATTCAGTAGGTAGTACCGTGCGCATCACGGCAGTACCGGATCCTAGTACAGTGCTACTACCACAAAGTCCACTGGACTCGGCGATAGTAGCGCGGTACTTACTATCCAGTAGTACCGCGGGGCGGTAGTACTGTGTTGACCATGGTAGTACCGTACCTGTGGTAGTTCGAGTGAGAACTACGGCACCGCGGTACTACCACTCCCAGAGCAGTAGTACCGTGGTTAGTGAGCCTGCCAACGACTGTTTTTGTGACCACCCATAAAAGGGGGTCTTCTACCCCAAGTTGACCTACCTCACTTATTGCTCATTCCTCCATTAATGCCCAAGCTCCATTCTTTCCCGATCTCCCTCCCTAGCCATCAAAACATGTTGAATCTCTAGGGATTGGAAGAGGAGGCCCAAATCTACACTTCCACCAAAGGATGTTTGATTCCCCCCATTAATCCCTTGTGGATCTTGTTACTCTTGGGTGCACTGGTGCCCTAGACGGAAAAGGTCGCCTCCAAGCCATATTCCATTGTGGTGAAGCTTCGTGGTTGAGTTGGGAGCCTCCGATTAAGTTGTTAAGATTTCCCCAACCTTGTTTGTAAAGGTTCGGTGGCCGCCTTCAAGGCCACCGCATAGTGGATCACAACATCTTGCATTGGTGAGAGCGTGAGGAGAAATATGGTGGCCCTTGTTGGTTTTGTATGAGCATTGTGTTCCACACCCTATCCAAACGGAGACTAACTTATCGAAAGAGAAGGAACTTCGGAAACATATCCTTGTCTCCCGTGTTCCCCTTACCTTTACTTTTTGTAAGTTTAATTCATTGCTTATATCTTGCTTGCTCATATAGTGTTGCATTAGTTGGCATATAGGTTGTTCACTTAGTTGCGCAATTAGCCAACCTATATTTCTTGTTCATCCTCAATTTGTTAAGAAAAACTTAGAAATTGTGAGTCGCCTATTCACCCCCCCCCCTCTAGTCGACATTTCAATCCTTTCAATTGGTATCAGAGCCTCGTCTCTTATTAAGGGCTTTACCTCCTTAAGAGAATGTCGCAAGGAGATAAGTCGGAAGATCCCGACTTGCTAGGGGATAAATCGGGTGCGCCTACTATGGAGGAGCAAGGGGGTACTGAGGGCTTCACAAACACGTCCGCGAAGGATGACTTGTCATCGATTTCTCGTGTTGAGTAGAATGAAGGCATGTCCTCCATGAAAGCTCACATGAAAGAGATTTCAGATATGCTTCGTGTTCTAATGTCCGGTATTCCCCAAACGGCTACCACCAACATCATGCCCAACATTACCATTTTGGGAGAGAGAGATTTTATCTATCAATCTCGTGATGATGGTAGTAGTGCTATAACTTCGATTCCTCTCACCGGGAATGTATCGGGTATTCACACCGCCGTTGCCCCTCCTATGAACTTTTCTCCTTTACCTCTTCCCGAACCTCATTTCGCGCATGTAGGTCCATCACAAATTCTTGACAAAGATGAGTATTCGCTTTGGGCTTTCCGCATGAAGAGACACATGAAAGGTTCCTCAGAGGAGTTGTGGCGCATCACAGAAGAGGGTTTCCATCTGCATGACTGCAAAAACATAACTCCAAGAGAATGGAGGGACAACACTCGCAACAATCATGCCTTGCTCATGATCCAAAAGGGGTTGAAGGGTGAGCAATAGAATCTTGTCCGTAAGACCGGAACGGCCAAGGAGTGTTGGGATTTCCTTGGAAGAGCTCTCATGCGAAGTACGAGCATTCGGAGCTCTAAGTTCAACAAGGTTCAAGATCAAGCCGACCACTTTGCCATGAATGATGGAGAGACCCCGGAGGAACTCTATCAAAGACTTTTGGCTCTTGCGAACTCCATGACGGATCATGGGAGCTTGGACACCAATGATGGATGGATCAAGAGGAAGTTCATCACGGCCATGCTCCCACATACGAAGAAAACCACCAAGGTCATCTGTCAAAGGCCAGATTTCGGGCCTTGGTCGCCCGACAAGTCTTGGATGAATTCGTCTCCATGGATATATTGGAATCCACGGCCGACTTAAAGGTGGCTCGTCAACGCGTTACCAAAACGCCTTCACTTGCTTTGAATGCCAAGGAATTTCAAGTGTGTGAAGAAGAGGAAGAAGATGAGGTTGTTCCGGAGGACACCAAGTATGCATTCAATGAGCACATGGCCCTTACTTCAAGACAATTTTGGGCAACTAGAAGAACCTCAAGTCAAACTCAAGTAGCTTCAAGCCAAAGGGCCAAAGGATAAGGACATGCTTCAATTGTGGGAACGTGAGTCACTTTGTGGAGGATTGCCCATTTCAGAAGAGAGTTGACCATGGGGGCAAGCTTATCCGGAAGGACAAGTTCAAGTCACCATCGAACAATACCTTTGTTAAGAAGAAGCCCCAACGGGCTTTGGCGGCTCACGAAGAATACTTCTCCGATGATGATGATGGTGATGATTTTAAGTTGCTATCGTCAACATGTTGGGATACGGGGCAGAAAACACAAATTTTTCATACCTACGTTACCCGAACCCAAGATCTATGCTCTGGCGATGTAAAGTAACGGAGGGAATCGGAGTTCATACCTTTGAAGACCAAAAGAGGGAAAACGTTCTTGCGAACGTGGCCTGCGTAGACTCGGAACTACGACCTCCCTATCGTGTTGAAGACCACCGGCGATGGAGACTCCCGATTGAACTCCGACGATGAAGTAGCGCCACAGGTGTAGCGCCTCGAAGAGATTATACACGTACAGTACAATCGATGTTCCCTCCGGGCCCCGAACCAGACGAGCAGTGGAAGAAAGACGGATTCGGATCCCGACTCCGGCAGAGCGATGGCATGCTATGGGGGAGAACTCTAGACCAGGTGCAGACTCCAAACAAGGGGAGTCCACTCTCTAGGTAGGAGAGGAGAGGGAGAGAGATTTCTATGTCTTGGAAAACGAGGGATGTACCCCTCCTTATATAGTCCAAGGGGCGGTGCCATCCTCCTCCCCTCCCCGAGGTGGCACTAAATTCCCAAGGGGGGGGGGAGTGCGCCGGCCAGGGAGGGGGGATGGGCCCCACCCTTGACGCCAAGCCCAAGGGGGGAAACCCCCTCCTCCCCTAATGGGCCCACGTGGACCATTAAGCATTTTCTAATTTTTAATTAATTAAATTATATTTTACAATTTAATTCAGATAATTAAATAATAAAAAAATATTAAATACAACTAAACTTTATTTTTAACATTTCAAAATATCCGGAACAACTTCCGTTCTCCCTCGGAACTACTCTGGTGATATCTCCTATTTCACCGATGATCCCGAATCTATCCGAATGCATCGATTGCACCTTAAGTTTAACACCCTAATGTCCGGGAAATAACATACAGGATCGAGACATTCTCATTGACCAATGACTAGTCAGTTGGACCTGGTTGCAATCGTTGACAACCCCTGTGCTTCCATCGAATGAACTTCAATCGCTTTTGGAAACCGTTAACGATACGACATAATCCCTTTGTGTTGCGGTACTTTGTTTTTCCGAGGTTTGATCGTCGGTATCGAACATACCAGGTTCACATCTAGTTCACAACAAACAAGTTTACTCGTCCGTGCCTATTACATCTCTTGTGACCTAGTCACTGGCTTGCAAGCTATTGATGCAATATCACCGAGTGGGCCTAGAGTACCTGTCCGTCACTTGGACTGACAAATCCCGCTCTGATTTATTAACATACTCATCAACCATCTATTTTGGAATACCCAAAGTGCGCCATTATAGCCAACATATTTCAGTCAGGCGGTGGATACAAATCAAAGTCTCCTCATAGATGAGAATTACGTATGATCATTACGGTCTAAGGACTAAGCCATATGTTACAAAGTCATCGCAATGCTGAACTATGTCACTCGATCACATTACAATGCTTTAGGTGGGTATGTGTTCATCACATCATTCCCCAATGATATGACCTCATTGTCAATGGACTTAAGTGTCGCAATGATCAGGAAACCTTCATCAATCAATTGCCCAATGAGCTAGTATACCTGAATTAAACTAGGGACCTGTGTTTTATACTACACGTGTATTAGTGTTTCCAAGTAATACAGTTCTTAGCACAGTATAAAACGTATTATGAACAACACAGATATGTGACAAATATCTTTATTAATTTGCCACTAGGGCACATATCCAACAGTCTCCCACTTGCACTAGAGTACAAATTACACTAGTTTACATCAGATATGTATCTAACACCAATAGTCTCTCGGTATTCTTCAAACTTGCCCTGTGAAAGAGGTTTAGTCATCGGGTCTGCTGCGTTCAGATCCGTATGTATTTTGTGAATCCTAGTATGACCATACCTGACGTAGTCTCACGTCAGATGGAACTTTCGGAGAATGTGCTTGGCTGTAGAGTGAGTTCTTGGTTCTCTCGTGTTAGCAATGGCACCCGTGTTATCGCAGAAGATTCCCACGGGGTCAGTGCATCTGGGAAAGACACCAAGCTCGATCACGAACTTTTTCAGTGCGGCTGGGATTGACACTTCTCAAGCGGCAATATACTCCGACTCCATTGAAGATTGGGTGACGACTGACTGTTTTCCGCTCCTCTAGCTAATTGCGCCACCGTTCAACATGAACACATATCCCGTCTGGGACTTCGAGTTATCTAGGTCAGAGCCGAGGCTAGCCTCAACGTAACCTTTTACGGCGAGCTCCTCATCAACTCCTCCATAAACGAGAAAGAGATCCTTCGTCCTTCGTAAGTATTTCAGGATTTTCTTTACTGCGGTCCAATGGATCATTCCTGGATTACTCTGGTAGTGATTAGTCATACTAATTGCCAGCGCTAAATCCGTCCGGGTACATAGCATAGCATTCATGATAGAACCTATGGATGATGCATAGGGATTTGAGGACATCTCCTCCTTTTCTTTTGCTGTTGCTGTACGTTGAGTCACACTTAATTTGATACCTTTTATAACGGGCAAGAGACCTCTCTTGGCGTTATCCATACTGAACCTTTTCAATATCTTATCAATATAAGTTCTTTTACTCAAAGCCAATAGGCGATTAGGTCTATCTCTATAGATCTTAATCCCTAATATGTACGCAGCTTCACCTAGGTCCATGGAAAATTGTCCATTCAGATATTCCTTCACTTCTTCTAAGAATTTCCTATCGTTTCCTATCAGTAATATTTCATCTACATATAACAAAATGAATGCTATAGAGCTCCCACTCTGCTTCTTATAGACGCATAACTCTTCGACGTTTTGGACAAATCCAAATGCTTTGATGACCTCATCAAATCGAAGGTTCCAGCTTCGAGACACTTGCTTCAACCCATTGATGGACCGTTGAAGCTTGCACACCTTACCAACATTTCTTCGATCAATGAAACCTTCCGGGTACATCATATACAACTCTTCCTCAATGATATCATTAAGGAATGCACTTTTCACGTCCATCTGCCATATCTCGTAATCATGATATGCAGCTATTGCTAGTAGGATCCGAATAGACTTGATCATCGTTACAGGAGAGAATATCTCCTCGTAGTCAACTCCTTGAATTTTTCGGAACGCTTTTGCGACAAGTCGAGCTTTGTAGACAAAAGTGTTTCCGTCTGCATCAGTCTTTTTCTTGAATATCCATTTATTCTTGACGACCTTGCAGTCCTCGAGAATATCCACAAAAGTCCAAACTTTGTTGGTGTACATGAAGTCTATTTCGGATTTCATGGCTTCTAGCCATTTATCGGAATCGAGTCCCTCCATTTCTTCTTTGTAACTCATAGGTTCATCTGGCTCAACAGCCGATATTTCATTCACAAGTTGTCCGTAAATCTCAGGAGCTTGACGGATTCTTGATGACCTACGTGGAAAAATAGGTTCCTCTTCATTCTCATCATGATCGTTATGAATGTCGTCATGGCCATTCTCTTCAGCTCCCACTGTGGAAGATTGTTCCAGAACAATTTCTGTTGCTGCTTCTTCCATTTGGAGTGATTAGTCAATCACTTTATCGAGGTCTATTTTCCTCCCACTCAACTCTTTCGAGAGAAACTCTATCTCAAGAAAGTGCCCAGTCTTGGCGACAAACGTTTTTCCCTCAAACTGATTGTAGAAGGTGTATCCACAAGTTTCCTTTGGATAGCCCACAAAGATGCACTTATCCGCCTTTGATTCGAGTATGTCAGGCTGTAGTTTCCTAACATAAGCCTCACAACCCCAAATCTTCAGGTGAGACAACTTTGGTTTCGTGCCATGCCATTCCTCAAATGGTGTTGTCTTCACGGATTTGGATGGTGCCCTATTAAGAACGTAAGTGGAAGTTTCTAACACATACCCCCAGAATGACACAGGTAAGTCGGTATGAGACATCATCGATTGCACACTATCCAATAGGGTTCGATTACGTCGTTCGGCTACACCATTTCTTTGAGGTGTGCCTGCCGGCGCAAGCTGTGGTACGATGCCACAAGACTTCAGATGATTTCCAAACTCGTGACTTAAATACTCGCCACCTCATCAGATCGAAGATGCTTGATTTTCTTCCCGAGTTGATTCTCAACCTCACTTTAAAATTCCTTGAACTTTTCAAAGGTTTCAGAGTTGTGTTTTATCAAGTAAATATACCCATATCTACTCAAGTCATCAGTAAAGGTCACGAAGTAACGAAGACCATTGCATGTCGAGACGTTCATCGGTCCACACACATCAGTATGTATGATCCCCAATAATTCATCTGCACGCTCCATTATTCCATTGAATGGAGTCCTTTTCATTTTGCCCATGAGGCATGGTTCACATGTATCAAGGGATCCAAAATCAAATGAATCAAGAAGTCCATCTTTATGGGGCTTCTCCATGCGCTTTATACCAATATGACCAAGTCCACAATGCCACATCGTCATGTGCTCTTCGCCACTACTCTTTAATCTTTTGGCCTCTATATTTTTGATGTGACATACGTCACCATCGAGATCAAGTACGAATGAACCACGTTGCTCCGGTGCATGAACATAAAACACATCATCCTTACAAATTGAACAACTAATTGTATCAAACTTAAAAGAATAGTGGTATCGCTTCAAGCAAGAGCCACTAACGATGTTCACAGTCAATGCGGGTACATAGTAGCATTTATTCAAAACCAAGACTAATCCTGAAGGGAGACTAAGATGCATCGTGTTGACGTCCAATACTTCAACTTGACAGTCGTTGCCCACTCGCATCGTCACTTCATCTCTCAGCAAGCGTCTCTTATTCCTTAGTCCCTGAACGGAATTACAAATATGAGCTACAAATCATGTATCAAGTATCCAGGATGTGTTCCCAGCGCTTGTTAAGAAAAGATCAAGAATATGTATATCAAATATACCTTCGTCTCTCTTGGCAACCTTGCCAGCCTTATTTTCCTTTAGGTACTTGGGGCAGTTGCGCTTCCAGTGACCTTCACCCTTGCAGTAGAAGCACTCAACTCCGGGCTTGGGTTTAGGTGCCTTAGGATGAATGACAACTGACTTTCCATCCTTTTGGGGCTACCTTTCTTTGCTTTTTCCCGTCTGCTTGACTTCTTGAATTCAGTGGTCTTGTTGACCATGAATACAGTGTGCTCCTTCTTGATCTCAACCTCAACACTTTTCAGCATGGCGAACAACTCAGAAGGGGTCATAGTCATCCCCTGCATGTTGTAGTTCAGCACAAAGCCTTTGTAGCTAGGGGGAAGCGACTGCAACACCCTATCAACTGCAAGTTCATCTGGAATCTGACATTCTAGAGCATTCAAGTGTTGAACGTAGCTAGACATTTTTACCACGTTCTCACTCACACTGTTGTGCTCATCCATCTTGGCCGAGAAGAAGGCTTCAGAAGCCTCATATCGTTCAGCCCTGGCTTGAGGTGCAAAGACTTCCTTGAGGTCGGTGATAATCTCATGTGCACCCATCCTCTCAAAGCGCTTCTGCAGCTCAGCCTCCATGGAGTAGAGCATGCCACTCTGCACAAGCTTGTAATCATGAGTCTTGGAGAGATAGACATTCTTCTCATCTTGACTGGCATCATCTTCTGGTGCATCACCTAACGCGACCTCTAGTATGTATGCCATTTTGAGGGGAACGAGGAGAATCCTAAGAGTGCGGAACCAGTTGGTGAAGTTTGACCCATCAGTTTTAAGTTTTTCTTTCTCTAGGAACGACCCTAAGTTGAACGAGGGGCGTGGTGCTGCCATCTACAATGGTGATTCACAAAGGTACATATTTAGACTTTTGTTCATAATGTGGAGTTTTCAATTTAATCTTCAAAATTCTAGACATCTCCCACTTAGATAAACACCTCTCAACTTAACTAAGTGATTGCACAATCCCAAACCCCCATACCTCCCCTGATCTTTGCGGCCATCGGTATGTGGTTCAGGTAGGCCACTATGCCAATCACATCAGGTATGTGGCTCGTGCTCGATCTTTCGATCTACTGTGTTCCAGGCCCGCATCTACATACATCAAGCCTGCCAATCCAACCTTGATATTTGCTGTTCAGCAAGGCCATATCTGCATATGCTAGGCTTGCCGAACCCAAACTCATGCGAACGACATTTAATATGTGTGATACCCGATATGTACGGAATGTCGGCCATATGGGAGATCCTTCCAGGCGGTGCCCACCAAGGGAGAACACAATGTTGGTATTGTGAGAGATGGTCCTATTTATGCTATCGTCGATATATCTAGCATACTAGCAGAAACAGGAAGTAAAACTGTAAATCGTACAAGCTATGATCCCCCTTCATGCAAAGCAAAGTTAAACGCCTTTCTACTTTAGCTTATGCAAGTTTTACGTGGCTTCTAGGGGTTTCGAGAGAGAACCATTTCTATCCTGCGAAAAACATGCCACAACACCGATTCCCCAATCGTCTCTATTACACCCCTGTCAGGGCCCTCCGTTGCAAACATCTTCACATCGCTAATGTTAGAGAGACAAACACCCCCCAGCCACTTATATGGTACAAGCCATATGTCAAGCGTGGAACCAGTCTCACGTAAACGCATAAGGTCGGTCGGGGCCGCTTCATCAGGACATTGCCGCAATGCTAAATGAGTACATGTGGGAGGGTAATGAATGAAGATTCGATGCCCACATCCTAGATGTGTTCTACTCGTACAATACATCTATGCATAGCTAGCTTTGATACCACTGTTGGGATACGGGTGTCGGGACCCGGGGTTAGCGTATGCAAGTCCAGTTAATGCATAGTCATATGGAGAGCCGAGAACCGTACCCACTTGTCTAAGCAGACAAGGCCAAGCACAGAACGTTCTCGGAAAGCATCGTACGTGAGGGGCATCCCATCCAGGCCGGATGATCAACTGAGATGGGTCCTCATCGTCCGCACACAAGTCTAATGATATGGGTGGTGAACTCCCATATTCAAAGACAAGTCGCCTCAACCATACTATCGACTATCTCATAACTCTTACATAGACTTACTCCAGCCCGATCACTTAGTCGGGGTCTAGGGCGGGCTCGATCATACCACAAAGTGTGCATGAGACAGAGTCTCGAACAATCACATCGCGATGCCCCAAGCTGCGCACATCTAAGGGCCACTTGGTGTATGAAAGACCGCCAGCCAGAACACAACTAAGGTCTCGAACACCCATACAAAGACATGCATGTTATAAACATACACGCAGCACACATGCCTTGTATGAACAGAAGGTACCATTGCAATTCTCTACAAAGTGTACAATTTTATTGATAACTCTTATAGAGTGCACACAGAGATCACATACATGTGATCCAACATTACATTACAAGCGGAAGCAAATTATGTCTGAGTACAGACAAGTTTAACAAATGGCTTAAGAAGCCTTGTTTAAACACAGAGCCCTCCACGAGGGAACCAGTCGTCTGACTGAGACTAGACTAGTTGGTCTTCAGTCGTCCAGCTCGATGAAGAAGCCACCTTCGGGGTTAGTGGCATCATCTAAAACATAGATTAAGCAAACGTGAGTACAAAGTTATACTCAGCAAGACTTACATAGGAGCTATACTACTCATGCATCTGTATCAAGGTAAAGGGAGGTGGGGTTCACTTGCAGAAATACCAGCTTTGACTTGGCTAATCCTGAACTACGAGTACCAGACTTTGAGGTAAGAAGCGTACACGAGTCCACTACTTTCTCCAATCAATACACCACTATGGTGCCTTCCTCGACTTCCCCACGAGAAAGCACGCCATAGCACTCACACTTATCTTGGTGTGTTTTAGAAGTATCCGGTTCAAGTTATCTAGTAATCAAGCTAAGCTTTCCAAGCAGTCAATAACCGCGGACGCGGCTATTTGAATAGTTTTGTTAACCTTGCAAGGGTTTACCGCTACACACACATGATCATCATTTACCGCCTTTGATCTCGACACCATTCAAGGGGTGCCAGCGAGGATGCTCACCACAACTGTTACCTCATAGCCGATCTAGTCCGAGAAAGCCGCCTACTTGGGTTGGTTACCACAATCGTGAACCCGTCCGGTTTACCGAAGTGGACCCAAGTGATGTGTGCGTGGTGCATAAGCCGGTCTCGGATGAGCCGTTCTCTCACTTAGCATCCAGGCCACAGACCTACCAGAACTCCGAACTATTGCGACATCTGGACATCGAAAGGGATGAGTTAGTAAGTTGAGAGGGGTCAGTGATCCCAATGTGTGGTTGTACTCTTCATCTTGGATCACCACACAAGAACTCGTACTAGGGCGGTGTTCAACGAGACAACCCACTGTATACTCCTACACATCCTCTCATCGTTCACCTTGTATTAGGGTCGATTAACCAACACTTTTCTACCATCATCAACATGATCATTCCCATCCCGACTCACATCACAGTAACAACATGGTATCAACTAAGCATGCAATAAGCAGTAACATTGCAGGGGCCACATGATATCAAACAACTCCTACATTTGCTAGGATTGTGGTTTGCTTACTACTGTGACAAAAAGATAGGTCATGCAAAGGAATGGGTTCATCTATGCGGTAGAAACGAAGCATGGTGATCATCCTAAACAATGCATAAGCGAGACATGAGAGGGAAGTGGGATTTTATCGACATGATCAATGGGGGTTTGCTTGCCTTGCTGACGAGGTTCGGGTTCGGGGCCTTCAACGTAGGGGGTGACCTCGGGCTCCGGCTCCACGTCTATCAGCAACATGACAATCATAGGATCAACAGAATGTACAATGCACAATCACATGAATAATATTGAAAAGGTGATGTTCATGGTACTGCTGTGTTGATCATTCCATTTAAATGGAGTATATTGCAAATTGAATTGCAAATTCAAACTCCACATTTGAATTCAACATTAACCAAGTTATTGTGATATAGTTTGATCATTTTGAAACAACTTCAAATGTGTATGATATGCCTCTGATGTGTGATTGAAATGTAGCATGTTGCCATGGTTCAAGTTGCAAAAAAATTTGATTTGAATTTGATTTAATTCCATTTAAATCAAATAGCAAATGCTACTGATCACATTTTAAATTCAACTCAAACAGAGTTGAAAGTTGCATATTTGGAAAGATAATTTTCTCCTGATCATTTTTCATATATTATTTGTCCAATTTGGAGTTAATATGAATTTTCTATGAATTTCCAAAGTTTGGGGTACTTTCTAGAATTTCTGGAATTCTTTTAATCCACTTTGATTTTCTGGAAATTCATAAAACAATTTATTGCGCAAGTGCTGACGTCAGGGGGGGCTGACATGTGGGGCCACCCTGTCAGTGGCTGGGTTAATTAACCTGTGGGTTAAGTTAATCCAGTGGCTTAATTAAGCCACTGGGCCCACTGGTCAGTGACCCAGGGGGTCATTAGCCAAGTGCTTAGGGGCTAATCAACCGGCTGCTAAACGCCGGCGATTGGAGTCACGGCGGCGCTGCACGGGATCACTATTCCGGCCACGGGAGGGGAAACGGAGGGCACCGGCTTGCTCCTGGAGGTCTTCCGCGTCGTCTGGAAGTAACAGGGGGTCACGGGGAGGTCGGGAGCG
Source organism: Bromus sterilis (assembly GCA_950022295.1). Classification (NCBI taxonomy): domain Eukaryota; kingdom Viridiplantae; phylum Streptophyta; class Magnoliopsida; order Poales; family Poaceae; genus Bromus; species Bromus sterilis. Next base: position 180,793,186 of record OX465596.1, read on the forward strand.
ACGACGGCGACGACTCCGGCGGAAACAGAGAACCGGCGAGGTCGTAGATGACGTTGTGGTGCACGGTTGGAGTTGATTCGGGGCTCGTTCGAAACCTAGCACGTGCAGGAGTCAAACGCGTGCACTGGGGGTTCACGACGAGCACTGAAGCGAGGAGGACGACGACCATGGCGGCGACGAGCTCCTGCGTCCATGGCGGATCCGGCTAGAGGAAGAAAACGAGGGGGAGAAGTGAGGGGTTCTGGCCGTGAGCTCACCCTGAATCTATCTGGAGTGGTGGCTTGCTCGGGGAGGCGCTGGAGCTGCCGGAATTTGAAGTCGATCCACGGCGGCCGGCGATGAAGACGACGAAGCTAGCGAGCTCGTGGAGGCGTCCTGCTCCGATTCCTTTCGCAGGTCGATGAAGACGACGACGAGGAGCACGGTGGACTTGCTGGTTTGAGCTCTAGGGCACGGTGGCCACGCGGGGGCTCGACGGCGCTCCGGCGTTCTTCTCGGGCGACGATGAAACGGGCGAGACAGGAGGGGAGGGAGCTCGTGGGGGGGGGGGAATGGACTGCGGAGGCTGCGGGGAGTCTCCAGGTGTGAGAAGAAGCCACGGGGAGGCCTAGAAGCTCCTCGACGGCGACGTTTCGTCCCCAGCTAGCTCGGTCGCATTCCACCAAGCAGCTTGGAGGCGCGGGACGGGGAAGAAGACGCCCCTGCCCCTGTGGGCCGGCTGGGCTGGGGTGGGCCGTCTTCGCCTGGGCGCCAGGTAAGGGTTTTCTGCTTTCTTTTCTATTTTCCTTTTCTGACATTTGTTCTGTTTAGCTAAAATAAATAGCTAAACATTTTATTAAATGCTGAAAAATTTTATGTGGCCTCATAATAATATCGACTAGCCACTCATAAAATTTCAACATTTTTAAAATTCAAATAATTTGAATCTTAAATCAAATAGGGGTATTTCTTTAATTCCAAGGCACTGTTTGATTATTTGAAAAATCTATGAACATGGGATGGGTCCCACATCACTTGATATGTGATCATACTCATTTATAAGACTTTTCAAAAATCTAACATGAATTTTTGGAGAAGATTTTTATCTGGCCTTTTGAATTAATTCATCTGGGGGGTGTTCCTTCTCCCATTTGGATTTTGAAGTTGATTTCCTCTGAAAGTTTGACATGATGCAAGGTTACTTGATCCTAGCACATTACCTAACAGAGGGTTCTGACAACTCGCCCCCACTCAACAGAATCTCGTCCCGAGATTCAGAAGTCTGCGGGAGGAAGGAGGGGTACTCGGCACTGAGACGGTCTTCTCTTTCCCACGTAGCTTCTCTTTCAGAGTGGTGTGACCATTGCACTTTCAGAAACCTAATCTTCTGACGACGAGGGACACGCTCTGCGGAATCAAGAATACGAACGGGGTATTCTCGATAAGAAAGGTCATCTTGGAGATCAAGCGTTTCATGGTCGACTTCGCGGATGGGGTCCTTGAAGCAACGCCTGAGTTGTGACACATGGAATACATCATGTACTCGGGAGAGGTGCGGAGGTAGTTCGAGTTGGTAGGCAACTTCTCCACGTTTAGCAAAAATGCGGAAAGGTCCGATGTAACGTGGGGCCAACTTGCCTTTGATACCGAAATGTTGGGTTCCCTTCAGAGGAGTAACCCGAAGGTAAGCCTTCTCATCCAGATTGTAGCTCTCTTGCCTATGATGACGATCATAGTAGCTTTTCTGACGAGACTGGGCTACTTTCAATTGATGACGAACAATGCGAACTTGCTCTTCTGCTTCCTTGATCATGTCCGGTCCAAAGAATTGTCTTTCACCGGTTTCTGACCAGTTTAGTGGTGTTCGACATCGTCGTCCATAAAGGAGTTCAAAAGGAGCCATGTTTAGACTAGATTGAAAACTATTGTTATAAGCAAATTCGGCAAATGGAAGAGACTTCTCCCAATTCTTTCCGAATGAGATAACGCAAGCTCTGAGCATGTCTTCAAGAATTTGGTTAACCCTTTCGACTTGACCGCTAGACTGAGGATGGAAAGCTGTACTAAAGGAGAGATGAGTTCCCATAGCATTCTGAAAGCTTCCCCAAAATCTAGAGGTAAAAAGGCTACCACGATCAGAATTGATTTCCAAAGGAACACCATGAAGGGGTACAATTCTAGAGATGTACAAGTCTGCTAACTGGCTAGCAGTTATAGACTCGCGAACCGGAAGGAAATGGGCAACTTTGGAAAGCCTATCTATGACAACGAAGATGGCATTGTTTCCTTTCTAGGTTCTTGGAAAGCCGGTGATGAAGTCCATACCGACTTTGTCCCATTTCCACTCGGGAATAGACAAAGGTTGAAGTGTACCAGCAGGTCTTTGATGTTCTGCCTTAATGCGACGACAAACAACACATTCGGCAACAAATTGAGCAATGTCTCTCTTCATCCTAGTCCACCAAAATCTCTGGCGTAGATCTTGGTACATTTTTGTGCTACCGGGATGAATTTAGAGGGGTGTGTCATGGGCTTCCTTGAGGATGAGTTGCCTTAGTTCCTTATTCTTAGGTACTACGAAACGATTTTCAAAGAATACCGTTCCTTTACTATCTGTGGAGAAACATTTAGCAACTCCGCTAGCAATGTTCTCCTTGATCCGGCGAACACCTCGTGCACGCCTTTGGGAAACTATAATTTGATCCTCAAGAGTTGGTTTCGCCACCAAGGTAGAAAGATATCCATGAGGAACAATCTCAAGATTGAGCTTGCGAAAGTCCTCATGAAGAAGTGGTTGATACTGTTGTAACATGAGGTTGTTACAATACGACTTACGACTTAGTGCATCAGCCATGACATTGGCTTTGCCTGGGGTGTAAGAAATTACTACGTCGTAATCTTTTATCAACTCAATCCAGCATCTTTGCCTGAGATTAAGATCTGGCTGGGTGAAAATATATTTGAGGCTTTGGTGGTCGGAATAAATCTCGCAACGGTTACCAAGGAGGTAATGTCGCCAAGTTGTTAGGGCATGAACTACGGCAGCGAGTTCAAGGTCATGGGTAGGATAGTTCTCTTCATGTGGCCGCAACTGGCGTGAAGCATAAGCCACCACATGTCAATCTTGCAGAAGTATGCATCCTAACCCTTGCCGTGATGCATCACAATAGATCTCGAAATCCTTTTTGGTGTCTGGAGGTGCAAGTACAGGTGCAGAAGTCAATCTTCCTTTTAGCTCTTGAAAGCTTTCCTCGCACTTGGGAGTCCATAGGAATTTCTTATCTTTCTTGAGGAGTTCAGTTAGAGGCTTTGCAACTTTAGAAAAGTTCTCGACGAAGCGACGGCAATAGCTGGCTAGGCCAAGAAAACTTCTAACTTGCTTAACCGATTCAGGTGGAGTCCAGTCAAGGACGGCCTGAACTCTCTCGGGATTCACAGCAATGCCTTTTGCAGAAATCACGTGGCCTAAGTAGGTCACTTCTGGTAGCCAAAATTCACACATGGAGAATTTAGCATATAGGCGATGCTTTCTAAGTTTCATCAATACCAGCCTTAGGTGTTCGGCATGTTCTTCTTCGTTCTTCGAGTATATAAGGATGTCATCGAGGTAAACCACGACGAACTGGTCCAAATACTCCATGAAGATCGAATTCATCATGCGTGAGAAAGTGGCGGGGGCATTGGTTAAACCAAAGGACATGACGGTGTACTCGTAAAGACCATAACGAGTAGTAAAAGCCGTTTTGGGAATGTCCTCGTTTCGGATCTTGATTTGATGATAACCTAATCTCAAATCCATCTTGGAGAAGACAGAGGATCCTGCAAGTTGATCATAAAGATCATTGATCCTGGGCAGTGGGTACTTGTTCTTTATCGTCGCTAAATTTAGCGGGCGATAATCTACGCACATCCTTTCTGTTCCATCTTTCTTCGTTACGAACAGAACGGGGCAACCCCATGGCGATGAGCTAGGGCGGATGAAGCCTTTCTCCAAAAAAGCTTCCAGTTGGGTTTTAAGCTCACCTAACTCACGTGGGGCCATTTTGTATGGGCGTCTAGAAATTGGTGCGGTTCCTGGGGCAAGATCTACAATGAACTCTACACATCTGTCGGGTGGCATTCCCGGCAGCTCTTCAGGAAAGACATCCGGGAAGTCACGAACCACCGGAATATCTTGAATTTCGGGAAGGGGAAGTACATTCAAGGAATGCACTTGGTTTCTTGTTTTGGGTGAGGTATAGTTGACGGTTTGGCCTGAAGGGTGGTTGAGTTTCACAGATTTTCCTTTGCAATCCAGGTAGGCATTCTGTCTTGATAGCCAATCCATGCCAAGGATGACATCAATGTCTGAAGACTTGAGGGCTATGAGTGAAGCAAGGAATACTAAACCCTCAATTGCAATTTGATTACCATGGCTTACTCTATTAGTTTGCCATCTTGACCCTGGAGTTTGAATAATCATTGGGGTGGACAATTCAACAAAAGATAACTCATGGCGAAGTGCATAACTTTCCGACATGAATGAATGAGATGCTCCTGGGTCGAAAAGAACGGAAGTAGGAACATAATTGACTGGGAGCGTACCAAGAATGACGTCAGTGGTGTCGTCAGTCTCTTCGGCGGCGATTTGGTTCACACGTCCACGAGTGGCGGGAGGAGCGGGTTTGGCGGTGTAGACCTTCTGGGGTGGCTTGCCACGACCATTGTTGCTGTTGTTGCCTCCGGCATGGGGTGGAGCATTCTGGTGTTGGAGCTGGTTCTGGGGACACTCACGAGAGTAGTGGCCTGCCTGACCACACTTGTAACAGGCTCCGAAAACAGTGCGTGGAGCTGGGTTGTTTGGTGGAGCTGGGTTGTCACATCCCAACTTTTGTAGTTCCTTTATTAGAATGCTAAAATTTAGGGCTAACAAAAAAACTTTGCATGGTTGTAAGTGTTGTGATGTTGAATCTATGTTTGACTGTGTGTGCTTAGTGTTGATCATGCTAAACTTGGGTGGCTGTCGTGTGGGGTCAGTGTACTCGTGTGAATAGCATAGGATTTCCACACTATCTTGTTGATCATCTCGGCATGATCATAAGCACGGCCACACTAATACCCTAGTATGCACAGATTAAGACCGTCACATCACGTACCACTATCGCACTCCCTCACTAATAGATGGTTTTGCATCCCGTTTTCTTTTGTTTGTTTTGGTATAAAAACCTTATTTATTTTTGCGTGGTAAAAATCATGCTAGTAATGATTTTTGATCACCACAAAGCCCTAAGGTACTACCTTTTCGCACGATAAAGAAAACTAAAACAAAGATCATTTAAAATCCGATTAACATATTGGAGATCTAATAAAAATTCATGCATGACCATGATCCACCCACAATACCCAGAAATTACTTTTTTTTATATAGAAATTTTGTTTAGGCATTTTCACAAACACTTGGGGTGCATTTTTTTTATTTGCTTGAATTTGTGTATTAAGGAACTTTAAAAAAAACAAAGGAAAAGAAAACTACCCTAGCCTCTCCCGCACCCCCCCCCCCTCTGCTAACGTGAGCTCGAGCCCCCCCCCTGTGACGTAGGCACGCCCAGGAGCACCAACGTCAGCCCTCCCTTCGCTCGTCTCTCCCGCTCCCGCACCTCTCCCCTCCAGCTATAAAACCCCACCCCCGGCGCCCCTCCTCACCCCACTCCACCATCCATCCCACAGCCCAGCTCCACCCCCCCCCCCACTGATCGGTAGAAGAAGGAAGGAAATAGAAGAGAAGGAAGAAAGAGAGAAGGAAGAAAGGAGGAAGGAGGAGGAGGGAGGAGGAAGAAGAGGAGAGGAGGGAGAGGCCGGCGCGCCTCTCCACCTCCGCCACCTCTCGCCGGAGCCGGCGCCGACGAGGAGCCGCGCCAGGAAGACCGCGCCGCCGCCCCAAGTCGCCCGTCGTCTACCCCGATCCGACCTCCACGCCGACGTATCCGCCCTCCGTTTCCATCAAAAACGGAGCTGCCCCGCCGTCCTGCACGCCCGCCGCCCCTCCACGCCGCCCGCCGTCGCCGGAACGACCCCCGGTGAGCCGCCCGAGCCCGTACTGTCACCATGAGCGCCGCCTGTTTTTCCACTTTGCATGCGCGTTTTTCCCGCGAAAATGGAACCCCCAGCCTTCCCTCTACCCCCGCCGCCGCTTGCCACCGGCCGCCGGCCGCCGGAGGGTCGCCGGCGAGGCCAGGCAGCCCCCCTGGCGCCATGGGAGCTCCCTCCCGAGCTCCAGCCGGCCCGAGCAGGAAGACGGCCCCTGGCCGTCCGATCGGAGTTGATCCAACGGCCAGGAGGCCCCCGTACCCCTTCGTTAAAAAACACACACACACACACACACACAGCCGCAGCGCCCTGTGCTAGGCTCGGCCCGTTAAGAAAAAGAAAAAGAAAAACTGTGCCCGGTGCGTCCAGTAACCATGGGCCGGCTATAACTTTTTTTCCTTTTTCTTAAAAACCGCAGCACTAAAATAATTCTAAACAAATAACCATAGCTCAGAAAAATGTGAAGTAAATTTTGTGTGGTTTAGAAAATTGTGTTTTATTTTTCTGTATACTTAGAATAATTTTTATGCAATGTAAAATTAATTGATTTAGTTTAAACTAGTTAATTGTGCTTTTTAGCAGCTAGTAATAGTTTTAATCAATTCCCTGTAAACCCTAAAAATGTAATGTTGATTTTTATTTACTCCTGTGATTATTCTTGATTTTTCTGTGAGTGTAGAATATATTTTTTTGACTAAATAAATTTGTGACCTTTTTATTATTATTATTATTAATATTATTGCTAGTTATTCCCTTTGTACCTTATATTAGTACTATTTTGATTGTTAGTTTAATATTAAACTAGCATTTGGTCAGAATGTTATTGCTATGAACTCGGTTTTGGAATTAAACAAGTTAATAAGTTGTTAAGTAAATCACTTAACATAACTACAGTTAAAAATTACTTAATAAAATCTTATTTTGGTAATCCTATTAAATTTATTCCAATACCTTGTCTTGATATTTAACTTTGAAGTGATTGATTTAGTATTTCTTTGCTAGTACAATTGATACTCTTAAATTACTAGTTGTTTGATAGTTAAGTTGAGTGTTGTGTGCTTTGTTTGTTTTGCCCGATTGTAATGGTGAATCTGTTTCTTCCGCAACGTGTAGACGATACGCCGTACGTTGCAGGTGAAGACTCCTCCCTTGCCACCGAAGAAGCCGATCCAGGGTACATCGTCGAGGAAGGCAAGCCACCGTCAAAACTCAAACTCCGCATTACCCATTTTTACTTTCTTGGTATCATTTATATTGTATCATGCTAGTATTAAAGTCATATGGTTTGGGATTATAATAGTTGTATTAGAGAAACTCCACACCACCCCATAGCCTACCTAATTGGGAAAAACTAAGTAGAACCCCGATGATCCCGGCATTCTGCCGAGACCATCACTCAGCTCTAGTACTTAGTATTACATAACAACTTGGAAAGTCATACTTCATCCTACTTGGTACGGCATTCAACTAAGAAGGTGGTATAGCCGGGATTGTGGAACATCGTCGGACATGGACAAAGTCTGCAGGGACTCTCTATTTGTGCCGCCAAAAATCTAGCATTACAGTACAACCACTATACTCTGGTATGGGACAGGGCTGGTTGGAAGCTTGTTTGTCTTAGTACGGGGGTCCAATAACTACACATGGATGCGTGATTCCACGAATCCGATAGCCCTCGAAGTCGATGGGTGAAATTCGCTAGGCTTAGTGTCGGAAGGAACCTTGGTACTCTTCGACTACGGTGCAGGCTTGGGTCCAAGAGGAGCATGTCCTGTCACATGGAAAGTCCCTGCAGTACGCAAGGGGTGGATTCACCTGTACTAGGGCAGACAAGGGGAAAGCTAAGGTTGATTATCCGAGACCCGCATACTGAAGTATGACAATCCGTGGGGACACACGGCGGATGTATCGAATGTGGTGGGTAAAGTGTACAACCTCTGCAGAGTGTAAATCTATTCGAGTAGCCGGAGTCCACGGTCATGGACAGCTAGTGAGGCCACACATTGTGGGGAATAGATGAGAAAGCCGGTACTGAGTTTATGGTTCGCGATGATGGTGTTGTTATAGTTGAAAAAGGGTTGGACTTGACTTATCCAAATGCAATGTGGGAAATAAAACTTGCCAAGTTTAAAACTTTGCCAACTTAATAATAAGGTTGAGTAGATAGGAAACCCTATGAGAAACCCCACCATATAGCCATCCCATTATTTTCTTGTACAAAACTTTGTTTCTTTCTTTAGGTGGTTTGCGAGTACTTTATATGTACTCACGGCTTTGTCCCTGGTTATTCCATCGGCCAGGCTTGGAGGAGCAGGTATATGACGACGATGCTACCGGCGAATACTAGGACGTGTTATGCTCTGATCTACCCTGTGGATTGTGTCGCCCCTACCTTTGTTGCTTTTGCTTTTCCGCTGCTATTTGAGCCCGATGAGGCAATGTAAGACTTTATTAATGTATGACTTGTATTCGGTATTGTATGAACATTGAGACTATGATATTCATGTCGAGTTGTGTGTCATGCGAACTGATCATGGGAGCATGACTGTATACACAGCTGGTCGCTTCGGACATATAGTCCGGGGTGCCCATAGACTTGGTATCAGAGCCTCTGTTCAGACCATAGCAGCCTAGTTAGGTTGGTCGGTAGATAGGATGGGGGGAAATCAAAAACTATTTTCTAAACTAAAGAGATGGTCAAATGCATAGTATAGAATGCTTACCTCTCTTGTCCCCTCTATAGTAACCTATTAAATGTTTTACTATGTTAAAATCTTGCACACTTGTCATCTAACTTAAACTCTTAAAACTTGTAGATGGCTGGAGTTCCTGTGCACCACCTCCAGCTGACTCAGGCTGGGAAGACGCCCTTTGCTCAGGATCTGATGGATCTGCTTGCGCTTGTTCACCGCCCAGCTGCGGAGTTCAGGGCTTTCCAGATCACCAATGGGGAGGAGACCGAGCTCCGCCTGATTGTGCGGTGTGAGCTCCGAGGTTCGGAGGTGACTCCACGGTCGGATCCTATCATCTTCACAGTGTACGCTCGTACCTGGGAGGAGGGCCTGGGCCGAGCTTGCCAGGAGGCGATTGCTCGCCTGGCTAGGTTTCACCAGTACGAGCTGGGTACCACGCGGTTCCGTCACTACGGGATGCGCGATGGTGAGGGAGATCCCACTCCTGGTGTGCTTCACCCGTTCCTGAGGGACCACTTGTTCGCTTTAGAGGCGCACCTGGCTCTGACTCAGGCTCAGCTGGATGAGGTCCGGATCAAGCATGACTACAACCTCCAGATCGATGGTCCCGCCCCCGTCGCCCCCATCGAGCTGGAGACTAGGGAAAAGATTATCAAGGAGCTGCAGGACAAGGTCGGCAGTCTGGAGGAGAGGAACAAGATGCTGAAGAAGAAGAACAGGAGCCTGAAGCGTAAGTGCGACGACTTGGAGGAGAAGATCGATGCCCTGGATGATGGCGAGGACATCCAGAAGGGTGAGAACGCTCATATCAGTGATGATGAGGACTGGATGGATGAGGAGTACGAGGAGGTTTCGGACACTGATGATGAGGACTTCATCGATGATCGCGAGGAGGATGAGCTCTAGGCGTCGTTAGTTGTAGGATGCCCTTTTTGGAGATTGGTGTTAGACGTTGCATATGTGGTTGGTTACCTGTAAGACTTGCTTATGTTTGAGACTTATGCTATCGTTATGCTGCCATGTGGGGATTGCTAGTTGCATGATTATTACCTATTTTGTAAGTCTTGCTTGTGTGTGATGAATAGATTGTTAGGAACTTACCCCCCCCCCCTTGTAGACTGAATTCCCTCTTATCTTGTGCACCAACCTCAGGATGCCGAGGAGCTCCCGCGCCAACCCCAGTGGATCCGGTGACGCGCCACCGCCACCACCCGACCCGAGCATGGCGCAGCTTCTGCGACTGCTGATGGAGGAGCGCCAGGCCGCTCGTGACGAGCGCCAGGCGAACATGGCTGCACTCCAGCAGCTAGTCCAGGCCGCCACCAATGCCAACCAAGGAGGCGGAGGAGCTGGTGGGAATGAGGAGCCCAGGTCTCGGCTCCGAGATTTCCAGAACACCAACCCGCCCGTGTTCTCGCAGACGAAGGAGCCTTTGGATGCTGAGGATTGGCTCCGCACCGTGGAGAACAATCTCGCTGTCGCCGCTGTTGGCAACAATGAGAAGGTCCTGTATGCCACCCACTATCTCACCGGCACCGCAAGGAGCTGGTGGGAAGGAGTGCGTGCCCGTCTTCCTGCGGGGCAAGTACTCACATGGGCGGAGTTCTCCGAGAAGTTCAAGAAGGCGCACATCCCGACTGCGCTGATCCGGAGAATGAAGGACGAGTTCCGCCACCTCAAGCAAGGAGGCATGACGGTGGTTGGATATCTTGACCACTTCACTCAGCTGTCGAGGTATGCCCCGGAGGAGGTGGACACCGAGGAGAAGCGAAAGGACCGTTTCCTGGATGGATTGCACGATGAGCTGCAGGTTGTCCTGGTGGCTATGCAGTTCCCCGATCTTGAGTCTCTTGCCGACGCTGCTATCATGATGGAGGGCAAGCTCAAGACGGCCTCTGAGAACCGCAAGCGCCGCATGATGCAGCAGGGTGGATCCAGCAACCCCCGACTGCGTCCAGCACAGCCACCAAGGCTAGCACCCCAGCCTCAGAGGGACCCTTACCCAGCGCTACGCCCCAATGCTCCTGCTCGCCCTGGTATAGTTCCGCGCACAGCAGGCGGAGTTCCCCGCGACCCTGCATCAGACGTGATCTGCTTCAAGTGTGGCCAGAAGGGTCACTACGCCATTACCTGCACCAATAAGGCGAATGCTGCCCCACGCCCCAATGCTCCAGCACCAGCCAGAGGGAACCCTGGCCGCAACAATGCCTAGCGCGGTGCGCCCAACGCCGCCAAGGGACGTCTGAACCATGTGCAAGCCGAGGAAGCCCTGGAGGCAGCAGACGTTATCTTGGGTACGTTTCCAGTTAATTCAGTACCTGCTCAAGTATTGTTTGATTCTGGTGCATCACACTCATTTGTTACGAAGACATGTGTGGATAGAAGTAAGTTGTCACCTAGTGAAATGAGGAGGCCCATGATAGTCCAAATACCCGGATCCAAAACCCGAGCCAGTTTAGCTTGTTCCAGAGTTCCCATAGAAATTCATGGAGTTGAGTTCCCCGCTGACCTGATCGTGTTAGGGACAGAAGGTATAGATGTGGTACTTGGCATGAATTGGTTGTACAGATATCGAGGCCGAATAGATTGCACTGAGAGGACAGTCAGTCTCACAAGTGCCGATGGAGTTCAGATAGAGTACACCGGCAAGGAAGAGACTGCCCGAGCCTTCTGTCATCAGAGTGTCTCGGTGCCACCACTTGAAGAGGTGAAGGTTGCGTGTGAATTCCCGGACGTCTTTCCGGAAGAGCTACCCGGTATGCCGCCTGATCGGGATATCGAGTTTATCATCGAGTTAGTGCCTGGCACAGCCCCTATTGCACAGAGACCCTACCGGATGAATGCTGAAGAACTGGTTGAGTTGAAGAAGCAGTTGAATGATATGCTCCAGAAGGGACTGATTCGACCCAGTGCTTCACCCTGGGGTTCGCCAGTTCTCTTTGTGGACAAGAGAGACGGCACCATACGCATGTGTGTGGACTACCGTAAGCTGAACGAAGTTACCATCAAGAACAAGTATCCGCTTCCCAAGATCGAGGATCTGTTTGATCAGTTGAACGGAGCCCGAGTTTTCTCCAAGATCGATCTAAGTACCGGATATCACCAGTTGAAGGTTCGCGAGTCGGACATCCCCAAGACAGCTTTCACGACCCGCTATGGTTTTTTCGAATACACTGTCATGTCTTTCGGACTTACCAATGCCCCGACCTATTTAATGAATCTCATGAACAAGATCTTCATGAAGTACCTCGACAAGTTTGTGGTGGTGTTCATTGACGACATCCTGATATACTCCAGGACCAAAGAAGAGCACGCCGATCATTTGCGCTTAGTCCTCGAGACTTTGCGTGAGCACCAGTTGTACGCCAAGTTCAGCAAGTGCGAGTTCTGGCTCAAAGAAGTCGGATTTTTGGGACATGTATTGTCGGAAGGAGGAATATCCGTCGACCCCGCCAAGATTGAGTCCGTCATAGACTGGACCGCTCCGACCACTCAGACTGAAGTTAGAGGATTCCTCGGACTAGCTGGGTACTACCGCAAGTTCGTGGAAGGCTTCTCCAGCATCGCCCGACCTATGACCCAGCTGCTAAAGAAGGACCAGAAGTTTGTGTGGACGGAAAAGTGTGAAGCCAGTTTCCAGGAGTTGAAGAGGAGATTGGTATCCGCCCCAGTGTTGACGATGCCTGACCTGACCAAGAGCTTTGATGTGTACTGCGATGCATCAAAGATTGGTTTGGGTTGCGTTCTTATGCAAGTGGGCAAGGTGATTGAATACCTGTCACGACAGTTGAAGCCGCACGAGTTGAACTACCACACACATGACTTGGAGCTAGCCGCTGTTGTGCTTGCTCTCAAGAGATGGAGAAATTACCTGATGGGTCACCGTTGCGACATATACACAGACCATAAGAGCCTGAAGTACATTTTCTCACAGAAGGAGTTGAACATGAGGCAGAGGAGATGGATCGAGCTGATCAAAGACTACGATCTCGATATTCACTACCATCCTGGCAAGGCCAATGTGGTAGCGGATGCCCTCAGCCGCAAGCCCTGCACACTTAATGCGATGATCAGGGAGACGCAGCCAGCTCTGCATGAGGAGTTCGAGAAGCTGGGTTTGCAACTTGTTACACCCGGTTTTCTGGCTCACCTCGAGCTGACTCCGACTCTATTTGATCAAATCAAGGAGGCACAGAAGGGACACGATAGTATCGAGGGAATCAAGAAGAAGATGCCCCTCGGCAAGGCCCCGAAGTTCACAGTAGATGATGAAGGATTTCTTTGGTTCGACGGTCGATTGTGTGTGCCCGACATGAACGAGTTGAAGCTCACTATCCTGAAGGAAGCTCATGATACACCTTACTCCATCCACCCTGGAGGGACTAAAATGTATCAAGACCTGAAGGACTTGTTCTGGTGGCACGGTATGAAGCGTGAAATTGCCTTGTATGTCGCCAAGTGTGACATCTGCCAGAGAGTGAAAGCAGAACATCAGAGACCTGCAGGATTGCTGCAACCACTCCGAGTTCCTGAATGGAAGTGGGAACAAATAGGCATGGACTTCATAACAGGTCTACCGAGGTCGAGCAAGGGTCATGACTCTATCTGGGTCATTGTCGACCGACTCACCAAGGTAGCGCACTTCATCCCAGTGCGAACAACCTATCGAGGAGACCAGCTGGCAGAACTGTACATGTCAAGGATCGTATGCCTACACGGAGTTCCAAAGGAGATTGTGTCAGACCGAGGTACCCAGTTTACCTCGAGGTTCTGGAAACAAGTTCAGGAGGCACTAGGCACGAAGCTTACGTTCAGCACAGCCTATCACCCGCAGACTGGAGGCCAGACTGAGCGAGTGAACCAGATACTAGAGGATATGCTCCGCGCATGTGCTCTAGCCTACGGTTCCAAGTGGGAGGACTGCTTGCCCTATGCAGAATTCTCCTACAACAACAGCTACCAGTCGAGTTTGCAGATGGCACCATTTGAAGCTCTGTATGGGAGGAAGTGTCGCACACCCCTGAACTGGTCTCAGACCGGAGAAGGGAAGATTTTCGGACCAAATGTTCTGAAAGAGGCCGAAGAACAGGTCCAGTTGATTCATGAGCGTCTCAAGACCGCTCAGTCTCGTCAGAAGAGTTATGCCGACCCCAAGCGTCGAGAGGTGACTTTTGAAGTTGGAGATTTTGTGTATCTCCGAGTCACCCCATTGAAAGGAATGCAGCGATTCCATGTGAAGGGAAAGCTAGCACCCCGATACATCGGACCGTTTGAGGTGATAGCCAGACGAGGCCAAGTTGCCTATCAGTTGAGACTGCCAGCAGAGCTATCCGATGTGCACGATGTCTTCCACGTCTCGCAGCTCCGGAAATGTCTGGAGGTGCCGGACAAGCCCGATGTTTTCAAGAACATCGATCATCGCACGATGGACATCAACCAGGATCTCACGTACCGCGAGACACCCCTTCGTATCCTGGAAGAAGCCACCCGAGTCACCCGAAAGCGCGCGATCAAGTTCCACAAGGTCCAGTGGACAAACCACACAGAGGAGGAAGCCACCTGGGAACGGGAGGACTACCTCAAGCGCGAGTTCCCGCATTTCTTCACTAGCTTGTGAATCTCGGGGACGAGATTCTTTTTAAGGGGGGAAGGTCTGTCACATCCCAACTTTTGTAGTTCCTTTATTAGAATGCTAAAATTTAGGGCTAACAAAAAAACTTTGCATGGTTGTAAGTGTTGTGATGTTGAATCTATGTTTGACTGTGTGTGCTTAGTGTTGATCATGCTAAACTTGGGTGGCTGTCGTGTGGGGTCAGTGTACTCGTGTGAATAGCTTAGGATTTCCACACTATCTTGTTGATCATCTCGGCATGATCATAAGCACGGCCACACTAATACCCTAGTATGCATAGATTAAGACCGTCACATCACGTACCACTATCGCACTCCCTCACTAATAGATGGTTTTGCATCCCGTTTTCTTTTGTTTGTTTTGGTATAAAAACCTTATTTATTTTTGCGTGGTAAAAATCATGCTAGTAATGATTTTTGATCACCACAAAGCCCTAAGGCACTACCTTTTCGCACGATAAAGAAAACTAAAAAAAAGATCATTTAAAATCCGATTAACATATTGGAGATCTAATAAAAATTCATGCATGACCATGATCCACCCACAATACCCAGAAATTACTTTTTTTTATATAGAAATTTTGTTTAGGCATTTTCACAAACACTTGGGGTGCATTTTTTTATTTGCTTGAATTTGTGTATTAAGGAACTTTTAAAAAAAAGGAAAAGAAAACTACCCTAGCCTCTCCCGCACCCCCCCCCCCTCTGCTAACGTCAGCTCGAGCCCCCCCCCTGTGATGTAGGCACGCCCAGGAGCACCAACGTCAGCCCTCCCTTCGCTCGTCTCTCCCGCTCCCGCACCTCTCCCCTCCAGCTATAAAACCCCACCCCCGGCGCCCCTCCTCACCCCACTCCACCATCCATCCCACAGCCCAGCTCCACCCCCCCCCCACTGATCGGTAGAAGAAGGAAGGAAACAGAAAAGAAGGAAGAAAGAGAGAAGGAAGAAAGGAGGAAGGAGGAGGAGGGAGGAGGAAGAAGAGGAGAGGAGGGAGAGGCCGGCGCGCCTCTCCACCTCCGCCACCTCTCGCCGGAGCCGGCGCCGGCGAGGAGCCGCGCCAGGAAGACCGCGCCGCCGCCCCAAGTCGCCCGTCGTCTACCCCGAGCCGACCTCCACGCCGACGTCTCCGCCCTCCGTTTCCATCAAAAACGGAGCTGCCCCGCCGTCCTGCACGCCCGCCGCCCCTCCACGCCGCCCGCCGTCGCCGGAACGACCCCCGGTGAGCCGCTCGAGCCCATACTGTCACCATGAGCGCCGCCTGTTTTTTCACGTTGCATGCGCGTTTTTCCCGCGAAAATGGAACCCCCAGCCTTCCCTCTACCCCCGCCGCCGCTTGCCACCGACCGCCGGCCGCCGGAGGGCCGCCGGCGAGGCCAGGCATCCCCCCTGGCGCCATGGGAGCTCCCTCCCGAGCTCCAGCCGGCCCGAGCAGGAAGACGGCCCCTGGCCGTCCGATCGGTCTTGATCCAACGGCCAGGAGGCCCCCGTACCCCTTCGTTAAAAAAACACACACACACACACACACACAGCCGCAGCGCCCTGTGCTGGGCTCGGCCCGTTAAGAAAAAGAAAAAAAAACTGTGCCCGGTGCGTCCAGTAACCATGGGCCGGCTATAACTTTTTTTTCCTTTTTCTTAAAAACCGCAGCACTAAAATAATTCTAAACAAATAACCATAGCTCAGAAAAATGTGAAGTAAATTTTGTGTGGTTTAGAAAATTGTGTTTTATTTTTCTGTATACTTAGAATAATTTAGATGTAGTGTAAAATTAATTGATTTAGTTTAAACTAGTTAATTGTGCTTTTTAGCAGCTAGTAATAGTTTTAATCAATTCCCTGTAAACCCTAAAAATGTAATGTTGATTTTTATTTACTCCTGTGATTATTCTTGATTTTTCTGTCAGTGTAGAATATATTTTTTTTGACTAAATAAATTTGTGACCTTTTTTATTATTATTATTATTAATACTATTGCTAGTTATTCCCTTTGTACCTTATATTAGTACTATTTTGATTGTTAGTTTAATATTAAACTAGCATGTGGTCAGAATGTTATTGCTATGAACTCGGTTTTGGAATGAAACAAGTTAATAAGTTGTTAAGTAAATCACTTAACATAACTACAGTTAAGAATTACTTAATAAAATCTTATTTTGGTAATCCTATTAAATTTATTCCAATACCTTGTCTTGATATTTAACTTTGAAGTGATTGATTTAGTATTTCTTTGCTAGTACAATTGATACTCTTAAATTACTAGTTGTTTGATAGTTAAGTTGAGTGTTGTGTGCTTTGTTTGTTTTGCCCGATTGTAATGGTGAATCTGTTTCTTCCGCAACGTGTAGACGATACGCCGTACGTTGCAGGTGAAGACTCCTCCCTTGCCACCGAAGAAGCCGATCCAGGGTACATCGTCGAGGAAAGCAAGCCACCGTCAAAACTCAAACTCCGCATTACCCATTTTTACTTTCTTGGTATCATTTATATTGTATCACGCTAGTATTAAAGTCATATGGTTTGGGATTATAATAGTTGTATTAGAGAAACTCCACACCACCCCATAGCCTACCTAATTGGGAAAAACTAAGTAGAACCCCGATGATCCCGGCATTCTGCCGAGACCATCACTCAGCTCTAGTACTTAGTATTACATAACAACTTGGAAAGTCATACTTCATCCTACTTGGTACGGCATTCACCTAAGAAGGTGGTATAGCCGGGATTGTGGAACATCGTCGGACATGGACAAAGTCTGCAGGGACTCTCTATTTGTGCCGCCAAAAATCTAGCATTACAGTACAACCACTATACTCTGGTATGGGACAGGGCTAGTTGGAAGCTTGTTTGTCTTAGGATGGGGGTCCTATAACTACACATGGATGCGTGATTCCACGAATCCGATAGCCCTCGAAGTCGATGGGTGAAATTCGCTAGGCTTAGTGTCGGAAGGAACCTTGGTACTCTTCGACTACGGTGCAGGCTTGGGTCCAAGAGGAGCATGTCCTGTCACACGGAAAGTCCCTGCAGTACGCAAGGGGTTGATTCACCTGTACTAGGGAAGACAAGGGGAAAGCTAAGGTCGATTATCCGAGACCCGCATACTGAAGTATGACAATCCGTGGGGACACACGGCGGATGTATCGAATGTGGTGGGTAAAGTGTACAACCTCTGCAGAGTGTAAATCTATTCGAGTAGCCGGAGTCCACGGTCATGGACAGCTAGTGAGGCCACACATTGTGGGGAATAGATGAGAAAGCCGGTACTGAGTTTATGGTTCGCGATGATGGTGTTGTTATAGTTGAAAAAGGGTTGGACTTGACTTATCCAAATGCAATGTGGGAAATAAAAGTTGCCAAGTTTAAAACTTTGCCAACTTAATAATAAGGTTGAGTAGATAGGAAACCCTATGAGAAACCCCACCATATAGCCATCCCATTATTTTCTTGTACAAAACTTTGTTTCTTTCTTTAGGTGGTTTGCGAGTACTTTATATGTACTCACGGCTTTGTCCCTGGTTATTCCATCGGCCAGGCTTGGAGGAGCAGGTATATGACGACGATGCTACCGGCGAATACTAGGACGTGTTATGCTCTGATCTACCCTGTGGATTGTGTCGCCCCTACCTTTGTTGCTTTTGCTTTTCCGCTGCTATTTGAGCCCGATGAGGCAATGTAAGACTTTATTAATGTATGACTTGTATTCGGTATTATATGAACATTGAGACTATGATATTCATGTCGAGTTGTGTGTCATGCGAACTGATCATGGGAGCATGACTGTATACACAGCTGGTCGCTTCGTACATATAGTCCGGGGTTCCCACATGGGTGGAACTGGGTTGGTGGACGAGGCGCCATGTAGGATGGCCTCGGTGGGTTGTTCTGGCGGAACATGCTGTTTGGGATCCAGATCTTGCGCTTCTGGGAGCCAGAACCGGATGAACCATCATCTCTGGGGTGTTTGCGAAAGTCGTTGGGGGTGTTCATGTCCTCGGCCTTGATGGCCTTGTTGACAAGGACCTGGAATGTGGCAAAGTCATGAAGGTTGAGCTCACGACGAAGTCCAGCGTTGAGGCCACGACGGAACCTCTCTTGCTTCTTGGAGTCGGTGGAAAATTCTTCGGTAGCGTAACGAGCAAGTCGGTTGAAATCACGACTGAACTCGTCAACAGTCCTTCTGCCTTGAGTGAGGTTGCAGAACTCCTCACGCTTGCGGTCCATAAGACCCTTGGGAATGTGGTGCTCGCGGAAGGACGTGCAGAATTCTTCCCAAGATGCAGGTGGTCCAACGGGACGCATATTCAGAAAGTTCTCCCACCAAGAACTAGCTGCACCTTCGAGGTGATAGGTGGCATAGCTGACCTTGTCACCAGTTGCAACACGGCCTACTTGGAGCTTCCTCTCGATGTTGCGAAGCCAGTCATCGGCGTCAAGGGGCTCGGTGGAGTAACTGAAAACCGGGGGATGAAGCCGGATGAAGTCGTTCAGGGACACCAGCTCATTGCGCTGTTGAGTGGTGTTGCGTGCGATGACTTCCAGCAGGTGGTGAGAGTCACGGCGGTTCCTCTCGACTTCCATCAGAACTTGTGCCATCGTGGGTGGGGGTGGAAGGTTGCCTTCCTCCTAGTCGTTTCCACGACCTTGGTTCCGACCAACCTGGCCACGGGTTCCTTGAGACATCCTGAAGGGAAAACCAAAGTCAAACAGAGTTGATTGGAAGAGTCTAAGCAAGGTATTGAAGTACTGGAAGGATTACAGAGCAAAGGAAGTAATCATCTTGACAACATGGTGATAAAGCATACAAGCCATATATTCACAAGCTGTCATACAAACCATACATCATTTTAGTACAAGCACTAAGCTAATACAAACGTGATGAAGATGATACATCCTTCAGAGGCACTCTGACTTCCTATACATTATTTATCTAAGCCTCTGGAACTTAGACACCTTTCCTACAATATACTAAGATACTACTACATCATTACTAAGTAAGACCACAGGCGGTCTCACTCATCTCCATCTCCATAGTAGTCCTCATAAAAGTTACCCGCGTATCCCGGTAGCTGGAGGTGACCATCGGAAAACACGGAGGCTTGTGGACCCTGATATCCATTTGGGCAAGGATGGGGCCTAGGTCCAGTTTAGGGTGGAAGCAAAGGACCACGGGGTGGAAAAATGCCTCCAATCTCAGGCCAAGCAACTCGAGAAGGCATCTGAGTCCTCACTGGGTAGATCGCATCATGCTCAACTGATCCCACGCTCACAAATCGTGCCAAGAGGGTCAGTGCTCGATACAGACGAACACGGGTGGCGTGGAGCTTGAAACGGAGAGCGCGTGCATCACAATCTCTGTCACTAGCAAACCTAGCAGTCACTTGGAGTGCTGGATCCTCTGCAGAGTGATCTGAGTAGAGTACGGTGTAATATCCCTCTTCTCCTGGAAGTGCGGCAGGGATATAGCGGAAAGAAGTCTCTCTCATCAAAGTGTGCTCCTCTCTCAGCAGTGTCATACATGAGTATGCAGCATCCTGCACAGCCATGTTCTCGGTAACGCCAATGCCATGTCCAAAATGGATAGGCTGAGGGACTCCAACGTGGTGCGGATAGATCCGGACAATGCAGTGGAACTGCGTCTGGTTGAAGTCGTGAAACTGCTCCTCGATGGTGTACTCAGGGTACCACCGATAACCCACATAGGACATCATCTCGATCAACGTGGCGGGATGGCCACGCACACCGAGGTACCTGGTCAAACGAACAATCTGCCGAGGGGGAAGATCTGCCATCTGAAACGGAAAGGAGTTTGCAAGTGCATCAGATTATGAGATAAACCTGGAATGACTCGGACAGCATAACGGCTGTAATTGCAAGAAAAAGACAATTTCTTACAACACGGAAACAGCACTTACATACGATGTAACAAAACAGGGAGCATAACCATTCTAACAAATCGATCACAACGTTCCTACGGCTATGAGGAAGAAAACAACGAGATGTTCTAATCAGACAGAGGAGATCCTAGTCCTATCTTCCCGTAGAATAAGATAAGGGTGACCCAGAACTCAGAACGAAGGGGGTAAGGAGAAAAAAGAAGCCTTACGTTGTTCCCTTATATACCCAGAGTAACTATATAACTATAGCAAGCTAGACTCAACTTCGGCCAAGGCTACTAGTCCTACAGTCAGTCCTGCTGTGATACCAAGTCTGTCGGGACCCGGGGTTAGCGTATGCAAGTCCAGTTAAGGCATAGTCATATGGAGATCCGAGAACCGTACCCACTTGTCTAAGTAGACAAGGCCAAGCACAGAACGTTCTCGGAAAGCATCGTACGTGAGGGGCATCCCATCCAGGCCGGATGATCAACTGAGATGGGTCCTCATCGTCCGCACACAAGTCTAATGATATGGGTGGTGAACTCCCATATTCAAAGACAAGTCGCCTCAACCATACTATCGACTATCTCATAACTCTTACATAGACTTACTCCAGCCCGATCACTTAGTCGGGGTCTAGGGCGGGCTCAATCATACCACAAAGTGTGCACGAGACAGAGTCTCGAACAATCACATCGCGATGCCCCAAGCTGCGCACATCTAAGGGCCACTTGGTGTATGAAAGACCGCCAGCCAGAACACAACTAAGGTCTCGAACACCCATACAAAGACATGCATGTTATAAACATACACGCAGCACACATGCCTTGTATGAACAGCAGGTACCATTGCAATTCTCTACAAAGTGTACAATTTTATTGATAACTCTTATAGAGTGCACACAGAGATCACATACATGTGATCCAACATTACATTACAAGCGGAAGCAAATTATGTCTGAGTACAGACAAGTTTAACAAATGGCTTAAGAAGCCTTATTTAAACGCAAAGCCCTCCACGAGGGAACCAGTCGTCTGACTGGGACTAGACTAGTTGGTCTTCAGTCGTCCAGATCGATGAAGAAGCCACCTTCGGGGTCAGTGGCATCATCTAAAACATAGATTAAGCAAACGTGAGTACAAAGTCGTACTCAGCAAGACTTACAAGGAGCTATACTACTCATGCATCTGTATCAAGGTAAAGGGAGGTGGGGTTCACTTGCAGAAATACCAGCTTTCACTTGGCTAATCCTGAACTACGAGTACCGGACTTTGAGGTAAGAAGCGTACACGAGTCCACTACTTTCTCCAATCAATACACCACTATGGTGCCTTCCTCGACTTCCCCACGAGAAAGCACGCCATAGCACTCACACTTATCTTGGTGTGTTTTAGAAGTATCCGGTTCAAGTTATCTAGTAATCAAGCTAAGCTTTCCAAGCTGTCCATAACCGCGGACGCGGCTATTCGAATAGTTTTGTTAACCTTGCAAGGGTGTACCGCTACACACACATGATCATCATTTACCGCCTTTGATCTCGACACCATTCAAGGGGTGCCAGCGAGGATGCTCACCACAACTGTTACCTCATAGCCGATCTAGTCCGAGAAAGCCGCCTACTTGGGTTGGTTACCACAATCGTGAACCCGGCCGGTTTACCGAAGTGGACCCAAGTGATGTGTGCGTGGTGCATAAGCCAGTATCGGATGAGCCGTTCTCTCACTTAGCATCCTGGCCACAGACCTACCAGAACTCTGAACTATTGCGACATCTGGACATCGAAAGGGATGAGTTAGTAAGTTGAGAGGGGTCAGTGAGCCCAATGTGTGGTTGTACTCTTCATCTTGGATCACCACACAAGAACTCGTACTAGGGCGGTGTTCAACGAGACAACCCACTGTGTACTCCTACACAGCCTCTCATCGTTCACCTTGTATTAGGGTCGATTCACCAACACTTTTCTACCATCATCAACATGATCATTCCCATCCCGACTCACATCACAGTAACAACATGGTATCAACTAAGCATGCAATAAGCAGTAACATTGCAGGGGCCACATGATATCAAACAACTCCTACATTTGCTAGGATTGTGGTTTGCTTACTACTGTGACAAAAAGATAGGTCATGCAAAGGAATGGGTTCATCTATGCGGTAGAAACGAAGCATGGTGATCATCCTAAACAATGCATAAGCGAGACATGAGAGGGAAGTGGGATTTTATCGACATGATCAATGCGGGTTTGCTTGCCTTGCTGACGAGGTTCGCGTTCGGGGTCTTCAACGTAGGGGGTGACCTCGGGCTCCGGCTCCACGTCTATCAGCAACATGACAATCATAGGATCAACAGAATGTACAATGCACAATCACATGAATAATATTGAAAAGGTGATGTTCATGGTACTGATGTGTTGATCATTCCATTTAAATGGAGTATATTGCAAATTGAATTGAAAATTCAAACTCCACATTTGAATTCAACATTAACCAAGTTATATGTGATATAGTTTGATCATTTTGAAACAACTTCAAATGTGTATGATATGCCTCTGATGTGTGATTGAAATGTAGCATGTTGCCATGGTTCAAGTTGCAAAAAAATTTGATTTGAATTTGATTTAATTCCATTTAAATCAAATAGCAAATGCTACTGATCACATTTTAAATTCAACTCAAACAGAGTTGAAAGTTGCATATTTGGAAAGATAATTTTCTCCAAATCATTTTTCATATATTATTTGTCCAATTTGGAGTTAATATGAATATTCTATGAATTTCCAAAGTTTGGGGTATTTTCTGGAATTTCTAGAATTCTTTTAATTCATTTTGATTTTCTGGAAATTCATAAAACGATTTATTGCGCAAGTGCTGACGTCAGGGGGGGGCTGACATGTGGGGCCACCCTGTCAGTGGCTGGGTTAATTAACCCGTGGGTTAAGTTAATCCAGTGGCTTAATTAAGCCACTGGGCCCACTGGTCAGTGAACCAGGGGGTCATTAGCCAAGTGCTTAGGGGCTAATCCACCGGCGGCTAAACGCTGGCGACTGGAGTCGCGGCGGCGCTGCACGGGATCACTATTCCGGCCACGGGAGGGGAAACGGAGGGCACCGGCTTGCTCCTGGAGGTCTTCCGCGTCGTCTGGAAGTAACAGGGGGTCACGGGGAGGTCGGGAGCGACGACAGCGACGACTCCGGCGGAAACATAGAACCGACGAGGTCGTAGATGATGTTGTGGTGCACGGTTGGAGTTGATTCGGGGCTCGTTCGAACGCTAGCACGTGCAGGAGTCAAACGCGTGCACTGGGGGTTCACGACGAGCACTGGAGCGAGGAGGACGACGACCATGGCGGCGACGAGCTCCTGCGTCCATGGCGGATCCGGCTAGAGGAAGCAAACGAGGGGGAGAAGTGAGGGGTTCCGGCCGTGAGCTCACCCTAAATCTATCTGGAGTGGTGGCTTGCTCGGGGAGGCGCTGGAGCTGCCGGAATTTGAAGTCGATCCAGGGCGGCCGGCGATGAAGACGACGAAGCTAGCGAGCTCGTGGAGGCGTCCTGCTCCGATTCCTTTCGCAGGTCGATGAAGACGACGACGAGGAGCACGGTGGACTTGCTGGCTTGAGCACTAGGGCACGGTGGCCACGCGGGGGCTCGACGGCGCTCCGGCGTTCTTCTCGGGCGACGACGAAACGGGCGAGAGAGGAGGGGAGGGAGCTCGTGGAGGGGGGGAATGGACTGCGGAGGCTGCGGGGAGTCTCCAGGTGCGAGAAGAAGCCACGGGGAGGCCTGGAAGCTCCTCGACGGCGACGTGTCGTCCCCGGCTAGCTCGGTGGCATTCCACCGAGCAGCTTGGAGGCGCGGGAGGGGGAAGAAGACGCCCCTGCCCCTGTGGGCCGTTTGGGCTGGGGTGGGCCGTCTTCGCCTGGGCGCCAGGTAAGGGTTTTCTACTTTCTTTTCTATTTTCCTTTTCTGACATTTGTTCTGTTTAGCTAAAATAAATAGCTAAACATTTTATTAAATGCTGAAAAATTTTATGTGGCCTCATAATAATATCGACTAGCCACTCATAAAATTTCAACATTTTTAAAATTCATATAATTTGAATCTTAAATCAAATAGGTGTATTTCTTTAATTCCAAGGCACTGTTTGATTATTTGAAAAATCTATGAGCATGGGATGGGTCCCACATCACTTGATATCTGATCACACTCATTTATAAGACTTTTCAAAAATCTAACATGAATTTTTGGAGAAGATTTTTATCTGGCCTTTTGAATTAATTCATCTGGGGGGTGTTCCTTCTCCCATTTGGATTTTGAAGTTGATTTCCTCTGAAAATTTGACATGATGCAAGGTTACTTGATCCTAGCACATTACCTAACAGAGGGTTCTGACAACGGGGCAGAAAACATAAAGTTTTGATACCTACGTTACCCGAATCAAAGATCTATGCTATGGCGATGTAAAGTAACGGAGGGAATCGGAGTTCATACCTTTGAAAACCAAAAGAGGGAAAATGTTCTTGTGAACGTGGTTGGCGTAGACTCGGAACTACGACCTCCCTGTCGTGTTGAAGACCACCGGCGATGGAGACTCGCGGTTGACCTCCGGTGATGAAGTAGCGCCACAGGTGTAGCGCCTCTAAGAGATTATACACGTACAGTACAATCGATGTTCCCTTCGGGCCCCGAACCAGGTGAGCAGCGGAAGAAAGACGGATTCAGATCCCGACTCCGGCAGAGCGGCGGCCTGCTATGGTGGAGAACTCCAGAACAGGTGCAGACTCCAAAAAAGGGGAATCCACTCTCTAGGTAGGAGAAGGATAGGGAGGGAGATTTTTGTGTCTTGGAAAAAGGGGGCGTACCCCTCCTTAGATAGGCCAAGGGGGGTTCCATCCTCCTCCCCTCCCCGAGGTGGGACTACACTCCCAAGGGGGGGGAGTGCGCCGACCAGGGAGGGGGGATGGGGCCCACCTTTGGTGCTAAGTCCAAGGGGGGAAACCCCTTCATCCTCTAATGGGCCCACATGGCCCATTAAGCCTTTTCCAAAAAATAATAATTTATTTAATTATATTTTAATATTTAATTAAGATAATTAAATAATAAAACATTATTAAATAGAATTAAAATTTATTTTGAACCTTTCAAAATATCAGGAACAACTTCCGTTCTCCCTCGGAACTATTCCGGTGATATCTCCTATTTCACCGATGATCCCGAATCTATCCCAATCCATCGATTGCACCTTAAGTGTAACACCCTACGGTCCGGGAAACAACAGACATGATCGGGACATTCTCATTGACCAACGACTAGTCAGTTGGACCTGGTTACAATCCTTGATAGCCCCTACGCTTCCATCAAATGAATTTCAATCGCTTTTGGAAACCGTTAACGATACGACATAATCCCTTTGTGATGCGGTACTTTGTTTGTCCGAGGTTTGATCGTCGGTATCACAACAAACAAGTTTACTCGTTCGTGCCTATTACATCTCCTGTGACCTAGTCACTTTCTTGCAAGCTATTGATGCAATATCACCGAGTGGGCCCAGAGTACATGTCCGTCACTTGGACTGATAAATCTCGCTCTGATCTATTAACATACTCATCAAGCATCTATTTCGGAATACCCATAGTGCACCGTTATATCCAGCATATTTCAGTCAGGCGGTGGGATACAAATCAAAGTCTCCTCATAGATGGCAGTTGTGTATGATCATTACGGTCTAAGGACTAAGCCATATGTTACAAAGTCATCGCAATGCTGAACTATGTGACTCAATCACATTACAATGCTTTAGGTGGGTGTGTGTCCATCACATCATTCCCCAATGATATGACCTCATTGTCAATGGACTTAAGTGTCGCCATGATCAGGAAACCTTGATCAATCAATTGCCCAATGAGCTAGTATACCTGAGTTAAACTAGGGACATGTGTTTTATACTACACGTGTATTAGTGTTTCCAAGTAATACAGTTCTTAGCAAAGTATAAAACGTATTATGAACAAAACGGATATGTGATAAATATCTTTATTAATTTTCCTCTAGGGCACATATCCAACACACCAAGCCCCCTCCATCATCATCACTCTTCAACTCCCCCAAAAAGAACCCTCACATCATCCACAAGTGCTTCATAGCCAAGACTACTTCGGTAACTCCTCCCTCTAAACCGTTTATCTCCACTAACCCAACTTTGTTGGATTGTTTGGAGTAAAAGGAGGAGCCCAAGGTAAAATAAGACAATGAGTTTGAACATTTCATGTCAAAGATCAAAGGTTAGACCAAGAGGCACTTTGTGACCCTCTTGGAACAACTAGGTGGAGCTCATCCTCACATTGAGCAACTTGATGGAAATATCACTGAGATGCAAGGGCATAGTCGTGACTATGCGGATGAGGTAGGAGAGCTATCTAATTCTATTGAGGAAGAGCGTGAGCTTAAGGTGTCTCTTGAGGAGACACATGATAGTGATATTGCTAAGATAAAACTTGACCTTAAACATGCATATGGTATTGCTTGTGACCTCAAAACTTAAAATGAAGAACTAGTTAAGGTTCATGAAAGACTTCTTGTGGATCATGAGAAAGTTGAAAAGGATCAAAAATCCTTAAAGCACGAACTCATGACTCTCAAGAAGTCACATGAGGAAGTAAACATTCAACTCACTAAAGAGATTACTACTTTCCCTCCTATCATTATGCTTGAGAAACCAAGTTCTACTAACACTTGTTGTGAGCTTGTTGAGGAAAACTCTAGATTGAAGGCACAACTCGAGAAGGGACTTGTCTCTTGCATTCAAGGAAAGAAATCACTTAATGATCTCTTGAGTTCTCAAAAGTAGGTCATTGGTAAGGAAGGCATTGGTTTTGGTGCTAGTTCATCAAAGAAGAAGAACAAGAAGTAGAACAAGAAGAAGAAGGGCAAGGTCTCCTCTCCCTCCAAGGATATTGCCATTGTCAAGGAAGGGGAGAATCCTAAAGAGAAAGTGGCAAAGACCATTGAGGGTGGTGTAGCCAAAAGGGGAAATGACATCCCCAATGACTTTGTCGGTCCTACTAACCCTTCTTATATTCTTTGTTGTGTAAATCATGGGCATGTTTATGCCAAATTTGTTGGTTCTTATGATGAATACATTGCGTGGTCTATTTGGGTTCCTAAGACCCTAGTTACTAACGCCAGAGGACCCATTCGTGAATGGGTCCCTAAACACCCAAGCATTGATCTCATGTAGGTGGCGGCTTCCGGTGGAGGTTCATGGATACTTGATAGCGGGGCTACAAGCCATATGACCGGAAGCAAGGACTTGTTGGTGGACATCGATTATCAATCATTTCGTGACACCCTAGTCCAATTTGGTGATGCAAAAATGTCTAAGGTATTGGGTCACGGCAAAGTAATCATTTCTTCGGATACAACTATCGGGAATGTGTTACTAGCCGAGACTTGTTCTTTCAATTTAATTTCCATTCGTCTACTTTCCAAGATGGGCCTTTGTACTTTCTTTGATGTCGACATGGTCACCATAATACAAAGATACCGGCCATTAGAAGTGACAACGGCACCAAGTTCAAGAATTACACCTTGGATGAATTTCTTGGTGATGAGGGGATCAAACATCAATATTCCGCTGCTTATACCCCTCAACAAAATGGTGTTGCAAAGAGGAAGAACCGCACTCTCATTGATGCAGCAAGAACCATGATTGCGGAGTTCAAGAGTACATACAACTTTTGGGCGGAGGCCATCAACACCGCTTTCCATGCAACCAACCGTCTTTATCTCCGCAAGATCTTGAACAAGACTCCCTATGAAATTATCACCGGAAAGAAGCCCAACATCAAGTATTTTCAGGTCTTCGGGTATAAGTGTTTCATTCTGAAAAAGGGTGCTCTTTTGTCTAAATTTTAGTCTAAAACAAATGAGGGCATATTTGTTGGTTATGCTTCAAACTCCCACGCGTATAGGGTCTACAAAAAGTCTTCCACACTTGTTGAAGAATCTAGTAACGTGGATTTTGATGAACATAATGGTTCCCAAGTGGAGCAAAGTGATCTTCTTGTTGTAGATGATGAAATTCCTCCTCAGGCCATAAGAAGAATGGGTGTGGGTCATATCCTACCCATTGAGGAACCCCTTGTAACAGCCCAAGAATGAAAGTACTATTAATGATGTATTTTTACTTTGCTTGTGATGCCCCCAAAATCAATCCGTGTACAGTAATCATACACGCAAGGTACACCATCGAGATCAGGGACTCACGGTAAGATATCACAACACAAATCTATAAATAAAATAATACAAGCTGTTCAATACAAGCCAGGGCCACGAGGGCTCGACTACAACAGCTCGAGAGCACAAAGTTAGCGGAAGAAATAGTATCTGAGTACAGACACAAGGATACAAGGTTGCCTTAAGAAGGCTAGCACAAATAACATCAGAGATACAGATCGAAAAGGCAAGGCCTCCTGCCTGGGAGCCTCCGAAACTAATCCTGGTCCTGGTCAGCGGGGGTCTCGACGTAGTAGTATCCGCCTCCGGGGTACTCCTGCTCCTGGGATCCAACGTCGACTGCAGCGGCCGATCAGGAAAAATATAAAGGGGGAAATAAAGCAAAGGTGAGTATCTAGTATACCCGCGAGTCTTACGTCCGCTACTAAGCATTATGCATTGTATCAAATGGAAAGGGGAGGCTGTATATAGTGGACTGCAAGATAGAAATCAGAATAAGGGTAAGAAGCTAGGCCTATCGAAGACTAGCATCTTCCGACGATGTCTTGCAGCATGAGAAGAGAAACAGCCAATGGTTCAATAGAAGAAATGTAATAACAATGCAGCAGAAGTTGCTGCAGCATTGTATAATAGTAAGTTGTAATAATTAATAATAATAATGCCTCCGAGTTCCCCTCCTCGACTCCCTGCGAGGAAGAAGATCCGGAACCAACAGTTTAATAGTAATAGTTTGTAGTGGTAAGATCCAACTTCAGCATAAAGCGTCCTGTTACCGTGGACACGGCTATTCGAATAGATTAATCTTCCCTGCAGGGGTGCACTAGCGTGACTCTATGACGCTCGGATCTCCAGGGGGACGGGAACCTTGTTAGGGAACGCTCCACCAAAGCTATCCGACACAAAGTAGCCCATCCTTCGGCAATCAACAGAGAGGTCATCCGCCGGACTATATCCTCTGTACGTCGGGCTTTGGACCCTAACCCGAACGTACTCCTGCACGGTGCGTGACTGGCCGGTGAAGCAAAATCAAAGCAAATACAAATACACCGCTCGAGCAAGAGAAGACAACACCACTTCCCGGCAATCAGCACACGATACTGCTGACGTCTGAAGACCCTCGAACGAGACTACGATGCAGGGGAGCCCACACTCCTCGTCCCACGTGTAGGTAGTGCGTACAAGCCAAAAGGCTACTCAAGACATCCGCCGAACCATTTAGCATTTTAATTAACCTACGTGACAACCGTTATCGTTGCCTCGACTTAACAGACCCGCGGTCAACGACAGCAGTCAGGACCACCAGTACATCGGTGCCTGCCCTGTCGTCCCACCAAGTCACTGCGGTTACCAACAAGGTGAACCGTCTCCTTACCTTGTCTCGCGTGTGCTCTTGGTAGAGCTCGACTTTTCGTAGTTTGGTAACTCTCACGAGACACGAGCAGGGGCCAAGAACGCCAGTAACGTCGGCCGTACCCTCCCTGTCGTTCCCGACAATATACCTCTCGCGGGCACCGTTGGGTCGCCCGACTTTCTTACCTTTAAGGACAACTGTTGCTCAGGTACCTAGAGCGGCTATACAGAGTCATCAACGAGTGGAGTACAATGATTACTCCTTGATAGCTCACACTTGAGGGTGACTCGGCAGAGCCGAGCTAGGGGGCCTTAGGCGGTGTCTGCATTGTATCGTACCTGTGCAGTTGTATATATTGTATCCATGTTCACTCCCAGAGCGATCACGGCCCACTATCTAATCCTAGCTAACAATGCGCAGGGTTCACTGCTGAATAATGCATAAGTAATAATAGGCAGCATAGGAAAAAGGAAAGGTACATCAAGGGGCGACAAAATCAGGCTATGCAATTGAATAGGATTGTAATCGTAGCAGAAGCAGTAACAATGCCTAGTGCAAGAAATGTACGGAAAGATAGGCGATATCTGGGGAAGAGAATGGCTCTGCTTGCCTGGAAGCTCGACGGTAGGGGCAGAGTCATCGACGAAGTAGTCGTACCCCGCAGCGGTGTAGTCGGCGGTAGCAACGGGGTCTACCGAAGAACAAAGGGGGGAAGAAACAATAAATATAAAGCAATCATAGCAAACAGATGAACAGCATGACGTATGCGAGGTTAACGGTGTTCCAACGCAGTGCAATGCACGTTGCTCGGAGCGGGAATTCATCCGGGGATGAACTACCGGCTCCGGGTGATTACCGGACAGGGAGTCCGGAGGGGAAAGGTACCATTCCGGAGGTGTCATGGACATCCAACAAACATAAGAGGGGTGTATCCGTGTTAGTTGAACTATTCTGAACAACATTCGTGTTCGGAATAAATTCATCCGGATACTTTATCAGTACCGGACTAATCATCGGACAGACGGTCCGGAGGGGGATGGTTCGATGTTCGGTTTCTTAGAGGGGGGTGATAGACCAACGGATAGCGTATCCGTATACGCTATATTTTTCTGATCAATTTTCATGTATAAAGTTTTTGAATCCGACTTACGTTTTAAAAGATATTCAAATTCAAAGTTTAAATCATTTTTAAATCAATTTCTGGATTATTTTTATTATTAAATTCCAACATTATCCACAGAGAGTTGACTGGTCAAACCTGACCAGTGGGACCCACTGGTCAGCCTCACATTCCTAATAAATCATTTAATTTAATTAAAACAGAGCCAGGGCCCACATGTCATTGACTTGAAGGGTTATTTTATTTGTTATAATCCCATGTTAATTAGTGGTGCCCTGGCCCACTGTCAGTGACACATTGAGGGTCATTAGCAGCTAACCAAAACACTGACAAAGGGGGGCCACCGGTCAACGGCCCATGTCCACGCCGGCGACGAGGAACTCACCGGCGGCGTGCGTGTGCACGATTCCGGCCACGGGGAAGGACAGGGTTGGGCTCAATCGATAGAGGGGAAGGCCGCACATCGTTTTGGTGGTCGCGGGGTCGTCGGGGTTGCACCGAAGCGGCATCAACGGCGAGAGGCGGCGGCGGTTGTGTCCGGTTGTAGATGGGTTCGCTGCTCCCGTGTATTTCCTCGAGCGTGAGCTAGCCAGGCCTAACCTGCAGCTCACCAGGAGCGTCCAGGTGCCATCGGCGTGAGCTAGGATAGACTAGGGTGACGGCTACGTCTTCCGCGTCGGTGGCCACAGCATGGTGACGCGGGGGAGACGACGAGGGGCACCAGGGGGAGAACGGAGAGGCCAGGGGGGCGCGGAAGCTCACCGGGATCCCGTAGGGAGGGGCAGTGGGCTTGAGGGGGGCGGTTGTAGCCGGAATTCCTCGTCGGGGCGCATCGGCCGGCGGCGAGGAAGACGAAGACGACGTGGCCTGGATGGCGCCCCGAGCTCAATTTGTTGGCGTAGGCGACGTAGACGACGGAGGCGCTCCTCTTGGACGTGCTGGCTGGGGATAGGGACGACGGTGGCCACACGGTTCATGGGGTCGCGCCCATGGCGTATCAGGTTGGAGGTGGGAGACGAAGGGGAGCGCGAGATCTGTGGGGGTGCTAGGTTTTTGGGGCTGCTAGGGTTCGGGGCGCAGCCAGGGGAGAGGGAGGGGGCACTTATCCCGCCGGGGCTTCGCCGGATGGCAGCAACGCACGGGGTGAACAGGGGAGGGAGCTAGGTGGGCTGATTTCGGGGGAGTTGGGCTGGGAGAGTGGGCTGGCTTGGCCCACAGGGAGACAGGGGTGGGCTCCATTTCTTTTATTGTTTTTTGTATTTTCTTTTCTGTTTGTATTTTGTTTAGCTAGGTTTTGATTTTTGCCAACAGTGAAACTTGCTCCAATAATATTGCAGCACCATACAGAAGTGCCATAAAAAATTAGACTTTTATAAACTCTTTTGCATTTTTTTTTATTAAAAAGGCATTAAATCCCACTGGTTTGGCTATTGTTTGAATTGTTGGATTTATTTTATTGCTTAATAAATCCCCAAAACCATATGGATGTGATCCACTGATTTTTAGGCATTTTAAAAAATTGCTTTCACAATTTTTGAACAAAGTTTTATTTCCCCTTATTTTCAATATTCATCAAAAGGCATTTTTAGTTTGAGTTGATCCAAGGTGATCAAAGCATGATTAACATCAGTGATTAGCAACAGTAATCTTCATTATCAAAAGTGTTACTGTTCCATAACACTGAGGGTGTTACAGTTCAATGGCTATCAAACTTGTTGTCATGCAAGATGATGTAAAATGATGTGGTGTTCTTGAATTCCATCCATGTTGGAGCTTATTTGAATTTGAATTCAAATCAATCTTTTTGATCAAAGAAGGGTATTGTGGAAATTGTTCCATTTGCATGTGTGCTCCCCTAAGCTTCAACTTTGGCATAGCCAAATCTCTCTCCCTCCCAAGCTTTTTCAAATCCTTCCATTGATTTTTAGCTCCCTGGAAATTGAGTTGCAGATCAAATGCAATTTGAATTTAAATAAATGCCCAAGATTTTACTTTCTCAAAATTGGTTCAAACCAATTTTTTAAAATCAGGAATAATGCAAGGAGTCCAAAACATATTTTTATATGTTTTCCCCTTTCTTTCTGCTCTAGAAAAACCTCAGAAGGAGCCAGGTATTTTTTATTTAGAAAATGCGTGGCTTTCGTTTTCTCTGGAGAAAGGTGGAACTCGGCGCAGTCCACCTGGCCAGCCCAAGCCGCCCTCCTCTGTTTTTTTTCCTTCCTCCCTCTCCCTGGCCCACCTGTCATCCCCCTCTCTTATCTCCTCGCTCTCAACTTTTCTCCTTCGTCACAGGAAATCAGAGAGGAAAGAGGCCGGCGTGGAGCCCTCCCGGCAGCTTCCCATGGCCTCCCCTTTTTAGATGTACCCCTCTTCTCCTCCCCCCGAACACTAGCCATTCTCCCTCTCCCAGCGCCGCCACCTCCCTTCCCCTCTCTTTTCTTCTTCTTCTTCCCCGTGAAGGACGCCATGGACAGGAGGTCCGTCGATTGATTTTTGGCTGCGATGTCCCAATCCTCCCCGCCCTGGTCGTCTTCCCCGAGTCGGTCGTCTTCCTCGTCAACGTCGTTGTCCGCTGCGCTTTCAAACTGCGTTTTTTTCCTCTCCGTCGATCCCGCGACGTCGTCCATGCGTTCGAGCTCGTTCTCGGCCCCCTACCTGTCAGTGATATAGGCGCGGATTCAAGCAATGGGCCAGTGGCCCGGCCCATGAGAGCGAAGCAGTTACCAGCCCGGCTTGCAGGCCGTGAATGGGCTAAGTGAGCCTTGTAACCTGTTGCTTATATATACTCAGTAGCGTGTGAGGTTGTAACCTGGGAAGGAAGAATTGGTCGATCGGCCGGCTTGTAGCTTGATCCAGACAGAGGTGTGGGTGGATGGGAGGATCCTCTGCTAATAAATTGAATTCAAGTCAATTAGCCACCAATTGTCCATAGTTTCTTCTCCAAGTCGGCAGAACCTCATGATCTGCTGACAATCTGGTATTCAGAGCTTAATCCTGGCGCTTCCGATCCACGGCCACCACACGCGTCTTCGACTCCGCCAGCGACGGGAAGCGATGGACGAGTTATCCACGGAAGGGCGCCGGATCTTCGATCTGCTGCGTACTGGTGTCGATGAGGACATCGATCGAAAACTTGAAGATCAGAGGTCTTCCACCATCAGAGAGGTACGCAAGATGTTCGACGAAAACTCTGCTAAATTGGATGGGTTGTTTGCCAAGTTGGAGGGAGTCCGTGATGATCTCAGTATAGATATAGGCCAGATACGCTTGGATGGGGATGTAGAAACCCGAGATTCACCACATGGTAAGGGCGTCAGTAAATCTATGCCGGAAACTCCGGTAGCAGCGGCTGCTGATGCAACTGCTCGGCCTAGTGAATTTACCAAGGAATCAAATGGGAGAGTTTTTGCTTATGTTCCTCCTCCAGTCAGAGGTGCTGGAGAGCCCAGTGTGCCTAAAAAAAATTCTCACCATGTGGATTCTCGTCGTGCTGCAACAGATGATACTCAGTTCGTGGCATGTTCTGATGTTGTTGACTGCTCTCCCTCAGTGTTGCGGCTGGAATTACCCAAGTTTGATGGATCCCATCCCAGGTTATGGCAAACGAGATGTGAAGATTATTTTCAATTCTGGCATATTCCTTCAGGTCAATCGATTGTACAAGCTTCTTCTCTGTTTGAAGGCCCAGCAGCCAGATGGTTAGAGTCAATGCAGCGTCGTGCGCCTAAGGCATCCTGGTCAGAGTTTTGTCATCTCCTTCATAGCCGATTTTCTCGGAATCAGCGTCAAATCCTTATTCGCAGGATGTTTCATATTTCTCAAACCAATTCTGTGGCAGATTATGTTGAGCGTTTTTCTGAATTATATGATCAACTTGCTGCGTATGAGAGTGCACCTGATGATTTGCATTATATCACTCGCTTTTTGGATGGGTTGCAGTCTTCTGTGCGTTTGGCAGTTGCTTTACAACAACCAGCCAGTCTTGATGCAGCTATGGAATTAGCTCTCTTGCATGAAGAGCTTGGATCTTCATCATTACCTCCATTACAGTCGGAGCGACCCAAACATTTTGGTTCACCGTCAGTTCCAGTTCTGGCCAACAAGGCTAAGTTTATGGAGGAAAAACGTTTTCCTGACAAATCTTCTTCAGTGGATGATAAATGGTCAGCTCTTCGGAACTATCAGAAATCAAAGGGGTTGTGTTTTATCTGTGGTGAAAAATGGTCTCGTGACCATCAGTGTAAGCAAACAGTTCAATTACATTTTTTTTCAAGAATTGATTGAGCAGCTACAGGACTCTGAGGACTCTGTTTCAGTTACTGATACTGAGACCACTCCTGAAGTCAATTGCATGAAACTTTCTGCAGCTGCTATGGGTGGACCACCATCTCCAACTACAATGCAGTTGACTATCCTAATTCAAGATCATTCTCTGAATTTCCTAGTGGATTCGGGTAGTACTCATACATTTGTGGATGAAAATTTCATATCTGTCTTGCAAGGAATTGCTCCTTTATCTCCTGTTTCAGTGGCAGTAGCTGGTGTTTCTCAATTGCAGTGTAAATTCCACTTGCCACAGTATTCCTGGAGTTGTCAGGGTTTCGAGTTTACTTCTCATATCAAATTTCTGCCTTTGGGATCTTATGATGGAATCCTGGGGTTGGATTGGCTTAGCCTTCACAGCCCCATGCAGATTCATTGGGAGGACAAGTGGCTTTCCTTTTATCAAAAAGGCCAGTTAGTCACATTGCACAGTCCTGACAGTACTTCTTCTTTGTTTAAAGTAGTATATGTCAGCTCCTTATTGGGAACTGAAGCTATTCCTATTACACCTGAGCTGCAGCAATTGTTGGATAAGTATCCTGAAATCTTTGAGTCTCCTATAGAACTGACTCCTCGCAGAGAGTGTGACCATACTATTCCTTTAATACCTGGTGCTCGGCCTGTCTCTGTTAGACCATATCGCGTAGCTCCACACTTAAAGGATGAGTTGGAAGCGCAGGTTGCTGAATTGTTGAAATCTGGCATCATTCGAAGGAGTACTAGTGCCTTTTCTTCTCCTGTGATTCTAGTAAAAAAGAAGGATTCTACTTGGAGAATGGTCATTGACTACAGGTATCTCAATGCTCTGACTGCCAAGAGTAAGTATCCATTGCCAGTAATTGATGAGTTGTTGGATGAATTGGCTGGGGCTAGTTGGTTTACTAAATTGGACCTCAGAGCAGGTTACCATCAAATCAGGCTGGCTCCTGGAGAGGAATATAAAACTGCATTCCAGATCCACAACGGACAATTTGAGTTTAATGTTCTTTCTTTTGGTCTCACAGGAGGACCCGGTAAATTTCAAGGAGCTATGAATGTTACTCTGTCTCCTATTTTGCGATACTTTGCTTTAGTGTTCTTTGATGATATTTTAGTATACAGCAAAACACTACCAGATCACTTGGTCAATGTTGAGACAGTTTTTCAGTTACTGCAGAAGGATCATTGGAAGGTTAAGCTTATCAAGTGTGCTTTTGGTCAGAGGTCTATTGCTTATTTGGGCCATGTGATTAGTGGAGCTGGAGTTAGCACTGATCCTGAAAAAATTACAACCATATCCACTTGGCCAGTTCCAGCGAATGTGAAACAAGTCAGAGGATTTCTAGGCCTCACTGGTTATTATAGGAAATTCATTCGAAGTTATGGTTTTCTTAGCAAACCCCTGACCCAATTGCTTAAGAAAGGAGTTCTTTTCTTGTGGACATCAGTCACTCAAGAAGCTTTTGAAGCTCTCAAAACTTCTCTGGTTACTGCTCCTGTTTTGGCCTTGCCTGATTTTTCTCATCCTTTTGTTATCGAAACTGATGCCTGTGATAGTGGTGTGGGAGCAGTAATAATGCAAAATGGTCACCCTCTTCCTTATGTTAGCAAGGCCTTGGGTCCCAGAAACCAATCTCTGTCAGTTTATGAAAAAGAGTACTTGGCCATTTTATTGGCAATTGAGCAATGGAGATCTTATTTACAAGTTCAGGAATTCACTATTCAAACTGATCAGAAGATTTTGGCACACTTAGAAACACAACGTCTTCACACTCCTTGGCAACAGAAAGCTTTAACTAAAATGATGGGTCTTCAGTACAAGATTATTTACAAGAAGGGCTCCACTAATTCAGCTGCGGATTCTCTTTCCAGAATACCTCATGATACAACCGAATTTTTTTCCATTACTTCTGTTACACCCAGTTGGTTTCAAGATATTGTGGATTCTTATACAGGAGATCCTAAGGCCCAGGAACTGTTACAACAGCTAAGTACTTCTTCAGTTCCTCCTAAACATTTTACTCTTTCTAATGGCTTAATCAAGTACCAAACTATAATTTGGGTGGGCTCTTCTCCTTCATTGCAAGCCTTGATTGTTAAAGCCTTTCATGATAGTCCCTTAGGAGGCCATTCTGGTTTTCCTGTCACTTCCAAAAGGATTCATGCCTTATTTTCTTGGGTGGGCATGTCTAAGTTTATTAAAGAGTATGTTCAGTCTTGCTTGATCTTTCAACAAGCTAAACCTGAGAAAGTGCCATATCCAGGGTTGCTTTGTCCTCTTCCTGTCCCTACCCAGGCTTGGGAAATGATTAGTATGGATTTTATCAGTGGCCTGCCGCCTTCTGGCAGATCTAATTGTATTCTCGTGGTCATTGACAAGTTTACTAAATATGGCCACTTTGTATCTCTGCAACATCCCATCACTGCTCAGACTGTAGCAGAAGTTTTCATTGACAATATTTACAAGTTGCACAGCATGCCCAAGTTTATTATATCTGATCGAGATCCCATTTTCACGAGCATTTTTTGGAAGTTGGTTATGAAACTTACTGGTAGTGATCTTAAAATGATCACTTCTAATCATCCTGAGACCAATTGTCAGAATGAACGTGTGAATCAGCAAGTGGAGTGTTTTTTGCGCTGTTTTATTAGTGCTCATCCTCACAAATGGTCTAAATGGCTTCCTCTATGCGAATTTTGGTATAATACCAATTGGCATTCTTCATTGGGCAAAAGTCCTTTTGAGGTGTTATATGGTCATACTCCTCGCCATTTCGGTATTTCTGCTTCAGACACGGTTGTTCCCACAGATATTGCTGATTGGTTGGCACAACGCGCTGTCATTCTTGACACTGTTAAGCAGCATCTCGTTCGGGCTCAACATCGCATGAAGTCTCAGGCAGATAAGAACAGAACTGAGCGCCATTTTGCTGTTGGCGACAAGGTTTTTCTGAAATTACAACCGTATGTGCAGTCTTCAGTTGTGCGCCGAGCTAATCATAAGCTCTCCTTCAAGTATTTTGGGCCTTATGTGATCACAGAGAAGATTGGTGCCTTGGCTTATCGCCTGGATCTTCCAGTAAGCAGTCGTATCCATCCAGTGTTTCATGTGTCCCAACTTAAGCGTTGTCTGCTTCCTCCAGTTCAGGTACAACCCACTTTACCTGCTCCTGATGCGCTCCTACAAGTTACTGTTAAGATTTTGCAGCGTCGAGTGCGACATTGTGGTCATCGTACAATTCCACAAGTCCTAGTCCATTGGAGTGGTACTACTGAAGCATCTGCTACTTGGGAAGATCTGGATTCACTGCGCCAGCAATTTCCGCGGTCCTCGGCTTGGGGTCAAGCTTGTTCTCAAGGGGGGGAGATTGTCAGTGATATAGGCGCGGATTCAAGCAATGGGCCGGTGGCCCGGCCCATGAGAGCGAAGCAGTTACAAGCTCGGCTTGCAGGCCGTGAATGGGATAAGTGAGCCTTGTAACCTGTTGCTTATATATACTCAGTAGCATGTGAGGTTGTAACCTGGGAAGGAAGAATTAGCCGATCGGCCGGCTTGTAGCTTGATCCAGACAGAGGTGTGGGTGGATGGGAGGATCCTCTGCTAATAAATCGAATTCAAGTCAATTAGCCACCAATTTTCCATAGTTTCTTCTCCAAGTCGGCAGAACCTCATGATCTGCTGACACTACCAGTGAGCCTCGTGTAGTCCATGTAGGTTCCGCAGCGTCAGGGGTAGTGCGTAGCTAGGGGCCGTCATCTGCCGCGTTTCGGCAGCGGGTGCGAGCTGTGCGTGCCTTGGCTAGTCCACGGTGCGGTGCGCATGTATTTGGCATGTTGCTTGCGTTGCAGCCTACAGTGCACGACCGTGATGGATTTGGGCCCGTCCAGTAGCCCCTGTACGCGAAGCAACGTTGGTCGTGGTGTGTTTCCACCGGTGCAACTCCGGCGAGAGGAAGGAGGCACCTTTAGCATGCCCACGTCGGATCTGAGTTCCAGAGCACACAGGGATGTCACGGGAAGAAGAAGAGGTACATCGGCGAGTCGCCGGAGCCCGGCAGCCGACGCCACGGTCGCCAGAATCCCCGTCCGCGTAATGTCTGTATTTCGGTCGTCAGTGTTCAAAGTTCAGAGAACTCGGGGCCTAGTTTAATTTGTTTCGCAGTTGATGTTGGACAACTTAGATTCAGTAGCGCAGTGGCTACGCTGCTGGGGTTCAAACCGAGAGATCCTGGGTCCAATCCCCAGCCGGCGCAATGAG
Organism: Bromus sterilis; assembly: GCA_950022295.1. Taxonomy (NCBI): domain Eukaryota; kingdom Viridiplantae; phylum Streptophyta; class Magnoliopsida; order Poales; family Poaceae; genus Bromus; species Bromus sterilis. The sequence goes on from OX465596.1 coordinate 180,832,697, forward strand.
TCCCAATTTTTCTGCTCTTTTCCAGTGCAACATAGGATTTGGGCTAGCCCAGATACCATTTTGCCCGTGGGCGCCACCACATAGGCAGCTCCGCGAGGACTGGGCCAGGTCTGGCCGACGCCATTCCAGAGAGGGGTTTCATCTTATCTTTTTTTTACTAGTCTTTTTTTATCCAATCTTCAAAACCTTGTATCATTTGATTTCCAAATCGAATGCCAACATGTTGTACATGTTTTGGGGCAGAAAACTCCAAGGTTTAAGATGGTGTTGTCCATTTTGTATTTTGGCAAATATAAAATGAGATGTGATGCATTCTCGCACGTGCCACCATTTTTTCCCCCTTCCTTTTCAAATCTTTATCGCATGTCAAGTCTTTTTTCGTCTTGTTGATCGCTTATTCTCAACTTCACTTGTCATGTTTTCACATGATAGAAAAAATTTCCACCCTTGTGTTGAAATTCATGTCACACCCTTTCACCTTTGCATCGTTGAAACTTGTCCGGTGTCAACTTTCGTCGACACCTTTCAGTTTCCGGAATCGATAGTTACTTTAACGTGTTATGAATTCTTTTATTCTTTCATGCTGATGCCATGTCATGTAATCCATGTCACTTGCACCTAAAACTTATGGTCATGACCAAGGCCATTAAATTAACAATTGCATATGGGGCATCGTTGAATTGTCGTCACGATCCTCGTTTAGACTTGACTAGCTAGGGTCACACCATGCTATAAACTTGAGCATGAAATCATGCTTGTGCATCTTTGACCCCGATGCTTATTTGTGGTGTTTCTCTTTGCCGGTACCGTACGTTAGAGCATGAGCTTGCCGAGGAGACTTACGTGGAGCTGTCCGACACCGAGCCCGAGGACCCTGCTACATCTGCTCCGTCGACTACCTACCCAGGCAAGGGGGTTTATATATCATTCCTGATAGCTTTCAGCTCGCTTGCCTAGTTGTACTTAGAACGGTTGTTTGATCCTACCACCATATAATTGTGCCTTTCAAATAAACCCAAACAGCCATGATCCCCACCTCCTAGAAAACCTTGTTTCGCCATGTACCTTGCTTGCTTAACCATTGCTTAGTATGTGTAGGACCTTACCTGCTGCTTATACCCGTTGCTGCTTGGTGGATTATCATGCAATTATCAGAAATTGGTTGATAATTATAAATATGATGTTAACTTATATTTGACGAAGGATGAAAGACCGGGCTATTCCCGCCAGGTGTTTTATTTCATTCGAGTCACCTAGGTCCCTAGTTCCAGGTATTGTGTTTCTTGAGCGTGCCTAATCGTGTGTGGGATTCTATGGGGTCCCCTTGTCTTACCTGCCTAGCTCCAAATAGTTCTAGTGGTTGCTCCGAGCTGATTTACCACTTGAAACTCGTGTGTGTCTAGTTAGCGCTCCAGCAGATTTTAAACTACTTGGGCCAGCGAGGATAGAGTTCCCTTGTTGGTCCACACTGGTGATCTAGGGAAGCCCCTGAGTTCATGTGAGGCTAAACCCGACCTTGGCCATATTATACGGTGAGGATAGTTCTCACTCCTCGTTGGTTACCCCAAGTGGAAGGTGAGATGTAGCGTAGCATCAAATTTCCCTTAGCAAAGATGCTAAGGTTGAGTATCGAACCAGTAGGACTCACAGAGATACAAGAAGGTGGTAAAGTGAACAATGGCGCCGTTCACAACCGAGGGTTGCTAACTTAACCTGGACCTGCACACAGATACAAATAACTTTGCTCCCAATGAGTACAGAGGAGTTGTCAATTCCTTCGGCCTTGTTGTTTACAAAGGATTAACGCAAGAGATAATGATAGTGATAGCAAGTGAAAAGTAAACTAAGGATGTAAACAGTGATATGAAGATGGACCGGGGTCCCATGATTTTCACTAGTGATGTCTCTCTCCCAAAACACGATAAAAGTGCTAGCGAGGTAAACAAATCACAGTTGGGCAATTGACAGGATTATGAAGGCACCGCAATGCTAACTATGCTGCAAAGAAAGCAATGGCTCAAAAGCAATGGGCAGTACGCCAAGGTAAGTAGACCGAAATCCATCTGCATCTACTACGAATCATCCACCTTGAGATATCTATCTAGAACATCTCGCTGGTATTAAGTTGTGAATCCCACCCAAAGTGTAAATCCAAAGCAACAGACAACTGCATTAAAAGAACTTTGCGTAAAGTAAACAATCATTGCATCCGCGGATACAAGCACCGTTGTTTTATCCCTGGTGGCAACAGCACATCCCCTAGTCTCATGTGTTTGTCACTCAAGCTAGACATCAAGGGGTTGAACCCAGAATCAAGCATAACGCTCTCTCTTGGAGTTGCAAAAAATGACTTGGCCAAAGTAAAATACGGCAACGGAGAACATGCAAGAATTTACTCAAGAACAAAATATAAAAGAGAAGAACCAAATATATTACTCATCACAATCTGAACATAGTCTCATAATCCATCAGATCCCAACAAACTCAGCATAGAAACGGCAGAAAATTACAAAAGTGCCTCGATCATGTGAGGCAGCTCACGAGGTCTCGAAAGTGGAGGCACAAAGAGGGGAGAGATAGATCACATAGCTACTGGTCACGGACCCGTGGTCCAAGGAAAACTACTCACGGTACATACGGGAGGCGTCCATGGCTATGGATGGTCTCCCGGAGGGGGTAGCTTCTCCCGGCAGGGTGCCGGAGCAGCTACTCCAGGCAGCCCCGATCTAGAAACGGCGGTGGCGGCGGTACAGAGGCGAGATCGCGAAAGAGGAGTTCTTCTCAGGGGTTTCCGTCACGGGGGGTAAATATAGGCGAAGGGGGGCACCGAGAGGGGCCACAGGGCAGCCAGGAGGCTCCTTGGCGCGGCCTAGGGTGGGGCCGCGCCAGGGACCCTTCTGGAGTCCCTGTGGTGGCCCCCCTTTCCTCCTTTGGTGTTTTCGGAAGCTTCCGTGTCGCTGATTTTTTATCTGATTTTTCCGGATTTTTTGGAGCACTTTTAATGGCCGGAAAACCTGAAATACAAAAACAGCAGAAAGTAGCAACTGGCAGCTGGGTGCACTGGGTTAATAGATTAGTCCAAATATGCTCAAAAGTGTATGAAAGTTCAAGAAAAACATGGCAAAGTCACACAAAACATGCATGGAGCAAGCAGAAATTATAGATACGTTTGGGACGTATCACCATACGGTGGAGGCCGATTTGAGAGCGTGGCCAGCTTTTGAGTTGGATGTTGATATGTCCAAAACGTATCTATAATTTCATCTTTCTCCATGCTTCGTTTGGGACGTATCAACATCCCCAAGCTTAATTCCTGCTCTTCCTCGAGTAGGTAAATGATAACAAGCATAATTTCTGTGGTGACATGCCACACAACCATAAAAGAACTTTGTAAGTAAAGCAATCAAATCATGCAATTCAATTCAAGTCTTAACAAGCAAGAGTCTATATTAGCATTGACACAAGCAACAAAAGAACAAAAGGTGCAAGAGCTCTCGCTGTCCGTGACTCGAATGTATTCAGATGGTGTTTGCGTGCAAGCAAGGGACTGGGAAAAAGAGAGAAAAAAGGTTGTTGAGAACAACTATCTACTAAAGTTTCACACTTAGTCTCATTTGGATTCTTATCTTGACTCGTCCCCAGACCACTAGCCAGGTACAAGTCAAACCGATCCACTCCCTTTCGATATTTTGAGCACTCATGCAATGGATGAGCGTGAGCAAGAAAGTTGACACCTAAAAGGCGAAACAGAAAGAAGGTGGAGGAGGAAGACAAAAAGGTGTGAAAGGCTCACATCAATGAGGACAATCATAGGCGAGAGAAGGCCATATGATAGATATGATGTGAGGAGTAGGGATTGCCATACAACGGATGCACATGTGAGCTAAAAGATCTCCAAGGGAACTAGTGGGGGTGCATCTAACTTGCTTGCTCAAGAGGACCTAGAGCTCGTTTGAGGAGGCTCATCATTGGAATATACAAGCCAAGTTCTATAGTGTGAAGGTCCCCACATAGCTATATGCATGATGATGATCTCTATGGAGTACAAGGGATAGAGGATGAAGTACTAGTGTGGATCTCTCAAAAGGAATAGTAGTGTGCCCCCTTCTCTCTTTTTATTTTTATTTTTCTCTTTTTCCTATTTTTTGTATTTTTTTGGTGGCCTCAATGGCTCTTTCTATTTAACTCTCATTTGTCCTCTTTGGGATCTTTCGATTTGTCCACTTTGGGATCTTTTCCTCACTTAAGGGGCAACACTCTATATTTCACAATAATATAGGAGATATTTCACACTTTACAAAGGTACTCACATAAAGAAGATATAACTATCATGATGCAAAGGTATGACATGAGGATCAAGTCATGAGAAGATGGACGTTGCATGGCAATGTATCTCGGAAAGGCTATGGAAATTCCTTGTAGGTAGGTATGGTGGCTGTTTTGAGGAAATATATAAGGAGGTTTATGATGACCGAGCGTATCGTGCCAAGGGTTTGGATGCACCCGCGAAGTATGTGCCAATTCTCGAGGTGAGAAAGGGCAATGCACGGTACCGAAGAGGCTAGAAAAAGTATAGGTGGGTGGAAGTGCCAACTTTCGAATACTCACATTAGTCCGAAGAACTCATGCACTTATTATCGGTAACTCTCAATCTAATCAGGGGGTTCACAAAGAGACAAGTAACCCGAGGAGGAGTGTATGGGGGTTTGGTTATCCTTGCGCATCCTCGACTCATCGTACGTGAGTGTACTCTAATATTCGAACCCTCCAGAGGTTAGTGATCCATCTAGTAGCTATAGTTCTCAACAGGGGTTTTTGGTTTTAGAAAAACACACGGATTACCCAAAATACGACATCTATCACTAATAGGCTCGAGCTCTTGACACCAAAAGTTCAAACATTACTCTAGTCAATACCTCAAAACTATTGCAAGATACTACTACAAAGAGAAAAGCAACTTCAAGTACCTACTTCTAGTCAAGACACAAAACTCAGTGCAACAGGCAAACTCTCTAACAAGATAAAACATGCAACCTATAGAAAGTTCAACCTAAAACAAAAGAAAATCTCTAGAAAAACTAAAGCACTACAACTAAACAGAGCAGTAGCTAAGAAAAGAAAAAGAACAACTCACAGCTAAAAGAATAAGCAAGCAAATCCTATGAGGAGTTCTAGTTCATGCGAAGCGTGTAATTATCCCACACAAAAGAGTAAGCTGGGGTCTAACTTGTTACTACAGCAAACAAATCAAAACAAACCTAAGAAAAGTAAAGAGCGAGACGCTCCAAGCATAGCACATAATGCATGAAGTGATAAAAATATAGTGCAGCGAGGAACGAACTGATAATTGTTGATGGAGAAGGGGATGCACGGGGGCATCCCCAAGCTTAGACGCTTGAGTCTCCTTGAATATTTCTTGGGGATGCTTGGGGGCATCCCCAAGCTTGAGCGCTTGACACTCCCGAATTTTATTTCATCATCTTTCATCGCGCACTTGAAAACTCCCTTCATACATAACTCATTGTAGACTGATTAGAGAGGTTAGTACCCTAATAAAATATATTTTTCTCTACTATAAATAAAGATTATCTTGAAGAGCTACTATTTCCCAAGATTGCCAAAAAGTTTTTGCAAAGAAAAAGCAAACTTAAGGTTTGCAAAAGTAGAGAGAGACAAAACGTGCCAGAATCTGTGAAAAACAGAACAGCAGATAGAAACGGATTTTTTAGGGATACTTATGGAACTCAAATCAAAAAACTCAGCACATACGCAAGTTTCGTAATTGTATAGAGCACGTTTTTTAAAACTTTCAGCTCAAAAAGATGAACTGGGATTTTTCCATGATTTTTCTAGTCACGAGGACAGAATCTGTTTTCTGGACAGCATGTCACAACTTTTACTTCCCTTGTCGTATGAGGCTATAAAAGGCACAAAGCTTGAAAAGTAAAGATACAATGATGTTTCTACAGTAGTAACAATCATCAAGACCACTAAGAACAGAAGAAAAGAAAAAAGAAAAACCTAAATTCGTTGTGGGCTGCCTCCCGAAAGCGCTTTTTTAGAGCCATTAGCTAGGATTAAAGCAGAAGATCATGTCTTTTCAAGAGAATAACTAGCTCGTGTGACGAAATCAAAAGGTAACTTAATCTTTTTCCTAGGGAAATGTTCCATCCCTTTATTGAGAGGGAATTTGAATTTGATATTCCCATCTTTCATATCAATAAAGCACCAACTGTGCGAAGAAAAGGACGTCCCAAAATAATTGGACAAGAAGGTTCACATTCAATGTCCATAATAGTGAAATCAACGGGAACATAATTGTCATTGACAATGATAAGAACATCGTCGATCTTCCCCAAAGGTTTCTTTACGGAAGAATCAACAAGACGAACACCAAAAGAACAAGAATTAAAAGGTTTCAATTCAAGCATATCATACATTCTTTTGGGCATAACAGAGGTACTTGCTCCAACATCACAAAGAGCATAACAAGAGAAGTTGTTCAATTTGATTTTTATCATAGGATCCCAACCATCTTCTAGCTTCCTAGGTATGGAGGCTTCTAGTCTAAGCTTCTCCTCCCTAACTTAGATTAGAGCATTGGTGATATGCTCTATGAAGGCAAGATTAAGTGTGCTAGTGTGGGGGTCTCTAGACATCTTGTGTAGGAAACCAATAACTTCAGGTAAAGTGCAGTTGTCAAAGTCTAGGTCACTACTATCTATCAAGGAGGTAGTGATATCATTTAGGATCACTTGTTTGAAAGCCTCTACGTTCATAGAGGTTTCTTCATCTATGGTTGAGGTGGTAGCATCACCATTGATAGGTCCAGTGGGACGAGGGGTGTGATGGGTGCTAACAGTTTGGACATCCTCAACTACTTGGATAGTGGCTATTGTGTGGTAGATAGGAAGGATCTTAATTCTTTCTTCTTCCTCTTTTTCTCTAGCCCATCTTTCTTTAAGTTTAGCCATCATCCTAATGTTTTCATTGATTTGTAACTAGATAGCATTAATAGGAGTGACCTTACTCTCCTAAAGGGGAGAGGTTCTAATTTTTAACATCTCAACATCAAGGGCTAAGTTATCTACCTTCAAATAAAGATTGTCTAATTTAGCTAGTTTTTCTTCCACATTCTTGTTGAAGGCTTTTTGGGTAGTGATAAAGTCTCTAAGCATACTCTCTAGTTCAAAGGTGGGGTTATTGTTGCTAGGGTAGGTGTTGTTGTTCCCATAAGTGGATGGAAACGGTCTAGGATTACTAGCAAAGTTGCCCCTATAAGCATTATTATTGAAGTTGTTTCTAGAGATAAATTTCACATCTACTTGTTCTTGAGCAACCAAAGAATTTAAAGGAACATCCTGAGGATCAATAGGAGCTTGCTTGCTAATTAGAGACATGATAAGGTCAACATTTTCATGTAGAGAGGAGATCTCCTCGACAGAATTTACCTTCTTACCAGTTGGAGATCTTTCGGTGTGCCACTGAGAGTAGTTCAGCATCATCTCATCAAGTAGCTTTGTGGCAGCACCAAGTTTAGTTGACATAAAAGTTCCTCCCACGACCGAATCTAACAGGTTCCGCTAGGTAAAGTTCAAGCCTGCATAAAAAGTCTGGATAACCATCCAGGTAGTCAGTACATGTGTGGGGCAGTTCTTGACAAGTGTCTTCATACGTTCCCATGCCTGGTCAACGCGTTCATTATCCAATTACCTGAAATTCATAATGTTACTCCTCAATTGAATAATTTTAGCAGGGGGATAGTACTTCCCGATAAAAGCATCCTTGCACTTATCCCAAGAATCTATGCTATTCTTAGACAAGGATTGAAACCAGATTTTAGCTTCATCCCTTAAGCTTAACAATTTCACCATCTAATTCTTTGTACTTTTGCATATCACAAAGCTCAATAAAATTATTTAAATGCAAAGCATCATCATCTCTAGCACTAGAGAATTGATCTTTCATAACAAGGTTTAGCAAAGCAGGTTTAATCTCATAAGAAGGTGCTGAAGTAGCAGGTGTAGCAATAGGAGTGCAGATAAAGTCACTGTTGTTGTGACTAGTGAAGTCACACAACTTGTTGTTTTCATTGGAACCCATAGTAGCAGCGGGTATTTTTGGTATTTTTGATAAGGGACACAAAAGTAAAAACTGAAAGGTAAACTAACAAGACTAAAAAGCAAAGATAAAAGATAGTGTGCAACTCCCCTATCTTGTAGACCAGAAGGGTCCCCGGCAACGGCGCCAGAAATTGGCTTGATACGATGAGGACAGTTCTCACTCCTCGTTGGTTACCCCAAGTGGAAGGTGAGATGTAGCGTAGCAGAAAATTTCCCTTAGCGAAGATGCTAAGGTTGAGTATCGAACCAGTAGGACTCGCAGAGATACAAGAAGGTGGTAAAGTGAACAATGGCGCCGTTCACAACCGAGGGTTGCTAACTTCACCTAGACCTGCACATAGATACAAATAACTTTGCTCCCAACGAGTACAGAGGCGTTGTCAATTCCTCCGGCCATGCTGTTTACAAAGTATTAACGCAAGAGATAATGATAGTGATAGCAACTGAAAAGTAAACTAAGGATGTAAACAGTGATATGAAGATGGACCGGGGTCCCGTGATTTTCACTAGTGATGTCTCTCTCCCAAAACACGATAAAAGTGCTAGCGAGGTAAACAAATCACAGTTGGGCAATTGACAGGATTATGAAGGCACCACAATGCTAAGAAAGGAAGGGCTCAAAAGCAATGGGCAGTACGCCAAGGTAAGTAGACCGAAATCCATCTACATCTACTACGAATCATCCACCTTGAGATATCTATCCAGAACATCTCGCTGGTATTAAGTTGCGAATCCCACCCAAAGTGTAAATCCAAAGCAACAGACAACTGCATTAAAAGAACTTTTCGTAAAGTAAACAATCCTTGCATCTGCGGATACAAGCATCGTTGTTTTATCCCTGGTGGCAACAACACATCCCCTAGTCTCGTGTTTATGTCACTCAAGCTAGACATCAAGGGGCTGAATTCAAAATCAAGCATAACGCTCCCTCTTGGAGTTGCAACAAATCACTTGACCAAAGTAAAATACGGCAACGGAGAACATGCAAGAATTTACTCAAGAACAAAATATAAAAGAGAAGAACCAAATATATTACTCATCACAATCTGAACATAGTCTCATAATCCATCAGATCCCAACAAACTCAGCATAGCAACGGCAGAAAATTACAAAAGTGCCTCGATCATGTGAGGCAGCTCACGAGGTCTCGAAAGTGGAGGCACAAAGAGGGGAGAGATAGATCATATAGCTACTAGTCACGGACCCATGGTCCAAGGAAAACTACTCACGGTACATACGGGAGGCGTCCATGGCTATGCATGGTCTCCCGGAGGCGGTAGCTTCTCCTGGCAGGGTGCCGGAGCAGCTTCTCCAGGCAGCCCCGATCTAGAAACGGCGGTGGCGGCAGTACAGAGGCGAGATCGCGAAAGAGGAGTTCTTCTCAGGGGTTTCCGTCTCGGGGGGTAAATATAGGCGAAGGGGGCACCGAGAGGGGCCACAGGGCAGCTAGGAGGCTCCCTGGCGCGGCCTAGGGTGGGGCCGCGCCAGAGACCCTTCTGGAGTCTTTGTGGTGGCCCCCCCTTACCTCCTTTGGTGTTTCCAGAAGCTTCCGTGTTGCTGATTTTTTATCTGATTTTTCCGGATTTTTTGGAGCACTTATAATGGCCGGAAAACCTGAAATACAAAAATAGCAGAAAACAGCAACTGGCAGCTGGGTGCACTAGGTTAATAGATTAGTCCAAATATGCTCAAAAGTGTATGAAAGTTCAAGCAAAACATGGCAAAGTCACACAAAACATGCATGGAGCAAGCAGAAATTATAGATACGTTTGGGACGTATCACCATACAGTAGAGACCGATTCGAGAGCGCGGCCGTCTTTTGAGTTGGATGTTGATACGTCCAAAACGTATCTATAATTTCTGCTTGCTCCATGCTTCTTTTGTGTGATATTGCTATGATATTGATGCACTTCCATACACTTTTGATCATATTTGGACTAACCTATTAACTCAGTGCACCCCAGTGCCAGTTCCTGTTTTCTGCTGTTTTTGTATTTCAGGTTTTCCTATTACTTAAAGTGCCAGAAAAATTCCGGGAAAATATAGGAAAAATCAGCGTACAAGAAGCTTCGGGGAGAGCCCAATCGGGGCCAGAGGGGAGCCAGGGACTCCACTCTTTAAGATAGGGGAGTTGCACACTATCTTTTACCTTTGCTTTTTAGTCTTGTTAGTTTGCCTTTCCAGTTTTTGCTTTTGCTTTTGTGTATTTTTGAAAAACCAAAAAAATTAGTTGCTTTTTGTCTTTGCCTTTCTCTGCCTATTGATGTTATCCTCACCATGGGTGTGGAACCACCCAAATATGGTAGGATGGACATGTTTCATTTGGATCGTCTTCGATCAATTTGTGCTCGCGCTAGAAACCTAACCGACTTGGTTGAGGGAAAATCATTGGATGATCATGCTCATTATATGCGACACCTCTTATATCAGAAAGGGAAACACTTATGCGATCAAATACAAACTTCTCACTGCTATGCTGAATCTTTGTGCCACATTTATGATTTTACTTGCTGCTCTAGAAAAGACCGTAAACACCTTCCTTTCCAATGTTAGTTTAATGAGAATGAGATCCCATCTTCTTATGCTAAAGGTGTTTATGATTACTTTGATGTTGAAAAGATTGAAGAGTTTATTGCTTTTAAGGGTGCTTATGAGATTTCTTCTTTGATTGAAAAGTATTACGATACTATTCACAAGTCTGAAAATTTTGCAGTGCTTCAATATTTCTTTGAGAATTATGTTTGCAATGATTATATTGAGGATTTTAAAAATAAAATGTTTGCTTCCCAAGAAGAGGCCAATTGTTGCTATGATGAGGAATCTTATGATTCAGAGGACTCACTTGATACATCCCTTTCTGATGAACTTAATACTTGCTTTGTTGATGTCCAAGATGCCACTATGGATGATGCTTACAAAGATGAACTTGCTATAGTTCCTTATGTTAATCATGAAATTGTTGCTATTGCACCCACACTTGATTGTCTATTATCCTTTTGAAATCTCCGAATCATATTCTGGAGAATTTTGCTCTTATTAAGGCTCATTGTGATGGGTTGCATTTATCTTATGATTCCAATGACTGTATTGAAAAAAATACACATGATCTTGTAGGTCATGAACAACATGCTTTATGTGATAGTTATATTCTTTATGTTGTTCATGATGCTACTGAAAATTACTTTGAGAGAGGAAAGTTTGGTTGTAGAAACTTCCATGTTACAAAAACACCTCTCTTCATGTTGAAAGTTTTGAAGTTGTTCTTCTCTTACCTTCCTATGCTTGTCGCTTTGTGCTTCTTTGATTTATTTTCTTATAAGATGTCTATGCATAGGAAGTGGGTTAGGCTTAAATGTGTTTCATATTTGCTTCTTGATGCTCTCTTTTGCTTCAAATCCTTATTCTTATGAGAGCATCTTTTATAATCTTCTTGCCTAGCTTAAAGGCATAAAAGAAAGTGCTTTTGGGAGGCAGCCCACAACGAATTAGGTTTCTATTGATTTTGTTATGTCTTGATGTTTGTTACTATTGTAGAAACATCATTGTATCTTTAATTTTCAAGCTTTGTGCTATTTATAGCCTCATATGACAAGGGAAGTGAAAGTTGTGACATGTTGTCCAGAAAACAGATTCTGTCCTCGTGACGGGAAATATAATATAAAACTCCCAGTTCATCTTTTTGAGCTGAGTTTTTTACACAGCGTTCTCTATACAATGACGGAACTTTCGTATGTTATGAGTTTTTTTATTTGAGTTGCAGAAGTATCCCTAAAAAAATCTTTACTACATGCTGGTCTGTTTTTCACAGATTCTGTCATGTTTTGCCTTTTCTTCGTTTTGCAAACCTTAAACTTGCTTTTTCTTTGAAAAAACTTTTTGTAAATCTTGACAAACATTAGATCTTCAAGAATATCCTTATTTCTAGTAGATAAAAAATAATTTATTGTGGGTACTAACCTCTCTAATCAGATTATGATGAGTTATGTATGAAGGGAGTTTTCAAGTGTGCGAGGGAAGATGATAAAAGAAGATTCAGGAGGGTCAAACGCTCAAGCTTGGGGATCCCCCCGTGCATCCCCAAGAAATATTCAAGAAGACTCAAGCATCTAAGCTTGGGGATGCCCCCATGCATCCCTTTCTCCATCAATAATTATCAGTTCGTCCTTCGTTCCACTATATTTTTATCACTACATGCGTTATGTGCTATGCTTGGAGCGTCTTGCTTTTTATTTCCTTTTTAGTTTTTTTAACTTTGCTTGATGTTCATAACAAGTTAGAACCAAGCTTTGTTTGTGTGGGAGAGAAACACGATCCACTTCACCCTAGAACACAACATAGGATTTTCATGCTTATCTTTGTTGTGTGTGTTCTTTATCTTTTTCGTAGCTGCTGTCATGTTTAGCTCTTAGTTTTCATGCTTATCTTTTTAAGAGCTTTTGTTTAGTTTGTTGCTGGAACTCTCTTGAGTTTTCACGTTTATCTTGTTTAGATAGTTTTACTGTTGCACTGAGTTTTGTGTCTTGACTTGAAGTAGGTAATTGAGGTTGCTATTCAATTGTAGTAGTAACTTGCAATAGTTTTGAGGTATTGCCATGAGTAATATTTGAACTTTTTGTGTCAAGAGCTTTAGCCTATTATTGATAGATGTCGTATTTTGGGCAATCGTGTTTATTTTCGAAAAACTTACAAAATTAGTTGAGAACTTTAGCTACTAGATGGATCGCTAATCTTTGGAGGGATCGAATATTAGAGTACACTCACGTACCATCAGTCGAGGATGCGCAAGGATAACCAAACCCCCATACACTCCTCCTCGGGGTACTTGTCTCTTTGTGAACCTCCTAATTAGATTGAGAGTTGCCGATAATAAGTGCATGAGTTCTTCGGACTAATGTGAGTATACGAAAGTTGACACTTCCACCTAGCCATATTTTTCTAGCCTCTTCGGTACCGTGCATTGCCCTTTCTCACCTCGAGAGTTGGCGCATACTTCGCCGGTGCATTCAAATACTTGGCACGATACGCTCTGTCATCTTAAGCCTCATTATATCCTTCCTCAAAACAGCCACCATAACTACCTATCAAGGCATTTCCATAGCCTTTCCGAGATACATTGCCATGCAAAATCCACCTTCTCATGACTTGATCTTCATGTCGTACATGCTTTTGCTTGATCGATGAGCCGCATGCTAGTTGGGCCTTGCCCTAATCATTGCTACATGACCCGCTAGTATCATTGCATATCCTGCTACACTAGCAGAGGCATACATTTGCATACATCATGATAGTTTCATTTTCTTTATGTTGAGTACGTTTGTAAAGTTAGAAAGATCTTCTATACTTATTGTAATATATAGAGTGTTTCCCCTAAAGTGAGTAAAAGATCCCAAAGAGGACAAAATCAAAAGATTCCAAAGAGGACAAAATCAAAAGATCCCAAAGAGGACAAATGAGAGAAATAGAAAGAGCCATTGAGGCCACCAAAAAAATAGAAAAAATAGAAAAAAGAGAAAAAGAAATAAAAAGAGAGACGGGGGCACACTACTATTCCTTTTGAGAGATCCACACTCGTACTCCATCTTATATCTTGTACTCCATAGAGATTATCATTCATGCATATAGCTATGTGGGGACCTTCACACTATAGAACTTGGCTTGTATATTCCAATGATGACCCTCCTCAAAAGAGCTCTAGGTCTTCTTGAGCAAGAAATTTGGATGCACCCCCACTAGTTCCCTTGGAGAGCTTTTAGCTCACATGTGCATCTGTTGCATGGCAATCCCTATCCTCACATCATATCTATCATTTGTCTTTCTCTCGCCTATGATTGTCCTCACTGATGTGAGCCTTTCACAACTTTTTTTTTCTTCCTCCGCCATCATTTTTCTCTCTTTGCCGTCCTAAGTGTCAACATTCTTGCTTACGCTCATCCATTGCATGAGTGCTCAAAATATCGAAAGGGAGTGGATGATTTTGACTTGTACCTGGCTAGTGGTCTGGGGATGAGTCAAGATAAGATTCCAAAGAAGACCAAATGCGAAACTTTAGTAGATTAAGTTCTCAACAATAAAAACTATGTTTTACTCTCTCGTATATCCCTATCCCCTTTCTTGCACACAAACACCATTTGGAGACATTCAAGTCACGGACAGCAAGAGATCTTGCACCTTTATGTTCTTATGTTGATTGTTTCAATGCTAATATAGACTCTTGCTTGTTATGACATGAATCGAATTACATGCCTTGATTGCTTCACTTAAAAGTTCTTATATGGTTGGTAGCATGTCACCACAGAAATTATGCTTGTTATCATTTACCTACTCGAGGAAGAGCAGGAATTAAGCTTGGGGATGTTGATACGTCCAAAACGTATCTATAATTTCTGCTTTCTCCAGCTTCTTTTGTGTGATATTGCTATGATATTGATGCACTTACATACACTTTTGATCATATTTGGACTAACCTATTAACTCAGTGCACCCTAGTGCCACTTCCTGTTTTCTTCTGTTTTTGTATTTCAGGTTTTCCCATTACTTAAAGTGACAGAAAAATTCTGGGAAAAATATAGGAAAAATCAGCGTACAGGAAGCTTCGGGAAGAGCCCAAGTGGGGCCAGAGGGGAGCCAGGGGTGGCCCAGGAGGCCACCTAGCGCGGCCTCCCCCTAGGCCGCGCCAGGAGAGGCGCCTGCGGCACCTGGTCCACCTCTGGCTGCCCCCCCCCTTCGCCTATATATCCCTCTCGTCCCAAAATCCTCGAGGACAGAACCCTTTTTCGCGATCTCTCCTCTGTTCCGCCGCCGCGCTACCAAGATCGGGAGCACCTGGAGCCCTCTTCTCGGCACCCTACCGGAGGGAGGAACCACCTCCGGGAGCTTCTCCACCACCATGGATGCTTCCCGGATGAACCGTGAGTAGTCCACCTTGGACCATGGGTCCATGATCAGTAGCTATGTGATATTCTCCTCCCCTCTTTGTTCTTCATGGTTTAGACCTCGTGAGCCGCCCTACATGATCGAGGCACATATGTAATCTTTCTGTTGTTGCTATGCTGAGTTTGCTGGGATATGATGGGTTATGAGACTATGTTTAGATTGTGTTTGAGTAATATATTTGATTCTCCTCTTTTATATTTATGTTCTATAGTAATTCTTGCATGTTCTCCGCTGTTGTTTATTGCTTTGGCCAAGTAGTAGGTAGTGACTCCAAGAGGGAGCGTTATGCATGATTGTGGGTTCATGCCCCCTGATGAGTAGCTTGAGTGATAGAAACATGAGTCTAGGGGATGTGTTGTTGCCACAAGGGAGAAAACAACGGTTCTTGTACTTGAGGGTGCAAGGATTTTTTTACTTTACGCAAAGTTCTTTAATGCAGTTGTCTGTTGCTTTGAGTTTACACTTTGGGTGGGATTCGCAACTTAATACCAGCGAGATGTTCTGGATAGATATCTCAAGGTGGATGATTAGTAGGTAGATGCAGATGGATTTCGGTCTACTTGTCTTGGCGTACCGCCCATGCTTTTGAGCCTCTTCCTTTCTTTATAGCATAGTTAGCATTGGTTTGCACACATAATCCTGTCAATTGCCCAGCTGTAATTTTTTTACCTCGCATGGCTATTTTATCCTCTTTTGGGAGAGAGACATCACTAGTGAAAATCATGGGACCCCGGTCCATATTTCCAACACTGTTTACACCCACTATTTATTTTCTGCTTTATTTTCTTTTCTGTTGCTATTGCTATCATTATTATCCCGTGCGTTTGATCCTTTGTAAAAAACAAGGCCGGAGGGATTGACAACCTCTCTGAACTCGTTGGGAGAAAAGTTATCTGTTGTGTGTGCAGGTCCACGTCAACCGCCTAATTGCTGGCGCCGTTGTCACCTTCCTGTCTTTATCGGAGTCCTACTGGAGACAAACCTTGGTATCTTCACCGAGGGAAATTTTCTGCTGTCTACATCTCAACCTTCCACTTTGGGTAACCAACGAGGGGCCAAAATCCATCAGATGTCGACTCACCGAGGGCCACCCAGAATTGTGCGTTGTTAGTTAGAGGGACTCGGACGTTCCGGAGTTTCATGCGTCTTCCCACGCCAAGCGGAAATCGGGCGTACATGCGACGCCTATAATGGGCAGTTGGTACACCCCTTCAGGGTTAAATCTTTTCAAAAAGTCGTGTCCGCGGTTATGGATGACTTGAGACCTACTCCTTGTTCATAGAATAACATCAACTTAATCATGAATAAAATTGCCAACGTGTGAGTTGCCTTGATTGCTCTTCTTCGTCCGGAGCGACAAACAATGGACAAGGTAGTGTTATGTTTTGCGTAAGTAGGTGGATAGAGACTTGTTGATGTGATCATCAACGAATTCTTGGATCTTTCCTGACGAGGGGGTGACCCCACGACTCATACATGTAAGGCTACCTGGTGCGTATGAAGATAGAAGGCCCGCTGGGAAGCTATGACAAGCCCACGATTGGCCCAACCAAGGACCGACGTAGGAGTCCGCGACCAGTATGGAAGGTGCAACTTGGCATACAAGGCAATACTAGAACTAGGAAACTATCTCTGTAACCTAGTACGGACTCCCCGAGACCTAGCCCAGTATATAAAGGATGGGAGGGGAGACGTCCATGACAACACAATACGCATCTACTCATCTAGCCTTGCGAGAACTCGCCTTGGCCTCCACTGTAATCGCCCCCTCACGCAATAATATCGAGCAAGAGGTGGTTCTCCTGTTAGCCGACGAGTATCGTCCAACCTGTGCCTTCTCTATGACTAACCCAGGGTCCCTGACCATGGGATTTTCCTCGGTTGATCCCCGTCAATTGGCGCCGTCTGTGGGAACTACGCAGGTTGGAATCGCGATCTCGGCAGACTCGTCACCGGCACTCGTCAAAATGGCAACTCCATCAGCACTCATCGACTCCACGGCCTGAGTAGACTCCGATCTATTCGGACCCCTCGGTTTCATGGCTCACCTCTCGGCCTTTCGACCGGCCTTCGCCGACTTGTGCACCAGTGTCAACTTGATTTTCAGAGCATACCAAATCTACATCAACCATTGGGGAGTCCTCCGTCTCACGGATCGCGCTCGAGAACCCGCGACAGCAGATCCTACATCAGCAATCGAAGCAGCACCCGCCCGCGTGACAACTTCGCGAGTCAGCCACGACTCCCAGCCCGACTACTCGAGTGATCCATGGAGGAAGTGCAACATGCACACAAGCAAGACGAGAGTCAAGGCACTGTCCCAAGTGTTCATGGCAGACGTCCATGAGCCAACCGCAGATGACAAAAGCCAAGATGACGACCCGAGCAATCGCCGACACACTCGCTCGAACACCAAAAATAGTGATCCCAACAACACCGGCCAGGTCACCGTCACACTTGGAGAACCAGGAACCATACCAAGGAAAATATACAAAGGAACGGAGCATAGAAATCACAGGAGAGACGAGCCAGAAAGCAGCAAGCATCAGACCCCAGGCATGGCGAAAGAGGACCATCACGTAGAAAAAATCTACCTGTCCAAGGAAGCAATCGCCAGAATAAGAGATGTAGTCAAACGCGACAAACTACTCCCGGAGAACGCAACACGAGACGAGCTCAGAGCATACAACAAGCTGGCAAGTGACGCCACCAAGAGAGCAAGACAGCAACGCCTAGAATTAGAGAAGCAATGAAAAGCTTCCATCGACCGAAGGAACAACCGCAGGCCATCTCCCAGAAGCGACTCCTCCGACTACGACTCCCCCATCCGAGTCAGATCCAGATTCAGTAATCTGAAACGCACCGACAAGAAGAGGGTGGCCCGCAAGCTAGATGACGACTTCAAGCTAGAAGAGGACAACGATGAGGAACAACAACACACGCCAGCCGAAGCCCTTTTAAGTGCCCAAGAATACCTATCTCGTGCTCAGAAAGGCAAGAAAGGAAGCTTAGATCGCAACACAACGATGGCACACAAAATAATGAAAGACGTCATCTCGGCCCCCAAGAGAGCCGGCGCAACACGAGTCCCCGCGCGAGTAGACCCCGGACAGGGATCCCAGTTCACTCGACGACGATAGCAGCGACGACTGGCGCAAGCGCCCAAACAAAAACAAAAACAACGACAGCGACGACTACAGCAACAGACGCAACGGCAATTGGCGAGATGCACGCGACGACATAACACAAATCAAGGTCAACCGCTGAAGGCGAAGGCGAGCAGCCCGCGAAGAGTACTCGGACGAACAAGCTTCAGACGAGGACATCGAACCATGCGGAGCACTGTGCTTCGCATGATCCATACGGGAAACAAGGATGTCGAAAGGTTTCAAGCTAAACTCTACAACGCACAAGGACGAAGGGCTGGAAGAGCCAGAAGCATGGCTCGACGACTACCTAACGGCCATAAAATTCCAGCGCGGAACCAATATCACAGCGATGCAGTACGTACAACTCATGCTTGAAGGCTCGGCACGACACTCGCTGAAGAACCTACCACGAGGATCAATCAGCTACTGGAAGAATTTCCGCAACGCCTTCATCGAGAACTTCAAGTCCACTTACAAACGACCGACATCAATCGAGGAGCTGAGGGCATGCAAACAAGGATCCAGAGAATCCCTGCGAGCATACATCCAGCGATGGACCATACTCAAAAACTCAGCCGAGGACATATCAGACGAAAGCGCAATAGACGCATTCAGGAGGGGCTTGCAACGCATCGACTTCAAGGAACAACTCGCGCATATGAAGGTCCGAACACTCGCACGACTGCTAGAGAAAGCCAACAACTAGGCAGACGGAGAGGACTCCGTATGGAACGAATCAGAGATACAGATAGCGCGCTCAGAATGCGACTACGACTACCACACCAGCGACAAAGGATTCGACAGAAGAAGAAAGCGCCCGAGGCGTAACTTCTACGACGACAGAGGACCCGACATGGTCGCGGCCGGCTTCCCGGATGACAGAGAAGGCAGACATCGCGACGACAAGAGAATACAACACAGGGACAACCAAGAAGCACCCCAGGTTCAAAAACGGGATTGGAGAACAAGACAACCACGAGATGACGCCCGAGCATATCGCTCGGCCAAAGAGCAGCTCGACGGACCGTGCACAATACACGGGTTCAGAAACGAGCGTGGAGAGCTCAGATCAGGACACACACTCAGGAACTGCAGGCGATTCATCGAGCTCTCAGAAGAAAAAATCCGATCCACAACAACAGCAGCACAGCCTCTCGCAAGCGTGGCAGTCGGGATCATCACCCACAACGCACCACCAGCACCCGCAATACCAGCAAGGCAAGTGGCAGTAATCCAAGAACGAAGCACGTAACCCGAGCAAGAAGAAAAATACCCAGAAGCGCACGGCAGGATCTACATGATACAAGAAGGAATACCATCAAACAGGCAGCAGAAGCAGGTCACCAGACAAGTTTTCCTCGCAGTCTCCTCGCACCCTGCCGTCCCAGAATACTTGCGCGGGTCCGAGACCGAAATCTCCTTCTCCCGAGAAGACCACCCGCCAGCTATCCCGCGCCCGGGACACGCCGCATTAGTACTCGAAGCAAGAATCGGAAACTACGACATGTCATGGGCCTTCATGGACGGCGGCAGCAGAACAAACATCATATTCACCAGAACCTTGGAAGAAATGCTCATCCAAAACTCAGCAGTGGAAGCTTCAGGCACAACGTTTCATGGAATCATGCCAGGGAAAGCAGTCTACCCCCTTGGAAAAATAAGTCTCGAGGTGGTTTTCGGCAGCACGAGCAACTTCCGTAAAGAGACATTGGATTTCGAAGCAGTCAGCTGGAAATCACAATACCATGCCATCCTAGGGCGCCCAACCTTCGCGCGTTTCATGGCAGTGCCACACTACGCCTACCTCAAGATGAAAATGCCAGGCCCGCGAGTAGTGATCATAGTCAGCGGTAGCTTCGTCAGATCCGACCGTTGCGACAAAGAGTTCCACAAAATATCAGAAACCTTCGGAGCACACCAAGCCAGCGGAGCCACAGCATCAGTGGAAGAGGCCCTACCATAGAAGAAAAAGGGAGCCACAACAATCTACCGTCCTTAGGGCTACTAAGCCATCGATACAAATAAAGGGGCTGTCTTCAAGCAGCAGCCACCCCTCCGTGTAAGAAACAAAAGGAAATATATTGAAAATATTCTTCCAAAAAATTATTTCTGCTCATTGGCACTCGGGGGCTCGCCGCAGCAGCCACCCCCCGAGGCGTTCTTCGCATACGCAACTCTAAAAAATTGGCACTCAGGGGATCGCCGCAGCAGCCACCCCCCGAGGCGTTCTTCGCATACGCGACTCAAAAAAATTGGCACTCGGGGGCTCGCCGCAGCAGCCACCCCCCGAGGCATTCTTCGCATACGCGACTCAAAAAAATTGGCACTCGGGGGCTCACCGCAGCAGCCACCCCCCCCCCCCCCCCGAGGCATTCTTCGCATACGCGACTCAAAAAATTGGCACTTGGGGGCTCGCCGCAACAGCCACCCCCCGAGGCATTCTTCGCATACGCGACTCTAAAAAATTGGCACTCGGGGGCTCGCCGCAGCAGCCACCCCCCGAGGCGTTCTTCACATACACGACTCTAAAAAATGGCACTCGAGGGCTCGCCGCAGCAGCCGCCCCCCGAGGCGCTCTTCGCCTATGCGACCTTAAAAATAGCAAGAGGGGACCCCTTGCCCAGAAACTCAAGCAGCCGACAAGACAAGCCTATACCACGCAAGATTTATTTACAACAGATGAACAAAGCAAAGCAAAATGGAATAGCAACACACGTTGTCCAGCAAAGGAACCAGCGACAAGCAAAAGGCTAATCCCCAGGCTCTGACTTTACTTTGCACAGAGCACCCAACCGGCGGTCATTATCTTCGACCACCCACTTCACAACTTCATTCGCAGGATTATCCGCCACGGCATAATGGTTGTCGTCCATCGGCTGAGCTCGACCACCAGGAGGACCTCGAGCTGCCAACATAATATCCACCCCCGGCCAATGACTATGGACAAAGGCAAAAGCACAGCGAGCCCCTGCATAAATCTGGTGATTAACTACGCATCGGAGATCCGCAGGCTGGGAGAACATCCGACAAAGCTTCTCAAGAGAAGAAGGGAGGATCCAAAGGGTAAAACTCAGCGCAAATCCTGCCAAAAACTCCGCGGCAGTACTCAAGAGCCAGCGGTTCCCTCTCAACACGCATCCGCAAAATGGCGAACACCCGAGCACGCACCCTATCCATCCAGAAAGGATTATTGCTTATTGGCTTCTCGCCCTTCGTTGGTTACCCCAAGTGAAGGTTTGAGATGCAGTGCAGCAGCAATTTTCCCTCGGTGAAGATACTAAGTTTTGTCTCCAGTAGGACTCCAGAGATGATAAGTAGGTGTCAGCGGCGCAACTGGCGTGGACCTGCACACAGACACAGATAACTTTGTTCCCAACGAAGTTCATAGAGGTTGTCAATCTCTCCGGTCTTGTTGTTCACAAATGATAAAACGCAAGGGATAATGATAGCAACTTGAAAGTAAATGAAGAAAAGTAAATATAGCTTGGAATCAGTAATGAGGATATGGACCGGGATACGTGATGTTCACTAGTGATGTCTCTCTCCCAAAAGACGATAAAACTGCTATGCGAGGTAAACAAATTACAGAAGGGCAATTGACAGGATTATGAACGCACCGCAATGCTAACTATGCTACAAAAGAAAGGAAGAGGTTCAAAAGCACGGGCAGTACGCCAAGATAAGTAGACCGAAATCCATCTGCATCTACTACTAATTATCCTCCTTGAGATATCTATCCAGAACATCTCGCTGGTATTAAGTTGCGAGCCCCACCCAAAGTGTAAACCCAAAGCAACAGACAACTGCATTAAAAAGAACTCTGCGTAAAGTAAACAATCCTTGTGACCGCGGTCACAAGCACCGTTGTTTTCCCCCTTGTGGCAACAGCACATCCCCTAGACTCATGTTTATGTCACTCAAGCGTGTCATCGGGGGGCATGAACCCACAATCTAGCACAACGCTCCCTCTTGGCGTCACTACCTACTACTTGGCCAAAGCAATAAACAGCAACGGAGAACTTGCAAGAATTACTTAGGAACAAAAATATAAGAGATAAAAACCAAATATATTACTCTATCACAATCTGAACATAATCTCATAATCCATCAGATCCCTCCAAACTCAACATAGCAACAGCAGAAATATTACAAAGGTGCCTCGATCATGTAGGGCAGCTCACGAGGTCTAAACAATGAAGATCAAAGAGGGGAGGAGAACATCACATAGCTACTGATCACGGACCCATGGTCCAAGGAAGACTACTCACGAGACATCCGGGGAGCATCCATGGTGGAGAGGAGACTCCCGGAGGTCAATCCTCCCTCCGGTAGGGTGCCGGGAAGAGGTCTTCTGGTGCTCCCGATCTTGGAAGCGCGGCGGCGGCGGAACAGAGGCGAGTTCGCGGAATAGGGTTCTTCTTCTGGTGTTTTCCCGTGACGTAGATTAAATAGGCGAAGGGGGGCAGCCAGAGGTGGACCAGGGGCCCCAGGCGCCCCCCTGGCGCGGCCAGGGGTGGGGCCGCATCGGGTGGCCGCCTGGCCCCCCTCTGGCCCCTCCCGGGCTCTTCTCGAAGCTTCCGTCACGCTGATTTTTTATCTGAATTTTCCCGAATTTTTCTAGCACTTTTTATATGGGGGAAAACTGAAATAGAAAAACAGCAGAAAACAGGAACTGGCACTGGGGTGCACTGAGTTAATAGGTTAGTCCAAATATGATCAAAAATGTATGAAAGTGTATCTAGATCATAGCAATATCACACAAAACATGCATGGAGCAAGAAGAAATTATAGATACGTTTTGGACGTATCAATTGTTCGCTTGCACAACCGGGTCCTCCAGCCGCAACAACTCAGACTGTATCGCCTCTTCTTCCTCGCGAGAACTCCCAGCAAGCACTTCGCAGCAAAGAACAGGGATAAGCCGCAAAGCATAAAGAAAAGAACCCGCGCAGTCGAGCGGTCGAAGAAAATATAAACTCACCCTTCAGGAGATCAGACAGCTTCATCATCCAAGCTGCCAAGCCATCCAAGACAGCCTCAGCACGTTCACGTTTCGAGCGATGAACCGCAAAAACACCTTTCAGCCGAACGATCTCACGCTCGGCCTCTTTCAGCCTCAAGCAAACAGACTCGTAAGCACCCTCACGAGCATCCTCCTTCAGCAAATTCCAAGCCCGAGAAACGCCCGGGATGGCCTACCGCAAAGAGAAACAAGTCAAAGGAAACAAGGCAACAAGCAGCACAAGAAAGCAAAGCAGGTCCATGAATTAGATCCGCCGTCCCGCAGGAGGCACATTACAGCGGAAAGTTTTCAAAACAAAAACATGTTCACCCTAATCCTCGGCTGAAGAATTTTTCGCCTCCATGACCAGTTGCAGCTGGCGGGTCAGCCGAGTAGCTCGAGCACTCTGCTCGTCCGTGTAATCAGGAAAACTATCCACCATGGAATCCTCAATAGGGAGACCAGGGCCCAGAAGAACAACAATAGACGTGGCAAGCCCACTCACCACATTCTCACGAACCAAGCCCTCCAGCTGATCACCATCAGGACCGAAGGCAGCAACCAGAGAATTGAGACCCTCAGGACGCTTCTCCAATTCTGGGAACATATGCTCATGGAGAAGCTTCAGTAGAGTTGAAGCCCGAGCACAGACATCCCCAACAGCTACAGCAGCGCCCGAGATAGCATCTACAGAACCACGGAGAACACCCGAACCCGCAGCAGCAACCTCCACCGCCCCAATATCCGCAGAGCCTCGGAAAAGGGAAAAAGATAAAAAAATCCAGCAGCCTCAGAGACAAAACCAGTCCCAGTAAACGGATGACAGGAAGAGCCCACTCACCAGTCAAAGATGCCACCAAATCCTGCAGGCGCTCGCACTTAGCCTTCTCGGCCTGGAGAAAGTGCTCCTCCACCCGCCGCAACCGCTCGAGTTCGCCATGCTGCGTCTGCAGCTCCTTCTCCTTGGACTCCAGAGCAGCCTGAAGCTCAGCAAGCTCCTTCTTGGTAGCCTCCGTCCGCTTGTCAGCACCCTTCTTACGGCCTACGGGACAAAACATTAGTCAGGCAAACTCAATCAGCAAAGGAAACAAAGACCAAGAATCAGGATCTCACGTCTCATAGCAGTCAAGCTCCCCTAGACCGAGTCATGAGCACGTCGCCACCGATCAGTTTCAGTCAGCACACGTTCGCACATTCAGAATAAAGGTTGTACCCAAGAAAATACATCAAGACAAAAGCATAGGAAAGAAGAAAATCAAAGACTACAACCAATCACAAATGATTGCTTGCAGCCTCGGGGGCTACTCCCATTGGGAGCACTACCTTGCTCCCAATATGTATAAGACCGACAAAAGCAAGACCAAAATCATAGACTACAACCACTCACAAGTGATTTCTTGCAGCCTCGGGGGCTACTATTGCAAAGCACAACACCCGAAACGCCAGAAGCACCACCATCACTCGCAGGCA
The DNA here is from genome assembly GCA_950022295.1 of Bromus sterilis. Taxonomy (NCBI): domain Eukaryota; kingdom Viridiplantae; phylum Streptophyta; class Magnoliopsida; order Poales; family Poaceae; genus Bromus; species Bromus sterilis. Next base: position 180,857,375 of record OX465596.1, read on the forward strand.
CGAGATCAGCATCAGTCTCACCAGGTTCATCGAGTATATCCGCATCTTCAGGCTGCGGCGGATTATTCAACAAAGGGGTGTGGCCCTACAGATCAAAGAAACATCAGCAATCAACAGAAACGAACTAACACTACAAACAAATAATTCAGGACAAGTACCTGGGGAAGAGGCAAGTCGGCAGAGTAAGGACGAACAAGGCTTTCTTTCCCAATGCTCGTGCACTTTGTGACTTGCTGAACCCGGGCCAAAAGGTCGTCATCGAAAAAATCCTCGGATGAACACCTGGTCGAGTCATCAGGACCAGTGTATTGCCACATGGGACGCACCCGATGCTGAAGCGGCTGGACACGTCTCTTGACAAACACGGAGATAAGCAGACCGCCAGTCAATTCATCCTTCAAAGCCGTAATCCATTGCAAAAAAGGTTCCATGAGAGACGCCTCGCGAGCAGACAAAGGATGTGCCCATGAAGACCGCTTGACCGCCCGCGTAGCAGGATCGAAAGGGGACAGACCAAACCGCTGACCCTCAACGCACTGGTCCTTCAGATAAAACCAACTCCTCCGCCACGAAAAGACGGAGTCCAGCTTCTCCAGATCAAAATAGGCAGATTTCTCCTTAATGGAAATACCCACGCCCCCAATGGCATATTCAGAATTTGTCCTCTTCACATTGAAGAGACGTTTCCAGAGGCCCCAATGGGGATAAATCCCCAAAAAAACCTCACAGAGCGTAATGAAGCAAGCAATGTGCAGAATCCCATTGGGAGTCAAATCATGCAGTTGCAATTGATAGGCGCAAAGCAACCCCTGGAGAAAAGGATGAATGGGAAGTGCAAAGCCACGGGAAGAAGCTCTGAAAGCATACCCGTTCATCTGGACGGGGCGCAGGAACCTCCTCATCCCTAGGAATCTGGGCGGCACCATGCACCACCATGTCGTCAGCCACCAGCTCATCTAGATCTTCAGTTCCAAAAGCAGAGCGCTCCCATCTGCCGGTCATCCTCACCGACTCCTGTGTTGCACTACGGGGACGCTTGGACATAGATCTTAACTAGAAAGCCGCACGAAAAGACAGGCGGGAGGCAAAGAACAATGAAGGAAGAAGAAAGAGAGGCAGAGAAGGCAATGGCTGGGTGAAAACCTAAACAAACCAGACCCCCCGGTATTTAACAAATAGCCAGAGCAAGCAAATCGACACCACTCGTTTTGGAATCCATCAGACGTGGCACGATCCCACGATAGCCGAGAAACATGGAAAACTCAACTGGCGCACTAACCATACCGCCCACCGCGCGCGAAATACGAGGGCCATCATCACGCAGCGCAAAATTTTTGGGCAACAGATGTCAAGTCACTTCATTTTCACTTGACATGGCGACCCAACCTGTCAGGCGGACCAGCAAACGTCACACCTCAGCAATGCGTCTCAAGCACGCATCTTCGTTCAGCATTCATCTCTTTACAAGCTTTTTCATATTATTTCAAAAAATCTTTTACTCCCATTTGGAGTACCTTTATTCGAGTTCAGGTGCTCCCTCACCCAGAAGGCAAAGATGTGCTCGAGTGATCACTCGCACCAGCAGAAACAACATACTCTCAGAGTTCGGGTGCTCCCTCACCCTGAAAGCAGTAAAGCATTCGAGTGACTACTCGCACAAAAGACTTAGCAATTCAGCAAACATGACTTACTCGCGCACTCGACGACATTCCGAGTGGGCGCTTTCTTATTTTCCTCGCCCGAGTTCACTACAAAAACTCCGCGAGTGACAACTAAAACAGCTCACTTGATTGTTTATTCCAAGTGGGTGCATCGCTAACTAGGCTCCGCGCCTCTACAAAAACAATTATGCCTGGGCTACAACACACTGTACCCAGATTCCACGCAAACTTAGCGTGTAGGTAAGACCCCACTGCGCAGAACGGCCGGGCCGGGACTTGCCGCAGAGAGATTTCACTCCCGACCTTTTCCATGCGCTCGCATGATAGAAAGAGCCGAGCGGATGCGCTCAGGCTATGTGCTTAGACTGGCAACAATTGATCCTATAAGACCTGCAGCGGCATGAATTTGCTTGACACCGGTCGTTCCAAGTTCATGTCGAGGGACGTGAGTTTGATTGGGATACTGTGGTATTTGTCACTAGCACAATTCACCAAGGCTCGACCAGTCGACTCCTTGGGACCTTTCAGCTTAGCAATCCCTCGAAACAGATATTTTCATGGCTCAAAACTGCCAGCGACCCGTGGCGATGCCGCGCCTACGGACAATAAAGCGCAGGTGAATTCGAGTCCCTGCGCGACTCTTCGAGTCCCCCAGGCACTCGGGGGCTACTGACGAGGGGGTGACCCCACGACTCCTGCATGTAAGGCTACCTGGTGCGTATGAAGATAGAAGGCCTGCTGGGAAGCTACGACAAGCCCACGATTGGCCCAACCAAGGACCGACGTAGGAGTCCGCGACCAGTATGGAAGGTGCAACTTGGCGTACAAGGCAAGACTAGAACTAGGAAACTATCTCTGTAACCTTGTACGGACTCCCCGAGACCTAGCCTAGTATAGAAAGGCTAGGAGGGGAGACGTCCATGACAACACAATACGCATCTACTCATCTAGCTTTGCGAGAACTCGCCTTGGCCTTCACTGTAATCGCCCCCTCGCGCAATAATATCGAGCAGGAAGTGCTTCTCCAATTAGCCGACAAGTATCGTCCAACCTGTGCCTTCTCTATGACTACTCCAGGGTCCCTGACCATGGGATTTGCCGGGGTTGTTCCCCGTCATTTCCTTACTCTAAATAGATCGTAGCCCCTCATGTATGCTAGTGCGGCTGCAACTTCAACCACTATCCTTTCCTTACAGTGAGAAGTTAGTTATACTGTATTGATATATTCTCACCCCTTGTGTCTTTATTTCACGTTATGTGAAAACGATTGGATCTTCAGACTACTACTTCGACACAAACACCGACAAGTACTTCGTGGAGGTTCCGCCGGAGGAGGATGACGACGAATTCGCACAGTAGACCTACAGTTGGGTTTCGACGATCTGCGGGTGGACGACATGTTTATTTGTAGCCCTCTCTAGGGAAATTTGCATCTTGTCCGTACTCGGACGTGTGTGACTTTTGAGATGATGATGTGATGTACTGTTGGACCATGAGGTCTCTGAATGATGTAATAATACCATTGGCAACTGTATGCCTTGGATCTATATATTTATGTCTTAGTTTATGTTCATGCACTTATCACCTGTTGTCGAGAACCCGGAAGCGAAACGAGTGCGAGTTCGTGCGCTGGTGGCTAGTTATGTGCTCCCATCTCAAGTCGGATGCGAAAGCGTCTAACTCGAGATGGTACCGCATGGCGGGCCTTACAACTTGGTATCAGAGAAGGACTGAATGTAGGAACATTTACTAGCCTGAGTAGAGTCTAGAAACTATTTTGTAGTTACTAAGGAAAAATCAGAGAGTAGGAACTCTTTCTTTTTCTTCTTACCCTACCCTCCCACCCCCTTTCCGTGAGGAAGTGAAACGATGTTTTCTCTCTACAACTCGTCTTATTCAACAAATCTTGGTTCACGTTTACATGGGACTCCAATTCCTCTATAATTCTTTGCTAGCGACGAGAAGGGTTGGCGTACGTTGAGAACACTGAGCCGCCACTTGGGGTTGTCAACTCCACCTCGCTTACGGCGTACCTCAGGTGAAACTCTTGTACAAGTATGGTTGGCATCCTATGGATGTGGTTCCTCCCCCTATAGGAGACCGCTTTGGCGGGCCGCTCAGGGTAGATGTCTCAACGTTCAGGTCTTCAACCACTCGTATATATTGTTGTGTGCTTGCTAGCAGATTATTATCTTAGATTCGGATGATCTTGGTTTGGGAATTCAAGTAGCACCTAGCTTTCAGACTTTCTGGGTTAACCTTGGTGGATATTCAGCTTTCGGCTTCCTCATACCTCGCGAGGAAGTCTTGTTGTTAATTTTGCATTATCTTGTGGTTTCATCAATTGCTGCAATGTTCTCATAAGTGTACCTGTATACAGGATGCCGAGAGGGAATATGCTGCCGCCGAAGAACCCTATCCTTGGGGAGGTTGTGGCCGCAGTGGCTTAGGGCACAGCTGCGATCATGCAGTTGCTCCAGAACCAGACAACCCAGAGGAACGATCGACCACAGCACACGACCCTGCAGCAGTTCCTCGCCATCAACCCCCTTAGGTTCTCAGAGGCTCGAGGCCCGCTGGAAGCGGATGATTGGCTGGCAGAGATCAAGAAGCACGTGAACGCGAACACCATCAGGCCAGTCGACTACGTCACCTTTGAATCCTTCCAGCTCCAAGGTGTAGCAGGCAGCTGGTACACTACCTACAAGGCCAACAGAGGCGATGTTCTGATCACTTGGGAGGACTTCGTCAGAGACTTCAGAGCAGCGCATATTCCAAGTGGCTTGATGGACGGGAAGCGTGAGGAGTTCCTGGATCTAAGACAGGGTGAGAGGTCAGTCCAGGAGTACAACCTGGCCTTCGTCAGGCACGCCAGGTATGCTCCAGAGGAGGTCTCAACAGAGTCCAAGAGGATTGCCAGGTTCCGCGGGGGTCTCAACACAGATATCAAGTATGGACTCACCCAGTGCAACCCTAAGCTGTTCTCAGAGTTCGTCGACAGAGCGATCCGATAGTAGTCAGCTAAGGCAGATTGGGACGTAGAGAGAAAGCGACAGAGAGAGTACAGCTCAGCAGCGATGGTCCACAAGAAGCCAAAGACCTAGGTCACAGAGGCACCACCACAGCGACAGCAGTTCCAGCCGAGGGGGGCACTTGTTCGTACTTTTGCCCGCCCTCCCGTCCCAGTACAGCAGGGGCCTCACTCTACACCACCACACGCGAGGCCCCTGCCGAGGCACTATTCCACCAAGTGCACCGACCCACGCTTTGCTCAGCTCCCACCGCCCCCACCTCGCTCTACTCCGAGCAATGCGATGGTGCGGGCCCAGCCACATGCAGCTCGAGTCAACAACGTGATGATGGCAGATGCTCAGATGTCTTCAGAGATTGTGATTGGTAGGTTGCTTGTTAGTTAAGTTCCTATGATTGTGTTGTTCGATACCGGAGCTTCTCATTCCTTCATTTCCAAGTCCTTTGCACGTTCCCATGATCTTCAGTCAGAGATGTTGACTTCGCCTTTGTCCGTTTGTACTCCGGGCTCCAAGTTGAGTTCAGCTGTCAGAGTTCCAAATGTTGAGATCCAGATTCAGGGTGTCATTTTCTCCGCCTCCTTGTTCTTGCTTCCTCGTTCCAATATCGATGTCATCCTGGGCATGGATTGGCTTGTGCAGTACAAGGCCAACATTTATTGCCCGACCAGATCCGTCAAGTTGACACATGAGTCCGGCACAGCAGTGATATATCCAGCTGGCACCGGGTTGGCGTATCTCAATGCGCTGAACGCAGGAGTCACACCTTTGCTTGAGGAAGTCAGGATTGTGTGCAAGTTTCCGGATGTCTTCCCAAAGGATTTTCCAAGTATTCCTCCAGTTTGAGCTATTGAGTTCATTATCGAGTTAGAGACGGGTACACAGCTGCTTTCTCGGCATCCGTACAAGATGTGTTCGGAGGAGTTGATTGAGCTGAAGAAGCAATTGACACAGTTGGAGAAATTCGATTTCATCCGCGCGAGCACTTCCCCTTGGGGTTCCCCAACTTTGTTTGTGAAGAAGAAATATGGGACTAGCCGCTTGGTCCAGGACTATCGTCGCATCAACAAAAAGACCATCAAGAACAAGTACCCTTTACCCCGCATGAATGACCTGTTTGAACAGCTTCATGGGGCAAAGGTGTTTTCCAAGCTTGACTTGCGGATGGGCTATCACCAAAGTCGAGTTCGAGAAGAAGATATACCCAAGACCGCTTTCAGCACACATTATGGACTGTATGAGTTCACAGTCATGACGTTTGGCTTCTCAAACGCCCCTCCAACCTTCATGAGAGCTATGAACTATTTGTTCCAAGAGTGGCTTGATGTCTTTGTCATCCTCTACCTCGATGATATACTTGTGTATTCAAAGTCAGAGGCTGAACATGAGGAACATCTTCGCTTGGTGCTGCAGAAGTTGAGAGAGCACCGATACTATGCCAAATTCTCCAAGTATGAATTTTGGCTCGACAAGGTCAACTTTCTTGGCCATGTCATTTCCGCAGAAGGTATCGCGGTTGATCCAGTGCGAGTCCGCACTATTCAAGAATGGGCTCTGCCAAAGAATGTGAAGCAGCTAAGGAGTTTTCTCGGCCTCGCCAGCTATTGCAGGAGGTTCGTGCGGAATTTCTCCAAGATCGCAAAGCCAATGACAGAGTTGTTGTGCAAGGGCAAGCGATACACTTGGTCACCGGATTGACAGTCATCCTTCGAGGAGTTGAACAAGAAGTTGACCACAACTCCAATCCTAACACCGCAAGATGAGTCACAGCCTTTTCAGGTCTTCTGTGATGCCTCACTGCAGGGGCTAGGCGGTGTTTTGATGCAAGGCAAGAACATTGTGGCTTATACCTCACGGTAGTTGAAGACAAGTGAGAGGAACTACCCCACGCATGACTTGGAGCTAGCAACAGTCGTGCATGACTTGATCATGTGGCGACACCTCCTCTTAGGGAGGAAGGTGTATGTGGTCACAGACCACAAGCGTCTAAAGTACTTGTTCACTCAGCCCAATATGAACTTGAGGCAAAGAAGGTGGCTTAAAACCATTACTGAGTACACAGTTGATATTTAGTATACGCCTAGGAAGGCGAATGTCATAGCTGATGCTCTGAGCCGCAAGGGCGATTGGAATAATATCCAGGTGCAGAAGATCCACCCTGATTTGTGTGAGTCCTTTCGCATGCTCAATCTCAAGCTAGTTCCAGCAAGCTACCTTGCCAACCTTGTGGTAGATCCCACTATCCATGAGAGGATCCGTGAAGCTCAGTCTGGAAGCCCAATGATTCAAAAGATCAAGGAGGGTATTGCGGCCTTAGTGCCCAAGTATGGTTGCTTTTCAGTGCATAATGACGGCAGCGTGTTCTTCGAGGAGAGAGTTGGTGTTCCCAAGGAGGGAGACCTTAGAGAGGTCATCATGAAGGAAACCCATGATTCCAAGCTATCGATTCACCCTGGCAGTACTAAGATGTATCAAGATCTCAAGCAAATCTTTTGGTGGACTCATATGAAGCGGGATGTTGCCCGTTTCGTGTCTTAGTGTGATGTCTGCAGGAGAGTGAAGGCACAACACCAGAAGCCTGCAGGGCTACTCCAGAGACTTGAGATTCCGGAGTGGAAATGGGATCACATAGTGATGGATTTCATCACAGGCTTCCCTTTGTCGCAGAAGAAGAACAATGCCATCTTTGTCGTCATTGACAATCTTTCCAAAGTTGCCCACTTCTTTCCAGTGAAAGACTCCATTTTTAGTAGCCCAGTTGGCGGATTTGTATATCGCAAGAGTTGTATCTATGCATGTCATCCCAAGAAGATCAGATCTGATAGAGGCAGCCTTTTCACGTCCAAGTTCTGGCAGGCCTTCCAAAAGGCGATTGGTATGACAGTGTTGTTCAGTACCACTTATCACCCTCAGACCAGTGGACAAGTTGAGCGTGTGAATCAAATCCTCGAGTACATGCTTCGAGCGTGTGTCATCTCCTTTGGCATGAAATGGGAGGAATGCTTGCCGTATGCTGAGTTTTCTTACAACAACATCTACCAGGCAAGTTTGTAGGAAGCACCCTTTGAGGTGTTGTATGGTCGGAAGTGCAGGACACCTCTAAACTGGTCTGATACCAGAGAAAGGCAATTTTTCGGTCCAGATGTGATCCAGGAGGCAAAGGAAAAAGTGAAGATTGTCCGAGAGCACCTCAAGGCAGCACAATCAAGGCAGAAGGTCTATTATGACAAACGGCACCGAGGTGTAGCTTTCCAGATTGGCGATTTGGCATACCTAAGAGTGTCTCCATTGAGGGGAACTCACCACTTTGGAATAAAAGGAAAGCATGCCCCAAGATTCGTCGGGCCCTTCCGTATCCTGGAGACTAGGGGACCTCTTGCCTTTCGGCTTGAGCTTCCCAGAAGTCTATCGATGGTGCACGATGTGTTTCACGTGTCCCAGCTGAAGCAGTGTTTCAAGTAGCCATAGCAGGCCGTTGACTTGGGCGACATCCAGTTGAGTGTTGATCTTTCGTACTCAGAGCGTCCAGTCCGTGTTCTTGAGACATTCGAGCGCAAGACACGCAACAAGACCGTCAAGTTCATGAAGGTATAGTGGTCACATCATTCAGAGAAAGAAGCGACTTGGGAGCATGAAGATCATCTCCGTTCCGAGTATCCAGAGTTGTTTCATGATTAGATCTCGGGACGAGATCCTGCGTTGGTAGGGGAGAGCTGTAACAGCCCACCAGTGAAATTACTATTCATGTTGTAATTTTTCTTTGTCATATGGCTATCAAACTTTGTGACATGCAAGATGATGTAAACTGATGTGGTCATCTTAAATGCCATTTATTTTTTAGCTCATTTGATTTGATTTTGAATTCAAACTTGGTGGCTAAAGAAGGGTGTTTGATGAGTTTTACCATTTGCATGTGTACTCCCCTAAACCCCAAATTTGGCATAGCCCAATCTCCCCCATCCTAAGACTTTGAAAAACCTTGCACCCATTTTTAGCTCCCCCAAAAATGTGGGTTCTTATTCAACGTGAATTTGAATTCAAAATGGGCTCCACATTTTTTTTCTCAAGAGTTGGCCAAACCAATTTTAGAAAATGGGGAATATTGCAAGGATTCAGAAACATATTTTTAATGTTTTTATCTTTTGTCTTTCGCTCTTGAAAACTCTTGGGATTTTCTGTTATTTATTTAATGGGAAAATCGCTTTCTTTTTCTTTTTTTCTTCTGTGGATTAGACCACCCGCGGCCCAGCCCACCTGGGCTTCCTCTTCTTGGGCTCTAGCCCATCTCCGAACCGGTATGCTGGGGGCATCCTCCGCCGCTGATCTTCCCATCAGAGGGCTATCCTCCTTTCTTCTTTCCACCGTGGCCAAGTCCCCCCTCTCGCTCTCTCTCACGGAAACTGCCACGACGACGGTGGAGCCCCGGAGCCAGCGAGAGGCTCTCCCCCTTTTATAAGCCACGCCGGTGACGCCCTGGAACCCTAGGAGCCCATTCCCCCCTCCATCTTCCTTCGCTGCCGCTTCTTTCTTCCTCCTCGAGTTCCCCTATTTCACCATAGATTCCGGTGAGTAGCCCCGAATTCGTCGTCATCTTGCGCCGTCGACGAGCGTGGGCTCGTGGGTGCCTTCCTGCACCCCCTTGCGACCTTTCACTACCCGCAGATAGGATCTAGGAGACGCGATCCGCCCCCAAGTCATCGACGTCCGCTGGAGTTCCCCTTTCTTCCCCGACGCCGGCACGTACGACACCATCCCCTTCGGCTTGCTCGAGGTCGTCTCCGAGACCCCCCCCCTAGGTGAGTTGTGACCCCTCCGTCGACCGTAGTTCCTGTGCAACTCCGATCCCGAGCGTCCCCTAGTATAAATCATTTTATTTATTTAAAAGGCCAGTGGGGCCCTGCTGTTAGCCACACAAAGATATTTTAATAGTTATATAATTAATCTAATGGCCTACGGTCCACATGTCATAGAGACAGATTTAGTTAATTATTTTATTAAGTTATTTAGGGGATTAAGTGGGATGGGCCCACATGTCCACACAGGGGGTTATCCATTTATATTAATTCACATTTTATTTGAGGGGCATGAGGACCCACTGTCATAGGCAAATGAGCTAACCAACACGGGGGTTTATCTCTAACTTATTTTAATTAGGAGGGGGTAGTTAGAAGGGGGATTAGCCCCTAATTATATTGGGTCAGCCCCACTGTCAGTGAGAGAGGGGGGTGACAGGGATGTACCCCGGAAAATCCCATGGTCAGGGACCCTGGGTTAGTCATGAGAGGCACAGGTTGGATGATAGCTCGTCGGCTAACAGGAGGATACGTTCCTGCTCGATGTTATTGATTGGAGATGGCGATTACAGGGGAGCCAAGGCTAGTGCGCACAAGGCTAGGGTTACATATTGTGTATTGCTTGATCTCGACGTCTCCCCTCCTAGCCTTTATATACTAGGCTAGGTCTCGGGGAGTCCGTCTGGGATTACAGATGAGGTTTCCTAACTCTAATCCTGTACCGCACGGTAAGTTTGCACCTTCCTTATGAGTCGCGGACTCCTACGTCGGTGCCACTAGTGGGCCAAGGCTGGGCCCAGGCGGCATCTTTGTGGGCCTTCTGTCTTCGGGTACACCGGGTAGGCTCATCCATAGGAGTCGTGGGGTCACCCCCTCGTTAGTAGCCCCCGAGTGCATGGGGGACTCGTAGAGGCGCGCAGGGACTCGAATTCATTCTTACGTCGATTTTGATGTATGCACGGTTCAACCGCGGGTCGCTGGCAGTCTGGGGCCATGACAAAACCTGTTTCGAGGGATGCTAAGCTGAAAGGGCCCAAGGAGTCGACTGGTCGAGCCTTGGTGAATTGCACTAGTGGCAAAAACCCTAGTAGCCCAATCAAACCCATGTCCCTCGACATGAGCTTGGAACACCGGTGTCGAGCAAAAGTCAAGCCGCTGCAGGTCTTACAGTGATCAGTTGCCGCTAGTAAAGTTCATAGCCTAGGCGTGTCCGCCCGCCTTTTTCTATCATGCAAGCGCATGGGAAAGATTGGGAGTGAAATCGCTCTGCGGCAAGTCCCAGCCCGGCCGATCTGCGAAGCGGGGTCTTACCTACACGCTAAGCTTGCGTGGCATCTGGGCACAGTGTATCGTGTTCCAGGAATATGTATTTTTTATTGAGGCGCGGAGCCTAATTGATAATGCACCCACTTGGAATAAACAATCAAGTGAGCTGTTTTAGCAGTCCTTCGCGGAGCTTTGCTGAGTGCTCGGGCGAGGAGTAACGTAGAGGAGTATTTGCTCGGGAGGTCCTCGAGTGCTCGGGTTCATAGAGGTCTATGATTAATCACTCGAATGTCGCTTTTTCTCTCGGGGTGAGGGAGCACCCGATACTTTGGGACCGCTCGATTTGGCGAGTGCAGGTCTGCTTATCTTCTGTCGTGGTGAGGGAGCACCCGAAACTCTCATGGGTGCGAGTAATTCCTCGAGCACGTCTTTCCTTTAGGTGAGGGAGCACCTGAAACTCTCATGGGTGGATAGGCTCCCGATGGGAGTTAGATATATTTGAAAAATGTATGTAACCATGAAAAGGTGGTTCTTGCAGGGTTTTATTTCCTGTGCGTTGCCCCTTTGATTTACCTCTTGTTGGTGAGGATAATTATCTCCTTGCAGGAGGGCCGTCAAAGATGCTCTGTCTGCTAACCGTCGTGTCTTCATGACCGGTCATAATGATGGTTGTTGGTGGCGTGCTGCAGCCGCCTGTTGAGTTATCGATGCGCGTATTGAAAGCACGCGAGATTTGACGCGTCCAGCGCACAGTGCCGCCCGTGTGAAGGCATCTTTTGTCTCGGAATTCAAATCACCCGGCATGCTTGGTCTTTGAATTTATTGCTGCCGTCGCCTGGGCTTCTGTGTGCCCTTGGGGTTCTGCTATAAATAAGCCCCTTTCCTTCATCTGGCAGTAGTGTTCATCTTCTACCTCTCTAGCTCCTCTTCTTCATCTTCTCATGGGACCAAAACGTGGTGCAGGTATGACTAGCCGCGGCCGGGTTCTCCATGGTCGCGGTGGTCGTACTCCACGCTCTTCTCGCGGTGGCCGTCGTGGTGCACCGTCGATGCCTTCCTCCTCTTCCTCGGAGGAAGGCTTTTGGCGCTATGATTTCCTCCTGCGCGTCCGTGGACGGAATGCCGCTCGTATTCTGCTTCCTTCTGCATTTTCTGCCATTGTTTCTGAGCGCAGTCTTGACGGCTTGCTGCTTTGTCTTCAGGGGTGCGCTCGATCTCCTTCTTATGTTAAGTTGGAGATCGATAGTTCCCGCTTGATTTTCCTTGGCTTTGGCTGGAGATCATTTGCTCGATGCTTGAACTTGCGTGATGGTGACACTCTATGTTGACGTTTTGATGGCGAAGGCACTCTTACCATCCGCGCCTTCGACCCGAGCGGCAACCGCATGGATCCGTATTTTCCGGAGACAAGAAGCGATGGATCTGGCAGGTCGAGGAGTCCTTCGCATGCGTCTTCAACTGCTTCCTCCTCCGGCGACTCTTCGGGTGCTAATGATGAGCCATCTTCAACTGCTTCCTCCTCCGTCTCTGAAGAGGACCCCGACGTGAAGCCACCGGTCAAGCGGGCGCACCAGACGACCTTGTAGAACTGGAGGGAACGGCGTCATCTTCGCCGGCAGATCGGATGGAGCTGAAGAAGAAGCTGGTGGAGCATGAGAAGAAGCTGGTGGAGCAGGAGAAGAAGCTGGTGGAGCATCATCTTCAACTGCTCCGCAAATAAGTCGAGCTTCACCTTTTGTTATGTCATTGACATCATGAGCCTGCTGCTTCGACTCCTCCTTTGTCTGTGATGATGCTCCTATCTTAGTGCCAATCATCCCAGCATGGGCACACAAGTAGAAGTCATAATTCCTTGGGTGATTGATGTTGTAGGCTTGCGTCTTTTGTAACTAGGTTAGTTCTCCATGTAATGAGGATTGCCTTCAAGTAATCAGAGCTGCATTCTATCCAATGTACTTTGAATTTTTTTTGTACTGAGATTGATCTTCGTGTCCTTGTAATGCGAGCTGTGCTTGAGCCTTTGCAATTGAATTTGTCTTCGAGTCCTTTGTGGTCGAGAGCTGTCCTTGAGTCCTTCAAAACTTTGCACTGTGGGTTCTATCGGGTGCACGACAGCGCTCCCGATGGGAGTAGCCCCCGAGGCTACGTTTGAGTCGGAGAGTCAAACGTAGGCTGAGATTTATTTCCTTTGTTGTTCTTCCATTATTTTCTATCTTTTATCGGGTGCGCGGCAGAGCTCCCGATAGGAGTAGCCCCCGAGTCTTTAGGTGATCGTTGGCGATTAGGTGAAGACTAAAGAATTGTCTGAGTCTTGCGCTCCAGCCATATTTCTTCAGAGTGCTTTTTTGTTCCATCTGATTGTGGCCATGTCCTCCGAACCGCTTTTTAGCAGGTGGGGCTTTGCCGGGTGTTTTTTGCTTGGGCTCTTTAAGTTTCGGACTACGTGAGCGTTTCTCGGGGGGAGGTGGTGCTCGACCCCCCCCCCCCGAGTGCTTTGGTAAAAGATCGCGATTTGCGATGACAGCGTCTCTCGGGGGGAGGTTTGTACTCGACCCCCGAGTGCTTTGGTAAAAGATCGCGATTGCGACGATAGCGTCTCTCGGGGGGAGTTTTGTACTCGAGCCCCCGAGTACTTTGGTAAAAAGATCGCGATTGCGATGATAGCGTCTCTCGGGAGGAGTTTTGTACTCGAGCCCCCGAGTGCTTTGGTAGATCGCGATTGCGACGATAGCGTCTCTCGGGGGGAGTTTTGTACTCGATCCCCCGAGTGCTTTGGTAAAAGATCGCGATTGCAATGACAGCGTCTCTCGGGGGGAGTTTTGTACTCGATCCCCGAGTGCTTTGGTAAAAGATCGCGATTGCGACGATAGCGTCTCTCGGGGGGAGTTTTGTACTCGAGCCCCCGAGTGCTTTGGCATGGTAGTATTTGGGCAACATTATTTTATTGTGTCGAAGGTTTACATGAGCTGCCAGATGAGCATGGCTGGTGTAGACTATGGGTAGAACAGGCGTAGGTTCGCTACGTTCCATGGATTTCCCACGTCCTCGTCAGTCTTCGGGTTCTTCAGTCTATAGGCGCCTCCTCCTATGACTTTTGTGATTATGAACGGTCCTTCCCATTGGGGGGCAAGCTTGTGAACTTTCTCTTGTATGAGTCGTAGGACAAGGTCGCCCTTATTGAAGTTTCTGGTGCGTAGGCGACTGCTTTGGTAAGTGCGCAGTTTGTCCTGATACCCCTCTGACTTTGCTAGGGCTTTGTCCCTTGCTTCGTCTGTTGTGTCCTTGTCATCTTGCAGTGCTTCTTCTGCTTCTTCTTCTTCGTACCCTGATATCCGTGGTGCCCCGAATTTGAGGTCATGTGGTAGCACTGCCTCTGACCTGTACACCATGAAGAAAGGTGTGCACTGGGTTGCAGTATTTGGGGTGGTGCGTAGGCTCCATAGTACTGCAGGGAGTTCTTCGAGTGGTGCGAGGAGCCGCTTTTTGAGCCCTCCGCATACTAGGCCATTTGCTTTTTCCACCTGGCCGTTAGACTGCGGGTGCGCGAATAATGCGTAGTTGATTTTGATGCCCAGTCTTCACAGAAGTTCTGAAATTCTGCCGCTGTGAAGTTCGTGCCGTTGTCCGTGATGATGTTGTGTGGTACCCCGAACCCGAAGATGATTGATTTGATAAAATTCACTGACGTGAGGGCTGTGGAGCTGGTGATGGGAACTGCTTCGATCCACTTGATGAACTTGCCGACTGCTACCAGCAGGTGTGTTCTTCCTCCTTTTGATGACTTCTTGAGTGGGCCTACCATGTCGAGTCCCCAGGTGGTGAACGTCCATGATAGTGGTATGGTCTTGAGTTCTGAGGCTGGAGCGTGTGGCCTGCTGGCGAATTTTTTACAGGCAATGTGAAAGTCCAAGTATGTGATCAGAGGGGGAGGGGGTGAATGATCACTTCAAAATTTTCACCTGAAACTATTGAAGTGAAGCATAAGTAAAGAGGAATAGCGAAGTAAAACTGGAAGCGAAACTAAATGCAGTGAATCAAAACACATTGAAGCATAACTGCGAAGAAAATGCAATACTGAAGGTAAATGCTTGAAGAAAAACAAACTGGGACTCGACGATGTTTGTTCGACCTGTTCACGCTCTGCAAAGCGCTACGTCTGGTTGGAGGGACTGGTGATTGAACACCTAGAGAAAATCTCTCTCCGTTCGTTGCTCCACTGCACCAAAATCCTTGAGCTTGGTCAGTTCTTCACTCATGGTTGATTATTGAGGAAATCACCGAAACCTTTGACAAACTGGACTTCGAGGCGACAATAACTCTTCGCTCTCTGAAGAACAACACTCTAACCGTCTAGGATAATTGCAGTTCTCCAAGATAAAAAGGCTAGTAAGCTTTCACCTAAGTCATCTCGAATCTACTCAAATCAATGGGACTTAGGCTTCAGTATTCTGGATTTTGGGTTTTGCTTCGGTGACATTTTTGGGGAGCTCTCTTCAGTCTCTCTCAGGAATATTCTTGGAGCAGCCACCCGCAAATGGAGGAGGGGGCGGTGTATTTATAGTTGGCGATCCCGAGGTGCGGAATGACCAAATTGACCCGAGGTGACAGCTTGACACGTGTCCACAACGGTCGGATTTGTCATCACTGCGCAAATTTACTTGCGGAACAAGTAAAGCTGACTCACGGACTTAGTTATGCTTCAGAAGGAAAAGAACAAAGTCTTTGCTACTGAAGCTTAACTCAGTGCACATGAGATTTCTTCGCTCAGGCTTCTCACTTGGTTTGGATTTGATCTGAGCATTTTCTCAATGACTTCGGTGTCCACAAACTAAAGACCCCTCTTGATAGTACGGTTTGTCCTATGACTCAAAGAACAGAAAAAAGAACTACACAAAAACATCTAAGTCTTGCGCCGTCTTCTTCATTTGTCAGGACACCTTCATTTTTGGGGGTTATCCTCCGTGATTAAGCTTCGCTCAGGGGGTAATGCTTCGATAACTTGAAGACCTTCCCTGAAGCTTTATCACCTAGCTTGTCCTTCAGGAACTTATACAACTGTTTACACTAGAAAAAATTGTTAGTTCCTCTACTGTTTTGTCCAACAATATCCAAAACACACGGGGGAAAAACTTTGCTCTTACACAATGCAACGCCGCACGATGTCCTCTGCGTTTTTCATCGCGGTGGGCCAGTAAAACCCTGCTCGAAACGCTTTGGACACGAGTACTCGACTTCTCGCGTGGTTCCCGCAGATGCCCTCGTGGATTTCGAGTAGTAGGGCTTTGCCGTCTTCTTCGTCGATGCACTTCTGGAGTATCTGGGTGATGCTGCGCTTGTATAACTGTCTGTTGATCACTGTGAATGCCTTGGATCGACGAATGATGCGCCGAGCTTCTGAGACGTCTTGCGGTAGCGTGCCTTCGATTAGGAATCGGAGGAACGGTTTTGTCCATGCTGGTCCTTCGAGTGTTGTTGCATCCGTGGGTTCGGCCGCTTGATTGTTGCTGCCTTCAGATGGGCTTGCTGATGCCACCTATGCTGGCTATGTGGTGTCGTCATCTACAGCTGCCTCCGGTGCTGCTGTTTTTCCCTTGATGGATCTCTGGCTGATGCTCTCGAGGAAGACGCCTGGGGGAACTGGTCCTCGAGTCGAGCCAATGTTTGTGAGTTCGTCGGCTTCTGTGTTGTTTGTTCTCGGTATATAGTTGAGCTTGCAGCCATCGAAACTTCCTTCGAGCGTGTTGTAGAGATTCTGGTAGGCCGCCATGTTGTCGGCTACTGCATTACAGTCTTTCATCGCCTGCTGGACAACGAGGTTGGAGTCTCCGTAGATTACGAGGCGAGTGGCGCCGCATGTTTTGGCCATGCGCATGCCGTAGAGCAGTGCCTCGTATTCGGCTTCGTTGTTGGAAGCGTGGCTGAAGTTGATCTGTAGGACGTATTTGAGCTTGGTTCCTTTGGGGGAGACCAGAACGACTCCTGCTCCGG
Organism: Bromus sterilis; assembly: GCA_950022295.1. NCBI lineage: Eukaryota > Viridiplantae > Streptophyta > Magnoliopsida > Poales > Poaceae > Bromus > Bromus sterilis. The sequence continues at coordinate 180,874,112 of OX465596.1, forward strand.
CTCCTTGCTGTCTTTTTGACCCGTCGAAGAACATTGTCCATCAGTTCGATAGGTCCGGGGGGGCTGGTGTCTGGACCTCCGTCCACTCGACCAGAAAGTATGGGAGTAATTGGGCTTTGATTGCTGTTGGGTGCTTGAATTACAGGTCCCGCGGGCTGAGCTCAATGTTCCACTTGGTGACTCGTCCAGTCGCTCCGGGGTTGTTGAGGATGTCCGCGAGTGGCGCGCTACTCACGATTGTGATGGGGTGTTCGTCGAAGTAGTGCGACACCTTTCTTGAGGTCGTGATGATGGCCAGTAGTAGCTTCTGGTAGTGCGGGTACCGCTGCTGGGGTTTTTTCAAGAGCATGCTGAGGTAGTAGATCGGCCTTTGTATGCTCTGGACCTTGCCTTCTTCCGTGCGCTTGATGACGAGTGATGTGCTTACCACGCTGTTACGTGCTGCCAGGTAGAGGTATATCTTTTCTTTTTCTTTGGGTACCGCCAACATCGGTGGCGTCGAGAGTGTCTTCTTTAGGTCCGCGAATGCTTTGCAGGCTTCTTCGGTCCACTCGAATTTCTTTCCTTTCCTCAGCAACTGGTAGAATGGCAATGTGCGCTCTCCTAATCTGCTGATGAAACGACTCAGGGCTACGAGTCTTCCGGTGAGCTGTTGCGCGCCTGTGATGTCGGTTGGTTCCTGAATCCTGGCGATTGCTTGAACTTTCTCGGGGTTCGCTTTGATTCCTCGAGCGGAGACCATGTACCCGAGCAGCTTTTCGGCTGGGACGCCGAATGCGCACTTCTTCGAGTTGAGCTTGATTCTGTACTTGTTCAGTGCTGCGAAGGTCTCGCGCAGGTCGTCAAGCAGCGTGTTTGCACTGTAGGTTTTGATGACGATGTCGTCCACGTAGACTTTCAAGTTTCTTCCTATTTGATCTTTTAAGCAAGATTGCATCATCTGCTGGTATGTGGCACCGGCGTTCTTGAGTCCGAAGGGCATTGTTCTGTAGCAAAATACGCCGTAAGGGGTGATGAATGATGTATGCTCTTTGTCTTCTTCTTTCATCCTGATCTGGTTATATCCTAAGTAGGCGTCGAGGAACGATAGTAGATCGCATCCTGCTGTCGAATCGATTATCTGATCGATTCTTGGCAGGGGGAAGTGGTCCTTTGGGCAGTGTTTGTTGACTGGCCCGTAGTCAACGCACATTCACAGTACGTCTGTGTCTTTCTTGGGAACCAGCACAGGGTTGGCGACCCAAGTGGCTTTCTTCGTTTCTCGGATGAATTGGGCGTCGAGTAATCGATTGACCTCCTCTACGATTGCTCTTCGCTTGGGTTCTAAAAATCTCCGGAGCGCCTGCTTCACTGGCTTGGTGTTTGGCTTGATGTGCAGCGCGTGTTCCGCGAACTCGCGCGATACTCCTGGCATGTCGGCTGGGCACCAGGCGAAGATTTTCCATTCTTCACGGAGGAAAGCGATGAGGGCAGTCGCTTGCTCTTCCGGGAGGTGGGCGTACACGCGGACTTTTTTTTCTGGGTCCTTCGGGTGCACCTTGTGGGTGACCGTGTCGCTGTTGATCCTGAAGTCCCGTCCATACTCTTTTGTCTCGCTTCTGCTTGCTAGCGGAAAGATGCTTTTGTCTGTCGCCATGGCTATTTCTATTAGTTCTTGCTTGGCTCCGAAGGTGTCGGAGACTTTATGGAAATCGCGATCGCACTTGTCGGATTTGGTGAAGCTCCCGTTGATCGTGATGACGCCCGAGGATCCTGGCATCTTGAGTTTGAGGTAGGCGTAGTGTGGAATCGCCATGAACTGCGCGAATGCTGGACGTCCCAATATGGCGTGGTATTGCGACTGCCAATCGAGCACCTTGAACTCGAGGGTGTGCCTTGCGAAATTTCGTCTGCTGCCAAAGACAACTTCGAGCTCGATTACTCCAAGGGAAGTGGCCGCCTCTCCTAGTACCACTCCGTATAGCACGGTGCTTGATTTCTTCCATACAGATCGTGGGATCAGCATCTTGCGTAGGGTGCTGACGAAGATTATGTTCATGCTGCTGCCTCCGTCCATGAAGATTCTGTCCATGTCGTAGCCTCCAATTTGAGCGTCGAGTACGCGTGTCCCGGCCTTGGGACTACGGGCGGGTGATCGCTCTGGGAGAACGTGATGCTGGTTTCTGCGTTGTGTAGCTGGTAGACTTCGACTGCGTTTAGGTTCTCGGCTGCTCTGGCTTGCAGGGTGTAGGCGTCCTGTTGGGCTTGCGATACCCTGCCCTCTTGGATCGTGTACACCTGTCCTTGAGTCGGCGACTGCTCGGTTCGTCGGGTGCGCTTGGCTTCTCGCTGTTTTTCTTCCTTGAGGCTGTCGGCGAGTTCGTTGAACAGGCGACAGTCTCCCAGGGTATGGCTCGATCTGATGTTTCCCCAGTTGTCTTCAAAGCAGTGGATCGTGTAGGGTCCTTCTAGATGTTCCCTTACCGTGAGCTTGCTGGATCCGGCGTGCCGTTTCATCCTTGAGATTCGGAAGAACAACGCGTGGTCCGCTGGGTGCTCGTGAGCTCGCGGGTCGACTTTGATCCCTTCGCTTAGATTCTGGTTCCTTATGAGATTGACGAATTCGTCTGGCCTTCGATCTGGGTCGTCGACTTCTTCCTTGTTGGCGATGGTCTTGGCGATCGCTGATCTCGAGCTCGGAGTTGGTGTCTTGTTGTGCGGCGGGTGCCTGGGTGGTGGTGGGTCGTCGAGTGGCCGGCAAGTCCTCTTCTTCGTGTTGTAGTTTGTCGGTCGGGATCTCTGTGTGGAGCTTTCGCGCCTTTCTTTTGGGTCGTCGAGTTCTCCTTCGCTGGCGGTGGGCTCGGTTGCCTCCGTAGTACTAGTCTTGACACGGCTGTAGGCTGAGCGATCTTGCTGGGACGGCAGAGATATTCGCCGTGATCTTGAATTCCTCGGGTGGATTGCATCTGGTTCTTGCTCTTGAGTTGTAGCTTGCTGAAGACGGAACCGCCGAGATCGTAATTCCAACCTGTGTAGTTCCCACAGACGACGCCAATTGACGGGGATGTACCCCGGCAAATCCCATGGTCAGGGACCCTGGGTTAGTCATGAGAGGCACAGGTTGGACGACAGCTCGTCGGCTAACAAGAGGATACGTTCCTGCTCGATGTTATTGATTGGAGATGGCGATTACAGGGGAGCCAAGGCTAGTGCGCACAAGGCTAGGGTTACAGATTGTGTATTGCTTGATCTCGACGTCTCCCCTCCTAGCCTTTATATACTAGGCTAGGTCTCGGGGAATCCGTCTGGGATTACAGATGAGGTTTCCTAACTCTAATCATGTACCGCACGGTAAGTTTGCACCTTCCTTATGAGTCGTGGACTCCTACGTCGGTGCCCCTAGTGGGCCAAGGCTGGGCCCAGGCGGCATCTTTGTGGGCCTTCTGTCTTTGGGTACACCGGGTAGGCTCATCCATAGGAGTCTTGGGGTCACCCCCTCATCAGGGGCTTACCCACTGGTTAAACCAGTGGGCTCGCCGATGGCGTGCACGGAAGGCAGCGAGGGCGCGACGGCCAGCGCTGGCGGCGCGCATCGAGCCACATCTGCAAGTAGCAGCAGCAACAACGGGGGGGGGGGCGAGTAGCGCGGCCATGGCCCTCGGCCAGAGGGCGGCGAGGCCGGACGACAGTGGGAAAGAGGCCATGACTGGGGGTGTAGGGGGGGAAGCCATGCGGGCACGACCACGGTAGCTAGGGCGTGTAAAGGAGGGTGGGGCGCTGCTAGGAGGGTGCGTGGGCGCGACCACGAGCAGGGAGCGCGAGCTCCAGTGAGCTCGGGCAGCGGCGACGGACGATGGCTACGGCGGCGGTTCGAGACGTGGGAGAGGGGAAACGGTCGAGGAGCTTACCAGAAGTTCATAACCGTCGACAGCGAGCTCTGGGGGGTGTAGCCGGCGAATTTTCCTGGGACGTCCGGCGGCCCAAGGAAGAAGACGACCACGATTCACGGGCGGTGGTGGCTCCCAACGATGACCGGCTACACTAGGAGATGAGGTCGAGCGCGCTGGACCTCCTAGACATGCTGGCTCGAGCTGGGAGGCGCGATGGCCGCGTCCATGGCAGAACGGGGGTGAGTGTGGGGAAGAAGAAAGAGAGAAGGGGAGAGGGATCTGGTGCTAGGGTTCGATCCACGGGGCAGGGGCGCGTGCTAGCTTTGCGCTGGGGGAGTCAGAGTCATATCCCCGCCGGCGACACCGCGGATGGATGAGACGGCGACACGGCGTAGCCCCGGCAGGGGGATGCCCTCCACGCACCCCGTGAACAGGAGGAAGGAGGAGGGCGTCGGGTGGGCTGGGCCGATTCGCTGTTGCGCTGGGCGTAGTGTAAGTCCCCCATTTTTCTTGGTGTTCTGTTTTTCTTTCCCTTTCCTTTTTTGTTTATATTTTATTTTAGGTATCAAATGCTTTTAGCAGAATGTGGCAAATTTCCCAAATTTTTTGTTACACTTAATTATAGGGCTATAAAAAGTTTGGTGCTCAACAAAAATAATTAGCATTTTTGTTTTATTTAAAAGGGGCCAAATGCTACTGTTTTGCTATTGTTTTGATTTGTTTACAATATTTAAACCTTGTAATAAATGCCCACTATTATTTTAATATGAGCTAATGATTACTATGCATTTAATAAAATTGTTTGCAACATTTTTGGTTTCACTTTTATTTCCACTTTGTTTTTTATTCCATCCAAAGGGGTTTTAACACTATTTGATTTTGAATATGATCAAGGCAATATTAATCATTGTGATTAACCATTAACAATAGGTGGTCACTATAGCTTGACACTAAGGGTGTTACAGTGGGCATATCAGCACATCTCCAAATGACCTGAAATTTACGGGGAGTGTTTTCTGAAGAAATAACGAGGCTCGCAAAAGATCAACCGGAGGGGGCCACCAGGCTCCCAGGCGGACTGGTGGCGCGGCCACTGATACGTCTCAAACGTATCGACTTTTCCAAACACTTTTGCTATTGTTTTGGCCTCATTCTTGCATGATCAGAATGAAACTAACCCGGACGGACGCGGTTTTCAGCAGAGCTGCCTTTATGGTTTCCTCATGTGCAGGAAAAATGAATTTTAGGTACCTCGGAAAATCTAGGAAAAAATACAGAAAATCCATGCAACCAGAGGACCCAGAAGCCAGAAGGTGGGCTAGAGGGGGCCCACCCCTGGCCCAGGCGGCCAGGTGGCGCGGCCAAGCCCCTGGACGCGCCAGGAGGTCGCCTGGGAGGGGGCCACCTCCCCTCGTGCCCTACTTTGACTCCTATTTTTACCCGTGAGGAAGAAATCCCAAAACAGAAGTCGATATCCCAATTCTCGTCGGGGAGCCGCCACCACCTCTGTTCTTATCCGGGAGAGCTAATCTGGAGGCTGTTTTGGCCTCCGGTGAGAGGAATTCGTCGCCATCGTCATCACCATCGCCACTCCATCACCCTTCAGTGCCCCCCTTTCATGTGTGAGTAATTCCCTGCTGTAGGCGAAGGGGATGGTAGGGATTGGATGAGTTAGATCATGTAATAGTTTGTCAGATTATTGGGGGCATGTTGCCTATCATCTACTATGGTGTTTATCATCTTTGCTACTACTTGTTGCTTTTCATTCTTGTCACTTTGGGACCGAGTGCCATGATTTAAGATCTGAAACCTTTTATGTTTTCATGAATATATTTTGTGTGCTCTTGATCCTATCTATGAGTTGTACGCACCTATTATAGTCCAGAACCGGCGATCCCAATGGTGACAGCTTGGGACACCAAAGAGGGTGGACTATAATTTGAGGATTCCATGTATCCATTGATTGTTAATGCTTTGTTCTGGTGCTCTTTGAAAGGAGCACCTTAATCTCCATAAGTTCCTTTTGTCCCCGTTTGTAGCGGGATGGTAGGACAAAAGAAGGTGTGCAAAGTTATTATTGCAAGCACGCACAACTTCCTTGGGATGCATGCCTAATGTTTGATATTTTCCTAGATCATCATTGTTGGATATATGCTCTAGAGGCAAATAATATATGATTATTCCAATATATCTAAGCAAGTTCATAACCAGTTTCATACCGTGCTAGAACTGTGTCAGTGAAACAATGATACATGTGTGGTATAGAAACCCCCAGAGTTCCTAGTTAGCCTCTACATCGATAACTAGTTCATGGTCAACATGATGGTCGTGGTTTCGTGATCATGGACAATTAAGTCTCTTGACTATGAGGTCACCTCACTGGTTAAGTGACGTGGTGAACATTACCCAAAATAAGCATTACAGCATGATCAAATCTTATGAAGGTTCAGTGTTGTAATTACAGAACGTGGTAGACTGTTCCTTTGACCGTGAGTACGTGCATAATCACTATCTTCCCGGATGCTTTGACTTACATCCCACCACCTGACTGAAATATGCGGGTCATAACGGTTGTATCTTAGGTATTCCGTGGAGATATGTTGAGGAGTATTGTTACAAGAGAGGGATTTGTCAATCCATATAATGGATAGATACTCGGGGCCCACTCGGTGAGATTCCATCCATAAAGCTGCGTAGCGTGTGACTAGGTCACGGGGATGAATATCACGGGAACGAGTGAATAAGGATTTGTTCGGAACGAGGTTGAACCATACATAGGATGTCATTGATCGAATCTCGGAACAATCCAGTATCGCTGACAAAGGGAATGCTATACGGCGTAAGGTCCAATCGGTGTTGATATCCGGAATGCACAGGGGTCATTATGGGCATCCAGGTCCTGCTGATGATCATTGACCATAGCCTCTGCGAGGTCATGACTGGAGTGTTCTCGGACCGTAGGGTAACACACTTAAGGGCTCGATGAAATCGGAGACCTTTTCGGAACCATCGGAGCAACCAGAGAATAAAGGAAACAATATCGGAGAAGTACCGTGTTGAACCGAAACAAGTTCGGAGTGAACCGGAAGGTGTTCCGGAGCACCGGGAGATGGAATATTATGTTCTAGTTATTAATTAATTGAATAAATAATTAAAATCATTTAATTTCTAATTAATATGTGCTATGGGCCTTAGTGGAGAAAAAGGCCCATTAGGGAAATTAAAAGGGAAAATGAAAAAGAAAAAGAGGGGGGAGGCGCCATGGGCCCTAGGGCCCATGAGGGGTGCGCCCCCTCCCCCCCTTTGGCCGGCCACCCCCCCTTAGCAAGGGACTTTAGTCCCACATTGCTAAGGGAGGGGGGTTGACTCCCTCCCCTCTCCCTATATATAGATAGCCAGGGTGCACATATTTAATACACAGAAATTCGTGAGAAAATAAATATTACTCCGAATTGAGATCGGTTTTCTCCGGTCTTCTCCCCTCCCTTGTCTCTTTCACGGTGGGCGCCCTAGTGTGAGCCTGTAGTGGAATTGAGACTTCTCTGCTAGAATCGGAGGCCGTCGTGCTGCCGAAGCTCCGTCCGGAGGTCTGCTTCCGCCACCTCCGCTGGATCGGAGAACGGAGGTCTTCATCGAGTCTCGTATGTGTGCGAGTACTACGAGGTGTTGCACGTGTGGCACTACACCCATTCGGGTGCTCAACACAGCCAGGGGGCTGTGAAACTTGATCGGCTACATCAACCACGTTTGCGGGAACGTTTCCCGCGCAACGGACTACACCCCGAGGTATGTTATTTCCGCACTACTTTCCGTTACGGTAATACGGCTAGCTAGATCTTGGGTTATGGGAACGCTAGTTAGAAAAATTTGTGTTTTCTGCTGGGAACCCCAACAATCATTAATTTTTTGTGTGCCTTGCCCCGTGTTAATTACATGTGATCTCTCATCCATGCAGCGCCCAACCATCCATTCCCCTAGCCTACAGTGTTTTAATCTTACTGGTTACAAGTTGCTTTACTTTTGCTGTTTTACTTTCGTTGCTTTGCCACCACTATTTTCGTTGCCACCATCACTTCCATATCACCGTTACTACTAATAAATTGTTGCCAAGCAAGTATCTTTCAGGTGCGGTTGAATTGACAACTCAACAGTTAAAGCCTATAAATATTCTTTGGCTCCCCTTGTGTCGAATCAATAAATTGGGTTATCTTACCCGCGAAGACTGTAGCGATCCCCTACACTTGTGGGTCATCAAGACTATTTACTGACGCCGTTGCCGGGGAGCATAGCTTTATTTACGAGTCTACTTGGAGTTATTTTGCTTGCTGCAATTTATCCGCTATGGGTAAGAAAGGAGACCCCAAGGTTCCAATTTTACCATCCACCACAAGAAAGAGTATTATTCTTAGCACTAGTGCTACACTTGATTCACCTTTCGTTATAAGTAAGTTTCCTTCACCACCACCACAAGATACTTCTGCTGAATCTGGTAATATGTCCAATAATTTTGATGCTGCTGCTACTGCTTTTGATGAAACTGGTTCACTTGGTCACTTTATTGAATCTCAGATTGCTAAGGCTGCAAAATTGCCTAAACCTTCTTATTTCCCTGATCTGAGTGGCCTCAAGGAAAGAATTTTTGAGGATGATTATATTGAGCTTGATGATGATTTGTGTAGAGAGCTTACAGAGTGTGATGACTCCGACCGTGATGCTGTGAGAAAGCTGCTTAAAAAGCATGCTATGAAGAACAAGTTTTCTCCTAATCCTGAATTTGCTACATCCCATATTTGCATTAAAGATGCTGATTTTGATTTCTCTGTTGATCTTTCGCTTATATCTATGGTTGAAGCTTACCTCTTTTATGGCAGAGAAAACGACGATGCTATTGCACACCTTACTAAACTCACTGAGTTGGGTGGCTTATTCACTAATGAGGACAAGAAGAGAAATTATTATGTTACTAAGCTACTTCATTTTTCTTCGAAGGAGGGTGCTAAAGCATGGTATGATGCATTACCATGTGGTTCCATTAAAAGTCCTCAAGATTTAGCTCAATCTTTTGTTGCTAAATATTTTCCTGCTCATATGCTGCAATATGCTGATTTACAAAGAATTTATAACTTTAAACAGTTGCAGGTTGAGAAACTTCCTAAAGCTTGGGGGAGGTATTGCACTTTACTCAAGGCTAGGCCGGGACATGGAGTCTCTAAGAATGAATTACTTAATAGTATATTTTATGCTAGTCTAACCGATAAAATATTCTCATAAATATTTCAAGGTATATAATGATATACGTAAACAAGTTTATGTTTGAGGTAGTTCTATAAACAATTGCATTCGAAACATAAAGTAGTTCTTGAAATGATTAGTGGTAAAAATTATTACCAAGTAGTAGTATACATAAAATTAAAGCATATAAGCACATCGATAAGGTTGATATGAACAAGAACAATATTCTTTTATATGCCACACTTCAAATAACAGTGTTATGAATAGTGTAGAATTACTCTTAGCTAGTTGTGCAAATGAGCACATAAAAAATTAATTACCCTATATATACTATCATTGCACAATTCACTTAAAAATCACTCGCAGGATTAGGGTCAAGAATTTCGTTCTTGATTTCTTTAAAATAAATTACAACTCAAGAAATACAGTAAGATAATGATTAATAATACGAACAACAGAAAAAATTGATCAACGTTCTAGAGACGACACGCAGCGCTCATGCGGCGACAATGCGACGTACAATCTTGTCCTTCCTTGAAGCAATCTTTGCCCTTTCATCTACTCCAGGCGAGGACAAGGCTGAAAGGCGGCAGCGTCACCAAGATCTTGGATCCTGGTCAATGCGAAACGCTAATGGGTTAAATAGTTTTTTTTAGACCAGTTAGATAGTTTATCTATATGTATTGTTGCTCGATGTTGTGTTATATACGTCCATACTTAATTAAAAAAAACCACGAACCATATCTATAGACGAGAACGAAAAGCAGTTGTCGGTCCCCAGCAGAAAAAAAAGCAGTTGTCCGATTACCACGCGTGAATGTCTAAAGACAAAATTTACTGAGTCCAAAACTGTAGGCAGCGTGCAAAGGGATCTCACGGACGCATCCGACGGCTGCAGGGGGTCTGTTCTCTTGCCTGCTGGCGCCTAGCGCCCGCCCCCATAAACCCCAACTTTTAGCAAACCCTCTTCCTCCTCTTGCTTTTGCTCCGCTTTCTCCTCCCTCCATCTCTCTCATTCGAGTACAATCGATTCCGTTGTTAGGGTTTGATCCTGCCCTCCCCTCTCCCTGGCACCATGGCGCATCCGCCGCCGCGAAACTGGGCCATGGCGCCGCCCTACCACTACCACGGGCCGTCGTAGCTGGAGCAGGTGGCGCCAGCCGCCGAGGACGAAAGCGGAGCCGGGTCTGGAGGCCACGAGGCGGAGCCCAAGTCACTCCGGATCCGCGGCCTTCTCCCCTGGATGGACGAGGGCTACCTCCGCAGCTGGTTCAGCCGCTCGCCCGAGGTGACCCCATCCCATCCCATGCCCCTCGTATCGTACCTACTCATCTTCCTTAACTGTTTCACACACACATGTGTGTGTGCCTCTGCTATATGTTTCCCAATTAGTTCTCCTCAACTGAGTCGCGTTTACAAGCGTGCATCACATCGGATTGTTTACTAGCACCACTGGATTTAGCTTTGGTCTGTTGGTGCCCACTAGATTGTGAACTTCTAGATTAGGATACTCTCAGTCTCACCTTATACAAATCGGATCACTACTACACCTAATTTTCCGTTGTATATCCAAATAGCACCGGGCATTGTATAAGAAATCATGTGATTCATCTCAAAGTTAACATGTTTTTCTAGCTGTTTCCTCAATTCATTTCCTTCTAAATGCAGCTTGTGTCAGTCGTACTAAAGTGGAACAGGGAGACCAGGGGCTGTGCGGGTTGTGGTTATCTGAACTTTGCTGACCATGCTACTGCTGACCAAATCCTCCGCAGCTACAATGGCCAGAAGATGCCTAATACTGACAGAAATTTCTTCCTCAGCTGGGTCCAAAATGCTGCTCCTGGCGATGACCATGCCTTGTATGTTGGGGGGTTGGGCCTTGATGTTACAGACTTCATGCTACAGAAAGTGTTCAAGAATCGCTATCCATCAGTAAAGAGAGCAACAGTTGCATGGGATACTTCTGCTAAACGGTCAAAAGGATATGGTTTTGTTGTGTTTGGAGATGTCAATGAACACAGACAAGCAATGACTGAAATGAATGGAGTACACTGTTCTGGTAGACCTATGCGTATCGGCCCTGCTACCGTCAAGAGCGGTATGGCCACCAACACTCTGCTTTCTATGTCTCCTTAAAATTGCAAATTTCTTATTAAGATTTGCTTTTGGCATGTTGCAATTTTGTAAGTTCGCACCGCTGCAAATGTTATGCCTCTCAGATGGTTTCCCTTGGAAGTGAAGTTAGTTCAATAATAAGCATGCTTATTATCTTGTAGCAGGCTGCCATGCTATCCCAGTAGGGCCTGTGTGTCGCTTTGCTCGTGTTGAGTGTAGCCTCCCTCATCCATCCCTTGTATTATGATCTTCTTTTTTCTTGGACTTCTAGTAGTGCTAGGTACCAGTTCACATAACTCTGCCCTTTTGTTGCCAGTGATGCACTCTTTGAACCATTTCAAGTTGCATGATACACACATTGTTTCAACTGCAAGAGTTTTGACTCAGCTGCATGAAGCCTATTGTGGTATACCGCAAAACATTTTTTGATTATCTTAATGTTGGATTTGGTCCTTTCTTTTTGAATAATCATGCTTTAACAGGATATACAGATGTGAAGCCTAGTGTGCTAGGTATACATCCTATAATGTTGATACATTTTAGTGCATTAATTCTTGAGTAGCGCTGAGCTAATTCTCACCTACTGCTGGATCAGAAATTCAGAATACAGCAAGTAATTGTCGTATCAGCTATGCCACCCGGTTTTTAATTATGTCAGAGTCAATAGTTTATAAGTACATGTTTTATTTTTGCAGACTTTTGTACGCAAGGAACATATTCTGATTGCAACCCGTACAATACTAGAGTGAGTGCATGGTTGTACCTTCTAAAAGGAGTCACATATATGGACAGTTGATCTCAGAATTTTTTCATGACTTGCAGCTCTTTGTTGGTAATCTTGAAAGTGTGACTTTTGAGGATCTATATAAAGCCTTCAGTCCTTATGGAGAGCTTACTGTCAAGGTAATAGAGTGGAAGAGATGTGGCTTCGTCACATATTCAAGCAGGTATTTTGTTTAGTCATAAAGGGTATGGCAAATGCCTCATTATTACATTTGAAGATATATGCTAGAAGAATCTATGCATATGCAGATCTACCTGAATAATACAAGTAACATTATGCCATGTAGTAGTTATGGATTAGTCTAGTTACCTAATTACCCAAGGCCTATTTTCAATCTATTTGTTATAACTATTAAGTTGTTGAGACCGTACTTATTTATTTAGGCCTCCTTTGGTTCACAGGATAGGAAAATCATGGGAATAGGAAAACCATAGGACATGTCATCTCATTTCCTATAGGGAAAGGGATGTCACTTGAATCGTAGGATAGGAATTTTTCCATTGAGTCTAGGCTAACTTTTCTTTTCCTTTGAAATGCGAAGGATTGATTCCTACCCTTCATAGGAATAGGATCCATTCCTACAAACCAAAAGGCTTCAAAGGAATTTTTTCTATGAAATTCCTATCCTTTAGAATTCCTTCAAAATTCCTACAAACCAAAGGAGGCGTTTGTAATTTCGAAAATTCTGAAATGTGCTATATATGTGATGGTTATGATGACTGTTGAAGATGGTAAATCCTTCGTCCCCAATGGTAAATTCTAGTTGAAAATTTCAGCCCTATAGGATAAGTGTGTGCGTGAATATGAAACTGCAGATGCACCATCCAAATCTTTAATTGGTCTGCCATATCCTCTCCAATGTATCCCAGTTCTTCCCAGGAATAAACTAAATTGTGACTTATATGTCTTTACAGGCCATCAGCTGAGGAGGCTTTGAGAATTCTTAATGGAAGCCAGCTGGGAGATAATACCATAACAGTTAACTGGGCTCGTCCTCCTCCTAACAAGCAGGTAGTCTTTATCCGTTGTTTGCCTTCTACTTTCTAGTCTTTTGTATGGCCAGATCAGTTTTGAGTTTTATCGTTTACAAGATACTCTTCTATCACAAATATGAGCAGGATCAATGGAGTGTTGTGGACCATGGTTATGGTTGCTGTCCTGGTTATGGTTATGGTTGCTGTCCTGTGGATCCCCAAAGCTCTGGTGTTGGTTATGGTTATGGTTGCTGTCCTGTGGATCCCCAAAGCTCTGGTGTTGGTTATGGTTGCTGTCCTGTGGATCCTAACGCTCTTGGTTACACAGGCCATTCTGGATATGCATATCAGCAACAGCAGCAACCACGTCAGACCTCTGTACAGGTAGGTTCCATTTCTAATGAGGACCAGGGAGAGCCTTTTTTTCTATCTGTAAATACCTAGCTATGATAAATGAATTATTTCTTTGTGCAGTGAGGGCGCCAGGACAGCGAAGGTCTCAGTCGCAAGGTGCAGCGGAATTCTTGTGTCATGAACTCAGGAGGACTTTTACTGGAAATAACTGTACTTGTTTCCATGTGGGACTTTATTTTTTTGTGCACCATCACACGAGTTCACCGAGATGCCTGGAACGACATTTTTGGCGACAAGTGTTTTCTTTTGGGGAAATAGTTGACTGTTGCTGCTGTGTTTCTCCTTTTGTTGTGCACAATAACACATACCCTGAGATGTCTTGAACTATATTTTTAGAGGCAAGTGCTCCACGACCTTTGCTGATGAGTCCGGTCCAAGAGCGTGGAGTAGGATGTGGATGATGCGCGCGTCCACACCAGCAGTCGCGCGACGGAGGCTGACCGGCGCGACGAGCGCGATCTATGCATGCCTACAACGGCCCTGTACACGAAGGGTTCTTCTCAACTACCGTTTCGTTCGGCTTTTCAACCATGGTCCCCCTCTGCTGACTGCGCCACGCCCCGCTCCGGACGCGGCCGACCATGGCGAACACCAGATCCGGCCACCCAAGCACGATTTCCCCCGTTTTAATGGTGAGGCACCGCAGATCTGGCTAGATCGGTGCGTGGCCTATTTCGAGCTCTACCGCGTCTCACAACACACTTGGGTGACCACGACAGTGCTCTATTTGGAGGGTTTGGCGGCGATGTGGTATCAAGCATTTCGTCAAACACATGTCGGGTTGTCTTGGAACTAGTTCGGTGCGGCGATCATCGCCGAATTCGGCCCGGATGAGTTTGAGGCTCAGATGCAGCCTATGTTGCTGTTGCGGCAAACCGGCAATGTACTAGAGTACCATCGACAGTTCGACGCCGCCATGTACCATCTCCTCTCTCTGGATGCCATCCTGAACCCACGCCTCTTCATCACCCAGTTCTTGTTGGGGCTCAAGGATGAATTGCGCATGTGCATCCATCTCCAACAGCCGACAAGCATCACCAGCGTGGCGGTCTTTGCGCGCATCCAGGAGGAGGAACTTGCTCACTTCCGTCTGCATCGAGTGCGCTTGGCCCCGGTGGGTCGCCTCCACCGTTGGCCGCTCCGGTACCGGCCCGGGCCGCCACCGTGGCTCCGCGCGCCTGGCGCGGACGAGTTCTCCCGCGAACGGCAACTACGAGAATTCCGTCGTGCGAACGGCCTGTGTTTTCACTGTGGGGATAAATATACCCGCGAGCATCAGTGCCAACGTGCGACCCAACTGCTCACGATCAATGTGGGGGACTACAGCGAGATTCTGGAAGAGCAGGTGGTGCACGCACAGGAGCTCTTGGACGATCCAGCATCGGCCCCGGCCGAACCAACGTTGCAATGCCGCTTGTTTTCCGCCCATGCCATGCCAGGTAAAGATGCCCCAGAAAGAATTCGTCCCCGTGCAAGCATCGGTGATCAGACCATGTTGTTGTTGGTGGACTCCGAGAGTACCAATACATTCATCAATTCAGTTTTAGTAGCGCGCCTATCGGTGGCCGTCGAGAAGACATCTCCCGTCACGGTGCGTGTCGCAAATGGTAACAACTTGATCTGTGATAGCCTCGTTCGACAGCTCGAGTGGACCAACCAAGGACACCAATTCTCCACCGACATACGCGTTCTTGAACTGGGCGTCTACGATGGGGTGTTGGGCATGGACTGGTTGGCCGCGCACAACCCCATGAACTTTCATTGGTTGGAGAAGTCAATCTCCTTTGAATACCAGGGCGGGCAGGTGTAGCTGCAAGGAGTGCGTCATTCTGGCCAGAGCTTACCGACAACGCTAGAGAGTCGTGAACTGCAACAGTTGGCAGAGACCAATGAGATTTGGGCAGTGGCCCTGATCGCTCCGATCAGTATCGTGTCACCGAAGACAGAACAAGGGAAGGGGGACGATCCGGCTGTGCAGGCGCTGCTGTCGGAGTTTGAGGATGTGTTTGCCGAGCCCAACTCTCTGCCACCGCTCTGCCCATATGATCAGGCCATCTCACTCCAGCCCGGCGCGACACCTATGAACTCTAGACCATATCGGTATTCCCCAGCTCAAAAGGATTAGATTCATCGGCAAGTACGCTACATGCTCACTGCTGGTATCATCGAACTGAGCATGAGCCCGTTCGCTGCCCCAGTGTTGCTGGTGAAGAAAAAAGACGGCACCTGGCACTTTTGCGTCGACTACTGCCGCCTAAATGCAATCACCATGAAAATAAAATTTCCCTTGCCAGTGATCGACGAGTTGTTGGATGAACTGCACAGGGCAACATTCTTCTCCAAACTGGACCTCTGGGCATGTTACCACCAAATTCGTACGCAGTCCGAAGACGAGGACAAGACCGCATTCAAGACGCATCATGACCATTTCAAATTCAAAGTTATGGCGTTCGGTCTGACAAACGCTCCATCTAGTTTTCAGTGTGTGCTTTATTGGGTGTTCGACGACTGCACTCGCAGTTTTGTGCTCGTGTTCCTGGACGACATCCTGGTTTACAGCGCGACCTTGGCAGAGTATCTGGATCACTTGCGTACTGTCTTGGGCCTTCTCCGTCAGCACCAGGTCTATTCCAAGAGATCGAAGTGCGAGTTCACCCAGCGCTGCATTGAGTACCTGGGCCACCGACAAGAGCAAAACCAGTGCAATGGAGGCGTGGCCCGTTCTGCGCACGGTGACAGTGTTGTGGGGCTTCCTAGGCCTCACAGGCTACTACCGCAAATTCGTGGCCAATTACGGCATCATCGCCAAGCCGTTGACACAGCTGCTTACCAAGAAGGTGGGTTTCCACTGGGATGATCGCGCAGGGCGCATTCGACATGTTGAAGACGTCCATGACGCACACCCCGGTGCTGACCTTTCCGGACTTCACCCATCCGTTCACGATGGAGACACACGCTTGTGACACGGGCGTGGGCGCCGTCCTGATGCAGCACGGCCATCTAATCGCGTACATGAGTGTAAGGCCCGATATGCGGCACTGTTCCAGATCTAGATGTTTCCATCCAGATCCGGGGACGAAGCACATATCGGTCCCACCATGACATATGACAATGCCATATGCCTCGGATTTCCAACATGATATCACAACATTACAGTTACAAGAATACAACATCTCATACAATCGGCATACAACTGCCTTAATACAATACATCAACGGAAGATATATGTCTGGGTACAAACTACGTTCAAATGCCTAGTGGAAAAGATAAAACACACCATTCCCGTAACCACACGGGTCCAGGCTCTCCGCCGGGATCCGCCTAACTAGTCATCGTCGAGTCTCCACGAAGGCGTCCAGGAAAAGAGTCGAGGTAGTAATCAACTTCAGTGACCGATCAGGCAAAACATAAAAGGGAAAAGAAAAGAAAGGGGTGAGAATATATCAAAAGTCTTGTAACTAACTTCTCACGGGTAAGAAGGGGATAGTGGTGAGGTTGCAGATGCACTAGCAATATATGAGTGGCTAACGGTCTATTTTAGAGTAAGATGAGAACCAAGCATTCAATGAGGAATCGCCTCCAACAAGTCTTGCTATCAACTACTTACGCAAGCATAACACCTATCCTATCCTTGTCCTCCTATTCGCATCCCGACGAAGAAGAAGCAGTCAAGGCACACACACGTTGATCAAGTTATAGTTATGATTCAGTTGATGTTATCTATGAACAAGACGTAGGTTCCAAGTCGTCCATAACCGTGGACACGGTTTCTCGAAAAGATTTAACCCTGCAGGGGTGTACCAACTGCCCATTACAAGGCTCCGTACGCACGCCCATCTCTCTCAGTTTCTACCCATCACAGGCAGCCATTTTATGATTTAGTCCCGAGAGATCCGAAACGACAGGTCCCTCTAGCTAACAATGAACAAATCCGGGTGGCCCCCGGGGAGTCGATATCCAATCCAAAGTTGGTGGCGCCCTCGGATCGGCCTCTTCCGTCTCAACAGGGTTTGGGTTGCTGAGACACCTCACGTGAGGTCCCGGGCCCTCGCCGGTCAAGGGTGGACCAACAAGGAAACCATGTCCCCACTGGTCCGGTTTGGTTTAAAGAATATCTGCCAGGAGCGACCCAGCAGACACACACACGATTTTGAAATGGTAAATCAGCTTGGGACACCACTAGAAATGTTTGAAGCTAGATATGTAAGAAGAGGGGACCCCATAGTATCCCACACCTGGTTATGCATGATCGGTCTTAGAACCAATACCCGAAACTCGGATCCTAGGTGACTCGAATGGAACAAAGCGTCGGGGCGGGATGGCCTAGACCTTCCATCCTTCGTCGAATATAGTCAACCTTATAATAATCATATCATCCACAACAATATATTAATGTGATAGCCCAAACCAAGGAGTAACAGGATAACAGGTTGATAACATCCTAGCATGCATACTAAGCAGTGGCTGAGCAGCGAGCAATAGTAACATAGCCGAACAAGGTTTGCTGGGATGTGGAGGGACATGGTTGTTTGGGTTTATTTGAGAGGAATGAATATAAAGTGGTAGGATCAAGCAATCGTTCTATCCTACACCTAGGCGCGAGTGAGCTGAAAGTTATAGGCATGATATATGCTACCCCTTACCTGATGAGAAGACGAAACCGAAGGTGTAGTCGATCGCAAGCTCGCATCGTCTCCGAGAGGTACCCGCAGAAGCACACAAGAAGGAAACACTGGAAAAGACAATCGACGAGCAAGCATCTATTACTACGAAGAAATCATGAGCA
The DNA here is from genome assembly GCA_950022295.1 of Bromus sterilis. Taxonomy (NCBI): domain Eukaryota; kingdom Viridiplantae; phylum Streptophyta; class Magnoliopsida; order Poales; family Poaceae; genus Bromus; species Bromus sterilis. Next base: position 180,892,286 of record OX465596.1, read on the forward strand.
AGCATCAACAAGAATGCAACACGAGACAACGCACTACAACATCGCATCTATCGTCAAGAGCGGTTACTAGAAGGTTAAGTGGAGTACTCGTCACACACGACGATGCCGCACATTTACAAAGGTTCAAGTTGTTTAGCTACACAAGGGGAGAAAAGGTTGTTAACATGGCATCTCACTCAAGCATGGCCTAGCACACAAACATGGAAAGAGGTGAAGCATAAAGGAAAACTATCTATGCTAGTCAATTTAAGTGAGGCACAACCTAAACACGGCATTCCACTAAGTACCCCACGACAATTTAAGCATTTGGTACTGTTCTGTCCTAAACCATATTTTAGGTTTGTTAAAAAAAGAAAACAATAGCATAAACCCAAAGTACATGAAATTCTAATCAAGTTACATATAAAGAACACTCCAAACGGAGTTACGGTTAAAAATATATAAGCAAAACAAGTTTGGAACACAATCTGCCAACATCAGGAAGCACACTTTAGAGCAACAAATAAACAAGCAAAAGGTTGCAAACATGCACAAAAATGTTATGCAACTAAAGTAGACATGGCAGACATGGCATGGCAAAAGTAATCATGCAAATAGGCATCATGGTTCACTAGTTATAACTTATAAGCAACACAAAAGCTATAAAATATTACTGGTCAAGGACTTAGTGAAAATCAGGAAAACATGGCAGAAACTGTTATTTTCATGCTGTACAAACAGGGGTAAAACTATATGCAAAAGTGCAGCAACATGACATAGCAATATATGAGCATGAACTAGACATGATGGTGATCAGGTACAAACAAGAATCAAGGTCATAGGCATAACAGATCAAAAGATATTAAGCATGCAACATGGCACCGGAAAGTTACAGACAGTGAAAAACAGAGGTGGCTGTCAAAAACAGTGGCATAGCAACTTTGGAGCTAAACATATCTATGACCGGAAATGTAAACATGACAATGCAATACATATAATGGTAGTAGACATGATGCTTAATAGTATGCAACAAGAATCAAAAGCATAGGCCTCATGGATGTGTCACAATCATCAATCAAACTTGCAATAAAATAATAACAGCAACACTTAATAGGTAGTAACAACAATTAATAGTCTGATACCCACTTCAACAGTGATTAACAACATCAAGATGGCCTCAAATCAAAATGCTCACAAAATATGAACTCCAGTTCACGAAAGATGAACTAAAGTACACACAATCAAGGGTGCAACGTCATCCGAGCTACGGTTTGATCGCAAATTTACTCGCAAAATTGAATCAGCAGCACAAAATAAAAGACTTAGCCAAAATTCACGGTGGGAAAAAAGGTGAAGGCCTCACTTTAGGCCGAGGCCCATCTGGCCTTTGCTGGATCTGGCCTGGTAGGCCGGCTGGGTCTGGTGCTACCGGCTGGACCGCTGATGGGCGAGGCTGGCCCACCTGGCCGGGGTGGTTGACCCGATCGGGATCGATCCAGGTCCCGATGTCGGTGATGGCGCTCCGGCAACCACGTGGCGATGCTTCGGCGAGTGAACTGGCGCAGAGGGGACCCGGCGAGGAGGCGGCGGCTTGGGGCGGCCGCAAGCGTGGAAGACAGGGCCGGCGGCGAGCTCCCGTGGCTGGCCATGGCGCGCAGCGTGTCCACCGCGGCGGCGCTCGGCGGAGGCTGTCCCGTCGGCGTCCTGCAGAGGAAACGAGGCGGCGAGGTGAGAGGACAGGGGGAGGAGAGGGAAGGAGAGCGCCGGGGAGAGAGAGGGCGGCCGGCGGTGGAGGCCCCCTGGCCGAGGCGGCGGCCGTGGCTGCTGCTGCCGGTGGCGGCGCGCGGCCGTGGAGGCCACTCGGGCTGGCGGCGGGGCTGGAGAGAGGAGAGAGAGGTGGAGGATGGGTGGCGACGTGGTGCGCTCTGGTCCGTCGATCTGCGGATCCGACGGCCCGAGTTGCTCTGGATTTAGGGTTTCGGGATTTGGGGGCTTATTGGGCGGATTTGGGGCAAAAACAGGGGGATGGCTGCAATTTTTAGTCTAGGGAAACCCTAAGTGGGGGTGGGAGAGTGGTGGTCTTTATATAGCCCAGGTGGCTGGCAGTTTGCAAAAACATCCCCGATTTTTCTCGCGCGCGCGGTGTTTTACGTTTCTGACCGCCGGGGGTCCGTAGGACCCCCGATTCGGGTAAAACTTCGAACTGCGCGATCAGCGCGTCGAGCCAGTGGCGTTCACCTCGCGTTGGAACCGTTCTGAGAACACTTTCCGGCGCGCTATAAAAATATCCCGTTTACTTATTAAACGGGGTTTTTCATTCCGTTGGCTGTGGCTGGTCTTGTGTGGGTTGCGACGGTGCTCGGGTGAAAACCCGGTGTCGCAAATGTCAGAACCCTCTGTTAGGTATGTGCTAGGATCAAGACTCAGTTTGCATCATGTTAAAAATTTCAAAAGAATTTGAAATGGGAGAGAGAACACCCCCAGATGAATTTAATCAAATGGCCAGAAATAAAGTTGCTCCAAAAATTCCTTTTGAATTTTTAAAAGTCTCATAAATGAGTGTGATCACATATCAAGTGATGTGGGACCAACCCCATGCTCATGGATTTTTCTAATATTCAAACAAGAGCATGGATTTAAATTTAAACCCCTATTTGAATTAAAGTTCAAATAATTTGAATTGAAAAAATGTTCAAACTTTACAAGTGGCTAGCCTATTATATTGTGAGGCCATATAAAAAGTTTCAGCATTTTATAAAATGCCTAGGTATTTTATCCAAGGCATAACAAATAAGAGACAGAAAAGAAAAAAACAGAAAATAAATAAAAAGGCGAGGGCTTACCTGCAAAGAGGCCCAACTCATCCCCCCAGCCGGCCTAGCCCGCTAGCTCACTCTGTCGTCTTCCTCAAGCAGCTCGGTGTCGAGCCAGGGCGCGCCGCGGACGCCACCTCGACGCCGAGGGCCTTCCAGGTGACCCCGAGGCTTATCCTCTCGCCGTGGAGACCGCCTAGACGCCGTGCTTCCTTTCCCTCTCCTCGCAGGAACTTTCCCCCACTCCTCCGTTCGTTTACACCGTCACTCGAGACCACGCCGGAGCGCCGACGAGGAGAACACGTGGCCAACGGCAGCCATCTGCCGCACGAGTTTGTCCAGTGGTATCCTCGTCTTCGTCTTCCCCAGCCTGCAACGGATCAAGAGCTGAATCGCCTCCAAGTCGCCGGATTCTTCCCCGAGACCTCGCCGGCCGCCGTGAAGGTCTTCGCTAAATTCCTCGCCGCCGTGAACTACCCGACTCCGCCGACTTCCTCGTCGTGTTCCCCGTAGCCTGGTGAGCGTTTCCCTCAAGCTCACAGAGACCCTCCCTCCTTCTATCCCGATTCGCCATGGGAGCCGAGGCTTGCCGCCGCCATGGTTGGTGCTGCGCTCGCTCCCGTGCACCCAAGCCTTCGCCTTGTTGTCCGTTGTGTTGCTGCGCGCTCCAGAAGTCCAACGCACCCACAACCGTGTCCTCCCGTGCACTGCAGCGAGGACCTCGCTGTTGCCGTGCCTCTGCTGCCACTTTTCTCGACGACGGCGAAGCTCCGATGACCCCCTTGGTCCCTCGACTCTACCCAGCGACGCGCACGGGCTCCAGCTACCCGTAGATGGTCTCAGCAGTCAAAACGATGGCCGGAATCGCCCTCTCGTGCAGCGCCGATGCGTCTGGTGACATCGACGTTGAGCCACCGGTAGCCCGTGACGTGGCCGTGCTTAATTAGCACTAACCCCGCCCCTGTGACACTGACTTGTGGGCCAACCCCCCTGCTAATCCCCTCTATTAATTTAAATCGAATTTAAACTGTTAATTAAAACAAATAGAGACTTACATGTGGGACCCTCCTGTCAGGCCCCTCTACGTCATGCTGACATCATCATGACGCAGTAATGCATTTCTATTTAAAGAAATTCCAGAAAAGGCAGAAATTGCTTAAAACTTTAGAAAATCATATCTAATTCATTTCAACTCCAAATGAGGCATATAATATGTCTAAAATTATCAGAAAAATACAAGGTTTGTGAATATGGAATTTGTTTTCATGTTTGACCATTTTAAAATGGGTGAACAGTGGCATATGTGCATATGGATCCTTTGCAAATTCAAATTTGGATTGATTTTGCAAATGACTTTGCAACACACTTCTTTTAAATGGTTTGATCCACACATCAGAGACTTTACCTGACCTTTACAACATCACTTCATGCTCAACCATTTCAAATGAACATTCATGGATTCAAATGCATTTAAAATTCATCGATAAATCAAATGGAGTTTGAATTTGCAATTCATTTGCAATCCAGTCCTTTTAATTGGAATAACTCACACATCAGTGACACATACATCAAATTTCAACCTTCAACTCATGTGTTTGAGCATTGTCTTATTATTGTTTCGATGTTTGTGTTGTTTGTCGAATAGAGGTGGAGCCGAAACCCAAGATCACCCCTTTCGTTGAAGACCCTGATACTGAACCTCGTCAGCAAGGCAAGCAAACCCCCATTGATTATGTCGATAAAATCCCACTTCCCTCTCAGTCTCGCTTATGCATTGTTTAGGATGATTACCATGATGCATTTCTACTGGATAGTTGAACCCATTCCTTTGCATGACCTATCCTTTTGTCACAGTAGTAAGCAAACCACAATCCTAGCAGATGTAGGAGTTGATTGATATAATGTGGCCCCTGCAACTGTTACTGCTTATTGCATTCTTAGAGTGATACAATGTTGATACTGTTATGTGAGTCGGGATGGTAGAAATCATGATGATGATGGTGGAAATGTGTTGGTGAATCTACCCTAATACAAGGTGAACGATGAGAGGCTGTGTAGGAGTATACAGTGGGTTGTCTCGTTGAACACCGCCTTAATCCCGAGTTCTTGTGTGGTGATCCAAGATGAAGTGTACTACCGCATGTTGGGCAAACGGACCCCCGCTCAACCTACTAACTCACCCCTTCTCAGTTCAATGAGTCGCAGTAGTTCAGAGTTCTGGTAGGTTTGTGGCCTAGCTGCAAGGTGAGAGAACGACTCAACCGAGACCGGCTTATGCACCACGCACACATCTTCTGGGATCACTTCGGTAAACCGGCCGGGTTACGAATGTGGAAACCATCCCAGATAGGCGTCTTCATTGAACTTGAGTTGGCTGTGAGGTAAAAGTTGTGGAGATTATCCACGCGGACACCCGTTTGAAGGGTGACGAGATCCCGGCGGTAACTGATAGTTTCATGTGTGTAGCAGTACACCCCTGCAGGGTTAATAAACTATTCGAATAGCCGCGTCCGCGGTAAGGGACTACTTGGAAAGCTGTGCCTGATTATTAGACAACTTGAACTGGGTACTTATAAAACTTGCCAAGATAAGCGTGAGTGCTATGGCGTGCTTTCTCATGGGGAGTCAAGGAAGTCAACATAGTGGTGTATTTGGTTGGAGACATGTAGTGGACTCGTGTACGCTTCTTACCTCAAGTCTGGTACTCGTAGTTCAGGACTAGCCAAGTCAAAGCTGGCACTTCTGCAGTGAAACCCCACCTCCCTTCACCTTGATACATGTGCATGAGTAGTATAGTTCCTATGTAAGTCTTGCTGAGTACGACTTTGTACTCACATTTGCTTATTCTATGTTTTAGATGAACCCACTGACCACGAAGATGGATTCTTCCTAGAGCTCGACGACTGATCAATCTAGTGTAGTCCCAGTCAGACGACTGTTCCCTCGTGGAAGGGCTTGTTTATAAATAATGCTTCTCTAAGCCATTTGTTAAACTTGTCTGTACTCAGACCTACTTTTCTTCCGCATGTTTGATGTAATGTTGGATCACAAACTTGTGATCTCTGTGTGCACTCTGTAAGAGTTATCAATAAAGTTGTAAACTTTGTAGAGAATTGCAATGATACCTGCTATTTGTAAGTGCATCAAGTGCCCTCCCCTTGAGGTTTTGGAGTTTGATGACAAAACGGTTAAGGGACTGATGTGTTTGTGAGTATACACAGGAGAACAGTCCCTGATGAGGTGTTTAACCACCAATGTAGACCCCCCCAAAATGTTGAGGAACATTGGAGAAATCGGTGTGTTTCCTGAAGAATGAAGTTGCGCGAAATCTTGAGGAAGTAGGATCCTGAAGCTTTCGGTTGAAGCTGAAGCTGAAGACGATCCTGAGGAAGTTCGCGCTGAAGACGAAGTTGAAGCGTAGTCTTCGCTAAGACTTTTTATACTTCTTGAGTAATGAAGTTGCGCGAAATCCTGAGGAAGTAGGATCCTGAAGCGTTCGGTTGAAGCTGAAGCTGAAGACGATCCTGAGGAAGTTCGCGCTGAAGACGAAGTTGAAGCGTAGTCTTCGCTAAGACTTTTTATACTTCTTGAGTCATAGGAAAACACCGCACTGTTGGAGGGGTTGAAGAAAACGAGTTCCGAAGGTCTGAGGAAGTGCTCAGTTAGGAATCCTGAAGAAAAACCCTGAGGAAATCTCCTGCAGTAGAAGTTCAGTTCCTCCCGTGTCTGAGACGTTGTTCTTCAGGACACTAAGGAATCTGTCTTCGGTTGAGGAGTCTGGAGACTGCGAGTGCAGTTCTCCTGAAGAGAGACAAATCTCCTGCAGTAGAAGTTCAGTCCTCATGTGTCTGAGACGTTGTTCTTTAGGACACTGAGGTAACTAACTTCGGTTGAGGAGTCTGGAGAGAGAATACTTTGACCGTGCCACGTGTTGCGTGGTGAGAGGCTAGAACTTGTCTAGCAACGGTCATTTCCGAGGGCATGAGAGTAATTGCATGCATGGGAATTTATGTCCTTTCGCCTCGGGTTGCTCCGCGGCTATAAATAGCCACCCCCAGCCCCATTTGTGGGTTGGCTGCTCCGAGAGAAAAACTGACACTTGTCATTTGAGAGCAACCCACCTCTGAGGAAACTGAAGAACCTATGTGAGGAAAACCACCAGCCTGAGTAGTTGAGCATTTCTGAGGAAGTCGGTTTGAGTGATCCGAAGCTTTTTACTCTTGAAGACTGTGATCTTCCAGCCGGTGTAGAAGTCTTCAGTCTGAGGAAGTCAAGATGCAATTGTGACTTCCCGGAGTGACTGAGTCTGTAAAGGTTTCGGGAGTCTACCTTGAAGACTCACCTGAGTTATTGGACGGAGTCTGAGGACTTTAGTTCAAGGAGAACAAGGTGAAGACTATGTCTTCTGAGTTGAATCTCAGCCTCTCCAACCAGACGTAGAGTTGTCACAGCAACTTGAACTGGTCTACCAAACCATTGTCTTCAATTTCTGGTGATATCTCCTCAATCTCTTAAGCCTCAGTATTATGTCTTCAGTATCTATGTTGACTGCTTGTGCTTCAGCTCTCCCTCTTCTATTAGTCTTCATACTATGCATCTGAAACACTTCTGCTTATCTGAATTGATTTATTTCTGTTGCATTATGATGAGCTACCCTGATGATTACATTCTGTGAAGTTTTATTTCTTCATGATTTTGGTTACTTCTTCAGCTTCATGATTGCTTCAGTCCTGAAGAAAATCAAAATCTGGTAGCAAAATTGAAAATCTCCCATTCACCCCCCCTCTGGTCGATATATTGCACTCTCAATTGGTATCAGAGTAAGGTACTCCCTTGTTCTGTGTGATTCGGTTTAACCACCTGGAGTTTTAGTTATGTCGACCTCAGGTACAATGAGCGTTGCCTCAAACTGCCCCATCTTCGACGGAACAGACTATCCATACTGGAAGAACAAGATGAGGATGCATCTTGAAGCCATTGACAAGGATCTGTGGGACATTGTTGATCAAGGCATTCCTGAAGCAAATCTGATGACTGCTCCCGAAGTTGTCAAGAAAAACTGGCAGCTTGATGCAAAAGCTCGAAGCATCATTGGTGGTCATCTCAATAAGGCTCAGTTCAACCGTATCAGTGGTCTGGATACTGCAAAGAAGATATGGACAAGACTGTCTAAAGTTAATGAAGGAGTCTCAGCTCAACGAGACTCACGAGTTGACACACTCCGCATTCTCTTCAATCGGTTCAAGAGGCTGGATAATGAGCATGTGCAACAAACCTTTGACAGGCTCACTGACATATCCAATGAACTTCAAGCTCTTGGTGCTGTTGATATCACAGATCATGAAGTTGTGAAGAAACTGCTGAGGTCACTGGATGACTCATTTGAGTTCCTATCACTGATGATTCAAGAAAGGCCGGACTTCAAGACTCTGGATCCAGCCGACATTCTCAAGCGCCTCAATGCTCATGAACTGAAGCTCTCTGAAAAACGAGACTTATACAGCCCCACGCCTAAGGTCCGCGCGCTAAAAGCTAGAGCACGAAGAGTGTCCTCTGATGAAGAGTCTGAGGCTGATACTGATAATCTTGAGACTCTCAGCCGTGAACTTGCTCTCCTTACCAGAAAGTTTCGAAGGTTCACGAAGAAGAATCGCTTCGGAAATTCCTCAAGATCGTCCTCAAGAAAAAGCAAAGATGATGATTCTGTCGAAGCTAGAAAGAGAGTTTGCCACAAGTGCAAGAAACCTGGGCATTACATCGCTGAGTGTCCTCTATGGGAAAAGGAAGCTAAACTGAAGAAGAAGAAGAAAGGGAAAGATGAAAGTTCTGATGAAAAGACAAAGAAGAAATCCTCAAGATCCTCAAGGTCTACTGGATACAGGAATAGCAGTTCCCGTAAGGCTCGTGCTTATCTCGGGAAAGAATTGGACTCGGAAGAATCTGGTTCCAACCCTGATGCTGAGGAAGAAGAATCTGAAGAATCTGAGGGTGTGGCTGGTTTGGCTCTTGCCACGACACTTGTCTCAAAGTCAATCTTCAGCACTGAAGAATTTGGTCCATCACATGCTGATGATGAAGCTGAAGACACAACTCCTTCCTTCTGCTTCATGGACAAGTCCTCCAAGGTATCTTCTTACTCATCATCAGATCAACCCTCTGATAAAGAACCTGATGAAAACTATGCTAAACTTGCTAAACTTGCATCTAAGCAACAACGTGCACTTGAAAAGACTCAGTTCTCATTAAACAAAAGTGATGATATGTTGGTTGAGGAAATGACGAAGACTCAAAAGTTGACTGATGAATCAAAAATTCTTCAGTCAAAGTTTGATGACTTGTTCAATCGGCATGAGGCACTCCTTACTGATCATGAAAAGCTGTCTCATGAGTTCCTCATGAGGAAACAAGAACTTGAACGTGTAAGGATGTCTCATAACGATCTGAAGAAAGAAAATGATTCACTCCTCTCCCAACAGATCATCATGCCACAAGAAGGATTCGATCCTCCCTGTTTAAGATGCATTGAACGTGATCAAATTATATCTGTGTCTAGTTCCTCAATGTCTTCAGACTCTGTTATTTCTATTACTTCTGTGGTATCTAACCCCTCATCTGAGGATACCATAGACATTGCTGAAGAAAATGCTAGGTTGAAGAGTCTACTGGAAACAGGCATGTTCAAGAGTCTGAAAGTACATCAGACTCTCTGTGACATTCTCAAGAAACAGATCCTCAACAGAAACCCGAGGAAAGAAGGCATCGCATTCACTCGGAGACTCAACCCTGATGGGTCTTACTGGAAACCTGAACAATATCCTGAGACCATTTGGTCTCGAGCAATGATGCCTCCTCCTGATCCCTATACCTTATCTGGTTATGATGCTGTTTCTTCAGACGTGATGACTGAGTCATTTGACTCAAACTATAAACTGTTTAAGAATGGTAATGGTGAGGTATTTTCCAGATTCATCGGAACTAACTGCAGGAACGGTCCTCCAGTCAAGCAGATCTGGGTGCCAAAGGACCTCATCACTAACCTTCCTGTGAATGCAGATGCAAATGAGCTGAGGATATCATCTGAGGACGATACCTCAAAAGGAAATGATTATAATCATGTATCTGCTAACCATTTTGTTCACAGGGAAGCTCCTCATAAGAATGCTTACTCATTTGTTTATCCTGATGCTGCCATCTCTCACCCCATTAGGTCTCACCATCCTCATCAATCCTCATGTGCCTCAAAACCACCCATAAAGATGTGGGTGGTTAAGAACTAATCATTCTTGCAGGGACATGTCCTGAGGCAATTACAATTTCTGCAGATCATATGCCCAGGACAACAATAAATGAGTCAGTTGAAGAATAATTATATTGTTTGATTTCTTAGAATCAATCCTGAGGAACATCCTGAGGAATTAATTCTGAGGAATCTTAAACTCCTCAAACTGAGACTGGCTCATAACTTGCTGTATGAGATACTAATTCATTTGCAGGGAAAGACTGAATGGGTGATGGATAGTGGATGCACAAATCACATGACTGGTGACAGAAGTCTTCTTATGGAATCATCACTAAGTCCTTCTTCAAAGAAAACCATCACCTTCGCTGATAAAGGTAAAAGTAAGGTATTGGGTCTCGGCAGAGTGGCTATCTCTCGAGACCAACATATTGATAAAGTCATGCTTGTTGAATCTCTTGGATACAACTTGATGTCTGTATCTATGCTGTGTGATCTTGATCTCGCTGTTCTCTTCGGAAAACATGGTTGTATTGTCTTCATGATTAGCGATAAATCCATAGTCTTCAGTGGGGTTAGGAAAGGTGACCTGTATATTGTAGATTTCTCTGAAGGTCCTCAGGTTGCTACATGTCTCTTGGCACGAGCCTCGGAGTGCTGGCTATGGCATCGAAGACTCGTCCACGCTGGAATGAGAAATCTTCAGAAGCTGGTACTGAAGAAACATGTCCTCGGGATTGAGGAAATCGGATTCTCAAAGGACCGGCTCTGTGGTGCCTTCGAAGCTGGAAAGATGACCAAGGCCAATCACCCAACGAAGACCATCATGACTACTACAAGACCACTGGAATTGCTTCACATGGATCTATTTGGTCCTCCAAAGTATTCAAGCTTTGGAGGTAACATGTATGGTCTTGTTATTGTTGATGACTTCTCACGATACACTTGGGTGCATTTTCTTCTCTATAAGTCAGAAACTCCAGCAATCCTCAAGCGCTTCGCCCTACGAGTCATGAACAACTACAACCTGAAGATCAAGCACATTCGAAGCGACAACGGCACTGTGTTCAAGAACTTCGGTGTGGAAGAATTCCTCGATGACTTAGGAATTGCTCATGAATTCTCTGCGCCATACACTCCTCAGCAAAATGGCGTTGTTGAAAGGAAGAATCGAACCCTCATCGAGATGGCTCGCACGATGCTGGCTGAGTACAATACTCCACTCAAGTGGTGGGCTGAAGCAATCAACACTGCCTGTCACATCGTCAATCGAGTGTATCTTCACAAGTTCTTCAATAAAACATCATACGAGTTAATGGTCGGTAAGAAACCCAATGTAAGTTACTTCAAAGTATTCGGTGCACCTTGCTGGATACGTGATCCTCATCACGAGTCCAAATTTGCACCCAAAGCATGTGAGGGTTTCATGCTCGGCTATGGTATCAACTCGCACACCTACAGAGTCTTCAACATTAGTCATTACAAAATTGTTGAAACTGTAGACGTGCGTTTTGATGAGTCTGATGGCTCCCAAAGAGAGCACCTGCCACAAGATTTAGGTGAAGCACCACCTGAAGAACAGATCAAGAAGATGGGTGCTGGTGACATCATTCCTGTGGATCATTCTGAAGAAATCCACATACCTCCTACTCCTGAAGAACACCCAAATCCTGAAGCGAATAATCCTGATGACGATCCTGATCCTGAGGCACCTGATACGCCTGAAGCTCCTGAAGCACCTGAAACTGATGCTAACGAATCTGACAGCAGTGACGAAGATGCGCCTCAAGATCATCCTCCTCGACTTTCTCGTGTGGCAAATGAAGTTCAAGTGGACAAAATCCTCGCTGACATCAACCTACCAGGTCCTCTCACTCGTACAAGAGCTAATCGCATAGCTAACTTTTGTGGGCATTTCTCGTTTGTATCAATTTCAGAGCCCACCAAAGTCACCGAGGCATTCCGAGAAGCGGAATGGATTCAGGCAATGCAAGACGAACTTCTTCAGTTTAAACTGAATGATGTTTGGGAACTTGTCAAACGTCCTGATCCTAGAGTTCACAATGTCATTGGCACGAAGTGGATCTACCGCAACAAACTTGATGAAGATGGACAAGTCATCAGAAACAAAGCTCGTCTCGTAGCTCAAGGATATACTCAAGTCGAGGGGATCGACTTCGGTGAAACCTTCGCTCCTGTAGCTAGACTTGAGTCCATTCGCATTATGCTTGCATTCGCTAATCATCATAATATCAAGCTATATCAAATGGATGTGAAAAGTGCCTTCCTCAATGGTAATATCGAGGAAGAAGTATATGTTGCGCAACCTCCAGGTTTTGAAGACGCCAAGAAGCCTGATATGGTGTACAGATTGAAGAAAGCCCTCTATGGACTGAAGCAAGCCCCTCGGGCTTGGTATGACACACTAAGGGACTTCCTCATCAGCAAGGGCTTCAAATCTGGTTCCCTCGACCCAACTCTTTTCACAAAACGATATGATGATGCATTATTCATATGTCAAATTTATGTTGATGACATAATATTTGGATGCACTAACAAGAAATACAGTGAAGAATTTGCATTCTTGATGAGTGAACAGTATCAGATGTCGATGATGGGCGAGCTGAAATTCTTCTTAGGACTCCAAATTCGTCAACAACGCAATGTCATCTTCATCTCTCAGGAGAAGTATCTCAAGGAGTGCCTGAGGAAATTCGGAATGCAAGACTGCAAGGGCATCAAGACACCGATGCCTACAAACGGACAACTTGGCCCCGATGAAAATGGCAAGGACTATGATCAAAAGGTATACCGCTCCATGATAGGTTCTCTGCTATATCTATGTGCATCCAGGCCTGATATAATGTTGAGCGTTTGCATGTGTGCCCGATTCCAAGCGGCACCAAAGGAATCGCATCACCAAGCGGTGAAACGAATTCTTCGATATTTGGCTCACACCCCGTCGCTAGGCTTATTGTATCCAAAAGTCACACAGCTGGATCTCGTCGGGTACTCAGACTCAGATTATGCTGGAGATCGAGTGGATCGGAAGTCTACCTCAGGAACATGTCATTTCCTCGGACGTTCTCTTGTGTGCTGGTCATCGAAGAAGCAGAACTGCGTCTCCCTCTCCACCGCTGAATCTGAATACATTGCTGCTGGTGCTAGCTGCTCACAGCTTCTTTGGATGAAGCAAACCCTGAAGGACTACGGCATCAACCTGAAGAAAGTACCACTACTATGTGACAATGAGAGCGCCATCAAGATCTCTCAGAATCCGGTACAACACTCGAGGACGAAGCATATTGAGATACGGTATCACTTTCTTCGGGATCATGTCTTGAAGGAAGATATCGTCATCAGCCACGTGAAGACTGAAGATCAACTTGCTGATATATTCACTAAGCCTTTGGATGAGAAGCGATTTAGCACTCTGAGGTGTGAGCTAAATATCTTAGATTCCTCAAACGTCCAGTGAATGGACACACATCCTAACGCTTAAACAATATTGAAGAATCCTGATGCACAACACACGATGTGTCGTACTCCTCAACTCATGAGGAACTACCTTGCTAAGTGTGAAGAAATTAACGTGGAATTGACTCAAGATCCATACGACAATTGTATGGTATCAGGTGTCTCATTCCCTATAAGGTGGGTAGCGCCACCGCCCAAACACCTCAGGATTTGGTGTTCCTCAACTTCCTCAGGATTTGATGTTATTGATCTTCCTCAGGATTCTAAGTCTTCATTACTGATGATTATTGTGTTTGTCCTCAACAACGTTCACCTATAGTTATTGATCTTCAGTTTTTGCTTCTTCAACTAGGTGAACGTGATCGGACCCATCCCTCTGTGCTCACTTATCTAATCTGTCTATCTCATATGCGTTCATCCGGAAATTATATATTCCTCAGGCTGAGACCTTAAGTCATCATCATTCGTCTGAGACCATTTGTCTTCGTCTTCAGCCTTTGTCCTCAAGATCCTCAAATCACGGATTTTCTGTTACAACTGTCTTCAATTTGTTGCGATTTTACCGCACGCCGTAATTATCCACCATCACAATATCCACTGAGGATCCCAACAATCAGGGGCTATCTCGTCCACTAATTTCGCAACCCCTCAGTTTTTACCCCTCTATAAATAGCCCTCTACCCCCTCCTTCGGTCATTTACCACCCAACGTTTCTCTCACTCTCGCGCCGCTGTCCTTGAGCTCCTCAAGCTCGAGCGCTAACGTCGCCGGAGTTCGCCGTCGCCGGGGACGAAGACTCATTGTTCCTCAGCATTCGCCTCAGTCTGGTATGCTTATTCCTCAGTGGCTTATTCCTCAGCATATTATTCCTCAGTACTGTTGTGTCCTCAAGCCAGTTCATCCTCAACTGTACTACTAGCCTTCTGAGACCTGTACCTATGCCTCATTCCTTTGTTTTCCTCAGCATATTCCTCATGAACGCATATAACCGTACCCCACTTCCCTCGCAACTTAATTCTGTCACAGGTACATGTCTGCTGAGGAATCGTATGGTTCTCATAGTCTCACTTCATTTGCAGCTCAGCTCGAACGTACAATTCCTCAGTCTCCTCAGCTGAAGAAAATGTCTCCTCGGCGCAAGCACACTGATACTGCTAAAGACTTACCTCCTGAGCTCTATGAGAAACTGAAGACTCCAGAACGTGAAACTGCTGATGATCGTAAGAAAAGGGTCCAGAAGATCACAAGAGAATGGGCCAAGCGTTGGGTGGCCTACCAATGGCTGAATCCTCAACATGAGGAAATTTTTGCAGTCAATCCGCCACTGAAGACCTTGGGTATCAAGGCTCGACCTCCACCAGCTCCTGGAGTCGTTCCTGATCCAACCACACTGCGCACTCCTGAAGACTTTCCAGCGGCATATGAGCTATACCTCAAACGCACTCGCAGCCGGGTCAAGAATCTTGTCCGTGACATGACTGCTTCAATACAAATTCCGCCTCAAGATCAGTCTCAACCCAGACAACAACCTCTGCCTCAGCACCGCAAAAAGGCTCCGGGCATGAAACCTTTCTCTAAGACCTCAACTAAGCCTCAAGTTGTTGGCTCCTCATGTCAACGAACAGATGGTGCTGCCCCCTCTTCAAGAATACGCACTGATGAATCTGGTGCTCCTAAGGCCTCAACCACAATGCCTCAGCATCACCTGAAGACCAAAACTTTTCTTCAACGGGGCCCTCGTCCTTCACCAAAGAAAACTGCTATGCGTGGCGCCATTCATCATACTCCTCAATCTTCTGATGATGAAGATGAATTTGAGGATTTGGCCGGCTTCGTCGCCACTGAAGCTGATAAGATTGAATACGTGCGTGCTGTGGCCCGACGCAAAGCTGAAGCAACGGGTTCAGAAATCCTGCTTCTCCTTGATCCCAAGAAGATCTTGGAATACATTGATATCTGGTCTGTTAAGCCTGACACTCCGCTTGATGATTTGGACATCCCGAAAGACATCAAATTCTATGTTCAACAATTCCTCATAAATGAGATTCATCAACGAGATCTTCAGAAACAGCTGAAGGCCAAACTGAAGAAAGTCCTCAGTGACTTCAAAAAGAAACCTATCACTGAAGTTACTCCTCAGGAGTTCGTTGAGCATCAATGTGAAGTTCAACGTCTCAACATTGAGTTCGCTGCCAACCGGACATATATTAGAAAATCCAAGGAACGGATCTCACATCAGATGGCCAAGTTGATGAAACTTCGCCAGCCTGCTTCCTCAGCACCCACGGATGCTTCTGCCAAAAGCCTCAAGCGCACGGCTGAAGCTCAACCCTCAACTCCACCCACTGCGAAAAAGCCTACTGTGGATGAACCAATTGACGCTACACCTCTGTCCTCAGCTCCTCCATCAAAACAAATCGCTGAAACCACCATACTGGTTACTGCTGCATCAACTCCACCACAGAATCCTCAGCGCAGCTTAATCGTCTTCACACCACCACCTGCTGCCACACCCATTGTTCCCACTCCACCGTCCCCACCGCCACCAGTTATCACTGAAGTTGAAGACATGGACATCGACATCATGGATCATGGAACTCCTCGTGTTCATGATGAAGACTTTGGGCTGACCAACTCACCCACTCACACCGTCTTCTCCCCTGAGCCTCACTCTGATACAGTAACCGAGGTGCTTCCTGATACCTCTCTGCAGTCTGAAGCCTCTGTTGGTGCATCATCCTCAGCGTCTGATGTAGATGACCCCGAAGCCTCCAGTGCTCCAACACACTCTGCTGCTGATACTGATGCTGCAGGCCACACTACTGCTGATACTGATGCTGCAGCAAATACTACCACTGATACTCATGCTGCTGCTCCCAAGTCTGACCAACCCGCCGCTGAAGCTGAAGCTGAGCACAACACCAATGCTCCTCCTGAAGCAGAAAACAGTACCAACGCAAATGCTGACACCTCAAAGGATGGCTCTGAAGACAAACATGCCACATCACCTCGACTTCCCAAGGTCCCCAAGGAGCCTGAAGCATCTGCTACACCTCCACCTCCGCCTCAAGCCTCTCGTCAGATTGAAGTGCCTCAAGCGCCTTCACCACCTCAAGGCCCAATTCAAGCTCGGTCCTTGTGTCCAAAACAGAAGCAACCATTCTTCCGTGACCTTGAAGCTGATGACACTCCAAGCTTTGATGCTACTGATTTCTTCAATGCCATGAGTTTCTTTCAAGAGGGGATTCAAAATCCGTATCACTCTGCTCCACCTCGAAAGCTGCTGAGGTTCTGGACTGCCACTCAGAAGAATTACTATGCTTCAGTGCTATATAAGCAAAACAAAATATTTCCACACAAGCATATTCCTCTGATGGATATGGAAGCACTTCCTTGCTTCAACAATGTGCTTCAGGATCTACATCATGCCCAGCTGCTTCAATTCTGCTCTGAATGCATACACTGGAATGAAGAGCTTGTGCTTCAGTTCTATGCCACATTGTATGTTTCAGGAAATCCTCAGGATATCACCACCTGGGTCCTCGAATGGATGACTGAGCATCATCACTACACCATCACTGTTCCTGAAGCAATTGATATACTTGAGTTGCCTCAGTGCACTTCCCCTGCGGCATGTTCCTATGGGTCTCAAATTCTTCGAGATGACTTGATGAACATGCTCATGACGCCTCTGGCCCCTGAAGCCCCAGCTCGCACAAAGTTTCCAGTCTCTGAGCTTCAGTATCTGCCGAGTACATTGTATCGGATTCCGGCGAAAACCTTCTGCCCCATTAAAGGCTATGAATCCTTAGCTGAAGAAGTAGTTGGCGTCATGAAGAACATACTTCACAACCTCTGCATATCTGGGCCGATCAACATTCCTGACTTCTTCTTCAGAACTCTTGTTGATGCTGCACAGAACCCACACATCCTGAAGCCATACGCGCCATGGATCATGAAGCTCATCCGCGCCGTAACAAGAATTGAGTATCAACCTGATCACCCGAATCACAGGACCTATCTGCCGCCTGTCGAAGTGCTTCAACATACAATTGCCACAAATGACAAAGGCAAAGGCATCTTCTATGAAGAAGTTCTCCCGACCAATTCCCTCGGTGGAAATATTCGTCATCCTCAGTCTCGCACAACTGATGAAACAAGAACTCATGCCTCAACTGAGGATACAACTCAGGCTCGAGTGATGACTGACCGAGAGCTTCTGATTAGTCTTCATCAGAAAGTTGATCGTAATCATGATTGGGTGAAGCGTCAGTTTTCTGAAATTCTCAGCTATATGGCTCAGACGCATTCTTCAGTGAAGAAAGTGCATCAATATACTCATCATACATATCAACATCTTGATGCCTTGATGAAAGAAGTACTCACCCCTGAAGACATCGCACAATTGGATCTTCAAAAGCCTCCGATTACGGCGATCAAACCCCCGAGGCAATTCAGACGCTGCACGACTCCTACTCCGGCCATGGACTCTTATTCCTCAAACCAGGAGATGACTGCTGAAGAAGCTGAAGACACTGCTGCCTGCCCTCACACTGCAACGGACTGCCTCAGGCGTGACTCACCTCAGCCTTGAAGCATCTTCTAAGGGGCGTTAGCTTCAGTTTTTCCCTTTTTGTTCATTTTATGACAAAGGGGGAGAAATCTGTTAGTCTTCAAGCGGGTTTTAGTTATGGGGTTCTTCAGTTACAACTCTCGTTCTTCAGATTTTTTTGTAACGAGTTGTAAGCTGTAATTTTGGTGTTTGCCTGATACTATTCCTCAGTTACCTCATGCTATTTCCTCACGTTTATCATATATGCATGTGATTATCTCTGCAAACATCTCTATCAGTGCGTTGCTTAATTCCTCAAACACTTCATAACATGCACTGCTAAAAAAATGCCTGGATATAGGGGGAGCTCCTCATATACCTCAAAATGCTTTAGATATTAAACATTCTTCAACTTATATGCATATCCTCAGGGGGAGCTTCACTATATTCAGCTTAATGTTAAAAATGTTCTTCAAAGTTTTTTTTAAACTCATAATTTTATCCCCGTTGAAGCTTAACCTGATTGTCATCAAATCACCAAAAAGGGGGAGATTGTAAGTGCATCAAGTGCCCTCCCCTTGAGGTTTTGGAGTTTGATGACAAAACGGTTAAGGGACTGATGTGTTTGTGAGTATACACAGGAGAACAGTCCCTGATGAGGTGTTTAACCACCAATGTAGACCCCCCCAAAATGTTGAGGAACATTGGAGAAATCGGTGTGTTTCCTGAAGAATGAAGTTGCGCGAAATCCTGAGGAAGTAGGATCCTGAAGCGTTCGGTTGAAGCTGAAGCTGAAGACGATCCTGAGGAAGTTCGCGCTGAAGACGAAGTTGAAGCGTAGTCTTCGCTAAGACTTTTTATACTTCTTGAGTAATGAAGTTGCGCGAAATCCTGAGGAAGTAGGATCCTGAAGTGTTCGGTTGAAGCTGAAGCTGAAGACGATCCTGAGGAAGTTCGCGCTGAAGACAAAGTTGAAGCGTAGTCTTCGCTAAGACTTTTTATACTTCTTGAGTCATAGGAAAACACCGCACTGTTGGAGGGGTTGAAGAAAACGAGTTCCGAAGGTCTGAGGAAGTGCTCAGTTAGGAATCCTGAAGAAAAACCCTGAGGAAATCTCCTGCAGTAGAAGTTCAGTTCCTCCCGTATCTGAGATGTTGTTCTTCAGGACACTAAGGAATCTGTCTTCGGTTGAGGAGTCTGGAGACTGCGAGTGCAGTTCTCCTGAAGAGAGACAAATCTCCTGCAGTAGAAGTTCAGTCCTCATGTGTCTGAGACGTTGTTCTTTAGGACACTGAGGTAACTAACTTCGGTTGAGGAGTCTGGAGAGAGAATACTTTGACCGTGCCACGTGTTGCGTGGTGAGAGGCTAGAACTTGTCTAGCAACGGTCATTTCCGAGGGCATGAGAGTAATTGCATGCATGGGAATTTATGTCCTTTCGCCTCGGGTTGCTCCGCGGCTATAAATAGCCACCCCCAGCCCCATTTGTGGGTTGGCTGCTCCGAGAGAAAAACTGACACTTGTCATTTGAGAGCAACCCACCTCTGAGGAAACTGAAGAACCTATGTGAGGAAAACCACCAGCCTGAGTAGTTGAGCATTTCTGAGGAAGTCGGTTTGAGTGATCCGAAGCTTTTTACTCTTGAAGACTGTGATCTTCCAGCCGGTGTAGAAGTCTTCAGTCTAAGGAAGTCAAGATGCAATTGTGACTTCCCGGAGTGACTGAGTCTGTAAAGGTTTCGGGAGTCTACCTTGAAGACTCACCTGAGTTATTGGACGGAGTCTGAGGACTTTAGTTCAAGGAGAACAAGGTGAAGACTATGTCTTCTGAGTTGAATCTCAGCCTCTCCAACCAGACGTAGAGTTGTCACAGCAACTTGAACTGGTCTACCAAACCATTGTCTTCAATTTCTGGTGATATCTCCTCAATCTCTTAAGCCTCAGTATTATGTCTTCAGTATCTATGTTGACTGCTTGTGCTTCAGCTCTCCCTCTGCTATTAGTCTTCATACTATGCATCTGAAACACTTCTGCTTATCTGAATTGATTTATTTCTGTTGCATTATGATGAGCTACCCTGATGATTACATTCTGTGAAGTTTTATTTCTTCATGATTTTGGTTACTTGTTCAGCTTCATGATTGCTTCAGTCCTGAAGAAAATCAAAATCTGGTAGCAAAATTGAAAATCTCCCATTCACCCCCCCTCTGGTCGATATATTGCACTCTCACTGTTCATACTAGACATGTGTGCTGCGTGTATGATTATAACATGCATGTCTTAGTATGGGTTTTCGAGACCTTAGTTGTGATATGACTGGCGTCTTTTATACACCAAGTGGCCCTTAGATGTGTGCAGCTTGGGGCATCGCGATGCGATTGCTCGTGACTCCGTCACGTGCACACTTTGATGTATGATCGAGCCCGCCCTAGACCCCGACTAAGTGAAAGGGCTGGAGTAAGTAAATGTAAGGGTTATAATACAATCGATAGTATGGTTGAGGCGACTTGTCTATGAGTATGGGAGTTCACCACCCATATCATTTAGACTTGTGTGCGAACGATGAGGACCCATCTCAGTTGATCATCTGGCCTGTATGGAATGCCCCTCACGTTCGATGCTTTCCGAGAACGTTCTGTGCTTGTCCTTGTCTGCTTAGACAAGTGGGTACGGTTCTCGGCTCTCCATATGATTGTGTTGTAGCGAGTCTTGCATATGCTAACCCCGGGTCCCGACAGCAAAGGTCGAGTGTCAGGTTGGCAAGGGCCGGTCTCCGTCTGGTACGAGATAAGAGGGGGAAAAATAATCGCCGATCGATAAATCGGGGATGCAAACACCGCAAAGAAATCAGACAATCAAACAATTCACACGGAAAACAAAAACTTTATTTTTTTGTGAAATCTGGGCTGTTACAATGAGCAAGGCAATGGGCATCCGTAATCAGAAGATTTCGACCTACGAGAAGGAATTCCTCGCAGTCATGATGGCCGTCGACAAGTGGCGCCCGTACTTGTAGAACGACGCCTTCGAGATCGTCACCGACCACAAGAGCCTGTGCGAGCTCGGCTCCCTGCAATTGGACACCGACTTACATCGTAAAGCCATGTCAAAGTTGGTGGGGCTGCAATTATCCTTTCTCAATAAGCGTGGAGTGGACAATAGCGTGGTGGACGCGCTCTCGCGTGTCGGCCATCGGCATGCTCTGGCCGCGCTATCGCTACGCCAACCACAGTGGCTCCAGGAAGTCGCCAATTCATATGAAACGGACGCCAAAGCCCAAGAACTGCTTGCGCAGCTGGCGCAGTGCAGTCCGGACGATCAAGGCCGGAAACTCAACAACGACGTCATCAAGCAGCATGGTCAGCTATGGATCGGCGCCAACACGGCGCGCCAAACCAAAATCATTGCTGCATTGCACTCCAGTGCAGTGGGAGGCCACTCTGGGGGCGCGACCACATATCAGCGGGTGCACAAGCACTTTGTGTGGTCCGGTCTGAAGCGAGCAATGGAGGATTTTGTGCGTCGGTGCGAGGTCTGCCAACACACCAAGCACGAACTCACGCACCCCGCGGGTAAGTTGCAGCCTCTGCCGATTCCGCAGGCCCCGTGGCAGTACATCACACTGGATTTCATCAAAGGACTGCCTAGATCAGAAGGGGAGTGTTGACACCAGTTTTTTGCACGATAATTTTTATATACAAGATGACCTCAAATGAAGAAGTTCTCTACATGAAAAAGTTGGGTATTGTCGATATGAACAACTTTGTAGTTCGAGCCGTGATCATCCGATTCCATCTCAAGGGCCGAAACTATGTTTGAAGCAATAAGACCCTGGCATTCGGAGTACTATTCTTCCAATTAGGACATCAAGACATCCTCAAATGGGAAAATGTTCTACATAGGCCTGCTTTTTCTCGTCGAGCCGGTCGATTTTGATATTTGAAACGTCCAAATCCGAGTTCGTATGAAGAAGTTATTGCCAAAACAGTGCAGCACTGGAAAACCAGGTCGGACCGTCCGAGATGGAAACCGGACCGTCCGAGCTAGGGTCGGACCGTCCGACTTTGAAGTCGGACCGTCCGACTTGAGGACCCCAATTACAGAAAGATTTTAGCCTCAGCTCGGACCGTCCGACCTAGAAGCCGGACCGTCCGGGATAAAGTCCGGACTTCCGAACCCCCGATCCGGGTCCGAATTTGATCGGGTTTTTGGCAGTTTTGACGCGAATCTGAGCCCTTTTCTTGCACGGAAAGTCCAACCCCCTCATAAATAGATGAGGTGACGGACGATTGAAACAACACACAATCGCAAACACATCTAAACCCTAATTTCGTCTACTTTTCCACGTATCTTCTCCCTCGTTCTTCGTTTGTTCTTGTTTTTGCAGGGCAACGATCCGCGAGAGCTCTAGGGGCGATAAGGTCGACCTAGGGCAGCCCATAGCCGCCGTGCGCCCAGACGGGGTCCCTCCCGGGCGTGTGGGGTTTTGGGTGCTCAAAAGCGTTCGCCGGTTGTCTTGCATATCGCGCTACCGGACGGATCTCCTTCGATGTGAGTTGTGGTGCATCACCCCCGGCGTCGAGGGTACACGTGACATGTTCGTGTGTCAACAGGGAGGATACCATCCTGGCCATGGGTGTTGATGGAACTGAAGTAGTTCCCCTCATCGGTTAACCCAAATGGAAGGCTTGGATGAAGTAGCATCAAATTTCCCTTACACGAGGACTGTAAGGTTTGTCGAATCCAGGAGGACTCCAAGGATCAACAATAAGATGGTGAAGTAAGTGACGCGCCGTTTACTCGATATCACTCGCTTAACTTGGACATGCAGACAAAAGCAAGTAACTTTGCTCCCAACGAGTCAGAGAGGTTGTCAATCTCTCCGATCTTGTTGTTTACAAAGTATCAAACACACGGTGGAAATAGTGATGGTGATTGCAACGAAAAGGAAATAAAAGCAGTAAATAGTGGAGGTGTAAACAATGGTGGAAATATGGACCAGGGTCCCATGATGTTCACTAGTGATGTCTCTCTCCCAAAAGATGATAAAACAACTATGCTGGGTGAACAAATTACAACTAGGCAATTGAAAGAATTATAAACGCACCGCAATGCTAATTATGCTACAAGAAAGTTGGAGGCTCAATCGTGTGGGAAGTACGCCAAGACAAGTAGACCGTTTATTCATGAGCATCTACTCACTAATTATCCACCTTGAGATATCTATCCAGAACATCTCGCTGGTATTAAGTTGCGAGTCCCACCCAAAGTTTAAACCCAAAGCAACAGACAACTGCGCTAACAAACTATGCGTAACATAAACAATCCTTGCAGCCGCGGTTACATGCACCGTTGTTTTCTCCCTGGTGGCAACAACACATCCCCTAGTCTCATGTTTCTGTCACCCAAGCTAGACATCGGGGGGGGGCATGAACCCACAATCAAGCATAACGCTACCTCTTTGAGTTACCATCTACTACTTGGCCAAAGCAATAAAAAGCAACGGAGAACATGCAATAATTACTCAAGAACAAATATAAAAGGAGAACCAAATATATAACTCATCACAATCTGAACATAATCTCATAATCCATCGGATCCCAGAAAACATAGCATAGAAACAACAGAAAGATTACATAGATTCCTTGATCATGTAGGGCAGATCACAAGGGCTAAGAATTGAAGCACAAGATTGGAGAGAAGACATCACATAGCTACTGGTCATGGACCCATGGTTCAAGGGGGACTACTCACAACACATTCGGGAAGCGCTCATGGTGGTGGATAAGCTCTCGGAGATCAATCCTCCCTCCGGTAGGGTGCTGGGACGAGGTCTTCTGGCGATCCCGATCTCAGGATCACGGCGGCGGAAGAAAAGTGGCGAATTTCGCGATGCGGCGTCTTGTTTCAGGGTTTCTGTATCGAGGAGTAAATATAGGCCGAAGGAGGGCACTAGGGGGTTCCCACCCCTCCAGGCGGCCTCCTAGCGCAGCCTAGGGTGGGGCCGCGTCCCCTAGCCGCCTGGGAGGGGGGTGGCCCCCCTCCGGCTCTTCTTCAGGCTTCCAGAGTCTTCTGGAACAATGATTTTTTATATATTTTTCTTGGAATTTTTCAGGCACTGCAAATATGGGTATAAACTTGCAAGTCACAAACATCAACAGACAGAAACTAACATTGTGTGCATTGAGTTAGTAGGTTAGTACAAATATGTGTAAAAAGGTATGAAAGTGTAGCAAAACACATAGCAATGCTACCCAAATGAGCGTGGAACAAGCAAAAATTATAGATATGTTTGTGACGTATCAACATCCGCAAGCTTAATTCCTGCTCATCCTCGAGCAGGTAAATGATAACACAGATAATTTCTGTGGTGACATGCAACCAACACACATAAGAATTTCAAACTAAAGCAAGTAAGATATGCCATTCAAGTCAAGACAATAACAAACAAGAGTCTATATCTAGTATTGAAACTAGCAAAGTAAGAACATAAAGGTGCAAGAGCTCTCGCTGTCCGTGACTCGAATGTCTCCAAATGGTGTTTGCGTGCAAGAAGTGCGAGATGGGTTTAGAGCATAAAAATACTATATATTTTAATTGAGAACTCAATCTACTAATACTTCACACTTGGTCTCCTTCAGAATCTTATTTTGACTCATCCCCAGACCACTAGTCAGGCACAAGTGAAATTGATCCTCTCTCTTTCCACTTTGAGAACTGATGCAATTGATGAGCACAAGCAAGATATGTTGGCACTTAGGATGGCAAAGAGAATAATGATGGGGAAGGAAGACAAAATAAGGTTTGAAAGGCTCACATCAATGAGGACAATCATAGGCGAGAGAAAGCCAAATGATAGATATGACGTGAGGAGTAGGGATTGCCATGCAACGAATGCACATGTGAGCTAAGGTAAGCTCTCCAATGGAACTAGTGGGGGTGCATCCAACTTGCTTTCTCACGAATATCTAGAGCTCATTTGAGGAGTCTCATCCTTGGAATATGCAAGCCAAGTTCTATAGTGTAAGGATTCCCACATAGTTATGCATGAATGATATGAAAAACTCTATGGAGTACAAATATAACTTTGGAGTACGAGTGTGTATCTTTCAAAAGGAATAGTAGTGTTGCCCCCTTCTCTCTTTTTATTTCTTTTCTCTCTTTTTTTTTTATTTTTTATTTTTGTGGCCTCATTGGCTCTTTCTATTTATCTCTCATTTGTCCTCTTTGCGATCTTTTAGTTTGTCCTCTTTGGGATATTTTATTTTGCCCTCTTTGGGATCTTTTCCTCACTTTAAGGGAAACACTTTATATTTTACAAGATTATAGAAGATCACACACTTTACAAGAAGTACTCAACATAAAGAAAACTGAAAACCTACTCTTCAAAAGATAAGCATGAAAACTCAGTGCAACAGACCAACTCTCTAAACAAGATAAGCATGATAACTCAAGAGAGTTCCAAAAGCAACAACCTAAATAAAATCTCTTCAAAATATAAGCATGAAAACTAAGAGCTAAGCATGACAGCAGCTAAGAAAAGATAAAGAACGCACACAAAAAGATAAGCATGAAAACCTATGTTGTGTTCTAGGGTGGAGTGGAGCGTGTTCCTCTCCCAAACAATGTAGGCTAGGGTCCAACTTGTTATGAATAGCAAGAAAAATAAAACAAACTACAAAGTAAAGAGCGAGACGCTCCAAGCATAGCACATAACATATGAAGTGATAAAAATATAGCATGGAGAAGGACGAACTTATGATTGTTGATGGAGAAGGAGATGCACAGGGCCATCCCAAGCTTAGACGCTTGAGTCTCCTTGGATATTTCTTGGGGGTGCTTGGGGGCATCCCCAATCTTGATCTTTTGACACTCCCAGATCTTCTTTCATCATCTTCCTTCGCATACTTGAAAACTCCCTTCATACAAAACTCATCATAAGCTTATTAGAGTGGTTAGTACCCATAAATAAATAAAATTTCCCCTACTAAAAATAAATATTTTCATGAAGGGCTACTGTTTCTCAAGATTGCCAAAAAGTTTTCGCAAAGAAATAGCAAGCTTAAGATTAGCAAAACTGAGAAAACGCAAAACATGGCAGAATCTATGAAAAACAGACCAATAGGTAGTAAATAATTGTTTTGGGGAACTTCTGCAACTCAAATCAAAAAACTCAGAATAGGCGCCAGAAAGCCAATTGTATAGAGCATAGTGTTAAAAAATCAGATAAAAAGTTGATCTGGTGGTTTTAGTGGAATTTTCCGTCAAGTAGACAAAATCTGTTTTCTGGATAGCATGTCACAACTTTTGATCTTTCTTGCAATCAGAGGCTAAACTTGGCACAAATCTTGAAAATAAAGATACAATGATGTTGCTATAATATTAACAAGCATCAAGACCACTAATAATGAAAGTAAACACATTTTGGGTTGCCTCCCAATAAGCGCTTTCTTTTATGCCTTTTAGGTAGGCATGAGGCAAAAAGATCAAGTTGTATCGATTGAACCATCATCAAGATCATCAAGCTCTTCAATAGTCCAACTAGTCTTAAGTGGACTTTCAAATAAAGGCCTGGTGGCAACACATCTACGAACAAAAGCAAATGTAGTATTTCATTTCTAATTCTATTTAAAAGAGGTATCTCTTCCAAGGTCTTCACAGTTCCCACACCCCTGGCAATAGGTAGATTAGTTTTGGGTTAAGGAACCTTGGGTACGTAAATGAACTTAGGTTCCTTCTTTGCAATGGAGGATAGACTAGTTCCTAAAGTTTCAATAATATCCTCAATCTTATCAATCCTAGATGGGTCCATATCATGGGATTTAAGGGTCTCCAAGGTTTTATTAATTTTATTCATGGACCTATCAAGTCTATTTAAATTCCCTTGAATCCTACGATCTTCCTCATTTATTTTACAGATGCTTGTCATCTCTAGCTCTATCCTCTCAAGTTTACTCATAATGTGAGCTAAAGTAATGTTTTCTTGTGTGCTAGCAATAAGGAGATTTCTGAAAATATTTTCCATAACATTAAGAGATTCGCAGGCTGGGGCTTCCAAGAAATTCCCATTGATTGAAGTATCTAAAAGAAACCTATTCCAAGAAGTAATGCCAACATAAAAAATTCTAAGAAGGATAGTGGTGGATTGCTTCTTCGTGTCTCTATTTTGAGAATCATTAATCCTATAACAAGCATCTTTCAAACTTTCTCCACCCCTTTGTTTGAAGGTGAGAATCTCTCCTTCGGGTGCAACACCAAAGGCAAAGGAATTAGACATACCGACTAAACAGAAAAACAACTAAAAGCAAAGTAACTATTTTTTTTGTGGTTTTTGGTATAAGACTCTAAAGCAAAAACAAGAAGGTAAACTAACAAGACTAAAAAGAAAAGGTAAAAGATAGTGTGCAACTACCCTATCTTGTAGACTGGAGTCCCCGGCAATGGCGCCAAAAATTATCTTGGTGGCACTGAAGTGGTGCTCCTCGTCGGTTACCCCAAGTGGAAGTCTAGGATGTGGTAGCAGAAAATTTCCCGTACACAAGGACTGTAAGGTTTGTCGAATCCAGGAGCACTCCGAGGATCAACAAGAAGGTGGTGAAGTAAGTGACGCGCCATTTACTCGATATCACTCGCTTAACCTAGACCTGCACACACAAGCAAATAACTTTGCTGCCAACGAGTCAGAGAGGTTGTCAATCTCTCCGATCTTGTTGTTTACAAAGGATCAAACACACTATGGAAATAGTGACGGTGATTGCAACGAAAAGGAAATAAAAGATGTAAATAGTGGAGGTGTAAACAATGGTGGAAATATGTACCGGGGTCCCATGATGAACTAGTGATGTCTCTATCCCAAAAGACGATAAAACATCTATGCTGGATGAACAAATTATAGCTAGACAATTGATAGAATTATACATGCACCGCAATGCTAATTATGCTACAAGAAAGTTAGAGGCTCAATTGTATGGGCAGGACGCCAAGACTTGTAGACCATTTATTCATCAGTATCTACTCACTAATCATCCACCTTGAGATATATATCCATAACATCTCACTGGTATTAAGTTGCGAGCCCCACCCAAAGTTTAAACCCAAAGCAACAGACAACCGCATTAAAAACTATGTGTAAGGTAAAAAAATCCTTGCAACCGTGGTTACAAGCACCGTTGTTTTCTCCCTAGTGGAAACAACACATCCCCTAGTCTCATGTTTATGTCACTCAAGCTGCACATTGGGGGGCATGAACCCACAATCAAGCATAACGCTCCCTCTTGGAGTTACTATCTACTACTTGGCCAAAGCAATAAAAAGCAACGGAGAACATGCAATAATTACTCAAGAACAAATATAAAAGGAGAACCAAATATATAACTCACCACGATCTGGACATAATCTCATAATCCATCAGATCCCAGCAAACACAACATAGCAACAGCAGAAAGATTACATAGATACCTTGATCATGTAGGGAAGCTCACAAGGGCTAAGAATTGAAGCACAAGATTGGAGAGAAGACATCACATAGCTACTGGTCATGGACCGATGGTCCAAGGGGGACTACTCACGGCACATCCGGGAAGCGGTCATGGTGGTGGAGAAGCTCCTAGAGATCAATCCTCCCTCCGGCAGGGTGCCGGGACGAGGTCTTCTGGCGATCACGATTTTGGGATCGCGGTGGCGGCAGAACAGTGGCGAATTTCGCGATGCGGGGTCTTTTTCAGGGTTTCTGTACTGAGGAGTAAATATAGGCCGAAGGAGGGCACTAGGGGGTCCCACCGCTCCAGGCGGCCTCCTGGCGCGACCTAGGGTGGTGTCGCGCTCCCTGGCCGCCTGGGAGGGGATGACCCCCCTCCGGCTCTCCATCGAGCTTCCAGAGTCTTCTGGAACACTTATTTTTTATATATTTTTCTTGGAATTTTTTGGGCACTGTAAATATGGGTATAAACCTGCACTTCATAGACATCAACAGACAGAAACTGGCACTAGGTGCACTGAGTTAGTAGGTTAGTCCCAATATGTGTAAAAAGGTACGAGAGTGTAGCAAAACACATAGCAATGTCACCCAAATGAGCATGGAACAAGCAGAAATTATAGATACGTTTGGGACGTATCAAGTGTGCGTGTGTACGTTCATAGGGATGAGTGTATGCTCATGTATGTGAGCGTCTGCATTGTTCTCTGTTCTCTTCAAAAACGACACTAGAAATTGGTTGGCTTGACCTGCACGTACACACAAGAACACAAATACTCTCAATCCCAATGAGGCAGAAGGGTTTTCAATCCCCCCATCTTGCCGTTTACGAAAGGTAAACGAATGGTGTTGTTGGAACAAAGAAAGTAAAACAAAGGAAACAAGGTTCATCAGTGTAAACTTATGATGAGAATACAGACCGGAGTACTACGACATTCACTAGTCATGTCTCTCTCTCTCCCAATTATATAATTATAGAATTATGCTCGGTGAACAAATCAACTGGGCAATTGATAGAATTATAAATGCACTGCAATGCTAATTATGCTATCACAGAGTGCATGGTTCAATCATGTAGGTATTACGCCAAAGTAAGTGTACCTCAATACAAACCATCTACTTCTAAATATCCACCTTGAGAAGGTTAATCCAGAACATCTCGCTGGTATTAACTTGCGGGCAACAACTAAAAGCTCAAAACCGAAAGCACTAGAAAATTCCAAAACTCAATGCATAATGTAAGCAACACTTGATAGCAAAATAACCACATGCACCACCATTTTCCTCTTAGTAGAAATAGCACACCCTCGGTACTTGCATGTTTCTGTCACTCAAGCGCTGACATGAGGAGGCATGTGATACGTCCCAAACGTATCTATAATTTTGCTTGTTTCATGCTTATTTGGTTGACAATGCTATATGTTTGGATGCACTTTCATATCTTTTTACAACATTTTTTGGAACTAAACTATTAACCCATTTCTGAGTGCCAGCTTTTGTCTGTGCGTTGTAGAAATAGGTCAAAAATCAAAGTGCTCAGAAAAATCTTAAAATTATTATTCACTGGAAGATCCCAGGAACCAGAAGAACTACGGAATGGGGCCCACCACTGGTCCAGGCAACCTGCGGGCGTGGCCTAGCCGTGGCCACGCCCCCTGGCCGTCTTTCAAGGTGGGATTACCCTCGGGCCATCCTTTGTCCTATATTTACCCTCGATCGCGAAAACCCTGAATATCTAGACAACTTTTCCAGTAGCAATTCCGATCTCCCTGTCATCACCATCAAGCTTCGAGGGACCAGAAGTTCCTATTCCGGCACCCTGCCGGGACGAGGAGTCACCCCCCGGATCCATATTCATCAACCATGCTTCCTCCCTCCATGACGCAGGAGTAGTTCCTCCTTGGGGTCGAGGTCTTCTACCAGTAGCTATGTGGTTATCTCTGTCTCCCATGATGTGATCTTGATTGTGATCATTGGCTATGTTAATCTAGTTGAATCCCATGATGTTTCCCCTCTCTATCTCTTTATGTATTAGATATGACGTTCTCCTTTGATGATATTTCTGGAGTCCGCGGTGACGAGCGGACTCCATGATTAGTGGGATATTGATCATGGGTTTGTTCTTCTTGATGGATTGAATAATGGATTTGAGTGCTCTTGATGTTTGGGTTGAGTATAGTTTTCATAGTTCTTTGGTGATTGGATGGGTGATTTTCTATATTAGAAAGAGACTATTCAAGAGAGATATTGTGGTTTTTTTGAGTAATATCTATGGATTCTCGCGGTGACATTGGGGTATACATAGATGTGGAATACGAACTCTAAGGTGTGCTTTTGTAGCCCTACACAATTCTCATCCTCTTTTAATCCACGAAATGAATTATATCTAAGTAACATCTTCCTTGCATGCTTTTGGAGGAAATATTATGAGTTTCATTTATGTTAATGTTGTAGAGGGTTCCCACTAGCGAAAGTATAAAGCCTATGCCTTCTTTCCGAGCATTTGAATACCGCTTGTGCTCACTTTTATCATTTGTTACCTTGCTATTTTCGTTAATTCAGATTACAACAACCTATATCTATTATCCATATTACACTTGTATCACCATCTCTTCGCCGAACTAGTGCACCTATACAATTTACCATTGTATTAGGTGTGTTGGGGACACAAGCGATTTCTTGTATTCAACCTCTACTTCCTCGAGTTCGATAAACCTTTGGTCACCTACCTAAGGGAAAATTGGTGCTGTCGTACAAACCTCTGCGCTTGGAGGCCCAACATAGTCTACAAGAATAGAGGCGTGTAATAGACATTAAGCTATTTCTGGTGCCATTGCCGGTGAGTTTAGGTAAGAGGCACTCATACTCCCCCAACTAAGCTATTTTTGGCGCCGTTGCCGGGGAGGTGAGTGCTTGAATGTATATCTTTAGATTTTGCAATTGAATCTTTTTGTTTCTTGTTTTTATTTCACTAGTTTTGCTTATGGCAGAAAACAAGAACAAAAATTATGAGAGAGCCTTATAAGATTTATCTTGAATTAGGGCATGAAGTGTTTGAAGGGAAAATTAAAAATCTATGTTACTTTATTATTTGCATAACACTTTTGATAGTAGCAATGTTATTAGTATGTCTTCTTTGAATACCTTTGATGTTAATTATATGCAAAGCCATAAGCTTGGTGTCGTGAGAATGACCCCTGGGTAGGGTCACCCAGGCGAAACAACTTTTCAAGACAAAGCTAGCCGATCTGAGGACCGCCGATCTAAAGAAGGAATTGCTAAACAAGACCAATCTGAGGATCGCTGATCTGAGGACCGCCGATCTAAGGAAGACCAAGCTGAACAAGATCAATCTCCAGAAGGCCGAGTTGATCAGGTCGGACGCCGATTGCCCCCGGAGAGAGCAATCGACCCCATCTGAGTTCAGTCGTCCCAAGTAGGTACGAGATCAACTGAGCTAACCCGTGAAGAGTTGACCCTGGGACGGATGGGCGTACCTAGCCCAAGGTCATCAATGGGTGATCCCGAGAGATCTGCATGGCAGACAGAGAAGGTACCACGCCGACCTGTCAGGCGCATGATGTTCTCGCGACACATCAGATGACAGGGCGGCGGACGCGACAAGGCTCTGAGGAAACCACAAATCTACTAGTAGGGCCCTCCAGCTGTGCACACTACAGTTTCCCAAGACAAAGTAGAGCTACAACTTTCCGCCGCCTAACACATGAAAAGGGCGCAGCCAGCGGGCCCCAGCAAGTTCCCAAAGGCTTACAGCTGGGCCCATCACAAACTAGAAGTTACTGTAATACCCTGGGCTCGGCCTATAAGAGCTCCAGGTATCCCTTCTGTGTGAGGGACGATCCACATTTACTACACTTCACCCACCTCACAGAGATGCAGGAGAAAGTAGTGCTTAGAGCCTTCCTCCCATTCCAATGATACAGCTGAAGGAGCATTCATTGTAGACCGAGTTATTTCTCATAGTTAGCTCAGCAGGAGTAGGGGTGTTATCTCTACGAAGAGCCCCGAACCTTGGTACATCACGGTGTCTCACTGTGATTGTCCTCATTCTCAATTCCGACACCATCGACATTCACCTCGGTTTGTCCCCCTCTTTAGAATCCTCATGGCATCTGTCGTCACAATACGACGACAGTTGGCGCCCACCGTGGGGCAGGACGATGCGTCGACTGGAGTTCTAATCCGGACGGGACCATCCTCATCATCAAGCGCGCGCTTTGCTTTCATCCTGGTTCTCAGGTATGGGGCATTAGACTACGTCATCAACAATGCCTCGCGGTTCAGGACAGGAGCGCCCCTGCCGCGTGGCGTCATTGTGCCTTTCGGCGGCCATCGCATTTTTGTCGCTGCCCTTCCGGAGGGATACCCTAGGGAGGTATGGGTGTTTTCTGGCCTCACGGATCCGCTGCCCCGCAGTGACTGCTCTGTGGAGTCGGAAAGCATGACTTCGCACATTCGTGCGGAGGTTCTGATGGTTGGGGCCAGTTCGAGTCGCCACAGCTCCACCAACACCGCTGCGTGAGCAGCAAGAGAGGCAAAAGAAGCTGCTGTAGGTTCGAGCATCGTGCGGGATGTGCTCCTAACACCCGTGGACATCAGCACCGATCTAGCTGTGGCCCACGCCGAGCTGGAGAAAGCTCGCCAGAGACTGGCCGAGCAAGAAGACATGATGAACGCTGAAAATCGCCGATTGGACGCCATAGTCTGGGAGTACAACACCGTACACAACATCATCCCACGCGTGATTCAAACAACTGTGCTAGAGGAATTGCGTGTCATGGACCGAGCAGTCGGCAGGGAGATGGCAATGGATCAGCAATCGGCGGCATCCGCCATCACCCCGCAACCAGCTTATAGCTCCTCGGTGAAGAACCTGAGGGCTGTCGAGCAGATTGCTCAAGAGCTGGAAAACCTGGAAGGAGAAGCGCTGCGAGAGAGGATGCGCCGAATGCGCGAGCTTCTGGCTGCAGAAAAAATCAGCAGCAACGGGCGGCAACAGAGCAGCCTTAGAGGCCAGTGGGGTCAAAGTCAGCACATCGGATGACTGCAGGTGCTAACAAGAAGCCGAATGCTCCACCTCGGCAGCAGAGGCATGCATATTCGCCACATGGGAACCAACCTCGCAGTCAGAGGAATCCAGGGGTTGCGCACAGTCAGATAGACGAGCCAGCAGTGAGCAGTCGGCGGGATGAGCAACCAGCAGCGTCAGCTCGGCATGCGGTCAGCTTGCGTTTAGGCCCTCGTGCGATCGTGGATAATGATGCAAGGCATCGTATCGAGCGGCTGCAGAAGGATCAGCATCAGGAAGAAGAAGGACCAGCCGGCCCGGCCTGTTTTGGGCCGCGCATTCGGCAAGAGCAGTTTCCCAAAGGCTTCACTTTGCCCAGGGACACCCCCAAGTACAATGGACTAGTCAAACAGTGGATTGGTTGGTCGATTACATGACGACAGTGGGCATTGAGGGCGTCAATCAGCGCGTGGCTGTTCGCTATGCACCCCTCATTCTCCAAGGCTCAGCTCTGTCCTGGATGAACAACTTGCCCATCAACAACATTAATTGTCGGGCGGATTTCAATGAAGCATTTGTGCGCAACTTCACAGGCACTTATGAGCGGTCGGGCTTGCCCCGACACTTGGCTCTATGTGTGCAAGGAATGGACGAGCCCCTCTGCGATTACTATCAGCAATGGATCAAGCTGAGGAACACTTGTGAGGGAGTTTATGAGATCCCGGCCATCCAGTACTTCACTGATGGTTTCCTGGACGGATCAATGATGAATCACAAGATCCTACGTAAGGATATTCAGTTGCTGGCCGAGCTGATGAAGATCGCCAACTACTTTGCCGCCTCCAATTGTGTAATGTGACCGATCCGATTGAGTTCCAACGACCACATTCAGGGGAAATCATTCGAGCAACAGCAATTGGAAGAGGCAGGAGGCTCAGGTCCCAATCAGCGCGAGAGGCGCGATAACAACCACAACAACAAGAACCACCCCTCCCCCCAACATCAACTACCCCGTCAGCAACTACAACAACTAGAACAACAAGAGAAAGGACGAGCAGCCAGATGCTCAGTATGGAAATCAACATGTAGATTTTGTTCAGGATCAGGAGGCACCTGGGCTGCAGGTGGCAGCCGGAGGATGAAGCCCGGTGATAAGCCGCAATGGATAGCTCGCCCCCATACACGTTTGAGGATATGATGAACCAACCATGCAAGATGCATAGCGGAGTCGGTAAACCCACGACGCACACCACTCGGCAGTGCATTTGGGTGAAGTGGCTAATGCAGGGAGAGGGAGGAAACCCACCTCCACGCCCACCACCACCCTCAGGACCACCGCCACCTCGAGCTCGGAACCAGTACCCACGCAAGAACGCGGTGTACATGATCTTCACCAGCGAATCAGAAGACAAGGGAAGTCAGAGAGCCCGCGACCAAGAAGTCACCGCCACCATGCCAGCAGTCCCCCAGTACATGACTGGTCGGACATCCTCATTACATGGGGAAGGGAGGAACATCCGGGATGGATGCCGAATCCAGGCAGCTATGCACTGGTAGTGGATGCCGTTCTGACAGCACCACAATATTCATGCCGAGTCACCAGAACCCTCATTGATGGAGGCAGAGAAATCAACATTCTCTACCACGACACCATGATCAAGCTTGACATCAGCGAGAGTGAGATGCAGCCCAGTCGGAACACATTCCATGGCATTGTGCTCCTTTGGCCCGCATCCGATTGGACGTTGTGTTCGGCACTGAAGATAAATTTCGTCACGAGCCGATCTGGTTCGAGTTGGCCGATCTGAGAAGCCCATACCATCTTCTGATCAAACTGCCAGCAATAGACAAGTTCATGCTCAATGTTTACATGCCATACCTGAAGATGAAGCTCCCAGGGTCGAATGGCATCATCACTGTGTGCGGTGACTACAAGAAGTCCCTCGAGTGCTCATCTGCCTGTTCCAAGTTGGTCGATTCCCTGGTCGTCGATGCAGAGCGGCACCCGCTCGACAAGGTGGTGGCAATGACCCGGGCTCAGATCAAAGCACCCGTGCCGATTGGGATGAACAAGAGGTCGGACGATGAGACCCAGTTTCAAGTGGACAAGGACAACAAGAGGATTGATCTAGATCCCTCCGACCTAGCCAAGTGTGTGATCGTCAGAGCTGGACTACCACTACTGCAAAGAGGGGCTAACACGATACTCCTTTCCCCGTCCCTTGTATGAAACTGTTTGCGATGCTATCAACGCAAATGGTATAAATAAAAAATCGTTTGGGAAAAACTGAACCGTCTGGGAAACATACCCGAAAGGCCACAATTCTAAAAATTATTGCGTGGGTGATGTAGGGATGACGTGTCTTTGAAAATCGGTCTGGGATGTTTACAACGAAAACCCACAGTTGCATATAAAGGACCGCCAGCCTTTCTACGCAATCGTTCATAGTAACTGAAATGTTTGGAATGCCTAATCTATCAGGAAAGCTTCTGAATATCCTTTCGTGTGTGAAACAAGGGCTGACGATTCGTTCAAACAACCGTCCGCATGACCAGATAGAACACCCACGGTTGCAAAGAATGAACCGCTAGCCCATCTTCACAATCATTCGTATTTACTGAAACGTGTGGGATGTTTAATCTATCAGGCACGTTTTTGTAAATCTTAGTGTTGGTTATGCACGACACACAGTTCCTAAAATCAGGTGTTTGGGATTCCTCCTTAGAACACCAATGGTTCGAAAAAAATGAATCCCTACCTTAGTAAAGCAAACGTTCTGAATTAAAACATGGTGTGCAAAGTAAAGCATATCAGAAACGTTTCTGAAAACCTACGGGTTTGTGATGCACGACGTCTTCTTTTTATTTTCTTTGTTTTCTGAAAGCTGTGGCTAGCTTCTCTAGCAGACGTTCGGAAATACAAAATTGTGTGCAATGATGTAGTGAAACAGAAACATGTTAGTTATCGAAAATGTCTGCTATGTAGGCACACATTTTTGCAACTTCCACCCGTTTGATATATACTTGACAAAACAAAAGTCTCTATATTGAGAATTTTCTTCTCTGCCAAACAACTAATTAAACTGAATGACCTGTGAGCATAGTAATTCGTGTCTCGGACGGATTGATGTCCGAAATTTCGGACGATTTTACTCCTCTGTTACCATCCTAGAAAACTGAAGAAATAACATACTCCACTGCATATGCAAGAAAGGATCTGACGAAGCATATAACATACACCTCTATTACCATGCATGCTGACGATTTTAAGAAAGGAAATATTCATACTGACAAAGTTTGCATCAGAATATTGCGGAAAAGGTGCATGCATTGCAGAACAAAGCAATGAACAAAAGATTGCATCTATATTACCCACTGCATATGTATGCATGAAAGGATCTAAACATCTAAATCTATAACTACCTAAACCTTGCTAGGTAACTGCCTGATCGCCGCTAGCACCAACTACCTGGTCTTGGAAGGGCCCGCTCCATCGTCGTTGCGACGACGCTTGTTGGGCGGCGGTGGCTTGTCGTCGTCGTCAGCGGCATAGGAGGCATCATCGTCCTCCTCCTTCGGCTGCTGCAGCTGCGGATGCTCCTGCTGCTGCTGCGGCTGCGGATGCTCCTCATCCTCCTCCTCCCCCTGCTGTTGCTGCTCTTCCGACTCGGACCACTCAAGTTCCGAGTTGGTCTTGGGCTCCGGGGCCAGCCCTTCCATGATCTCCAAGAATTCAGGGTCATCAGGGCCGGATGGCGGCGATGCCGGCGGTAGAGGCAGGTCGTCCTCACTCAGATAGCCATGACCATTGTCGTCGTCGCTGCTGGAGTCGCTGGTGTGACCATGCCAGTCCTCTGGATGACCCCAAGAACTCATGGTGGATATGGTCGGGAGGGCGAGCGAGAAAATTTGAAGAGTCTGTGTTGTTCAATGAGGGGGAAACTGAAGCAGACGGGTGGAAAGATAAATGTGATTGCGTACTTAACTATGCCGCACGGTTATATTTCCGAAGCGACGGGACGGGTTCCTACTGAATTCAATCTTGATTGACGTGTGGCAGCATGACCAGCGGGGTGAACGAAAACACAACACACACACACACACACTCTGTTAAGCATTGCGTGTTCGATGGAGAAAATATTTGCTGACGGTTTAATGACGACGAGTCACAACACTGTAATTTTGCGTGTGGGATGGAGAAACATCTATCATTTTTGAACATCTTCTTAGTCTGTCAATTTTAGGCAAACAAATAAATTGAATGAATTGTGTGCGATAGATTTAAATTAAATTGACTGATTTTAAAAACTGTGGGCTAAAAAAAATCTATGTCCCTCTGCCAATGGGCCCGGGCATGCGGTCGCGACTCACAACCCAGTACGACCAGCGTCATGGGGATCTCGTCACCGTGACTTGAGTCACTGACATGTGGATCGAACAGGTGGATGGCCCCACCTGTCACACACGCCAATTCACGGTTAAAAGGATCGGAATGTTTACTAGAGGGTGGTGAATAGGCGACTAACAAATTTTAAGGTCTTCTTAACAAATTAGGCTCAACAATAAATATAGGTTGTCTAGATATGCAACTATGTGAACAACCTATATGCCAACTAGTGCAACACAGCAAAGGAAGAAGATAAAAGCAATGAAAAACAACTTGCACAAAGTAAAGGTAAAGAGAACACGAGAGACAAAGATATGTTACTGAAGTTCCTTCTCTTTCGAGAAGTACGTCTCCGTTTGGAGAGGGTGAGGAGCACAATGCTCACACGAAGCCAACGAGGGCCACCCTATTTCTCCTCACGCTCTTGCCAATGCAAGATGCCGTGATCCACTACGAGGCGGCCTTGAAGGTGGCAACCAAACCTTTACAAACAAGGTTGGGGCAAACTCCACAACTTAATTGGAGGCTCCCAACGAAACCACGAAGCTTCACCACAATGGAATGTGGCTTCGAGGTGACCTCTTCCGTCTAGGGCACCAACGCGCCCAAGAGTAACAAGATCCACACGGGATTAGTGGGGGGAATCAAATATCCTTTGGTGGAAGTGTAGATCGGGGACTCCTCTTCGAAACCCTAGAGAATCAACAAGTTCTGATGGCTAGGGAGGGAGATCGGGAAAGAATGGAGCTTTGTGTCAATGGAGGTGAGAGCAACAAATGAGTTAAGTCTGAATGGGGAAGAAGACCCCCTTTTGTAGGTGGCTCTAAAACAGCCGTTGGGCCACCACCAACCACGGTACTACCGCTGACATAGCGGTACTACCGTACTGCGGTAGTGCTGCGGCTCAGTACCGCGCCCCACTACCGCCCTATCCAGAGAGGATACGATAGTGGGTGCGGTAATAGCAACGGTACTACCGTGGTGCGGTACTACCGCCGAAGGCAGCGGTACTACCGTGCCGCGGTATTACCGCAGCTCAGTACCGCGTCCCACTACCGCTCAATCCAGAGAAGATACGGTAATGGGTGCGGTACTAGCCACGGTACTACCATGGAGCGGTACTACCGCTACCCGAGATGTACTACCGTTCCATGGTAGTACTTCGGCTTAGTACCTCTCTTACTACAGCTCAATCCAGAGAGATCACGGTAGTAAGCACGACACTATCCACGGTACTACAGTGGCGCGGTACTACTGCAAGCCCAGCGGTACTACCGCCCTGGCAGACCCAGGGAGCAAACTCCACCATGAAAAACTTCTCCATGACTCCCTAAAAACTATGTGGGTGCAGAGACTGTGTATGTGTGATGATTCCACCCACCATTCCACAGCGGATCCCCTCTTGATAGTACGGTTTTCCTTTGACTCAATCAATCAAAAACATATCGAAAGGAAACTCCTTCTTCACGCTCCATCACCAGAGGGGAACCTGACTGTCTTGTGCCATGACCATCATTATCTGAAATGCTTATTGACACACGGTTAACCCACAAATGCATTGTCATCAATCACTAAAACCAATCAAGGGGAAATATTCCCTAACAATCTCCCCCTTTTTGGTGTATTGATGACAACACAAGATTTGAAAAATATAAGACTAGAGAATTTAAAACATGCCATTTATTTACCAAATATAGACATGCTCCCCCTAGATGTGTGCATCAATTTAGATATGCCTATGGAATGCAAGACACACACATAAGGAAGACACTCCCCCTATATTTTATAAACTAGGCCAACCTTAGCTAGACATAACAAATATGTGAGCATAAAGATAATAAGTCATAACATAGCATCACATAACCAGAAAATAAGAGTACAAACATAGGATAGCATATGTCTCACACCATATATCACGGAAATCTCACAAGACGGACTGAAAACCAAAGAAAATATACGGAGTTCACAAGTGGAGCTAATGAAACAACTAAAAACACGCGTGTGACTCACCCAACCCTGAGAAGAAGCAAATCGGAAAACTAAAACTCTCTCCCCCTTTGGCATCGAGAAGCAAAAAAGGAAGAGAGTGACCTAGCCCCCCATGGTGATGGACTACTCGACGTCCTGGTCATATTCGTCATCGTCGTCAGACTCCTCCGACTCCACTGCTACCGCTGGGTCGTCAGTAGCTGGCTGCTGAGAGGTGGACGAGGGGCCAGACACATCATCAGTGAGATCCCACTCGCTGAACTTGGAGATCCACTTGTCCTCTGGAGTGATGTTCTTCTCGGAACCTTCCGGCACGTCCATCCCCTGAGACCTGTAGAAGGCTTTCTGACGCCTATGGTTCAGCTTCTCCCTCTTGTGGGCCTCATACGTCATGTGCTACATGTCTGACTGAAAGCAAAAGAGCTGCTTCACCTTCCTAGTGAGCTTGGCAGCCCATCCAGGCTTCTCAGGGCCCTGGTCAGAGGACCTAGTAGAACCACCAAAGCTCGTGCCAGAGCGAGTACGGGGAACACTCTGACCACCTGTTGCAGCATGGTCCTCCTCAATCTCCTCATCTGAGCCGGCAGGAGACCCCTGAACGGGACCATGTCCCCCAGCCCACTTGTCCTTGATACGCAGCTGCACAGTCTCATGCTTCATGAGTGGACCCACTGGAAGGCTATCGTCCTCGAAGGTATCAGCCCAAGCTGTCTCGAAGAGCACCTGAAGATAGGGTCCATAGATAGGGACCTTCCGGTCCATCACTGCCGTGTAAAGCTCCTCCCACATGATGGAGCACACATCCAGGGTCATCGCGGTGCCCTTGTACTCCATGCAAAGCAACAACATGTTCACCAGGTCACTGTGCACCATATCCAAATTGCCAGCACGAGGAAACAGAGAGGTGCGGAAGATTCGATGCATGATATCCAGGAACAGGATGAGAACCACACGGTGCTTCTCGTTGCCCTTAGCATCCGTGTACTCAATAGTGGTATGGTAAGGGGCCAACTCACTCTTGTTCCTTGCATTAGCTGACGTGTTCGGACGAAGACCAAGAGGCTCGTCCGGAGTGGAGAGCGGAACTTCCAGAGCTTCCATGAAGGTATCCCACTTGAAGCTCACACGCTCTTCATGGCACATCCAAGTGTCCTGTCAGAGACAGTAGAGAAGTGGATAGTGGCAAAGAACTGAGCTAGGAGATCAGCATCAAAAGCTTTGTTGAATGACATGATGTTGCAGATCCCAAACTGCTCACACAGCGCCAGAGCCTCACCAAAGTAGTTTGAATGATCCCTCAAGTACTATAGCTGAACTGACTTCACATGGGGCACAAAGAGATTCTTCCTGTCTTTCAGAACAGTGTGGTATACATCACGTTGAGTCTTGTTATAGAACTTGGTTCCTGCAAAAGTTGGGTCTTGAGGATGGTCATATAGGTTGACCTTGCGCAACTCTCTGTAATCTGGCAGAGGGAGCTCAAACACAGGCTTGACATGTTCCTTTTGCCTCTGTGCAGTATTCTTCATAGAGAAGGAGCCGGTCTTACCGGAGGTCGTGGAATTACGCTTGAGGTGCCTACGAGAAGGTCCATCACCTGAACACAACCAACAGAAATAACCAGACAACACAACCACATGAGATGCAAGAGCCCAGACACAGGTGAACAAAGCAAATCTGTTGGATAAGTGTCAATTTCAGGAACCACGGTAGTACCGCTCTTGGTACGGTAGTACCGCCAAGCGGTAGTACCGCTGGTACCCGCGGTAGTACCGCACGAGCGGTAGTACCGCAGTGGGACCAACGGTAGTACCATCCTGGTGCAAAGAGCACGGATCTGAGATCCGGTACTACCGGGGTTCCAAAAACGCAAACTAATCCAACACATCTACATCATTCCTATCTAGAAATCTATCCAAGTTCTCAAAGTGCCTAGGCATAGCCAAAAACCTAGTGGATCTACAAGTATTTCCCTAGCAACACAGTTCAATAAGCTGAACCAATGGAGAAGGGAAACAGGGCAGTACCGGTATCCATGGAACTCGGGGAGGGTGGGGACCGATCCCACCGGAGGAGAACGAAGGAAGACGGCAGGGAGTAGACGCACCGAGGGTGGGCGTCGGGGCGGCCTCCGGTGCTGCAGACAGGGTGAGGGAGTAACTGAATGAAGTATGGGGAGGAACTTCCCGTACCCCTTTGGTTATACCTTTTCCTGGGTACAACGGTAGTACCGCAAGTGGCGCGGTAGTACCGCGGAAGCGGTAGTACTGTGCCAGCGAGCGGTAGTACCGCTGGCAGCAAGACAATATACCCAAGTATCAAAAAAGGGGTGGGCTTCTGCATCAAAGGTTTTAGGGGGATGGTCTTGGGTTGGAGACTCGAAAACTTCAGCGGGAAGAGAACACTCTGAGATCAAAACCAATACGGAGAAGCACGAGCAATCTCGGAGTGATCAAAATGCAACACAACACAAAAAGAGACAAACACAAATAAGAGCCAACCCTCCCAAAGAGAGGGGAGGTGGCCGAAGCCACCATGTTTGAGATTGTTTGGTATGACACCACAAAGATGTATCTTGGGTTCATTGCCAATGCTCTTCTTTGAAGCACCGTTGTCACCTTGGGTGACCATGATAGCCGCCGAAAGTGACCATAGTGAAAGAATTTTATCTCTTTTTGCATAATATGTGTAGTGGTTGCCTATGCATTAAGCAACACTCCCCCTATGTCCATGACTACATCCAAGCTAGACTCCATGTTGAGATGGGGAGTGTGGGAAAGTCTTCAAACCACATTACTTGAATCAATGATATTTAGCTCATGCCTTAACTCTCGGAACCTTGCTTCATCCAAGGGCTCGGTGAAAATATCCGCAAGTTGATCTCCGGTTCCAACATAAGAAAGGTCAATATCACCCCGCTTCACATGATCTCGAATAAAATGATGAAGAATCTCAATATGCTTCGTCTTGCTATGTTGAACGGGGTTGTAAGCGATCTTGATAGCACTTTCATTGTCATATAAAAGAGGCACTTTGTCACAAGTGACACCGTAATCCTTTAAAGTTTGCCTCATCCATAATAATTGAGCACAACAACTTGCGGCGGCAATGTACTCGGCTTCGGTCGTAGAGAGGGAAACAAAATTTTGATTCTTGGATGACCAACTCACCAAAGACCTACCAAGGAATTGACATCCTCCGAAAGTGGACTTCCTCTCCACCTTGTCTCCCGCACAATCCGAATCCGTGTACCCGATGAGGTTGAATCTTGAGACTTTAGTATACCACAACCCAAAGTTTTGGGTATGAACCAAATATCGAAACATTCTTTTGACAGCCACTACGTGACTCTCTTTTGGTGCGGATTGAAATCTTGCACACATGCCCACACTCAACATGATATCCGGCCTAGATGCACAAAGATACAACAAAGAACCGATCACAGAACAATACTCCCTTTGGTCTACCTCTCTGCCGTTCGCGTCGAGGTCAAGTTGACACTTGAGTGGCATGGGGGTCTTGGCTCCTTTAAGACCATCATACTTGAACCTCTTGAGCATGTCTTGAGTGTATTTGGCTTGGTTGATGAAAGTTCCTCTTGACAATTGCTTTACTTCAAAACCGAGAAAGAACTCCAACTCTCCCATCATAGACATCTCAAACTTGTCGGTCATTAGCTTAGCAAATTCCTCATTACAAGATTTGTTAATCGAACCAAAGATAATATCATCAACATATAGTAAGCATATGAACAATTGCCCACCAAACCTCTTGGTAAAAAGAGTGGGATCGATTTTCCCAATTTCAAACCCATAATCGACTAAGAACTCGGTAAGGTGCTCATACCAAGCGCGTGGTGCTTGCTTAAGGCCATAGAGAGCCTTGTCGAGTTTATAGACATGATTAGGGAAATTGTGGTCCTCGAACCCGGGGGGTTGCTTGACATATACCAACTCATTAATGGGACCATTAAGAAAAGCACTCTTCACATCCATTTGATATAACTTAAAGTTATGATGTGAAGAATAAGCAAGAGAAATACGTATGGACTCAAGACGAGCCACGGGGGAATTTTTTTCACCATAGTCAATACCTTCGACTTGCGAAAAACCTTGAGCCACCAACATTGCCTTGTTCCGGATGACAATACCAAGTGCATCTTGCTTGTTCTTGAATATCCACTTGGTCCCAATGACATTATGATCACCTTTGGGTCTCTCCACTAATGTCCACACCTTGTTGCGCTTGAAGTTATTGAGTTTATCATGCATGGCCTCAAGCCAATCCGGATCTTCAAGCGCCTCACCTACCTTTTGGGATTCAACACAAGAAACAAATGCA
Organism: Bromus sterilis; assembly: GCA_950022295.1. Classification (NCBI taxonomy): domain Eukaryota; kingdom Viridiplantae; phylum Streptophyta; class Magnoliopsida; order Poales; family Poaceae; genus Bromus; species Bromus sterilis. The sequence goes on from OX465596.1 coordinate 180,936,562, forward strand.
TTATGGGCACAAAAGTTTCTCAATTGACTATGAGTTGTTACCCCCTTTTGGATAATTATGAGCACTTGATCCACCGAAAGATCTTGTGATTTTAACCGGGATGCAATCTTGAGTGCTCGGCGAACTCTTTCTTCTTACAAAGTTTCTTGAGACGGGACGAGAGGACAATCTTCAGAAGAAGTGGCATCATCAAGGACTTTCTCATCATCTTGAGTGTGCCCTTGAACGAGAACTTGATATTGGTCATCATTTGGTGCACCACCATATTCAATGATTGGATCTTGACCTTGATCTTGTTCGGGCGAGTGACGACCTTCGTCTTGTTCTTGGTTTGCTTGTGGATCTTGAGGAGGTGATGGCTCCACGTGCATAGAGCATTTTCCTTCTGCTTCCAACACAAGGGGTTCCTCAACGGGTAGGAAATGACCCACACCCATTATTCTTATGGCTTGAGGAGGAATTTCATCACCTACATCATTAAGATCACTTTTCCCCACTTGGGAGCCATTATGTTCATCGAACTCCACGTTGCTAGATTCTTCAACAAGTCCGGAAGACTTGTTGTAGACTCTATAGGCGTGGGAGTTTGAAGCATAACCAACAAATATTCCCTCATTTGTCTTAGACTCAAACTTAGACAAACGAGCACCCTTCTTAAGAATGAAACACTTACACCCGAAGACTCGAAAATACTTGATGTTGGGCTTCTTCCCGGTGATGATTTCATACGGAGTTTTGTTCAAGATCTTGCGGAGATAAATACGGTTTGTTGCATGACAAGAAGTGTTGATGGACTCTGCCAAAAAGTTGTATGGAATCTTGAACTCCGCCATCATTGTTCTTGCTGCATCAATCAGAGTGCGATTCTTACTCTCCGCAACACCATTTTGTTGAGGGGTATAAGCAACGGAATATTGATGTTTGATCCCCTCATCTCCAAGAATTCATCCAAGGTGTAGTTCTTTCACTCGGTGCCATTGTCACTTCTGATTGCCAGAATCTTTGAGTTGTGTTGACGTTGAGCTTCATTGGCAAACTCGATGACTGTTTGTTGGGTCTCACTTTTCTTCTCGAAGAAATAAACCCATGTATATCTTAAGTAGTCATCCACAATAACCAAGAAATACTTCTTTCCGCCAAGACTATCATATGTGGGAGGCCGAAAGAGATCCATGTGAAGGATCTCCAAAGGCCTCTTCGTGGAGATGATATTCTTGACGGGATGTTTCTTCTCATGTAGTTTCCCTTCAATGCATGCCCTACAAGCACGATCTTTGGCAAAGCTAACATTTGTTAGTCCAATGACATGCTCACCCTTGAGAAGTGTTTGCAAAGACCTCATATTGACATGGGCTAGTCGGCGGTGCCAAAGCCATACCACATCAACTTTAGCCATTAGACACATGGCGGTTTTGGTGGGGACTTTTGAAAAGTCCACCACATACATACCGTCCTCCACGTGTCCAAGAAAGGCTACTTTAAGTGTTTTGCTCCACATCAAGGTGACCATGTCTTTATCAAAGAAAGTGCAAAGGCCCATCATGGCAAGTTGACGAACGGATAGTAAATTAAAGGCACAAGTCTCAACTAGTAATACTTTCTCAATGGATGAGTCCGGAGAAATTATTACTTTTCCAAGACCTAATACCTTCGACGTGTTTGCATCACCAAATTGGACACGGGCGGTTCGAGATGGTCCAAAATCAATGTCCACCAACATGTCCTTGCTTCCGGTCATATGACTTGTAGCCTCGCTATCAAGTATCCATGAACCTCCACCGGAAGCCGCCACCTACATGAGATCAATGCTTGGATTTAGGTACCCATTCACGAATGGATCCTCTCGCGTTAGTAACGAGGGTCTTAGGAAAACAATGGACCATGCAATATACTCATCAAAAGAACCAACAAATTTGGCATACACATGCCCATTATTAGTGCAACAAAGAACATAAGAGGGGTTAGTTAGTCCAGCAAAGTCATTGGGAATGCAACCACTCCTCTTGGTCACTCCACCCTCGATGTCCTTTGCCACCTTTTCTTAAGGCTTCTCCCCTTCCTTCACAAAGATGACTTCCTTTGAAGGATTAGGGGTCTTTCCCTTCTTCTTTTTGTTCTTCCTCTTCTTGTTCTTCTTCTTTGATGGAATTGCACCAAAACCAATGCCTTCCTTGCCAATGACCTCCTTTTGGGAAATCAAGAGATCATTAAGGGTCTTCTCTCCTTGAATGCACGAAACAAGTCCCTTCTCAAGTTGTGCCTTCAAACTAGCGTTTTCCTCAATGAGAGGAACATGCTCACAACAAGAATTAGAGGAACTAGGTTTCTCTACCACAATAATAGGAGAAAAGGTAGTAATCTCTTTATTGAGTTGAATACTTTTTTGCACATGTGCCTTCTTGAGAGCCATGAGTTCGTGCTTTAAGGACTTGTGTTCCTTTTCGACTTTCTCATGGTCCATTAGAGTGTTTAAGGTCAAGTTTTAGCTTAGAGATATCACTAGCATAAGTCTTATCAAGAGCAACTTAAGCTCACGCTCTTCTTCAAGAGAATGAGATAGCTCCCCTATCTCATCCGCATAGTCGCGACTATGGCCTTGCAACTCGGTGATAGTCTCATCAAGTTGCTCAATGTGAGCATGGGATTCACCTAGTTGTTCCAAGAGAGCCACAAAGTATCCCTTGGCTTCACCTTTGAGTTTGGACATGAATAGCTCAAATTCATTTTCTTCTTATGCCTTGGGCTCCTCATTTTTCTCCACACAATCCAACAAAGATGGGTTAGTGGGAGTAAACGGTTTAGAGTGAGGAGTTACCGAGGTAGTCTTGTCCATAAGACACTTGTGGATGATGTGAGGGTTCTCGTTGGGGAGTTGAAGAGAGACGTTGATGAGGGGGATTCGATGGCGATAGCAACGGTGGCGGTTGCCACAATCTCACCACTTTCTTCATCATCCTCATCATCGGAGTAATATTCTTCTAGATCCACCAACACATGTTATGGTTTCTTCTTCACAAATTTCTTGTTCAATGGTGACTTGTTCTTGTCCTTACGGATGAGCTTTCTACCGTGGTTTTCTCTCTTATCATATGGACAGTACGCAAAAAAATGACTCACATTGCCACAATTGAAGCAAGTCCTTATCCTTTGTCCCTTTGGCTTGAAGCTACTTGTGTTGGACTTGAAGTTCTTCTTGTTGCCCCAAAATTGTATTGAGACTAGAGCCATGTGCTCATTGTAAGCATACTTGGTGTCCTCCGGACCAACATCCTCTTCATCTTCATCTTCCTCAACTTGAACTTCCTTGGCCTTCAAGGCGAGAGATGGCATCTTGGTGCCACTTTTGCGAGCCAATTTCAACTCGGCCGTGGATTCCAATATTTCCATGGCAACAAATTCATCCAAGACTTGGTTTGAACTCAAATCGCGAAAGTCGGGCCTTTAATGAATGACCTTGGTGATATGCTTCTTGGGTAGGAGCATAGCCGTGATGAACTTTCTTTTTATCCATTCATCATCGGTGTCCAGGCTCCCATGGTCCGTCATGGAGTTGGCAAGGGCCACCAACCTTTGATGGACATCCTCGGAAGACTCCCCTTCATTCCTGACAAAGTGGTCGGCTTGATCTTGGATCTTTTCAAACTTTGAGCACCTTATGCTAGAGCTTCCCATGAGAGTCTTCTCAAGAAGATCCCACATCTCTTTGGCCATTTCACACTTTCGGACAAGATTATCTTGCTCTTCCTTCAAACCATTTCCTATCACAAGCAAAGCATGACTGTTGATGATGTTGTCCCGATATTCTCTCGGGGTCATGTTGTGGCGGTCACGAGGATTGAATCCCTCATCAACGATGTGCCACAGTTCCACTGAGGACAACTTCAAATGTCTCTTCATGCGATGAGCCCAAACCGGATAAGCATCTTTGTTAAGGATGGGAATAATGTATGCATGTGCAAAATGAGGCTCGGGAAGAGGTAGTGAGTTATAGGTAACTGGAGGAGCAACTGCGGAATGAATACTTGATCCATTCCCTTGACGAGGAATGGATCGGTTATCATTCCTACCATCATCACTAGTTTGGGAGATGAAATCTCCTCCACCCAACGTTGGAATGTTGGGGGTGATGGTGGGGTTGCCCTCCGCGGGCATCCTCGACATGAGACTACTAAGCATATCAGTAACTTTATTCATGTGAGCCTTAATGGCGGACATGACTTCATTGTACTCATGTCGAGAGATAGATGACGAGTGATCCTTCGCGAACGTGTTCGTGAAGCCCTCGGAACTTGGAACCCTTTCCAAAAGGGGAGGGTTCGAAGCAACTCCTAGTAACTTATCCTCTTTCGATTTATCCCCTTGCGACATCCTCTTAAGGCGGTGACGGGGATCATCCCCGGAAAATCCCAGGGTCAGGGACCCTGGGTTAGTCATAGAGAAGGCACAGGTTGGACGATACTCGTCGGCTAACAGGAGAAGCACTTCCTGCTCGATATTATTGCATAAGGGAGCGATTATAGTGGAGGCCAAGGCGAGTTCTCACAAGACCAGGTGAGTAGATGTGTATTGGATTCATCTGGACGTCTCCCCTCCCAGCCTTTATATACTAGGTTAGGTCTCGGGGAGTCCGTACTAGGTTATAAAGATAGTTTCCTAGTTCTAGTCTTGCCTTGTACGCCAAGTTGTACCTTCCATACTAGTCGCGGACTCCTACGTCGGTGCTTGGTTGGGCCAGTCGTAGGCCTGTCGTGGCTTCCTAGCGGGCCTTTTTTCTACATACGCACTGGGTAGCCTCATACGCAGGAGTCGTGGGGTCACCCCCTCATCGGTAGCCCCCGAGTGCCTAGGGGACTCGAAGAGTCGCGCAGGGACTTGAATTCTTCAACACTTTATTGTCTGTAGGCGCGACATCGCCGCGGGTCGCTGGCATTTTTGAGCCATGAAAATATCTGTTTCGAGGGATTGCTAAGCTGAAAGGGCCCAAGGAGTCGACTGGTCGAGCCTTGGTGAATTGCGCTAGTGGCAAATACCGCAGTAGCCCAATCAAGCTCACGTCCCTCGACATGAACTTGGAACGACCGGTGTCAAGCAAAGTCATGCCGCTGCAGGTCTTATAGGATCAATTGCTGCCAGTCTAAGCACATAGCCTGAGCGAGTCCACTCGGCTCTTTCTATCATGCGAGCGCATGGAAAAGGTCGGGAGTGAAATCGCTCTGCGGCAAGTCCCGGCCCGGGCGTTCTGCGCAGCGGGGTCTTACCTACACACTGTACATCTGGGTACAATGTGTCGTAGCCCAGGCATAATTGCTTTTGTAGAGGCACATAGCCTGGTTAGCGATGCACCCACTTGGAATAAACGATCAAGTGAGCTATTTAGCAGTCACTCGCGGAGTTTGTAGTGAACTCAGGCGAGGAAAATAAGAAAGAACCCACTCGGAATGTCGTCGAGTTCTCGAGTAAGTCATATTGTTGAATTGCTAAGTCATTTTTGCGAGTAGTCACTCGAATGCTTTACTGTCTTCAGGGTGAGGGAGCACCCGAACTCTGAAAGTACGTAGTTTTTGCTGGTGCGAGTGATCACTCGAGCACGTCTTTGCCTTCTAGGTGAGGGAGCACCCGAGCTCCAAATGAGATGTGACGTTTGCTGGCCCGCCTGACAGGTTGGGTCGTCGTGTTATGTGAAAATGAAGGGACTTGACGCCTGCTGCCCAAAAATTTTGCGATGCGCGATGATTGCCCTCGTTTTTCGCGCGCAGTGGGCGGTATGGTTAGTGCGCCGGTTGAGTTTTCCATGTTTCTCGGCTATCATGGGATCGCGCCACGTCTGTTGTATTCCAAGATGAGCGGTGACGATTTGCTTGCTCCGACTGCTGGTTAAATACCGGGGGGTCTGATTTGTTTAGGTTTTTACCCAGCCATTGCCTTCTCCTGCCTCTTTTCCTTCTTCCTTCTTCGTTCTTTGTTTCATGCCTATCTTTTCGTGCGGTTTGCTTGTTAAGATCTATGTCCAAGCATCCTCGCAGTGCAGGACAGGAGTCGGCGAGGATGACTGGCAGATGGGAGCGGTCTGCTTTTGGAACTGCAGATCTGGATGAGTTGGTGGCGGACGACGTGGTGACGCATGGTGCCGCCCGGATTCCTGGGGATGAGGAGGTTCCTGTGCCCCGTCCAGATGAACGGGTATGCTTTCAGAGCTTCTTTCCTCGTGGTTTTGCGCTTCCCATTCATCCTTTTCTCCGGGGGGTTGCTTTGCGCCTATCAATTGCAACTGCAAGATTTGACTCCCAATGGGATTCTGCATATTGCCTGCTTCATTACATTCTGTGAGGTTTTTTTGGATCTATCCCCATTGGGGCCTCTAGAAACGTCTCTTCAATGTGAAGAGGACAAATTCTGAATATACCATTGGGGGCGTGGGTATTTTCATTAAGGAGAAGTCTGCATATTTTGATCTGGAGAAGCTGGACTCCGTCTTTTTGTGGAGCAGGAGTTGGTTTTATCTGAAGGTCCATTGCGTTGAGGGTCAGTGGTTTGGTCTGGACCCTTTCGATCCTGCCGCGCGGGCGGTTAAGCGGTCTTCATGGGCGCATCCTTTGTCTTCTCGCGAGGTGTCTCTCGTGGAGCCGTTTGTGCACAAGATTACTGCTTTGAAGGATGAATTGACTGGCGCCCAGCTTATCTCCGTGTTTGTCAAGAGACGCGTGCAGCCGCTTCAACATCGGGTGCATCCCATGTGGCAGTACACTGGGTCTGATGACTCGACCAGGTGTTCGCCCGAGGAGTTTTCTGATGACGACCTTTTGGCCCGGGTTCAGCAAGTCACAAAGTGCACGAGCATTGGGGAACAGAGCCTTGTTCGTCCTTACTCTGCTGACTTGCCTCTTCCTCAGGTACTTTGTCTTTGAATTATTTATTTGTAATTTTGACTCATTTCTATTGATTGCTGATGTTGCTTTAATCTGTAGGGTCACTCCCCTTTGTTGAACAATCCGCCGCAGCCTGAAGATGCGGATATACTCGATGAGCCTGGTGATGCTGATGCTGATCCTGTGCCCGCGAGTGATGGGGGTGCTTCTGGCGTTTTAGGTGTTGTTCCTGTCGAGTCCGCGGGTGGTCCACCGTCAGTTGTGGATGACTCTGGGGATTCGAGTCCTCTGCGTGTCAAACACACTCGCCTATGAGTGCGAGTGGTAGTGATGCAGCGGGTGACAGTGATGACTTTCCAACGGTCATGCAGCCTGCTATGTCGTGTCCTCCCTCAGCTGCCCCGAAGAAACGCAAGTTCGGTATATTGCTGCGTCCGGGTGCTGCGCCTGTGGGTTAGTATAACATTCCACTTTGTCGTTTCTGGTGTTCATTGCTTTGACTGGTGTTCTGAAGATAAGTTGTTTGTAGGACTGCTCCTGCTCTGACTGCTTCCTCTGCGAGTGCTGGTGTTGTTGGTGCTCCTTCGACTGATTCTGGTGCGGCGCCTGATCGGATGGCTGGTTCTGCTACTCCTGTGGCTTCAGGTGCGGGGACGACCCCTGTGACTGTAGGCGCGGAGGGAACTTCTGCGACTGCTCCGTCTGGGGGGTCTACTGCGGCTGTTGCGACTCCTGAAGGGGACTTGCCTCTAGATGTTAAACCAGTCATCCCTGAGGAGCCCTTCTTGGAGAGGCGGGATCTCTCTGCTGAAGATAAAGCGAAGTTCTTTGATCGCATGGCGGAGCAGGTATGTGATTTCTTTGTCCTTCTGTGTTTTTCTATAGTATCCCCCGAGGCTGCAAGCAGTCACTTGTGATTGGTTGTAGTCTTTGATTTGGGCTTCCCTTTGTCGATCTTTATGCATATTGGGAGCACGGCAGTGCTCCCAATGGGAGTAGCCCCTGAGGCTGCAAGCTATCATTTGTGATTGGTTGTAGTCTTGAGTTTGATTTTCTTCTTTCCTATGCTTTGACTGGTGCATTTACTTGAATTCAGCCTTTGTTCCGGATGTGCGACGTGCTCATGACTCGTTCCAGGGGAGCTTGACTGCTATGAGACGTGAGATTCTGATTCTTGGTCTTTGTTTCTTTTGCTAGTTGATTTTGTCTGATTGGTGTCTGTTCCGTAGGCCACAAGAAGGGTGCTGAAAAGCGGGCAGAGGCTGCGAAGAAGGACCTTTCTGAGCTTCGGGCTGCTCTGGAGTCCAAAGAGAAGGAGCTGCAGGCGTAGCATGGCGAGCTCGAACGGTTGCGGCGGGTGGAGGAGCAGTTTCTCCAGGTCGAGAAGGCCGAGTGCGGGCGTCTGCAAGACTTGGCGGGCTCTCTGACTGGTTTGTGGACTCGTCCTGTCTTTCGTTTATTGGGGTTTGTTTGTCTCTGAACTTGCTGGATATTTAGTAATTTTCCTTTTTCCAGGTTCTGTGGGTATTGGGGAGGTGGACGTGGCTGCTATAGGGTCGGGTGCTCTCCGTAGATCTGTAGATGCTGTCTCGGGCGCTGCTGTAGCTGTTGGGGATGTCTGTGCTCGGGCTTCAACTCTCCTGAAGCTTCTCCATGAGCATATATTCCCAGATGAGGAGAAGCGTCCTGAGGGTCTCGATTCTCTGGTTGCTGCCTTCGATCCGGATGGTAATCATCTCGAGGGCTTGGTTCGTGAGAACGTGGCGAGTGGGCTTGACACGTCTATTGTTGTTCTTCTGGGCCATGGTGTCCCCATTGAGGATTCCATGGTGGATAGTTTGCCTGATTACATGGACGAGCAGAGTGCTCGAGCCACTCGGCTGGCCCGCCAGCTGCAACTGGTCGTGGAGGCTGCAAACAATTCTTCAGCTGAGGAGTAGGGTGAACCGGTTTTTGTTTTGAAAACTTCAGCTGTAATGTGCCTCCTGCGGGACGGCGGATCTAATTCATGGACATGCTTTGCTTTTTTGTGCTGCTTGTTGTCTCGTTTCCTTTGACTTGTTTCTCTTTGCGGTAGGCCATCCCGGGCGTTTCTCGGGCTTGGAATTTGCTGAAGGAGGATGCTCGCGAGGGTGCTTAAGAGTCTGTTTGCTTGAGGCTGAACGAGGCCGAGCGTGAGATTGTTCGCTTGAAGGGTGCTGTTGCGGTCCATCGCTCGAAAACGTGAACGTGCTGAAGCCGTCTTGGATAGCTTGGCGACTTGGATGATAAAGTTGTCTGATCTTCTGAAGGGTGAGTTTGTCTCTCTTCGACCGCTCGACTGCGCAAGTTCTTTTCCTTATGCTTGCAGCTGATCTTTTGGTCTTTATTGCGAAGTGCTTGCTGGGCTTTATCGTGAGGAAGAGGAAGATGTGCAATCGGAGTTGTTGCGGCTGGAAGACCCGGTTGTGCTGGCGAACAATCCTTTCTGGATGGATAGGGAGCGTGCTCGGGTGTTTGCCATTCTGTGGATGCGGGTTGAGATGGTACTGAGGGCTCTTGAGTACTGTTGCGGAGTGTTTGGCAAGATCTTTGAAGAGTTTTATCCTTTGGATCCTGTCCCGTCTTCTCTTGAGAAGCTTTGTCGGGTATTCTCTCAGCCTGCGGATCTTTGGCGTGTAGTTAATCACCAAATATATGCAGGGGCTCGTTGTGCTTTTTCCTTTGTCCATAGTCATTGGCCAGGGGTGGACATTATGCTGGCAGCTCAAGGTCCTCCTGGTGATCGAGCTCAGCCGATGGACGACCATTACGCTGTGCGGACAAACCTGCAAGTCAAGTTGTGAAGTGGGTGGTCGAGGATAATGACCATCGGTTGGGTGCTCTGTGCAAAGTGAAATCAGAGCTGGAGATTAGTCCCTTCTTGGCGCTGGTTCCTTTGCTGGACAACGTTTGTTGTTATTCCCATTTTTCTTTACTTTGTTCAATGTAAGTCGATCTTGTGTGGTGCAGGTTGGTCTTGTCCGGTGCTAAGTTATTGGGCGAGGAGTCCCCGCGTACTGTTTTTAGAGTCGCGTAAGCGAAGAACACCTCAGAGGGTGGCTGCTGCGCCAAGCCCCCGAGTGCTAATTTTTAGAGTCGCGTAAGCGAAGAACGCCTCGGGGGGTGGCTGCTGCGGCGAGCCCCCGAGTGCCAATTTTTAGAGTCGCGTAAGCGAAGAACGCCTCGGCGGTTGGCTGCTGCGGCGAGCCCCCGAGTGCCAATTTTTAGGTCGCGTAAGCGAAGAACGCCTCGGGGGGTGGCTGCTGCTGCGAGCCCCCGAGTGCCAATTTTTAGGTCGCGTAAGCGAAGAACGCCTCGGGGGGTGGCTGCTGCGGCGAGCCCCCGAGTGCCAATTTTTAGGTCGCGTAAGCGAAGAACGCCTCGGGGGGTGGCTGCTGCGGTGAGCCCCAGAGTGCCAATTTTTAGGTCGCGTAAGCGAAGAACACCTCGGGGGGTGGCTGCTCTGGCGAGCCCTCGAGTGCCAATGAGCAAAAATAATTTTATGGAAGAATATTTTCAATAATTTTCCTTTTGTTTCTTACACGAGGCGGGGGCTGTTTGAAGACAACCCCTTTATTTGGATCGATGGCTTAGTATCCCTAAGAGCGGTAGATTGTTGTGGCTCCCTTTTGCTTCTATGGTAGGGCCTCTTCCTCTGGTGCTGTGGCTCCGCTGGCTTGTTGTGCTCCGAAGGTTTCTGATATCTTGTGGAACACTTTGTCGCAGCGGTCGGATCTGACAAAGCTGCCGCTGACTGTGATCACTCCTCGCGGGCCTGGCATTTTCAGCTTGAGGTAGGCGTAGTGTGGGACTGCCATGAAACGCGCGAAGGCTGGGCGTCCTAGGATGGTATGGTACTGTGATTTCCAGTTGACCACTTCGAAATCCAGTGTCTCTTTGCGGAAGTTGCTCGTGCTGCCAAAAACCGCCTCGAGACTTATTTTTCCGAGGGGGTAGACTGCTTTCCCTGGCACGATTCCATGAAACGTTGTGCCTGAGGTTTTCAGCGCTGAGTTTTGGATGAGCATTTCTTCCAGGGTTCTGGTGAATATGATGTTGATTCCACTGTCGCCGTCCATGAATACTCGTAACATGTCGTAGTTTCCGATTCTTTCTTCGAGTACTAATGCGGCGTGTCCTGGGCGCGGGATGGCTGGCGGGTGGTCTTCTCGGGAGAAGGTGATTTCAGTCTCGGACCCGCACAAGTATTCTGGGACAGCAGGGTGCGAGGAGACTACGAGGAAAACTTGTCTGGTGACCTGCTTCTGCTGCCTATTTGACGGTCTTCCTTCTTGTATCATGCAGATCCGTCCGTGCGCTTCTGGGTACTTTTCTTCTTCCTCAGGTGTCGTGCTCCGTTCTTGGATTACTGCTACTTGCCTCGCTGGTATTACAGGTGCTGGTGGTGCGTTGTGGGCGATGGTCCCGACTGCTACGCTTGCGAGAGGCTGTGCTGTTGTTGTTGTAGATCGGCTTTTTTCTTCTAAGAGCTCGATGAAGCGTCTGCAGTTTCTGAGGGTGTGTCCTGATCTGAGCTCTCCATGCTTGTTTCTGAACCCGTGTAGTGTGCATGGTCCATCGAGCTGTTCTTTGGCCGAACGATATGCTCGAGCGTCATCTCGCGGCTGCCTCATCCTCCAATCGCATTTCTGAACTTGGGGTGCTTCTTCTTGGTTGTCCCTGCGCTGCATTCTTCTGTCGTCGCGGTGTCTGCCTTCTCTGTCATCCGGGAAGCCGACCGCGACCATATCGGGTCCTCTGTCGTCGTAGAAGTTATGCCTCGGGTGCTTTCTCCTTCTGTCGTATCCTCTGTCGCTAGTGTGGTAGTCGTCGTCGCGTTCTAAGCGCGCTATTTGGATCTCTGATTCGTTCCGTACAGAGTCTTCTCCGTCTGCCCAGTTGTTGGCTTGCTCAAGTGTTCATACCTTCATCTTCCCAAGTTGCTCCTTGAAGTTAATGCGTTGCAAGCCTCTCCTGAATGCGTCGATTGCGCTTCCGTCTGATATGTCCTCGGCTGAGTTTTTGAGTATGGTCCATCGCTGGATGTATGCTCGCAGGGACTCTCTGGATCCTTGTTTGCAGGCCCTCAGCTCCTCGAGTGATGCCTGTCATTTGTAGGTGGACTTGAAGTTCTCGATGAAGGCGTTGCGGAACTGCTTCCAGGAACTGATTGATCCTCGCGGTAGGTTCTTCAGCCAGTGTCGTGCCGAGCTCTTGAGCATGAGTTGTACGTACTGCATTGCTGTGATATCAGTTCCACGCTGGAATTTGAAGGCCATTAGGTAGTCGTCGAGCCATGCTTCGGGTTCTTCCAGCCCGTCGTACTTGTGTGTTGTGGAGTTTAGCTTGAAACCTTTCGGCATTCTTGTTTCCCGTATGGATCGTGTGAAGCACAGTGATCCGCATGGTTCTATGTCCCCGTCGGAACCTTGCTCGTCCGAGTACTCTTTGCGGGCTGCTCGCCTTCGCCTTCCACGGCTGACTTTGTTTTGTGTTATGTCGTCGCGTGCGTCTCGCCGATTGCTGTTGCATCTATTGTTGTTGCCGTCGCTGTTGTGGTTTTTGTTTTTGTTTGGGCGCTTGCGCCAGTCGTCGCTGCTGTTGTCGTCGGGTGAACTGGGATCCCTGTCCGGGGTCTACTCGCAGGGGACTGGTCTTGTGCCTGCTTTCTTGGGGGCTGAGATGGCGTCTTTCATTATTTTGAGTGCCATCGTCGTGTTGTGATCTAAACTGCCCTTCTTGCCTTTCTGAGCACGAGATAGGTACTCTTGGACGGTTATAAGGGCTTCGGCTGGCGTGAGTTGTTCTTCCTCGTCGTCGTCCTCTTCTAGCTTGAAGTCGTCATCTAGCTTGCGGGCCACCTTCTTCTTGTCCGTGCGTTTCAGATTGCTGAATCTGGATTTGGCTCGGATGGGGGAGTCGTAGTCGGAGGAGTCTCTTCTGGGAGATGGCCTACGGTTGGTCCTTGGGTCGATGGCAGTTTTTCCTTGCTTCTCTAATTCTAGGCGTTGTTGTCTTGTTCTCTTGGTGATGTCACTCGCCAACTTGTTGTATGCTCTGAGCTCATCTCGTGTTGTGTTCTTCAGGAGTAGTTTGCCGCGTTTGACTGCGTCCCTTACTCCGGCGATTGCTTCCTTGGACAGGTATATTTTTTCTACGTGATCGTCCTCTTTCGCCATGCCCGGGGTCTGGTGCTTGCTGCTTTCTGGCTCGTTGCTCCTGTGATTGCTATGCTATGTTCCATTCTATATTTTCTTTGTGTCGGGACCCGGGGTTAGCGTATGCAAGTCGAGTTAAGACATAGTCATATGGAGAGCCGAGAACCGTACCCACTTGTCTAAGCAGACAAGGCCAAGCACAGAACGTTCTCGGAAAGCATCGTACGTGAGGGGTATCCCATCCAGGCCGGATGATCAACTGAGATGGGTCCTCATCGTCCGCACACAAGTCTAATGATATGGGTAATGAACTCCCATATTCAAAGACAAGTCGCCTCAACCATACTATCGACTATCTCATAACTCTTTCATAGACTTACTCCAGCCCGATCACTTAGTCGGGGTCTAGGGCGGGCTCGATTATACCACAAAGTGTGCATGAGACGGAGTCTCGAACAATCGCATCGCGATGCCCCAAGCTGCGCACATCTAAGGGCCACTTGGTGTATGAAAGACCGCCAGCCAGATCACAACTAAGGTATCGAAAACCCATACAAAGACATGCATGTTATAAACATACACGCATCACACATGCCTTGTATGAACAGCAGGTATCATTGCAATTCTCTACAAAGTATACATTTTATTGATAACTCTTATAGAGTGCACATAGAGATCACAAACATGTGATCCAACATTACAACAACAAGAGGAAGCAAAGTATGTCTGAGTACAGACAAGTTTAACAAATGGCTTAAGAAGCCTTATTTAAACACAAGCCCTCCACGAGGCAACCAGTCGTCTGACTAGGACTAGACTAGCTGGCTCTTCAGTCGTCTAGCTCGATGAAGAAGCCACCTTCGGGGTCAGTGGTTTCATCTAAAACATAGATTAAGAAAACGTGAGTACAAAGTCGTACTCAGCAAGACTTACATAGGAGCTATACTACTCATGCACATGTATCAAGGTAAAGGTAGGTGGGGTTTCACTTGCAGAAAAGCCAGCTTTGACTTGGCTAGTCCTGAACTACGAGTACCAGACTTTGAGGTAAGAAGCGTACACGAGTCCACTACTTTCTCCAACCAATTACACCACTATGGTGCCTTCCTCGACTTCCCCACGAGAAAGCATGCCATAGCACTCACACTTATCTTGGTGTGTTTTAGAAGTATCCAGTTCAAGTTGTCTAATAATCAAGCTAAGCTTTCCAAGAAGTCCATAACCGCGGACGCGGCCATTCGAATAGTTTTGTTAACCCTGCAGGGGTGTACCGCTACACACACATGATCATCATTTACCGCCTTTGATCTCGACACCATTCAAGGGGTGCCAGCGAGGATGCTCACCAAAACTGTTACCTCATAGCCTACGAGAAAGCCGCCTACTTGGGTTGGCTACCACTATCGTGAACCCGGCCGGTTTACCGAAGTGGACCCAAGTGATGTGTGCGTGGTGCATAAGCCGGTCTCGGGTGAGCCGTTCTCTCACTTAGCATCCAGGCGACAGACCTACCAGAACTCCGAACTATTGCGACATCTGGACATCGAAAGGGATGAGTTAGTAAGCTGAGAGGGGTCAGTGAGCCCAATGTGTGGTTGTACTCTTCATCTTGGATCACCACACAAGAACTCGGACTTAGGGCGGTGTTCAACGAGACAACCCACCGTGTACTCCTACACAGCCACTCATCGTTCACCTTGTATTAGGGTAGATTCACCAACACTTTTCTACCATAATCATCATGATCACTACCATCCCGACTCACATAACAGTATCATCATGGTATCACTCTAAGCATGCAATAAGCAGTAACAATTGTAGGGGCCACATGATATCAATCAACTCCTACATTTGCTAGGATTGTGGTTTGCTTACTACTGTGACAAAATGATAGGTCATGCAAAGGAATGGGTTCATCTATGCGGTAGAAACGCATTATGATAATCATCCTAAACAATGCATAAGCGAGACATGAGAGGGAATTGGGATTTTATCGACATGATCAATGGGGGTTGCTTGCCTTGCTGATGAGGTTCGGGTTCGGGGTCTTAAACGAAGGGGGCAGCCTCCTGCTCCGGTTCCACCTGTACTCGATAAACAACAAACAAGGTATCAAAAGTAAATACAATGCACAATCACATGATGGAAGGTTGAAACTTGATGTATATGCTTTGATGTGTGAAGCAATTCCATTTAAATGGAGTATATTGCAAATTGAATTGCAAATTCAAACTCCAATTTGAATTCAAACTTAGCCAAGTTACATGTGACATTGTTTGATCAATTTGAATCATTTTGAAATGTGTATGATATGCCTCTGATGTGTAAGTGAAATGTAGCATGTTGCCATGGTTCAAGTTGCAAAAACTTTTGAATTGAATTTGATTTAATTCCATTTAAATCAAATAGCAAATGGTACTGATCCCAATTTAAATTCAACTCAAACAAAGTTGAAAGTTTGATTTTTGGATAGCTTATTTTCTCCTGATCATTTTTCATATATTATTTGTCCAATTTGGAGTTAATATGAATTTTCTATGAATTTCCAAAGTTTGGGCTATTTTATGGATTTTCTAGAATTCTTTAATTCATTTTATTCTGGAAAAAGGTTTACTGCGTCAGCATGACCTCATGCTGGCGTCAGGGGGGGGGGGGTTGACGTGGGGGTCCCACCTGTAAGTGTCACTGTGTTAATTAAGTCGATTTAAAACGTTTTAAACTTAACCCAGGGTTAACCAGGGGGCTGGGCCCACATGTCATAGGCTGTGGGGGTCATTAGGGGGGTGATTAGTCCGGGGTCAGCCTGACAGGCCGGCGGCTAGCCGCCGGTGGTCCTGTACGCGGCGGCGCTGTACGGGGTCGCGCTCTGGACATGCGCTTGGCACGCCAGAGGCACCAAACGGCTGCTGGGAGGACGCCGCGTCGAATGGAGCCAGCCAGGGGGCTGGAACTCACCGGAGCATCGCCGGCGTCAAGCCCTAGCGGCGGTCGTGGCTCGGGCTCGAGGCAAAGCTTGCTGCGGTGCTCCACTTGAGCCGGTGATGCACGCAAACGACGCAGAGGAGCAAGGCGAAGACGATGGACATGCGCTCGAGCTCAAAAGCTTCATGGTTGCACGGCGAGGAACATCCCGTCGGCGAGAAGCTCCGGCTTCCATGGCAAAAGATGCTAGGGTGCGAGGGTTGGCCTGTGCGATAGTTAGGGTGAACCAGAAGCTCACCATGAGTCGAACTGAGGTGGTGGAGTGGTCGGAGGAGCTCCACAGTGGCCGGAATTGAAGATGACGCGCGGCGGCTCCGGCGAGAAGAAAGCTTCGATTGCGGCGGCTCCAGTGGCTCCTAGGTCACCATCTTCGAGCTCTTGGCGTGGACGACGACGTAGCGCGAGGGGGACACGGTCTTCTGGCTCTTCTCCGGCGTTGGCCACGGGTTCTTGCGACGGTGAGCGACGGCTGCTCTCGGGGAAGAAGGGGGAATCACGTACGGAGCTCGAGAGGAGGCGGCGATGGGGGAAAATGAGAGAGGGCGATGCGGGCGTCTCCTTGGCGCTCTTTGGTGAGCTGGGGAGGCCCGGAACCCTTCAGGCGTCGCGGTGGCGTCCACGGCGTCGGCGCCTCGCCACCGAGCTGATTGGGCGCGTGGTGAGGAAGACGATAGGGGACTTCGGTGGGCTGGGCCGGCCAGGTGGGCTGCGGGGAGCTAGTCGGGCTGGAAGCCAGGTGAGTTTCCCTTTTCCCTTTTCTGTTTCTTTTTCTTTTCTGTAAATTTGTTTTGCTTAGCAATTAAATATCTAGGAATTTTTATAAATGCTCAAATCTTTTATATGGCATTACATGACCAGTAGCTAGTCATATCCAGAGTTTGAACATTTTTGAAATTCAAAATATTTGAATTCAAATTCAAATAGGGGTTTTTGATTAATTCCAACGCACTGTTTGAATATTTGAAAAATCCATGAGCATGGGGTGGGTCCCACATCACTTGATATGTGATCACACTCATTTATAAGAATTTTCAAAAATCTAACATGAATTTTTGGAGAAGATTTTTATCTGGGCTTTTGAATTAAATTTTTCTTTTGATTTTGATTTCAAGGATTTCTTTTTAATTTTTTAACATGATGCAAGAGACTTGCTAACCCTAGCACATTACCTAACAGAGGTTTCTGACAACTCGCCCCCACTCAACAGAATCTCGTCCCGAGATTCAGAAGTCTGCGGGAGAAAGGTGGGGTACTCGGCACTGAGACGGTCTTCTCTTTCCCACGTAGCTTCTCTCTCAGAGTGGTGTGACCATTGCACTTTCAGAAACCTAATCTTCTGACGACGAGTGACACGCTCTGCGGAATCAAGAATACGAACGGGGTATTCTCGATAAGAAAGGTCATCTTGGAGATCAAGCGTTTCATGGTCGACTTCGCGGATGGGGTCCTTGAAGCAATGCCTGAGTTGGGACACATGGAATACATCATGTACTCGGGAAAGGTGCGGGGGTAGTTCAAGTTGGTAGGCAACTTCTCCACTTTTGGCAAGAATGCGGAAAGGTCCGATGTAACGTGGGGCCAACTTGCCTTTGATACAAAAACGTTGGGTTCCCTTCAGAGGAGTAACCCGGAGGTAAGCCTTCTCATCCAGATTGTAGCTCTCTTGCCTATGATGACGATCATAGTAGCTTTTCTGACGAGACTGGGCTGCTTTCAATTGATCATGAACAATGCGAACTTGCTCTTCTGCTTCCTTGATCATGTCTGGTCCAAAGAATTGTCTTTCACCGGTTTCTGACCAGTTTAGTGGTGTTCGACATCGTCGTCCATAAAGGAGTTCAAAAGGAGCCATGTTCAGACTAGATTGAAAACTATTGTTATAAGAAAATTCGGAAAATGGCAGAGATTTCTCCCAATTGTTTCCGAATGAGATAACACAAGCTCTGAGCATGTCTTCAAGAATTTGGTTAACCCTTTCGACTTGACCGCTAGACTGAGGATGGAAAGCTGTACTAAAGGAGAGATGAGTTCCCATAGCATTCTGAAAGCTTCCCCAAAATCTAGAGGTGAAAAGGCTACCGCGATCAGAATTGATTTCCAAAGGAACACCATGAAGGGATACAATTCTAGAGACGTACAAGTCTTCCAACTGGCTAGCAGTTATAGACTCGCGAACTGGAAGGAAGTGAGCAACTTTGGAAAGCCTATCTATGACAACGAAGATGGCATTGTTTCCTTTCTGGGTTTTTGGAAAGCCGGTGATGAAGTCCATACCGACTTTGTCCCATTTCCACTCTGGAATAGGCAAAGGTTGAAGTGTGCCAGCAGGTCTTTGATGTTCTGCCTTAATGCGACGACAAACATCACATTTGGCAACAAATTGAGCAATGTCTCTCTTCATCCTAGTCCACCAAAATCTCTGGCGTATATCTCGGTATATTTTTGTGCTACCGGGATGAATCAAGAGGGGTGTGTCATGGGCTTCTTTGAGGATGAGTTGCCTTAATTCCCTATTCTTAGGTACTACCAAAAGATTTTCAAAGAATACTGTTCCCTTGCTATCTGTGGAGAAACATTTAGCAACTCCGCTAACAATGTTCTCCTTGATCCGGCGAACACCTCGTGCACGCCTTTGGGCAACTATGATTTGAACCTCAAGAGTTGGTTTTGCCACCAAGGTAGAAAGATAGCCAGGAGGAACAATCTCAAGATTAAGCTTGCGAAATTCCTCATGAAGAAGTGGTTGATACTGTTGTGACATGAGGTTGTTACAATACGACTTACGACTTAGTGCATCAGCCATGACATTGGCTTTTCCTGGGGTGTAAGAAATTCCTACGTCGTAATCTTTTATCAACTCTATCCAGCGTCTTTGCCTGAGATTAAGATCTGGCTGGGTGAAAATGTATTTGAGGCTTTGGTGGTCGGAATAGATCTCACAACGATTACCAAGGACGTAATGTCGCCAAGTTTTTAGGGCATGAACTACGGCAGCGAGTTCGAGGTCATGGGTAGGATAGTTCTCTTCATGTGGCCGCAACTGGCGTGAAGCATAAGCTACCACATGTCGATCTTGCAGAAGTATGCATCCAAACCCTTGCCGTGATGCGTCACAATAGATCTCGAAATCCTTTTTGGTGTCTGGAGGTGCAAGTACGGGTGCAGAAGTCAATCTTCTTTTTAGCTCTTGAAAGCTTTCCTCGCACTTGGGAGTCCATAGGAATTTCTTATCTTTCTTGAGGAGTTCAGTTAGAGGCTTTGCAACTTTAGAAAAATTCTCGACGAAGCGACGGCAATAGCTGGCTAGGCCAAGAAAACTCCTAACTTGCTTAACTGATTCAGGTGGAGTCCAGTCAAGGACGGCCTGAACTCTCTCAGGATTCACAGCAATGCCTTTTGCAGAAATCACGTTGCCTAAGTAGGTCACTTCTGGTAGCCAAAATTCACACTTGGAGAATTTCTCATACAGGCGATGCTCTCTAAGTCTCATCAATACCAGCCTTAGGTGTTCCGCATGTTCTTCTTCGTTCTTCAAGTAGATGAGAATATCATCGAGATAAACCACAACAAATTTATCTAAGTACTCCATGAAGATCGAATTCATCATGCGTGAGAAAGTGGCGGGGGCATTGGTTAAACCAAAGGACATGACGGTGTACTCGTAAAGACCATAAGGAGTAGTAAAATCCGTTTTGGGAATGTCCTCGTTTCAGATTTTGATCTGATGATAACCTAATCTCAAATCCATCTTGGAGAAGACAGAGGATCCTGCAAGTTGATCATAAAGATCATTGATCCTGGGCAGTGGGTACTTGTACTTTATCGTCGCTAAATTTAGCGGGCGATAGTCTACGCACATCCTTTCTGTTCCATCTTTCTTCGTTACGAACAGTACGGGGCAACCCCATGGCGATGAGCTAGGGCGGATGAAGCCTTTTTCCAACAAAGCTTCCAGTAGGGTTTTAAGCTCAGCTAACTCACTTGGGGCCATTTTGTATGGGCGTCTAGAAATGGGTGTGGTTCCTGGCACAAGATCCACTATAAACTCTACACATCTGTCGGGTGGCATGCCCGGCAGCTCTTCAGGAAAGACATCCGGGAAGTCACGAACCACCGGAATATCTTCAAGTTCGGGAAGGGGAAGTACATTCAAGGAATGCACTTGGGTTCTTGTTCTGGGTGAGGTATAGTTGACGGTTTTGCCTGAAGGGTGGGTTAGTTTCACGGATTTGCCTTTGCAATCCAGGTAGGCATTCTGTCTTGATAGCCAATCCATGCCAAGGATGACATCAATATCTGAAGATTTGAGGGCTATGAGTGAAGCAAGGAATACTAAACCCTCAATTGCAATTTGATTACCTAGGCTTACTCTACTAGTTTGCCATCTTGACCCTGGAGTTTATATGATCATGGGGGTGGACAATTCAACAAAGGATAAGTCATGACGAAGTGCATAACTTTCCGACATGAATGAATGAGATGCTCCTGGGTCGAAAAGAACGGAAGTAGGAACATAATTGACTGGGAGCGTACCAAGAATGACGTCAGTGGTGTCGTCAGTCTCTTCGGCGGCAATCTGGTTCACACGTCCACGAGTGGCGGGAGGAGCGGGTTTGGCGGTGTAGACCTTCTGGGGTGGCTTGCCATGACCGTTGTTGTTGCCTCCGGCACGGGGTGGAGCATTCTGATTCTGTAGCTGGTTCTGGGGACAATCACGAGAGTAGTGGCCTGCCTGACCACACTTGTAACAGGCTCCAAAGACAGTGTGTGGAACTGGGTTGTTTGGTGGAGCTGGGTGGAACTGAGTTGGTGGACGAGGCGCCACATAGGATGGCCTCGATGGGTTGTTCTGGCGGAACATACTATTTGGGATCAAGATTTTGCGCTTCTGAGAGCCTGAACTGGATGAGCCATCGTCTCTAGGGTGTTTGCGAAAGTCGTTGGGGGTGTTCATGTCCTCTGCCTTGATGGCCTTGTTGAAAAGGACCTGGAAGGTGGCAAAGTCATGTAGGTTGAGCTCACGACGGAGTCCAGAGTTGAGTCCATGACGGAACCTCTCTTGCTTCTTTGCGTCGGTGGAGACTTCTTCAGTAGCATAACGAGCAAGTCGGTTGAACTCACGACTAAACTTGTCAACAGTCCTTCTGCCTTGGGTGAGGTTGCAGAATTCCTCACGCTTGCGGTCCATAAGACCCTTGGGAATGTGGTGCTCACGGAAGTAAGTGCAGAATTCATCCCAAGATGCGGGCGGTCCAACGGGACGCATATTCAGGAAGTTCTCCCACCAAGAGCTAGCTGCACCTTCAAGGTGATAGGTGGCATAGCTGACCTTGTCGCCATCTGCAACATGGCCTGCCTGGAGCTTCCTCTCGATGCTGCGAAGCCAGTCATCGGCGTCAAGGGGCTCGGTGGAGTAACTGAAAACCGGGGGATGAAGCCGGATGAAGTCATTCAGGGACAACAACTCGTTGCGCTGCTGAGTGGTGTTGCGAGCAATGACTTCCAGCAGGTGGTGAGAGTCTCGGCGGTTCCTCTCAACCTCCATCAGAACCTGAGCCATCGTGGGTGGGGGTGGAAGGTTGCCTTCCTCCTGTTCATTCCCACGACCCTGGTTACGACCAAGCTGGCCACGGGTTCCTTGAGACATCCTGAAGGTGAAACCCAAAGTCAAACAGAGTTGATTTGAAGAGTCTAATCAAGGTATTGAAGTACTGGAAGGATTACAGAGCAAGGAAGTAATCATCTTGACAACATGGTGATAAAAGCATACAAGCCATATATTCACAAGCTGTCATACAAACCATACATTGTTTTAGTACAAGCACCAAGCTAATACAAACGTGATGAAGATGATACATCCTTCAGAGGCACTCTGACTTCCTATAGATTATTTATCTAAGCCTCTGGAACTAAGACACCTTGCGTACAATATACTAAGATACTACTACATCCTCACTAAGTAAGACCACAGGCGGTCTCACTCATCTCCATCTCCATAGTAGTCCTCGTAAAAGTTACCCGCGTATCCCGGTAGCTGAAGGTGACCATCGGAAAACACGGAGGCCTGTGGACCCTGATATCCATTTGGGCAAGGATGGGGCCTAGGTCCAACGTAGGGTGGAAGAAAAGGACCACGGGGTGGAAAAATGCCTCCAATCTCGGGCCAAGCAACTCGAGAAGGCATCTGCGTCCTCACAAGGTAGATAGCATCATACTCAACTGATCCAACACTCACGAAGGGTGCCAATAGTGTCAGTGCTCGATACAGACGAACACGGGTGGCGTGAAGCTCGAAACGGAGAGCGCGTGCATCACGATCTCGATCACTAGCAAACCTAGCAGTCATCTGAAGTGCTGGATCTTCTGCAGAGTGATCTGAGTAGAGTCCGGTGTAATATCCCTCTTCTCCTGGAAGTGCAGCAGGGATATAGCGGAATGAGGTCTCTCTCAGCATAGTGTGCTCCTCTCTCAGCAGGGTAATACATGAGTATGCAGCATCCTGCACAGCCATGTTCTCGGTCATGCCAATGCCATGTCCAAAGTGGATAGGCTGAGTGACTCCAACGTGGTGCGGGTAGATCCTGAAAATGCAGTGGAACTGGGTCTGGTTGAAGTCATTGAACTGCTCCTCGACGGTGTACTCAGGATACCATCGATATCCCACATAGGACATCATCTCGATCAACGTGGAGGGATGGCCACGCACACCGAGGCACCTGGTCAAACGAACAATCTGCCGAGGGGGAAGATCTGCCATCTGAAACATAAAGAAGGAGTTTGCATATGGAGAGGGGTTAGCGTATGCAAGTCCAGTTAAGACATAGTCATATGGAGAGCCGAGAACCGTACCCACTTGTCTAAGCAGACAAGGCCAAGCACAGAACGTTCTCGGAAAGCATCGTACGTGAGGGGTATCCCATCCAGGCCGGATGATCAACTGAGATGAGTCCCCATCGTCCGCACACAAGTCTAATGATATGGGTAATGAACTCCCATATTCAAAGACAAGTCGCCTCAACCATACTATCGACTATCTCATAACTCTTACATAGACTTACTCCAGCCCGATCACTTAGTCGGGGTCTAGGGCGGGCTCGATCATACCACAAAGTGTGCACGAGACGGACTCTCGAACAATCGCATTGCGATGCCCCAAGCTGCGCACATCTAAGGGCCACTTGGTGTATGAAAGACCGCCAGCTAGATCACAACTAAGGTCTCGAAAACCCATACAAAGACATGCATGTTAGAAACATGCACGCAACACACATGCCTTGTATGAACTGCAGGTATCATTGCAATTCTCTACAAAGTATACATTTTATTGATAACTCTTATAGAGTGCACACAGAGATCACAAACATGTGATCCAACATTACAACAACAAGCGGAAGCAAAGTATGTCTGAGTACAGACAAGTTTAACAAATGGCTTAAGAAGCCTTATTTAAACACAAGCCCTCCACGAGGGAACCAGTCGTCTGACTGGGACTAGACTAGCTTGATCTTCAGTCGTCCAGCTCGATGAAGAAGCCACCTTCGGGGTCAGTGGTTTCATCTAAAACATAGATTAAGCAAACGTGAGTACAAATTCGTACTCAGCAAGACTTACATAGGAGCTATACTACTCATGCACATATATCAAGGTAAAGGTAGGTGGGGTTTCACTTGCAGAAAAGCCAGCTTTGACTTGGCTAGTCCTGAACTACGAGTACCAGACTTTGAGGTAAGAAGCGTACACGAGTCCACTACTTTCTCCAACCAATTACACCACTATGGTTCCTTCCTCGACTTCCCCACGAGAAAGCACGCCATAGCACTCACACTTATCTTGCTGTGTTTTAGAAGTATCCAGTTCAAGTTGTCTAATAATCAAGCTAAGCTTTCCAAGCAGTCCATAACCGCAGACGTGGCTATTCGAATAGATTTGTTAACCCTGCAGGGGTGTACCGCTACACACACATGATCATCATTTACCGCCTTTGATCTTGACAACATTCAAGGGGTGCCAGCGAGGATGGTCACCACAACTGTTACCTCATAGCCTATCTAGTCCGAGAAAGCCGCCTACCTGGGTTGGCTACCACTATCGTGAACCCGGCCGGTTTACCGAAGTGGACCCAAGTGATGTGTCCGTGGTGCATAAGCCCGTCTCGGGTGAGCCGTTCTCTCACT
Source organism: Bromus sterilis (assembly GCA_950022295.1). Lineage (NCBI taxonomy): Eukaryota > Viridiplantae > Streptophyta > Magnoliopsida > Poales > Poaceae > Bromus > Bromus sterilis. Next base: position 180,960,763 of record OX465596.1, read on the forward strand.
TAGCATCCAGGCCACAGACCTACCAGAACTCCGAACTATTGCGACATCTGGACATCGAAAGGGATGAGTTAGTAAGCTGAGAGGGGCCAGTGAGCCCAATGTGTGGTTGTACTCTTCATCTTGGATCACCACACAGGAACTCAGACTTAGGGCAGTGTTCAACGAGACAACCCACCGTGTACTCCTACACAGCCTCTCATCGTTCACCTTGTATTAGGGTAGATTCACCAACACTTTTCTACCATCATCATCATGATCACTACCATCCCGACTCACATAACAGTATCATCATGGTATCACTCTAAGCATGCAATAAGAAGTAACAATTGCAGGGGCCACATGATATCAATCAACTCCTACATTTGCTAGGATTGTGGTTTGCTTACTACTTTGACAAAATGATAGGTCATGCAAAGGAATGGGTTCATCTATGCGGTAGAAACATATCATGATAATCATCCTAAACAATGCATAAGCGAGACATGAGAGGGAAGTGGGATTTTATCGACATGATCAATGGGGGTTTGCTTGCCTTGCTGACGAGGTTCGGGTTCGGGGTCTTCAACGAAGGGGGCAGCCTCCTGCTCCGGTTCCACCTCTACTCGACAAACAACAAAAAGGTAGAAAAAGTAAATACAATGCACAATCACATGATGGAAGGTTTAAACTTGATGTATATGCTTTGATGTGTGAAGCAATTCCATTTAAATGGAGTATATTGCAAATTGAATTGCAAATTCAAACTCCAATTTGAATTCAAACTTAGCCAAGTTACATGTGACATTGTTTGATCAATTTGAATCATTTTGAAATGTGTATGATATGCCTCTGATGTGTAAGTGAAATGTAGCATGTTGCCATGGTTCAAGTTGCAATTTTTTTTGAATTGAATTTGATTTAATTCCATTTAAATCAAATAGCAAATGCTACTGATCCCAATTTAAATTCAACTCAAACAAAGTTGAAAGTTTGATTTTTGGATAGCTTATTTTCTCCTGATCATTTTTCATATATTATTTGTCCAATTTGGAGTTAATATGAATTTTCTATGAATTTCCAAAGTTTGGGCTATTTTCTGGATTTTTTGGAATTCTTTAATTCATTTTATTCTGGAAAAAGGTTTACTGCGTCAGCCTGACCTCATGCTGGCGTCAGGGGGGGGGGCTGACGTGGGGGTCCCACCTGTAAGTGTCACTGTGTTAATTAAGTCGATTTAAAACGTTTTAAACTTAACCCAGGGTTAACCAGGGGGCTGGGTCCACATGTCATAGGCTGTGGGGGTCATTAGGGGGGGTGATTAGTCCGGGGTCAGCCTGACAGGCCGGCGACTAGCCGACGGCAGTCCTGTACGCGGTGGCGCTATACGGGGCCGCGCTCTGGACGTGCGCTTGGCACGCCAGAGGCACCAAACGACTGCTGGGAGGACGCCGCGTCGAATGGAGCCAGCCAGGGGGGCTGGAACTCACCGGAGCGTCGCCGGTGTCAAGCCCTAGCGGCGGCCGTGGCTCGGGCTCGAGGCTAAGCTCGCTGCGGTGCTCCACTTGAGCCGGTGATGCACGCAAACGACGCAAAGGAGCAAGGCGAAGACGATGGACATGCGCTCGAGCTCAAAAGCTTCATGGTTGCACGGCGAGGAACATCCCGGCGGCGAGAAGCTCCGGCTTCCATGGCAAAAGATGCTAGGGTGCGAGGGTTAGCCTGTGCGATAGTTAGGGTGAACCAGAAGCTCACCGTGAGTCGAACTGAGGTGGTGGAGTGGTCGGAGGAGCTCCACAGTGGACGGAATTGAAGATGACGCGCGGCGGCTCCGGCGAGAAGAAAGGTTCGATTGCGGCGGCTCCAGTGGCTCCTAGGTCACCATCTTCGAGCTCTTGGCGTGGACGACGACGTAGCGCGAGGGGGACACGGTCTTCTGGCTCTTCTCCGGCGTTGGCCACGGGTTCTTGCGACGGTGAGCGGCGGCTGCTTTGGGGGAAGAAGGGGGAATCACGTACGGAGCTCGAGAGGAGGCGGCGATGGGGGAAAATGAGAGAGGGCGATGCGGACGTCTCCTTGGCGCTCTTTGGTGAGATGGGGAGGCCTGGAACCCTTCAGGCGTCGCGGTGGCGTCCACGGCGTCAGCGCCTCGCCACCGAGCTGCTTGGGCGCGCGGGGAGGAAGACGACAGGGGACTTCGGTGGGCTGGGCCGGCCAGGTGGGCTGCGGGGAGCTAGTCGGGCTGGAAGCCAGGTGAGTTTCCCTTTTCCCTTTTCTGTTTCTTTTTCTTTTCTGTAAATTTGTTTTTCTTAGCAATTAAATAGCTAGGCATTTTTATAAATGCTCAAATCTTTCATATGGCATTACATGACCAGTAGCTAGTCATATCCAGAGTTTGAACATTTTTGAAATTCAAAATATTTGAATTCAAATTCAAATAGGGGTTTTTGATTAATTCCAAGGGACTGTTTGAATATTTGAAAAATCCATGAGCATGGGGTGGGTCCCACATCACTTGATATGTGATCACACTCATTTATAAGACTTTTCAAAAATCTAACATGATTTTTTGGAGAAGATTTTTATCTGGCCTTTTGAATTATTTCATCTGGGGGGGGTTCCTTCTCCCATTTTGCTTTTGATTTTGATTTCAAGGATTTATTTTGAAGTTTTTAACATGATTCAAGACACTTGCTAACCCTAGCACATTACCTCACAGAGGTTTCTGACACTTTGGTATGGTTCCTAGTTCTCCAAGTGTGACGGTGACCTTGCCGGTGTTGTCGGGATCACTGTTTTTGCTGTTAGTGTCTCGGCGACTGCTCGGGTCGTCATCTTGGCTTTTTTCATCTGCGGTTGGCTCGCGAACGTTTGCCATGAACACTTGGGACAGTGTCTTGACTGTCGTCTTGCTTGCGCGCATGTTGCGCTTCTTCCATGGACCACTCGAGTAGTCGGGTTGGGAGTCGTGGCTGACTCGCGGAGTTGCCACGCGGGCGGGTGCTGCTTCGATTGCTGCTGTAGGATCTGTTGCTGCTGGTGCTCGAGCGCGATCCGTGAGACGGAGGACTCCCCAATGGTTGATGTATATTTGGTATGCTCCAAAGATCAGGTTGACACCGGTGCGCAGGTCGGCGAAGGCCGGTCGAAAGGCCGGGAGGTGAGCCATGAAACCGAGAGATCCGAATAGATCGGAGTTTGATCGGGCCGTGCAGTCGATGAGTGCTGATGGAGTGGCTGCTTTGACGAATGCCGGTGATGAGGCCGCCGAGATCGCGATTCGAACCTGCTGAGTTCCCACAGTCGGCGCCAATTGACGGGGATCAGCCCCGGAAAATCCCATGGTCAGGGACCCTGGGTTAGTCATAGATAAGGCACAGGTTGGACGATACTCGTCGGCTAACATGAGAAGCACTTCCTGCTCAATATTATTGCGTAAGGGAGCGATTATTGTAAGTGCATCTAGTGCCCCCTTTGAGGTTTTGGAGTATTTGATGACAAAACAGTTAAGGGACTGATGTGTTTGTGAGTATACACAGGAAACAGTCCCTGAGGATGAGGTTAACCACCGTTTTCGACCCCCCAAAATGTTGAGGAACATGGGAGAAATTGGTGTGTTTTCTGAAGACTGAAGTTGTGCGAAATCCTAAGGAATCAGGATCCTGAAGCGTTCGGCTGAAGCTGAAGCAGTACCTGATCCTGAGGACGTTCGCGCTGAAGAGGAAGTCGAAGCGTAGTCTTCGCTAAGACTTTTTATACTTCTTGAGTCATAGGAAAACACCACACTGTTGGAGGGGTTGAGGAAAATGAGTTATGTATTTCTGAGGAAGTGCTCAATTAGAGATCCCGAAGAAAACCCAGAGTAATCTCCTGCAGTAGAAGTTCAATTCCTCGGGTGTCTGAGACGATGTTCTTCAGGACACTGAGGAGTTTGTCTTCGGTTGAGGAGTCAGGAAACTGCCAGTGCAGTTCGCCTGAAGAAAGAGAGAGAGATTCCGACCGTGCCACGTGTCACGTGGTGAGCGTTGGTACCGATCCAGCCAACGGTCCGAAGGGTGGGCATGGTAGTAATTTCATGCATGGGCATTTATGTCCTTTCACCTGGGGTTGCTCCACGGCTATAAATAGCCACCCCCAGCCCCATTTGTGGGTTAGCTGCTCCGAGAGAAAAACTGACACTTGTCATCTGAGAGCATCCCACCTCATTGAAGATATTGAAGAACCCGAGTGAGGAAAACCACTAGCCTGAGTAGTTGAGCATTTCTAAGGAAGTCGGTTCGAGTGATCTAAAGCTTTTTACTCTTTAAGACTGTGATCTTCCAGCCGGTGCAGAAGTCTTCAGTCTGAGGAAGTCAAGATGCAATTGTGAATTCCCTGAGTGACTGAGTCTGTGAAGGTTTCGGGAGTCTACCTTGAAGACTCACCTGAGTTATTGGACAGAGTCTGAGGACTTTAGTTCAAGGAGAATAAGGTGAAGACTATGTCTCCAACCAGACGTAGAGTTGTCACAGCAACTCGAACTGGTTCATCAAGTCTATGTCTTCAGTGCCCTGGTGCTATTTCTTCAACCTCAATTATTATGTTTACACAACGATGACTTATCCTGATACCTTACTTTCTGAGTTCACTCTGCACTGATTCCTGAGTTCGTTCTTTAATCTTACCTTCGCTATACAATAGGTTGATTTCCACTCACGCCATTGCTTTTGTATTGCATTTGCTCTTCCTCGTGTTTCAACTTCCTAAATTTCGTATTGCCTCAGTCCTGAGGAAATAGAAATTCCTTAAGATTTTTGAAAATCTCCCATTCACCCCCCTCAGTCGACATATTGCACTTTCAATTGGTATCAGAGCAAGGTACTCCCTTGTTCTGTGTGATTCGGCTTAACCACCTGGAGTTTTAGTTATGTCGACTTTAGGTACAATGAGCGTTGCCTCAAACTACCCCATCTTCGACGGGACAGACTAGCCGTACTGGAAGAACAAGATGAGGACGCATCTTGAAGCCATTGACAAGGATCTGTGGGATATTGTTGATCAAGGCATTCCTGAAGCTACTTTGATGACTGCTCCTGAAGTTGTCAAGAAGAATTGGCAGCTTGATGCAAAAGCTCGAAGCATTATTGGTGGTCACCTCAACAAGGCCCAGTTCAACCGTATCAGTGGTCTGGATACTGCAAAGAAGATATGGACAAGACTGTCAAAAGTTAATGAAGGAGTCTCTGCTCAACGAGACTCTCGAGTTGATACACTTCGTAGTCTCTTCAACAGGTTCAAGAGGCTGGACAACAAGCATGTGCAGCAAACCTTTGACTGACTCACTGACATATCCAATGAACTTCAAGCACTGGGTGCCGCTGATATTACAGATCATGAGGTGGTGAAGAAACTACTGAGGTCACTGGATGACTCGTTTGAGTTCCTATCACTGATGATTCAAGAAAGGCCTGACTTCAAGACTCTGGATCCTGCTGATATTCTCGAACGCCTTAATGCTCATGAACTGAAGCTCTCTGAAAAACGAGACTTGTAGAGCTCCACGCCTAAAGTCCGCGCGCTAAAAGCTAGAGCACAAAGAGTGTCCTCTGATTAAGAGTCTGAGGCTGATTCTGATGATCCTAAAACCCTCAGTCGGGAACTTGCTCTCCTCACCAGAAAATTCCAAAGATTCACGAAGGAGAATCGCTTCGGAAATTCCTCAAGATCCTTCTCAAGAAAAAGCAAAGATGATGACTCTGTTGAAACAAGAAAGAGAGTCTTCCATAAATGAAAGAAACCTGGGCATTACATCGCTGAGTGTCCTCTTTTGGAAAAGGAAGCTAAACTGAAGAAGAAGAAGAAAGGGAAAGATGACAGTTCTGATGAAAAGACAAAGAAGAAATCCTCAAGATCCTCAAAGCCTGCAGGATACAGGAACAACAACTCCCGTAAGGCTCGTGCATATCTCGGCAAAGAATTTGACTCTGAAGAATCTGGTTTCGATCCTGATGCTCAGGAAGACTCTGAGGAATCTGAGGGTGTGGCTGGTCTGGCTCTTGCCACGTCACTTATCTCCAAGTCAATCTTCAGCACAGAGTAGTCAGATCCGTCGCATGTTGATGATGAAGCTGAAGACACCACCCCTGCCTTCTTCTTCATGGCCAAGTCCTCCAACGTATCTACTTACTCATCATCGGATGATCCCTCTGATGAAGAACCTGATGAAAACTATGCTAAACATGCATCTAAGCAACATGTAACATCCCAAAATTTTCTAATTTTTGGAATGTTAATAAAATTAAATAGATAATGATTGTTTGCTTGATGTGTTTGATTTTCTCTGGGATTTAAAACTTTTTGAGTTTATTGAATATTAAAAAGAGAGGTAATAAAAGGACTTTCCCTAATATTCATAATTGGTGTTTTTGGAATTTATTATTTAAAACAAAACAAACAAAACAAAATGAGAGAAGGTAATATGACTCCTTCAACATATTAAAAGGTTGGAAAATGTTTTAAATCATTATTGGAATTCTTCTTAATATTCAAAACAATTTTCAACTCAAGGAAATTCATTTGAGAGGATACAAAATGACTTATCCCCTTTTTAATAAAGTTGGAAAATATTTAGAATATTACTTTGAAGTTTTTAAAATTTATTATGAGTATTATAAATAACTCTAAAATTATTTTAGGGATTTTATAATGCTGAGAGAGTTATTATTTCATTGAAATGATTTATTTAAATATTTTAAAAGAGTTGAAAAAGTATTGCGACGGGATATTTTTATTTTACCAAATTATTTATTGGTGTAACAATTTTAAAATTTATATTTTATTATTTAGAAATGGTTTGTCAATGCTTTTGACAAAATCAAAATATTTTTAATAATTTATTGGATTTTATTTGATTCATGAAAAGTATTTTATATGTAAATAAAGTATTTACAAAATGTTTTTATTTTTATTTTCCTTTTTTGAAAATTTATTCATTAAATAAATTTCTTTGTATTATTTTATGAATTTATAAATTTATTTCATATTTTTCTGATGAGTATTTATTTTTCTACAATTGTTTGAAGTTTCGGTTTTAAAGAAAAAGAAAAACCCGTACTAGCCGGCCCAAATGATTATTTTCACCCGCGAGCGCATTCGAGCCCAAGTCGGACCCAGTTTGTTTTTTTTCTCTCTGCTTATAAATAGATTTCATAAAAACGTTTTCCCTTTTTCTTTTCTTTTCTAAAAGAAAAACCCTAGCGGGACCCGCACCTAGCCCCGCCGCCGCCACGTCAGCGCCGCCGCCGGGCCACATCGCCGCCGCCGGACTCCCGCGCCGCCGCCGCCCGGCCGCGCCGCCTCTACTCGCTCCACGCCGCCCGCGCCTGACCACGCCGCCACCCGCGGCCGGCAACCGCCGCCGGAGGGACGCCTCCGTCGTGCGCGGCCGCCACCCCCGGCTCCTCCTCCGCCCCGTCACGCCAGCCACCGGCCGCCGGAGCCGCCACCCTTCGCCGGAGCACGCACCTCGTCGGGGCTCGCCGAAGAAGCCTCACCGGAGTCAACTCCGCCAGATCTGGTCCTAGGGACCCGATTTCTTTTTTGGGAAAAGTTTATTTGTGAACGGGTCCTTTTCCGCAGAAAACACCCCGACGCCTTACCCGCAATATCTTCTTCACCGCGCGTCTGATTGAGGTGAAACTTTTTCCTACGCATTCATGTTCTTATGTACTTTAGCATAGAATCAACTTTTTAAATTTTTGCACACTTTTGAATTTGAATTTAGTTCAAATTGAAATTCAAATTCCGTAGGTCGTATCTTTTAAACCGTTGATCCAAATCGAGTGATTCTTTTTGCGTTGGATCACTCGTTCCATGTATTTTATGTCTATAGAATGTGTACACAAAAATTACCAAGTTTATTGATCTGTTTAAAGTCAAATTCAATTCGAATTTGAACTTGCTATGACCTGTGTTGTAGTATTCCGTTTTACGTGATTCTTTTGGTATATTGGATCATTTGAGACATGTTGTCCGTAAGATTCACACACTTGTCATGTGGGCATGATTTTCACCTTGATTTCATAAATGCCCGTAGTCAAGATTCCTTACCGATGAATTTGTTTTTGTTGACTCTCTCGAGTTCACTTCCACCGATCACCTTCGAGCACATCTACACTTGTACCGTGTCAAGCCTTTATTTTTTGTTGCTAAAACCTTTGTGTTTGTTTGTTGATCTTTTGTTTTGTCCTTGTGGTGATTCTTATTCGAGTTCCTTCTTTGCGATAGATCCTCGGAGTGTGACGAGTAGAGTTGACTGGACCGCGAGGACGAAGAACTTAATCGAATGTATAAGGCAAGTTACACTTTGACCATACCTTAACCTATATTTTCTATTATGCATGTAGCAAGTTATCACTCTATGCATGTGTAGGACTATATATTAGTTGTGATTTAAACCTAGTAGGATAGCCATATGTTCTGACCTTGTATTTCATTGTCGCCCTAGGATCGTGGTTGTTATGTACTGCTATTGCTTTGTAGACGGGGATTGGTTGAGTTATCATTGAGGTATGTGAGGATTAATGACTTGACTAGAAAACTTAAATAGAAATCACCTCTGGGCGGGCAGGGAATGAATCCTGGGGATCGTGCCTTGACTAAGGGGGGACCAGGGATAAATGCTTCCCGAATGGTTGTTTTGGTGGTGAACCGGGTGCGTCATGGTGACTACCCTCTAAACTCAGTGGGCGCCGTCTAGGCTCAAAAAGATCAGACAGACAGTGTGACTAGTAGCTTCCATGTACAACCACTGGCTATATGAGCTCTGGCTTAGATGAGTAAGTTCTGGGGAACCTGGCCCTGGTAGCTAGCTAATGTAGATATGATAGGTGTACCGGCTACCAAAGGGTGGAGGCAACCTCTTCTGAAAGACTATGTCTCAATCTTCGGGTTGAGTCCAGTGGGGAAAGTGTACAAACCTCTGCAGAGTGTAAAAACTGATCATGATTAGCCGTGTCCATGGTTACAGACAACTTTGAGCAACTGGGCATTATTGTTGTTGGATGGTCTTGACAGATAATTCACCTTAATAAGAATTTGAGTGGGAACTTTTAATAAAGGGATGGTTGGAATTGGTGTAGCCCGATTCAACCATACTTAGGACTAGCAAGATAAATTAAAACTTGATTAGTTATAGTATATGAGGGAAAAATCAGCTTTCTGCAAAATAAAACCATAAGCCTTTCCTTTGACTTATCCTTGCATGTAGATGTAGGTCTGCTATATACTTTTTCGTGTGACTTGCCGTACAAATCAGATGTATTGACCCGTTGTCTGGCTGTAACCTTCGGTGTTGCAGGATTGCATACGATGAGAAAGTGATGCGATGTAGGGTTACGATGTCTATACTCAACTTGCCGGTGGAGTTGATGGACGCCACGAAGCTTTTATTTTTTTTCCGCTGTATACTATTTGTAAGCTAGCCTTGAGCTATGCAGGTATGCTATATTGTAATACCGGATCTTCGATGTAATATATATGACATGTGGTTTAATCTTGATATTACATCATGTACTGTGTGTGCTAGCTATTGATCTAGGGACTAGCACAGAATGCACAGAGACTTGGATTCTTAGTGAATCGGGTCGTTACAGATGGTATCAGAGCCCAGGTTGACTGTAGGTCGTGACCCTAGAAAATGGATAGGAAAAGCCATAGGACCAATAGTATTCTATCACTCTTAGATTTCTTACTCTCTTCACTAGTATTTCTCATCTATTATTCATCTTCTAAAACCCCTCATGTTGTTTTACTGTAAATACCCCTTTGACTTGCTTACCCCTGAAGACAAGACATTTGAGAGGTGCATCATCAACCTCGTGGATCAATTGAAGTTATGACCACAAGAACGAGAAGAATATCCTATGAGGATAAATAAGTTTTGACAATACGAGAGGAATCTTTAAGATCAGCTTAGCTGAGAAGGATTAAGCTTAGAATCAGACCACCACCTTTTAGGTGAAGTTAGATGAACGAATTTTGCGTAGTATGATGAGATCGTATGTCTTGCACATATGACCTTGTTGGATATATGCTCTAGAGGCAAATAATATATGATTATTCCAATATATCTAAGCAAGTTCATAACCAGTTTCATACCGTGCTAGAACTGTGTCAGTGAAACAATGATACAGGTGTGGTATAGAAACCCCCAGAGTTCCTAGTTAGCCTCTACATCGATAACTAGTTCATGGTCAACATGATGGTCGTGGTTTCGCGATCATGGACAATTAAGTCTCTTGACTATGAGGTCACCTCACTGGTTAAGTGACGTGGTGAAACTTACCCAAAGTAAGCATTACAGCATGATCAAATCTTATGAAGGTTCAGTGTTGTAATTACAGAATGTGGTAGACCGTTCCTTTGACTGTGAGTACGTGCATAATCACTATCTTCCTGGATGCTTTGACTTACATCCCACCACCTGACTGAAATATGCGGGTCATAATGGTTGTATCTTAGGTATTCCGTGGAGATATGTTGAGGAGTATTGTTACAAGAGCGGGATTTGTCAATCCATATAATGGATAGATACTCGAGGCCCACTCGGTGAGATTCCATCCATAAAGCTGCGCAGCGTGTGACTAGGTCACGGGGATGAATATCACAGGAACCAGTGAATAAGGATTTGTTCGGAACGAGGTTGAACCAGACATAGGATGTCATTGATCGAATCTCAGAACAATCCAGTATCGCTGACAAATGGAATGCTATACGGCGTAAGGTCCAATCGTTGTTGATATCCGAAATGCACAGGGGTCATTATGGGCATCCAGGTCCCGCTGATGATCATTGACCATAGCCTCTGCGAGGTCATGACTGGAGTGTTCTCGGACCGTAGGGTAACACACTTAAGGGCTCGATGAAATCGGAGACCTTTTCGGAACCATCGGAGCAACCAGAGAATAAAGGAAACAATATCGGAGAAGTACCGTGTTGAACCGAAACAAGTCCGGAGTGAACCGGAAGGTGTTCCGGAGCACCGGGAGATGGAATATTATGTTTTAGTTATTAATTAATTGAATTAATAATTAAAATCATTTTATTTCTAATTAATATGTGCTATGGGCCTTAGTGGAGAAAAAGGCCCATTAGGGAAATTAAAAGGGAAAAAGAAAAAGAAAAAGAGGGGGAGGCGCCATGGGCCCTAGGGCCCATGAGGGGTGCGCCCCCTCCCCCCCCCTTGGCCGGCCACCCCCCCTTAGCAAGGGACTTTAGTCCCACATTGCTAAGGGAGGGGGGTTGACTCCCTCCCCTCTGCCTATATATAGATAGCCAGGGTGCACCTATTTAATACACAGAAATTCGTGAGAAAATAAATATTACTCCGAATTGAGATCGGTTTTCTTCGGTCTTCTCCCCTCCCTTGTCCCTTTCACGGTGGGCTCCCTAGTGTGAGCCTGTAGTGTAATTGAGACTTCTCTGCTAGAATCGGAGGCCGTCGTGCTGCCGAAGCTCCGTCCGGAGGTCTGCTTCCGCCACCTCCGCTGGATCGGAGAACGGAGGTCGTCATCGAGTCTCGTACGTGTGCGAGTACTACGAGGTGTTGCACGTGTGGCACTACACCCATCCGGGTGCTCAACACAGCCAGGGGGCTGTGAAACTTGATCGGCTACATCAACTACGTTTGCGGGAACGTTTCCCGCGCAACGGACTACACCCCGAGGTATGTTATTTCCGCACTACTTTCCGTTACGGTAATACGGCTAGCTAGATCTTGGGTTATGGGAACGCTAGTTAGAAAAAATTTGTGTTTTCTGCTGCGAACCCCAACAGTGGTATCATGAGCTAGGTCTATGCTTAGTATTACTGTACGGATAGAACACATCGGGGATGTGGGCGTTGATTGTATGATTGTTACCCTCCCACGTGTACTTGTTCACATCTGCGGCATCGTTTGATGAAGCGGCCCCCGACCGACTTTACGCGTACTCTTACGCGAGACTGGTTCCACGCTTGACATGCGGCTTGTACCGTATAAAGTGGCTGGGGGGGTGTCTATCTCTCTACTTTAGCGGATGTGGCATTTGCAACGGAGGGCCCCGTGCGGGGTGTAATAGAGACGATCGTATGGTTGACGTTGTGGTTGACTCGTAGGTTAAAACCTGTTTAACTATGAAAGCCCTAGCAGCCACGTAAAACTTGCAATATACAACTAGAACGTCTAAACCTTGTATTGCTAAGTGGGGGCTATCGTTTCTTTGTTTGTGATGTAGTGATAGCTTTGCTATGTGTTACTAGTAAGTAGTAATCGTCATCATAAAACAAACTAAAATGGAGACACTTTAGACTTAGTGTTGCCATAGCCCAGACATCTTAAAACTTGCTAGTATAGGATACACGATGGTAGCATGTGATAAGATGATCCCTTAACAAAGCCAAACACAAGTATTCTACCGAAGTGTGCACCGCCTGGAAGGTTCTCCCATATGGCTTGATGCTCCGTACATACCAGAGTTGTCCTACATATTAAATGGAGTTCGCATGAGGTTGGGTTCGGCAAGCCTGGCATATGCAGATATGGCCTTGCTGAGCAGCATATAGCATGGAGGTTAATTTGGTGAGCCTAGCATATGCAGATATGGCCTCGGAATACTAAAGATCGAAAGATCGAGCATGAGTCACAGTACATATAAGATAATGTGATCGCACAAGTTGTTGTCTACCTTTGAAACTGACCCGTCGGCCGTGTGATATTCGAGGTCGGGCAGTGAATCTGGATCATGTAATCACTAAAACTTCCTAGGGATGAATTGTTTTAGTGCGAGCTCATTTATAATATGATTATATGAACTCATTTGTTGTGAACTAGTCTTAATTGTGTTCCTTGCAATTATGTTTGTAGAAAATGAATGCACTAGAGCAACGTGAACTATCTTTCTTCATGGAAGGTGAAAGACTTAGAGAAAATGGGTCAAACTTTGCTGATTGGTACTCACGCCTTAGGACGTCGCTCAAGAGAGCAGACATCTTGTTTACAATAGAAATGCATGTGGAAGAACATCCGGACGATCATGTTGGCGATCAAGAGATACTTGATCATTATGCGCACCGACAGAAATGCTCCGTAGTCAGGAATGTCATGATCTTCAGCATGTCAGAGGTTTTGGGCATACAGTTTCAGGACACTGGCCCATATGACATGATGGTCACGCTAAAGACAATGTTCGTACGTGAGTTCAGAATTGCCAGATTTGAGTTAGAAAGCAAGTTTCTATCTACAAAGATGGAAGAACACACAAGCCTTGATGACCACTTAGACAGGATGCATGAGATGTACCTGACCCTGGTGGAGGACTATGAATATTGGACAATGAACGAAAGCACCAAAGAAGAGTTTGCAATAAATACGTTATTGCACTCACTCCCTCCGAGTTATGGTGATTATGTTCATAGCTATGTAGGAAGAGGAGCTAATATGAGTCTCCAGAACTTCATGACTGATCTCTTGGCCGCGGACATTGCTGCTATCGAGGATGCAGAAGTCGTGGATGGAGAAGGTATATATTTGATATACTTTATAAATGTTTACTCCCTTATACAACACTTGCAGTAAATGAGTATGTGATACTTATTCTGTTTTATGAAAACAGGACCTGCCGTTGCATGGACGGGAAGAGGTGAAATCAAGGATTGATGGATATCAAGTCAGTTGATGGCCAGCATGGATTCCGCCGAGACATCTATCATAGGAGATACTTAGAGTATTAGATAAATCTTATGTAATCATTATAGTATGAACACTTAGTTGTGTGTCTTGCATCTCGCGAGACAAAGTTATTCATGTAATGAGACAAGTCAGTTGTTCCATTTTTATGAATAAAAGTGTGCTTATACTTTGATTATGTCTTGATTTATGATATGATAGAAAGCATTTATAATACTACTATTATTGTCAAGAAATATTCAATGTTTAATGATAAAGTTGTCTTGATTATAGCAAGTCAAAGATTTGATTACATGAGGTGACTTCATAACTGATGAATTCATTAAATGTATGATCTATTAACTTGTGAGTTCATTATCGAATGAAAATCATAACTTGATTGCATGAGATGGATTAGATACACGATCTATGAACCTCTGCAATAAATATAATCATGACAAGGTTCTAGCAAGTAGAACTTGTGCCAATCATTATACATAAATGATGTAGAATGGGCATGTGAGTTATCATTAAAGACTTCATATGATTAATTGAAAGTTGTATTCAATTGAGATCATAAAACTGAGATTCAGGAATCACAGTGAGAAGTGAGAATACAAGGATACATATCACTACGCTACGATCCGAAGTGATAAGTATTGATATTGACATAATGGGAGACTTGTGGAATTTGTACCACAAACTACGATGGAAGTTGAAAGTGCTAGACTACTTAAACCATTCGTAGTCATACTAAACCATAGTATGGTCTAAACTTTCTTCCCCTAGCACTATAGTTATTGTCGAATAAGTTGTTTAATTCATCAAGTTAAAACACCCACTTCATGAATAGGAAACCATCCTAATTCTAATGAGACATGATAGCTCCATAATTGATGGTGTTATAAGGTTTTTTAAAATAAAGAATTTCTTTGTAATAAAACTACGAGCAATTGAAATTACATATTCTCCCCGAATAGAAAAATTTGTGTTGCTTAATTGGTAATGCGAGAAGAAGTCTCTCGACACGGATCCAATGGGAGATAATGGAAACTTTGACCGGGGTATTGGACCTTGCCTTCAGAATATCAGAGTATTGCAACGGAAGCATGTTCCACTGTAATGACGCTATATAAGGAAGGATATGCCAAAGATGACTGATCTTGGTATATGAGTTGAAGCCATTGTTGAATTTAGAAGGTTATCATGAATACGTTCTGTACAGAACAATAATCATGAGTCTTCTTAATAAAACAATAGGGAATAATATTGCTTGAAGACACAAAGGAATGATGGTAGCCTAGAACACGAGGAGAAATGAAATAATATTGAGTTACATTAGGGATGGCTCACGTCCCGTGAAATAAATCGGTTGTTTCATATTCTCGACAAACTGGAGAGTTATTGAGAATAATGTAATGGGCATAAGGCATTATTTGGTTATGACCAAAGTTCAATGGTGATTGACTGCGGAAACGTAGGAATGCTTTAATCAATAAAATATTTCATTTACACTACGATGGACCATAGCCTGAAATTGCATCTCAGTCAAATTTGGGATTTGAAAGAGAATTGTAATGGGAATGACGAAGGTTACTTCGTTAAAAGGATGGACTATAGTACCTCAAGACAGGAACCCTCAACCTTGATTTGATCAAGTGATTTTGTGATGACCAAAATATTGAGTGGGCCTGCAGTTTCATGAAACTGAGTGGGAGCTTTGAAGACTTCCCGGAATCTTGGAATGCAGAGGGCATTTTCTGAGTGGGAGCTTTGGAAGTTTTGTCATTATGTGAGACATAGTGAACAATTAAATGACTTGATGAAAGCTGAACCACAAATATATGAGTATAAGATGGATATATTTGAGTGGGAGCATGATCATTGTCTCAAACATATATGCATTGATATGTGTGAAGAATGATATCATATATATGGATATGCATTGATTGTGTATATAGAGAATCGTCTTATATACATATGTGCATTATGATATATATAGAACATAAGGAAAATAAAATACAAGATTGCAAGAATCTTATTTTATGTGAAATACCAACACATTAGACGTTGAAATCTATATGAGTAGGTTAAGATACGGATAATGAAACGAAGTGAAGGTTGGGATAATCTTCTAGACAAGAAACAGGTTCTTGTGGCTAGAAATTATATAATGGATGAAATCCAAATATCACAAGCAATGTCTTGATGGAAGAATAGAGATGCACCATGTACTGGACATGTGATCTTATATGTTCTTGACATATGATTCTACCATATAACATGCGTTGTGAATCCAACAACAGAATGACTCAAAAGTTCTTGGAAGAAGAACAGATTCCGATGTGCTTTAGGAGTAAAAAACAGAATCTAAATAAAGTCCATGCATTCAGTATATGAGGAATACTGAGGACTATTCTCTAAAATATAGAAAGGATAATAGACTTGAATGTAATGCAAGATTACAATTGCAAGCCATATTATGGGTCTATATGGAATTAGAGACATCACCAAAGACATGAAAGAAACGTGAGCAAAATTCACGGCACTACAAACATAATACTACTTAAGAAAGTAGACGTATGGATAAAAGTTTAGCGTTAGAAGTATTGGACTTCTGGCTGAGTGTATTTCCCAGTATATATGACTAAGGATGAGTCTTCTAAAGACTGAACCAAGAGATCATTGGAGGATACTGTGAAATAATAGTCTCACTCTCCCGCGAAACTTATATCCAACCATTATATGATAATGAGTGGTATCTCAAAAGAGATTTTGACCTATACCAGTTGCAAAAGAAACATACGAATCTGAATTGGTGCAGTTCGTTGATGAACCCTCTTCCATGAGCATGCATGATCAATGAAACACTTATGTGATAAGATGATTATGATCGGAAAAATGCGGCTAGATTATTAGCACTCTAGTGCAAGTGGGAGACTGTTGGATATATGCTCTAGAGGCAAATAATATATGATTATTCCAATATATCTAAGCAAGTTCATAACAAGTTTCATACCATGCTAGAACTGTGTCAGTGAAACAATGATACAGGTGTGGTATAGAAACCCCCAGAGTTCCTAGTTAGCCTCTACATCGATAACTAGTTCATGGTCAACATGATGGTCGTGGTTTCGCGATCATGGACAATTAAGTCTCTTGACTATGAGGTCACCTCACTGGTTAAGTGACGTGGTGAACATTACCCAAAGTAAGCATTACAGCATGATCAAATCTTATGAAGGTTCAGTGTTGTAATTACAGAATGTGGTAGACCGTTCCTTTGACTGTGAGTACGTGCATAATCACTATCTTCCCGGATGCTTTGACTTACATCCCACCACCTGACTGAAATATGCGGGTCATAACGGTTGTATCTTAGCTATTCTGTGGAGATATGTTGAGGAGTATTGTTACAAGAGCGGGATTTGTCAATCCATATAATGGATAGATACTCGGGGCCCACTCGGTGAGATTCCATCCATAAAGCTGCGCAGCGTGTGACTAGGTCACGGGGATGAATATCACGGGAACCAGTGAATAAGGATTTGTTCGGAACGAGGTTGAACCAGACATAGGATGTCATTGATCGAATCTCGGAACAATCCAGTATCGCTGACGAAGGGAATGCTATACGGCGTAAGGTCCAATCGGTGTTGATATCCGGAATGCACAGGGGTCATTATGGGCATCCAGGTCCCGCTGATGATCATTGACCATAGCCTCTGCGAGGTCATGAATGGAGTGTTCTCGGACCGTAGGGTAACACAATTAAGGGCTCGATGAAATCGGAGACCTTTTCGGAACCATCGGAGCAACCAGAGAATAAAGGAAACAATATCGGAGAAGTACCGTGTTGAACCGAAACAAGTTCGGAGTGAACCGGAAGGTGTTCCGGAGCACCGGGAGATGGAATATTATGTTTTAGTTATTAATTAATTGAATTAATAATTAAAATCATTTTATTTCTAATTAATATGTGCTATGGGCCTTAGTGGAGAAAAAGGCCCATTAGGGAAATTAAAATGGAAAAAGAAAAAGAAAAAGAGGGGGAGGCGCCATGGGCCCTAGGGCCCATGAGGGGTGCGCCCCCTCCCCCCCCCCTTGGCCGGCCACCCCCCCCCTTAGCAAGGGACTTTAGTCCCACATTGCTAAGGGAGGGGGGTTGACTCCCTCCCCTCTGCCTATATATAGATAGCCAAGGTGCACATATTTAATACACAGAAATGCGTGAGAAAATAAATATTACTCCGAATTGAGATCGGTTTTCTCCGGTCTTCTCCCCTCCCTTGTCTCTTTCACGGTGGGCTCCCTAGTGTGAGCCTGTATTGGAATTGAGACTTCTCTGCTAGAATCGGAGGACGTCGTGCTGCCGAAGCTCCGTCCGGAGGTCTGCTTCCGCCACCTCCGCTGGATCGGAGAACGGAGGTCATCATCGAGTCTCGTACATGTGCGAGTACTACGAGGTGCTGCACGTGTGGCACTACACCCATACGGGTGCTCAACACAGCCAGGGGGCTGTGAAACTTGATCGGCTACATCAACCACGTTTGCGGGAACGTTTCCCGCGCAACGGACTACACCCCGAGGTATGTTATTTCCGCACTACTTTCCGTTACGGTAATACGGCTAGCTAGATCTTGGGTTATGGGAACGCTAGTTAGAAAAAAATTGTGTTTTCTGCTGCGAACCCCAACAGACCTTACTCTAGGTGTTGTTTGTGTGTTTTGACTTTTGTGACTGTATGGTTTGTTGTTATGTGTTGTTGTTGAACGTAGGTGTTTTTTCTCTCTTACTTGTTTGAGTGCAAATGTTTGGTGTCATATTTAGTTGTTGTCTTGTCGGTGTTACAGTTTTGCCCTAACCCTTGTCGTATGGGCTCAATAGATGGAGTATGAAGTAGGACTCACCTTCTCCGAGGCGATGACCAGACTGAAGGTGGAGCAATGGATTCATCATATGGAGGAACAAATGGAGCGTAACAAGGTTGGAAGTGAGGACATGGTCCACTATGCTGTCAAGTACTTTGTAGAAGAGGCTGCTACTTGGTGGAGAATGCACCAAACGATTGACGAATCACGAAAGAAGATTACTTGGGAGGAATTTACAAAGATTTTTTTGGGATCCCACCTTGTCGCCCCGATGCAAAGGACGGTAAACCTTAAGAGACCCCGTGCCTGCAAAATTTGCGGGGAAGTAGGAAACTTCTATGAAAGACACCAGGATGGATGTCCCCGTTGTGAGGAAATGCACATGGGTGAAGAATGCCCCACTGCACAAGTCACATGTTTTGTGTGTGAAGTAAATAATCATTACCCCGCTCAGTGTCAATTTTTCATCATGACACAACAAGTATCTCAGCATCAAAAGGAAGGAATGGAGAAAATTATCCAAGAATTCAGGGAAGCACCCGTGAGGAAGAAAAAGGAGGACCTTAGCCAAGTTGAGATGTGGATCGATGCATGTTCTGCTGGTTGAACTAGGAGTGTTATGTCTGATTGTTTTGTTTGGTTTTGCTTGTGACCTTGACCCTGTTATGTCTTGTTTTGATGTGATGTGTTGTGCTTTGTGGTTCTTCTTCGCGAGTAGAATAAGTTTACGTTACCTTAGACCCCTTATCTAATTAGTATGCTTCAAGACTAAAGGGACACAACAACAAGAAGAATAAGCTGGCAAGTGACTCGACGATACGAAGATTTCTTCGACATTGCAAAACTGAAGCTGCCGTCATTGAAGACTTGAAGACCTGGAAGATTCAAAGTTTCTATCGTTAGATCATTTCTGTGAGCTGCCATTTCTTGTTTTACCGACAGCTGCACATAAAAAATTATATTTTCAAAACTAGTGTGATGTTTGTATGGGTATCTTTCCCTGTCTCTCTCTCTACCTCTCTATCTACATTCTATTCCCCCTCATCCTCATCCTACACTGAAGAAGCTACTACAATGGCTGCCAATATCAAGACTGGAATAAAGATGGATGTAACTTAATGCTGAGTTCAAAGTTAACCCCTTGTGCCAGGATCTTACAACAAGCAAGCACAACCTTGCTGAGGGAAGAGCTCTGGAGGAAGTTGTAGTCCACCAGTGCACGTTTTGTAGTAGTTTGCGCAAACCTGAGTGTTGTGAGGAAACGATAGAGGTTTGGTTGGCTTGCAGAACCATGTAGTTATCTGAACCTAGTTCATGAACAAGAGGAACTCTCTGCAATGCCTGTGAGGATGACCGAGTGTTAGACTACGAGATTCGCTAAACCGTATACAAGGTAATGATTCAGCGCCGCCGCCGGTCCACATCGCCGCCGCCGGCAGACCCCGCCGCCGAACTCCCGCGCCGCCGGAGTGCGCCGCCGCCCGGTCGCGGCTCCTCCACTCGCTCCACGCCGCCCGAGCCGGACCACGCCGCCACCCGCGGCCGGCCACAACCGCCGTGCGCGGCCACGCCGCCGCCGACGCGCCGCCCCGAGGCCGCGCCCACGCTGGACCTCGCCGCCGCCACCCCCGGCTCCTCCTCCGCCCCGTCACGCCAGCCACCGGCCGCCGGAGCCGCCACCCCTCGCCGGAGCACGCACCTCGCCGGGGCTTGCCGGAGAAGCCTCACCGGAGTCAACTCCGGCCAGATCTGGTCCCAGGGACCCGATTGCTTTTTCAGGAAAAGTTTATTTGCGAACGGGTCCTTTTCTGCAGAAAACACCTCGGCGCCGTACCCGCAATATCTTCTTCACCGCGCGTCGGATTGAGGTGAAACTTTTTCCCACGCGTTCATGTTGTTCTGTACTTTAGCATAGAATCAACTTTTTCAATTTTTGCACACTTTTAAATTTGAATTTAGTTCAAATTTAAATTCAAATTCTAGAGGTCGTATCTTTTAAACCGTTGATCCAAATCGAGCGATTCTTTTTGCGTTGGACCACTCGTTCCATGTACTTTCTGTCTATAGCATGTGTACACAAAAAATCCCAAGTTTATTGATCTGTTTAAAGTCAAATTCAATTCAAATTTGAACTTGCTATGACCTGTGTTGTAGTATTCCGTTTCACGTGATTCTTTTGGCATATCGGATCACTTTAGAAATGTTGTCCGTAAGATTCACACACTTGTCATGTGGGCATGATTTTCACCTTGATTTCATAAATACCCGAAGTCAAGATTCCTTACCGATGAATCTGTATCTGTTGACTCTCTCGAGTTCACTTCCACCAATCACCTTCGAGCACATCGACACTTGTACCGTGTCAAGCCTTTTTGTTTTGTTGCTAAAACCTTTGTGTTTGTTTGTTGATATTTTGTTTTGTCCTTGTGCTGATTGCTTATTCAAGTTCCTTCGTTGTGATAGATTCTCGGAGTGTGACGAGTAGAGTAGACTGGACCGCGAGAGCGAAGAACTTCATCGAATGTATAAGGCAAGGTACACTTTGACCATACCTTAACCTATATTTTCTATTATGCATGTAGCAAGTTACCACTCTAAGCATGTGTAGGACTATATATTAGTTATGATTTAAACCTAGTAGGATAGCCATATGTTCTGACCTTGTATTTCATTGTCTCCCTAGGATCGTGGTTGTTATGTACTGCTATTGCTTTGTAGACGGGGATTGGTTGAGTTATCATTGAGCTATGTGAGGATTAATGACTTGACTAGCAAACTTAAATAGAAATCACCTCTGGGCGGGAAGGGAATGCATCCTGGGGCTCGTGCCTTGACTAAGGGGGGACCAGGGATAAATGCTTCCCGAATGGTTGTTTTGGTGGTGAACCGGGTGCGTCATGGTGACTACCCTCTGAACGCAGTGGGCGCCGTCCAGGCTCAAAAAGATCGGACAGACAGTGTGAATAGTAGCTTCCATGTACAACCACTGGCTATATGGGCTCTGGCTTAGATGAGTAAGTTGTGGGGAACCTGGCCCTGGTAGCTAGCTGATGTAGATATGATAGGTGTACCGGCTACCAAAGGGTGGAGGCAACCTCTTCTGAAAGACTATGTCTCAATATTCGGGTTGAGTCTAGTGGGGAAAGTGTACAAACCTCTGCAGAGTGTAAAAACTGATCATGATTAGCCGTGTCCACGGTTACGGACTACTTTGAGCAACTGGGCATTATTGTTGTTGGATGGTCTTGACAGATAATTCACCTTAATAAGAATTTGAGTGGGAACTTTTAATAAAGGGATTGTTGGAATTGGTGTAGCCCGATTCAACCATATTTAGGACTAGCAAGATAAATTAAAACTTGATTAGTTGTAGTATATGAGGGAAAAATCAACTTTCTGCAAAATAAAACCATAAGCCTTTCCTTTGACTTATCCTTGCATGTAGATGTAGGTCTGCTATATACTTTTTCGTGTGACTTGCTGTACAAATCAGATGTATTGACTCGTTGTCGGGCTGTAACCTTCGGTGTTGCAGGATTGCATACGATGAGAAAGTGATGCGATGTAGGGTTACGATGTCTATACTCAACTTGCCGGTGGAGTTGATTGACGCCACAAAGATTTTATTGTTTTTCCGCTGTATTCTATTTGTAAGCTAGCCTTGAGCTATGCAGGTATACTATATTGTAATACTGGATCTTCGATGTAATATATATGACATGTGGTTTAATCTTGATATTACATCATGTACTGTGTGTGCTAGCTATTGATCCAGGGACTAGCACAGAATGCACAGAGACTTGGATTCTTAGTGAATCGGGTCGTTACACAACAACGTGCACTTGAAAAGATTCAGACCTCACTAAACAAGAGTGATGATATGTTGGTTGAGGAAATGACAAAGACTCAAAAATTGACTGATGAATCAAAAATTCTTCAGTCAAAGTTTGATGAGTTGTTTAGTCGCCATGAGGCACTCCTCACCGATCATGAGAAGCTGGCTCACGAGTTCCTCATGAGGAAGTAAGAACTTGAACGCGTGAGGATGTCTCATGACGATCTGAGGAAAGAAAATGATTCACTCCTCTCCCAACAGATCATCATGCCACAAGAAGGATTTAATCCTCCCTGTTTGAAATGCATTAAACATGGTCGTATTACTTCTGTGCCTAGTTCTTCAATGTCTTCATACTCTGTTATTTCTATTGCTTCTGTGGTATCTAACCCCTCATTTGAGGATACCATAGACATTCTTGAAGAAAATTCTAGGTTGAAGAGTCTACTGGAAACCGACATGTTCAAGAGTCTGAAAGGACATCGGATTCTTTGTGACATCCTCAAGAAACCGATTCTCAACAGGAATCCGAGGAAAGAAGGTGTCGCAGTCACTCAGAAACTCAAAACTGATGGGTCTTACTGGAAACCTAAAAAATACCCAGAGACCACTTGGGTTCGGGAAAAGATGCCTCCTCCTGTTCCCTACACTTTATCTGGTTATGATGTTGTTTCCTCAGATGTGGTGATTGAGTCTTTTGACTCAAACTATAAACTATTTAAGGATGTTAATGGTGAGGTATTTGCCAGATACATCGGAACTAACTGCAGGAACGGTCCTCCAGTCAAGCAGATCTGGGTTCAGAAGGACCTCATCACTAACCTTCCTGTGAATGCATATGCAAATGAGATGAGGGTATCATCTGAGGACGATACCTCAAATGGAAATGATTATCATCATGTATCAGCTAACCATTTTGTTCAAAGGGAAGCCCCTCATAAGAATGATTATTCATTTGTTTATCCTGATACCACCATCTCACGTCCCATTAGGTCTCATCACTCTCAACAGTCCTCATATACCTCAAAACCACCCATTAAGATGTGGGTGGTAAAGAAGAACTGATCATCTTTGCAGGGACATGTCTTGAGGCAATCATAAGTTCTTCAGATCATATGCCCAGGACAACATCATTTGAGTCAGTTGAAGGATATTTATATTGTTTGGTTTCATAGAATCAATCCTGAGGAACGTCCCGAGGAATTAATTCTGAGGAACCATAAATTCTTCAAACTGAGACTGGCTCATAACTTGATGTATGAGATACTAATTCCTTTGTAGGGAAATACTGAGTGGGTGATGGACAGTGGATGCACAAATCACATGACTGGTGACAGAAGCCTTCTTATGAAATCATCTCTGAGTCCTTCTTCAAATAAAACCATCACCTTCGCCGATAAAGGTAAAAGTAAGGTATTGGGTCTCGGCAGAGTTGCTATCTCTCGAGACCAACATATTGACAAAGTCATGCTTGTTGAATCCCTTGGATACAACTTGATGTCTGTCTCTATGCTATGTGATCTTGATCTCGTTGTTCTCTTCGGAAGATATGGTTGTGTAGTCTATATGGTTAGCGATAAATCCATTGTCTTCAGTGGAGTTAGGAAAGGTGATCTGTATATTGTAGATTTTTCTGAAGGTCCTCAGGTTGCTACATGCCTCATGGCTCGAGCCTCAGAGTGTTGGCTATGAAATCGAAGATTCGGCCACGCTGTAATTAGGAATCTCCAGAAGCTGGTGCTGAAGAAACATGTCCTCGGGATTGAGGAAATATGATTCTCAAAGGACCGGCTGTGTGGTGCGTGCGAAGCTGGAAAGATGACCAAGGCCAAGCATCCAGCGAAGACCATCATGACAACTGCAAGACCTCTGGAATTGCTTCACATGGATCTATTCGGCCCTCGAAAGTATTCAAGCTTTGGAGGTAGTATATATGGTCTTGTTATTGTTGATGACTTCTCACGATACACTTGGGTGCATTTTCTTCTCTATAAGTCAGAAACCCCGCAATCTTCAAGCGCTTCGCCCTGCGAGTCATGAACAACTACAACCTGAAGATCAAGCACATTTGAAGCGACAATGACACTGAGTTCAAGAACATCGGTGTGGAAGAATTCCTCGAAGACTTGGGAATCACTCATGAATTCCTTGCGCCTTACATTCATCAGCAAAATGGAGTTGTTGAGAGGAAGAACCGAACCCTCATCGAGATGGCTCGCACGATGCTGGCTGAGTAAAACACTCCACTCAGGTGGTGGGCTGAAGCAATCAACACTGCATGCCCATCTTCAATCGAGTGTATCTTCACAAGTTCTTCAATAAATATCATATGAGCTAATGGTTGGTAAGAAACCCAATGTAAGTTACTTCAAATTATTTGGTGCACCTTGCTGGATTCGTGATCCTCATCACCAGTCCAAGTTTGGACCCAAATCATGTGAGGGTTTCATGCTTGGTTATGGTATCAACTCGCACACCTACAGAGTCTACAACATCAGTCATCATAAAATTGTTGAGACTGTAGATGTCCGGTTTGATGAATCTGATGGCTCGCAAAGAGAGCACCTGCCACCTGATCTAGATGAAGCCCCACCAGAAGAACAGATCAAGAAGATGGGTGATGGTGATATCATTCCTGTGGATCACCCTGAAGAAACGCACATACCTCCTGCTCTTGAAGAACATCCTAATCCTGATGCAAATAATCCTGATGATGATCCTGATCCTGAGGCTCCTGAGACCCCTGAAGCTCCTGAAGCACCTGAAGCAGATGCAAATGAATCTGATAACAGTGACGAAGATGCGCCTCAAGATCATCTTCCTCGTCTTCCTCGCGTGGCAAATGAAGTTCAAGTGGACAGAATCCTCGCCGACGTCAATCTACCAGGTCCTCTCACTCGTGCGAGAGCTAATCGTATAGCTAACTTTTGTGGGCATTTCTCGTTTGTATCAATTTCAGAGCCCACCAAAGTCACTGAGGAATTCCAAGAAGCGGAATGGATTCAGGCGATGCAAGACGAACTTCTTCAGTTCAAACTGAATGATGTTTGGGAATTAGTCAAACGACCTGATCCTCGAGTTCACAATGTCATCGGCACGAAGTGGATCTACCGCAACAAACTCGATGAAGATGGACAAGTCATCAGAAATAGAGCTTGTCTCGTAGCACAAGGATACACACAAGTCGAGGGGATCGACTTCGGTGAAACCTTCGCTCCTGTTGCTAGACTTGAGTCCATTCGTACTATGCTTGCATTCGCTAACCATCATAATATCAAGTTATATCAAATGGATGTGAAAAGTGCTTTCCTCAATGGTAATATCGAGGAAGAAGTATATGTTGCTCAACCCCCAGGTTTTGAAGATGTGAAGAAACCTGATATGGTGTACAGATTGAAGAAAGCCCTATATGGACTGAAGCAAGCCCCTCGGGCTTCATATGACACACCAAGGGATTTCCTCATCAGCAAGGGCTTCAAATCTGGTTCCCTCGATCCAATTCTTTTCACAAAAAGATATGATGATGCCTTATTCATATGTCCAATCTATGTTGATGACATTACATTTGGATGCACTAACAAGAAATACAGTGAAGAATTTGCATTCTTGATGAGTGAACATTATCAAATGTCCATGATGGGCGAACTGAAGTTCTTCTTAGGGCTTCAAATTTGTCAACAACGCAACGACATCTTCATCTCTCAGGAGAAGTACATCAAGGAGTGCCTGATGAAATTCTAGATGCAAGACTGCAAGCGTATCAAGACACCGATGCCTACAAATGGGCAACTTGGACCTGATGAAAATGGCAAGGAGTATGATCAAAAGGTATACCGCTCTATGATAGGTTCTCTGCTATATCTATGTGCATCTAGGCCTGATATAATGTTGAGCGTTTGCATGGGTGCCCGATTCCAAGAGGCACCTAAGGAATCGCATCAACAAGCGGTGAAACGAATTCTTCGATATTTGGCTCACACCCCGTCGCTAGGCTTATGGTATCCAAAAGGCACACAGCTGGATCTCGCTGGGTACTCAGACTCAGATTATGCTGGAGATCGAGTGGATCGGAAGTCTACCTCAGGAACATGTCATTTTATCGGATGCTCTCTGGTGTGCTGGTCATCAAAGAAGCAGAACTGCGTCTCCCTCTCCACTGCTGAAGCTGAATACATCGCTGCTGGTGCAAGCTGCTCACAACTTCTTTGGATGAAGCAAACTCTGAAGAACTAAGACATCAACCTGAAGAAAGTACCACTACTATGTGACAATGAGAGTGCCATCAAGATCTCTCAGAATCCAGTACAACACTCGAGGACGAAGCACATTGAGATTCGGTATCACTTTCTTCGGGATCATGTCTTGAAGGAAGACATCGTCATCAGCCACGTGAAGACTGAAGACCAACTTTCTGATATATTCACTAAGCCTTTGGATGAGAAGCGATTTAGCACTATGAGGTGTGAGCTAAATATCTTAGATTCCTCAAACGTCCAGTGAATGGACACACATCCTAACGCTTAAACAATATTGAAGAATTCTGATGTACAACACACAATGCGTCGTACTCCTCAATTCATGAGGAAATACCTTGCTAAGTGTGAAGAAATGAACGTGGAATTGACTCAAGATCCATACGACAATTGTATGGTATCAAGTGTCTCATTCCCTATAAGGTGTGTGCGCCACCGCCCAAAATCCTCAGGATCTGTTGATCCTCAGTTTCCTCAGTTGAAGTCTTCATCCTGATGATTACCGTGTTTGTCCTCAACAGCGTTCACCTATAGTTATTGTTCCTCAGCATTTGCTTCTTCATCTAGGTGAACGTGATCGGACCCGTCCCTCTGTGCTCACTTATCCATTCTTTCTATCTCATATGCATTCGTCTGGAAATCATGTATTCCTCAGCCTGAGACCATTTGTCTTCATCCTTAGTTTTTGTCCTCAGGTTCCCAAAATTTAGGATTATCAGTAACGATTCTCTTTATTTTGTTGCGATTTTACCGCAAGTCATGCTTATCCATAATTATGATAACCACTGAGGATCCCAACCGTCAGGGGCAATATTGTCCACAAATATCGCAACCCCTCAGCTTTCACCCCTCTATAAATAGACATCCACCCCACGGTCATTTTCCCCACCTCTCCTCTCCCTCTCGCGCCGCCGCCCTTGAGCTCCTCAAGCTCTCGTGCTAACGTCGCCAGAGTTTGCCGTCGCCGGAGAAGACTGACTCGTGGTTCCTCAGCATTTGGCTCAATCCTGGTACGCTTATGTCTCAGTTTCTTATTCCTCAGTACTGTTGTGTCTTCAAGAACCGTCCCGTGCCTTCATACCACTTCATTCCTCAAGAGTATTGCTAGCTTTCTAAGACCTATACCTATGCCTCATTATTTTGAGTTCCTCAACCTATTCCTCATGAACGCATATAACCGTACCCCACTTCCCTCGCAACTTAATTCTGTCACAAGTACATGTCTGCTGAGGAATCGTATGGTTCTCATAGTCTCACTTCATTTGCAGCTCAGCTCGAAAGTACAATTCCTCAGTATCCACCACTGAAGAAAATGGCTCCTCGCCGTAAGCTCACTGATACCGCCAAAGATTTTCCTCCAGAACTCTATACCAAACTGAAGACTCCGGAGCGTGAAACGCTGGAGAACGAAAGCTTCGGGTCCAGAAGATCACGCGGGAATGGGCCAAGCGATGGGCTGCATATCAATGGGTTAATCCTCAGCATGAGGAAATGTTTGCTGTCAATCCGCCACTGAAGACCTTGGGTATCAAGGCTCGACCTCCTCCTGCACCTGGGGTCACTCCTGATCCCACAACTCTGCGGACTCCTGAGGACTTTCCTGATGCCTATCAGCAATACCTCAAGCGCAGTGCTAGCCGAGTAAAGAGTCTGGTCCGTGACTTGGCTGCCTCAGTGCAGATTCCAGCTCAGCCTCAACCTCAGTTAAAGCTACAACCTCCAGCTCAGCATCGCAGAAAATCTCCAGGCATCAAGCCCTCAAAGAAGTCCTCAGCTAAGCCTCATGTTCTAGGTTCCTCATGTCAACGCACGGACGGTGAGATATCACAACACAACTCTACAAATAAAAATAATGCAAGTTGTTTAATATAAGCCAGGGGGCCACGAGGGCTCGAATACAACAGCTCGAGAGCAAAAAGTCAGCGGAAGCAATAGTATCTGAGTACAGACACGAGAATACAAGGTTGCCTTAAGAAGGCTAGCACAAAAACAACACTCGATCGAAAAGGGGAGGCCTCCTGCCTGGGAACCTCCAAACAACTTCTAGTCAAAGGGGAACTCGACGTCGTAGAAGGCATCAGGGATCTTCACGTTGCGGTGGTCGGCATCGGGGATCTCCTGCTCCTGGACTCCAACGTCGACTGCAGCGGCCGATCAGGCAAAAAAAGGGGGAAAAATAAAGCAGGTGAGTATCTAGCATACCCGCGAGTCTTACGTCCGCTACTAAGCAATTATGCATTTGTATCAAATGGAAAGGGGAGGCTGTATATAGTGGACTGCAAGATAGAGGTCAGAGCAAGGATAAGAAGCTAGGCCTATCGAAGACTAGCATCTTCCGACGAGTCTTGAAGCATGAGGTAAAAATCAGCCAACTGTTTAATATAACAGTAATGAAAGTAACAATGCAGCAGAAGTTGCTGCAGCATTGTATAATAGTAAGTTGTATTAGATAATAATTATATGTGCCTCCGAGATCCCCTCCTCGACTTCCCTGCGAGGAAGAGAAAACGGAACCAACTGTTTAATAGTAGTAGTTTGTAGTGGTAGACTCTGGCTTCAGCATAAAGCGTCCTGTTACCGTGGACACGGCTATCGATAGGTCAATCTTCCCTGCAGGGGTGCACTAGTGTGACACTACACGCTCGGATCTCCAGGGTGGCGTACACCTGGTTAGGGTGCACCCCACCAAGGCTATCCGACACAGCGCAGTCCATCCTACGGCTCATCAGAGAGGTCCCGGCCGGTCTAAAGTCCTAAGCGCAAGGGGGTCTTGGGCCGTCGCCCCTCGCACTCCGGGTCTATGTGAGGCGGGAGATCCGTACACCACAGGTGACGATCAGTCCCGGCCGCAATGCTGAACTGGACGTCTTTCAGAGCTTTCGAACGAGGCTACGCCGCGGAGGCGCCCATACGCGTAATCCCACGTATAGGTAGTGCGTAAAAGCCAAAAGGCTACTCAAGTCATCCGCCGAACCCGTTAAGCATTTTATTAATTTTCTGTCGACACAACCGTTATCATTGCCCCTTATTGAATGAGTCGCAGAAAACGACAATAGTCAGGACCACCAGTAACATCGGTGCCTGCCCTGTCGTCCCACCAACTCGTGCGGTTACCAAAAAGGTGAACCGTCTCCTTACCTTGTCTCGCGTTTTCTCCGAAGAGCTCGACTTTCGTACAACAGGATACCCTTCAGCCACGAAAAGTACCAGGCCCGCCGCACACCGGTGGAATACACCTGACCTGTCGTTCCGCTAAGATACCCTGCGCGGGCACCGTTGGGTCACCCGACTCCTTACCTGTAAGGACACCAGTTGATTCGAGTGCCTACCATCAAGTGAAACCAGGAGGAATCACCCTCGATGGTACACTTGAAGGGGTTCGACCGAGACATCAGCGGAATGAACTAAAGAGGAAATATTCTCGTATCACCCCGGTGGTGCCGAGACACCAGCTGAATGAACTAAAGAGGAATACCCACGTATCATCCCAGTGATGCTACGCTACTGAGCCGACGAGAGTGAAATACGAGTCCGTCCACTCGTAAGTCAAACTCGAAGCGACTCGGCAGAGTCTCGCCGTTGTAGGTTCCCTAGGGCGTCTGCATTGATCCGTACCTGTTGCAGTTATAATATTTTGTAATCCGCGTTCACTCACTAGAGTGATCACGGCCCGCTATTCTAAACCTAGCTAATAATGCGCAGGGTTCACTGCTGAATATTATATATATATTTATAAGGCAGCATAAGACAAAGGAAAGCTACATCAAGGGGTGACAATGACAGGCTATGCAATTGAATAGGTAAGCAACGTAGTAGCAGCAGCAGTAACCATGCCTAGTGCAAAAAAAGTACGGAAATATAGGCGATATCTGGGGAAGAGGATGGATCAGCTTACCTGGAAGCTCGACAGTAGGGGTACGGTCGTCGACGAAGTAGTCGTACTCAGCAGCGGTGTAGTCGACGACTGCAGCGGGGTCTACCGGAGATTAAGGGGGGAAGAAACAGTAAATACATAGCAAGCATATACAAACAGATGCATGACATGACAGAGGAAATGCTAACGGTGTTCTAACATAGTGCAATGCACGTTGCTCAGAGCGGAAATTCATCTTGGGATGAACTACCGGCTTCGGGCGATTACCGGACAGGGTGTCCGGAGGGGGAGTTATCATGCCGGAGGTGTCGTCGACATCCGACACATGTGTGGGTGGTGTATCCGGGTTAATTGAACTATACCGAACAACATTCGTGTTCGGAATAAATTCATCCGGGTACTTTAACAGTACCGGATAATTCATCGGACAGATGGTCCGGAGGGGGACGATTCGATGTTCAGTATGCTAGAGGGCTGTGGTAGACAAACAGATAGCGTATCTGTATTCGTTATATTTTTCTGATCAACTTTGATATATAAATTATTTTCATCTGATTTACGGTTTAAAAGATATTAATTTTCTAAGTTTTAATCAATTTAAACATTTTCTAGAATTTCTTTTATTATTTAATTTAAACATTATTCAAAACATTATCCACAACAGTGCTGACATGTGGGCTCCACATGTCAGCCTCACATTTTAATAATTCATTTTATTAAATCTAAATATCCAGTGGGGCCTACATGTCATACTCTAGTAGTTAACTAAAATCCATTTAAATCAATTAACAAGTGATGGACCCCACCTGTCATACTCACAGTTATTCTTAAAAGTTTTTCTATCTGCCTTAAACACTTATTAATCTATGGGGTCCACATGTAAGCCACTGAGGGGGGGGGGTATCTGCTAATCCATTGGGGATTAACTTAATAGAGGTTAGCCCCTAATCTAATCAAGGCCGGCCCCACGGCAAGCCGGCCATGGACGTGGCCACGCTAGGCCGGACAGCGAGGGGGCGTGGGGTGGGGGGGGGGGGGGTAGGGGCGAGGGCGAAACAGGGGGTGGGGTCGGGCAAGAGGAGCTCGTGGCGCGGCCAGTGGCCACAGGAGCGCGAGCTCCTGGCCATGGCGGCCGGCGGCAACGGGTATCGCGAAGAAGACGGTTTCGGGGCGCATTTGAAGGGGAAAAGGGAGGGTTTGGAGGGGCAGCTCACCCAGGAGCTCGGTAGGGGAGGCGTCGTGCTTGGGGAAGGCTCGGCGTGGCCGAATTCTGGCGAGGAAGGCGACGTTCAGCGGCGGAGGAAGTGGCCCGATTCCGGCGATGCAGAGGGCGCCGGCTTGAACTGGAGGAAGGGGACGGTGTAGAAGAGCGTGGCGGTCCTTGGGGACATAGTGGCTCGACATAGGGCGCTCCATGGCCACGCGAGCTTCAAGGTCATGGCGACGGCCATGGTGGGCGCGACCATGGCGGGCTCGGGTGCGCTGCGGGAGAGGAGAGGGAGGGGCAGTGGAGGGAATGGGGGCGTCCGGCCTCGGCCTTATCCAGAGGAGATGGGGGGGGGCAGGTAGGGGGAGCATGGGGCAGGTGGAGGGGGGGCCGGCATGGCCACAGTGCCATGGCACCCCTTTGCCGTGCGGGGTGGGGGGAAGGGCAGGTGGAAGAAACCGTAGGGGGAGGGAGGAGAGAGGTGGGGTGGGCCTGGGGGTGGGCTTTGCCCAGTGGCGCTAGATAGGGTTTTGTTTTTATTTCTTTTATTTATTCTTTTCTATTTACATTTTATTTAAGTGCCATGTGAATTTTGTTATCTGTGAAACCATTTTTATCATTTGTGGTAAACATTATAGAGAGGCCACAAAAAGTTTGGCTCAAGTATAAAATCATTAGAATTTTTGTTTTATTTAAATGGGATTAAAAGCCACTGATTTGACACTGTTTTGGTTTGATTAAACTAGTAAAACATTTTATAAACTCCTATTTTATTTTTAGTAAGACCTACTGATTATTAGGCTTTTAATAAAAATGATTGCATATTTTTTAGTTCAATTATTATATCCACTTGTTTATTTTAATTACCATGACAATTTAATAATCCCCAAGCAATAGTTTTTATTCCATACTATTACTAAAACACTTTAGTAGAATATCCATTGCTATTTTTAACATGACCCAAGATTATTTGCTATTAAATAATGAAAATTCTTGCAACATCTAGGGTTTACTTCAAAATCCCACATTGCTTTTATATTAATATTATAAGGAAATTTAATCACTCACCATTATTGGTTTTATAATTTACACTGACCTGAGATTCTGCAAATGACTAAGTTTGATTGGGTTGAACAATGATCAAGTGGATT
The DNA here is from genome assembly GCA_950022295.1 of Bromus sterilis. Lineage (NCBI taxonomy): Eukaryota > Viridiplantae > Streptophyta > Magnoliopsida > Poales > Poaceae > Bromus > Bromus sterilis. Next base: position 180,993,614 of record OX465596.1, read on the forward strand.
GACATGCATCCACAATTCTTGGAGGAAAGTTGTATAGTTTACCCAATTTGAAAATTTTATCCGGGTTGGAAATTGACAGAGCAATGATCAAAGGTGACCATGTCTTGATCGTCAACAGTAATGATCACTAACAGTGGAATTTCTGTAGTGATTATTGTACTGGATCTGAGGGTGTTACAAATCTCCACCACTACAAAGAATTCTCGTCCCGAGAATTAAAATTAGTGTAAGGGGTAGAGTTTCGGTTTCGCCTTCTAACAAATCTTCTGATTCTTGCTGTCCTACTCGAAGAAATTAATCCTTCACGTTGAGGCCTTCACTGCACTGTATCGGTGCATCTCGATGATTTTTCATCCTTTCTTCGGGGGCTTCATCGCACTTACGAATAGGCTAAGAGGTAAAGCTTAAGATGGATCGGATCGATACAAGGTTGATCAACCGGGTTTGTCCAAGGTAAGGGGTACAATGTATCCTCCGAGTTTAAACTCAGGGGACTACGTCGCGAGAATAAAAGAACGCATGAGAAGTTTTAAGCGGTTAGGCACGCATTCGATGCCGATGGCGGATGATGGAAGGGGGGGCAGATCATCAGGCATAGGTACTGAGTCTGTTATCGGGAGGAAGATCACGAGGCAGCTGACAAGAGTCAGGTTTCGGTCCTGTGGAACTACGGGTTATGGGCCCACAGAGAATCTGGTTTTGGTTGGTTATGTCGGCAACATCAACGGTACCAGGAGCAGTGGACTAAGAGAACCATTTTCCTGCTCGTTAAGATGAGGCAGACCAATCGACAAAACTCTCATCCATCGGTGGTAACCGAAAGGTTATCCATGATAGTAACAGGTTGTACCGTCAGAGTAGTACACAGAAGTGTTTACATAAGCAGGGAATTATCACTACTTAGATAAGTCACATTACAAGAAAGGTTAAACAGACCAATGGAAAGGAAAATGTGATGATACGCAAGTATCAGGTGTATATCTTTCCCAAGGGACAATAGAGCATGATATACACGACCAAGTTGTATTGGCAGAGAGTCAAGGGAGGTTGTCGATGATAACACAAATCATCGAGGGGCGGGGATGGTATTTCACATGATAAAGCCAATTGACACATGGAAGAAACCATGTAAGATTAGTCGGATAATAATCCACGAAAAGGTCGGATGGTTCGCAAAGGATGCGATGTGAGTATCGGCACTCAATCGGGAGGAGAAAGAATGCAAAGGCATCGAGTGATAGAAGCATCGGAATAATGCGATGCTTAAGTACAAGGGAATTATGATTTCCATATCGGGAGATGGATGTAATTATCCATACGGACTTATCGATGGCAGGGGATTGCAACGACGATGAACACGTAGGTTCTCGGGAATTTATCGGAGAGTAATCTTCGGAATCTTCAGGTGAAGCAAGCGATCATCTTGGGTGAAGGGCTCTCCGGGTAGATGCGACCACGAGATCCTAATGTCAGTTTTAGAAAAATTTCCCGAAAGGATAAGAGAGTAGAATCCCAGAGTAAAGGTACGGAGAAAAGGATCCTAATACCATAGATATCACACCTAGTGACATCGATGTGGGCCCGTAAGCCAAACATTAAGTTAGCAAAGTAGTTTTGCAAATACTAGACTTGACTTCGACCAAGGAGTGGTTAGGGGCTTCCCACAGGTAGTCGGCTTTGATACCAACTTGTGACGCCCCCAAAATCAGACCGTGTACAGTAATCCTACACGCAAGGTACACGATCGAGATCAGGGACTCACGGTGAGATATCACAACACAACTCTACAAATAAAAATAATGCAAGCTGTTTAATATATGCCAGGGGGCCACGAAGGCTCGAATACAACAGCTCGTGAGCACAAAGTCAGTGGAAGCAATAGTATCTGAGTAGAGACAGGATAATACAAGGTTTCCTTAAGAAGGCTAGCACAAAAACAACACTCGATCGAAAAGACGAGGCCTCCTGCCTGGGAACCTCCAAACTACTCCTGGTCCAAGGGGAGCTCGACGTCGTAGAAGGCATCGGGGATCTTCACGTTGCGGTGGTCGGCATCGGGGATCTCCTCCTCCGAGACTCCAACGTCGATTGCAGCGGCCGATCAGGCAAAAACAAAAAGGGGGGAAATAAAGCAGGTGAGTATCTAGCATACCCGCGAGTCTTACGTCCGCTACTAAGAAATTATGCATTTGTATCAAATGGAAAGGGGAGGCTGTATATAGTGGACTGCAAGATAGAGGTCAGAGCAAGGATAAGAATCTAGGCCTATCAAAGACTAGCATCTTCCGACGAGTCTTTAAGCATGAGGTAAGAATCAGCCAACAGTTTAATATAACAGTAATGAAAGTAACAATGCAGCAGAAGTTGCTGCAACATTGTATAATAATAAGTTGTAATTATTCATAATATCAATGCCTCCGAGATCCCCTCCTCGACTTCCCTGCGAGGAAGAGAAACCGGAACCAACAGTTTAATAGTAGTAGTTTGTAGTGGTAGAGTCTGGCTTCAGCATAAAGCGTCCTGTTACCGTGGACACGGCTATTGATAGATCAATCTTCCCTGCAGGGGTGCACTAGTGTGACACTACACGCTCGGATCTCCAGGGTGGCGTACACCTGGTTAGGGTGCACCCCACCAAGGCTATCCGACATAGCGTAGTCCATCCTACGGCTCATCAGAGAGGTCCCGGCCGGTCTAAAGTCCTAAGCGCAAGGGGGTCTTGGGCCGTCGCCCCTCGCACTCCGGGTCTGTGTGAAGCGGGAGATCCATACACCAGAGGTGACGATCAGCCCCGACCACAATGCTGAACTGGACGTCGTTCAGAGCTTTCGAACGAGGCTACGCCGCGGAGGCTCCCATACGCGTAATCCCACGTATAGGTAGTGCGTACAAGCCAAAAGGCTACTCAAGTCATCCGCCGAACCCGTTAAGCATTTTATTAGTTTTTTGTCGAGACAACCGTTATCGTTGCCCCTTATTGAATGAGTCGCGGACAACAACAGCAGTCAGGACCACCAGTAACATCGGTGCCTACCCTGTCGTCCCACCAACTCGTGCGGTTACCAACAAGGTGATTCGTCTCCCTACCATGTCTCGCGTTTGGTCCGAAGAGCTCGACTTTCGTACAACAAGATACTCTTCGGCCACGAACAGTACAAGGCCCGCCGCACACCGGTGGAATACACCTGACCTGTCGTTCCGCTAAGATACCCTGCGCGGGCACCGTTGGGTCACCCGACTCCTTACCTGTAAGGACACCAGTTGATTCGAGTGCCTACCATCAAGTGAAACCAGGAGGAATCACCCTCGATGGTACACTTGAAGAGGTTCGACCGAGACATCAGCGGAATGAACTAAAGAGGAAATATTCTCGTATCACCCCGGTGGTGCCGAGACACCAGCGGAATGAACTAAAGAGGAATACCCACGTATCATCCCAGTGATGCTACGCTACTGAGCCGACGAGAGTGAAATACGAGTCCGTCCACTCGTAAGTAAAACTCGAAGCGACTCGGCAGAGTCTCGCCGTTGTAGGTTCCCTAGGGCGTCTGCATTGATCCGTACCTGTTGCAGTTATAATATTTTGTAATCTGCGTTCACTCACCAGAGTGATCACGGCCCGCCATTCTAAACCTAGCTAATAATGCGCAGGGTTCACTGCTGAATATTATATATATATATTTATAAGGCAGCATAGGAGAAAGGAAAGCTACATCAAGGGGTGACAATGACAGGCTATGCAATTGAATAGGTAAGCAACATTGTAGCAGCAGCAGTAACCATGCGTAGTGCAAGAAAAGTACGGAAAGATAGGCGATATCTGGGGAAGAGAATGGCTCTGCTTGCCTGGAAGCTCGACAGTAGGGGTACGGTCGTCGACGAAGTAGTCGTACTCAGCAGCGGTGTAGTCGACGACAGCAGCGGGGTCTACCGGATATTAAGGGGGGAAGAAACAGTAAATACACAGCAAGCATATACAAACAGATGCATGACATGACAGAGGAAATGCTAACGGTGTTCTAACACAGTGCAATGCACGTTGCTCAGAGCGGAAATTCATCTGGGGATGAACTACCGGCTCCGGGCGATTACCGGACAGGGTGTCTGGAGGGGGAGTTATCATGCCGGAGGTGTCGCGGACATCCGACACATGTGTGGGTGGTGTATCCGGGTTAGTTGAACTATTCCGAACAACATTCGTGTTCGGAATAAATTCATCCGGGTACTTTAACAGTACCGGACAATTCATCGGACAGATGGTCCGGATGGGGACGATTCAATGTTCAGTATGTTAGAGGGGTGTGGTAGACAAACAGATAGCGTATCTGTATTCGTTATATTTTTCTGATCAACTTTGATATATAAATTATTTTCATCTGATTTACGGTTTAAAAGATATTAATTTTCTAAGTTTAAATCAATTTAAACATTTTCTAGAATATCTTTTATTATTTAATTTAAAAATTATTCAAAACATTATCCACAACAGTACTGACATGTGGGCTCCACATGTCAGCCTCACATTTTAATAATTCATTTTATTAAATCTAAATATTCAGTGGGGCCTACATGTCATACTCTAGTAGTTAACTAAAATCCATTTAAATCAATTAACAAGTGATGGACTCGACCTATCATACTCACAGTTATTCTTAACAGTTTTTCTATCTGCCTTAAACACTTATTAATCTATGGGGTCCACATGTAAGCCACTAAGGGGGGGGGGTTATCTGCTAATCCATTGGGGATTAACTTAATAGTGGTTAGCCCCTAATATAATCAAGGCCGGCCCCACATGCCAGTGGCACCAGCCTCAGCATGGCACGGCACGGCAAGCCGGCCATGGCCGTGGCCACGCTAGGCCGGCCGACGAGGGGGCTGTGGGGTGTGGGGGTGTGGGGGGGGGGGGGGTAGGGGCGAGGGCGAAACAGGGGGGGGTTCGGGCAAGAGGAGCTCGTGGCGCGGCCAGTGGCCACAAGAGCGCGAGCTCCTGGCCATGCCAGCCGCCGGCAACGGGCATCGCGGGGACGACGGTTTCGGGGCGCATTTGAAGGGAAAAGGGTGGGTTTGGAGGGGCAGCTCACCCAGGAGCTCGGTAGGGGAGGCGGCGAGCTCGGGGAAGGCTCGGTGTGGCCAAATTCGGGCGAGGAAGGCGACGTTCAGCGGCGGAGGAAGTGGCCTGATTCCGGCGATGCAGAGGGCGCCGTCTTGAACTGGAGGAAGGGGACGGTGTAGAAGAGCGTGGCGGTCCTTGGGGACATAGTGGCTCGGCATGGGGAGCTCCATGGCCACGCGGGCTTCAAGGTCATGGCGACGACCATGGTGGGCGCGACCATGGCGGGCTCGGGTGCGCTGCGGGAGAGGAGAGGGAGGGGCAGGGGAGGGAATGGGGGCGTCCGGCCTCGGCCTTATCCAGAGGAGACGGGGGGGGGTAGGTAGGGGGAGCATGGGGCAGGTGGAGGGGGGCCGGCATGGCCACAGTGCCATGGCACCCCTTTGCCGTGCGGGGTGGGGGGAAGGGCAGGTGGAAGAAACCGTAGGGGGAGGGAGGAGAGAGGTGGGGTGGGCCTGGGGGTGGGCTTTGCCCAGTGGCGCTAGATAGGGTTTTGTTTTTATTTCTTTTATTTATTCTTTTCTATTTACATTTTATTTAAGTGCCATGTGAATTTTGTTATCTGTGAATTTTTTTTATCATCTATGGTAAACATTATAGAGAGGCCACAAAAAGTTTGGCTCAAGTATAAAATCATTAGAATTTTTGTTTTTTTTAATGGGATTAAAAGCCACGGATTTGACACTGTTTTGGTTTGATTAAACTAGTAAAACATTTTGTAAACGCCTATTTTATTTTTAGTAAGACCTAATGATTATTAGGCTTTTAATAAAAATGATTGCATAATTTTTAGTTCAATTATTATATCCACTTGTTTATTTTAATTACCATGACAATTTAATAATCCCCAAGCAATAGTTTTTATTCCATACTATTACTAAAACACTTTAGTAGAATATCCATTGCTATTTTTAACATGACCCAAGATTATTTGCTATTAAATAATGAAAATTCTTGCAACACCTAGGGTTTACTTACAAATCCCACATTGCTTTTATATTAATATTATAATGAAATTTAATCACTCACCATTATTTGTTTTATAATTTACACTGACCTGGGATTCTGCAAATGACTAAGTTTGATTGGGTTGAACAATGATCAAGTGGATTGACATGCATCCACAATTCTTGGAGGAAAGTTTTATAGTTTACCCAATTTGAAAATTTTATCCGGGTTGGAAATTGACAGAGCTATGACCAAAGGTGACCATGTCTTGATCGTCAACAGTAATGATCACTAACAGTGGAATCACTGTAGTGATTACTGTACTGGATCTGAGGGTGTTACATGATACCTCTTAGCAGTCTGAAGACTCTGTTGGTGCATCGTCCTCAGCTTATGATGCTGATGCCCCTGAAGGCACCAGTGCACCCCCAAATGCTGCTGATGACACTGATCCTGCGGCTAAAACAACTGCTGATCCTGAGACTACTCCCCCTGCAGCTGACGCTGAAGCCGCGCACAGCACAAATGCTAACACTGAGGCTGCACCAGATCGCACTGAGGATAGACCAGTTACATATCCCTCAGTGCCATCTACGTCGTCGAAAACGGTGCCTGCTTCGCATGCTGAAGACCATGCTTCTCCGCAGCCGCCACCCTCAGCCTCAGCCTCACCAGCTCCTCAAGAGACTTCCTCAGTTATTTCTCTGTGTCCGAAGCAGAAGAAGCCATTCTATCGCAATCTTGAAGCTGACGCACGTCCCAACTTCAACACTGATGCATTCTTCTACGCCATGAGCTTCTTTCAGGCTGGGATCCAGAATCCGTATCATTCTCCTCCGCCCAGCAAGCTCCTGAGGTTCTGGACAGCTACTCGGAAGAACTATTATGCCTCAGTCCTCTACATGGCACAAAAGGTTTTTCCTCATAAACATATTCCTCATTTGGATATGGAGGACATCCCATGCTTCAACAATGTGCTGCAGGACTTGTATCATGCCAAGCTGCTTCAGTTCTGCTCCGAGTGCATCCATTGGAATGAAGAACTTGTGCTTAAATTTTATGCAACACTATATGTCTCAGGGGACCCCAAAGACATCAACACTTGGGTGCTTGAATGGATGACTCAGCATCAGCACTAAACTGCCTCAGTGCCTGAGATTGTGGAGATTCTTCAGCTCCCTCCTTCTGAAGCCTCAGTCCCCAGCACATACGGTGCTCCACTGCTTCAGGATGACCTGATGAATATGCTGATGAAGCCGCAAGCCCCTAAGCTCCACCCCAGACTAAGTTCCTCATTTCTGAGCTTCAGTATCTGCCCAGCACCTTGTACAGAATTTTGGCTAAGTCCTTCTGCCCCATCAAGGGATATGAATCAACTGCTGAGAAAGTCATGGGCATCATGAAGAACATTCTGTATAGCCTCTGCATGTCGGCTCCAATTAATGTCTCAGACTTCTTCTTCAGGACGCTGGTGGATGCTGCTTAGAATCCTCATATTGTGAAGCCATACGCTCCATGGATTATGAAGCTCCTCTACACCAAGACTGGCATCAACTTCAAGCCTGATCAGAATAATCATCGTCCGTATGTTCCTCCAGTTGAAGTGTTTCAACACACTCTTGACGCTAACGCCAAGGGAAAATCGCCATTCTATGAAGAAGTACTTCCTCAGGACTCGCTCGGTGGAAATATTCGTCAGCCTCAGTCTCGCACCACTCATGAGGAACGCACCCATGCCTCGGCTGAGGAAACAACTCAAGCTCGCCTGATGACTGATCGCGAGCTCCTCATCAGTCTGCATCAGAAGGTGGATCGGAATCATGACTGGACGAAGCGTAAAATCGGTGACATTCTCAGCTATATGGCGCAGATGCATACAACTCAGAAGAAAGTTCATCAGTATGCTCATCATGCGTATCAGCGACTTGATGATCTTTTGACTGAAGTCATCACTCCTAAAGATCTTTCCAAGCTTGGCCTCCGACAACCTCCACTTCCTTAGATTCGGCCTCCTCGTCAGTTCACCAAGAGCAAGACCCCACATCTGGTGATGGACTCCTTTTCTTCAGCTCAAGAATTCTCGCCTGAAGAAGTTGAAGACACTGCGGCTTGTCCTCACACTGCAACGGCGTCCCTTCGCCCTGATGCTCATCCCTGAGGCACTCTCTTGGGTCGTTAGCAGTAGTCTCTCCTTTTTGTTCATTTCATGTAAAAGGGGGAGAAATTTAGTTATCTTCAAGCGGGTTCTTATGGGTTCCTCAGTTACAACTCTCGTTCTTCCGATCATTTGTAATGAGTTGTACACTGATATTTTGTGTGGTTTCTGATACTCTTAAGTTACCTCATGACATTACTCACGTTTTGAAGGGTTCGTTGCATAGAAAACAAAAATTTTCCTACGGTTGTTACAGCCAAGATCACATCTAGAAGATCAATTGTAACGGTTTGAGAAGGACTCACCCTCGAAGACCAAAAGCTTTAACGAGAACTATTCTCGTGGGTGATGTAGTCGAACACTCGCCGACCTCAAGGTCGTGATGAAGACTTGACGCCACGAACGGGCAGCGTCTCCGTAGTCGGTCACACGTACAGATCAGTGACGACCTCCGCCCCTTGCTCCAGTTGGGCAGCGGAAGTAGTGGATCCTCGGGAACTCCAGCAGCACTACAACATAGTGGTGGTGGTGGTAGAGAAGATCTTGAGCAGGGCTTCGCCTAAGCACCGTACTCGTGAAACTGGATCAGCTAGCAAGGGGAGGAAGATGCCAACCAAAGGGCATATGAGAGATGGAGGAATGAGTGTGTAGAGGGGTCTCCACCCATCTATATATAGGAGGGGGAGGCAGCCCCCAAGGGGTAGCACGCCCCAAGAGGTGCCCCCACCTCTCCCCTCATCATGTGGGTGGACTCTCCACTCACAAAAACAAAGGGTCACACATTATTCCCATAACTTCCATAATTCTCCACTCAAAATTCCAAGAGTTTATCACATTAAAACACTTTTAATTATCTTGTTTAATGTCACTCAAATTAATGAACACTTCATTTAATGAGTACTTCATTGATGAACACTTCATTCAATGAACACATTAACAATTATCCCCTTGCACTATTTTGATATACCGAAACTATTCCAGCAGTTTTATCAAAACAGTCCATGTGATGTCCAGTATATTCTCCGGCGTTCCGTATCCACTCAAACGCGTCAACGAATCCTTAAGTGTGTCACCCTACGGTTCGTGAATAAAATGGACATGAAAGAGACTCTTCTCTGATCAATAATCATCAGAGGGATCTGGAGATCCATGATGACTCCCACTTACTCAACGATGAACTAGTGATCGTGTGAACCATTACTCGGTAACCAATTCCTTTTGTCTCGCGATATTTTACTTGTCCGAGATCCGATCATTTGGTATCTTCCATACCTAGTTCGATCTCGTTACCGACAAGTACTCGTTACTCGTTCCGTGATATAACATCCTCGTGAGCCAGTCACGTGCTTGCAAGCGATGTCAATGTGATATCACCGAGAGGGCCCAGAGTATATCTCTCCGTCATCTGGATGGACAAATCCCACTCTTGATCCACGAGCCTCAACTAACACTTTCCAAGTACCCAACGACACCTTTATAATCACCCTGTTACAGTGTGACGTTTGATGGAATCAAAGTACTCTTCCGGTGTTAGTGATTGACGTGATCTCATGGTCTAAGGATTAGGGTTACTTCGTGAAAGTTTGATACAACAATAGAAACTTTGATGACATGATCGTATTGCTATAACTACTGTGGGTGTATGTTCATCACATCATTCTCCAATGATATGACCTTGTTATTAACGACATCCAATGTCAATGATCAGGAAACCTTGATCATCCGTTAATCAACAAGCTAGTATAAAGAGAGACATTACTAGGAACCTTTTCTTTGTTTATTAAACACACATGTATTAACGTTTCCGGTTAACACAATTATAGCATGAAAATAAACATTTATCATAAACATGGAATAAGATAATAACCACTTTATTATTGCCTCTCGGGCATATTCCCTTCAGTCTCCCACTTGCACTAGAGTCAATAATCTAGTTTGGTACTTGCGCATCCAACACCTATGGCATTCAGGTGTTATCCATACGCATTGCTAGTGGTAAACCTAATATCCAGATCTGACACTTCAGGTCCGTGTGTATTTGCATTTCTTTGCGTCTCTACGCATCACTCATTCACCAATGAGATGGCATTGCATAAATTTGGTCCTCCGGTGAGACCTTAGTCCCTTGAGCTCAAAACATGTTGAATCTATTGTCGTACAATAGATCTTCATAGTATTAGCTCGCTTGGAACTACACCTAGTTTGTCAAACAAACTTCTTGACACAAATGCCCTCCTTTGCTGCTGCTAGAGCAGTCATATACTTAGCCTTTCCTTGTAGTATTCGTTATAATGTCTTAACTTTGGAACTCATCCAAATCCATTTGGAACTATTCCAAATCTATCATGGAACTTTCTTCCATTACATTTTGCCACCTTAACATACCGCCAAAATTGAGATAAATTTAGATTGTATCTTGCGACAAAACTAGTATCAATGTAACACTTTACAATGAACTATTGTCCAACATACATAATATATATTCTTAGTCCTTCCAAAGCACGTAAGGATATCTTTACTATTGTCCAATGATCATCTTATGAATCGTTCTGGTATATGCTCATAACATTTAGAGCATAGGACATTCTGGAATTGTAAATATCATGGTGTACATGATTGATCAAATCATTCATGTGGTTTTACTCACCAAGTGTCAAAACACTTGAATCTCGCTTCAACCTTTTCCATGCGGCAAGAACTTTTCTCGTCGTTTCCATATTGAACTTCATTCAATACCTCATCTATGTACTTTGGCACAACCACATTAGAACCTCAATCTATCTGCATAGACATTGATGTCCAATATTCTGGTTTTGCCCAAATCTTCCATTAAAATCAAATTTTCAATGAAACATCACCCGTGTCAATAAAAGATACATCATTTCCAATCAACAATATGTCTTCTACATAATGTATTAGAAATATGTCTCAGCGCTCCCACTTAATTTCTTGAAAAAGCAAGCATCTTCACCGTCTCTGATGAAACTAAACGTTTTAACAATTTCATCATGATGAAGATTCCAACTCCGCGAATGCTTATTTCAACCATTGAAATTTGCATGCTATTTAAGCATCCTTTGAATTAACAGAACCCTTTGGACCGTGTCCTGTACACGTCCTAGGTAACCATTCTATTAGAAGAACGTTGTTCCGTTTGTTCAACTACCATATACCAAAACTAGCATATGTAGTGGTTGCTACAATAATCCGTCCAGACTAAATATCGTTATGAAAGATCAAATCTTGTCATAGCCAACTCTTTGAACATAATCGTAAACCATTTTAACGATATGTTGAATATTTCATAGATGTGAGAACATCCACGTCTGTTTCTTTATAGATCCAAACACGGTATCTAGAGGGTCTTCCAAGTTCAGAAACTTGGTTTCTCGTGTATGGAACTATCACGGATTTTATAGCTTCTAGCCATTTTGACGGAGTCAGGGCCCATCATTGCTTCTTTGCATGTAGTCGGTCCATTATTATCAAATAACAATGATTCAATCTCAAATCTTTCTATTTGATTGATTACCCGAACTACGCAGTTCAATAGGAACTTAGATCGCCGTGACCACAACCTTTGGGACACGGGAGCCAAGAGCATTGCGGCCGCTTCCGGGACACTTTCCGGCGCTGCGCCACTTAGCACATAAAGCTTAAGTTCAACAACCTAATCGAAGTTCTACTGTCCTCCCACTTAACTTTTCGCAAAAAATTCCTTCTCAAGAAACTTGATGCACTTAGCCACAAAACACTTTTGTCTTTATGGAGGAATAACCAACGGTTACATTGGGATAACCTACAAAGACGTACTTTATCTGACTTTGGTTGTAAACATTTTACATATGCCTTGCATACCAAAATTTAAGAAAAGACAAATTGGGTTTTATCCCATTCCACAACTCATACGGTGTCATTTCAACGGATCTCGATGGCGCTCTTTTCAGTGAAAAGCGGTAGTCTCTAAAGCCTAATCCTTAAAATATAATGGCAATTTTATAAATAACACCTTTGATCCTTACCATGTCAAACAAGGTTTGATTACATCTCTCGAACACTCCATACTCCTATGGTGTTTCGGGAAATGCAAGTTTTGGAACGATTCCTAAACTCTCAGGCATTTGCTAAACTTTTAACTCAAAAATCTTCTTTTATGATCCAATCATAAACTCTTATTTTCTCGTTACAATGATTTTCACTTCATCTTGAAATTTATTTGAACATTTTCAAACATTTCATACTTCTTCCTTATCAAGTAAATATACACATATATCCACTCAAATCCTTGGTTAAAGTATATGAAGTTATAAGACCCACCACACATGGCTACACATAATGAACTATACACATCAACATGTATAATGTCCAATAAGTTAGTCGTCCGTTCTTCTTTGCCTATGAACGGAGTTTCAATCATTTCTAGGAAATTCTTACAAGCGTCAATTGATTCAAAATCAAAAGACTCCAAAATTCCACCAACATGGAGTTTCTTCATGTTATCTTTCCAATATGATTTAAACGGTGTTTCAATCATCTCTAGAAATTTCTCACAACCGTCAATTGATTCAAAATCAAAAGACTCCAAAATTCCATCACCATGGAGTTTCTTCATGTGTTTCTTTCCAATATGATTCAAACGGTGGTGTCACTCATAAGTGATCTTATAATAATTTGTCTTGCGACATGTTTAGCATCAGTTATTATGGATGTGATTTCTCCAACAAGATTTATAGAGTTCATCCATCTTCTATGAATATGGTGATAATTTGAACAACTATTGTTCGTATAACACCAGAACAGAATAACAATTATTCAAATAAATCTTGAAGGCTAGGTTTAATTCCAACGATAAACACAATAACACTTTATTTTGTTCTTGATGAGAATCATCCCATATTCATTTGCTAGTTACTCAGGCCATTGCAACTCTTGTATTGCGTTGTTCCGTATGACACTTCATACCAACCAATCAGTATCCAATACTCAAGAATCACGCTGTTTAACAAGCAATGAATATACCCATAACATGTATATCATCTATATACCCGAGCTAGACATTTCCAGTCTTTTCCTTTTTCTTTTTCGCCAAAATATTTTTTAGATCCTCTTTCAGCAATTCCTTTCCTTTTTAGAAGAATTTATCAACATCACTTGTGGCACCATTCATATGACACATAATCCAAAGTGTGTTAGTCAAATACTAACACCCTTTGATTCTCACTTTGATGTAGATCACCGTCATCAAAGTTTTGGTGTTCTTCCAAATTCCATTCTTTAGTAATCTTATAGTGTAGTAAACATTTTACCTACATCTTCCATTCATCCTATCATGACAACTTTCATGACAAAACTACCATAGCTCATAGGGACAAACTGTGAGTACAATATTAGTTCCCAAAACCTTTTTGAGAGATTAGGACACATAGTGTCTCCAACCTTCACAAATTCTCATACAATATGAGAACATGTTTCTCACTAAATTTTACTCTATCACATTGCAACTAAACATTGTTTCAGATATCGCTATATCTTCCACACATGATAGTTTCTGAAACAATCCTTTCAGCTCCTAGATAACCTTGATAATAGCAAACAACATTTGAATATCAAGGATCATGGAGGCAAGTGTGATACTTAGACACTAACACTGGAATTTTTACTCTCGATTTAATACACATTATTAAACATCATGGAGTAAGCAAGGTTTGCTAAAGTTTGCAATAAGACTTTAAACTTTAGATTGACACTCAAACAATACGGTACCAGTCCGTAAAGTTAAATATCCAGAATTCTATAGTTCTATTATCTCAATTATAGCTAAGCACAAAGGTAGTAAACAAATGCCAATGACTACAACGAACTATGCAAATTCACTTTGATTTAGTTCATGATAAAATGAGTTCATCTAACTCCCACTCAAAAACAACATCCCTCGAGTCGTCTTTGGTGATTACACGAACCAAATTCACTACACCACGACCGATCATCACGTGAGGCAGTGTAGCTGCAACGGCGAGCATCTCAATATGGTTCATCATATCATCCATATGACTCGTGCTTAACCTTTCGGTCCATGTTCCGAGGCCATGTCTGTACATGCTAGGCTCGCCAAGTAGAACCTTAGTATTTGCATGTGTTTCAAGGCCATGTCTGTACATGCTAGGCTTGAAAACACCCGTTGTATGCGAACGTAGAGTCTATCACACCCGATCATCACGTGGTGTCTCGAAACGACGAACTTTCTTAACGGTGCATACTAAGGAAGAACATATAATTATCTTGATATTAAGTGAGAGGGATCATCTTATCATGCTACCGCAGCGATCATGATCGTAACTAAGCAAAATAAGATGCATAAAAGGATAAACATCACATGCATGGATAATGTGATATGATATGGTCCTTCTCGCATTAGATCTCCATCTTGTGCGTCTTGGTATGATCTCCATCATGCCACCGGCGCGGCACCAAGGTCCATGGCGCCACCACCATGGTCGTCCTTCTCCATTACAATATATCTCATGGATATATCTACAGCACGCAGGCCTTAAAAAGGAAAAACACAACCATATGGCTCCTGCCGGTTGTTTACAATAAATCTCATTTCATACAACAATTTTGTAACAATGACCATATCACATCACATGCCCTGCAAAAACAAGTTAGACGCTTCTAAATTATCTTTGCAAATTTTACCTGGTTTTGGGCTTCCTAGGAAAGAACCGATCTTACCTACGGACAAGAACCACAACGTTGATTCGCTAGTTGTTTCTTTTCATCCCTTTCCAGGGCCCTCCGTTGCAAATGCCATATCACTAATGTTAGAGAAACAGACACCCCCAAAGCCACTTTATACGGTACAAGCCGTATGTCAAGCGTGACATGCAATCTGCGCTTAGGGCCGCTTCAATCCAACATTGCCGCAATATGAACAAGTGCACAAAAGAGGGTAACAACTAGAGGATCAACGCCCACATCTCTATGTGTTCTAACCGTACAAAGCACCTACGCATAAACCTGGCTCTGATACCACTGAAGGGTTCGTTGCATAGAAAACAAAAAATTCCTACGGTTGTAACAGCCAAGATCACATCTAGAAGATCACTTGTAACGGTTTGAGAAGGACTCACCCTCGAAGACCAAAAGCTTTAACGAGAACTATTCTCGTGGGTGATGTAGTCGAACACTCGCCGACCTCAAGGTCGTGATGAAGACTTGACGCCACGAACGGGCAGCGTCTCCGTAGTCGGTCACACGTACAGATCAGTGACGACCTCCGCCCCTTGCTCCAGTTGGGCAGCGGAAGTAGTGGATCCTCGGGAACTCCAGCAGCACTACAACATAGTGGTGGTGGTGGTAGAGAAGATCTTGAGCAGGGCTTCGCCTAAGCACCGTACTCGTGAAACTGGATCAGCTAGCAAGGGGAGGAAGATGCCAACCAAAGGGCATATGAGAGATGGAGGAATGAGTGTGTAGAGGGGTCTCCACCCATCTATATATAGGAGGGGGAGGCAGCCCCCAAGGGGTAGCACGCCCCAAGAGGTGCCCCCACCTCTCCCCTCATCATGTGGGTGGACTCTCCACTCACAAAAACAAAGGGTCACAAATTATTCCCATAACTTCCATAATTCTCCACTCAAAATTACAAGAGTTTATCACATTAAAACACTTTTAATTATCTTGTTTAATGTCACTCAAATTAATGAACACTTCATTTAATGAGTACTTCATTGATGAACACTTCATTCAATGAACACATTAACAATTATCCCCTTGCACTATTTTGATATACCGAAACTATTCCAGCAGTTTTATCAAAACAGTCCATGTGATGTCCAGTATATTCTCCGGCGTTCCGTATCCACTCAAACGCGTCAACGAATCCTTAAGTGTGTCACCCTACGGTTCTTGAATAAAATGGACATGAAAGAGACTCTTCTCCGATCAATAATCATCAGAGGGATCTGGAGATCCATGATGACTCCCACTTACTCAACGATGAACTAGTGATCGTGTGAACCATTACTCGGTAACCAATTCCTTTTGTCTCGCGATATTTTACTTGTCCGAGATCCGATCATTTGGTATCTTCCATACCTAGTTCGATCTCGTTACCGACAAGTACTCTTTACTTGTTCCGTGATATAACATCCTCGTGAGCCAGTCACGTGCTTGCAAGCGATGTCAATGTGATATCACCGAGAGGGCCCAGAGTATATCTCTCCGTCATCTGGATGGACAAATCCCACTCTTGATCCACGAGCCTCAACTAACACTTTCCAAGTACCCAACGACACCTTTATAATCACCCTGTTACGGTGTGACGTTTGATGGAATCAAAGTACTCTTCCGGTGTCAGTGATTGACGTGATCTCATGGTCTAAGGATTAGGGTTACTTCGTGAAAGTTTGATACAGCAATAGAAACTTTGATGACATGATCGTATTGCTATAACTACTGTGGGTGTATGTTCATCACATCATTCTCCAATGATATGACCTTGTTATTAACGACATCCAATGTCAATGATCAGGAAACCTTGATCATCCGTTAATCAACAAGCTAGTATAAAGAGAGACATTACTAGGAACCTTTTCTTTGTTTATTAAACACACATGTATTAACGTTTCCGGTTAACACAATTATAGCATGAAAATAAACATTTATCATAAACATGGAATAAGATAATAACCACTTTATGATTGCCTCTCGGGCATATTCCCTTCACGTTTATCCACTACTCATGACATTCCTCAGCAACCACATTACTCAGTGTTATGGTTGATTCCTCAAAGTATTCCATATGATGCACTGTTTCAAACAATCCGGGATATAAGGGGAGCTCCTCATGTTTTTCAAAAATTGTATCAAGTCTTCAAAACATGCATATCCTCAAGGGCAGCATCTCTATATACGGAAACAATGAATTGTTTTCTTCAAGTCTTTCCTCAAAATTATTTATTTTATCCCGTTGAAGCTTTAACCTGATTGTCATCAAATCACCAAAAAGGGGGAGATTGTAAGTGCATCCAGTGCCCCCTTTGAGGTTTTGGAGTATTTGATGACAAAACAGTTAAGGGACTGATGTGTTCGTGAGTATACACAGGAAATAGTCCCTGAGGATGAGGTTAACCACCGTTGTCGACCCCCCAAAATGTTGAGGAACATGGGAGAAATCGGTGTGTTTTCTGAAGACTGAAGTTGTGTGAAATCCTGAGGAATCAGGATCCTGAAGCGTTCGGCTGAAGCTGAAGCAGTACCTGATCCTAAGGACGTTCGCGCTGAAGACGAAGTCGAAGCGTAGTCTTCGCTAAGACTTTTTATACTTCTTGAGTCATAGGAAAACACCGCACTGTTGGAGGGGTTGAGGAAAATGAGTTCTGTATTTCTGAGGAAGTGCTCAATTAGAGATCCTGAAAAAAACCCAGAGAAATCTCCTGTAGTAGAAGTTCAATTCCTCGGGTGTCTGAGACGATGTTCTTCAGGACACTGAGGAGTTTGTCTTCGGTTGAGGAGTCAGGAAACTGCCAGTGCAATTCGCCTGAAGAAAGAGACAGAGAGAGAGAGAGAGATTTCGACCGTGCCATGTGTCACGTGGTGAGCGCTGGTACCGATCCAGCCAACGGTCCGAAGGGTGGGCATGGTAGTAATTTCATGCATGGGCATTTATGTCCTTTCACCTAGGGTTGCTCCGCGGCTATAAATAGCCACCCCCAGCCCCATTTGTCGGTTGGCTGCTCCGAGAGAAAAACTGACACTTGTCATCTGAGAGCAACCCACCTCATTGAAGATACTGAAGAACCTGAGTGAGGAAAACCACTAGCCTGAGTAGTTGAGAATTTCTGAGGAAGTCGGGTTGAGTGATCCGAAGCTTTTTACTCTTGAAGACTGTGATCTTCCAGCCGGTGTAGAAGTCTTCAGTCTGAGGAAGTCAAGATGCAATTGTGACTTCCCTGAGTGACTGAGTCTGTGAAGGTTTCGGGAGTCTACCTTGAAGACTCACCTGAGTTATTGGACGGATTCTGAGGACTTTAGTTCAAGGAGAATAAGGTGAAGACTATGTCTTCTGAGTTCAATCTCAGCCTCTCCAACCAGACGTAGAGCTGTCACAGCAACTTGAACTGGTTCATCAAGTCTATGTCTTCAGTGCCCTAGTGCTATTTCTTCAACCTCAGCTGTTATGTTTACGCACAGATGACTTATCCTGATACCTTACTTTCTCAGTTCACTCTACACTGATTCCTCAGTTCGTGCTTTGATCTTACCTCCGCTATACAATAGGTTGATTTCCACTCACGCCATTGCTTTTGTATTGCATTTGCTCTTCCTCGTGTTTCAACTTCCTAAATTTCGTATTGCCTCAGTCCTGAGGAAATAGAAATTCCTCATGATTTTTGAAAATCTCCCATTCAACCCCCCTCTGGTCGGCATATTGCACTTTCAATTACAGTGGAGGCCAAGGCGAGTTCTCGCAAGACCAGGTGAGTAGATGTGTATTTGATTCATCTGGACGTATCCCCTCCCAGCCTTTATATACTAGGCTAGGTCTCGGGGAGTCCGTACTAGGTTACAAAGATAGTTTACTAGTTCTAGTCTTTCCTTGTACGCCCAGTTGTACCTTCCATACTAGTCGCGGACTCCTACGTCGGTGTTTTGTTGGGCCAGTCGTAGGCCTGTCGTGGCTTCCTAGCGGGCCTTCTGTCTTCATACCCACCGGGTAGCCTCATACGCAGGAGTCATGGGGTCACCCCCTCGTCAGGTGGTAAAGCCCTTAATAAGAGACGAGGCTCTGATACCAATTGAAAGGATCGGAATGTCGACTAGAGGGGGGGGGTGAATAGGAGACTAACAATTTTTAAGGTTTTCTTAACAAATTAAGCTCAACAATAAATATAGATTGTCTAGATATGCAACTATGTGAACAACCTATATGCCAACTAGTGAAACACATCAAAGGAAGAAGATAAAAGCGATGAAAAACAACTTGCACAAAGTAAAGGTAAAGGGAACACGGGAGACAAGGATATGTTACCGAAGTTCCTTCTCTTTCGAGAAGTACGTCTCCATTTGGAGAGGGTGAGGAGCACAATGCTCACATGAAGCCAATGAGGGAAACCCTATTTCTCCTCACGCTCTTGCCAATGCAAGATGTCGTGATCCACTACGAGGCGGCCTTGAAGGTGGCAACCAAACCTTTACAAACAAGGTTGGGGCAAACTCCACAACTTAATTGGAGGCTCCCAACGAAACCACAAAGCTTCACCACAATGGAATGTGGCTTCGAGGTGACCTCTTCCGTCTAGGGAACCAATACGCCCAAGAGTAACAAGATCCACTCGGGATTAGTGGGAGGAATCAAATATCCTTTGGTGGAAGTGTAGATCGGGGCCTCCTCTTCCAAAGCCTAGAGAATCAACAAGTTTTGATGGCTAGGGAGGGAGATCGGGCAAGAATGGAGCTTGGGCGTCAATGGAGGTGAGAGCAATAAATGAGGTAAGTATTAATTGGGAAGAAGACCCACTTTTATAGGTGGCTCTAAAACAGCCGTTGGGCCACCACCAACCACGGTACTAACGCTCAAGGAGCGGTACTACCGCTGACATAGCGGTACTACCGCATCGTGGTAGTGCTGCGGCTCAGTACCGCGCCCCACTACCGCCCTATCCAGAGAGGATACGGTAGTGAGTGCGGTACTAGCAACGGTACTACCGTGGTGCGGTACTACCGCTAAAGGCAGCGGTACTACCGTGCCGCGGTAGTACTGCGGCTCAGTACTGCGCCCCACTACCGCTCAATCCAGAGAAGATACGGTAGTGGGTGCTGTACTAGCCACGGTACTACCGTGGCGCGGTACTACTGCTACCCGAGCAGTACTACCGTGCCATGGTAGTACGGCGGCTTAGTACTGCTCTTACTACCGCTCAATCCAGAGAGATCACGGTAGTAAGTACGACACTAGACACGGTACTACCGTGGCGCGGTACTACCGCAAGCCCAGCGGTACTACCGACCTGGCAGACCCAGGGAGCCAACTCCACCATGGAAAACTCCTCCATGACGCCCTAAAAACTATGTTGGTGAAGAGAGTGTGTATGTGTGATGATTCCACCCACCATTCCACAGTGGATACCCTCTTGATAGGACGGTTTTCCTACGACTCAATCAATCAAAAACATATCGAAAGGAAACTCCGTCTTCACGCTCCATCACCAGAGGGGAACCTGACCGTCTTGTGCCATGACCATCATTATCTGAAATTCTTATTGACACACGGTTAATCCGCAAATGCATTGTCATCAAGCACTAAAACCAATCAAGGGAAATATGCCCTAACAACGGTGACTCAAGTCCCCGAAGCTGCATCCCTCGTCAAGGGTTTCGGGCAAACAACGAGGTTCTATAAAAGTCAGTAGGCCGGCCAGAGAGAGACACCATGCATGCATCCACATCCTGCACGCCATAGCAGCATTATTACTAGCCCCAAGCATGCCCACCCGCTGCAGTGCGTCAGCACAGCAAGCTGCGCAGCCACCCCGTGTCGTTGACGCGACGGACGTGATGCGCCAGTTGGATCGACTCGAGCAAATCCTAGCCGAAGCAGAGTCCCGGCGCACCGCCACGTCGGTTGAGCCGCATCAGCCGGCAGCGAGCCCCGTGCGTGTGATGGATATGGAAGAACTCCAGAGGTTTGCAGTTTTCCTCGCCGCCCTAAAGGTGTCGGCCGCCTACTCCAACGACTTGGACCTTAGTGTCAAGACAAGGCATGCGCTTATCGCTGGCATCCGCCCGGTCGTTGCTTCGGCAGTGGCTGTCGTCAACCGCAACGTGGATACCACGACCGTGGTTGTCAACCGCCCCGTTGAAGATCCCTCCGGCGCTCGTGGCACCAGGAACTTACGCCGAAGTGCTGCATTGTGTTCTAAATAATGGATACAACTTCAGTGACACAAGTCATATGACTTTGAGGGCATGACAGGTGGGTCCAACATCTATTAGACCCACATGTCATGCACCCAAAGTCATGTGACATGAGTCACTGAAGCTCAAACCCTCTGTAAATGTGCCTTCCGTTCCACCTTGGATAGACACGAACGCCCGTATTGTCAAAGTTGGAGATTAGAATCATACTCGTCTTATTATTTAAAGTACTAATGAGTGTGTTTTATTAAGTAGGCAACTACGTACTGAAATAAATGTATAACATATCATGGTCTATATTTTGTGGGTTTGCTTATTGATCTTACATCTTAAGAAGTTGCTCTCAATTTTCTCAACATGCAAAGCGTCCACCTCAACATTCCTACTAAGCCATCCATTCAAATGTTTTCTTCCACTATGCCATGCAAAACATACCACATAAGCGAAATTAGAAATTACAATTGTCTTTGAATTAGTCTATGCATGTAATGTAACCACATCATACATGCATGTCCTTCACATTTATGTTCAAAATGATATTTTGTAAAATAATTCAAACGTTCTTATTCTATTTTTAGACAAAATGTTTTATTGATTTTCAAGCTTACTTTTTCATTAGATTTAGTTATTTTCAATAACTATTTATGCATATATTTTTCAATAAAATTACCGCAGCAACGCGCCGGCAATCATCTAGTTTATTGTGTTTGTATAAGTGGTTCAATCAAACTAGGAAGACAAAGAAAAAAAGAAAATATCTGCATCAATCTTCATGTAAAATCGATGGTACATGTCCCATAGAAAATCTGTAATTTATATCGATACGTTAGGTAAGCAAACAAATAATAGACAATATCTTATGCTTGGTAATACTGTATGTGGTTTGTTCGATGAGATCAATAACAAGATGTGTTATTATTACTTGGACAGTTGCATGCCTTCCAGCATACGGTTTGATTGTACTGTTCTACTGACATGGTTTAAACAAACATCTCTACTTTTTGAACCATCTAGCATAGCTAGTGCTAAAGGAGGTGGCTACTCCGGCGACACACAGTAGTATCTATTTCCCTTCCAGTCTCTCGGATCTCACTCAACAATGAAGCGTCCAACTCGAGACATCCCTATTACAAAAAACACTGCCTGGAAAAACCAACTGATCGACCTCAACGAGCCGGCGAAGGTTATTCCGGCGAGAGATCCTCACGCCGCGTCGCTTTACGAGCGTGCGCCATCACCGATGATGCGCCGCCACCGGTCTCTTCGACCCTGACCGTGGCATCTGATACGTCCCAAACGTATCTATAATTTCTGGTTGCTCCATGCATGTTTTGTGTGACTTTGCCATGATTTGCTTGAACTTTCATACAGTTTTGAGCATATTTGGACTAATCTATTAACCCAGTGCACCCAACTGCCAGTTGATGTTTTCTGTTGTTTTTGTATTTCAGGTTTTCCGGCCATTAAAAGTGCTCCAAAAAATCCGGAAAAATCAGATAAAAAATTAGCGACCCGGAAGCTTCCGGAATCACCAAGGCAGCGGAGGGGGGCCACCACAGGGACTCCAGAAGGGTCCCTAGCACGGCCCCACCCTAGGCCGCGCCAGGGGGCCTCCTGGCTGCCCTGTGGGTCCCCTCAACACCCCCCTCTGCCTATATTTAGCCCTCGGGGTGGAAACCCCAAATATCGATCTCTTTTCCGCGATCTCGCCTCTGTACCGCCGCCGCCGCCGTTTCTAAATCGGGGCTGCCTGGAGAAGCTGCCCCGGCACCCTGCCGGGAGGAGGAACCCCCTCCGGGAGACCATCCATGGCCATGGACGCCTCACGTATGTACCGTGAGTAGTTTCCCTTGGACCATGGGTCCGTGACCGGTAGCTATGTGATGTACTTCTGTCCCCTCTTTGTTCTTCCACTTTCGAGACCTCGTGAGCTGCCTCACCTGATCAAGGAACTATTGTAATTTCTGCTGTTGCTATGCTGAGTTTTCTGGGATCTGATGGATTATGAGACTATGTTCAGATTGTGATGAGTAATATATTTGGTTCTTCTCTTTTATATTTTGTTCTTGAGTAAATTCTTGCATGTTCTCCGTTGTAGTATTTTACTTTGGCCAAGTAGTTTGTTGCAACTCCAAAAGGGAGCGTTATTCTTGATTGTGGGTTCAGCCCCTTGATGTCTAGCTTGAGTGACAGAAACATGAGACTAAGGAATGTACTGTTGCCACCAGGGATAAAACAACGGTGCTTGTACTCGTGGGTGCAAGGATTGTTTACTTTACGCAAAGTTCTTTTAATGCAGTTGTCCGTTGCTTTGAGTTTACACTTTGGGTGGGATTCACAACTTAATACCAGCGAGATGTTCTGGATAGATATCTCAAGGTGGATGATTCGTAGTAGATGAAGTTGGATTTCGGTCTACTTAACTTGGCGTACTGCCCATTGCTTTTGAGCCCTTCCTTTCTTTGCAACATAGTTAGCATTGCGGTGCCTTCATAATTCTGTCAATTGCCCAGCTGTGATTTGTTTACCTCGCTAGCACTTTTATCGTCTTTTGGGAGAGAGACATCACTAGTGAAAATCACGGGACCCCGGTCCATCTTCACATTACTGTTTACATCCTTAGTTTACTTTCAGTTGCCACTATTATTATCTCTTGCATTGATCCTTTGTAAACAGCAAGGACGGAGGAATTGACAACTCCTCTGTACTTGTTCAAGCGCCATGACACCTTCTTGTATCTCTGCGAGTCATACGGGAGACAAACCCTATCCTCTACATAGTGGAAATTTGCTACTACGCTACATCTCAGCTTCCACTTGGGGTAACCAACGAGGAGTGAGAGTGTTATCCTCACCGTATCAAGCCAATTTCTGGAGCCGTTGCTGGGGACTCCAGTCTACAAGATAGGGGAGTTGCACACTATCTTTTATCTTTTCTTTTGTCTTGTTAGTTTACCTTTCAGTTTTATTTTTGTGTCCCTTATAAAAAAATACCAAAAATACCTGTTACCTTGTCAGTAGTTACCACTATGGCTGATCCTTTTGCCTTTGGTGAGGCAGAAGTACTTACCTTTACTCAAAGAGGTGGTGAAAGTTTGAAAGGTGCTTGGTATAGAATTAATGATTCTCAAAAAAGAGCCACCAAGAAGCAATCCAGTACTTGCTTAGAAATTTTTATGTTGGGATCACTTCTTGGAATAGGTTTCTTTTAGACACTGCTATCAATGGGAACTTCATAGAGGCCCTAGTTTGGGAAGCCCTTAATGTTATTGAAAATATTGTTGGAAGTCTCCAAGTTGTTAGTATTAAGGACGACATTACTTTAGCTCACATTATGAGAAAACTTGAAAAAATAGAGCTAGATATGCCAAGTATCGATAGGGTGAATGAGTTGCATCATAAGGTTCAAGGGAATTTGAATAGGCTAGATAACTCCATGCAGAAAATTGTCAAAACTTTGGAGACTATTAAATACCTTGATGAGAAGTCTTGTAGGATAGAAAAGATTGAGGAAGTTATTGAAACTCTAGGAACTACCTTTTCCTCAATCAAAACCAAAAAAGGATTAAACTCCGGCAAAGAAGGAACCTAAGTTCGTTTACGTCCCCAAGGTTCCTCGAGCTAAAGCAAACATACCCATTGCCAAGAGAGTTGAAACGGTGAAAACTTTGGAGGAGACACCTATCTTTAACTTTAATGAAACTCCAATTGATTTCCATCCTTTTGATTTTATTCGAAGAAGAATTTTCATTCATCCTTTATTTGAGAAACCTATTAAGACTAGTTGTACTATGGAAGAGCTTTTTGATGATCGTGATGATGGTTCAATGGATACGACTTGATCTTTTGCATTAAGCCTAGCTAATGGCTTTAAAGAAGCACTTTCGGGAGGCAGCCCGCAACGAATTTAGGTTTTTCTGTTTGCTTTTCTTCTGTTCTTAGTGGTCTTGATGATTTTTACTACTGTAGAAACATCATTGTATCTTTATTTTTTAAGCTTTGTGCCAAGTTTAGCCTCATACGACAAGGGAAGTGAAAGTTGTGACATGCTGTCCAGAAAACAGATTCTGTCCTCGTGACTAGAAAAATCATGGAAAAATCCCAGTTCATCTTTTTGAGCTGAATGTTTTACACAGCATGCTCTATACAATTATGAAACTTGCATATGTTCTGGGTTTTTTTATTTGAGTTGCAGAAGTACCCCTAAAAAATTAGTTTCTACCTGCTGGTCTGTTTTTCACAGGTTCTGTCCTGTTTTGCCTTTTCTTCGTTTTCCAAACCTTAAGCTTGCTTTTTCTTTGCAAATTTTTTTTGGCAATCTTGAGAAACAGTAGCTCTTCAAGGTTATCTTTATTTCCAGTAGAGGAAAAATCATTTTATTATGGGTACTAACCTCGCTAATCAGATTATGATGAGTTATGTATGAAGGGAGTTTTTAAGTGCGCGATGGAAGATGATGAAAGAAGATCTTGGAGTGTCAAACGCTCAAGCTTGGGGATGACCATGTGCACCCCCAAGAAATATTCAAGGAGAATCAAGAGTCTAAGCTTGGGGATGCCCCCGTGCATCCCTTTCTTCATCAACAATTATCAGTTCGTCTCTCGTTGCACTATATTTTTATCACTTCATGCGTTATGTGCTATGCTTGGAGCGTCTTGCTCTTTAATTTTCTAGGTTTGTTTTTGCTTTGTTTGCTGTAGTAACAAGTTAGACCCCATCTTACTCTTTTGTGTGGGAGAGATACACGCTCCTCTTGAACTAGAACTCCTCATAGGATTTGCATGCTTATTCTTTTAGCTGTGAGTTGTTCTTTTTCTTTTCTTAGCTGCTGCTCTGTTTAGTTGTAGTGCTTTAGTTTTTTTTCTAGATATTTTATTTTGTTTTCGGTTGAACTTTCTATAGGTTGCATGTTTTATCTTGTTAGAGAGTTTCCCTGTTGCACTGAGTTTTGTGTCTTGACTAAAGTAGGTAGTTGAAGTTGCTATTCTCTTTGTAGTAGTAACTTGCAATAGTTTTGAGGTATTGACTAGAGTAATGTTTGAGCTTTTGGTGTCAAGAGCTCGAGCCTATTAGTGATAGATGTCGTATTTTGGGAAATCCGTGTGTTTTTCGAAAACCAAAAACCCCTATTGAGAACTCTATCTACTAGATGGATCAGTAACCTCTGGAGGGTTCGAATACTAGAGTACACTCACGTAGCATGAGTCGAGGATGCGCAAGGATAACCAAACCCCATACACTCCTCCTCGGGGTACTTGTCTCTTTGTGAACCTCCTAATTTGATTGAGATTACCGATAATAAGTGCATGAGATCTTCGGACTAATGTGAGTATTCGAAAGTTGACACTTCCACCCACCTATAATTTTTCTAGCCTCTTCGGTGCCGTGCATTGCCCTTTCTCACCTCGAGAGTTGGCGCATACTTCGTCGGTGCACCAAACCCTTCGCATGATACGCTCTGTCATCATGAGCCTCCTTATATCTTTCCTCAAAACAGCCACCATACCTACCTACAAGGCATTTCCATAGCCTTTCCAAGATACATTGCCATGCAACATCCACCTTCTCTTGACTTGATCCTCATGTCATACATGCTACTTGCTTGATCGATGAGCCGCATGCTAGTTGGGCCTTGCCCTAATCATTGCTACATGACGCGCTAGTATCATTGCATATCCTGCTATCCTGGCAGAGGCATACATTTGTATCATGATAGTTATATCTTCTTTATGTGAGTACCTTTGTAAAGTGTGAAAGA
This sequence comes from Bromus sterilis, assembly GCA_950022295.1. Classification (NCBI taxonomy): domain Eukaryota; kingdom Viridiplantae; phylum Streptophyta; class Magnoliopsida; order Poales; family Poaceae; genus Bromus; species Bromus sterilis. The sequence continues at coordinate 181,020,505 of OX465596.1, forward strand.
TCTCCTATATTCTTGTAAAATATAGAGTGTTAACCATAAAGTGAGGAAAATATCCCAAAGAGGACAAAATCAAAGATCCCAAAGAGGAAAAATGAGAGTTATATAGAAAGAGCCATTGAGGCCACCAAAAAAATACAAAAAAATAGAAAAAATAGAAAAAGAGAAAAATAAAAAGAGAGAAGGGGGCACACTACTATTCCTTTTGAGAGATCCACACTAGTACTTCCTCCTCTATCCCTTGTACTCTATAGAGATCATCATCATGCATATAGCTATGTGGGGACCTTCACACTATAGAACTTGGCTTGTATATTCCAATGATGAGCCTCCTCAAACGAGCTCTAGGTCTTCTTGAGCAAGCAAGTTAGATGCACCCCCACTAGTTCCCTTGGAGAGCTTTTAGCTCACATGTGCATCCGTTGCATGGCAATCCCTACTCCTCACATCATATCTATCATATGGCCTTCTCCCAGCTATGATTGTCCTCATTGATGTGATCCTTTCACACCTTTTTGTCTTCCTCCTCCACCTTCTTTCTGTTTATCCTTTTAGGTGTCAACTTTCTTGCTCACGCTCATCCATTGCATGAGTGCTCAAAATATCGAAAAGGAGTGGATCAGTTTGACTTGTACCTGGCTAGTGGTCTGGGGACGAGTCAAGATAAGAATCCAAAGGAGACCAAGTGTGAAACTTTAGTAGATAGTTGTTCTCAACAACCTTTTTTCTCTCTTTTTCCCAGTCCCCTGCTTGCACACAAACACCATCTGGAGACATTCGAGTCACGGACAGCGAGAGCTCTTGCACCTTTTGTTATTTTGTTGCTTGTGTCAATGCTAATATAATTGTGTTTGGATTAGTCTATGCATGTAATGTAACCACATCATACATGCATGTCCTTCACATTTTTGTCAAAATGATATTTTGTACAATAATTCAAACGTTCTTATTCTATTTTTAGACAAATTGTTTTATTGGTTTTCAAGCTTACTTTTTCATTAGATTTAGTTATTTTGAATACCTATTTATGCATATATTTTTCAATAAAATTACCGCAGCAACGCGCCGGCAATCATCTAGTTTATTATGTTTGTATAAGTGGTTGAATCAAACTAGGAAGACAAAGAAAAAAGAAAATATCTGCATGAATCTTCATGTAAAATCGATGGTACATGTCCCATAGAAAATCTGTAATTTATTTCGATACCTTAGGTAAGCAAATAAATAATAGACAATATTTTATGCTTGGTAATACTGTATGTGGTTTGTTCGATCAGATCAATCACCAGATGTGTTATTATTACTTGGGCAGTTGCATGCCTTCCAGCATACGATTTGATTGTACTGTTCTACTGCCATGGTTTAAACAAACATCTCTAATTTTTGAACCATCCAGCATAGCTAGTGCTAAAGGAGGTGGCTACTCCGGCGACACACAGTAGTATCTATTTCCCTTCCAGTCTCTCGGATCTCACTCAACAATGCAGCGGCCAACTCGAGGCATCCCTAGCACAAAAAACACCGACTGGAAAAACCAACTGATCGACCTCAACGAGCCGGCGAAGGTTATTCCGGCGAGAGATCCTCATGCCGCGTCGCTTTACGAGCGGGCACCATCACCGATGATGCGCCACCACCGGTCTCTTTGACCCTGACCGTGGCATCTGATACGTCCCAAACGTATCAATAATTTGTGCTTGCTCCATGCATGTTTTTTGTGACTTTGCCATGATTTGCTTGAACTTTCATACACTTTTGAGCATATTTGGACTAATCTATTAACCCAGTGCACCCAGCTGCTAGTTGCTGTTTTCTGCTGTGTTGTATTTCAGGTTTTCCAGCCATTTAAAGTGCTCCAAAAAATCTGGAAAATTCAGATAAAAAATCAGCGACCCGGAAGCTTCCGGAATCACCAAGGCAGCGGAGGCCGGCCACCACAGGGACTCTAGAAGGGTCCCTAGCGCGGACCCACCCTAGGCTGCGCCAGTGGGCCTCCTGGCTGCCCTGTGGGTCCCCTCGACACCCCCTCCGCCTATATTTAGCCCTCGGGGTGGAAACCCCTAATATCGATATCTTTTCCGCGATCTCGCCTCTGTACCGCCGCCGCCGCCGTTTCTAGATGGGGGCTGCCTGGAGAAGCTTCCCCGGCACCCCACCGGGAGGAGAAACCCCCTCCGGGATACCATCCATGGCCATGGACGCCTCCCGTATGTATCGAGAGTAGTTTCCCTTGGACCATGGGTCCGTGACCAGTAGCTATGTGATGTACTTCTCTCCCCTCTTTGTGCTTCCACTTTCGAGACCTCGTGAGCTGCCTCATATGATCGAGGCACTATTGTAATTTCTGTTGTTGCTATGCTGAGTTTTCTGAGATATGATGGATTATGAGACTATGTTCGGATTGTGATGAGTAATATAATTGGTTCTTCTCTTTTATATTTTATTCTTGAGTAAATTCTTGCATGTTCTCCGTTGCAGTATTTTACTTTGGCCAAGTAGTTTGTTGCAAATCTAAGAGGGAGCGTTATGCTTGATTGTGGGTTCAGCCCCTTGATGTCTAGCTTGAGTGACAGAAAGATGAGACTAGGGGATGTGCTGTTGCCACCAGGGATAAAACAACGGTGCTTGTACTCGCGGGTGCAAGGATTGTTTACTTTACGCAAAGTTCTTTTAATGAAGTTGTTTGTTGCTTTGAGTTTCCACTTTGGGTGGGATTCGCAACTTAATACCAGCGAGATGTTCTGGATAGATATCTCAAGGTGGATGATTCGTAGTTGATGTAGTTGGATTTCGGTCTACTTACCTTGGCGTACTGCCCATTGCTTTTGAGCCCTTCCTTTCTTTGCAGCATAGTTAGCATTGTGGTGCCTTCATAATTCTGTCAATTTCCCAACTGTGATTTGTTTACCTCGCTAGCACTTTTATCGTCTTTTGGGAGACAGACATCACTAGTGAAACTCACGGGACCCCGGTCCATCTTCACATTACTGTTTACATCCTTAGTTTACTTTCAGTTGCCACTATTATTATCTCTTGCGTTGATCCTTTGTAAACAGCAAGGCCGGAGGAATTGAAAACTCCTCTGTACTCGTTGGGAGCAAAGTTATTTGTTGCTGTGTGAAGGTCCACGTCAAGCGCCGTGACACCTTCTTGTATCTCCGCGAGTCCTACGGGAGACAAACCCTGTCCTCTACATAGGGGAAATTTGCTGCTACGCTACATCTCACCTTCCACTTGGGGTAACCAACGAGGAGTGAGAGTGTTATCCTCACCGTATCAGCATCTGCGTTGACCGGCGGTGCAGCAGAGCGGCTTAGCCATTGTGGTGCCGTCGTAGCAAGGCCACACATTGCACGCATGATGGACATGGACATGGAGACCGACTACGACCCGACTACACGCTCCACGTCATCGACAAAGACACGGACACCGACGACGAGCTCCCCATTGCAGAGCAGCAGGAAAGCGATCTCCCGCTCCCCAAGTCTGAACGTCAATGCGTGTTGGTGTGCACGCCCCCGCAGCCCGGCAAGGTTATCAGCAGTCTAGTCGGGCGGCTTCGCGGTAGGCGTGCCATCGTCGAAGCATAGTCACTTGTTGCATGAATGGTGGCCATGGACATGCACAACGATTCCGGAACCGATGAGGAGCGCTGCATCATAGAGCAGGCAGAGTGCGCTCTCTCGCTCCCCTACTCCAAACACCTTCGGGTGCAGGAGTGCACACCGCAGCAGCCCCTCGAGGTTACCATGAGTGCAGATGGGCGCCTTTGCCGCAGTGCCGCTGTCGATGCACGGCCACTCATTGTGCACATGCTGGACATGGAGAACGACTCCGACACAAACACCGACGAGGAGCGCTGCATCACAGAGCCGGCGGAGCATGCTCTCCCGCTCCCCCACTCCAAACACCTTCGGGTGGAGGAGTGCACACCGCAGCAGCCCCTCGAGGTTATCATGAGTGCAGATGGGCGCCTTTGCCGCAGTGCCGCCGTCGATGCACGGCCACTCATTGCGTGCATGCTGGACATGGAGAATGACTCCGACACCGACACCGACTAGGAGCAATGCATCAAAGAGCAGGCGGGGTGCACTCTCCCGCTCCCCCACTCCAAACACCTGACAGTGGAGGAGTGCACACTGCAGCAGCCCCTCGAGGTTACCATGAGTGTAGCTGGGCGCCTTCGCCGCAATGCCACCGTCGAAGCCGGTCCACTCATTTCGCGCATGCTGTACATGGACTCCGGCTCCGACTCCGACTATGCCGACGACGTGCGCCCCATCGCTGAGCGTTAGCATGCAACCACGATCCGCCGCTTCGGACAGCTTCACGATCTGGAGTGCACGCCCCAGCCGGAGGAGTGCACACTGCCGCAGCCCATCGAGGTTACCATCAGTGCAGCTGGGCGCCTTCTCCGCAGTGCCGACTTCGACTCCGACTAGGGAATTAATTTAGTCTATTTTTAGTTTCGTATGGCCTTAACAAGGAACTTTTAGTGGTCTATTTTGGGTGTGATGGTGGAAAACCTCGCATTATATGCGGGGAGAATGAAATTAATTAAGATGAAATTAATTAAATGTACAATGATCTAATTGAATAGCCGTCGGTGATGAGTTCCGTCCTACTAACACCAACGAGTGGATGGGAACAACCGTTTGCTACGCGTCGTCACCTCCACTTCTCTCGCCGGCAGACTAGCTTCATCACAGCACGCTCGTCGTGGCAGACAAATCATGGGCTCCACAAGGATTTTCGAACTTTTTTTATTTCCTCCCCCGCGCTTTAGCCGATCCTTCCCGCGCAAGCGCCCACTAGGGAAAATATCGATCCCAAATCCGAGCACTAGCTCTACAAATAAAGCTTGCCATGGCAAGCGGCGGCGGCAACACACAAACACACGCTCATCCTTTAGTTCGCCACAACTACCACCACACCCTTCACCTCATAACCTATAGCTCGCCGCACCCACCAACACACCCATTGCATATGGACCGCGCCTTGAGGGAGGTGGAGGACGGAGGAGTGGACGTGTCCAGCGCGCTGCTGGCCGACATTGTGTTGGTCGCACAACCCACCACTCCCGACGATGACGACTCCAAGTTCAATCAAATGATGAAGATGGCCATAGCCCAGTCCCTCGAGGATTCGCGCTTCGACGCGGACCTCCGCGACCTGGACGAGCGCGAGATCCAACTTGGGTTGGCGCAGTCCGTCGCTTTTGTCGAGGCCCTCGCCGTGAATAGGGATCGACAGCGATTGGTACTACGTGAACGGGAGCAGATTCATCGAAATAGGCTTCAGGAGGAGGAGGGGGAGGACTGCACCCGAAGGCGCCGTCACAGGCTCTTGTATGATTTCGAGACGTAGGAGCAAACAGATGTGGAGGCCATGGTGGCAGGCAAGGAAATGTCGTCGTCCGAGTCAGCAGCACCGTCGAGCGGTTATGGAGCGCATGTGCGTTCCTTGGCCACCGCATTTGGGAACAGTATGGAGATCGTTGACCTAACAAGCTCATCCTCCGCCAGTGGCTCCTACTGAAAGCACGCAGAGAGGATATGCGATGGTAAAACTTTGACGCCCGGTGATCCAGTATAAGCACGGCAGCGCTATATGGATGCACGACGAATAACTTAAGGGTAGTAGCTATAATATGCAGTTCATAATTATCTAGATGTGTGTGTAATAGTTAACGGTTTGTAAATTATTGCTTTTGAGCATGATTGGTGATATTTAATCAATGGCTGGACTTATGTCGTCTATTCTACAGTTATCTGAACCCTCTGTTAGGTAATGTGCTAGGATCAAAGTCACCTTGCATTTATCAAAGAAAATCAAATGGAATTCAAATTCAAACTCAAATGGGAGAAGGAACACCCCCCAGATGAATTAATTGAAATGGCCAGAAATAAAATTGCTCCAAAAATTCCTTTTGTATTTTTGAAAACTCCCATAAATGAGTATGATCACATATCAAGTGATGTGGGACCAACCCCATGCTCATGGATTTTTCAAATATTCAAACAGGACCTTGTAATTAATCAAAAACCCATATTTGATTTAAAGTTCAAATAGTTTGAATTTTAAAAATGTTCAAACTTTACAAGTGGCTAGCCTAGTATATTGAGAAGCCATATAAAAGTTTCAACATTTAATAAAATGCCTAGCTATTTAATTAGAAAAGAAAAAAAAATTACAGAAAAGAAAACAAAAAGAAAATAGAAAAAGGGCCTACCTGTGATTCAGCCCAACTCATCCCCCCATCCAGCCCAGCCCACCCAGCCTTGTCGTCTACCCCCGGGCACGAGCACACAGCTGCGTGACCGGCATGCCGACGCCGGCGGGCAGCAGCTAGCCTGCCTGGCCCCTCCCGAGTCCTCTAACCGCGCCATAACGACGCCCTGGAGACGCCGTGTCCATTCCCCCCTGGGAGCCGTCTCCCCTTTCTCTCCCGCTCGATTCCATCGCCGTCCGAGAGTAGCCGTGGAGCACGTCGTCGTCTTCACGTGGCCACCGTCGATGAGAGGACGCACCGCCAAGTCTATCAGCTCCGCCGTCGTCTACAACCCCACCGTGCAGAAGGAAACGAAGCTAGGCGCCCCGACGAGCTCGCTAGCTTCATCGTATTTTTCTCCGGCCGCCGCGGATCCACCTCGAAATCCGGCAGCTCCAGAGCCTCCCTGCCTCCTTCGACTGCACAGCTGCACTCCCTGCGTCTTGGTGAGAGATTCCCCTAACCTAGCACGGCCTCTCTTGCCCTCTGTCACCGATTGCCATGAGAGCCGAAGCTTCTCGCCGCCGTGGACGTTGTCGGCGAGCTCCCGCTAAGAAATCGAGCACTAGATCTTGTCCATCACGGTCTCCTTGGTGTGCTGCTTCGAACGCGCCCAACCGTGGCTCAAATGGTGCACCACAGCAAGATCTGCACCACGGCCGTGCTGCTGTCGCCGCCTTTGCTCGTCGCCGACGTCCTTCCGGTGAGCCCCCGTGCTGCTCGTCTTTCTCAGATGAAGCGCGCGTGCCTGGGCTCCCGTTTGGTGGTCGGGGCGTGCAAAATGGTGGCCGGAGCCGCCGTCCCGTGCGTCTCCGCCGCGTCTGGACGTCGCCGACGACTAGCCTCCGGCGAGGTGATGTGGCCCGCGTCTGATTAGCACTAATCACCCTGCTAACTACCCCTCTGGGCCACTTACATGTGGGCCCAGGCTGCTAATTAACCCCTGGTTAGTTTAAACTAACCGGGTTTTTCAACCCAGCCACTGACCAGGTGGCCCGACACGTCAGAACCCCCCTCACGCCAGCATGACATCACAGTGACGCAGTAAATGTTTATTTGAATTAAAACAAATCCAGAAAATGGCAGAAAATATGCTAAACTTTGGAAATTCATAGAAAATTCATCCTAACTCCAAATATAGCAAATAATATGTCTAAAATTATTAGAAAAATTCAAGGAATCTGAATATGCAATCTTTTTTCATGTTTGACCAAGTTTGCTTGGGTTAACAGTGGCAACAAGGTATATGGATTCCTTTTAACTTCAAAATGGAGTTTGAACTAGCAATTCATTTGCAATACACTCCTTTTAAATGGAATTCCCTCACACATCAGAAGCATATACATCAAGTTTCAACCTTCAACCATGTGCTTGTGCATTGTATTTGCTTTTCTTACTTGTTTGTTGTTTGTCGAGTAGAAGTGGAACCGGAAGAGGAGCCTGCCCCCTTCGTTGAAGACCCTGAACCTGAACCTCGTCAGCAAGGCAAGAAAACCCCCATTGATCATGTCGAAAAAATCCCAATTTCCTCTCAGTCTCGCTTATGCATTGTTTAGGATGATTATCATGATACGTTTCTACCCCATAGATGAACCCATTCCTTTGCATGACCTATCATTTGTCACAGTAGTAAGCAAACCACAATCCTAGCAAATGTAGGAGTTGATTGATATCATGTGGCCCCTGCAATTGTTACTGCTTATTGCATGCTTAGAGTTTTACAATGTTGATACTGTTATGTGAGTCGGGATGGTAGCAATCATGATGATGATGGTGGAAATGTGTTGGTGAATCTACCCTAATACAAGGTGAACGATGAGAGGCTGTGTACGAGTACACGGTGGGTTGTCTCGTTGAACACGGCCCTAAGTCCAAGTTCTTGTGTGGTGATCCAAGATGAAGAGTACAACCACACATTGGGCTCACTGAACCCTCTCAACCTACTAACTCAACCCTTTCGATGTCCAGATGTCGTAGTAGTTCGGAGTTCTGGTAGGTTTGTGCCCTGTCTGCTAAGTGAGAGAACGGCTCAGCCGAGACTGGCTTATGCACCACACACACATCATCTGGGTCCACTTCGGTAAACCGGCCGGGTTCACGATAGTGGTAGCCAACGCAGGTAGGCGGCTTTCTTGGACTAGATCGGCTATGAGGTAACAGTTCTGGTGAGCATCCTCGCTGACACCCCTTGAATGGTGTCGAGATCAAAGGCGGTAACTGATGGTCATGTGTGTGTAGCGGTACACCCCTGCAGGGTTAACAAAACTATTCGAATAGCCGCGTCCGTGGTAAGGGACTTCTTGGAAAGCTTAGCTTGATTATTAGACAACTTGAACTGGATACTTATAAAACTTGCCAAGATAAGCGTGAGTGCTATGGCGTGCTTCCTCGTGGGGAAGTCGAGGAAGGCACCATAGTGGTGTAATTGGTTGGAGATGTAGTGGACTCGTGTACGCTTCTTACCTCAAGTCTAGTACTCGTAGTTCAGGACTAGCCAAGTCAAATCTGCCACTTCTGCTTATGAACCCCACCCCCCTTTTACCTTGATACATGTGCATGAGTAGTATAGTTCCTACGTAAGTCTTGCTGAGTACGAATTTGTACTCACGTTTTCTTATTCTATGTTTTAGATGAACCCACTGACCCCGAAGGTGGCTTCTTCCTCGAGCTCGACGACTGAAGACCAAGCTAGTGTAGTCCCAGTCAGCAGACTGGTTCCCTCGTGGAGGGTTTTGTGTTTAAATAAGGCTTCTTAAGCCATTTGTTAAGTTTTTCTGTACTCTGACCTACTCTGCTTCCGTTGAATGTTGTAATGTTGGATCGCATGCTTGTGATCTCTGTGTGCACTCTGTGAGAGTTATCAATAAAATGTATACTTTGTAGAGAATTGCAATGATACCTGTTGTTCATACAAGGCATGTGTACTGTGTGTATGTTTATAACGTGCATATCTTTGTATGGGTTTTCGAGACCTTAGTTGTGATCTGGCTGGCGGTCTTTTATACACCAAGAGGCCCTTAGATGTGCGCAGCTTGGGGCATCGCGATGCGATTGCTCGAGACTCTATCTCGTGCACACTTTGTTGTATGATCGAGCCCTCCCTAGACCCCGACTAAGTGATCGGGCTAGAGTAAGTCTATGTAAGAGCTATGAGATAGTCGATAGTATGGTTGAGGCGACTTGTTTGTGAATATGGGAGTTCATCACCCATATCATTTAGACTTGTGTGCGGACGATGAGGACCTATCTCAATTGATCATCTGGCCTGGATGGGATGCCCCTCACGTACGATGCTTTCCGAGAACGTTATGTGCTTGGCCTTGTCTGCTTAGACAAGTGGGTACGGTTCTCGGCTCCCCATATGACTATGTCGTAGCGGGACTTGCATACGCTAACACCGGGTCCCGACAACAATCGATGATAGAATAATATTCTGCAATAATCTTGTACTGCTCAACAAAGCTATCCTGTACTTCTTTCTGCTTTTACTGATGTACTTCTTTTTGAATGAATATGTACTGCCTTTTATTGTACCATAACTTGCCTTATCAGTTCCTTTTCTGTAACATTTTTCCACATGAAGGGAAGGTAATTAGCTTGTTGTTGTAGTCAGGCTAAAGTGTTGTGTTGTATTATTTTTAATTAATTGTTTTAATATTGTTTTGCAATTTTTGTACTTGTTTTGATATTTTTTGAGGTATCTTTATTAATTTGTATTCTGTGAATATTGTTTTTATCTCGATGTCTTTTCGGAATGCTTTGGTTCGTTGCCTTATTTCTTTCAAAATTCAAAAAAGAAACTGGTCAGGACAAGTTAACTCTAGGGGAGACAATTGGTACAACATTTATTTTGTCTGCCTCCCGCTCCGCCCAATCTGTCTCCCTTCCTCTTCTCTCACGCGCGACGCTCCCCACTCTCTCTCCCTCCAGTGCTCCTCGGCGAGGAATCCACCGCACGATCTCCGCCGAGCAACCACTGCTACGAGCAACCGCCGAACGCTGCAATCGCGCGCACGATCCCCCTCCCCCTTATCAAGGTCCGCTGCGTTTTCTCTCTCCTTTCTCCCCCACTCCTGTCCGCGGTGCATGTTGTGTACAACGCTCGTGAGATTCCGCGGCAGATGGCGTGAAGCCGTGTTCGGTATCGCCGCCGCAGCCGCCGTCGCCGCCGCAGTTCTTATTTTGGTCTTCCATTTGCGCCTCTCTTTTCTCTCTAATGCTTGCTCTGCTTCCGCGCAGCCGTGTTCGTCCGTAGTGGAGGGGAAGCGTGGTGGTTTCTTTCTAGGGTTTGCAGATTGGTGAGTTGAAGCGCGCATTCGTCCTGGGAGGCCGATTTGGTTTGCGGAATCACGAGCATGGCGTCTCCACCCAACATCCCCGTTGCCAAAACGGCGCAAGGTTTGCCCCGCAGATGTAGTTTTTGGTTGGGATTGCGCTGTTGGTTTGAATGTAGATTTGTTCATTGTGATTTTAGGGTTGTTTTGTTTGTGGTCAGTGTTATGGTCTCCACTGTTTTGTAGTTTCGTATTGCTCCCCACTATTGTTGTTGAACTTCTCTTGTATAGCACATCTGTACTTCTTTTGCTTGACACTGCTTGTTCATGTGATGTGTTTTTGCTTATGTTGTAGTGTGGTGAGTTCTAGTGTATAGTTAGTATTGTTGTGATTTAGGGTTTAGAAATGGTAACATGCACTTTCTTCTAGACATATGATTTATGTGTTTAAATGTTTTTTGCTTGACACTGCTCATGACAATACTGGTTGACATTGCTCATGAAAATACATTTCTATTTCTTTTCCAGATTGCTTTGTATTTTTCTACAAGAATTGATGTATTAATTTTGTAGTTTCCTTTGTACTTCAGTTGCATATTCTTGTACTGTTTCTCTAGCATTGGTGTTTTCTTGTACTTCTTTCTTGCATTTGTGTGGAACTTCTGTTGTTGTTGTTGTACTGCTCTAGAGCTTTTGTGCAGCGGATACAGTTGACGGTGGTTGGAGCGTGTGAAATTAATTTCTTGCCTTCTGTGATTTTGTTTTGCAGGAGATCTTGTTCGTCGTGCTGAAGATGATATATGAGATATTCTATCTGATATTCTCTTAGATTTTGAAGGAGAAGATGATAGCCGTAATGATCAGGTTGATCAGGCTGCGATTACGCCTGAGGACATTCCTGCTCATAACCAGAGGTCTAAGGCATATAATGATAGGCAACGTCAGCCTCTGAGCAATCCTTCTAGTCCTGTTGCAAGGGGTGAGGATGATATTGGCTCTTTGGAGCTTTCGAAGACGCAGTCACAATCCGTTGATGGTACGGAGGCTGTGACTCATCCTGAGGATGTGGCTGATCAGCTCGAGGCTGAGAAATTAAGGTTGTCAGAGAAAATAGAGGCAGCTTGGAATCGTAGGTCGAAGGCATTGCAAGATGTTTCATCTCAGTGTACGGATATAGTTGTTCATGATGGTGCTTATGATGCCCCCCAGTCCCGTGATCCCTGTAAAATCAAATAGGAAAACTGTGAAGAAGACAAAGAAACCTCCTGATGCACCAGTACACAGAAGCCCACGTGTTGTGCCTAGGCAATCACCTGATGGCGATGGTAAAAAGCAAATTCCTAAAGTTATTCAGAGAGGCAGCTCTGCACATCTTAATCCTGCTGCTGCAAAAAAGGCGAAGGCAGCTAACCAGATTGTGTCCAAGGCAAAGGCACCTGCTGAAAAGAAGAGGAAGGATGTCCTTAAGAGTAAGGAGAAGGTTTTGTCAAAGGGAAAGCAAACTAGAGGTAGCCAAAAGAAGGTACCTCGTGCTACTCGCAAATCTGTGCGTTTCTCAGAGGAGGAGGATTTTGTCTGTGATGAGGGTAATGATGCTGATGAAGAAGGCGACGATGCTGAACCTTATGTTTCTGAAGAGGGTTCAGATTCTGGAGATGACATCGGAAAGGTGTATTTTTATTTACTTAGATTTTGTTAAGTTTTCCTGCATATTTTATTTATGTACTTTCCTCTGATGTTATTCTTGAGCTGCCAATTGTGTATTTACTGTACTGCTTATATACTCCATTTAATATTCCCAGTATAGCTTTATTTGTACTTCCCCTTTTTCTGTATAATTATTATCATCTTTATTTATTTGAGTTCTTTAAAAAAAAATTCAGTATGGATTTGTGAAGAGGCCTTGCAAGAGGAAGAGAGGCGAGGAAGGTGCGCCTAGCAGCATAGTTGAAAAGGTGGCGAAAAAGCGCTTCAACACAATGGTTAGGTGCTCTTTGAAGGAGGTAGCTCTTTGTGTTGCGTTGTTGAAGTAACGTCACATGAATTTTCTTGATACTGCTGAGCTTGGTCATATCAAGGATTTCAAGATCAAATCCAACATTAATCACCGCCTTGGTTGTTTCCTGATGTATAATATTGATCCTAGGACCATGATCCTTGATCTTGGTGGCAATAAAGTTCTGGAGATCAATGCAGATGTAATTGAGAAGCTGTTTGCACTACCTAATGGTGGCGACTCTCTTCCATGGCCTTCGAAGGATTATGGTGCCGCTTTGGTGAACTTAAAGGATGAGCTTGGGGTTCCAAGGAACAAAGATATAAAAACTGATGAGCTTCGGAATATTCTTGCGCAGCTTGTCGATGATCCTTATAGGGATGGCCTTGCTCTGAAGGTGTTTGGTCTGATTTTGTACAACAAGTTTTTCTGCCCAGGGTATTCTCTGTGCGTCAAGAAGGAGGCGACAATGGTTAAAGACTTCGACATTGTCAAGTTGAAAAACATGCAGATTTGTCAGCTGTTCTTTGATGAGCCGAGACTTGCTGTTGAAGCCTGGCAGAATGCAGGTGCAGATTGGAGACCTCTTCCTGGTTGTGTTATCGCACCCATTCTAGCATACATGGACTGTCTAGACCACCGCTCCATGGACCGTAAGCATAAGAGGCTCCCCCGCGCCATGTATATGGATCCTAAGAATCTTATAAAACTTGCCAACTTGGATATCGTGAAGAAAGGCGGTCCGGACCCTAGATCTTGGATCTTTGGCAAGTTGCCGGTGAGTTATGTAGTTCCAGCCTTTTGTAATGCAATTCTTTAGTTGTCAATAATATATTTTGGTGCTGCCCTGTTTTTTTAAGTTACTAATTAATCTTATGTGATGTTTGGGAGGTTGGTGTTGGGGTTAGAGGGGAGGGGGGGGGGGGTTGGGGGGTCTCCCCTCCCCCATATTTGGTTAACAAAATAGAATAGATAAATATGGAGACCACATACCACTCACACACATAGTTATTATGTATGCATCTGTTTGTACTGCTTTTGCATATATATATTGTGTACTGCTTTAACATTCATCTCTGTACTTCTTTTTCATAAATCTTTTGTACTTCTTTCTTCTATTGTTAGGTTATTAAGTTAGTAATTAATCTTATGTGATGTTTGGGAGGTTGGTGTTGGGGTTAGAGGGGAGGGGGGGTTGGGGGGGTCTCCCCCCCCCCATATTTGGTTAACAAAAATAGAATAGATAAATATTGAGACCACATCCCACTCAAACACATAGTTATTATGTATGCATCTGTTTGTACTGCTTTTGCATGTATTTTTTGTACTTCTTTAACATTCATCTCTGTACTTCTTGTTCATAAATCTTTTTGTACTTCTTTTTTCTATTGTTAGGTTATTAAACTTTTTATCTTATTTAACTGTTTGTTTATTAGTGTATTATTTGTTGTATAAAATTTTACTCCATTTTTTTGTAGTGGAAAGGGCACAATGACATTGTTTATTTTGATGAAAGATCTAAAGTGATTGCCAACACTTCTTGTGTGTATCCCAAGAAGAGGAAGTTCGAACCATCCTCAGGAACTGTTCACGCTAGTAGGCGTATGTCTGCAGGAATCATCAGTGCAGCAGGTGTTTCACCTCAAGGAGTTGGTGGTACTATGTTTGATTCCACTTTCAAAGAGCTTGATGATGCAATAGCAAAGGCAGTTCAATTGTCTCTTCAGCTGCCTACCATAAGCACACGTCTGAGCAACACCGCTGGAGTTTTGCCCCCCTAAGCTTGCATTTAATGAAGATGCTCACAGGATTGTGTTGAATGCTGCGGTTGCCAATCTTGATTACTTGGAGAAATCCTTATACCAGATCCAGGATGGTTTTGTAATGTACAAGACCATGCATAACGGTCGCTGCAAGCCTTTCGAAGAGCATGCACAAAAGTATCTCACAGAGATTCTCAAGGGAGACGCGCCTGCTTCCAGCGGAGATGCTGCTGCCGCTGCTGCTGCTGCCGGAGTGCATACATTTGCTGGTGGGGAAGGGGAAGACAATGATACTACCGTACCTCATGTTGATAAGGTGTGCTATCTTTTGTAAAAGTTTGTTGTTGTTTTGTTATTATCTCTTAATTCTGTGTTTTGTGTTAGGCGAGTACTGATGGGCCCAATCTATTTCAAATTTGCGCCCCTGAGGATCATGGGGCGCCCAGGGTTTCGACGCCAGAAGATCGGTATGAGGAGGCAGATGTTCAACTTACTATCGATGTGGGAGATGTGAAGATACCAGAAGGTTGTGTTGCTGAAGCTGCACATGAAGATCCAGTTGAAATTGCCGCTGGTCGTAGTGATTCTGCTACAGTCACAGCTGCTGTTGAGAATACATCCTCTGCTGTTGATGCCGGCATTGAGTCCGAAGATGTTCTTGTATCGGATGCACAAGAGATCCCACATGTTGATGTGCCGGATCTTGTAGCTAAAGTTGTGCCAACTTCTGCAGACCAAGAAGACATAGGCAAGAACCAATAATGTCCACACCGATCTCTACGCTTTACACTTTTGCTGTTGCGATGATCTTGAAGTGTGTGATGTATGTTTATGGGAACTGGGTTTCTTTTGTGGAAAAAATGTACAATATGTGGTTTTGGAAACATTTTATGAAACTTGTAATGTAATTATATCTGTGTAATCGATGTTGTGCTTTGTGTTCTGATGCCTTTTTGCGCTTATTGTACTGCTTTTTAGTGTTGTACTTCTTGTTAGCTACAGTAGCTCAAGATGTGTACTGCTTGTTATCTACAGTAGCTGAACTTTTCTTTTTGTCATCAGGTTCTGTACTTCTCTTATAGTTGCTTATGTACTTCCTCAACATTATGTCATGATATAGATCTGTACTGCTTGCTATCTACAGTAGCTGAACTTTTCTTTATGTCATCCGGTTCAGTACTTCTCTTATAGTTGTTTACGTACTTCCTCAACATGTATATGTTGTACTTCTTTTAATGTCCTGCTTTTTCTGCAGGTGCTGATGATTTTGATGATTTGACACATGATGAGGTTAACATTCCTGATTCTGTTGAAAGGTTTTACAATGCAGTTACTCCTATTGAAGAAAAGGACAAAATTGCGTGTGTTTTGTATTCTTATTACCTTTTTTGTATCTTTTTTCATGCTTTATAATTTTTTTATTTGACCTGTGTCCTTCTGATTATTATGTGGTATATATTAATTTTCAGTGGAGAAATTCTGTTTGAAAACAACTATTGCAAAGCTACTGTATTGGAAATTACTAGAGCGTTTCGTCCTGGTGGCATGCTTGGCTCCGAAGCAGCGTCTGTTGGGATCTACATCTTATCATAGAGGTACAAAGAATCTGAAAAGTTGGTTGTGCCCTACTGGATCACTGTAAGTTTTGTTTCTTGTATTTTAATATTTGGCTATCTTTTATTGCTTGCTCATTCCTTTTGTTACTGATCTTTTTTGTTTATGCTTGCTTATTTTATATTTTTGTGCAGACTAAGTTGTACCGTGGAGATATATCTGCTCCTGTGATTAAATGGTTTTCAAATAGAGTCGGAGATGACCGTATTGACAAGAAGGATATTATGAGTAAATTATAAATCTGGTCAGCCTTGTGTGAGTGGATTCATTGTTTTTTCTACTGACTTTTTGTTATTTTGCTTCTGCTTTATCTGTTTCACAGATTGTTTTCCCAATGTTAGATCCGCCTCCTCCCAAAAGGCATCCAGCTGAGTCAGCTGGTATTGGTCACTGGGTGACCATCAGCTTAGACATGAAAAGACGGTGCTTCCAGTACATTGATTCTGTGTACGGCAAGGATGACCAGGATGGGTGGACCATTTTCCTGAAAATGGTGAAGAATGTTAAGATTCTCTGGACGACTGTTAGCAATAAAATGGATATCCATCTCAAACCTGCTAGTATCGACAGTTTTGAGACCAGATATATGAGCACAGAGAAACAAGAAGATGGGTGAGACATGTGCACATTTTGTCTTTTCATACACCTTTTGCGATATGGATAACACTTTTTCAGTTGACTCATATTAGTTTTTCTACATTTGTTGTGTATGAAGGTGTTCTTGTGGGTTTTTCATGCTCCCGACTGTTCAGTCATGGAATGGTAAAGAACTTATGAACTTTGCACATGCTGCCATCGCCAACATGAAGAAGACCATGCTTTATAGTTGGGCAATGTCTGGTCATTTCAATACTGATTTTAACAAGTTGTTCGGCTATCATCCAGGTTAGTTTGTACTAGTTTGTTTTTTGGTCTGATCATTATGTTATATAAAATTATTACCTACACTCCCAGTTGCATCATTATTGTACTTCTTATAGCCGTTATATAGCCCTCATATCAACAATGTTATCTGTACTTCTTTTGCTAGTTGTTATGCAATTTTTGTGCTAGATCACTTTTCTTTTTTGGTTTCACATGTCACTCATGATATTTTGTACTTCATTTTTTTATTTTTCCAAAGTTACATGTTTTTTTGTTTTAAATTTTTGTCTTCTTCAATTTAACGTAGGTGAATGTATGAACGTTGGGGATGAAACCTTTTCCCTGTTTGAGACCCAAATGGTTAAGACTTCTCATGAAGTTATTACTATTAGTAGCCAAGAAGATGTCGAGGTTCTAAAAGAGAAGCCCGTCGTTACGAAAACACCGTCCAACAAGAAGAAGCCGGCTATAGAGTCTGATTCAGATTTCGAGAAGCTTGCTGTTGGACATGAATCTACTGATACCGATGACTTTGCCAGTCAAATAATAACCACAAGGTCTGGCAGGCTGGCTCATGGTAATCAGGGGATAAACTTTCCTCCCAAGAAGAAGAAGAAATCCCCTGGGATTGAATCTGCGAATTTACTGTCCAATGAGCGTGCGCCAAAGAAAGCAAAGAACTGGAGTCAGCCTGTTGAGCAGCTAAGGCCCGTCGAGTACACTAATATCAAGAATGCTAGGCTTTTGAAGGATTTCATGCTAAGCAAGCATGCAACTGAGAAGTATAAAGAGTGCTTTCTTCTTCATCTTTCTAGTTTTGCTAGTTTTTTAGATTTCTAGTAGTACTGCCACTTTTTCCAATTCTCTTTTGAACATGCTTCTTGCTCAGCTATTCATGTGCTTCTCAATAGTATATTTTTATTCTTCGTATTTTTAATCTTCCTTTTTTCTGCAATGTTTTTTGTGCTTCAAAAGCAAGTACCCTACTTGGTTAGATAAGTTTTGTTATGAAATTTCATAGTGGTTCAAGTACTTCACAAAGCTTTATTCTTGTACTTCTTGAGTTTGTATTTATGTACTCCCCTGTTTCCAACCTAAGTACTGCCATATATTGCTTGAAATGTACTCCCTTCATTAGCATCTTCAGAATTTTTTATGTAATTATTTTAATAGCATATATTAATTTAATGTATTTATCTTCCTTTTTGCCAACTGTAGAACAACTTTTGCTAGGTTCGTTCATGGTGTTGATGACACTGGTTTTGAGGTTGAGACAACTTTCACCGGTGAAGATTTCGTAAGGAATTTTGCCTCTTATGGGAAGCTCGAAGGCGAGATGACGGACTTTGTCATTTCTAGCTTTAATTCTGATGCAACCATGAGTCAAGTTTTTGCTTCTGGGAAGTGTGTACTTTTGAGCTCGTACTTCATTGCGGTAATGTTTTTGATTCTATTATCAAGTTTATCTTAATTTATGTGTTTTGTTATTGGTCTTTTGTATTGGTTGTGCACCCTGTATTTTCTGATCTTAAAGTCCTCCCCTTTGATGTGTAGTATGTTCTTGGAATGGATAATTTTACGGGCACAAAGAAGTTTGATCTCGAGGCAGGAGTTAGGTCGTTCCACAATTTGGTCAAGCCTTCACAGAATCTTTTGTTGGCAGACTTGGTTAGTATAGTTTGTTAATTTTTTCATTTAGGTGTTAGAATCTTCCGTTTTCTGTTGCTTTTTGCAGTGTAAATAGTTGTTTGTTCTGGCACTACTTCTTACACATCCGGTTGTTATTTTCTAAAACAAATCTTGCTCCCCAACTGCAAACATGTTGGCAGTTCAAGGACTTTCCACCATTCCCTTTATGTTTTGAACAAATACCGTAAGACCTTTGATGTTGTGGAGTCATTCAATTGGCCGACAAGAAGCATCACTCAAATAACCATGAGGGAGTTCCACAAATCTGATGTAAAAGAAGTTGTGAGTTTATGTTGTTTTACTTTTTGATTTATTATTTTTTTCTTTTTCCATTTTTGAGATTTTAGTAAACATCTCATCACACTTCAAGTTTTGAATTCACCTCTGTTTTAACAGGGCAAAAGGTTTGATGCTGTTATGCAAGCTGTTTATGGCAAGGAAGTGTGCAAGAAGAGCAATCTACCATGCTGGAGCAAGATTGCAGATAAACCCCACTACTTGTTGCCTGCGCATCAGGGAGTTAACGAGTGTGGTATCTATTGCCTCAAGTTTGCGTGCATGTTAGATGGTGATCGATGCGTTGAGCACATCAAGAACTATGATGTTTGTCCCTGCAGACTACCCAATTTTTAGTTTTATGAAGTGAAAAATAGTTTCTTCATATTGTTTTGTTGTCGCTCAGTGTGCTCACATTTTTATTTTTGTCGCAGGAACGTTCTGAGGAATGGAAGGCTGAGTACATGTTCAGAATTCTTTTCCATGAGGATAAAAAGGATCCTCTTGAGGACCTTCCGGAGGAAATCCAGTGCCTCTCCCCAACTTCTACGTTTTCAACACAGGGTGAAGAACTGTTGCTGAGGCCGAGGCCCTCCCGGTGAGGCCGAGGCAGGAACGAGCCGTAGAAGGCGACGAAGAACTTCCTCGGTCCCCTCCTCCATAACAAGTTGAATCTCTCTATTATATTTAACAAAAATATTTGACAGTAAAAAACTGGTGCTATTATGGAGGAGGGGACTGAGCGCTCGCCGTAGGCCCTCCCGGTGAGGCCGAGGCAGGAACGAGCCGTAGAAGGCGACGAAGGGGCGTGCCTCGACGTCGCATTTGGAGGCGAGTCCGTCACACCAGAGCCTCACCATCTATCTTAGGGGTGTGGGGGTGGTGTGGTTAGGCACCATTTTATATATGTTTCTAGAAGGAAAGGAAAACAGAAGTGATACAGAAACTCGTTTACTATATGCCCATATGCGTTAGCGCGAGGCCGAGCCGGGGGGGCCTACGGCGATCGCTAGCGAGGCGTAGTCCCACCCGGTGAGGCCGAGGCAGGAACGAGCCGTAGCAGGCGACGACGCGGCGTGCCGCGACGTCGCATGTGGAGACGAGTCCGCCACACTAGAGCCTCACCATCTATCTTAGGGGTGTGGGGGTAGTGTGGTTAGGCACCATTTTATATATGTTTCTAGAAGAAAAGGAAAACAAAAGTGATACAGAAACAAGCTTACTATACGCGAAGTCGAGGCGGACGTCGTTGCCGAAGCGACGACGAACGCCGAGACGAGCCCTGACAGCAGAGCATCAACATCTATTCTTAGGGGGTGTAGTACAAGTCATTGGCGTACTGCCTTGATTTTTTTAAAGTACTTTATTTTTCAAAATTATAGAACTGATGTCATATTAGTAACTTTGCTCCCCTCAGAATTATGTTTGTACTTCTTGTTCTTTGTACACTGTACTTCTTTTTATCTTCCCATTTTTTTAATATAAAACTTGGAAAGTCTGTTATGGGTTGTACAGAATCAGATGATTTTTCAATGTCATTGTCTTTGTGTATATAACAGTCATGACTCACATTACCATATAACCTTACAGCAATATATCAAGTAAATTGTGCTCATCCAGCCAAATCAGCATTGTTTTAAGTCTCAAATTGTTTGCACAAAGTAGTTGTAGTATATATCATCTATGTTCTGAGAGGAACATATAACACATGCAGCAATATGACAATTAAATATATTACACAAGAAAATCAACATTGCTTTAATCTAGAGCTACTCCTTGTTGGTGCTTGTTTTGGTGCTTGCTTTTTTCTGTTCCTGCTGGTTGTGCTGGTGTTATTGTTGTTGTATCTTGCCTTTTTTTTGCGTGGGGGAGGTGGTGTTCGTTTTTCGTCTTCGGTGTCCTCTTCATCCATATCTTTGTCTTCATCATCATGAGATTCTTCTTCCTCTTCTTGTCCTTCCTTATCATCGTCTTCATCATCATCATATTCTTCTTCTTCTTCTTCATCTTCATCTGCTGTAGTGGACATATTATTGTTCTTCTTAGACTTCTGATTTATTTTCTTTGCTATCGCCAAAGCATCTTTGATCACTGGACAGCTGAGAATGTTGTGCCCTGGCCCTATTTGCTTCCATCCCTTGCATATCATTTTGCTTTTTTTAGTCAGTTGTTTCTTTTCATTTTTGGGAATTTTTATTCGACACGACCTAGCATTGTGCCCTGACCCAATCTCCCCGCAAATACCACATTTCCTCTTCCCTGTCCCAGATCTCTCATCTTTTTCTAGGTCTGGTTCTTCTTGCTTCATTTTCTTTCCAGCCGCCGACGGTCTTGATTCAGTTGTGTTCTTATACCTGTTTCCCTTAGTTTTTGATATGGGTGGAGGTAAGATAGCCTTAGTAACAGATTGAGCGTTGCATCCAGTACTAGGCAGGTCATCATTGTCATGCGATGTTCTTGGCATCTCCGTTGATAAGTCAAGCTCAAACTGGTTCATATCTGGGGGAGTGCATGCATCATCATCATCATCAGCTGTTGTTGATGACCCCACTGCTTCAACCGTGTCTAACACTTCTAGCAGGCCAGCTTTTGTTGTTACGTGCTGGTCGTCTTACTTGCCTCCTGTTCTCACAACTTTCAAAGCTATTTGGAGAAGCTCATTTTGTTGATGCAGGAACGACGACCTGTCAAATGATTCAGTCTTGTAGTCTCTCCTGTCAAATGTTTCCCTTGCCTATGCTCTCGTAGTGTACCTCTTTAGGATGTATTTATCTGGCACGCTCTTCAATCTCAGGTATTCAAGCATTGCAATTATGTGCACGCAGAACAGACCTAGGAGCAGGTAGTAAAGTCACATTTAGTATTTGGAATTGGACGTGTGAAAAATATTTTTGTTCTATGGTTGCTGTCTATATGTACCTGTATGCTCAAAAATCTTGCACTCGCAACTGTATTCCTCTGTCTCAGTGTTTGCAATAACTTTGAACTCATGGTTTGACCATGAGAACGTATCCGTTGGCTCATGATAGGTCACCAGATAATTATGTTTGTCAACTGTAGGATCCTAGCTTGTTTTTATGCGGAAGAGTGTGCTCTTTTTATGTTTTCTTCTGAACTCGGTGAATACGGATTTTGTATAATGCTCACTGAACTGCTTCTCAAAACCGTAATGAGTTCTTGTGTTTGGTTCTGTCTGTAAAATATTTTAAACAAGTATGTCAGTATGATTTGTATGCAAATATCTATTGCAAGAAGTTGTTGTACTTCTGTAAACTATAATCGATGTACTTCTCCTATGTATTACTTATGTACTTCTCCCAAAACTGAAATTTATCACTTCTCTTTATAAAGACAAGAGATTCTTGAAATTTGATATCTTACCATTGATGCCAATGTCTGTGCATTCTCAACTTGCCTCCTGGAAAATATGCAGTTGTTTACTTGCTCAGCAAATCGGTGCAGGTTTTGGTCCTGTTTGACAAACCCTTTCTTGAGTATATAGTTCATACTTTCGCTGCATTGATTTGAAGTCATCCTTGCACAGAAAACCTCCTTGAAGTAAGCCGATATCCATTCCTTCCGGTCTGCCCACATGTGCAGAATCATGTGATCATCATGAAGCTTGTATTTATCAATGAGCTGGTGCAAGCTGCCTCAAATTCAGTTGGCATCAGGGGCCAATTTATGATTGCCTCAAACTCAGCCTTGAAAGTGTTGTGCAACTTGTACAAGTATGAAATGTGTGAGGTGTACTTGTTTGTTATATGCCATCTTCAAAACTTGTGTAGGGACCTTGTGAAAACTTGTTTGATTGCAGGGGTCATCGAAGGGCACTGGTCTGATTAGAAAATGCAAGGGGTAGGGTTAGGGTTAGCAATTTAGAACTTCTTCTAATGCTATGTATGTATGGCTTGTATAGTAAAACTAGAACTTATTTTTGCATAGTGTTCCTGAACTTTTGGTATTTCAAATTAAATACTTATAAACTGCTTACATAGTTATTTCATATAAAAAATAGCTTTTAGGTAAACTAACAAAAATTTCAGTCTATATGTTCACCATATATATAAATTGGAATGTGTTGTACCTGTTAAAAATATTGTAGGTTGCTTCCCATTGTTGCACGCCAAGAAGGTTCTGAATAGCCAAGCAAAGGATTCTTCACATTCATCCCTTACAAGGGCACACGCGAATATTGTTGACTGCAGATGATTGTTTACTCCCACAAATACTCCCAGAGGCATAAGGTACTGATTTGTCTTATAAGTGGTGTCAAATGTCATCGCATCACCAAAATCTTTGTACGCGCCCCTGCAGCTTGCATTAGCCCAGAAGATGTTCTTTATGCGACCAAACTCATCAATCTGGAAGTCGAAGAAGAATTCACTATTTACTGCTTTCATCTCAGCAAAGAATCCCAACGGCTTCTTGACGTCGTCGATGCTATCTTCCTTAGAGTTAAGCAGCTTCCTGCATTTTTCCATAACACACAAGGTTGTACACTGGTCAGTAGCATGTTTTTTTGAAGCTTGTGATGGTTATGAAATCACAAGCTGAAAAGATAGTGTATATCATTTTTTGTTGTTACCTGTTGATTAAATCGCGGCCATGCAACGCCAAGAACTGACCGCCACCGAGGGATCCATATAGGATTGACATAATGGTATGGTGCGGAACATTCTGGAACTAGAGGAACTTTACATAATCCAATATAGTGGGGTCAAATGACTTGTGGGAATGAAGAAACACAAGCATGCTAGGTCTCTGTATGAGTTGGTGGTTGTGCTCAAAATTGATGTCAACAATGACTACTGTATCATCGTGCTCATTCCCCTTTAATCGCAGCTTCGCCTTGCATCCACATCGCTTTGTCGTCTTGTCCCGCTGACGCTCAGCTTCAGAAACAGAGCTCGCGTGCTTCCCTTCACGTGTGCAGTACACGTATCTATTGAAACCACTCTTTTGTCCAATTCTTGTTCCAAAGCCAGCGTGCCTGGCGTATCTATTGTAGAACACTTTGCCGGCATCGAAGTCCTTGAACAACATCCCCATCTTTGGTATAAGGTAATTTGGGAGGTCAGATTTCTGCAAAATAAATCCAAAATGTAGATGAAGATGCCTAATAAGTGAGTTCCATACAAAACAAATACATATAATTGTACTGCTTTGAAAGGACACTCTTGTGCTGCCATGTAACACTATTCTTGTACTGCTTATGACACCTTCAGTAATAAATGTTTTATTGTTCCAATCAACTGCACAGTGCCGGCGTGACAAACGTGCCGACCATGTGCCAATACATCACTGAGCAGATGATTGGAACAACCATTTGCTTGTGTTCCCGCACTCCGTGTGTTTTTATGATCCTTATACAAAAAGCACACTGTACAGATGCAATCATTTATTATTTTTACATAGTACTGCTTCCATTTTACATGAGTTACTACTTCTACAAGTAAAAATGTACTGTTGTCCAACTATGTTTGTACTGCTTTTGTAAACAAGAGGTAGTGGGACTATGATAATGTAGTAATAACATCTGTTTATTATACTCACATGGATATACGTCCGATTCTCCTCCAGAGTTATGCGGTCTTCAGGTTGTATTGGACAAGGAGTTGTAACCACTGATTTGTGCAGCAGCGGGTCACGTTCCGTGTGCACTGGCAATTTCTTTGACGTATTGTTGCGCACTGGTTGCTTCTTTGAAGTTGACGAAGGTGGACGTGGAGGCAGCATACGGTCACCCACACCTGGCTGCTTACGACTCGGAGGATGCAAAGTTGTTACTACAGGATCAATTTTAGGGCGGCAATGTGTGGCGTTTCCAGCTGTGTCGCAAGCCGCATGTATTTTATGCATGTTGAGCGTACTTGTATCAGCATCCACTGGCTCCACATCCACATATGGTGGATGTAAAGCCCCAATCTCATGTATTTTTGTTCGACTACGCTGCATACCTGAAACCTCACGCACAATACGCTCAATACGTGGTGGCACTTGTGGCCCAACACATTTTCTTGTATGGCCAGCTTTCGGCAATAGTGTTGATTGCTTATTGGCTTCTCGCGGTAGTGCTCAAGAGCCAGCGGTACCCTCTCAACCCGCATCCGCAAAATGGCGAACACCCGAGCACGCACCCTATCCATCCAGAAAGGATTGTTTCTTATTGGCTTCTCGCCCTTCGTTGGTTACCCCAAGTGAAGGTTTGAGATGCAGTGCAGCAGCAGTTTTCCCTCGGTGAAGATACCAAGGTTTTTCTCCAGTAGGACTCCAGAGATGATACGTAGGTGTCAGCGGCGCAACTGACGCGGACCTGCACACAAACACAGATAACTTTGTTCCCAACGAAGTTCAGAGAGGTTGTCAATCTCTCCGGTCTTGTTGTTCACAAATGATAAAACGGAAGGGATAATGATAGCAACTTGAAAGTAAATGCAGAAAAGTAAATATAGCTTGGAATCAGTAATGAGGATATGGACCGGGATACGTGATGTTCACTAGTGATGTCTCTCTCCCAAAAGACGATAAAACTGCTATGCGAGGTAAACAAATTACAGAAGGGCAATTGACAGGATTATGAACGCACCGCAATGCTAACTATGCTACAAAAGAAAGGAAGAGGTTCAAAAGCACGGGCAGTACGCCAAAATAAGTAGACCGAAATCCATCTGCATCTACTACTAATCATCCACCTTGAGATATCTATCCAGAACATCTCGCCGGTATTAAGTTGCGAGCCCCACCCAAAGTGTAAACCCAAAGCAACAGACAACTGCATTAAAAAGAACTCTGCGTAAAGTAAACAATCCTTGTAACCGCGGTTACAAGCACCGTTGTTTTCCCCCTTGTGGCAACATCACATCCCCTAGACTCATGTTTCCGTCACTCAAGCGTGTCATCGGGGGGCATGAACCCACAATCTAGCACAACGGTCCCTCTTGGAGTCACTACCTACTACTTGGCCAAAGCAATAAACAGCAACGGAGAACATGCAAGAATTACTTAGGAACAAAAATATAAGAGATAAAAACCAAATATATTACTCTATCACAATCTGAACATAATCTCATAATCCATCAGATCCCTCCAAACTCAACATAGCAACAGCAGAAATATTACAAAGGTGCCTCGATCATGTAGGGCAGCTCACGAGGTCTAAACAATGAAGATCAAAGAGGGGAGGAGAACATCACATAGCTACTAATCACGGACCCATGGTCCAAGGAAAACTACTCACGAGACATCCGGGGAGCATCCATGATGGAGAGGAGACTCCTTGAGGTCAATCCTCCCTCCAGTAGGGTGCCGGGAAGAGGTCTTCTGGTGCTCCCGATCTTGGAAGCGCGGCGGCGGCGGAACAGAGGCGAGTTCGCGGAATAGGGTTCTTCTTCTGGAGTTTTCCCGTGACGTAGATTAAATAGGCGAAGGGGGGCAGCCAGAGGTGGACCAGGGGCCCCATGCGCCCCCCTGGCGCGTCCAGGGGTGGGGCCGCGCCGGGTGGCCGCCTGGGCCCCCCTGGCTCCCCTCTGGCCCCTCCCGGGCTCTTCTCGAAGCTTCCGTCATGCTGATTTTTTATCTGAATTTTCCCGAATTTTTCTGGCACTTTTTATATGGGGGAAAACTGAAATAGAAAAACAGCAGAAAACAGGAACTGGCACTGGGGTGCACTGAGTTAATAGGTTAGTCCAAATATGATCAAAAGTGTATGAAAGTGTATCTAGATCATAGAAATATCACACTAAACATGCATGGAGCAAGCAGAAATTATAGACACATTTTGGACGTATCATTGATCCAGAGAAAACAAAACTGCTTGGAGGTTGCGGTGACGGCTCCATGCCGCTAGGATCAGGTGAATATCCGGTGACATAAAAATTTGGCGAGTCTTCCATTATGCACCTCAGAGGCACTGCATTCGTCACAAGTGGAGTAGCATCCAATGGAAAACCAGAATCATCAGCCTGAAAGTGGTCAGAAAATTGATGAGGAATTGTTAGATTTTCTCATGTCTGTACTACTTCTTTACCTTATCTTTGTACTTCTTTGAAATCAAAACCTATACTTATTTTTTCTGTTAACTATGAGCATTAATATAGTGATTTGTAAATTTGTACTTCCTCTCATAGATATTGATGTAATTCTTCAAAAAATGTAATAGGTACCCAGAATCCAAAATCAAGAGATAATGAATATAGTGAAACAAAACCAAGAGTTGCACCGCATTTTTCTTTTGCTGGACGACTTCACCTCAGTTGCAGCATAGGGATCGACGTTGTCCTTTGTAACAACAGGTGTAATAGCAGTTGAGTTAGTTGCTCGCAGTTGAGTCAAACTTTGCTTAAATCTTGGAGACATTCTCGTCTTCTTCATTTCATTGGCAAATTTTCTTGACCAAGTAGGAACTTTTGCTGCACGGGGTGGCATGATATCTCACACCGCTTCATCGAAACGACAAACAAATTATCAGAGCTCATCTAAATTTCCTTCCGGTCATGTATGATTCTGAATTGTGATGTTTATGGTGATCAACCAGTAATGGGCTCGTGGAATTTCAATGTAGTTATGTTTTCAATCTGAAGATTGAAATTAATCAGAACTAAAATTTCAGTGACACGTTAAAGCACACGGTTCGTGTTCTACAACCGTTTGCTTGACCTATACCCTACAAAATTCGACCGTGCGTTCTGATTGGCCATAACGCAGCACCACGGATCGCAGCCCTGCACCGTCCAATGCACATTGATCGAACGGTCGACAATGAACCAACATCATGCTTCTGCAGTTCCGGTGGATATTGTATTTAAGTCTTTTTTTGGCTTCTAAGTGCAAAAAAAAGTTTAAAAATATCAAAATAACAAGGAATGCGTCCAAATTCGAAGAAATATCACGTATAGACGCGTGGCAGCTATAAAAAAACAACCACAATCGATGAAGTATCGATAAAATCTACTTGTAACCCGAACATTTTACGACTTGTTCCATACATATCAAAACCATGGTCCTTCATGTGAGATGTCCCCGTCTGCAAGGCGATCGCATGATAGCCTTTCTCAAAATGTCTGAAATTCTTACCACATCATAGTTTTACCTTCTCCTGGCACCACGCAAAGTCTCGTGTATTTACAAGTGATTCTCAATTTTTTTGATTTTTTTGTAATTTAAAAACCGCCCAACTCAATGTTTCACGATGGAAAGACGTGACTAAGGTGCAGCAAGTTCACTCCAATCCCATATTGTGTGCTCCAAGTTAACCCGAGAGCACATACATGATATTTCAGCACACATTTGGTCAAATTTCGTTGCACTCATAGTACAAATGAAAATAAATTCATATCGAGTGCACATGAAGCTGACTTAGCACCATATATCAAACGGAAGATGAAAATGACAAAAACAATTCATAGATCCAGTGTAAAATAAACCAATAGCAACTGTCTAACCTACACTTAATGACTTACATGTATCAAACACGTCCGGTTAGATGACAAAATTTCGGTGACACGATAAAGAACAATTCGTGTTGTACAATCTTTTGCTTAATCTATACCCTGGGAAATTCGTCGTTGCATTCTGATTGGCCAGAACACAGCACCATGGATCGCACGCCCTGCATCGTCCAATGCGCATGGATCGAACGGTCACCAATGAACCAACATCATGCTACTGCAGTTCCGGTGGATATTGTATTCAACTCTTTTTTCCGGCTTGTAAGCGCAGAAAAAGTTTAAAAATACCAAAATAAAAAGGAATGCGTCCAAATTCGAAGGCATATCACGTAGAGACTGGTGGCAGTTGTGAATTTTTTTAATCACAATCGACGAAGTAACGATACAATCTACTTGTAACCCGAACATTTCACCACTCGTTCCATAATATCAAAACCATGGTCCTTCATATGAGATCCCCCCATTTGCAAGGAGATCCATGATAGCCTTACTGAAAATGTCTAAATTTTTTGCCACATCATGGTTTTACCTTCTCACGGCGCCACGCAAAGTCTAGTGTATTTTCGAACGATTCTCAATTTTTTTGATTTTTTTATAATTTAAAAACCACTGAACTCAATGTTTGACGATCGAAAGACGTGACCGAGGTCCAGCAATTTCACTCCAATACCATGTTGTGTTCTGCAAGTTAACCCAAGAGCACATACATGATATTTTAGCCCACATTTTGTAAAATTTCGTTCCACTCATAGTTCAGATGCAAATAAATTCATATCGACTGCACATAAAAATGCCTTAGCACCATATATCAAACAGAGGATGAAAATTACTAAAAATCATAGCTCCAGTGTAAACTAAACCCATAGCAACTTTCGAATCTACACTTAATGACTTACATGTATCAAACACGTTCGGTTAGATAAAAAAATTGGTGACTCGGTAAAGCACAGGTTCGTGTTCTACAACCGTTTGCTTAACTTATGCCCTGCGAAATTTTCCGTTGTGTTCTGACTGGCCAGAACACAACACCACGGATCGCCCGCCATGCACCGTCCAATGCGCACGGATCAAACGGTCGCCAATGAACCAACATCATGCTCCTGCAGTTCCGGTGGATATTGTATTTAATTATTTTTTTCCGGTTTGTAAGTGCCAAAAATAGTTTATAAATACCAAAATAACAAGGAATGCGTCCAAATCGAAGTCATATCACGTATAGACGCGTGGCAACTGTGAAAAAAAAAATCAACCAAAATCGACGAAGTAACGATCCACTCGACTTGTAACCCGAACATTTCACCACTCGTTCCATACATATCGAAACCATGGTCCTTCATGTGAGACTCCCCCGTTTGCAAGGCGATCGCATGATAGCCTTTCTCAAAATGTTTGAAATTTTTACCATATCATGGTTTTACCTTCTCACGACACCACACAAATTCTCGTGTATTTACGAGCGATTATCTTTATTTTTATTTTTTTGACATTTAAAAACCACCGAACTCAATGTTTCACGATCGAAAGACGTGACCGAGGTGCAGCAAGTTCACTCCAATCCCACGTTGTGTGCTGCAAGTTAACCCGAGAGCACATACATGATATTTCAGCACACATTTGGTCAAATTTCGTTGCACTCATAGTTCAAATGCATATATATTCATATCGAGTGCACATGAAACTGACTTAGCGCCATATATCAAACGAAAGATGAAAATGACAAAAAAAATCATAGCTCCAGTGTAAAATAAACCCATAGCAACTATATAATCTACACTTAATGACATACATGTATCAAACACGTCCGGTTAGATGATAAAATTTCGGTGACACGGTAAAGCATACGGTTCGTGTTCTACAACCGTTTGCTTAACCTATGCCTTGCGAAATTCACCGTTGCATTCTGATTGGCCAGAACGCGGCACCACGGATCGCACGCCCTGCACCGTCCAATGCACACGGATCAAACGGTCGCCAATGAACCAACATCATGCTGTTGCAATTCTGGTGGATATTGTATTTAACTCTTTTTCCCGGTTTGTAAGTGCAAAAAAAGTTTATAAATACCAAAATAACAAGGAATGCGTCCAAATTCGAAGGAATATCACGTATAGACGCATGACAACTGCGAAAAAAAATCAACCATGATCGACAAAGTAACGATACAATCTACTTGTAACCCGTACATTTCACCACTCGTTCCATACATATCTAAACCATGGTCCTTCATGTGAGATCCCCCCGTTTGCAAGGCGATCGCATGATAGCCTTTCTAAAAATGTCTGAAATTTTTACAACATCGTGGTTTTACCTTCTCACGGTGCCACGCAAAGTCTTGTGTTTTTCCGAGCGATTCTCAATTTTTTTGATTTTTCTGTAATTTGAAAACCACCAAACTCAATGTTTCACGATCGAAAGACGTGACCGAGGTGCAGCAAGTTCACTCAAATCCCACGTTGTGTGCTGCAAGTTAACCCGAGAGCACAAACATGATATTTCAGCACACATTTGGTCAAATTTCGTTGCACTCGTAGTTCAAATGCAAATAAATTCATATCGAGTGCACATGAAACTGACTTAGCGCCATATATCAAACACACGATTCTTCTCACAAATCCGTGTGGGATAGTCACCCTATTACGGACGCCCGGAACAACCTTATCGTGTGCGCTCTCTATCGACACACCTACCGCGAGTGTTTGGCACTTAAAGAGAGGTGGCTAAAAATTTCGGTGATGAGGGTTTCCATATGGATAGTTTCTCCTGTATGGCACACGTTTATCGAAAGGAACTGTGTGCAATGTATGTTTCCCCCGCTCAATTTTTCAGTTTTCAAGCGAAATTTTCAGTATCCGCGCCTTATGTGTGTATTTCAGCCTTCTTCCCCCCCACCCCAGCCCCCAACCCACTCATAGCCCCCCTCCTCCTCGGCCTCCACCACCATCTGCTCTATGCTGCCGCGCTCCTCTCGTTCTTATCAGGTAAACCATCAAGCTGCATCTCTTCCTCGTACCATATGCGTACATGGACCCGGCGAAACACCCTCTTCCATCCATATCCCCACACCCTACCCCAAATAATCGCCGCCTAAGAATTTGCACATATCACCGTAAGCTCAAGGAGGTAGATGTGGTCGCCAATAGTCATCTCCCAGCCGCACAATCTGGCTCGGCACATCAGATCCCGGTGCATTACTTCCTTGTACCCCCGAATGAACACCTCACCGCGGTTGCGGCCGAGTGGGGTGCCTACTTTGCCAGGTTGGAGTGTATAAACCAGCATGCATGTGTCTTTCTTCATCTGCTGCGTGCTGGTCTCGACATCGACCTCATCAACAGCGACGGCATGACAAGGGCTATGACACAAATGAAGTCTCCCAACTTTGATCTATTGGATGCCCCCCCTCTGATCTCGTCGAGCACTCAATGAAGGACATGAGATGCATGTACCCTTGGGAGCCGGCCCCTTTTGCTGTTTATGAAAGCCGCTTGCAGAACCGGTGGCTCGACATCACCAGCCGCCAAGTCAGATCTGTTCGACAACTACATCCACGAGGAGGGAACCCACGACGTGTCCTCTCCCAAGGGGAAGAAGTTGTTTAAATTACTATCTTTATAAAAATAGCCAAAAAAGTTGGTTCTTGGGTAAGCATTTCTGGGGATGAAAATCGTAAACCTATTTCTTTGCACCAATGCCATTTTTAATGTCCATATGTAGGTATCAACTAGTCTGTTATTCTCCTTATGTTTTTTTGATGATGCAATGACATGTTCAACTATGTTGTGTTTGGTTATGTAATGCGTGATCTGCTAAAAACTGGGTTCTTAGGCAATCATTTCTGGGGATGAGAATCATAAACATATATCTTTGCAACTCATTCCAAGTTTCTAAATGTTGCTAATATGATTTACCTATTCACTGATATTGATGCCATGATATGTTAGACTATGATGTGTTTGTCTTTGTTAGATATTTAGGTATCAACTAGTCAGTTTGATTCCACCAATACCATTTAATGTCTATATTTAGGTATCAACTAGTATGCTATACTCCTTCTGTTGGTTTGGTGATGCACTGACATGTTCGACTATGCTGTGTTTGGCTATGTAATGCATGATCTGCTAAAAAACTTGATTCTTGGGTAAGCATTTCTGTGGATGAAAATCATAAACATATCTCTTTGCAACTCATTCCAAGTTTCTAAATGGTGCTAATATGAAGTACATATTCACTGGTATTGATTCCATGATATGTTAAACTATGATGTGTTATCCTGTCTTATGCACACTGATATTTAGGTATCAACTAGTCAGTTTGATTCCACCAATACCATTTAATGTCTATATTTAGGTATCAACTATTCTGCTATGCTCCTTCTGTTGGTCTGATGATGCAATGACATGTTCAACTATGTTGTGTTTGGCTATGTAATGCATGCTCTGCTAGTATTTAACTAATAAAAAATACTTGTTAGAACATCTATATTTGGTTGTCATCACTCATGGTCTAGTTAACACGATTTTCATTTTTCTTTTAGTTGCTTTACTATAATACTCCCTCCGTTCATTGATATAAGGTGCCTAAGGTTTTTGCACGGATATTAACGCGTATGTATAATGCTACAATTGGACTGGTCTTTTCCTAGAAAAAATCAGGAGAAAATAGTTCAAATTAGCCAATAATAGAAAAAAAGAATCTCCGTTCTATCTTTTTCCGTAGGCATTTTTTCCTAGACGGGTGGTATAATACCAATATGCCATGTGTTTTGGAATTTTTCTCAAAACCTTAGGCACCTTATATCAAGGAACGGAGGGAGTATTAATCTTCAAAATCAAACTATCTTTCTTACTGTCATGATTTGCAAAGGGAGCAACATGGACGCCAAATGGTGACTTGTTTCTTACTGTCATTTGCATCTATCTCTCTTACCCAAAATGGTTTACCCAAAATCAAGTCTGGTACATGCATAACGATATTCTTCTCTTGTGAGAACCTTTAATGCTCTTTTGACTGCTCTCTGGCACAATGGCAAACAGTGCCACATTACAGGATTAGTTAGTCGCCACCATATATCTAGAAGGACCAAGTGAATTCACATACAGTATCTCTCAGGTGTGTTATACAAGGTCCTTAATAGAGCTGGGTACCGTTATACACAGATAAATAACTTGGTTCTTGGGTAAGCATTTTTGGGGACGAAAATCATATACATAGCTCTTTGTAACGCATTCCAAGTTTCCAAATGGTGCTAATATGATCACCTTATTCATTGATACTGATGCCATGATATGTTAAACTTTGATTTGTTGGCCTCTGTTATGCATACTGATATTTAGGTATCTACTAGCCACTTTGATTCCACCAATACCATTTTTAATGTCTATATTTGTTTCTTTCCAGTCACCATCTAGTTAACATGATTCCCTACTTTTCTCTATGTTGCTTCCCCTTGGATATTAATCTACACAATCAAACTATCCTTTTACTGCCATGAACTATGTTGTGTTTATTTCTTATGCACAATGTGATATTTAAGTACAATAAATACTCAGTTAAACTTCACCAATACCAGTTGTAATAACCGTAATTGGTTGTTGTCAATCATGTTCCAATTAACCTTCTTTTCTATTTTCATTCTGTTGCTTTACCATCATGTTAAATGCTCACATCCAAACAATCTATATTGTGATTGATTTTGATTTATCTCATTCTATGTTTATCCACCAAAACAATGGTTCAGTTTTACCCCTTCCTTTACCAACATCTTAAAACTTAAAAATCAAGATATCTTTCATAGTCTGATGATCTGTATCCCAATTTGTACTTATGCAGGAAAAACAATGGGAGATTCCATTGTTCAACATCGATGTTAGTGTCATCCCATGGCCTTTATTGCCTCATTCCACAAGTACATAATATATTTTAATGGTTTAGTGGTTGCTTCTATAGGTACATACATTAGTGGTTCAGATCCACACTTCGACCCTTTTTGCGTATGGGGTAATGAAATATTCATGACCGATCGCCTAGTGAGGAAACTAAAAAATATTGTTAGGAAAAAGAGACAGGAGATGAGAATTAAAATCTTTGTCTATTCTTTATCCAAGACAACTGTGAACTTCATGATGGTAAGAACTACGCAACCTTCCTTTTTCATGCCCATATTGAGTTCTTAGTCATCACTCACCAGTATCTGAATGTTATAATTGTTAGTGGTTCCCAAAGAAGTTTACTCAAGATTCCCTAGAAAACTCCATGCTTGGTGCGGAGGCAACCAAAATAAAAGTCTATCATCCAGACTATCATGAAGACGGTCTACACATCTTCCTGAAGTATGTGCAGGATGGACGGGCGGTCATCACAACAGGTTGGACCAAAGTTGTGCGCGCCTTCTGTCGTGGGAAAGTCACAACAGATGTCCAAAGAGTCAAACTTAACATGGGACCTTTGCTGCGAGGTGGATATGAGGAGAGAGTCGACACGGACAAGAGACTCGGCGATTTACCCAGGTTTCACCCCTCTTTGTCTCGAGGTAAAAGCCTACTCCTGCTTCTTATTATTATGGGTTCCG
Source organism: Bromus sterilis (assembly GCA_950022295.1). Taxonomy (NCBI): domain Eukaryota; kingdom Viridiplantae; phylum Streptophyta; class Magnoliopsida; order Poales; family Poaceae; genus Bromus; species Bromus sterilis. The sequence continues at coordinate 181,055,266 of OX465596.1, forward strand.
ACTCTACAATTAGAAGAGTCGGTGGATAGATTACAAGAGAGTTGGTTCACAACCTTAGTCTCAAGGAGATCTAGCTTACGCCGAAAGTGTCTAGTCCTATCTTGGATTGAGATCCCGTGGACCTCGGCTTATAAAGGCGCCGGGTCCAGGAGTTCCGCGAGTCTGACTCCGACATGAGGTGGATTCCTATTCTTCTTTACAAATATGCTATGTGTTTATACAAGGTAAGTCGAATTCCTTCTACGGCTTCGATCTTCATGCTTGGTGCAACCAGCCCATGGCAGAGTCTTCTTTTGTGAGCCTTCCTTAGGTGATTAGGCCCATAGTTCCTAATGCCGGGTTGTGGGCTTGGTCCACCCACCCGACATTAGCCCCCAAGACTAATGTGATGCTTCAGTCTTCACAGTAATCTTCTTGATTCCATCGTGGTTGCCGAATCTACAATTGGCCAGACCGACTTTCGCACCGTCGAGGTTCATAAGGAGTCGGTGTCAATTTTTCTTGGTCTTTTCATTTCGTCTTCCAACAAGAAAACTTCTTTTGACTTTTTAGTCAAAAATCCGTTACTGAATTTATGATTTTACTGCCCGAAGCTCCACTATTGAAGGCATTGATATCGTAGTGAGAATCGAGGAGTCTGTCCATAAATGTCTCCTACCATGGGTAGTTTAAACGTGCTTTTATGGCATTGATTGATCATCTCTTTGTGGCTAAATAAATAGCCATCTTCAATATCTTAGGTCGTGCGCATCTTATTCTTCCTCCTCTTCCTTCCGCAGCTTTCTCCAGGGATCCCAAGCTCAGCACGTGAGCTCCTGCGACCGCCGACGATCCTGGATCCAGTGCTGGTTCCTGTGGTGGTCGAGGTCGTGGGCGTGGCCGTGGAAGAGGCCGCGGAAGGGTTATAACCCACAAGTGTAGGGGATCGCAACAGTCTTCGCGGGTAAGAGTAACCCAATTTATTGTTTCGACACAAGGGGACCCAAAGAATACTTATAAGCCTTAGCAGTTGAGTTGTCAATTCAACCACACCTGAAAAATCACTAGACAAGATATAAGTAGCAACGGCACCAGAAAATAGTTTGATGGCGTGTTGTCGGGTGTATCCTTTAAGACTTCCCCAATCACCAACACCACAAAGTAGTAACAAAGTAGTAGGAGCAGCAAAGAAAGTAAAAGTAACAACGAAGGCAATGAAGGTGAAAGATGGACCGGGGTTCAAGGTTTCACTAGTGGTACCTCTCAAGCAAAAGAACAAGGTGCAAGGTGCACAAATTACAGTTGGGAAATTGACAAAATTGCACAAACTCTAGCCAAAGAACAAACTAGAGCATCCTAGTCTAAGAACCAAACGTAGGCATGTGTTCCGTATGTAGTTGTACGTGCTTGCAATAAGAACTTTCCACAACATCTTTTGTCCAACCATCCCGCTACGAACGGGGCCACTTAAGGAACTTATGGAGATTAAGGTGCTCCTGCGGTGGAGCACCGGAATAAAGCATTAACACTCTATGAACACATGTGATCCTCAAATTATAGCCCATCCCTTTTGGTGTCCCAAGCTGTCACCATTGGGAACGCCGGTTCCGAACTATAATAGGTGCATACAACCGTAGATAAGATCTAGAACAACAATTATAATCATGCAACCATAACGTTCTCAGATCTGAGATCATGCTACTCGTGCACTAGTAACAAGTATTAAGAACAACAAATTGCAGCAACAATAATTCATAAACCTCTTAGGACTGAACAAGGTAACAATTCATCGGATCCCAACAAACACAACACCAATTACATCATATGGATCTCAATCATGTAGGAAAGCTCATGAGAACATTGTATTGAGGATCTAGGGGGAGAGAATACCACATAGCTACTGCCAAGAACCCGTAGTCCAAGGAGGAACTACTCAAGAAGCATCATGGGGGAAGAAGAGTCGATGAAGATGGCCCCGGGGGGCCAAGGCCCTCCCCGGCAGGGTGCCGGAGCAGGATCCTGGTGACCCCCAGAAGCTAGTTTTCGATGGCGGCAGAGATCGGAATCGCTTCTGGAAAAAGTACTTCGATATTAGGGATTTCCTCCTCGGGGGTAAAAATAGGGGCCAAAGGGGGCACCCAGAGGGGCCACCAGGCAGCCAGGAGGGTGTCTGGCGCGGCCTAGGTCTGGGCCGCGCCATGGACCCTTCTGGAGTCCTGGTGGTGGCCCTCCCTTCCTTCCTTGGTGTTTCCTGAGGCTTCCGGGACGCTGATTTTTCATTTAATTTTTCCAGAATTTTTGGAGCACTTTTAATGGACGGAAAACCTGAAATACAAAAACAGCAGAAAACAGGAACTAGCAACTGGGTGCACTGAGTTAATAAGTTAGTCCAAATATTCTCAAAAGTGTATGAAAGTTCAAGCAAAACATGGCAAAGTCACACAAAACATGCATGGCACAAGCAGAAATTATAGATACGTTTGGGGCATATCAACATCCCCAAGCTTAATTCCTGCTCGTCCTCGAGTAGGTAAATGATAACAAGCATAATTTCTGTGGTGACATGCCACACAACCATATAAGGACTTTTAAGTAAAGCAATTAAAGCATGCAATTCAATTTAAGTCATAAAAAGCAAGAGTCTATATTAGCATTGACACAAGCAACAAAAGAACAAAAGGTGCAAGAGCTCTCGCTGTCCGTGACTCGAATGTCTCCAAATGGTGTTTCCGTGCAAGAAAGGGGATTTGGGAATAGGAGAGAGAAAACTTTTTATTGTTGACAACTATATCTACTAAAGTTTCACACTTTGTCTCCTTTGAGGTATTATCTGGACTCTTCCCTAGACCACTAGCCAGGTACAAGTCAAACTGATCCAGTCCATTTCGATATTTTGAGCACTCATGCAATGGATGAGCGTGAGCAAGAAAGTTAACACCTAAACGGTGAAATAGAAAGATGATGGAGGAAGAAGACAAAAAGGTGTGAAAGGCTCACATCAATGAGGACAATCATAATCGAGAGAAAGCCATATGATAGATATGATGTGAGGAGTAGGGATTGCCATGCAACATGCGGATGCACATAGAGCTATAAGTGTATGAAAGCCCTCCAATGGAACTAGTGGGGGTGCATCCAACTTGCTTGATCATGAGGACCTAGAGCTCTTTCGAGGAGGCTCATCCTTGGAATATGCAAGCCAAATTCTATAGTGCAAGGATCCCCACTTAGTTATGCAAGTACAACATGAAAACTCTCTACAAACTGAAGTACAGGTGCTACTCTGAAGCACAAGTTCGGAATAAAGGATAGTAGTGTTGCCCCCTCTCTCTTTTTTTATTATTTTTTCTCTTTTTCACCTTTTTGTATTTTTTTGATTTTGGGTGGCCTCCATGGCTCTTTATTTCTCTCTCTTTTTTTTGTCCTCTTTGGGATCTTTTTTTTGTATTTTTTCCACTTTGGGATCTTTTATTCCTTTCCTCACTGTAGGGGCAACACTCTAGAAGAACATCAACACACTTTTATCTACTTACAACTCTGAATCAAAAAGTAATGACTCTATATGGATGCCTCTGCCAGTGTAGCAGTATGTGCAATGATCAAGCGCAACATGCAGCAAAAATATGAATAGCGGGCAAAGCCCAACTACATGCAGGCTATGAGATCATGCAAGGCAACATGAAAATGAAGGATAAGTCATATGAACATGAAGAACAATGGATGTTGCATGGCAATGTATCTCGGAAAGGCTATGGAAATGCCTTGTAGGTAGGTATGGTGGCTGTTTTGAGGAAAGATATAAGGAGGCTTATGATGACAGAGTGTATCATGCCAAGGGTTTGGATGCACCGGCGAAGTATGCGCCAACTCTCGAGGTGAGAAAGGGCAATGCACGGTACCGAAGAGGCTAGAAAAATATGGGTGGTGGAAGTGTCAACTTTCGAATACTCACATTAGTCTGAAGAACTCATGCACTTATTATTGGTAACTCTCAATCTAATCAGGAGGTTCACAAAGAGACAAGTACCCCGAGGAGGAGTGTATGGGGGTTTGGTTATCCTTGCGCATCCTCGACTCATGGTAATATTCAACCCCTCCAGAGATTAATGATCCATCTTGTAGCTAGAGTTCTCAACAGGGTTTAGGTTTTCGAAAATCACACGGATTGCCCAAAATACGACATCTATCACTAATAGGCTAAAGCTCTTGACACCATAAGTTCAAACATTACTTAAGTCAATACCTCAAAACTATTGCAAGTTTCTACTACAAAGAGAATAGCAACTTCAACTACCTACTTTCTAGTCAAGACACAAAACTCAGTGCAACAGGCAAACTCTCTAAACAAGATAAGCATGCAAACTATATAAAGTTCAAGCCTGAACCAATTAAAAGCTCTAGAATAAAACTCTAAAGCACATGAACTAAACAGGGCAGCGGCTAAGAGAAGATAAATAACAACTCACATCAAAGAATAAGCACGAAAATCCTATGAGGTGTTCTAGTTTAAGCGAAGCGTGTATCTCTCCCAATCAAGCATGTTAGGTTCCGACATTGTAATGACCAGAAAATAAAACAAAAGAACTAAGAAAAGTAAAGAGCAAGACGCTCCAAGCATAGCACATAACGCATGAAGTGATAAAAATATAGTGGAACGAGGGACGAACTGATGATTGTTGATGAAGAAGGGGATGCATGGGGGCATCCCCAAGCTTAGACTCTTGAGTCTCCTTGAATATTTCTTGGGGGTTCCGGGCGCATCCCCAAGCTTGAGCTTTTGACACTCCAAGATCTTCTTTCATCATCTTCCATCGCACACTTGAAAACTCCCTTCATACATAACTCATCATAAGCTGATTAGAGAGGTTAGTACCCTATTAAAAATAATTTTCCTCTACTGCAAATAAAGATTTCCAGGAAGGGCTACTGTTTCTCTTGCCTTCCCAAAAGTTTTTGCAAAGAAAAAGGAAGCTTAAGGTTTGCAAAACTGCCAAAAGAAAAACAGGGACAGAAGCTGAGAAAAACAGAACAGCAGAGAGAAAAGAAATTTTTTCTAGGCATTTCTGCAACTCAAATAAAAAAACTCAGAACAGACGCCTGAAAGGTAATTGTATGGATCATACTGTCTAAAAAATTCAGATCAAAAAGATGATCTGGTGATTTATCGTGAATTTTTCCGTCAAGCAGACAGAATCTGTTTTTGGACAGCATGCACCAACTTTTGATCTTTCTTGCAATCAGAGGCTAAACTTGGCACAAAGCTTAGAAAGTAAAGATACAATGATGTTGCTACAGTAGTAACAATCATCAAGACCACTAAGAACAGAAGAAAAACAAAAAGAAAAACCTAAATTCGTTGCGGGCTGCCTCCCGAAAGCGCTTCTTTAAAGCCATTAGCTAGGCATGAGTGTAACGATGCTCACAAGAGAATAAGAGTTGAAGCGCAAAAGAGAGCATCAAAGGACCAAAGACAAACCACATTTAATTCTAACATGCTTCCTATGCATGGCAACTTGAAACAAAATAAATAAATGAAGCACAACGCAACAAGCATAGGAAGGTAAAACATGAGAACCTTCAAGATTTTCAACATGGAGAGGGGTGTTTTCCTAACATGAAAATTTCTATAACCATATTTCCCTCTCTAATAATAATTTTTAGTAGCATCATGAACAAACTCAACAATATAATTATCACACAAAGCATGCTTTTCATGATCTACTAGCACATAAACATGTAGACTTTCTAAGCAAACCTCATCATCATTAAGAACATCCATAGTAGGCAAAAATAGAGGTTTATCATAAGATTCATCAAGATAGCAAGGGTTATCATAAATAACAATAGAAAAATCATCCTTGCAAGTATCATTCATAGGGGCATCGTGGCCACAAGCATCAATTTCATCAAAAAGGGATATTTCAATAGAATCCATAGGATCATAGCAATCAATATAGCATTCATCCTCCTTAGGTAAGCATGGAGGGAAATCATATAAAGTAAGAGTCAAAGAGTTACTCTCATTAGTAGGTAGAGATGGGTAGATACTCCATTCTTCCTCCTTTTGTTCGTCACTCTCCTCCACTTTTTCATCCAAGGAGCATTCAGTTTCAGCAATTTCTTCTTCCGTAGAGTCCTGCAAAGCATTAGTCTCTTCCTCTTGTGGAGAGAACCTTTTGAGATGGTCAATAATATAATTATTGTCATTAAAATCCTCAAAGCAATAATTAAGTATTTCAATACTCTCGGATTTGTAAGGGGCATCATCAATATTTTCAACAAAGGAAGCAATTTTATAGGCACCCTTAAAGATAACAACTTCTTCTATTTGTTTTGCATCATAAAAATCATAGTTTCCCTTAGCGTAAGAAGCTAAGGTTTCATCATCATTGTACTCACATTGGAAAGCAAGGTGTTTGTGCCTCATAAAGCAACAAGATTCATCCCTGCAGAAAGATATATTATATATTGAGCACAAGTTTCTAGCATAGTCATACAACTCATGTATTAATCCCCATGAGTGTATCCCTTTTTGAGACAATCGGTATTCCTTGTAATATTTTTGTTGATCCTCCGTGAATCCGCCATGCCAATAAGATCTAGTCTCAAAGAAAGTAATCATTAGTAGCAAACAGAGTAATAAGAAAAAGTGTACTTATCAAGTGAACTTATAAGTAAAGCTATGCTCCCCGGCAACGGCGCCGGAAAATAGTCTTGATAACCCACAAGTGTAGGGGATCGCAACAGTCTTCGCGGGTAAGAGTAACCCAATTTATTGATTCAACACAAGGGGACCCAAAGAATACTTATAAGCCTTAGGAGTTGAGTTGTCAATTCAACCACACCTGAAAAAGCACTAGACAAGATATAAGTAGCAACGGCACCAGAAAATAGTTTGATGGTGTATTGTCGGGTGTAGCCTTTAAGACTTTCCCAATCACCAACACCACAAAGTAGTAACAAAGTAGTAGGAGCAACAAAGAAAGTAAAAGTAACAATGAAGGCAATGAAGGTGAAAGATGGACCGGGGTTCAAGGTTTCACTAGTGGTACCTCTCATGCAAAAGAACAAGGTGTTGGGTGAACAAATTACAGTTGGGCAATTGACAGAATTGCACAAACTCTATTCAAAGAACAAACTAGAGCATCCTAGTCTAAGAACCAAAAGTAGGCATGTGTTCCGTATGTAGTTGTACGTGCTTGCGATAAGAACTTTGCACAACATCTTTTGTCCTACCATCCCGCTATGAACGGGGCCACTTAAGGAACTTATGGAGATTAAGGTGCTCCTGCGGAGGAGCACCGGAACAAAGCATTAACACTCTATGAACACATGTGATCCTTAAATTATAGTCCATCCCCTTTGGTGTCCCAAGCTGTCACCGTTGGGATCGCCGGTTCCGGACTATAATAGGTGCATACAACCATAGATAAGATCTAGAACAACAATTATAATCATGCAACCATAACGTGCTCAGATCTGAGATCATGCTATTCGCGCACTAGTAACAAGCATTAAGAACAACAAATTGCAGCAACAATAATTCATAAACCTCTTAGGACTGAACAAGGTAACAATTCATCGGATCCCAACAAACACAACAGCAATTACATCATATGGATCTCAATCATGTAGGACAGCTCATGGGAACATTGTATTGAGGATCTAGGGGGAGAGAATACCACATAGCTACTGCCAAGAACCTGTAGTCCAAGTAGGAACTACTCAAGAAGCATCATGGGGGAAGAAGAGTCGATGAAGATGGACCCAGGGGCTAAGGCCCTCCCCAGCAGGGTGCCGGAGCAGGATCCTGGTGACCCCCGAAGCTAGTTTTCGATGGCGGTGGAGATCGGAATCGCTTCTGGAAAAAGTACTTCGATATTAGGGATTTCCTCCTCGGGGGTAAAAATAGGGGCCAAAGGGGGCACCGAGAGGGGCCACCAGGCAGCCAGGAGGGTGTCTGGCGCGGCCTAGGGCTGGGCCGCGCCATGGACCCTTCTGGAGTCCTGGTGGTGGCCCTTCCTTCCTTCCTTGGTGTTTCCGGAGGCTTCCGAGACGCTGATTTTTTATATAATTTTTCCGGAATTTTAGGAGCACTTTTAATGGCCGGAAAACCTGAAATACAAAAACAGCAGAAAACAGGAACTGGCAACTGGGTGAACTGAGTTAATAAGTTAGTCCAAATATGCTCAAAAGTGTATGAAAGTTCAAGCAAAACATGGCAAAGTCACACAAAACATGCATGGAACAAGAAGATATTATAGGTACGTTTGGGACGTATCAAAGGGGCAGAGGAAGGGGTGCGCGCGCTGCTTCTGTTTCCGTAGATCCTGAATCTCCACCTTCTTCTCCCAAGAGGAGTGAGTTCTTGGTAAAGGTTCAGACGATCCGTCATTGGGTCAAGAGTCATGAATCTTTTGCCCAGCTCGTGATGCATTCCAAGCCTCCGGGTCTGTGGCTTCAATCTGAGGGGTGTCCTCATGGACCCATCTGGGTAACCACTAGTTTTTCATGTCATGACTCCATGTTCCTGGAGAAAGGTTGGAAAACTTCTCCTCGTTCCAGGAACATCTCAAGGGGAGATACCATTGTCTTTAGATATGATGGTGGAGACACCCTGTGGGCCAGGATCTTCGACTCGGATGCTGATCGAGCCGGCTGTTGTATGGAGAGTTCCAGCAGTAGTGATGAGGAATTCTAAAACAATGAAGAGGAGGTCCAAGTGTCCTCATCTGATGATGAGGCAGACTCTGAGGAGGACCACTGAAGCTGTAGTTTCTATCTAGTAGTATTTTTCGACTTTGGTCTTGTGTTCTTTTGATGTAAGGCTTTCCTTTTTATGTAAGACTCAGCCACTGATGAATGAAAAATTTAATTTCCGATCATATTTGTCAGTCGGTTTTATTCCTCACTTTAAATGCTTTGCAGAATGCATGAGAGCCAATATTTTTTGATAGTATCTGTATCTGTAGCCCCCTGAGTCGATTCAGAATAGACTTGTGTCATTGATCCACTCATAGAATATATCGACTTGTATCCCCCATTAGTTGGTATGGTCACCTTGTGTGCCGAACCAGGTCATATAAATAAATTTTGAAGTGATACTCCGCAAGAATTTGTACGATCATTATGGCGTCGTGCCAAATCTTGAAAAGAAATTTTGAAGTGTTACTCCCCAAGAGTCGGTGTATGCATCTGGGTGTTGTACCGAGTCTTTTTTGAGAAGAAAATTTGAAGTGTAGTCCCCATGAGCCGGTATATGCATCTGGGAGCTGTGCCGAGTCACATAGGTCTAACTTTGTAATAAAAAAATTGTTATGAATAACTGAGAATGCAGGATGATGTTTGTATGCCAAAAAAGGACATGCATAGGCTAATAGAAGCCGAATCAGGCCTCATCTTCTCGCGTTGAGAGAGATTATTGGTTCATGAGTCGAAACTTCTCTATAAGTCGGCACATAATACTACCGTGCCCGGCTCTTAGGACTAAACTCGTTATGCGTTTTATGTAAGCCCCCAAAGCTTAGGCTAACCGGAATCGCGTTAGTCATATGAGCTTGAGCTGTACAGGCCAGATGGCGTGGGTGGCCAATTCATGTATATCCCAGGATTTTTCGGTTAAAAGTCGATGGGTGCCATAAAACTCCCCTACTTCACCTGAATAAGTCATACACATGTGGAGTTTTACATATATATGCCGGCTTCTCAGATAAGAGTCGATGAATATCATCGAGCTCCCCGATTCTCCTAACTAAGAAATATACATGCTCAGAGCCGGTAGAGGGTTGATCAAGCCCCTAGGTCTCTAAGAAAAGATGTAAAAATATGCAATGTATGATGCAATATGAAAGATATGAAGAAAAAATCAGTTATGACGAGAGTTGATTTTATGCACATGTGTTGCGAGAGCCGATGCGACGAGATTCGACTTTTAGATGCGGTGAAGGCCTAGTGCAATGAAGATCGACTTTATGGATTATGGTGAAAGCCTAGCGCGATGAAAATCGACTTTATATTAGAAATGGCGAGAGCCTAGTGCGATGAAAATCGACTTTGTGTTAGATATGGAGATAGCCTGGTGCGATGAAAATCAACTTTGTGTTAGATATAGCGAAAGCCTATTTGCGACGAAAGTCGACTTATATGTTAAGTATGGCGATAGCCTAATGCGATGAAAATCGACTTATACTTATTTATTATGTGGAGAGATCCGGTTGGAACTTGGGGTTGGTGTCAGGAGTCGGTTTCTTCAGGATGGTGGAGTCTGCCGGGTCTACCTTCTCCTGGTATGTTGTCAAGTCCTCCTTGGCGCATGCTGAGCCGGCAAACTTGACATGTTGCTCATTGCACTCCGTGGCCCTGGTCCGACTCCCATCTACTGTGATCGGCCCGTTAGGACCCGACATTTTTAGCTTTAGAGGAAGTCACATGGCCGAGCCATGAACCTGGCATAAGCCGGTCTGCCCAAGATGGCATGATATGGGCTCTTGAGTTTTACCACCTCATAGGGTATGATCTCAGAGCGAAAAAATTTAGCAGTTCCAAAGGTTGTCTCCAGGTAGATTTTTCCTATCGGACGTGCCACCTTGCCTGGGACTATTCCGTGGAAAATAGTGTTGGAGGCTTGCAACTGTTTATGAGTCAATCCCATTCTGCGGAAGGTTTCGTAGCAAAGGATGTTGATATTGCTTCCTCCGTCCATGAGCACTTTGTCAAGTCTGTAACACCCAATTTGTGGAGAAACTACCAGGGCCAGAGTTCTTTGGTTTTCTACCACTGGGGGGTGGTCATCCCTTGTCCAGGTGATTGGTTGTTCGGACCAATTAAGCCACCTGGGACAAGCCGGCCCTGTGACTACCGCCATGGCAACTCTCTGTTGTAGCTTCATATCTCTCCGACAGTTGTTGGTGGTGAAGACATGGTAGGTTGAGTGGTCTTGGAGCTATTTTGGGTTTGCTTGGAATCCACCAAGCCCTGACTGGTTTTTCTTCCTCCTCCCCTGGATCCTCGGTGTTAAGGTGTTGTGTCGGCTCCCTGATTCCCAAAATCTTGGTAATGGTTGTTCTGGCCGGCTCCTCCACATGATCCGGGGGGTCCCTGGCCTCCACGCCGTGCGAAATTTTTCATGAAGTTGCAATCTTTCCAGGTGTGATTGGCTGGACGACCGGGTTTACTATGAGTTGGGCGAGGCCTATTCATAGCTTCTTCAAAACTGCTTGGGGGTCGGATACCTCCTTCCGGCTTGCGGTATTTGTTGCTCCCCTGCTTCTGCCTTTGGAAGCCAACGTTTGTGTTGGCAACCAAGTCGGAAGCAGTCTGATCGAGTCGACGCTTGGTCTATTGATTCTGGCTCTGAGATCCTTTGCCATTGTTGATTTTATTATGGGCGGCTTTATCCTCTTCAGGGTCAGCATCCTTGGTTTTGTTAGACTCGACATACTTGATGACCGCATTCATGAGCTCTCCCATGTTACTGGCCGTCCTCTTGAGTCGGCCGATTTTATGTACTAACGGCTCAAATTTGTAGTTCCTTTCCAAGACAATCACTGTTGTCTGAGCAGTGATGGTGTACGAGGAGTGAACTATGTCTGCGACTCGTCGTGCCCATCTCAGGGCCGACTCTCCTTCCTTCTGGACGCAGTTCTCCAAGTGGACGATTGTGGTGGCTTGTCGGCAGGTGCCTTGGAAATTTTTGATAATTTTCTCTTTGAGATTCGTCCAGGAGGTGATGGAGTTCTATGGGAGGTTTTTGAACCATGTAAAAGCCGGTCCTTCCAACATCAATGTGATATAACAGGCACAAACTTCTTCTCTGGCCTATAGCATATCCATGGCGAGGTCATAGGTTTCGTTCCAAATCGTCGGGTCCATGTCAGCTGTATAGTTTGGAATCTTACGCGGTCCATTGAAATCTGGGGGCAATCGTGTGTTCCTCAAAGCTGACACCAGACACCGTTACCTACGGATCTGCTGACGAACTCGGTGTTTTGATCTTGTGAGGGAAATTGGACTACCGGCTCTATACAGCGGTTGGTGTTGGGAGCGGTCGGTAGGTCCATAATTCTCAGTGCCCCCTGAGGGTTCAGAGGCGGCTGTGCTCCGTGATGGCGATGGCTACTCGAGGCTGCAGGGGCCGGTGACTCTGCCTGCCGGCTCATACTTTGATATGGAGTCTCGTGTATGTATGGGACCCCTTGTGAATATTGAGCTTGTTGTGTGATCGCAGTCTTGAGAAAGTCGACAGCTTCTCGAGCGGCGCGGTCTGCAGGAGTGTCCCCCTTGATTGGCGCGTTGGTGAGGAAGTTAGTTGCCGCCATGACATTAGCCATGGGGTTATTGAAATGATGAGAGGGTGTATGGAAACGATCTGGGTGTGGCGGAGGAGAAGACTGTCTGGGTGGCGTGTATCCTGGGGGAGTCGACTGATCGGGGCTATGGAACAGCGCTCGTCCTTGGTAGTCGAGGGGGGAGCCGACTTGCATATGCTTGTGGACGCGTATGGGCGAGGCTTGGTCGTTGGGCCTCTATCAGCTTCGACTCTTCCCGGAGGCGTCTGGTTTCTTGGATGAGCCGGGCTTCTCTCTCAGCCATTTGTTCTTGTTCAGCGTTGATCTCCCTCCGTAAGATCTCTACCTGTGCCTTGAGTCCATTGACCCTTGTCCTCCAAGCCTCCTAGTTCTCAGTGGTCACCGTTATGGACAAGGCCTCGTCCAAAGAGTTTAGGGCATCTGTGAGGGCTTCTAATCCGGTGGGGACTTGTTCTGATGGTCGGGCAGCCAGTTCCCTATCTGAATTAGGAGCCGCGCTGGCAGCCGGCTCTGCGCCTTGATTTTGAGCTTCCTGACTCCCTTGTCCTCCAATGTCGGCAATGAACACCGTGGCGCATTATGGAGGCTCAAAGTGAAGATATCCAGGTTGTATTCACGCACATCAGTGCAAAGTCTGTTTCTCCCCATGGATCGGATGGACCCCTCATCTGATAAGTTTCCTTCACTAGGGTATGAGTCGGCATCAGTTAGTTCTTCTGAGGTGTCGTGCATTGGGGACTCGACAGAGCGCTCCGGCTCTGGACACTCATCAATGAATCCGACGAAAGTGGGTTTGGAGCCGGCATGTCGCTGACTCGAGGTTTCGATGGGGAGTTCAGGATTTGGCTCTGGCTTAGATCCATCTGTCCTTCCGATGAAGATGTGGATAGACCCGATCGGAACCCGATATCCTGATTCGATAGAATTGGCTTCAGGGCCCCAAGTTGAGTCGTCGATGCAGAGCTTTCCACGCCGGCTTCTGGTGATCCTTCCAGCGATGAATCCCTCCATGCCTTGCAGAGATCCCTCCAGAATCTCAACACATGCATGCGCAGGCCCCACGGTGGGTGCCAACTGTCATGGGAAAGTCACGACAGATGTACGAAGAGTCGAACTTAACATGGGACCTTTGCTGCGAGGTGGATATGAGGAGAGAGTCAACATGGACAAGAGACTCGGCGACTTACCCAGGTTTCAGCCCCTCTTTGTCTCGAGGTAAAAGCCTACTCCTGGTTCTTATTATTATGGGTTCCGACTCTCCAATTAGAAGAGTCGGTGGATCGATTACAAGAGAGTCGGTTCACAACCTTAGTCTCGAGGAGATCTAGGTTACGCCGAAAGTTCCTAGTCCTATCTTGGATTGAGATTGTTCTTCCTCTGGATCCTGTGGACCTCGGCTTATAAAGGTGCCGGGTCTCGGGGTTCCGCGAGTCCGACTCCGACACGAGGTGGAGTCTTATTCTACTTTACAAATATGCTATGTGTTTATACAAGGTAAGTCGAATTCCATCTACGGCTTCGATCTTCGTGCTTGGTGCAACCAGCCCGTGGATGAGTCTTCTTTTGTGGGCCTTCCTTAGGTGAGTTGGCCCATAGTTCCTAATGCCAGGTTGTGGGCTTGGTCCATCCCCCCGACACCTTCCGCATGAAGGAGGGCACAATATGGGCATTCCGCTTCTACAACTGCCCTGATAGCGAAAATGACTTTTGGCTCTTTCTATACCGCCTTTAATACTCATCTGGTTCAATGTTGTGATTATGTTGTTTCGGTAATTCTTCAACATTAGTTTTTTTAGGGTAGACCATTAGTTGTTGTGATTTGAATTATTCTTTGATTGTTGAACCATTGTAAATTGGATGTATATAATTTTGAGTTTCACCTATTATTAAATTCAATTTATAAATTCAAATACAGGATAATTGTAATTGCTGGTAATAAATTTAGGTGAAATAATTTTTGTTGTATAGATTAAGCTGCACACGGTTTCTTGGGACCAATCGTTTGCATAGAGCTCGACAACACAAACGTTGTCCCTCCGAAAACTGTGTCGATTAGATCATGCATCATACACGTTCTACGTATAAAAATGTCAGCCAGTATCCACAACATAGCACACGTTTTGATTAAAAAAACTGTATGCGATTCCGAATATCATCCCACACATTATGGAAACATGAAATGTGTGTGATCTATCCTAATAGCACACACGCATTGCGAAATACAAATGTTTGTGATCTCTCTAAATTGGCACACGTGTACAGAAATAAAACCGTTTGGAACATATAGACCGTGCACACATTTAAAATTTAGTAACCGTGGCTGATAATAGTATGTTCGCACACAAACAGTTGTAGAAAATCGTCAGTCATACATAAAGGGTTACAACCCGAAACCCAAAACCCGGTACCGTAAATAAACTGTGTGGGATCTATGTAGTGTCACATACGGTGCTTTTCTATTGCTTGCTTGTGTTTGTGGTCGCATTGCAAACGATCATGTCGAATGAACTGCATGTGATACATCAGACACGATTTCTTAAATGGAAACGTCTTCTTGACATCGCCACATAGCAAACGGTTTATCGCTCTCGTGTGCAAAAGGCACCCTATCGCAATCGAGAGCAAGGCGACGGTTCCAATTCCCGTAGGCGATAGGGGTCAAAAACCGTTTGGATAGACCCTAACAGCACTAGTGTGAGCAGCAAATAGGAAGGTGAGCTCATCGAATTCCTTCATGAGAACCGGGACATCTTTGCATGGTCTCCACAGGACATGCTTGGAGTGCCAAGGGAACTCGCCGAGCATAAGCTTCACATCCGACCAGGCTCTAAGCCGGTCAAGCAAGCTCTTCGACGCTTTTCCGAACCAAGAGAAGAGCAATCGGCGAAGAGATCGCCAAGCTGCTCGCAGCTGGTTTCATCATGGAAGTGTTCTATCGATACTGGTTAGCAAATCCAGTTCTGGTTATGAAGAAGAATGTGACCTGGCGCATGTGTGTCGATTAAACTTGCTCGAATAAGGCATGCCCCAGGGATCCTTTTGCTCTACCCCATATAGACCAAGTGATTGAATCTACGGCTGGCTGTGAGTAGTTATCATTTCTGGATGCCCACTACTAGCTATCACATGATCAAACTTGCTCTTGAGGATCAAATAAAAATTGCATTTATCACCCCTTTCGGGGCTTACTACTATATCACCATGCCTTTTGGTCTGAAAAATGGCGGCACAACTTATCAGTGCACCATGCAGTGGTGCGTCTGAACTTAGCTCGGCCAAGATATTCATGTGTATGTAGATGACCTTGTGGTCAAGTCGGTCCAAGGGATGACATTGCTGGAAGACCTCCGAGAAACATTCGAAAATCTGTGCACTTACAAGATCAACCTCAACCAATAGAAGTGCATATTCGGCGTTCCAGCGGGAAAGCTTCTCGGATTCCTGGTGTTTGAGCGAGGCATCGAGTGCAACCCTAAGAAGATTGCAGCAATCGAGCGGATGAGCAAGCCAAGAAACCTCAAGGATGTCCATAAGTTCACCGGATGACTGGCATCGCTCAACTGATTCCGCAGTCGGCTTGGAGAAAAGGCAATCCCTTCATCGAGCGGATGAGCTGATGAAGAAGACATATAAATTCACTTGGACCCCGCAAGCGGATGAAGCGTTTAAGGAACTCAAGTGTATGCTTTCCACTACTGTAGTGCTAGTTGCGCCAATTGAAAAGGATCCAATGATGTTGTACATTGCAGCCACAACTCGGGTGATCAACATTGTGATGGTGGTTGAGCGTCCTGAAAAGGACAGAGCACAGTAGGTCCAGAGACCAGTATATTATGTCAGTGAAGCACTTACAATCTCCAAGCAAAACTACACCCACTATCAGAAGATGTGCTATGGTGTGTACATGGCGGCAAAGAGGTTGAAACCATATTTCCAGGCGCATCCGATCACAATTGTCAGCTCGGCACCACTAGCAGAGATCATAGGCAATCGAGATGCATCTTGTCGAGTGAAAAAATGGGCCATTGAGATTGCAAACATGGCATCAAGTATGAGCCGCGCACTTCAATCAAGTCCCAGGCATTGGAAGATTTCGTCGTAGAATGGGCTGAAACTCGGTATGAGCCACCCTGTCTAGACTTAGATTTCTGGAAAATGCACTTTGATGGCACCAAGATGAAATCCAAACTAGGGTCTGGCATTGTCCTAACTTCTCCAAAAGGCGACAAGCTCAGAAATGTGCTGCAAATCCATCTCGCCGCATCCAACAATGTGGCGGTATATGAAGCATTGGTCCATGCATGGCGTCCGATTGGCAATGGAAATTGGCATCCGACGTATTATGTGCTATGGTGACACCGACCTTGTGGTGCAGCAATGCAATGGAAGTTGGGATGCAAAGGATGCAAACATGACAAGCTACAAGTTCTTTGTCCATAAACTGTGTGGTTTCTTTGAGGGTTGTGAATTCCATCACGTGCCCCGAGCTGATAATGATGCAGCGGACACACCCTCCAAGTTGGGGTCCACCAGAAATCCCATACCAACAGTCATTTCCCTGGAGCACATCAAGAAGCCATCCATCAAGCCTTCCCCAGAATCAGAGTCCATCTTTATTCCGGCTGACTTGAAGGTGGCAGAGGCACAAGCGGCAAGATCAACAAAGAAGCCGATTCCGGCGGAGCACTCGGCCACACCAGGGGTTGCCGTCGCCTTCTCAGGGACGGATGTGGTCATGCAAGAAGAAATCGTCTCCAACTCCACCGAGCTAACAACAATGGGATCTGAAACACTTGTACCAGTGGTAGCAGTCGTGTTGGTGGTCGTAACTGCTCCTTCTTGTGCGTAGCCTTTTCTTGTATGATGGTACTCTAGCACAAGATGAAGTAGAAGCTCGGCAAATGAAACACCGATATGGCGCATATACCATCATCAACAATGAGCTTGTGCACTGCAGTGTCACTGGAGTTCTCCAGCGCTACGTTGAAGAGGACAAGGGGCTGGACCTGCTGCGGGATATTCATCAAGGCGAATGTGGTCATCACATATCAGCTACAACAATAGTGGCCAAGGATTTTCGCCATGGTTTCTATTGGTCGACTGCACGAGCAGCAGCAGAAAACCTAGTGAATCATTGCAACGGCTGCCAGCGTTTCAAAGCCAAGAGCCATTGCTACGTCCCTAACATAACTATAATTTCTGCTTGTTCCATGCTCATTTGGGTTACATTGCTATGTGTTTTACTACACTTTCATACCTTTTTACACATATTTGGACTAACCTACTAACTCAGTGCACCCAGTGCTAGTTTCTGTCTGCTGATGTCTGTCAATTGCAGGTTTTTACCCATATTTACAGAGACAAAAAATTCCAAGAAAAATATATAAATAAATCAGCTTAGCTATTTTATCGAAGACCGAAGGAGAGCCGTAGGGGGCCACCCCCATCCCAAGCAGCCAGGGTGCGCGGCCCGACTCCTGGCCTTGCCAGAAGGCCGCCTGGGAGGTGGGTACCTCCCCTAGTGCCTCCTTCGGCCTATATTTACCCCCCCCCCCGATGAGAAAATGCTGAAAAGAGACCCCGCATCGCGATTTTCACCTCTGTTCCGCCGCGGCAGCGCTTCCAAGATCGAGAGCACCAGAAGACCTATTTCCGGCACCCTTTCCGAGGGAGGATTGACCACCGGGAGATTCTCCACCACCATGAGCACTTCCCGGATGTGTCGTGAGTCAATACTGGAATCTGCTGGTTTGCCGCAAGCCAGAGCTGACGGCAAAGGCTCGGTTAACCGACGGTAAAGGCATTGCCGTCAGTGTCCCGACGCCAAAGAAGTTGGCCACGATTTTATCGGCAAACACTTTCTTTGTTGTCAGCTCAAAATCGACCGACGGCAACGCCGTTGCCATCGGCTTCTGGGCACGGGCTGACGGCAGAGCACGTTTACGGCAACAGCGCAAGCCGAGGCCCGTTAGAGGGTTAACGGCAGGCTTTGCCGTTAGCTGGCCCCCGGCTGACGACATAGTTTCTACTGGTGGGCCATATGTGGCAGAGCTCTTGTCAGCACAGACATGTGGGTCCCGTCTTTGCCGTCAGCTGGTACCTAGATGACGGCAAAGCCGAAAACCTGGGCAAACTAGTCGTCCCACAGTTGCCAGATTGCACAGACTGCTGCCACGTGTCCGTCTTTGCCGTCAGCCCACCGACAGCATAGGCTTTGTCGTCGGGTAGCTAAAGGCAAAGACCCATCCTTTTTTAAAATTTATTTTCTGTTAATTCCCTGCATTTGCAAAAGCATTTATATAAACAGGAATTAATATATATTCTATACCCAAACAACACCCAGCAAGTGCATCACATCACACAAGTGTATCACACATCACAAAATCTAACACAAGTTAAAATGCATCACAAGTTCATCACAAAGTTTAACACATGGACAAGGTCATCACAAGTGTATCGCACATCACAGGTCCAACACACTACATGAGAGAAGAGTTCAACACTACATAGACAAGTGGTGCATCACACTGTCCAACACTACATGAGAAAAGAGTCTAGTCGAGCATCCTTCCATATTATATCAAAATCTACAAAATGAAGATATAGTGATGTTATGGAAATGAAAGAATACAATTAGAAGACAAGTATGTCTAAATTAAGCTAAGAAACTAGAATAAGAATAAGAAGAAGAAGAAGAAGAAGAAGAAGAAGATGGAGAAAAAGAAAGAATAAGAAGATGTGCGCTTCTTATTCTATCTATTTCTCCTCTTTCTTCTTCTCTTCTTTCTTCATCTCTTCTTTGTACTTCTCTTCTGGTTTCTTTTTAAACTTTCTAAACTAATTATGTCATTTTTAGCTCTAATATCAACTAATTATGCTATTTTTTGTGTGTTATCAAGTAATTATGGCATGTTTCTA
Organism: Bromus sterilis; assembly: GCA_950022295.1. Classification (NCBI taxonomy): domain Eukaryota; kingdom Viridiplantae; phylum Streptophyta; class Magnoliopsida; order Poales; family Poaceae; genus Bromus; species Bromus sterilis. The sequence goes on from OX465596.1 coordinate 181,074,471, forward strand.
CCAAGTAAGCAAAGTCTATATCATTTTTTATGTAAGTAAGCTAATTATGTAAAAAAATGCCTAACTAGCATTTACTAAGCTAACCAAAGCATGGCATAATCTAAATTAGCTAACCAATAAGAAGAATAAGAAGGAGAGTAATAACTTACCGAAGGCCAAGTCACGGAGGAGAAGCACCATCTCGGTTAGTCGTCCGGTTGGAAGGGCTCTCACCAGGAGAAGTGCCAGGATCGTGGGATGAAAGTCTGGAATGAAGCTGCAATAAGGCAAGATGAGTTGAAATATGTGGTTAGCACGGCGACAGACAGTAGTATAAGACGGTGCAAGGTTTGTCATTGAAAGGGAACTCACCGTTCCCACCGGAGAAGGTATAGGCAAAGGGGGCGGCAAACCCTGCTTCTCACACATAGCCTGCAAATATGTTTTCGAGGAGTCAAAGAAATAGCCTTGCTTCTCACACATAGCCTTGCTTCTCACACAACTGACTTACCGCAACGAAGTCGTGCATGGCCTTCGCATGGGCATTATTGTGTGCCCTCTCCTCCTTAAGCAACCTCTGTGTATTTCGGTCCCTCTCCTCCAACAAGAGTCTGGTGGCCTCCCTATCCTTCTCAAGTGCGGCTTGCAACGACTCCTCAAAAGGAATTTTCATCATCCATCCAGGGACAAATGAACGAAAGAAATGTGGCACCCCGGCTCAGAGCAACCGGTTTACCTCACATTGCTAGCCCACAGATCATGTCTCTGGCAATGCACAACATATTGGTACAGAAATAACCGCTTTAATAATAATTATACAGGTACATAGGTTCGGGATACAAATGGCTACGAGGCATGGCGGCACATCTCGTGCGGCAACAAAATCTACATTATTTATGTTACATCTTGAGGCCTCGATACGAGCGGTGAGATACTCTACGGCAGGGGAATAACGGGGTGATGGAGATCCACTCCACGGGGACACTGCTGGCATACGGCCTAGTTCGCGAAGTACTGCACACCAGAGTCTTCATGCTCAACTTCTCCTGCATCTGGCATGACACGCCAGGTCAGTACATTGAATATACTTGCAAGCTCACAACAGCCATGTCATCAGAGTGAACAATATCAACAATGCAAGCATAACATACATCATAAGTTCTTTGTTAGGATTATATTATTACCATCCATCCATGATCATCGCATGACCATGAACCTTACCTCCGAGCCCCTCCTGACTCAACATCCGGGCCATCGCATGAACTCCGATCGCACTAGTCATCGCATGACCAAAAGTTAACTTCATCATATTACCTGTTTGTGTGTTGACCCATTGTGTGACCTAGTACGAACTATGTCCAATACCGTGGACTCGGCTATTCGAATAGGTTTGTAACACTCTGTAGAGGTTGTCCACTTTACCCACACCACGGAGCTCCTTGCCCAAGGACTAGGACTACTCAAACGAAACTTGACTACCGCATAATCCTTCTACGGTACCACCGACATCACATGTCTTGGGTAACCCTGTGTCCTCCAGACACCAGCCATCGCATGGCCCTGACCATCGCATGGTCCTTAACATTGTCCCAATCGGGGACTCCCGGGTAAATTCATCAACTCTGGATCTCGAGATTATCACCACCTACCTGATCAGGGTAGCGTGCCATGTGTAACCTCCCCTCTTTGGTGGCACCCTTGAAGGCACTATGATAGCCCAAGCTAAGGCCTGCCCATACAGGAAAATGTGGTTGCACGAAGTGAGTCCGGTTCGGTGGCACTTTGTTCAACTGTTAATTCATGTTCATTACGTTCCAACCATGTTCATTAGCAATATGAAATCAAGTCATATATCAACATGATAATAAACATATGAACATGATACCACCAAACATGTGTAGCAACTAATATGGATCTACATGGATTTATCGGGGCATGGTCATCAAGACATATATGGGATCAACACTTATGAAATAATAGCATGAATCATGATAGAATCAAACATGTATATGATCAGAGAACATATCATGGTCAATTTGACATATCATTATTTATTTAATTGTTAATTAAATTTAAAGCAATTTCAATCCAAATCAGCAAAGCATCATATAGAAAATCAAGACCCTCATGACAAGAATGTTGTGGCTTGCCTTGGTCAAGTGGAGTGTCACTGAACTCCTGGTTCTCAGCAAGCAAGTTTGGGTCCTCCGAAATTAATTTGAAAAGGGCAAAATAAAATAAGTCAAATGCACTTTGCTTCTGTCCAGTACACCTAGACAGAGAGGAAAATTACAAAACTTTGACAACGTAAAGAGGAGACCAAGAAAAATTTTTAGCAAAAAGAATCAACTCATTTGGCCTTGTGCTTTAGAAGATACCAGTGGTCAAAGTTGGGTCAAAATATCCATTTTTTAAAAGATTTAAATGAATTAACTGGAATTTCTAGAATTGGCCACGTCGAAGGTGTATTCGGGAGAGTACACCTACACTTAAAAACGGTTCGGAGGGGGCTGGGTCACTGGCAGGTGGGGCCTGCCAGTCAGTTCAACTGAGAGAGAGAGAGAGGAGCAGAGCCCGACGGCTCCGGCAAGGGATTTCGCCGGAGGTGAGGCCCTTCCGGCGACGAGTGACTACACCAGTGGACAGAGGAGGCTATGGTGAGCATGTACGTACCCAAAGCACGGCGAACGGCGGCTGGACCGTGTGGCTAGGCTCTTCTCAAGCGGCAGGCGGCGGCGGGAGCTTGTCGGCGTGGGAGTTTTCTGCACGTAACCCACCGACAATCACACCATTAGAACCACAAGAGAAAGGGGAAGCTAGGCGAAGCAACGGCGGGGCTAGGGGAGCACCAGGGTCGGCTGGCCACGGTGGCGATCTCATGGCGGGGCTCCGGTGAGGACCGAGGCCTGGGGCCTCCCCAGCGGGGTTTGCTGGGCTTCGTGCTTGATTGAAGTGGATTGGGGGTGGTTCCGATGCTCAGCAGCGCAGCGGGGGCTTGTTTATATAGGGGATACGAGATTCTGACGAGGGTGCCGCCGAGTAGAAAAAATCGGAGTAGTGCTCGGTGTGGATGAGCTCGGGCTGTTCCCGGCAGGTCTAGGAGGTTCTGGAGGTGAGCTGGCGCGCGTGCGAGAAGCTCTCGAGGCTCTACATCGAGGGGGGCGACGGGACGCGACGACGGTGGTCTCTGCGACGACGAATTCGGCGGCGGGCGGCGCGGCTTTTCTCTGGAAAGATGGCAAGCGGGTGTGCGGCGAGGCTGGAGACAAGCAGAAGCAAACGCGGGCCGAGCGGAGGCGTGCTCGTCACAGTGGAGACCGCGCGTGCTCTCTAGACAAACAATGGCGGCGGTGATGAGCTCTACGGTGGGCAGCGCGGCTTTGGGCGGGGACAGGTGGCGCACAGGGGAGCTCATGGTGCTACGGACATGCGGGCGCGGCCACTGGCTCGTCGGGCAAGGCGTGCCCCTGATGGCGACGTCTCGGCCACGGCCAGAGCACGCTTTTGGCAGGCACTAAGCATGCTCACCCTGTGCACGCGTGCACTGTGTGCATCCACTGCTCGCCAAGCATGTCTGAGGCACGCATGCAACGTCCAGAAGCACACCTGGGGGCTTGGATGCACTGGGGAAGGCCACATGTGGATGCCAGCTTCAAAAACAAGTTTCTGCAGGAAACTTTGGGATTTTATGGAGGCTAAATGGCTGGGAGTTTTGGGCTGGAATTTTGTGTGCAAGCAAGGTTTAGGAAGGTGCCCAAGTGGTAAAAATCTCAGAGCCAACTGACCAGTGTGCAGGGTACTTCCTTCACAAAGTGCTCTTCTATCCAGAACTGAAAAAGAATTTTTAGAGCGGAAATGTTGTACTGAAGTTGTTGATATTTTTCCATAGAATCATGAGGTATGATCTTAGAGTTCAGCAGAAAAAGTTTCAAAGCAATTGGAGAACCAGAAGAGGTGATGGCTTCAAAAATATGGGGAAAATGCTTATTCCTTTGATGAAAAATGGAATGTATTGAGTTATAAAAATGTGGCAAGGGCATGGGTGATCAAAGCTTGATCTACGGCATGAGGGAGAAAGGTTTGGAGGTCACTTGGCATAGGGAAAATTTTAGGTCCAAGTGATCAAGGCCAAAAGAGTTTGCAAATCATCAAGCAAATGAAATCCAAATTTTCAGAAATTAGCAAAAAGGTTTTGCAAACAAAAGAGCCAAAAACCAGGATGTCACAAGAAATAATGAAGGAAAACTAACCTTGATGGCAAGATAAATTAGCCTCGCGCATTGCCATATTACAGGAGCCGAGCTCGTTTGCCTCGCCTTGATCTGAGATAGAGTCTCGGTGATAGGGACGAAGCCATCACACATGGCCATCGTGCAATGACTCTTACCGCCACCAGAGATCATCAACGCCTCCGCATCCATAGGATTCCGGCTCGGGTCCAAGTCATCCCCGCACAGCTGTTTGACCACCTCATAATAAGCCATCATCTTGTTGTAGGCGGACCGGCTTGTGTACGCCGATGGCCCGTCCACCTTAGAATATGGTGTCGCCGTCTTGTACGATCCCTTATGGGCCATGCCAAACGCGGTGTATCCTTGAGGCTCGGGCTGGTTATGGTGTTTGGCCTACAAGAAAAGGAAAAGAATTAATACGGAAAAAAGAATGCACAAATGAATTAATGATGAAAGAAAACAAGGCACACATACCCATTTTTTGGCGTATTGCTTGATGTTGGCATTGCCTTGGTGGTGTGGCACACCAACCAATTGGGCACGATGCTCCTTGGCCACATTATGGGTGTTCAACCAAGCCTCTGTGCTCCACTTGTCCACTACAAACTCCCAACAATCCATCTTATCGTCCAACCATCTCGGGGGCACCTATGAATGCAAGTTAATGAAGAATGAAACTAAGTATTGTAACTAAATAGACCTAACTAGCCCTAACGAAACTAATAAAGAATTTAACTAAGGAATTTACTTACCTCCATGTACTCGGTCTTATCAGGGTAAAGCTTTCAACATTCAGCCTTTGTCTTCGGCTCGTTTTTCTTGGCGTACCAATTTGGAACGGCCTGAACACGCATCTCGTGCCTCGTGTTATTCAATAACCTCTTGCACTCTTTCTCGAGGTTCTTCTTAGCCGCCTCCTCCGTCCCCTCGTCGACCCTATGTTAACTCTGCAATTATTCCATATAGATGCACAGATGTATAGGAAATAACAAGATATAACATTGTATAATTATTGGGTAAAATAATAGTTACCCAAAAATCAGCCAACACCTTGTCGGCCACGCTCGCGCAAAGAACACCGTTTACGTTTGTGTTTTCCGGGAGCCGAGCGGCTTGGTAGTGCTCCCACTTGAGTCCTAGCTCGGGAACCATACCCTCACCGAGCAACTACACTATCCCGGGAAAGTGCTCCCTAAGCAAAGCACCAAGGAGGCAGTTTGGATTCTGGGTATTCTCCGGGTAATTCCACCCCCTGCATAATGAGAAGGCAAAGACATTAGCTACTTGGTGAAACATAATGATATAAGGTACACAATATATATCAACTTACTTCTCGCCATCTGGCGTAATCAACGCCCTATGCTGGAACTCCAATCGGTCCGGAACTTGTGCCATACCACGTTGGTAGACCGACTTGCTAGCAGACGGGCTTTGCCTCTCTTCCGCAGCCTCCGCCTCAGCCCCCTCATCCTCCGCCTCAGCCCCCTCGGCGTCCCCCCAACTCCCCCACTCCTCGTGTGCGGGTGTCCGCTCCTGGAAGGGAGGATCCTACATCGGTGTCGGCTCCTGAACGGGAGGATCCCGCACCGATGACACACTCGTCTGCAGGGGTGAAGAGGCTGAGACTGAAGTAGCTGAGGGTGCTGACGGCTGGCTCCTATCAGCCTGCCTCCCTCTCCCAGGACCAGCTCCTCTGCCTCTCTTATTTCCCCTTCCTCTCCCACGGCCGGGCTCCTCGGCAAAGCTCTTCAACAAATCTCTCCGTAGCTGCCCAAGTGCTATCCTCAACTTATCCCCGCCTGCCATGTCTCACCACCTACAACGATAAATAGTTAAATAATTAGTACAAATTCAAGGACAATAATTAAATGAACAATAATAAAAACATGAATAATTAAACGAAGAATTGAATAATTAAACAACAATGTTTGGATGCATACAAAGTACTAATAGTCGGGATCATTTGTCTCTTCTCCATGATCAATTGAAGCATAATCATCATCAATATCACACGTGTCATCATGAATGACATCGTGATCGGGTTCAGGGACATCATGTGGAAGGCCTTTTTGTAACCGATCAAGCATTGATAGCTCATCCGCATTGGTAACCTCTTCTACATCCACTTCTTCCTCATCATCACGCGGTTCTTGTTCCTCCGTGTTCAAGGTGGACGTAGAGCAGTTGCGGAGACGACGTCTCACACCACGTGATTCTTGGAAGAATTCTCCATCATATGTTATTGGGTCAATTTGAGGTTCATAATCGTCTTCATTTGGGGGAGGTGGTCTAAGATGTACCGGCACATCGTACACGATATACCAACTTTCCAGGTTCTTAACACTTTGACCACTTTATGGCAGATAGAAAACTTGGGCGGTCTATTGAGCCACAATATAGACATCGGGGCCGCTTAACTGCCTGTCTTGTCGAATTTCGACTAGCCCAACATGTTCACGAGTCCGTCCTGTCTTAGTAGGATCGAACCAATGAAATTTGAACACAACAACGTTCGGAGGATTTTCACCATAATAATGAAGTTCGTATACTTCTTCAAGTCTTCCATAATACTCGACACCTCCCTCGGCTATAGCAGAGACACCGGAATTGGTTCTTTTTTGATCGGGCATTGAAAGCTCTTTGCTAGCAGTACGAAAGAGATACCTGTTGATGTCGTAATTCTGTAATGTACGGACCTTAAAGTCAAAACCATTAGATATTTATCTTAATTCATCGTCGACTTGCTCATGTGAATTAGCCTAGAAGTTAAGAAAAGATTTGGTGTGTTACTCACAATTAATATCAACACAGGAAATCACCTATTATATATAGGGGAGGTACCGTTTTTTTGAACCAAGAGATGAAACCGGGATAGCTGCATCCTGTCTTTTCAAGAAGTTCATACTCAAGAATGGATTCTTTTTCGATTGCAACACCGTTCAAGAATTGTGCGATGTATCGACTGTATCAATTAATAACAGATGTTAGACACAAAACTTGTTAAAAGTTGCGAAACAATGTACCGAGCACTTACTCGATGTACGGCCGAACTTCTGTTAAGTTGTTCAATATATACATCGTTAGTGTGCTCTACTCCTCGATGAACAACAACTTTGGTTTTCCCACACCACGAAGGTGTGAGCTTCCCTTTGAAGAGGCTGAGATTGGATTCACGTCGTTTGGGGTCACCAACATTGTACCGAGGCTTTGGATTATGTAAGATGGGAATAGTGGCATCATAGTGTGTTGTTACGAAGTTTGCCGCCTCCTCGGTAATTAATGCCTCGTCCATCGATGCTTCAATTCTACGTTTATTTTTACATTTTTCTCGAAGTGTCTTCTGCATTCTTTCAGTTGCGTAGCACCAAAGATTTTGCACAGGGCCACCCAATCTTGCCTCGGTCGTGAGATGCAAAATCATGTGTTGCATCGGATTAAAGAAGCCCGGTGGAAAAATCTTCTCTAACTTGCAGAGCAACTCAGGCGCCATCTCTTCCATGTCATCTATCATGGCACGCGACAAATCTTTAGCACAAAGAACACGGAAGAAATATCTCAACTCTGCCAATACTAGCCATTCAGCCTCGGGGATATATCCGCACAAAGAACACGAAAGAAATATCTCAACTATGCCAATAATGACTATTGAGCCCAAAAAATTTCATTTTTTCAATGCTCGCTCCCCTCGCTAGATTCGCAGCATACTCATCGGGGAACAACAACTTTTTTTGCACCCACAAAAGGATTTCCCTTATTGCTCCCTTCTCAACATTGTACCAGGCAGGTGGTTTGGACCAATTTTTCCTTCCTTTCGGTTGTCGCATGTTTAGTTATTTCCTATCACACAGAGTCTCCTGGTCAACTCTTGCCTTTGTATTATCTTTTCCCTTATCAGTGCTGAAAAATGTGCCAAGAAGGGCTCAACGATATTCTTTTCAGTGTGCATCATGTCAATGTTGTGTGGAAGTAAGAGGTCTTCGAAGTAGGGGAGATCCTAGATGCATGGCTTGTGGGTCCAGGCGCGTTCCTTATTATGACCCAAGAAATACCCTGGACGGTATGGATCAGGCTCCATAGATTTTAACTGTTCATGTATTTGTGCGCCCATCAACGCAGGTGGTGCCAGGTGCTTGACAGCTTTACCTTTTGTGAAATTCTTCTTATCATTTCTGAATGGATGGTCCAAAGGCAAGAACTGTCTATGCAAGTAAAAGAAGGAATACTTGCTACCCGCCGGCAACCAATGAAACTTAAGAGCTTCCTTGCATTGTGGGCATGGGAACCTTCCATGCACACACCACACAACGAAAAGCGCCAATGTCGGATGATCATGCAACGAGTATTGGTACCAAACATACATTTGAAAGTTCTCTTTCTTAGTTGCGTCGTATGTCTTGACCCCATTCACCCAAGCTTCTTTCAAGTAATCCATCAATGGTTGCATGCACCCACTCATATTCTTCCCCGGATAGTTCGGCCCTGGAACTATCAACCTCAGAAAGATGTGCTTTCTTTGCATAATTGATGATGGTGGAAGATTGAGGGGAACTGAAAGTCCAAGTATGTGATCAGAGGGGGAGGGGTGAATGATCACTTCAAATTTTCACATGAAACTATGAAGTGAAGCATAACTTAGCAGCAGAAAGAATACAACAGAAAGGTAAACAGTGAAGCAGATCAAGATTGAAGCACAACATAGCGAATCAAAAGCATCGAATCAATTGCATCGAATCAAATCACTGAAGCAATTGCAAAACTGAATGTAAGTGCGGAAAGTAAAACGAACTCTTGACTCGGCGATGTTTGTTCGACCAGTTCACACTCTGCAAAGTGCTACATCTGGTTGGAGGAACTTGTGATTGAACACAGGAGCTAACCTCTCTCCGTCCTTATCTCCACTTCACCAATCTCCTTGAGCTTGGTCAGTTCTTCACTCGTGGTTGATTATTGAGGAAATCACCGAAACCTTTCACAAACTGGACTTCGAGGCGACAATAACTCTTCGCTCTCTGAAGAACAACTCTCTAACCATCTAGAAGAATTTCAGTTCTCCAAGATAAAAACGCTAGCAAACGTCTTCCTAATTCATAGTGAATCAACTCAGATCAATAGGAATTATGCTTCGGTGGGTGGGTTTTTGGTTTGCTTCGGTGGGGTTGCTCTCTCTTTCTTCACTGTCAGAAAATATTCTTGGAGCAGCCACGCCAATGAGGGTGGGGGTGGCCTATTTATAGATGGCGATCCCAAGGTGTGAAATGACTGAAGTGACCCGATGTGACATTTTGACACCTGTCCGCAACGGTCGGATTTCCAATCAAAGCGCAACTTTACTTGTGGAACAAGTAAAGCTGACTCACGGACTTGGTTATGCTTGAGAAGCCGAAAGAACAAAGTCTTCGCTGGTGAAGCATTACCTAGTGCACATGAGATTTCTCATCTCTGGCTTCTCACAGGTTTGGATTCGATCTGAGTCTTTTCACCAAAACCTTCGGAGTACATTTACTAAACCCCTCTTGATAGTACGGTTTTTCCGACGACTCAAAGAAGTGAAAAGGAACTACGCAAAAACTACTAAGTCTTGCGCCATCTTGGTCATCTCCTTGGATGAGACGTGCTTCAGGATTCCTTATCTTTTTGCGGGTCGACATCCGTGATGAGCTTCACTCCAGAGGATATGCTTCAGTAAATATGTAAATCTTCGTTGAAGCTTTATCACCAACCTATAACTTCAGGAACCTAACCATCTATTTTACTAGAAAACTTGTTAGTTCCTCTACTGTTTTCTCCAACAATATCCAAAACTCATGGGGGCATAACTTTGCTCTTACAATCTCCCCATTTTTGGACTATTGTTGACAAAACAGGCATCGATAAAAATATGGAATTTTGAGTTGAGTTGAGTTGAGTTGAGAGCAAACTCTAAGATATGAAGCATTTGACTCCCCCTGAACACAAGCATCGAATATTTATATAATCGAAGTGAATGCTTGATGAAAGATATCCTTGATGGGAAGCCTAACACATATCTTTGTGAAGCAATTGCATTTACAAGATATTAGTATTGAAGAATATGCAATAATCCAATGACATGTGAACTTAATAGGAATAACCACCTGCAAGACAAAAATATACGAGAGAAACTTGCAAGCACGGGGGTTATTAACACATAACATGTAGCAGTTCACAGACGAAGTAAAACTTAAGTTACAACCCAATCGAAGCGAATGGAAAGTTTGTTGTAACTTAACACACAAAAGATCGAATCGAAACCCTAAACCCCGCGGCGAATCTAAACTCAATTGATGCTACATTGTCCCCCTTTTTGTCAATGATTAGACAAAAGGTTGAGAAGTAGATCAAGAGTATTTACTCGTTGGCTGCAACCCTGGGACCCTTCTGATTGTCTTCGCCCGAAGAAGATGCATCTCCAGAAGTGTCTCCTTCGGTTGAAGCAGGCGACTCCATTTCTTCAATGTCCAGAGGCGCCTGAAGCAAGTCAAGATCACCGTCGTTGAGAGGGTCATCTTCTTGCTTCGATGTGTGTGAGTCTTCATCAGAGAGAGTATCAGGGCGAATCTATTCAGCTGGATGAAAAAATAAAACTTCATCAATCTTTTCCAGTGAAGGGATCTTTGGGTTGGGGCGATCTATCGAATCATTTTTTGAGAAATGGCGTTCAAGATGTGGATACTCCTTGAAAATCCGGGCAGCTTCAAGCTTCTTTACTGAGTTGAACTTCCTGAAACCTTTCCATGAGTGGCGCTTCAAGACCTTCAGATACTGATTATTGTTCAAAGCAATCTTGCCAACTCTATTGATTTCATCAGAGAGATTTTGCATTTGGCGTTGATTGCCTTCAATGAAGTTTTCCAGTGTAACATCCCAATTTTCTAAATTCGGATGTTAATAGATCATCATATGCATCTCATGCTGTTTCCGCATTTTTCTGGAGTTTTAAAAATATTTTTAACATTTTTCAACACATGGCAGTTCGCTGGAGAGGATATAAGAGGACTGATCCCCATTTTTAAATTGTTGGAAAATAGTTTAAAATATTTTTGGGAGACTTTTTAAATTTACTTTGGAGTTATAAATAATTTGTAAAACTATTTTCTGAATTTATTTATGCTCCAAAAAAGTTTTAAAATCATTCTCGAAATTTTTCGGTATTTTGAAAGTGCCGGAAAAGTATTTAGAAAAATTTAAAAATAAGTTCCAAAGTTTTTATTTTTATTTATTATTTTGGTAAAGCCAAAAATTCAATTTTATTATTTTAAAAATGTTGGTGAATACGGAAATTAAAAATAATTATCCGTGATTATTCTAAAACTGTTTTGGGCCTAATGGACCTGTTCTGTTTTTTTCCACCTGGCCGAATTTGTTTTTATTTCGGATTTCAAAAAACGGAGGAGAGGCTGTCTATAAATATCCCCGTTTAGGGTTAGATTATTTTCTTTTAGCATTTTAGGTTTAGCCCTAAACTAATCCGCGGGACCCGCCGCCGCTGACGTCATCGCCGCAGTTCGCCGGAGTTCATCGGTTTTTTCGTCGCCGGTGAGCACCTCGCGCCACCCCGCTGTCTAGCCCGCCGACCCCGCCTCCGTAGCACACTAGCGCCGCCGCCCCGCTGCCCTAACGCCGCCGCCACCGCCGCTGGCCGGCGAGCCGCGCCGCCTCCTGGCCGCCGGCCACACGGCCGCCGCTGAGCCCGACGCGAGGAGAAAGAGAGCTGAGAAAAAAAGAAAAAAAAGAGTTTAGATGCGTTTCCGAAAAAAAATGCCCAGATCTGGTGAGCCGTCTCCGGGGACCCGATCGCGTTTTTCGCGTTATTTTATTTACAGATAGGTCCCTTTTGCAGATTGGACCCCGATTTCACCCGGTACCGTTTTCGCGAGTACTTTTTAACCGTAGCTCAGAATCGAGTGATTCCAGTTGCGTTGCGACCGTTACGAAATTTTCTAGCCAGTAGACTAAGTTTAATAGAAGTTTGAAGTTTTCAAATTTTTATCCTGAGCAGATCCAAATTTGAACTTCCGGTAGCCGTATCTTTTTAACGGTGCGCCCGTTTGCGCCGTTTCTTTTTGCGTTGGTTTTATTTTGTAGAGTACTTTAAGTTTAGCTTATGTTAGAAAAAAAATTCTACTGTTCTTTGTATGTCTATTACTGTTTGTGCGTAATTGTATTGAATATATGTTGATTGGTGCTATGTTTGCTCGTATATATTGTCCGGAGTGCGCCGCCTCGTTTTGTGAGGATTGTGATCGTCAGGAACAGGAAGAAGTCAAGTGATGCTTTGACCATACTCTTACCTATATTTTCTATATGCATTATGTTAAGGATATCACCTTATTGCATGATAGGTAGTTTACTTTACTGTTGCTGCAAAACCAGTTAGGATAGCCACATGTCTTGACTTGTATTTGTAGATCAACCTAGCACATGCTGTTAATTTATTGCTATGCTTTGTAGACGTGGTTTGGGTTGTGTAAATTCATGGAGTGCATGTGAGCTATTTAATAATTTGTGTAGCAACTTTATAATAAATAGAAATCACCTTTGGACGGGCAGGGAGTGCTTCCTGGGGGCTCGTGCTTTATCTAAGGGCGAGACCAGGTTGTACCCCTAATGGTTGGTTTTGGTGGTTGACATTACGTCATGGTGCTACCCTCTGAACGTAAGTGGGCGCCGTCCAGGCTCAAAATGATCAGACATACTTGGTGACTAGGAGCTTCCATGTACAGCCGCTGGCCATATGGGATCTGGCTTAGTTGAGTATGATGTAGGAAGCCTCTCCCGTGCAATGCTAGCAGATGTAGATGTGATAGGTGGTACCGGCTTGCCGTTGGGTGTAGGTGACCTCTTCCGAAAGACTTCGTCTCAATCTTCGGGTTGAGTCCAGCGGGGAAAGTGTACTAACCTCTGCAGAGTAAAAACTAATCATGATTAGTTGTGTCCCCTGTTATGGACATCCTTGAGCTACTAGACATTACTGTTACTAGAGGATCTTGACATATGAATCACCATAATAATTTGAGTGGGCAAGATTAAATAAAGGGTGTGGTGCTGGAACTGGTGTGCCCAGTTCGATCTTAAGTAGTGAGTTCAACTTAAAAATTTGACTAGTTTAGTTCAGGAGAAAATTGGCTTTCTGCAAAACAAAACCATAAGCCTTTCCTTTGACTCACCTTGAATGTAGTTGTAGGTCCTTTATATACCTTTTCCGTGTCACTTGTCGTACAAATCATATGTACTGACCCATTGTCGGGCTGTAACCTTCGGTGTTGCAGGTTTCTCAGACGACCAGTAAGGTGCGTTTAGGGTTGCGAGTCTACACTCAGCATGTTCGCATGTGGCTGTTGATGGGACTCCACGTTACATGCTTTTGCTTCCGCTACATTTATATTGAATAAGCTAGCCTTGAGCTATGCAACTTGTTATTTGTTTTATTCTGGATCATACGTTGTAATAATGATGCACTTGTACTTTGATATACATCTATGATACTGTGTGTGCTAGCGAGTTCGATCCAGGGATTGGCACTTGAGCACAGAGACTTCAATTCTATGTGAATTGGGTCGTTACATACATCATGTGTTGTGATCGAATCCCAACTTCAAAGTGATACACTTCCTTCTGAAAAGATTTCGAAATGTTGCGTTCATTTACATGCTGTCTGACTCCGACATATGTGGCAAATGGATCATTTGGCCTTCTGAAGAGCAGTGTGTTGACTGTAGGACATGACCCTAGAAAATGGACTAGAAAAGCCATAGGAATGAAAATATTACTTTACATCACTTTGTCTTGTACCTACTTACCTTCTCTATCTCGTATTCATACGAGTTCTAATCTTGCCTTACCTCTCTTGGATTATAGCTGACCACTTTGTCATACCGTGCTATGGCGTTTGGACCTGAGCTCGGGGGGATTTGCCACTACCTGAACATCTACGCGCCAGTCTTTCAGCTGGACATAGTGGAGACAAGGGGAGCTGATGACTACTTGCAAGTGGAGACATTTATCCTAGGAAGCATGACGAACGAGGAAAGGGTGATCACGGAGTCATTCGAGGTGCATGCCTAGGAGAAGGAGCAGTGTGTGCGCATAGCCGCTCACATAGCTCTTGGACACATTGTTGAGACATATGCCGCCCAGCTAAAGGGTACGGTGTATGCGGAGATGGCCAAGATCCTTCCATCGGGGAACATATGGCCAAAGAAGTTCAGGTATGTGCCTGGGGCCATTTGGCCTGGTTCAACCAGCTACATCATCCAAATCCTAGAGAAGCACATCCATTGCCTGGAGAAGGACACTCAGTCAGACCTCTACACCATCACTGAGTTGCATCAGAAGAACACCAGGCTCAAGAAGGACAACAACAAGCTGAACAAGGAGAGGTTGGAGATGCAAGCCGAGATAATGAGACTAAAGTAGAAGATGAAGGCCAATGGGATTGAAGAACCAGAAGAGGAGCCAGAAGTAGAGACCTCGGCAGAAGAAGAGGAGCCGAATCCCAAAATGCGCAACCGCATTAGCGGGCGCGAATACCGCATGCTGTTTAGCAAAGACAGCATTCGGAATTACTTCACCGGAAATTAGTTTTCTATCGATATCGTGTTAGCGTATTTGACCATGTCGAATTATTCGGTGTGGAAATACTAGGTTGCTTGATATACTCTTATATTACCCATGGTTGTTTTGAGGATCTTATATCAGTTATACAATATATTTTAAACTATATGGTGTGATATGTGATGGTTTTCCATATGAGTGCATTGGTTGATGATTGTTATATGTTTGATGCTATGGTGATATTGTTTGGTGAAGTTGATTGGTGATATATGTATTGCATATATAATGCTTGCCATGATCATCATAAGCATATGGGGTAGGATATATTTCCCAAGCTACTTTCTGTCTAGAACTTACCTATTCTTTCCCAACAGATGCCGCCGAGGCGTGATCCCGCGGGGAATGAGAACAACAACAATGGAGTGCCAGCTTACATGCAGCAGCTACTTCAAGGACAAGCTCAGTTGATCCAGATGCTCACTCAGAACATGGGCAACAACAACAATGCGCCGCCACCACCACCTATGGACACACTTGCAAGGTTCCTGAGGTTGAATCCTCAGAGGTTCTCTAGCACTCCTGAGCCCATAGTGGCGGATGACTGGCTTCGTTCAGTGGGCCGGAACTTGGAGACAGTTGGCTGCACTGAGGTAGAGAGAGTGAGGTTTGCCTCACATTTGCTGGAGGGTACTGCCGCAGCATGGTGGGACAACTACTTGGTGACTTATCCCATCGACACCATCACTTGGGTTCAGTTCCAGTCTACCTTTCGCGCCGCACATGTTTCAGCAGGCGCCATGAGCTTGAAGAAGAAGGAGTTCCGCGGTTTGCGTCAGGGAGGTCGTTCAGTGGCCGAGTATGTTGAGGTGTTCAACAAGCTTGCAAGATATGCTCCAGATGATGTCAGGAATGATGCAGCGAGGCAGGAGAAGTTCTTGGAGGGGCTGAATGATGAGTTGGGAGTCCAGTTGACAGTGGCTACTTTTGCTAACTGCCAGGGGCTCATAGACAAAGCTATTGTGTTGGAAGGCAAGCAGCAGGCCATTGAGAACCGCAAGAGGAAGTACAACAACAACAATGGTGGCAAGTATAACTCTGGACCGCATCAGAAGCCACACAATTCTTATGGTGGCAATGGAGGACATAACCATGGACATAACCACAATGGTGGGAATGGCCATGTTCACAGTGGAGGACACAATCATAATGGAAGTAATGGCCAAAACCATAATGGCCACAATCATCACAATGGGCATAAGAATGGCAATGGCAATGGGAAAGGAAATAGAAAGTGCGAGAACTACAACCAGAACCGTCAAGTGGTGAATGCTCAGAAGGACCTTAGTCGAGTTCAGTGTTTCAAGTGCAGGAAGATGGGACACTACTCCAACATGTGCCCGGAGAACAAGGACAACAATGGGAATTCTGGAGTCAGCAAGCCCAATCCTTTCAAGAAGGGGCATGTGAACCATGTCAACGTGGAGGAGATCTATGATGAGCCTGATGCTGTGATTGGTAAGTTCTTTATCAATTCAGTACCCACACTTGTTCTTTTTTATTCTGGTGCATCGCATTCTTTCATATCGAGGGTATTTGTGGATAAGCATGAGTTACCTACCGTAGTTCTTAAGTCATCTATGCTCATAAGTTCACCGGGAGCGGAGATGTCAGCTAGTTTGGGATGCTATCAGTTGAGCCTAGCCATAGGGAAGCATGTTTTTCCTATAGATTTGATTGTATTGAAGTCACAATGTTTGGATGTTATACTGGGCATGGATTGGCTAGCTAAGTACTAAGGTGTTATTGATTGTGCCAGTCGGTCTATCACTCTCCGTACACCGAATGGGCAGAAGATCAGATATGTGTCCAAGTATAAACATCAGCATGCTCAGGTGAATTCTCTTAAGGGGGGTAGCCTGGATGATGTGCGTGTTGTGAGGGATTATCCGGATGTGTTTCCGTAGGAGTTGCAAGGTATGCCACCAGATAGGGAGATTGAGTTCCTTATTGATTTAGTACCAGGCACCGGGCCTATTGCTAAGAGACCGTATAGGATGCCCGCTAAGGAACTTGCAGAGTTGAAGGAACAGATTAGAGAATTGCAAGAAAAGGGCTTTATTCGCCCAAGCTCGTCACCTTGGGGATCTCAAGTGTTGTTTGTTGAGAAGAAGGATGGAACCCAGAGGATGTGTGTGGATTACCGTTCTCTGAATGATGTTACTATCAAGAACAAGTATCCTCTACCTGTGATTAATGATTTATTTGACCAGTTGGAGGGAGCTTGTGTATTCTCTAAGATTGATCTTCGTTCTGGTTATCATCAAGTGAAGATTCGGGAGAAGGATATTCCGAAGACTGCTTTTACTACAAGGTATGGGTTGTATGAGTATACTGTTATGTCATTTGGATTGACTAATGCTCCTGCATACTTCATGAATATGATGAACAAGGTGTTTATGGAGTTCTTGGATAAATTCGTTGTGGTGTTCATTGATGATATATTGGTGTATTGCAAGAAGGAGCAAGATCATGAGGCACATCTGCGTTTGGTATTGGAGAAGCTCAGGGAGAAAAAATTGTATGCCAAGTTCAGCAAGTGTGAATTTTGGTTGAAGGAGGTAGGATTCCTTGGACATGTTGTGTCAGGAGAAGGAGTAGCTGTGGACCCATCCAAGGTTTCAACAGTTACAGAATGGGAGACACCCACGACAGTTGGAGACATTCGTAGTTTCTTGGGTCTTGCAGGATATTATAGGAGGTTCATTGAGAATTTCTCCAAGCTTGCAAAACCAATGACTGAGCTGTTGAAGAAAGAGAATAAGTTTGTTTGGAGTGAGGCATGTGAAACCAGCTTTCAGGAGTTGAAGAAACGGTTAGTGACTGCACCTGTTTTATGTTTTCCTGATATACATAAGGATTTCCAAGTATATTGTGATGCATCTCGTCGAGGACTTGGTTGTGTTTTGATGCAAGGGGGTAGAGTTGTTGCTTATGCTTCACGTCAGCTTAAGAACCATGAGCAGAACTATCCTACACATGATTTGGAGTTAGCTGCAGTCGTTCATGCATTGAAAACATGGAGGCAATATCTTGTTGGTAATCATTGTGATGTTTTAACTGATCATAAGAGTTTGAAGTATATCTTTACTCAGAAGGAGTTGAATCTCAGGCAGAGTAGATGGTTGGAGCTTATTAAGGATTATGATTTGAATGTGCAGTATCATCCTGGTAAAGAGAATGTGGTTGCTGATGCTTTGAGACGTAAGAGTCATATCAATGTTGCTAATGTTGAGGATATGACACGTGAGTTATGTGAGCAGTTCAAGAATCTCAGGTTGGAGATAGTTCCTAAGGGGTATGTGGAAAAATTGGAGGTGAAGCCAAATCTGTTGGAAAGAACTAGAGAGGCTCAGAAGGGTGATGCAGAAATTGATGAGATAAAGGTGAATATGACCAGAGGGAAAGCAGAGGGTTTGCGTGAGGATGAACATGGAGCCATTTGGTTTGAGAAGCGTATTTGTGTACCGCAAGATGCAAAGATCAGGAAGTTGATTCTTCAGGAGGCACATGATTCACCTTATTCTATTCATCCCGGGAATACCAAGATATATTTGGATTTGAGGGAGAGAATTTGGTGGCCTAGCCTGAAGCGAGAGATAGCCCAGTATATTGCTTTGTTTGATGTTTGCCAGAGAGTCAAAGCTGAGCATCAGAAGCCAGCAGGATTGTTGCAGCCTTTTCCTATACCAGATTGGAAGTGGGATCAGATAGGTATTGACTTTATTACGGGTTTACCTAGGACTCGGTCGGGATATGATTCTATTTGGGTGACTGTTGATCGTTTGACCAAGGTTGCTCACTTCATTCCAGTAAAGACAACTTACAACAGTGCCAAGCTAGCCAAGATTTATATGTCCAGGATCGTGTGTATGCATGGAGTTCCAAGCAAGGTTGTGTCTGATAGAGGTACTCAGTTTACTTTGAAGTTTTGGCGTCAGTTGCATGAGACCTTGGGAACTAGGCTGGAGTTCAGTACAACGTTCCATCCTCAGACAGATGGGCAGGACAAGAGAGTCAATCAGATCTTGGACGATATGTTGAGGGCTTGTGCGTTGGATTATGGTTCGAGTTGAGATGACAACTTACCGTATGCTGAGTTCTCATACAACAATAGTTACCAGGCTAGTCTTCAGATGGCACCATTCGAGTTACTGTATGGAAGGAAGTGCAGGACTCCGTTGATGTGGGATGAGGTAGGAGAGTCTCGGTTGTTTGGACCTGACCTAATTAGAGATGCTGAGGAGAAAGTCAAGTTGATCCGTGATAGACTAAAGATAGCACAGTCCAGGAAGAAGAGTTATGCAGATGCGAAGCGCAAGGATGTAACCTATGAGGTTGGAGACCGTGCGTATCTCAGAGTTTCATCAATTCGCGGAATCAAGAGGTTTGGAATCAAGGGCAAGTTAGCACCACGTTTTGTGGGGCCTTACAAGATCTTGGAGCGCAGAGGAGAGGTAGCTTATCAGTTGGAGTTTCCAGAAGCTTTGTTAGGAGTTCATGATGTGTTTCATGTATCCCAGCTGAAGAAGTTTCATGTAGAGATGGCAGATATTACTTTGAGAGATACAGTGCCACTTGAGGCAATTCAGTTGGAGAGTGACTTGACTTATGAGGAGAAACCTGTGAAGATTCTGGAAACTGCAGAAAGAGTTACCCGCACCAAGATGATCAGGCTATGCAAGGTTCAGTGGGATCATCATACCCCCGCCCCCTCGCGCCGCCGCCTTCGCTCGCCCGCCTCACTCCGCCGCCGCCGCCTCCTGGCCGCCAGCCACACGGCCGCCGCTGAGCCGGGCGACCTCGCCGGTGAGGCCATTGGCCCAGGTAGCCATGGCCATGGCCTTCGGGCCCGACGCGAGGAGAGAGAGAGAGCTGAGGAAAAAAATAAAAAAAAAGAGTTTAGATGCGTTTCGGAAAAAAAAACGCCAAGGTCTGGTCAACCGTCTTCGGGGACCCGATCGCGTTTTCGCGTTATTTTATTTACAAATAGGTCCTTTTTGCAGATTGGACCCCGATTTCACCCGGTACAGTTTTCGCGAGTACTTTTTAACCGTAGCTCGGAATCGAGTGATTCCAGTTGAGTTGCGACCGTGAAGAAATTTTCTAGCCAGTAGACTAAGTTTAACAGAAGTTTGAAGTATTCAAATTTGAATCCCGAGCAGATCCAAATTTGAACTTCCGGTAGCCGTATCTTTTTAACGGTGCGCCCGTTTGCGCCGTTTCTTTTTTGCGTTGGTTTTATTTCGTTGAGTACTTTAAGTTTAGATTCTGTTAGGCAAGTTTTTCTACTGTTCTTTGTATGTCTATTACTGTTTGTGCATAATTGTATTGAATATATGTTGATTGGTGCTATGTTTGCTCGTACAGACTGTCAGGAGTGCGCCGCCTCGTTTTGTGAGGATTGTGATCGTTAGGAACAGGAAGAAGTCAAGTGATGCTTTGACCATACTCTTACCTATATTTTCTATATGCATTATGTTAAGGATATCACCTTATTGCATGATAGGTAGTTTACTTTACTGTTGCTGCAAAACCAGTTAGGATAGCCACATGTCTTGACTTGTATTTGTAGATCAACCTAGCACGTGTTGTTACTTTATTGCTATGCTTTGTAGACGTGGTTTGGGTTGTGTAAATTCATGGAGTGCATGTGAGCTATTTAATAATTTGTGTAGCAACTTTATAATAAATAGAAATCACCTCTGGACGGGCAGGGAGTGCTTCCTGAGGGCTCGTCCTTATCTAAGGGCGAGACCAGGTTGTACCCCTAATGGTTGGTTTTGGTGATTGACAGTACGTCATGGTGCTACCCTCTGAACGTAAGTGGGCGCCGTCCAGGCTCAAAAATATCAGACATACTTGGTGACTAGGAGCTTCCATGTAAAGCCGCTGGCCATATGGGCTCTAGCTTAGTTGAGTATGATGTAGGAAGCATCTCCCGTGCAAAGCTAGCAGATTTAGATGTGATAGGTGGTACCGGCTTGCCGTTGGGTGTAGGTGACCTCTTCTGAAATACTTCTTCTCAATCTTCGGGTTGAGTCTAGCGGGGAAAGTGTACTAACCTCTGCAGAGTAAAAACTAATCATGATTAGCCGTGTCCCCGGTTATGGACATCCTTGAGCTACTAGACATTACTGTTACTGGAGGATCTTGACATATGAATCACCATAATAATTTGAGTGGGCAAGATTAAATAAAGGGTGTGGTGCTGGAACTGGTGTGCCCAGTTCGATCTTAAGTAGTGAGTTCAACTTAAAAATTTGACTAGTTTAGTTCAGGAGAAAATTGGCTTTCTGCAAAACAAAACCATAAGCCTTTCCTTTGACTCACCTTGCATGTAGTTTTAGGTCCTTTATATACCTTTTCCGTGTCACTTGTCGTACAAATCAGATGTACTGACCCGTTGTCGGGCTGTAACCTTCGGTGTTGCAGGTTTCTCAGACGACCAGTAAGGTGCGTTTAGGGTTGCGAGTCTACACTCAGCATGTTCGCATGTGGCTGTTGATGGGACTCCACATTACTTGCTTTTTCTTCCGCTACATTTATATTGAATAAGCTAGCCTTGAGTTATGCAACTTGTTATTTGTTTTATTCTGGATCATACGTTGTAATAATGATGCACTTGTACTTTGATATACATCTATGATACTGTGTGTGCCAGCGAGTTTGATCCAGGGACTGGCACTTGAGCACAGAGACTTCAATTCTATGTGAATTGGGTCGTTACATACATCATCTGTTGTGATCGAATTCCAACTTCAAAGTGATACACTTCCTTCTGAAAAGACTTCGACATGTTGCGTTCATTGACATGCCTGGGGTCCTGGGTGCCCGCGGTAGGCAGAGACACACGGTTCGACCTCGGGGACGCGATTTTTGGCGGAAATTGGCGATTTTGGAGGTCAAATTGATGGGGGAAAAGGAAAAATTGGGGCTAGGGAACTCAAAGGAGGGTAGATCCACTTGGTAAACACTAGATCCATGGATCAAAGTCAACAAAAGCTCACAAGAAAAAAAAATCACCAGAAATTTGGTATGGCTATTTTTGGTGGGGATTTTCGAAATTGGGAAAAACAAATCACCAGAAATTTGGTATGGCTATTTTTGGTGGGGATTTTCGAAATTGGGAAAAACAAAGGAAAAAAATGGCTAGAAGATGGGGGGGGGGGAGGGGCTCCAAGATGTGATGAACCTTGCTCTTGATACCAAATGATGTACGGCAATCCTATGGATTGGCCCAATCTTACACAACTTGGAGGGGGGGGGGGGGAAGAGGTGCAACTCAAGAATAACACAAAATAGAGGAAGTGGAACAAGATACAAACAAAGAGAACTCAAATCCACACACCAAATCCACACATAACAAGATCCATACATCCACACAAGTGGTAGCTAAATTGATCCCTCTCCTTATACTACTAGGATTGGGGCCTCTCCTTCTATGACTAGGGAGAGGAGGGTAGGTTGAGGCTCAATCCGCAGATCGAGTCTCTCTCCCGCGGGAGGTGGTAGGATTGAGAGAGGATCTCTAAGGATATCAAATCTCCATGGGGGAGAAGGAGCTAAGCTCTCTCAAACCTGGGTATAATCTTAGCTAAACCTAGGATGGAGGTGGGGGTGGAGTATATATAGCCTAGGGGGGAGAGGGGTACATGGGTCATCTGCCCAGATCAGGTCGCCATAGACCGGGCACCCGGAGTCTTTAGACCGGGCACCTGGGGTAGGGGAGACCGGGCACCCGGGGTGCGGGGGACCGGGCTCCCGTGGTGATCGGTAGGTCTTCGGGCTTCGGCCAACCGGGACCGGGAACCCAGGAATGTCTTGCCCTTGTACAAATCATTCTTCTCCTCTCTTCCGTCTTCTCTTCCAAGCTTCCCTCGCGGATGATGTAGTCGTTCCCTTGTGCTTCACTTCCTCCTCGACGCACGTGTAGTTTTTCAACCTAAGTATGCGCGGGAGTGGACGGTCAAGTAGTATACCATCCGTGAGAGGACGGAAAGGACATGCGTAAAGGATACAGTTCACCTTTGAATGCTCGATGCGTGTGTCCTTTGGTGGGGGGTCCATGTCCATGGTGATGTTCGTGGATGTTCCGCATCACTAACTATATAAACCTAACTAAACTAATCCTATAAATAACAACTAATTATAACTAACTAACTAAACCTAACTAAAAATTCCTAGTAACTACAAATTGCAAAAAAAGCAAAAAAAATAGAAAGAGGAAGAGGGGAAGGGAGGCGGGCGATGTCACACCTTTGGCGGGGACGGCGACCGTGGCGACGGTGGAGACGGCGGTGTGGGGAAAGCTCGGGGAGGGGGCGGGGCGACGACGAGAGTGGCAGCGCGACGGCGGCAGGGGCGTGGTGACGACGACCGGGGCGGGACGAGGCAACGGCGGCGGCTCGGGGGCGGGGCGAGGCGACGACGACCCGGGCGGGACGACGGCGGCGGCGGCGGGTCAAGACGGGGATGGCCACGGCGGCAGCTTGGGGCGGGGATGGCGACACGGCGGCGGCTCGGGGCAGGGATGGCGAAGGCGACGGCTCGGGTGAGTGTGAGATGTGATGCGTGACTGGCTAGGTCAGAGAGGACAGGGGCCTTGCGGCTGGATAACCCCCGGCTATGTCGTCAGCTAGCGGACCGCATAGCTGGCTTCCGCTAGGCGGGGCTCGAATGTGGGTCGGGAACCCTCTCTATGTCGTCATTTGAGCTTTGCCCTCGGCCTTTTCCATCTATGACGTCGGCCAGCTGACGGCTTAGAACTAGATGACGACAAAGCATGTCTATGCCGTCAGCCGCTGCTATGCCTGTCGTGGGAAAGTCACGGCAGATGTCCGAAGAGTCGGACTTGATTATGGGGCCTTTGCTACGAGTGTACGAGGAAGAAGAAACATCACAGAGAAAGAGAAACGCGATTTATACAGCTTCCGGTAAAGACCCTAAATGTTGTTTGTGGCTAGGTCTTATTCCTTTTCTCACGAGGAGTCGTTGGCGTGTCGCCGACTCTTTTACAGTTGTATTCAGGCGAAAGCCTACTTTGACGGAAGCCTACTCTGGCGAAAGCCTACGTTGGCGGAAGCCTACTCTGGCGAAAGCCTACTTTGGCGGAAGCCTACTTTCGTATCTGGAGAACTTGGCCTCTATGGGCGCCCTACCCCTATTTATATAGGTGGAAGGGGGAGGCTTACATGTAGATTCCTATTCTGATACAAACTAGTCTCATCTTGTATTACAAGTCGGATATCAATCCGAGTCCTACTCTAAGACCTGTAATCTTCCAAGTTAAGTGGACTCCTATAGATGAGAGTCTCCTGTCTGGCCGACTCCTGTTGAGGAGAGTCTCCTGTCTGGCCGACTCCTGTAGAGGAGAGTCCCCTGTCTGGCCGACTCCTGTAGAGGAGAGTTCCCTATATGTCCGACTCCTGTAGATGAGAGTCCCCTGTCTGGCCGACTCCTGTAGAGGAGAGTCCCCTGTCTGGCCGACTCCTGTAGAGGAAAGTCCCATGTCTGGCTGACTCCTGTAGAGGAGAGTCTCCATCAGGCCGACGCATGAAGGTGACTCATGTCAGCCGACTCATGGAGGTGACTCATGTCAACCGACTTATGGGGGTGACTCATGTCAGCCGACTTATGGAGGTGACTCATGTCAGCCTACTCTAGTCTCCAGGACCTGTCTTCTGGCTGAGTCTTCCTTTTGGGTGCTATCTTCTGGCCGGGTCTGAGCTGTGAGTAATCCCCCCGATGGTAGCCCCCAAGTTTAGCTTGGATGCAATCTTGGCGTCGGCTTCATTTTTCCTCTGCCTTTACGTCGCAATGAGATTTTCGTAGAAGAGAACGTTGGGTGCGCGTCCATGGTAAACTTCCAGTATAATGAATAGTTAGGATAAAGACCGGGTCTGGAGGCCAAACCATTAAGCCGGCTTGCTCCACTGATTCATGTCAATGAACCTGATATGATTCAATTTTGAACTCTTCCATGTTTGGGTTCAATGTTGCTTTTTTCTCTTCCGTTTCTTGTCAAAAGGACTCGGGAAAAAATTTAAGGGCAATTTTATGTCCATATCACCTGTAGCCCCAAGCTCCAAGTTTATCATCTCGTGATGACTTGGGGTTTTGTATATAAAATAGCCTTGCTGGTGTAGCCCCCAAGTGTCGGGTTGCTCGCCCGCAGCATCCTGGGAATTAGAATTTCTTGATGACAAATCTATTAATTTGTGCAGCCCCCAAGTGTCGGGCTGTCTTGCTTGCATGAATTTTTATTTCATGAAGCCGGCAGATACTTGTCTACCAAAGTCGGCGATTATATGCCAAAGGCAATAAATTTTGTAAAAGTCAGCAAATACTTGTTTGCTGATAAAAACTGGCGGATGTTTGTTGGTTGAAGCCAGTAAATATGATATGTTGGGTTATATTCCCAGCTTCCAAATAAAGTGGCCCTTCGAGTACTGGAATATGTTTCCTTCAACAACCCAAAATAATGTGTGCCAACTGTTATGTCTTGACAAGCTCCCTCGATAAAGTCGGGGTGTTTGGGAAAAACCGACCCTTGTGATGACTTGGTGCTGGGTTTGGAAAACATGTTCCGTGGCTTGTGACCAGCGTGTGGTTAGATACCTTGTGATATTCTATCTTGAATTTTCCTTTTGGCCTTTGGATGCCAAAATTCATCCTGGTTTGGACTTTGGTCCTTCTTTATTTTTGACTTTGATAGTCGTTTCTTTGAAAAACTTCATCCTCTGATATATGGATTGAATATGCTTTTGAAGAGAGCCGTTATTGTTCCGGCTTACCACATTTATAGCTGAGTCAGAAGAGAATATAATATTCAACTGAGCCAGTGTAACTTCTGGGAGTCGGCTAACTTCATAGGGGAAGCTTCTCGGAGGCCGAATTTATGAGTAGTAGATGGCGGTCCCTGTGCTTAGATCAGTTTTGACCGGTCTTTTAGTAAAGACGGTAAACATTGTTTGAACTAGGCCGGGTCCACTCTTATTTGCGTTCCCTTTTTCTCAGAAAAACTTGACGACATTTTGTAGAGTCGGCCAATACGTTTAGACTGAGACGGGTTCACTTTTGTTACGTGTGAATCGACAAGTTTTGCATAGATAGTTGCAAAGTATAGTCCCCATGAGTCGGTATGATCATCATTGCGTCATGCCGAGTCACAGAGAAATTCGAGCTGTAGTCCCCATGAGTCGGTATGATCATCTTTGTGTCATGCCGAGTCACACAGGTTAATGCTGTTATTGAAATATGTTGGTGTTTCCGTTGACAAAACTAGTGTTTTACACTACTAGGGAAATAACTATACATGGAAAGCTTATTAGTGGCGCATATAGAAACCCATGCGCCACCATCTGTTATGGGTGGCGCACTGGAAAATAATGCGCCACCCATAAGGTCTATTTTCCAGTGCGCCACCCGTAAGAGTGGGCCAGCCTGGATGACCTTATTCTGTAAATGCGCCACCCATAAGGTCCTCAGGGGTGGCGCATTGCTGTAATGCGTGGTGCATTCTGCAGATATGCACCACGCATAAGGATCCATTTGGTGGCGCATTTCTGCGAAATGCGCCACATCTAAGACTTGTCCTATCGAAAACTGCCCCCTCCATGCCCCAACAGTACCCATTCCCCCCACCCACTCCCCTCGACGCCTCTCAGCCGCCACCTCACCTCGCTCTCCGGCCGCCGCCCTCACCGGAGTCCTAGCCGTTCCCCCGCTCTCCGGCCGCTGCCCTCACCTCCACCGGAGCCGCCCCCGCGCCCCCATCCACGGCCGCCGACGTCCCCGGGCGCCACCCGACCTAGGCGACGCCGGAGCAGCCACCTCACCACCGGAGCCGCCGCCCTCGACGACGGAACCACCTCCCTCGACGCCGGAGCCGCCGCCCTCGACACCGGTGACGCCCTCTCGACGCCTAAGCCGCCGCCCCAACCCTAGCCGCAGCGCACTCTACCCCTGCATCCTCTCAGGTGATGCCCTGCCCAACCCTAGCCTTGTTCTTGTTCTTGCTGTTGATGGAGCCCTGCACATAATTGGTGATGATAATGGCAGGTCCTTGTTCTTGCTGTTGCTAAATTTTTTTAAGGATATTGGTGATGATAATGAAATGCCATGGTGCTGTTCTTCACTTGTGTGTGTGCCCCTGTTCTTCACTTGTGTGTGTGCCCATGATAATGAAATGCCATGCCATAATTTTTGTACTAAATTCATAGCTAGTTCCCATGTTCTTCACTTGTGTGTGTGCCCCTGTTTTTGATTTTTAGCACAGGAGAACAAATAGAACTCCTAGGTCCAAATAGAACTCCTAGGTCCAAATAGATATTGTAACAAAGGTAAATTTTCTAATATGGTTTGACTCTTATTTGCTTTAGAAAAAATGTAAATTTACTTCCATCAAATGAAGTTTATAGCTTAATGAAAACTTTTGTAGATAAATGGATGTATATGAAATTTTGATCTGATATCAACATTGGTCATAGAGTGTCAAACTGGCACTATATGCGGGTATGTCGACGCGGAAAAATCTTGATTCCTATAAGTGGAAATGTTTCTTTTTACTGAAGGGGTTGAGTTGGATATCGATTGTTCAGTGTCACAAATGTGTGTGGTGCTTGTGTTCTGCATATCACTACTAGTGTAGAATCTGTTCTTAACAATTTTCAATGCATTAAGATTCCCTCATCTCAGCATTTTTATTCACAGTTTTTATCTACTGTTTGAATATCTACTATAGATCTACTATATATATGTTGTGCAGGTACAAATCATTATCCCCTTTCTCCTGAAATGTTGATTAACTTCCGTTTCGGTTGAGAAAGGGGCACTCTCATGTTAAGAAAAAGAGCAAAGGTCATGCCGAATTTTTCCGTGAATTCGTGCATGACCTTTTCTATTTATCTTAACATGAGAGTATTTGCATTTATTTATTGTGCTAATTAATTAAGTAGTTGCATTTCTTAATATTGTACTAGTGCAAACATGTCGACCAGAGCCGACGCCGGTCCTTCTTCTCTGCCGGGAGAAAAAAGGAAGAAATTTTGGGAATACTCCCAGGAGGAGGTCGAGGAGCAGAGAGAAGAGGAAGTACCTCCGGGCGAGGAGGAGTATGAGGAGGAGATAGAGTCGGAGTCCGACTCATCGGATGATGACTTGGAGGAGGAGGCCGGTACGATAGACGGGGAGAGGAACATCGGCGAGGATGATGGGGCTGGTGGTTCCAACACAGATGGTACCCAGTCGAAGAAGAGGAATCGGAAACCGACCAAGGTCGGCGTCATCAGGCAAGAGTTTACTGTTGTGACCGCCGTCGGGATTCCTAAAGAGCCCGACCGTTTTTCGGAAGGGTACGGCCGTCAAGTCGCGGCGATCCTCCGCAACACCGTGCCGACCACCACGATTAACCTCAGGAGTCATGAGAATATTCATTATTGTCAGCTTCTTATCAACAAGCTGCACGGACGATACAAGTTTCCGGAGCCGTACGATAACACCAAACTCAGAGGGAACAAAGTAAACACATGGGCCCTCAGGAAGATGAGCAAGGCCTTGTCCAGTTGGAAAACCCAGGTGAAGAGGGCAATTTTTGAAAAGAACAAAACCTGGGAGGAGCTCAAGGAGAAAGAGTCGTTGATCGACGAAGCTACCTACAACCTTTTCAAGGCTAGGTGTGAGTCCGAGCAAGCCAAGGCCGCGAGTGCAAAGGGCAAGGCCATGCGGTCGCAGGTCATAAGTAACCACTGTCTCGGAGCCGGTGGTTACAAAAGTTCCAACCCTAAATGGGACAAGGAGGATGCCGAGTACGCCGCTGCACGCATACCTAACCCCTTCCAGCAATACAAAGATGATCCGCAGACCGAATTCTTTGTGAGGGCCCGGAGCTATAAGGAAAAAGCAACCTCGAAAATAATTATCGATCCTAAGATTCAGGAGTTTACGACTGCCGTGGTAAGTAGTTTACCACGCGACCTTGTCGATTAAATTCTCGAGTGAAGTTCACAATTTCTTAACGTTTCACATTCTTTTTGCAGCAAGCGGAAATGAAAATCGCCTCATCGCAGGAGTCGTCGGTTAAGCCGGCCGGCCAGTGGGACAACGCCTTTAACAGGGCGTTGAACAAGGTCAAGAAGGTTGACGACGTGACGGCGATGCCATCGTCAGCCGGCCGTGTGGTCGGCTTTGGTGCGGACCTAAATTGGTCCGAATATTATGGAAAATCGGCGGAGCAGTCCGGTTCGAGGGGGCGCAAGGCGAGAAGGACCAAAGAAGATGTCGCTTATGTTCGTGGACTGGAGGAGAAGGAGAACATGCTTCCGCATCTTGTCCAGGACGAAGTGGCGAAGAACATGAACCTCTCCTTCCAGATATGATGCAGTCGCTCGCGAATTGGCAAGCGTGTGGTGGACAAGGGCCCATACCAGTCCCCAGCATGGTCGGCAGTAACTCAGGCACCGCGGCGCCTGCAGTCCCGACTCCGGCCGTAGTGGTGGCTCCCGCACCGACTCCCGGCGTACTGGTGACTCCGGCCGCCAACACCGCGGTGGCGACGCCGGACGTGATGGTAACTCCTCCGGCCACGATCGAGCAACCGGGGCATAACAATAATGCACCTGGCGGCAGCGCAAATAGGGCGACCGACGCCACGGGAGGCAGCGCGCCCTCCGTCTCTTGCATGCCCGCCGTCATCGGAGGGGTCTCTTCACTAGCCGACCTCGACGCCCTCAAGGTAACAATAAGCGTCTGCAACTCAAAAGAGGACTTCATCTCCTTGCCTTTTTTAGTGGAATCTCTCTGATGCCGTACATGCATATATATATCTCTTTCGCAGGTGGACACTCCATGCATTCTATTACAAGTCGTGGACGGCGAGTTGAAGGATGTTGCCAAAGGTAAAATCATTCAACCACAAAATCGAATCATGCACAATATGCCGATGGCACCGGAGATGCATAGGGTTCAAATCTCTCTCGTGATTTCGGGCTACGAGAGAGTTGAACCTCCCATTCAACCCCCCGGATACGATGAGGACGAGCCGGTAGTCCTCAGTGACTGTTTCAACCAAATATGCCTATGGCCGAAGAGCCAAATGCGTTTAATGACGGGGGAAAGGGGCACCACACCTAGGACAACACCGCTAGTCATCGTGTCGGCGCCACATGATCCCATCGGCGCACAACAAGAAGACGATGATCTTGATGATGATATCAGCGCCGACCAGTTCATCAATACTTTGTATGATGCTGATGACTTATTAATGCCTCCTGCTGAAGGAGCCTATCAGCATGACGAGGAAGCTCGCAGTCCAGCTGATCCTGCGGCGAAGCCTGCTTGCTCCACGCGTCTCTTCGCTGCTTCTCAGGACATGTCTCCAACAGCTTGCGCCTTCACCGAGCCTCAAGCAGATGCCACAAGATCTATTCTTTGCCCGTCCACACTCCATAAGGCGGCCACTGAGCAGATAAAGTCCGGTGACTGCTCAAAATCAGAAAAGAAGAAGGGATGGAAAAGAAAGAAGAGCATCACTTCTAGTAGCCAACCTTCGATGCCGATCCGGGCTCAGGACGGGCCACCAAGACCCAAGGATCTCTCGTTTGAAATCCATGTGGCTGGTAGGGTGATGCTACCTAAGGACATGCTAGACCTTGCAACTTCGGATATGCAGAGTGTGCATCATAGTATTATGGCATTAGAGAAGATTCTTCTTCAAGAAGAGAATCCCTCGTACCCGGTTTTCATGGCCAAGGTGCCACTCAACATGGGCTTCATCAACACTATCCCCGCGGATATGATAATCCTGCGATTTTCGGAGATCTTCAATTTGTACCATTGTCGGGACCCGGGGTTAGCGTATGTAAGTCCAGCTAAGACATAATCATATGGAGAGCCGAGAACCGTACCCACTTGTCTAAGCAGACAAGGACAAGCACAGAACGTTCTCGGAAAGCATCGTACGTGAGGGGCATCCCATCTAGGCCGGATGATCAACTGAGATGGGTCCTCATCGTCCGCACACAAGTCTAATGATATGGGTGGTGAACTCCCATATTCAAAGACAAGTCGCCTCAACCATACTATCGACTATCTCATAACTCTTACATAGACTTAATCCAGCCCGATCACTTAGTCGGGGTCTAGGGCGGGCTCGATCATACCACAAAGTGTGCACGAGACAGAGTCTCGAGCAATCGCATCGCGATGCCCCAAGCTGCGCACATCTAAGGGCCACTTGGTGTTTGAAAGACCGCCAGCCAGATCACAACTAAGGTCTCGAAAACCCATACAAAGACATGCATGTTATAAACATACACGCAACACACATGCCTTGTATGAACAGAAGGTATCATTGCAATTCTCTACAAAGTATACATTTTTATTGATAACTCTTATAGAGTGCACACAGAGATCACAAACATGTGATCCAACATTACAACACAAACGGAAGCAAATTATGTCTGAGTACAGACAAGTTTAACAAATGGCTTAAGAAGCCTTATTTAAACACAAGCCCTCCACGAGGGAACCAGTCGTCTGACTGGGACTAGACTAGTTGGTCTTCAGTCGTCCAGCTCGATGAAGAAGCCACCTTCGGGGTCAGTGGTCTCATCTAAAACATAGATTAAGCAAACGTGAGTACAAAGTCGTACTCAACAAGAGTTACATAGGATCTATACTACTCATGCACATGTAACAAGGTAAAAGGGAGGTGGGGTTCACTTGCAGAAGTGCCAGCTTTGACTTGGCTAATCCTGAACTACGAGTACCAGACTTTGAGGTAAGAAGCGTACACGAATCCACTACTTTCTCCAAACAATTACACCACTATGGTGCCTTCCTCGACTTCCCCACGAGAAAGCACGCCATAGCACTCACACTTATCTTGGTGTGTTTTAGAAGTATCCAGTTCAAGTTATCTAATAATGAAGCTAAGCTTTCCAAGCAGTCCATAACCGCGGACGCGGCTATTCGAATAGTTTTTTTAACCCTGCAGGGGTGTACCGCTACACACACATGATCATCATTTACCGCCTTTGATCTCGACACCATTCAAGGGGTGCCAGCGAGGATGCTCACCAAAACTGTTACCTCATAGCCGATCTAGTCCGATAAAGCCGCCTACTTGGGTAGGCTACCACTATCGTGAACCCGGCCGGTTTACCGAAGTGGACCCAAGTGATGTGTGCGTGGTGCATAAGCCGGTCTCGGATGAGCCGTTCTCTCACTTAGCATCCAGGCCACAAGCCTACCAGAACTCCGATCTATTGCGACATCTGGACATCGAAAGGGATGAGTTAGTAAGTTGAGAGGGGTCAGTGAGCCCAATGTGTGGTTGTACTCTTCATCTTGGATCACCACACAAGAATTCGGACTTAGGGCGGTGTTCAACGAGACAACCCACCGTGTACTCCTACACAGCCTCTCATCGTTCACCTTGTATTAGGGTAGATTCACCAACACTTTTCTACCATCATCAACATGATCACTACCATCCCGACTCACATAACAGTATCATCATGGTATTATACTAAGCATGCAATAAGCGATAACATTTGCAGGGGCCACATGATATCTATCAACTCCTACATTTGCTAGGATTGTGGTTTGCTTACTACTGTGACAAAAAGATAGGTCATGCAAAGGAATGGGTTCATCTATGCGGTAGAAACGAATCATGGTGATCATCCTAAAGAATGCATAAGCGAGACATGAGAGGGAAGTGGGATTTTATGGACATGATCAATGGGGGTTTGCTTGCCTTGCTGACGAGGTTCGGGTTCTGGGTCTTCAGCGAAGGGGGCAGCCTCCTGCTCCGGTTCCACCTCTACTCGACAAACAACAAGAAAAGTAGCAAAGTAAAAACAATGCACAATCACATGATGAAAGGTTGGAACTTGATGTAAATGCTTTGCTGTGTGAAGCAATTCCATTTAAATGGAGTATATTGCAATTTGAATTGCAAATTCAAACTCCAATTTGAATTCAAACTTAGTCAAGTTATATGTGACATGGTTTGATCAATTTGAACCTTTTGGAAATGTGTATGATATGCCTCTGAAGTGTGGTTGAAATATAGCATAATTCCATGGTCCAAGTTGCAAAAGCATTTGATTTGAATTTGAATTAATTCCAAATAATTCAAATGACATATGCTACTGGTCCCATTTTAAAATCAACTCAAACATAGTTTAAAGTTGCATTTTTGGATAGCATATTTTCTCCTGATCATTTTTCATATATTATTTGGCCAATTTGGAGTTAATATGAATTTTCTATGAATTTCCAAAGTTTGGGGTAATTTCTGGAATTTCTGGAATTCTTTAACTCAATTTGATTTTCTGGAAATTCATTATTGCGTCATGCTGACCTCATGCTGGCGTCGGGGGGGGATGACAAGGGGGTCCCACCTGTCAGTGGCTGGTTGATTTAATCCGCTGGGTTAAATTATCCAGTGGCTTAATTAAGCCACTGGGCCCACTTATCATTGGCTCAGGGGGTCATTAGGGGGGTGGTTAACGTTTAAACACGCCGGCCACGTGGACTTCACCGGCGGCAAGTCGCCGGCGACCATCCGACGCGGCGGCGACGCACGGGACGGCGGCTCCGGCCACCATTTGGTGCGCTGAGACCACCAAACGGAAGCCCGAGCTCGTCCGCAACACCTAGAGCACAACAACGCCACCGGGGGGCACCGGAGTGATGCCGGCGACGAGCGAAGGCGGCGGCAGAGCCACGGCCTTGAAGCAGTCGTCGCTGTAGAGCCCGTCCAGACGCAGGCGTAAGTGCGTCGTGCTCTTCGGAGGTCTAGGAACACGATGGACAACTCGGACGGAACGGAGAGGCACGGGAACCTCCTCGCCGTCGTCCATGTCGGCGGCGAGCTTCTGCTCGCATGGTGGAGCAGCAAAGAGGATGAAAGGGGCGGTGCTAGATTGGGGAAAACGGTGAGAAGCTCACCCTGAGCTTAACGGTGCAGACGGCGTGCTGGGGGAGGCCCTGGTGCTGCCGGAATTCGAGGTCGATCCACGACGGCCGGAGACGAAGACGATGAAGCTGGCGAGTTCTTGGGGGCGTCTGGCTCCAATTCCTTCTGCACGGTGGGATTGTAGACGACGGCGAAGCGGTTGGACTTGGCGTAGAGGCCTCTCGTCGATGGTGGCCGCGTGAAGACGGCGGCGTGCTCCACGGATGCTTACGGGCGGCAATGAAATCGGGCGCAGGAGGAAGGGGAAGACGATGAGGAGGGGGGGAATGGATCAGGACGGCTCCAGGACGCGTCCAGACGTGAAGATGTGGCACGGGGGAAGCAGGAGGTGGCCAGGCACGGCGTCGGCCTCGGCATGCCGGGCACGCAGCTGCCTGGCTGCCTGAGGAAGACGACAGGGGAGGGGAGGTGGGCTGGGCCGGCTGGGGAACCAGTTGGGCCTCTTTGAGGTAAGCCCCCTTTTCTTTTTCTTTCTGTTTTCACTTCTGACATTTGTTCTGTTTAGCTAAATAAAATAGCTAAACATTTTATTAAATGCTGAAAACTTTTATATGGCCTCATAATAAAATAGATTAGCCACTTATAAGGTTTCAACATTTTTAAAATTCAAATAATTTGAATCTTAACTCAAATAGGGGTTTTTCATTAAATCCAAGGTACTGTTTGAATATTTGAAAAATCTATGAGCATGGGGTGGGTCCCACATCACTTGATATGTGATCACACTCATTTATAAGACTTTTCAAAAATCTAACATGAATTTTTGGAGAAGATTTTTATCTAGCCTTTTGAATTAATTCATCTGGGGGTTTTCTTCTCCCACTTTGCTTTTGAATTGATTTCAAAGATTTCTTCTGAAAATTTTGACATGATGCAAGGTTACTTTGATCCTAAACATTACCTAACAGAGGGTTCTGACTACTCGCCCCCACTCAAAAGAATCTCGTCCCGAGATTCAGAAGTCTGCGGGAGGAAGGTGGGGTACTCGGCACTGAGACGGTCTTCTCTTTCCCACGTGGCTTCTCTCTCAGAGTGGTGTGACCATTGCACTTTCAGAAACCTAATCTTCTGACGACGAGTGACACGCTCTGCGGAATCAAGAATACGAACGGGGTATTCTCGATAAGAAAGGTCATCTTGGAGATCAAGCGTTTCATGTTCGACATCGCGGATGGGGTCCTTGAAGCAACGCCTGAGTTGGGACACATGGAATACATCATGTACTCGGAAAAGGTGCGGGGGTAGTTCAAGTTGGTTGGAAACTTCTCCACGTTTAGCAATAATGCGGAAAGGTCCGATGTAACGTGGGGCCAACTTGCTTTTGATACCGAAACGTTGGGTTCCCTTCAGAGGAGTAACCCGAAGGTAAGCTTTCTCATCCAGATTGTAGCTCTCTTGCCTATGATGACGATCATAGTAGCTTTTCTGACGAGACTGGGCTGCTTTCAATTGATCGCGAACAATGCGAACTTTCTCTTCTGCTTCCTTGATCATGTCCGGTCCAAAGAATTGTCTTTCACCGGTTTCTGACCAGTTTAGTGGTGTTCGACATCGTCGTCCATATATGAGTTCAAAAGGAGCCATGTTCAGGCTAGATTGAAAACTATTGTTATAAGAAAATTCGGCGAAGGGAAGAGACTTCTCCCAATTCTTTCCGAATGAGATAACACAAGCTCTGAGCATGTCTTCAAGAATTTGGTTAACCCTTTCGACTTGACCGCTAGACTGAGGGTGGAAAGCTGTACTAAAGGAGAGATGAGTTCCCATAGCATTCTGAAAGCTTCCCCAGAATCTAGAGGTGAAAAGGCTACCACGATCAGAATTGATCTCCAAAGCAACACCGTGAAGGGATACAATTCTAGAGATGTACAAGTCCGCTAACTGGCTAGCAGTTATAGACTCGCGAACCGGAAGGAAGTGAGCAACTTTGGAAAGCCTATCTATGACAACGAAGATGGCATTGTTTCCTTTCTGGGTTTTTGGAAAGCCGGTGATGAAATCCATACCGACTTTGTCCCATTTCCACTCGGGAATAGACAAAGGTTGAAGTGTACCAGCAGGTCTTTGATGTTCTGCCTTAATGCGACGACAAACATCACATTCGGCAACAAATTGAGCAATGTCTCTCTTCATCCTAGTCCACAAAAATCTCTGGCGTAGATCTCGGTACATTTTTGTGCTACCGGGATGAATCGAGAGGGGTGTGTCATGGGCTTCCTTGAGGATGAGTTGCCTTAGTTCCCTATTCTTAGTTACTACCAAACGATTTCCAAAGAATATCGTTCCTTTGCTATCTGTGGAGAAACATTTAGCAACTCCGCTAGCAATGTTCTCCTTGATCCGACGAACACCTCGTGCACGCCTTTGGGCAACTATGATTTGATCCTCAAGAGTTGGTTTCGCCACCAAGGTAGAAAGATAGCCATGAGGAACAATCTCAAGATTGAGCTTGCGAAATTCCTCATGAAGAAGTGGTTGATACTGTTGTAACATGAGGTTGTTACAATACGACTTATGACTTAGTGCATCAGCCATGACATTGGCTTTGCCTGGGGTGTAAGAAATTCATACGTCGTAATCTTTTATCAACTCAATCCAGCGTCTTTGCCTGAGATTAAGATCTGGCTGGGTGAAAATGTATTTGAGGCTTTGGTGGTCGGAATAAATCTCGCAACGGTTACCAAGGAGGTAATGTCGCCAAGTTGTTAGGGCATGAACTACGGCAACGAGTTCAAGGTCATGGGTAGGATAGTTATCTTCATGTGGCCGCAACTGGCGTGAAGCATAAGCTACCACATGTCGATCTTGCAGAAGTATGCATCCTAACCCTTGCCGTGATGCGTCACAATAGATCTCGAAATCCTTTTTGGTGTCTGGAGGTGCAAGTACGGGTGCAGAAGTCAATCTTCTTTTTAGCTCTTGAAAGCTTTCCTCGCACTTGGGAGTCCATAGGAATTTCTTATCTTTCTTGAGGAGTTCAGTTAGAGGCTTTGCAACTTTAGAAAATTTCTCGACGAAGCGACGGCAATAGATGGCTAGGCCAAGAAAACTACTAACTTGCTTAACCGATTCAGGTGGAGTCCAGTCAAGGACAGCCTGAACTCTCTCGGGATTCACAGCAATGCCTTTTTCAGAAATCACGTGGCCTAAGTAGGTCACTTCTGGTAGCCAGAATTCACACTTGGAGAATTTAGCATACAGGCGATGCTCTCTAAGTTTCATCAATACCAGCCTTAGGTGTTCGGCATGTTCTTCTTTGTTCTTCGAGTAGATGAGAATGTCATCGAGATAAACCACAACAAATTTATCTAAGTACTCCATGAAGATCGAATTCATCATGCGTGAGAAAGTGGCGGGGGCATTGGTTAAACCAAAGGACATGACGGTGTACTCGTAAAGACCATAACGAGTAGTAAAAGCCGTTTTGGGAATATCCTCGTTTCGGATTTTGATTTGATGATAACCTAATCTCAAATCCATTTTGGAGAAGACAGAGGATCCTGCAAGTTGATCATAAAGATCATTGATCCTGGGCAGTGGGTACTTGTTCTTTATCATCGCTAAATTTAGCGGGCGATAGTCTACGCACATCCTTTCTGTTCCATCTTTCTTCGTTACGAACAGAACGGGGCAACCCCATGGCGATGAGCTAGGGCGGATGAAGCCTTTCTCCAACAAAGCTTATAGTTGGGTTTTAAGCTCAGCTAACTCACGTGGGGCCATTTTGTATGGGCGTCTAGAAATTGGTGCGGTTCCTGGGGCAAGATCTGCAATAAACTCTACACATCTGTCGGGTGGCATGCCCGGCAGCTCTTCAGGAAAGACATCCGGGAAGTCATGAACCACCGGAATATCTTCAATTTCGGGAACGGGAAGTACATTCAAGGAATGCACTTGGGTCTTGTTTTGGGTGAGGTATAGTTGAATGTTTTGCCTGAAGGGTGGGTGAGTTTCACGGATTTGCCTTTGCAATCCAGGAAGGCATTCTGTTTTGATAGCCAATCCATGCCAAGGATGACATCAATGTCTAAAGACTTGAGGGCTATGAGTGAAGCAAGGAATACTAAGCCCTCAATTGCAATCTGATTACCATGGCTTACTCTATTAGTTTTCCATCTTGACCCTGGAGTTTGAATAATCATTGGGGTGGACAATTCAACAAAAGATAACTCATGACGAAGTGCATAACTTTCCGACATGAATGAATGAGATGCTCCTGGGTCGAAAAGAACGGAAGTAGGAACATAATTGACTGGGAGCGTACCAAGAATGACGTCAGTGGTGTCGTCAGTCTCTTCGGCGGCGATCTGGTTCACACGTCCACGAGTGGCGGGAGGAGCGGTTTTGGTTGTGTAGACCTTCTGGGGTGGCTTGCCACGACCATTGCTGTTGTTGCCTCCGGCACGGGGTGGAGCATTCTAATGCTGGATCTGGTTCTGGGGACACTCGCGAGAGTAGTGGCCTGCCTGACCACACTTGTAACAGGCTCCGAAAACAGTGCGTGGAGCTGGGTTGTTTGGTGGAGCTGGGTGGAACTGGGTTGGTGGACGAGGCGCCACATAGGATGGCCTCGGTGGGTTGTTCTGGCGGAACATACTGTTTGGGATCAGATCTTGCGCTTCTGAGAGCCGGAACTGGATGAACTGTCATCTCTAGGGTGTTTGCGGAAGTCGTTGGGTGTGTTCATGTCCTCTGCCTTGATGGCCTTGTTGACAAGGACCTGGAATGTGGCAAAGTCATGAAGGTTGAGCTCACGACGGAGTCCAGAGTTGAGGCCACGACGGAACCTCTCTTGCTTCTTTGCGTCGGTGGAGACTTCTTCAGTTGCATAACGAGCAAGTCGGTTGAACTCGCGACTAAACTCGTCAACGGTCCTTCTGCCTTGGGTGAGGTTGCAGAACTCCTCACGCTTGCGGTCCATGAGACCCTTGGGAATGTGGTGCTCGCCGAAGGAAGTGCAGAATTCATCCCAAGATGCAGGCGGTCCAACGGGGCGCATATTCAGAAAGTTCTCCCACCAAGAACTAGCTGCACCTTCGAGGTGATAAGTGGCATAGCTGACCTTGTCGCCATCTGCAACACGGCCTGCTTGGAGCTTCCTCTCGATGCTGCGAAGCCAGTCATCGGCGTCAAGGGGATCGGTGGAGTAACTGAAAACTGGGGGATGAAGCCGGATGAAGTCGTTCAGGGACACCAGCTCATTGCGCTGCTGAGTGGTGTTGCAAGCAATGACTTCCAGCAGGTGGTGAGAGTCTCGGCGGTTCCTCTCAACCTCCATCAGAACCTGAGCCATCGTGGGTGGGGGTGGAAGGTTGTCTTCCTCCTGGTCATTCCCACGACCCTGGTTCTGACCAATCTGGCCACGGGTTCCTTGAGACATCCTGAAGGTGAAAAAACAAAGTCAAACAGAGTTGATTGGGAGAGTCTAAACAAGGTATTGAAATACTGGAAGGATTACAGAGCAAAGGAAGTAATCATCTTGACAACATGGTGATAAAGCATACAAGCCATATATTCACAAGCTGTCATACAAACCATACAACGTTTTAGTACAAGCACTAAGCTAATACAAACGTGATGAAGATGATACATCCTTCAGAGGCACTCTGACTTCCTATACATTATTTATCTATGCCTCTGGAACTTAGACCCTTGCGTACAATATACTAAGATACTACTACATCAACACTAAGTAAGACCACAGGCGGTCTCACTCATCTCCACCTCCATAGTAGTCCTCATAAAAGTTACCCGCGTATCCCGGTAGCAGGAGGTGACCATCGGAAAACACGGAGGCTTGTGGACCCTGATATCCATTTGGGCAAGGATGGGGCCTAGGTCCAGCGTAGGGTGGAAGCAAAGGACCACGGGGTGGAAAAATACCTCCAATCTCGGGCCAAGCAACTCGAGAAGGCATCTGAGTCCTCACTGGGTAGATAGCGTCATGCTCAACTGACCCAACGCTCACAAAGGGTGCCAAAAGTGTCAGTTCTCGATACAGACGAACACGGGTGGCTTGGAGCTCGAAACGGAGAGCGCGTGCATCACGATCTCTGTCACTAGCAAATCTAGCAGTCACCTGAAGTGCGGGATCCTCTGCAGAGTGATCTGAGTAGAGTCCGGTGTAATATCCTTCTTCTCCTGGAAGTGCAGCAGGGATATAGTGGAATGAGGTCTCTCTCAGCATAGTGTGCTCCTCTCTCAGCAGGGTCATACATGAATATGCAGCATCCTGCACAGCCATGTTCTCTGTCATGCAAATGCCATGTCCAAAGTGGATAGGCTGAGTGACCCCAACGTGGTGCGGGTAGATCCTGACAATGCAGTGGAACTGCGTCTGGTTGGAGTCGTGGAACTGCTCCTCGACGGTGTACTCAGGATACCATCGATATCCCACATAGGACATCATCTCGATCAACGTGGCGGGATGGCCACGCACACCGAGGCACCTGGTCAAACGAACAATCTGTCGAGGGGGAAGATCTTCCATCTGAAACAGAAAGGAGTTTGCGAATGCATCAGATTATGAGATAAACCTGGAATGACTTGGACAGCTTAACGGCTGTAATTGCAAGAAAAAGACAATTTCTTACAACATGGAAACAACACTTACATACGATGTAATAAATCAGGGAGCATAACCACTCTAACAAACCGATCACAACTTTCCTACGGCTATGAGGAAGCAATCAACGAGATGTTCTAACCAGACAGAGGAGAGCCTAGTCCTATCTTCCCGTAGAATAAGATGAGGGTGACTCAGAACTCAGAACGAAGGGGGTAAGGAGAAAAAAGAAGCCTTACGTTGTTCCCTTATATACCCAGAGTAACTATATAACTATAGAAGGCTAGACTCGACTTCGGCCAAGGCTACTAGTCCTACAGTCAGTCCTGCTCTGATACCAAATCTGTCGGGACCCGGGGTTAGCGTATGTAAGTCCAGCTAAGACATAATCATATGGAGAGCCGAGAACCGTACCCACTTGTCTAAGCAGACAAGGCCAAGCACAGAACGTTGTCGGAAAGCATCGTACGTGAGGGGCATCCCATCCAGGCCGGATGATCAACTGAGATGGGTCCTCATCGTCCGCACACAATTCTAATGATATGGGTGGTGAACTCCCATATTCAAAGACAAGTCACCTCAACCATACTATCGACTATCTCATAACTCTTACATAGACTTACTCCAGCCCGATCACTTAGTCGGGGTCTAGGGCGGGCTCGATCATACCACAAAGTGTGCACGAGACAGAGTCTCGAGCAATCGCATCGCGATGCCCCAAGCTGCGCACATCTAAGGGCCACTTGGTGTATGAAAGACCGCCAGCCAGATCACAACTAAGGTCTCGAAAACCCATACAAAGACATGCATGTTATAAACATACACGCAACACACATGCCTTGTATGAACAGTAGGTATCCTTGCAATTCTCTACAAAGTATACATTTTTATTGATAACTCTTATAGAGTGCACACAGAGATCACAAACATGTGATCCAACATTACAACACAAACGGAAGCAAATTATGTCTGAGTACAGACAAGTTTAACAAATGGCTTAAGAAGCCTTATTTAAACACAAGCCCTCCACGAGGGAACCAGTCGTCTGACTGGGAGTAGACTAGTTGGTCTTCAGTCGTCCAGCTCGATGAAGAAGCCACCTTCGGGGTCAGTGGTCTCATCTAAAACATAGATTAAGCAAACGTGAGTACAAAGTCGTACTCAGCAAGACTTACATAGGATCTATACTACTCATGCACATGTAACAAGGTAAAAGGGAGGTGGGGTTCACTTGCAGGGGTGCCAGCGAGGATGCTCACCAAAATTGTTACCTCATAGCCGATCTAGTCCGAGAAAGCCGCCTACTTGGGTAGGCTACCACTATCGTGAACCCGGCCGGTTTACCGAAGTGGACCCAAGTGATGTGTGCGTGGTGCATAAGCCGGTCTCAGATGAGCCATTCTCTCACTTAGCATCCAGGCCACAAGCCTACCAGAACTCCGAACTATTGGGACATCTAGACATCGAAAGGGATGAGTTAGTAAGTTGAGAGGGGTCAGTGAGCCCAATGTGTGGTTGTACTCTTCATCTTGGATCACCACACAAGAACTCGGACTTAGGGCGGTGTTCAACGAGACAACCCACCGTGTACTCCTACACAGCCTCTCATCGTTCAGCTTGTATTAGGGTAGATTCACCAACACTTTTCTACCATCATCAACATGATCACTACCATCCCGACTCACATAACAGTATCATCATGGTATTATACTAAGCATGCAATAAGCGATAACATTTGCAGGGGCCACATGATATCAATCAACTCCTACATTTGCTAGGATTGTGGTTTGCTTACTACTGTGACAAAAAGATAGGTCATGCAAAGGAATGGGTTCATCTATGCGGTAGAAACGAATCATGGTGATCATCCTAAACAATTCATAAGTGAGACATGAGAGGGAAGTGGGATTTTATCGACATGATCAATGGGGGTTTGCTTGCCTTGCTGACGAGGTTCGGGTTCTGGGTCTTCAGCGAAGGGGGCAGCCTCCTGCTCCGGTTCCACCTCTACTCGACAAACAACAAGAAAATTAGCAAAGTAAAAACAATGCACAATCACATGACGAAAGGTTGGAACTTGATGTAAATGCTTTGTTGTGTGAAGCAATTCCATTTAAATGGAGTATATTGCAATTCGAATTGCAAATTCAAACTCCAATTTGAATTCAAACTTAGTCAAGTTATATGTCACATGGTTTGATCAATTTGAACCTTTTGGAAATGTGTATGATATGCCTCTGAAGTGTGGTTGAAATATAGCATAATTCCATGGTCCAAGTTGCAAAAGCTTTTGATTTGAATTTGAATTAATTCCAAATAATTCAAATG
Source organism: Bromus sterilis (assembly GCA_950022295.1). NCBI lineage: Eukaryota > Viridiplantae > Streptophyta > Magnoliopsida > Poales > Poaceae > Bromus > Bromus sterilis. The sequence goes on from OX465596.1 coordinate 181,117,192, forward strand.
ACATATGCTACTGGTCCCATTTTAAAATCAACTCAAACATAGTTGAAATTTCCATTTTTGGATAGCTTATTTTCTCCTGATCATTTTTCATATATTATTTGTCCAATATGGAGTTAATATGAATTTTCTATGAATTTCCAAAGTTTGGGGTAATTTCGGGAATTTCTGGAATTCTTTAACTCAATTTGATTTTCTGGAAATTCATTATTGCGTCATGCTGACCTCAAGCTGGCGTCAGGGGGGGGGCTGACAAGGGGGTCCCACCGGTCAGTGGCTGGTTATTTAATCCGCTGGGTTAAATTATCCAGTGGCTTAATTAAGCCACTGGGCCCACTTGTCATTGGCTCAGGGGGTCATTAGGGGGGTGGTTAACGTTTAAACACGCCGGCCACGTGGACTTCACCGGCGGCAAGTCGCCGGCGACCATCCGACACGGCGGCGACGCACGGGACGGCGGCTCCGGCCACCATTTGGTGCGCTGAGACCACCAAACGGAAGCCCGAGCTCGTCCGCAACACCTAGAGCACAGCCGGAGTGATGCCGGCGACGAGCGAAGGCAGCGGCAGAGCCACGGCCTTGAAGCAGTCATCTCTGTAGAGCCCGTCCAGACGCAAGCGTAAGTGCGTCGTGCTCCTGGGAGGTCTAGGAACACGATGGACAACTCGGACGGAACGGAGAGGCACGGGAACCTCCTCGCCGTCGTCCATGGCGGCGGCGAGCTTCTGCTCGCAAGGTGGAGCAGAAAAGAGGATGAAAGGGGCAGTTCTAGGTTGGGGAAAACGGTGAGAAGCTCACCCTGAGCTCAACGGTGCAAACAGCGTGCTGGGGGAGGCCCTGGTGCTGCCGAAATTCGAGGTCGATCCACGGCGGATGGAGTCGAAGACGATTAAGCTAGCGAGTTCTTGGGGGCGTCTGGCTCCAATTCCTTCTGCACGGTGGGGTTGTAGACGACGGCGGAGTGGATGGACTTGGCGTAGAGGCCTCTCGTCGATGGTGGCCTTGTGAAGACGGCGGCGTGCTCCACGGATGCTTACGGGCGGCGATGAAATCGGGCGCAGGAGGAAGGGGAAGACGATGAGGAGGGGGGGAATGGATCAGGACGGCTCCAGGACGCGTCCAGACGTGAAGATGTGGCACGGGGGAAGCAGGAGGTGGCCAGGCACGGCGGCGGCCTCGGCATGCCGGGCACGCAGCTGCCTGGCTGCATGAGGAAGACGACAGTGGAGGGGAGGTGGGCTGGGCCGGCTGGGGAACCAGTTGGGCCTCTTTGAGGTAAGCCCCCTTTTCTTTTTCTTTCTGTTTTCACTTCTGACATTTGTTCTGTTTAGCTAAATAAAATAGCTAAACATTTTATTAAATGCTTAAAACTTTTATATGGCCTCATAATAAAATAGATTAGCCACTTATAAGGTTTCAACATTTTTAAAATTCAAATAATTTGAATCTTAACTCAAATAGGTGTTTTTCATTAAATCAAAGGTACTGTTTGAATATTTGAAAAATCTATGAGCATGGGGTGGGTCCCACATCACTTGATATGTGATCACACTCATTTATAAGACTTTTCAAAAATCTAACATGAATTTTTGGAGAAGATTTTTATCTGGCCTTTTGAAATAATTCATCTGGGGGGGTTTTCTTCTCCCACTTTGCTTTTGAATTGATTTCAAAGATTTCTTCTGAAAATTTTGACATGATGCAAGGTTACTTTGATCCTAGCACATTACCTAACAGAGGGTTCTGACAACCATCTCAAGCGGCTGGACCATAGCCTTATCCGTCTGTTCTCACTAAGCCTTTCTATGAGTATCAGGAGAGATAAGACCACGAGCGTCGCGATATTGGACCCCTTCTACATGCGTGAAAGCATCTTGATGGACGACGGGGACGCGGCTCTCGCGGCGGGGTACATCACAGACTTCATGCTACGAAATGCCGACAAAGATTCATTTCTTATGACCTACTCTCCCAAGTAAGTCATTCGCTCGCCTCCGTAGCATATATGCTTTCTTAGCTTTCCATTGTCCTCTTCCAACATTCCTTTTGGATTGTTTTAATTATGCAGTGAGGATCAAGACTGTGTGCTCATCTACTTTTCACCGCAACACTCGCATGCCGTGTATTTAGACTCGGGGAGTGTGAAGAAGAAAGATTACAAGTATATCATGAGAGTTTTGGATGATGCTCTCGTCGGCTACATAAAAGCCGGAGGCAAGATCATGAAGCACAAGTTCAGGAAAAATCAGCCTGGCGTGAACGTGTTCAACCACGTAACGCAGTTCCCGTGCATCAAGCAGCCGGCTGGCAGTGTGAGGGATGCGTACTACGCCCTTCATCACATGAGGGCGATTGTACAGGAACAACGCAACCTTACGCTGCCAAGTCATCTCAGAGCGTGGGCCGAAAGGAAGGCGGAAATCGCCGATGCAAATCTGAAGGAGGAGTTCTTTCACATCCAAGCGCAGATGGCGACTATCATCCGTCATGAAGTACAAATGAGGGGGTCGATCTTCCACTCGAACATTGCACCATCCAATGGGGAGATAGAAGTCCGCCTAAAGGCCCTGCGTGACACAAGGCCTTTCATGACGAAAGAAGGACGCCGCGCATTCCCCGAGCCGAGTCAGAACAATTGAATGTACTCTTTGTGTAATTTGGATGTACTCTTTGTGTAGTAGATGGTAGTGTCAAATACTCTTGGTGCTCTTTGTGTATAAAGGTCACTGCATATGCATTTTTATGCATATGTGCATGCTTCTCGCCATTCATCGACTTGCTTTAAGTTGTTGATAAGAATAGATGCTAGATTGCTTTGTTCTCCTTTGGTATGATTCATATGGGTGTGACCTCTAAAGCTTTGTTTTGTGCAGGTTGAAGAGCAAACAAGATATGATGACGAAAGTAGCTTTCGGTTTTCAATAATTGTTGGACTCATTGTAATTTTGTGATGGATGTAATCTTGTGAATCTTGTTGGCCTCTAAACCTTTGTAATAAAAATTATATTGCAATTCTTTTGTATCAATAATTGTTGGCCTCATTGTTATATTGTATTTTGCATTTCTGTAATATAATAAAAATATATGTAATGCTTTTATTCTTTTATGTAATTCTTTTTTTTGTTTTCTTTAATTATTTAGTGGCGCATATTGTCAGGATTTAGTGGCGCACTGTGAATGCGCCACCCCTAAGGCCCTTAGGCGTGGCGCATACCAGAATGCGCCACCCCTAAGAGCTTAGAGGTGGCGCATTCTTAGATGCGCCACGCCTAAGGGACTTAGGGGTGGCGCATCCAGAATGCGCCACCTCTAAGCCCTTATTAGTGGCTTGTAGTTAGTGGCGCATCCCTAATGCGCCACTAAACTCAAAAAAATGGCGCCACCATAAGGGTATTCCCTAGTAGTGTTAATAGAGCTTTGAAGAAAGCCAGTATTTGTGCTAGCTTGTCACGGTTACAGCCGAGCCATATTCTTTTTCAAGTCGGCGTGTATGCCATGAAGTTGTCAGGAAAAGTGGTAGCAAAAGAAAAAAATGCTATGATGCTGATGTATGCAAAAAGTAAAGTGGCAAAGGCTCATATAGAAGTCGACTCTGGATTGAACATGCTTCATCTTCTCGCGTTGAGAGAGATTATTGGGTTATCCAGGAGTCGAAACCTCTCTGTAAGCCGGCACATATGACTAGTGCTCCCTGTGCTTAAACCCAAACTCGATAGGCGTTTCTGTAAGCCCTAAGGTTTTTAGACTTAAGTCGGGTACACGTAGGCCGTATGAGCTTGAGCTATACATGCCAAGATTAAAGCGTGGTTAGCCAGTTCATGTATATGCCGGGATTTCTTCGGATAAGAGTCGATGGATGCCATTGAGCCCCCCTACTTCCCCTGAATAAGCCATACACATGTGGAGTTTTACATATATATGCCGAGTTCTCAGATAAGAGTCGATGAATTTCATCGAGCCACCTGATTCCCCTGAATAAGCAATATACATTCTCAGTACCAATAGAGGGGTTGATCAAGCCCCCAGGTCTCTGAGATATGAGAATGCAGAAGATGCAATGCATCATGACATGTAGTGTATGATGCAAGACGAGAAGAGAGTAAATTCATAGTGCATAAGATGCAATGTATGGAGAAGTTGGCATGACCAAGGTCGGCGTACCTTAGTGTGGCGGAAGACGGTGCGACGAGAGTCGACTTGTATTTTATATGGAGAAAGCCAATGCAAAGAAAGTCGAATTATATTTTGTGTGGCGAGAGCTGGTGCGACGAAGGTCGACTTATATATTTTATGGCAAAAGCCGATACGATGAATGTCGACTTTATATATTTATGGAGAAAGCCGGTGAGATAAATGTCGACTTTATATATTTATGGCGAAAGCCGGTGATTTGTAATAATCCTGGATTCATAAATGAGCCAGAATTTTCGATGACCCGGAATCTCATTGTGGAGCCGAGATTTTCCAATAAACCGGAACTCGAGAAGGGAGACGAGATTTTTCCGATGATCCAGAACTTAATGAAAGAGCCGGAATTTTTCCATCGAACCTGAATATGGGCCGGGATTTTACCGATGATCCTGTACTCAATGAAAGAGCCGAAATTTTCCAGATGAACCGGAATCTGAGCCGGGAGTTTACCATCGAAAACAATGGACCAAAATTTGTGATGGCCAATTATAATCCGTCGTTGAAACATAATATATCTCAATCTCCGATGGATCCTATAGGAGGCGTAGCCCCCGAGTCTTGAGTCGACTCAAGGAGTCGGCTAGGGACTCCATGTATCTGGCTTGATTAAGAAACAAGCATTGATCTGAAGATGCAGAGAAAACCCAGAAAACCATGGAAGGCAACCGTTGTGAGGTTGTGGCTGATCTTCGTTGGAGTCAGCGGTTGATAGTCCGTCCAATATGTCGAGCAGGCCATAGCGAGAGCCAAGCGGTTGTAAGCCGACGCATATGTGTCTCTTAAATGGGATGTTGTAATACGACGTATATGTTGACGTCGAATGTGGTGTTGTGAGACGGCATGAAACGAGGCAAACCGGCGTGGCCACAGAAAATAATATATGTCCTGAACCTTTGTGCACAAGATTGCGCAAACAGATAATAAAATTCTTGATAGAATAAATTCGTAGAGGAATGGTGTAGGAGAGATATCACCTGATAACTTTCTCAAACGGTAGTTGTCCAATGTCCGAAGTGCAGACCGGTGATAAGTTGAGCCGAATTCGCGATTGGAATTAGCGATCTCGTGTAGATTAGAAAATGCGTTGTAGTGCGGGAGTCGGCCACGGAGATCTAAACGTTGGATTTTTCTGAAATATTTTGTGGTAGTAAAGGATTATATCCCGCAGATTTCCACCAGAGGGACCTTCGAATTGATGTATGAGTCGACCTCGGGAATTTTTTTTTGCCGAAGTCATGCGGAGTTCCACCAGATTTCCATAGTGCTTCAGTGCAGGAGTCGACCAGGGAGATCTATCTGCCGGAATTAGCTGAAATTTTAACATCATCTAACCAACAGAATTTCCAATCTTTTCACCGAAGGGATTTTCAATGTGAGTTCTGAGTCGCCTCCAGGAGCGTTCGTAATGAAGATGATTTTTCTGTCCTGTAGGCTGCGCGCGGGAGCCGTTCTTGGCGTCGAGTTCCGAGTTGTGCGCTTGAATTTTTTTGTTTTCTCCATGATCTTGATGTAGATCTTGATGTAAATGTTGAAGAAACCGAGGTTGCACTGCACCGGGGTGGGATCGAGTCCTGCCAGAGTCAGTGGATCGTCAATTTGTTGATTTAGATTCGTTCGTGCCGGTTCTTCTTCGTCCGGCCGATCACGAGTTTCTCGATCCCTGTGAGTACTTCCTCCAAGAATACAACACCCTTGTGCGTAGGCCCCACGGTGGGCGCCAACTTTCGTGGAAAGTCACGACAGATGTCTGAAGAGTCGGACTTGATTTTGGGGCCTTTGTTACGAGTGTACAAGGAAGAAGAAACATCACAGAGAAAGAGAAAGGCGATTTATACAGCTTCAGGCCCCGGGAAACATCGTCCGATAAAGACCCTACATGCTGTTTGTGGCTAGGTCTTATTCCCTTGATCACGAGGAGTCCTTGGGTGTTTCCGACTCTTTTACAGTTGTATTCAGGAGAAAGCCTACTTTGGCGGAAGCCTACTCTGGCGAAAGCCTACTTTGGCGGAAGCCTACTTTCGTATCTGGAGAACTTGGCCTCTATGGGCGCCCTACCCCTCCTTATATAGGTGGAAGGGGGAGGCTTACATGTAGAGTCCTATTCTGATACAAACTAGTATCATCTTGTATTACAAGTCGAATATCAATCTGAGTCGTACTCTAAGTCTTGTGATCTTCCAAGTTAAGTGGACTCCTATAGAGGAGAGTCTCCCGTCTGGCTGACTCCTGTTGAGGAGAGTCTCCTGTCTGGCCGACTCCTGCAGAGGAGAGTCCCCTGTCTGCCCTATTCCTGTAGAGGAGTGTCTAAGACCCGATATGCGCTACTGTTCCAGATCTAGATGTTTCCATCGAGATCCGGGGACGAAGCACATATCGGTCCCACCGCGACATATGACAAAGCCATATGCCTCGGATTTCCAACATGATATCACAACATTACAGATACAGGATACAATATCTCATACAATCGGCATACAACTGCCTCAAATACAATACAACAACGGAAGATACATGTCTGAGTACAGACTACAATCAAGGGCCTACTAGCAAAGAGAAAATCATCGATCCCCATAACCACACGGGTCCAAGCCCTCCGCCGGGATCCGCCTAACTAGTTGTCGTCGAGTCTCCACGTGAAACGTCGATCACCGTACCTGTTGTCGATCAAGAACCCTGAAAAGAGTTTGGGGGTAGTATCATGAGTACAGAGGTACTCAGCATCCAACTGTAGTGGTCATCTGACCCAGCAAGGACTTCATCACTCGTCATTCTAGGACAACTAGTAGTTTACGGTAAGGAAGGGGTAAGTGGTGAGGTTGCTGCCGCACTAGCATTTATGAAGTGGCTAACGACCTAGAGAGTAAGATAAGAAGCCAAGCATTCGATGAGGAATCGCCTCCAACAAGTCTTGCTATCAACTACTTACGCAAACATTCCGGAGGCGTTCACCTCGCGCTGGAACCGTTCCGAAAACACTTTCCGGCGCGCTATAAAAATAACCCGTTTAATTATTAAACGGGGTTTTCGTTCCGTTGGCTAAAGCTGGTCTCGTGCGGTTTTCGCGACGGTGATCGGGTGAAACTCGGTGTCGCAAAGGTCGAGTGTCAAGGTGGCAAGGGTCGGTCTCCGTCCGGTACGAGATAAGAGGGGGGAAAATAATCGCCGATCGATAAATCGGGGATGCAAACACCGCAAACAAATCAGGCAATCAATCAATTCACACCGAAAACAAATTTTTTTATTTTTGTGAAAACTGGGCTGTTACAATACAACACCACCAACAAGGGATCTCGTCCCGAGATCCTGGATGATCCGGGGGAGAGGGGAAGGGGGAGAGAAAAGAGTGTCGACGATCTTCAACACCACCAACAAGGGACTCTGCTCCATGTCGACGTCGAAGCTCCGTCGAGATATTTTCTGCAGAGAGACGGTAACGTCGGAAAACGAAACCACCAATGTCAAGAGGAAGAACGACAGCTAAAACCCGGTAAAAGGGATAGTGCTTTTTGACGCAAGTCGTGAAAACACCAGGGAAAAGGAGGGAGGGCAAAGGACGACCCAGATGATATCCGAAACCGGAGAAGCTGAAGGTACTACAGGAATTCCAACCTGAGCTCGGAATCGAGACAATACGCTGCAAGCAAGGCATTGTAACTATTCCGAAACTCGACACACTCGAGATTCCAAAGTTTGAAGGGGATAAGGTCAGAGTTAAAACACTTACGACACTTGTCCTTCTAGAGAAAGGGTAAGGAGTAAAAAGATCCTACTCTCCGATAACTAACTTAGTAACTACAAAATAGTTTTTGTCTAGACTCGACTTCGGCCAGAGAGGGGATCCTACGGTCGGTCAGGCTCTGATACCAAGTTGTAAGGCCCGATATGCGCTACTGTTCCAGATCTAGATGTTTCCATCCAGATCCGGGGACAAAGCACATATCGGTCCCACCACGACATATGACAAATCAATATACCAAAATGATATCACAACATTACAGATACAGGATACAACATCTCATACAATCGGCATACAACTGCCTCAAATACAATACAACAGTGGAAGATACATGTCTGAGTACAGACTACAATCAAGAGCCTACTGGCAAAGAGAAAATCATCGATCCCCAGAACCACACGGGTCCAGGCCCTCCGCCGGGATCCGCCTAACTAGTTGTCGTCGAGTCTCCACGTGAAACGTCGATCACCGTACCTGTTGTCGATCAAGAACCCTGAAAAGAGTTTGGGGGTAGTATCATGAGTACAGAGGTACTCAGCATCCAACTGTAGTGGTCATCTGACCCAGCAAGGACTTCATCACTCGTCATTCTAGGACAACTAGTAGTTTACGGTAAGGAAGGGGTAAGTGGTGAGGTTGCTGCCGCACTAGCATTTATGAAGTGGCTAACGACCTAGAGAGTAAGATAAGAAGCCAAGCATTCGATGAGGAATCGCCTCCAACAAGTCTTGCTATCAACTACTTACGCAAACATAACACCTATCCTATCCTTGTCCTCCTCTTTGCATCCCGACGAAGAAGAAGCATTCAAGGCACACACACACGTTGATCAAGTTATCTTAATATTATCTCAGTTGTTGTTGTCTATGAACAAGGAGTAGGTCTCAAGTCATCCATAACCGTGGACACGGCTTCTCGAAAAGATGTAACCCTGAAGGGGTGTACCAACTGCCCATTACAAGGCTCCGCACGCACGCCCATCTCTCTCAGTTGCTACCCATTATAGGCAACCATTTTATGATTTAGTTCCAATAGATCTGGAACGACAGGCCCCTCTAGCTAACAACGAACAAATCCGGGTGGCCCCCGGGGAGTCGACACCCAATCCAAAAGCCGGCCACGCTCTCGGATCGGACTCTTCCGTATGACGCAGGTCGGATTGCCGGTAATCACACATGGGAAACCGGGTCCTAGCTGATCGGGTGGACCAACAGAGAAACAAAGTCTCCACTGGCCCAAGTTGTTTTGAAACAGCTGGGGGCCCAACCAAGCACACACACGTTTTCAAATGGTAAATCAGCTTGGGCCACCACTAGAAATGTTTGAAGCTAGGTAGGTAAGAAAAGGGGACCCCATAAAATCCCACACGCGGTTAGGCACGCTCAGTCTTAAAACCAATACCCGAAACTCGGATCCTAGGTGACTCGAATGGAACAAAGCGTCGGGGCGGGATAGCCTAAACCTTCCATCCTTCGTCGAATATAGTCAACATTATAATAATCATATCATCAGCAACAATATAATAATGTGATATCCCAACCCAAAGAGTAACAGGGGAGTAACATCGTAGGATCCTAAGCATGCATACTAAGCAGGGGCTGAGCAACGAGCAATAGTAACATAGCAGTACATGGTTTGCTGGGAGGGGACATGGCTGTTGTCAGAACCCCAACTAGGGTAAGTGCTAGGGTTGCTTGTGCCCTTTGCATCATGCAAAATTTTCAAAAGAAATTCAAAAATGGGGGGAAAGAAAAGCCCTGAGAATTTAATTCAAATGGCCAGACAAAAATTTCTTCCAAATTTTCCTCTGGTATTTTTGAAAAGTCTTATAAATATGCATGATCACATATAAAGTGAAGTGGGTCCCACTGCATGCACCAAGATTTTTCAAATATTCCAAACAGGGCTTGGAAATTAAATTAAACTCCAATTTTAATTTAAATTCAAATTGTTTGAATTTCAAAAGTCACCAAAACTTGTGAGTGGCTAGTGGGTTGAACCCTAAGCCCACATAAAAGTTTTTGGGATTTTTAAAAATGCTCTGCTATTTTTTTTTGGAGCAAAACAGATCAAAGAAAAAGTAAACAAAAAAGAAAGAGAAAAGAACCAATCCAGCCCACCCCCTCTGGCCATGGGCCCAACTCAACTTCCCCCGGCCCAAGCCCACCCGCGGCTTGTCTTCTACCTCCCCTCGCCTCCAAGCAGCTCGGTGTTGAGCCGAGCACCGTGGACGCCACCGAGGCTCGCCTAGACCACCCCGAGGCTTCTCCTGCCGCCACGCAACGCCCAGGACACGCCCCGCTCATTTCCCCCCCTTCCCTGGCCTTCGTTCTTCCTCCCGGTGAGAATTTGCGCTTCGGCTGAAACCCTAGCAGAGCATGGTGGTGCTCCGGCGCGGCCACTGGTCACTCTAGCGCTGGAGACCGTGTCCATTCTACTCGCCGGTGACGACTCCTTCGAGTACCCCATCCAATTTGAGCAAAGGCGCAGCTCCGGCGACGCGGGCTTCAAGTTTTTCACTGCCGGCCGCCACGACTCCGGCGACGAATCCAGCCCTCTCCAGCTCCTCCCCGACCCTGAAGAGCTCCTCATCTCGTTTGGGTGAGCTTCCTGCTTCGTTTTCTCCCTCCCGCGGCTTCCCCCGTGCACTGCCTCGCCATCTCGCCGTTGCCCGACCCCAGCCGCCGCGTTTGTTGTCACTGTCGTGGCCCGAGGCCACGCCTTGACTCCCAGTAGCTCCAGAAGAAGAGCAAGACGAAGAGGAACGCCTCGGTGCTCTCCAAGCCCCCTCCCGTGCCTCGCAGAGGAACTCCGGCGAGACGCCGCCGACTGGGAGCTCGCCGGCGACGTCATTAGAGCTAACCCCGCGCTAATTAACCCCCTAACCCACCCCAGTGCCACAGACAGGTGGGCCCCAGGCCACCTCTAACCCCCTAACTTATTTAAACAGAGAGGATTAACTCTCTCTGCCACTGACATGGCTGGCCCACCAGTCAGACCCCCCTGATGTCATGCTTGCATCATGCTGATGCAATAAATCAATTCCAGAAAATTAGAAATGAATTTAAGAATTACAGAAAATCCAGAAAAATAGCCAAACTTCAATAAATCATAGAAAATTCATATGAACTCCAAATTGGACAAATAATATATGAAAAATGATCAGCAGAAAATAAGCTATCCAAATTTCCCACTTTCAACTATGTTTGAGTTGATTTTAAGTTGGGACCAGTAGCTTTTGCTATTTGGATTAAATGGAATTAATTCAAATTTAATTCAAATGCAATTCAAATTTTAACCATTACAATGCAAACATGATCACCTGAACTTCAAAAGCATATCACCCACATGATCACATGGTTTCAAATAGTCAAACAATATCAAATGCAAATTGGTTAAATTGAACTTCATATGTAGAGTTTGAATTTGCATTTCCAAATGCAATACACTTCATTTAAATTGAATTTGCTACAAACCAACACCATTCACATCATGGACAACATAACCATGTGCTTGTGCATTCTATTACAATGTTGCCCCCTTTGTTGATTGATTGTTCCGGTGACAGACGATCCGAGACGGTGATCACCCCCGAAGGAGAAGAAGTTCGGTAAACCCCGTGTATCGTCAGCAAGGCAAGCAAACCCCAATCGCTTATGCATGTTTAGGAGATCATCTTGTATCGACTCTACCGCATAGTTGAACCCATATCCGATGCATGACCTATCATCTTGTCACAGTAGTAAGCAAACCACAATCCTAGCTGACATAGGAGTTGATTGATATCATGAGGCCCCTGCAACTGTTACAGCTTATTGCATGCTTAGTGGTAAAATGAGGTTGCTTTTGATGTGAGTCGGGATGATGGTGAACACGGTGTTGATGAAAGTGAAACTGTGTTGGTGAATCCACCCTAATACAAGGTGAACGATGAGAGGCTGTGTAGGAGTACATAGTGGGTTGTCTCGTTGAACACCGCCTTAAGCACCGAGTTCTTGTATGGTAATCCAAGAAAAAGATTACAACCACACATTGGGCTCACTGACCCCTCTCGGCCTAGTACCTTGATCCGTGTTGACGTCCAGGAGTCACATTAGTTCGGGCCTTCCATTTGACATATGCATAGAAAAGAGTGAGTGGAAATGTTGCATCATCCTAGATATGTGGGTGGATCTGTGAGACAGTGAAACCATCTGTCAGAGGTGGCGTCTCGGTTGCCTACATTGTCTGGGTCCGTTTCGTTGATCCGGCCGGACTCTCGAGCGGTGACAAACTCAGATAGTCGACTCCTGGAATAGACCGGTTGTGAGCGAAGTGTCGTGGTGAACATCCTCGCTGCCACCTCTTGAATGGTGGCGAGACCTGGCGGTAACTGATGTTCATGTGTGTGTAGTTTACACCCTTGCAAGGTTAACAAAACTATTCGAATAGCCGCGTCCGCGGTTAAGGACTACTTGGAACCTGTACCTGATTATTAGACAACTTGAATGGATACTTATAAAACTCGCAAGATAAGCGTGAGTGCTATGGTGTGCTTCCTCGTGGGGAAGTAGAGGAAGTAACCATAGTGGTGTATTGGTTGGAGACTTGGATAGTGGACTCGTGTACGCTTCTTACCTCAAGTCTGGTATTCGTAGTTTAGGACTAGCCAAGTCAAAGCTGGCACTTCTGCATGATGAAACCCCACCTCCTTTACCTTGATACTTGAGCATGAGTAGTTTAGTTCTGATGTAAGTCTTGCTGAGTACGACTTTTTACTCACGTTTGCTTATTCTATGTTTTAGATGAGAACCCGGACCCGATGGAGTCACCTTCGTGAAGCTCGATGTTGACCTTGGTAGCGTAGTTCCAGACAGCAGTCTGGTCCCTCGTGGAAGGGCATGTTTGTTGTACAAGGCTTCTCTAAGCCATTCGTTATTCTTGTCTGTACTCAGACCTAATTTGCTTCCGTTGTATGATGTAATGTTGATCACAGACATGTGATCTTTGTATACTCTATGTGTAAGTAAATAAAGAAGTACTTTGTAGAGTTATGTGATGATACCTGCTGTTCATACTAGGCATGTGTGCTGCGTGTATGTTTATAACATGCATGTCTTAGTATGGGTTTTCGAGACCTTAGTTGTGATCTGGCTGGCGGTCCTTTATACACCAAGTGGCCCTTAGATGTGCGCAGCTTGGGGCATCGCGATGCGATTGCTCATGACTCTGTCACGTGCACACTTTGTTGTATGATCGAGCCCGCCCTAGACCCCGACTATGTGATCGGGCTGGAGTAAGTCTATGTAAGAGTTAGGATTCAATTGATAACATGGTTGAGGCGACTTGTCTATGAATATGGGATTCACCACCCATAAGCATTTAGACTTGTGAGCGGACGTTGAGGACCCATCTCAATTGATCATCCGGCCTGAATGGGATGCCCCTCACGTTCTATGCTTACCGAGAACGTTCTATGCTTGGCCTTGTCTGCTTAGACAAGTGGGTACGGTTCTCGTCTCTCCATGTGATTGTATCGTGACTGGAATTACATACACATACCCCGGGTCCCGACAGCTGTATCGGTTTGAAAGAGGCTGTAAACATGTGGTAGGATCAAACATCGAACCTAACCTAGACTAGCATGCAAACCGCTGGTTGAAATAGAATGGATCATAAGTAATGTATAGGCCTTGCCTGTTGATAAGTCAGATTCCGAAGGTGTAGTTGATCGCAAGCTCGCATCGTCTCCGAGAGGTACCCGCGGAAGCACACAAGACGATAAACACTGGAAAGCAATCATCGAGCAAGCATCTATTAATACGGAGAAAACACGAGCAAGCATCAACAAGAAGGCAACACGAGATATGGCACCTACCGTCGAGAGCGGTTACTAACAGTTTAAGTAGGGTATCGGTCACACACGACGAATACCGCACGTTTACGGTGGTTCAAGTTGCTTAGCTACAGGTGATCAACCAACGGTTATTAACATGGAAACTCAAGAAAGCATGGCATAGCACACAAACAGGTCAAGAGGTAAAGCACAAAGTAAACTATCTATGCTAGTCAATTTAAGTGAGGCACAACCTAAACATGGCTTACACTAAGTGTCGCACGATGATTAAAAGATTTGGTACTGTTCTGTCCTAAACCATATTTTAGGTTTGTTAACAACAGAAAACAATAGCATAAACACAAAGTACATGAAAAACTAATCAAGTTACATATAAGGCACACTCCAAACGGAGTTACGGTTAAAAAGATACAAGCAAAACAAGTTACGGGCACAAACTGCCAACATCACGAAGCACACTTTAGAGCAATGCATAAACAGGATAATCAATGCAAACATGCTCACAAATGATATGAAATTAAACTAGACATGACAGGTAAGGCATGGCAAAAATAATCATGCAAAAAGGCATCATAGATCAAAAGATATTAAGCAAACAACATGGCATCGCAAAGTAACGGACTTAGAGAAAAACAGAGGTGGCTGTCAAAAACAGCAGCATAGCAACTTTGGAGCTAAATAACTATATGACCAGCAAGCATATCATGGCAATGCAATACATATAATGGAAGTAGACATGATGCTCAACAATATGCAATTTTAATCACTCAATTCCGATAAACGGTCGCGACACACTCGTCGTTCGAAGTTGCAACAAAATATAAACAGGAGCACACTAACAGCAGGATTGCTACTTTGGGTGAAGGTACAATGAACATGCAGCAAGAAAATATGGCATGTGAATGCATGGAACAGAAGTAGAAACAATGCTTAACAGGATGCAAAAGGAATCAACCAATTCCGACGAACGGTTGCGAAGCAATCGTCGCCCGAAGTTGCAATAAAATAACAGTTCAGCAACAACAGCACAACTAACGATCTGGTACCCACTTCGACGCAGAATTAAATTATCTAAACGGCCTCAAACGGAAAAAATTTCTACATACGAACGCTAGAGCACGCAAAACTGAGCAATATTCATTTTGGGGTCGACCTCATCCGAGCTACGGTTCTAGCGTTATTAACGTCGCGAAACAGTTAACAGCAGTAAAAATAAAGGACTTAGAAAAATAACCGGAAAAGGAAAAAGATAAAAAAAACAGAAAAAAGGAGGCGCTCGGGCTGGACCTCACTGTTGGGCCGAGGCCCATGAGGCCGCGGGCGGCCTGGCGCTGGCCTTGGGCTGGACATGACCTCCGGATGGGCTGGGCCGCTGGTGGGCACGCCGGCCCACCTGGCACCAGCGGTTGGGGCGGCTCGGGAGGCCGAGCCTCGACGTCCCTGGCACCCGATGCGGCGGCGCACGGCGGCTGCGCCGGCCTCCGGCGAGGTGGGCGAGCGCGGCGAGGACCCAGGGGTTGTGGAAGCGCGACGGGCGGCCGGGATCCCGCCGGAGGGCGGCACCGGCGACCAGTCCCGTGGGGCGGCGGCCTCGAGCTCGACCCGAGCTCGGTTCATGGAGGCGGCGTTCCTAGCAGAAGAGAGAGGAAGGAGTTAGGAGAGAGGGAGGGAGATGAAAAGAGAGAGGAGGAGGGAGAGATGGCCAGCGGGGGTGGACAGGATGGCTGACGGTGGAGGCGCCCTGGCCGGAGGCGCGCGGCGGCGCCGGTTGCGGCCTCGGGCGTGGGGGCGGAGGCTGAGGAGAGAGAGAGAAGATGGAGGTGGAGGGGCAATCTGGGCCGTTGGATCGGCCGATCCGACGGTCCAGATTCGCTGGGGGTGAATCCAGATCTGAGATTAGGGTTTGCTGCAAAAAACGGGGGTATTTTCCAGATCTGGGGGGCTAGCTAGTGCTTAGGGAAACCCTAAGTGGTGGGGTGGTCTATTTATAGCTTGGGTGACCGGCAGTTTGCAAAAACATCCCCGTTTTTTGTCTCGCGCGCGCGGTGCTCACTTTTCTGACCGTCGGGGGTCCGCAGTACCTCCGATTCGGGTAAAACTTCGAACTGCGCGATCAGCGCATCGAGCCGGAGGCGTTCACCTCGCGCTGGAACCGTTCCGAAAACACTTTCCGGCGCGCTATAAAAATAACCCGTTTAATTATTAAACGGGGTTTTCGTTCCGTTGGATGCAGCTGGTCTCGTGCGGTTTTCGCGACGGTGATCGGGTGAAACCCGGTGTCGCAAAGGTCGAGTGTCAGGGTGGCAAGGGTCGGTCTCCGTCCGGTACGAGATAAGAGGGGGGAAAATAATCGCCGATAGATAAATCGGGGATGCAAACACCGCAAACAAATAAGGCAATCAATCAATTCACACCGAAAACAATTTTTTTAATTTTTGTGAAAACTGGGCTGTTACAGAGAGGCCCCTGTCTGGCCGACTCCTGTAGAAGAGAGTCCCCTGTCTGGCCGACTCCTATAGAGGAGATTCCCCTGTCTGACTGACTCTTGTAGAGGAGAGTCTCTATCAGGCCGACTCATGGAGGTGACTCATGTCAGCCGACTCATGGAGGTGACTCATGTCAGCCGACTCATGGAGGTGACTCATGTCAGCCGACTCATGGAGGTGACTCATGTCAACCGACTTATGGAGGTGACTCATGTCAGCCGACTTATGGAGATGACTCGTGTCAGCCGACTCTAGTCTCCAGGACATGTCTTCTTGCTGAGTCTTCCTTTTGGGTGCTATATTTTGGCCGGGTCTTAGCTGTGAGTAATCGGCCCGACAATGCCGTCAGTTTATTTTCTGGCTGAGGGCATAGTTTCTTTGCCGTCAGCCCCGTGAAAATGCTGACTGCAAAGCCCAAAGCTGATGGCAAACTAGGTTTTTCCAGTAGTGAGTAGTCCCCCTTGGACCATGGGTCCATGACCAGTAGCTATGTGATGTCTTCTCTCCAGTCTTGTGCTTCAATTCTTAGCCCTTGTGAGCTTCCCTACATTATCAAGGCATCTATGTAATTTTCCTGATGTTGCTATGTTGTGTTTGCTGAGATCCAATGAATTATGATATTATGTTCAGATTGTAATGAGTTATATATTTGGTTCTCCTTTTATATTTTGTTCTTGATTAATTCTTGCATGTTCTCAGTTGCTTTTTATTGCTTTGGCCAAGTAGTAGATAGTAACTCTAAGAGGGAGCGTTATGCTTGATTGTGGGTTCATGCCCACCGATGTCTAGCTTGAGTGACATAATCATGAGACTAGGGGATGTGGTGTTGCCACCAGGGAGAAAACAACGATGCTTGTAACCGCGGTTGCAAGGATTGTTTAACTTACGAAAGTTTGTTAATGCAGTTGTCTGTTGCTTTGGGTTTACACTTTGGGTGGGGCTCGCAATTTAATACCAGCGAGATGTTCTGGACAGATATCTCAAGATGGATGATTAGTGACTAGATGTTGATGAATAAATGGTCTACTAGTGTTGGCGTAATGCCCATACTTTCGAGCCTCTAACTTTCTTGTGGCATAATTAGCATTGCGGTGCGTTTATAATTCTGTCAATTTCCCAACTGTAATTTGTTCACCTAGCTTAGTTGTTTTATCGTCTTCTGGGAGAGAGACGTCACTAGTGAACATCATGGGACCCCGGTCCATATTTCCACCATTGTTTACACCTCAACTCTTTACTGCTTTCTTTCCTTTCAGTTGCAATCACCATTATTATTTCCACCGTGCATTTGATCCTTTGTAAACAACAAGGCCAGAGAGATTGACAACCTCTGTGTACTCGTTGGGAGAAAAGTTACTTGTTGTGTGTGCAGGTCCAGGTTAAGCAAGTTATTCTATTCAGACGGCGCATCACTTACTTCACCACCTTATTATCGATCTTCGGAGTCCTACTGGGTTGACAACCTTGGTATCTTCACCGAGGAAAATTTTCTGCTATCTACATCGTAACCTTACACTTGGGGTAACTAGCGAGGATCACTACTACAGTGCCATCAATCGAATTTCTGGCGCCGTTGCCGGGGACTCCAATCTTCAAGATAGGGGAGTCATACGTCCCAAACATATCTATAATTTCTGCTTGTTCCATGCACTTTTATGTGACATTGCTACATCTTTTTCTACACTTTCGTATCATTTTACAGATATTCGGACTAACCTACTAACTCAGTGCACCCAGTGCCAGTTTCTGTCTGTTGATGTCTGTAAGTTGCAGGTATTTTCCCCAATTTACAGAGCTCCAAAAATTCTAGAAAAATCATATAAAAATTCAGCGAGACTGAAAATTCTAGAGCCCCAAAGGAGGACCTGGGGGCACCTAGGCGGCCAGGTGGCACGGACACCTCCTTGGTCGCGCCACCAGGGCACCTGGGAGGTGGGGCCACACCCTGGCTGCCCCCTTTGGACTTTATTACCTCCTCGTTCTGAAAACCCTCGAGGAGAACCCCGCATCACGAATTTCCTCTCTGTTCCACCGCCTCCGCGCTTCCAAGATCAGGAGCACCAGAAGACCTCTTCCCGGCACCCTGCCGGAGGGAGGGTTGACCTCTGGGAGATTCTCCACCACAATGGACGCTTCCCTGATGATCGTTAGTAGTCCCCCTTGGTCCATGGGTCCATGACCAGTAGCTATGTGATGTCTTGTCTCCAATCTTGTTCTTCAATTCTTAGTCCTTGTGAGCTTCCCTACATGATCAAGGCACATATGTAATTTTCATGTTGTTGCTATGATGTGTTTGATGGGATCCGATAGATTATGAGATTATTTTCAGATCGTGAGAGTTATATATTTGGTTTACCTGTTATATTTTGTTGTGATGTCTTCTCTCCAATCTTGTTCTTCAGTTCTTAGTCCTTGTGAGTTGCACTACATGATCAAGGCACATATGTAATTTTCTTGTTGTTGCTATGATGTGTTTGATGGGATCCGATGGATTATGAGATTATTTTCAGATCGTAAAGAGTTATATATTTGGTTTACCTTTTATATTTTGTTCTTGAGTAATTCTTGCATGTTTTCCGTTACTTTTTATTGCTTTGGCAAGGTAGTAGATAGTAACTCCAAGAGGGAGCGATATGCATGATTGTGGGTTCATGCCTGCCGATGTCTAGCTTGAGTGATAGAAACATGAGACTAGGGGATGTGATGTTGCCACCAAGGAGAAAACAATGGTGCTTGTAACCACGGTTGCAAGGATTCCTTACCTTACGCATAGATTGTTAATGAAGTTGGCTGTTGCTTTGAGTTTACAGTTTGGGTGGGCTCGCAACTTAATACTAGCGAGATGTTCTAGATAGATATCTCAAGGTGGATGATTAGTGAGTAGATGCAGATGGATTTTGTTCTACTTGTCTTGGCATACTGCCCATACTTTTGAACCTCTAACTTTCTTGTATCATAATTAGCATTGCGGTGCGTTTATAATTCTGTCAATTGCCCAGCTGTAATTTTATCGTCTTTTGGGAGAGAGACATCACTAGTGAACATCATGGGACCCTGGTCCATATTTTCACCACTGTTTACACCTCCACTTTATTTAATTCTTTTACTTTCCGTTGCAATTATCACTACTATCTACCCTTGTGTTTGATCTTTTGTAAACAACAAGGCCGGAGAGATTGACAACCTCTCTAAACTCGTTGGGAGCAAAGCTACTTTTTGTGTGTGCAGGTTCAGGTAAAGTAAGCAACTTTGGTTGTGAACGTCGCCATTGTTCACTTTACCACCTACTTGTCGACCTTGGAGTCCTACTGGTCGATCTCAACCTTGGTATTTTTGCCAAGGTAAATTTTTTAATACGCTACATCTCAACCATCCACTTGGTGTAACCAGCGAGGAGCGAGAAGCCGTCAAGACAATTTCTGGCGCCTTTATCGGGGACTCCAATCTTCAAGATAGGGGAGTTGCACACTATCTTTTATCTTTGCTTTTTAGTCTTGTTAGTTTACCTTATAGTTTTTATCTTAGTGTCCTTTATAAAAAAGAACAAAAAAATTAGTTACCTTGTTTTGTTTAGTCAGTATGTAAAAGTCCTTTGCCTTTGGTTTTGCACCCGAAGGGGAGATTCTCACCTTCACACAAAGAGGTGGAGAAAGTCTGAAAGATGCTTTGTATAGAATTAATGATTATCAAAATAGATCCACCAAGAAGCAGTCCACTACTATCTTTCTTAGAAACTTTTATGTTGGTATTACTTCTTGGAATAGGTTTGTTTTTGTAAGGCCCGATATGTGGTACTGTTCCAGATCTAGATGTTTCCATCCAGACCCGGGGACGAAGCACATATCGGTCCCACCGCGACATATGACACTGCCATATGCCTCAGATTTCCAACATGATATCACAACATTACAGCTACAAGAATACAACATCTCATACAATCGGCATACAACTTCCTTAATACAATACATTAGCGGAAGATACATGTCTGAATACAGACTACAATCAAATGCCTAGTGGCAAAGGTAAAACACACAATTCCCGTGACCATACGGGTCCAGGCTCTCCGCCGGTATCCGCCTAACTAGTCGTCATCGAGTCTTCGCGAAGGCGTCCAGAAGGAGGGTCGTCGAGCTCCTCTGAAGTCCAAGATCGTTTTCATAACATGCGTAAAAGAGAAAATAAAGGGTGAGCTATATCAATAAGTCTTGTAACTAACTTCTCACGGTAAGATGGGGGGGTAGTGGCGAGGTTGCAGCCGCACTAGCAATATATGAGGTGGCTAACGATCTATTTAGAGTAAGATGAGAACCAAGCAGTCGATGAGGAATCGCCTCCAACAAGTCTTTCTATCAGCTACTTACGCAAACATAACACCTATCATATCCTTGTCCTCGCCTTCATCACCCGATGAAGAAGAAGCAGTCAAGGCACACGCACGTTGATCAAGTTATAGTTATGATTCAGTTGATGTTATCTATGAACAAGACGTAGGTTCCAAGTCATCCATAACCGTGACACAACTTCTCGAAAAGATTTAACCCTACAGGGGTGTACCAACTGCCCATTACAAGGCTCTGCACGCACGCCCATCTCTCTCAGTTGCTATCCATCACAAGCAACCATTTTATGATTCAGTTCCGAGAGATCCGAAACGAAAGGTCCCTCTATCTAAAAACGAACAAATCCGGGTGGCCCCCGGGGAGTCGACACCCAATCCAAGAGTCGTCCCCACTCTCAGATCGGCCTCTTTTGTCTCAACAGGGTTTTGGTTACCGGGACACCTCACATGGGGCCGGGCCTCGCCGACCAAGGGTACACCAACAAGGAAACCATGTCCCCGCTAGCCTAGGTATTTTTAAAGGATATCTGCTAGGAGCGACCCGACAGACATATATGCATGGTTTACAAATGGTAAATCAGCTTGGGCCACCACTAGAAATGTTTGAAGCTAGGTAGGTAAGAAAAGGGGACCCCATAAAATCTCACACGCGGTTAGGCACGCTCAGTCTTAGAACCAATACCCAGAACTTAGATCCTAGGTGACTCGAATGGAACAAAGTGTCGGGGAGGGATATCCTAGACCTTCCATCCTTCGTCGAGTATAGTCAACATTATAATAATCATATCATCCACAACAATATAATAATGTGATAGCCCAATCCAAGGAGTAACAGGAGAAAAATTGATATCATCCAAGCATGCATACTAAGAAGTGATTGAGCAGCGAGCAATAATAACATAGCCGAACAAGGTTTGCTGGGATGTGGAGTACATGGTTGTTTGGGTTTATTTGAGAGGCATCAAGATGAAGTGGTAGGATCAAGCAATCATTCTATCCTACACCTAGGCGCGAGTGGGCTGAAAGTTATAAGCATGATATATGCTCCCCCTTACCTGATGAGAAGATGAAGCCGAAGGTGTAGTCGATCGCAAGCTCACAACGACTCTGAGGGTATCCGAGGGAGCACACAATAAGGAAACACTGGAAAGACAATCAACGAGCAAACATCTATTAATACGAATAAATCACGAGCAAGCAACATCAATAAGGCAACACGAGACAACACACTACGGTATCACATCTATCGTCGAGAGCGGTTACTAACAGGTTAAGTGGAGTACTCATCACACACGACTATACCACCCATTTAGAATGGTTCAAGTTGCTTAGCTACACAACATGAGCAAAGGTTGTTAATATGGCATCTCACTCAAGCATGGCATATCACACAATCATGGAAAGAGGTGAAGCACAAAGTAAACTATCTGTGCTAGCCAATTTAAATGAGGCACAATCCTAAACATGACATATCGCTAAGTACCCCACGATAATTAAATCATTTGGTAATGTTTTGCCCTAAACCATATTTCAGGTTGTTTAACAACAACAAACAATAGCATAAACACAAAGTACATGAAATTCTAGTCAAGTTACATATAAAGAACATTTTTATCGGAGCAACGGTTTAAAAGTTATGGCAATTACAGTTTAGAATGGAAAGGGTTGTAATTATCACTAAAAAACAAGTAAACAAGTTTAAACATGGCAAAGGACAGCATTTTAATAATCTACATGAAATTCTACACAACTTTGATGTTTAACGTGTCATTATCCGAGCTACCGCTAAAAAGATACGGGCATCACAAAAATATAAAACAATCTGCCAATTTAATCTGCTCAGGAAAAAAAAAAGAAACGGGCCGAATCTGCCTACACAACCTAACAGGGGGCGAGGGCTAGATAATAAAAGGCGCACAGGAGCGCACAATATCATGATACGAATTGGGCCAAGCCCACTACCGCAACATAAAAAAAAGGATAAAGGGGTGCTCACCCTAGGCCAAGGCCCATGCGCGGAGCCGAGCAAGAGATAGCAGCAGCTTGCCCTGGGCACTTCTGGGCGTCACGCCGTGGGGGAGCGGACGGGCCGAAGGGCGAGGCCATGGGCCGTGGGGCGTTGACGGGCTGGGGAGGCTGGGCCACTGGTGGGCCGCGGTCGCTCGCGCCTAGTCAGCCAAGCCCCACTGACGGGCTGGGGAGGCTGGGCCACTAATTATTAAATGAGTCCGTACAACCTCCGAGTCAGCCGAAATATCGAACCACGCACTCAGCTCGGCGAGCCCGTCAGTCCTTCCTCATTTCGATACCATTCCGAGAACATTTTCCTGCGACCAATAAAATAATCCATTTAATTATTAAATGGGGTTTTCGTTTCGGTGGCGACGGTGCTCGGGTGAAACCCGGTGTCGCAAAAGGTCGTGTGCCAAGGTGGGAAAAGGTCGGTCTCGCATCCGATACGAGAAATAGGGGGGTATTCATCGATTAATAAATCGGCGACGCAAACACTGCAAACAATACGGGCAAACAATAATATAACGCAACAAACAATTTTTTTAATTTTGGTGAAAATTTTGGGATGTTACAATACAACACCACTAACAAGGGAGAGGAGGGGAGAGAAAAGAGAGTCGACAATCTTCAACACCACCAACAAGGGACTCTGCTCCATGTCGACGACGAACTTCCGTTGAGAGAACTTTCCGCAGAGAGACGGCAACGTCGGAGAACGAAACCATCGAGTGATCAAGAGGAAGAACGATAATTGAAAGCAACGATCAAGGGAAGCATTCTCACTGAAATCGTGAGGATACTAGGCAAGGGACTGAAGTCAATAGATGACCAAGATGTTTACCCAGATTTGGAAGAAGTAAAAGTACTACATGATTTCCACAACCTGAGACCTGAATCAAGACAATACACTGCAAGCAAAGTATTGTAACGATTCTGAAACTCCACTTACTCGAGATCCTAAAGTTTGAAAGGGGATAAGGCGAGAATAAAACACTTACGACACTTTTCCTGACCAGAGAAAGGGTAAGGAGTAAAAAGACTCCTACTCTCCGATAACTAACTTAGTAACTACAAAATAGTTTTTGTCTAGAATCGACTTCGGCCAAAAAAGGGATCCTACGGTTGGTAAGGCTCTGATACCAAGTTGTAAGGCCCGATATGAGGTACTGTTCCAGATCTATATGTTTCCATCCAGACCCGCGGACGGAGCACATATCGGTCCCACCGCGACATATGACACTGCCATATGCCCCGGATTTCCAACATGATACCACAACATTACACCTACAAGGATACATCATCTCATACAATCGGCATACAACTGCCTTAATACAATACATCAACGAAAGATACATGTCTGAGTACAGACTACAATCAAATGCCTAGTGGCAAAGGTAAAACACACCATTCCCGTGACCGCACGGGTCCAGGCTCTCCGCCGGGATCCGCCTAACTAGTCGTCATCGAGTCTTCGCGAAGGCGTCCAGAAGAAGGGTCATCGAGCTCCTCTGAAGTCCAAGATCATTCACATAACGTGAGTAAAAGAGAAAAGAAGGGGTGAGCTATATCAACAAGTCTTGTAACTAACTTCTCACGGTAAGATGGGGGCTAGTGGCGAGGTTGCAGCCGCACTAGCAATATATGAGGTGGCTAACGATCTATTTAGAGTAAGATGAGAACCAAGCAGTCGATGAGGAATCGCCTCCAACAAGTCTTGCTATCAGCTACTTACGCAAACATATCACCTATCCTATCCTTGTCCTACCCTTCATCACCCGGTGAAGAAGAAGAAGTCAAGGCACACGCACGTTGATCAAGTTATAGTTATGATTCAGTTGATGTTCTCTATGAACAAGACGTAGGTTCCAAGTTGTCCATAACCGTGGACATGTCTTCTCGAAAACATTTAACCCTACAAGGATGTACCAAATGCCCATTACAAGGCTCCGCACTCACGCCCATCTCTCCCAGTTGCTACCCATCACGGACAACCATTTTATGATTTAGTTCCGAGAGATCCGAAACGACAGGTCCGTCTAGCTAACAACGAACAAATCTGGGTGGCACCCGGGGAGTCGACACCAAATCCAAGAGTCATCCGCACTCTCAGATTGGCCTCTTCCGTCTCAACAGGGTTTGGGTTACCGGGGCACCTCACATGGGGTCGGGCCCTCGCCGGCCAAGGGTGGACCAACAAGGAAACCATGTCGCCGCTGGCCCAGGTTGTTTTAAAGGATATCTGCTAGGAGCGACCCGATAGACATATATGCATGGTATGCAAATGGTAAATCTTCTTGGGCCACCACTAGAAATGTTTGAAGCTAGGTAGGTAAGAAAAGGGGACCCCATAAAATCTCACACGCGGTTAGGCACGCTCAGTATTAGAACCAATACCCGGAACTCGGATCCTAGGTGACTCGACTGGAACAAAGCGTTGGGGCGGGATAGCCTAGACCTTCCATCCTTCGTCGAGTATAGTCAACATTATAATAATCATATCATCCACAACTATATAATTATGTGATAGCCCAATCCAAGGATTAATAGGAGAACAATTGATAGCATCCTAGCATGCATACTAAGTAGTGGTTGAGAAGAGAGCAATAGTAACATAGCCGAACAAGGTTTGCTGGGATGTGGAGGACATGGTTGTTTAGGTTTATTTGAGAGGCATGAATATGAAGTGGTAGGTTGAAGCAATCGTTCTATCCTACACCTAGGCGCGAGTGAGCTGAAAGTTATAAGCATGATATATGCTCCCCCTTACCTGATGAGAAGATTCAGCCGAAGGTGTAGTCGATCGCAAGCTCGCAACGTCTCCTAGGGTATCCGCGGGAGCACACAATAAGGAAACACTGGAAAGACAATTGATTGGAAAACATCTATTACTACGAAGCAATCACGAGCAAGCAACATCAAGAAGGCAACACGAGACAACACACTACGGTATCGCATCTATCGTCGAGAGCGGTTACTAACAGGTTAAGTGGAGTACTCGTCACACACGACGATACCACACATTTAGAATGGTTCAAGTTGTTTAGCTACACAACATGAGAAAAGGTTGCTAACATGGCATCTCACTCAAGCATGGCATATCACACAATCATGGCAAGAGGTGAAGCACAAAGTAAACTATCTAAGCTAGCCAATTTAAATGAGGCACAATCCTAAACATGGCATATCGCTAAGTACCCCACGACAATTAAAGCATTTGGTACTTTTCTGCACTAAACCATATTTTAGGTTGGTTAACAATAGCAAACAATAGCATAAACACAAAGTACATGAAAGTTTTGTCAAGTTACATATAAAGAACATATTTATCGGAGCAACGGTTAAAAAGTTATGGCAATTACAGTTTACAGTGGCAAGGGTTGTAATTAGCAGTAAAACAACATGTAAACAAGTTTAAACATGGAAAAGGACAACATTTTGATTAACTACACAAAATTCTAAGCAACTTTCATGTTTAACGCGTCGCGATCCGAGCTACCGTTAAAATGATACGGGCATCGCAAAAATATAACACAATCTGCCAATTTAATCTGCTCAGGAAAAAAAGAGCAACGGGCCGAATTTGCCTACACTGCCTAACAGGGGGCGAGCGATAGATAATAAAAGGCGCACATGGGTGCACAATAGCAAGATACGAATTGGGCCAAGCCCACTACCGCAACAGAAAAAAAAGGATAAAGGGGTGCTCACCCTGGGCCAAGGCCCATGCGCGGAGCCGAGTGAGAGATAGCAGCAGCTCGCCCTGGGCACTGCTGGACGTCAGGCCGCGGGGGAGCGGACGGGCCGAAGGGCTAGGCCATGGGCCGTGGGGCGTTGACAGGCTAGGGAGGCTGGGCCGCTGGTGGGCCGCGGTCGCTGCAGACTTCCAAATCGGGATCCCACCTGATCCTGGGACGACACGAGGCGGTGGTTGTCGACGCCGGTGGAGCTCCGGCGAGGCAGCGGCGTCGGCGGAAGCGGGAGGCCGGAACGGATCCGGGCGCGGCGACGCGGGGCCGTGTGGATCCCGCCGGATCCAGTGGCCTTGAGGCATGGTGGCGGTGCGCGAGATCGGGTCATGGCGGCGGTGGGGAGGTTCCTGTGAGGGAGAGAGGGAGGTGAAGAGAGGGATCAGGAGGGAAGAAGGGATGCGCGAGGGAGGAACTCACCGCGGCGGGGATGCTGCAGTCGTGGCCTCGCCGGAGTTGGAGGCGGCGGCTCCATGATCGGGCGGCTGCGGCCGAGGCTGCTCGGCGAGGCGGGCCGGTTCGGGCCCGGCGGCAGCCCTGCGGGACTCGACGGCGCTGGAGGCTGCTGGGATGCCTGGGGATGCGATTTGGACCGTCCAGATGTAGATCCAATGGCTGGGAACGCCCCTGACCTAGGGTTTCGAGGTGGAGGGCTTGTTTGGGGCTAGATCTGGTATTTGGAGGGGGGTGGCTGCAAATTTTGTTTAGGTAAACCCTAGAACTGGTAGGGGAGGTGGTGGTCTATTTATAGTCTGGCCTGGATGGCAGGTTTACGCAAACGCCCTCGGGTTTCTCTCTCGCGTCCTGTACTCCACGTTTCTAACCGCCGGGAGTCCATACGACCTCCGATTCGGGCGAAATCTCAAACCACACACTCAGCGCGACGAGCCCGTCACTCCTTCCTCACTTCGATACCGTTCCGAGAATATTTTCCGGCGCCCAATAAAACAATCCATTTAATTATTAAATGGGGTTTTCGTTTCAGTGGCGACGGTGCTCGGGTGAAACCCGGTGTCGCAAAAGGTCGTGTGCCAAGGTGGGAAAGGGTCAGTCTCGCATCCAATACGGGAAATACGGGGGATATTCATCGATTAATAAATCGGCGAAGCAAACACTGCAAACAATACGGGCAAACAATAATATAACGCACCAAACATTTTTTTTTAATTTGGGTGAAAATCTCGGGTTGTTACAGTTTTAGACACTGTTATCAATGGAAATTTCCTAGAATGCCCAATTTGGGAAGCTCTTACTGTTATGGAAAATCTTTTTTGAAATCCCCCTATTGTTCGCACACAAGAGAACATTACTTTAGCTCACATTATGAGAAAACTTGATAAGATAGAGCTAGACATGCCAAGTATGGGAAAATTAAATGAAGTAGATCGCAGGATTCAAGGGAATTTAAATAGGCTTGATAGCTCCATGCACAAAATTTATACCACTTTGGAGACCCTTAGATCCCATGATTTGGACCATTCTAGGATTTACAAGATTGAGGATATTATTGAATCTTTAGGAACTATTGTATCTTCCATCAAGAATAAAAAGGTAGAAACCCCCTCAAATAAGGAACCTAAGTTCGTTTACGTACCAAAGGTTCCTCAACCCAAAACAAAAATCTCTACCGCTAGGGTGTGGAAACTTTGAAGACCTTGGAAGAGATACCACTCTTGAATAGAATTATAAATGAAATTTCAATTGGTATTACTACCTTTTCTTTTATTCCTAGAAGTGTTACCACTAGGCCTTTATTTGAAAGTTCTCTGAAGACTAGTTGTACTATTGAAGAGTTTTTTGATGAGCTTGATGATGGTTCAATTGTTAAAACTTGATGTTTTTGTATCATGCCTAGCTAAAAGGAATAAAAGAAAGCGCTTGTTGGGAGGCAACCCAAGATGTTTTTATATTCAATTTTAGTGGTCTTAATGTGTGTTACTACTGTAGCAACATCATTGTATCTTTGTTTTCAAGCTTTGTGCCAAGTTTTAGCTTCCGATTGCAAGAAAGTTCAAAAGTTTTGACATGCTGTCGAGAAACAGATTATGTCCCCTTGATGGAAAAATTGGCTATAAATCACCAGATCATCTTTTTTATCTGATTTTTTTGACAGCATGCTCTATACAATTAGCTTTTGTGCGTCTGTTCTGAGGTTTTTTATTTGAGTTGCAGAAGTACCCCGAAAAAATTATTTACTACAAGATGGTCTGTTTTTCACAGATTCTGCCATGTTTTGGGTTTTCATCGTTTTTCAAATCATCAGCTTCTTTTTCTTTGCGAAAACTTCTTGGAAATCATGAGAAACAGTAGCTCTTCAAGAATATCTTTATTTACAATGGAGAAAATTTATTTTATCATGGGTATTAACTACTAGGGGTGAAACCAGATCGGATTCGGTCGGATAATCTCTATACCGTATCCTATTGCATATTTATTTTCGGATTCGGAAGCGGAACGGATGCGGATTTGAATACCGGATTAGGCAGATTCGGAAGTGGTACGGTAACGGAAATACATCGGATCGGAAACGGACATTTACCATATTCATATATGAGAAATATATAAATGATTTAAACTATAATCATACACAAAGAATGAAAAAATAATAAATATTTATACACTTTAAGAACACACAAAGCACTTAGATAGTATTGAAATGATCCAAATAAATCACTAACAAGCATATGTCATACTTAATAAGCAAAGATAACGTTCAGACAGTACTCCTTAAAACTTGCTCCATCAATCGGATTCGGAAATTAAAAGTTCTGATTATCTGGATAGAAAAAACGGATTATCCTATTATGTCGGATATTTGTGATACCATATCCTATCAATCGGATTCGGGTTCGGATCGGATTTTCATCGGATGTAAAAAATCCATTATCGTATCCTATCAAAATGGATTCGGAAACGGTTTCAGACGGAAATTATCCTAACCACTTTCACCCTTACTAACCATTCTGATCAGCTTATGATGAGTTTCGTATGAAGGGAGTTTTCAAGTATGCGAAGGAAGATGATGAAAGAAGATTCGGAAGTTTCAAGCGCTCAAGCTTGGGGATTCCCCCATGCACCCCCAAGAAATATCCAAGGAGACTCAAGTGTCTAAGCTTGAGGATGCCCCCGTGCATCCCCTTCTCAATCAACAATCATCCGTTCGTCCTTCTCCATGATATAATTTTATCACTTCTTATGTTATGTGCTCAACTTGGAGCGTCTTGCTCTTTACTTTTTAGTTTGCTTTAGTTTTGCTTGCTGTTCAAAACAAGTTGGATCCTAGCCTTCATTGTTTGGGAGAGAAACATGCTCCACTCCACCGTAGAACACAACATAGGCTTGCATGCTTATCTTTATTTGTGTGTGTTCTTTATCTTTTCATAGCTGCTGTCATGCTTAGCTCTTAGTTTTCATGCTTATCCTTTTTCAGAGATTTTATTTAGGTTTTTCTAGGAACTCTCTTGAGTTTTCATTCTTATCTTGTTTAGAGAGTTGGCTTGTTGCACTGAGTTGTGTGTCTTGCATGAGTAGGTAATTAAGGTTTCTATTACAAGTGTAGTAGTAACATGCAATAGTTTTGAGGCATTGATTTGAGTAATGTTTGGACATTCCTGTGCCAAGAGCTTGAGCCTATTAGTGATAGGTGTCGTATATTGGGAAATCCGTGCTTATTTTAAAAAACTACAAAAATTAGTTGAGAACTCTAGCTACTAGATGGATCGCTAACCTCTGGAGGGGTTGGAATATATAGAGTACCCGCACGTACCATGGCTCGAGGATGCGCAAGGATAACCAAACCCTAGACACTCCTCCTCGGGGTACTCGTCTCTTTGTGAACCTCCTGATTAGATAGAGAGTTGTCGATAATAAGTGCATGAGTTCTTCAGACTAATGCGAGTATTCGATTATACACACTTCCACCTTCCATATTTAGCTAGCCTCTTCGGTACCGTGCATTTCCCTTTCTCACCTTGAGAGTTGGCGCTACTTTGCCTGTGCATCCAAACCCTTCGCAGGTTACGCTGTGACATCATAAACCTCCTTATATCTTCCTCAAAAAAGCCACCGTACCTGCCTATCAAGGCATTTCCATAGCCTTTCCGAGATACATTGCCATGCAACATACACCATGTCATGACTTGATCTTCATGTCATGCATGCTTTTGCTTGATCGAGGAGCCGCATGCTAGTTGGGCTTTGCCCTTATTATTGCTACATGACGCGCTAGTATCATTGCATATTCTTCTAAACTGGCAAAGGAATAAATTCGCATACATCATGATAGTTTTCATCTTTCTTTATGTTGAGTACTTCTTGTAAAGTGTGAAGATCTTCTATATTCTTGTAAAATATAGAGTGTTGCCCTTAAGTGAGGAAAATATCCCAAAGATGATAAATTAAAACATCCCAAAGAGGACAAATGAGAGATAAATAGAAAGATCCAAAGAGGCCATAAAAATACAAAAAATATATAAAAAATAGAAAATAAAAAGAGAGAAGGGGAAACACTACTATTCCTTTTGAAAGATCCACACTCGTACTCCATTGTCATACTTGTACTCCATAGAGATTATCATTCATGCATAACTATGTGGGGATCCTTACACTATAGAATTTGGCTTGCATATTCCAGGGATGAGCCTCCTCAAATGAGCTATAGGTATTCATGAGCAAGCAAGTTGGATGCACCCCCACTAGTTACATTGGAGAGCTTACCTTAGCTCATATGTGCATCCGTTGCATGGAAATCCCTACTCCTCACATCATATATAGCATTTGGCTTTCTCTCGCCTATGATTGTCATCATTTATGTGAGCCTTTCACACCCTTTTTGTCTCCCTTCCGCATCATTTCTCTCTTTGCCATCCTAAGTTCCAACGTATCTTGCTCGCGCTCATCCATTGCATGAGTGCTCAAAGTCGAAAGGGAGAGGATCAGTTTGACTTGAACCTGACTAGTGGTCTGGGGATGAGTCAAAATAAGATCCCGAAGGAGACCAAGTGTGAAACTTTAGTAGATTGAGTTCTCAATTAAAGCTATATATTCTTTTTTATTCTCTAAACACATCTCCCACTTCTTGCACGCAAACACCATTTGGAGACATTCGAGTCACGGACAACGAGAGCTCTTGCACCCTTATGTTCATACTTTGCTAGTTTCAATACTACATATAGACTCTTGCTTGTTATTATCTTGACTTGAATTGCACATCATACTTACTTTACTTTGGAGTTCTTATATGTGTGTTAGCATGTCATCACATAAATTATCTGTGTTATCATTTACCTACTCGAGGACGAGAAGGAATTAAGCTTGGGGATGTTGATACGTCCCAAACGTATCTATAACTTTTGCTTGTTCCATGCACTTTTATGTGACATTGCTACATGTTTTGCTACACTTTCATATCATTTTACACATATTTGGACTAACCTACTAACTCAGTGCACCCAGTGCCAGTTTTTGTCTGCTGATGTCTGTAAGTTGCAGGTATTTTTTTCCCGATTTACAGGCCTCCAAAAATTCCATAAAAACCATATAAAAACTCAGCGAGACGGAAGCTTCCGGAGCCCCAAAGTAGGACCTCGGGGGCCCAACTGGCACCCAGGTGGCCAGGTGGCGCGTCCCCCTCCCTGGTCGCGCCACCAGGGTGTCTGGGAGGAGGGGCCATGCCCTGGCTGCCCCCTTTGGCATATATTACCTCCTCGTCCCGAAAACCCTCGAGGAGAACCCCGCATCGCGTATTTCTTCTCTGTTCCGCCGCTGCCGCACTTCCAAGATCGGGCGCACTAGAAGACCTCTTCCCAGCAACCTGCCGGAGGGAGGATTGACCTCCGGGAGCTCATCCACCACCATGGACGCTTCTCGGATGTGCCATGAGAAGTCCCCCTTGTACCATGGGTCCATGACCAGTAATCATGTGATGTCTTCTCTCCAATCTTGTTCTTCAATTCTTAGTCCTCATGAGCAGCCCTACATGACCAAAGGCACAAATGTAATTTTCCTGTTGTTGCTATGCTATGTTTCCTGGGATCCGATGGATTATGAGATTATGTTCTGATCGTGATGAGTTATATATTTAGTTTACCTTTTATATTTTGTTCTTGATTAATTCTTGCATGTTCTCCGTTACTTTTTATTACTTTGGCCAAGTAGTAGATAGTAACGCCAAGAGGGAGCGTTATGCATGATTGTGGGTTCATGCCCCCCGATGTCTAGCTTGAGTGACATAAACATGAGACTAGGGGATGTGTTGTTGCCACTAGGGAGAAAATAACGGTACTTGTAACCGCGGCTGCAAGGATTTTTACCTTACGCATAGATTGTTAATGCAGTTGTCTGTTGCTTTGAGTTTACACTTTGGGTGGGGCTCGCAACTTAATACAAGCGAGTGTTCTGGATAGATGTCTCAAGTTGGATGATTAGTGAGTAGATGCAGATGGACTTCGGTCTACTTGTCTTGGCGTACTGCCCATACTTTTGTGCCTCTAACTTTCTAGTAGCATAATTAGCATTGCGGTGAAGTAAATTGAGGGTGTAATCGGTGATGGAAATATGGACCGGGGTCCCATGATGTTCACTAGTGATGTCTCTCTCCCAAAAGACGATAAAACTGCTATGCGAGGTAAACAAATTACAGAAGGGCAATTGAAAGGATTATAAACGCACCGCAATGCTAACTATGCTACAAAAGAAAGGAACAGGCTCAAAAGCATGGGCAGTACGCCAAAATAAGTAGACCGAAATCCAACTGCATCTACTACTAATCATCCACCTTGAGATATCTATCCAGAACATCTCGCTTGTATTAAGTTGAGAGCCCCACCCAAAGTGTAAACCCAAAGCAATAGACAACTGCATTCAAAGAACTTTGTTTAAAGTAAACAATCCTTGCAACCACGGTTACTAGCACCGTTGTTTTCCCCCCTTGTGGCAACAGCACATGCCCTAGACTCATGTTTATGTCATTCAAGCTAGTCATCAGGGGGCATGAACCCACAATCAAGCATAACACTCCCTCTTGGAGTCACTACCTACTACTTGGCCAAAGCAATAACCAACAACGAAGAACATGCAAGAATTAATCAAGAACAAAAATATAAAAGAGAAGAACCAAATATATTACTCAATCACAATCTGAACATAGTCTCATAATCCATCATATCCCAACAAACTCATCATAGCAACAACAGAAAAATTACATATGTGCCTTGATCATGCAGGGCAGCTCACAAGGTCTAATCCATGAAGAACAAAGAGGGAAGGATAACATCACATAGCTACTGATCATGACCCATGGTCCAAGCTGGACTACTCACAGATCATCCGCGAAGCGTCCATGGTGGTGGAGAAGCTCCCGGAGGTCAATCCTCCCTCCAGTAGGGTGCCGGGAAGAGGTCTTTTGGTGCTCCCGATCTTGGAAGTGCGGCGGCGGTGGAACAGAAACGAGATCGCGAAAAAGGGTTCTGTCTTCGGGGGTTTCGGGTCAAGAGGTAAATATATGCGAAGGGGGGCAGCCAGGGGGGCTACCAGGGGTCCAGGAGGCCCCCTGGCGCGGCCCCACCCTAGGGCGCGACAGGAGGGCGCCCGGGGCCCTGGTGGGTCCCATCCCCCCCACCTCTTCGGTACTCTGGAAGGTTCCCGTACGCTGAATTTTTATTGGATTTTTTCAGAATTTTTGGAGCATTTTTAATAAGGGGGAACCTGAAATAAAAAGACAGCAAAAAACAGGAACTCGCACTGGGGTGGACTGAGTTAATAGGTTAGTCAAAATATGATCAAAAGTGTATGAAAGTGTAGCAAAGGCATAGCAATGTCACACAAAACATGCATGGAGCAAGCAGAAATTATGGATATGTTTGGGACGTATCAACATCCCCAAACTTAATTCCTGCTCGTCCTTGAGTAGGTAAATGATAACAAGCATAATTTCTGTGGTGACATGCTACTAACCATAAAATAACTTTTAAGTAAAGCAATCAAGGCATGTAATTCAATTTCAAGTCATAACAAGGAAGAGTCTATATTAGCATTGAAACAAGCAACATAAGAACATAAAGGTGCAAGAGCTCTCGCTGTCCGTGACTCGAATGTCTACAGATGGTGTTTGCGTGCAAGAAGTGGGGGATGGGAATACGAGAGAAGAAAATATTTATTTGTTGAGAACTCAATCTACTAAAGTTGCACACTTAGTCTCCTTTGGAATCTTATCTTGACTCGTCCCCAGACCACTAGCCAGGTACAATTCAATTTGATCCACTCCCTTTCGATATTTTGAGCACTCTTGCAATGGGTGAGCGTAAGAACGAGAGTGGACACTTAGGATGGCAAAGAGAGAGATATGGTGGAGGAGGAAGACAAGAAAGGTGTGAAAGGCTCACATCAATGAGGACAATCATAGGCGAGAGAAAGCCAAATGATAGATATGATGTGAGGAGTAGGGATTGCCATGCAACGGATGCACATATGAGCTAAGAAAAGCTCTCCAATGGAACTAGTGGGGGTGCATCCAACTTGCTCGCTCAAGAAGACCTAGAGCTCATTTGAGGAGGCTCGTCATTGGAATATACAAGCCAAGTTCTATAGTGTGAAGGTCCCCACATAGCTATATGCATATATGATCATCTCTATGGAGTACAAGGTATAAGAGGGAGTACGAGTGTGGATCTCTCAAATGGAATAGTAGTGTGCCCTTTTCTCTCTTTTTATTTTCTTTTTCCCTTTTTTCTATTTCTTTGTATTTTTTGGTGGCCTCTATGGCTTTTTCTATTTAACTCTCATTTGTCCTCTTTGGGATCTTTTAAATTTTGTCCTCTTTGGGATCTTTTCCTCACTTAGGGGCAACACTCTATTTTACAAGAAATATAGAAGATCTTTCACACTTTACAAGAGTACTCGGCATAAATAAGATGTAGCTATCATGATGTATGCAAATGTATGCCTCTGCTAGTGTAGCAGAAACATGTATGACATAAAGATCAAGTCATGAGAAGGTGGATGTTGCATGGCAATATATATCGGAAAGGCTATGGAAAAGCCTTGATAGGTAGGTATGGTTGATGTTTTGAGGAAAGATATAAGGAGGTTTATGATGACAGAGCGTATCATGCCAAGGGTTTGGATGCCCCGGCGAGGTGGATGCCAACTCTCGGAGTGAGAAGAGGGCAACGCACGGTACCGAAGAGGCTAGCAAATATGAGGAGGTGGAAGTGTCAACTTTCAATACTTACATTAGTCCGAAGAACTCATGTACTTATTATCGGTAACTCTCAATCTAATCAGGAGGTTCACAAAGATACAAGTACCCTGAGGAGGAGCGTATGGGGGTTTGGTTATCCTTGTGTTTCATCGACTCATGGTATGTGAGTGTACTCTAATATCTGATCCTTCCAAAGATTAGTGATCCCTCTAGTAGCTAGAATTCTCAACTAGTTTTTGTAGTTTTTGAAAATAAACAATATTTCCCAAAATACGACACCTATCACTAATAGTCTATAGCTCTTGACACCAAAAGTTCAAACATTACTCACAACAATACCTCAAAACTATTGCAAGTTACTACTACAATTGAATAGCAACCTAAATTACCTACTTAAAGTCAAGAAACAACTCAGTGCAACAATCAACTCTCTAAACAAGATAAACATGAAAACTAAAGAGTGATCCAGCAACAACTAAACAAAAGACTCTTGAAAAAGATAAACATGAAAACTAAGAGCTAAACATGACAGCAACTAAGAATAGATGAAGAACACACAACAAGAGAAAGATAAGCATGACAATCCTATGATGTGTTCTAGTTTAAAGTGGAGCGTGTTTCTCTCCCACACAAAGAAAGTTGGGTTCTAACTTGTTATGAACAACAAGCAAAGCTAAAGAAAACTAAAGAGCAAGACGCTCCAAGCATAGCACTTAACGCATGAAGTGATAAAAATATAGTGGAACGAAGGACGAACTGATGATTTTTTATAGAGAAGGGGGTGCACGGGGGTACCCCCAAGCTTAGACGCTTGAGTCTCCTTGAATATTTATTGGGGATGCATGGGGGCATCCCCAAGCTTGAGCATTTGACACTCCCGGATCTTCTTTCATCATCTTTCCTCTCACACTTGAAAACTCCCTTCATACATAACTCATCATAAGCTGATTAGAGAGGTTAGTACCCTTAATAAAATAATTTGGCTCTACTGAAAATAAAGATTTTCTTGTAGGGCTATTGTTTCTCAAGATTGCCACAAAGTTTTTGCAAAGAAAAAACTAGCGCAAGACTTGCAAAATTGAGGAAAGGCAAAACGTGGCAGAATCTGTGAAAAACAAACCATCATGTAGTAAATAATTTTATCAGGGTACTTCTGCAATTAAAATCATAAAAATCAGAACAGACACTCCAAATCCAATTGTATAGAGCACGCTGTCAAAAAATTCAGATCAAAAAGATGATCTGGTGATTTTAGGCAAATTTATCTGTCCAATGACAGAATCTGTTTTCTGGACAACATGTCACAACTTTTGAACTTTCTTGCAATCGGCAGCTAAACTTGGCATAAAGCTTGAAAATAAAGATACAATGATGGTGCTACAGTAGTAACAATCATCAAGACCACTAAAACAGAAGAAAAGCATCTTGGCTTGCCTCCCAACAAGCGCTTTCTTTTACGCCTTTAAGCTAATCAAGCAGCAAAAGGATCATGTTTTATCAAGAGTAAGAGAATAGCTAGCCCGTGTGACGGACTCAAAAGGTAACTTAATCTTCTTACTAGGGAAGTGTTCCATCCCATTTTTGAGAGACAATTGAAATTTTATATTCCCCTCTTTCATGCCAATAACAACACCAACGGTGCGAAGTAAAGGACGTCCCAAAATAATTGGACATAAAGGTTCACACTCTATGTCCATAATAGTAAAATTAACAGGAACATAATTGTCATTGACAATGATAAGAACATCGTCGATCTTCCCCAAAGGTTTCTTTAGGAAGAATCAACGAGATGAACACAAAATGAACAAGGCTCAAAGGGCTTCAATTCAAACATATCATACATTCTTTTGGGCATAACGGAGGTACTAGCTCCAACATCACATAAAGCATGACAAGAGAAGTTATTCA
This sequence comes from Bromus sterilis, assembly GCA_950022295.1. Taxonomy (NCBI): domain Eukaryota; kingdom Viridiplantae; phylum Streptophyta; class Magnoliopsida; order Poales; family Poaceae; genus Bromus; species Bromus sterilis. The sequence continues at coordinate 181,154,643 of OX465596.1, forward strand.
ATTTAATTTTTATCATAGGATCCCAACCATCTTCTAGCTTCATAGGTATGGAGTCTTCTACTCTAAGCATCTCCTCCCTAGATTTAATGAGATCATTAGTGATATGCTCCGTGAAGGCAAGATTTAATGTGCTAGTGTGGGGGTCTCTAGAAATTTTGTGTAGTAAGCTAATAACTTCAGAAAGGGTGCAAATATCAAAATTAATGTCACTACTATCAAAGGTGGTAGTGGTGTCATCTAGGCTCACTTGTTGGAAAGCCTCTATGTTCATAGGAGTTTCTTCTTCTATGGTTGAGGAAATAGCATCACCATTAATAGGTCCAATGGGACTAGGAGTGTGTTGGGTGCTAAAAGTTTGGGTATCCTCAACAACTTGGATAGTGGCAACTGTGTGCTGTGTAGGGAGGCTCTTAATTCTATCTTATTCCTGCTTTTCTCTAGCCCATCTTTCTTTAAGTTTAGCCATCATCCTAATGTTTTCATTAATTTTCATTTGGATAGCATTAATAGGAGTGGCCTTTCTCTCCTCGAGGGGAGAAGTTCTCATTTTAAGCATCTCAATATCAAGGGCTAGGTTGTCTACCTTCAAAGATAGATTATCTAATTTGTCTAATTTCTCTTCTACACTCTTGTTGAAGGCTTTTTGGGTAGTGATAAATTCTTTAAGCATGTTTTGTAATTCAGAAGTGGAGTTCTTGTTGCTAGGATATATGTTGTTGTTCCCATAGTTGTTGGATGGGAACGGTCTAGGATTGCTAGAAAAATTACTCTTATAAGCATTATTATTGAAGTTGTTTCTAGAGATAAAGTTCACATCTACTAGTTCTTGAGCAACCAAATAATTCAAAGGAACATCATGAGGATCAATAGGAGATTGCTTGGTAAGTAAAAGATATGATCAAGTCAACTTTTTCATTTAGGGAGGAAATCTCCTCAATAGAAGTTTACCTTCCTACCTGTTGGAGCTCATTCAGTGTGCCATTGAGAATAGTTGGTCATCATCTCTTCCAGTAGTTTTGTGGCAGCACCAAGTGTTGTTGACATAAAGGTTCCTCCTGCGAACGAATCTAATAGGTTCCACGAGGTAAAGTTCAAGTCTGCATAACAAGTCTGGATAACCATCCAAGTAGTCAAACCATGTGTAGGGCATTTCTTAACAAGAGATTTCATTCGTTCCCAAGCTTGGGCAACATGTTCATTATCCAATTTCTTAAAATTCATAATATTACTCCTCAATTGGATAATTTTAGCAGGTGGGTAATACTTCCCAATAAAAGCATCCTTGCACTTATCCCAAGAATCTATTCTATTACTAGGCAAGGATTGAAACCAAATTTTAGCTCCTCCCCTCAAGGAAAAAGGAAAAAAAGCTTAAGCTTAACTATATCAACTTCTACTTCTTTATACGTTTGCATATCACAAAGCTCAACAAAATTATTTAAGTGTAAAGCAGCATCATCTCCAGCACAGGAGAATTGATCTCTCATAACAAGGTTCAGCAAGGCAGGTGTAATTTCATAAGAGGTAGCTGAAGTGGCAGGTGTAGCAATAGGAGTGCAAATAAAATCATTGTTGTTGTGACTAGTGAAGTCACACAACTTAGTGTAATTCTTGCATGGTCTCCGTTACTTTTTATTGCTTTGGCTAAGTAGTAGATAGTAACGCCAAGAGGGAGCGTTATGCATGATTGTGGGTTCATGCCCCCCGATGTCTAGCTTGAGTGATATAAACATGAGACTAGGGGATATGTTGTTTCCACTAGGGAGAAAACAACAGTGCTTGTAACCACGGCTGCAAGGATTGTTTACCTTACGCATAGATTGTTAATGCAGTTGTCTGTTGCTTTCAGTTTACACTTTGGGTGGGGCTCGCAACTTAATACCAGCGAGATGTTTTGGATAGATGTCTCAAGGTGGATGATTAGTGATTAGATGTAGATGGATTTCGATCTACTTGTCTTGGCGTACTGCCCATCTTTTGAGCCTCTAACTTTCTAGTAGCATCATTAGCATTGCAGTGCGTTTATAATTCTGTCAATTGCCCAGCTGTAATTTGTTCACCCAACTTAGCTATTTTATCTTCTTTTGGGAGAGAGACATCACTAGTGAACATCATGGGCCCCGGTCCATATTTCCACCACTTTTTACACCTCCACTTTACTTACTGCTTTTACTTTCCATTGCAATTACCACTAATATCTACCCTTGCGTTTGATCCTTTGTAAACAACAAGGCCGGAGAGATTGACAACCTCTCTGAACTCGTTGGGAGCAAATTTACTTGTTGTCTGTGCAGGTCCAGGTAAAGTAAGCAACCTTGGGTTGTGTAGGGCGCCATTGTTCACTTTACCACCTACTTGTCGACCTTGGAGTCCTACTGGTCGATCTCAACCTTGGTATCTTTGCCAAGGGAAATTTGCTGCTATGTTACATCTGAACCTCCCACTTGGGGTAACCAACGAGGGGCGAGAAGCCATTAGGGAGTTGCACACTATCTTTTACCATTGCTTTTTAGTCTTGTTACTTTACTTTCTAGTTTTTTCTTTCGAGTCCTATACCAAATACCACACAAAAATTAGTTCCTTTTCTCTTAGTTGTTCCTTCTGTTTAGCCAAGCATGTTAGGATTTGGTGCTTTGCGGGAATCTGAGGTCTTAGATTTCCTCCAAAGGAATGGAGAGAATACGAAAAAGGCTTGGGATAGAATTTCTGAAGCACAAAAAAGAATTATGCCTTGGATACCAATAAAAATTGTGCTTAGAAATTTTTACCATGGTGTTTTTAGGTGGTGTAAACACTCTCTTCATATTTTAGTTGAAGGAAATTTCCTAGAGTGTGATGAATCTAGAGCTCTTGATATTATACATGGTCTATCTATTTACTTTGTTTATGATCATGGATTTGACACTATTATAGATAGACTTGCTACCATTGAAAAAAGAATAGATGATTTAGACTTGAGATAAAGAGAGAAACCTAAGGCCGATAAGAAAGAAAATTTTAAAATAGATGATGACTGGGAGCCCTTTATTAGAATTAGCATCTCTAACCAACACTTCCTTGCTTATTGTGATATTGGATCCATGGTTTATACAATGCCAAAAGTTGTTTATGATTCTCTAAACCTTTTAAACATGGTCAATTTTTCATCTTATCATGAACATGCTAATGGAGATGTTTCTGAGATCCAGGGAGAGGTAAAAGATGCCCAGGTTATATTCTTCAAAAGGAGTGCAACTGTTGACTTCTTCATCATGGTGCCAAACCAAGGAAACATAGTGCTTGGAAGGGAGTTCCTCCGAGCCATGAAAGGCTTCATTGATATAGGTAAAGGACAAATACGCTTACGTGGGAAAGAGAAAGGTATGTACCCCTTCCCTAGGAAAAATAAGGATGAACTTTTTGAGGATCCATTTGAAGGCTTTGATGATTCTGATGACTTTGGTGAATTTTGATTCCTCTTTTTGCATCATGTCTAGCTAAAAGGCATAAAATAAAGCGCTTATTGGGAGGTGATACGCGACAGATGATAATGGCTTCTCGCCCTTTGTTGGTCACCCCAAGTGGAAGGTGAGATGTAGGATAGCAGCAAATTTCCCCTAACTTAGAGGTTAGGGATTGTCTCCCGTAGGACTCCGAAAGCGACAAGTAGTTGGTAAAGTGAACAATGGCGCCGAGGTTGATTACTTCACCTGGACCTGCACACAAATACAAATAAATTTGCTCCCAATGAAGTTCAGAGAGGTTTTTCAATCTCTCCGGCCTTGTTGTTTACAAAGGATCAATGCAACATATAATAGATAGTGATAATTGCAACTGAAAGTAAAACAGGAAGTAAATTGAGGGTGTAAACAGTGATGGAAATATGGACCGGGGTCCCATGATGTTGACTAGTGATGTCTCTCTCCCAAAAGACAATAAAACTGCTATGTGAGGTAAACAAATCACAGCGGGGCAATTGACGGGATTACGGAGGAAAACCAATGCTAACTATGCTACAAAGAAAGGAAGAGGCACAAAAGCATGGGCGGTACGCTAAGATAAGTAGACCGAAATCCATCTGCATATACTACTAATCATCCACCTTGAGATATCTATCCAGAACATCTTGCTGGTATTAAGTTGCGAGCCCCACCCAAAGTGTAAACCCAAAGCAACAGACAATTGTATTAAAAGAACTTTGCGTAAAGTAAACAATCCTTGCAACCGCGGTTACAAGCACCGTTGTTTCCCCCTTCTGGAAAAAGCACATCCCCTAGACTCATGTTTATGTCACATAAGCTAGTCATCAGGGGGCATGAACCCACAATCAAGCATAACACTCCCTCTTGGAGTCACTATTTACTACTTGGCCAAAGCAATAAACAGCAACGGAGAACATGCAAGAATTACTCAAGAACAAAAATATAAAAGAGAAGAACCAAATATATTACTCAATCACAATCTGAACATAGTCTCATAATCGATCAGATCCCAACAAACTCAGCATAGCAATAGCATAAAAATTACATATGTTCCTTGATCTTGTAGGGCAGCTCACAAGGTCTAATCCATGAAGAACAAAGAGGGGAGGAGAACATCATATAGATACTGATCATGGAACCATGGTCCAAGGTGGACTACTCACGGATCATCTGGGAAGCGTCCATGTTGGTGGAGAAGCTCCCGAAGGTCAATCCTCCCTCCGGCAGGGTGCCGGGAAGAGGTCTTCTAGTGCTCCCGATCTTGGAAGCGCGGCGGCGGCGAAACAGAGGCGAGATCGTGAAAAAGGGTTCTGTCTTTGGGGGTTTTGGGTCGAGAGGTAAATATAGGTAAATGGGGGCAGCCAAGGGGGCTACCAGGGGTCCAGGCGGGCCCCTGGCACGGACCCACCCTAGGGCGCGCCAGGAGGGCGCCTAGGGCCCTGGTGGATCCCCTCCGGGCCCCCTTCGGGACTCCGGAAGGTTCCCGTACGCTGATTTTTTTATTGGATTTTTCCGGAATTTTTGGAGCATTTTTAATACGGGGGAAACCTGAAATAAAAAAATAGCCGAAAACAGGAACTGGCACTGGGGTGCACGGAGTTAATAGGTTAGTCCAAATATGATCAAAAGTGTACGAAAGTGTAGCAAAAGCATAGCAATGTCACACAAAACATGCATGGAGCAAGCAGAAATTATAGATATGTTTGGGACGTATGAGGAGGAAACCCAAAATGTTTTTTACTTTCAGTTTTAGTGGTCTTGGTGTTTGTTACTATTGTAGCAACATCATTGTATCTTTATTTTCGAGCTTTGTGCCAACTTTAAGCCTCCGATTGCAAGAAAATTCAAAAGTTGTGACATGCTGTCCAGAAATAGATTCCGTCTGGTTGACGGAAAAAGTTCATCATAAATCACCATATCATCTTTTTGATCTGAATTGTTTTGATAGTATGCTCTATACAATTAGCTTTCTGGTGTCTATTGTGAGTTTTTTTATTTCAGTTGCATAAGTGCCCCTAAAAATTTATTTACTACCTGTTGGTCTGTTTTTCACAGATTCTGCCACGTTTTGCGTTTTCACCGTTTTGCAAATCTTAAACTTGATTTTTCTTTGCAAAAAACTTTTTGGTAATCTTGAGAACAGTAGCTCTTCATGAAAAAAAATTATTTCCAGTGGAGAAAAATTATTTATTTATGGGTACTAACCACTCTAATCAGCTTATGATGAGTTTCGTATGAAGGGAACTATCAAGTATGCGAAGGAAGATGATGAAATAAGATCCGGGAGTGTCAAAAGGTCAAGATTGGGGATGCCCCCATGCACCCCAATAAATATACAAGGATAGGCAAGCGTATAAGCTTGGGGATGCCCCCGTGCATCCCCTTCTCCATTAACAATCATCAGTTCGTCCTTCTCCATGCTATATTTTTATCACTTCATGTGTTATGTGATAAACTTGGAGTGTCTCGCTCTTTAATTTTTAGTTTGTTTTGGTTTTGCTTGTTGGTCATAAAAATTTGGACCCTAGCCTTCATTATTTGGGAGAGAAACACGCTCCACTCCACCCTAGAACACAACATAGGTTTGCATGCTTATCTTTCTGTGTGTTCTTTATCTTTCCGTAGTTGTTGTCATGCTTACCTCTTAGTTTTCATGCTTATCTTTTTAAGAGCTTTTATTTAGGTTTGTTTTGGAACTCTCTTGAGTTATCATTCATATCTTGTTTAGAGAGTTGGTCTGTTGCACTGAGTTGTGTGTCTTGCATGAGTAGGTAATTGAGGTTGCTATTATAAGTGTAGTAGTGATGACAAGAGAGTTGACTAGTGCAACGCCTCTCCTCGTTGGTTACCCCAAGTGGAAGGGGTGATGTAGGATAACAGAAAATTTCCCTCAGTGAAGATACCGAGGTTTGTCTCCAATAGGACTCTGGAGATGATAAGTAGGTGTCAGCGGCGCAACTGACGTGGACCTGCACACAACACAAGTAACTTTGCTGCCCAACGAGTACAGAGAGGTTGTCAATCTCTCCGGCCTTGTTGTTCACAAAGGATCAATGCAACAGATAATAATGATAGAAACTGAAAGGTAAAACAGGAAAGTAAACGAGTGTTTCAATAGTGATGAGAATATGGACCGGGGTCCCGTAATGTTCACTAGTGATGTCTCTCTCCCAAAAGATGATAAAACTGTTATGCGAGGTAAACAAATTATAGCTGGGCAATTGACAAGATTATAAACGCACCGCAATGCTAACTATGCTACAAAGAAAGGAAGAGGCTCAAAATCATGAGCAGTACGCCAAGACAAGTAGACCAAAATCCATCTGCATCTACTCACTAATCATCCACCTTGAGATATCTATCCAAAACATCTCGCTGGTATTAAGTTGCGAGACCCACCCAAAGTGTAAACCCAAAGCAACAGACAACTGCATTAAAAACCACTTTGTGTAAAGTAAACAATCCTTGCAACCGCGGTTACAAGCACGGTGGTTTTCCCCCTTGTGGAAACAGCACATCCCCTAGACTCATGTTTCTGTCACTCAAGCGTGTCATCAGGGGGCATGAACCCACAATCGAGCATAACGTTCCCTCTTCAAGTTACAACCTACTACTTGGCCAAAGCAATAAAGAGCAACGGAGAACATGCAAGAATTACTTAGGAACAAAAATATAAAAGATAAGAACCAAATATATTACTCTATCACAATCTGAACATAATCTCATAATCCATCAGATCCCATCAAACTCAGCATAGTAACAGCAGAAAGATTACATATGTGCCTCGATCATGTAGGGAAGCTCACGAGGTCTAACCCATGAAGAACAAAGAGGGGAGGAGAACATCACATAGCTACTAATCACGGACCCATGGTCCAAAGGAAACTACTCACGGCTAATCCGGGAAGCGTCCATGGTGGAGGGGAAGCTCCCGGAGGTCGATCCTCCCTCCGGCAGGGTGCCTGGAAGAAGTCTGTTGGCGCTCCCGATCTTTGAAGTGCGGCGGCGGCGGCGGCGGAACAGAGGCGAGATCGCGAAAAAGGGTTCTGTCTTTAGGGGTTTTGCGTCACGGGGAATAAATAGGCGATGCGGGCAGCCAGGGGGCCACCAGGTGTACAGGAGGCCACCCGGCGCGGCCCCACCCTAGGCCACGCCACCTGGCCGCCTGGGCACCAGGTGGGGCCCCTCTGGCCCTCCTTCAGGGCTTTGGAAGGTTCCATTGTGCTGATTTTTTTGCCGATTTTTCCCGAATTTTTGGAGCACTTTTAATACGGGGGAAACCCGGAATAGAAAAACAACAAAAAACAGGAACTGGCACTGTGGTGCACTGAGTTAATAAGTTAGTCCAAATATGATCGAAAGTGTATGAAAGTGTATCTAGATCATAGCAGTATCACACAAAACATGCATGGAGCAAGCAGAAATTATAGATACATTTGGGACGTATCAACATCCCCAAGCTTAATTTCTGCTCGTCCTCGAGTAGGTAAATGATAACAAGCATAATTTCTGTGGTGACATGCTAGCAACCATATAAGAACTTTGAAAAGTTAAGCAATCAAGGTATGTGATTCAATTCAAGTTATAACATGCAAGAGTATATATTAGCATTGAAACAAGCAACAAAAGAACATTAGGTGCAAGAGCTCTCGTTGTACGTGACTCGAATGTCTCCAAATGGTGTTTGCATGCAAGAAGGGGGATAGGGAATACGAGAAAAAAATATTTTTGTTGAGAACTGAATCTACGAAAGTTTCACACTTGGTCTTTTTTGGAATCTTATCTTGACTCGTCCTCAAACCACTAGCCAGGTACAAGTAAATTTCATCCATTCCCTTTCAATATTTTGAGCACTCATGCAATGGATGAGCGTAAGCACAAGAGTTGACACTTAGGATGGCAAAGAGAGAAATATGGTGGAGGAGGAACACAAAAAGGTGAGAAAGTCTCACATCAATGAGGACAATCATAGGCGAGAAGGCCAAATGATAGATATGATGTGAGGAGTAGGGATTGCCACGCAACGGATGCACATATGAGCTAAGAAAAGCTCTCAAATGGAACTAGTGGGGGTGCATCCAACTTGCTCGCTCATGAAGACCTAGAGCTCATTTGAGGAGGCTCATCCTTGGAATATGCAAGCCAAGTTCTATAGTGTGAAGGTCCCCACATAGCTATATGCATGAATGATCATCTCTATGGAGTACAAGGATAAGAGGGAGTACTAGTGTGGATCTTTCAAAAGGATAGTAGTTTTGCCCGTTTCTCTCTTTTGATTTCTTTTCTCTTTTTTCTATTTTTGAATTTTTTTGAGGGCCTCAATGGATCTTTCTATTGAACTCTCATTTTGTCCTCTTTGGGATCTTTTATTTCGTCCACTTTGGGATCTTCTCCTCACTTAAGGGCAACACTCTATTTTACAAGAGGTTATAGAAGATCTTTCACACTTTACAAGGTACTCAAAACATAAAGAAGATGTAGCTATCATGATGTATGCAATGTGTGACGCCCCCAAAATCAGATTGTGTACAGTAATCATACACGCAAGGTACACGATCGAGATCAGGGACTCATAGTAAGATATCACAAGACAACTCTACAAATAAAATAATACAAGCTGTTTTAACACAGGCCAGGGGCCACGAGGGCTCGAATACAACAGCTCGAAAGCACAAAGTTTTTTTTGAAGCTTTTATGACAGTAGGGGCACCCCCCTACTACCTTTGTATTAGATCAACAAAAGTGAGCCAGTACAAGGGGGGAGGTGGAATTACATGGTGGGGAGGGGGGAGGGAGGGGGGTCAGGAAGAAAAAGACTAAAATCTAGGGTGTAGTCAGAAAGCTTCAAAAAAAGAGTTAGAGAGAGAGTACAAAATCAGTTATGAAAGGCCCTAGGCCTTCCTTATTCCTATGCCTAAGAAGGTCAAAATCAGATTTGAATCTTTGCAGCCAGGAGTCCACTGATGGTTCTACCCCTCTAAAGTGTTTGTTGTTCCTTTCCTTCCACAGACTCCAGGCCCCAACCATAATGACCTCCATGAACATGGGCCTGCTCCACGGCCTCTTCCCATCATGAATGATTCCAAGTCTGTCGCCAAACAAGGGCCAACTCATGTCCATTCTACTCCAACACTGCTGACTGAAAGGGCATGTGACGAAGAGGTGTTCCACTGTTTCCTCAGGGGGGTTAGCACAGAAGAGGCAGCCATAGTTGTTGTCTTGCAGTGTCATCCCTCTTCTTCTGAGCATGTTGCGTGTATTAAGCCTGTCCGCTAGCAGTAACCATGAGAACACTTTCCACTTGTTGGTGCAGCTCGATCGCCAGATCCATTTGAAGGCAATGTCAGCCTCTTCATCCCGAAAGCAGTATAAGTAGTAGTTGCCAGAGGTAAATCTTCCACCCTGCCAGATAGTGTCCCAGACGTCCTTGGAGCCTGCCACCATCACCACATTTTCAGCAGCCTGTTGCAAACTCCTCAGCTCATCCATTGCTTGCATCAACATGGGTAGGTGGAAGCTAGCCCCAATCGAGGCTGCAGTCAGCAAGCTCTGGACAGAGACATCCTCATCCTTTGCAAATGAGAACAAGCGCGGGAAATCCTCGGCTAGGGTGTTGGATAACTAGAGATCTTTCCAGAAGAGCACAGTACTACCATCCCCAATCTGCACAGTCTTGATCACTCTGTATATGGGCGCAAGCTGAATGAGGTCCTTCCACCAGAAGGAGCCACAGGGTCCAACAGCATGAGGGACTCCCCTAGAGTAGTGGGTAAACCAGACCAGTTGAACCCAAGGCACATCAACTTTGTTATAGAACTTGTGTAGTTTCTTGAGTAGCAGCGCCTGGTTCTGGCATTTGAGATCAATGACACCAAGCCCACCTTTGGATTTAGGCCGACAGACTAGCTCCCACGCAGCAGGCGAGCAGGGTTTAGTAGTCGGGTCATCTGATTTAGCCCACAGGCATCGGCGGCGAAGTTTGTCCAAGTGGTCGATCAGTTTCGGCGGGAGCCGAATGGAGCACATAGCATAGATTGACAAGGACGTGATCATGGAGTTCACAAGGGTAAGCTTAGACCCGTAGTTAAGCAAGGAAGCAGCTGTAGATAGTCTCCTTTCCACAGACGCGATCATGGGCATGAAATCATGAACGTGGGTTTGGTGGTGCCCATGGGTAGCCCCAGGTACGTGAACGGCATACTCCCCAAGGTGCAGCCAAGCAAGCCAGCCAGAGTGGCAGTGGTATCAGCGGTCACGTTTATAGGCACTAATGTGGATTTAGAGAAATTAATTCTTAGCCCCACAGTAGTCGCGTAGTCTTGCAACGTACCTTTGATCTTCAGGATCTGCTCTTGGTCTGCCGGTAACACAAGGATGGTATCATCTGCATATTGGATTACAGGGTAGTCCCCTGGAGCGGCGATTGGAGGCACCAAATCACCCGACCGCATTTGGTCATTGATCGATGCCTGTAACAGATCAGCCGCAAGGACGAACAAGAGCGGCGATAATGGGTCCCCCTGGCGCACACCATGACAGCATTTGAACTGACGCCCTGGCGTCCCGTTGAGCAAGATGGACGATTTTCCAGAGGAGAAGATGGCCTCCATCCACCCCAACCATCTGGAGCAGAAACCCATACATCTCATGATCTCAATCATCGGTTTGTGCTCGATCGTGGCGAAAGCTTTTGTGAAATCAAGTTTCAGTACGACAATGGGTTTACCAGATGCCTTGCATTGATGCAGAAATTCAAATGCCCAGCCTAGACAGTCATGTATTGATCTCCCTTTCAAGAACCCGTACTGGTTGGAGTGAACCAGCCCCAGAATGAATCCCTGCAACCGGTCTGCCAGCAGTTTAGTGATAATTTTCAGACAGCAGTTCAGCAGGGTGATAGGACGATAATCATTCGCAGTTTCAGGTGACTGGATTTTGGGGATCAGGGTGATAAACCCAGTGTTGAGGCTTTCTAAATCAATTACCCCAGCATGAAAATCGTCGTAGAGTTTATAAAAGTCATGCTTTATAATGTTCCAGCACGATTTCAGGAAGCCACCACTGAACCCATCAGGTCCCGGCGCTCTATCAGCAGGCATACGTCTGACGACCTATCAATCTCTGCATGGGAAAACAGAACTGACAACGCATCAAGCCCCTCCACCCGTTTGATGAGCCTATGCAAATCCAGCACAATGTCCACAGTATTGGACGTGCCTAACCTGTTTTTGTAGGTTTGGTAGAGCAGCGCTTCCTTACCCACGTGGTCAGAGACCACCGATCCATCTGGGTTGGTTAAAGTGGCGATGGAATTTCTATGGTACCTCTCTGTAGCAACGCGATGAAAGAATTTGGTATTGCCATCACCAAACTTGAAGTATTTGACAGTGCAGCATTTCTTCCAGTAAGTTTTCCTCCTATCCAACAGGATGATGAGATGATTCTTGAGGATCAGACGAAAATTGCGTTCAGGGATAGAAAGCGGACGGCGGTCCTCCAACAGATCAAGGTCAGCAAGCACTTGGTTGGAGTTAGAGATCAGCGTGGCAAGATGTGATATTCCTTTACTCCATTTCTTCAGTTCATATCTGAGGCATTTCATGTTCCTTCATAACAGAGCAGCCGAATTTGCGGCAAAGTGACGACCTGTCCATACCCGCTGAACTGTTTCAAAAAACCCGGGAGCAGAGATCCAAAAATCCTCAAAGCAGAATATTTTGGCTTTAGGAATACTCGTTTGGATACAGACGTAGCACGACGAGTGATCAGATACTGTTTTACCTAACGGTAACACCACTGTGTTGGGGTATTTGTGCGCCCATTTGATGGAGGTAAAGTGCCAATCGAGTTGGACCAGCAGCGGGTCCTGCTGCATATTACTCCACGAAAACGAACGCCCTTTGATGGGAAGCTCGACTAGCGATTGCGCGCGAATTAAGTCATTAAAGGTAAGCATATCGTTCACATTTCCGCCAGCACGATTCCTGTTATCACGCACCCTGTAAAGATTAAAATCTCCAACCATGAGCCAATCTTCACCATTTGGTATATCCAGGGCGAACAACCAATCGATAAAATCTGCTCTGTGAGGTCCAGAACACGGACCATAGATATTGAGCAGAGACCAAGTGTCACAAGATTGTGTAGAGGTGAAGTTCATCGAGAGAGCGAAAGAGTTAGCGAATTTAACTGAGCCCAAGAACACAGAGCTCATCCAAATCACGCACAACCCCCCAGAATTACCAACCGAAGGAACAAAGCTGAAACGGTCAAACTTTTTGGGGCAACAGATCTTAATAAAGTTCAAACCAAAAGACTCGCGCTTAGTTTCTTGCAAACAAACGATCGAGCAACCAGAGAGTTCAACGGCATTACTGATAGCTAACTGTTTTTCAGCAGAGTTTATCCCACGAATGTTCCAACAGAGAACATTACAAGTCTTGTTGGGCTGCATTGAGCTTAAGCGTGCGGTGACGGCTTGTCACGCTTCTGCCTGAGCTTCTCCGCACTAAGATCATCAAGGGGGATCCCGCAGACCTTGGTCCCGATGAGTTGAATGGTGCGGATGGGGGTGTGCGGTGGAGGCGGTTCATCATCGTTGCCCACAGCCACCCTCAGACCTGCAGACGGACGAGTGATGCTAGAACATGAGGTGATCGAGGGGGGCTGTTTAGGTTTAACTTTAGAGGGCATCTTACCAGTGTCAGTGATCATGGGGATTTTAAACCCATCATACTTGTTGGGGCGGGCACTCCGTCTGAGCTGGAAAGAGTTGACAGTGGCCACCTATGTCGAGACCAGAGAGGCAATTCTTGCACTGGCGGTCACCACAGGTTCCACCACAACATCACGGCTAGGCTCCCCAATCGCAGTGGTGTCAGCGACAATCTCGAGCTCTGCAGGCTGCCTTAAGAAGGCTAGCACAAATAACAACAGATTGAAAAGGCGAGGCCTCCTTCCTGGGAACCTCTAGACTACTCCTGGCCAATGGGGGACTCGACATCGTACAAGGCATCAGGGATCTCCTGCTCCTGGACTCCAAGGCTCAAACCTCAACTGCAGCGGCCGATCAGGGAAAACAAAAAGGGGGAAATAAAGCAAGGGTGAGTATCTAGCATACCCGTGAGTCTTACGTCCGCTACTAAGCATTTATGCAGTTGTATCAAATGGAAAGGGGAGGCTGTATATAGTGGACTGCAAGGTAGAAATTAGAATAAGGGTAAGAAGCTAGGCCTATCGCAGACTAGCATCTTCTGACGAGTCTTAGAGCACAAGAAGAGAACATCCAACAGTTCATATAAAGCATAAAGTAATAATGAAGCAGAAGTTGCTGCAGCATTGTATAATAGTAAGTTGTAATAATTAATATGAATATATGCCTCCAAGTTCCCCTCCTCGACCTCCCTGCGAGGAACAAAACTCGGAACCAACAGATTAATAGTAGTAGTTTGTAGTGATAAGGCCCGGCTTCAGCATAAAGCGTCCTGTTACCATGGACACGGCTATTCGAATAGATTAAACTCCCTGCAGGGGTGCACTACTGTTCAGCCTGCATGCTCGGATCTCCAGGGTGACGGGAAACTTGTTCGGGAATACTCCACCAAAGCTATCCGACATGGCGCAGCCCATCCTAGGCTCAGCAGAGAGGCCATCCGCTGGACTATATCCAATGCGCTCAGGGGTCTAGGTCCCTCACCCTTCCGCGCTCCTGAACGGTACGAGACTGGCCGGTGAAACAATAGAAAATCCAAATACACCTACTGTAGCAAAGAAGACAACACCGCTTCCCGGCAATCATCCCATGGTACTGCTGACGTCTGAAGAGCTTTCGGACAAAGTACGACGCAGGGGAGCCCATAACTCCTTATCCCACGTGAAGGTAGTGCGTACAGACCAACGGGACTCTCAATTCATCCGCCTAACCATTTAGCATTTTAATATTATCTCGCAGACAACTGTTATCACTGTCTAACTAACAACACAATGGACAACAAACAGCAACAAGGTCCACCAGTAATGTTTGGGCTTGCCCTGTCGTCCCGTCAAAGCGCGCGGTTACCAACAAGGTGAACCGTCTCCTTACCTTGTCTCATGTGTGCTCTTGATAGAGATCGACTTTTCATGGTTTGGTAACTCTCGCGAGATACGAGAAGGGGCCAAGCACGCCAGTAACGTCAGTCGTACCCTCCCTGTCGTTCCCGACGCAATACTGCTCGCGGACACCGTTGGGTCGCCCGACTCTTACCTTTAAGGACAACCGTTGCTCAGGTACCTAGAGCGGCTATACAGAGTCACCAACGAGTGGAGTACGAGGATTACTCCTCGGTAGCTCCACTTGATGGTGGCTCGGCAGAGCCGAGCTAAGGGGCCTTAGGCGGTGTCTGCATTGTACCGTACCTATTACAATTAATATATCTTATCCGTGTTCACTCCCAGAGTGTTCACGGCCCTCTATCTAATCTAGTTGTCTAACAAAGCGTAGGGCTCACTACTGAATATATTATATAGGCAGCATAGGATAAAGGAAGGTACATCAAGGGCGACAAAAACAAGCTATGAAATTGAATAGGATTGTAATCATAGCAGCGGCAGTAACCATGCCTAGTGCAAGAAATGTCCGGAAGGATAGGTGATATCTGGGGAAGAGAATGGCTCTGCTTGGCTGGAAGCTCGCGGTAGGGGTACGGTCGTCGACGACGTAGTCGATCACAGGGACATCGGCAGCGGTCGTCGGGACTACCGGACAATAAGAGAGGGAGAGAAACAATAAATACACAACAATAATATCAATACAAATACAAGACATGGCAAACGCAAAGTTAACGGTGTTCTAACGCAGTGCAATGCACGTTGCTCGGAGCGGAAATTCATCCGGGGATGAAATACCGGCTCTGGGTGATTATCGGCAAATGGCCCGGAGGGGGGGAAGGTTCCAAGTCTGCATCGTTAGAGATACCTGACAGACATGCGGATAGTGTACCCGTTCTCATAGATCCATTCTGAATAACTTTCGTATACAGATCATTTTCATCCGGAAAGTTTTACCGGACCGGGTAATTACCAGACAAACGATCTGGAGGGGGAAAGTCTCGGGTTCGGTATGTTAGAGGGGTGTGGTGGGGGTATGGTTAGCGTATTCCGACTCGTGATATTTTTTTGATCAAGTTTGACGTACAAAATGTTTTCATCAGAGTTACAGTTTAAAAGATATTGAATTTCCAAATTTTATTCATATTTAATCATTTACTAGATTTATTTTATTAAACAATTCAACATTATCCAGAACAGTGCCAGTTGACTGGTCAACTGACACAGAGGGCCCACTCGTCAGCCTCACATGTTTAATAAGACAATTTATTAAATCTAAATAGTAGTGGGGGCGACCTGTCATTGTAACATGTTATAATTAACAGTTTAAATAATTCCAGGGGGTATTTGAAAGGGGCTGGCCCACATGTCATTCACACAGTGTTAAATAACCCTTTAACTAACTAAATAAGGCAGTTAGTGGCCTGGGGCCCAATGGTCAGTGGGTTAGGGTGGGGGTGATCTGATAGTTTAACAGGGGGTTAGCACTAATATGGGGGGTAGCCCCCGGTTAAACTGGCACAAGCGTGCCCGCCGGCGAGGCAGGGCACGGAGAGGCCGGCCGTTTCGGCGAGCGGCCACGGCAGGGGGCGCGCGAAGAGCGGTGGTGGAGGCCGACGCAGCGAGGTGCGGTGCATGTCCATGCCACAGCGAGCACGACCGTGGCGAGGAGAACTCAACCGGGCGCGTCCCCGGCGAGCATGGTGGATGGCGGCGGTAGGCACCAGCAGGAAGGAACGCAGGCGAGCAAGGGGGCGCAGCCGGTCCGTGCGGACGCTGTAGTGAGTTCGACCACGAGGCAAGCTTCGGCCGGTGTAAAACGGGACGGTGGCTGCGGCCGGAGCACAGCCAGACAAAGACGGCTACCTACGACACCAACACGCGCGTGGAGTGGGGGAAAACGTAGAGAGGCTCACCTAGGAGCGGAAGGTGGCTCGTCGGGGGCTTAGTAGCAGCAGGAGGTGACCAATTTGAACGGAGTGTCTGGTGGCCCGAGGTTGAACACAAGAATATGCGCTCATGGTAGGGACTCTCGGCACAATCCCTTCCGTGTGGAGACGAAGACGGCGACGACGCGTCCGCTGGACAAGCTGGTGGGGCACGGGGAGCTTACTGGTCACGAGTGGGCGCGACCTTGGTGACGGCGGCTTCCGGGTGGTCTCGCAACTACGATGGCAAGAAGTGGAGTGGGGGATCGCGATCTAGGGCTACAGGGGGAAGGCGTGGGTCCAGTCTTATCCACGAGGATGGGGCACTGTAGCGGCGCAGGACATGGCGGGTTCAACGGGGACGGCGATGCCTCGGTCGACATGGCGTCCACGGGACAGAGGAACAGGAAAAATAAGGGGAGGGAAGTGGTTGGGCCCAGGGTGGGCTTCGCCCAGGGCGAGGAATAGGGGTTTTCCCATTTTTGTATATTTGTTTTGTTCTTCTTTTGTATTTATATCTTGTTTAGCTAGCATTTGATTTTTGTAAATTATGAGACTTGCTCCATTATTTGTATTGCCCTATGTAGCAATGCCACAAAAAGTTTGGTGGCCATATAAATTCAATTGAATTTTTGTTTTATTTAAAAGGGGTCAAATGCTACTGTTTTGCTATTGTTTTGATTTGTATACAATATTTAAACCTTGTAATAAAAGCCCACTATTATTTTAATATGACCTAATGATTATTATGCATTTAATAAAACTGTTTGCAACATTATTGGTTTCACTTTTATTTCCACTTTGTTTTTTATTCCATCCAAAGGGGTTTGAAAAAGATTTGATTCAATGATGATCAAGTCATGGTTAATCACTGAGCTTAGTCATTAATAAAAAGTGATCACGGTAGCTTGACACCGAGGGTGTTACAAATCTCCCCCACTACACAGAATTCTCGTCCCGAGAATTAAAGAGGAGTGGAAGGGGTAAAGCGTTGGTTTCGTATTCTAACGAATCTTCTGGTTCTTGTTGTCCTTCTCGAAGAAGCTTATCCTTCTCGTTGAAGTCTTCACTTCCCTGCATCAGTGCATCTCAACGTGTTATTATCCTGCATTCGGGGTTGCATCGTACCTACGAATAGGGTAGGAGGGGCACTTGAGGGGGTCGTATCGGTACAAGGTTAATCAACCGAGATGGTCGAAGGGAAAGGGGTACAAAGTATCTTCCGAGTTTAACTCAGGGAGATACATCGAGAGAAATAAAAGAATGCATGAGAAGTTTTCAAGTGGATATGCAAGCATTCGACAATGATAACGGAGGATGCAACGGGGGTCCAGCGCATCAGGCATAAGAACTGAGTCTGATATCGAACTGAATATCACAAGCTAGAGGACTCGTGAGTTGCATACGAGGTCAAGCAAGATGAATAACCTCGAGGACAGAAAGGTACAAGAGAGTCAGGTTTCGATCCTATGGAACTGTGGGTTATGGGCCCACATTGAATAAGAAGGGTGGTGACAAACAATGCGATCAAGTTGCAAGGTAAGTCAGGAAACAGGTTGTTAGCTATGTCAGCAACAACGTCGGTAACAAGGGCAAGGGACAAAGAGAACCATTTTCCTGCTCGTTAAGGCGAGGCGGACCAATAGGCAAAGTTCTCATCCATCGATGGTTACCGAAATGTTATCAACAGTAGTAACAGGTTGTACGGACAAAGTAGTACACCGAAGTGTTTTCATCAGCAGGGAATTATCACTGCTCGGATAATTTATATTCAAAGAAAGGTTAAACAGGTCAATGGAAAGGAAAATGTGATGATTCATCAGTATTGAGTGTATATCTTCCCCAAGGGAAAGCAGAGCAAGATATACATGACCAAGTTTGCATTGGCAGGGAGTCAAAGGGTGTAGTCGATGATAACACAAATCATCGAGGGGGGAAATATGGTATTTCCCACAATGAATTCAATAGATACGTGGAAGAAGAAAAAATGCTAATGATGAACACGACACTTTATGCTGAGAGGTTTCAAGAGAATGCTCTCGAATATCAACATCACCAATAAAAAGGGTAGTGGAGCAAAAGGTAAACAGTGTTCTCGTTTGATGACAACCCAGAACCCATGGAGTGGTTACGACAAGGAAAGGTATTGTTTCATCAAAATTTATAAGATGTAGTGCAAAGGTATGGTATCCTCGAGATACCAGAGGTAATACTCGAAGGTAGAATGGAGGATCATAGGTGCAGCAGAATTCATACTAAGGGGATAATTATCTTTATGAGAAGCTTTCATGATAAGTTCTACATCATATCTATGGGCATGAACACAAGTTCAAGGTTGACTCCCACTTCTTCAATGCATAACCTTTCACTCTCTTCTCGCTCACATGAAGGTTGTAGGATTGCAACCTCATCCGACGGAAGGCCAGTAGAGTATAACCCGCATAAAATGTGGGTTCAACAGATTAGGGGAAGCATAGGGTTAACCCATCGGGGAATTTTGAAACCCATACAAAAAATATCATAAGAAAGGGATACAAGTTCGAAAGCAGAAGGCTGACGACACGGAGCAGATGATACCATTTGCCACAGGCATTTTATATCAGGGGAAATTCGTCATTGATTTAGGACACAAGGGGACACCAGGTAGTAATCCACCAAAAAGGCCAGGCGGCTTACAGAGAGTCTGGGGCGAGTATCGGTACTCAACCATAAGAAGGAAAAAAATTCCAAAGCATTGGAGATAGAAGCATCATAATAATTCGATGCTTAAGTACAAAGGAATTATGAATTCCATATCGGTGTATCAGATTCAGATACATCGATCAAACAAGAATGAGTTGAATACAAGCTTGACGGTTAATCAATTAAGGTTTGATCTACCGAGAACCAGCTCATGTCCGGAATGACGTCTGAGCCAGAAGAATGGAATCATAGGGATCAACTGATGATTGCGTGCACTCACGCACACGATGATTCAACAGATCGGAATGGCAATGCCAAGGGAGGGCATCGAAGACCACAAGACAAACTGGATTAATCATAGTGCAAGTAGGCAAGAAGAATATCCAAAGCAGTAGGCTGCCGAGGATTGACGCGAGATCGGATAGCATTTCAAAGTATTTTGGGAATCACAGGAACAACTTAGGATGAATGCATCCTCGATAAATGTGAGGAATTATCCGCAGGGTGAAAAGAAGCTGCAAGGCAGTAGGCTCAAAGGCTTCCCAAAACAACGGAAAGTATTTCGATGCATCTTGTGAACACAAGAGCAACTGGGATTGAATGGATGATCAGAAAGTATAGGTAATTATCCATACGCACTTATCGGTGGCAGGGGATTGTAAGGGCGGTGGGCACATAGGGTCTCGAGAATTTATCGGAAAGTATCTTCGGGATCTTCTCGTGAAGCAAGCGATCATCTGGGGTGAAGTGCTCTCCGGGAGGAAGGAGGTGCGAGAACCTAAGTCAGAGTTAGTAAAATATTTTAACCCGAAAGAGATGAGAGAGCAGAGTCCCAGAGTAAA
Organism: Bromus sterilis; assembly: GCA_950022295.1. Classification (NCBI taxonomy): domain Eukaryota; kingdom Viridiplantae; phylum Streptophyta; class Magnoliopsida; order Poales; family Poaceae; genus Bromus; species Bromus sterilis. The sequence goes on from OX465596.1 coordinate 181,174,644, forward strand.
GGTTCGGAGAAAAAGATCCTAATACCACCCAGTTTGCCACATGGGCCGATAAGCCACATGACGTTGTTAGTACAGTAGTTTTGCAAAGACTAGACTCGACTTCGACATAGGACTTGGAAGGGGGTGTCCTACAGGAAGTCGGCTCGGATACCAACTTGTGACGCCCCCAAAATCAGATCGTGTACAGTAATCATACACGCAAGGTACACGATCGAGACCAGGGACTCACGGTAAGATATCACAACACAACTCTAAAATAATACAAGTTGTTTTAACACAAGCCAGGGGCCACAAGGGCTCGAATACAACAGCTTGAAAGCACAAAGTTAGCGGAAGAAATCGTATGTGAGTACAGACACAAGAATACAAGGTTGCCTTAAGAAGGCTAGAACAAATAACAATAGATCGAAAAGGCGAGGCATCCTGCCTGGGAACCTCCAAACTACTCCTGGTCAACGGGGGACTCGACGTCGTAGAAGGCATCGAGCATCTCCTACTCCAGGACTCCAAGGCTCAAACGTCGACTGCAGCGACCGATCAGGCAAAACAAAAAGGGGGAAATAAAGCAAGGGTGAGTATCTAGCATACCCGCGAGTCTTACGTCCGCTACTAAGCATTTATGCAGTTGTATCAAATGGAAAGGGTACGATGTATATAGTGGACTGCAAGGTAGAAATCAGAATAAGGGTAACAAGCTAGGCCTATCGAAGACTAGCATCTTCTGACGAGTCTTACATCAAAAGAAGAGAACAGCCAACAGTTCATATAAAGCATAAAGTAACAATGAAGAAGAAGTTGCTGCAGCATTGTATAATAGTAAGTTGTAATAATTAATAATCATTTATGCCTCCGAGTTCCCATCCTCGACTTCCCTGTGAGGAAGAAAACCCGGAACCAATAGATTAATAGTAGTAGTTTGTAGTGAGAAGGTCCGGCTTCAGCATAAAGCATCCTGTTACCGTGGACACGGCTATTCGAATAGATTAAACTCCCTGCAGGGGTGCCCTACTGTTCAGCCTGCACGCTCGGATCTCCAGGGTGACAGGAACCTTGTTAGGGAACGCTCCGCCAAAGCTATCCGACACGGCGCAGCCCATCCTAGGCTCAGCAGAGAGGCCATCCACCAGACTATATCCTATGCGCTCAGGGGTCTAGGTCCCTCACCCTTCCGCGCTCCGTCTGAGCTGGAAAGAGTTGACAGTGGCCACCTATGTCGAGACCAGAGAGGCAATTCTTGCACTGGCGGTCACCACAGGTTCCACCACAACATCACGGCTAGGCTCCCCAATCGCAGTGGTGTCAGCGACAATCTCGAGCTCTGCAGGCTGCCTTAAGAAGGCTAGCACAAATAACAACAGATTGAAAAGGTGAGGCCTCCTTCCTGGGAACCTCTAGACTACTCCTGGCCAATGGGGGACTCGACATCGTACAAGGCATCAGGGATCTCCTGCTCCTGGACTCCAAGGCTCAAACCTCAACTGCAGCGGCCGATCAGGGAAAACAAAAAGGGGGAAATAAAGCAAGGGTGAGTATCTAGCATACCCGTGAGTCTTACGTCCGCTACTAAGCATTTATGCAGTTGTATCAAATGGAAAGGGGAGGCTGTATATAGTGGACTGCAAGGTAGAAATTAGAATAAGGGTAAGAAGCTAGGCCTATCGCAGACTAGCATCTTCTGACGAGTCTTAGAGCACAAGAAGAGAACATCCAACAGTTCATATAAAGCATAAAGTAATAATGAAGCAGAAGTTGCTGCAGCATTGTATAATAGTAAGTTGTAATAATTAATATGAATATATGCCTCCAAGTTCCCCTCCTCGACCTCCCTGCGAGGAACAAAACTCGGAACCAACAGATTAATAGTAGTAGTTTGTAGTGATAAGGCCCGGCTTCAGCATAAAGCGTCCTGTTACCATGGACACGGCTATTCGAATAGATTAAACTCCCTGCAGGGGTGCACTACTGTTCAGCCTGCATGCTCGGATCTCCAGGGTGACGGGAAACTTGTTCGGGAATACTCCACCAAAGCTATCCGACATGGCGCAGCCCATCCTAGGCTCAGCAGAGAGGCCATCCGCTGGACTATATCCAATGCGCTCAGGGGTCTAGGTCCCTCACCCTTCCGCGCTCCTGAACGGTACGAGACTGGCCGGTGAAGCAAAAGCAAATCCAAATACACCTTCTGCAGCAAAGAAGACAACACCGCTTCCCGGCAATCAACCTGTGGTACTGCTTACGTCTGAAGAGCTTTCGAACAAACTACAACGTAGGGGAGCCCATAACTCCTTATCCCACGTGAAGGTAGTGCGTACAGACCAACGGGCCTCTCAAGTCATCCGCCGAACCATTTAGCATTTTAATATTATCTCGCAGACAACCGTTATCGTTGTCTGACTAACAACACAAAGGATAACGAATAGCAACAAGGTCCACCAGTAACGTCGGGGCCTGCCTTGTCGTCCCGTCAAAGCGCGCGGTTACCAACAAGGTGAACCGTCTCCTTACCTTTTCTCGCGTGTGCTCTTGATAGAGCTCGACTTTTCGTGGTTTGGTAACTCTCGCGAGATACGAGCAGGGGCCAAGCACGCCAGTAACGTTGGTTGTACCCTCCCTGTCGTTCCCGACGCAATACCACTCGCGGGCACCGTTGGGTCGACTGACTCTTACCTTTAAGGACAACCGTTGCTCAGGTACCTAGAGCGACTATACAGAGTCAGCAACGAGTGTAGTACGAGGATTACTCCTCGGTAGCTCCACTTTATGGTGGCTCGGAAGAGCCGAGCTAAGGGGACTTAGGCGGTGTCTGCATTGTACCATACCTTTTACAATTAATATATTGTATCTTTGTTCACTCCCAGAGTTTTCATGGCCCGCTATCTAATGCTAGTTGTCTAACAAAGCGCAGGGCTCACTTCTGAATATAATATTATATATATTTATAGGAAGCATAGGATAGAGGAAGGTACATCAAGGGGCGACAAAAACAGGCTATGCAATTCAATAGGATTGTAATCGTAGCAGCAGCAGTAACCATGCCTAGTGCAAGAAATGTACGAAAAGATAGGTGATATTTGGGGAAGAGAATGGCTCTGCTTGCCTGGAAGCTCGCGGTAGGGGTACGGTCGTCGACGAAGTAGTCGATCACAGGGGCATCGGCAGCGGTCGTCGGGACTATCGGACAATAAGAGAGGGGGAGAAACAATATTACACAACAATAATAGCAATACAAATACAAGACATGGAAAACGCAAAGTTAACGGTGTTCGAACGCAGTGCAATGCACGTTGCTCGGAGCGTAAATTCATCCGGGGATGAAATACCAGCTCCGGGTGATTATCGACAAACGGCCCGGAGGGGGGGAAGGTTCCATGTATGCAGTGTTAGAGACACCTGACAGACATGCGGATAGTGTACCCGTGCTCACAGATCCATTCTGAATAACTTTCCTATACAGATCATTTTCATCCGGAAAGTTTTATCGGACCGGGTAATTACCGGACAGACGATCCGAAGGGGCAAAGTCTCGGGTTCGATATGTTAGAGGGGTGTGGTGGGGTATGTTTAGCGTATTTGGACTTGTGATATTTTTCTGATCAAGTTTATTGTACAAAATATATTCATCAGAGTTACGGTTTAAAAGATATTGAATTTCCAAATTTTATTTATATTTAATCATTTACTGGATTTATTTTCTTAAACAATTCAACATTATCTAGAACAGTGTCAGTTGACTGGTCAACTGACATAGAGGGCCCACTAGTCAGCCTCACATGTTTCATAAAACAAATTATTAAATCTAAATAATAGTGGGGGCCACCTGTTATTGTAACATGTTATAATTAACAGTTTAAATAATTCCAGGGGGTATTTTAAAGGGGTTGGCCCACATGTCATGCACACAGTGTTAAATAACCCTTTAACTAACTAAATAAGGCAGTTAGTGGCCTGGGGCCCAGTGGTCAGTGGGTTAGGGTGGGGGTGATCTGATAGTTTAACAGGGGGGTTAGCACCAATATGGGGGGGTTAGCCCCCGGTTAAACTGGCACATGCGTGCCCGCCGGCGAGGCAGGGCACGGCGAGGCCGTCCGTTTCGGCGAGCGGCCATGGCAGGGGGCGCGAAGAGCGGTGGTGGAGGCCGACGCGGCGAGGTGCGGTGTGTGGCCAGAGCGAACCGGGTGCGTGGCCATGGCACGGCGAGCACGGTCGTGGCGGGGAGAACTCAACCGCGCGCGTCCCTGGCGAGCATGGTGGACGGCGGAGGCGGGCACCAGCAGGAAGGAGCGCAGGCGAGCAAGGGGGCGCAGCCGGCGCGTGCGGCCGCTGTAGTGAGTTCGACCACGAGGCAAGCTTTGGACGGTGTAAAACGGGACGGTGGCGGCAGCCGGAGCACAGCCAGACAAAGACGGCTACCTACGACATCAAAATGCACGTGGAGTGGGGTAACTCACCTAGGAGCACAAGGTGGCTCTTCGGGGGCTTAGTAGCAGCAGGAGGTGGCCAATTTGACCGGAGCGTCTGGTGGCCCGAGGTTGAAGACGAAGAAGATGCGCTCATGGTAGGGACTCCCGGCACAATCCCTTCCGTGTGGAGACGAAGACGGCGACGGCGCGTCCGCTGGACAAGCTGGCGGGGCACTGGGACCTTACTGGCCGCGAGTGGGCGCGACCTTGGTGACGGCGTCTTCCGGGTGGTCTCGCGGCTACGATGGCAAGCAGTGGAGTGGGGGATCGCGATATAGGGCTACAGGGGTAGGGCGCGGGTCCAGTCTTATCCACGAGGATGGGGCACTGTAGCAGCGCAAGACGTGGCGGGTTCGGTGGGGACGGCGGTGCCTCGGTCGACATGGCGTCCAGGGGACAGAGGAACAGGAAGCAGAAGGGGAGAGAAGTGGTTGGGCCCAGGGTGGGCTTCGCCCAGGGCGAGGAATAGGGGTTTTCCCATTTTTGCATATTTGTTATGTTCTTCTTTTTTATTTATATCTTGCTTAGCTAACATTTGATTTTTGTAAATTATGAAACTTGCTCCATTATTTGTACTACCCTATGTAGCAATGCCGCAAAAAGTTTGGCGGTCATATAAATTCAATTGCATTTTTTTTTTATTTAAAAGGGGTCAAATGCTACTGCTTTGCTATTGTTTTGATTTGTTTACATTATTTAAACCTTGTAATAAAAGCCCACTATTATTTTAATATGACCTAAGGATTATTATGCATTTAATACAAATGTTTGCAACATTTTTTATTTCACTTTTTTCCACTTTGTTTTTTATTCCATCCAAAGGGGTTTGAAAAAGATTTGATTCCATGATGATCAAGTCATGGTTAATCACTGAGCTTAGTCATTAATAAAAAGTGATCACTGTAGCTTGACACCGAGGGTGTTACACAATGTATGCCTCTGCCGGTGTAGCAGGAACAGGTATGACCAGAAGATCAAGTCATGAAGAGGTGGATGTTGCATGGCAATATATCTCGGAAAGGCTATGGAAAGGCCTTGATAGGTATGTATGGTGGCTGTTTTGAGGAAAGATATAAGGAGGTTTACGATGACAGAGCGTATCATGCCAAGGGTTTGGATGTACCGACGAAGGTGGACGCCAACTCTCGGAGTGAGAAGAAGGCAATGCATGGCACGGGAGAGGCTAGCAAATATGAGGAGGTGGAAGTGTCAACTTTCAATACTTACATTAGTCCGAAGAACTCATGCACTTATTATCGGTAACTCTCAATTTAATAAGGAGGTTCACAAAGAGACAAGTACCCCGAGGAGGAGTGTATGGGGGTTTGGTTATCCTTGCGCATCCTCGACTCATGGTACGTGTGTGTACTCTAATATCCGATCCCTCCAAAGATTAGTGATCCTTCTAGTAGCTAGAGTTCTCATCTATTTTTGTAGGTTTTGAAAATAAACACGGATTGCCCAAAATACGACACCTATCACTAATAGGCTAGAGCTCTTGACACCAAAAGTTCAAACATTACTCACATCAATACCTCAAAACTATTGCAAGTTACTACTAAAATTAAATAGCAACCACAATTACCTACTTTCAAGACAAGACACAACTCAGTGCAACAACCAACTTTCTTAACAAGATAAACCATGAAAACTAAAGAGAGTTCCAGCAACAAACTAAACAAAAGCCGAGGCTCTTGCTAAAGACAAACTAAGACTAAAACTAAACATGGCAGTAGCTATGAAAAGATAAAGAACACACAACAGTAAAAAGATAAGCATGAAAAATCCTATGATGCGTTCTAGATTGAAGTGGAGTGTGTTTCTCTCCCACACAAAGTAAGCTGGGGTCTAACTTGTTATGAACAGCAAGCAAAGCTAAAGAAAACTAAAAAGTAAAACCTAAGAGCAAGACGCTCCAAGCATAGCACATAACGCATGAAGTGATAAAAATATAGTGAGACGAAGGACGAGCAGATGATTGTTGATGGAGAAGGGGATGCACGGGGGCATCCCCAAGCTTAGACACTTGAGTCTCCTTGAATATTTATTGGGGATGCATGGGGGCATCCCCAAGCTTGAACGCTTGACACTCCCGAATCTTCTTTCGTCATCTTGCCTCGCATACTTGAAAACTCCCTTCATACATAACTCATCATAGGATGATTAGAGAGGTTAGTACCCTTAATAAAATATTTTTCCCCACTGGAAATAAAGATATTCTTTCAGAGCTACTGTTTCTCAAGATTTCCAAAAGGTTTTTTCAAAGAAAAATCAAGCTTAAGGTTTGCAAAAGTAAGGAATGGCAAAACGTGGCAGAATCTATGAAAAACAGAACAGCATGTAGTAGAGAATTTTTTCGGGGTACTTCTGCAACTCAAATAAAAAAAATCAGAACATACGAAAGTTTCACAATTGTATAGAGCATGATGTGTAAAAAATTTCGCTCAAAAAGATGAACTGGTGATTTTTTTCCGATTTTTTCTGTCAAGAAGACATAATCTGTTTTTTGGACAGCATGTCACAACTTTTGCTTCCCTTATCATAAGAGGCTATAACTTGGCACAAAGCTTGAAAATAAAGATACAATGATGTTGCTACAGTAGTAAAAATCATCAAGATCACTAAGAACAGAAGTAAAAACATCTTTGGTTGCCTCACAACAAGCGCTTTCTTTTACGCCTTTAAGCTAGGCATAAATTAAAAGAAGAATCATGTTTTATCAAGAGAAAGAGAATACCTAGCCCGTGTAATGGACTCAAACGGTAACTTGATTTTCTTTCTAGGGAAGTGTTCCATCCCCTTTTTGAGAGGGAATTGAAATTTTATATTACCCTCTTTCATGTCAATAACGGCACCAACGGTGCGAAGAAAAAGACGTCCCAAAATAATTGGACATAGAGGTTCACACTCTATATCCATAATAATAAAATCAACGGGAACATAGTTGTCATTGACAATGATAGGAACATCGTCGATCTTCCCCAAAGGTTTCTTTACGGAAGAATCAACAAGACGAACACCAAAAGAACAAGAATCAAAAGGTTTGAATTCAAACATATCATACATTCTTTTGGGCATGACGGAGGTACTAGCCCCAACGTCAGATAAAGCATAGCAAGAGAAGTTATTTAATTTAATTTGTATCATAGGGTCCCAACCATCATCTAGCTTCCTAGGTATGGAGGCTTCTATCCTAAGCTTCTCCTCCTTAGCTTTTATGAGAGAATTTGTGATATGCTCCGTGAAGGCAAGATTAAGTGTGCTAGTGTGGGGGTCTCTAGACATTTTGTGTAACAAGCTAATAACTTCTGAGATGGTGCACCTATAAAAATCAATATCACAACTATAAAGGGTGGTAGTAGTGTCATCTAGACTCACTTGTTTGAAACCCTCTATGTTCATAGGAGTTTCTTCTTCTATGGTTGAGGTATTAGAATCACCATTAATAGGTCCAATGGGACCAAGAGTGCATTGGGTGCTAATAGTTTCTGTGTCCTCAACAATTTGGATAGTGGCAACTGTTTGGTGTGTAGGAAGGCTCTTAATTATATCCTCTTTTTTCTCTAGACCATCTTTCTTTAAGTTTAGCCATCATCCTAATATTTCCATTAATTTTTAATTGGATAGCATTAATAGGAGTGGCCTTCCTCTCCTCAAGGGGAGAGGTTCTAATTTGTAGCATCTCAACATCAAGGGCTAAGCTATCTACCTTCCAATAGAGATTATCTATCATAGCTAATTTCTCTTCTACATTCTTGTTGAAGGATTTTTGGGTAGTGATAAAGTCTCTAATCATGCTTTCAAGTTCAGAAGTGGGGTTCTTATTACTAGGATAAGTGTTGTTGTTCCCATAGTTGGATGGAAACTGTCTAGGATTACTAGCAAAATTGCCCCCGTAAGCATTGTTGTTAAAGTTGTTTCTAGAAATAAAGTTCACATCTACTTATTCCTGAGCAACCAAAGAATTTAAAGGAACATCACGAGGATCAATGGAGGGTTTCTTGGTAAGTAGAGACATGATCAAGTCAACTTTTTCATTTAGGGAGGTAATCTCCTCGACAGAGTTTACCTTCCTACCTGTTGGAGCGCGTTCGGTGTGCCATTGGGAATAGTTTGTCATCATCTCATCGAGAAGCTTTGTGGCAGCACCAAGTGTAGTTGACATAAAGGTTCCTCCCGCAACCGAATCTAACAGGTTCCGCGAGGTGAAGTTCAAGCCTGCATAAAAATTCTGGATAACCATCTAGGTAGTCAAACCATGTGTAGGGCATTTCATAACAAGTGATTTCATACGTTCCCAAGCTTGAGAAACGTGTTCATTATCCAATTGCTTAAAATTCATAATGTTACTTCTCAATTGGATAATTTTAGCAGGTGGGTAGTACTTCCCAATAAAAGCATCTTTGCACTTATCCCAAGAATCTATGTTATTCCTAGGCAAAGATTGAAACCAAATTTTAGCTCCTTCCCTCAGAGAGAAAGGAAAAAATCTTGATCTTAACAACATCACCTTCTACTTCTTTATACTTTTGCATATCACATAACTCAAAAAATTATTTAAGTGTAAAGCAGCATCATCTCCAGCAGTAGAGAATTGGTCTCTCATAACAAGGTTAAGCAAAGCAGGTTTAATTTCATAAGAGGTAGCTGAAGTGGCAGATGTGTCAATAGGAGTGCAGATAAAGTCTTTGTTGTTGTGACTAGTGAAGTCACACAACTTGGTGTTTTCAGTGGAACCCATAGTAGCAGCAAGTGTGGCAGATTTTTTTTCTAATTTTTGATATAAGACACAAAGATAAAAACTGAAAGGTAAACTAACAAGACTAAAAAGCAAAGGTAAAAGGTAGTGCGCAACTCCCCTATCTTAGCACTCGGAGTCCCCGGCAACGGCGCCCGAAATTTGCTTGATGACAATAGAGTTGACTAGTGCAACACCTCTCCTCGTTGGTTACCCCAAGTGGAAGGTGTGATATAGGATAACGAAAAATTTCCCTCAGTGAAGATATCGAGGTTTGTATCCAGTAGGACTCCGGAGATGATAAGTAGGTGTCAGTGGCGCAACTGACGTGGACCTGCACACAACACAAGTAACTTTGCTTCCGAACGAGTACAGAGAGGTTGTCAATCTATCCGGCCTTGTTGTTCACAAAGGATCAACACAACAGATAATAATGATAGCAACTGAAAGGTAAAACAGGAAAGTAAATGCGTGTGTAAACAGTGATGAGAATATGGACCGGGGTCCCGTAATGTTCACTAGTGATGTCTCTCTCCCAAAAAATGATAAAACTGCTATGCGAGGTAACAAAATACAGCTGGGCAATTGACAGGATTATAAACGCAACGCAATGCTAACTATGCTACAAAGAAAGGAAGAGTCTCAAAAGCATGGGCAATACGCCAAAATAAGTAGACCTAAATCCAACTGCATCTACTTCTAATCATCCACCTTGAGATATCTATCCAGAACATCTCGTTGGTATTAAGTTGCGAGCCCCATCCAAAGTGTAAACCCAAAGCAACAAACAACTGCATTAAAAAGCACTTTGCGTAAAGTAAACAATCCTTGCAACCGCGGCTACAAGCACCGTTGTTTTCCCCCTTGTGGGAACAACACATCCCCTAGACTCGTGTTTCTGTCACTCAAGCGTGTCATCAGGGGGCATGAACCCACAATCGAGCACAGCGTTCCCTCTTGAAGTTACTACCTACTACTTGGCCAAAGCAATAAACAACAACGGAGAACATGCAAGAATTACATAGGAACAAAAATATAAAAGATAAGAACCAAATATATTACTTTATCAAAATCTGAACATAATCTCATAATCCATCAGACCCCATCAAACTCAACATAGCAACAGCAGAAATATTACATATGTGCCTCGATCATGTAGGGCAGCTCACGAGGTCTAAACCATGAAGAACAAAGAGGGGAGGAGAACATCACATAGCTACTGATCACGGACCCATGGTCCAAAGGAAACTACTCACGGCACATCCGGGAAGCGTCCATGGTGGAGGGGAAGCACCCGGAGGTCAATCCTCCCTCCGGCAGGGTGCAGGGAAGAATTCTGCTGGCGCTCCCGATCTTGGAATCGCGGCAGCGGCAGAACAGAGGCGAGATCGCGAAAAAGGGTTCTGTCTTCGGGGGTTTCGCGTCACGGGGAATAAATAGGTGAAGGGGGGCCACCAGGTGTCCAGGAGGCCACCCGGCGCGGCCCCACCCTTGGCCGCGCCACCTGGCCGCCTGGGCACCAGGTGGGGCCCCTCTGGCCCTCCTTCGGGGCTATGGAAGGTTCCGTTGCGCTGATTTTTTATCCGATTTTTCCCTAATTTTTGGAGGACTTTTAATATGGGGGAAACCTGGAATAGAAAAAAAGCAAAAAACAGGAACTGACACTGTGGTGCACTAAGTTAATAAGTTAGTCCAAATATGATCGAAAGTGTATGAAAGTGTATCTAGATCATAGAAATATCACACAAAACATGCATGGAGCAACCAGAAATTATAGATACGTTTGGGACGTATCAAGTAGTAACTTGCAATAGTTTGAGGTATTGATTTGAGTAATATTTGGACTTTCGGTGCCAAGATCTTGAGCATATTAGTGATAGGTGTCATATTTTTGGCAATCCATGCTTATTTTCGAAAACTACAAACCTAGTTGAGAAGTCTAGCTACTAAAAGGATCGCTAACCTCTTGAGGGGTTGGAATATATAGAGTACCCTCACGTACCATGGCTCGAGGATGCACAAGTATAACCAAACCCCCATACACTCATCCTCGGGGTACTTATCTCTTTGTGAACCTCCTGATTATATAGAGAGTTACCGATAATAAGTGCATGAGTTCTTCAGACTAATGCGAGTATTCGATTGTTGGCACTTCCACCTTCCATATTTTGCTAGCCTCTTCGGTACCGTACATTGCCCTTTATCATCTTGAGAGTTGGTTAAAACTTTTCCAGTGCATCCAAACCATTGGCATGATACGCTCTGTCATCATAAACCTCCTTATATCCCCCTCAAAACAGCCACCATACCTACCTATCAAGGCATTTCCATAGCCTTTCCAAGATATATTTCCATGCAACATCCATCATCTCATGACTTGATCTTCTATCATACATACTTTTGCTTGATCGAGGAGCCGCATGCTAGTTAGGCCTTGCCCTTATCATTGCTAAGATGCGCTAGTATCATTGCATATCCTGCTACACTCGCGGAGGCATACATTTGCATACATCATGATAGTTTTTCAGTTTTCCTTATGTTGAGTACTTTTTGTAAAGTGTGAAGATCTTCTTTATATTCTTGTAAAATATAGAGTGTTGCCCCTAAGTGAGGAAAAGATCCCAAAGAGGACAAGATAAAAGATCCCAAAAGAGGAAAAATTAAAATATCCGAAAGAGGACAAATGAGAGATAAATAGAAAGAGCCAATAAGGCCACAAAAATACAAAAAAATACAAAAAAGAAAAAAAGAAGGGGCAACACCACTATTCATTTCGAAAGATCCACACTCGTACTCCATAGTCATATTTGTACTCCATCGAGATTTTCATATCATTCATGCATAACTATGTGGGGATCCTTACACTACAGAACTTGGCTTGCATATTTTAAGGATGAGCCTCCTCAACAGAGCTCTAGGTCTTCATGAGCAAGCAAGTTAGATGCACCCCCACTAGTTCCATTGGAGAGCTTACCTTAGCTCATATGTGCATCCGTTGCATTGAAATCCCTACTCCTCACATCATATCGATCATTTGGCTTTCTCTCGCCTATGATTGTCCTCTTTGATGTGAGCCTTTCACACTTTTTTTTCTTCCTTCCCCATCATTTGTCTCTTTGCCATCCTAAGTGCCAACATATCTTGCTCGTGCTCATCCTTTGCCTGAGTGCTCAAAGTCAAAAGGGAGAGGATCGGTTTGACTTGTGCCTGACTAGTGGTCTGGGGACAAGTGAAAATAAGTTTTAGTAGATTGAGTTCTCAATTAAACTATACATTATTTTTATGCTCTAAACCCATCTCCCACTTCTTGCACGCAAACACCATTTGGAGACATTCGCGTCACAGAAAGAGAGAGCTCTTGCACCTTTATGTTCTTACTTTGCTAGTTTCAATACTAGATATAGACTCTCGCTTGTTATTGTCTTGACTTGAATTGCATATCTTAGTTGCTTTACTTTGAAGTTCTTATATGTGTGTTAGCATGTCACCACAGAAATTTTATATGTTATCATTTACCTAGTCGATGACGAGAAGGAATTAAGCTTGGGGATGTTGATACGTCCCAAACGTATCTATAATTTCTGCTAGTTCCATGCTCATTTGGGTGACATTGCTATGTGTTTTGCTACACTTTCATACCTTTTTACACATATTTGGACTAACCTACTAACTCAGTGCACCCAGTGTCAGTTTTTGTCTGCTGATGTCTGTGAGTTGCAGGTTTTTACCCATATTTACAAAGACCAAAAAATTCCAAGAAAAATATATAAAAAATCAGCGTAATGGAAGCTTACAAAAGACCAAAGGAGAGCTGGAGGGGGGCCACCCCCTCCCAGGCGGCCAAGGGACGCGGCCCCACTCCTGGCCGCGCCACCAGGGCACCTGGGGGAGGGGCCCTCCCCTGGTGCCCCCGATCGGCCTATATTTAACCCCCAATGAGAAAACCCTGAAAAGAGACCATGCATCGCGATTTTCACCTTTGTTCCGCCGCCGCCGCGCTTCCAAGATCGGGAGCACCAGAATGCCTCTTCCCGGCACCCTGCTGTAGGGAGGATTGATCTCCGAGAGCTTCTCCACCATCATGAGCGCTTCTCGGATGTGCCGTGAGTAGTCCCCCTTGGACCATGGGTCCATGACAAGTAGCTATGTGATGTCTTCTCTCCAATCTTGTGCTTCAATACTTAGCCCTTGTGAGTTTCCCTACATGATCAAGGCATCTATGTAATTTTCCTGCTGTTGCTATGCCGTGTTTGCTGGGATCCGGTGGATTATGAGATTATGTTAATATTGTGATGAGTTATATATTTGGTTCTCCTTATATACTTTGTTCTTGAGTAATTCTTTCATGTTCTTGTTGCTTTTTATTGCTTTGGACAACTAGTAGATAGTAACTCCAAGAGGGAGTGTTATGCTTGATTGTGGGTTCATGCCCGCCGATGTCTAGCTTGAGTGATAGAAACATGAGACTCGGGGATGTGTTGTTGCCACCAGGGAGAAAACAACGGTGCTTGTAACTGCGGTTGCAAAGATTGTTTACCTTACGCAAAGTTTGTTAATGCAGTTGTCTATTGCTTTGGATTTACACTTTGGGTGGGGCTCGCAACTGAATACCAGTGAGATGCTCTGGATAGATATCTCAAGGTGGATGATTAGTGATAGATGCTGATGGATAAATGGTCTACTTGTCTTGGCGTACTTCCCATACTTTTGAGCCTCTAACTTTCTTGTGGCATAATTAGCATTGCGGTGCGTTTATAATTCTGTCAATTGCCCTGACGTAATTTGTTCACCCAACTTAGATGTTTTATCATCTTTTGGAAGAGAGACATCACTAGTGAACATCATGGGACCCCGGTCCATATTTCGTCCATTGTTTACACCTCAACTCTTTACTGCTTTATTTCCTTTCAGTTGGAATCACCATCACTATTTCCACCGTGTTTTTGATACTTCGTAAACAACAAGGCCGGAGAGATTGACAACCTCTATGTACTCGTTGGGAGAAAAGTTATTTGTTGTGTATGAAGGTCCAAGTTAAGCAAGTGATTCTATTCATAAGGAGAGTCACTTACTTCACCACCTTCTTGTCGATATTTGGAGTCCTACTGGACTGACAACCTTGGTACCTTCACCGAGGGAAATTTCCTGCTATCTACATCATAACCTTCCACTTGGGGTAACCAGCGAGGAGCACCACCTCAGTGCCATCAGCCATCAACCAGCTTCAGCACTCAAAACAATCCCAATCACATGGCCCTTCGAAGTTTGGGGATTGGATATGGTCGAACCATTCAAGACGGCTAGAGGTGGCATGACACACCTTCTGGTCGCAGTTGAAAAGTTCACCAAGTGGATCGAGGCAAGGTCGATCAAAAAACTGGATGGGCGGACTGCAGTCAAGTTTGTGGCAGATATGGGCTGCCGCATTGTGACGCCCCCAAAATCAAGTCGTGTAAAGTAATCATACACGCAAGGTACACGATCGAGATCAGGGACTCACGATGAGATATCACAACACAACTCTACAAATAAAATAATACAAGCTATTTAATACAAGCCAGGGGCCACAAGGGCTCGAATACAACAGCTCTAGAGCACAAAGTTAGCGGAAGCAATAGTATCTGAGTACAGACACAAGGTACAAGGTTGCCTTCAGAAGGCTAGCACAAATATCAACAACGATCGAAAAGGCGAGGCCTCCAGCCTGGGAACCTCCAAACTACTCCTGGTCAAAGGGGAACTCGACGTCGCAGAAGGCATCGGGGATCTTCATGTTGCGGTGGTCGGCATCGGGGATCTCCTGCTCCTGGACCCCAAGGCTCCAACGTCGACTCCAGCGGCCGATCAGGCAAAACAATAAAAGGGGAAAATAAAGCAGGTGAGTATCTAGCATACCCGCGAGTCTTACGTCCGCTACTAAGCATTTATGCATGGTATCAAATGGAAAGAGGAGGCTATATATAGTGGACTGCAAGATAGAAATCAGAATAAGGGTAATAAGCTAGGCCTATCGAAGACTAGCATCTTCCGACGAGTCTTGCAGCATGAGGAGAGAATAGCCAACAGTTAATATAAAGCATAAAGTAACAATGCAGCAGAAGTTGCTGCAGCATTGTATAATAGTAAGTCGTAATAATTAACAATGCCTCCGAGATCCCCTCCTCGACATCCCAGAGAGGAAGAAAACCCGGAACCATACAGTTTAATAATAATAGTTTGTAGTGGTAAGATCCAGCTTCAGCATAAAGTGTCCTGTTACCGTGGACACGGCTATTCGAATAGATTAATCTTCCCTGCAGGGGTGCACTTGTGTTACACTACACGCACGGATCTCCAGGGTGGCGGGCACCTTGTTAGGGAACGCCCCACCGAGACTATCCGACACTTCGTAGCCCATATTTCAAACTCAACAGAGAGGTCATCCGTCGGACTATATCCTATGTACGCGGGGCTTTGGACCCTAACCCCGACATACTCCTGCACGGTGCAAGGCTGGCTAAGATAAAACTTATGGTTCGAAGAAACCCCAAAATTTCCTCGTACCCCTCCCATGGCGCCCGTGGTGGATCTCTACTCTGATCATCCATGGAAGGTCTTCTCCATTGGGATTTCTCCCCCGGCCTTGCGGTCGAGGCTCAGGTGCGTCAACGATTCCACTCTACGGTGCACTTCTCCCCATCTCCCAATTCCCATGAGTTCTTCTTGGTGGTGGTTTCCTCTTCGGCCTCGTTCACGCTCAATGAGGAATCAGTTGGTCTGGCTCTTCAGAGTTGTATTGGTGGTGTTTTTTCGGGGTTTCGCGTGTTCAAACTCAGTGATCGCCGATTCCATTTCTCGGTTGCTTCCAATCGGGTTGGCCATTTCATCTATGGTTTGAAGGATCGTATTTGTCCTGACTTCATTTTCCATTTTAGCTTGTTCTGGGGGGAGACTAGTGTTCTGGTTCAAGGTTGGCATGTTGATCAAATTATCCCAGAGATTTCTTCACGTCAGAGCACTGATGTGAAATCATCATGGTTAAATTCTTTGCGTGATGGTCAGATCGCTCCTGAATCCTATACCTCTCTTTCAACGTTTGGGTTGGTTCCCCCTGTTCATTCTTGAAGGAACACCCCGGCAGTGGATTTCAAATTGCGATCGAATTTTAGGGATGTTTCTCCCAATCTGGTATCTGGATTTAATGCTCCCGCTAATGTTGGTGCTCCTAATGACAAAAGAATCTCTGTGTCGGGCATTAACTCTCAATATTGCCTGATTAATTGCGGGAAGGAAGGAAGTTTCCCTCTACCCGCTCTCTCACAGGTTATTCGCTTTGGCTCCTTTGATAATCTGCAGATCAAAAGGGCTCCAAAAACCACTTTTACTGGTGCTAATTTTCGGAGGATTATTGACTGGGCTCATAATCGCCTCGACTTGGAAAGAATCATTGATTGGCGTCAGGCTGATTACTCGGATGAAAATATCTGTCAAGCCCTTAATTGCCTCTCCATTCCCTCCAATGATTCCATTTATCATATGCTAGGTCGTTGTATGCGTTGTGATGACCCGAAACACTCAGGGGTACACTGCGATGCTACACATTGTGCTGGGTGTGGCAATTTCAAACGCGCGTGTTGGTGTGACTGTACTTTACACAGCAGCGATTCGCCCAAGATTGAGTATTTTATCTGTTTTAGTTCCTCTCATGAGGAGTACAACTGTCCAGCTCGTGTCAAATTTCCTGACTGTCACTTTTTGGGCCACCGCATGAACATGTGTGGGCTCCCTCGGTCCAGTTCCTGGTTTTGGAAAGTCAAGGTCAAGGATAAACTGGAAACAAATTTGGTTGATTCTTTACTGATCTCTGGTAGGTGATCAAGATGCATGCGATCCCAAACAAACATCATGTGATCACAAAAAAACAGCATGCGATCACAAACTATCTGTCTTGGTAAGGTATGGCGTCCCAAAGGGCAATCAAAGTTGGATCCTTCTGCGATCACGTCAAATACTGGCCTTAATCAAGATTGTTTGCCTCGTAAAGCACCTCCAGCTAACAAAACCCAGGTAGAAGAACCGAAGTTGAGACCACCCAGCTCCTTGACCATGGAGAATTTTCCTGCGAGACCTTTCCAGTTCCTCCCGGTTGGCGCTGAGCTTGAGCGTGGCCCTGATGATAGACTGGTTGGCAATATGATCATCGTCGACGACCCTCCGCTATCACATGAGAGGTATGCCTTGGTGACAGTGCAACCTGAGATGCCTGATCATCTTAAACAAACTGTCCTGGATGACGTGATGCGCATCATGCGTGAGGACTTTCGCTTGGAGGTTCCAGACTCTTTTGTCTACCCGTTGGGTGTTGGCATGGTGGCCTTTGCTGATGTGATGTTGCGGGATCATTATATTAGAGAGAGCCCTCATCAGCTTGAGCCCTAGGGTGAGGATGTGCTCTTCTCCTTCGTTCCCCATGATGAAGGTCCAAACATGCGTCTCTGCCCTTTCGCATACTCTGCCTGGGTGCTACTTCTTTCTTTTCCAATGGACTACCAGACTGATCACTACATCAACAAGGCTGTCTCATGCTTCGCAAAGCTGGATCTTTGGCATCGCCGAGGCAACAACAAAGAACGTGTGCTTGTTCGCGTCCTCATCAGTGACCTAGCGCAAGTTCCACACAGTCTAGTTGTCAGACGGGTGGGCTCTCTGCCTAGTATGGGACGCTCCTGGACGGTCCCGGTCTATATACTTAATGGGCGACATGTGATCCCTGGGTTAGCAGGCAACGAGGATCCTCTCCCACCGATGAATGCCTCACCACACCCGCTTGAGCTCCCGTATCTCTCGGCGGCTCAGCAATGGCTGCTTGATCAACAAGAGTTGCATCAACAGCAGATCAATGAGGCCTGGAATCAGCATGTGGATTTACATCAAGATGACCAAGGTGATGGTTGGGGTGCGTGGCCAGTTGTATCCCCTCCTTATACCGGTGTTAGCTTGCGTGTGGTTCTGGAATATGATGGCCCGTCTTTGATGGATGGCGTGGAGCCGGAGTACAACATATCTGATGACCCGGCGAGTGAATGGTCGGTCTACTCCGAGTCTGAGGTTGAGATGGCTGCGGATAGTTTGGTGCACGGTTTGGCTGGTGAGGGACCGCGCTTCGTCAGAGCTGATGGAATCAATCATTATGTGGACATTTTTGAGGACACTGACATTCTGCTGCTGCTCTGGTTCTTGGCAGTGGGCCACTATCAGAAACGGATCACCCATCATGTGGAGTCTGCTAATGCTTTCCTGCCACTCAACTTAGTGCAGCTTTGCTCGGGGTTTATGTATGCATACTATCATACGATCACATCTAGCCCCTTCTCAGCTGACCTCCGCTTGCTTCTTAGGCCCTCCATCACGGATGTGATTCACATTCCTCTAGATGTTTGGGCTCCTTTCGCTAGCACTATGTACCCGATCGATGAACCAAGCGACAACCTAGTGCGGCCAATGTCGGAGCTCCTGGAGCTCTCTGATGGTGCTTCTGAAGCCGAGTCGCTGGTCCCTCTCCATCCCGCTAATCAGGTGGAGTTGAATGGAGGGAGTCTGATCAACCAAATGATCTCCAATGAAAGTGAAGCGATTGTCACTACTCAACTGCGTAGAAGTTCCCGTACCACGCGCTATGATGGTTTCAAGGCTCCAACTGTTTCAGATGCCAGGAAGGGGATCTCTAAGGTGAAATCAAGGAAGCTCCGACCATAGCCTCCAGCTCTGCCACTCTGCCACCGTCTGTGGGTCTTAATGTTGTGGTGTCTGACGGGGATGATGATGCTCTGCCACCCCATACTCCAATCCGCACGCTGCAGAAGATCGGGTCCCAAGTCTGTGGGATCCCTCTTGATGAACTTAGTGCTGAAAATCTGCTTGCAGAGCGCCCCAAATCCCCTGCTTAAATCCCTTTTCACTTTCCTTGTTTATTTCCCTTTCGATGCCTAGGAATAAATGCTGGAATGTCTTATGTTGGAATATAAGTGGTATTAATTCCAACGACAAGCAGCTAGCACTTCGTAATGCTATCGATACTAGTGGTTGCTCAATACTTTGTTTACAAGAAACTAAGCGAGAATATATTGATCTAAACTTTATCAAATTGTGTTGCCCTAAGAAATTTGACATGTTTGAATTCGTTCCATCTGTGGGAAATCCCGGTGGTCTTTGTGTTGTTTGGGCCAGTTTGGTTTTCTCTGGCTCTCTCCTATTTGTCGAATCTTTTGCGCTCGGGGTTCGTTTCAAGTCTACCCAGTCTGCAGATTTGTGGAATCTTGTCAATATATATGGCCAGAGCGCTGGCGAGGCCCGAGCCATCTATACCGCGTGGCTGTTTGATGTTGATATCCCTAGGGGGGAAGATTGGCTGTTGGTAGGAGATTTTAACTACATCTGATCCCCTGACAACCGTAGTAGAGTGGGTGGGAATCCTGCGGACATGCTCACTTTCAATGATTTCATAAGGGCGCAATCTCTTGTTGAACTTCCAATAAAAGGGCACTCGTTCACGTGGAGTAACATGCAACAGGACCCGCTTCTTGAACAGCTCGATTGGCATTTTACCACGCTTAATTGGGCAGATAAATACCCCAACACTGTGGTAATGCCGCTTGGGAAACCTTTCTCAGACCACTCCCCGTGTTATGTCAGCATTCAAACGCATATCCCCAAACCTGCTCTCTTTCGCTTCGGGGACTTTTGGGTTTCTAGTCCTGGCTTCTTTGAGATTGTTCAGTCGGTGTGGGGTAGGCCGCACTATGCCCCTAACTTGGCAGATTTGTTGTGCAAGAAATTGAAGTGTCTTCGTTATGAACTTAAGCGCTGGAGTAAGAGCCTATCCCACATTAATGTCTTGATAGATAACTCAAACCAGACTTAGAGTGATCTTGATGCCCTCGAGGATCGCCGTCCTCTTTCTGTTCCGGAAATGAATTTTAGAGGAATTTTAAAGAAGCACCTGATGGATCTATTGGAGTCCAAGAGATTATATTGGAAAAAATGATGCTCGGTTCGTTACTTCAAGTTTGGAGACGGTAATACAAAACAAATTCCACCGAGTTGCGACTGAAAGATACAGACGTAACTCCATTGCTACTCTTCATTTGGCTGATGATACGGTTGTCACGGATCATGTCGCCAAAGAGGCAGTTTTGTTTCATGCTTATAAAGATCGTCTTGGCCACTCTAGCCCGGTGAATATGAAGTTTGCTCTGTCAGAGATTATCAGAAAAGTCGAGGGGGTGGACTCTCTTTCTGTGTCGTTCACGAGGGAGGAGATAGATGATGTTGTTAAAAAGATGCCCTCAGACCGGGCTCCTGGTCCGGATGGGTTTGGGGCTGGGTTTCTAAAATCTTTCTGTCACTTGATCAAGGAAGACTTCTACCAGTTCTGCTTTGATTTTTATGAAGGAGGTCTGAACATCGAGAGTCTGAACACCGGTCTCATCACTTTGATTCCAAAAATTCAATCACCCGAGACGTCTAATGATTACAGACCGATTACCCTTCTGAACTGTTGTCTTAAACTCACCACGAAAATTTTGGCTAATCGGCTTCAGCGCCTAATCCTCAAGATCATCCACTGAAACCAGTATGGGTTTCTGCGAGGGCGCTCCATCCAAGATTATCTCGCATGGGCGTTTGAATACTTACATCAATGTCAATCCTCGGGCCGGAGTGTGGTGGTTCTTAAATTGGATTTTTCCAAAGCGTTTGATACGATTGAGCACTTGCCGATGATGAAGATTATGAAGCACATGGCCTTTGATGATAGGTGGTTAGGGTGGAATGGCTGCCTTTTCTCCTCGACCAAATCTGCCGTGCTTTTGACTGGCACTCCAGGGCGACAGTTTGAGTGCAAGCGCGGGGTTAGACAGGGTGACCCGCTCTCGCCGCTAATTTTTTGTGTTGGCGGCGGAATTGCTTCAATCTGCCATCAATGATGAATTCCGTAGAGGAGCGATTGCACTACCCATCCCGAACGCGGATGTGGACTACCCCGTCGTCCAGTATGCGAACGATACGGTTCTGTTCATGCCGGCTGAAGTAGATCAAGTGTTGAAAATCAAGACGGTCCTTAAAGATTATGCTGACTCGGTTGGCTTGCGAATCAACTTTCTAAAATCTACCATGGTGCCTATTAACACATCTCCTGATCTTACCAGTTCCTTGGCTGTTGTCCTTGGCTGTACAGTGGGTACCTTGCCATTCACCTATCTAGGGCTCCCCATGGGGACTACGAATCCCTCGGTTACTGATCTCTTGCCCTTGGTCTCCTCGGTGGAAAGGAAACTGTCCACAGCAGCGTCACTGCTAGTTTATGGCTCCAAGCTGACGTTGGTGAACTCATTCATCACCTCCCTCTCCATTTATGCGATGTGCTTGGTTAAACTACCCACAAAGGTCGTTGATCATCTGGATAAACTGAGAAGACGTTGCTTGTGGAGTAAGAAAGATGACCAAGGCAACACTAAAATGAGTTCGCCCGCTGCTTGGTCACTAGTCTGTAGACCTAAATCAAAAGGAGGGCTTGGAGTGATTGATCTTAGGCTGCAAAAGCAAGGCCTCTTGCTGAAACAGTTATATAAGTTCTACAACCGTCATGATATACCCTGGGTGGAACTCGTATGGCGATCCTACTATGTAGGTAAAATCCCCCATGCAGCCGACCCCTGCGGTTCTTTCTGGTGGCGTGAGGTAGTGCAGTTGAACCCCGTCTATCGTGTCATCTCTCGGGCCTCAATTGGGGATGGGTCTACGGTTTTGTTCTGGAAAGACCCTTGGACCAGCACCATTCTCTCTGATAGCCACCCCAGGATCTTTTCATTCGCCAACAATGAGGATGTGTCTGTCCAGGGCCTGCTTACTGCGGCTACTTTGGGTGAAAATTTCTATTTTCCTGTCTCCCCGCAGGCCAGGGAGGAGCTACGTGATCTGCAACTAATTGCTTCTGAGGGGATGCTTGAACCTGGGGCTGCTGATGAGTGAGTTCCCATCTGGAACAATAAGGCGTTTTATTCTAGGAAATTTTATCTTCACTGTTTCAGGGAGGTGGAGGTGGATGATGCTTTTCGCCGGATCTGGAAGTCAAGTTGCACGAACAAATGGAAAGTTTTTGCGTGGCTTCTCCTGACTGATCATCTAAACACCCGCAACATGCTTAGGCGCAGACACTTCACCCTTGCTGAGGATGATTATGGGTGCCTTTTGTGCGATGATGCCCCTGAGGAGACAGTAGAGCACTTGTTCTTTTGCTGCCCCTTCAGCCGGGCTTGTTGGGCTAAGCTTGGTCTTTCTTGGCCTGACAGGGGGGATAGGCTAGTCAAGATGCACATTGGCGAAGTGAGGTGGTCTAAACCTATGTTTATGGAGGTCTTCGTGGTGGCAACGTGGAGTCTGTGGAAAGAACGGAACAATAAGCATTTTAGAGGTGCCCCCCTTCGGTGGATTCGTGGGCCTCTAGATTCAAAACAGACTTTGAGATGCTCAAGCATAGGAATAACAGTGGGCTAGATTCCTTTATCTCTAACATTGTACTCTCTCTTTCTTGATTGTCTTTTAGTTCTAAGTTACAAACCCCCCCACCCATCATCCCCCCTCCCCTCCCCCTTTCCAATGTAAATCTTGTGCATAGTTCTGGTTAATACAAAGGCAGTGGGGTGTTTCCTCACTGTCATAAAAGCTTCAAAAAAAGTTAAAGAAAATCCAAATAAGACACCACCACGCGAGCAAATAAGACAACACCACTCCCCTGTGCAGGCCGCGGTACTGCTGACATCTCAAGAGTCCTCGGACGACACTATCAAGCAGAGGAGCCCATAACGCGTAATTCCCACGGGTAGGTAGTGCGTACATGGCATATAGCCAACTCAAGACATCCACTGAACCATTAGTCATTTTAGTAACTTGCGGGACAACCGTTATCGTTGCCTCGACTTAACTGACCCACGGACAATGACAGCAGTCAGGACCACCAGTACATTGGTGCCTGCCCTGTCGTCCCACCAAGTCACTGCGGTTACCAACAAGGTGAACCGTCTCCTTACCTTGTCTCGCGTGTGCTCCTGGAGGAGCTCGACTTTCGTAGTTTGGTAACTCTCGCGGCCAACGATCAGGGGCCAAGCACACCGGTACACTGGTCATACCCTCCCTGTCATCCCGTAGCAATACCACTCGCGGGCACCGTTGGGTCGCCCGACTTCTTACCTTTAAGGACACCAGTTGGTTCGAGTTCCTACCATTAAGTCAAACCAGGAGGTATCACCCTCGATGGCACACTTAAAGAGGTTTGACAGAGACATCAGCGGAATGAACTAAAGAGGTAAACCTCGTATCATCCCGGTGATGCTACGCTACTGAGCCGACGAGAGTGAAATACGAGTTTGTCCACTCGTAAGTCAAACTCGAAGCGACTCGGCAGAGTCTCGCCGTTGTAGGTTCCCTAGGGCGTCTGCATTGATCCGTACCTGTTGCAGTTGTAATATATCGTTCCCGCGATCACTTCCAGAGTGATCACGGCCCGCTATTCTAAACCTAACTAACAATGCGCAGGGTTTACTGCTGAATAATTCATAAGTAATAATAGGCAGCATAGGATTAAAGGAAGGTACATCAAGGGCTACAATGACAGGCTATGCAATTGAATAGGTAAGCAATGTAGCAGCAGCAGTAACAATGCCTAGTGCAAGAAATGTACGGAAATATAGGCGATATCTGGGGAAGAGAATGGCTCTGCTTGCCTGGAAGCTCGGTAGTAGGGGTACGGTCGTCGACGAAGTAGTCGTACTCGAGAACGGTGTCGTCGGCGGCATCAACAAGGTCTATCGGAGAATAAAGGGGGGGAAGAAACAATAAATACCCAACAATAATAGCAATACAAATGTATGACATGGCAGATACAAAGCAACGGGGCTCTAACGTAGTGTTAAGTATTTTTCGGCGAAGCGGGAATTTATCCGGGGTTGACTCATCGGTACCGGTTGATTACCGGACCAATGATCCGGATGGGGAAGGTACCATGCCGAAGGTGTCGTGGACATCCGACAAACGTATGGATGGTGTATCTGTGTTAGTTGATCCATTCTGAACAACTTTCGTGTTCAGAATAAATTCATCCGGAGAGTTTTACGGTAACGAGCAATTATCGGACAGACGACCCAGAGGGGGGAATGTCGATGTTCGTTGTGTTATAGGGGGGTGGTAGACATACGAATAGCGTATTATTATTCTACGTATTTTTCTGATAAAGTTTGATATATAAATTATTTTCATCGGAGTTACGGATTAAAAGATATTGATTTTCAAAGTTTATTCAATTTAAAAGAATTTCTGGAATTTCTTTTATTATTTTAAATGCAACATTATCCACAATCTTATCCACAACAGTGCACTGACAGGGTGGACCCACATGTCATAGACAGTGGCTAATTAAACCAATTTTATTTATTTTAAAAGAGCAGAGGGCCCACTTGTCATAGGTAGAGACATAAATTCATTTTATTTAATTAAACAAAATCAGTGGGGTCCACATGTCATAGTCACATGATTTATTAAGCAAGTTAATTAATCCAGTAAACTAAGTAATGGCATGGGGCCCACTGTCATACACACCTGGTGATTTTATTTCTTTTAACTATTTTAACAGGCAATTAGGGGGGTTGGGCCCCACTGGTCACAGGCTAGGGGGTTTCTGTTTATTTAAATGGGGGTTAGGGGTGTTTAACCTGTAATTTAAACATTAAAAGTTAATCTAATGGGGGTGGCCCCCAGCGGTTAGTGAGGGTGGGGGGTCATCCCGTGGTCTAACCCGTGCGGGCTCGTCGGCGGCGAGCTTCAGCCAGGGCGGCCTGGGGTGCAGGGGAAGCCAAGGGCACGGCAGGCCCGCGGTTTGCGTGCGAGCGCGCGTGGAGGGGCGCTGCCAGGGCGCGGCGAGCACGGCGCGGCTCAGCGGGCGCGTTCGTGGTGACCACGGCGAGCACGGGCCACGGCGACCCACGGTTACGGGTCGAGGGGAGACGGAGGGGGAAGCTCACGGTGGGGGAGGCGATGTGGGGCTGCGCGATGGTCCTCCTGGACGGTTCCGTGAGGCGTGGGGGTGGCCGGTGGCCACGCAGGCCACGACGACGCTTCGACGACCGCGGCGGCAGTGGAGAGCTGGCGGCTCGATTCGTCAGTTGTAGGGCGTCTGTCCCAAATTGCTGCTCGAAGAAGACGACGAAGACCACGGTGCTCCTCCTGGACGTTGTCGCACGACCGAAGGAGGGCGTTGGCCATGACCACAACGACGTGGCCACGGCTGCGACGCTGGAGCTCGGGAGAGGAGTAGGGGTGGCGCGAGGGGAAGGAGGGAAAGAGCAAGGTGAGGCTAGGGTTCGCGGGGGAGGGGCTCGGGGTCTTGGGGTCTTTATCTCCATGGGGGGGAGCAAGGGAGGGGCCGGTTCGGCATGGCCTGCCCTCTGCCATGGCCATGGCGCCACAGTGGGGAGCAGGTGGGGAGGGGATGGGAGTAGTTGGGGGTGGAAGGAGGCCGGGGTGGGCCGGCTGGGCCAGGGGGGCTAACGCCTATAGGCGTAGGTTAGGTTTATTTTTTTATCTTTTTGTTTCCTTTTTCTTTATTCTTTTATCTAATACTTTAATGGTCCAGCATTTTATTTTTATAAAATATGAAACTGGTGCCATAATTATCCTTGCACTGTAAACCACACCTACAAAAAGTATTGGCTCGAAATAAAAGCCAATGAATTTTATTTAATTACAACATGATTAAATGGGACTATTTTATTACTGTATTTAATTGTTTATATTATTTAAACAAGATAATAAATTCCCAACTCTATTTTATTAACACCTACTGGTTACTAGGTATTTAACAAAAATGGTTTGACAATTTTTAGTGTATTTAAAATTCCCACGTGTTTATTAAAATTACCATGGCAATTTTATAATTCCAAGCTATTGTTTTTATTTCTTAATATTACTAAATCACTTTAATAAAATATCCATTGCTATATAAATCATGGCCTACTGATTATTTGCTATTAAATAATGTAAGTGCTTGCATCACTTAGGGTTTACTTCTAATTTCTACATTGCTTTTATATTACTATTCTAGGGCAATTTAATCACTCACCATTATTGGTTTTATAATTATCACTCACTTGGGACTATGCTGATGACTACGGTTGATTTGGTTTAACCATGATCAAGTTGATTGACATGCATCCACAATTCTTGGGGCAAGATTTATAATGCACCTAATTTGAAAATTTTATCAGGGTTGGAATTTGGGAGAGCTATGGTCAGAGGTGATCATGGCTTGATTAACAGAAGTGATGATCATTACAAAGGGGATCACTGTATTGATTACTGCTACTAACACTGGGGGTGTTACAAATCTCCACCACTACAAAGAATTCTCGTCCCGAGAATTAAAAGTAGGGTAAGGGGTAAGGTTTTGGTTTCGTATTCTAACGAGCCTTCTTGGTATTGTTTCCCTTCTCGAAGAAGTTAATCGTTCGCGTTGATGTCTTTATTTCTCTGCATCAGTTCATCTGAACGGGTTGTCATCCTTCTTTCAGGGTCTTCATCGTACTTACGAATAGGCTAGGAGAAAATTTTAAGGGTGTTGGACCGGTACTAGGTTAATCAACTGAGGCTGTCCAAGGGTATGGGGTACAAAGTATCCCACGAGTTAAACTCAGGGAGATAAATCAAGAGAAAGCAAAAGAAGGCATGATAAGTTTTCAAGCGGATATGCAAGCATTCGACATTGATATTGGAGGATGGAAAGGGGACCAGAGCATCAGGCATAAGCACTGAGTCTGATATCGAGCTGAATATCACAAGGTAGAGGACTCGTGAGTTTCATACGAGGTCAAGCAAGAGGAAATAACCTTGAGAACATAAAGGTACAAGAGATTCAGGTATCAATCCTGTGGAACTGTGGGTTATGGGCCCACATTCAATAAGAAGGGTGGCGACAAACAATGCGATCAAGTTGCAAGGTAAGTCAGAGACCCGGTTGTTAGCTATGTGAACAACAACGTCGGTACCAAGGGAGAGGGACAAAGAGAACCATTTTCCTGCTCGTTAAGACGAGGCGGACCAATAGGCAAAGTTCTTGTCCATCGTTGGTTACCGAAATGTTATCAACAGTAGTAACAGGTTGTATGGACAAGGTTGTACACCGAAGTGTTTACATAAGCAAAGTATTATCACTGCTCAGATAAGTTATATTCCAGAAAGGTTAAACAGACCAATGGAAAGTAAAACGTGATGATACACAAGTATCAGGTGTATATCTTTCCCAAGGGAAAGCAGAGCAAGATATATAGGACCAAGTTTGTATTTGCAGGGAGTCAAAGGATGTTGTCGATGATAACACAAATCATCGAGGGGCAAGGATGGTATTTCTCACCAAGAATTCAATTAACACTTGGGAGAAGTCAAAATGTTGATTATGCGCACGACACATTATGCCGAGGTGTTTCAAGAGAATGCAATCGAATAGCGAGGACAACAAGCGAAAGGAATGGCGAAGCAAAAGTATTCAGTGTTTGCGGTTGACAACAACCCAGAACCCATGGGGTGGTTACGACAGGGAAAGGTATTGTTTCATCAAAATTCTTAAGATGTAGCGCAAAGGCATGATATCCTCGAGATACCAGGGGTAATTCTCGATGGTAGAATGGTGTATCACAGATGTGGAAGAATTTATACCAAGGGGGTTAATTATCTTTACGAGAAGCTTTCATGATAAGTTCTGCATAGTATCCATGGGCATGAACACAAAGGTTCAGGGTCGACTCCCACTTCTTCAATGCATAACCTTTCATTCACTTCTCGCCGTCGATGAATTTTTAGCGTTCAAAAATTGTATCTGGCATAACACCAGTAGAGTAAGACCCGTAGAAGTTTGGGTTCATACGGATTAGTGGAAGCATAGGGTTAACCCATCGAGGCATTTTAAACCCATGCAACAAACATCATAAGCGAGGGATACCAGTTCAAAAGCAGAAGGCTAACGACACCGAGTAGATGCTATCATTCGCCAGAGGCATCTGATATCAGGAAAATTTATGAATGACTTAGGGCATAAGGGGATGGTAGGTAGTAATCCACCAAAATGCTAGGTCGGGGTACAGAGAGTCTGGTGTGAGTATCGGTACTCAACCATAAAAAGAAATAATGCAAAGACATCGGAGACAGAAGCATCTGAATAGTTCAGCGCTGGAGTACAAGGTATTACGATGTCCAAAAGACGGATAATCAAGGAAGGCTTGACTCACCGAGATCTAGCTCATGTCCGGAATGACGTCTGAGCCAAAATAATGATTTCATAGGGTTAACTGATGACTGTGTGCATTAGCGCACAAGATGATTCAACAGATCGGAATGGCAATGCCAAGGGAGGGCATCGAAGATCACAAGACGAACAAGATTAATCATAGTGCAAGCAGGTAAGAAGAATCTCCAAAGCAGTAGGCTGCCGAGGATTGTCGGGATCGCACAGTATTTCAAAGTATTTTGGGAATCACATGAACCACTAAGGATGAACGGATCCTCGATAAATGTGAGGAGTTATCCGCAGGGTTAAAGGAAGCTGCAAGGCAGTAGGAACAAACGATTTTGAAACAACTGAGAATATTACGAGGCATCTTGTATTAACAAGAGTAATTTGGATCGAATGGCCAAGCGGTAGTTGTATGTAATTATCCACACTAACTTATCGGTGGTGGGGAATCGCAAAAACAGTGGGCATAAGGGTCTCGGGAATTTATTGGAGAGTATCTTCGACATCTTCTGGCGAAGTAAGCGACCATCTAAGATACAGGGCTCTCCGGAAAGGAAGGGGTACGAGAACCTAAAGTTAGTGTTAGCAAAAATCATTAACCCGAAAGAGGAGAGAGGTTAGAGTCCCAGAGTAAAGGTGCGGAGAAAAAGGATCCTAATACCACCCAGTTGGAGACATGGGCCGATAAGCCACACGACGCTGTTAGTTAAGTAGTTTTGCAAAGACTAGACTCGACTTTGACCAAGGAGTTGGAAGGGGGTGCCCTACAGGCAGTCGGCTCTGATACCAACTTGTGACGCCCCCAAAATCAAGTCGTGTACAGTAATCATACACGCAAGGTACATGATCGAGATCAGGGACTCATGATGAGATATCACAACACAACTCTGCAAATAAAATAATACAAGCTGTTTAATACAAGCCAGGGGCCACGAGGGCTCGAATACAACAGCTCGAGAGCACAAAGTTAGGGGAAGAAATAGTATCTGAGTACAGACACAAGGTACAAGGTTTCCTTAAGAAGGCTAGCACAAATATCAACAACATTCGAAAAGGCGAGGCCTCCTGCCTGGGAACCTCCAAACTACTCCTGGTCAAAGGGGAACTCGACGTCGCAGAAGGCATCGGGGATCTTCATGTTGCGGTGGTCGGCATCAAGGATGTCCTGCTCCTGGACCCCAAGGCTCCAACGTCGACTGCAGCGGCCGATCAGGCAAAACAGTAAAAGGGAAAAATAAAGCAGGTGAGTATCTAGCATACCCGCGAGTCTTATGTCCGCTACTAAGCATTTATGCATGGTATCAAATGGAAAGGGGAGGCTATATATAGTGGACTGCAAGATAGAAATCAGAATAAGGGTAAGAAGCTAGGCCTATCGAAGACTAGCATCTTCCGACGAGTCTTGCAGCATGAGGAGGGAATAGCCAACAGTTAATATAAAGCATAAAGTAACAATGCAGCAGAAGTTGCTGCAGCATTGTATAATAGTAAGTTGTAATAATTAACAATGCCTCCGAGATCCCCTCCTCGACATCCTAGCGAGGAAGAAAACCCGGAACCATACAGTTTAATAATAAGAGTTTGTAGTGGTAAGATCCAGCTTCAGCATAAAGCGTCCTGTTATCGTGGACACGGCTATTCGAATAGATTAATCTTTCCTGCAGGGGTGCACTTGTGTTACACTACACGCACGGATCTCCAGGGTGGCGGGCACCTTGTTAGGGAACGCTGATACATCCAAAACGTACCTATAATTTTTGCTTGCTCCATGCATGTTTTGTGTGATATTGCTATGATCTAGATACACTTTCATACACTTTTGATCATATTTGGACTAACCTATTAACTCAGTGCACTCCAGTGCCAGTTCCTGTTTTCTGCTGTTTTTCTATTTCAGTTTTCCCCCATATAAAAAGTGCCTGAAAAATTCCGGGAAAAATACAGAAAAAATCAGCGTACAGGAAGCTTCGAGAAAAGCCCGGGAGGGGCCAGAGGGGAGCCAGGGGGGCCCAGGCGGCCACCCGGCGCGGCCCCACCCCTGGCCGCACCAGGGGGGCGCCTGGGGCCCCTGGTCCACCTCTAGGTGCCCCCCTTCGCCTATTTATTCTCCGTCACGGGGAAACTCCAGACGAAGAACCCTATTCCGCAAACTCGCCTCTGTTCCGCCGCCGCCGCGCTTCCGAAGATCGGGAGCACCAGAAGACCTCTTCCCGGCACCCTGCCGGAGGGAGGATTGACCTCCGGGAGTCTCCTCTCCACCATGGATGCTCCCCGGATGTCTCGTGAGTAGTTTTCCTTGGACCATGGGTCCGTGATCAGTATCTATGTGATGTTCTCCTCCCCTCTTTGATCTTCATTGTTTAGACCTCGTGAGCTGCCCTACATGAACGAGGCACCTTTGTAATATTTTTGCTGTTGCTATGCTGAGTTTGGAGGGATCTGATGGATTATGAGATTATGTTCAGATTGTGATAGAGTAATATATTTGGTTTTTATCTCTTATATTTTTGTTCCTAAGTAATTCTTGCATGTTCTCCGTTGCTGTTTATTGCTTTGGCCAAGTAGTAGGTAGTGACTCCAAGAAGGAACGTTGTGCTAGATTGTGGGTTCATGCCCCCCGATGACACGCTTGAGTGACAGAAACATGAGTCTAGGGGATATGCTATTGCCACAAGGGGGAAAACAACGGTGCTTGTAACCGCGGTTACAAGGATTGTTTACTTTACGCAGAGTTCTTTTAATGCAGTTGTCTGTTGCTTTGGGTTTACACTTTGGGTGGGGCTCGCAACTTAATACCAGCGAGATGTTCTGGACAGATATCTAAAGGTGGATGATTAGTAGTAGATGCAGATGGATTTCGGTCTACTTATCTTGGCGTACTGCCCGTGCTTTTGAGCCTCTTCCTTTCTTTTGTAGCATAGTTAGCATTGCGGTGCGTTCTTAATCCTGTCAATTGCCCTTCTGTAATTTGTTTACCTCGCATAGCAGTTTTATCGTCTTTTGGGAGAGAGACATCACTAGTGAACATCACGTATCCCGGTCCATATCCTCATTACTGTTTCCAAGCTTTATTTACTTTACTGCTTTTACTTGCTATCATTATCCCTTGCGTTTTATTATTTGTAAACAACAAGACCGGAGAGATTGACAACCTCTCTGAACTTCGTTGGGAACAAAGCTATCTGTGTCTGTGTCCAGGTCCGCGTCAGTTGCGCCGCTGACACCTACTTATCATCTCTGGAGTCCTACTTGAGACAAACCTTGGTATCTTCACCGAGGGAAAACTGCTACTGCACTACATCTCGACCTTCCACTTGGGGTAACCAACAAAGGGCGAGAAGCCGTCTAGCAAAAGTATTTCTGGCGCCATTGCCAGGGACTCCAAGTGCTAAGGTAGGGGAGTTTCACACTGCCCTTTACCTTTGTTTTTTAGTCTTGTTAGTTTATCTTTCAGTTTTTATCTTTGTGTCTTTTATCAAAAATTTACAAAAAAAAATCTCCCACACTTGCTGCTACTATGGGTTCCACTGAAAACACCAAGTTGTGTGACTTCACTAGTCACAACAACCAAGACTTTATCTGCACTCCCATTGCCACACCTGCCACTTTAGCTACCTCTTATGAAATTAAACCTGCTTTGCTAAACCTTGTTATGAGAGATCAATTCTCTAGTGCTGGAGATGAAGCTGCTTTACACTTGAATAATTTTGTTGAATTATGTGATATGCAAAAGTATAAAGAAGTAGAAGGTGATGTTGTTAAACTCAAGCTCTTTCCTTTGTCTTTAAGGGGAGATGCTAAAATTTGGTTTCAATCTTTGCCTAGAAATAGCATAGATTCTTGGGATAAGTGCAAAGATGATTTTATAGGGAAGTACTACCCTCCTGCTAAGATTATCCAATTGAGGAGTAATATTATGAATTTTAAGCAATTGGATAATGAACACGTTGCCCAAGCTTGGGAACGAATGAAACCTCTTGTTAAGAAATGCCCTACACATGGTTTGACTACTTGGATGGTTATCCAGACTTTTTATGCAGGCTTGAACTTTACCTCGCGGAACCTGTTAGATTCGGCCGCGGGAGGAATCTTTATGTCAACTACACTTGGTGCTGCCACGAAGCTTCTCGATGAAATGATGACCAATTATTCCCAATGGCACACCGAACGCGCTCCAACAGGTAGGAAGGTAAATTCTGTCGAGGAAATTACCTCCCAAAATAAAAAAGTTGACTTAATTATGTCTCTACTTACCAAGCAACCCTCTATTGATCCTCATGATGTTCCTTTAAATTCTTTGGTTGCTCAAGAACAAGTAGATATGAACTTT
Organism: Bromus sterilis; assembly: GCA_950022295.1. Classification (NCBI taxonomy): domain Eukaryota; kingdom Viridiplantae; phylum Streptophyta; class Magnoliopsida; order Poales; family Poaceae; genus Bromus; species Bromus sterilis. The sequence goes on from OX465596.1 coordinate 181,207,484, forward strand.
ATTGCTAGAAACAACTTCAAAAACAATGCTTATAGGGGAAATTTTGCTAGCAATCCTAGACCGTTTCCATCCAACTATGGGAAAGTCAACACTTACCGCAACAACTCCTATAATCCTGCTTATACGAAAAGAGACCTACCTAGCTTTGATAAATTGGTAGAAATAGAGAAAGCTACCAAGAACTATATGCACACCCAGTTTGAACAAAACAAAGCCTTCTCTAAGAAAATAGGTGAGCATACTGCCATTCTGAAAAACATTAGTGAACAGCTTGATAGCCTGAACAGTGAGATTTCTAATCTCCAGGCTAGACTTACCGCCACCGAAACCCATGTTTCGAATATGTCCCACACCCAATCTACTTTGATAAATCAAATGGCAGCCAAACCAGAAGTTATCCCTATGGAAGAGGATAGAATTAAGAGCCTTCCTACACACCACATAGTTGCCACTATCCAAATTGTTGAGGACACCCAAACTATTAGCACCCAATGCACTCCTAGTCCCGTTGGACCTATTAATGGTGATGCTAATACCTCAACTGTAGAAAAATAAACTCCTATGAACATAGAGGGTTTCAAACAAGTGAGCCTAGATGAAACTACTACCACCTTTGATAGTAGTGATATTGATTTTGATAGTTGTACCCTCTCAGAAGTTATCAGTTTGCTACACAAAATGTCTAGAAACCCCCACACTAGCACGCTTAATCTTGCCTTCACGGAGCATATCACAAATGCTCTCATCAAAGCTAGGGAGGAGAAGCTTAGAGTAGAAGCCTCCATACCTAGGAAGCTAGATGATGGTTGGGACCCTATGATCAAAATTAAATTAAATAACTTCTCTTGCTATGCTTTATGTGATGTTGGAGCTAGTACCTCCGTTATGCCCAAAAGAATATTTGATATGTTTGAATTGAAGCCCTTTGAGCCTTGTTCTTTTGGTGTTCGTATTGTTGATTCTTCCATAAAGAAACCTTTGGGGAAGATCGACGATGTTCTTATCATTGTCAATGACAACTATGTTCCCATTGATTTTATTGTTATGGATATAGAGTGTGAACCTTTGTGTCCAATTATTTTGGGACGTCCTTTTCTTCGCACCGTTGGTGCGGTTATTGACATGAAAGAGGGGAATATAAAATTCCAATTCCCATTCAAAAAGGGAATGGAACACTTCCCTAGAAATAAAATCAAGTTACCTTTTGAGTCCGTTACACGGGCTAGTTATTCTCTTTCTCTTGATAAAACTTGATTCTTCTTTTGCATTAGGCCTAGCTAATGGCTTTAAAGAAGCGCTTTCGGGAGGCAGCCCGCAAAGAATTTAGGTGTTTTGTTTTTGATTTTGTTGTGTCTTGATGATTGTTACTTCTGTATCAACATCATTGTATCTTTACTTTTCAACTTTGTGCCAAGTTATAGCCTCTTACGGCAAGGGAAGTAAAAGTTGTGACATGCTGTCCAGAAAACAGATTCTGTCCTCGTAACCAGAAAAATTCCAGAAAACTCCCAGTTCATCTTTTTGAGCTGAAATTTTTACACAGTATTCTCTATACAATTACGAAACTTCCGTATGTTCTGAGTTTTTTTATTTGAGTTGCAGAAGTGCCCCTAAAAAATTCTTTACTATCTGATGTTCTGTTTTTCACAGATTCTGCCACGTTTTGTCTCTCCTAACTTTTGCAAACCTTAAGCTTGCTTTTTCTTTGCAAAAACTTTTTGGCACTCTTGAGAAACAGTAGCTCTTCAAGAATATCTTTATATCCAGTGGGAAAAATTATTTATTAAGGGTACTAACCTCTCTAATCAGCTTATGATGAGTTATGTATGAAGGGAGTTTTCAAGTGTGCGATAGAAGATGATGAAAGAAGATCCAGGAGTGTCAAGCGCTCAAGCTTGGGGATGCCCCCGTGCATCCCCAATAAATATTCAAGGAGACTCAAGCGTCTAAGCTTGGGGATGCCCCCGTGCATCCCCTTCTCCATCAACAATCATCAGTTCGTCCTTCGTCTCACTATATTTTTATCACTTCATGCGTTATGTGCTATGCTTGGAGCGTCTCGCTCTTAGGTTTTGTTTTTAGTTTTCTTTAGATTTTCTTGCTGTTCATAACAAGTTAGATCTCGTCTTACTTTGTGTGGGATAGAAACACGCTCCACTTTCAAAAATTTAGAACACATCATAGGATTCTTCATGCCTATCTTTTTGCTGTTGTGTGTTCTTTATCTTTTCATAGCTACTGTCATGTTTAGTTTTAGTCTTAGTTTGTCTTTAACAAGAGCCTTGGCATTTGTTTAGTTTGTTGCTGGAACTCTTTTTAGTTTTCATGTTTATCTTGTTAAAGAGAGTTGGTTGTTACACTGAGTTGTGTCTTGTTTTGAGAAGTAGGTAATTGAGGTTGCTATTTAATTCTAGTAGTAGCTTGCAATAGTTTTGAGGTATTGATGTGAGTAATGTTTGAACTTTTGGTGTCAAGAGCTCTTGCCTATTAGTGATAGGTGTCGTATTTTGGGCAATCCGTGTGTATTTTCAAAACCTACAAAACTAGTTGAGAACTCTAGCTACTAGATGAATCACTACTCTTCTGAGGAGTCGAATATCAGAGAACACTCACGTACCATGAGTCGAGGATGCGCAAGGATAACCAAAACCCCATACACTCCTCCTCGGGGTACTTGTCTCTTTTTGAACCTCCTTATTAGATTGAGAGTTACCGATAATAAGTGCATGAGTTCTTCGGACTAATGTAAGTATTGAAAGTTGACACTTCCACCTTCCCATATTTTGCTAGCCTCTCCCGTGCCGTGCATTGCCTTCTTCTCACTCCGAGAGTTGGTGTCCACCTTCGCCGGTACTTCCAAACCCTTGGCATGATACGCTCTGCCATCATAAGCCTCCTTATATCTTTCCTCAAAACAGCCACCATACCTACCTATCAAGGCATTTCCATAGCCTTTCCGAGTTACATTGCCATGCAACTTCCACCTCTTCATGACTTGATCTTCATGTCATTCATGTTCTTGCTACACTGGCAGCGACATACATTGCATACTTCATGATAGTTACATCTTCTTTATGTTTTGAGTACCTTGTAAAGTGTGAAAGATCTCCTTTACCTTCTTGTAAAATAGAGTGCTGCCCTTAAGTGAGGAAAAGATCCCAAAGTGGACACATTAAAAGATCCCAAAGAGGACAAATGAGAGTTAAATAGAAAGAGCCATTGAGGCCACAAAAAAACAAAAAAATAGAAAAAAAGAAATAAAGAAATAAAAAGAGAGAAAGGGGCAACACTACTATCCTTGTACTCCATAGATATGATCTTTATGCTTATATCTATGTGGGGACCTTCACACTATAGAACTTGGCTTGCATATTCCAAGGATGAGCCTCCTCAAACGAGCTCTAGGTCTTCATGAGCGAGCAAGTTAGATGCACCCCCACTAGTTTCATTGGAGAGCTTCCTAGCTCATATGTGCATCCGTTGTATGGCAATCCCTACTCCTCACATCATATCTATCATTTGGCATCTCTTGCCTATGATTGTCCTCATTAATGTGAGCCTTTCTCATCCTTTTTGTCTTCCTCCTCCGCATTTCTCTCTTTGCAATCCTAAGTGTCAACTCTCGTACTTACGCTCATCCATTGCATGAGTGCTCAAAATATCGAAAAGGAGTGGATCAAATTGACTTGTACCTGGCTAGTGGTCTGGGGGTGAGTCAAGATAAGATTCCAAAGAAGACCAAGTGTGAAGTTTAGTAGATTGAGTGCTCAACACAAAATTACTTTTTCTCGTATTCCCTATCCCCCTTCTTGCACGCAAACACCATTTGGAGACATTCGAGTCACGGACAGCGAGAGCTCTTGCACCTTTTGTTCTTTTGTTACTTGTTTCAATGCTAATATAGACTCTTGCATGTTATGACTTGAATTGAATCTCTAACTTTGACTGCTTTACTTTTCAAAGTTCTTATATGGTTGCTAGCATGTCACCACAGAAATTATGTTGTTATCATTTACCTACTCGAGGAAGAGCAGGAATTAAGCTTGGGGATGTTGATACGTCCAAAACGTATCTATAATTTATGCTTGCTCCATGCATGTTTTGTGTGATATTGCTATGATCTAGATACACTTTCATACACTTTTGATCATATTTGGACTAACCTATTAACTCAGTGCACCCCAGTGCCAGTTCCTGTTTTCTGCTGTTTTTCTATTTCAGTTTTCCCCCATATAAAAAGTGCCAGAAAAATTCCGGGAAAAATACAGAAAAAATCAGCGTATAGGAAGCTTCGAGAAAAGCCCGGGAGGGGCCAGAGGGGAGCCAGGGGGGCCCAGGCGGCCACCCGGCGCGGCCCCACCCCTGGCCGCGCCAGGGGGGCGCCTGGGGGCCCTGTACCACCTCTGGCTGCCCCCCTTCGCCTATTTATTCTCCGTCACGGGGAAACTCCAGAAGAAGAACCCTATTCTGCAAACTCGCCTCTGTTCCGCCGCCGCCGCGCTTCCGAAGATCGGGAGCACCAGAAGACCTCTTCCCGGCACCCTGTCGGAGGGAGGATTGACCTCCGGGAGTCTCCTCTCCACCATGGATGCTCCCCGGATGTCTCGTGAGTAGTTTTCCTTGGACCATGGGTCCGTGATCAGTAGCTATGTGATGTTCTCCTCCCCTCTTTGATCTTCATTGTTTAGACCTCATGAGCTGCCCTACATGATCGAGGCACCTTTGTAATATTTCTGATGTTGCTATGCTGAGTTTGGAGGGATCTGATGGATTATGAGATTATGTTCAGATTGGGATAGAGTAATATATTTGGTTTTTATCTCTTATATTTTTGTTCCTAAGTAATTCTTTCATGTTCTCTGTTGCTGTTTATTGCTTAGGCCAAGTAGTAGGTAGTGACTCCAAGAGGGAACGTTGTGCTAGATTGTGGGCTCATGCCCCCTGATGACACGCTTGAGTGACAGAAACATGAGTCTAGGGGATGTGTTGTTGCCACAAGGGGGAAAACAATGGTGCTTGTAACCTCGGTTACAAGGATTGTTTACTTTACGCAGAGTTCTTTTAATGCATTTGTCTGTTGCTTTGGGTTTACACTTTGGGTGGGGCTCGCAACTTAATACCAGCGAGATGTTCTGGATAGATATCTCAAGGTGGATGATTAGTAGTAGATGCAGATGGATTTCGGTCTACTTATCTTGGCGTACTTCCCGTGCTTTTGAGCCTCTTCCTTTCTTTTGTAGCATAGTTAGCATTGCGGTGCGTTCTTAATCCTGTCAATTGCCCTTCTGTAATTTTTTTACCTCGCATAGTAGTTTTATCGTCTTTTCGGAGAGAGACATCACTAGTGAACATCACGTATCCCGGTCCATATCCTCATTATTGTTTCAAAGATTTATTTACTTTACTGCTTTACTTGCTATCATTATCCCTTGTGTTTTATCCTTTGTAAACAACAAGACCGGAGAGATTGACAACCTCTCTGAACTTCGTTGGGAACAAAGCTACCTGTGTCTGTGTGCAGGTCCGCTCAGTTGCGCCGCTGACACCTACTTATCATCTCTGGAGTCCTACTGGAGACAAACCTTGGTATCTTCACCGAGGGAAAACTGTTGCTGCACTACATCTCAACCTTCCACTTGGGGTAACCAACGAAGGGAGAGAAGCCATCTAGAAAACGCCCCACCGAGGCTATCCGGCACTTCGTAGCCCATCTTTCAAACTCAACAGAGAGGTCATCCGTCGGACTATATCCTATGTACGCGAGGCTTTGGACCCTAACCCGGACGTACGCCTGCACGGTGCGAGGCTGGCCGGTGAAGTTAAAGAAAATCCAAATAAGACACCACCTTGCGATAAAATAAGACAACACCACTCCCCGGTGCAGGCCGCGGTACTGGTGACGTCTGAAGAGTCCTCGAACGACACTATGAAGCAGAGGAGCCCATAACTCGTAATTCCCACGGGTAGATAGTGCATACATGGCATATAGCCAACTCAAGACATCCACTGAACCATTAGTCATTTTATTAACTTGCGGGACAACCGTTATCGTTGCCTTGACTTAACTGGCCCGCGGACAACGACAACAGTCAGGACCACCAGTACATCGGTGTCTGCCCTGTCGTCCCACCAAGTCACTGCGGTTACCAACAAGGTGAACCGTCTCCTTACCTTGTCTCGCGTGTGCTCCTAGAGGAGCTCGACTTTCGTAGTTTGGTAACTCTCGCGGCCAACGATCAGGGGCCAAGCACACCGGTACACTGGTCGTACCCTCCCTGTCGTCCCGTTGCAATACCACTCGCAGGCATCATTGGGTCGCCCGACTTCTTACCTTTAAGGACACCAGTTGGTTCGAGTTCCTACCATTAAGTGAAATCAGGAGGTATCACCCTCGATGGCACACTTAAAGAGGTTTGACAATGTCGGGACCCGGGGTTAGCGTATGCAAGCCTCGCTACAACACAATCATATGGAGAGCCGAGAACCGTACCCAATTGTCTAAGCAGACAAGGCCAAGCACAGAACGTTCTCGGAAAGCATCGAACGTGAGGGGCATCCCATCCAGGCCGGATGATCAACTGAAATGGGTCCTCATCGTCCGCACACAAGTCTAAATGATATGGGTGGTGAACTCCCATACTCATAGACAAGTCGCCTCAACCATACTATCGATTGTATTATAACCCTTACATAGACTTACTCCAGCCCGATCACTTAGTCGGGGTCTAGGGCGGGCTCGATCATACATCAAAGTGTGCACGTGACGGAGTCACGAACAATCGCATCGCGATGCCCCAAGCTGCGCACATCTAAGGGCCACTTGGTGTATAAAAGACCGCCAGCCAGATCACAACTAAGGTCTCGAAAACCCATACTAAGACATGCATGTTATAAACATACACGCAGCACACATGCCTTGTATGAACAGAAGGTATCATTGCAATTCCCTACAAAGTATATACTTTATTGATAACTCTTACAGAGTGCACACAGAGATCAAAAGCATGTGATCCAACATTACAACAGACAAGCGGAAGCAAAGTAGGTCTGAGTACAGACAAGTTTAACAAATGGCTTAGAGAAGCCTTATCTAAAAACAAGCCCTCCACGAGGGAACCAGTCGTCTGACTGGGACTACACTAGCTTGGTCTTGGTCTGAGTCTTCATTCTTCGAGCTTCGGGGAGAAGCCACCATCGGGGTCGGTGGGTTCATCTAAAACATAGATTAAGCAAACGTGAGTACAAAATCGTACTCGTCAAGACTTACATAGGAACTATACTACTCATGCACATGTATCAAGGTAAGGGAGGTGGGGTTTCACTTGCAGAAGTCCCATCTTTGACTTGGCTAGTCCTGAACTACGAGTACCAGACTTGCGGTAAGAAGCGTACACGAGTCCACTACTTTCTCCAACCAATTACACCACTATGGTGCCTTCCTCGACTTCCCCACGAGAAACCACGCCATAGCACTCACACTTATTTGGGTGTGTTTTAGGAGTATCCGGTTCAAGTTGTCTAATAATCGAGCACAGCTCTCCAAGTAGTCCCTTACCGCGGACGCGGCTATTAGAATAGTTTATTAACCCTGTAGGGATGTACTGCTACACACATGAAACTATCAGTTACCGCCTTTGTACTCGACACCGTTCAAGAGGTGCCGGCGAGGATAATTCCCACAACTTTTACCTCACAGCCAACTCAAATTCAATGGAGACGCCTATCTGGGCTGGAATCCACATCGTGAACCCGGCCGGTTTACATATGTGGTCCCAGAAGATGTGTGCAGGGTCCCAAGCCGGTCTGAATAGCCGTTCTTCCACTTCGCAGACAGTGCCACAGACCTACCAGAACTCCGAACTAATGCGACTCATTGAACTGAGAAGGGGTGAGTTAGTAGGTTGAGCGGGGGTCCATGTGCCCAACATGTGGTAGTACTCTTCGTCTTGGATCACCACACAAGAACTCAGGCTTAGGGCGGTGTTCAACGAGACAACCCACTGTGTACTCCTACACAGCCTCTCATCGTTTACCTTGTATTAGGGTAGATTCACCAACACAGCTTTACTTTCATCAACACCATGTTCACTATCATCCCGACTCACATCAAAACATCCTCATTGTAAACTCTAAGCATGCAATAAGCAGTAACAGTTGCAGGGGCCACATGATATAAGACAACTCCTATGTCGGCTAGGATTGTGGTTTGCTTACTACTGTGACAAGATGATAGGTCATGCATCGGATATGGGTTCAACTATGCGGTAGAATCAATACAAGGTGATCTCCTAAACATGCATAAGCGAGACTGAGAGGGAATTGGGATTTTATAGACATGATCAAATGGGGTTTTCTTGCCTTGCTGACGAGGTTTCGATAACGGTGTCTTCAACAAGGGGGTGGCCTCCGATTCTGGTAGCACGTCTATCAGCAACATGACAATCATAGGATCAACATAATGTACAATGCAGAATGACATGAATAAGATTGTAATGGTGATGTTCATGGTACTGATGTGTTGAGCATTCTATTTAAAAGGAGTATATTGCATTTGAAATGCAAATTCAAACTCCATTTGATTTATCGATGAATTTCAAATGCATTTGAATGCATGAAAGTTCATTTGAAAAGGTTGATCATGAAGTGATGTGGTATAGTTGAGATAATGTTTCTGATATGTGGATGAATCCATTTGAATTAAGGGTGTTCCAAAGTCATTTGCAAATTCACTCCAAATTTGAATTTGAAAAGGATCCATATGCATGTTTGCTACTGTTCACCCATTTTAAAATGGTCAAACATGAAAACAAATTGCATATTCATAATCCTTGTATTTTTCTGATAATTTTAGACATATTATTTGTCCAATTTGGAGTTAAAATGAATTAATTATGAATTTCCAAAGATTTGGCTATTTTCTGGATTTTCTGTAATTGATTTAATCAATTTAATTATTTATGGCGTCATGCTGACGCAGGGCTGACGTGTGGGGGGGCTGACGTGTGGGTCCGGCTTGTCAGTGTCACATGGTTCTAATCCCCTCTATTTAAAATAACAGAGGGGTTAGGGGGGTTGGGGGGCCCACCTGTCATTGACCTGGGGTCAATTAACAGGGGGGCTTAGCCCCCTAATGACAGCCACGTCGGCTCCTCGCCGGCGGCGACCTCTGCACACGGCGGAGGCGCGCCGGGATGGCCCAAACGGCCATGGGGGAAGCCACAAAGGGCACCAGTGCGTGCCCTGTGCTCGTGCGCATCACGCAGGGCACACGGGGGTCACTGGGAGGCTCCATGGCGACGACGTCTTCAACGGTGGCGGCGGCCGGAGCCACTGGATCGACGAGCTCGTCGTCCAGGGCACGAGGAGAGCAACGGGGAGGGGGAAAACGATCGCACGATCACCCTGAACGCGTTGACGAGCTCGACGGGGCCGGAGGGAGCGAGACGGTGACGAAATCGGCGGCGGAAGCTTGCGGTTCCGGCGAGGAGAAGACGAAGGGGATGGCGTGCTCCGGGCTCCTGGGGCCGATTCCTCTGGCACGGGGAAGAAGACGACGTCGAGGAGTGCGTTGGACACGTCTGCTGGGTTCAAGGATCTCTCTGGCCGCGCATGCTCGCGGTGGCGCGCTCCGGTGCGCTCGGGTGGCGACGAAAATGGCGAGGGAGAGACGGGGAGAAGATCTGGAGGAGGGGGGAAAGGCGGACGACGTCTCCAGCATCGTCGTGGCACGTCTAGGAGGCTCGAGGGGGCACCTGGAGGCCAGGGCATCGCGGTGGCGGTCGCCGGCCGGGGCATGCTCGACAGCGAGCTGCTTCGGCCTGCGGGGAGGAAGACGACACGGGGTTAGTGGGCTTGGGCCGGGTGCGTCTAGTTGGGCCCGAGGCCAGTGAGGTTTGTGTTGCTTTCTTTTATTCCTTTTTTCTGCTTTTCTTTTCTGCAATTTTGTTTAGCTTAGCAAATAAATAGCTAGGCATTTTTAAAAATGCTGAAACTTTTTGTCTGGCCTTTTGAATTAATTCATCTGGGGGGTGTTCTCTCCCATTTCAATTTCTTTTGAAAAAAATTATCATGATGCAAAGGCCTAAGCTTACCCTAGCACATACCTAACTTGGGGTTGTGACAACTCGCCCCCACTCAAAAGAATCTCGTCCCGAGATTCAGAAGTCTGCGGGAGGAAGGAGGGGTACTCGGCACTGAGACGGTCTTCTCTTTCCCACATGGCTTCTTTCTCGGAGTGGTGTGACCACTGAACTTTCAGAAACTTGATCTTCTTTCGGCGAGTGACACGCTCTGCCGAATCAAGAACACGAACAGGGTATTCTCGATAAGAAAGGTCATCTTGTAGATCAAGCGTTTCATGGTCGACTTCGCGGATGGGGTCCTTGAAGCAACGCCTGAGTTGTGACACATGGAATACATCATGTACTCGGGAAAGGTGCGGGGGTAGTTCAAGTTGGTAGGCAACTTCTCCACGTTTAGCAAGAATGCGGAAAGGTCCGATGTAACGTGGGGCCAACTTTCCTTTGATACCGAATCTTTGGGTTCCCTTCAGAGGAGTAACCCGAAGGTAAGCCTTCTCATCAAGATTGTAGCTCTCTTGCCTATGATGACGATCATAGTAGCTTTTTTGACGAGACTGGGCGGCTTTCAATTGATCACGAACAATGCGAACTTGCTCTTCTGCTTCCATGATCATATCCGGTCCAAAGAATTGTCTTTCACCGGTTTCTGACCCGTTTAGGGGTGTTCGACATCGTCGTCCATATAGGAGTTCAAAAGGAGCCATGATCAGTCTAGATTGAAAACTATTGTTATAAGCAAATTCGGCGAATGGCAGAGACTTCTCCCAATTCTTTCCGAATGAGATAACACAAGCTCTGAGCATGTCTTCAAGAATTTGGTTAACCCTTTCGACTTGACCGCTAGACTGAGGATGGAAAGCCATACTAAAGGAGAGATGAGTTCCCATAGCATGTTGGAAGCTTCCCCAAAATCTAGAGGTGAAAAGGCTACCACGATCAGAATTGATTTTCAAAAGAACACCGTGAAGGGATACAATTCTAGAGACGTACAAGTCCGCCAACTGGCTAGCAGTTATAGACTCGCGAACTGGAAGGAAGTGAGCAACTTTGGAAAGCCTATCTATGACAACGAAGATGGCATCGTTTCCTTTCTGGGTTGTTGGAAAGCCGGTGATGAAGTCCATACCGACTTTGTCCCATTTCCACTCTGGAATAGGCAAAGGTTGAAGAGTGCCAGCAGGTCTTTGATGTTCGTCCTTAATGCGACGACAAACATCACATTCGGCAATGAACTTAGCAATTTCTCTCTTCATCCTAGTCCACCAAAATCTCTAGCGTAGGTCTCGGTACATCTTTGTGCTACCAGGATGAATTGAGAGGGGAGTGACATCAGCTTCTTTGAGGATTAGCCTCCTAAGATTGTGTTTTCGTGGTACAATCAATCGAGTGCCAAAGAAAACAACACCTTGATCATTTATGGAGAAACATTTAGCAACTCCGCTAGCAATGTTCTTCTTGATCTCTCGAATACCACTATCACATTTCTGAGCGGCTATGATTTTATCCTCAAGGGTTGGTTTCGCCACCAAGGTAGAAAGATAGCCATGAGGAACAATCTCGAGATTGAGTTTTTGAAATTCCTCATGAAGAAGTGGTTGATACTGTTGTAACATGAGGTTGTTACAATACGACTTACGACTTAGTGCATCAGCCATGACATTGGCTTTGCCTGGGGTGTAAGAAATTCCTAAGTCATAATCTTTTATCAACTCAATCCAGCGTCTTTGCCTGAGGTTAAGATCTGGCTGGGTGAATATGTATTTGAGGCTTTGGTGGTCGGAATAGATCTCACAACGATTACCAAGGAGGTAATGTCGCCAAGTTGTTAAGGCATGAACTACGGCAGCGAGTTCAAGATCGTGGGTAGGATAGTTCTCTTCATGTGGCCGCAACTGGCGTGAAGCATAAGCTACCACATGTCTATCTTGCATAAGTATGCATCCTAACCCTTGCCGTGAGGCGTCACAAAAGATCTCGAAATCCTTTTTGGTGTCTGGAGGTGCAAGTACGGGTGCAGAAGTCAATCTTATTTTTAGCTCTTGAAAGCTTTCCTCGCACTTTGGAGTCCATAGGAATTTCTTATCTTTCTTGAGGAGTTCAGTTAGAGGCTTTGCAACTTTAGAAAAGTTCTCGACGAAGCGACGGCAATAGCTGGCTAGGCCAAGAAAACTCCTAACTTGCTTAACCGATTCAGGTGGAGTCCAATCAAGGACGGCCTGAACTCTCTCGGGATTCACAGCAATGCCTTTTGCAGAAATCACGTGGCCTAAGTAGGTCACTTCTGGTAGTCAAAATTCACACTTGGAGAATTTAGCATACATGCGATGCTCTCTAAGTTTCATCAATACCAGTCTTAGGTGTTCGGCATGTTCTTCTTCGTTCTTCGAGTAGATGAGAATGTCATCGAGATAAACCACAACAAATTTATCTAAGTACTCCATGAAGATCGAATTCATCATGCGTGAGAAAGTGGCGGGGGCATTGGTTAAACCAAAGGACATGACGGTGTACTCGTAAAGACCATAACGAGTTGTAAAAGCCGTTTTGGGAATGTCCTAGTTTCGGATTTTGATTTGATGATACCCGAATCTCAAATCCATCTTGGAGAAGACAGAGGATCCTACAAGTTGATCATAAAGATCATTGATCCTGGGCAGTGGGTACTTGTTCTTTATCGTCCCTAAATTTAGCGGGCGATAGTCTACGCACATCCTTTCTGTTCCATCTTTCTTCGTTACGAACAGAACGGGGCAACCCCATGGCGATGAGCTAGGGCGGATGAAGCCTTTTTCCAACAAAGCTTCCAGTTGGGTTTTAAGCTCAGCTAACTCACGTGGAGCCATTTTGTATGGGTGTCTGGAAATTGGTGCGGTTCCTGGGGCAAGATCTACAATGAATTCTACACATTTGTCGGGTGGCATTCCCGGCAGTTCTTCAGGAAAGACATCCGGGAAGTCACGAACCACCGGAACATCTTCAAGGTCGGGAAGGGGAAGCAAATTCAAAGAATGCACCTGGGTTCTTGTTCTTTGTGAGGAGTAAGCTATTGTCTGGCCTGAAGGATGTGTAAGTCTAACTGACTTGGCTTTACAATCAAGAAAAGCATGTTTTCTTGATAACCAATCCATACCAAGGATGAAATCAATGTCTGAGGACTTGAGGGCTATGAGTGAAGCAAGGAATACTAAACCCTCAATTGCAATTTGATTACCATGGCTTACTCTATTAGTTTGCCACTTGGAACCAGGAGTTTGAATGATCATATGGGTGAACATTTCTTCAAAGGATACATCATGCCGAAGTGCATAACTCTCCGACATGAATGAGTGAGATGCTCCTGGGTCGAAAAGAACAGAAGTGGGAACAAAATTGACTGGGAGCGTACCAAGAATGATGTCAGAAGTACTATCAGTTTCCTCAACAGAGATTTGGTTCACACGTCCAAGATTTGTGGAAGTGAAAGGCTTAGAGGTGGGAACCTTCGGGGGTGGTTTGGCACGAACAGTGGGGTTTCCTTTGGCATGGGGTGGAGCATTCTGGCTGACGGGGCACTCACGAGAATAGTGACCAGGCTGGCCACATCTGAAGCAGGCTCCAAAGATAGTGCGGGAAGCTGGGTTGTTTGGTGGAGCTCGTGGATGAGGCGGCACAAGGGATGGCCTCGGTGGGTTGTTTTGGTGGATCAAACTGATAGGAATCCAGATCATACGCCTCTGAGAGCGTGAACTGGAAGAAGGGGTAAGCTCAAGAGCATGTTTGCGAGACTTCTCGAAAACTTCATTGCCATGCTCAGCTCTGAAGGATCTGTTGACTAAATCCTCAAAGGTGGCAAATTCGATGAGGTTGAGATCATGACGAAGGATGGGGCTAAGTCCCTTACGGAACCTTGCCTGCTTTCTGGCATCGGTGGTGATCTCATCTTGGGCATAACGAGCAAGACGGTTGAATTCTCTCACATACTCATGAATGGACATCTCTCCTTGATTCAGATTGCAGAACTCTTCCTTCTTGCGCTCCATCAACTCATCTAGAAGGTGGTACCCTCGAAAGGCATCACGGAACTCCTGCCAAGTCACTAGGTGACCATCAGGCTGCATCGCAACATAGTTCTCCCACCATTCAGCAGCAGCACCTTCCGGAAAGTATGTCGCGAATATAACTCGGTCATCGGGAGCAACATGTGCAGTATCAAGCTTACGCTCGATGGAACGGAGCCAATCATCAGCTTCAAGGGGCTCAGAATAACATCGGAATACCGGTGGCTTGAGGAAGATGAAGCCCTGAATGCTGACCACCACATTACGATGGTGGGCGGTATTCTGCTCGATGAGCTCCAGAAGGCGTGTCTGATCACGTCTATTCCACTCAGCTTCCATCATGATTTCCGCCGCAGAAGGCGGTGGTGGAGGTTCATCATCATTTAGATTCCGATCACGGTCTCGATTACGAAGAACAACACTACGAGTTCCACCTGACATCCTGTGTGATAAAAATCAACAATCAGAACAGGTTGTACGATGGAGGCAAGGGTAAAAGGATATGATTTAAGGAGGAAAAGATAATAATGCGAAGGCAATGATTCAAAGAACCACAGAACAAATCCGGCAGCATAACGGCTACACTGGGATGGAAAATGAAACAACCTCGAAGAATTGGACAGAACTTCTTCAAGGAACTCAAAACACGAAGACTCTGGACAACCACAACCATCCTACGGCTATAAGGAGGCAATCAATGAGATGTTCTAGTAAGACAGAGGTGAGCCTCGTCCTATCTTCCCGTAGAATAAGATGAGGGTGACTCAGAACTCAGAACGATGAGGGTAAGGAGAAAAAGAAGCCTTACGTTGTTCCCTTATATACCCAGAGTAACTATATAACTATAGAAGGCTAGACTCGACTTCGGCCAAGGCTGATAATCCTACAGTCAGTCCTGCTCTGATACCAAGTCTGTCGGGACCCGGGGTTAGCGTATGCAAGCCTCGCTACAACACAATCATATGGAGAGCCGAGAACCGTACCCACTTGTCTAAGCAGACAAGGCCAAGCACAGAACGTTCTCGGAAAGCATCGAACGTGAGGGGCATCCCATCCAGGCCGGATGATCAACTGAAATGGGTCCTCATCGTCCGCACACAAGTCTAAATGATATGGGTGGTGAAATCCCATACTCATAGACAAGTCGCTTCAACCATACTATCGATTGTATTATAACCCTTACATAGACTTACTCCAGCCCGATCACTTAGTCGGGGTCTAGGGCGGGCTCGATCATACATCAAAGTGTGCACGTGACGGAGTCACGAACAATTGCATCGCGATGCCCCAAGCTGCGCACATCTAAGGGCCACTTGGTGTATAAAAGACCGCCAGCCAGATCACAACTAAGGTCTCGAAAACCCATACTAAGACATGCATGTTATAAACATACACGCAGCACACATGCCTTGTATGAACAGCAGGTATCATTGCAATTCTCTACAAAGTATATACTTTATTGATAACTCTTACAGAGTGCACACAGAGATCACAAGCATGTGATCCAACATTACAACAGACAAGCGGGAGCAAAGTAGGTCTGAGTACAGACAAGTTTAACAAATGGCTTAGAGAAGCCTTATCTAAAAACAAGCCCTCCACGAGGGAACCAGTCGTCTGACTGGGACTACACTAGCTTGGTCTTGGTCTGAGTCTTCATTCTTCGAGCTTCGGGGAGAAGCCACCATCGGGGTCGGTGGGTTCATCTAAAACATAGATTAAGCAAACGTGAGTACAAAATCGTACTCATCAAGACTTACATAGGAACTATACTACTCATGCACATGTATCAAGGTAAGGGAGGTGGGGTTTCACTTGCAGAAGTGCCATCTTTGACTTGGCTAGTCCTGAACTACGAGTACCAGACTTGAGGTAAGAAGCGTACACGAGTCCACTACTTTCTCCAACCAATTACACCACTATGGTGCCTTCCTCGACTTCCCCACGAGAAAGCACGCCATAGCACTCACACTTATCTGGGTGTGTTTTAGGAGTATCCGGTTCAAGTTGTCTAACAATCGAGCACAGCTCTCCAAGTAGTCCCTTACCGCGGACGCGGCTATTAGAATAGTTTATTAACCCTGCAGGGATGTACTGCTACACACATGAAACTATCAGTTACCGCCTTTGTACTCGACACCGTTCAAGAGGTGCCGGCGAGGATAATTCCCACAACTTTTACCTCACAGCCAACTCAAATTCAATGGAGACGCCTATCTGGGCTGGAATCCACATCGTGAACCCGGCCGGTTTACCGATATGGACCCAGAAGATGTGTGAAGGTTCCCAAGCCGGTCTGAATAGCCGTTCTTCCACTTCGCAGACCGTGCCATAGACCTACCAGAACTCCGAACTAATGCGACTCATTGAACTGAGAAGGGGTGAGTTAGTAGGTTGAGCGGGGGTCCATGTGCCCAACATGTGGTAGTACTCTTCGTCTTGGATCACCACACAAGAACTCGGGCTTAGGGCGGTGTTCAACGAGACAACCCACTGTGTACTCCTACACAGCCTGTCATCGTTCACCTTGTATTAGGGTAGATTCACCAACACAGCTTTACTTTCATCAACACCATGTTCACTATCATCCCGACTCACATCAAAACATCCTCATTGTAAACTCTAAGCATGCAATAAGCAGTAACAGTTGCAGGGGCCACATGATATCAGTCAACTCCTTTGTCGGCTAGGATTGTGGTTTGCTTACTACTGTGACAAGATGATAGGTCATGCATCGGATATGGGTTCAACTATGCGGTAGAATCGTTACAAGGTGATCTCCTAAACATGCATAAGCGAGACTGAGAGGGAATTGGGATTTTATAGACATGATCAAAGGGGGTTTGCTTGCCTTGCTGACGAGGTTTCGATAACGGTGTCTTCAACGAAGGGGGTGGCCTCCGATTCCAGTTGCACGTCTATCAGCAGCATGACAATCATAGGATCAACATAATTGACAATGCATAATTACATGAATAAGATTGTAATGGTGATGTTCATGGTACTGATGTGTTGAGCATTCTATTTAAAAGGAGTATATTGCATTTGAAATGCAAATTCAAACTGCATTTGATTTATCGATGAATTTCAAATGCATTTGAATGCATGAAAGTTCATTTGAAAAGGTTGATCATGAAGTGATGTGGTATAGTTGAGATAATGTTTCTGATATGTGGATGAATCCATTTGAATTAAGGGTGTTGCAAAGTCATTTGCAAATTCACTCCAAATTTGAATTTGAAAAGGATCCATATGCATGTTTGCTACTGTTCACCCATTTTAAAATGGCCAAACATGAAAAAAAAATTGCATATTCATAATCCTTGTATTTTTCTGATAACTTTAGACATATTATTTTTCCAATTTGGAGTTAAAATGAATTAATTATGAATTTCCAAAGATTTGGCTATTTTCTGGATTTTCTGTAATTGATTTAATCAATTTAATTATTTTATGCGTCATGCTGACGCAGGGCTGACGTGTGGGTCCGGCTTATCAGTGTCACATGGTTTTAATCCCCTCTGTTTAAAATAACAGAGGGGATAGGGGGGTTGGGGGCCCCACCTGTCATTGACCTGGGGTCAATTAACAGGGGGGCTTAGCCCCCTAATGACAGCCACGTCGGCTCCTCGCCGGCGGCGACCTCTGCACACGGCGGAGGCGCGCCGGGATGGCCCAAACGGCCATGGGGGAAGCCATAAAGGGCACCAGTGCGTGCCCTGTGCTCGTGCGCATCACGCAGAGCACGCGGGGGTCACTGGGAGGCTCCATGGCGACGACGTCTTCAACGGTGGCGGCGGCCGGAGCCACTGGATCGACGAGCTCGTCGTCCAGGGCACGAGGAGAGCAACGGGGAGGGGGGAAACGATCGCACGCTCACCCTGAACGCGTTGACGAGCTCGACGGGGCCGGAGGGAGCGAGACGGTGACGAAATCGGCGGCGGAAGCTTGCGGTTCCGGCGAGGAGAAGACGAAGGGGATGGCGTGCTCCGGGCTCCTGGGGCCGATTCCTCTGGCACGGGAAAGAAGACGACGTCGAGGAGTGTGTTGGACACGTCTGCTGGGTTCAAGGAGCTCTCTGGCCACGCATGCTCGCGGTGGCGCGCTCCGGTGCGCTCGGGTGGCGACGAAAATGGCGAGGGAGAGACGGGGAGAAGCTCTGGAGGAGGGGGGGAAAGGCGGACGACGTCTCCAGCATCGTCGTGGCACGTCTAGGAGGCTCGAGGGGGCACCTGGAGGCCAGGGCATCGCGGTGGCGGTCGCCGGCCGGGGCATGCTCGACAGCGAGCTGCTTCGGCCTGCGGGGAGGAAGACGACACGGGGTTAGTGGGCTTGGGCCGGGTGCATCAAGTTGGGCCCGAGGCCAGTGAGGTTTGTGTTGCTTTCTTTTATTCCTTTTTTTCTGCTTTTCTTTTCTGCAATTTTGTTTAGCTTAGCAAATAAATAGCTAGGCATTTTTAAAAATGCTGAAACTTTTTGTATGGCCTCATATTATAATAGAGTTGCCACTTATAAAGTTTGGCACTTTTTAAAAATCAAATCAATTGAAATTTAATTCAAATCGGGGTTTAAATTTAATTCCATGCTCCTGTTTGAATATTTGAAAAATCTATGAGCATGGGGTGGGTCCCACATCACTTGATATGTGATCACACTCATTTATAAGACTTTTCAAAAATGCAAAAGGAATTTTTGGAGAAACTTTTTATCTGGCCTTTTGAATTAATTCATCTGGGGGGTGTTCTCTCCCATTTCAATTTCTTTTGAAAAAATTTATCATGATGAAAAGGCCTAAGCTTACCCTAGGACATACCTAACTTGGGGTTGTGACAGACAGAGACATCAGCGGAATGAACTAAAGAGGTAAACCTCGTATCATCCCGGTGATGCTACGCTACTGAGCCGACGAGAGTGAAATACGAGTTTGTCCACTAGTAAGTCAAACTCGAAGCGACTCGGCAGAGTCTCGCCGTTGTAGGTTCCCTAGGGCGTCTGCATTGATCCGTACCTGTTGCAGTTGTAATATATCGTTCCCGCGATCACTCCCAGAGTGATCACGGCCCGCTATTCTAAACCTAACTAACAATGCGTAGGGTTTACTGCTGAATAATTCATAAGTAATAATAGGCAGCATATGATTAAAGGAAGGTACATCAAGGGGCTACAATGACAGGCTATGCAATTGAATAGGTAAGCAACGTAGCAGCAGCAATAACAATGCCTAGTGCAAGAAATGTACGGAAAGGTAGGCGATATTTGGGGCAGAGAATGGCTCTGCTTGCCTGGAAGCTCGGTAGTAGGGGTACGGTCGTCGACGAAGTAGTCGTACTCGGGAACGGTGTCGTCGGCGGCATCAACGGGGTCTATCGGAGAATAAAGGGGGGAGAAACAATAAATACACAACAATAATAGCAATACAAATGTATGACATAGCAGATACAAAGCAACGGGGCTCTAACGCAGTGTTAAGTATTTTTCGGCGGAGCGGGAATTTATCCGGGGTTGACTCATCGGTACCGGTTGATTACCGGACCAATGATCCGGAGGGGGAAGGTACCATGCCGGAGGTGTCGTGGACATCCGACAAACGTATGGATGGTGTATCTGTGTTAGTTGATCCATTCTGAACAACTTTCATGTTCAGAATAAATTCATCCGGAGAGTTTTACGGTAACGAGCAATTATCGGACAGACGACCCGGACGGGGGAATGTCGATGTTCATTGTGTTAGAGGGGGGTGGTAGACATACGGATAGTGTATTATTATTCTACGTAATTTTCTGATCAAGTTTGATATATAAATTATTTTCATCGAAGTTACAGATTAAAAGATATTGATTTTCAAAGTTTATTCAATTTAAAAGAATTTCTGGAATTTCTTTTATTATTTTAAATACAACATTATCCACAATCTTATCCACAACAATACACTGACAGGGTGGACCCACATGTCATAGACAGTGGCTAATTAAACCAATTTAATTTATTTTAAAAGAGCAGAGGGCCCACTTGTCATAGGTAGAGACATAAATTCATTTTATTTAATTAAACAAAATCAGTGGGGTCCACATGTCATAGTCACATGATTTATTAAGCAAGTTAATTAATCCAGTAAACTAAGTAATGGCCTGGGGCCCACTGTCATACACACCTGGGGATTTTATTTCTTTTATCTATTTTAACAGGCAATTAGGGGGGTTGGGCCCCACTGGTCATAGGCTAGGGGGTTTCTGTTTATTTAAATGGGGGGTTAGGGGGTGTTTAACCTCTAATTTAAACATTAAAAGTTAATCTAATGGGGGGTGGACCCCAGCGGTTAGTGAGGGTGGGGGGTCATCCCGTGGTCTAACCCGTGCGGGCTCTTCGGCGGCGAGCTTCGGCCAGGGCGGCCTGGGGTGTAGGGGAAGCCAAGGGCACGGCAGGCCCGCGGTTTGCGTGCGAGCGTGCGTGGAGGGGTGCTGCCAGGGCGCGGCGAGCACGGAACGGCTTAGCGGGCGCGTTCGTGGTGACCACGGCGAGCACGGGCCACGACGACCCACGGTTACGGGGCGAGGGGAGACGGAGGGGGAAGCTCACGGTGGGGGAGGCGATGTGGGGCTGCGCGATGGTCCTCCTGGACGGTTCCGTGAGGCGCGGGGGTGGCCGGTGGCCACGCAGGCCACGACGACGCGGCGACGACCGCGGCGGCAGTGGAGAGCTGGCGGCTCGATTCGTCAGCTGTAGGGCGTCCGTCCCAAATTGCTTCTCGGAGAAGACGAGAAGACCACGGTGCTCCTCCTGGACGTGGTCGCACGAGCGAAGGAGGGCGTTGGCCATTAACCACGACGATGACGTGGCCACGGCTGCGCCGCTGGAGCTCGGGAGAGGAGTAGGGGCAGCGCGAGGGGAAGGAGGGAAAGAGCAGGGTGAGGCTAGGGTTCGCGGGGGGAGGGGCTCGGGGCCTTGGGGTCTTTATCTCCATGAGGGGGAGCAAGGGAGGCGCCGGTTCGCCATGGCCTGCCCTCTGCCATGGCCATGGCGCCACAGTGGGGAGCAGGTGGGGAAGGGATGGGAGTAGGTGGGGTGGAAGGAGGCCAGGGTGGGCCGGCTGGGCCAGGGGGGCTAACGCCTATAGGCGTAGGTTAGGTTTCTTTTTTTTATCATTTTGTTTCCTTTTTCTTTATTCTTTTATCTAATACTTTAATGATCCAGCATTTTATTTTTATAAAATATGAAACTGGTGCCATAATTATCCTTGCACTGTAAACCACACCTACAATTTTTTTTGGCTCGAAATAAAAGACAATGAATTTTATTTAATTACAACATGATTAAATGGGACTATTTTATTACTGTATTTAATTTTTTATATTATTTAAACAAGTTCATAAATTCCTAATTCTATTTTATTAACACCTACTGGTTACTAGGTATTTAACAAAAATGGTTTGACAATTTTTAGTGTATTTAAAATTCCCACGTGTTTATTAAAATTACCATGGCAATTTTATAATTCCAAGCTATTGTTTTTATTTCTTAATATTACTAAATCACTTTAATAAAATATCCATTGCTATATAAATCATGGCCTACTGATTATTTGCTATTAAATAATGAAAGTGCTTGCATCACTTAGGGTTTACTTCTAATTTCTACATTGCTTTTATATTACTATTCTAGGGCAATTTAATCACTCACCATTATTGGTTTTATAATTATCACTAACTTGGGACTATGCTGATGACTACGGTTGATTTGGTTTAACCATGATCAAGTTGATTGACATGCATCCACAATTCTTGGAGCAAGATTTATAATGCACCTAATTTGAAAATTTTATCAGGGTTAGAATTTGGGAGAGCTATGGTCAGAGGTATCATGGCTTGATTAACATAAGTGATGATCATTACCAAGGGGATCACTGTAGTGATTACTGCTACTAACACTTGGGGTGTTACACGCATAGTATCATCACTGATAATGGCACAAATTTCGCAAAAGGGGCACTGGCACGATTTGCATCCCAGCAAGGCATTCGGCTGGATGTGGCATCCATTGCTCACCCATAGTCCAATGGTCAAGTAGAGCGAGGAAATGGCCTCATATTGTCAGGCATGAAGCCTCGACTGGTCGAGCCACTTGAGCGAGCCTCAGGAGCACGGATTGACGAGCTGCCAGCTGTCCTCTGCAGTTTGTGCACAACACCAAACCGTTCAACCGGATTTACTCCCTTTTTCCTCGTGTACGGCGCAGAGGCAATTATCCCTTCTGATATTGAGCTTGACTCACCTCGTCACGCCATGTACACGGAGGCAGAAGCCAAGGAAGCTCGAGAGAACGGCATCGATCTGAAAGAAGAAGCATGCTTGTTGGCCTTGTTTAGGTCGGCGATATACCAGCAGAAGCTGCGCCACTACCACCGCAAGAAGATCCGCCCACTCGTATTTTCATGAGGGTGACTTGGTGCTCCGCCAAATCCAGCAATTGGCGTGCCAAGACAAGTTGTCCTCTCCTTGGGAAGGTCCGTTCATCGTCAATTGCGCGCTGAAGAACAATGCATACTACCTCATCGGCTGCACCAAGTCGACCCGATACACGGATGCTTCAGGAGTTGAAATGGAGTGTCCCTGGAACGCCGAGCTGTTATGCCCGTTTTACAGTTGAAGGGTACAATTGTATTTTTACCTTTGCAATATTATTAGTAAAATCATTATGCGTCCATGAGACTGCATTTGATCAATTCCAAAAACAGAGCAATTTGTATCTTGCATTCATCTTCAGTCCTAAGGTCGGCAAGAGTGGACCCGGGGACTGGTTGGTTACTCCAAATAAGTTTACCTTAGAAAAATAAGTTAAGCGATGAGTTTGTTCGTGCCACTATTTCGAATCGAATGCAGGCCGTAGGTCGGCTGTAATGTTGGGGGAGGTACGTCTGATCAGAATCACCAATCGGAGAAATTGGCTATAAGGTAAATTAAAGTTCAGAGTGGTCAATGGCAGACGCAGCCGAATGCGACCAGGCCGGCTGGCCAACAGTTGGCAGGTAGCAATCGGCCCATTTCGCGCCCTCGCCCTTGAGAGAAAAACCCTAAGGCCTAGAAGTACTTGTTCGATTCCCTCGAAATATATCCTTTGATCCAACTACAGACCGAAGGTCAGCTGTATGGTTGGCAAGAATATTCGATTAAGGGAGAAAAAAGGGCAAAAAAAGGCAATCGGTCAGAAAACACAAGGGCGAGCTGGCATTCATACAGATAAAAAGCACACATGTTCACAAGCAGAGCTGTCCGATTGGTCGAATGTTATTTATTACATAAAAAGTCACCCCTAGTGAGTGCACTCAAAGTTTCTAACCAAATTGCGCAAAGTTAAACATGCAGCAGTAGTAGCACGGCTCAAGCAGTCAGAGCATCGAAGGCAATGGGGAACGTAGGGGCGAGCCCAATCCCATCCCCCTCGCCTATTTATTGGGATGGAGGGTGTGAGTGGGGTCAGGCTCTCCATCCCTGTGGCCTCGTATGGTTGCGTGTCTCTCCAAGCTACACCATCCCATTGCGCAAAGGATCCGGGAAAGGAGACGGAACATGCACGCGTGGCCCGAGGCCTGCAGTTATGTCTCATCATGCGTGGCCCATTACCCCGTAACCGCACTGCACGATGAATTCGGAACGATGTGGGTCGGTCAACATTCTGGTCAAAGTGACAATTCGAAGCAATCGGCTGATCGAACCAGTGCAATCGGACCAATTAAGCGCAATCGGCCGATTGAGAGGCGGTTGGGCAGAACCAGTGCAATCGGTAGACTGAGTTGCAGTCGGCCGATTGGTAGCAACCGATCAGACAAAGAATAATCGGATGTGCAACACCAGCCAGACTCAAGTTAATTGTGAGAGGAACCTGTGTAGGCCCCGCTATCGGTTCTCCGCGGGAACTCCGCAGCTTTAGGGGCTACTGTCGTGGGAATGACCCCCGGGTAGGGTCACCCAGGCGTAACAACCTTTCAAGACAAAGCTCGCCGATCTGAGGACCGCCGATCTAAAGAAGGCCGAGCTAAACAAGACCAATCTGAGGATCGCCCATCTGAGGACCGCCGATCTAAAGAAGACCAAGTTGAACAAGATCAATCTCCAGAAGGCCGAGCTGAACAGGTCTGATGCTAATTGCCCTCGGAGTGAGGAATCGGCTCCATCTGAGTTCAGTCGGCCCAAGTAGCTACAAGATCAACCGAGCTAACCCATGAAGAGTTAACCTTAGGCCGGATGGGCGCACCTGGCCCGAGGTCATCAATGGGTGATCCCGAGAGATCCGCATGGCAAACAGACAAGGTACCATGCCGACCTGTCAGGCGCATGATGTTCCCTCGACATATTGATACGTCTCAAACGTACCAATAATTTCTGCTTGCTCCATGCATGTTTTGGGAGTTATTGCTATGTGTTTGCTACACTTTCATATCTTTTTATAACATATTTTGGAACTAACCTATTAATGGTTGCAAGAGTGCACAAGTTCTTGTTTTTGTACTTTATGTGTAGGAAATACTTGGATAAAGGAAAAATCATAAAAAGGAGCCTTGTAGGAGTTGGACTCTAACTCTCCCGAAATCTGTCCCCAACAGACAGGTTTTAAAGATTGCGTTAAGCCTATCTTTATGACTATAAAGAAAGAGCTCTAGGGATACAACCCTTGTTATCTTTACTTTTAGTTTGTTCTTTCAGTTTTAGTGGTCTTGATGCGTTTTACTACTATAGCAACATCATTGTATCTTTATTTTCAAGCTTTTTGCCAAGTTTTAGCCTCCAATTGCAAGAAAGTTCAAAAGTTGTGACATGTTGTCCGGAAACAAATTATGTCCCCTTGACGGAAAAATTGGCTATAAATCACCAGATCATCTGTTTGATCTGAATAGTTTTGACAGCATGCTCAATACAATTGGCTTTCGTGCAGATGTTCTGAGTTTTTTATTTTAGTTACATAAGTACCCTGAAAAAATTATTTACTACCTGCTGGTCTGTTTTTCACAGATTCTGCCACGTTTTGCGTTTCCTTCGTTTTGCAAACCTTAAGCTTGATTTTTCTGTGCAAAAACTTTTTGGCAATCTTGATAAACGGTATATCTTCAAGAATATCTTTATTTCCAGTGCAGAAATAATTATTTTATCAAGGGTACTAACCACTCTAATCAGCATATGATGAGCTCCGTATGAAGGAAGTTTTCAAGTATGCGAAGAAAGATAATGAAAGAAGATTCAGGAGTGTCAAACTCTCAAGCTTGGGGATGCCCCCCCAAGAAATATCCAAGGATACTCAAGCATCTAATCTTGGGGATGCCCCCGTGCACTATTGCAAATATGCCCTAGAGGCAATAATAAAATGTTATTATATATATATATGTGTTTCCACGCTCGTAATTAATGTTTATATTTATGTGCTATAATTGCAATGACCCTGACTGTGAGATTCAGAAGAAAACTCATTTGCATGTGTGGAAATGTAAACACCAAGAGTTCCTGGTTTAGCATCTAAGACCAGCTCATGTGCTAACTGATGATTACGTTTTCTAAATCATTGACATTGTTCTTGTAACAAGGATGTCAGTAGAAATGAGAACATATTGTTAGCAGAACAATGATGTTGAACCAACCCTAGTATTGAATGATATACTTAGAGATCACATCGTAACAACGTTATAAGTCATATCATGAAATGTTATCATATACGTAATTCCATAGACCATGAGAGTATCGAGTTGCTTCACGCAGGAAGATATACTTTGGTACTTAGATGAATCTTCCCGTTACTGGGAAGTAGTAAAATAAGTTCTGGGTACATCGGATAGTGTGCCTAGTAATTGCGATAGTTCAAGACTAGGATTTGCTCCTTCACGATGAAGAAGGTATTCACTTCAGGCCCACTCGGTATGACGGTATCCATTATAGTCTGGCCAGACGCATTGTGATTTAGTCACGGGGATACCGGAATATGATAACGAGAAAAAGGGACAAACGAGCAAAGAGGATAACGAGTGGCTTGTGTTCAAGAAGTTATTACACATGGGTGCCAAACTTCTCTCCTCTGACTTTGTCATATATCGCGAAGCAAAAGGAATGGTACATGACTAAACATAATTGTTCACTCGAAGTTTCTTCGTGTATGTGCGGGAGTCAACATGGGCGTCCATGGCTCCGTTGTTAATTATTGGCTATTGACAATAGGCTGTTGACCTATGTTTAGAATATGTTCTGAGTCATGTCTGCATAATACCGAACCTATTGGTTCACACACTTAACGAGCAGTAGTCTGTTAGAATACTGGAATGGCAGAAGGTTTAGTGGAAGCAAAGCAGAATAGTTCATACGGGCACCGAAAGTAGTTCTGGGTATTTATGGAATTGTTCATAAGGGCACCAGAAGTAGTTCTGGGTATTTAAGGATATGTCCGGATCACTCTAGAATAGTCCCAGGTGGTTCTGTAACATAGTCCCTGGATCGACCGGAATAGTTTCTGGTTAATCGGTGGACGTCCCGACAAACTTACGCGGTCATCGGATTTCTTAGACTGTAACTCGGATGGTCTCAGAACCTATCCAGATAGTTCCGGAACGTCCAAAAACGGTCTCGGAAGGTCTTGGAAGTGTTCCACAAGGTTCTGGAATGTCCCGAAACCATCCCGGAAGGTCCCAGAATGGCCGAGAATTGTCCTAGAGGGTCCTGGAAGGTCCTCGAAGGTTCCGAAAGTTTCTGGAAGGTTCCACAAGTTTCCGGATATTACCATATGCGCCCCACCACCCTTAGACTTGGGAGTCAAGGCATCCCAAGGGGGCTGGCCGAAATTAGGTGGTGGGGCGCCACACCTGGGGAGGAGTCCTCCTTGGACTCAGACTCTCCGGTGGGAAGGACTCCCTTTGGGAGTAGGAGTCCCAGGCGGACTCCACACCCCCTTAGGTCGGCCAGGAGCCCTCCTGGCCACCTATATAAGGAGGGGCAGGGGTGGGGGCGCAACACAACTCAACCCTATCCCCCCTGTGCCACCCTCCCTCCTCTAAACCCCGTTGCTCCACAATTAGACCCCGGTTTAGACGTTGTTCTAGATCGGAATCCGTTAGGGTTTTCTCCCTCTAGTTTTCTCGGTGGCGTTCTTCTCTGGACGGCAGAGCGCTGCTGGATTGCTTCTACAGGATGTGTGGATACTAGTGGAGGGGTCGTGCCTTCGACCCTTCTTCGAGGAGCTTGTTCATGGGACTTGTTCGCGGGACTAGATCGCGGGACGGTTCGAGGGATCGATATCCTCGCGGTTGGGAGGTCATTGAAATTCCTAGCTGCGGGGATCTGCACCGACGGTCTTCACCAACTCTACTTCCGCTACATCGGTTGGTGAGCCATGACCTAAAACCTTGTATGCAATCTTCATAGATGATCTTGAGAGATTGCTACGTACGCCAATTTTTTTGTTTTCTACTGGGTTTCCCAACAGTGGTATCAGAGCGATCTATGAGTAGATGCATGTTTAGGTCTTGATCATATGTGTGATATGAGGCATTGATTTTCTTGTTGCTTCCGTGTCATGTGATTTTTCTGTGCTTCATGGCAAGTTGAGGTTTTGCTACAAGGATTGAGTTTTCCATCGATCCCTCTATGCTGCTTTCAGTATGTTGGTTGCCTTGATCATGCTCTACATCAAACTCCTTGGATCTCATCGTAATCTCGCAATAGAAGATTTAACATGGAGGGGCTTGTGGATTTTATGAACTCAAATCCACACAGGGGTCACGCGCTGAACGAAGTTTGGCTTGTGGCATTAGTTGCTACACGCACCACGAACGTTAAACTAGCAACATTGAATTATCGTGTTTGGTTTGTATAGGGAACAATGTTTGCATGTAACCTGCTAATCAACCACGATAAATTTGCAACAACCCGTGTAGATGGAGACTTGTTTTTGCAGAGTATGCATGTGATGTGGTATAGCCTTTAAGATTTGCATGTGTTTGTATGAGATGATATATGTTATGTAAAATTTATTCGCGACCTGTGTGTCGTGGTACGGCATGATGGTTCGATTCATATGATTGTCACTTAATTATGGCCTGCGTGCCAAAACTGTTTATTAGCTCGAGGCAAAGAAATAGATAGATGCAAAGGTGATGATCTACGATGCGGAGGTGGACCCCGACACACATGCCGGAAGCCGTGGTGATGGTCCCGACGCCAAGGACATAGTTGGTGGACACGGTGACTTCTACCACGAAGACGTGAAGACAACGAAGACTTCACGAAGCAAAGGGCTATACTATATCACATAATTTTTTGAATTGCCTGTGATGTATATCCCTTTGATGCACCCTTGTTTGATGCACGGTAGTTGTATTTTATTAGGGTGATCTCTCGCTAAACAATATCAAGTTGATAGTGTTCTTCCAACTGTAGCATCGTCTATACTATGTTTCACATCGGAGCAGGTCATGTCACATGGATGCACACAATGTGACGCATAAAATACGGGTGTGTTAAAATAACACACAGCACATTACACTTGGTTGTCTTGATGGTTTGGATAAAAGTTTGCTACCGGAACACGCCCATCGAAAGATGAACAAGAATCACCTTTGGCGTGATTGGCAAGTTGGCCTACCGGTCCAGTCTAAGTCATCAATGGCGGACGATTGGGTCGGATCTTGAATCACTCCAGTATCAATTACAAGAGATATTGATCTGAGTGGGAGCACACTTAGTAATTAAATTTATATATCACAAGTGCAACTTCATTATGAACAAAGTCTTAGTATTTGCATTATCGTTATAGAATAATGGCTCGCATTACCACCTTCCCAATTGATTTTGATTAATTATATTATCCGGTAAAACTTTACGATTGGTACCGTATTGTGAGGACTATCCTCAATAGCGTCGAGAAGGAGCTTGTCCTATCGCACTTTTTTGATGCTCTCTGACTAATGCTATGGATGATGTGTCTTATGTCCATCAATCCAAAATGCTAAGAATTCCACCACAGCTAAGTGCATTGTCTTCACCATGAAACCCGAACTTCAAAATGTTTGGGATAGTTATGTTATATTCATGGAACTGAAAAATTGTTTTAGTGATAAGACAATTGATGTAGGATATAAGATATCTAGTACAATGTATGATTGTAAACATTAGTGAAAATGTTCATTGTGCTCAAACAAAACTGATAAGTGTGGGATCCAAAAGAACACCGATCATATGATGATGGGAATTAAGGGAAAGGAAGTTCCAAAGAGTGTTAGTAAGACTTACATGCCGGAAAGTCCATGGCCTGCGCCACCCTTGATCATGTGTGATATTTTGTGAGTAGGAGTGACATTGGAAATAGAACTATGATACGTATAAAGGCAAAATGAAAGAAGACTGGAATATCCAGCTCAGAAATGAAAGTCATACGAAGTTACAGATGAATTCATTGCTGGTCAACAGATGTAATTCTTGGAATCATGATTAAGTAGTTAATTGTTAATTCTGGATATTGTGATTAAACAGTTTATCACCGGAATATCACTTCGATTGCATATTGTTGCAACTCGATGCAAGAAATACTATGGCCTTTATGACTAGTTGATGATGAGTTTTGACACGCTCTGGAAACACGGTAAAAGGTTTACTATACCGTGTGTTGACTCTATGATTATCTTCATAATTCATTTATAGTTGAGTAAATTGTTACTGCACTTTAGACTTGTTGCAAAACATCATTTTGAATCATGTTTTTGCAAAGAGATTTGTTCAAAGTTATGAATAATATAAAGCCATAATTCCATTATGAATAGGTTGTATGTTATGAATCTTGATAATAATAATAAAAAATCCATAACACTGACGTTGAACGTCGCAAGACTGATAGAAATACCACAACTGTGTGGCACTGCAGTTTTTCACAAGTGACATAACATGCATGA
Source organism: Bromus sterilis (assembly GCA_950022295.1). NCBI lineage: Eukaryota > Viridiplantae > Streptophyta > Magnoliopsida > Poales > Poaceae > Bromus > Bromus sterilis. Next base: position 181,237,516 of record OX465596.1, read on the forward strand.
AGAATTTCCATAAGTGATGGACTTTCGAGTCATATGATTATGAATCACTTGACGATTGCGAACTTTGTCTTGAAGAAATGTGACTAAAACACCGTTGATAGGCCATACATGAACAGGCAACTAAACTATTGGAAATCATACATGCTGATGTGTATAGTCCAATAATTGTAGTTGTGTGCAGTGGATTTTCTATCTTCACTCATGATTAGAAGTAGATATGTGGATATCTGTTCAACGAAGACTTACGTCTGAAACATTTGAAACGTTCAAGGAATTTTAGAGTGAAATAGAAATTCATTGTAACAAAGAAAATAATGCTTCTGCAAATTAGATTGTAGAAAGTAATATTTGAGTTACAAGTTTAGCGAACGGCTGATGAGTTGTGAAGAACTATCATAACTTGCGCCTCCCGAAACACAACTAAGAGTAAAGTGTTTGAGAGACGTAATCAAGCCATGTATGACATGGTAAGATCAAATATGACGTTCATCAATTTTCCATTATACTTATTAAATTTATGCGTTAGAGACTACGGCTTTTACACTGAAAAGAGCACCATCAAATCTGTTGAAATGACACCATATTAGATGTGGAATGAACTGTTAAAACCATGTTGTCTTTTCTTAAAATTTGGGTACATGAGGCATATGTTTGACATACTCAAAACCCCAAATCAGATAAGTACTATTTTGTTAAGGTTATGCCAAAAGTTTTGGTATTCCTCTATCGCTACACAAAAGCAAAAAAAATTGTTGTTAAGAACGGTGTGTTTTGAAGAAAATAGTTTCTTACAAAAGAGTGAGTGGGAGGACAGTGCAACTTGTCAAGATTGTCGAATCTTCAGAGAAGTGCGCAGCTGAACCACACATGTTAGGCAAAACTCGTACAAACATTTATGTTATGTAGACGAGATATTGTTGTTCGACAACGTTAAACATGTGATATACAAAGAAGCGTTGATGGGCCCTGACTCCCGGATTTGGCTAAATGCCAAATAATCCAAGATAGTATCCATGGAAGTAAGTCAAGTTTTGAACTTGGTAGACCCTCCAAAAGGCTAAGAGTCTGAAGAATATATAAATGGATCTATAACTGATTCGGGTGAAATTCTTTTATCCATAAAGCTCAACTCGTTGGAAATATGTTTTCTAGAACGTTCAAAGGTTGACTACGGCGAAGTAATGTCGACCGTAGAGATGCTTTAGTCAGTTCAGGTTATACTGGCAATTACTACATATCTCATTCATAGGATATGTTAGAATGAATGACAAAATAAAGCTCCTACACGAAAATATAACGAAGGACGTATATGTGATATGACCTGAATGTTTTGTCGATTCAAAGGATGCTGGACTAGATGCAAGCCTTGGATATCCAGTAATGGACTGAAGCTAGCATAAGGGAGTTGGAATTTTCGTTGTGAAGAAATTGCCAAAAGAGTTTTGTTTTCATCAGGAATAACGAAGATGCTTTAATATTCAAGAAAGTAAGTGGGAGATGAATGATATTTCTAAAACCTTATGTAGACGACATATTGTTGATTAGAAATGATATAAATTTCTTGACATGAATAAGGACTTCATTGGAAATAGTTTTCAGTTGAACTACTTGGGCTAATATAGCATTAGTATTGAGCACAATGATATATGTAGATAGTAAGTGCCTGATCATGCTAAAGCCAACATTACATGTTGACATTACACTAAAGTAGTTTAGTATGAATACGCCAAGAAGGATGTTCTTGCCGAGGTCATGGTGAAAAGTTGTTTGCGGAAATCGGTGTTCATGAACACAGATAAGCAAAACACATGAATTGGATTTCACTCACCTGTGTGTTTGGATTAATCATGTACACCATAATATGTAAAACGGCCAGATATGTCCAGTGCTCCAAAAGGATGTGAGCAAGATACCAAAGTGAAAAATATGTTGATCATTGGACAAACAGTGAAAAGTTAAAACTTATGATAGATAAGATATGTTTCTCGGAAAATGGAGATGATAAAGAGCTCGTTGTAATAAGTTACACCAGCTGGATTTTGATGTAAACAGTTACACCAATTCAGTCTTCATACTTACTCCAACCGATTTTTGATTTTAATTGGGATTATGTGTTTCACACGTAAGGGTGGCACGGTATGGAGGAAATGTATCAAGATAGATATTGTGGAGAATTCTATAACAGAGGCTAAGTATATATTTACTTAAAGAAGTAACAAGGAGGGTATTTTGAATCATAAGTTCATTTTATAACATGGTATGGTTTCCTAGATGCTTGAAGCTCATGGAACATTGATGAATGATGTCATGACTTATTCTAAGGAACCAAGGTCCTGCCAAATGATTCAAACATATGAAAGCTAAACTGATAAAATTAGTGAATTTTATGATAGCGTGAAAACGCGAAGATATGCAAGATACAAACGGACCTGAAACGTCAGATCCGAAGATGAAGTCTATACCACAAATGAAGCATGCATTACACCGGTATGCCATAGGTGTAAAGTGCTCAAGCATTGAAAATATTATTGACTCTAGTGCAAGTGGGAGACTGTTGGAAATATGCCCTAGATGCAATAATAAAATGTTATTATATATATATATATCCACGTTCGTAATTAATGTTTATATTTCTATTCTATAATTGCAATGACCCTGACTATGAGATTCAGAAGAAAACTCATTTGCATGGATGGACATGTAAACACCAAGAGTTCCTGGTTTAGCCTCTAAGACCAGCTCATGTGCTAACTGCTGATTACGTTTTCTTAATCATGGACATTGTTCTTGTAACAAGGATGTCAGTAGCAATGAGAACATATTGTTAGCAGAACAATGATGTTGAACCGACCCCAGTATTGAATGATATACTTAGAGATCACATCGTAACAACGTTATAAGTCATATCATGAAATGTTATCATATACGTAATTCCTTAGACCATGAGAGTATCGAGTTGCTTCACGCAGGAAGATATACTTTGGTTCTTAGATGAATCTTCCCGTTACTGGGAAGTAGTAAAATAAGTTCTCGGTACATCGGATAGTGTTTCTAGTAATTGCGATAGTTCAAGACTGGGATTTGCTCCATCACGATGAAGAAGATATTCACTTCAGGCCCACTCGGTATGACGGTATCCATTATAGTCTGGCCATACGCATTGTGATTTAGTCACGGGGATACCAGAATACGATAACGAGAAAAAGGGACAAACGAGCAAAGAGGATAACGAGTGGCTTGTGTTCAAGAAGTTGTTACACATGGGTGCCAAACTTCTCTCCTCTGACTTTGTCATATATCGCGAAGCAAAAGGAATGTTACATGACTAAACATAATGGTTCACTCGAAGTTTCTTCGTGTATGTGCGGGAGTCAACATGGGTGTCCATGGCTCCGCTGTTGATTATTGGTTATTGACAAAAGGTTGTTGACCTATGTTCAGAAGAAGTTCTGAGTCATGTCCGCATAATACCGAACCTATTGGGTCACACACTTAACGAGTAGTATTCTATTAGAATATTGGAATGGTAGAAGGTTTAGTGGAAGCAAAGCAGAATAGTTCATACGGGCACCGAAAGTAGTTCTGGGTATTTATGGAATTGTTCATAAGGGCACCAGAAGTAGTTTTGGGTATTTAAGGATATGTCCGGATCACTCTAGAATAGTCCCAGGTGGTTCCGGAACATATGAGAATGGTACTGGGGAAGTCCTGGATCGACTAGAATAGTTTCCGGTTAATCGGTGGACGTCCCGACAAACTTACGCGGATTTCTTAGACTGTAAATCGGATGGTCTCGGAACCTATCCAGATAGTACCGGAACGTCCAAAACGTCTCGTAAGGTCTTGGGAGTGTTCCAAAAGGTTCCGGAATGTCCCGAAACCATCCCGGAAGGTCCCGGAATGGCCGAGGATGGTCCCAAAGGGTCCTAGAAGGTCCTGGAAGGTTCCGAAAGCTTGTGGAAGGTTCCACAAGTTTACGGATAGTACCATATGCGCCCCACCACCCTTAGCCTTGGCGGCCCAAGGGGGCTGGCCGAAATTAGGTGGTGGGGGCGCCACACCTGGGGAGGAGTCCTCCTTGGACTCAGACTCACCGGTGGGAAGGACTCCCTTTGGGAGTAGGAGTCCCAGGGGGACTCCACACCCCCTTAGGTCGGCCAGGAGCCCTCTTGGCCACCTATATAAGGAGGGGCAGGGGTGGGGGCGCAACACAACTCAACCCTATCCCCCCTGCGCCACCCTCCCTCCTCTAAACCCCGTTGCTCCACAATTAGACCCCGGTTTAGACGTTGTTCTAGATCGGAATTCATTAGGGTTTTCTCCCTCTAGTTTTCTCGGTGGCGTTCTTCTCTGGACGGCGGAGCGCTGCTGGATTGCTTCTACGGGATGTGTGGATACTAATGCAGGGGTCATGCCTTCGACCCTTCTTCGAGGAGCTTGTTCGTGGGACTTGTTCGAGGGACTAGATCGCGGGACGGTTCGAGGGATCGATATCCTCGCGTTTGGGAGGTCATTGAAATTCCTAGCTGCGGGGATCTACACCGACGGTCTTCACCAACTCTACTTCCGCTACATCGGTTGGTGAGCCATGACCTAAAACCTTGTATGTAATCTTCATAGATGATCTTGGGTGATTGCTACATAGGCCATTTTTTTTGTTTTCTACTGCGTTTCCCAACATGCAGCCCCTTCTCCATCAACAATCATCAGTTCGTCCTTCTCCATGCTATATTTTTATCTCTTCATGTGTTATGTGATAAACTTGGAGCGTCTCGCTCTTTACTTTTTAGTTTGTTTTCTTTTGCTTGCTGTTCATAACAAGTTGGACCCTAGCCTTCATTGTTTGGGAGAGAAACAAGCTCCACTCCACCCTAGAACACAACATAGGTTTTCATGCTTATCTTTTTTTGTGTGTGTTCCTTATCTTTTCATAGATGTTGTCATGCTTATCTCTTAGTTTTCATGCCTATATTTTTAAGAGCTCTTATTTAGGTTGCTGTTGGAACTCTCTTGAGTTAGCATGCTTATCTTGTTTAGAGAGTTTGCTTGTTGCACTTAGTATGTGTCTTGCATGAGTAGGTAATTAAGGTTGCTATTACAAGTGTAGTAGTAACATGCAATAGTTTTGAGGTATTGATTTGGGTAATGTTTGGAGTTTTTGTGCCAACAGCTTGAGCCTATTAGTGATAGGTGTCGTATTTTGGGCAATCCGTGTTTATTTTAGAAAACTATAAAAATTACTTCAGAACTCTAGCTACTAGATGGATCACTAACCTCTGAAGGGTTGGAATATATGGAGTATCCTCACGTACCATAGGTCGAGGATGCGCAAGGATAACCAAACCCCCATACACTCCTCCTCGGGGTACTCATCCTTTGTGAACCTCCCGATTAGATAGAGAGTTACCGATAATAAGTGTGCATGAGTTCTTCGGACTAATGCGAGTATTCGATTGTTGGCACTTCCACCTTCCCATATTTTTCTAGCCTCTTCAGTACCGTGCATTTCCCTTTCTCACCTCAAGAGTTGGCGCATACTTCGCCGGTGCATCCAAAACCTTGGCATGATTCTCTCTGTCATCATAAACCTCCTTATATCTTCCTCAAAACAGCCATCATACCTACCTATCAAGACATTTCCATAGCCTTTCCGAGATACATTGCCATGCAACATCCACCATCTCATGACTTGATCTTCATGTCATACATGCTTTTGCTTGATCGAGGAGCCGCATGCTAGTTGGGCTTTGCCCTTATTATTGCTACATGACACGCTAGTATCATTGCATATCCTGCTACACTGCTAGAGGCATACATTTGCATACATCATGATAGTTTTCATCTTTCTTTATGTTGAGTACTTCTTGTAAAGTGTGAAGATCTTCTATATTCTTGTAAAATATAGAGTGTTTCCCTTAAGTGAGAAAAAGATCCCAAAGAGGACAAATGAGAGATAAATAGAAAGAGCCAAAGAGGCCACAAAAATACAAAAAATAGAAACAAGTGAAAAAATAAATAAAAAGAAAGAAGGGGGCAACACTACTATTCCTTTTGAAATATCCACACTCGTACTCCATTGTCATATATGTACTCCATAGAGATTATCATTCATGCATAACTATGTGGGGACCCTTACACTATAGAACTTGGCTTGCATATTCCAAGGATGATCCTCCTCAAATAAGCTCTAGGTCTTCATGAGCAAGCAAGTTTTATGCACCCCCGCCCCCCACTAGTTCCATTGGAGAGCTTACCTTAGCTCATATGTGCATCCGTTGCATGGAAATCCATACTCCTCACATCATATCTATCATTTGGCTTTCTCTTGCCTACGATTGTCCTCATTGATGTGATCCTTTCGCACCTTTTTTGTCTTCCTTCCACGTCATTTCTCTCTTTTCCATCCTAAGTGCCAATGTATCTTGCTCGCGCTCATCCATTGCATGAGTTCTCAAAGTCGAAAGGGAGAGGATCAATTTGACTTGTACCTGGCTAGTGGTCTGGGGATGAGTCAAAATAAGATTGCGAAGGAGACTAAGTGTGAAACTTTAGTAGATTGAGTTCTCAATTAAACTATATTTTTTTATTCTCTAATCCCATCTTCCATTTCTTGGACGCAAACACCATTCGGAGACATTCGAGTCACGGACAGCGAGAGCTCTTGCACCTTTATGTTCATACTTTGCTAGTTTCAATACTAGATATAGACTATTGCTTGTTATTATCTTGACTTGAATTTCACATCTTACTTGCTTTACTATAAAGTTCTTATATGTTGGTAGCATGTCACCACAAAAATTATGCTTGTTATCGTTTACCTACTCCAGGACGAGCAGGAATTAAGCTTGGGGATGTTGATACTGCCCAAACGTATCTATAATTTCTGCTTGCTCCATGCATGTTTTGGGTGTTATTGCTAAGTGCTTGCTATACTTTCATATCTTTTTATAACATATTTTGGAACTAACCTATTAATAGTTGCAAGAGTGCACAAGTTCTTGTTTTTGTACTTTATGTTTAGGAAATATTTGGATAAAGGAAAAATCATAAAAAGGAGCCTTGTAGGAGTTGGACTCTAACTCTCCTGAAATATGTCCCCACCAGACATGTTTTAAAGATTGCGTCGAAAACGCCAGAAGACGACCTCAAACGGAAAAAAAATAAAACTACAAAGTTGTAGACAAAAAAATTTCCAAGGGGTCTAGAAAAACAATTTCGTCTCAAATCGGAGTTCGGATGCTCCCTCTGGCCTCGAAATATCAAAGACGTAATCTAGATGACGGGAATCCGAGACTCTATATAAAGAGAGGAAACCTAGGTCAAAGGGAACCACGAAATTTCCTCCCCCTTGGCAGTTGTCTTGAGGGAGATATACATCCACAAACCAGCACCATCTCCAAGGAAGAAGAAGGGGGCCAAGGGCCGCTGCCCCCAAGGTCCATGGCCGTTGCCGCCGTCGTCTCCTTCATCTCCTCCGGGCTGCACCTCTCCATCAACAACTCTCTCTTTCTCACCATGTCTATGTGTGAGTAGTTCCCCTCGGGGCTGAGGCTTGTACCTTGATCTAGGTGGTTAATTCTCTCTCCCATGATGTGATCTTGATTCTGATCATAGGTTATGTTAATTTAGGGTGATCCCATGATGTTTTCCCTTTTTCTATGTATCGGATTTGATGTACTCACTTGTATATATCTAGTATAATCTCCGAGACCAAGGTGACACCGGTCTATTGGACATAGATTAGAACAATATTTTCATGAGTGATTTCCTCTTTTGTGTGTGGATTGAAGATTGAGAGTCTCTTGGTGCTTGTCTTTGACTATCCTTGAGATATGTTGTGGTGATTGTGGTACTCTCTTTGGATGGCCGCAGTGACATTGTGAAATCCGTAGATGAGAAGTACAAACTCTAAGGTGTGCTTTTGTAGCCCTACAAAATTCTCGTCCTCTCTTGACCACAAAGAAATGACCGCCGAGTACGTCTCCAATGCATGTTTTAGTTGAAATATCATGTGATTGAACTATGTTAATGTTGTTGGGAGTTGCCACTAGTGAAAGTATGAATCCTAGGCCTTGTTTCCACCATTGCAATACCGTTCGTGCTCACGTTTACTACTTGCTATGTTGCTATAATTTTTATTACAGATTTATATTGCCTTGATTTACCACACCTATCACTCGTATTTTACCATCTCTTCGCCGAACTAGTGCACATATACAATTTGACATTTCATTAGGTGTGTTGGGGACACAAGAGACTTTTTGTATCTTAATTGCAGGTTCGCTTGAGAGAGACCATCTTCAACCTCTACTTCCCTGAGTTCGATAAACCTTAGGTCATCCGCTTGAGGGAAATTGTTGATGTCCTACAAACCTCTGCGCTTGGAGGTCCAACATAATCTACAAGAATAGATGCGTGCGTAGACATCACACATCAGCTGACAAGGCGGCGGACGCAACAAGGCTCTGAGGAAGCCGAAAGTCTACTCATAGGGCCCTCCATGCCTGCACGCTACAAGATTCCCAAGACAAAGTAGAGCTACAGCTTTCCGCCTCCTGGCACCCGAAAAGGGTGCAGTCGACGGGCCCAACAAGTTCCCAGAGGCTTACAACTGGGCCCATCACCAACTAGAAGTTACTGTAATACCATGGGCTCGGCCTATAAGATCCCTAGGTATCCCTCCTGCGTGAGGGATGATGCACATTTACTACACTTCACCCACCTCACAGAGATGCAGGAGAGAGCAGTGCTTAGAGCCTTCATCTCCTTCCTCTGATATAGATCAAGGAGCATTCATTGTAGCCCGAGTTATTGCTCATAGTTAGCTCGGCAGGAGTAGGGTGTTATCTCTACGGAGAGCCCCGAACCAGGGTACATCGCGGTGTCTCACTGTGCTTGTCCCTATTCTCGATTCCGGCACCATCGACATTCACCTCGGTTTGTCCCCCTCTTTAGCCATCCCCATGGCATCAGCCATCACAATACGACGACACTTGGGGTTGCTATGTTTGATGAATCTGATCTTTTTATCCCCCAAGTTTTGATGAGAATATTTGTTATGATGATACTTTGCCTTCTATTTATGATGATTACTTTGATAAAAGTGGATTCAGAGAGATCATGACTTTATTTAAAGATGATTCCACTATTTTGGAAGATATTACAATTGATTTTGATAAAGTTTCTATCAATGACGATTATTGTGATGACACTTATGCTATAAAGAATACTTTTGTGCATGTGGATCATGATAAGAATGCTTTGTGTGATAGCTATATTGTTGAGTTTACTCAAGATGCTACTGAAATTTATCATGAGAGATGGAGACATGTGATGGCACTGAAGTAGTGCTCCTCGTTTACTACCCCAAGTGGAAGGTTGAGAAGTAGTCAGCAGCAAGTTTCCCTCGGCAAAGATACCGAGGTTTATCTCCGGCGGACTCCAAGAGATACCAGTAGGTGTCAATGACGCCAGAAGTTTGCCGGATGGAGATAAGGTTGACGTGGACCTGCACACAGTAACAAATAAGTTTGCTCCCAACGAGTACAAAGAGGTTTTCAATCTCTCCGGCCTTGTCGTTTACAAAGGATCAAAAAAATGCGGGAAATAATAATGGTGATTGCAACGGAAAGGAAATAAAAGCAGTAAATTGTAGCGGTGTAAAATATGGTGGAAATATGGCCCGAGGTCCCATGATGTTCACTAGTGATGTCTCTCTCTCAAAAGACGATAAATAACTATGTTGGGTGAACAAATTACAGCTAGGGAATTGACATAATTATAAACGCACGACAATGCTAATTATGCTACAAGAAAGTTAGAGGCTCAATCGTATGGTCAGTATGCCAAGAAAAGTAGACCATTTATTCATCAGCATCTACTCACTATTCATCCACCTTGAGATATCTATCCAGAACATCTCGCTGGTATTAAGTTGCGAGCCCCACCCAAAGTGTAAACTCAAAGCAACAGACAACTGCATTAACAAACTATGCGTATGGTAAACAATCCTTGCAACCGCGGTTACAAGCGTCGTTGTTTTCTCCCTGGTGGAAACAACACATCCCCTAGTCTCATGTTTCTGTCACTCAAGCTAAACATCGGGGGGCATGAACCCACAATCATGCCTAACGCTCCATCTTGGAGTTCCAATCTACTACTTGGCCAAAGCAATAAATAGCAACGGAGAACATGCAAGAATACTCAAGAACTAAAACATAAAAGGTAAACAAAATATATTACTCATCACAATCTGAACATAATCTCATAATCTAACGGATCCTAGCAAACACGACATAGCAACAACAGAACTAATACAAAGATGCCTTGAGCATGTAGGGCAACTCACAAGGGCTAAGAATTGAGGCACAAGATTGGAGAGAAAACATCACATAGCTAATGGTCATGAACCCATGGTCCAAGGTGGACTACTCACAGCACATCCGGGAAACGCTCATGGTGGTGGAGAATCTCCCGGAGATCAATCCTCCCTCCGGCAGGGTGCCGGGACAGGGTCTTCTAGCTAACTCGATCTCGGGATCGCGGCGGCAGCGGAACAGTAGGGTAAATCGCGTAACGGAGGACCTCTCATGTGTTTTTAGGTCGAGGGGTAAATATAGGTGGAAGGAGGGCACCGGGGGAGGCCTGGCCCCACCAGGAGGGCCCCTGGCACGGCCTCCCCTGGCCCGCGCCAGGTGGCCGCCTAAGAGGGGGGCCACACCCCTCCGTCTCTCCTTCGGTTTTCTAGATGCTTCTGGACTGCTATTTTTTATATATTTTTTCTAGATTTTTCTGAGCACTTTAAATATTGGGAAATACCTACAATGCACGGACAACAGCAGACAGAAACTGGCAGTGGGGCACTGAGTTAGTAGGTTAGTCCAAATATGTGGAAAATGTATGAAAGTGTAGCAAAACATGTAGCAAAGTCACTCATATAGGAATGGAACAAGCAGAAATTATAGATACGTTTGGGATGTATCAACATGGTTTCACTTATCTCAATAGTATTAAGCTTCCTCTATTCAATTTGAAAATTTTGAAGTTGCACTTGTTTTGCCTTCAATGCTAGTTGCTTTGTACTTCAATGAATTATTTATTTACAAGATGCTTTTGGATAGAAAGTGGGTTAGACTTAAAATTGCTTTATTTTTTGTACTTGATGCTCTATTTTATGCTTCAACTCTTATTCTTATGTGAGTATCTTTTATAATCTTTATGTCTGGCTAAAAGGCATTAAAAAGAGCTTGTTGTGAGGCAACCCAAAACGGATTTAGTTTTAGTTTCATTTTTTGCTTTTGTAGTGTCTTGGAGTGTGTTACTACTGTAACAAATCCATTGTATCTTTACTTTTAAGCTGTGTGCCAAGTTTTAGCCTCTAGTGTTGGGAACGTAAAAGTTATGGCTTGTTGTCTAGAAAACATATTTTGTACGCTCCAGTGCAGAAATTCTTCAAATCACAGATCATCTTTTTGACCTGACTTTTTACAAAGCAATCATTATATTATAATTTTCCATACCTTTAATTAGTTTGAGATTTTTTATTGAAGCTATATAAGTGCCTCTAAGAATTCAATTTCTACAGGTTGTCCTGTTTTCCCAGTTTTCTGCTTTGTAATTTCATTTGCCTCTTTTGCGAGATTTGTTCTTGGTTCTTTCGTGGAAGAACCTAAAACAAAGTTGGGTATCACTAGCTAATGTTTAATTTGAGTTCTTAAATGTGTACCTACAGTACCTATGTCAAATCTTATTTACTTTGGCACTAACCACTCTAATCAAGTTTATAAGAAGTTTCGCATGAAGGAAGTTTTCAAGTGTTACGAAGGAAGACGATGAAGAAGATTAAGGAGTGCTAAAAGCTTAATCTTGGGAATGCCCCATCACCCCCTAGAAATATTCAAGGAGACTCAAGCGTCTAAGCTTGGGGATGCCCCCGTGCATCCCCTTCTTCATCAACAATTATCAGTTCGTCTTTCATGTCACTATATTTTTATTGCTTCACATGTTATGTGCTTTTCTTGGAGCGTCTTGCTTTAATTTTTAGTTTTTAGTTTAATTTAGTTCTATGTTGTTTGATGGTCATAAAAAGTTGTACCCTAGCATGCTTGATGTGGGAGAGACACATGCTCCACTTTTGCCTAGAATACTCTTGTGCTTCACTTATAATTGTTGAGTATTCAATTTCAGTTTCTAGTTGCTTCTTTAAATGTTTAGCTCTTGTTTTTATTGTTTATCTTGTTAAAGAGATGTTATTAGAAGTTTTAGGACTCTCTTGAGTTTCACTCTTATTTATTTGGAGAGATGGATTTTGTTGCACTGGTTGTGTACCTTACTTTGAGTAGGTAATCTATATTGCTAAGTTGAGTTTAGTAATTCTTGCAATAGTTTTGAGGCATTGTTTGAATAATGTTTGAAATTTTGTGCGATTGAGCTCGCACCATTAATGATAGGTGTCATATTTTGGCTCAACGTGCCCTATTTTAAAAAACTACAAAAAATAGTTGATAACTCTTGACTACTAAGTTGATACTTGTTTGTGCGGTGATTGTAAGTAAACAATCATGTGGCATGGCTCGAGATGCGTAAGGATAACCAAACCCCCATACACTCTTCTTGGGATACTTGACTATTTTTGTTCTCTTGATTAGACTTGAAATACAAATAATAAGTGGATGAGTTATATTGACTAATGCGAGTATTCAATTCTTGGCACTCTTTGGTATGGTGCATTGCCTTTTCTCACCGCTAGAATTGGTGCAAACTTCGTCGGTGCATCCAAATCACTTGAGATGATACGCTCTCTCACACATAAGCCTCGTTATATCTTTCTCAAAACAGTCACCATACCTACCTCTATCCAACATCGTCTGGATAGACACCTTGTGATGAAATCACGAAGATATCGGAATACAGGGACGAGAAAAGAGAACAAAACCAGTAACATGATAACTTGGTATAGTGACTCAAAGGGGTTGATCACGAGGATACCTAATGGATCTCACCTTAGGTTTTGTAACGTATCACGAAGCAAATGGGATTGGCAAGTTGACTAATGATTCACTCGAATATTTATTCGTGTACGTGAGGGAACCATTATGGGTGTCCATGGCTCCACTATTGGTTATTGTTCCGAGAAAAATAAGTTTCCGGTTCATGTTCGTGTCCTATTGGACCTATGGGGTCACACAATTAAGGGTAGTTAATTTGTTGAGTGTTAGGGCCAGTTCTCTTGGAGCTTATGGCCAACAGTGGAAATAATTTGCTCCCTCCCCAGCTTATTCTAGAAACCAAACCTAAATTTTTATGTTAGAAACCTATTAGTTTACCTTTAATTAGAAGGTTTCTAAAATAAAAATTTAGGTTGCGCTTCTAGAATAAGCTGGGGAGGGAGCAGATTATTTCCACCGCTGGTCATAAGCTTCAAAAGAACTAGCCCTTAGAGCGATTGGAGCATGTATACATCACACCGAAAAGGTTTCAGAGTGATCGAGATATGATCGTTGAGAAAAGCAGAATCGTTTCAATGCACCGAAATAGTTCTGAGAAGTCTAAGAAAAACCGAATAAAACCGTAGGGCGGAGGCACACGGCTGGCTGGGCCACCCAACCTTCTGGGACCACACCTGTGACTTCCTTGACAACTTACGCGTCACTTTGGACCCCGACTACCTCGAGAGTTAGGAGGATTTGCATACGGGAACAATATTAAAGGGACCACTACTAAGATGATAGATCTACTAGGACCGTCTGTGCAGAATTTCATTCTATTTGTTTGTACCTGATGGGACGCATGTCAATTTAGCAATGGCCAACATGCAAGTGAGTGGGTTAAACATTACTAGGCTGCTTGGGATCGGAGATGGACCACTTACAAAATTTTGAGACCCAAATATGCAATTTTAAAAATATTAGGATTAATTTGACACACCTTAAATAGTTTTAGGACTTTTGGTGCATTTTACTATAAAAAATTTGTTTGTCTCTATCGGTTCTTGTACATACAAACATGTTTCAATTAGAAAATAAACGCAAAATATCAACGATATAGTTGGTTCATTGGGTTTTTTCACTAACAGATGAGAGTGATGATGTGAGAAAAGGAAATAAACGGACTGCTCACGAATCAAAGGACATCAAAGTCAGCTTCCTTGGAAAGTGAAACATTTAGCGGTGTGAGAACATTTAATTCGAAGAATGGAAGATTATGAAACTGTGGTCGTGAAAGTATACTCGCGTGGAAAAGGCATACATGTAATACATTGTGTATGGATAATTCATGTGTGTTGATCCTAGAAATGGTGAGATCGAATGTCTTCGCGATTACAATCAGCGTCGTGTGAGTTCCTACCCTATATATCATTCATTGCAGTGTTATTTTTTATGGTGAATACTGCTTCTTTATTAACTTGGATCGAAATAGTAGGGATCTCATCAGATATGATCTCCAAAATATAGTTTGGAGGCACCGAAAACCAAGTCTTAAAAAGTTTATCACCTAATCCTACTTTAGCTAAAGTATCTGCAACACGATAGCCGAGTGAAAACCCGAACCACCTTGCGATCCCGGAAGCCTTTAAGCAAACACTTAATCTCCTCGACACATTGCCCAATAGAAGACCTTCTACTTAAGTCCTAGCATACCAGCCACTTCCTGACTATCCACCTCCAACTGATTCTCAGCCCAATTTCCTTGGCTAGCTCGATTGCGCGCCTACACACAAAAATTTCTACGAGTTCCGGATCAGCAGCATTGCTATAGAATTGACGCGCTCCCGCTAGGAACAGCACCGGCTCCAATGCCTACACTGTGTTTGGAAGCCGCCCCATCAGAGTTCACTTTCCACCATCCTTCGTCAGGAGACTCCCATGGTTGCTTTACTGAGATGTATGTCTGTTCCTTGGCTTGCCATGAATGCTTTTACACTCTTTCACATATGATTTAACAGACATTACTATTTTATGTGAGTCTTTATGCGCCGCCTATCCCTAGCATTGTTCCTTGCTAACCAAAGCCCATAACAAGCCTGCACCATCAAAGGTCTATCATCTCCATTTGCCCGCGCGAACCAATCCATTAGTCACCTAGCGAGTTCACTCTAGGAATCACTATAGATCAGTGGGGTCGTCAATGAAATTCCCAATTCAGAGCGAATAAGCTTTCAGAACAAAACCGAATGAAGGCATCCTTAAAAATCGATGATGGATGATTTCTTTTCTTTCACATGCAACGCATAAGTTCTTACGATAGAGGATCTCAACTCCCTAGAAATGGTAAAGATCACCTAGATAACTATGCAACTGTTACGAAATATCTGATCATTATCTTTGGAGGCCAAAGATTAAGCTTGCTAGCTTCCTTCCATGGGAAGGAACCATGCTCCTTGCGAGGCAAGCCAAACTAGTTCCTTCCATGGCAAGCTTTCTTCCATGGCAAGCCAAACTAGTTCCTTCCATGGCAAGCCAAACTAGTTCCTTCCATGGCAAGCCAAGGTGATCAGATTTTTGTGGGCTATATACCTAAAATGCCCTCCCTAGTGAGGCTATAAATAGAAGGCATGAGAGGAGAGCTAGACACACATGACATGATCAGATTTGTACTACAAGATACAATAATAAAGAGCTCTCAACTTTCTCTCTATATCTGGTGTCTCTCTTGTGTTCTTGTGATTGTACCCTTGTGTATGTGGTGATTGAAAGCAAGTGTTGAACAACGTAGTTTCACAACACGTTATCATCACGAGTGCTCTCGAGCAAAGGTATGTTGTTCAAAACTACTTGTTAATCACTCGGTGGACAATACAAGATGTTTATTCGTTCCGCTGTTTCGAGTACCCTCGATCTTGTTATCATGCATGCTATAGCTTTGTACATGAGTGATACTACGTAGCAATGCATACTGTATACGCTCATGTGGATCGGCCAGAAAAATAAGCTCAAGGCCAACGATCCTTGCTAATATCACATGTATATCTTCCAGTCTGTCTGTGGACATGGAACAAACAAATCATGTGTATTATGCTCACCTGAATCCCATGTGCCGGACGTTCTTGTGTCGGCACGGGTGACCAGCTCGATGTCCAGAGCCAGCAGCTCCGTGTATGTCACCCGCGTGTGCCCAGACGGACACGTTCGTTGCTATCTGCGCTATGGCCAAAACCTGATGCTCTGCTCCATTGTATCATCTTGGCTAGTGTCGTGCGCTTGCCGGTGGCACGAGAAGTTTATGTCAATCTTACACGGCCACGTTCTTTCAAATTAAATCCTGAAGCATTTGATTAATGCATAAACATCTGGAACTGTTTACATACCAGTATTTACACTGTAAGCACTCATGGCATGCACTTATTTACCTGAAGTAAATTGTTGCATGATCTAAATATATAGGAAATGTCGGGCATCAACTCCAAGGAATTTTCCAAGCTCACCCTGGATGGCAGCAACTACCTCACGTGGGCTATGGATGCTAAGTTAAGCCTCACATCCATGTCTCTCAGTCATACCATTAACCAGCCGACAGCTGGCACAAATGGTCCTTCTACCGCTGAAAAGGTAAAAGCATTGATCTTTCTGAGGCATTACCTCAATTCAGCGCTGAAGCTTGAATATCCGACTGAAGAGGATCCACTCACTCTTTGGCAATCCCTGAAGGATCGCTATGACCAGCAAAGGTCAATGGTGCTTCCTCAAGCACGGAGTGACTGGTTAAACCTACGTTTCCAAGACTTCAAGTCTGTGACATCGTATAGCTCTGCCTTGCACTGCATTGTTTCCCTACTCAGAATGTGTGGCCAGAAAGTCACCGATGCTGAGATAATTGACAAAACTTTGTCAACATTCCATCCCACCAACATGGTATTGCAAGAGCAATATAGGCATGCTAAATATGCCAAGTACTCTGAGTTGATCTCTGTCCTGTTAGTGGCAGAAAAACAAAATGAACTTCTTATGAAGAATCATAGCGCCCGCTCAACTGGGACTATGGCTGTGCCTGAAGCACATGCGATCACTCAAGGTGTTGGGAGTTCCCATGGCCGCAGAAAGGACAAAGGGAACCAAGGATGGAAGGGGAAGAAGAGCAATGCATTCAAGGGCAAGGGTAGAGGAAGAGGGAGAGGCAAAGAAAAATTCAAAATTGATCCAGATGCTCAGACTAGGGGAAAGCAAGGAAAATGCTTTAGATGTGGATGCGGGGATCATTGGTCTCGCAACCGCCGCACCCCCAAGCACCTGGTTGAGTTATATCAGCAATCCATCAAAGGTAGCAACAAGCAGGATAATCACGAGTCCCATTTTGTAGAGCCTGCTGCTCTGCCGGACTCTAAGAAGCTTGAAAACCTTCTTCTTGAGGAAAATCCTGGTAGTGGTGAATTCAACCTGGATGGTATCGATATTCCTGAAGAAGATATGAATGTTGATGTATATGGAGACCTGGTGTAATCTCTGTTGGATATGTGCCCTAGAGACAAATTAATAAAGATATTTGTCACATATCCGTTTTGTTCATAATACGTTTTATACTGTGCTATAACTGTATTACTTGGAAATACTAATACAGGTGTAGTATAAAACATGGTCCGTAGTTTAACTCGGGTAAACTATCTCATTGGGCAATTGATTGATCAAGCTTTCCTGATCATGGCGACACTTAAGTCCATTGACAATGAAGTCATATCATTAGGGGAATGATGTGATGGACAGACACCCACCTAAAAGTAATGCAATGTGATCGAGTCACATAGTTCAGCGTTGCTATGACTTTGTAACGTATGGCTTAGTCCTTAGACCGTAATGATCATACGTAATCATGATCTATGAGGAGACTTTGATTTGTATCCCACCGCCTGACTGAAATATGCTGGCTATAACGGTGCACTTTGGGTATTCCGAAATAGATGGTTGATGAGTATGTTAATAGATCAAAGCGGGATTTGTCAGTCCTTATGACAGGACAGGTACTCTGGGCCCACTCGGTGATATTGCATCAACCCCTTGCAAGGACGTGACTAGGTCACAAAGAGATGCAATGATCATGGACGAGAGAAGTTGTTTGTCATGAACGAGATGTGAACACGGTATGTGGGATACCGACGATCAAACCTCGGACAAACAAGGTACCGCAGAACAAAGGGATTACGGCGTATCGTTAACGGTTTCCAAAAGCGATCGAAGCTCATTCGATGGAAGCGCAGGGGCTGTCAAGGATTGTAACCAGGTCCAACTGACTAGTCATTGGTCAATGAGAAGAGTCTCGACCATGTCTGCTGTTTCCCGGACCGTTAGGGTGTTACACTTAAGGGCAATCGATGCATAGGACAGTTACGGGATCAATCGGTGAAATAGGAGAAATCACCGGAATAGTTCCGGAGGAGGACGGAATGGTTTCCGGACATTTTGAATAGTTAAAAATAAAGTTTAATTGTTTTAATAATGTTTTTTATTATTTAATTATCTGAATTAAATATTTAAAACTTATTAAATAATTAAAATAATGGAAAAATGGCTATATGGGCCTTAGAGGCCCATTAGGGGAGGAGGGGGTTCCCCCCCCCTTGGGGGTTTAGTCCCACATGGGGGAGGGAAGAGGGATCACACCCCCCCCTTGGCCTTTATATAGAGGGGTAGACCCCCCCTTTTTCCATAGAACAATTGATCTCCTTCTTCTTCCTTCTCCATTTCCGGAAGTGGACTCCCCTTGTTTGGAGTCTGCACCAGGATTGGAGTTCTCCACCATAAGGCAGGCCGTCGCTCTGCCGGAGTCGGGATCCGTAGCCGTCTTCTTTCCGCTGCTCGCCTGGTTCGGAGCCCGGGAGGAACATCGATTGTGCCGTACGTGTATAATCTCTTCGAGGCACTACACCTGTGGTGCTGCTTCGTCGCTGGAGGTTTACCGGGAGTCATCCTCGCCGGTGGTGGTCTTCTACACGATAGGGAGGTCGTAGTTCTGAGTCTACGCCAACCACGTTCGTAAGAACGTTTCCCGCTTTCGGTCTTCAAAGGTATGAACACCGATTCCCTCCGTTACTTTACATCGCCATAGCATAGATCTTGGGTTCGGGTACCGTAGGTGTAAAAAATTTGTGTTTTCTGCCCCGTATCCCAACAGTGGTATCAGAGCTAGCTATGCGTAGATGTATTGTACGGATAGAACACATCTAGGATGTGGGCATCGAATCTTCATTCGTTACCCTCCCACGTGTACTCATTGGAGCATTGCGGCAATGTTTGATGAAGCGGCCCCCGACCGACCTTACGCGTTTACGCGAGACTGGTTCCACGCTTGACATATGGCTTGTACCATATAAAGTGGCTGGGGGGGTGTTTGTCTCTCTGCATTAACGATGCGAAGATGTTTGCAACGGAGGGCCCCGACAGGGGTGTAATAGAGACGGATAAGAGACGATGTTGTGGCATGTTTTTCGCAGGATAGAAATCGGTTCTCTCTCTCGAAACCCCTAGCAGCCACGTAAAACTTGCACAAGCTAAAGTAGAAAGACGTTTTAACTTTGCTTTGCATGAAGGAAGATCATAGGTAGTATGATTTAAAGTTTTACTTCCTGTTTTATGCTAGTATGCTAGATATATCGACGGTAGCACGAAACATGACCATCTCTCACAATACCAACATTGTGTTCTCCCTTTTGATGGGAACCACCTGGAAGGTTCTCCCATATGGCCTGACGCTCCGTACATACCGGAGTTGTCCTACATATTCAACGGAGCTCGCATGAGGTTGGGTTCGGCGAGCCTGGCATATGCAGATATGGCCTTGCCTGAACAGCTAACATCAAGGTTCGATTGGCAGGCTTGACGTATGTAGATGCGGTCCTGGAACACAGAAGACCGAAAGGTTGAGCACGAGTCACATGCCTGATGTGATTGGCTTAGAGGCCTACCTGGTTCGCATACTGGGCCGTACATATCGGGGGAGGTGTGGGGGCTGGGATTGTGTAATCACTTAGTTAAATTGAGAGATGTTTATCTAAGTGGGAGCTTTCTAGAATTTTAAGATTAAATTGAAACTCCACATTATGAACAAAAGTCTAAATTGTATCATTGTGAATCCAACCTTGTAGATGGCAGCACCTCGCCCCTCGTTCAACTTAGGATCATTCCTAGAGAAAGATAAGCTAAAAAAAGATGGGACAAATTTCACCAACTGGTTCCGCACCCTGAGGATTCTCCTCGTTCCCCTCAAAATGGCATACGTACTAGAGGACGCGTTAGGTGACGCACCAGCAGATGATGCCAGTCAGGACGAGAAGAATGTCTATCTCTCCAGGACTGATGATTACAACCTTGTCCAAAGTTGCATGCTCTACTCCATGGAGGCTGAGCTACAGAAACGCTTTGAGAGGATGGGTGCATATGAGATTATCACCGACCTCAAGGCGGTCTTCGCACCTCAAGCCAGGGTTGAACGGTACGAGGCTTCTGAAGCCTTCTTCTCAGCAAAGATGGATGAGCACGGCAGCGTGAGTGAGCACGTGGTCAAAATGTCTGGCTACGTTCAGCGCTTGAATGCTCTGGAATGTCAGATTCCAGATGAACTTGCGGTTGATAGGGTGTTGCAGTCGCTTCCCCCTAGCTACAAAGGCTTTGTGCTGAACTACAACATGCAGGGTATGACCAAAACCCCTTCTGAGTTGTTCGCCATGCTAAAGAGCGCTGAGGTTGAGATCAAGAAGGAGCACGCCATCTTCATGGTCAACAAGACCACTGACTTCAAGAAGTCAAGCAGACGGGAGAAGGCCAGAAGAGGTGGCCCTAAGAGGGATGGCAAGTCAGTTGCCGCTCCTCCCAAGGCACCCAAGCCTAAACTCGGAGTGGAGTGCTTCTACTGCAAGGGTGAAGGTCACTGGAAGCGCAACTGTCCCAAGTACCTAAAGGACAAGAAGGCTGGCAAGGTCGCCAAGAGAGACAAAGGTATATTTGATATACATATTGTTGATCTTCTCTTGACAAGCGCTGGGAACACATCCTGGATATTTGATACAGGGTCTGTCGCTCATATTTCTAATTCCATTCAGGGACTAAGGAATAGGAGACGCTTGGTCAAGGATGAAGTGACGATGCGCGTGGGGAATGGCTGCCGGATTGAAGTCTTGGCGGTCGGCACGAAGCATCTTAGTCTCCCTTCGGGATTGGTTTTAGTTCTAAATAAATGTTACTATGTACCCGCGTTGAGTGTGAACATCGTGAGTGGTTCTTGCTTGAAGCGAGACCACTATTCTTTTAAGTCCGATACAATTGGTTGTTCGATTTATAAGAATGATATGTTTTATGTTCACGCACCGGAGTTGCATGGTTTATTCGTACTTAATCTCGATGGTGACGTGTGTCACGTTAACAATATTGAGGCCAAAAGATTGAAGAATAATGAAGATCACATGATGATGTGGCATTGCCGACTTGGTCATATTCGTGTAAAACGCATGGAGAAGCTCCATAAGGATGGACTTCTTAAGTCATTGGATTTTGGATCCCTTGATACATGTGAACAATGCCTCATGGGCAAAATGACAAGGACTCCATTCAATGGTGTGATGGAGCGTGCGGATGTCTTATTGGGGATCATACATACGGATGTATGTGGACCCATGAACGTCCCCACTCGCAATGATCTTCGTTACTTCGTGACCTTTACTGATGACTTGAGTAGATATGGGTATATTTACTTGATGAAGCACAAGTCTGAAACCTTTGAAAAGTTCAAGGAATTTCAGAATGAGGTCGAAAATCAACTCGGAAGGAAAATCAAGCACCTTCGATCGGATCGAGGTGGCGAGTATTTGAGTCACGATTTTGGCAATCATCTGAAGTCTTGTGGCATAATACCACAGCTTACGCCGGCAGGCACACCTCAGAGAAACGGTGTAGCTGAGCGACGTAATCGAACCCTATTGGATAGCGTGCGATCGATGATGTCTCATACTGATTTGCCTGTGTCATTCTGGGGGTATGCATTAGAAACCGCCATTCATATTCTTAATAGGGCACCATCCAAATCCGTAAAGACAACACCATTTGAAGAATGGCATGGCACTAAACCTGAGTTGTCTCACCTGAAGATTTGAGGTTGTGAGGCTTATGTTAGGAAACTACAGCCTGACAAACTTGAATCCAAGGCGGATAAGTGCATCTTTGTGGGCTATCCCAAGGAAACTTGTGGGTACACCTTCTACAACAAGTCTGACAGCAAAACGTTTGTTGCCAAGACGGGACACTTTCTTGAGAAGGAGTCTCTCGCGAAAGAGTTGAGTGGGAGGAAAATAGACCTCGATGAAGTAACTGACCAATCGCTCCAATTGGATGAAATGGCTACGGAATTTGTTCTGGAACCATCTTCCACAGTGGGAGTTGAAGAGAATGGCCAGAACGACATTCATAACGATCATGACATTCATGATGATCATGATGAGAATGAAGAGGAACCTTTTATGCCTCGTAGGTCATCAAGAGTCCGTCAACCTACTGAGTTTTACGGACAGCTTGTGAATGCAATCTCGGCTGTTGAGTCGGATGAACCTACGAGTTACAAAGAAGCAATGGAGGGACCCGAGTCCGAGAAATGGCTTGAAGCCATGAAATCCGAAATAGACTCCATGTACACCAACAAAGTATGGACTTTGGTGGATATTCCCGAGGACCGCAAGGCCGTCGAGAATAAATGGATTTTCAAGAAAAAGACTGACGCAGACGGAAACGTATCTGTCTACAAAGCTCGACTTGTCGCGAAGGGTTTCCGACAAATTCAAGGAGTTGACTACGAGGAGACGTTCTCTCCTGTAGCGATGATAAAGTCTATTCGGATCCTACTAGCAATAGCTGCATATCATGATTACGAGATATGGCAGATGGATGTGAAAACTGCATTCCTAAATGGCAACATTGAGGAAGAGTTGTATATGATGCAACCAGAGGGGTTTGTCGATCCAAGGAATGCTGGTATGGTTTGCAAGCTTCAACGGTCCATATATGGGTTGAAGCAAGCATCTCGGAGCTGGAATCTTCGATTTGATGAGGTCATTAAAGCTTTTGGATTTGTCCAAAACGTCGAAGAGTTCTGCGTCTATAAGAAACTGAGTGGGAGCTCTGTAGCATTCCTTGTGTTATATGTGGATGACATATTACTAATAGGGAACGATAAGAAATTCTTAGAGGAAGTAAAGGAATATCTGAATGGACAATTTTCCATGAAGGACCTAGGTGAAGCTGCGTACATACTAGGGATTAAGCTCTATAGAGATAGACCTAATCGACGGTTGGCCTTGAGTCAGAACACTTATATTGACAAGATTTTGAAAAGGTTCAAAATGGATGACTCCAAGAGAGGTCTCTTGCCAGTTATAAAAGGTGTCAAATTAAGCGTGATTCAATGCCCAACCACAGCTAAAGAGAAAGAGGAGATGTCCTCAAAGCCCTATGCCTCAGCCATAGGTTCTCTCATGTATGCTATGTTATGTACCAGACCGGATTTAGCGCTGGCCATTAGTATGACTAATCGCTACCAGAGTAATCCGGGAATGGCCCATTGGACAGCAGTAAAGAACATCCTTAAGTACTTGAGAAGAACCAAGGATCTCTTTCTTGTTTATGGAGGAGTTGATGAGGAGCTCACCGTAAAGGGTTACGTTGACGCAAGCCTCGGCTCAGACCTAGATGACTCGAAATCCCAGACGGGATATGTCTTCATGTTGAACGGTGGCGCGATTAGCTGGAGGAGCGGCAAACAGTCAGTCGTCGCTCAATCTTCAATGGAGTCGGAGTATATTGCCGCTTGCGAAGCGTCAAACGAGGCGCTGTGGCTGAAGAAGTTCGTGATC
Organism: Bromus sterilis; assembly: GCA_950022295.1. Taxonomy (NCBI): domain Eukaryota; kingdom Viridiplantae; phylum Streptophyta; class Magnoliopsida; order Poales; family Poaceae; genus Bromus; species Bromus sterilis. The sequence goes on from OX465596.1 coordinate 181,261,337, forward strand.
GAGCTTGACGTCTTTCCCAGTTGCACTGACCCCGTGGGAATCTTCTGCGACAACACGGGTGCCATTGCTAACGCGAAGGAGCCAAGAACTCACTCTACAGCCAAGCACATCCTCCGAAAGTTCCATGTGACGCGAGACTACGTCAGGGATGGACACACTAGGATTCACAAGATACATACGGATCTGAACGCAGCAGACCCGATGACTAAACCTCTTCCACAGGGCAAGTTTGAAGAACACCGAGAGACCATTGGTGTTAGATACATACCTGATGTAAACTAGTGTAATTTGTACTCTAGTGCAAGTGGGAGACTGTTGGATATGTGCCCTAGAGACAAATTAATAAAGATATTTGTCACATATCCGTTTTGTTCATAATACGTTTTATACTGTGCTATAACTGTATTACTTGGAAATACTAATACAGGTGTAGTATAAAACATGGTCCGTAGTTTAACTCGGGTAAACTATCTCATTGGGCAATTGATTGATCAAGCTTTCCTGATCATGGCGACACTTAAGTCCATTGACAATGAGGTCATATCATTAGGGGAATGATGTGATGGACAGACACCCACCTAAAAGTAATACAATGTGATCGAGTCACATAGTTCAGCGTTGCTATGACTTTGTAACGTATGGCTTAGTCCTTAGACCGTAATGATCATACGTAATCACGATCTATGAGGAGACTTTGATTTGTATCCCACCGCCTGACTGAAATATGCTGGCTATAACGGTGCACTTTGGGTATTCCGAAATAGATGGTTAATGAGTATGTTAATAGATCAAAGCGGGATTTGTCAGTCCTTATGACAGGACAGGTACTCTGGGCCCACTCGGTGATATTGCATCAACCCCTTGCAAGGACGTGACTAGGTCACAAAGAGATGCAATGATCATGGACGAGAGAAGTTGTTTGTCATGAACGAGATGTGAACACGGTATGTGGGATACCGACGATCAAACCTCGGACAAACAAGGTACCGCAGAACAAAGGGATTACGTCGTATCGTTAACGGTTTCCAAAAGCGATCGAAGCTCATTCGATGGAAGCGCAGGGGCTGTCAAGGATTGTAACCAGGTCCAACTGACTAGTCATTGGTCAATGAGAAGAGTCTCGACCATGTCTGCTGTTTCCCGGACCGTTAGGGTGTTACACTTAAGGGCAATCGATGCATAGGACAGTTACAGGATCAATCGGTGAAATAGGAGAAATCACCGGAATAGTTCCGGAGGAGGACGGGATGGTTTCCGGACATTTTGAATAGTTTAAAATAAAGTTTAATTGTTTTAATAATGTTTTTTATTATTTAATTATCTGAATTAAATATTTAAAACTTATTAAATAATTAAAATAATGGAAAAATGGCTATATGGGCCTTAGAGGCCCATTAGGGGAGGAGGGGGTTCCCCCCCTTGGGCTTGGCGCCAAGGGGTGGGGCCCAACCCTCCCTTGGCCGGCGCCCTTCCCCCCTTGGGGGTTTAGTCCCACATGGGGGAGGGAAGAGGGATCACCCCCCCCCTTGGCCTTTATATAGAGGGGTAGACCCCCCTTTTTCCATACAACAATTGATCTCCCTCTTCTTCCTTCTCCATTTCCGGAAGTGGACTCCCCTTGTTTGGAGTCTGCACCAGGATTGGAGTTCTCCGCCATAAGGCAGGCCGTCGCTCTGCCGGAGTCGGGATCCGTAGCCGTCTTCTTTCCGCTGCTCGCCTGGTTCGGAGCCCGGGAGGAACATCGATTGTGCCGTACGTGTATAATCTCTTCGAGGCACTACACCTGTGGTGCTGCTTCGTCGCTGGAGGTTTACCGGGAGTCATCCTCGCCGGTGGTGGTCTTCTACACGACAGGGAGGTCGTAGTTCTGAGTCTACGCCAACCACGTTTGTAAGAACGTTTCCCGCTTTCGGTCTTCAAAGGTATGAACACCGATTCCCTCCGTTACTTTACATCGCCATAGCATAGATCTTGGGTTCGGGTACCGTAGGTGTAAAAAAATTGTGTTTTCTGCCCCGTATCCCAACAATCTCCTAGCCTAATATATATTTCCGTCATGAGTCGTAATTCCAGTGTTATATAGTTCCTTCTGAACTTGATCATGTAATAAGCTCCTGAAGAGCATAGTATTGTATTTTGCATTAGTGTAACTCTTGCTCAATATAAATTCCAGTATGTTATATGTTTATGCTCTTTCCAGTGGAGACGTAAATATGTCCTTTTACACTGTAAGGTGTGTCGATCCAATGGAGGAAGAGGAGATATGTCTTATAGACAGTGCCACCACAAATACAGTTCTTCGGGAGACTAAATATTTCCAAACTCTAACTAAGAAACCTGGAAATATTATGACCATTGCCATAAGCAATACTCATATTGTCCGTACCGGAAGTGCCACAATAGTTCTCCCCATGGGTACCCAACTTGTAATCAAGGATGCCTTGTTGTATCCTGAATCAAAACGGACCCTACTGAGCTTTAAAGCTATTCATGCAAATGGTTTCCATGTGGAAACTAAAGTCGAGAATGGTACTGAATACCTGATCATGACTAAATTTAACGGACCCAAGAAGAAAGTGGTTGAGAAACTCCCTTCCTTAGCATCAGGATTGTACTACACACACATAAATTCCCATAAAGGAATTTGTTGCGCTGAAAACAATTTTCAGGAACCCAGAGTCATACAGGTATGGCATGATAGACTGGGTCATCCTGGGTTGGGCATGATGAGGAGAATCATCAAAGGCTCTGTTGGCCATAACATAGCAACAAAAGACTTCCCAAATCCTAAAGATTTTATGTGCACTGCATGTGCCAAAGGGAAGTTAATCCTTAGACCCTCCACCTGGAAGGTGAAGGATGAATCGCCAATTTTCCTGCAGAGAAATCAAGGTGATATTTGTGGACCAATACAACCCTTGTCGGGCCCTTTCAAATATTTTATGGTCCTGATTGATGCCTCCACTAGGTGGAGTCACGTATGCCTATTATCTACAAGGAACCATGCCTTTGCAAAGCTGGTTGCCCAGATAATAAAACTAAGAGCAAATTTTCCGGATAGCCGGATCAAATCCATAAGAATGGATAATGCTGGAGAATTTACCTCCAAATCATTTGATGACTATTATTTAGCTCTAGGCATACAAGTGGAACATTCAGCCCCACATGTCCACACTCAGAATGGCCTTGCAGAGTCATTGATCAAAAGGATTAAATTGATTGCTAGGCCACTTTTGCAGAACTGCAAGCTCCCAACAACCTGTTGGGGACATGCTGTGATGCATGCGGCAGCATTAATCCAACTCAGGCCAACTGCATATCACTCTGCACCCCCCTTACAACTAGTGTGTGGGAAAGAACCAAGTATTTCCCATCTGCGAAGATTCGGCTGCATTGTGTACGTGCCGATCTCACCACCTCAGCGTACCACCATGGGTACTCACCGGAAGTTAGGGGTCTATGTGGGGTATGAGTCTCCGTCTATAATCAAATACCTTGAGCCTATGACTGGGGATCTGTTCACGGCTCGGTACGTTGACAATATTTTTAATGAGGACCATTTCCCGGCGTTAGGGGGATAAATGTACCAAAAGGAATGCTGAGAAATTTCATGGAGTGTCGAAGGCCTCCAGTCCCTAGATCCACGCACTAGCGAGGCTGAACTTGAAGTTCGGAGGATTTTAAACCTCCAAAGGCTAGCAAATAATTTGCCAGATGCCTTCACTGATCATAGTGGGGTGACAAAATCACATATACCTGTTGTAAATGTGCCAGAGAGAGTAGAAATAGCTCCAAAGGCTATTGACTCAAATTTGGGCCCAACCCCTAGGAAAAGGGGGAGACCTCTGGGTGCACGGGATAAACTTCCGCGGAGACGTCCGCAGAAACAAATTTCTGTGCCACATATGTCACACCTTAAGTCAGTTGAAGAAGCTCGACCTGAAGTTGAGAAGCTCCCTGAAGTGAGCCATCCTGAAGATGGAATGCCCAGTGCAGAATCATGCGCCCAAATTGATTTTGGCATAGGGACATCGGAACACCCAGACTCGGTCGTTTTGGGAAATCATGACGAGCTGGTGGAAATGAATGATGAAATCAACATCAATTATATTGATTTTGGAGAGTTATATAACAAAAATACTACTATTGTCGACATATATTTTGCCTCAAAGATTGCTTCCATTGAACTGGATCCAGAACCTAAGTCCATGGTAGAGTGCCAGAAGCACTCAGAATAGGTTAAATGGAAAGAAGCAATTGAGGCTGAATTGCGCTCGCTTTATCGGAGGAATGTGTTCGGCCCTGTAGTGCGAACTCCTCCAGGTCTTACCCCTGTTGGGCACAAATGGGTTTTCGTTCGAAAGAGGAATGAAAATAACCAGGTGGTGAGATATAAAGTGTGACGCCCCCAAAATCAGACCGTGTACAGTAATCATACACACAGGGTACACGACTGAGATTAGGGTGCCACGATGATAATATCACAGCACAACACTAAACACAAAAGGATAAACAAATATATTACAATAGAGGGGGTCACGCGGACCCGAATATATAAGTCATACAAACCATAATATCTGAGTACAGACATAGTTAGTCAAGTTTTGCCTTAAGAAGGCTAGCACAAATCACATCAGAGATACAGAACGAAAAGGCGAGGCCTCCTGCCTGGGATCCACAGTACTACTCCTGGTCAACGGGGAACTCGACATCGTAGTAGGCGCCTCCGGGGTACTCCTGCTCCTGGGCTCCAACGTCGGCTGCAGCGGCCGATCAGGCAAAACAGTAAAGGAAATAAAGCAGGTGAGTATCTAGTATACCCGCGAGTCTTACGTCCGCTACTAAGCATTATGCATGATATCAACGGAATGAAGAGGCTGTATATAGTGGACTGAAGACAGAAGTTCAGAGCAAGGGTAAGAAGCTATGCCTATCGAAGACTAGCATCTTCCGACGGTGTCTTGCAGCATGAGGTAGGAATCAGCCAACAGTTGATATAAAGCAGTAAAGTAACAATGAAGAAGAAGTTGCTGCAACATTGAATAATAATAAGTTGAAATAATTAACAATGCCTCCGAGATCATCTCCTCGACATCCCCGCGAGGAAAAGAACTCGGAACCATACAGTTTAATAATAGTTTCTAGTGGTAAGATCCAGCTTCAGCATAAAGCGTCCTGTTACCGTGGACACGGCTATCGATAGATCAATCTTCCCTGCAGGGGTGCACTTGTGTTACGCTACACGCACGGATCTCCAGGGTGGCGGGAACCTTGTTAGGGAACGCTCCACCGAGGCTATCTGACACTTCATAGCCCATCTTTCAAACTCAACAGAGAGGTCATCCGCCGGTCTAAATCCTAAGTACGCCGGGCCTTGGACCCCAACCCAAACGTACTCCTGCACGGTGCGTGGCTGGCCGGTGAAGTTAAATCAAAGCAAATACAAATCACACTGCCGCGGCAAATAAGACAACACCACTTCCCGGCAATCAGCCCGCGGTACTGCTGACGTCTGAAGAGTCCTCGGACGACACTAAGAAGCGGAGGAGCCCATAACTCGTAGTTCCCACGGGTAGGTAGTGCGTACATGGCATATAGCCAACTCAAGACATTCACTGAACCATTTAGCATTTTAATTAACCTGCGAGACAACCGTTATCGTTGCCTCGACTTAACCGACCCGCGGTCAACGACAGCAGCCAGGACCACCAGTACATCGGTGCCTGCCTGTCGTCCCACCAATTCACTGCGGTTACCAACAAGGTGAACCGTCTCCTTACCTTGTCTCGCGTGTGCTCCTGGAGGAGCTCGACTTTCGTGGTTTGGTAACTCTCGCGGCCAACGATCAGGGGCCAAGCACACCGGTACACTGGTCGTGCCCTCCCTGTCGTCCCGTCGCAATACCTCTCGCGAGCACCGTTGGGTCGCCCGACTTCTTACCTGAAGGACAACCGCTGTCAAGGACCCTATGGTGGTAAGACAAAGTCAGCCTCGAGTGGAGTACAAGGATTACTCCTTGATAGCTCACACTTGAGGTGACTAGGCATATCCCAGATAGGGCTTGAGGCGGTGTCTGCATTGTACCGTACCTGTGCAGTTATAATAATTGTATCCGCGTTCACTCCCCTGAGTGATCATGACCCTCTATCTAATCCTAGCTAACAATGCGCAGGGTTCACTGCTGAATAATGCATAAGTATTAATAGGCAGCATAGGATTAAAGGAAGGTACATCAAGGGGCGACAAAAACAGGCTATGCAATTGAATAGGATTGTAATCGTAGCAGCAGCAGTAACAATGCCTAGTGCAAGAAATGTACGGAAAGATAGGCGTATCTGGGGAAGAGAATGGCTCTGCTTGCCTGCAAGCTCGACGGTAGTAGTAGGGTCGTCGACGAAGTAGTCGTACTCAGCAGCGGTGTAGTCGACGGCAGCAGCGGGGTCTACCGAAGATTAAGGGGGGGGGGAAGCAGTAAATACAAAGCAATAATATACAAACATATGCATGACATGATAGATGAAATGTTATCGGTGTTCTAACGCAGTGCAATGCAATATGCTCGGAGCGGGAATTCATCTGAGGATGAACTACCGGCTCCGGGTGATTACCGGACAGGGTGTCCGGAGGGGGAAGGATCAAGCCGGAGGTGTCGTGGTTACCGGAACAACATAAGGGGGGTGTATCCGTGCTAGTTGAACCATTCCGGACAACTTTCGTGTTCGGAATAAATTCATCCGGGCACTCTAACAGTACCAGACAGTTTATCGGACCGCCGGTCCGGAGGGGGAGGGTTCGATATTCATTGTTTTAGAGGGGGGTGGTATACATACGGATAGCGTATTCGTATTCATTATATGTTTCTGATCAATTTTCATGTATAAAGTTTTTGAATCCGAGTTACGGTTTAAAAGTTATTGAATTTCTAAGTTTAAATCAATTTAAATGATTTTCTGGATTTTCTTTTATTATTTATTTAAACATTATCCAAAACATTATCCAGAACAGTGCTGACATGTGGGACCCACATGTCAGCCTCTGTTATTTATAAAACATTTAATAAAATCAGAAATGCCTCTGGACCCACATGTCATACCCACAAGTTTTAATAAAATCCTTATGTTTATTTAACACTGAAGTGGGACCCATGTGTCATTGACACATGGTTAAATATCTCAGTTTAGTGTAATATAATGGCCTGGGGCCCACTAGTAAGCCACACAGGGGGTGAATCTCATGGGAGGGGCCACAGTTAGGGGGGGTTAGGGGTTGGGTTAGCTCAGCCCCTAATCTAATTAGGTCGGCCCCACATGGAGGTGGCCCAGTTGGCCCCTTGCTGGGCACGCATGCATGGAGAGGCTCAGGGGAACGCCGGCGTTGATGTTCACGGCGGGGAGGGGCGCGGTGGCCGGAGATGGGCGTAGGTGGCCGCGGCGGGGAGGAGGGGTGTGAGTTCGTACGCGCAGGCGGACAGGTACAGCGCGTGGCGAGCAGCCAGCGCGGGCGCATCCAGGAGCTCTGCCCTAGCCCATGGCGGCCTCCGGCGAGCAAGGCCCACGGCGACGGATTGAGGTGGGGAAGGGGCGGATTCGGAGTCGTAGCTCACCAGGAGCACGTAGGTGATGGCAGCGGGCGCGGGGGAGTCCAGACGGCGACGAATTCAGCCGGGGATCGCCGCGGCAGTGGTGGAAGGGCAGCGCGATACGGGCGTGTTCGTGGTCTCCGGCCCGAACCGAATCGCGAGATCGACGTTGGGGAAGAAGGTGGAGCTTCTGGACGTCCTCGCGAGGCCCGAGGTGCGGAGTGGTTGCGGTAACAGCGCACGGCGGCAACAAGTGTGCACCGGTGCGGCTCCAGTTGACCAGAACGGCGAGGGGATAGGGAGATTGTGAGGCGGAGAGAGCTAAGGTGCCGGGGAGGGTGGCCTTATCCACCAGAGGGGCAGGTGGGAGAGCAGGTAGGGGGGAGGGCTCCAGGGGCGCCCGTGGCCACGGCGGCGCCACGGCGTCGAGCAGGTGGCCGATAGGACGGGGGCAGGTGGGAGGTGGAAGATGCGCCGGGGTGGGCTGGCTGAGGTGGGCTTCGCCCTGGGCGTCAGTTTGCGGTTTTCCAATTATTTTGTTTCCTGTTTACTCAAAAGCTTTTCTGTAATTAATTTATCAACCCTAGCATTTTTGTAAAAGGTTAATAGTGTTTGTAAATTAGGGTTACATATTATTAAGGTGCCACAAAAGTTTTTGCAGCAAAATAAAATCAATAGATAGTTCTTTTAAATATTAAATGCCCAAAGTAGGGGTTTTAACCTACTGTTTGAATTGTTTGGAATTTTCTGCAACTCCAAAAATTACCAAAGTTGGTCCAACATGATTGTAATGATTTTAGGCAATTTACAAAAATAGTTCCATGATTTTTGGAACAACTTTATTTGAGCACTTTTGTTTTAATTTTCATTTAAAGTAGTTCCAACTAGGGTTTGATTTCATGATGAGCTAGATGCATTGGGCTTTGGGGATTTGATCCCCAACCAGCATGGTTTGAAAAGAGCAGAAGCAAAGTTTGATTAAGGACAGGGGATAACAGTGATTAACAAACAGTGATAGTCAACAGTGATGATGATTACTGTTACAGGCATCTGAGGGTGTTACAAATCTCCCCCACTACAAGAATTCTCGTCCCGAGAATTTAAGTGGTAGCGAGGAAAAGATCGGGGTATTCATCGCGAAGGCGATCTTCGCGTTCCCAAGTGGCTTCATCTTCAGAATGATTCGACCACTGAACCTTGAGGAACTTGACGGTCTTGTTGCGGGTTCGACGCTCAGACTGATCGAGAATGCGGCTCGGATGTTCTCGATAAGTCAAGTCTTGTTGCAGCTCGATCATATCATGCTCCACTTCGCGGCTAGGATCCTTGAAGCAGCGACGGAGTTGCGACACGTGGAAGACATCGTGGACTTGGGAGAGGTTCGGCGGCAATTCCAACCGGTATGCCACGGGTCCACTCCTGGAAAGGATACGGAACGGCCAATGTAGCGAGGAGCCAACTTGCCCTTGATACCGAAGCGATGAGTGCCCCTCATGGGAGTGACACGGAGGTATGCGTATTCACCAGGTTGATACTCCATTTCACGGTGTTTGCGGTCATAGTTGCTCTTCTGACGAGACTGTGCGGCCTTGAGATTTTCTTGCACAATGCGAACTTGTTCTTCAGCTTCTTGGACAAGATCCGGTCCGAAGTAGGGTCGTTCCCCAGTTCCTGACCAATTCAGGGGGGTTCGACATTTACGTCCGTATAGAACTTCGAAGGGGGCCATCTTCAAGCTAGCCTGATAGCTATTGTTGTACGAGAATTCCGCGTACGGGAGGGTATCCTCCCATTTCATGCCGAAGGAAAGGACAAAAGCGCGAAGCATGTCTTCCAGCACTTGATTAACTCGTTCAACTTGGCATTGCGACTGGGGGTGATAAGCGGTGCTGAGATTCAGACGAGTCCCGAAAGCTTCCATGAAACTATTCCAGTATCGTGAGGTGAAAATGCTGCCACGGTCTGAACTGATCTCCAACGGAATACCGTGGAGTGACACAATTCGGCAGATATACAAGTGTGCCAACTGACTAGCAGTGATCGTCTCCTTGACCGGCAGGAAGTGTGCAATCTTGGAGAATCGGTCGATGACGACAAAGATGGCATCGTTACCTTTCTGTGACTTAGGAAAACCGGTGACGAAGTCCATCTCGATCTTGTCCCACTTCCATTCAGGAATAGAGAGTGGTTGTAGAGTTCCAGCAGGTCTTTGATGTTCTGCCTTGACGCGACGGCAAACGTCACATTCAGAAACATATCGGGCAATGTCTTGCTTCATGTTAGGCCACCAGAATTGCTGACGAATGTCTTGGTACATCTTGGTGCTTCCAGGATGAATGGACAACGGGGTATCGTGAGCCGCTCTCATGACCTTCGGGGTCATATCCAGGTTCTCATGCCTGCCCTTGCTGTGAGTAACCACTAAACGGTTCTGGTAGTACGCCGCACCTTTGCTATCAACGGTGAAGGGTGAGGGTCTCCCATTGGCGATATCGCGCTTAATCTTGTGTACGAAATCATCATAAAACTGTATACCCTTGACGGATCTGACGAGATCCGGTTCGATAACCAGGTTATTTGCATAACCTTGAGGAACAATCTCGAGGTTCAACTTTTGAAACTCTTCATACAGAAGCGGTTGTTGTACTTGAACTTCAAGTTCACTACAGTAAGCTTTACGGCTCAAAGCATCGGCCATCACATTAGCCTTGCCAGGGGTGTAATGAATATCCATGTTGAAATCGGCTATTGTCTCGAGCCATCTCTGCTGGCGGAGATTCAGGTCGGGCTGAGTAAACAAGTACTTCAGACTTTGGTGGTCGGTGTAGATCTCGCAACGATTACCAACGAGGTAATGTCGCCACAGCTTCAATGCATAAATTACTGCTGCCAATTCGAGATCATGTGTTGGGTATTTGTCTTTGTGAGCACGCAACTGACGAGAGCCATAAGCAATCACTTTGCGCTCTTGCAATAGGACACAGCCTAACCCTTGACGAGATGCATCGCAATATATCACGAAGTCCTTCTGAGTATCCGGGGGAGCGAGCACCGGGGGAGAAGTTAGCTTGTCCTTGAGTGCTTGAAAACTTTCTTGACATTTATCTGTCCACTCAAACTTGACGCCTTTGTGAAGCAGATTAGTCAGAGGCCTGGCAATCTTGGAGAAATTCTCGACGAAACGACGGCAATAGCTAGCGAGCCCGAGAAAACTGCGGACTTGCTTGACGGTCTTGGGAGGAGTCCAGTCAAGAATAGCCTGGATACGTTCTGGGGTGACGGCAATGCCATCCTTGGAAATCACATGTCCAAGGTAGGTTACTTCGGGAAGCCAGAATTCACACATAGAAAACTTAGCGTAGAGTTTGTGTTCTCGAAGCTTCTCCAGTATAAGACGAAGATGTTCAGCATGTTCTTCTTCATTCTTGGAATATATCAAGATATCATCCAGATAAACCACGACGAACTGGTCGAGGTACTCCATGAAAATATAATTCATCAATCTGGAGAAGGTGGCTGGAGCATTGGTTAAGCCAAAGGACATGACGGTGTACTCGTATGAACCATAGCGAGTAATGAAGGCAGTCTTCGGAATGTCCTCATCACGGACTCAGATTTGGTGATAACCCAACCTCAAGTCGAGTTTAGAAAACACCTTGGATCCGGCAAGTTGATCATACAGGTCGTTGATCCGGGGAAGTGGGTATTTGTTCTGGATGGTGGCTTGGTTAATGGGCCGATAATCTTGGACCAATCGGTTTGTCCCATCGCTCTTCTTGACAAAGAGCGAAGGTGCTCCCCAAGCTGAGGAACTGGGGCGAATGAATCCTTTCTGAAGTGCCTTGTCGATTTCCTCCTTAAGTTCAAGGAGTTCATGTGGCGGCATCTTGTAAGGACGCTTGGCAATAGGAACAGTGCCTGGCTTCAAGTCGATGACGAATTCGACTTCTCTGATCGGGGGTATTCCCGGCAGTTCTTTTGGGAAGACGTCGGGAAAATCGCGAACGACTGGAACGGTCTCAATGCCTTCGAGGGGGGCGGCATTCAAAGCATTCATCATAAATATCGGTGTTTCAGCATTACGGGTTACTCTGGTGGTGTGGGTAACAATCTCGCCGGAGGGGTGTAAAAGTCGGACAGAGCTGGTGCCACAATACAGTGCGGCATCGTGAAATTTCAACCAATCCATGCCCAGAATTAGGTCTATGGTGGAAGTCTTTAGAACGATGGGGGAAACAAGGAATTCAATCCCTTCAATTTCAATGATGGTTCCGGGCACTATCTTGGTGGTTTGACATTGGCCTATTGGGGTGCGGACAACCATCGGTGGGTTCATCTTTTCTAGCGTGAAGTTATGCGACAATGCGAATGCTTCCGACATGAATGAATGCGATGCTCCTGTATCAAATAAAACAGTAGCAGGTACGGAATTAACGAGAAGGGTACCCATCACGGTAGCGGGTTGTTGCTGAGCTTCTTCAACATTGACGTTGTTAGCATGTCCACGGGCATAAGCAGCAGACCCAGTATTATAGTTGGGGGTCCGGTTGTTGCCACGACCATTTCCACGGCCCGCGGGGTGAACTACCAGTTGCTTCTGTTTCAGGGGGCACTCCCTGGAAAAATGCCCTGGTTGGCGGCACGTGAAGCATAATCCATCCTGAGGACGAAGGGGTGTAGCATTGGGTGGTGCAGACAGAGCTCTTGGCATCTGCGGTGGAGGAGGCAGACGGGGTGCAGCATAAGACGGCCTTGGAGCAGGGACAGCTGCGTGGGTCACACTGGTAGGGAGCCAGATACGACGCTTCTGCATTGCGCCCGAAGATGAGCCAACGTCACGATAACGCTTCAGAGAGTTCTTGTGCTCCATCTGGGAAGTCTCGACGGTGATAGCCTTGTTCACCATGGTGGCGAAGTTGGCGAAATCATGAACGGCAAGAGCGAGCCTGAGTTCAGGGTTGAGGCCACGACGGAACTTCTGCTGCCTGCGAGCATCAGTGGCGATCTCTTCTTCCGCATAGCGAGAGAGGTTAAGGAACTCGCGCTGATAGGCTTCAACAGTCATGTCGCCCTGAGTGAGGTTGCAGAATTCTTCCGCCTTACGATCCATGATCCCCTGAGGAATATAGCGGGCGCGGAAGGCAGACTGAAATTCATCCCAAGTGATGACTTCTCCGACTGGCAGTGAACGCTTGTGGGTGTTCCACCACTGAGCCGCGGCGCCTTTCAGATGATAAGACGCAAAGTTCACATAGTCGGCTGGATCGACATTAGCAGACTCCAGCTCGTGAGTGATGTCGCGAAGCCAGTCATCAGCATCTAGCGGCTGAACGGTGTTGCGGAACATAGTGGGGTTGAGGCGGGTGAAGTCGTGCAGAGTCACAGTGGCATGCTGATGGTGGTGCCCATTCTGATTCGGCTGGGGGAACTGAGCCATGATATTCTGCATGAACTGACGATTCATCTCGAACTGCTGCATCATCGCGGCCATGTAATCCAGCGGCGGAGGTGGGTCGTTGGCAGCACGACCACGACCACCACGACCAGCCATCCTGCTAGAATTTAACAGGGGTATTTCAGCGATGAACAACTTAACAAAATACTGGAAACGAGTAAGAGGTAAAGCGACAACAAAGAGGAGGCGCGGATATATAGGAGTAGTCATATAAGACATACACATCCACACATAGAATCAACCGAAAATCGGGCAGCGTAACGTCGTAGAAATTAAGGAAAAAGGACTCTCTAGGCGGCGCGCAGACCGCGGTAAGGATTACACGACGCGACATAGATTCCACTATGTCAATCACGCCGCAAGAAAACTGTTGGCCACAGGAGTTGATGCCAGAGAACGCGCGGCCTGCCCAGAATGAGAATGGGATCCGCGGTCTGGGATCTGGCGTACGACGCCTGCGACACGACTCAATCAATGGGGGAAGCACCAAAAACGCCGGGTGGAATCAAGAGAACGTGATCCTAATGTCAGCTTTTGCAAAACTTACCAGCAAGGATAAGAGAGTAGATCCCCAGAGCATAGGTAAGGAGAAAAGGATCCTAATACCATAGATATCACCCGTAGTGACATCGATGTGGGCCCATAAGCCAAATATTAAGTTAGCAAAATAGTTTTCAAATTCTAGACTCAACTTCGACCAGGTAGTGGTGGGGTGGCTTCCTACAGGCAGTCGGCTCTGATACCAACTTGTGACGCCCCCAAAATCAGACCGTGTACAGTAATCATACACACAGGGTACACGACTGAGATTAGGGTGCCACGATGATAATATCACAGCACAACACTAAACACAAAAGGATAAACAAATATATTACAATAGAGGGGGTCACGCGGACCCGAATATATAAGTCATACAAACCATAATATCTGAGTACAGACATAGTTAGTCAAGTTTTGCCTTAAGAAGGCTAGCACAAATCACATCAGAGATACAGAACGAAAAGGCGAGGCCTCCTGCCTGGGATCCACAGTACTACTCCTGGTCAACGGGGAACTCGACATCGTAGTAGGCGCCTCCGGGGTACTCCTGCTCCTGGGCTCCAACGTCGGCTGCAGTGGCCGATCAGGCAAACAGTAAAGGAAATAAAGCAGGTGAGTATCTAGTATACCCGCGAGTCTTACGTCCGCTACTAAGCATTATGCATGATATCAACGGAATGAAGAGGCTGTATATAGTGGACTGAAGACAGAAGTTCAGAGCAAGGGTAAGAAGCTAGGCCTATCGAAGACTAGCATCTTCCGACGGTGTCTTGCAGCATGAGGTAGGAATCAGCCAACAGTTGATATAAAGCAGTAAAGTAACAATGAAGCAGAAGTTGCTGCAACATTGAATAATAATAAGTTGTAATAATTAACAATGCCTCCGAGATCATCTCCTCGACATCCCCGCGAGGAAAAGAACTCGGAACCATACAGTTTAATAATAGTTTCTAGTGGTAAGATCCAGCTTCAGCATAAAGCGTCCTGTTACCGTGGACACGGCTATCGATAGATCAATCTTCCCTGCAGGGGTGCACTTGTGTTACGCTACACGCACGGATCTCCAGGGTGGCAGGAACCTTGTTAGGGAACGCTCCACCGAGGCTATCCGACACTTCATAGCCCATCTTTCAAACTCAACAGAGAGGTCATCCGCCGGTCTAAATCCTAAGTACGCCGGGCCTTGGACCCCAACCCAAACGTACTCCTGCACGGTGCGTGGCTGGCCGGTGAAGTTAAATCAAAGCAAATACAAATCACACTGCCGCGGCAAATAAGACAACACCACTTCCCGGCAATCAGCCCGCGGTACTGCTGACGTCTGAAGAGTCCTCGGACGACACTAAGAAGCGGAGGAGCCCATAACTCGTAGTTCCCACGGGTAGGTAGTGCGTACATGGCATATAGCCAACTCAAGACATTCACTGAACCATTTAGCATTTTAATTAACCTGCGAGACAACCGTTATCGTTGCCTCGACTTAACCGACCCGCGGTCAACGACAGCAGCCAGGACCACCAGTACATCGGTGCCTGCCCTGTCGTCCCACCAAGTCACTGCGGTTACCAACAAGGTGAACCGTCTCCTTACCTTGTCTCGCGTGTGCTCCTGGAGGAGCTCGACTTTCGTGGTTTGGTAACTCTCGCGGCCAACGATCAGGGGCCAAGCACACCGGTACACTGGTCGTGCCCTCCCTGTCGTCCCGTCGCAATACCTCTCGCGAGCACCGTTGGGTCGCCCGACTTCTTACCTGAAGGACAACCGCTGTCAAGGACCCTATGGTGGTAAGACAAAGTCAGCCTCGAGTGGAGTACAAGGATTACTCCTTGATAGCTCACACTTGAGGTGACTAGGCATATCCAAGATAGGGCTTGAGGAGGTGTCTGCATTGTACCGTACCTGTGCAGTTATAATAATTGTATCCGCGTTCACTCCCCTGAGTGATCACGACCCTCTATCTAATCCTAGCTAACAATGCGCAGGGTTCACTGCTGAATAATGCATAAGTATTAATAGGCAGCATAGGATTAAAGGAAGGTACATCAAGGGGCGACAAAAACAGGCTATGCAATTGAATAGGATTGTAATCGTAGCAGCAGCAGTAACAATGCCTAGTGCAAGAAATGTACGGAAAGATAGGCGTATCTGGGGAAGAGAATGGCTCTGCTTGCCTGCAAGCTCGACGGTAGTAGTAGGGTCGTCGACGAAGTAGTCGTACTCAGCAGCGGTGTAGTCGACGGCAGCAGCGGGGTCTACCGAAGATTAAGGGGGGGGGAAGCAGTAAATACAAAGCAATAATATACAAACATATGCATGACATGATAGATGAAATGTTATCGGTGTTCTAACGCAGTGCAATGCAATATGCTCGGAGCGGGAATTCATCTGAGGATGAACTACCGGCTCCGGGTGATTACCAGACAGGGTGTCCGGAGGGGGAAGGATCAAGCCGGAGGTGTCGTGGTTACCGGAACAACATAAGGGGGGTGTATCCGTGCTAGTTGAACCATTCCGGACAACTTTCGTGTTCGGAATAAATTCATCCGGGCACTCTAACAGTACCGGACAGTTTATCGGACCGCCGGTCCGGAGGGGGAGGGTTCGATGTTCGTTGTTTTAGAGGGGGGTGGTATACATACGGATAGCGTATTCGTATTCATTATATGTTTCTGATCAATTTTCATGTATAAAGTTTTTGAATCCGAGTTACGGTTTAAAAGTTATTGAATTTCTAAGTTTAAATCAATTTAAATGATTTTCTGGATTTTCTTTTATTATTTATTTACACATTATCCAAAACATTATCCAAAACATTATCCAGAACAGTGCTGACATGTGGGACCCACATGTCAGCCTCTGTTATTTATAAAACATTTAATAAAATCAGAAATGCCTCTGGACCCACATGTCATACCCACAAGTTTTAATAAAATCCTTATGTTTATTTAACACTGAAGTGGGACCCATGTGTCATTGACACATGGTTAAATATCTCAGTTTAGTGTAATATAATGGCCTGGGGCCCACTAGTAAGCCACACAGGGGGTTAATCTCATGGGAGGGGCCACAGTTAGGGGGGGTTAGGGGTTGGGTTAGCTCAGCCCCTAATCTAATTAGGTCGGCCCCACATGGAGGTGGCCCAGTTGGCCCCTTGCTGGGCACGCATGCATGGAGAGGCTCAGGGGAACGCCGGCGTTGATGTTCACGGCGGGGAGGGGCGCGGTGGCCGGAGATGGGCGTAGGTGGCCGCGGCGGGGAGGAGGGGTGTGAGTTCGTACGCGCAGGCGGACAGGTACAGCGCGTGGCGAGCAGCCAGCGCGGGCGCATCCAGGAGCTCTGCCCTAGCCCATGGCGGCCTCCGGCGAGCAAGGCCCACGGCGATGGATTGAGGTGGGGAAGGGGCGGATTCGGAGTCGTAGCTCACCAGGAGCACGTAGGTGATGGCAGCGGGCGTGGGGGAGTCCAGACGGCGACGAATTCAGCCGGGGATCGCCGCGGCAGTGGTGGAAGGGCGGCGCGATACGGGCGTGTTCGTGGTCTCCGGCCCGAACCGAATTGCGAGATCGACGTTGGGGAAGAAGGTGGAGCTTCTGGACGTCCTCGCGAGGCCCGGGGTGCGGAGTGGTTGCGGTAACAGCGCACGGCGGCAAAAAGTGTGCACCGGTGCGGCTCCAGTTGACCAGAACGGCGAGGGGATAGGGAGATTGTGAGGCGGAGAGAGCTAAGGTGCCGGGGAGGGTGGCCTTATCCACCAGGGGGGCAGGTGGGAGAGCAGGTAGGGGGGGAGGGCTCCAGGGGCGCCCGTGGCCACGACGGCGCCACGGCGTCGAGCAGGTGGCCGACAGGACGGGGGCAGGTGGGAGGTGGAAGATGGGCCGGGGTGGGCTGGCTGAGGTGGGCTTCGCCCTGGGCGTCAGTTTGCGGTTTTCCAATTATTTTGTTTCCTGTTTACTCAAAAGCTTTTCTGTAATTAATTTATCAACCCTAGCATTTTTGTAAAAGGTTAATAGTGTTTGTAAATTAGGGTTACATATTATTAAGGTGCCACAAAAGTTTTTGCAGCAAAATAAAATCAATAGATAGTTCTTTTAAATATTAAATGCCCAAAGTAGGGGTTTTAACCTACTGTTTGAATTGTTTGGAATTTTCTGCAACTCCAAAAATTACCAAAGTTGGTCCAACATGATTGTAATGATTTTAGGCAATTTACAAAAATAGTTCCATGATTTTTGGAACAACTTTATTTGAGCACTTTTGTTTTAATTTTCATTTAAAGTAGTTCCAACTAGGGTTTGATTTCATGATGAACTAGATGCATTGGGCTTTGGGGATTTGATCCGCAACCAGCATATTTGAAAAGAGCAGAAGCAAAGTTTGATTAAGGACAGGGGATAACAGTGATTAACAAACAGTGATAGTCAACAGTGATGATGATTACTGTTACAGGCATCTGAGGGTGTTACATAAAGCGAGGCTGGTAGCACAAGGTTTCTCGCAAAGACCAGGCATCGATTACGATGAAACATACTCTCCTGTGATGAGTGGCATCACGTTCCGAATTTGATATCTATGGAAGCTAGCCTGAACATGCAAATGCAGTTGATGGATGTGGTGACCGCATATTTATATGGGTCACTTGACTCAAAGATCTATATGAAAGTCCCTGAAGGATTAAAGATCCCACATCCAAATGAAAATCGCAACATGTATAGCGTCAAATTGCAGAGGTCGCTATATGGGTTAAAACAGTCCGGTAGAATGTGGTACAACCGGCTGAGTGACTTTCTCCTGAAGAAAGGTTACACAAATCATGATGATTGTCTCTGCGTATTCATCAAAAAAATCCCAGAATGGATTCTGTATCATCTCAGTCTATGTCGATGATCTCAATATCATCGGAAATGCAGAGGACATAAAGGAAGCTATGTCCTTAAGATGGAGTTTGAGATGAAAGATTTGGGTAAAACCAAACTTTGCTTAGGCCTGCGGTTTGAGCACCTCCCTGAAGGAGTCTTTATTCATCAGTCCACCTATACAAAGAGGGTCCTGGAAAATTTCACATGCCATGGTCGTAAGATCCCTTGAAGCGTATAAAGACCCATTCAGACCTTGTGAAGAAAATGAGGAAGTTTTGGGACCTGAAGTTCCCTACTTGAGCGTCATTGGAGCACTGATGTACCTTGCAAATTGCACCAGGCCTGATATTGCATTCGCAGTAAACCTCCTAGCGAGGTATAGTGCTGCCCCAACCAAAAGACATTGGGTTGGCATCAAAACTATCCTTAGATATCTTCAAGGTACCCAAGATCTTGGATTATTCTATAAAAGAAACCAAGACTTGTCCATGGTGGGATATACAGATGCTGGCTATATGTCCGATCCCCATAATGCCAGATCACAGACTGGATTCGTATTTCTCTGTGGTGGTACAACTATTTCTTGGCGGTCTTTCAAACAGACCCTGGTAGCCACGTCTACAAACCACTCAGAGATAATTGCGATGTATGAGGCCGCACGAGAATGTGTTTGGCTCAGACGAATGACAAGTCACATCCTGAAGTCATGTGGACTTAATGTCATCAGTACCCCAACCATTATCTATGAAGATAATGCTGCTTGTGTTGCACAAATGCAGATGGGCTATGTTAAGAGCAATCTCACTAAGCATATTGCTCCTAAATTCTTCTACCCTCATGAGCTCCAGAAGAGCGGGGAAGTAAAGATCTTGCATACTAAGTCATGTGAAAATCTTGCTGATTTATTCACAAAGTCTTTACCTCCACCTAGTTTTCTCCAATGTGTTCACGTCATTGGAATGAGGCGACTTAGAGAGATGCAAGGTTTAGGGGGAGCCCTGAACCATAGCCCATAATATGAGATCTCAAAACTCATATTGATCCCGAAGATCAAAACTAATCATGAAGATAAGTTGTTGTACTCTTTTTCCCTTAGTGACTCTTTCCCACTGGGTTTTGTCACGCAAGGTTTTTAACGAGGCAACAAGTGCAACATAGCTTGCGTGTACCATGTACTCTTTCTCCGGTCCCTTTTTTCCCACTGGGTTTTTGGGAGGAGTTTTAACGAGGCATGTGCATTCCGCGGTATAAGCCCAAGGGGGAGTGTTACAAAATATCTGATCATTATCTTTGGAGGCCAAAGATTAAGCTTGCTAGCTTCCTTCCATGGAAAGGAACCATGCTCCTTGCTAGGCAAGCCAAACTAGTTCCTTCCATGGCAAGCTTCCTTCCATGGCAAGCCAAACTAGTTCCTTCCATGGCAATCCAAGGTGATCAGATTTTTGTGGGCTATATACCTAAAATGCCCTCCCTAGTGAGGCTATAAATAGAAGGCATGAGAGTAGAGCTAGACACACATGACATAATCAGATTTGTACTACAAGATACAATAATAAAGAGCTCTCAACTTTCTCTCTATATCTGGTGTCTCTCTTATGTTCTTGCGATTGTGCCCTTGTATAAGTGTTGAACAACGTAGTTTCACAGCAGCAACAAAATATATAAGGAAATGAATAAATTATGAAATCATCGCTCATGAAAAAGGAGATTCTTTTCTGACAGATTAAAGAAGAATTAAAAGTGTGTGGGATGGCACCATTACCAATGACCCCAAGCGGAAGCACAAGACTGGCTGTCAGCCCGTGAGGAGAGAGGAATTGGGTCATTGAAGACGAAGACGAAGACGAAGATCCATCCATCCTCTGATCTCTACCCCCCACACTAAACCCACGAATCTTCCACCGCCATGTCCTCGTCCGACGACGAGCTCCTTCTCGTCCAGGAGCTGCCCATGGACATGCACTCAGACGGCGGCGCTCCTCGGCGCCGCCTGGCCCACGTCCTCCTCCCTGTTGACCGTGCCCCTGGCCCGCCCCCGTTCCGCCCGCCTCCCCCTCCCTCCGCCGCCATAGCCGCCGAGTTCCGCGTCGCCTTCAGGGGCTGGCTCGGCGCCCCGCGCCACTGGGAGCTCTGGGTCGCCAAGCTACGCCCGATCCACGAGCGCCTCTGGCGGGAACTTGGGATCTTGGACGCCGTCCTCGCCTCCACCTACAGGATCAAGAGGGACGCCGTCGGGGTGCTCCACCTCGCCTCCTTCTGGTCCCCCAGCACCAGCACCTTCGCCTTCCCCTGGGGCGAGGCCACAATCACGCTCGAGGACGTGGCCGTGCTCGGGGGCTTCCCAGCCGACGGCTCCCCCGTGCCCGCGCCGCTGCCGCCCGAGTGGCGCTCGGACGAGGCGGCGCTCAACGGGGTGCGCCTCGGCTTCAACCGGAGCGCCTGCAAGAAGGCGCACCACGCCGCCTGGATGAAGCACTTCCTCACGGACACGGACATGGACGACGTCATTGAGCACGCCGCCTTCCTCGCGCTCTGGCTCACGCGCTTCGTGCTCCCGGGCCACCCGGAGTCCACCATGCGCCAGTCGCTCTTCCCGCTTGCCGTCCGCATGGCGCGCGGTGACCGCGTCGCCCTTGGGCCGGCCGTACTTGCGTCCCTGTACCGGGACCTGCGCGAGATGAAGACTTACCTGGTGGCCGCCGGCGCAACAGGCGGCAATGCGGAGTTGCTGTCTCCCTTGTCAGTTCATGCGCCCCTCTACATCCTTCAGTTATGGATGTGGGAGCGGTTCCCTATCCTCTGGGATGGAAAGCCCAACTCCAGCTCCATCAAAGATGACGAGCCAAGGGCTGCTCGCTGGCATGATGTGAGCAAGAAGATGAATCCGATGGTGATCCGCGAGGTCCTCAATTCGGGGAACAACTTTAGATGGCAGCCCTATACCAGCTCCGACTCCGAGCAAGCACGTAAGGATCATAGCGGGTGGGTTCGTGGCAGTGAGGATGCGGAATTGGTATCACTCGCGCATTGCCTTCACGCATGTGAGCTAGTGGGGATGGATTGCATTGAGCAGTACCTCCCACATCGTGTTGCAATGCAGTTTGGACTGGACCAAGATGTGCCTGGGGATGTTCTCCGAGTCAATCACGATTGGGGGGTTGCATGGGAGACCTATGATTTGGAGGGACAGAGCGTAGCTATCTTTATCCCTTACTCCGAACCAGGGGTCACGGCTCGCTACGCAGAGTGGTGGAGACAGCCATTGCCACCTTCTGAGCTTGGGGCAGGAAGCATTTCTGTGGAAGGCAAGACTTCCAAGCGTAAGGTGAAGAAGACACCAGCAGCCATGGAGGCCGAGGCAGAGAAGGAGCAAAAGATGAAGAAGGCTCGCATCTCCCCTAACCATAATGATAAAAGGAGAAAACTTGAGGAGTTGTATGATGCAAAGCTATCGGATTGGCTTGCAGCCGCAAAGAATGGGAGCAGTGGGACTAGTGGTGGCAGTTGCAAAAGGGGATCCTCGCCAAAATCTGATGCTGGATCATATAAGTCCCTGTCCACTAGTAGTGGAACTAGGGATGACATTCTACTTCTTGTGCCAAGGAAGCAGGTGCCAACTCCTAGTGTAAATCTGAGAAAGGATAGGGATATGAATCTCGATAGCGGAGATGATGGCAACTTCATACCTAAGTCTCTGATTGGGACAAAGTACAAAGGTGTGAATTTGAAGGGCTCTATTGCTGGCGCTGCAGATCATTTCTTGAATGAGCCATATATCAAGGATGAGACAGTGGTGTTAACTGAAATCTCCACATTCAATGAGAACACCAAGGATGAATGGAACGAAATTACGAAAACCACCAGTGAGCTTGTTAGACGGGAACCTCCTGCTGTCCCTAATATGCCTGAGGAGGTTAAACCTTCAGTGTCTATGGAGAAAGAAGCATGGAGTGATCTCTTGACTGATGTTGATTGCAGTGAGGATGTCAGAGAGGAAGCTGTCACAGTTTATAAGCCCACAATTTTCTCCAGTTCACCTGAAGGAGGTGATGCGGTGATGATGGAGGAAAAGACAGTCAATCTTCTTGAAGACAAGTGTCTTGATGCTACCTGTCTACCAGAAGAAGGCACCATCGTTATTCATGAGTTGGAGAAAAAAGCCAACCTTGCAGTTGATGTTTCTCGTGGGATATCAAATACACCCGAAGAAGTTGCTGCTCTAGTCACGAAAGAGACAGAAGAAAAGGGTAATATGGCGGTAGCTATTGAATGTACCGTAGTTTCGGAAGGAGTTAGAAGAGCGGGGGAGGAAACAAGTCGTTCTGTTGAAATCTTGCCAGAGAGCAAACAAGGAGTCTATGCAGATGTTACGAATAATTCTCAGGAGACAGTGGCTTTGCCAGAGGAAATACTTCCAATTCAGCAGGCAAATGCTACTGCTGAATGTGTTGGAATGTCATGCATAATGGAGGATACTTGTGCCGCTACTGGAGTGGGAACAAATAATGGAGAAACCACTTTAGGTTTTGTCGCCAAGGAGGAGAGGGAAATTTCCTGTAAAGAAGAGATTGGTGGACAAAACAATCAGATGGCTATGATAGATAATGAGCAAGAGCCTCAGGAAGCTCCTCAGGTTGACGTTGTAGAATGCGGAGAAGACACCCTTGTTGAAAAGGATAACGTGCGTGAGCACGGAAATATTCCTCAAGCAGTGGAGGAGGTGGTCACTGACATTAATATGACTGCAGTTCTTTTGGGTGTTACTGGAGAAGGGATTGCAGACATGGATAAAGCTCTGAATCTTGCACAGAAAGACACCGAAGATATGCACAGGGAAGTTGTAGAAGTAGAGGATGCAGAACAGGTACAAATTAATACTACGGCAAATGGAGGTGCAAACAAGGGGCACAACGAAGTTGCTGAAGTAGAGGATATGGACATTGCAGAGGCAAAGATGCGCGCACAGTTTGATACTGAGAAACCCGAGGAAGCTACAGAAGTATGGCGTGCAGATATGGATGACGCTGTTGAGGAGCCTGGAGATGTTCTTGAAGTTGCGCACGCAGAAGCGCAAAAGGCTAGGTTGTTGATAGAGAACAATGGTGATGATAAGCTAGCAGATTTTCCTGGTATAGCGCATGTAGAAATGGAAGAGGTCAAGAATTTGACGAAGGAAGATGCATATGAGAAGCTTGAGGAAGCTTTTGATATAGACAGTGCAAACACGGAAGGAACTCATAAGCCAATGGAGGAACATACTGATGGTAAGCTTAAGGAAGTTATTGATGTAGAGCATGCAGAAACCAAACATATGAAGGGTTTAATTAAGGAAGATGCAGACAAGAAGTTTGAAGAAATTTCTGAACTGGGAACTATAGAGATTGATGGAACTCATGGTCCAGTGGAGGAAGGTACTGATAGTAAGGTCAAGGCAATTCCTGAAGTGAATGCGGAAGTAGAACAAGCTAATGGGGCTGTGAGGGGCAATGATAGGCCTGACAGCATCCTGCAAATAGATCCTCCAGCAAGGGACGAGGCCATGTGCTTGACCAAGGATGATATTGAAGAAGATAACGAGGATGTTCCACAAGGAAAGCATGTGAACATAAACGACGAGGCACCAGTTAAAAAAGATGCAAAGGAAAATCCCAATGCAGATGGCAATGATTTACCAGAGAAAGAAGTAGATGAATCCGAAGAGGTTTACCAAGTAAAACAAAAAGAAGTGGAGGAATGCAAGGCGTTAAGGGAGAGGGATACCGAGGAGAATACTAAGGATGCTTCTGGGGTTAAACAGCCAGAAAAACAAGGGGAGGCACTGACAGCAGAATATATGTGCGACCACATTGAGGAAATTACTCTAGCGGCGCAGGTGAGTGGACAAAGCAAAACGCTCACAAGGATAGGTGTTGAGGAAAATCCAAAAGATATCTCTCAAGAACAGGGAAATGAATTTGACAGTGATAAAATGGAACCTTTAAAGAATCCAATCAATACTGAGTTGCTATGTAGCTCAGCCATTGTACAATCAAAAGAAGAGCAGAAGGAAGTTTCTGTCGAAGGCATGATGGAGAAGCACTGCCTTCAGGATGGTGGGTTGATAAATGAGAGGGCATCATTGTCTGATAGAGCTTCTATGGAGATTCAAAGAGTAGATGACCCCAGAACGTTGGACATGCATGAGGTGAGTATGCTTGTAAATCTTTTACTGTATTAGGGTAGTTAATGTGACTGTTCTTGTTTGCAGGAAGTGTCTATTAAACAGATACATGACTGTGGAACACTATTCGAGAATAAGGAGACACAAATATTCGAAAACAGCCACATGGTAGAAGATGGATCTAATGATTTGGTTATTATGGAGGTTGACGAAACTTGGTCTACAGTCGGAATTCAGAACCAGGAACCTTTGGACTTGGACAAGGTGAGTGCACTTGCAGAATCTCCATCTGGAATTTCTTTTCTTAGTCCTGATAGTTGATCTTGTGTAGCAACAAACAATGGAGGAAGATTTAGTACCTACAATCGAGAAGAAGAAAATGGCAATGTCAGGAGATGCCATTATGCTCGGGTGCAGCGAGTCTCAAGCTGATTCACCTGAGACAAAAATCAATGAGGTCCTGTCTACCAAAGGAATACAGAATCAGCAGCATTTGGACATTAAGGAAGTGAGTCTACTGTCAACATAAACTTTTCTTTGGTCGGCGGAATCTGATCACTCTCTTTTACAGAAACAGGTATTGGAAAAAGAACTGCAATGTATAATTACAGAAGGAAATGGAAGACCCTTGCTAGTGATCAATACACTTGGTGGTGGTGGAGCAGATACCACTGTGGTCGCTGTGGATGTTAACAAGGCTAATTGTATTGAAGGAATACAAAACATGGAAGCTTGCAGCACTGCAGAGGCAAGTGCAACTTTGGAATAGCCATCTGCATTAACTATGATTTCTGACAAGACTGTTTTGCAGTTGCAGGCAAGGCAGGATAAACAGCACAATGGTGTTGGAGATGGGAGGATTTTGGAAGACACGAGCACCAATGATAGTCGTCACATGGGAACACGGAGCCAGTGGGATTTATGCCCAGAGAAAGTAATAGAGCTTTGACCCCCCAACCCCACCCCATGTGTATTTACATATTCTCATAGAATCTGATGGATATTGTCCGTCCACAGGAACCACCAGTACTGAAGCAGCAGGACGAGGGAACGACAGATGGTAACATGGGGAGAATGTTGGTTGACACAGATGCACTTGAATGTGGTAAAGTGAAATCTGATGGAACCATGAAAATGAATCATGATATTCTTTGTACACAAGCTGTTAATATGGCCGAGGACAACATTACTTCCGAAAACCAGCAGAAATGTGTGCCCTTGGGAGACCTCAATAAATCAGATGTTGAAGGCTCTGGGTCAGCAAGAAAAGAGTCCAAGGGGGCTCTTCAATCAGAGTTTGAACACAAGGTGGAAGTGAAACAAGAAATTTTAGAGAACAAAACAGAGTTTTCCACTGGTAGAGAGAATGATGAAGCATCTGAACAAGAGCAGACCTCCACAGACGATGCTACAATTGCTCCTTCAGGTATGGATTACCAGGGTCAGAATAATAACGAATGGGCTGAAGAGTCGATAAAAAACTGTGGCCAGTATGCTTGTGATTCACTAAGCATGGGTGGCGAGACCAGTAAATTTGGCCGACCAAATATTGAAGAGGTTGGGAGAATGCATAGTGGCAGGTCTGTCTATCTGAAAGACATCAAAGAATCTCAGGAAAGAACTTGTTCTGAACCATCAAAGAGAATGCATATAAACAATGCTGGGCATTATTCTCAACATGGAGCTCAGGAACCAGTTTCAGTCAGCAAGGATACCAAAGATCCATTGCGTGATACTTGGAGGGTTTGTGGAAGAGAACGTCCACTGGAGCTGGTGACAGGTCCACCAGAAGAGGCGCCTCGATGGAGACAAGAACAATATGCACTTAATATTTTAGAAGATGTGCAAAATGCTCGCATTGCTGAGAAAACTAGGATGGAGATGGAGATCAGAATACTGAAGGCACAAATTGCTAGCATGCAGAGACAAGTGATGAACATGGATCATGTTGGGGAGGTTATTTCCAGATCAAAAAGGCATTGACCTTCCGTTATCTGCATGATAAATGATAGGTTTGCATAGAATTTCATGTAGGACTGTACTTCCTTTCTTAGATCAAACACCAATGCATGCTAGTTTGTTTCCTTTGTGTTAGACTTTCTCGTAGAGGTCGGCATGCACCTTTTCTGTTGGGCCAAGTTTATTAAAAATTTCGCTTTCCTAAATGGAGAGAGTTGCAATCTAAATAAAATTGGCCTCCGGAAGTTCATTTGTAGTGAGTGCATTTTAAGTACCTAAACTGATCCAATTGAGAAGGTGAATTGGTTGATAGTTATTTGTGCAAAGATAGTTTCTCATAATTTTGGATGTGTGATCACATATAAGTAACTTCTAGCTCTGTTATAGCTTGCAAGAATGAAAACAAATGCAAATACTCATCGCCAAGCATTCTTTCAGCTGTTACTTTTCAGAAGCTCTCATACTTTCTGTGAAGCAAGTAAAAATATTACAACCTTGCATTTGAATACGGCAACAGCCAGCCAGTTTTATTTAGGTCTTAAAAAAAGGAAAGTAAAAAAAAACTCATTAACCACTTGTATCCACAGAGATACAGAGTTCATTGCTCAGAAATACACTATAGGTAGGAGTTAACATGCAGGAACTGAACTAGACAAGAACAGGAGCGGGTGGAGGAGCAGCAGCCGTCCGGCTTGCCACGGATGATGCCGCTGGCTTCCCCCGACCCATGGTAAACCCACGCGTCCCATCGGGCATCCTCGGGCCCTGGGGAGGCTGCCTGGGGCTGAATGGGCACTTCTGAGAAGCCTGCCTGGGGCTCAACGGGCATTTTTGGGACACCTGACGAGGGCTCGATGGGTCAAAGTGTCCGACTGCGCCAGCAGGAGCAGACTGCGGGCTGTGCGGCGCCACAACGTGCAACTTCCCTCGCCCTCTTGCCCACCCTTTCTTTGCCCCACTTTGGTGATCCTCTGGCTGTGAAATTGGCAGTTTGCATGAGATAAGAAACCTTGAGCAACTGCCTGTCTAACTGAATGGAATTTGGCACTGGAATCTGTAGCCAGTGATGTGCTTACATGAGCTTCAGGCGAGTGGATGGCTTCTGAAGTAGGGGAGTCGGATGACATCTGTGAGTGTGGCGATTCGTCATCGGAGCCAGCATAGTGGTCGAAATCAGGCCGCTTAAGCCTCATTACTGACTTGGGCTGTCACAAAGACCATGGAGTTGCAGTAAAACAGAGATAACTAGTTGATGCTGCATAGCCAGCAGGTCAATACTGAATTGTAAGGAGAGGGTTCTTACAGAGCGCCTGAGTACTGTGCGCACACGCAGGCCTTTCCTCCAGTTGCGCTCATCGTTTAGCTTCTCTACCTGACAGGAATTTTTTTGAAGGTGTACCCATCAGTCTAACTACATTGCAAGAGCCAAAGACATCAGAGTTCCTGAAAAAATGACCAGTACTGTGGTGGCAGATACTCACTGCTTTCTCGGCTTGCTGTGAGGTCTCATATTCGACGAGAGCATGCATCTTCCACAAGAGCACAAGGTAAAAGCAGTTACAGCATAATTTTGCTGGGAGAAAAATGTTTACTATTCTGAATCTGATCTAGCCAAACATCAAGCTTGGCAATCTACACAATGAGCCTTAGTTGGTACGACTCCCGACACATATATCCTGTGGTGGTGCAGTAAGAGAGTTGGGTTGAGGTTGAGCAGGTGAAATACCTTGTTACTCACTAGTGTGTCTGACTTGGAAGCCCTCGCTGAGCTAGGCTCTTGAGGGTGGCATATCTTGATGTTCTTCACACTGGTTGGCATGCGGGTATAGATTGTTAATGGATAATCAGATCCTAGATGTGTTACTATTTGTCAACAATTTGCAAACTGTGGGGAATTGCCTTGTCTGACCTTCCAACAACACTGAAGACCTTGTCGAGGCTGTTTCTTGATGAGTCCTCTGGCAAATTCTCGGCTATGATCATCCGAGACTGCGCAAACAGAGAAAGAAAGAAGGTTCAGTTGTGGGTGGTGGGCAGAGGATTCGTGTTGTAAGTGAGTGACCTGAAGTTCTTCTTTGTGCTTCTCGGTGAAAGGCTGCCTGCGCCGGACTTTCTTCCCATCATCGCTGACAATCTGCAGCCAATATTTATTTTTTTTGATTATCCTATGAGAAGAAGGATGTTTCATCTGCTAGCTGCAAGGAAGTATGGTTATACTAGCTAGTAGTACGTTGTAAGGAGCTTGTTCCTTACAAGCTTTGTGGAGGTGCGAAGGGACTTAACCAGCATCTGGTTGGTTGCTCCAAGAGACTTGATCTTCTTCCATGATGAAATGACTGATAGGGGAACTGTAAAGAAAGATGCATAGATCTAGCTAGTCTGAATATTACCAAATTTTCACTCATCTCGTGTGTTGGATTGGAATGCTGCAGCTACTTACCATAGCCTTCAGAGTCTTTGTTCATGATCTTGAGCAGGAATTCGTTGGCAACCAGGTTAATGTCGCTGAACTGGTACTCGACCTGTTTGACGATCTTTTGTGCGACGTCGGCGGAGCCACCCCCACCCCCACCGCCGGTGCCCTTGGCCTGGGCGCTGTTGCTGGCGGCAAACTTGGCGTGTGCGAAGTCGGGCATGAAGAAGACGGGCTCGTGATCGTGGAGGAAGCTCCAGTCGGGCGCCGGCTGCATCTGCAGGAACGGCGAGTAGTATCCTCCCGCCGGCGCGGACATGGGCGTGGCGGCGGCAGCGGCGGCGGTGGGGGACATGGGCACGAACTCCGGCGCGTGCACGTTGAACTTGAAGGACGCCGGCGCGGACATGGGCGTGGGCGGCAGGGCGTTGGTGTCGGGGTCCTGCGCGGCCATGGTGACCCAGTAATGGATGGATCGTGGCCGGCTAGGCGCGGCGGTGCTATATAAAGGCAGAGGCAGGTGGAGGTGATGGAATGGTTGGTTGGTCTGTGCGTTTCATGGCCGCTTCTCCCGCGCAAGCATGCACTGCACGCCCGCATGTCTCGTCTTTGACCCTTGACCCCAATCCCCGATTCCTCCTTGCATCCAGCTCCCCTAAATCTCCCTGGCACCATGCTAATTTCCAACCGCCCTGCCACCTTGGACCACCAGCGCATAAATAAAACCCACAACATTATTTACATATACATTTACTAGGACAATACCCGTGCGTTGCAACGGGAATTCTTTTAACCTTATGATAAAATACCTATGATGTTTGTAAAATTAACTTTTTATATTTTAAAAAGAAGCAAACGCATTTAAAATAATATAAAATATTAAAACGTGTGAACACTTTTCATGAGTTTTTTTTTGTGAGTAAACTTTTTGTGAGTTAGATACATGTAGGATTGTGGAATGAATGACATAAAAAATTAAAATCATGTGAACAATTCTTGGGGATATTTTGAGAAATATTTTTTTATAAAAATAAAGATTGCTTAAAACAACGGGAGAAAATTTTAATCTTATGATAAAATACCTATGATGTACGTAAAATTAACTTCATATATCTTAGAAAGACGCAAAAATTTTAAATTTTAAAAATGATTACGTATTTAAAAAATAGTTAGTACTTGAATCATTTTTAAAATTATTTGCACTTCAAAAATGCATTAAAGTGTTTGAGAATGTTAGCACATCTCTTGCGCCCTCACTCTGCTTTGATATTTAACAACTGTTTGCACTTAATTATAATTCATATTTAAAGAAAATTCACGCTCAAAAAAAGTTTGTATGCAAACAATTGAATACATTTAAGTGCACAAACATTTAAATTTTTTAATAGATTTGAGGGAAGGAAGCCAAAGTGTGAACTTTTTAATAGATTTGTTAATGGATTTTAATACATTTTGTGACTACAATCGTTAAAATAATTATTATTTGAGTTTAAACCTCTTTGAAAAGTATTGCAAAAAAAACGAATTTCGGACATAGCAAATATTTTGAAGTGTTAATTTTTTTTACAATTTTATGAATAATTTTACAAATTTTATAAATTTTGGAGGCAATTCTTTTTAGAATTTAACACACTAAATTGTTTCAAGCAAAAAAAATACAAAAAAAATAATCATTAGAATTATTATTTAGTTTAAACATCTTTGAAAAGTGAAGCAAGAAATGAATTCCGAGCATAGAAAATGCTATAAATATTTTTAATTAAACGTACATGATTTAGAGAGATACTAAACATACATGATTTGAAGCAAAAAAAATTAATATATTAATGTTTGGATGGGAAACGGGGAGCCATGCATGGAGGGAATTCCCTTTTAATTTATTCTAAATCGTTCCTTTCTATTCCGTTGACACATCTTGCAACCCGGAAATGCATACGTACCTACACAAACGGTACATATCATATCTACATCATCTATTGGGAGATATTTTGCTTTGAGATTTGTACAACCATACATCAAAGTGGATTGTGCTAAGGAATTTTGCGCATATTAAAAAAAATGAAAAGGGAACAACGCGATACACAAAGGGAAAATCTAACCTTTTTTGCACACAAAAGGAAAAAACTGAAACGAAATTCTCTGCATATTAAAAAATATGTTTTTGTGTGCTTATGCATTTCTAGGTACTCGCTTGTTGTTTTCACATTAAGAAGAGAAAATAAGTACAAGACGACCACAAAGTAAAACACAGTTCATGGAATGCAAATTATTTTGTCTTCGTGCGGATGTCAATGCATTAAGGGACGGTGATGATATAAGATGTACCCGCTTGTGTAGGTACATAATCCGCACTCATTGCAGCCAGAGAAAATAATATATTGTTTTAATTTATTTCTCTTCTTGAGGAAACCTTTTAATTTTTATAGGTGGCTTGTTGATTTGAGAGTTGAGACTGAACTTGGTATATGAACCGGTGCTACTCGATGTGTTGGAGTGAGGTGGGATGATTTGGCGTTGAATATCCATACTTTTTTACCTTCTAGTATTACACGAAATTCTTTTTTATCACAATCTAATGTTTAGCAAAGTTGGTAGCTCTATTCTAAAATATCCAGTAGGTCTGATGTTCAATCCTTCCACTCCCATTTTTTTCATTTAATTGTAGTAGGATAAAAGCAGGTCAAGTAGGAAGGCCCAAAAAAGCCCAAGCTAGCAACAAACGTTTTTTCGCTTAATAGTATGAAAACAGGCCCAGTAGTGTGGTCCAAAGGAGCCCAGGCTAGCAGCGAAGCAATTATTACTATTTTTTGCTATAAAACATTGGAGTGCGGGTTTATTCCTCAAAACATGAGGGGTGTTTTCATAAAATTGCTAGGACGGACCAAGAAATCTACCTCACTTTATTATTAGGTATAGATATAGATATTTAAGAGCAATGCTACTTCGTCGGAACTCATTTTAATTTGGTTGGTTTTAATTGGATGAAGGAAGAGTGAGCGGACCCACCCAGGAAGAAATAGGGAGGCGAGAGAGAATTAAGGAAAGGCTAATGATGGTGCCCAATCACTAATTAGCGGGTACCCTCCCCGCAGAGGTCCCTTTTGACGCTCTTTGGATCCGACACGTGTCGCATTTTTATTGTGTCCCGCGCGAACAACAACTGTGGCTGCGCGCGGACCTGTGGCTTGAACGGTGGCAGGGCTGTGGCTGAAAAAAACTGTTGCTTTGGATGAAAACTAGGCTGTGGCAGGGAGTTGTGGCTGAAAAAACTGTGGGTTTGGCTGAAAACTGTGCAGTGGCAGGAAGTTGTGGCTGAAAAAATTATGGTTGTGGCTGAAAAAAATGTGGCTTTGACAGAGGATGTGGCTGAAAAAACTGTGGCTGTGGAGCTGCGGCTGAAAAACTGAGTTGTGGCAGGACTGTGGCTGCGTGAAAAACTGTGGCTGGATCTGACCTGCACGGTGGCTGCGCGTTGTGCGTCCAAAACGCGACACGTGGCAACACCAGAGCGCGTGAAAAGTGACCTCTGCGGGGACGTGCGGGAGAGTACCGCTAATTAGTTGCTCCCATGATGGTGGCGGGCCGACCGGCCAAAAGTTAGGTCGGTCGGTCCAAGGCCCACTTGTGTCCACTTTTTCGCTTTTGTTGCATCTGACGCATGATAAATGTTGCAACCGTATTATAAAATGCTACTATCTGTACTACTATTATACTAATATTATTATATTGATCCATGTTACTTTTTTGCTAAACGGATGTACTTAGTAGTATTTTAGTGCTAAGCGCATTCATTTGGTAGCATGATATAAAAATGTTACTAATGATTTTTGCTACAACAAAAAAGATGAAGTGTAATCGGTGATGATGGGTTCTGAATTTTGTTGCAACCATTATAAAAAGAGCTACAAGCGTAGATTAAATTTGATGCCACGAATTGATGGTAAATATGGTACATAATTTTTTTATCAGATTTTTTGTTGTAACAGTGATTTTTTTTAAATGCACACAATAAATTTTTGTTGCATCCATGTACCAAAAAAAGTTGCAACCGATAGTAAACAATGCTACCACCAGCGATTAAATTTATTAACACAATTTTTTTTCTGCAAAAAACACCAAAAATAAAAAAATGTTGCATCTATATACTAAAAAAATTGCAAATGTACCGCAAATATTGCAAAGGTACCGCAAATGTTGCAGTCATATGCGAAAGGGTACACGCTAATCTGGACCGTTAAATCGTGGAGATCAGACGGCTGCGGTCTGATCGGAGCCTAACTAGCGCCGGTCGACCGGCGCCTACCACTGGCCTTAAGGAAACCATCCTAACAACCCTGTAATTGTCCGTTGGTTTAGCATTTTTTTATTTAAATATTTTATAATTGCACAGGTTTCGAGCTATCTCATGCGATAAACATTTTTGCCCATTGGATCATCAGTTCTGTGTGATTTTGATCGTTTGATCTTCACTCATTCCTGCTTGGTGTACATACCACGCTTCATGTATAGGGCCGATGCCCCCGTATCAAATTTGGTCGTTTCTTGTTAAATTGGGCCTCATGGGCTTTGATTGCATCAGAAAAATGTATCCTCCCGTTTCAGGACCTCCTGTCCTCTCCTTTTACTGACCTACGCAAATGAATCAGTGTTCCCGACATATTTATCTTCCTCAATTCATCTCCACTACAGGACCATTGGACTCATCTTCCAGTGTGACGACGATAAGGCATTGTTGTTTTGCGTCTGAGCGTTGCGGCGACGCAAGCCCCACCTCTTTCATGTGGCCTGCCAAAATCGCTCAGTTCGTCTCCTCCGCATGGGTGTTACTCCCCTGTCCCCTTATTTCATTGCCGTACATCCTTTTTCTCAATTGGCTAATCTATTGCTTGTCGAAAAAGGAAGAAAGCTTACATGTTGAGCACTTAATTTCGTTGATTTCCTTGCATGTTTCTAAGGACCATTTGTTGATGTTCTTTGCTCGATCTATGGATTTTATGTTGGGCTATGTTGCTCCCTTTTCACTCAATATTTGTCTCTCATGCAATCTGAATTCTTTAGTACAATTATCTTGACTATTTACATTGATTTGTAATTGACTCCGGTTTTTGTCCAAAGTCCAGATTAGTAATTGCTAATAGAACTTCTTGTCATGCTACTATGATAATTGTTTTTGCAACTTAAAGATAAGATACCCCAATTTGAGATGGATCATTGCAAACTGTCCATAATATTTCGTTATACAATTTTGCAGTCCTAAGCTCCACAATCTTGCAAGCCTCGACCTCCCCTTACAAATTTGCTCCCAATTGATATTTTACCACTGACATGAACAGTGTCTATACGAGTATTATCATATACTCCATCTGTCCCATAATATAAGATCATCTTGCAAGTTATGTTTTAGCTTGTAAAATGATCTTATATTATGGGACCGGAGGGAGTATCAGATTTGTCGTTGATCAACCTGCTACGGGTGTCTATTCCAATACTGATATACCCGTACAGACCCCTAGAATGGCGTATTACACAAGCATTGCATCCACCCTTTACCAGATGTAGCAATACAACACATCAGGTAATTGGCATCACAACCTAAAATTATTTTTATTCGGTATGTTTAAACTCGCCATAGACGCCCTTGCGACCATCCTAGATAAAACTAGGATGTTCGGCCACATCCACGGGGTGGTTGGGCATCTTATTTCTGGAGGTGGTGTGACCCACCTCCAATACGCTGATGATATGATGGTGATGGTCGAGGGTTCGAACCTTGACTTGATCAACCTCAAGTTTCTTCTGTTATGTTTTGAGGCCATGTCAGGCCTCAAGATCAACTTCGATAAGATTGAGGTGATTGTCTTGGGGTACCCCGAGGAGGACCGACGCCGCATTGCTGATAGCCTTAA
Source organism: Bromus sterilis (assembly GCA_950022295.1). Lineage (NCBI taxonomy): Eukaryota > Viridiplantae > Streptophyta > Magnoliopsida > Poales > Poaceae > Bromus > Bromus sterilis. The sequence continues at coordinate 181,296,205 of OX465596.1, forward strand.
CGGTAGGCTATCCAGCTTTCCTGTTACGTACCTGGGGATGCCGTTGTCAGGCTAGTCCCTCCAGACACCAGACTTTGACCAGGTGGTGGGGCTGGTAGCGGAGCGCTCTGAACCATGGCGTGGCCGGTTCACCTCCAAGGGGAGTAAGACCGTCCTGATTGATGTCTTCCTTTCGAGTTTGCCCATGTATCAGATGGGGCTCTTCCTCCTCCCGGAAGGGGTTCATGCGCACTTTGACTGTGAGTTAGCTCGCTTCTTTTGGTAGGGTGCGGATGGTAGCTAGAAGCATCACATGGTCAAGTGGGCCGATATGTGCCTTCCTAGGCCGCTTAACAACCTTCCAATTACTTCCTCGCGATGTATGAACGTCGCGCTTATGCTGCGGTGGGTTTGGCGCATCCTATTTGAGGATGGCGGCTTGTGCCTGCAGCTGGTTAAGGCTAAGTACTTGCAGGGTCCGCCGCTTCTGGCCTGTCAAACTAGGGTAGGGTCCCAATTCTGTTGGATCATCTAGTCCATCAAGAATGAGATCTTCCTTGGCCTGGTAGTCTCGGTTGGCGACGGGGATGGCACCATGTTTTGGCTTGACCCATGGATTGGACAGACCCCCTCCGGCTCTCATTCCCGGGTCTCCTTGCGATTTGCTCGGACTCCAGAACTTTAGTCTCCGCGGCCGAGGCCAATAGCCAATGGAACATCGCATTCTAACGAACCTTTGCCCCCTAGATCCGAGGGATTGGTAGGCCCTCTTGGCCCTCCTGTCGATGAGATATAAATATTGTAGAATGTTAGTTTGTGATTTATATTTCTTTAAATATCTATCAAATCATATATGTAATTTATCTTATGTTTGATGAGAAGTTTGGTAAATAAACTAAAGTGAAATTGATTCCTAAGATAAGTAAATTAAGTTGATTAATTATCATACGAAGATAATTCCACGAAGGCTGGTAAAAAGGAAGTGAAAGATGGAACCTGACATTTTTGTAAGTAAAGTAGATAGAGAAAGTAGTAGTACAGATTTCCAACTATTTCTTAAACCAATAAAATGGACATGTGTTTTTATTGGGTTGCCAAATATAGGATATTGATTTATATTTAATTGTTTCTGGATCGTGTATTTATTGGGTTACCAAAGATGCCTGACAGGTATCATGTTTTACCATAACTAGATGATACCCCGCACGTTGCTGCGAGAACTATTAACAAATACTGTAATGTTTTAAAACAGGAGAAAAATTATGAAACATATTATAATTTGATTGTATTTTTTCCAAAAAATTTAGAGTACAAATCTAAGATAATTTGATGAAAATCCAAAAATATGTGTGATTTTTTGCTTTGTTAATTTATTACCTTGACAGTATATCGGTGAGATGATAAGAGACGAAAAAAAGTTAAATAGAGACAGTGGAAACATCTCCACCCTTGACTAAACCTAAAATAATGATAGCAACTACAGATGTGCATTCATAGAAAATTTGTCGAATAGAAAAATAACATGCGAGGTAACTTATAATTTGATTTTCTATAAAGAAATTGTTTATGTTGGGGTTCGGGGCAGAAAACACAAATTTTTTCTTGACCTACGATACCCAATCCCAAGACCTATGCTATGCTGATGCAAGTAACGGACAGAAATAGATCACATACCAGTATGTAGTTGTTGGAAATATGTCCTAGAGGCAATAATAAAATGTTATTATATATATATTTCCACGTTCGTAATTAATGTTTATATTTCTGTGCTATAATTGCAATGACCCTGACTGTGAGATTCAGAAGAAAACTCATTTGCATGTGTGGAAATGTAAACACCAAGAGTTCCTGGTTTAGCCTCTAAGACCAGCTCATGTGCTAACTGATGATTACGTTTTCTTAATCATGGACATTGTTCTTGTAACAAGGATGTCAGTAGCAATGGGAACATATTGTTAGCAGAACAATGATGTTGAACCGACCCCAGTATTGAATGATATACTTAGAGATCACATCGTAACTACGTTATAAGTCATATCATGAAATGTTATCATATACGTAATTCCTTAGACCATGAGAGTATCGAGTTGCTTCACACAGGAAGACATGCTTTGGTTCTTAGATGAATCCTCCCGTAAATGGGAAGTAGTAAAATAAGTTCTGGGTATGTCAGATGGTGTGGCTAGTGACTGTGATAGTTCAAGAATGGGATTTTCTCCTTCACGATGAAGAAGATATTCACTTCGGGCCCACTCGGTATGACGGTATCCATTATAGTCTGGCCAGACGCATTGTGATTCAGTCACGGGGATACCGGAATATGATAACGAGAAAAGGGACAAACGAGCAAAGAGGATAACGAGTGGCTTGTGTTCAAAAGTTGTTACACATGGGTGCCAAACTTCTCTCCTCTAACTTTGTCATATATCGCGAAGCAAAGGGAATGGTACATGAATAAACATAATGGTTCACTCGAAGTTTCTTCGTGTATGTGCGGGAGTCAACATGGGTGTCCATGGCTCCGCTGTTGATTATTGGCTATTGACAAAAGCCTGTTGACCTATGTCCGGAAGATGTTCTGAGTCATGTCCGCATTATACCGAACCTATTGGGTCACACACTTAACGAGCAGTAGTCTGTTAGAATACTAGAATGGTAGAAGGTTTAGTGGAAGCAAAGCAGAATAGTTCATACGGGTACCGGAAGTAGTTCCGGGGATTTATGAAATAGTTCATAAGGGCACCAAAAGTAGTTTTGGGTACTTAAGGATATGTCCGGATCACTCTGGAGTAGTCCCAGGTGGTTCCGGAACATATGAAAATGGTAATGGGAAAGTTTACGATCAACCGGAATAGTTTCGGTGATCGGTGGACAGCTTAAACAATATGTTGTGTTCACCGGACATAATAACCTTTGACCGGATGGCTCCGAAACCCATTTAGATGGCTCCGGAACATTCGTTAGAGGTTCCGGAAGGTATTGGAAGTGCTCCAAAAGTGTCCGGAATGTCCCGAAACAGTCCCGGAAGGTCCTGGAAGCTTCTAGAAGGTTCCGGAAGGTTCCGAGCAATACCACCCACTGCCCTGCGCCCCTGGCCTTGGGGAGCAAGCCACCTAGGCTTCCCTGGCCGGCCAGGTGGTGGGGGCGCACCAAAAAGGGGTGGGAGATCCTCCAGGTGGGATTTCCAAATACCATGATGGAAGGTTTCCGGTGGGAAGGTATGTGTAGGTTTGGAAGGCTTGGGAGTCCAAGTTGGACTCCCAAAACTCCTTGAGCTGCGCCCTAGGCCCCTTGGCCACCTATATAAGGTGAGCCAAGGGTGGGGGAAGACACACACAATCAATCCCCAAGGCCTATGCGCCACCCTCCCTCCTCTAAACCCCGTTGCTCCACTTTTAGACCCCGGTTTAGACGCTGTTCTAGATCGGAATCCGTTAGGGTTTTCTCCCTCTAGTTTTCTCGGTGGCGTTCATCTCTGGACGGCGGAGCGCTGCTAGATTGCTGCTACGGGATGTGTGGATACTAATGGAGGGGTCGTACCTTCGACCCTTCTTCGAGGAGCTTGTTCATGGGACTTGTCCGTGGGACTAGATCACGGGACTTGTTCATGGGATTGATCGAGGGACTGTTCGTGGGAGAACTTGCGAGATCTACTTCCACTACGTCCACGAGTTTCACCAACTCTACTTCCGCTACATCGGTTGGTGAGCCATGACCTAAAACCTTGTATGCAATCTTCTTGGATGATCTTGGGTTCTTGATTCGTAGGCCGAAATTTTTTGTTTTCTACTACGTTTCCCAACAGTAGTCCGTTAAGCGGGAAACGTTCCCGCATGAACGTGGTTGGTGTAGTCGTACCGGCAATCCCCGATGCCGCGCAGATCCACGATGACTCCTATAGCCACCAGATCCTTGCAGATCGATGACGGGATTACGTCCCCGTCGGAACGTTGCTGATGAAGACCTCGCGATACGACCACGACGATGAAGTAGCACCACAAGTGTAGTGCCTCGCGGGATTATACACATACAGTATACCCGACGTCCCTCCGGGCTCCGAACCAGTAGAGCAGCGGAAAGAAGATGGATTCGGATCCCGATTCCAGCAGCACGACGGCGTGCGTATAGTGGAGAAATCCCCAACCCAGAGCAGCCTCCAAACAAGGGGAGTCCGCTCAAAGGAAGGAGAAAGGAGGGAGAGAGATGAGAATCTTTTCTCAAAAAATTCATGATTAAAAGGGCACCCCTACCCCTCCTTATATAGGCCAAGGAGGGGTGACACCCCCCCCTCAACTTCCCATGTGGGACTAATCCCAAGGGGAGGGGGGTGGCGCACCAATAAGGGGGGTGGGCCCCCTCATGGCGCCATGGCCCATGGGGGAGGACTCCCTCTCCCCCTAATGGGCCCTATGAGGCCCATATGCCTTTTAATTCATTTTTAATTATATTTAAATACATTTTAATATTTAATTCAGATAATTAAATAATAAAACATATATTAAATATTATTAAATATATTTTGAACCTTTCAAAATACCCAGAACAACTTCCGGCCTTCATCGGAACAATTCTGGTCAGCACCGGAACAATTCCGGTGTTCTCTCCAATTTCTCCGGTGATCCCGAATCAATCCTTACTGCGTCGAGTACCCTTAAGTTTAACACCCTACGGTCCGGGAAACAGCAGACATGATCGAGACAATTCTCATTGATCAATGACTAATCAATTGGACCTGGTTACAATCCTTGATAGCCCCTGCGCTTCCATCGAATGAACTTCAATCGCTGTTGGATCCGTTAACCGTGTGCCTGTTCCCTTTGTCCCATGGTACTTTGCTTGTCCAAGGTTTGATCATCGGTATCCAATATACCTAGTCCGTCCTCGTTCTCAACAAACAAGTTTACTCTTTCCCGTGATATTACAACTCCGTGACCTAGTCACACGTTTGCAAACTTTATGATGTAACATCACCGAGTGGGCCCAGAGTACCTATCCGTCACACGGATGGACAAATCCCTCTTTGATCTATTTGCATACTCATCAACCATCTATTTCGGAATACCCAAAGTGCACCGTTATAGCCAGCATATTTCAGTCAGGCGGTGGGATACAAATCAAAGTCTCCTCATAGATGACAATTACGTATGATCATTACGGTCAAAGGATCTGGTCACTACGTTATAGTTATCGCAATGTCGAACTATGTGACTTGATCACATCGCAACACTTCTGGTGGGTGTATGTCCATCATATCATTATCCAATGATACGACTCCATTGTCAACAGACGCCATTGTCTCATGATCAGGAAACCTTGATCATCAATCGCCCAATGGACTAGTATACTAGGGTTAACTAGGGACCTGGTTGTTTGCATACCACACCTGTATTAATGTTTCCGCTTAATACAGTTCTAGCATAGTATCAAACGTATTATGAACTAATGGAATATGCTCGATAAAACATATTTTATTTGCCTCTAGGGCACATTCCCAACAGTTTATAAATCGTAGAGCTAAGTGCATAATTTTTATAAATATTTATTTGTGATGCATGGAGAATTAATGGGAGCATGTGCATGAAGAGTTGATGGAAATTAGCTCTTGCATGATGGACCTACTTGATGATGTGGATAGCTTGCATGTCAAGATAAAAAGGTTAGTGGGGATGAACTATTTAGGTATTATAGATAAAACAATTTATTTTACGAATTGTGAATTTATTGCTATACCATTACTAATATGATTTACTGGGTTATTAAATATATTTTTGATGAAAATCAGAAGAGATGAAAAAAACAAGAAAAACGATGGAAGGTGGGAGGTTGCACGAAGGAGTGGTGGGAACAAAGCCAGGTAAAAGAGGGAACCTTAAGTTCTTTTTAAGTAGTAGAGATAGAGATTGTCATTGGACCGTGAATCTATTGGGTTACCAGCTGCCTAACATGTATCATGTTTTACCATATAAACAATTTATTTACGGATCGTGAAGTTATTTTTATATAATAGATTTATTTGCTTTATTCAGTTACCAAATATTGGTTTGACGAAAATTAAAAAGGATGAAAAAAAACAAAGAAGGATGGGAGGTTGAACGAATAGGTGATGGAAAGAAAATTGGGTCAAAGATGGAACATTAGGTTATTGTAAGTAATAGAGATAACAAGTTCCGACACACACCTCTCTCAAAAAATTGTTTTGACACACACACCCTATGTAAGAACAAGATATCTCCTCAAGCCATCATCTTGGCCAATCTCATGTACATGCTCTCAACAACCTTCCCTACGCTTCGAAATTGTTTCGACCTCATGTAGATCTTGTTGTCTTCAAAGATGATGAGGCAGCCCGTGCCTTGAACCAGAGTTCCTGCGGGTTTTTTGTCCAGAATGAATATCATTTGTGATAGCTTGTTCTCAACATGATCGATTGGCAACTCCATCTCTGTTATGTGTGGTATCTCCACTATCAAATAGGTATCAATCACCCCAATCCGCTTCTACTCCTGGAGGGTATCATACAAAGACTACATGTACCTGTGGACAATAGGATCCTCCTCCAGTTGGGCCTTGTAGTCACCAAGAGCAGTTTCAAAGTACTTTAGAGCAGGCATCATCCACAACTTTCATAACATCACATCAGGACCAACATACTTCAAGCCTGCCTTAAATGAGGTTATTCCTACAACATCATCAACTCTGTTAACCATTATCTTTCACAGAAGCATGTAATTCAAGCAAAAGATGGCGTTAATTAGGATCATCTAGTGCATTAAATTATTCAAAAGCTTCAAACAAGTAACTATAGCCGGTCTTGTAATCCTTCTCTTCCCCTTGAAGGATTCCGCCTTTCCATTCACATATTTGGGACTGCCAATTGGAATCTCGAAACCAAAAATTGAGCACTTCATGCCTCAAATGCAAAGAATTGAAAAAAGATTAGGAGGGTGATCTACAATGCTTTCATATGATGGTAGGCTAATGCGGATCAAATCAGTATTATCCTCCCTCCAAACGTTCTACATGTTCTCTTTAATGCTACACGCAAGAGTAATTGCCCAAATCAGTAAAATAACTTAGAGTCTTCTTCTGGAGGAAGTATGTCATGGAATAGGAAGGATCGCCTTTAATAGCCTGGATCAAAGCATGCAGACCCAAAGAAAAATCTGGGCTTGGTAGTTTAGACATAATTAATCACAACAAAGCTTTACTTATGAAGAATGTGCACAAACTGCTCAACAAAGAAAGCATTCCCCGGGTGTCCCTAGTTTGGGAAAATTCATATCAGCAATCCCCTCCAAATGAGAGACTGGTAGGATCCTTCTGGTGGAAAGCTCAATCCCTCTGATAAGAAAATACAAGGAACATTCTATTGTTACAATTAAAAAGGGGAACATTTGGATCCAAAGAAATGTGAAAATATTCAGAGATGAGATACCAACAGTTCAAATGTGGAGAAGGAACCTGATTGCTGATCTAAACCTTATGAAGCATAGAATCAAAAATCAGTTCAAGGAAAATCTTCAAGATTGGATAGAAAGTAAACTTACCTAATTTCTATAATGTTACAAAAAACAGGAATTGGATAAATGTCCCCCTTTCCGCTTTGCATCCACTATAGCATACCATTGTAATTTACTTTTTATTAAAAGAAATTACTGTAGAACAATTGTTTTTTTGTAACTATAAATTGTAGAAAATTATTGTAGAACAATTGTTTTTTCTAACTATAGAAAATTACTGTAGAACAATTGTTTTTTGTAATTATAAAAACAGGAATTGGTATGGTTCCTGGTTCGCCAAGGGTGATTGTTAGTTTCCCGGTGTTGTTGGGTTCGGTGCTAGCTCCTGTTGTTTGTACCGGCTCCTCTGTGGCCTTCGGGGTCGTCTGCTTTGCCCCTTTCTTCTGAAGTTGTTGCGTGGGTGTCTGCCATGAACACTTGGAACGGTGTCTTGCTTGTTGGCCTTGTCTCCTTTGTGCTCTGCCTTCTCCATGTGAGTGCTGCACTCGTGCAGTCGCGGACGGTGTGATGGATCAGGCTGAGGTGGGTTGCGCGATTGACTCGAAGAGTCGTCGCGCCGGCGGGTGATTCTTCTTTGGCTGTTGTCGTCGTTGCAGTTGTTGTTGCGGGTGTTCAAGCACAATCTATGAGGCGAAGAGGGCCCCAGTGGTTGACGTAGATCTGGTGCCTTCCGAAGGTTAGGTCCACGCATGTGCAGAGATCAGCGAAAGCTGATCACGAGATGGGAAGGTGCGCGATGAAGCCGAGGGACTCGAACAGATCAGATTCCGCTCGAGTCGGGGAGGCGTCGAGTGCCACAGTAGTCGACTAGTTGCTGGTTGCTGATGAAGGAACCGCCAAGATCGTGACCCCAACCCGCGTCTTCTCCAAGGTCGGCGCCAATTGATGAGGATCGTACTCGACAAATTCCATGGTAAGTTACCCTGGGTTTAGATCGTAGAGAGGATGTGCGGGTTGGCGATACTCGTCGGCTAACAGGAGACAGAGATTTACCCAAGTTCAGGGCCCTCGATCGGTGAAACCCCTACTTCATGCTCTTTTGTATTATGATGGAGGCGATTACAGTGGCGGTCGAGGCGAGATCGCTCGGGACCGGAGGTGTTGCTATAATATTAGATGCCCTAGACGTACCCTCTCCCAGCCTTTATATACTAGGCTGGGTTGCAAGGAGTCCGTCTAGGTTTATAGAAGCAATTTCCTAATCTAGCTTTAGTCTTGGACGCCAAGCCGCAGTTTCCATAACGCCAAGGACTCCTACATTGATGCTTCGGGTGGGCCAGTCGTGGGCTGCTCGAAGCTTCCAGTGGGCCTTCTGACTTGACACGCACCAGGTACCCTCATCCGCAGGAGTCGTGGGGACATCCCCTCGTCAGGTTGCTGCCTCAAAAAATGAAGGATTTCATTCTATAGATCTGTATTGGTGGAACATAAATGACATTCCCTGTAGATCTTAAGGCAACCAGACAAGCTTTTGGACTTTGGCAGGTTCCTCAAAGAGAAATAGAGTTTACTCTCCATAAGGTCAATGCCAACAAGAAGCAATTTTTCATCTAGGGTAAGAGCTTCCATGAACTCCTGAATTTCCAACATAAGGACCGCTAGTCTTGATTCCACGCATTGCCTGAGAAAGGTAGGCTTCTCTGTGCGTGTCCATTCTACCATCTCCTTGTAGAGTGAGATATGAAGATTAGATATTCCACCTATCTTGGAAACAACATTTGATGGGTGTAGATAACACCTCCTCGTTCTTTACCCTAAGTGGAAAGTTATGATGCAGATAACGGTAATTTCCCTCACACGTGAGAGCGTAAGGTTTGTCTCTGGTAGGATTCCGAATACAACAAGAATGTGGCAACAACGTTAGAAATTGCTTGGGGACAAGTTGACGGGTTGTCCTGGACCTGCACACAAGACACAAGAAGCTTTTCTCCCAACGAGTACAGAGAGGTTGTCAATCTCTCCGGCCTTGCTGTTTACAAAGATTTAACGCAAGAGATAATAGTAATGCAACGTAAAGGAAAAGTGTAGCAATAAATAGTAGTAGTGTGGACTTATGATGAGAATATGGGTCGGGGTGTCGTGGCGCTCACTAGTGATGTCTCTCTCCCAAAATACGGTAAACATCTATGATGGGTGAACAAGTTACACCTAGGCAATTGACAGAATTATAAACATATCGCAATGCTAATTATGCTACATAAAGTAAAAGGGTCAATCGTATGGGCATTACACCAAGATAAGTAGGTCGTTTATTCATCAACATCTACTTACTAATCATTTACCTTGAGATATCTATCCAGAACATCTCGTTGGTATTAAGTTGCGAACCCTAGCCAAACTGTAGGATCAAAGCAACAGACAACTAAATTAACACACAATGAGTAAGGTAAGCAATCCTTGCAACCGCAGTTACAAGCACTATTGTTTTCCCCTGGTGGCAACATCATATCCCCTAGTCTCATGTTTCTGTCACTCAAGCTAGACATCGGGGGGAATGAACCCACAATCATGCATGACGCTTGATATGTCCCAAACGTATCTATAATTTCTACTTGTTCCATGATTAAATGGGTGACTTTGCTACACTTTCATACCTTTTTCAATATATTTGGACTAACATACTAACTCAATGCCCCAGTGCCAATTTCTGTCTGCTGTTGTCCGTGCATTACAGGTATTTACCAATATTTAAAGTGCTCGTAAAAATCCAGAAAAAATATATAAAAAGTCAGCAAGAAGAAGACTCCTGAAGCCCGAAGGGCGGCCATAGGGGGCTAACCCCCTCCCAGGTGGCCAGGTGGCGCGTCCAGGGGGAGGCCGCATCAGGGACCCGAATGGTGAGGTGGGGCCTCCCCCAATGCCCCCTTCGGCCTATATTTACTTCATGTTCCAAAAACTCTCAGGAGGTCCTCCGTTACGCTATTTTTCCCACTATTCTGCCGCCACCGCGATCCCGAGATCGGGATTACCAGAAGACCCTGTCCCGGCACCCTACCGGAGGGAGGATTGATCTCCGGGAGCTTCTCCACCACCATGAGCACTTCCCAGATGTGCCGTGAGTAGTCCACCTTGGATCATGTGTCCATGACCAGTAGCTATGTGATGTTTCCTCTCGAGTCTTGTGCCTCAATTCTTAGCCCTTGTGAGTTGCCCTACATGATCAAGGCACCTATGTATTAGTTTCTGTGTTGCTATGTTGTGTTTGCTGGGATCCGATGGATTATGAGATTATGTTCAGATTGTGATGAGTAATAAATTTGGTTTACCTTTTATGTTTTAGTTTTTGAGTATTCTTGCATGTTCTCCGTCGCTTTTTATGGCTTTGGGATGTGATGTTGCCACCAGGGAGAAAAAAACGATGCTTGTAACTTCGGTTGCAAGGATTGTTTACCTTATGCAAAGTGTCATAATGCAGTTCTCTGTTGCTTTGATCCTACAGTTTGGCTGGGGTTCGCAACTTAATACCAGTGAGATGTTCTGGATAGATATCTCAAGGTGGATGATTAGTAAGTAGATGCTGATGAATATAAGGTATGCTTGTCTTGGCGTAGTGCCCATATGATTGAGCCCATATCACTGAGGGAAACTTGTTGTTGACTACTTCTCAACCTTCCACTTGGGGTAGCCAACGAGGAGCACTACTTCGGTGCCATCAAGCAAATTTCTAGCACCATTGCCAGGGACTCCAGTCTACAAGATTGGGGAGTTGCACACTATCTTTTACCTTTTCTTTTTAGTCTTGTTAGTTTAGTTTCTGGTTTTTGCTTTCGAGTCTTATATCAAAAACCACAAAAAAATTAGTTACTTTGCTCTTGCTTGCTGTTACTATGGGTTCCACTGAAAACACTAAGTCGTGTAACTTCACTAGCCACAACAACAATGACTTTATTAGCACTCCTATTACTCCACCTACCACTTCAACACCTTCATATGAAATCAAACCTTCTTTGTTAAATCTTGTTATGAAAGAATAATTCTCTAGTGCTGGAGATGCTGCTACTTTGCACTTACATAATTTTGTTGAGCTTTGTGATATGCAAAAGTACAAAGAAGTAGATGGTGACATTGTTAAACTTAAGTTTTTATTTTTCTTTGATAGGAAGAGCTAAGGAGTGGCTCCAATCCTTGCCTAGGAATAGCATAGATTCTTGGGATAAGTGCAAGGATGCTTTTATTGGGAAGTACTACCCACCTGCTAAGATTATCTAGTTGAGAAGTAACATTATGAATTTTATACAACTGGATAATGAACACGTTGCCCAAGCTTGGGAACGTATGAAATCTCTTGTTAAGAATTACCCTACACATTGTTTGACTACTTGGATGGTTATCCAGACTTTCCATGCAGGATTGAACTTTACCTCGCGGAATCTGTTGGACTCGGCCGCGGGAGGAACCTTCATGTCAACTACACTTGGTGCTACTACTAAGCTATTGGACGAGATGATGAAAAATTATTCTCAATGGCACACCAAAATATCTCGAACAGGTAGGTAGCTAGGTAAACTCTGTTGAGGAGATCTCCTCTTTAAATGAAGAGGTTGACTTGATCATGTCTCTACTTTCTAAGAAAGCTCCTATTGATCCTCATGATTGACGAGGATCGGCCTCGGCAAATCCTAGGGTTAGGTACCCTAGGTTTAGTATAAGAGGAAGGTGGCCGCGCGTTGGTAGGATTCAAACGGTGGACAAGCGACACATGGGGCACGATTTACCCAGCTTGAGGCCCCCGAAGGGAAAGCCCTACATGATGCTTGTATGATCTTGTATTGATGATGATGTACATGGGGCTTTGGTGGAGAGAGATCTGTCTAGTTCTTTGTGTGGAGATTAAGTTGGCTAGAGAGGTCCCCCTTCCTCTCTTTATATAGATAGCCAGGGAGGGGTTTACATGAGTCCTAGTTGACTACGAGTATGAGTCCTTGTCTTGTCCTTCAAATCTTCTAGTTGGGCTTCACGTCGGTTCATCCAAGTAGGCTTCTAGTGGGCCGCCAGCCTCGACACGCACCAGGTACCCTCACAGTGAGGAGTCGTGGGGTATCCCCTCGTCAATGATGTTCCTTTAAATCTTTGGTTGCTCAAGAACAAGTAGATGTTAATTTTATTTCTAGGAACAACTTCAACAATAATGCTTATAGGAGTAACTTTGATAACAATCCTAGACCTTTCCCCTCTAATAACTCTTATGGGAACAATAACACTTATCCTAGCACCCAAAACGCCACATCTGAATTAGAGAGCATGCTTAAGGACTTTATTACTTCTCAAAGAGCCTTCAACAAGAGTGTAGAAGAGAAATTAGACAAACTAGATAGTCTCTCTTTGAAGGTAGACAACATAGCTCATGATGTTGAGATGCTTAAAATTATAACTTCTCCCCTTGAGGAAAGGAAAGCTACACCTATGAATGATATCCAAGTACAAATTAATGAGAATATTAGAATGCTAGCCCAACTTAAAGATAGATGGGCTAGAGACAAAGAAGAGGAAGATAGAGTTAAGAGCCTTCCTACTCACACCACACTTTCTACTTTACATGTTGTTGATGTTGGGGAACGTAGTAGAAAACAAAAAATTTCGGCCTACGAATCAAGAACCCAAGATCATCCAAGAAGATTGCATACAAGGTTTTAGGTCATGGCTCACCAACCGATGTAGCGGAAGTAGAGTTGGTGAAGCTCATGGACGTAGTGGAAGTAGATCTCGCAAGTTCTCCCACGAACAATCCCTCGATCAATCCCACGAACAAGTCCCGCGATCTAGTCCCACGGACAAGTCCCATGAACAAGCTCCTCGAAGAAGGGTCGAAGGTACGACCCCTCCATTAGTATCCACACATCCCGTAGCAGCAATCCAGCAGCGCTCCGCCGTCCAGAGATGAACGCCACCGAGAAAACTAGAGGGAGAAAACCCTAACGGATTCCGATCTAGAACAGCGTCTAAACCGGGGTCTAAAAGTGGAGCAACGGGGTTTAGAGGAGGGAGGGTGGCGCATAGGCCTTGGGGATTGATTGTGTGTCTTCCCCCCACCCTTGGCTCACCTTATATAGGTGGCCAAGGGGCCTAGGGCGCAGCTCAAGGAGGTTTGGGAGTCCAACTTGGACTCCCAAGCCTTCCAAACCTACACATACCTTCCCACCGGAAACCTTCCATAATGGTATTTGGAAATCCCACCTGGAGGATCTCCCACCCCTTTTTGGTGCGCCCCCACCACCTGGCCGGCCAGGGCAGCCTAGGTGGCTTGCCCCCCAAGGCCAGGGGCGCAGGGCAGTGGCTGGTACTGCCCGGAACCTTCCGGAACCTTCTAGAAGCTTCCAGGACCTTCCGGGACCTACCGGGACTGTTTCGGGACATTCCGGACACTTTTGGAGCACTTCCAATACCTTCCGGAACCTCTAACGAATGTTCCGGAGCCATCTAAATGGGTTTCGGAGCCATCCGGGCAAAGGTTATTATGTCCGGTGAACACAACATATTGTTTAAGCTGTCCACCGATCACCGAAACTATTCCGGTTGATCGTAAACTTTCCCATTACCATTTTCATATGTTCCGGAACCACCTGGGACTACTCCATAGAGATCCGAACATATCCTAAATACCCAGAACTACTTCTGGTGCCCTTATGAACTATTCCATAAATCTCCGGAACTACTTCCGGTACCCGTATGAACTATTCTGCTTTGCTTCCACTAAACCTTCTACCATACTAGTATTCTAACAGACTACTGCTCGTTAAGTGTGTGACCCAATAGGTTCGGTATAATGCGGACATGACTCAGAACATCTTCCGGACATAGGTCAACAGCCTTTTGTCAATAGCCAATAATCAACAGCGGAGCCATGGACACCCATGTTGACTCCCGCACATACACGAAGAAACTTCGAGTGAACCATTATGTTTATTCATGTACCATTCGCTTTGCTTCGTGATATATGACAAATTTAGAGGAGAGATGTTTGGCACCCATGTGTAACAACTTCTTGAACACAAGCCACTCGTTATCCTCTTTGCTCGTTTGTCCATTTTCTCGTTATCGTATTCCGGTATCCCCGTGACTGAATCACAATGCGTCTGGCCAGACTATAATGGATACCGTCATACCGAGTGGGCCCGAAGTGAATATCTTCTTCATCGTGAAGGAGCAAATCCCATTCTTGAACTATCACAGTCACTAGCCACACCATCTGACATACCCAGAACTTATTTTACTACTTCCCATTTACGGGAGGGTTCATCTAAGAACCAAAGCATGTCTTCCTGTGTGAAGCAACTCGATACTCTCATGGTCTAAGGAATTACGTATATGAAAACATTTCATGATATGACTTATAACGTAGTTACGATGTGATCTCTAAGTATATCATTCAATACTGGGGTCGGTTCAACATCATTGTTCTGCTAACAATATGTTCCCATTGCTACTGACATCCTTGTTACAAGAACAATGTCCATGATTAAGAAAACGTAATCATCAGTTAGCACATGAGCTGGTCTTAGAGGCTAAACAAGGAACTCTTGGTGTTTACATTTCCACACATGCAAATGAGTTTTCTTCTGAATCTCACAGTCAGGGTCATTGCAATTATAGCACAGAAATATAAACATTAATTATGAACGTGGAAATATATATATAATAACATTTTATTATTGCCTCTAGGGCATATTTCCAACAGTCTCCCACTTGCACTAGAGTCAATAATATTATCAGTGCTTGAGCATTTTACACCTATGGCATACCGGTGTAATATATGCTTCATTTGTGGTATAGACTTCATCTTCGGATCTGACGTTTCAGGCCCGTTTGTATCTTGCATATCTTCGCGTTTTCACGCTATCATAAAATTCACTAATTTTATCAGTTTAGCTTTGTATATGTTTGAATCATTTGGTAGGACCTTGGTTCCTTAGAATAAGTCATGAAATCATTCATCAATGTTCCATGAGCTTCAAGCATCTAGGAAACCATACCATGTTCATAAATGAACTGATGATTCAAAATACCCTCCTTGTTACTTCTTTAAGCAACAATATACTTAGCCTCTGTTATAGAATTCGCCACAGTATCTAACTTTAACACAGTTCCTTCATACTGTGCCACCCTTATGTGTGAAACACATAATCCCAATTAAAATCGATAATCGATCGGAGTAAGTATGAAGACTGAATTGGTGTAACTGTTTACATCAAAATTCAGCTGGTGTAACTTGTTACAACAAGCTCTTCATTATCTCCATTTTTCCGAGAAACATATCTTATCTATCATAAGTTTAACTTTTCACTGTTTGTCCAATGATCAACATATTGATCACTTTGGTATCTTGCTCATAACCTTTTGAAGCACTGGACATATCTGGTCGTTTTACATATTATGGTGTACATGATTAATCCAAACACACGGGTGAGTGGAATTCAATTCACGTGTTTTTGCTTATCTGTGTTCATCAACACCGATTTCTGCAAACAACTTTTCACCACGACTTCGGCAAGAACATGTTTCTTGGCATTTCATACTAAACTACTTTAGTATCATGTCAATATGTAGTGTTGGCTTTAGCATGATCAGGCACTTACTATCTTCATAGATCACTATGCTCAATACTAATGCTATATCAGCCCAAGTTCTTCAACTGAAAACTATTTCCAATGAAGTCCTTATTTGTGTCAAGAAATTTATATCATTTCTAATCAACAATATGTCATCTACATAAGGTTTTAGAAATATTATTCAGCTCCCACTTACTTTCTTGAATATTCAAGCATCTTCGTTATTCCTGATGAAAACAAACTCTTTTGGCAATTTCATCACAACGAAAATTCCAACTCCATTATGCTAGCTCCAGTCCATCACTGGATATCCAAGGCTTGCATCTATTTTAGCATCCTTTGAATCGACAAAACATTCCGGTCGTATCACATATACGTCCTTTGTTATATTTCCGTGTAGGAACTTTGTTTTGACGTTCATTCTACCATATCCTATAAATGAGATATGTAGTAATTGCTAATATAACCCGAACTGACTAAAGCATTTCTACGGTCGACACTATTTCGCCGTAGTCAACCTTTGAACTTGCTAGAAAACAATTTTCCAACGAGTTGAGCTTTATGGATAAAACAATTTCATCCGAATCAATTATAGATCCATATATATATTCTTCAGACTTTTAGTCTTTCCGAGGGTCTACCAAGTTCAAAACTTGACTTACTTCCATGGATACTATCTCGGATTATTTGGCATTTAGCCAAATCCCGGAGTCAGGGCCCATCAACGCTTCTTTGTATATCACAGGTTTATCATTGTCGAACAACAATATCTCGTTTTACATATCATGAATGTTTGTACGATTTTTGTCTAACCTGTGTGGTTCAGCTGCGCACTTCTCTGAAGATTCAACAATCTTTGACAATTTGCACTGTCCTCCCACTCACTCTTTTGTAAGAAACTATTTTTCTTCAAAATACATTGTTCTTAACAGCAAACAGTTTTGCTTTTGTGTAGTGATAGAGGAATACCAAAACTTTTGGCATAACCTTAACAAAGTAGCACTTATCTGATTTGGGGTTTTGAGTATGTCAAACATATGCCTCATATACCCAAATTTTAAGAAAAGACAACATGGTTTTAACAGTCCATACCACATCTAATATGGTGTCATTTCAACAGATTTGATGGTGCTCTTTTCAGTGTAAAAGTTGTAGTCACTAACGCATAACTTTAATAAGTATAATGGAAAATTGATAAACGTCATATTTGATCTTACCGTGTCATACATGGATTGATTACATCTCTCGAACACTTTACTCATAGTGGTGTTCCGGGAGACGCAAGTTATGACACTTCTTCACAACTCATCAGACGTTCGCTAAACTTGTAACTCAAATATTACTTTCTACAATCTAATTTGCAGAAGCTTTATTTTCTTGTTACAATGAATTTCTATTTCACTCTAAAATTCCTTGAACATTTCAAAGATTTTAGACGTATGTCTCTATTGAACAGATATCCACATATCTACTTCAACTCATGAGTGAAGATAGGGAATCCACTGCACACAACTACACTTATTGGACTACACACATCATCATGTATGATTACCAATGGTTTAGTTGCCCGTTCATGTATGGCCTATTAACGGTGTTTTAGTCACATTAATTCGAGACAAAGATCGCAAGCGTCAAGTGATTCATAATCATATGACTCGAAAGTCCATCACTTATGGAAATTCTTCATGCATGTTATGTCACTTGTGATAAACGGCAGTGCCACATCTATGTGGTATTTCTGTTAGTCTTGCGACGTTTAGCGTCAGTGTTATGAATGTTTAGTATTATTATCAAGATTCATAACATACACCCTATTCATAATGGAAATATGGCCTTTACGTTATTCATAGCTTTGAACAACTCTCTTGCAACAAACATGATTCAAAATGATGTTTTGCAACAAGGCTAAAGTGTAGTAACAATTTACTCAACTCTAAAATGAATTATGAAGATAATCATAGAGTCAACACACGGTATAGTAAACCTTTTACCGTGTTCCCGAGCGTGTCAAAACTCATCATTAGCTAGTCATAAAGGCCATAGTATTTCTTGCATCGAGTTGCAACAATATGCAATCGATGTGATATTCCGGTGATCAACAGTTTAATCACAGTATACAGAATCCACAATTAACTGCTTAATCATGATTCCCAAGAATTACATCTCTTGACCAACAATGAATTCATCTATAACTCCGTATGACTTTCATTTCTGAGCTTGTTATTCCAGTCTTCTTTCGTTTTGCCTTTATACGTATCATAGTTATATTTCCAATGTCACTCCTACTCACAGAAGATCACACATGATCAAGGGTGGCGCAGGCCATGGACTTTCCGGCGTGTAAGTCTTACTAACACCCTATGGAACTTCCTTTCCCTTAATCCTCATCATCATATGATCATTGTTCTTTTGGATCCCACACATCAGTTTTGTTTAGAGCACAATGAACATTTTCACTAATGCTTACAATCATAAATTGTACTAGATATCTTATATCCAACATTAATTGTCTTACTACTGAAAACTTATTTTTCAGTTCCATGAATATAACATAACTATCCCAAACTTTTCGAACTTCGGGTTTCATGATGGTGAAGACAATGCACTTAGCTGTCATGGAATTCTAGCATTTTGGATTATGGACATAAGTCACATCATCCATAGCATCAGCGGGAGAGCATCAAAAATTTGCGATAGGACAAGCTCCTTCTCGACACTATTGAGGATAGTCCTCACAATACGGTACCAATCGTAAAGTTTTTACCAGATAAAACAGTTAATCAAAATCAATTGGGAAGGTGGTAACGCGAGCCATTATTCTACAACTATAATGCAAATACTAAGACTTTGTTCATAATTAAGTTACACTTGTGATTAATCAATTTAATTACTTAGTGCGCTCCCACTCAGATCAATATCTCTCGTAATTGATGCTGGAGTGATTCAAGATCCAACCCAATCGTCCGCCATTGATGTGACATCACTGATGACTTAGACTGGACTGGTAGGCCAACTTGCCAATCACGCCAAAGGTGATTCTTCTTCATCTTTCGATGGGCGTGTTCCGGTAGCAAACTTTTATCCAAACCGTCAAGATAACCAAGTGTAATGTGATGTGTGTTCTTTTAACACACCCGTCTTTTATGCGTCACACCGTGTGCACCCATGTGACATGACCTGCTCCGGTGTGAAACATAGTATAGACGGTGCTACAGTTGGGAGAACACTATCAACTTGATATTGTTTTGCGAGAGATCACCCTAATAAAACGCGACTACCGCGCATCAAACAAGGGTGCATCAAAGGGATAAACATCACAGGCAGTTCATAAAATTATGTGATATAGTATAGCCCTTTGCTTCGTGAAGTCTTCATTGTCTTCACGTCGTCGTGGTTGAAGTCACTGTGTCCACCAACTTTGTCCTTGGCGCCGGGAACATCACCACGGCTTCCGGCATGTGCGTCGGGGTCCACCTCCGCATCGTGGATCATCACCTTGCATCTATCTATTGCTTTGCCTCGAGCTAATAAACAGTTCTGGCACGCAGGCCATAATTAAGTGACAATCATATGACTCCAGTCATCATGCCGTACCACGACACGCAGGTCGCGAATAAATATTACATAACATATAGCATCTCATACAAACACATTGCAAATCTTGAAGGCTATACCACATCACATGCATACTCTGCAAAAACGAGTTAGATCGCCATCTACACGGGTTGTTGCAACTTTTATCGTGGTTGTTAAGCAGGTTTACAAGGCAAACGAGAAACCCTAGACAAAACAAAAACACGATACTTCTTTTGTTGCTAGTTTAACATACGGGGTGCGTGTAGCAACTAATGCCACAAGCCAAACTTCGTTAAACGCGTGACCCCCGTGTGGATTTGAGTTCATAAAATCCACAAGCCCCTCCATGTTAAATCTTCTATTGCGAGATTAAGATGAGATCCAAGGAGTTTGATGTAGACCATGATCAAGGCAACTAGCATACTGAAAGCAGCATAGAGGGATCAATGGAAAACTCAATCCTTGTAGCAAAACCTCAACTTGCCATCAAGCATAGAAAAAATCACATGACAGGGAAGCAACAAGAAAATCAATGCCTCATATCACACATATGATCTAGACCTAAACATGCATCTAATCAAGGATCGGTCTGATACCACTGTTGGGGAACGTAGTAGAAAACAAAAAAATTCGGCCTACGAATCAAGAACCCAAGATCATCCAAGAAGATTGCATACAAGGTTTTAGGTCATGGCTCACCAACCGATGTAGCGGAAGTAGAGTTGGTGAAGCTCGTGGACATAGTGGAAGTAGATCTCGCAAGTTCTCCCACGAACAGTCCCTCGATCAATCCCACGAACAAGTCCCGCGATCTAGTCCCACGGACAAGTCCCATGAACAAGCTCCTCGAAGAAGGGTCGAAGGTACGACCCCTCCATTAGTATCCACACATCCCGTAGCAGCAATCCAGCAGCGCTCCGCCGTCCAGAGATGAACGCCACCGAGAAAACTAGAGGGAGAAAACCCTAACGGATTCCGATCTAGAACAACGTCTAAACCGGGGTCTAAAAGTGGAGCAACGGGGTTTAGAGGAAGGAGGGTGGCGCATAGGCCTTGAGGATTGATTGTGTGTCTTCCCCCCACCCTTGGCTCACCTTATATAGGTGGCCAAGGGGCCTAGGGCGCAGCTCAAGGAGGTTTGGGAGTCCAACTTGGACTCCCAAGCCTTCCAAACCTACACATACCTTCCCACCGGAAACCTTCCATAATGGTATTTGGAAATCCCACCTGGAGGATCTCCCACCCCTTTTTGGTGCGCCCCCACCACCTGGCCGGCCAGGGCAGCCTAGGTGGCTTGCCCCCCAAGGCCAGGGGCGCAGGGCAGTGGGTGGTACTGCCCGGAACCTTCCGGAACCTTCTAGAAGCTTCCAGGACCTACCGGGACTGTTTCGGGACATTCCGGACACTTTTGGAGCACTTCCAATACCTTCCGGAACCTCTAACGAATGTTCCGGAGCCATCTAAATGGGTTTCGGAGCCATCCGGGCAAAGGTTATTATGTCCGGTGAACACAACATATTGTTTAAGCTGTCCACCGATCACCGAAACTATTCCGGTTGATCGTAAACTTTCCCATTACCATTTTCATATGTTCCGGAACCACCTGGGACTACTCCATAGAGATCCGAACATATCCTAAATACCCAGAACTACTTCTGGTGCCCTTATGAACTATTCCATAAATCTCCGGAACTACTTCCGGTACCCGTATGAACTATTCTGCTTTGCTTCCACTAAACCTTCTACCATACTAGTATTCTAACAGACTACTGCTCGTTAAGTGTGTGACCCAATAGGTTCGGTATAATGCGGACATGACTCAGAACATCTTCCGGACATAGGTCAACAGCCTTTTGTCAATAGTCAATAATCAACAGCGGAGCCATGGACACCCATGTTGACTCCCGCACATACACGAAGAAACTTCGAGTGAACCATTATGTTTATTCATGTACCATTCCCTTTGCTTCGTGATATATGACAAATTTAGAGGAGAGATGTTTGGCACCCATGTGTAACAACTTCTTGAACACAAGCCACTCGTTATCCTCTTTGCTCGTTTGTCCATTTTCTCGTTATCGTATTCCGGTATCCCCGTGACTGAATCACAATGCGTCTGGCCAGACTATAATGGATACCGTCATACCGAGTGGGCCCGAAGTGAATATCTTCTTCATCGTGAAGGAGCAAATCCCATTCTTGAACTATCACAGTCACTAGCCACACCATCTGACATACCCAGAACTTATTTTACTACTTCCCATTTACGGGAGGATTCATCTAAGAACCAAAGCATGTCTTCCTGTGTGAAGCAACTCGATACTCTCATGGTCTAAGGAATTACGTATATGAAAACATTTCATGATATGACTTATAACGTAGTTACGATGTGATCTCTAAGTATATCATTCAATACTGGGGTCGGTTCAACATCATTGTTCTGCTAACAATATGTTCCCATTGCTACTGACATCCTTGTTACAAGAACAATGTCCATGATTAAGAAAACGTAATCATCAGTTAGCACATGAGCTGGTCTTAGAGGCTAAACAAGGAACTCTTGGTGTTTACATTTCCACACATGCAAATGAGTTTTCTTCTGAATCTCACAGTCAGGGTCATTGCAATTATAGCACAGAAATATAAACATTAATTATGAACGTGGAAATATATATATAATAACATTTTATTATTGCCTCTAGGGCATATTTCCAACAGTTGAGTGTAAGGCCCCCGATGCGGTGCTAACTCGAGTTAGTCGCTTTCGCGTCCCGCTCAAGTTAGTAGCGCATAAAAGGCCACCGACTCACCACTACTAGGGAAATAGCTATACATGGAAAGCTTATTAGTGGCGCATTTTATATGTAATGCGCCACTGTGTTGTAAGGGGTGGCGCACTGGTAAAAAATGCGCCACCTATAAGCCCTTATAGGTGGCGCATTTTCCAAAATGCGCCACCCCTAAGAGTGGGCCAGCCCTGGATCCCCTTATACGTGGCGCATTTGAAGAAATGCGCCACCCCTAAGAACCTTATAGGTGGCGCATTTTGGAAATGCGCCACCCCTAAGAGCTTATGGGTGGCGCATTCTGGAATTATTAGTGGCGCATCCAGAATGCGCCACCCATAAGCTCTTAGGGGTGGCGCATTTCCCATATGCGCCACTAATAAGAAAAAACTGGGCGGGAAAATTCCCATATGCACCCCCCCCCCCCCCCCCCCCCGTGGACCGCCTTTTCAATTTGAAAAAAAATAAAATAAAATGATAGAAATGTCAAAAAAATAAAAGAAAATCAGTTTTCCAAATGATATGTGGTCTAGTTGTAAGGAAAATTTACAAATATGAATTTCGACTTTTTTTGCAAAATCTCCCGAGAATTACGTAAAATGGGCTTAACTTTTGCATACGACCTCCGATGAAAAAGTTTTTTATATGAAAAATCATCTACTCGAAAAGTTATATCCAAATTCAATCGGGTGTAACCCGTTGAACATTTTTAGAATCCTCAAAAACCTAACAGAAAAAAAAGTTACGGGCGTTTGAAGATCTGGAGGCCCAAAAAAAGAGAAAAAATTGAAAAAAAATTTGAACTTAGTAGTGGCGCATTTTCTATGAAATGCGCCACTACTAAAAAAAGTTGAAAAATTTAGATAGTAACATTAAAAAAAAATTAAAAAAAAACAAAAACAATTTCAAAGTTCAAAATATGCTAATGGTCCCATCGAGAAAGTTTCAAAAATATGTTGAAAATTTTAGCACACCCATGAACATTAACAAAGTCCTAGACATCAACATGGTTTAATAGGATTTATATGTTAGATATATCAACAAGTGCCTGCTAGGTGAGCTGGAGTGAGAGTTGAATAGAACCGAGAAGTTAAGCGTGCTGGGGCTGGAGTAGTGCTAGGATGGGTGACCCTCGGTGAAGTTTGACCACGGAGGTTAGTTTGACTTGAGATTAAGCATAGTGATCGGGCATTAAGCATACTAACCTGAGATTAAGAAAAAATAAAAAAAATTATTTTCCAGATCCAGATTCAAAATTCAAAATTTAATAGTGGCGCATTCTCAGAATGCGCCACCCCTAAGACTCTTATGGGTGGTGGCGCATTTGGGCTTATAGGTGGCGCATTTCGAAATGCGCCACGCATA
This sequence comes from Bromus sterilis, assembly GCA_950022295.1. Classification (NCBI taxonomy): domain Eukaryota; kingdom Viridiplantae; phylum Streptophyta; class Magnoliopsida; order Poales; family Poaceae; genus Bromus; species Bromus sterilis. The sequence continues at coordinate 181,319,977 of OX465596.1, forward strand.
AGATTCTTAGGGGTGGCGCATTTGAAATGCGCCACCTCTAAGGCCTTATTAGTGGCTTGTAGTTAGTGGCGCATCCCTAATGTGCCACTAAACTCAAAAACAGTGCGCCACTATAAGGCTATTCCCTAGTAGTGCACGACACTCGCACTCGTGTCGCTGCCGGATTCTCGACAACAGGTATATGAACAATGAACTTATACTAAGACATAGAATATAGAGTCCAGGGCATACATCGCTGCTGGAATTTATTACATTATTTCAGAGGTCCATAGACCCAACAGTACATCATGCAACAAGCGGAAGACAATCCCGACCGAGTACGGTCAAAATCCAAATTTCCCTAGAGAGGGCTGCACATAAATGGTCCACCCACGGATCGTCGGAGCCCAACTATAGGATCTACTGAACGAAGTCATCCTCATCGTCGTCCTCCGGGGACACCTCCACGAAGTAACGTCCGGTGCTCGGGTCGAGGTAGTAGTCAACTGCAGCGGCCGATCAGGCAAAACAGTAAAAGCATGAAAGGAAAACAGGGGTGAGATTATATCATTACAGGATAACTAACTCCCTACGGTAAGAAAAGATAAAGGTAAAGGTTGCAGCCACAATAGCATATATGGTGGCTATCGTTCTATTAGAATAGAGGTAAGATTCCAAGAATACATGTGACATCGCGCCATAAGTCCTGCTATTCACCTACTTACGTCAAACATAACACAACCTGGATCTTCTCTCGGTCCCCCTGGACGAAGAAAAGCAACCAAGGCACTCACACGGTAGGCAAGTTTTTAAATTAGGATTCAAATTGATGTTATTCTATGAACAAGACGTAGGCTCTGAGTCGTCCATAACCGTGGACATGGCTTTTCGAAAAGATTTAACCCTGCAGGGGTGTACCAACTGCCCATCATAGGCTTCGCATGTACGCCCGGTTTCCACTTGGCTAGGTAAGCGCCGGAAACTCCGGTACGTCAGAGTCCCTCTAACTAACAACGCACAACTCCGGGTGGCCCCCGGTGAGTCGACACCCAACTCAAAAGCTGGCCACGCTCTCGAATCGGCCTCTACCGTATGACTCGGGTTTGGATAGCCGGTTAAATTCTCATATGAGACCGGGTCCTCAGCCGGTCAAGTTGGGCCAGCCAAGGAACATGTCCTCCTGGCCCGGGGTGGTTTGTAAACAACTGGGTACCACCAGAACACACACGTTGCAAATGTAAATCAGCTCGGGCCACCACTAGAATCGTATGAAGCTAGGTAGGTAATACAAGGGGTCCCCATAGAACCCCACACACGATTAGGCACGCTCAAACAAAGAACCAATACCCGGAAATCGGATCCTAGGTGACTCAAATGGAACAAAGCACCAGGCGGGAATAGCCCAGCCTCCCATCATTCGTCAAATATAAATTAACATCATATTAATAATAAATTTCAACCAACTTCTTTAATAACATGATATCCCAACCATAGCATAGGGTAAGCAGCAAGTTTTCCTACTCATACTAAGCAATGGCTGAGCAACGGTAACTTAGCAACACAAGGTTTTGCTGGGATGTGGGGGGTCATGGCTGTTTAGTTTTTGATTGCGGCATAAGCAAGGTGGATAGGATCAAACAAACGTTCTAGACTACAGCTAAGAAGGTAGGCAGAGAGTTATAAAGTAATGGTATGAATCTTCCCCTTGCCTGGGTAATCGGTCGACGGAGCAGACGTAGCAGGGTCCTCGGGCTCGGTGTCGGAAACCTCCACGTAAGTCTCCTCGACAGTCTTAGGTGCTAACGTATGGTACCAGCAAGAAAAGCACACAAGTAAACATCGGGATCAACAATGCTCAAGCATGGATGAGATGATCAATTTTAATAGGCATTGTGTGACCCTATCTAGTCAACTTTAAATGGAGGTGTTGATGACACGTCAACAACTTCATATGCAACTGCTTGTTATTTTTATGGCTTTGGTCAGAGCCTTATTTTTGGCGTAAGTAGCACGGTAACATGGCATGTCATGAAACAATAATAACAAATTAACAATAGTAAACATTGTGAAAAATAAATAACGATTCCGGAGACGGAGAGGTGTCGATGAAGTTGACACCAGGAAGTTTCAAAAGAGGGGGGGGGAATGCAGTCATGCCATATTACATTATGGTTGAGACGGCCATTCCAAGATTGATATAAACAAGTGACAGAGGAGGCATGGCTCGGACACGATCTTGTCGCATGACAAGATGGAGATAAAAATCGAGAAGGCCGGAGGGTTTTATGTGACAAAAATACCACCACCTCATCTTGTGATGCTAAAAAACCATCACCATGAGATTTAGTGAAATCTGCTACCACAAAACATATATGGCACTATGAACTTGGGCTAGGGGAGCTCAAACTTCGAAAGAAAGAAAGAAAACAGATTTGAATTAGCATTTCAAACCAATTTGAAAGGCAAGGAAAGGAAGAAGAAAAGGAAAGAAAAAAAGAAGAAGACGCAACACTTGGGCTGGCCTCGGACACGATCTTGGCATAGGCCTTGCGGAGCTGCCCACAAGCCCACGAAGATAGCTGGGCCATGCCCGAATCTCTGTTGCACTAGGAAGTAAAAAAAGAAAAAAAAGAAGGGGCTACTTGCGCCGGCTGGGGATCGAACCCCATATCTCCCCAATAGAAGCTCAGCGACGCAGCCACGGAGCTGCTGCTCCAACGTTGCAAAATCAAGACCGCGAAACAACTTAAAGAGACCCTGTGGTCTCTGAAGCTGAACAATGAAGACAACTTCAGTGCTCGCGCGGCCGCGGGTTCCGGTGACCCTCGCCTCGACGGCGGGCACCCATCGACCCAGCGATGAGGCGGGATGCGAAGAGGGGACATCCAGCTCTACGTTCATGCCAAGCACGGCCCTGGAGTCTCAAGGAAGGCGTCTCCGGCTCGCCAGGAAGGTCACGGCGGCGCACGTCCTGGCGGCCGGGTGCAGACAACGGCGACGACGAAAAAGGAACGCGTGGAGATGCAAGACTACTCCTTTCGGTTCCTAAGCGTGCATTGGACGTGCCCACGGCAGCCTAGCGGGCGCTCTGGCTTTGCCATGGTCACGCCAGTCGCGGATTTCCCGCGGGCACGACGGCCTGCGTGGGGGCTCTGGCCTTGCTCTACACGAAGTCACGGCTACGGGGACGGAGAGAGCTCACCTAGGTGAAGCTGAAGGAGAGCTCGAACGCGACGAGGAGGAAGGAACCGCCGTAGTCGACGTCAGGGACGGAGACGGGGCTCGGCGGGGAAGACGGCGTCGTGGGCGCAGGGCGTCTCCAAGCTCCTGCCTGCGAGAAGGAAGAGGACGCAGGCACGACTAGAGCCGCTGACGCGGGCGCACGATCACCTACGGGCCATGACGGCGTTGAAGTCGGCAACTCACCGGAGAAACAGGGGAGAGCCACCTCTCCCCCTGGCGGCGGCGGCGGCAAAAACGAGGAGGGGGAAGGAGCGGCTAGGGTTCCGCGAGGCGAGGCAGAGGCATGGCTTTAAGGGGGCGAGGAGGTGCGGCTGGCGAGAGGGCTCCACGCTCTGCTCGCCGTCCCCTGCCTTCTCTGTCGCCGGGGAAAAGGTGGGGGAAGGAGGAGAAAGCAGAGGCTGGCTGGCGGGCCCGGGGCGCAGGAAAAAAAATAAAAAGGAGCGGGGTGGCTCCTCTCGCTGGTCCGAAACGGCTAGGCCCAGGTGGGCTAGGCCTGAACCAGAAGCGAAAAAAAAGAAAAAAGAAAATCTCCCCCCTGCCTCACCTTTCCAAAAAAACAGAAATGGCTTAGGGAGTTTTTCAGAGTTTTTCACAAGGTTGATAAATACATAAAAATAATATGTAAATGATCCTTGCAATATTCCTCAATTTCCAAAATTGGTTTGAGCATTTTTGCAACAACAAAAATGTGGGCCACTTTTGGGAATTCAAAATCACATTGAACTGCATTCCACATATTTGGTGATGGCAAAAATGAATTGAGGCTTTTAAAACCCTTGCCAAAGCAGAAGAAATGGCTAGGCAAAAATTGAGGTCTAGGGGAGATGACATGCAAACAGAACAAATCCATGAACCTGCTACTTGAGCCGGCTTGGGTGCAATTGAAACAAATTCAAATGGGCTCCAAACCCAAGGCAAATTTAAATCACCACATGAAATGTTAAACTTTAGCATCATGCCAAGTTACAAAGTCATCAGACAAAGTACAAAGTTCATGTTGACTTCTACTTATTTCAAATGGGCTGTTACAGCTCTCCCCTACCAACACTAGATCTCGTCCTGAGATCTAAGCCTGAAATAACTCTGGATACTCGGAACGAAGATGATCTTCACGCTCCCATGTTGCTTCCTTCTCCGAATGATGTGCCCACTGAACTTTCATGAACTTGACGGTCTTGTTGCGAGTCTTGCGCTCGGACGTCTCAAGAACACGGACTGGACGCTCTGGGTAGGAAAGGTCCGCACTCAGCTGTATATCGCCCAAGTGAACGGCCTGCTCTGGCTGCTTGAAGCACTGCTTTAGCTGGGACACATGGAACACGTCATGCACCATGGACAGACTCTCTGGAAGCTCGAGCCGAAAGGAAAGAGGTCCTCTAGTCTCAAGGATGCGGAAAGGTCCGACAAATCTTGGAGCGAGCTTTCCCTTGATACCAAAGCGGTGAGTACCCCTCAATGGAGACACCTTGAGGTATGCCCATTCACCAACTTGGAAAGCTACACCACGGTGTCTTTTGTCATAATAGGCCTTCTGCCTAGACTGTGCTGCCTTTAGGTGCTCTCGGACAATATTCACTCTGTCCTCTGCCTCCTGGATCACATCTGGACCGAACAACTGCCTCTCACCTGTCTTGGACCAGTTCAAAGGTGTCCTGCACTTCCGTCCATACAAGACCTCAAACGGCGCTGCCTGTAGACTTGCCTGATAGCTGTTATTGTAAGAGAACTCAGCATACGGCAAGCATTCTTCCCATTTCATGCCAAAGGAGATGACACATGCTCGAAGCATGTCCTCGAGGATTTGGTTCACGCGCTCGACCTGGCCACTGGTCTGAGGGTGATATGCGGTACTGAAGACAATCTTTGTACCCAATGCCTCTTGAAAGGCCTTCCAGAAGTTTGAGGTGAAAATGCTTCCACGATCAGAACTTATCTTCTTGGGAATGCCGTGCAGTGAAACAATTCTCGCGGTGTACAACTCCGCCAACTGTCCAGCCGAGATAGTTTCTTTGACAGGCAGAAAATGGGTAACTTTGGACAAGTTATCAACGACAACGAAGATTGCATTATTGCCCTTTTGCGACCTCGGAAACCCGGTGACAAAATCCATTTCGATGTGGTCCCACTTCCACTCCGGAATCTCGAGTGGCTGAAGCAACCCTGCAGGCTTCTAGTGTTGTGCCTTCACTCTCCTGCACACATCACACTGAGACACGTAACGGGCAACATCCCGCTTCATACGAGTCCACCAAAAGCTTTGTTTAAGATCTTGATACATCTTTGTACTGCCAGGGTGAATCGATAGCTTGGAATCATGGGCTTCCTTCATGATGACCTCTCTGAGATTTCCCTCCTTGGGAACAACAACTCGCTCTTCGAACAACACGGTGCCGTCATTATGCACTGAAAAGAAATCGTACTTTGGGACTGAGGCTTCAATAACCTGTTTGATCTTTTGTATCATTGAACTGCCAGACTGAGCTTCATGAATCTTCTCATGGATAGTGGGCTCTACCACAAGGTTGGCAAGTTAGCCTGCTGGAACTAGCTCGAGATTGAGCCTTCGAAAGGACTCACACAAATCAGGGTGGATCTTCTGCACCTGGATATTATTGCAATCGCCCTTGCGGCTCAGTGCATCAGCTATGACATTCGCCTTCCCAGGCGTGTGCTGAATATCAACTGTGTACTCAGTAATGGTTTCAAGCCATCTTCTTTGCCTCAAGTTCAGATTTGGCTGAGTGAACAAGTACTTCAGACTCTTGTGGTCGTTGAACACATCCACCTTCTTCCCTAAGAGGAGGTGTCGCCAAGTGATCAAGGCATGCACAACTGCTGCAAGCTCCAAGTCGTGCGTGGGATAATTCCTCTCACTCGTCTTCAACTGCCGTGAGGTATAAGCCACAATATTCCTGCCTTGCATCGAAACTCCGCCTAGACCTTGCAATGAGGCATCACAAAACACCTGAAAAGGCTGTGATTCATCTGGCGGCGTGAGAATTGGAGCCGTGGTCAACTTCTCTTTCAACTCCTCGAAGGCTGACTGGCAAGCTGGTGACCAAGAGTACCGTTCGCCTTTGCACAACAATTCAGTCATTGGCTTCGCTATTTTGGAGAAATTCTGCACAAACCTCCTGCAATAACTAGCGAGGCTGGGAAAACTCCTTAGCTGCTTCACGTTCTTCGGCGGAGCCCACTCTTGAATAGTGCGGACTCGCTCTGGATCAACCGCAATTCCCTGAGCGGAAATAACATGGCCCAAAAAATTGACCTTGTCCAGCCAAAACTCACACTTCGAGAAATTGGCGTAGTACCGGTGCTCTCTCAGCTTCTGCAGCACCAGGCGTAGATGCTCCTATGTTCAGCCTCTGACTTGGAATAGACAAGAATGTCGTCGAGGTAGAGGATCACAAACACATCAAGCCATTCTTGGAACAAATAGTTCATAGCTCTCATGAAAGTTGGAGGGGCATTTGAGAATCTGAAAGTCATGACTGTGAACTCATACAGCCCATAACGTGTGCTGAACGCGGTCTTGGGAATGTCCTCTTCACGAACACGGATTTGATGATACCCCATCCTCAAGTCAAGCTTGGAAAACACCTTAGCCCCATTCAACTGTTCGAACAGATCATTTATGCGGGGTAGAGGGTATTTGTTCTTGATGGTCTTCTTGTTGATACCGCGATAGTCTTGGACCAAGCGGCTAGTCCCATCCTTCTTCTGAACAAACAAAGCTGGTGCACCCCAAGGGGAAGTGCTCGCGCGGATAAAACCGCCTGCCTCCAACTCGGTCAAATGCTTCTTGAGCTCAATCAACTCCTTCGAACACATCTTGTACGGATGCCGAGAGATCGGCTGGGTACCAGGCTCTAGCTCAATAACGAACTCAATAGCTCGAACTGGGGGAATTCCTGGCAACTCCTCTGGAAAGACGTTTGGGAACTCACAGACAACCTTGACTTCTTCGAGCAAAGGTGCAACTCCTGCGTTCAAGGCGTACAACTGTGGTGCTCCTGCCATTGAGCCACAAGTGTACAAGACTTCTACGCCTGAATCATGTGTCAACTTAACGGATCTGGTCGGACAATCAATCTTGGTCTTGTACTTGACAAGCCAATCCATACCCAGAATGACATCAATGTCGGAACGAGGCAAGACAACCAGGGACGAAGAAAAGATAACGCCGTGGATACAAATCTCCACATCTGGGATACTGTCTGAGGACTGCATCCTCGATCCTGGAGAAGCAATTGCTAGAGGTGTAGGCAACCTCTCTCTTGGAAGATCAAGGGACTTAGCAAAGGCATCGGACATGAAGGAATGGGAAGCTCCGGAATCGAACAAAACTGTCGCGGGAACTGAACACACAAGTAACCTACCAATCACGATCTCTGAAGACTGTTGAGCATCTGTGAGCATCACGTTGTTCACTCGAACTGCACGTGGCTGTGCCTTCACCATCGCAGTGCTCGGAGTAGAGCGAGGTGGAGGCGGTGGGAGCCGAGCAAAGCGCGGGTCGGTGCAGTTGGGAGAAGTGTGCCCCGGCTCTCTGCACTTGTAGCAGATCACGCCTGGCCTGGGCTGGGACTGCGGCCTAGGTGGCCTCGCTTGGGGTGGTGTAGAGCGAGGCCCCTGCTGAACTGGGACTGGAGGGCGGGAAAAAGTGCGGACAACTGCCCCCCTCTGCTGAAACTGCTGCCTCTGCGGTGGTGCCTCTGTAACCCAAGTCTTTGGCTTCTTGTGAACCATCACTGCGGAACTGTGCTCCCTCTGGCGCTTCCTATCTGCATCCCACTCTGCTCTGGCTGACTCCTGGCGGATAGCCTGATCCACGAACTGCGAGAACAGCGTGGGTGATGAGGACATCTCTACTAATGTTACACCCACATCTTCACCAACTATACATACTGGACCAGTTACTAGAGCACGCACACGTCAACTAAATTATCAGGTACTTTCGTTTCTTGCGAATCCTTCTAATGTTCAGGAACATATGATGCTACCTAAATTAGATACTTTTGTTTGTCTTATGAATGAAGGACCTAGCATGGATAAGAAGGATGGTCATTGGAGCGGGATCAAGCATGGAGAAGGAGGTGCGCGCGCGGGAAAGGACAATGGAGCTTCCAGTGGTGATTTTCGCACTTTGAGGCCACCATAAGGCGTGCATGAAGACTTGGACGAGAGACACAAGATGCCACATTAATATTTTCGTCCAAGGGTTATTATAGGTGTTGTGTCACCTTATTATTGGGCCAGGCCCATGTAATTTCGAAATACACTTAATAGGCTATTTTTTTAGAGTCCGTATGTGTGGGGAAACCGAGTTAGGGTTGTTTTCGGACCCCTCCTCCAAGGGGCCACGAAATTCCCCTCTATTCCCCCATATATACAGCTCTTAGGGCGTCGTTTAGGGTTTTAATTAGATTTCAGTTAGCCATAGCCGCAACTTCGAGCTCTTCGTTTGTGTCATCCGACCAGGCCAAGACCGCATTGGAACCCCAACTTCTGTTAATCTTTCATCTTATATTCGCAATATCCAGATTGCAATTCTTAGTTCTTGCTTGTTCTTGTCGATTGCTTGCAGGAATTAGACCTTCGTGGTCAGGTTGATCGTGCATCCGCGGGATCAATAACCTCTCGGAGTTGGTTTAGCGATTGCTAAGGCGCAACGTCTTCGCACGTTCGTAGTCGGGTCGTGAAAGTCTAGTCCACAAAAATCGATCTCCCTCATCTCATCGAAACATCGGGACACCTTCGCCTCTATCAAGTGGTATCAGATTTCCAGGTTGCTCGGTGAGATTTACCAGTTTTCGTAGTCTAGATTGGTTTTGTTCTTCATACCTACAGTCCACGAAAAAGCCAAAAAAAATTAGGGTTCGATCATCACGTCCCAAGACAGTCCTAGCCTTTGTCCAGTTTTCTTTTCAGTACTTGCTTTGTTGAATTTACGGTTGCATCGTTGTGTCAAGTTGCTGATCTTAGCGTCTAGTTCCCTTAGAGTTTCGAGTTCTGATCACAGTTTGCCACGTCGCCGCCGCACAGTAGTCATCCTACCACGTTCCGACAATCCGAGTCCAGATACACCACCACGTTCCGCCAAGCAAAGTCCACATACACCACCACGTCCCACCGGTCCGAGTTGAGTTCCACCATCAGTACGGTTCGTGATCTCTCTGTAGCCAGATTAGTTTTGAGTTGTTAGAGTCGGATTTCACCAAACTTTTGTCGTACGTAGAAGGGGGGTGATTTCCAAAAAAAAAAGTCCGGCACGCTTTCCAGAGCAGTTTTTAGGCCAAAAATTTCAGGGGTAAAAAATTTTCGTGCCCATACCTTCCTTATGTCCAGAAACTCATTTTGAGACGTTCGCTACCATAGTGATTTTTTCGCACTTTTTCAGCCACCGCAGTCCCGCATCGCAAAAAAAAAGCAAAAAAAAAGAGAAAAAAATTCAGAGTGTGCTTCTCAGTTGTTTACGTGTCGCGTCGTGCTTTCGTTGGTGTTTTAGGCTCGCGTCTCTAGTACGGTCTAGCCTAGGATCAGCACAGTACCGACGTTGAGTGTTTATTCAGCTTTGCATCTCTGTTTTGATTACTGTTGAGTTTTTCCTACCATACTTGTCAGCCTTCCTACAGCTCCACATATATTCTACATCGTGCGTTTGACACCTCCTGGCCATCGCTCTACCATATCTCTGAGAGTTTTGACCCGTTGGTTGTACATCACCACCTGCTGCTAGGTAAGAATCGGTAAGAACGAAAGAAAAGCTTGACGGATTTGTGCTTTCCACCACCCCACATCCCATTAGTAGAAGTAGGATCATATTCCTGTGTGTTTTCTATTTCTGCTAACCATGCCAGGATCACATGACGAAGTGGCGCGGGATGCACCCGATTGGGAGAACATGACAAACAAGGAGCTACATGATAAATTTGCACAAATGATGTCTGAACAGGTGAATGACATCGAGAACAGATTTACAGAGGCGATTGATGGCGTGGAAAAGATGATCGACACCAAGCTCGACGCCAAGTTTACTGAGTTGATCGCACGCCTACCTACACAGCCTGCTGCCGCTCCAGCACAGCCACCGCCACTACCACGTGCACGACGTATTCTGTTTCCGAGAGGACAAGCTGCTGGTATTGGTGCTCCTCCTGCTGCTGCAGTTGCTTCTACTGCTGCTGCTTCTGACGTCGGCCAGGACGACAACTACGAGGGTGATTACGAGGAGGAGGTGGAACAGGAAGCGGCCTATGAGCAGCCAGCTGGACGTCCACGTCCCAACATTCGCCACGGTCGACACCAACCACCCCCTCATGTACGCGATGATGAACATGTGCCTAAACTTAAATTGAATCTTAAGCCGTTTGAGGGTAGATATATTCCTGATGCTTATCTTACTTGGGAGTTAGAAACTGAACAACGCTTTACATGTTTACAATATCCTGAGAATAGACGTGTTACTGCTGCTGTTTGTGAATTCACGGGGTTTGCATCTATTTGGTGGTCTGAACATTGTAGATTGCATGCTAATAATATTCCAACTACTTGGGCTGCTTTAAAAGATGCTATGCGTACTCGCTGGGTTCCTCCTTATTATCAATGTGAATTGCTACAAAAATTACAGCGTTTGAGACAAGGAAAAATTATGTAGAGGAATATTATCAAGAATTACAAACTGGATTGATTAGATGTGGCCTAGTAGAGTATAATGAAGCTATGCTTGCACGTTTTATGGGTGGCTTAAACAGGGAGATACAAACTATTCTAGAATACAAGGACTTTGCTACTATTACTCGTTTGTTTCATCTTGCTTGTAAAGCTGAACGTGAAGTGCAGGATCGATAGGCCGCTACGAGACCTAACTTTTCTGCAGGACGAAATACATCATGGACATCGCGTGGACCTTCTACATCCACACGTCCTGCTGCACCACCATCTACTTTAGCCGCTCATTCTTACAGGGAGCCACCAAAACAGCCAGCGCCACCATTCAAGGGTGCACAGAGTGGTCCAACGGCGAGTTCTTCTTCATCCATGGCTTCCACAGGGCAAACACGAGATCGTGATATTAAATGTCGCCGGTGCCAAGGTGGAGGTCACTTCGCCAAAGACTGTCCCTCCAAGCGTGTGATGACTGTTACGGCGGATGGTGGGTATGAGTCAGCGAGTGACTATGATGAGGAGACTTTAGTTCTCATTGCTCATGAGGAACAGGGTGCCCATGATGATGCTTATGATATAGAATATATGGCTCCTGATGATGCGGATAAATATGCTAGTTTGGTTGCTCAACGTGTGTTAAGTGTGCAGGTAACGAAGGCCGAGCAAAACCAGAGGCATAATTTGTTCCACACAAAGGGAGTGGTGAAAGAACGTTCGGTTCGCATCATCATTGACGGAGGGAGTTGAAACAACTTGGCTAGCATGGAGTTGGTGGAGAAGCTATCTTTCACCACAAGACCACACCCCCATCCGTACTATATTCAGTGGTTTAACAATAGTGGTAAGATTAAGGTAACGCGTTCTGTTCGTGTGCACTTTAGCATTGCTGCATATGCTGATTATGTTGATTGTGATGTGGTACCCATGCAAGCATGCCCTCTTTTACTTGGTAGACAATGGCAATTTGATAGGAATGTTGTACACCATGGTAGGACAAATCAGTTTACTCTGGTTCATCAGGATAAAAATATTGCTTTACTTCCTATGTCTCCTGAACAAATTGTGAAAGATGATCTTGCTAGAGCTAGTAAAGCTAAACAGGAGAAAAATAAGAGTGAAAATGAGATAGCAGCCAAAGAATTTGAGCAACAACATAAGACTAATAGCAAATCTTCTTCTGTTGTTTCTAATGAAATTAAATTGACTAGTCCAACTTTGCTTGCTACTAAGGTTGATATTTCAGATTTGGATGTTAGTCAATATGTGTGCTATGCTTTTGTGTGCAAAGAAGCTTTGTTTTCATTTGAGGAATTGCCTCCTTCTTTGCCTCCTGTTGTCACTGACCTTTTGTAGGAGTTTATTGACGTCTTTCCACAAGACGTACCACCGGGATTACCACCTATTCGAGGGATTGAGCATCAGATTGACTTAATTCCCGGTGCTTCGCTGCCCAACCGTGCGCCATACTGTACCAATCCGGAGGAGACGAAGGAGATTCAGCGTCAAGTACAAGAGCTACTCGACAAAGGTTACATACGTGAATCCCTTAGTCCTTGTGTTGTTCCTGTTATATTAGTGCCTAAAAAGGATGGAACATGGCGTATGTGTGTTGATTGTCGAGCCATTAATAATATTACTATTCGTTATCGTCATCCTATTCCTAGGTTAGATGATATGCTTGATGAATTAAGTGGCTCTACCATGTTTTCCAAAGTTGATTTGCGTAGTGGATACCATCAAATTCGCATGAAATTAGGAGATGAATGGAAAACGGCATTTAAAACTAAGTTTGGATTATATGAGTGGTTAGTCATGCCTTTTGGGTTAACTAATGCACCTAGCACTTTCATGAGATTAATGAACGAGGTTTTACGTGCTTTCATTGGACGATTTGTGGTAGTCTATTTTGATGATATACTGATTTATAGCAAATCTTTGGAGGAACATTTGGATCATTTACGTGTTGTTTTTATTGCTCTACGTAATGCATGTGTTATTTGGTAACCTTGGGAAGTGCACCTTTTGCACCGACCGAGTATCGTTTCTTGGCTATGTTGTTACTCCACAGGGTATTGAAGTTGATAAAGCCAAGATCGAGGTGATTGAGAGTTGGCCGCAGCCCAAAACGGTCACGCAAGTGAGGAGTTTTCTTGGCCTCGCTGGATTCTATAGGCGTTTTGTGAGAGATTTCAGCACCATTGCTGCACCTCTCAATGAGCTTACACGCAAGGATGTGCCTTTTACTTGGGGTACCGCACAGGAAGAAGCCTTCACGGTATTGAAAGATAAGTTAACACATGCTCCTTTGCTCCAACTTCCTGATTTTAATAAGACTTTTGAGCTTGAATGCGATGCTAGTGGGATTGGTTTGGGAGGTGTGTTATTACAAGATGCTAAACCTGTTGCATATTTTTCTGAAAAATTGAGTGGGCCTAGTCTGAACTATTCTACTTATGATAAGGAATTATATGCTCTTGTTCGGACATTAGAAACTTGGCAACATTATTTATGGCCCAAAGAATTTGTTATACATTCTGATCATGAATCTTTGAAACACATTAGAAGTCAAGCAAAACTTAATCGTAGACATGCTAAGTGGGTTGAATTTATTGAGACTTTCCCTTATGTCATTAAACACAAGAAGGGGAAAGATAATATTATTGCTGATGCATTGTCTCGTCGTTATACTATGCTTTCACAACTTGACTTCAAGATATTCGGTTTAGAGACAATCAAAGATCAATATGTAAATGATGCGGAATTTAAAGATGTATTGCAGAATTGTAGAGAGGGTAGAACATGGAACAAGTTTGTGCTTAATGATGGATTTGTGTTCCGTTCTAACAAGCTATGCATTCCAGCTAGCTCTATTCGTCTTTTGTTGTTACAGGAGGCGCATGGAGGAGGATTAATGGGACACTTTGGCGTGAAGAAGACGGAGGATGTACTTGCTACACATTTCTTTTGGCCAAAGATGAGACGGGATGTTGAGCGTTTTGTTGCTCGCTGCACTACATGTCAAAAAGCTAAGTCACGACTCAATCCTCATGGTTTATACATGCCTTTACCTGTCCCTAGTGTTCCGTGGGAGGACATATCAATGGACTTTGTTCTAGGCTTGCCTCGAACAAAGAAGGGGAGGGATAGCATATTTGTTGTCGTGGATAGATTTTCTAAGATGGCACATTTTATACCATGTCATAAAAGCGATGATGCTGCTAATGTTGCTGATTTATTCTTTCGTGAGATTATTCGCTTACATGGTGTGCCCAATACTATTGTCACGGATCGTGATACTAAGTTTCTTAGCCATTTTTGGAGATGCTTATGGGCTAAGTTGGGGACTAAACTACTTTTTAGTACTACATGTCATCCCCAAACTGATGGACAAACTGAAGTGGTCAATAGGACTTTGTCTACTATGCTTAGGGTTGTTTTAAAGAGTAACTTGAAAATGTGGGAAGAATGTTTACCTCATATTGAATTTGCTTATAATCGTTCATTTCATTCTACCACTAAAATGTGCCCTTTTGAGATTGTTTATGGTTTTCTACCTCGTGCACCTATTGATTTGCTGCCTCTTCCATCTTCGGAGAAGGTTAATTTTGATGCTAAGCAACGTGCTAAATTGATATTAAAAATGCATGAGTTAACTAAAGAAAACATTGAGAAAATGAATGCTAGATACAAGCTTGCTGGTGATAAGGGTAGAAAGCATGTTGTGTTTGAACCAGGAGATCTTGTTTGGTTACATCTACGTAAAGATAGGTTTCCTGATTTGCGCAAGTCTAAGTTAATGCCACGAGCTGATGGTCCCTTTAAGGTTTTACAGAAAATTAATGATAATTCATATAAACTTGAGCTACCTGCAGATTTTGGGGTTAGTCCCACATTTAACATTGCAGATTTGAAACCTTATTTGGGAGAAGATGATGAGCTTCCGTCGAGGACGACTTCAATTCAAGAAGGGGAGGATGATGAGGACATCTCTACTAATGTTACACCCACATCTTCACCAACTATACATACTGGACCAGTTACTAGAGCACGCGCACGTCAACTAAATTATCAGGTACTTTCGTTTCTTGCGAATCCTTCTAATGTTCAGGAACATATGATGATGCCTAAATTAGATACTTTTGTTTGTCTTATGAATGAAGGACCTAGCATGGATAAGAAGGATGGTCATTGGAGCGGGATCAAGCATGGAGAAGGAGGTGCGCGCGCGGGAAAGGACAATGGAGCTTCCAGTGGTGATTTTCGCACTTTGAGGCCACCATAAGGCGTGCATGAAGACTTGAACGAGAGACACAAGATGCCACATTAATATTTTCGTCCAAGGGTTATTATAGGTGCTGCGTCACCTTATTATTGGGCCAGGCCCATGTAATTTCGAAATACACTTAATAGGCTATTTTTTTAGAGTCCGTATGTGTGGGGAAACCGAGTTAGGGTTGTTTTCGGACCCCTCCTCCAAGGGGCCACGAAATTCCCCTCTGTTCCCCCATATATACAGCCCTTAGGGCGTCGTTTAGACTTGGGTTTTAATTAGATTTAAGTTAGCCATAGCCGCAACTTCGAGCTCTTCGTTTGTGTCATCCGACCAGGCCAAGACCGCATTGGAACCCCAACTTCTGTTAATCTTTCATCTTATATTCGCAATATCCAGATTGCAATTCTTAGTTCTTGCTTGTTCTTTTCGATTGCTTGCAGGAATTAGACCTTCGTGGTCAGGTTGATCGTGCATCCGCGGGATCAATAACCTCTCGGAGTTGGTTTAGCGATTGCTAAGGCGCAACGTCTTCGCACGTTCGTAGTCGGGTCGTGAAAGTCTACTCCACAAAAATCGATCTCCCTCATCTCATCGAAACATCGGGACACCTTCGCCTCTATCAGTGGGGCTGCACTGGGTGAGTGCGTACTTGATCTCTGTACTGAGACCCCCACGGAACCTGGCAATCCGCTTGGCCTCTGTGTTGACCTCCTCCGGAGCGTATCTGGCGAGCCTGACGAAGGCCAGGTTGTACTTCTGAACCGACCTGTCACCCTGTCTCAGAGCCAAGAACTCCTCTCGCTTCCTTTCCATCAAGCCACTCGGAATATGTGTTGCTCCGAAGTCTGCGACGAAGTCTGCCCACATGATGATAGCATCGCCCTTGTTGGCCTTGTAGGTATCATACCAGCTGGCTGCTGCACCCTGAAGCTGGAAGGAGGCGAAGGTGACGTAGTCGACTGGTCTGACGGTGTTTGCATTGAAGTGCTTCTTAATCTCTGCGATCCAATCATCCGCTTCCAGCGGGTCTCGAGCCTCGGAGAACCTGGGGGGGGGGGGGGGTTGATAGCAAGGAACTGCTGCAGAGTCGTGTACTGTGGTCGATCATTCCTCTGGGCTGTCTGGTTCTGCAGCATCTGTAAGATCGCAGTTGTGCCCTGAGCCACTGCGGTCACAACCTCCCTAAGGAGATGGTTCTCTGGCGGCGGCATGTTCGCTCTTGGCATCCTGTACACAGGAACACTTATGAGAACATGGTTGAAACATTGAAGAAACCAGAAGATAAAGCAATATTGACAACAAAACTTCCTCATGAGGTATGAGAAAGCCGAAGGCTAAAATTCCACCAAGGTTAACCCGGGAAGTCGAAAGCTAGGTGCTACTGGAATCCCCAAACCGAGATCATCAGAATCCAAGATAATAATCTGCTAGCGAGCACACAACAATATATACGAGTGGTTGAAGACCTGAACGTTGAGACATCTGCCCTGAGCGGCCCGCCGAAGCGGTCTCCTATAGGGGAAGGAACCACATCCGGAGGATGCCAACCATCCCTGTATAGGAGTTTCACCTGAGGTACGCCGTAAGCGAGGTGGATCTGTCAACCCCAAGTGGCGTCTCAGTGTTCTCAACGTACGCCAACGCTTCTCGTCGCTAGCAAAAAATTATAGAGGAATCGGAGTCTCATATAAACGAGAACCTAGATTTGTTTGAAAAGGGGATAAGTTGCAGAGAGAAAAACATCGTTTCACTTCCTCACGGAAAAAGGGGTGGGAGGGTGGGGTAAGAAGAAAAATAAAGAGTTCCTACTCTCCGATTTTTCCTTAGTAACTACAAAATAGTTTCTAGACTCAACTTCGGCCAGTAAGGGGTCCTACAGCCAGTCCTGCTCTGATACCAAGTTGTAAGGCCCCCGATGCGGTGCTAACTCGAGTTAGTCGCCTTCGCGTCCCGCTCAAGTTAGTAGCACATAAAAGGCCACCGACTCACGACACTCGCAGTCGTGTCGCTGCCGGATTCTCGACAACAGGTATATGAACAATGAACTTATACTAAGACATAGCATATAGAGTCCAGGGCATACATCGCCGCTGGAATTTATTACATCATTTCGGAGGTCCATAGACCCAACAGTACATCATGCAATAAGCAAAAGACAATCACGACCGAGTACGGTCAAAATCCAAATTGCCCTAGAGAGGGCTGCACATAAATGGTCCACACACGGATCGTCGGAGCCCAACTATAGGATCTACTGAACGAAGTCATCCTCATCGTCGTCCTCCGGGGGCACCTCCATGAAGTAACGTCCGGTGCTCGGGTCGAGGTAGTAGTCAACTGCAGCGGCCGATCAGGCAAAACAGTAAAAGCACGAAAGGAAAACAGGGGTGAGATTATATCATTACAGGATAACTAACTCCCTACGGTAAGACAAGATAAAGGTAAAGGTTGCAGCCGCACTAGCATATATGGTGGCTATCGTTCTATTAGAATAGAGGTAAGATTCCAAGAATACACGTGACATCATGCCATAAGTCCTGCTATTCACCTACTTACGTCAAACATAACACAACCTGGATCTTCTCTCGGTCCCCCTGGACGAAGAAAAGCAACCAAGGCACTCACACGGTAGGCAAGTTTTTAAATTAGGATTCAAATTGATGTTATTCTATGAACAAGACGTAGGCTCTGAGTCGTCCATAACCGTGGACACGGCTTTTCGAAAAGATTTAACCCTGCAGGGGTGTACCAACTGCCCATCATAGGCTTCGCATGTACGCCCGGTTTCCACTTGGCTAGGTAAGCGCCTGAAACTCCGATACGTCAGATTCCCTCTAACTAACAACGCACAACTCTGGGTGGCCCCCGGTGAGTCGACACCCAACTCAAAATCTGTCCATGCTCTCGAATCGGCCTCTACCGTATGACTCGGGTTTGGATAGCCGGTTAAATTCTCATATGAGACCGGGTCCTCAGCCGGTCAAGTTGGGCCAGCCAAGGAACATGTCCTCCTGGCCCGGGGTGGTTTGTAAACAACTGGGGTACCACCAGCACACACACGTTCCAAATGTAAATCAGCTCGGGCCACCACTAGAATTGTATGAAGCTAGGTAGGTAAGACAAGGGGGCCCCATAGAACCCCACACACGATTAGGCACACTCAAACAAAGAACCAATACCCGGAACTCGGATCCTAGGTGACTCAAATGGAACAAAGCACCAGGCGGGAATAGCCCAGCCTCCCATCATTCGTCAAATATAAATTAACATCATATTAATAATAAATATCAACCAACTTCTTTAATAACATGATATCCCAACCATAGCATAGGGTAAGCAGCAAGTTTTCCTACTCATACTAAGCAATGGCTGAGCAGCGGTAGCTTAGCAACACAAGGTTTTACTGGGATGTGGGGGGTCATGGCTGTTTAGTTTTTGATTGCGGCATAAGCAAGGTGGATAGGATCAAACAAACGTTCTAGACTACAACTAAGCAGGTAGGCAGAGAGTTATAAAGTAATGGTATGAATCTTCCCCTTGCCTGGGTAATCGGTCGACGGAGCAGACGTAGCAGGGTCCTCGGGCTCGGTGTCGGAAACCTCCACGTAAGTCTCCTCGGCAGTCTCAGGTGCTAACGTAAGGTACCGGCAAGAAAAGCACACAAGTAAACATCGGGATCAACAATGCTCAAGCATGGATGAGATGATCAATTTTAATAGGCATGGTGTGATCCTATCTAGTCAACTTTAAATGGAGGTGCTGACGACACGTCAACAACTTCATATGCAACTGCTTGTTATTTTTATGGCTTTGGTCAGAGCCTTATTTTTGGCGTAAGTAGCACGGTAACATGGCATGGCATGAAACAATATAACAAATTAACAATAGTAAACATCGTGAAAAATAAATAACGATTCCGGAGACGGAGAGGTGTCGATGAAGTTGACACCGGGAAGTTTCAAAAGAGGGGAGGGAATGCAGTCATGCCATATCACATTATGGTTGAGACGACCATTCCAAGATTGATATAAACAAGTGACAGAGGAGGCATGGCTCGGACACAATCTTGTCGCATGACAAGATGTAGATAAAAATCGAGAAGGCCAGAGGGTTTTATGTGACAAAAATACCACCACCTCATCTTGTGACACTCAAAAGAAAAAAAACATCACCATGACATTTAGTGAAATCTGCTACCACAAAACATATATGGCACTATGAACTTGGGCTAGGGGAGCTCAAACTTTGAAAGAAAGAAAAAAAAAACAGATTTCAATTAGCATTTCAAACCAATTTGAAAGGCAAGGAAAGGAAGAAGGAAAGGAAAGAAAAAAAGAGAGGACGCAACACAGGGGCTGGCCTTGGACACGGTCTTGTCATAGGCCTTGCGGAGCTGCCCACAAGCCCACGAAGATAACTGGGCCATGCCCGAATCTCTGCTGCACTGGAAAGAAAAAAGAAAAAAAAAGAAGGGGCTACTTGCGCCGGCTGGGGATCGAACCCCAGATCTCCCCAATAGAAGCTCAGCGATGCAGCCACTGAGCTGCTGCTCCAACGTTGCAAAATCAAGACCGCGAAACAACTTACAAAGACCATGTGGTCTCTGAAGCTGAACACTGAAGACAACTTCAGTGCTCGCGCGGCCGCGGGTTCTGGCGACCCTCGCCTCGACGGCGGGCACCCATCGACCCAGCGATGAGGCGGGGTGCGAAGAGGGGACATCCAGCTCTACGTTCATGCCAAGCACGGCCCTGGAGTCTCAAGGAAGGCGTCTTCGGCTCGCCGGGAAGGTCACGGCGGCGCACGTCCTGGCGGCCGTGTGCAGACAACGGCGACGAGGAAAAAGGAACGCTTGGGGATGCAAGACTACTCCTTTCGGTTCCTAAGCGTGCACTGGACGTGCCCACGGCAGCCTAGCGGGCGCTCTTGCCTTGCCATGGTCACGCCAGTCGCGGACTGCCCGCGGGCACGACGGCCTGCGCAGGGGCTCTGGCCTTGCTCTACACGAAGCCACGGCTACGGGGACGGGGAGAGCTCACCTAGGTGATGCTGAAGGAGATCTCGAACGCGACGAGGAGGAAGGAACCGTCGTAGTCGACGTCGTGGACGGAGACGGGGCTCGGCGGGGAAGACGGCGTGGTGGGCGCAAGGCGTCTCCTAGCTCCTGCCTGCGAGAAGGAAGAGGACGCAGGCACGATCAGACCCGCTGACGCGGGCGCACGATCACCTACGGGCCACGACGGCGTTGAAGTCGGAAACTCACCGGAGAAACAGGGGAGAGCCACCTCTCCCCCTGGCGGCGGCGGCGGCGAAAACGAGGAGGGGGAAGGAGCGTCTAGGGTTCCGCGAGGCGAGGCAGAGGCCTGGCTTTAAGGGGGTGAGGAGGTGCGGCTGGCGAGAGGGCTCCACGCTCTGCTCGTCGTCCCCTGCCCTCTCTGTCGACGGGGAAATGTGGGGGAAGGAGGAGAAAGCAGAGGCTGGCAGGCGGGCCCGGGGCGCAGGAAAAAAAGAAAAAGGAGCGGGGTGGCTTCTCTCGCTGGGCCGAAACGGCTAGGCCCAGGTGGGCTAGGCCTGAACCAGAAGCGAAAAAAAAAGAAAAAGGAAAATCTCCCACTGCCTCACCTTTCCAAAAAAACATAAATGGCTTAGGGAGTTTTTTAGAGTTATTCACAAGGTTGATAAATACATAAAAAAATATGTACATGATCCTTGCAATATTCCTCAATTTCCAAAATTGGTTTGAGCATTTTTGCAACAACAAAAATGTGGGCCACTTTTGGGAATTCAAAATCACCTTGAACTGCATTCCACATATTTGGTGATGGCAAAAATGAATTGAGGCTTTTAAAACCCTTGCCAAAGCAGAAGAAATGGCTAGGCCAAAATTGAAGTCTAGGGGAGATGACATGCAAACAGAACAAATCCATGAACCTGCTACTTGAGCCAGCTTGGGTGCAATTGAAACAAATTCAAATGGGCTCCAAACCCAAGGCAAATTTAAATCACCACATGAAATGTTAAACTTTAGCATCATGCCAAGTTACAAAGTCATCAGACAAAGTACAAAGTTCATGTTGACTTCTACTTACTGCAAATAGGTTGTTACATTGAGGAACTCAAAACCTTTATAACCCATCACATCCCTAGTCCACCTAATGGACCCATCAATGGTGATGCTAATACCTCAACTTTAGGACAAGAAGGTCCGATGAACTTAGAGACTACCAAAAAAATGAGCTTAGATGATATTACCACCACTTTCATTAATGGTAGTGAACTTGAGGTGGAGCAGGGGTTGCTTCAGGTTTGCGTTTATGAGCACCAGAGGAAGATGGATTTAGCGGGGAAGAGGTATCAGGAGTGCCAATGGGATGAGCTGAGGCAACATGAGGAACATTTTATTTGGGATCATTGATACTTTTCACAACGTGGTCCACATTCTTGGTGAGGCGTTCCCTGGATTTTCCAATGTATGCACACTTCTGATCAAACTCAGTAGTGAGGCGTTGGACTTCAGCTTGATATGCGGAAAATTATTCAGGGGTGACAGCAGTGACATTCCTTTTCTTGAAGTCACGGTGAATTTTCTTCAACTTGCGCTTGAGCTCAGCTTTAAGTTGATGATGATTCTTCTCATTTGTGATGAAGTATTGTAGCATAAATTTGATATTATAGGGGATATCAAGATCATCAAGAGGTGTTTTGGGATCAACCATCCAGATGTCGATGAATTCCAACATTTTCTTTGGCTCAATGAGCAGAGGGATTTCAGATCCATTTGCTTCAGCTTTACGTCTGGCAGCGGCACGAAGATAGTCAATATGTTGTTCTTTAGTGGTCATATACTCATCATCAGAAAATTCATCAGCATCAAGGTTTACAACAGGAG
Organism: Bromus sterilis; assembly: GCA_950022295.1. Lineage (NCBI taxonomy): Eukaryota > Viridiplantae > Streptophyta > Magnoliopsida > Poales > Poaceae > Bromus > Bromus sterilis. The sequence continues at coordinate 181,342,032 of OX465596.1, forward strand.
GAATGGAGCCTCGCATTGTTGTCCTCTTAGGAGTTGGTTGGCTCCTCGATTAGCTGCCCGTTTTATCTGTAACAACAATGTGTGCCTGTTCGTTGAGGTATTCTGAGCACTGCCATATTCCTCACTGTGTAGCCTTGAAGCAGGTGGAGGACCAGTTGTCCGTTGGCATGAAGCAGGTGGAGCTTGAGGAATTTCTGGTGAGGAACTTGGGTCAACTCTCTACTTCTTGATGCCAGGTTTCTTTTTCTATTTGGGAGCATATGGTTGAGGAATGTCAACTGAGGCAGCCAATTTTTGGGTCCGGGTGCGAGTGCGTGCTTCAACTCACTTGAGATAATGTTGATGTGCTTCAGGTAAATCTTTAGGTGTCTTGAGACTCGTTGGATCAGGAATAACTCCTTCAGCAAGAGGTTTCCTTTCCCTGATACCAAGTACTTTCGGCGGCGGATTAACGACAAACATTTTCTCATGCATAGGTTTGAGCCATTCATAGTTGCTCCAATGCTTTACGCTGACACGAGTAATTTTCTGAATCCTCAGTTGGTGTTGGCCGCCAGTTTCATGAGGTGGAGTCTTCAGCAACTCGTATTCCTTAACAGGCAAATCTCTGGTAGTTCAAGTGTGAAGGCGTCACCTACTAGTCCTTTGCTTCAGTTAAGGTGACTGATGAAGAGTTTGTTCAAGATGAGTTGCCAATGAAGTGATACTATGAGAACCATTTGATTCTTCATCATACATGTACATGTGACATAATTATGATGCGAGGGAAGTAGGTATAGTCATATGCGTTCTCAGAAGTTTTGAAGAAAATATTTATGAGGAATTGTGACCGCGAGTTTGAGGAATTACACTATGAGGTGGTAATGCTGAAGAAGATGATCTTGAAGAAAAACAACATTTTTAGCAAGATATATTTCATAGAGATCAAACAGGGTAAAGGATGAAAAAATCTCGAGGCATACCCTGATGAACTTGAAGAGCAAATCTGCGAGGAGGGAGAAGATATGTCCGGTTCTTCAAATCCTAACTGTGTGTTGAAGAATAGCTAAGGTGACGACGATGGTGAGGAAGTCCGCATCGGCTTGAGTACGACGGCGAGAAAGAGTCGATAGTGAAGCGCTTCTTCTCCGGTGACGATGAAATCCAGCGATGGCGCTAGGGTTTGAGGAGAACGAGAGGGGAAGCTTGAGTGAATCTGAGGGTTGTGCTGGTAATGACTGCATGTAAGGGTATTTATAGGCACGGTGAAACTGAAGAGACGCGAGATTTTTGGACGAGATTGCCCGTGACAGTTTGTATCTTCGTGCAACATGGCAGTCATTTAGGATTTGAATTTATCTGTGTGGAAAGCATGATTTAAAAAAAACTAGAGGAATCATTTGAAATTTCTTCAGCTGTCAATGACTAAGTTGAGGAATTTAACAGTTTCAATCAGAACACATATGAGATTCAGATGGACTGGATAAGTCACTAGTGCAGAAGGTAGCTATCACGATTCTCCTTTCCCATTCCCTTGACCGAAACTGTCTGTGATGCTATCAACGCAAACGGTTTAAATAAAAAACCATGTGCTCGAAACTGAACCGTCTGGGAAACGTACGTGAACAACCACAATTCTAAAAATTATTGCGTGGGTGATGTAGGGATGATGGGTCTTTAAAAATCGGTCTAGGATACCTAGAATGAAAGCCCACGATTGCAAACAATGGACCGGTAGCCCTTTATCGCAATCTTTAATGTTTTCTCAAATGTTTGGGATACCTAATCAATCGGGCACGCTTCTGAAAATATTTTCGTTGGCGGGAACAAAGCTGACAATTCGACCAAGCAACCGTCCGCATATATATTCAGAAAACCCACGGTCGCTAACAATGAACCGCTAGTCCTTATTACCAATCGGTTGTGGTTACTGAAATGTGTGGGATATGTGCTTTATCAGAAACTCAACTGTGCGTGATGATAGCAAATAACACCGACAACTGCTTCAAATGAACCTCTAGGTTCTTCTATGTATTTTCTATTTATTTAAATTTTTGCTAGTTTCTCTTAGTAGATGTTCTGAAGTACAAATTGTGTGTGATGATATGGTGTAACACAAACAAGTAAGTTTTTGAAAATGTCTGCTTTGTAGGCACACTGCAACCAAACAATTATAATTCTAGACTATTTACAAACACCACGTGTGTGATACCTTGTGCACTTTTAAAAAAAATGAAGGAAAGAGTAACGAGAACCTTGCGATATAGATAGCCACGCGTCAGCCGCTCGTTCGTCTTCCTTGTTTCGACTTGTACCCGTCGACGACTTCTAGTCAAATAGATCGAACATCGTTTGACCGTTTGCGATGGCCACACGTACGCTCGCGATGCAGCTGGAGCAGGCGCTAAGTCCCGCGCGCAACCGCGCAACCTTCCCGTCCGTAGCCAAAAATCCCCAATGCGGGCCATAAAGAGCGTCATTGTCGGGGACACAGGAGCCGCATTCACATCCCCTTTTTTGCTCTCTCTTCCCACAGATCAACAATGGGTTCGGTCTGCCGTACCGCCAACTTGACCCCAACAGCTGATGGTGAGGCAGTGACTCCGCCGGCAGTGCCGAACAACTCCTTGCTAGTTCCAGTGGTACCGCGGGCGACCCGCACTCCCCGACAGTATGCAAGCCTAAACGCTTGCTCCCGCAATGTCGGTCGCACATCACGCGCCGAGCGCAACGCACGCTCCCACCGCTATGCCATGCACGCGTGGAGCCTCCAGGCGCAGGCGCGCACAATGGAGGCAGAGGCGCGCACCATCCGAGCAATGGCGAGCGACAGGCAGGAGGAGGGGAGCAACGTCCGGGCGCAGGGGGGCGGCATACATGCGCCGTCGAGCACCATGCAAGCGCCAGCGAGCACATCTAGGCGTCTGTCAGCACATTCGGGCGCGTGTGAGCACATTCAGGCGCCAACGAGCACCATCCTGGCGCCGGAGAGCGCCACCCAGGGTCCCCCGGGCTTCAGCGACGACAACGGAGATACCCTCGAGCGCTACAATGCCTTCCTCGCGCAGGAGGAGGAAAACCAGATGGCTATGGCACTGGCAGCTTCCCTGGGTGAAGAGGAAGATCGTCAGCATGATCTGGCGAGGTACGAGGAAAGCGAGCGCTTCGAGGTAGGGAATCAGGAGCGTTTGGAGGAGGATGCCCCTAGATGGAGGAGTTTCTCCTCCGATGGCTCCAACTGATCTGCACGCGCGGCAGCGAGCTTTTAGCTGGTAGTAAATATTTTGGGTTCATCAGTATATCGTCGATGGACTGCTAGCGTAGCTGAAATGAGCTAGATACGAGGGTAAAAGCTATTTCAGTAAACTTGGTGCTAGTTTAGGATTTATTTTGGGTTAGTTCTTATATTTGAACTAATTGGAGAAAAAGAACCATGCTCCTTTATGCAATGGATATCTATGTTATGCAATGAAAATCTGTTGCTAGTGAATCCTATGCGTGTATTCCTCTTGTTTGATTGATTGCCTGATGTAAAGCCTTGTTCAGATACAGATGAAGAAAAACACACGGGTCATTAAAACAGACTGTTGGCAATGCACGCTCGCCTTCGCCAGGATTTTCATTGCAGATTTCTCACTCCAGTTTGCGAGGAGGAATAGTAGTTGCCTTACGGTAGAAGGCTTGGAGGAGTTGGTGAGGAACAGTGCTGCGTGCTCCTGGCACGCGGCCATCTAGTCAACCCTGAGCACATGCCACGCCTCTCCCGTCTCATCATCGCAGAGCTAGCGAGCCTATCTTGAAAAATAATTGCACTTGTTCATGTGGCTTAGAGTTTGCGATGTGAAAGAAGGAAGAACATGTAGTAGTATTTGGGAGCGGTGAGGGGGGGGGAGGGGTTTAACATCAAACGCCCTGTCTCACGGTGAGCTAGCACTAGTCCGGTGAGGAGCGTTGGTGCGCTCGTGCTCCTTCCACACTGCCGTCTAGTCAAACCTGTTCGCACGCCACGCCTCTCCCGTCTAATCACCATACTGTGCGTGTGGACAGTCCCGAGGCTAGCTGCTAGTAGCTAGACGCGGAGTAGTAATATTTTGTGGTGAAGTCTGCAACGGCTGAGAATAAATCATGCGAACAATGCAAAAGATTTATTACAGGTTCCCCCTACATAGTTCATCGCCGCGATACACTGGAGTTCTTCCTCGACTAAAACCATAAAAACTTAAAACTTCAAACTTAAACTAGATAGGACTGGCGCCTGGAGGCGATGATCGCCGACGGCTCACGAAGACGGCGGTTAAAGCAGACTCAAGGCTTGCATGTTGCGGGGAAGGACAAGCTCGCCGCCTTGTAGAGGGTGTAGGCGAGCATGTACTCGTGTAGCGCTTAGTCGAAGCGATCAGCGACGGCGCCCTCCGAAACGGCCAACAGCTCTTCCTTCGGGGCGTCCAGCTCGATCTGAGCCTTGTACATCATCTTGGATGACGGATAGATGTTTTCTTCGAGGTAGCATGTCACCCAGCCCTCGCCGTCAGCTTCAATATAGCTCGGCCTCTTCACACGGCGCAACGGCTCCACTGAAGGCGGAGGGATCGAGCTGTCGTCGCCTCTGCCGCATCCTCCACCTCCCAGAAGGCTCGACGGCTCATCGACAGGCAAAGGGATTTTGCTGTTGTCGACGTTGTCAGCTATGTCTTCGCCCCGTCCTCCACCTCCCACAGGGCTTGACGGTTTGTCCACGGGCGAAGGGACGATTTGGTTGCAGTCGTCCGCTATGCCTCCGCCGCATCCTCCACCTCCCACGAGGCTCGACGGCTCATCGATGGGCGGAGGAATCGAGCTACCTTTATCCGCTTTGTCCCTGCCGCATCCTCCACCGACTGCAAGGAGCGACGGCTCGACGAAGGGTGGAGGGGTCAAAATGACGTCGTCAGTTTTGCCTCCACCACATCCTCCACCTCCCCTTTCGCCCGACATGGATGTAGGCTTTAGAGGACCAGGAAATATGGCAGGAATCTATGGCCGAAGGACGAGCGGGAGATGTTGTGAAGGTGCAAGCCGTGGTCGGTAGTGGGGCGTGTACGGGGTGGAGGATATTCGTGCACACGAACCGTAAAAGGTCACACCCAATGTTCATATAGGGCGGGCAGGCTGCAGGATAGTGTTCACTAGCACACGTATCAAAATTTCTCACCGTTTGCTTTGCAGTATAGATGGAAAACCATACACATACAGGAATATAATCGTTTGCGCTGTAACAGTTGGTGGGTATAAACCCTAAAGGACTTTGAAATCGAAAAACAATTCCGATAGAGGCGGGGTGTCCCGATCTTGCGATGAGAGATAACTATCGATTTGGTGAAGACGACTTTGACGATCTGACTACGAACGTGCAACAACGTCGCGCCTTAGCAATCGCTAAACCAATCTCTGCAGGTTATTGACCACGCCGGAGCACGATCAACCTGACCACGAAGGTCTAGTGCCTGCAAGCAATCGAAGAACAAGCAGGAACTATGATAAAGCAATCTGAATATTGCGAGTATATAGATGAAGTATAGATGAAAATTGGGGTTCCGAAGCGATCTTGGCCTGGTCGTAGGACACAAATGAAATACACGAAGTTGTAATGACTAACTTTTAACTAAACAAAAGCCAAAGAAAACCCTAGGGGTTTCTACTTATATTTAACTCTTAAAAGACCCTAGCAAGGGAGTTTCCACGACTCTCCTCCGGGGCACTCTTCGTTGGCCATCCGATCTGTCTCGTGCTCGTTCTGCGCCGTTGGATGTTGCTGTCCATAGTCATATATATAACTGCGATAAATGTTTTCTGAACCCTAGCCGCTAATCCCCCGCCCGACGCCCATCCGCCTCTCCTTCCAACGCCTCAGCCGCCTCCTCTCCCTCTCCCTCTCCGTCCAACCGCCTCCCTCCCTCTCACCTCGCGCTGCCCTGTCGCCTCGACCAGAGCAGGACAACCGGCGTTCCTCCTCTTCTCCCACTCGACCTCGGCGCCGCTCGTCTACGCCTCCGTACAGGATAGAGAGGAGACCAAGGGGAGAGAGGTAAGGTAGGAGAGGAGGGGAAAAGGAGGGAAGGGCGAGCGAGGTCAGCGGCAAGAGGAGCAGGGTGCCGCTCCACGCAGGCGTCCTTCATCTCCATGGAAGGGCGAGCAAGCCCAGCGGGAGGAGGAGCAGGGCGACGCACCACGTGCTTCCACCGCGGCCTTGGCCGCTATCTTCTTCGGGTGGACACGGCGAGGTTGGGGGTGTATTTTTCCCATGAATGGCCTTCATAAAGAGCCCATAGAAAACAAGGTTTGGATTTCATTCTATTGGTCAGTTCTATTCCTGTCAATTGTTATCAAATCTGTAAATGTGGGGCTCTCAATAACAAACAGTGGGACACGTGTTATGCTCGAGGTAATTAACCTTACTTTGCACAATAAGATATATGGAGTATTTTTATGCAAAGTTTTCTAGCTAAACTAATGGAAATGTGTTAAATATAGGGAGATTGGATTTTTTTAGTTAATCTAATTAACTCTTTTTAATGACACTACCCGTATATATGTTTTGTTCGCCCACATAAACAATATGAATTGAGTTTTAGAATAGAAACATTTAATAATGGTTGGCCTGTACTAAGTGCATGTAATCTTGTCCCATTATGCAATTGATTGCTTCTGGAAGAATCTGCCCCATGAGACATGTTTAATTTTTGTTGAGATATCTTCTGAAATTTACAGTTACTACAGATCTGAAGGTTCTCATAGACATTTTTTAACAGTTTCCAGGTGAAGAAGAAGCACTTCTTCTGGAATTTAATGAAAATAACGTTATTTGGCGCCGTTAGCATGATGATTCCGTTCTCCACAATATCTCTCGATTTTTCTACCGTGTTGTGCATGCAGAGGTAACTATAGTAATGTACAAACAGGGTTGTCCTCCTTTAGTATTTTCAAAATGTACTATCTTCTTTGAACAGGCTAAAGTTTGTTTTTGAAAGATAATATATACAGGCGACATAGCAATGTTACTTAAAACTATATAAATGTTAGATATCTAGGAATGTTGTGATATTCCATTGTTTATACACTAGATAAAATTATCCATCCCAGTTTTTGTTTTAGATGGCAATCCAGGCACATTTTTCACCCTGTTCTAAAAGGTATGCCCAAGGTAATTTGTTGTAACCACAAACTAGAATATGGACCTAACTTTTGTTCCTGAAGGTGAGCATATATTGTTTTCTGCTCATATTAATGGTGGCACCTCCTTGATTCACCATATATAGTGAGGCACCGTAGTCATATTTACATGTCCTGAAAGCATGGGCTCGAACATAAATATCTGGAGCGCGAAGCATGCAAGTGTTCTTACACAAAATCTACTGATGTCGTAGTACTGCACTGTCTAATACCTATACAATTAAATAGTGAAGAAAATCATTGTGGCGTGAATCACATAGAACATGCAAAATTAAGTAGGGGATAATTAAGGTGTAAATGCAGGCACATGCCTCTGCTTATAGAAGTGTATCTTACAGTATTGTATTCGATATTTTGATTACGGATATTAGCCTGTGTGTACCATGCACCTAAGTCATACATGGCAATGATGAGCATCAGTATATTAGCAAATATATTCCTTAAATTCAAAGGAAGTAAAAAGAAAACACTCATTCAGTTGCCAATTCTAAACTTTACACTTTCTCCATACTTATGAAACGGAGGGAGTAGGAAAGATTTATTTAGATCTTATTCCAAATTTGAAATCATGAGTTGCCTAGGAGGATTTCGAGCTATACAGAACTCAAATCATATTTCCAATGTATCATGTAACTTTATACTCTTGACCCCACCGCTCCTCTCCTCTCCACCCACCGCTCCTCTCCTCTCCATCTTCTCTTTGCTGAAAGACTTCTCGATGGCGGCCCCCTCACCTTTGCTCCCTCCGTCGGCGTAGCTGGCCGGAGTGGAGTGGGGGGGGGGATGTGCTCGCGTGTAGGTAGATTTTATTTCCAGTCTAGCTTTCTCCCACTGTTGGCGAGCGGTGGCGGGGTGGAGCTGATGCGGTTCTTCTGCCGGTGTCCATGGTGGGTGGTGGCATGGATCTGGTCGGCGCCAAGCTTCTTCAATAAGCTTGCCCTATCTTCCTCGAGGTGGGTTGCTTTGCTGCATCTTCCCCATCTTCTGCTCCCTTTCAGCCGTCATGGAGATGGAAGAAAAGGAGTTTTGGATGTGTGCCGTGGCGGAGCTCCTCCCAGATCTGCTGCTGCGTTTTCTTTGTGCTCATTCTCGACGGCGTCTCGTCGGCCTAGGGCCGGCCCGCCGTCGACTCTCCTGGCCGAAAGGCGGCCACATGGTGCTCCATCGACTCCGGCAGCGAGCCGGCGTCAGTTCTCCACAAACCTCCCGGCCGGCGAGCCTAAGGGGAGGCCTTACAGCCCCGCGAGCATGACATTCTTCGGCATCTTGGTCCCAAGTGGTTTCGTCCCTGGCGACCTTGCTGCTGGCCGTGACCGGCGGCGGAATAGACGCGTTCTCAGTGGTCAGGGACCCGATTGCTTTTTCCCAGAAAGTTTTAGGGTCCTCTTTGTTAGTTGTAAACCCCAATCTGTAATTTCCTATTTTCAGAGGGTCTGGACTGTAATCTGTACCACTGAAATTATTTAATGCAGCAGGGGGTCTTCGAGACCCTCCTCTTTTATGTTCAAAAAAAATGTATCATGTAAATGGAGCATGGCATTTTGTTCCCAGCAAATTAAATTGCATATTTACATTTCTATACTCTGGTTATTCTGCAAAAATACTCCTTTTCATATGCATCATATATTCCTGCTATACTAATTAATATGGGGAAAGTGGGCAGTTGGGTTAAGCTTGTATGCTATCTTCAACATTCATTTTCCTTGCACCTTACCTCAAACTTGAAATTTACACTGTTGGTTTTCTTCTGATTGTAACTTTTCATTCCTTGCATGGTATTGATGCTTCTGATTCTTCAGATATATGTTTGCTTTTGTATGTTATATACTCATTTTTTTATTGTTGGGTTGTTTTCACCTGCAGGGTTAATGTTTAATATGATCTCGCATTCTCGCTTGTTCAGTTCCTTCTGCTCAGTTTAGAGGGTCCATTTCAGAGTAACAAAGGAGAGAAGGGAGAAAGAGAGAGGAAAGAGGTGATGGATGTGCGGTGTCAGAACAGATCCTCCTTCATCTTCTCCTGGCGGCTGTGCGGCTGGCAAGGCTGCAAGGTGACATGCTAAGGTGGCGGTGCAGGAATCCAGTCGATTTGTTGTCACAGCTGCAAGCGGACGGAGATGCACTTGGGTCGAGGTGGCAATATCGTCGGTGATGCCTAGGTGAGTTTCTCTGAAACTCTTCTCCCCCTTTCACTCCTTGTCTCTATCACTCTCTCTCTTTCTGCCCATCTATGCAACATTGTGCTTCGTGGTTAGAAGCTGATAAGGATAAGTTTGGTTATCGTTGATTAGCTTTTGAATTCCTTACATTTTGGTGTACACTTGGGCTTATGAAGTTAGCCATTTTGGTTATTCAATTTATTTGCCGAAGGACTGGATGTTTAAACAAATCAAGAACCAAATTGAGGTATGTACAGTGTAAACTTAAATTATATGTTTCCACCTTTCCACATCTTGTTTGTTGTAGGGCTTAGGGTTTAATTACATTTTGGGGTACAATTGACACTAAACCTTCTCAATTTAAATAAACAAAGATAGACAAACACTATCAACATGTGTTTAATTACAGATCAATGTTCTTATCATTTGAGCACCTTTTACCTACGCAATTCAGTTTACATAGCTTTGCTCATTAACAGAAACATATTATTAAGTTTAGTGCTATGAAATATTTATTAAGTTGTAAGTTTCCTAGACCATGGTTTTAATTTATATTCTCGACTTTTTGTGGGATGCTACATCAAGCTTGCAGCTACGAGGCAATATTGGAATCTTAGTCGAGGTGCTGTTGGTGGGGGCGTATCGGCTGGGCTGCGAGCTCCTCAAGGACCTCTCCCTCTCCGGGTTAAATACATGGACACCATCGACGTCTCCAACATCAAGAGCCAGTTCCTCTTCAGGTCTGGCTTATACCCCTGCATCATTAGATCTTTACCCTTTTAACGAGTTGTGGAAGAAGAATAGCATTTAATCATTTATGCACTATAGTGGTATTAACCTTTTTTGCTTTATTCACATGCAAATCACTAGGCATAATGTTGTTTGGCTCACAAGAAGATATTCCTTTATTGCACATAGCGTGAGTAATATATGCATTGGGCTTGGTTCACCGGAAGATATCCCTTTCTTGCATAAAGCGTTAGTAATCTATGCATTGGAGAATGGATGAATAGAAAGAAGGAAGCTCTACTGTTAGGTTCTATAAAATGAAATTTGTTTAAATTATATGCGAGCTATGAGTGACTGAATGTTAGGAACAACAGAGAGGATCTCAGGGTAACAACTTGTGCTTTACACTTACTACCACTGTACCCTATTTAGTTATCAGATTATGGACTACTTGTCCCATTGTTCAGAAGCTAATTAGATACTTTTGTCCTGTGTGATGTGAATATGTGATGACAACAATATGTGGACATTTGGGAAATATCATGGGCTTGGTTTTTGCCATCCAAACAACTATTGCGACCGTGAACATGCAAGATGAAACATTGGAGAGCAAAGATCATGATAGTTAATTTGAGGATCACCCGTCAAAGTGTATGGATTTCCAAACCATCGGTTTATAGTCTTATAGATAGGAAATTTGATATGATGTGTGCCACAACTATCTAGCTTCTTAGTTTTGTTCTCATGAATTATCAGTTTTTTTGCTGATCTTTGCTTGTATTTGATATAGTTCTTCAGATGGTGAACAAATGAAGAACCACCCTTTTCTATAATTTTCCATTTATAGATGGATCCAAAATGCAGAGACATAAGGTTTGTTCCGTACCCATTTTTAACTCATTTGCAAACTGCTTATTTAAGGCTATCATCTATTAAAATATCCTTAGATTTAGCTATTCCTTGGTTAGTGCACATGGTAGGATCAAGATAGATATACTCAAATACTTACACGGTGTTTTGAAATCCAACTTGCGTCTCACGGCCTCTTGGTGCACATGTGAATCTCCAACAATCTAGATTGGTATTTAGTTGAATTCTTATTTTACATTTTTAGGAATATAATACTAGATGAACCTGACCTATCTTTTTCAACAGTAAATTGTTGAATGGTTATTTTCATTTTTTTAGAGCATCGTGAATTTAATTACCGGGTTTGCGCAGTAGGAGTATGTAGGTTGGTGTTGTAATGTACCCTGTATTGTACTACAGATGAAGATAGAAACCTCAAAACACTAAATGCTGAAATTGGCCGAAATTGTCAAACTGTATAGAACTTGGCCGTCTAGTGTTTTACTGAACATATATGTCAATTACGAATTATCTATGTTACTTATTCTGTATACAACGCTATTTGAATATCTGACGGCCCCCCTTTTTCACCAATCGTAGCGAAGAGTATTTTGACTCCTTATTTGTCTAATAATTAGCCATGTTTTGCTTTTTTAAGGAGCAGTTGAGTTTTGATGAATGAATTGATACAGAAATAATGGTTTTTGTTAGGTTACCACAATTTCCCAAGCAGTTGTACACCTAAGCCATTTCCAAATGTTTGCGTGTAAGACTGACTTCTTCGTAAATCATCGTGTTTGCTTTTGAATTGATTGTATTATGTGTAGTGTTATATGGTCCTTTTGCTACAAAGTTCATTCTCAATTTGGAGAGAAATGCACCTTAATGATTACTGATATTGTAAGTTTTTAGCTCATAAACTATTTTAATGTGTGTGTAAGATTGGCATCTTGGTAAATCATTGTGTTTGCTTTTGAACCGAATATATTATGTGTTGTGTTATATGATCCATGGATTGCATTTGATAGAGTGTTTGACTATATACCATCAGAAAATGTAATTTTGGCGGTCTAATACATTAGAACACAATAGCATAGGTGTTAGCTCACTGGATTTGCTACACTGCCTTTCCATTTGTATTTATTGATTTAGCCTGATCATTAGTTTTTGAAAATGCAAGTTTTTTCCATGATAACATGGTTTTAAATGGGACTCTGCGCCATTTGGCGCAACGGGTCATCTAGTAGGACTAAAGGGTGGAGTCCAAGGGGGTGGAAGGACGTCTCAAGGAGTCCTAAAACTAAACTTAGGTCATACAAGACACTTGGGCCCATGTGGAGGTGATGCAACACCTATTGAGTTGGACTTTGACTCGGATTCTTCTGTTGGGTCGCACTGTTTTCACAATATCTCCACGCTCAGAAGGAATTTTAAGGTGAAACCAATTGGGTTGGGTTGGAAAGTACACGAGATAAGCTATCACCAGCAAAAAGAGTCACCCAATTTGGAGTTTGTATGTAGAAACGGCGTCTGTTTGAAGTTGGGCATATCTTTGAAGTCTGAATCTGAGTCCACGACGTGAAAGACTTGGTATCTATCTTCTCTTAGGCCAAAAAGTGACGTGAAATAACTCCTTGAATAGCACACAATCAGGTCCCTTTGTATTGAATTCATTTCTTGATCAAATATAGAGGAATTATTGGTAGTTTTGGTTGTATCCATGATAGCGATGTCCTCATTATCCTTCCCTTCTGGAAAATAAAGCCATCATCGGCGTTGCTTAATCTGAAACATGTTAAACAAAATAAACAAGGTGTACGCGTGGTATATGTATATGCATCCATTATTACTGCCCTCAAATTGTGCGCACGTGACACATGTATACATGAATGGCTATCATATGTCGTCGATTATAAAGACCGGTACTGGTGAATACGCGATAATTATTTTTGAAGGACATGCTACAACAGGCTTAACTAAGCAGTTATGCAACAAGTTATTCGACGTAGTATCATCACCAAGATTAGAGGTCATATCAAAATGATTAAATATTGGCTATTTCATAACAGTAACACGATTATATAATATAGATGGTGTAGTCAAATCAGTAGGTAACTCAACACATGATGTATTCAATTCTATTAGGCAAGCAATATCTTCATGTGAAGTTATGACATCCTCTAAAATTGGTGGTGTCATCAAACTAGTCGATAGCTCAACACATGGTGCTTTTAAATCAACAAGGTTCTCATGTTCATGTGGAGGGAAAGATCCATACCTTTATCATTACCTTTTTGTGATGATAGATCAGATATTGGAGGAGTGCTTACGAAAATTGATGTGGTTATTGTAGTGCCCATAGTGGTTGAAGGAACAACCTTCTTGTAACAGCCCAGATTTCACAATAATTAAATTTTTTGTTTCCGTTGTGAACTGTTTGATTGTCTGATTTGTTTGCGGTCTTTACATCCCCGATTTATCGACCGGCGATTATTTCCCCCTCTTATCTCGTACCGTACGGAGACCGACTCTTGCCACCCTGACACTCGACCTTTGTGACATCGGGTTTCACCGATCACCATCGCGAAAACCCGCACAAGACTAGCCGTAGCCAACGGAACGAAAAATCCCGTTTAATAAGTAAACGGGATATTTTTATAGTGCGTCGGAAAGTGTTCTCGGAATGGTTCCAGCGCGAGGTGAATGTCGCCGGCTCGACGCGCTGATCGCGCAGTTCGAAGTTTTACCCGAATCGGAGGTCCTGCGGACCCCGGCGGGCAGAAACGTAAACATCGCTCGCGCGAGAGAGAAAACCCGAGGGTGTTTGCGTAAACTTGCCATCTAGGCCAGCCTATATAAAGACCACCACCCTCTCCTAGCCCTTCTAGGGTTTCCCACTTGTAAAAAATGCAGCCACCACCCTCCTAACTTCCAGATTTGCTCCAAAATAGCCCCAAATCCCGAAACCCTAGATCCCAGTTGACCCTGGCCGTCAGATCTATGGATCAACGGTACGGATGAAGGCCAAGTCACCCCCACCGCAGCTCCTAGCCGCATTGGGCCCCGCAGGGCCCTCCCTAGCCCGCCAGGCCCGGATCTGGCGCCGCCCGGGCCGCACCTCGCCGCTGCCACGACGCCTCGCCTCCGGTCGCCGGCGAGCACCGCACCGGCCGCCACCCCGCCGCGGTGAGCCTCCCCTCGCGCCCCTCCTTTGTCCTCACCGCTCGCCTCTCCCCCTCCCTGCAGGTCGCCGCCGGCAGCCGCGCCGCGTCCTGGCCGCGGGAGCGCGCCGCCGCGCCATGGTTGGCCGAGGCTCCCCGAGACGGAGCTTGCGCCGCCCGCCAACAGCCGCCGTTGCTTAGATCCGGTCGCCACGCCCCTACTCCGGCGAAGCCGCATCCGCCTCACCCCTTTGCAGTGCCCCTCGCCGCCCTCTCATGGCGCCGCTCGCCGCCGGCAATGAGGCCGCCGTCCACGTCCCCGATCGAGATCGGGACGGGCGACGAACCAGTCCAGCCAGCGTCGCCTTGGGCCGGCCCACCAGCACCAGGCCTGCCACGGTCTCTGCGGCCCAGCCGGTCTACCCTCCAGCAGCCGGCCCAGCCGCGCTGCTTCGCCCGTGGGCGAGCAGTTGTTATCCAGCGCCCACGCCTGCGACTTGGGACAGGCCCGCGAGGTGAGGCCCTAGCTTTTCCTTTTTTTATCTCCTGCGCAGTAATGGGCTTGGCCCAATATTTTGCCTGCTGTGTGGCGCCTTGTGCGTAGGTTAGAATGGCAGCGCCCCCTGTTAGGCCTGGTTCGGCTCGAATAGTTTTTTCCCTAGAAGTTTATTACTATTATGGAAGATTGTATTTCTATTTTCCAAGGCTTATATCTTTTAGACCGTAGATCGGATTGCGACGATCTTAACATGAAAATTTCTCCGTTTTGCGTGTAGATTAATAAAATGTTGCCCTTTGCCTTGTTTGAACTTGTCTACATGTTATTTATTGCTATTTACACCGCATGCGACCGTAAACGGTTTATCTAATAACTTTTTAACCGTTGCTCTGATTAAAATGTTTCTTATATGTAAATTGAATAGAATTTCGTGTAGATTGTGTTTATGTTGCTATTTCTTGCTAATAAAAATAATAAAATTATGTTTAGGAAAAAACAGTACCAAATTCCAATTTTATCGTGGGGTCCGCAATAGTTTGCCATGTATAGGTTTTACCCCCACTTAAAGTGACTAGAGTAGATAGTTTACTTTAAGCTTCACCTCTTGTCATGATTGTGTGATATGCCACGCTTGATTGATATGCCATGTTAACAACCTTTGCTCATACTGTGTAGCTAAACAACTTCAACTGATTCTAAATATGCGGTATCGTCGTGTGTGATGAGTACTCCACTTAACCTGTTAGTAACCGTTCTCGACGATAGATGCGATACCGTAGTGCGTTGTCTCGTGTTGCGTGCTTGCTCGTGATTGCTTCGTAGTAATATATGCTTGCTCGTCGATTGCCTATTCCAGTGTTTCCTTCTTGTGTGCTTCCGCGGGTACCTCTCAGAGACGTTGCGAGCTTGCGATCGACTTCACCTTCGGATCATCTTCTCATCAGGTAAGGGGGAGCATATATCATGCTTATAACTTTCAGCTCACTCGCGCCTAGGTGTAGGATAGAACGATTGCTTGATCCTACCATTTCATATTCATGCCTCTCAAATAAACCCAAACAACCATGTCCTCCACATCCTAGCAAACCTTGTTCGGCTATGTTACTATTGCTCGCTGCTCAGCCACTGCTTAGTATGCATGCTAGGATGCTATCAACTGTTATTCTGTTACTCCTTGGATTGGGCTATCACATTATTATATTGTTGTGGATGATATGATTATTATAATGTTGACTATATTCGACGAAGGATGGAAGGTCTAGGCTATCCCGCCCCAACGATTTGTTCCATTTGAGTCACCTAGGATCCGAGTTTCGGGTATTGGTTTTAAGACTGAGTGTAACAAGCCAGATTTCACAAAAATTAAAAATTTTGTTTTTGGTGTAAATTGTTTGATTGTCTGATTTTTTTGCGGTGTTTGCATCCCCGATTTATCGATCGGTGAATATTTCCCCCCTCTTTCTCATATCGGATGCGGGACCAATCCTTTTCCCAACGGCACACAACCCTGTTACGACACCGGGTTTCACCCGAGCATTGTCGCAACCAGCACGAGACCAGCCCTCGCCATCGAAACGAAAAAACCCCATTTAATAATTAAATGAGTTATTTTATTGGGCGCCGGAAAATATTCTCGGAACGGTATCGAAGTGAGGTAGGACTGACGGGTTCGTCGCGCTGAGCGCGTGGTTCGAGATTTAGCCCGAATCGGAGGTCGTATGCACTCCCGGCGGTCAGAAACGTGGAGCATCAGACGCGCGAGGGAGAAAACCCGAGGGCTTTTGTGTAAAATTGCCATCCAGACCACCTATATAAAGACCACCACTCTCCCACCCCTTAATAGGGTTTCCCCTAGCAAAAATTTGCAGCCACCCCCTGGAAATATTCCAGATCTGCTCACCTGGTCCCCAAACCACCGAAACCCGAGATCTGGAGTGCCTGGAGCCGTCCGATCCGGAGATGGACGCTCCAGGACGCGCCACGTCATCCCCGGAGCTCCTCCAGCCAGCTCCCCGCCGCCCGGGCCGCGTGGGCCCGCTACCATCGCCGCCGGGCCCGATCTGGGCCGGTCAGCCTGAGCAACCACGCGCGCCCGAGCTCCTCCCCACGGCCATGGCCGCCGCCGCTCCCCGCGCTGCTCCGGCGAGCCCGAGCCGCCACCCCGCCGGCCGGCCTCCTCCTCCTCTCCCCTTTCCTTCCTCCTCCCTCCTCCTCTCACCTCCCCCTTTCTCTTCCCGTGCAGGAACAAGCCATGGCCATCATGGATGCCATGGCTCGGAGCTCCGAGCTCGTCGCCCCCCACAGCCGCCACGACCCGGATCCGGCAGAATCCGGCGGCCTCCGGCCCTCCTCCACCTAGTCAGGCCATCCCCAAGCCTCCCAGCACCTGTCTGGCTTCCCAACCGCCGGCCAGAAGCACCTCCAGCCCGCCATGGACGAGCTGGACCTGAGGTCGACCCCCTGTAATTTTCTCTAAGTCCCATAATTTTTGTCTCAAGTGCCTTACTTGCAACGCGATTTCCCGTTAGCTCGTAGATCGAATTGTCATGATTCTTTTTTTGGATTATTGTGCTCTCTGTGCTCTAGATGGTAGTATAATTGGTTGTCATGTTTGGATTGATTGGCACGTATAAATCCTCTGTTGAAAAGTGAATCTTGTTGTTAAACGCAGAAACTGTTCATAGATTCAAAGTTTGGTTGATGATTGTGTTACATCCATGAGGCCTATGATGTTGATTTTTGTGTGTGATGAGCATCATGTGTAATTCAATTCTATGCTTTCCCTTGTCATGTTTGCCTGCTGTAGCTATATTAATTCTTGCTCCAAAGTGGTGACCTGGATAACATGTGCTGCTGGTTATGTTTGGTTTCAACTTTGCTGCCTTGTATCTTTTTAACCGTGCATCCTATTGAGCATTGCAATATTTCATTTTGATCTATGTCATGTCTACTTCCAGTATATGTATTGCATTGTCATGTTTACATTTCTGGTCATAGATATGTTTAGCTCCAAAGTTGCTATCCTGCTGATTGTTGACAGCCACCTCAGTTTTTACTAAGTCTGTAACTTTCCGATGCCATGTTGCACGCTTAATATCTTTTGATCTGTGATGCCTATGACCATGATTCTTGTTTGTATCTGATCACCATCATGTCTACTTCATGCCCACATATTTTTATGTCATGTTGCTACACATTTACATATAGTTCTGCTCCTGTTTATACAACATGAAAATAACAGTTTCTACCCTGTTTTCATAATTTTCACTAAGTCCTTGACCAGTAATGTTTTATAGCTTTTTGTGTTGCTTATAACTAGTGAACCATGATGCCTTTTTGCATGATTCCTTTTTCATGCCATGCCTGCCATGTCTACTTTAGTTGCATATCATTTTTGTGCATGTTTACAACCTTTTGCTTGTTTATTTTTTTTCTCTAAAGTGTGCTTCCTGATGTTGGCAGATTGTGCCCGTAACTTGTTTTGTTTGTATCTTTTTAACCGTAACTCCGTTTGGAGTGTTCTTTATATGTAACTTGATTATATTTTCATGTACTTTGTGTTTATGCTATTGTTTGCTGTTGTTAACCCACCTAAAATATGGTTTAGGACAGAACAGTATCAAATGTTTTAATTGTCGTGGGGCACTTAGTGGAATGCCATGTTTAGGTTGTGTCTCACCTAAATTGACTAGCATAGATAGTTTACCTTATGCTTCACCCCTTTTCATGTTTGTGTGCTATGCCATGCTTGAGTGAGATGTCATGTTAACAACATTTGCTCATGTTGTGTAGCTAAACAACTTGAACCTTTCTAAATGTGCGGTATCGTCGTGTGTGACGAATACTCCACTTAAACTGTTAGTAACTGCTTTCGACGATAGATGCGATACCGTGGTGCGTTGTCTCGTGTTGTCTCCTTGTTGTTGCTTTCTCGTGATTGCTTCGTAGTAATAGATGCTTGTTCGTCGATTGCCTTTTCCAGTGTTTCCTTCTTGTGTGCTTTCGCGGGTACCTCTCGGAGACGTTGCGAGCTTGCGATCGACTTCACCTTCGGTTTCGTCTTCTCATCAGGTAAGGGGGAGCATATATCATGCTTATAACTTTCAGCTCACTCGCGCCTAGGTGTAGGATAGAACGATTGCTTGATCCTACCACTTCATATTCATGTCTCTCAAATGAACCCAAACAGCCATGTCCTCCACATCCCAGCAAACCTTGTTCGGCTATGTTACTATTGCTTGCTACTCTGCCACTCCTTAGTATGCATGCTAGGATGTTATCAATTTTTACCCTGTTACTCCTTGGATGGGACTATCATACTATTATATTTATTGTGGATGATATGATTATTATAAATGTTGACTATATTCGATGAAGGATGAAAGGTCTAGGCTATCCCGCCCCGACGCTTTGTTCCATTCGAGTCACCTAGGACCCGAGTTCCGGGTATTGTGTCTCTTGACGAGCGTGCCTAACCGCGTGTGGGATACTATGGGGTCCCCTCTTCTTATCTACCTAGCTTCAAACATTTCTAGTGGTGGCCCAAGCTGATTTACCATTTGAAAACCGTGTGTGTGTCTGTCGGGTCGCTCCTAACAGATGTTCTTTGAAACAAACCGGGCCAGTGGGAACATGGTTTTCATGTTGGTCCACATGATCAGCTAGGACCCGGCCTCATGTGAGAATTTACCGGTAATCCCACCTGCGTCATACGGAAGAGTCCGATCCGAGAGCGTGGCCGGCTTTTGGATTGGGTGTCGACTCCTAGGGGGCCACCCGGATTTGTTCGTTGTTAGCTAGAGGGACCTGTCGTTTCGGATCTCTCGGAACTAAGTCATAAAATGGCTCCCTGTGATGGGTAGAAACTGAGAGAGATGGGTGTGCGTGCGGAGCCTTGTAATGGGCAGTTGGTACACCCCTGCAGGGTTAAATATTTTCGAGAAGCCGTGTCCACGGTTATGGACGACTTGAAACCTACTCCTTGTTCATAGACAATAGCAACTGATATAATCTTAATGAACTTGATCAACGTGTGTGTGCCTTGACTGCTTCTTCTTCGTCAGGATGCGAAGAGGAGGACAAAGATCGGATAGGTGTTATGCTTGCGTAAGTAGTTGATAGCAAGACTTGTTGGAGGCGATTCCTCATTGAATGCTTGGTTCTCATCTTACTCTAAAATAGACCGTTAGCCACTCATATATTGCTAGTGTATCTGTAACCTCACCACTACCCCATCTTACCCGTGAGAAGTTAGTTACAAGACTTTGATATATTTTCACCCCTTGCTTTTCTTTTCCCTTTTATGTTTTGCCTGATCGGCCGCTGCAGTTGATTACTACCTCGACTCTTCTTCTGGACGCCTTCGTGGAGACTCGACAACGACTAGTTAGGTGGATCCCGACGGAGAGCCTGGACCCGTGCGGTTACGGGAATGGTGTGTTTTACCTTTGCCGCTAGGCATTTGATTGTAGTCTGTACTCAGACATGTATCTTCCGCTGATGTAGCGTATTAAGGCAGTTGTATGCCGACTTGTATGAGATGTTGTATCCATGTAGTTGTAATGTTGTGATATCATGTTGGAAATCCGGGGCATATGGCATTGTCATATGTTGCGGTGGGACCGATATGTGCTTCGTCCCCGAATCTAGATGGAAACATCTAGATCTGGAACAGTACTGCATATCGGGCCTTGCACTGAGCGTGCCTAACCGCGTGTGGGATTTTATGGGGTCCCCTTTTCTTACCTACCTAGCTTCAAACATTTCTAGAGGTGGCCCAAGCTGATTTACCATTTGAAACCGTGTGTGTGTCTGTCAGGTCGGTCCTAGCAGATAATCTTTAAAATAACCTGGGCCAGTGGAGACATGGTTTCTCTGTTGGTCCACACTAGTGAGCTAGGGGGCTGCCCACATTCTGAAACAGTTTTAGTACCTTGTTTTAAATTTTGTAATTTCCTAACCATGTCACGAGTATAATAAGATGGGACACATCTATATCGCATAGCAAGTTTAAGATCATTCCAAGTATTAGGTATATAATCAGGATATAAACTACAATATTCATTCCACCAAGTAGAAGCAAAACCTTTGAAAGCACTAATTTCAGTTTTTACTTTCTTGTGTGTGACGCCCCGAAAATCAAGTCGTGTACAGTAATCATACACGCAAGGTACACGATCGAGATTAGGGACTCACGGTGAGATATCACAACACAACTCTACAAATAAAATAATACAAGCTGTTTAATACAAGCCAGGGTCCACGAGGGCTCGAATACAACAGCTCGAAAGCACCAAGTTAGCGGAAGCAATAGTGACGAGGGGGTGACCCCACGACTCCTCCGCGTGAGGGTACTTGGTGCGTGTCATGGCTGGCGGCCCACCAGGGGCCCACTCGTGGACACCGACATGATGGAATAAGACGTGAAGTCGAAGACTTGAGGCGCAAGACATAGGACTCTTGTAAACCCTACCTGACTATCTATATAAAGCGAGGTAGGGGCACCTCTCTAGAGGATCTAAACACACAAGCTCTCAATCCCCACACATAGGACTAGACAGATCTCTCTCCACCAAAGCCCTCACGGCACCCCTGTACACCATCATCAATACAAGATCAGACAAGAAACATGTAGGGTTTTCCCTCCGGGGGCCTGAAGCTGGGTAAATCGTGACCCATGTGTCGCTTGTCCGCCGACCGAGGATCCAATACACAATCGGTAACCTTAGCCTTGTGCGCACTAGCCTTGGCCTTCCTTGAAATCGCATCTCCGAGCAATAATATCGAGCAGGAACGTCTCCTCCTGTTAGCCGACGAGCTATCGTCCAACCTGTGCCTCTCATGACTAACCCAGGGTCCCTGACCATGGGATTTGCCGGGGTTGATCTTCGTCAATTGGCGCTGTCTGTGGGAACTACACAGATTGGAATCGCGATCTCGGCGGCCTCGTCACCAGCAACCGTCAAGACAGCGACTCCGTCAACACTCGTCGACTCCATGTCTCGAGCAGGTTCCGATCTATTCGGATCCCTCAGCTTCTTCAACAACTACTTCAAGATCTACATCAAGCTCACAAAGAAAACAAGAAAATTTTCGAGCGCGCCACTCGAAGATCGACATCAACGAAAGCGCTCACTCGCAGCCTACAGAACAAAGAAAACGTCTGTGTTGCGGGCATTCACAACGGCGACTCGGATCTCATATCGACGATCCCTTCAGTTGAAATATGGGAAAGTCAATTTTCGAAAATCTGTGAAAATTTCAGCAAATTCCAACGGCTGGATCTCCCTCGGCGACCCGCGCACTGAAGCACTCTCGGAATCTGATGGAACTCCGCGCGACTCCAGCAAATAAATTCCTGACATTAGCTCGGACATCAACTCGAAGATCCCTCCAATGAAAGCATGCGGGATACAATCCCTCATCAGCACACAAAAATTCAGAAAATTCCAACGGTTAGATCTCCGTCAGCGGCTCTGCCACTGCAACGAGTTTTTGGATCTACGCAAGATCGCGAATTCAGGTTCAATCTTGACCCGGAAGGCTTCTACTCCAACTCGACATGCCATGGATGACTCGCCAAGGTTTCTACATCGACTCACGCCGTTACAACGAGGGATGCATGCCACGCAGACTTCGACAAGTCGACCCCGCCCGGCGCGTCGAGTCCCTCTCGGTCACTCGCTGCACCGTCGACTCCAACCACACAAATTATCCTGCAAGCTCCTTTGTATGGGCTCTCCCGTACCGAGCTCCATCACACAGGAATCGCCGCGTCGAGTCCTCTCGTCACTCGCCGGATAAATTCATCACGACGACTTCGCTGCGCAACTCCGCCGCCTCAACACTCGCGGGCTCGCGGAATCGGAGGCTGAACGTCGCAGTCGCCATCACATCGACTCCGTTCTCGCCTCGTCGACTGCTCATCTTCGACATCCTCCGCTGCGTCGATCCTACAACTAAGTTTTCTTTACATTCTTATGCTATGATTCCAAAACCTTTATACATTCTCGATCAGTCGCCAAAGACGACTACGCAGTCGCACACAAACATCTGAGGGCTACAAAATCATTCTTTGGATCATGCTCAGTTTTATATGATGTTTATTCGCGTTCGTCAGAATAGTGAGGCTGGGTACCAAAAGGCCGCTCTTGTCTCCGGGTTCAACAAGTCTGGCATCGCGTCCCTGTTACCCGGCAGGAGTTTGCTGCTGGAGGGCCTACTCACAAAAATACACGCTTAAACCGTATATGCAGCTACATTTTCCACTCGACAAAAGTGCAATGTCTACAAATCACGTACCTTACAATTGTTTTTCGCACAAGTACACATTAATACAGTTACACCTTTTTCTCCTTCTCAGCAGGTGCTCGGGGGCTGGGCGCCCTTATGACGTGGGGTCACCCCCTCGTCAAATACTATCTGAGTACAGAAACAAGAATATAAGGTTGCCTTAAGAGGCTAGCACAAATAACAACAGATCGAAAAGACGAGGCCTCTTTCCTGGGAATCCCGAAACTACTCCTGGTCAACAGGAAACTCGACGTCGTAGAAGGCATCGGGGATCTCCTGCTCCTGGACTCCAAGGCTCCAACGTCGACTGCAGCGGCCGATCAGGCAAAACAAAAAAGGGGGAAATAAAGAAAGGGTGAGTATCTAGCATACCCGCGAGTCTTACGTCCGCTACTAAGCATTTATGCATTGTATCAATGGAAAGGGGAGGCTATATATAGTGGACTGCAAGATAGAAATCAGAATAAGGGTAAGAAGCTAGGCCTACCGAAGACTAGCATCTTCTGACGAGTCTTGTAGCATGAGGAGAGAATAGCCAACAGTTTAAATAAAGCATAAGTAACAATGCAGCAGAAGTTGCTGTAGCATTGTATAATAGTAAGTTGTAATAATTAACAATGCCTCCGAGATCACCTCCTCGACTTCCCTGCGAGCAAGCAAACCCGGAACCAATTTTTTTAGTAATAATAGTTTGTAGTAGTAGGATCTGGCTTCAGCATAAAACGTCATGTTACCGTGGACACGACTATTCGAATAGATTAATCTTCCCTGCAGGGGTGCACTTCTGTTACACTACAACACACGGATCTCCAGGGTGGCGTACACCTTGTTAGGGAATGCCCCACCGAGGCTATCCGACACTCCACAGCCCATCTTTCAAACTCAACAGAGAGGCCATCCGCCGGTCTAAATCCTGAGTACGTAGGGCCTTGGACCCCAACCCCGACGTACTCCTGCATGGTGCGTGGCTGGCCGGTGAAGCATAAGCAAACCAAATAAGACATCACCGTGCGAGCAAATAAAACAACACCGCTTCCCGGCAATCATCCCGCGGTACTGCTGACATCTGAAGAGTCCTCGGACGAGACTACGAAGCAGGGGAGCCCATAACTCGTAATTCCCACGTGTAGGCAGCGCGTATAAGCCAAAAGGCTACTCAAGTCATCCGCCGAACCCTTAGTCATTTTATTAACTTGCGGGACAACCGTTATCGTTGCCTCGACTTAACTGACCCGCGGACAACGATAGCAGTCAGGACCACCAGTACATCGGTGCCTGCCCTGTCGTCCCACCAAGTCTCTGCGGTTACCAACAAGGTGAAGCGACTCCTTACCTTATCTCGCGTGTGCTCCTGGAGGAGCCCGACTTTCGTGGTTTGGTAACTCTCGCGGCCAACGATCAGGAGCCAAGCACACCGGTACACTGGTCGTACCCTCCCTGTCGTCCCATCGCAATACCACTCGCGGGCACCATTGGGTCGCCCGACTTCTTACCTTTAAGGACAACCGTTGTCGGAACCCTACGACGGCTATACAGAGTCAGCAATGAGTGGAGTATGAGGACTACTCCTCGATAGCTCCACTTGACGTGGCTCGGCAGAGCCGAGGTAGAAGCCTTAGGAGGTGTCTGCATTGTACCGTATCTGTGCAGTTATAATCATCGTATCCGCGTTCACTCCCGAGAATGATCACGGCCCGCTATCTAATCCTAGCTAACAATGCGCAGGGCTCACTGCTGAATATATTATATATTTATAGGCAACATAGGATAAAGGAAGGTACATCAAGGGGCGACAAAAACAGGTTATGCAATTGAATAGGATTGTAACGTAGCAGCAGGAATAACAATGCCTAGTGCAAGAAAGTACAGAAAGGTAGGCGATATCTGTGGAAAGAATGGCTTTGCTTGACTGGAAGCTCGGTAGTAGCAGTGCGATCGTCGACGAAGTAGTCGTACTCGCCAACGGCGTCGTCGGCGGCAGCAATGGGGTCTACCGAAGAATAAGGGGGGGGGGAGAAACAGTAAATACACAACAATAATAGCAATACAAATGTATGACATTGAAGATACAAAGCAACGGAGCTCTAACGCAGTTTTAGGGGATTTGCTCGGAGCGAGAATTTACCCGTGATGATTTGTCAGTACCGATTGATTACCGGACAGATGATTCGGAGGGGGAAGGTTCCATGTCTGCAGTGTTAGAGACATCTGACAGACATGTGGATAGTGTATCCGTGCTCGTTGATCCATTCTGAACAACTTTCATATTCAGAACATTTTCATCCGGAAAGTTTTACCAGCACCGGTTAATTACCGGACAGTGCAATCAGAGGGTGAATGTCCCATGTGCGGTATGTAAGAGGGGTGTGGCGGGGGTATGGGTAGCTTATAAGGATTCGTGATATTTTTTTGATCAAGTTTGATGTATAAGGTTTTTCCATTGGAGCTACGGTTTAAAAGATATTGAATTTCAAAGTTTTATTCAATTTAAAAGAATTTTTGGAATTTCTTTTAATATTAAATTATAACATTATCCAAAACAGCGCATTTGACCAGTCAAACTGACAGGTGGGGCCCCTCTGTCATACACAGTGGCTAAACCAATTCATTTATTTATTTAAACAGTGAAGGGGTCCCACTTGTCATACTCACTGGAATTTTATAAAACAATTTAAATAAGTTAATTAATAGTAGGGCCCATGTGTCATAGGGTCATATTTGTTCTAACGGTTATTTAAATCTAATAGGGGGGTTAAGTGGGGTTGGGACCCACATGTCATAGGGCCACTCTTTTTAACAAATCATATAATTAGTCTAATTATGGGTGGGGTCCATCTGTAAGTCTCAGTGGGGGGGGGGGGGGGTCACGGTCGAGCACACGGTCTTGCCGGCGGCGAGGGGCTCGAGAGCGAGCCGTTCCAGCGAGGGGAGGGGGAGCCACGGTGGGAGGGGGTGCGCGCTGCGGAGGCGGAGGCCGACGCGGTGAGCGCGGCCCGCGCAGGGCCAAGGGGCGCATGGCGGCCACGACGGCGGGGCGCGGGTGGCACAGTGGCCATGGTGAGCACGGGCGGGGAAGGCGCGCGCTATGGGCGCAGCCATGGCACGACCCGCACGCGGTGAGCATGGCGCGCGCGCACGCGGCCATGGCGGCCATTACGGCGGCCGGCGGGGAATTGGTGAAGCGGGGCGGCGACAAACGGTGCCTGGTAGCGGGGAGGAAGGGGGATAGGGAGGCTCACCCCAGGGAGGTCGTGGACGAGCTCACGGGGGCCGACGGGGCTCGGAGCGGCGGGGACCGAGCGGCTACGCCGCGGTGGTCGTGGCGGGCAGGAGTTCGATGCGGTCGCTGAGTTGCCCCACGAGAGGAAATAGAGCAACAGGGCGAGGAAGAAGAGCGTGATGAAGCTGCCGGACAAGCCCACGGGGATGGAGGACGACGGTTATCGCGGGATCGACGGGGATGCGCCATGGCCGAGCTCGGGGGCGGGAGAAACATACGAGGGGCGGGTGGAAAGAAGAAAGGGAGGTTGCTTGATCTAGGGTTCGAGGGAGGGAGAGTTCTTATCTCCCCCACGGGCACTGTAGCGGCACAGCCGACCTGGCTCGACGGTGACGTCGTCGGTCGGGGTGCACTGGCGCCATGGCGGGGTCGCCCTCTCCTATAGCGAGAGGTGGGGGAACAGGGGATGGGGATGGGTTGGGCCCGGGTTCTAGCGCCTAGGGCGAAACTTAGTTCTTTTCCCATTTTTTTATTTTCTCTTTGCATTTCTTTTCTTTTCATATTTATATTAGCTGCCAAACACTTTTAGCAAAAGGTGGCAACTATCCCAATAATTGTGTTACACCTAATTATAGTGCTATTAAATTTTTGGTGCTTTTATAAAATATGTTGCTATTAGTTTTTGTGCTGCAACTGAATAAATGGAATTTTTGGTGGATGTCTGGATTTGTTGGGATTATTTTAGAGCTCAATAAATTCCAACGCACATATTACTTTGATCTACTGACCAGTGTCCAATTTACAAAATTTTCTGCAAGATTTTTGGGTGAACTTTATTTTCCACTTTACTTTGGAATTTTTAATTAGGTTGAATTTGGATCACTATGATCAAGGCCGATCATCCAGGCTTAAGCACCGTGAGTTGACAACAGTAAAAGTGATTACTGTAGTGTGACACCCGGGGCGTTACAATTCTCCCCCACTACAAAGAATTCTCGTCCCGAGAATTAAAGGTAGTGCAAGGGGCAGAGTTTCGGTTTCGTATTCTAACGATTCTTCTGGTTCTTATTGTCCTTCTCAAAGAAGTTAATCCTTCTCATTGACGTCTTCATTTCTCTGCATCAGTGCATCTCGGCGGGTTTTCATCCTTCATTTAGGGTCTTCATCGTACTTACGAATAGTTGGGGGGGGGCTAAACTCAAGGGGTCGGATCGGTACAAGGTTAATCAACCAAGGTTGTCCAAGGGAATGGGGTACGAGGTTTCTTCCGAGTTTAGAATTAGGGGAATACATCGAGAGAAACAAAAGAAGGCATGAGAAGTTTCAACGGATAAGCATGCATTCGATGCCGATTACGGACGATGAATAGAAGTCTAGAGCAACAAGCATAAGCATGATATCGGGCCGAATATCACAAGGTAGATGACAAGAGTCAGGTTTCGATCATGTGGAACTGTGGGTGGGGTGGTGATATTTTATGCGGTCACGATGCAAGGCTTGTCAGAGAATAGCTTGTCAACGATGTCGGCAACAACGTTGATACCAAGGGCAAGGGACGAAGAGAACCATTATTTCTGCTCGTTACGACGAGGCAGACCAATTGGCAAAGTTCTCGTCCATAGGGGGTTATTGAAATGTTATCCTCAGTAATAACAGGTTGTACGGACGAAGTAGTACACCAAAGTGTTTACATTAGTAGGGAATTATCGCTGCTCAGATAATTTATATCACAAGAAAGGTTAAACAGACCAATGAAAGGGAAAATGTGATTGTCTGATCAAACAGGCCAATGGAAGGGAAAAAGTGATGATACACAAGTATCACGTGTATATATTTCCCAAGGGAAAGCAGAGCACGATATACCTGACCAAGTTAAATTGGCATGGAGTCAAGGGAGGTTGTCGATGATAACACA
Source organism: Bromus sterilis (assembly GCA_950022295.1). NCBI lineage: Eukaryota > Viridiplantae > Streptophyta > Magnoliopsida > Poales > Poaceae > Bromus > Bromus sterilis. Next base: position 181,370,043 of record OX465596.1, read on the forward strand.
AATCATCGAGGGGCAGGGATGTTATTTCACACAATGAATCCAATTGACACATGGAAGAAGCCATGCAAGATCAGTCGGATAATAATCCACCAAAGGTAGGGTGGTTCGCAAAGAATCTGATGTGAGTGTCGGCACTCAACTAGAAGGAGAAAGAATGCAAAGGCATCGGGTGATAGAAGCATCCGAATAATTCGATGCTTGAGTACAAGGAAAATATAATTTCCAGATCGGGAGGTGGATACAATTATCCATACGGACTTATCGGTGGCAGGGGATTGTAAAGGCGATGAACACGTAGGTTCTCGGGAATTTATCAGAGTGTAATCTTCGGAATCTTCAGGTGAAGCTAGCGATCATCTTGGGTAAAGGGCTCTCCGGAAGGACAGAGGTGCGAGAACCTAAAGTCAGAGTTTGTAAAACCTTTAACCCGAAAGAGGAGAGAGATCAGAGTCCCAGAGTAAAGGTGCGGAGAAAAAGATCCTAATACCATCTAATTTGGGACGTGGGCCGATAAGCCACACGACACTGTTAGTAAAGTAGTTTTGCAAAGACTAGACTTGACTTTGACCAAGGAGTTGGAAGGGGGTGTCCTACAGGAAGTCGGCTCTGATACCAACTTGTGACGCCCCCAAAATCAAGTCGTGTACAGTAATCATACACACAAGGTACACGATCGAGATTAGGGACACACGGTGAGATATCACAACACAACTCTACAAATAAAATAATACAAGCTGTTTAATACAAGCCACGGGCGACGAGGGCTCGAATACAACAGCTCGAAAGCATCAAGTTAGTGGAAGAAATAGTATCTGAGTACAGACACAAGAATAAAAGGTTGCCTTAAGAAGGCTAGCACAAATAACAATAGATCGAAAAGGCGAGGCCTCCTGCCTGGGAACCTCCGAAACTACTCCTGGTCAACGGGGAACTCGACGTCGTAGAAGGCATCGGGGATCTTCATGTTGCGGTGGTCCGCATCGGGGATCTCTTGCTCCTGGACTCCAAGGCTCCAACGTCGACTGCATCGGCCGATCAGGCAAAACAAAAAAGGGGGAAATAAAGAAAGGGTGAGTATCTAGCATACCCGCGAGTCTTACGTCCGCTACTAAGCATTTATGCATTGTATCAATGGAAAGGGGAGGCTATATATAGTGGACTGCAAGATAGAAATCAGAATAAGGGTAAGAAGCTAGGCCTATCGAAGACTAGCATCTTCTGACGAGTCTTGTAGCATGAGGAGAGAATAGCCAACAGTTTAAATAAAGCATAAGTAACAATGCAGCAGAAGTTGCTGCAGCATTGTATAATAGTAAGTTGTAATAAGTAACAATGCCTCCGAGATCACCTCCTCGACTTCCCTGCGATCAAGCAAACCCGGAACCAAATTTGTTAGTAATAATAGTTTGTAGTAGTAGGATCTGGCTTCAGCATAAAACGTCATGTTACCATGGACACGACTATTCGAATAGATTAATCTTCCCTGCAGGGGTGCACTTCTGTTACACTACAACACACGGATCTCCAGGGTGGCGTACACCTTGTTAGGGAATGCCCCACCGAGGCTATCCGACACTCCACAACCCATCTTTCGAACTCAACAGAGAGGCCATCCGCCGGTCTAAATCCTAAGTACGCAGGGCCTTGGACCCCAACCCCGACATACTCCTACACGGTGCGTGGCTGGCCGGTGAAGCATAAGCAAACCAAATAACACATCACCGCGCGAGCAAATAAGACAACACCACTTCCCGGAAATCAGCCCGCGGTACTGCTGACATCTGAAGAGTCCTCGGACGAGACTACGAAGCAGGGGAGCCCATAACTCATAATTGCCACGTGTAGGCAGCGCGTATAAGCCAAAAAGCTACTCAAGTCATCCGCCGAACCCTTAGTCATTTTATTAACTTGCGGGACAACCATTATCGTTCCCTCGACTTAATTGACCCACAGACAAGACAGCAGTCAGGACCACCAGTACATCGGTGCCTTCCCTGTCATCCCACCAAGTCTCTGCGGTTACCAACAAGGTGAACCGATTCCTTACCTTATCTCGCGTGTGCTCCTGGAGGAGCCCGACTTTCGTGGTTTGGTAACTCTCGCGGCCAACGATCAGGGGCCAAGCACACTGGTACACTGGTCGTACCCTCACTGTCGTCCCGTCGCAATACCACTCGCGGGCACCGTTGGGTCGCCCGACTTCTTACCTTTAAGGACAACCGTTGTTGGGACCCTAGGGCGGCTATACAGAGTCAACAACGAGTGCAGTACGAGGATTACTCCTTGATAGCTCCACTTGACATGGCTCGATAGAGCCGAGGTAGGGGCCTTAGGCGGTGTCTGCATTGTACCGTACCTATCCAGTTATAATCATCGTATCCGCGTTCACTCCCCAGAGTGATCACGGCCCGCTATCTAATCCTAGCTAACAATGCACAGGGCTCACTGCTGAATATATCATATATTTATAGGCAACATAGGATAAAGGAAGGCACATCAAGGGGCGACAAAAACAGGCTATGCAATTGAATATGATTGTAACGTAGCAGCAGTAATAATGCCTAGTGCAAGAAAGTACGGAAAGGTAGGCGATATCTGGGGAAGAGAATGGCTCTGCTTTCCTGGAAGCTCGGTAGTAGCGGTACGATCGTCGACGAAGTAGTCGTACTCGACAACGGTGTCATCGGTGGAAGAAATGTGGTCTACCGGAGAATAAGGGGGGAGAAACAGTAAATACACAACAATAATAGAAATAAAAACGTATGACATAGAAGATACAAAGCAACGAGGCTCTAACGCAGTTTTAGGGGATTGGCTCGGAGCGAGAATTTATCCGGTGATGATTTGTCAGTACCGGTTGATTACTGGACAGATGATTCAGAGGGGGAAGGTTCCATGTCTGCAGTGGTAGAGACATCTGACAGACATGTGGATATTGTATCCGTGCTCGTTGATCCATTCTGAACAACTTTCATATTCAGAACATTTTCATCCGGAAAGTTTTACCGGTACCGGTTAATTAACGGACAGTGCAATCGGAGGGGGAATGTCCCGTGTGCGGTATGTTAGAGGGGTGTGGCGGGAGTATGGGTAGCGTATTCGGATTCGTGATATTTTTCTGATCAAGTTTGATGTATAAGGTTTTTCCATCGGAGCTACAGTTTAAAAGATATTGAATTTCAAAGTTTTATTCAATTTAAAAGAATTTCTGGAATTTCTTTTAATATTAAATTATAACATTATCCAAAACAGTGCATTTGACCAGTCAAACTGGCAGGTGGGGCCCCTCTGTCATACACAGTGGCTAAACCAATTCATTTATTTATTTAAACAGTGAAGGTGTCCCACTTGTCATACTCACTGGAATTTTATAAAACAATTTAAATAAGTTAATTAATAGTAGGGCCCATGTGCCATAGGGTCATATTTATTCTAACAGTTATTTAAATCTAACAGGGGGTTAAGTGGGGCTGGGACCCACATGTCATAGGGCCACTCTAGTCTAATTATGGGTGGGGTCCATCTGTAAGTCTTAGTGGGGGGGTTACCTGTTAGTTTAACAGGGGGTTAGGCTAGGAGATTAGTGGGGGGAGTCACGGCCGAGCATACGGGCTCGCCGGCGGCGAGGGGCTCGTGGGCGAGCCGTTCCAACTAGGGGAGGGGGATCCACGGTGGGAGGGGGTGCGGGCTGCGGGGGCGGAGGCCGACGCGGCGAGCGCGGCCCGCGCAGGGCCAAGGCGCGGCCAAGTGGCGCATGGCGGCCACGGCGGCGGGGCGCGGGTGGCACAGTGGCCATGGTGAGCACGGGCGGGGAAGGCGCGCGCTATGGGCGCGGCCAGGGCGGTGAGCACGGCGCGCGCGCACACGACCATGACGGCCACTGCGGCGGCCGACGGGGAATTGGTGATGCGGGACGGCGACAAACGGTGCCCGAGAGCGGGGAGGAAGGGGGAATGGGGGAGGCTCACCCTAGGGAGGTCGTGGACGACCTCACGGGGTCCGAGGGGGCTCGGAGTGTAGGGGACCGAGCGGCTACGTCGGGGTGGCCGTGGCGGGCAGGAGTTCAATGTGGCCGCCGAGTTGCCCCCCGAGAGGAACTAGAGCACCAGGGCGAGGAAGAAGAGCGTGATGAAGCTGCCGGACAAGCCCGCGGGGATGGAGGAAGATGGTTTTCGCGGGATCGACGGGGATGCGCCATGGCCGAGTTCGGGGGCGGGAGAAACAGACGAGGGACGGGTGGAGAGAAGAAAGGGAGGCTGCTCAATCTAGGGTTCGAGGGAGGGAGAGGGGGCGTTCTTATCTCCCCCACGGACACTGTAGCGGCGCAGCCGACCTGGCTCGACGGCGACGTTGTCGGTCGGGGTGCACTAGCGCCATGGCTGGGTCGCCCTCTCCTATAGCGAGAGGTAGGGGAACAGGGGAGGGGGATGGGTTGGGCCCGGGTTCTAGCGCCTAGAGCGAAACTTAGTTCTTTTTCCGTTTTATTTTATTTTCTCTTTGCATTTCTTTTCTTTTAATATTTATATTAGCTATCAAATACTTTTAGCAAAAGGTGGAAACTATCCCAATAATTGTGTTACACCTAATTATAGTGCTATAAAAAGTTTGGTGCTTTTATGAAATATGTTGCTATTTGTTTTTGTGCTGCAACTGAATAAATGGGGTTTTTGGTGGCTGTATGGATTTGTTGGGATTATTTTAGAGCTCAATAAATTCCAATGCACATATTACTTTGATCTACTGACCAGTGTGCAATTTACAAAATTTTCTGCAAGATTTTTGGGTGAACTTTATTTTCCACTTTACTTTGGAATTTTTAATTAGGTTGAATTTGGATCACTATGATCAAGGGTGATCATCTAGGCTTAACCACAGTGACTTGATAACAGTAAAAGTGATTACTTTAGGTGATTACTGTAGTGTGACACCCGGGGCGTTACATTATTCTCAAGAAAATTATGGGAAACAAATATATCATTTATTTCAAACTCCGACTCAATATATAAATTAGGTCTTAGACGTGCATGAAAGTGTGGTATAGAAACAATAAGCTGATGATGTGCATGCTTATGTGTGTTTACCTTATGCAGTGATTGTTGTGTAGTTGTAGGTGGTGGCAATCTCCAACTATAGTTGACGCCCAAGAAGTTCTAACTTCGTAACCTGCCATGATTAGTAGAAAACAAGAAACAAATCATAAGTATATGTCCCTATGAACTACGAGGATGTGGTGGTAAAACGCTCACATGATAGCAAATATCAATGTCTTACAAGTTCTTATCATGCAGCAGGTGGTGATCGGCAACCAACGGTGTCAAAGAACTCAAAAGTTTGAGTAGTGCAATTGCCAGATGAACGCACATATACACGATGTAGAAATATGTGGAGCTTGGAAGGCTTTAATATGGTGACAAAAATAATAGAAATAATCAATTCAGGCTTTAATATGGTGAATTAACGGTACGGTGCTAGTCCTAGCCTAGACCGGACTAGAGACGCGAGCCTCAAACACTAATGTGGTCACAGCGTAGCACAACTAGCAGCAATGAATGATATGAAGTAGCTCTGGACAGCAAGATATAAGTGAAGATCACGAAGAGAGTAAAGATAATGGTGAAAATAGACTCCAAATGAAGATACACCAATACTCTCGCTACAACTTTCCTTTGAAATATATTTTCTACTTTTTTGATATTTTTCTCCAACACGGCACGGACTTGAGCTTTTCGACGCAACAAGAATCACTCCATTTGCAGGTCGGATGAGGTGTCAATTTTTTTGAGAATCAGCCTGAAATCTACCAAAAACTGTGTTCGGAAAATTTAGAGGTCAAAAAGTCTGTCTTCTAAGCAGATCTGGAGTTTCCAATAACACACTAGCTCCAGCACTATTTAGGAGCGTCTAGGAAATATATTTAATTTGAGTACTCGTGGAGCCAAAACAGACGTCGGATGACAAAGTTATGCATGTTCTATTGGACACTGCTCAAAACTGATTCCGACGAGAGTTCAAATACGAGCTCAACTAGAGATAGATCCGAAATTTTTCTTCTTATTTCTCTTGCTTTTTTTTCTTTCTTTATTTTTATTTTTTCTCTTTTTCTCTCTCTTTCTTTCAAATATTTTCTCTCCTTTTATATGGTTGATGGTGGAAGTAGGCAGCGGATGGAATGATGGTGCAGCGGCGGCGGTGACTAATGTGAACTGAACTCGAAACTCTAATGGACTAGATACTAAGACCAGCAACTGAACACGACAATGCAACCGATAATTCAATAAAGCAAAGCACCGAAAATAAAATTATGAAGGCTCAGATTGGTTTGGATATGATGATCTAATCTTATTTATGTGGCTTTTTGTGTGGATGATAGGTGATAAAAAGTAGATCTAATATTTGGATGTGGAATTATCACCGAGCAACCTGAAAACTGATACCACTTGATAGAGGTGGGGTGTCTCAATCTTTCGATGAGAGCTAACTATCGATTTGGTGGAGACGACTTTGAAGGTCCGACTCCGAACGTGCAATAATGTCGCACCTTAGCCATTTCTAAACCAATATCTGTAGGTTATTGACCACGCCGGAGCACGACCAACCTGACCACAAAGATCTACTGCCTACAAGCAATCGAAGAACAAGAAAGAACTATGATAAAGCAATCTGAATATTGCGAGTATATAGATGAAGTATAGATGAAAGTTGGGGTTCCGAAGTGGTCTTGGCCTGGTCGTAGGACACAAACGAAGTATACGAAGTTGCAACGGCTATCTTCTAACTAAACAAAACCCAAAGAAAACCTTAGGGGTTGATCTACTTATATATTACTAAAGTATGGAGGCCAAGGGGGTGGAAGGATGTCCCAAGGAGACCTAAAACTAAACCTAGGTCGTACAAGGCACTTGGGCCCATGTGGAGGTGATGCAACACCTATTGAGTTGGACTTTGACTCGGATTCTTTTGCTGGGTCGCAGTATTTTCGAAATATCTCCACGCTCAGAAGGAATTGTAAGGTGAAACCAATTGGGTTGGAAAGTACACGAGATAAGCTATCACCAGAAAGATGAATCACCCAATTTGGAGTTCGTATTTAGAAACGTAGGTTGTTTGAAGTTGGGCATATCTCTGCAGTCTGAATCTGAGTCCATGACGTGAAAGAATTGGTCTCTATCTTCTCTTGGGCCAAAAGTGACGTTAAATAACTCCTTTAATAGCACACAATCATTCCCATTTGTATTGAGTTCATTTCTTGATCAAATATAGAGGAATTAATAGTAGTTTTGGTTGTATCCATGATAGCAATGTCCTCATCAAATTCAAATGATGACTAATCAGTATGAGACTTTGCATGCTGTCATCGTTTCACCAGACTGGAATGTTGTGTAAATTTGAGTTTATCTTGATAAAAAATATGGGTACTTCGTGTACAAAATGGGTCATTCCTATCGAAACATCAGGGTTTCTATGTGAGACAACGACATTAGAAAGACAATACGTTATTCTAAAATCCTTTAAACCCCCAGTTTTTTATGTGTTAAGCAATGGGCACTCACACTAGGTTCCCAAAATTTCAAACATCTTTGACTTCATTTGACATATATGATATACCAGGTGAATCATTTTCGAGCAAAACCACCCTGCAAATGAAAATCAATTCAAATGGTCTCTAAATTGGATGATACTTTGCGTGTTGTCATCATTTCACTAACAGTGTATGTGGTTAAATTTAAAGGTGGTTATGATAAAAACCAATGGTACTTCGTGTACGAAGTTGTACCATTCACTTTGAAGCATCGGTCTTTCTACCGGAAACACCTGCATTAGAAGTACAACATATTATTTGTAAGTGATTTGAACCCCAAACTTTTTATGTGTTCAACACCAAGCATTCACACTTACATCCTAAAATTTCAAGCATTTTGGACCTCGTTTGATAAATATTATGCATTTAGTGCTTTATTTTTTAGCAACACGCCCATGAAATTGAAAGTCGATTAAAATGGCCTTCGAGTAGGATGAGATTTGACACGCTGTCATCATTTCACGAACATGATATGTGTTAAAAATTTGAGAGGATTATGAAAAAAACTGATGGCACTTAGTGTACAAAACTGGGCCATTCCCATCGAAATGTCAGGGTTTCGACGTGAAACAACAACATCACAAAGACAACATGTCTTTCTAAAATCCTTTAGCCTCCATTTGTTGTGTGTGTTCGGCATTAAACACTCACACCGATATCCCAAAATTTCAAACATCTATGATTACATTTTACATATAAAATGTACCAGGTGAATCATTTTCGAGCAAAACAACCCTGCAACTAAAAATCAATTCAAACGGTCTCTAAATTGTATAAAACTTGGCGTGTTGTCATCATTTCACCAACAATGTATGTGGTTAAATTTAAAGGAGGTTATGATAAAAACCAATGCTACTTCGCGTACGAAGTTGTACCATACACTTTGAAACATCGGTGTTTCTACCGGAAACATCTGCATTACAAATGCAACATATTATTTTTAAGCGTTTTGTATCCCAAATTTTGTATGTGTTCACCGTCAAGAATTCACACTAACATCCTACAATTTCAAGAAGTTTGGACCTCGTTTGATAAATATTGTGCACTACTTGATATTTTTTAGCAAAATGCCCATGAAATTGAAAGTCGATTAAAATGACCTCTAAACGGGATGGGATTTGGCATGCCGTCACCATTTCACGAACATGGTACGTGGTAAAAATTTGAGAGGATTATAAAAAAACTGGTGGCACTTAGTGTATAAACTGCATTAGTTGAATGTTGGTCAAACAATGAAAAACCACGTTGACCGTCTCAAAAGACATTCGAAAAAATATATCGTAACCATAGCGCACAACAGTGGCAGTTGGATGTAACATTAGCACCGAATGGTAGTCGTTGGATCTCAGCGCGATCCGCGAGGAGCTGGTTCTGCAACCTGATTGGCTGGCTTTTATCAAATTACACGCACACAGTTTACAATGAAGAAGCGTTTGGAATGCGAGAACGCAAGTGGCACGCCTCCTAACGAAGGCTTCCGTCTGAACCTATCCAAATTTCTTACGTATTTCTTAGTAGTACATACAGATGGAATAGCGTACACATACATGAATATAATCGTTTGCGTTGTAAGAGCTGGTGGGTATAAACCCTAACGGATTTTGAAATCGAAAACCAATTCAAATGATGACTAATCAGTATGAGACTTTGCATGTTGTCATCGTTTCACCAGAATGGAATGTTGTGTAAATTTGAGATTATCGTGATAAAAAATAGGGGTACTTTGTGTACAAAATGGGCAATTGCTATCGAAATATCACGGTTTCTATGTGAGACAACCACATTAGAAAGACAATATGTTATTCTAAAATCCTTTAAACCCCTAGTTTTTTATGTGTTAAGCAATGGGCACTCACACTGGGTTCCCAAAATTTCAAACATCTTTGACTTCATTTGACATATATGATGTACCAGGTGAATCATTTTCGAGCAATGGTACTCCGTGTACGAAGTTGTACCATTCATTTCGAAGCATTGGTGTTTCTACCGGAAACACCTGCATTACAAGTACAACATATTATTTGTAAGTGATTTGAACCCCAAACTTTTTATGTGTTAAACACCAAGCAATCACACTAACATCCTAAAATTTCAAGGATTTTTGACCTCGTTTGATAAATATTACGCATTTAGTGCTTTATTTTTGAGAAACACGCGCATGAAATTGAAAGTCGATTAAAATGGCCTCCGAGTAGGATGAGATTTGACACGCTGTCATCATTTCACGAACATGATACGTGGTAAAAAATTGAGAGGATTATGAAAAAATTTGATGGCACTTAGTGTACAAAATTGGGCCATTCCCAACGAAATGTCAGGGTTTCGACGTGAAACAACAACATCACAAAGACAACATATCTTTCTAAAATCCTTTAGCCTCCATTTGTTGTGTGTGTTCGGCAACAAACACTCATACCGGTATCCCAAAATTTCAAACATCTATGACTAAATTTTACATATAAAATGTACCAGGTCAATCATTTTCGAGCAAAACAACCCTGCAACTGAAAATGAATTCAAACGGTCTCTAGATTGTATAAAACTTGGCGTGTTTACATCATTTCACCAACAATTTATGTGGTTAAATTTAAATGTGGTTATGATAAAAACCAATGCTACTTCGCGTACGAAGTTGTACCATTCACTTCGAAACATCGGTGTTTCTATCGGAAACATCCGCATTACAAGTGCAACATACTATTTTTAAGAGTTTTGCACCCCAAACTTTTTGTGTGTTAACCATCAAGCGTTCACACTAACATCCTAAAATTTCAAGCAGTTTGGACCTCGTTTGATAAATATTGTGCACTCACTGGTATATTTTTTAGCAAAATGACCATGAAATTGAAAGTCGATTAAAATAACCTCTAATCGGGATGGGATTTGGCAGGCCGTCACCATTTCATGAACATGCTACGTGGTACTCCCTCCGTCCCATAATATAGTAACGTTTTGTAAACTAGGCTAGTTTACAAAACGTTATTATATTATGGGACGGAGGGAGTATTAATTTGAGAGGACTATGAAAAAAACTGGTGGCACTTAGTGTACAAACTGCATTAGTTGAATGCTGGTCAAACACTGAAAAACCCCGTTGACCGTCTCGAAAACTATCCGGAAAAAATCTCATAACCATAGCACAACAGTGGCCGTTGGATGTAACATTAGCGCCGAATGGTAGTTGTTGGATCTGAGCGCGATCCGCGAGGAGCTGATTCTGAAACCTGATTGGCTGACTTTTATCAAAGTACATGCACACAGTTTACAATGAAGAAGCATTTGGGATGCGAGAACGCAAGTGGCACACCTCCTAACGAAGGCTTCCGTCCGAAGCTATCCAAATTTCTCACGGTTTGCTTTGAAGTACGTACAGATGGAAAATCATACACATACCAGAATATAATTGTTTGTGTTGTAAGAGCTGGTGGGTATAAACCCTAAAGGACTTTGAAATCGAAAACCAATTAAAATGATGACTAATCCGTATGAGACTTTGCATGCTGTCATCGTTTCACCAGACCGGAATGTTGTGTAAATTTGAGATTATCGTGATAAAAAATACGGGTACTTCGTGTACAAAATGGGCCATTCTGATCGAAATATCAGGATTTCTATGTGAGACAACCACATTAGAAAGATAACATGTTGTTCTATAATCCTTTAAACCCCCAGCTTTTTATGTGTTAAGCAATGGGCACTCACACTAGGTTCCCAAAATTTCAAAAAACTTTGACTTCATTTGACATATATGATGTACCAGGTGAATCATTTTCGAGCAACACAACCCTGCAAATGAAAATCAATTCAAATGGTCTCTAAATTGGATGAAACTTTGCGTGTTTTCATCATTTCACCAACAATGTATGTGTTTAAATTTAAAGGTTGTTATGATAAAATCTAATGGTACTTCGTGTACGAAGTTGTGCCATTCACTTCGAAGTATCGGTGTTTCTATCAGAAACACCTGCATTACAAGTACAACATATTATTTGTAATGAACCCCAAACTTTTTATGTGTTCAACACCAAGCATTCACACTAACATCCTTGAGAGAATCATCCTTCTCTGCGTCCTTTTCTTCAGATTCGGCACCGTCTTCTGTTTCAGCATCTGAGGTAGATATGCTGTTAGGATCAACAGCTGGCTTTTCACTTGTAATAGGATCATCGGGATTGACTTCCTCCTTGTGTTTCTTCTTCTTCTTTTTCTTCGGAGAGCTAACAGCCTCGTCTTCTTCTTGTACTTGAGAATCTTGCTCGATCCTCTTTGGATGCCCTTCAGGATAGAGTGGGTCCTGGGTGTGTGTTCCACCTCTAGTTTTAATTCCATAAGCTTGTATGTCCTGTTTTGCATTATTAGCAAGCAAATCTTTTTGCACATTAGAAATTTGTTCAAGCTGAGTTTGAACCATATGAAAATGCTTAACAAGACATTTAACATCATTAATTGTTCTTTCTAAAACATCACATAAACCTTTGATAGCAAGAGAATTATCATGCAACTGACTTTGTAATCTCCTATTAAAATGGTCTTGCTTTACAATAAAATTATCAAGCTCTTCTAAACATTGGTCGGGAGGCTTACCTTTAGGGATGTCACTTTCAGTAAAGTCTAATAGAGAGTGTACCTCTACCAAGGGAGGGTGAGTAGTAGGCTCACACAACTTCTCAATAGGTGGTAAATTCTTCACGTCTTCGGCTTTAATACCTTTCTCCTTTATAGACTTCTTTGCTTCTTGCATATCTTCGGGGTTCAGAACAAGCATTCCCCTCTTTTTCGGTGGTAGAAGTGGCTCAGGAACGGACCACTCTTCATAGTTTTTGGCGATTTTGCACATTAATTCTTCTGCATCGTCCGGCGTTCTTTCCCTGAAAACACAACTAGCACAACTATCCAGATAGGTTCTGGATTTATCGGTTAAACCAGCGTAAAATATATCAAGCAGTTTATTCTTGGGGATCCCATGTCCCGGCATAACCTTAAGTAAATCACAAAACCTCCCCCAAGTTTTAGGGAGGTGCTCATCCTGCAATTGTTTAAAGTTATAGATTCTTTGCAAAGCACCATGTTGCAGATGAGCCGGAAAATATTTATCAACAAAAAAATTGACTAAGTCCTGAGGACTTTTAACGGAACCATAGGGTAGTGCATCGTACCATGATTTAGCGTCTTCCTTCAAAGAAAAAGGAAAAAGCTTGGCCACATAGAAGTTTCGTATCTTCTCATCAGTAGTGAATAGGTTGCTTAACTCAGCGAGTTTGGTCAAGTGTGCTATAACATCATCATTTTCTCTGCCATAAAAGGGATCAGCCTCGATTGTAGATATAAGTGAAAGATCAACAGAGAAATCATAATCAGGATCAGTGATGCATATAGGAGATGTGGCAAATTGAGGATCAGGAATAACTTTGTTCTTCATGGCGTGCCTTTTGAGCAACTCTTTAACAGCACTAGGGTCAGAGTCGACACACTCTCTGAGTTCCCTGCAAAAATCATCATCAAGAGTAACATAATCGTCATCAAGGATTTTCTCCCTGAGTTCATCTAAGCTCGGGTAACCAAAGGTTTTGCAGGTAGGAATATAGGTAGTAGGGGTCTCGGTCTTGGATTTTGCTGCAGCCTTAGCAGTCTGAGTTTCAATATAGTGACCAAGAAAAGTAGCATCATCAAGAGTAGTGGAAGCATCATCAAAAGTATCCGACATAGTGACAGACTCAATAGAGGCATCATGTAGTGGTGGTGAAGTAAACTTACTCATAACAGAAGGTGAATCAAGTGTAGCACTAGTGTTCAGAACATTACCTTTTCTTGTACGGGATGGTAAGATCGGAACCTTGGGGTCTCCTTTCTTACCCATAACGGATGATATGCAGCAGGCAGGATACTTCAAGTAGACTTGTAAATATTGCTATGCTCCCCGGCAACGGCGCCAGAAAACGTTGCTTGATGTCCCACAGGCGTAAGGGATCGAGGTAGTCTTCGCGGGTAAGTTAACCCAATTTATTGATTCGACACACGGGGAGCCAAAGAGTATTTATAAGCTTTAACAGTTGAGTTGTCAATTCAACCGCACCTGAAATATACTTGCTTGCAACGATAGATAAGTAGTAACGATAATATGATAGTGATAGTGGCAACAGCAAAAGTAACAACAAAAGTAACGACTAATGACCAGCAGGATTGAAAGCACTGTAGGCTAGGGAGATGGATGGTTGGGCGCTGCATGGATGAGAGTAAACATATAATAGATTCTAACACGGGGCAAGGCACACAGAAAAGCAATGATCATCTAGGCAAATATCAAACATTAGGCATGTATCCCGTAGGTAGTTGTGCGTGCTTGCAATAAGAACTTGCACAACATCTTTTGTCCTACCATCCCGCTATGAACGGGGCGAAAAGGAACTTATGGAGATTAAGGTACTCCTGTCAAAGAGCACCGGAACAAAGCAATAAACTCAATGGATACATGGAATCCTCAAATCATGGACCATCCCCTTTGGTGTCCCAAGCTGTCACCTTTGGGATCGCCGGTTCCGGACCATAATAGGTGCATACAACTCATAGATAGGATCTAGAACACAAATATATTCATGAAAACACATAGGGTTCAGATCTGAAAACATGGCACTCGGGCCCAAAGTGACAAGCATTAAGAACAACAAGTTGCAGCAAAGAAGATAAACACCAATCTAGATGATAGGCAACATGCCCCCAACAATCTGACGAACTATTACATGATTAAACTCATCCAATCCCTACCATCCCCTTTGCCTACAGCAGGGAATTACTCACACATGTGAAGAGAAGTCATGGAGGATGGATGGAGTGGTGATGGTGATGACGATGGCGACGATCTCCCCTCTCCGGAGGCCAAATCAGCCTCCAGATTAGCCCTCCCGAAGAAGAACAGAGGGTGGCGGCGGCTCCACGACGGAAACTGGGAAAACGACTTCTGTTCTGGGGTTGTCTCGTCACGGGGATAAATAGGAGCCTCGGTAGGGCACCAGAGGAGGGGGGAGCAGCCCAGGCGGCCAGAGGGCGCGACCCCACCCCTGGCCGCGCCAGGGGGGCGCCTGGGGCCCCCAGGGCTCCCCTCTGGTCCCACTTCTGGCTCCTGGCTCCATCGGGTGCGTGGATTTTCTGGTATTTTTCTGGGAATTTTCCGGGATGTCTAAAAATCCATTTTCCTGCACACAATAAAACCATACAGGCAGCTCTGCTGAAAACAGCGTTAGTCCGGGTTAGTTTCGTCCAAATCATGCAAGAATGAGGGCAAACCAATAGCAAAAGTGTTTGGAAAAGTAGATACGTTTGAGACGTATCAACTCCCCCAAGCTTAGCATATTGCTTGTCCTCAAGCAATTCAGTTCAACGAACTAGACGCGACAAAGAAAACTTTGACAAACTCTTTTGCTTCATTAGATGTATATAAGCATGTACTACGAAAAGAGTTTTAGCAAGTAATGAAACAATGCTATAAGGACAATGCACGAAGCAATTCTTCTTTCATGTGATCAGTCACAAACAACTAAAAGTAAATAATAAGATACTGAAAATCAAGACAGGATCACAATGTACATAGCTTGAACATACTTGAGTGGCATTTCGCTAGCCTCCATGAGTGAAGCAAAACATAAATGCAGAAACTCCTCCGGAGTTTTAAAGGTGACTGGAACTCAGTATTTCAGACTAGCAATAACACAAGCATGCAGAAGACAATGTAATACTTTGGGACAATGCATGTTACACTAAGAATGACAATTATGCTCTCATAGTTGGTGCTTTGAAGAAAGAAGGGGAGACTCTCGAATCATGGCTTTTGATGGCAAGGTTGAAAACTCGTGAAAGGAAGCAAAGACTAAACATGTGCCAGAGCTCTTGGTTTTCAAAACAGAGACAAAACATTTTTGAGAAGTGCAACTTTCCAGTCAACGGTGAACGGTAAAGGTCTCTCAATATCTCCCATGCCAACCATATAAAATGTCTTTTTCCTTACACATATTCCCTTATCCATGAATCCTTTGATGGTCTATGTGTGACGCCCCCAAAATCAACCCGTGTATAGTAATCATACACGCAGGGTACACGGCTGAGATTAGGGTGCCACGGTGAGAATATCACAGCACAACACTAAACACAAAAGGATAAACAAATATGTTACAATACCAGGGATCACGAGGATCCGAATACATAAGTCATACAAGCCATAATATCTGAGTACAGACATAGTTAGTCAAGTTTTGCCTTAAGAAGGCTAGCACAAATCACATCAGAGGCACGGATCGAAAAGGCGAGGCCTCCTGCCTGGGATCCACCGAACTACTCCTGGTCAACGGGGAACTCGACGTCGTAGTAGGCGCCTCCAGGGTACTCCTGCTCCTGGGCTCCAACGTCGGTTGCAGCGGCCGATCAGGCAAAACAGTAAAGGAAATAAAGAAGGTGAGTATCTAGTATACCCGCGAGTCTTACGTCCGCTACTAAGCATTATGCATTGTATCAACGGAAAGAAGAGGCTATATATAGTGGACTGAAAGACAGAAATCCAGAGCAAGGGTAAGAAGCTAGGCCTATCGAAGACTAGCATCTTCCGACGAGGTCTTGCAACATGAGGTAAGAATCAGCCAACAGTTCATTTAAAGCATAAAGTAACAACGAAGCAGAAGTTGCTGCAACATTGTATAATATAAGTTGTAATGATTAACAATAATAATAATGCCTCCGAGTTCCCTTCCTCGACTCCCTGCGAGGAAGAAGACCCGGAACCATACAGTTTAATAGTAATAGTTTCTAGTGGTAAGATCCAGCTTCAGCATAAAGCGTCCTGTTACCGTGGACACGGCTATTCAAATAGATTAATCTTCCCTGCAGGGGTGCACTTGTGTTACGCTACACGCACGGATCTCCAGGGTGGCGGGAACCTTGTTAGGGAACGCTCCACCGAGGCTATCCGACACTTCATAGCCCATCTTTCAAACTCAACAGAGAGGCCATCCGCCGGTCTAAATCCTAAGTACTCAGGGCCTTGGACCCCAACCCTGACGTACTCCTGCACGGTGCGTGGGTGGCCAGGAAGCCGTAACAAAACAACACAGCTCGAGCAAAGAAGACAGCGCACTTCCCGGCAATCAGCCCGCGGTACTGCTGACGTCTGAAGAGTCCTCAGACGACACTACGAAGCAGAGGAGCCCATAAACTCGTAATTCCCACGGGTAGGTAGTGCGTACATGGCATATAGCCAACTTAAGACATTCACTGAACCATTTAGTATTTTAATTAACCTGCATGACAACCGTTATCGTTGCCTCGACTTAACCGACCCGCGGACAACGACAGCAGCCAGGACCACCAGTACATCGGTGCCTGCCCTGTCGTCCCACCAAGTCACTGCGGTTACCAACAAGGTGAACCGTCTCCTTACCTTGTCTCGCGTGTGCTCCTGGAGGAGCTCGACTTCCGTGGTTTGGTAACTCTCGCGGCCAACGATCAGAGGCCAAGCACAGCGGTACACTGGTCGTACCCTCCCTGTCGTCCCGTCGCAATACCTCTCGCGGGCACCGTTGGGTCGCCCGACTTCTTACCTGAAGGACAACCGTTTACAGGACCCTATGGCGGCAAGACAAAGTCAGCCTCGAGTGGAGTACAAGGATTACTCCTTGATAGCTCACACTTGAGGTGACTAGGCATAACCCAGATAGGGGCCTTTGGCGGTGTCTGCTTTGTACCGTACATGTGCAGTTATAATATTTGTATCCGCGTTCACCCCCCTGGGTGATCACGGCCCTCTATCTAACAATGCGCAGGGCTCACTGCTGAATAATGCATAATAATTATAATAGGCAGCATAGGATAAAGGAAGGCACATAGAGGGGCGAAAAAAACCAGGCTATGCAGTTGAATAGGATTGTAATCGTAGCAGCAGCAGTAACAATACCTAGTGCAAGAAAAGTACGGAAAGATAGGCGATATCTGGGGAAGAGAATGGCTCTGCTTGCCTGGAAGCTCGACGGTAGTAGTAGGGTCGTCGACGAAGTAGTCGTACTCAGCAGCGGTGTAGTCGACGGCAGCAGCGGGGTCTACCGGAGATTAAGGGGGGGAAGAAACAGTAAATACACAGCAAGCATATACAAACAGATGCATGACATGACAGATGAAATGTTAACGGTATTCTAACGCAGTGCAACGCACATTGCTCGGAACGGAAATTCATCTGGGGATGAACTACCGGCTCCGGATGATTACCGGACAGGGTGTCCGGAGGGGGAAGGATCAAGCCGGGGGTGTCTTGGGTACCGGATAAACATAAGGGGGGTGTATCCGTGCTATTTGATCTATTCCGAGAAACATTCGTGTTCGGAATAAATTCATCCGGGCACTCTAACAGTACCGGACAATTTATCGGACAAACGGTCCGGAGGGGGATGTTCGATGTTCGGTATGTTAGAGGGGGGTGGTAGACATACAGATAGCATATTCTTATTCGTTATATTTTTCTGATCAATTTTCATGTATAAAGTTTTTGAATCCGAGTTACGGTTTAAAAGTTATTGAATTTCAAAGTTTTAAATCATTTAAATGATTTTCTGGATTTCTTTTATTATTTATCCAACATTATCCAGAACATTATCCAAAACATTATCCAAAACAGTGCCTCACATGTGGGACCCACATGTCAGCCTCTGTTTATTCATAAAACATTTTAATTAAATTTTAAATATCCCTGGACCCACATGTAAGTCACTAGATTTTCTATAAATCTTTATAATAAATAAAAATCTGACAGCGGGGGCCACCAGTCAGTGACACATGTTTAATTAAACAGTTTATTGATTTAATTTAACAGGGGTAGGACCCATGTGTCATTGGCTGTGAGGGGGTTATTTCCAACTAACAGTTAATTAGGGGATCGGGCCCCACATGTAAGTGACCCATAGTGATCTAATTAACTCCTAATGACAGTTATGACCGGCGGGGTCCACACGTCAGTGGCATGGGCGGCTTGTCGGAAGCTCGCCGGAGACAGAGCTCCAACGAGGTCGAGCATGCGCACGGTACCGAGCACCATTGGGGGCGTCGTTGAGCCCTACGGGTAGCTGGAGGTGAGCCGCATCGATAGGGGAGGGTGCGGTGGCTTGGGGTCGCCGGGAACGAGGCCGGCGACGAGGTTTGGCGGGCGGCCGCGTCGGGCTCCCATGGCGTCTTGCGAACCGTGGCGAATCCGAGCGCGCAAAAGGACGGAATCGAGCCTACGATGCACGGGGAGTACAACGGTGCCAAAAGCGCGCGCTAGGAGGGCCTGTGAGCTCGGCATCGTCAACAATGGCGGCTGCCAGAGCTCGGCCATTTGGGGCTTTTGTCCACGGGAAATGGCGGCGACCACGGATGGGTGGGGGTGATGCGGGTGCTCACCAGGAACTAGTAGCCGTGAGAGTGGGCTCGGGGGCGAGGTGGAGTAGCCGGAGTCGGTCGCGGATCCCGCCGGAGCCGAGGTTGAAGACAAAGACGTAGTCGTCGCAGAGAGGCACCACGGCTCGATTCCTCGCGGTGGGTGAGGTAGTCGACGTCGAGGCAGCCCCTGGACAACACGGCGAGGCGGCGTGAGCACGTTGGCCGCGCTTGGCCACGGTAATGGCGACGACGGCCCGCGGTGGCTTTTCCCTGAGGCGTGAGAGAAGAGGAGGAGGGGAATGGGCGGGGGAGGATGTCCAGGAGGGAGGGGGCGTCTCCCTTATCGCGTCGGCGCCGGGAGGGAGCAGGTGGAGGCGGGGCCAGCTCGCCAGCGTCGTCGGCGAGCTCGGCCGTACGGGAGCAGGTGAGGGGGGGTGGTTGGGGAAGAAGACAAGGGGTGGGGGTGGGCTGGGCTGAGGTGGGCCTCGCCCCAGGCGAGCTTTAATCCTTTTTCTTTTTCTTCTAATTTTCCATTCTGTTCTTTTCTGTTAGTAATTAATTTAGTGTCTTTTGCATTTTTGTAAAATGTGTAACCTGGTCCATAATTAGTCATATATATTCCTAGGTTGCCACAAAAAGTTTAGGCTTAAAATAAAACCATTTACTATTTCTTTATAATATTCAATTGTGAAATGGTGTTGTTTGCTTGGGGTTTGAATTGTTTGAATTTTTCAGAGGCATAATAAAATACCATAACCACATGGGCATGACCCATTGATTATTTGTGATTTTATAAAAGTGGTCCCATGATTTTTGGGCAAAGTTTAATTGCAACATATTTTTCATAGCAACCAAAAGGCATTTCTGAATATGATCAAAAGCAAAGTGGGTCATGGCATGGTTTGCATAGTGATTAGCAACAGTGATTAGTCCAAAGTAAAAGTCATTACTGTTACAGGCAATTGAGGGTGTTACAAATCTCCCCCACTACAAGAATTCTCGTCCCGAGAATTTAAGTGGTAGCGAGGAAAAGATCGGGGTATTCATCACGAAGGCGATCTTCGCGTTCCCAAGTGGCTTCATCTTCAGAATGATTCGACCACTGAACCTTGAGGAACTTGACGGTCTTGTTGCGGGTTCGACGTTCAGACTGATTGAGAATGCGGCTCGGATGTTCTTGATAAGTCAAGTCCTGTTGCAGCTCGATCATATCATGCTCCACTTCACGGATAGGATCCTTGAAGCAGCGATGGAGTTGAGACACGTGGAAGACATCGTGGACTTGGGAGAGGTTCGACGGCAATTCCAACCGGTATGCCACGGGTCCACTCCTGGAAAGGATACGGAACGGGCCAATGTAGCGAGGAGCCAACTTGCCCTTGATACCGAAGCGATGAGTGCCCCTCATGGGAGTGACACGGAGGTAAGCGTATTCGCCAGGTTGATAGACCATTTCCTTGTGCTTGCGATCATAGTTGCTCTTCTGACGGGACTGAGCAGCTTTCAGGTGTTCACGGATAACGCGAACCTGATCTTCGGCATGCTGAATAACGTCCGGACCAATGAGAGTTCGTTCTCCAGTTTCTGACCAATTCAGAGGGGTTCGACACTTACGTCCATAGAGGACTTCAAAGGGTGCCATCTTCAGACTGGCTTGATAGCTATTGTTGTACGAGAATTCAGCAAATGGAAGAGATTCCTCCCATTTCTTACCGAATGAGATGACACAAGCTCGAAGCATATCTTCAAGCACTTGGTTGACTCGTTCGACCTGTCCTTGCGACTGGGGGTGATAAGCGGTGCTGAAATTTAGATGAGTTCCCATAGCTTCTTGGAAACTATCCCAAAATCTTGAGGTGAAAATGCTGCCACGGTCTGAACTGATCTCCAACGGAATACCGTGGAGTGACACAATTCGGCAGATATACAAGTGTGCCAACTGACTAGCAGTGATCGTCTCCTTGACCGGCAGGAAGTGTGCAATCTTGGAGAATCGGTCGATGACGACAAAGATGGCATCGTTACCTTTCTGTGACTTAGGAAAACCGGTGACGAAGTCCATCTCGATCTTGTCCCACTTCCATTCAGGAATAGAGAGTGGTTGTAGAGTTCCAGCAGGTCTTTGATGTTCTGCCTTGACGCGACGGCAAACGTCACATTCAGAAACATATCGGGCAATGTCTTGCTTCATGTTAGGCCACCAGAATTGCTGACGAATGTCTTGGTACATCTTGGTGCTTCCAGGATGAATGGACAACGGGGTATCGTGAGCCGCTCTCATGACCTTCGGGGTCATATCCAGGTTCTCATGCCTGCCCTTGCTGTGAGTAACCACTAAACGGTTCTGGTAGTACGCCGCACCTTTGCTATCAACGGTGAAGGGTGAGGGTCTCCCATTGGCGATATCGCGCTTAATCTTGTGTACGAAATCATCATAAAACTGTATACCCTTGAAGGATTTGACGAGATCCGGTTCGATAACCAGGTTATTTGCATAACCTTGAGGAACAATCTCGAGGTTTAAATTTTGAAAATCTTCATACAGGAGTGGTTGTTGTACTTGAACTTCAAGTTCACTACAGTAAGCTTTACGGCTCAAAGCATCGGCCATCACATTAGCCTTGCCAGGGGTGTAATGAATATCCATGTTGAAATCGGCTATTGTCTCGAGCCACCTTTGCTGGCGGAGATTCAGGTCGGGCTGAGTAAACAAGTACTTCAGGCTTTGGTGGTCGGTGTAGATCTCGCAACGGTTACCAACGAGGTAATGTCGCCACGGCTTCAATGCATAAATTACCGCTGCCAATTCGAGATCATGTGTTGGATATTTGTCTTCGTGAGCACGCAACTGACGAGAGCCATAAGCAATCACCTTGCGCTCTTGCAATAGGACACAGCCTAATCCTTGACGAGACGCGTCGCAATATATCACGAAGTCCTTCTGAGTATCAGGGGGAGCGAGCACCGGGGGAGAAGTTAGCTTGTCCTTGAGCGCTTGGAAACTTTCTTGACATTTATCTGTCCACTCAAACTTGACACCTTTGTGAAGCAGATTAGTCAGAGGCCTGGCAATCTTGGAGAAATTCTCGACGAAACGGCGGCAATAGCTAGCGAGCCCGAGGAAACTGCGGACTTGCTTGACGGTCTTGGGAGGAGTCCAGTCAAGAATAGCATGGATACGTTCTGGGGTGACGGCAATGCCATCCTTGGAAATCACATGTCCAAGGTAGGTTACTTCGGGAAGCCAGAACTCACACTTAGAATACTTAGCGTAGAGTTTGTGTTCTCGAAGCTTCTCCAGTATAAGACGAAGATGTTCAGCATGTTCTTCTTCATTCTTGGAATATATCAATATATCATCCAGATAAACCACGACGAACTGGTCGAGGTACTCCATGAAAATATAGTTCATCAATCTGGAGAAGGTGGCTGGGGCATTGGTTAAGCCAAAAGACATGACGGTGTACTCGTATGAACCATAGCGAGTAATGAAGGCAGTCTTCGGAATGTCCTCATCACGGACTCGGATTTGGTGATAACCCAACCTCAAGTCGAGTTTAGAAAACACCTTGGATCCGGCAAGTTGATCATACAGATTGTTGATCCGGGGAAGTGGGTATTTGTTCTGGATGGTGGCTTGGTTAATGGGCCGATAATCTTGGACCAATCGGTTTGTCCCATCGCTCTTCTTGACAAAGAGCGAAGGTGCTCCCCAAGCTGAGGAACTGGGGCGAATGAATCCTTTCTGAAGTGCCTTGTCGATTTCCTCCTTAAGTTCAAGGAGTTCATGTGGCGGCATCTTGTAAGGACGCTTGGCAATAGGGGTGGTGCCGGGCTTCAAGACGATGACAAATTCAACTTCTCTGACCGGGGGTATTCCCGGCAGTTCTTCTGGGAAGACGTCGGGATAATCGCGAACGACCGGAACGTTCTTGATGCCTTCGAGGGGGGCGGCATTTAAAGCATTCATCATAAATATCTGTGTTTCAGCATTACGGGTAACTCGGGTGGTGTGGTTAACAATCTCGCCGGAGGGGTGAAAAAGTTGGACAGACTTGGTGCCACAATAGAGTGCGGCATCGTGAACTTTCAACCAATCCATGCCCAGAATTAGGTCTATGGTGGAGGTTTTCAGGATGATGGGGGACACAAGGAATATAACCCCTTCGACGTCAATGGTGACATCGCGTACCATCATGGAGGTTTGGCAACGGCCTCCAGGGGTGCGGACAACCATCGGTGGGTTCATCTTCTCAAACGTAATGTTACGCGATAACGCAAATGCTTCCGACATGAATGAATGCGATGCTCCTGAATCAAATAAAACAGTAGCAGGTGCAGAATTAACGAGAAGGGTACCCATCACGGTAGAGGGTTGTTCCTGAGCTGCTTCCACATTAATGTTGTAAGCATGCCCACGAGCATGAGCAGCAGACCCAGTATTATAGTTGGGGGTCCTGTTGTTGCCACGGCCATTTCCACGGCCAGCGGGGTGAACTACCAGTTGTTTCTGTTTCTGGGGGCACTCCCTGGAAAAATGCCCAGGTTGGCGGCACGTGAAGCATAACCCATCCTGAGGACGAAGGGGGGTAGCATTGGGTGGTGCAGGCAGAGCTCTTGGCATCTGCGGTGGCGGAGGCAGACGGGGTGCAGCATAAGACGGCCTTGGAGCAGGGACAGGTGAATGGGTCACACTGGTAGGGAGCCAAATACGACGCTTCTGCGTTGCGCCCGAAGATGAGCCAACGTCACGATAACGCTTCAGAGAGGTCTTGTGTTCCATCTGGGCAGTCTCGACGGTGATAGCCTTGTTCACCATGGTGGCGAAGTTGGCGAAATCATGAACGGCAAGAGCGAGCCTGAGGTCCGGGTTGAGGCCACGACGGAACTTCTGCTGCCTGCGAGCATCGGTGGTGATCTCTCCTTCCGCATAGCGAGAGAGGTTGAGGAACTCGCGCTGGTAGGCTTCTACAGTCATGTCGCCCTGAGTGAGGTTGCGGAATTCTTCCGCCTTACGATCCATGATCCCCTGAGGAATGTAGCGGGCGCGGAAGGCAGACTGAAATTCATCCCAAGTGATAACTTCTTCAACTGGCAGGGAACGCTTGTGGGTGCTCCACCACTGAGCAGCGGCGCCTTTCAGATGGTAAGACGCAAAGTTCACATAGTCGGCTGGATCGACATTAGCAGACTCCAGCTCGTGAGTGATGTCGCGAAGCCAGTCATCAGCATCCAACGGCTGAACAGTATTGCGGAACATAGTGGGGTTGAGGCGGGTGAAGTCGTGCAGAGTCACGGTGGCATGCTGATGGTGGTGCCCATTCTGATTCGGCTGGGGGAACTGAGCCATGATATTCTGCATGAACTGACGGTTCATCTCGAACTGCTGCATCATCGCGGCCATGTAATTCGGCGGCGGAGGTGGGTCGTTGGCAGCACGACCACGACCACGACCACCACGACCAGCCATCCTGCTAGAATTTAACAAGGGTATTTCAGCGATGAAAATTTAACGAGATACCGGAATCAAGCCTGAAGTAAAACGACAACGAAAAGGGGGCGCAGATATATAGGAGTAGTCATATAAGACATACACATTCGCACACAGAGTCAATCGAAAATCGGGCAGCGTAACATCGTAGAAATTAAGGAAAAAGGACTCACTAGGCGGCGCGCAGACCGCGGTAAGGATTACACGACGCGACATAGATTCCACTATGTCAATCACGCCGCAAGAAAACTGTTGGCCACAGGAGTTGATGCCAGAGAACGCGCGGTCTGCCCAGAATGAGAATGGGATCCGCGGTCCGGGACCTGGGGTACGACTCCTGCGACACGACTCAATCAATGGGGGAAGCACCAAAAACGCCGGGTGGAATCAAGAGAACGTGATCCTAATGTCAGAGTTTGTAAAACTTACCAGCAAGGATAAGAGAGCAGAGTACCAGAGCATAGGTAAGGAGAAAAGGATCCTAATACCATAGATATCACACGTAGTGACATCGATGTGGGCCCGTAAGCCAAATATTAAGTTAGCAAAATAGTTTTTCAAAGTCTAGACTCAACTTCGACCAGGTAGTGGTGGGGTGGCTTCCTACAGGCAGTCGGCTCTGATACCAACTTGTGACGCCCCCAAAATCAACCCGTGTACAGTAATCATAGACGCAGGGTACACGGCTGAGATTAGGGTGCCACGGTGAGAATATCACAGCACAACAATAAACACAAAAGGATAAACAAATATGTTACAATACATGGGATCACGAGGATCCGAATACATAAGTCATACAAGCCATAATATCTGAGTACATACATAGTTAGTCAAGTTTTTCCTTAAGAAGGCTAGCACAAATCACATCAGAGGCACGGATCGAAAAGGCGAGGCCTCCTGCCTGGGATCCACCGAACTCCTCCTGGTCAACGGGGAACTCGACGTCGTAGTAGGCGCCTCCGGGGTACTCCTGCTCCTGGGATCCAACGTCGGCTGCAGCGGCCGATCAGGCAAAACAGTAAAGGAAATAAAGCAGGTGAGTATCTAGTATACCCGCGAGTCTTACGTCCGCTACTAAGCATTATGCATTGTATCAATGGAAAGAAGAGGCTATATATAGTGGACTGAAAGACAGAAATCCAGAGCAAGGGTAAGAAGCTAGGCCTATCGAAGGCTAGCATCTTCCGACGAGGTCTTGCAGCATGAGGTAAGAATCAGCCAACAGTTCATTTAAAGCATAAAGTAACAACGAAGCAGAAGTTGTTGCAACATTGTATAATATAAGTTGTAATGATTAACAATAATAATAATTCCTCCGAGTTCCCTTCCTCGACTCCCTGCGAGGAAGAAGACCCGGAACCATATAGTTTAATAGTAATAGTTTCTAGTGGTAAGATCCAGCTTCAGCATAAAGCGTCCTGTTACCGTGGACACGGCTATTCGAATAGATTAATCTTCCCTGCAGGGGTGCACTTGTGTTACGCTACATGCACGGATCTCCAGGGTGGCGGGAACCTTGTTAGGGAACGCTCCACCGAGGCTATCCGACACTTCATAGCCCATCTTTCAAACTCAACAGAGAGGCCATCCGCCGGTCTAAATCCTAAGTACTCAGGGCCTTGGACCCCAACCCTGACGTACTCCTGCACGGTGCGTGGGTGGCCGGGAAGCCGTAACAAAACAACACAGCTCGAGCAAAGAAGACAGCGCACTTCCCGGCAATCATCCCGCGGTACTGCTGACGTCTGAAGAGTCCTCGGACGACACTACGAAGCAGAGGAGCCCATAAACTCGTAATTCCCACGGGTAGGTAGTGCGTACATGGCATATAGCCAACTTAAGACATTCACTGAACCATTTAGTATTTTAATTAACCTGTGTGACAACCGTTATCGTTGCCTCGACTTAACCGACCCGCGGACAACAACAGCAGCCAGGACCACCAGTACATCGGTGCCTGCCCTGTCGTCCCACCAAGTCACTGCGGTTACCAACAAGGTGAACCGTCTCCTTACCTTGTCTCGCGTGTGCTCCTGGAGGAGCTCGACTTCCGTGGTTTGGTAACTCTCGCGGCCAACGATCAGGGGCCAAGCACACCGGTACACTGGTCGTACCCTCCCTGTCGTCCCGTCGCAATACCTCTCACGGGCACCGTTGGGTCGCCCGACTTCTTACCTGAAGGACAACCGTTTACAGGACCCTATGGCGGCAAGACAAAGTCAGCCTCGAGTGGAGTACAAGGATTACTCCTTGATAGCTCACACTTGAGGTGACTAGGCATAACCCAGATAGGGGCCTTTGGCGGTGTCTGCTTTGTACCGTAACTGTGCAGTTATAATATTTTTATCCGCGTTCACCCCCCTGGGTGATCACGACCCTCTATCTAACAATGCGCAGGGCTCACTGCTGAATAATGCATAATAATTATAATAGGCAGCATAGGATAAAGGAAGGCACATCAAGGGGCGACAAAAATCAGGCTATGCAGTTGAATAGGATTGTAATCGTAGCAGCAGCAGTAACAATGCCTAGTGCAAGAAAAGTACAGAAAGATAGGCGATATCTGGGGAAGAGAATGGCTCTGCTTGCCTGGAAGCTCGACGGTAGTAGTAGGGTCGTCGACGAAGTAGTCGTACTCAGCAGCGGTGTAGTCGACGGCAGCAGCGGGGTCTACCGGAGATTAAGGGGGGGAAGAAACAGTAAATACACAGCAAGCATATACAAATAGATGCATGACATGACAGATGAAATGTTAACGGTATTCTAACGCAGTGCAACGCACATTGCTCGGAACGGAAATTCATCTGGGGATGAACTACCGGCTCCGGATGATTATCGGACAGGGTGTCCGGAGGGGGAAGGATCAAGTCGGGGGTGTCGTGGGTACCGGATAAACATAAGGGGGTGTATCCGTGCTATTTGATCTATTCTGAGAAACATTCGTGTTCGGAATAAATTCATCCGGGCACTCTAACAGTACCGGACAATTTATCGGACAGACGGTCCGGAGGGGGGATGTTCGATGTTCGGTATGTTAGAGGGGAGTGGTAGACATACGGATAGCGTATTCTTATTCGTTATATTTTTCTGATCAATTTTCATGTATAATTTTTTTGAATCCGAGTTACGGTTTAAAAGTTATTGAATTTCAAAGTTTTAAATCATTTAAATGATTTTCTGGATTTCTTTTATTATTTATCCAACATTATCCAGAACATTATCCAAAACATTATCCAAAACAGTGCCTGGCATGTGGGACCCACATGTCAGCCTCTGTTTATTCATAAAACATTTTAATTAAATTTTAAATATCCCTGGACCCACATGTAAGTCACTGGATTTTCTATAAATCTTTATAATAAATAAAAATCTGACAGCGGGGGCCACCAGTCAGTGACACATGTTTAATTAAACAGTTTATTGATTTAATTTAACAGGGGTAGGACCCATGTGTCATTGGCTGTGGGGGGGTTATTTCCAACTAACAGATAATTAGGGGATCGGGCCCCACATGTAAGTGACCCATAGTGATCTAATTAACTCCTAATGACAGTTCTGACCGGCGGGGTCCACACGTCAGTGGCACGGGCGGCTCGTCCGAAGCTTGCCGGAGATAGAGCTCCAACGAGGTCGAGCATGCGCACGGTACCGAGCACCATTGGCGGCGTCGTTGAGCCCTACGGGTAGCTGGAGGTGAGCCGCGTCGATAGGGGAGGGTGCGGTGGCTTGGGGTCGCCGGGAACGAGGCCGGCGACGAGGTTTGGCGGGCGGCGGCGTCGGGCTCCCATGGCGTCTTGCGAACCGTGGCGAATCCGAGCGCACAAAAGGACGGAATCGAGCCTACGATGCACGGGGAGTACAACGGTGCCAAAAGCGCGCGCTAGGAGGGCCTGTGAGCTCGGCATCGTCAACAATGGCGACTGCCAGAGCTCGGCCATTTGGGGCTTTTGTCCACGGGCAATGGCGGCGACCACGGATGGGTGGGGGTGATGCGGGTGCTCACCAGGAACTAGTAGCCGTGAGAGTGGGCTCGGGGGCGAGGTGGAGTAGCCGGAGTCGGTCGCGGATCCCGCCGGAGCCGAGGTTGAAGACGAAGATGTAGTCGTCGCAGAGAGGCACCACGGCTCGATTCCTCGCGGTGGGTGAGGTAGTCGACGTCGAGGCAGCCCCTGGACAACACGGCGAGGCGGCGTGAGCACGTTGGCCGCGCTTGGCCACGGTAATGGCGACGACGGCCCGCGGTGGCTTTTCCCTGAGGCGTGAGAGAAGAGGAGGAGGGGAATGGGCGGGGGAGGATGTCCAGGAAGGAGGGGGCGTCGCCCTTATCGCATCGGCGCCGGGAGGGAGCAGGTGGAGGCGGGGCCAGCTCGCCAGCGTCGTCGGCGAGCTCGGCCGTACGGGAGCAGGTGAGGGGGGGTGGTTGGGGAAGAAGACAAGGGGTGGGGTGGGCTGGGGTGAGGTGGGCCTCGCCCCAGGCGAGCTTTAATCCTTTTTCTTTTTCTTCTAATTTTCCATTCTGTTCTTTTCTGTTAGTAATTAATTTAGTGTCTTTTGCATTTTTGTAAAATGTGTAACCTGGTCCATAATTAATCATATATATTCCTAGGTTGCCACAAAAAGTTTAGGCTTAAAATAAAACCATTTACTATTTCTTTATAATATTCAATTGTGAAATGGTGTTGTTTGCTTGGGGTTTGAATTGTTTGAATTTTTCAGAGGCATAATAAAATACCATAACCACATGGGCATGACCCATTGATTATTTGTGATTTTATAAAAGTGGTCCCATGATTTTTGGGCAAAGTTTAATTGCAACATATTTTTCATAGCAACCAAAAGGCATTTCTGAATATGATCAAAAGCAAAGTGGGTCATGGCATGGTTTGCATAGTGATTAGCAACAGTGATTAGTCCACAGTAAAAGTGATTACTGCTACAGGCAACTGAGGGTGTTACACTATGGAACCTTTTATTTTGCCTCAAGGATGGAAGGAGGGTATCGTTCCACCTATCATAAGCAGCAGTTGGTCCATATCACTCCATCATCGACTATGGGGAAGGTGTAACTCTCATATATTTTTTCTTTTTCTGTTTTGACTAGTTAAAACTTCCGTCAAAATATTTTTGGCATGAAAGATACTGATTTCCCCTCACCGGACCATGAGCTTGTACGGTTACAAAAGGGAAGCTTTTGAATAAATTTCGAGATGGCACAAGAAAGTCTAAGTTAGGAGTGGCCGGTAAATACCACATATAGGTAGGTATGGTGGACTCAAATGGAACAACTGGGTTTGAAAAAGGAGTTTGGAAGCACAAGCAGAATTCCGCTTAGTGCGAGCGAAGGCTAGCAAAAGACTGGGAAGCGACCAACTAGAGAGCAATAACTGTCATAATCATGCAGAGCCACAAAGCAACATTGAATCGGGCATGAAAGTGATATAACTATTTTGAAATAAAAAGATCATCAAGGCAAAAGTAGACTTTATAGTCATAAGCATGTGTGAACATGTGCCAAGTCAATCCAAAAATTCTCCGAAGGGAAATACCACTTTAGTATGCCAAACCATGAACAATGCAATGCATGTAAATCATTTCAACAACACATTATGTACTCTAGCTATTTGATACTAGCCACAAGGAAAGCATGAACATTGGGAAAACATTGTAAACATAGCACTATGTCGCTACAAGCTGGTCTCTAGATCATAAGTACAGGCATATGTACAAAGGTAGAAACAAGAAGAGTTCATACCGGTTTTCCTTGTTGCTTCCCTTTCGTCGATCTTCGTCATTACTGCCTTGTCACTTGCATGATCGAACGTAGGAAATATAATCAAATGCCATCACGGACTCGAGCTGATCTCTGAAAACAAAGCAAACTAAAGAGAGAAAGGAAATCTTTTTGGGGTTTTTTTAAAGAAAGAAAGAAAGAAAAACCGGCAGAAACTTCGAAAAGATCAAAGCGAATAAAATTGATAATACAATGGAAAAGTGAGAAGGGCACGTAGTCCCCCAAGCTTAGGCTTTTGGCCTAAGTTGGTAGTAGCTAATGTCCCCAGGAGCCTCCTGCTCCAGGGTAGTACGGGTGAGTCCAAGGGTCGTATGAGGCTTCCGGTGCGTACACCGAAGTCCTCGGATCCTCCCACGAAGAAGGATCTGCGCTCCAAGCAGAGGAATACCCTTCACCAAACTGGGTGACGGTCTCTCCCTGGAAAGGTGGGAACTCACCATGCTCCTCCTCGTCGGGCACAACCCCCTACATGGGGTTATGAAACTGATGCTGGACCACGAACTCATCGAACTGGATAACATCAAAAGACCATCCGTTCCTGCAAGAAAAATCAAACAAAAGAGGTGCAGGTAGACGGATCTTGCGTTCCGTGGTAGCTCCGAAACGCAAGATATAATCAAGGTTACCAAACTCAGAAGTCATGGTAACAAACTTATGCCTTTTCATAGCAGCAAGATCAAAACTTAAATAAGTAAAAGGCTTATCATCGGGGTGTGGGGTGCCATTAAGAGACTCTAGGATAAGTGTGGCGTAAACTCCACCAAATAAGTCTCCCTTGTTACCATTCATAGCAAGGCGTCGAGCAATTAAGGCACCCACATTATAATCAAACCTCCCTGAAAGGGCGGTTGCCAGGATAGCAATATCCGGCGCTGATATGTTGCTCGTGTTGTCACGAGCTAACACCCCTCTAGCAATATAGTACGCAAAATACCTGAGGTGTGGGAATAAGATGTTGGAGATCTTTGACCGATGAATATCCCTTGTATCCATGCTACAGAGAGAGTTGAAGACGGTTCTCAGCTCGGAGGGCTGAGAGCTCATCTTCGCTGTCAGTCCCACGTTCGGCACACCTATTATTTCACAAAACTTTTCCAAAGGCATGGTCAAAAGATCATTGTAAATTTTAAACTCAACAGAACCAGCATCAAGGTTATATCTAAAACTGTTAATAAAACAGGAGGTGAGTTTTTGATACTGAGTAACACGGCACGTTGCGAGCCGCGTCAAACCTGCATTAGCACAAAGATTATAGAACTCCTCCATAATTCCTGCAGCTTCAAGGAATTCATCGCACGGGAAAGTCATTGCACGTGCTTGATTTGTGTCCTCCAACAACTCTAAGGGCACATGATCTTCGTTGTAGCTCACCCTAGCAGTCGAGGGTGAAGCTGCATCTCTTGTAACTCGATCGGAGCGCTCGGGCCTTTTCTTCGCAAGCCACCCCTTTGCTCTTCCTAGCAAACTCATTTCTGAAATTTTTGACAAATTAAAAAAACAAGGATTTAAACAAAGTGAGTTAAGGCAAACTACTCAACTCACTTACCTAAGGCATAAACTTGCATCAAAACTTGGAAAATAAAATTCTACACATGCATGCAAGCTCATATAAACAGCACCAAGAGCTACTCAATACTCACAAATGAAGCCACCAATCAAAAATCTAATTGGAGGGGTGAAGGAGTTACATACCAGGGAGTATTTGCTCAAAATTTCGGCTTGAATGGTGGGCTGTAGAGAGAGATCGAAAATTTCCTCCAAGAACAGCAAGAACGCAAGAACCAAATGCAGAACTCGTGTTTTTGGAGAGAGAAGAAGGAGGAGGAAGAAGACATACCTGGAAGTGGGGCCTGTGTGCCCCAGGCGCCATGTGGGCGCAGCCAGGGTGCAGGCCGCGCCAGCTGGCCGCCTGGGCCACTGGTGGCCCCCCTGGTCAGCCCCAGGTGCCTCTGGGTCACTCCCGGCATGAAAATTTTTATTTTTATTTTTCTGGAATTTTTCTGAAAACTTCACTGTTGAAAATTTCTCCGAGTTCAAAAAGCTGCAAAACTTTCTGAAAACTTAATGCGGTGATTAGTATTGTGAAGCTTAAAAAACACAAAAACTTGGTACAGCAAAGAGAATGAAAGCTAAAGCAAATGAAAACATAACAAGCTTAACTTTTTACCTATATAAAACAAGCTCACTAGTAAGGTTGATCAAGTCTTACCAACAAACCGGCGATATATAGAACAAGAAGTCTCCCCTCTTATGAAGTGATCATTGCACCTTTACTTTAATGGACATTGTCCCCACCATAATGGTTTTGTATTTGTGGTGCACATGTAGTGGACAGTCCCATTCTCCAATCTTCACGGTCTCGATATTCTCTATAGAGTTAAGGCCATGCCTCTTGTCGATCTTCTTTGGAAAATACACCGTGTGTTCTTTATCATCAACGTTGAAGGTGACCTTTCCCTTATTACAATCAATAATAGCACCTGCGGTGTTAAGAAAGGGTCTACCAAGAATAATGGACATGCTCCCATCCTCGGGCATGTCAAGCACAACAAAATCTGTAAGGATCAAACAATTAGCAACTTCAACGGGTACATCCTCACAAATACCTATTGGGACAGCTGTTGATTTGTCAGCCATCTGAAGGGAGATATCTGTAGGGATCAGTTTCTCTAAACAAAGCCTTTTGTAAAGAGAGAAAGGCATAACACTCACTCCTGCACCAAGATCACATAAAGCAGTTCTGACGTAATTATTCTTTATGGAGCAAGGAATGGTGGGTATACCTGGGTCACCGAGCTTCTTAGGAATCTTGCCACTGAAAGAGTAATTAGAAAGCATAGTAGATATTGCCTCATTAGGAACTTTTCTTTTATTAGTAACAATATCTTTCATATATTTCGAACAGGGAGGTAACTTAATAGCATCAGTCAAAGGAATTTGAAGAAAAAGAGGCTTCATCCATTCACAAAATTTATTATAATGCTCTTCTTCTTTGGATTTGAGGGACTTACTTGGAAAGGGCATGGGTTTCTGTATCCATGGTTCTCTTTCCTTCCCATGTCTTCTTGCGATGAAGTCTTCTTTAGAGTACCTCTTGCGTTTATCGGGTGCTTCTTCTTCTCTTACCTTGAGAGAATCATCCTTCTCTGCGTCCTTTTCTTCAGATTCGGCACCGTCTTCTATTTCAGCATCTGAGGTAGATATGCTGTTAGGATCAATAGCTGGCTTTTCACTTGTAATAGGATCATCAGGATTGACTGCCTCCTTGTGTTTCTTCTTCTTCTTTTTCTTCGCAGAGCTAACAGCCTCGTCTTCTTCTTGTACTTGAGAATCTTGCTCGATCCTCTTTGGATGCCCTTCAGGATAGAGTGGGTCCTGGGTGTGTGTTCCACCTCTAGTTTTAATTCCATAAGCTTGTATGTCCTGTTTGGCATTATTAGCAAGCAAATCTTTTTGCACATTAGAAATTTGTTCAAGCTGAGTTTGAACCATATGAAAATGCTTAACAAGACATTTAACATCATTAACTGTTCTTTCTAAATCATCACATAAACCTTTGATAGCAAGAGAATTATCATGCAACTGACTTTGTAATCTCCTATTAAAATGGTCTTGCTTTACAATAAAATTATCAAGCTCTTCTAAACATTGGTCGGGAGGCTTACCTTTAGGGATGTCACTTTCAGTAAAATCTAATAGAGAGTGTACCTCTACCAAGGGAGGGTGAGTAGTAGGCTCACACAACTTCTCAATAGGTGGT
Organism: Bromus sterilis; assembly: GCA_950022295.1. Lineage (NCBI taxonomy): Eukaryota > Viridiplantae > Streptophyta > Magnoliopsida > Poales > Poaceae > Bromus > Bromus sterilis. The sequence continues at coordinate 181,404,052 of OX465596.1, forward strand.
ATATTCTTCACGTCTTCGGCTTTAATACCTTTCTCCTTTATAGACTTCTTTGCTTCTTGCATATCTTCGGGGTTCAGAACAAGCATTCCCCTCTTTTTCGATGGTAGAAGTGGCTCAAGAACGGACCAGTCTTCATAGTTTTTGGCGACTTTGCACATTAATTCTTCTGCATAGTCCGGCGTTCTTTCCCTGAAAACACAACTAGCACAACTATCCAGATAGGTTCTGGATTTATCGGTTAAACCAGCGTAAAATTTATCAAGCAGTTCATTCTTGGGGCTCTCATGTCCCGGCATAACCTTAAGTAAATCACAAAACCTCCCCCAAGTTTTAGGGAGGTGCTCATCCTGCAATTGTTTAAAGTTATAGATTCTTTGCAAAGCGGCATGTTGCAGATGAGCCGGAAAATATGTAGTGCATCGTACCATGATTTAGCGTCTTCCTTCAAAGAAAAAGGAAAAAGCTTGGCCACATAGAAGTTTCGTATCTTCTAATCAGTAGTGAATAGGTTGCTTAACTCAGCGAGTTTGGTCAAGTGTGCTATAGCATCATCATTTTCTCTGCCATAAAAGGGATAAGCCTCGAATGTAGATATAAGTGAAAGATCAACAGAGAAATCATAATCAGGATCAGTGATGCATATAGGAGATGTGGCAAATTGAGGATCAGGAATAACTTTGTTCTTCATGGCGTGCCTTTTGAGCAACTCTTTAACAGCACCAGGGTCAGAGTCGACACACTCTCTGAGTTCCCTGCAAAAATCATCATCAAGAGTAACATAATCGTCATCAAGGATTTTCTCCCTGAGTTCATCTAACCTCGGGTAACCAAAGGTTTTGCAGGTAGGAATATAGGTAGTAGGGGCTCGGTCTTGGATTTTGCTGCATCCTTAGCAGTCTGAGTTTCAATATAGTGACCAAGAAAAGTAGCATCATCAAGAGTAGTGGAAGCATCATCAAAAGTATCCGACATAGTGACAGACTCAATAGAGGCATCATGTAGTGGTGGTGAAGTAAACTTACTCATAACAGAAGGTGAATCAAGTGTAGCACTAGTGTTCAGAACATTACCTTTTCTTGTACGGGATGGTAAGATCAGAACCTTGGGGTCTCCTTTCTTACCCATAACGGATGATATGCAGCAGGCAGGATACTTCAAGTAGACTTGTAAATATTGCTATGCTCCCCGGCAACGGCGCCAGAAAACGCTGCTTGATGCCCCACAGGCGTAAGGGGTCGAGGTAGTCTTCGCGGGTAAGTTAACCCAATTTATTGATTCGACACACGGGGAGCCAAAGAGTATTTATAAGCTTTAACAGTTGAGTTGTCAATTCAACCGCACCTGAAATATACTTGCTTGCAACGATAGATAAGTAGTAACGATAATATGATAGTGATAGTGGCAACAGAAAAAGTAACAACAAAAGTAACGACTAATGACCAGCAGGATTGAAAGCACTGTAGGCTAGGGAGATGGATGGTTGGGCGCTGCATGGATGAGAGTAAACATATAATAGATTCTAACACGGGGCAAGGCACACAGAAAAGCAATGATCATCTAGGCAAATATCAAACATTAGGCATGTATCCCGTAGGTAGTTGTGCGTGCTTGCAATAAGAACTTGCACAACATCTTTTGTCCTACCATCCCGCTATGAACGGGGCGAAAAGGAACTTATGGAGATTAAGGTACTCCTGTCAAAGAGCACCGGAACAAAGCAATAAACTCAATGGATACATGGAATCCTCAAATCATGGACCATCCCCTTTGGTGTCCCAAGCTGTCACCTTTGGGATCGCCGGTTCCGGACCATAATAGGTGCATACAACTCATAGATAGGATCTAGAACACAAATATATTCATGAAAACACATAGGGTTCAGATCTGAAAACATGGCACTCGGGCCCAAAGTGACAAGCATTAAGAACAACAAGTTGTAGCAAAGAAGATAAACACCAATCTAGATGATAGGCAACATGCCCCCAACAATCTGACGAACTATTACATGATTAAACTCATCCAATCCCTACCATCCCCTTTGCCTACAGCAGGGAATTACTCACACATGTGAAGAGAAGTCATGGAGGGTGGATGGAGTGGTGATGGTGATGACGATGGCGACGATCTCCCCTCTCCGGAGGCCAAATCAGCCTCCAGATTAGCCCTCCCGAAGAAGAACAGAGGGTGGCGGCGGCTCCACGACGGAAACTGGGAAAACTACTTCTGTTCTGGGGTTTTCTCGTCACGGGGATAAATAGGAGCCTCGGTAGGGCACCAGAGGAGGGGGGAGCAGCCCAGGCGGCCAGAGGGCGCGACCCCACCCCTGGCCGCGCCAGGGGGGCGCCTGGGGCCCCCAGGGCTCCCCTCTGGTCCCACTTCTGGCTCCTGGCTCCATCGGGTGCGTGGATTTTCTGGTATTTTTCTGGGAATTTTCCGGGATGTCTAAAAATCCATTTTCCTGCACACAATAAAACCATACAGGCAGCTCTGCTGAAAACAGCGTTAGTCCGGGTTAGTTTCGTCCAAATCATGCAAGAATGAGGGCAAACCAATAGCAAAAGTGTTTGGAAAAGTAGATACGTTTGAGACGTATCAAGCACATAATCCATTCCTCAACCCATCAATCGGCTTAGGTCTATAGGATGGGGACGTCGACTCGCTACCAGAGGGTTTGTAGGGCCGGCTTTGCCGCCGCCTCGGTGCCTACCGGAGGCGATGGTTTCGACGATGCTGCCCTGAGAGTGGCCTTGCGCGTGTTTGGAGCGAGGTATCGTTTAGTGACCGATTCCTTCATTAGCCCGGCCGCCCCGAGCATCACCGATTTCCCGGCTATTTCCATCTTGCTGGCCGATCATGCCCGACTGGCGACCCCTTTTTACTGCAGAACCCCGGCCGTGTCCGTCTTGTCCAAACCGACCGCATCCGTCCAACGCGCAGCTACGGAAGCGGCCAGGGCAATGGAAGCCGCTAAGAGGGCAGCTTACGTCGCTGATACGTCTAAAACGTATCGATAATTTCTGCTTGCTCCATGCATCTTTTGTGTGATATTGCTATGATATTGATGCACTTCCATACACTTTTGATCATATTTGGACTAACCTATTAACTCAGTGCACCCCAGTGCTAGTTCCTGTTTTCTGCTGTTTTTGTATTTCAGGTTTTCCCATTACATAAATTGCCAGAAAAATTCCGGGAAAAATATAGGAAAAATCAGCGTATAGGAAGCTTCGGGAAGAGCCAAAGTGGGGCCAGAGGGGAGCCAGGGGTGGCCCAGACGGCCACCTGGCTTGGCCACCCCCTAGGCCGCACCAAGGGGGCGCCTGGGGCCCCTGGTCCACCTCTGGCTGCCCCCCTACGCCTATATATCTCTCTAGTCCCGAAACCCTCGAGGACAGAACCCTTTTTCGCGATCTCTCCTCTGTTCCGCCGCCGCAGCGCTTCCAAGATCGGGAGCACCAGGAGCCCTCTTCCCGGCACCCTGCCGGAGGGAGGAACCACCTCCGGGAGCTTCTCCACCACTATGGATGCTTCCCGGATGAACCGTGAGTAGTCCACCTTGGACCATGGTTCCATGATCAGTAGCTATGTGATGTCCTCCTCCCCTCTTTTTTCTTCATGGTTTAGACGTCGTGAGCTGCCCTACATGATCTAGGCACATATGTAATCTTTCTGCTGTTGCTATGCTGAGTTTGCTGGGATCTGATGGATTATGAGACTATGTTCATATTGTGTTTGAGTAATATATTTGATTATCCTCTTTTATATTTATGTTCTTTAGTAATTCTTGAATGTTCTCCGTTGCTGTTTATTGCTTTGGCCAAGTAGTAGGAAGTAACTCCAAGAGGGAGCGTTATGCATGATTGTGGGTTCATGCCCCCTGATGACTAGCTTGAGTGACAGAAACATGAGTCTAGGGGATGTGCTATTGCCGCAAGGGAGAAAACAATGGTGCTTGTACTTGCGGGTGCAAGGATTGTTTACTTTACGCAATGTTCTTTAATGCAGTTGTCTGTTGCTTTGAGTTTACACTTTGGGTGGGATTCACAACTTAATACCAGCGAGATGTTCTGGATAGATATCTCAAGGTGGATGATTAGTAGGTAGATGCAGATGGATTTCGGTCTACTTGTCTTGGCGTACCTCCCAAGATTCTGAGCCTCTTCCTTTCTTAGTAGCATAGTTAGCATTGGTTTGCGTACATAATCCTGTCAGTTGCCCAACTGTAATTTGTTTACCTTGCATGGCTATTTTATCGTCTTTTGGGAGAGAGACATCAGTAGTGAAAATCATGGGACCCCGGTCCATATTTTCACCACTGTTTACACCCACTATTTATTTTCTGTTTTATTTTATTTTCAGTTTCTATCGCTATCATTATTATCCCGTGCGTTTGATACTTTGTAAACAACAAGGCCGGAGGGATTGACAACCTCTCTGTACTCGTTGGGAGCAAAGTTATCTGTTGTGTGTGCAGGTCCACGTCAACCGCCTAATTGTTGGCGCCGTTGTCACCTTCCTGTCGTTGTCGGAGTCCTACTGGAGACAAACCTTGTTATCTTCACCGAGGGAAATTTACTGTTGTCTACATCTCAACCTTCCACTTTGGGTAACCAACGAGGGGCGAGAAGCCATCTGTCGCCATCTCGGCGACGGTAGCCGCCAGAAGAAAGACGGAAGACGCCAACAGGGCGGCGTCATACGCCGATGCCGCGAAGGCCTCTCTACACTAGCTCATCGATGTTCAGGAGGCCAATTGGGCGGTGACATACGCCGATGCCGCAGTGGCCTCTCTGAACGAATAACTCATCTACGTTCAGCGGGCCAACAGAGCGGCGTCATACGCAGATGCCACTGCGGCCTCTCTGGACCAACAGCTCAGCGACGTTCAGCGGGCCAACAGGGCGGCGGCATACACCGATGCCGCGGCGGCCTCTCTGGACCAGCAACTCATCGATGTTCAACGGGCCAACAGGGCGGCGGTATATGACGATGCCGCGACGGCCTCTCTGGACTAGCAGCTCAACGGCGTTCGGCGGGACAATAGGGTGGGTGCATACACCGATGCCTCGGAGGCCTCTCTGGACCAGCAGCTCATCGACGGTCAGGAGGCCAACAGGGCGGCGGCATATGTCAATGCCTCTGAATCCTCTCTGGACCAGCTGGACTAGTAGTATTTGTTTAATTAGGCACAAGTCTTTTGTTATTCCAGTAGATCTTGAGTAAGAGCTATGTTAAGTACAATACCTTGTTTAACTATTGAGATGGTTCGATTTAGCAAGTGTTAGCTTTGCTGATGACTCAGTTGTTTTCTCAAAATAGCAGCTGCTCTTAATATATTCAATGCCATGGATGATGTTCGCTATAACCAGGATAAGTCGCACCAAATTTTGAAGGTTCCCATACGGATTTATTTTTAGTTTCGTCTGCGATACCACTTCTCCCGCCTATATCCTCCCCACCTACCCAAAAATTTCGCCGGCTGCGGGAATATCTAAGCCCCCTCCTTCCTTCCACCACAAAAGGCCGCATTCCCCCCCCCTTCTTGTTCAAACCCTCCCCTGCTCCTCCTAGCGCTGTGGCTGATGTGCGAGAGATGATAATGGATTCTCTCCCTTCGTTGGTTACCCCAAGTGGAAGGTGAGGTGTAGGATAGCAGCAAACTTCCCCTAACTCAAAGGATAGGGTTTGTCTCCCGTAGGACTCCGAAAGCGGCAAGTAGGTGACAACAGCGCTAGAAATTTAGCGGTTGATGTGGACCTGCAGACACAACAAATAACTTTGCTCCCAACGAAGTTCAGAGAGGTAGTCAATCTCTCCGGCCTTATTGTTTACAAAGGATCAAACGCAATGTATAATGATAATGGTAGCTACTACAAAGTAAAAGTAGGAAATAAATTGAGCGTGTAAACAGTGATGAGAATATGGACCGGGGTCCCATGATGTTCACTAGTGACGTCTCTCTCCCAAAAGACGATAAGACTGCTATGCTAGGTAAACAAATCACAGCTTTGCAATTGACACGATTAAAAATGCACCGCAATGCTAACTATGCTACAAAGAAAGGAAGAGGCTCAAAAGCATGGGCGGTAAGCCAAAATAAGTAGACTGAAATCCAACTGCATATACTACTATTCATCCACCTTGAGATATCTATCCAGAACATCTCGGTGGTATTAAGTTGCGAGCCCCATCCAAAGTGTAAACCCAAAGCAACACACAACTTCATTAAAAGAACTTTGTGTAAAGTAAACAATCCTTGCAACCGCGGTTACAAGCACCGTTGTTTTCCCCCTTGTGGCAACAGCACATCCCCTAGACTCATGTTTCTGTCACTCAAACTAGTCATCAGGGGGCATGAACCCACAATCGAGCATAATTTTCCCTCTTGGAGTCACTACCTACTACTTGGCCAAAGCAATAAACAGCAACGGAGAACATGAAATAATTAATCAAGAACTAAAATATAAAAGATAAGAACCAAATATATTGCTCTATCACAAACTGAGCATAATCTCATAATCCATCAGATCCCAGCAAACTCAACATAGCAACAGCAGAAAGAATTACATATGTGCCTTGATCATGTAGGACAGCTCACAAGGTCTAATCCATGAAGAACAAAGAGGGGAGGAGAACAACACATAGCTACTGATCATGGACCCATGGTCCAAGGTGGACTACTCACGGATCATCCGAGAAGTGTCCATGGTGGAGGGGAAGCTCCCGGAGGTCAATCCTCCCTCCGGCAGGGTGCTGGGAAGAGGTCTGCTGGCGCTCCCGGTCTTGGAAGCGAGGCGGTGGTGGAACAAAGGCGAGATCGCGAAAAAGGGTTCTGTCTTCGGAAAAATACCGTCACGGAGAATAAATAGGCGAAGGGGGCAGCCAGGGGGGCACCAGGGGTCTAGGCGCCCCCCTGACGCGACCAAGCCCTAGGTCGCGCCAGGTGGCCGCCTGGGTCCCTGGTGGTGTCCCTCTAGCCCCACTTTGTTGATTCCGGAAGCTTCCGTTGCGCTGATTTTTTATCCGATTTTTCCCGAATTTTTGGAGCATTTTTAATATGGGGGAAACCCGAAATAGAAAAACAGTAGAAAACAGGAACTGGCACTCGGGTGCACTGAGTTAATAAGTTAGTCCAAATATGATCAAAAGTGTATGAAAGTGTATTTAGATAATAGCAATATCAAACAAAACATGCATGGAGCAAGCAGAAATTATAGATACGTTTGGGACGTATCAACATCCCCAAGCTTAATTCCTGATCGTCCTCGAGTAGGTAAATGATAACAAGCATAATTTTTGTGGTGACATGCTAACAACCATATAAGAACTTTGAAAGTAAAGCAATCAAGGTATGTAATTCAATTCAAGTCATAACAAGCAAGAGTCTATATTAGCATTGAAACAAGCAACATAATAAAATAAAGGTGCAAGAGCTCTCGCTGTCCGTGACTCGAATGTCTCTAGATGGTGTTTGCGTGCAAGAAGGGGGAGATGGGAATACGAGAGAAAATAAATTTGTTGAGAACTCAATGTACTAAAGTTTCACACTTAGTCTTCTTTGGAATCTTATCTTGACTCGTCCCCAGACCACTAGACGGGTACAAGCCAATTTGATCCACTCATTTTCGATATTTTGAGCACTCATGCAATGGATGAGCGTAAGCACGAGAGTTGACACTTAGGATGACAAAGAGAGAGATATGGTGGAGGAGGAAGACAAAAAGGTGTGAAAGGCTCATATCAATGAGGACAATCATAGGCGAGAGAAGGCCAAATAATAGATATGATATGAGGAGTAAGGATTGCCATGCAACGGATGAACATATGAGCTAAGAAAAGCTCTCCAATGGATCTAGTGGGGGTGCATCCAACTTGCTCGCTCAAGAAGACCTAGAGCTCGTTTGAGGAAGCTCGTCATTGGAATATACAAGCCAAATTCTATAGTGTGAAGGTCCCCACATTGCTATATGCATATATGATCATCTCTATGGAGCACAAGATATAAGAGGGAGTACGAGTGTGGATCTTTCAAAAGGAATAGTAGTGTTTCCCCTTTCTCTCTTTTTATTTATTTTTCTCTTTTTTCTCTTTGTTTCTATTTTTTTGGTGGCCTCAATGACTCTTTCTATTTAACTCTCATTTGTCCTCTTTGGGATCTTTTCCTCACTTAAGGGCAACACTCTATTTTACAAGAAGTATAGAAGATCTTCACACTTTACAAGGTACTCAACATAAAGAAGATGTAGCTATCATGATGTATGCAAATGTATGCCTCTGCCAGTGTAGCAGGAACATGTATGACATGGAGATCAAGTCATGAGAATGTGGATGTTGCATGGCAATATATCTCGGAAAGGCTACGAAAATGCCTTGATAGGTAGGTATGGACGCTGTTTTGAGGAAAGATATAGGGAGGTTTATGATGACAGAGCGTATCATGCCAAGGGTTTGGACGCACCGGCAAGGTGGACGCCAACTCTCGGAGTGAGAAGAGGGCAATGCACGGTACCAAAGAGGCTAGCAAATATGAGGAGGTGGAAGTGTCAACTTTCAATAATTACATTAGTCCGAAGGACTCATGCACTTATTATCGGTAACTCTCAATCTAATAAGGAGGTTCAGAAAGAGACAAGTACCCCCGAGGAGGAGTGTATGAGGGTTTGGTTATCCTTACGCATCCTCGACTCATGGTACGTGAGTGTACTCTAATATCTGATCCTTCCAAAGATTAGTGATCCATCTAGTAGCTAGAGTTCTCAACTAGTTTTTTTAGGTTTTGAAAATAAGCACACATTGCCCAAAATACGATACCTATCACTAATAGTCTAGAGCTCTTGACACCAAACGTTCAAACACTACTCACAACAATACCTCAAATCTATTGCAAGTTACTACTACAATTGAATAGCAACCTCAATTACCTACTTCAAGAGAAGACACAACTCAGTGCAACAACCAACTCTCTTAACAAGATAAACATGAAAACTAAAGAGAGTTCCAGCAACAAACTAAACAAAATCTAAAGCTCCTGAAAAAGACAAATACGAAAACCACGTTCACGCATGAATGTTTCCCGCTTCATGGACTGGATACTGGTTTGTGATCTATTTCCATCTGTTACTTGCATTACTATAACATAGGTCTTGGGTTCGGAACGCGTAGGTTATGAAAAAGTATTGTTTTCTGCCCCGTTTCCCAACAGTGGTATCAGAGCAATGTTATGCGTAGATGTATTGTACGGATAGAACACATCTAGTATGTGTGCATCAATTCTCCAATTGTTACCCTCCCACGTGTACTCATTTAGCATTGCGGCAATGTCGTGATGAAGCGGTCCCGACCGACCTTACGCATTTACGTGAGACGGGTTCCACGCTTGACATATGGCTTGTACCATATAAGTGGCTTTGGGGGTGTCTGTCTCTTTAACCATAGTGATGCGAAGATGTTTGCAACGAAGGGCCCCGACAAGGGTGTAATAGAGATAATTGTTGAATTGTTGTGGTTGTATGTTCGTAGGCATAGAAACAGTTCTATCTCGAAAGCCCTAGCAGCCACGTAAAACTTGCAAAAGATAAAGTAGAGGCGTCTAAACTTTAATTTGCAGTGGGGCATGATACTATATCCTCGTTGATTACCCCAAGTGGAAGGTTAGATGTGGTGTAGCGACAAATTTCCCCTATGTAGGGGATAGGGTTTGTCTCCCGTAGGACTCCGGAAAAGATAAGTAGGTGCCAACGGTGCAATTGACGTGGACCTGCACACGATACAAATAACTTTGCTTCCGAACGCTTCTATTCTTGTAGACTATGTTGGGACTCCAAGAGCAGAGGTTTGTAGGACAACAACAATTTCCCTCAAGTGGATGACCTAAGGTTTATCGAACTCAGGGAAGTATAGGTTGAAGATGGTCTCTGTCAAGCAACCCTGCAATTAAGATACAAGAAGTCTCTTGTGTCCCCAACACACCTAATACAACTAGGAGTTGTATAGGTGCACTAGTTCAGAGAAGAGATGGTAAAATATGGGTGATAGGTGCAGCAAAACAAGGTAATATAAATCTGTAATAAAAAGTGCAGCAAGCAAACAAGTAGTAAACGTGAGCGCAAATGGTATTGCAATGGTGGAAACAAGGCCTAGGCTTCATACTTTCACTAGTGGCAACTCCCAACAACATTAACAAAGTCTAATCACATGATATTCCTCATAAAACATGCAATGGAGGCGTACTCGGAGGTCATTCCTTTGTGGTCAAGAGAGGACGAGAATTGTGTAGGGCTACAAAAATTAAAAAAATTGTTTTCGGTGTGAATTGTTTGATTGTCTGATTTGTTTGCGGTGTTTGCATCCCCGATTTATCGATCGGTGATTATTTTTTCCCCCTCTTATCTTGTACCGGACGGAGACCGACCCTTGCCGCCCTGACACTCGACCTTTGCAACACCGGGTTTCACCCGATCACCGTCGCGAAAACCGCACAAGACCAGCTGCAGCCAACGGAACGAAAACCCCGTTTAATAATTAAACGGGATATTTTTATAGCGCGCCGGAAAGTGTTCTCGGAACGGTTCCAGCGCGAGGTGAACGCCTCCGGCTCGACACACTGATCGCGTAGTTCGAAGTTTGACCCGAATCGGAGGTACTGCGGACCCCCGACGGTCAGAAACGCGAGCACCACGCGCGCGAGAGAAAATCCGGGGATGCTTTTGCAAACTGCCAGCCACCGGGGCTATATAAAGACCACCACACTCCCACCCATTTCTAGGGTTTCCCTATCCAAAATTTGCAGCCACCCCCTCCACTTTGCCCAGTTTTGCCTCCCAGATCCCAGATTTTTCGGGTCGTTCGATCCCGCGATCGGATGCACCGGATCGCGCCACATAGCCAGCAGCCTCCCCATCTCTCTCTCCTCCCCCCACCGCGCAGCCCATGGAGGCAGTCGCCGCCGCCACATCCACGGCCGCCGGAGCAGCTCGCCCGCCGGCTCCCTTCCTCCCTCTCCTCTCTTCCCTCGCGCCATCTCCCTCCTCCTCTCACCTTTTTCTCTCTGCCCCGCAGGTCCGGCAGGCCGCCCGCCATGGCCATCCCGAGCCGAGCCACGGGAGCTCGCCGCCGGCCGTCGTGCTCGCGTGCAAGGTCGCCCGTCGCGCCGTCCTGCCACCTCCAGCCGGCCGGATCCGCCGGCTCCCCTCTTGCCTTGCCGCCTCCCTTCGCCGGAGGGCCGCGGCCCTCGCCGGCGCTGCACCGGCGCCCCAGCCCGTGACCTCCCGTCCTGGAGACGAGGACGAGGTCCCGTGCACCTCCAACCGGCGCCAGGTGGGTCGGCAGCCCACTCCAGCAGCCAGGCCGGCCGGCCAGATCCAGGCCCAGGGCCAGATGGGCTCGGCCCAGCTGGGTGAGACTTTTTTTTTCTTTTCTTGTTTTTTTCCCTGGCTGCTAAAACTGCTAAGTCCTGAGAATTTTTGTGCTGATTCATTTTTGTGCTGCGAATAGTGATTAATCCGTAGCTTCGATGAACGTGCCCCCAAAACAAAAGTTGCTCAGTTTTGCGTGCTCTAGCTTTCGTATGTAAAAAGTTTTTCCGTTTGAGCTCGTCTTGATTGTGTAATTGTGTGCTAAAGTGGGCATCAGGCCGTTAAACCGCTTTTTTGCAACTTCGGGTGACGATTGCTTCGCAACCGTTCATCAGAATTGATTGATTCCTTTTGCATCCTGTTAAGCATTGTTTCTACTTCAGTTCCATGTATTCACATGCCATAATTGCTTGCTGCATCATAATTGTATTTTGCTCCAAAGTAGCTACCCTGCTGTTTGTGTGCTATGCCATGCTTGCTTGAGTTGCCATGTTAACAACTTTGTTGATCACCTGTAGCTAAGCAACTTGAACCACCGTAAACGTGCGGTATCGTCGTGTGTGACGAGTACCCCAATTAAATTGTTAGTAACCGCTCTCGACGGTAGGTGCGATGTCTCGTGTTGCCTTATTGTTGATGCTTGCTCGTGTTGCCTTGTAGTAATAGAGTGCTTGCTCGTTGATTGCTTTCCAGTGTTTATCGTCTTTTGTGCTTCCGCGGGTACCTCTCGGAGACGATGCGAGCTTGCGATCAACTACACCTTCGGAACCCGACTTATCAACAGGCAAGGACTATACATTACTTATGATCCATTCTATTTCAACCAGCGGTTTGCATGCTAGTATAGGTTAGGTTCGATGTTTGATCCTACCACATGCTTACATCCTCTTTCAAACCGATACAGCCATATCCCCTCCCAGCAAACCTTGTACTACTATGTTACTATTGCTCGTTGCTCAGCCCCTGCTTAGTATGCATGCTTAGGATGCTACGATGTTACCCTGTTACTCCTGGGTTTGGGATATCACATTATTATATTGTTGTTGATGATATGATTATTATAATGTTGACTATATTCGACGAAGGATGGAAGGTCTAGGCTATCCCGCCCCGACGCTTTGTTCCATTCGAGTCACCTAGGATCCGAGTTCCGGGTATTGGTTTTAAGACTGAGCGTGCCTAATCGCGTGTGGGATTTTATGGGGTCCCCTTTTCTTACCTACCTAGCTTCAAACATTTCTAGTGGTGGCCCAAGCTGATTTACCATTTGAAACCGTGTGTGTGCTGGTCAGCTGCCAGTAGTTTTCAAACAACTCGGGCCAGCGGAGACATAGTTCCTCTGTTGGTCCACACTTGGTGAGCTAGGGAAGTCCCCTGTTATATAGGCGAGACTAACCCCGACCTTAGCCTTACGGAAGAGTCCGATCCGAGAGCGTGGCCAGCTTTTGGATTAGGTGTCGACTCCCCCGGGGCCACCCGGATTTGTTCGTTGTTAGTTAGAGGGACCTGTCGTTTCGGATCTCTTGGAACTAAATCATAAAATGGTTGCCTATGATGGGTAGCAACTGAGAGAGCTGGGCGAGCATGCGACGCCTCGTAATGGGCAGTTGGTACACCCCTGCAGGGTTAAATCTTTTCGAGAAGCTGTGTCCACGGTTATGGATGACTTGAGACCTACTCCTTGTTCATAGACAACAACAACTGAGATAATCTTAATATAACTTGATCAACGTGTGTGTGCCTTGACTGCTTCTTCTTCGTCGGGATGCGAAGAGGAGGACAAGGATAAGATAGGTGTTATGATTGCGTAAGTAGATGATAGAAAGACTTGTTGGAGGCGATTCCTCATCGAATGCTTGGCTTCTTATCTTACTCTCTAGATCGTTAGCCACTTCATAAATGCTAGTGCGGCAGCAACCTTACCACTTACCCCTTCCTTACCGTAAACTACTAGTTGTCCTAGAATGAAGAGTGATGAAGTCCTTGCTGGGTCAGATGACCACTACAGTTGGATGCTGAGTACCGCTGTACTCATGATACTACCCCCAAACTCTTTTCAGGGTTCTTGATCGTCAACAGGTATGGTGATCGACGTTTCACGTGGAGACTCGACGACGACTAGTTAGGCGGATCCCGACGGAGGGCCTGGACCCGTGTGGTTATGGGATCGATGTTTTTCTCTTTGCCACTAGGCATTTGCTTGTAGTCTGTACCCAGACATGTATCTTCCGCTGTTGTATTGTATTTGAGGCAGTTGTATGCCGATTGTATGAGATGTTGTATCCTTGTATCTGTAATGTTGTGATATCATGTTGGAAATCCGTGGCATATGGTTTTGTCATATGTCGCGGTGGGACCGATATGTGCTTCGTCCCCGGATCTGGATGGAAACATCTAGATCTGGAACAGTACCGCATATCGGGCCTTACAACTTGCTATCAGAGCCTTACCGACCGTAGGATCCCTTCTCTGACCGAAGTCGAGTCTAGACAAAAACTATTTTCTAGTTAATAAGTTAGTTATCGGAGAGTAGGATCTTTTTACTCCTTACCCTTGCTCTGGTCAGGACAAGTGTCGTAGGTGTTTTATTCTCGTCTTATCCTTTTCAAACTTTAGGATCTCGAGTGTGTGGAGTTTCGGAACCGTTACAATGCCTTGCTTGCAGCGTATTGTCTCGATTCCGAGCTCAGGTGGGAATTCCTGTCGTACCTTTAGCTTCTTCGGTTTCTGATATCATCTGGGTCGTCCTTTGCCCTCCCTCCTTTTTCCCGGTGTTTTCACGACTTGCGTCGAAAAGCACTATCCCTTTGACCAGGTTTTAGCTATCGTTCCTCCTCTTGACACCGACGACTTCGTATTTTCGACGATGTCGTATCTCTGCGGAAAGTTTCTCGATAGAAGTTCGACGTCGAAATGGAGCAGAGTCCCTTTTTGGTGGTGTTGAAGATCGTCGGCTCTCTTCTTTTCCCCTTCCCCTCTCCCCGGGGTCGTCTTGGATCTCGGGACGAGATCCCTTGTTGGTGTTGTTGTATTGTAACAGCCCAGTTTTCACAAAAATTAAAAAAATTGTTTTCGGTGTGAATTGTTTGATTGTCTGATTTGTTTGCGGTGTTTGCATCCCCGATTTATCGATCGGCGATTATTTTTTCCCCCTCTTATCTCGTACCGGACGGAGACCGACCCTTGACACCCTGACACTCGACCTTTGCGACACCGGGTTTCACCCGATCACCGTCGCGAAAACCGCACAAGACCAGCCGCAGCCAACGGAACGAAAACCCCGTTTAATAATTAAACGGGATATTTTTATAGTGCGCCGAAAGTGTTCTCGGAACGGTTCCAGCGCGAGTTGAACGCCTCCGGCTCGACGCACTGATCGCGTAGTTCGAAGTTTTACCCGAATCGGAGGTACTGCGGACCCCCGGCGGTCAGAAACATGAGCACCGCGCGCGCGAGAGAAAATCCGGGGATGTTTTTGTAAACCGCCAGCCACCGGGGCTATATAAAGACCACCACACTCCCACCCATTTCTAGGGTTTCCCTAGCCAAAATTTGCAGCCACCCCCTCCACTTTGCCCAATTTTGCCTCCCAGATCCCAGATTTTTCGGGCCGTTCGATCCCGTGATCGGACGCACCGGATCGCGCCACGTAGCCATCAACCTCCCCATCTCTCTCTCTCTCCTCCCCCCACCGCGCAGCCCATGGAGGCAGCCGCCGGCGCCACATCCACGGCCGCCGGAGAAGCTCGCCCGCCGGCTCCCTTCCTCCCTCTCCTCTCTTCTCTCACGCCATCTCCCTCCTCCTCTCACCTTTTTCTCTCTGCCCCGCAGGTCCGGCAGGCCACCCGCCATGGCCATCCCGAGCCGAGCCACGGGAGCTCGCCGCCGGCCGTCGTGCTCGCGTGCAAGGTCGCCCGTCGCGCCGTCCTGCCACCTCCAGCCGGTCGGATCCGCCGGCTCCCCTCTTGCCTCGCCGCCTCCCTTCGCCGGAGGGCCGCCGCCCTCGCCGGCGCAGCACCGGCGCCCCAGCCCGTGACCTCCCATCCTGGAGACGAGGACGAGGTCCCGTGCACCTCAAACCGGCGCCAGGTGGGCCGGCAGCCCACTCCAGCAGCCAGGCCGGCCGGCCAGATCCAGGCCCAGGGCCAGATGGGCTCGGCCCAGCTGGGTGAGACTTTTTTTTCTTTTCTTGTTTTTTTTCCTGGCTGCTAAAACTGCAAAGTCCTGAGAATTTTTGTGCTGATTCATTTTTGTGCTGCGAATAGCGATTAATCCGTAGCTTCGATGAACGTGCCCCAAAAACAAAAGTTGCTCAGTTTTGCGTGCTCTAGCTTTCGTATGTAAAAAGTTTTTCCGTTTGAGCTCGTCTTGATTGTGTAATTGTGTGCTAAAGTGGGCATCAGGCCGTTAAACCGCTTTATTTCCTGTTAAGTGCTGCTGTTATTATTTTATTGCAACTTCGGGTGACGATTGCTTCGCAACCGTTCATCAGAATTGATTGATTCCTTTTGCATCCTGTTAAGCATTGTTTCTACTTCAGTTCCATGTATTCACATGCCATAATTGCTTGCTGCATCATAATTGTATTTTGCTCCAAAGTAGCTACCCTGCTGTTTGTGTGCTATGCCATGCTTGCTTGAGTTGCCATGTTAACAACTTTGTTGATCACCTGTAGCTAAGCAACTTGAACCACCGTAAACGTGCGGTATCGTCGTGTGTGACGAGTACCCCAATTAAATTGTTAGTAACCGCTCTCGACGGTAGGTGCGATGTCTCGTGTTGCCTTATTGTTGATGCTTGCTCGTGTTGCCTTGTAGTAATAGAGTGCTTGCTCGTTGATTGCTTTCCAGTGTTTATCGTCTTTTGTGCTTCCGCGGGTACCTCTCGGAGACGATGCGAGCTTGCGATCAACTACACCTTCGGAACCCGACTTATCAACAGGCAAGGACTATACATTACTTATGATCCATTCTATTTCAACCAGCGGTTTGCATGCTAGTATAGGTTAGGTTCGATGTTTGATCCTACCACATGCTTACATCCTCTTTCAAACCGATACAGCCATATCCCCTCCCAGCAAACCTTGTACTACTATGTTACTATTGCTCGTTGCTCAGCCCCTGCTTAGTATGCATGCTTAGGATGCTACGATGTTACCCTGTTACTCCTGGGTTTGGGATATCACATTATTATATTGTTGTTGATGATATGATTATTATAATGTTGACTATATTCGACGAAGGATGGAAGGTCTAGGCTATCCCGCCCCGACGCTTTGTTCCATTCGAGTCACCTAGGATCCGAGTTCCGGGTATTGGTTTTAAGACTGAGCGTGCCTAATCGCGTGTGGGATTTTATGGGGTCCCCTTTTCTTACCTACCTAGCTTCAAACATTTCTAGTGGTGGCCCAAGCTGATTTACCATTTGAAACCGTGTGTGTGCTGGTCAGCTGCCAGTAGTTTTCAAACAACTCGGGCCAGCGGAGACATAGTTCCTCTGTTGGTCCACACTTGGTGAGCTAGGGAAGTCCCCTGTTATAAAGGCGAGACTAACCCCGACCTTAGCCTTACGGAAGAGTCCGATCCGAGAGCGTGGCCAGCTTTTGGATTGGGTGTCGACTCCCCGGGGGCCACCCAGATTTGTTCGTTGTTAGTTAGAGGGACCTGTCGTTTCGGATCTCTTGGAACTAAATCATAAAATGGTTGCCTATGATGGGTAGCAACTGAGAGAGATGGGCGAGCATGCGACGCCTTGTAATGGGCAGTTCGTACACCCCTGCAGGGTTAAATCTTTTCGAGAAGCCGTGTCCATGGTTATGGACGACTTGAGACCTACTCCTTGTTCATAAACAACAACAACTGAGATAATATTAATATAACTTGATCAACGTGTGTGTGCCTTGACTGCTTCTTCTTCGTCGGGATGCGAAGAGGAGGACAAGGATAGGATAGGTGTTATGATTGCGTAAGTAGCTGATAGCAAGACTTGTTGGAGGCGATTCCTCATCGAATGCTTGGCTTCTTATCTTACTTTCTAGATCGTTAGCCACTTCATAAATGCTAGTGCGGCAGCAAGCTCACCACTTACCCCTTCCTTACCGTAAACTACTAGTTGTCCTAGAATGTCGAGTGATGAAGTCCTTGCTGGGTCAGATGACCACTACAGTTGGATGCTGAGTACCTCTGTACTCATGATACTACCCTCAAACTCTTTTCAGGGTTCTTGATCGTCAACAGGTATGATGATCGACGTTTCACGTGGAGACTCGACGACGACTAGTTAGGTGGATCCCGGCGGAGGGCCTGGACCCGTGTGGTTATGGCATCGATGTTTTTCTCTTTGCCACTAGGCATTTGCTTGTAGTCTGTACCCAGACATGTATCTTCCGCTGTTGTATTGTATTTGAGGCAGTTGTATGCCGATTGTATGAGATGTTGTATCCTTGTATCTGTAATGTTGTGATATCATGTTGGAAATTCGGGGCATATGGCTTTGTCATATGTCGCGGTGGGACCGATATGTGCTTCGTCCCCGGATCTGGATGGAAACATCTAGATCTGGAACAGTACCGCATATCGGGCCTTACAAAATCACTCATGAAAATATTCTTCTAACCCATGTCCAATAGTCCGTTGTCACCATGGTCTCGGGGATTATACTAGATAAGATCAAGTGAGTACATCAATCCAACACATAGAAGAAGGGGAAACATCATGGGATCATCCTAAATTAACATAGCCTATGATCACAATCAAGATCACATCATGGGAGAGAGAGAAGACCACATAGCTACTGGTAGAAGCCTCAGCCCCGGGGAGGAACTACTCCCACATAATGGAGGGAGGAAGAAACGTCGATGGAGATGAATCCGGGGGCACTTCCCTGTCCCGCACTACAAGAAATATGCTCATACATGACGTTCTTTAAGTGGTCAGAGAGGAATTCGTCATAAATCTATGACGATTTCATACAAGATGGTCATAAACCGTTCAAGGGGGGTCAAATCCCTATAACCCTACGACGATGTGAGTCAAGAACGTCGTAACTGCATAAGATGAAATCGTCGTAAACTTATCCATACAACTTGTGGCTATATTTTTAGTTGATTAGGACCATTCTATTTCATCATAATGTTCACGACGATTATAATAACATCGTAACTTGTTCTAACTAGGCTTATATGTCACTCGTGGGGTCCATTCAATCTCATCTCATCCATCTATTGAGCATTCGTAGCTTGTTGTTTATTCTTGCAAGACTCTTCGTCGATCTCTGATGAAATAGATACTTGTGTACCTAGAAATTATGTTTGACAAAAAAGAATGATCAAACTATTAAGAACTTGTAGTTTAAATTTGACACGTTTACTACTAAACCGACCGAAAATTGTCTTTTTTATGAGAGGTGTATACAAAATATTTTACATGCAACCATTTGGTAAATTGTACATAAAATGTTCCCTGATATTTTCGAAAAATAGTTTGGTCCAATTTCTCAACTAATATTTGGTAGGTTCTTCATAAAAAAACTCCTTTTTAACACTTAGAAAATGAAAAATGATATTTTCATGCAAGGAAAAGGAAAACTTCCTTATGCAACATTGCTTGCCATTCCAAAATTAACATTTGTGTAAAATATGAGATCATTTGAACAAACTATGCCATAAACGTGGCTATATGGTCATTTGACTTGAAAATCATGTATATGCATACATGATAGCTCGTTTTGAGAACATTTTCTAAGAATAATTTCCATATTCCAAGTTTATTATTTTTATGGTCATCATGTCACATAAAATGAAATAATGTGAAAGTTTTGCATTTTTTTGATTTTTTACAGTGTTTTAAATAGGAGATAGGTCAAATAGTGTTGACCCTTCAAATCAGTTATAACGAGGATATATCAAGCTATAGATGGTTATTAGCGGACTATTGTACATGAGTACCATTTAGCGGCACCTGCTCAAAAAGCTGTATTGGGGCTATAGCCGGCTATTTTAAACTATGATTTTTTATGAATTTTGTATGTCGATTTCAAACTATGGTTAAAACGGTGTGCATGACTGTTCTTGGTTAGGGGTTGAATCTAGCAAAATTCTTAGTGGATCTTTGATGAAATAGGTAGCTGTGTACCTAAAAATTATTTTTGGAAAAAAGAGCAAAGTATTAACCATATGTAGTTCAAATTCGACCCGTTTTCTGCTGAATCGGCGATATTTTTTCTTTTATATGAGAGGTGTATGAAAATAACGAGCCTGGCAGCTTGCTTTTTATGTTCGTTACTTGTTTCACAAAGCCCGAAGATATCTCATCCACAAAAGAACCCCTTTTGTAGCGTTCACATATCCTTTTATCACTGTCGCCACGTCGATTGTTTCACCACAAAAGCAATTGCAAGAATGTTGGTCTTTTAGGCAACATCCTCTGGTTCATCCTTCCATACGAGGACACGAACACCATCACCCCACATTTTTATTTATTTATGCTACTATATTTTTTGTATGAATTTGATCATTGTTTGTACACAATTTATCTTATATCCTTCAAAAACCTCTTAATATTTATTTAAACAGAAAAAACTCCAATCTTTTTCTACTCCCGAAATTTCTCCCGCTAGTGCCAATTTCCCCACCCCTTTATCCTGCCTCCCTCGTATACCGAAACCGGTCTAAACCCTACCTTACCTCCTCGCGCCGCCACCTCCATCCCCTCCCAATCCCCTCCCCTCCGCCACCCCCATCCCCTCCTTGCGCCGCCACGTCCATCCTCTCCCAATCCCCTCCCCTCACTCCGCCAACCCCATCCCCTCCTCGCGCCGCCACCCCAACCAGATCGAGCCGGTGGTCTAGTCACGCCAGATCCGAGACGACCCTTCCTTCATGCTAGGGATTCTGCCTCCAACCCCGCGCGGCTCCGTGGATTGGATCTGGGAGGACTGGCACACCTATCCCCGACGGCGAGCAATGCGTTTGCGTTCTTCTTTGGCTAGCGCGCAGCTCCGTGGACTGGATCTGGGCGGCGCTCTATGTAAGGAGACGACGCCCGAGCGACCGTCCCGCATCGGCGTCAACCACCAGCGCCAGGTCTGGCTCCGCATCAATCGACCAGAGGTCTCGTTCCTCCTCTGCATCGGAAAGAAACAGAGGAACCGGGCAGGAGCGCAGCTGGCGGTAGTGCCCAGACCACGAGTGGCGCAACCATGAACGACGACTACGAACCGCATCCACGATCCAGGTAACTGATTCCTCCCACTTGACTGTCCCTCATTTCCAATAATTTTGGCCCTGTTTCCGTTTGGGAAGGTAAGTTACTTGCGTACACAGAAGTGTTTCAGGTTTGTTTGCAATCTGATCCACTTCAAGTTCTGATCAACCATGTTGTGATACACTGATGCAATTTTGGAATTAATACTTCTTGAAATCCAGCCGTGCTACTAACAAGATTAGCTATATGACGTTGGCTGCAAACAATAGGGTGGTTTGAATTTTGATGCATTGTACAGTTCGATGAAACATCTCTGTAAACCTATGTCTTGATTGATACTGCTGATAGTCTAGCGATTTCATGAACATATCCAACCCTATAGTGCAGAGAAGCCTAATTATAGGTATTGTTCCTCACATGTGTTAATAAGTTAATTTGGTGTTTATTCCTAGCATGTCGCAGTACAGTTTGTTTATCTGCCTCACATAATTTCTTCAATGTATGACTTTTTAAAAACTTTTTCCTAACTTGTACTTAAGAAACAAGGTTATTTCTTTATCAATTGTTAATCCTTGCTTAGCGCACAATTGAAATGACCCTTGTATATGCTCAACTTTCAATATTCAGAGATAATTCAATGTTTCCTCACTAACTGAAAGTTACTATTTTGTTTTCAATATTAAGAGATAAAAGGCTAAGTATTGTGTACCAAATTATAAAGAACCGAAGTAAAACATGCCATGTTATAAAATCTTTCAGCTTTTGTACCATATCATTCATGGAATATTTTTTCTGGTTCTCGATCAATCTCTTAGGTTAGTTACAACTGCTAAAGGCGTAGCACACACTTAGAGGTTTATTCCTTTTAGCTATGCTAGAGAGTGCATGCTTCAACTCAGATATAGTTGTAGTAATGGTAACAATGATAAACGCCTTTGGCAAAAATATGTGATACTAATATGCATCTTCCAATGAACAATGTTAAGTGATCATGCATTACAATATTTATTATGTTCTACATTCATTCCTAGCGTTGGTACCATCTACAATGTTGTTTAGTGCCGTGGCAATGTAGTGCATACATATTGTTTCCCGTCACTTCCTGAAATAACTCTGTATGTCTGTTATTATTTGTTCAGTGAATCCTCTGCGCTGGGTTGCTCCTCCTACTCGCAGCGAGTTGCTTCGAATGGTGCTTCAGCTTCAACCCTGTCGCGTCCCCTCTCACCTCCTCCAACTGTCCGGTGGCGTCGGAGGCCAGGTTGAGGGGCGTGGCCACGCGACCGGTTCCACTGCAGTTGAAGGACTGCAACACGGTGGAGCAGCACATGAGGAAGGCGGGTGGGCCTGGCTTCGCGTGACGCCTCCAGTCACCTCTCCCCGCTCGCCATCACCCGGAAGTAAGCATGCAGATCCGCAAGTGTTTCTCTTGCACTAGTTTCCCTCTGTTGCGAATCTGATCGCTCTCATTCAAATTCACTCACCCGACAGAGAGAGAGGAAGGAAAAGGAAGCCCTAAATCTTCACCCGACAGACTTGCATGTCAATCAACAACGAGCTGCGACATCATCTACTCGATCAAGCCGGTGTAAGAAATGGAGTGCTCATGTTTATAGATAAGTTCTGTTGTTTCTTGGCTGGGTCCACGTAGGTAGTAAGTAACCCTGTTTTTATTATCTCCCGCAAGGTGGTGATAATTAAGAAGCGGGATAATTAAAAATGCTAACTCATGGCCAGGAACCAACTTGTTCTGCCTCTTAATTCCCAGGGCATCTTCTGAGTGCCCAAGTTAGCTGCAAACAGTCCTAGTGCTATGCCAAAACTTGTGAACAGGAGACTGGCAGCAGCTTCTTGCTCTCTGCTTTAGCCCTCTGGTAGCAGTACATATCTTTCTTAAAAGCTAACCAAGTGGTGGTGGTGCATACTTTTATATTAAACTGTACCTGATGTGGATATGCCCTGCTTTCTTCCTGATTTTATAGCCATCCATTTGGTCGTCCAGTCTGCTAACTTGTAGCTTTTGCAGGAAAACAATCAGTATGGAAACTAGCCGGGAAGTATGGCAACAAGCAGGCAACTCAAGTCTCTACCTAGAAATGATATTCAGCGCAAGTCAAGTGGCCGGTGTATTTAAAATTTTAAAACTTGGGAAATACTTTAGTTTGGTGCTATGTTAATCTAAACGATGTGTTAGGTGGCGTCAGTCAGAGCACTCTATAGACTCTCCAATCTGTTGGTTTTGGACAGCAGCAATAGCACCTACAACTGTATATAATCTGCCAAGATAATTTCTGCACTTCATTCCTGTTTTTTTTGCTCTGTATTGATTTTCCACAATAAATCAGTAGTTGTTTTCAGCAACTCTTCACCATTGATACCTGAACCTACAACAGTCTAGTTACTGGGCTGCAAGCTTGATATTTAGATCATACCACTCAACATCTCATCTTGTTCTGTTTGCTGGTATCTTTAATCATTTTGTGTAAAACTATCATAACTGGCTATGTTAGTTCTTTTTTGTTCAATCCAATAAAGGGTTAAAGAGATGGTATGAATTACTAGGATGTGTTATAGATCAGGTCTTCTAAAAAAAAGCTTTGGATTGCTATTATTATGAATTATTAGTTAATGTAAAAATATCTACTTCCCCTAAAATTCCATACAAAACAACAATTAGCTTTGCAAGTATCAATTTTATTTTTTTTCACTAAATTGTTCCCTGTATCATGTTAGGTCGATGGAGTCTCAGGCTTCAGCTAGCATCACAGAAGCTGCAGTGGCCGGCGGCGGATGGATCAGTACCGGTGAATTCAGCCATGACCAAGAAGTGTACCAAGTCTCCTCAGAAGCAAAGAGTGGGTCGACCATGAGGTATGGTTTCTAGCTCGAATTGTCCTCGAGGAAATTTCTGTTTATCCAGCCATAGTCTAAGATTCAGGCATGGTTAATTAATCGAATTGTCCTTTTTGGGGATGTTTACTAATTAATACTGAAGTGCAAAAAAGTTTCCTGTTTAGCTTCTGGGACCTACATATGTTTATGCACTGCTACTTAGTCTAGGCTCAGAGTATTAATGTCAAATAATATAAATGACCAACTCATCTAGCCTGGCTTGGTCTGTATCTCTAAGCATTGTATAGAACATTTGATATTTGGCTGCGTAGCTGTGAGCTGGCACTAATCGATAAATTGTATAGTCTGGAGCTGATATAATCTATTCTACCTATATTAGTTTACTGATTCGATCTTGCCAGAACAATTTTTGCTAGGCTTATACTGGTTACTACTCCCTCCATTCCAAAATAACTGTCTTGGCTGTAGTACAACTTTGTACTAGAGCTAGTACAAAGTTGAGACAGTTATTTTGGAATGGAGAGAGTATTTTGGAAACTACGCAATATCTGAATTTTCATACTGGAATACATATCTACTGTGATTATGTATTGTTCTTTTTCAAAATCTCTAGCTGTTACCTCTTTTTGTCCCTTGCGTATGTTGATGCGCTGGTATTGTGGGAAACTGACCTTATGAACTGAAGCACTTAAATGCATGTTATCTGTTATGCGCCTTGTTGGCTACTTTGTTTTATCCTCTTACGATGAGATCCCTTGTTACATTTAATAACCAGTATGCCCCTCAATATTTCCTGTAAGCACCTTCCATGATGTTATCTTCTCTTCTATGCTGATCTTCTCTCGTTAGCTTGCAGGTTAAAGGAAGCGGTGGATCCATCTTGCTAGCTCTGTCCAAGGTCAAGATTGCCACCTCCAACAGCAGTAGTAGTGTCACCACAAAGCAAGCTAACACAACTGCTATCAAGAAGGTCTGCTCTGTGCCTGTCTAGAAGTTCCATCTCTTTTATGTTTTATATCCACGTCCTTCTTTTCCTGTTCCTAGTGGTCCTCTATTTTTCCTTCAAGCTTGTACTTGTGTACATGAAGATAGTGTACCTGCAGCTAGTGGTATATGCAGTGTAATTGTGTAGAGCTACTACTCGTGCTTGATACTTTAGTATTTTGCTTTCCTTCGTACTAATATATTATTTTATCGATAAGATAAATGATGGATACTCAATTTTGTGTGCTTTGTTGCAGCATTGTATATCTAGATGGTTCGCTTGATTTAGCTGTTGTGGGCTTGCGGCTTCATCTTGACTTGATCAGCTAGGCTTTCCGATGCTCTACTTTAGGTAGCAAGTTTCAGGTGAGCACAGTACTGTATTATCAATTATTGATAATATGATTTGACACATGATCTGAACCATATCAATTATTTCCAGTTATATATGCTATTATCTACAATGATAAACCTTACCCTTGTACCATGTGGAATGACTGTTATTTTTTGCATTGTTCAAACATATTTGTTTTTTTTTGTATAGTTTCTCACGCAT
Organism: Bromus sterilis; assembly: GCA_950022295.1. Lineage (NCBI taxonomy): Eukaryota > Viridiplantae > Streptophyta > Magnoliopsida > Poales > Poaceae > Bromus > Bromus sterilis. The sequence goes on from OX465596.1 coordinate 181,429,002, forward strand.
GGTCCTTCTACTGCCAGGTGAATGTGGTTTTCAAAAAGTTGGAGGAGGACGATAGAAAGTTTTGTTTTTGTCTCATCTAATTTTCCGTTTTTTTTGTGGTAGAATGGTTTTGCAATGGAAAGATATGTACTGCTGGAATGAATGGTTGTAATATTTGCAATATTATATTTTGGGCTCTTGTAATATTTAGGTTGAATTGAAAATATATGTTAACTGGGCTAGGCTCAAGATATCTTGTGGTGATGTATTGTAATTTCAATGGCCTATAAAACAAACCAGTGGATCAATCATTCGGGCCTAGTTGACAAAATTGGCTGTAGTGATCTACATATTATCAGATCTTGGAATTGGCTTCAAAACTTGTGGTGTGGGCTGTTATTTGTATGGGCTTTAAACTTGTGTATGGGCTGTTATTTGTAGGTTCATTAACAGCAGAAAAAAGAGTTGCTGAAGTCAAAAATGAAAAAGGCCAAAACTTAACTGGCCCGAATATATTTGGGCCCTAAAAGGCCAGGGCTCAAATTATAATAATCAAAAGAAATTTGAAAATAATAATCCAAAAGGGATGTCAATAGGCTAAGGCCTCAAAAGAAGCCCAAGAATTCAAAACCAGCCCATGTGATCAATCGAAATGGGTTGAGCTGATTTTAGCCACGACATTTTGATTTCGTCGCAATTTTGCCATGTAGGACTGTCACGTAGGATTGGGTTAGATTGCCACCGACGATTTAGGATCGTCGTAAAGGTTACGACGATCCAAAAATCGTAGTGAAAGTTACGACGATTTCGACCAAAATGTCGTTGCTTTCAGTTTTTTATGCCTCGTTTTCGACGCTTGGTTTTTCGTCGCAAGATTGTCGTGAATTAAAAACCATGACGATGTAGCGACGAAAATATAGCGTCGTCTATTAGCATATTTCTTGTAGTGCCGGCAGAATGCCGGCACGGGAATTCTGGTCCCCCGAAGCTTGTCGGCGATGGCGGCGGAGATCGGAATTGCTTCTAGAGAAAAGGGGTCCAGAATCAGGGTTTTCGCGACGCGGGTAAAAATAAGGGTCAAGGGGGGCAGCCAGGGGGGCCACCAGGAGTCTAGGCGGCCTCCCGGCGCGGCCACCCCCTAGGCCGCGCCCACTGGCCGCCTAGGCACCAGGTGGGGCCCCTCTGGCCCCCCTTAGGGCGTAAGGAAGCTTCTGGAACGCTGATTTTTTATATATTTTTCCTGAAATTTTCTGAGCACTTTTAATAATGGGAAAACCTGAAATACAAAAACAACAGAAAACAGAAACTGGCACTGGGGCGCACTGAGTTAATAGGTTAGTCCAAATATGATCAGAAGTGTATTAAAGTGTATCTAAAACATAGCAATATCACACAAAACATGCATGGAGCAAGCAGAAATTATAGATATGTTTTGGACGTAACATCATCCCCAAGCTTAATTCCTGCTCGTCCTCGAGTAGTTAAATGATAAAAGAATAATTTCTGTGGTGACATGCTAACAACCATATAAGAACTTTTAAGTAAAGCAATCAAGGCATGTAATTCAAGTCATAACAGACAAGAGTCTATATTTAGCATTGAAACAAGCATAAGAACATAAAGGTGCAAGAGCTCTCGCTGTCCGTGACTCGAATGTCTCCAAATGGTGTTTGCGTGCAAGAAAGGGGATAGGGATATACGAGAAAAAGTATTTTTGTGTTGAGAACTCAATCTACTAAAGTTCACACCTAGTCTTCTTTGAAATCTTATCTTGACTCATCCCCAGACCACTAGCCAGGTACAAGTCAAAATGATCCACTCCTTTTCGACATTTTGAGCACTCATGCAATGGATGAGCGTAAGCACGAAAGTTGACACTTAGGATGGCAAAGAGAGAATATGGCGGAGGAGGAAGTCAAAAATGTGAGAAGCGCTCACATCAATGAGGACAGTCATAGGCAAGAGAAAGCCAAATGATAGATATGATGTGAGGAGTAGGGATTGCCATGCAACGGATGCACATATGAGCTAAGGTAAGCTCTCCAATGGAACTAGTGGGGGTGCATCCAACTTGCTTGCTCAAGAAGACCTAGAGCTCATTTGAGGAGGCTCGTCATTGGAATATACAAGCCAAGTTCTATAGTGTGAAGGTCCCCACATAGCTATATGCATGAATGATAATCTCTATGGAGTACAAGATATAAGATGGAGTACAAGTGTGGATCTCTCAAAAGGAATAGTAGTGTGCCCCTTTCTCTCTTTTTATTTCTTTTTCTCTTTTTTCTATATTTTTTGTATTTTTTTAGTGGCCTCAATGGCTCTTTCTATTTCTCTCATTTGTCCTCTTTGGGATCTTTTGATTTTGTCCTCTTTGGGATCTTTTCCTCACTTTAGGGGCAACACTATATATTACAAGAAGTATAGAAGATCTTTCACACTTTACAAGGTACTCAAATCATAAAGAAGATGTATCTATCATGATGTATGCAAATGTATGCCTCTGCTAGTGTAGCAGGATATGCAATGATACTAGCGCGTCATGTAGCAATGATTAGGGCAAGGCCCAACTAGCATGTGGCTCATCGATCAAGCAAGTAGCATGTATGACATGAAGATCAAGTCATGATAAGATGGATGTTGCATGGCAATGTATCTCGAAAAGGCTATGGAAATGCCTTGATAGGTAGGTATGGTGGCTGTTTTGAGGAAGGATATAATGAGGTTTATGATGACAGAGCGTATCGTGCCAAGGATTTGGATGTACCGGCGAAGGTGGACGCCAACTCTCGGAGTGAGACGGAGGCAATGCACGGCACAGGAAAGGCTAGAAAAATATGGGAAGGTGGAAGTGTCAACTTTCGAATACTCACATTAGTCCGAAGAACTCATGCACTTATTATCGGTAACTCTCAATCTAATAGGAGGTTCTCAAAGAGACAAGTACCCCGAGGAGGAGTGTATGGGGGTTTGGTTATCCTTGCCCATCCTCGACTCATGGTACGTGAGTGTACTCTAATATTCGATCCCTCCAAAGAGTGGTGATTCATCTAGTAGCTAAAGTTCTCAACTAATTTTGTAAGTTTTGAAAATAAACACGGATTGCCCAAAATACGACATCTATCACTAATAGGCTAAAGCTCTTGACACCAAAAGTCCAAACATTACTCAAAACAACACCTCAAAACTATTGCAAGTTACTACTACAAAAGAATAGCAACCTCAATTACCTACTTCAAGTCAAGACACACAACTCAGTGCAACAGGCAAACTCTCTAAACAAGATAAACATGAAAAATCAAGAGAGTTCCAACAACAAACTAAACAAATGCTCTTAAAAAGATAAGAATGAAAACTAAGAGCTAAACATGGCAGTAGCTATGAAAAAGATAAAGAACACACACACAGGAAAGATAAGCATGAAGACTCCTATGTTGTGTTCTAGATTTTGAAAGTGGAGCGTGTTTCTCTCCCACACAAAGAAAGCTGGGTTATAACTTGTTATGAACAGCAAGCAAAGCTAAAGAAAACTAAAAATAAAACCTGAGAGCGAGACGCTCCAAGCATAGCACATAACACATGAAGTGATAAAAATATAGTGAGACGAAGGACGAACTGATGATTGTTGATGGAGAAGGGGATGCACGGGGGCATCCCCAAGCTTAGACGCTTGAGTCTCCTTGAATATTTCTTGGGGATGCATGGGGGCATCCCCAAGCTTGAGCGCTTGACACTCCTGAATCTTCTTTCATCATCTTCCCTCGCACACTTGAAAACTCCCTTCATACATAACTCATCATAATCTGATTAGCGAGGTTAGTACCCATAATAAAATAATTTTTGCTCTACTGGAAATAAGGATATTTTTGAATAGATACTGTTTCTCAAGATTACCAAACAGTTTTTGCAAATAAAAAGCAAGCTTAAGGTTTGCAAAACGAAGAAAAGGAAAAACGGGACAGAATCTGTGAAAAACAGACCATCAGGTAGTAAAGAATGTTTAGGGATACTTATGCAACTCAAATAAAAAAACGCAGAACATAAGAAAGTTCCGTAATTGTATAGAGCATGCCGTGTAAAACTTTCAGCTCAAAAAGATGAACTGGGATTTTTCTGTGATTTTTCCCGTCACGAGGACAGAATCTATTTTCTGGACAGCATGTCACAACTTTCACTTCCCTTGTCATAAGAGGCTATAATTGGCACAAAGCTTGAAAAGTAAAGATACAATGATGTTGCTACAGTAGTAAAAATCATCAATACCACTAAAACAGAAGAAAAACAAAAAGGAAAACCTAAATTCGTTGCGGGCTGCCTCCCGAAAGCGCTTCTTTAAAGCCATTAGCTATGCTTAAGATTTTGATGATGCTCTCGCAGGAATAAGAGTTGAAGAACAAAAGAGAGCATCAAGAAGAAAATACGAAACACATTTAAGCCTAACATGCTTCCTATGCATAGTAATATTGCAATAGAATAATTCATTGAAGCACAAAGCAATAAGCATAGGAAGGCAAAACAAGTGCAGCTTCAAAATCTTCAACATAAAGAGAGGGAACTTGATATTATTGAAATATCTATAAGCATGTGTTCCCTTCTCATAATAATTTCCAGTGGGATCATGAATAAACTCAACAATATAAGTATCACATAAAGCATTGCTACCATGATCCACATGCAAAAAGGTACTCTTACTCTCCACATAAGCATAATCTTTCTCATTGGTAATAGTGGGAGTAGGACTATCATAAACAACTTGAACACTATAGATTAATTGTGTATTAGGAAGATGGTGTTCAGCAAGGGAGTAATCCCCTCCATGATTATGACAAGTTTCATAAGGATAATTTCTCCTTATGACATAGGTACCTTTCCAATCACTATAGATAGGAGTTATAACATCATCATAGTAGAGAAGAGTATTATCATTGCTAGCAACTATATTTGTAAACATGTTGTCTTTATTCTTACTAGCAAAAGAATTATCAATTACCACATCACTAATGGTTAAATGACTTGCAATCCTATCATCCCCAAGCTTAGAGCTTTCCATATCATCATTTTCAGAGTTGGCACAAAAAAGATTTTCAAGATCATAAGTAGCATTATCATCATCTTCCCAATCACAATAAGTAACATGCATATCATAATCAAAATCATCTTCAATAGTGCCTACGGACTTAACATCAGGATAATAATGAATGCAATCAAGCTCACCATCCTCCATAAATTTATGTCCATTAGGATAAAAATTGATGCGAGGAATATGCTCAGGCCAGGTTGATACCCATTCTTCTTCCTTATTGCTCATCTTCCTCCTCCTCTTCCTTTTCTTCTTCTTCACCTGAGGAGGGAGTGGTTGGAGATGAAGTTTCTCCATATATCCTGGTTTATCATCAGAAACAATAGGGGAAACTTGGAAGAAACTCTCCTTTTTATTAGTAGAAATATAAGAGACATTTTTATACTTTGGTAAAGTTCCCTCCTTTCTAATCTTACTTATGTAATCATTTTCATGGCAATTAACAACACAATAGATATGGCAATTTTGCAAAGTGTTGTTTATTCCTAAGGCATTAACATCTAGCCAAGAAGTCTTTTCTGATAACTCTTCACACATGAAAAAAACATAAGTTCAACATAAAGATCAGGGGTGATCATGTTATCACACAACTGGTTAACAATTATGTTTTGAAAGTTCATGCATTGAAAATTAAAGTGACCCTCTATACCACAAAGTTCACAAGTAAAAGGATAAAGGTCACACAATTATCTAGCAATTTCATTTAAATCTTTGACCCAAGTGATTGTTCTTTAATGCTTATGTTGCTTACGATACTTCTCTTCTTCAATCATAGGCCTTTCACAAGGTCTATCCACTCCACAAAAATTAACATGCTTATATAAAACTTCATTTTCAGGAATTGGATCATGCATGTTGCAATCATCATGAACAATTTTATTTTCTTTGCAAATCTCTTTAAAAGGTTCATGATGCTTGATCCAATCCTCCTTAGGAATATTAAGATGTGAAGCAAAAGATTTGAGGAAATCAACAAGGAGTTGAGAATCAAGCCCAATCTTAGCACTAAACTTATTAAAACTTGCAGTTTCAACAAAGGACTTAATGCAATCATACTCATAAATTATACCTGACTCTTTACCTTTGTCGATCTCCCAATCTTCAGTGTTGCGTCGAATTCTTTCAAGGAGTTCCCATTTAGCATCAATCTTTTTGTTTGTGAAAGAACCCATAGAGGAAGCATCGAGCAAGTCTTTATCCTGTCGAGAGAGCCTTGCATAAAAATTAGTAATAATTATATCTTTGGGGAGCCCATGGTTAGGACATTTTAGCATTAAAGTTTTCAGTCACCCCCAAGCTTGAGCTATGCTCTCTCTGTCATGAGGATAGAAATTATAAACATAATTACTATTCTCATGAACTTCATGAAGAGGATAAAACTTGGAGTAAAAGAGAGACTGGATCTCTTCCCAATCCCGTAGGTGAGAATCATCTAGTAGCCTATACCATTCCAATGCTTTTCCTTTCAGTGACAAGGAAAATAATTTCTTCATGACTTCACCTCTTGTCAAACCTGAAATCTTAAACAACTCACAAAGTTCTTTAAGTTTCAACAAATGAATACTAGGATTGACTGTTCCATCATAACAATCATTCCTAATTATTTCAATTATCCCAAGTGGTATTTGGAACGGGATACATTCAGTAGGTGGAGGAGACTTCTCTACCACGGGTGTGGTAAAGCGGCCTTCCCCAAGCAACAAGCTAAGAGTGTGGTTTTCCATAAACATAACTAGTGAAAATAAAAACAAGAAACGAAAAGATTTAATTGCAAGATCTAAAGATATACCTTCAAACACTTACTTCCCCGACAACGGCGCCAGAAATAGCTTGATGTCTACGCACGCTTCTATTCTTGTAGACTATGTTGGGCCTCCAAGCGCAGAGGTTTGTAGGAAATCAACAATTTCCCTCAAGTGGATGACCTAAGGTTTATCGAACTCAGGGAAGTAGAGGTTGAAGATGGTCTCTCTCAAGCAACCCTGCAATTAAGATACAAGAAGTCTCTTGTGTCCCCAACACACCTAATACAACTAGGAGTTGTATAGGTGCACTAGTTCGCCGAAGAGATGGTAAAATATGGGTGATAGGTGTAGCAAAGCAAGGTAATATAAATCTGTAATAAAAAGTGCAGCAAGCAAACAAGTAGTAAACGTGAGCGCAAACGGTATTGCAATGGTGGAAACAAGGCCTAGGCTTCATACTTTCACTAGTGGCAACTCCCAACAACATTAACATAGTCTAATCACATGATATTCCTCATAAAACATGCAATGGAGACGTACTCGGAGGTCATTCATTTGTGGTCAAGAGAGGACGAGAATTGTGTAGGGCTACAAAAGCACACCTCAGAGTTCGTAGTTCTCATCTATGGATTTCCCAATGTCACTGCGGCCATCCAAAGAGAGTACCACAATCACCACAACATATCTAAAGGATAGTCAAAGACAAGCACCAAGAGACTCTCAATCTTCAATCCACACACAAAAGAGGAAATCACTCATGAAAATATTCTTCTAACCCATGTCCAATAGACTGCTGTCACCATGGTCTCGGGGATTATACTAGATAAGATCAAGTGAGTACATCAATCCAATTCATAGAAGAAGGGGAAACATCATGGGATCATCCTAGATTAACATAGCATATGATCACAATCAAGATCACATCATGGGAGAGAGAGAAGACCACATAGCTACTGGTAGAAACCTCATCCCCGGGGAGGAACTACTCCCGCATCATGGAGGGAGGAAGCAGCGTCGATGGAGATGAATCCGGGGGCACTTCCCCGTCCTGGCAGGGTGCCGGCACAGGAATTCTGCCCCCCCGAAGCTTGTCGGCGATGGCGGCGGAGATCGGAATTGCTTCTGGAGAAAAGGGGTCCTGAATCAGGGTTTTCGCGACGCGAGTGAAAATAAGGGCCAAGGGGGGCCATCAGGAGTCTAGGCGGCCTCCTGGCGCGGCCACCCCCTAGGCCGCGCCCACTGGCCGCCTAGGCACCAGGTGGGGCCCCTCTGGCCCCCCTTCGGGCGTAAGGAAGCTTCTGGAACGCTGATTTTTTATATATTTTCCTGGAATTTTCTGAGCACTTTTAATAATGGGAAAACCTGAAATACAAAACAGCAGAAAACAGAAACTGGCACTTGTGTGCACTGAGTTAATAGGTTAGTCCAAATATGATCAAAAGTGTATGAAAGTGTATCTAGAACATAGCAATATCACACAAAACATGCATGGAGCAAGCAGAAATTATAGATACGTTTTGGACGTATCACCTGCACACACAACAAATAACTTTGCTCCCAACGAAGTTCAAAGAGGTTGTCAATCTCTCCGGCCTTGTTGTTTACAAAGGATCAAACACAAGGGATAATCATAATGGTAGCTACTAGAAAGTAAAAGCAGGAAATAAATTGAGCGTGTAAACAGTGATGAGAATATGGACCGGGGTCCCATGATGTTCACTAGTGATATATCTCTACCAAAAGACCATAAGACTGCTATGCGAGGTAAAAAAATCACAGCTGGGCAACTGACAGGATTAAAAATGCATCGTAATGCTAACTATGCTACAAAGAAAGGAAGAGGCTCAAGGTTGGTACGCCAAAATAAGTAGACTGAAATCCAAATGCATCTACTACTAATCATCCACCTTGAGATATCTATCCAGAACATCTCGCTGGTATTAAGTTGCGTGCCCCACCCAAAGTGTAAACCCAAAGCAACAGACAACTGCATTAAAAGAACTTTGCGTAAAGTAAACAATCCTTGCAACCGCGGTTACAAGCACTGTTGTTTTCCCCCTTGTGGCAACATCACATCCCCTAGACTCATGTTTTTGTCACTCAAGCTTGTCATTAGGGGGCATGAACCCACAATCGATCATAACGTTCCCTCTTGGAGTCACTACCTACTACTTGGCCAAAGCAATAAACGGCAATGGAGAACATGCAAGAATTACCCAAGAACTAAAATATAAAAGATAAGAACCGAATATATTACTCTATCACAAACTGAACATAGTCTCATAATCCATCATAACCGATACATTAATTTTTTATCTGATTTTTCCTGAATTTTTGGAGCACTTTCAATATGGGGGAAACCTGAAATAAAAAAACAGCAGAAAACAGGAACTGAAACTGGGGTTCACTGAGTTAATAAGTTAGTCCAAATATGACCAAAAGTGTATGAAAGTGTATCTAGATCATAGCAATATCACACAAAACATGCATGGAGCAAGCAGAAATTGTAGATACGTTTGGGACGTATCAGCGGCCTAGACGGCGCAGGCAGCTCCTGCGAAGTGCTACACGGCGCAGCCCCGCCCCGTTCCGCATACCGGGCGCGGCGGCCTACACGACGCAACCCCCCCCCCCCCCATTCCGTATACCGCATGCGGCGGCCTAGGCTGTGTACGCCGACCTACCCCCTCCCTGCTAGCAGCATAGATTCTACAATGTGTTACGCAAGGCATCATCATGACTGCCGAACGGACGCGACAGTTCACAACCTTCCACCACCATCATCAGATATGTCATCAGTAAGAATCATTACGACTTCTCACGTCATGACCGCACATATGGGACGGTTCGATGCCCAACGTAGACGCTCTGACACTGGAAAGATTCCCTATTCCTTAGATTTTTTATTCTTCCTCACAATTTTGCTTACATCAAAATTTTACTCCCATCGGGAGCGCCCTATCATCGCTAAAAATAGAGCACATGAAGAATGGACAAAACTCCGAGGGTGCGAGTGGCTAATCCCCTCCAACAAGAACAAATACATCTACAGGGCTCGAGTGCTCACTCGCACTAACACACAAGACTCAATAGACAAGCAAAAGGACTACCCACCCAAGCACTCGGATGCTCTACGGGTGCTCACGCTACTAGTCCATTCGACGACTTTCTGAGTGGATGCATCTCGTACTTATTCCTCGCCTGAGCACTCGAACGCTCCGCGAGTGACCGCTATTAGTCCACTCGATCATTTTCCGAGTGGGTTCACTCTATTTTGGCACATGCCTCTACAACATTGTCTGGGTTGCGATACACTGCACCCCAGATGTCGCGCAAGCTCGCGCGTAGGTAAGATCCCGCTACATAGACGGCCGTGCCGGGACTTGCCACATCGCGACTTCACTCCCGACGGTTCCATGCGCGATGCATGCTGAAAAGTTAACCACTAACAGATGCGTTAGAGTGGTATTCAAACACTTAACTTGCGGAACTGATTCAATAAGCCCTGTAGTGGCCTGGACCTTGCTTGACACCAGTCATATCCAAGTTCGTGTCGAGGGACGCGAGCTTGATTGGACTACTGAGGTATTTGCCGCTAGCGCAATTCACTAAGGCTCAACCATTCGATCACCTTGGGCCTTTTTAGTTTATCATCCCTCGAAAAACTATCTCTCAATAGACGGCAGCCGATGACTCGCAACAATGCGACACACACTACTATAGCTAACTAAAGGTTTGAGTCCCTGCGCGACTCTTCGAGTCCCCCAGGCACTGGGGGCTACTGACGAGGGGGTGTCCCCACAAATCCTACGGATGAGGGTACCTAGTATGCGTCAAGACAGGAGGCCCGCTGGAAGCTTCGACCAGCCCACGACTGGCTGACCCACTCGAAGCACCAACGTAGGAGTCCTTGGCGTCATGGAAACCAAGACTTGGCGTCCAAGACTGAAGTTAGATTAGGCAACTGCCTCTGTAAACCTAGATGGACTCCTTGCGACCCAGCATAGTATATAAAGGATGGGAGAGGGGACGTCTAGGGCATCCAATCTCATAGCAACACCTCCGGTCCCGAGCGATCTCGCCTCGACCGCCACTGTAATCGCCTCCATCATAATACAAAAGAGCAGGAAGTAGGGGCTTCACCGATCAAGGACCCTCAACCTGGGTAAATCCCTTTCTCCTATTAGCCGACGAGTATCGCCAACCTGCACCTCTCTCTACGATCTAAACCTAGGGTACCTTACCATGGGATTTTCCGAGGCCGATCCTCGTTACTTATTCTTGTTAAAGAGCTTTTATTTAGGTTGTTGCATTTGGAACTCTCTTGAGTTATGATGCTTATCTTGTTTAGAGAGTTGGTCTGTTGCACTGAGTTGTGTGTATTGCATGAGTAGGTAACTGAGGTTGCTATTATAAGTATATTAGTAACTTGCAATTGTTTTGAGGTATTGATTTGAGCAATGTTTGGAACTTTGGTGCCAAGAGCTTGAGCCTATTAGTGATAGGTGTAGTATATTGGGAAATCCGTGCTTATTTTCAAAAACTACAAAAAAAATAGTTGAGAACTCTAGCTACTAGATGGATCGCTAACCAATGGAGGGGTTGGAATATATAGAGTACCCTCACGTACCATGGGTCGAGGATGCGCAAGGATAACCAAACCCCCATACACTCCTCCTCTGGGTACTTGTCTCTTTGTGAACCTCCTGATTAGATAGAGAGTTACCGATAATAAGTGCATGAGTTCTTCGGACTAATGCGAGTATTCGATTTTTGGCACTTCCACCTTCCATATTTTGCTAGCCTCTACGGTACCGTGCATTGCCCTTTCTCATCTTGAGAGTTGGTGCAAACTTCGCAGGTGCATCCAAACCCTTGGCATGATACACTCTGTAATCATAAAACTCCTTATATCTTTCCTCAAAACAACCACCATACCTACTTATCAAGGCATTTACATAGCCTTTCCGAGATACATTGTCATGCAACATCCATATCATGACTTGATCTTCATGTCATACATGATTTTTCTTGATCGAGGAGGCGAATTCTAGTTGGGCCTTCCCTACATAATTTCTTCATGACACAGTAGTATCATTGCATATCCTGCTACACTGGCAGATGCATACATTTGCATACATCATGATAGTTTTCAGTTTTCTTTATGTTGAGTACTTCTTGTAAATTGTGAGATCTTCTATACTCTTGTAAAATATAGAGTGTTTCCCCTAAGTGAGGAAAATATCCCAAAGAGGACAAAATAAAAGATCCCAAAAGAGGACAAATTAAAAGATCCCAAAGAGGACAAATGAGAGATAAATAGAAAGAGCCAATGAGGCCACAAAAATACAAAAATAGAAAAAAGAAAGAAAAATAATAAAAGGAGAGAAGGGGGCAACACTACTATTCTTTTTGAAAGATCCACACTAGTTATATTTGTACTCCATAGAGATTTTCATATCATTCATGCATAACTATGTGGGGATCCTTACACTATAGAACTTGGCTTGCATATTCCAAGGATGAGCCTCATCAAATGAGCTCTAGGTCTTCGTGAGCAAGCAAGTTGGATGCACCCCCACTAGTTCCATTGCAGAGCTTACCTTAGCTCATTTGTGCATCTGTTGCATGGCAATCCCTACTCCTCACATCATATCTATCATTTGGCTTTCTCTCGCCTATGATTGTCCTCATTGATGTGAGCCTTTCATGCCTTTTTGTCTTCCTTTCCCATCATTATTCTATTTGCCATCCTAAGTGCCACCATATCTTTCTTGTGCTCATTGATACACGAGATATTTCTCGCTCCTCGTTGGTTACCCCAAGTGGAAGGTGAGATGTAGCGTAGCAGCAAGTTTCCCTTAGCAAAGATGCTAAGGTTGAGTATCGAACCAGTAGGACTCCAACAGATACAAGTAGGTGGTGAAGTGAACAATGGCGCCGTTTACAACCTAAGCTCGCTTACTTCACCTGGACCTGCACACACAACAGATAGCTTTGCTCCCAACGAGTACAGAGGAGTTGTCAATTCCTCCGGCCTTGTTGTTTACAAAGGATAAAACGCACAGGATAATAATGATAGTGATAGCTGCGGAAAAGTAAATACTGAAAGTAAATTGAAGGTGTAAACAGTAGTAGAAATATGGAACAGGGTCCTATGATGTTCACTAGTGATGTCTCTCTCCCAAAAGACGATAAAATAGCCATGCGAGGTAAAAAAATTACAGTTGGGCAATTGACAGGATTATGTGCGCAAACCAATGCTAATTATGTTATGCAGAAAGTAAGAGGCTCAAAGGCATGGGCGGTACGCCAAGACAAGTAGACCGAAATCCATCTGCATCTACCCACTAATCATCCACCTTGAGATATCTATCTAGAACATCTCGCTGGTATTAAGTTGCGAATCCCACCCAAAGTGTAAACTCAAAGCAACGGACAACTGCATTAAAGAACTTTGCGTAAAGTAAACAATCCTTGCACCCACAAGTACAAGAACCGTTGTTTCCCCCCTTGTGGCAACATGACATCCCCTAGACTCATGTTTCTGTCACTCAAGCTAGTCATCGGGGGGCATGAACCCACAATCATGCATAACGCTCCCTCTTGGAGTCACTACCTACTACTTGGCCAAAGCAATAAACAACAACGGAGAACATGCAAGAATTACTCAAGAACATAAATATAAAAGAAGAGAATCAAATATATAACTCAATCACAATCTGAACATAATCTCATAATCCATCGGATCCCAGCAAACTCAGCATAGCAACAGCAGAAGGATTACATATGTGCCTCGATCATGTAGGGAAGCTCACGAGGTCTAATCCATGAATAAAAAAGATGGGAGGAGAACATCACATAGCTACCGATCATAGACCCATGGTCCAAGGTGGACTACTCAGGGTTCATCCGGGAAGCATCCATGGTGGTGGAGAAGCTACCGGGGGTGATTCCTCCCTCCGGAAAGGTGCCGGGAAGAGGTCTTCTGGTGCTCCCGATCTTGGAAGCGCGGCGGCGGCGGAACAAAGGAGAGATCGCGAAAAAGGGTTCCGTCCCCGAGGGTTTCTCATCACGGGGAATAAATAGGCGAAAGGGGGCAGCCAGAGGTGGGCCAGGGGCTCCAGGCGCCCCCTAGCGCGGCCAGGGGTGGGGCCGCGCCCACTGGCCGACTGGGGCCCCCTTGGCTCCCCTCTGGCCCCTCTCGGGCTCTTCGCGAAGCTTCCGATACGCTGATTTTTCCTTTATTTTTCCCGGAATTTTTCTGGTACTTTTAATAAGGGGGAAACCCGAAATAGAAAAAAAGTAGAAAACAGGAACTGGCACTGGGGTGCACTGAGTTAATAGGTTAGTCCAAATATGATCAAAAGTGTATGGAAGTTCATCAATATCATAGAAATATCACACAAAAGAGGCATGGAGCAAGCAGAAATTATAGATACGTTTTGGACGTATCAACATCCCCAAGGTAAATGATAAAAAGCATAATTTCTGTGGTGACATGCTAACAACCATATATAAGAACTTTTAAGTAAAGCAATCAAGACATGTAATTCTATTCAAGTCATAACAGGCAAGAGTCTATATTTAGTATTGAAACAAGCAACATAAGAACATAAAGGTGCAAGAGCTCTTGCTGTCCGTGACTCGAATGTCTCCAAATGGTGTTTGCTTGCAAGAAAGGGGATAGGGATATACGGGAAAAGTATTTTCATTGTTGAGAACTCAATCTACTAAAGTGTCACACTTGGTCTTCTTTGGAATCTTATCTTGACTCATCCCCAGACCACTAGCCACGTACAAGTAAAAATGATCCACTCCTCTTCGATATTTTGAGCACTCATGCAATGAATGAGCGTAAGCAAGAAAGTTGACACTTAGGATGGAAAAGAGAGAATATGGTGGAGGAGGAAGACAAAAAGGTGTGAAAGGCTCACATCAATGAGGAAAATCATACGCGAGAGAAAGCCAAATGATAGATATGATGTGAGGAGTAGGGATTGCCATGCAACCGATGCACATATGAGCTAAGGTAATCTCTCCAATGGAACTAGTGGGGGTGCATCCAACTTGCTTGCTCAATAAGACCTAGAGCTCTTTTGAGGAGGCTCATCATTGGAATATACAAGCCAAGTTCTATAGTGTGAAGGTCCCCACATAGTTATATGCATGAATGATAATCTCTATGGAGTACAAGATATAAGAGGGAGTACGAGTGTGGATCTCTCAAAAGGAATAGTAGTGTGCCCCCTTCTCTCTTTTTATTTCTTTTTTCTCTTTTTTTTGGTGGCCTCAATGGCTCTTTCTATTTCTCTCTCATTTGTCCTCTGTGGGATCTTTTGATTTTGTCCTCTTTGGGATCTTTTGATTTGTCCTCTTTGGGATCTTTTGATTTTGTCCGATTTGGGATCTTTTCCTCACTTTAGGGGCAACACTCTATATATTACAAGAAGTATAGAAGATCTTTCACACTTTACAAAGTACTCAAATCATAAAGAAAATGTAACTATCATAATGTATGCAAATGTATGCCTTTGCCAGTGTAGCAGGATATGCAATGATACTAGCGCGTCATGTAGCAATGATTAGGGCAAAGCCCAACTAGCATGAGGCTCATCGATCAAGCAAGTAGCATGTATGACATGAAGATCAAGTCATGAGAAGGTGGATGTTGCATGGCAATATATCTCGGAAAGGCTATGGAAATGCCTTGATAAGTAGGTATGGTGGATGTTTGTAGGAAGGATATAAGGAGGCTTATGATGACAGAGCGTATCGTGCCAAGGGTTTGGATGTACCGGCGAAGGTGGACGCTAACTCTCGGAGTGAGAAGAAAGCAATGCACGGCACAGAAAAGGCTAGCAAAATATGGGAAGGTGGAAGTGTCAACTTTTGAATACTCACATTAGTCTGAAGAACTCATGCACTTATTATCGGTAACTCTCAATCTAATAAGGAGGTTTCACAAAGAGACAAGTACCCCGAGGAGGAGTGTATGGGGGTTTGGTTATCCTTGCGCATCCTCGACTCATGGTACGTGAGTGTACTCTAATATTCGACCCCTCAGAAGAGTAGTGATCCATCTAGTAGCTAGAGTTCTCAACTAATTTGTAGTTTTTTTTGAAAATAAACATGGATTGCCCAAAATACGACATCTATCAATAATAGGCTAAAGCTCTTGACACAAAAAGTCCAAACATTACTCAAAACAACACCTCAAAACTATTGCAAGTTACTACTACAAAAAGAATAGCAACCTCAATTACCTACTTCAAGTCAAGACACAAAACTCAGTGCAACAGGCAAACTCTCTAAACAAGATAAACATGAAAACTCAAGAGAGTTCCAGCAACAAACTAAACAAAAGCTCTATGAAAATATAAGCATGAAAGCTAAGAGCAAAACATGACAACAGCTACGAAAAGATAAAGAACACACATAGCAAAGGTAAGCATGAAAAGTCCTATGTTGTGTTCTAGATTTTGGAAGTTGAGCGTGTTTCTCTCCCACACAAAGAAAGTTGGGTTCTAGCTTGTTATGAACAGCAAGAAAAGCTAAAGAAAACTAAAAACAAAACCTAAGAGCGAGACGCTCCAAGCATCACACCTAACGCATGAAGTGATAAAAATATAGTGAAAGGAGAGACGAACTGATAATTGTCAATGGAGAAGGGGATGCACGGGGGCATCCCCAAGCTTAGACGCTTGAGTCTCCTTGAATATTTCTTGGGGATTCATGGGGGCATCCCCAAGCTTGAACGCTTGACACTTCTTAATCTTCTTTCATCATCTTCCCTCGCACACTTGAAAACCCCCTTCATACATAACTCATCATAATCTGATTAGCGAGGTTAGTACCCATAATAAAATATTTTTCTCTACTGTAAATAAAGATAATCGTGAAGAGCTACTGTTTCTCAAGATTTCCAAAAAGTTTTTGCAAATAAAAAGAAAGCTTAAGGTTTGCAAAACGAAGAAAAGGCAAAACAAGACAGAATCTTTGAAAAACAGACCAATAGGTAGTAAAGAATTTTTTAGGGATACTTCTGTAACTCAAATAAAAAAACTCAGAACATACGAAACTTTCGTAATATTATAGAGCACGCTGTGTAAACAATTCAGCTCAAAAAGATGAATTGGGATTTTTCTCTGATTTTTCTAGTCGTGAGGATAAAATCTGTTTTCTGGACAGCATGTCACAACTTTCACTTCCCTTGTCGTATGAGGCTATAAAAGGCACAAAGCTTGAAAAGTAAAGATACAATGATGTTGCTACAGTAGTAACAATCATCAAGACCACTAAAAATAGAAGAAAAACAAAAAGGAAAACCTAAATTCGTTGCGGGCTGCCTCCCGAAAGCGCTTCTTTAAAGCCATTAGCTAGGCTTAATGCAAATAGATCAAGTCTTTTCAAGAAAATAACTAGCCCGTGTGACGGACTCAAAAGACAACTTAATCTTTTTCCTAGGGAAGTGTTCCATCCCTTTCTTGAGAGGGAATTGGAATTTTATAATCCCTTCTTTCATATCAATAACAGCACCCACGGTGCGAAGAAAAGGACGTCCCAAAATAATTGGACAAGAAGGTTCACATTCCATGTCCATAATAGTGAAATCAACGGGAACATAATTGTCATTGACAATGATAAGAACATCATCTATCTTCTCCAAAGGTTTCTTTACGGAAGAATCGACAAGACGAACTCCAAAAGAACAAGGATGAAAAGGTTTCAATTCAAACATATCATACATTCTTTTGGGCATAACGAAGGTACTAGCTCCAACATCACATAAAGCATAGCAAGAAAAGTTATTCAACTTAATTTTAATCATAGGATCCCAACCATCTTCTAGCTTTCTAGGTATGGAGGCTTCTACCCTAATCTTCTCCTCCCTATATTTGATGAGAGCATTAGTGATATGCTCCGTGAAGGAAAGATTAAGTGTGCTAGTGTGGGGGTCTCTAGACATCTTGTGAAGGAAACGAATAACTTCAGAAAGGGTGCAATTATCAAAATCAAGGTCACTACTATCAAGTAGAGTAGTAGTGGTGTCCTTTAGGCTCACTTGTTTGGTAGCTTCTATAGTCATAGGAATTTCTTCTTTTACGGTTGAAGTCATAGCATCACCATTAATAGGTCCTATGGGACTAGGGGTGCATTGGGTGCTAAGAGTTTGGATACCCTCAACCAATTGGATAGTACCAACAGTATGGTGTGTAGGAAGGCTCTTAATTCTACCCTCTTCCTCCTTTTCTCTAGCCCATCTCTCTTTAAGTTTAGCCATCATCCTAATGTTTTCATTAATTTGCAATTGGATAGCATTCATAGGAGTGACCTTCCTATCCTCAAGGAGAGAAGTTCTAATTTTAAGAAATTCTACTTCGTGGGCTAAATTGTCTACCTTCGACGAGAGGGTATCTAGTTTGTCTAGTTTTTCCTCTACACTCTTGTTGAAGACTTTTTGGGTAGTGATAAAGTCTTTAAGCATACTCTCTAATTCAGAAGTGGAGTTTTTGGTGCTAGGATAAGTGTTGTTGTTCCCATAGTTGTTGGAGGGGAACGGTCTAGGATTGCTACCAAAGTTACTCCTATAAGCATTGTTGTTGAAGTTGTTTCTAGAGATAAATTTCACATCTACTTGATCCTGAGCAATCAAAGAATTTAAAGGAACATTTTGAGGATCAACATGAGATTGCTTGGTAAGTAGAGACATAATTACGTCAACTTTTTCATTTAGGGAGGAGATCTCCTCGACAGAGTTTACCTTCCTACCTGTTGGAGCTCTTTCGGTGTGCCATTGGGAATAGTTGGTCATCATCTCATCGAGAAGTTTTGTGGAAGCACCAAGTGTAGTTGACATAAAGGTTCCTCCCACGGCCGAATCTAGCAGGTTCCGCGAGGTAAAGTTCAAGCCTGCATAAAAGGTCTGGATAACCATCCAAGTAGTCAAACCATGTGTAGGGCAATTCTTAACAAGAGATTTCATGCATTCCCAAGCTTGGGCAACGTGTTCATTATCCAATTGTTTAAAATTCATAATAAAGCTCCTCAACTGGATAATTTTAGCAGGGGGATAGTACTTCCCAATAAAAGCATCCTTGCACTTATCCCAAGAATCTATGCTATTCTTAGGCAAGGATTGAAACCAGATTTTAGCTTCATCCCTCAAGGAGAAAGGAAAAAGCTTAAGCTTAACAATATCACCATCTACTTATTTGTACTTTTGCATATCAAAAAGCTCAATAAAATTATTTAAATGCAAAGAAGCATCATCTCTAGCACCAGAGAATTGATCTTTCATAACAAGGTTCAGCAAAGCAGGTTTAATCTCATAAGAAGGTGCTGAAGTAGCAGGTGTAGCAATAGGAGTGCAGATAAAGTCACTGTTGTTGTGACTAGTGAAGTCACACAACTTGGTGTTCTCAGAGGAACCCATAGCAGCAGCAAGCAAGATAACTATTTTTTTGATTTTTGATAAAAGACACTGAAGCAAAAACTGAAAGGTAAACTAACAAGACTAAAAAGCAAAGATAAAAGATAGTGTGCAACTCCCCTATCTTGAAGAGTGGAGTCCCCGGCAACGGCGCCAGAAATTTGCTTGATACACGAGATACTTCTCGCTCCTCGTTGGTTACCCCAAGTGGAAGGTGAGATGTAGCGTAGCAGCAAGTTTCCCTTAGCAAAGATGCTAAGGTTGAGTATCGGACTAGTAGGACTCCAACAGATACAAGTAGGTGGTGAAGTGAACAATGACGCCGTTTACAACCTAAGGTTGCTTACTTCACCTGGATCTGCACACACAACATATAGCTTTGCTCCCAACGAGTACAGAGAAGTTGTCAATTCCTCCGGCCTTGTTGTTTACAAAGGATAAAACGCATGGGACAATAATGATAGTGATAGCTGCAGAAAAGTAAATACTGAAAGTAAATTGAAGGTGTAAACAGTAGTAGAAATATGGACCAGGGTCCTATGATGTTCACTAGTGATGTCTCTCTCCCAAAAGACGGTAAAATAGCCATGCGAGGTAAACAAATTACAGCTGGGAAATTGACAGGATTATGTGCGCAAACCAATGCTAATTATGCTATGCAGAAAGGAAGAGGCTCAAAAGCATGGGTGGTACGCCAAGACAAGTAGACCGAAATCCATCTGCATCTACCCACTAATCATCCACCTTGAGATATCTATCCAGAACATCTCGCTGGTATTAAGTTGCGAATCCCACCCAAAGTGTAAACTCAAAGAAACGGACAACTGCATTAAAGAACTTTGCGTAAAGTAAACAATCCTTGCACCCGCAAGTACAAGCATCGTTGTTTTCCCCCTTGTGGCAACATCACATCCCCTAGACTCATGTTTCTGTCACTGAAGCTAGTCATCGGGGGGCATGAACCCACGATCATGCATAACGCTCCCTCTTGGAGTCACTACCTACTACTTGGCCAAAGCAATAAACAGCAACGAGGAGCATGCAAGAATTACTCAAGAACATAAATATAAAAGAAGAGAATCAAATATATAACTCAATCACAATCTAAACATAATCTCATCATCCATCGGATCCCTGCAAACTCAGCATAGCAACAGCAGAAAGATTACATATGTGCCTCGATCATGTAGGGCAGCTCACGAGGTCTAATCCATGAAGAACAAAGAGGGGAGGAGAAAATCTCATAGCTACTGATCATAGACCCATGGTCCAAGGTGGACTACTCACGGTTCATCCGGGAAGCATCCATGGTGGTGGAGAAGCTCCTGGGGGTGATTCCTCCCTCCGGCAAGGTGCCTGGAAGAGGTCTTCTGGTGCTCCCGATCTTGGAAGCGCGGCGGCGGTGGAACAGAGGAGAGATCACGAAAAAGGGTTCCGTCCCCGAGGGTTTCTCGTCACGGGGAATAAATAGGCGAAAGGGGGCAGCCAGAGGTGGGCTAGGGGCTCCAGGCGCCCCCCTGGCGCGGCCAGGGGTGGGGCCTCGCTCACTGCCCGCCTGGCCCCCCTGGCTCCCCTCTGGCCCCTCTCGGGCTCTTCGCGAAGCTTCTGATACGCTGATTTTTCCTATATTTTTCCCGGAATTTTTCTGGTACTTTTAATAAGGGGTAAACCTGAAATAGAAAAATAGCAGAAAACATGAACTGGCACTGGGGTGCACTGAGTTAATAGGTTAGTCCAAATATGATCAAAAGTGTATGGAAGATCATCAATGTCATAGCAATATCACACAAAAGAGGCATGGAGCAAGCAGAAATTATAGATACGTTTTGGACGTATCACTCATCCATTGCATGAGTGCTCAAAGTCAAAAGGGAGAGGATCAGTTTGACTTGTGCCAGACTAGTGGTTTGGGGACGAGTCAAAAAAAAGATTCCGAAGGAGACCAAGTGTGAAGTTTTAGTAGATTGAGTTCTCAATTAAACTATACCCATCTCCCACTTATTGCACGCAAACACTATCTGGAGACATTCCAGTCACGGACATCGAGAGCTCTTGCACCTTCTAGTTTCAATATTAGATATAGACTCTTTCTTGTTATTGTCTTGACTTGAATTGCATATCTTACTTGCTTTACTTTGAAGTTCTTACATGTGTGTTAGCATGTCACCACGGAAATTATCTGTGTTATCATTTACCTGCTCGAGGACGAGCAGGAATTAAGCTTGGGGATGTTGATACGTCCCAAATGTATCTATAATTTCTGCTTGTTCCATGCTCATTTGGGTGACATTGCTATGCGTTTTACTACACTTTCCTACCTTTTTACACATATTTGGACTAACCTACTAACTTAGTGCACCCAGTGCCAGTTTCTGTCTGCTGATGTCTGTGAATTGCGGGTTTATACCCATATTTACAGTGCCCAAAAAATTCCAAGAAATATATATAAAAAATCAGCATTTCGGAAGACTCCAGAAGACCGAAGGGGAGCCACCCCACTCCCAGGCAGACAGTGGTCGCGGCCCCACCCCTGGCCGCGCTAGGAGGCCGCCTGGAGGGGTGGGCCCTCCCCTCTGGCCCTCCTTTCGCCTATATTTAGTCCTCAGTACAGAAACCCTGAAAAAAGACCCCGCATCGCGAAATTCGCCACTGTTCTGCCTCTGTCGTGATCCTGAGATCGGGATCGCCAGAAGACCTCGTCCCGGCACCCTGCCGGAGGGAGGATTGATATCCAAGAGCTTCTCCACCATCATGAGCGTTTCCCGGATGTGCCATGAGTAGTCCCCCTTGGATCATGGGTCCATGACCAGTAGCTATGTGATGTCTTCTCTCCAATCGTGTGCTTCAATTCTTAGCCCTTGTGAGTTGCCCTACATGATCAAGGCACCTATGTAATCTTTCTTCTGTTGCTATGCTATGTTTGCTGGGATCCGATGGATTATAAGATTATGTTTAGATTGTGATGAGTTATATATTTGGTTCTCATTTTATATTTTGTTCTTGAGTAATTCTTGCATGTTCTCCGTTGGTTTTTATTGCTTTGGCCAAGTAGTAGATAGTAACTCCAAAAGGGAGTGTTATGTTTGATTGTGGGTTCATGCCTCCCGATGTCTGGCTTGAGTGACAGAAACATGATACTAGGGGATGTGTTGTAGCAACCAGGGAGAAAACAAAGGTGCTTGTAACCGCGGTTGCAAGGATTTTTTACCTTACGCAAAGTTTGTTAATGCAGTTATCTGTTGCTTTGGGTTCACACTTTGGATGGGGCTTGCAACTTAATACATGCGAGATGTTCTGGATAGATATCTCAAGGTGGATGATTAGTGAGTAGATGCTGATGAATAAACGGTCTACTTGCCTTGGCGTACTGCCCATACGATTGAGCCTCTAACTTTCTTATAGCATAATTAGCATTCCGGTGCGTTTATAATTCTATCAATTGCCCAGCTGTAATTTGTTCATCCAGCTTAGCTGTTTTACCGTCTTTTGGAAGAGAGACATCACTAGTGAACATCATGGGACCCCGGTCCATATTTCCATCATTGTTTACACCTCAATCATTTACTGCCTTTATTTACTTTTAGTTGCAATCACCACTACTATTTCCCGCTTGTGTTTGATCCTTTGTGAACAACAAGACCAGAGAGATTGACAACCTTTCTGAACTCATTGGTAGCAAAGTTATTTGTTGTTGTGTGCAGGTCTACGACAACTCAGTAGCTAGAAGTAATTTCTAGCAACGTTGCCACCTACTTGAAGAACTTGGAGTCCTACTGGATTGATAACCTTGGTATCTTCACCGAGGGAAATTTGCTTCTATCTACTTCTTAAGCTTCCACTTGGGGTAACCAACGAGGGGCAAGAAGCCATCGGAGACTCACAAAGAGCCAAGCACCCTAATAGGAGTGTATGGGGGTTTGGTTATCCCTGCGCATCCTCGACCCATGATACATGAGGGTACTCTTTTACAACCCCACAAATATTAGTGATCTTTTTAGTAGCTAGAGTTCTCAACTAATTTTTTTGTCGTTGTAAAAAATAAGCACGTTAAGCTAAAATACGACACCTATCACTAATAGTCTTGAGCTCAAAGACATAGAAGTTCAAACATTTTGGTGTCGTTAAACCATCTCTTCAGGGATTTTTCTTCTGTGTATACTCACGCTTCAAACTTTTACTTCAACTTGTTCTTCCTCAAGGTGCCGATCGGATTCCTAAGGAACTCAGTTTCCTTAGGAAATCGCACCAGCTTCTTCAGGGGAGACACCAGTTTCTTCAATGTTCCTCAACATTTTGGGGGGTTGAAAATAGTGGTTAAACCATCTCTCTAGCGACTTTTCTTCTGTGCATACTCACAAACACATTAGTCCCTTAACCGATTTGTCATCAATTCTCCAAAATCTCAAAGGGGGCACTAAATGCACTTACACCTTGTAAGTGGTAATAAAATGATATCAATGCTGAAATCCTGGCATATGTCAGGGTCATATATCGCGGTAGGTTTGATATGTGTTTCTATTATGAAAATAGATGAAAACATCTATATCTGAAATAGTACGACATATGGAACCTTACAAAGCCCATGCTGGGACCACCTAACGGTTGTGTCACGATGCGTGGGGTGGCCATGGTGGAACGAGCAATAGAGAAGCTGTAATCGACATACGGAGAAGTTGCATATGGAGGGTAGTCGTGCTAGAACCGTGAACGAACTCTTCTGTGAAGCGCGGGGTGGATGTGCTGGAGCTGATATTGGAGAAGCTGCAACCGTCAGACGACAAGGCTGCCATCCGATGGGCAATCATGCATCAACCTTTTTGCGGTGAAGATGCAGATCTAACCACCGATGCGGCAAGGAGCGGGCGAGATCGCCGGTAAGTCCCGTGAGCACGACGAAAGTGACAAGGATGACTAGTGAGGGGATGTTGGGCAATAAAGGGATGCAGGGGATGCTAAACATAAGGGAGGGGAGAGAATGTGTGAACAAAAATGACAATGTTGATCTAAAGGCTTCACACGGGAGGATGTAACGGCTTACCTCATCATCGACCCGACACCTTTGCCGATCGATCGACGCCTAGGATCTCGAACTGAAGAGCAAGTCTAATAAGGCTTAGTCAGCAGGCTATAAGGTTTGCCATGCCATAAAAATTCTTCTTAGAGGAGTGAGAAAAGAGGAAAGAGAGTGAAGCAGACTCTTATTCTACAACTTGGCTATAACAATGAATTAAAAAAAGTATTATACATGTAATTCTTATCCAATCCCATGCATTGCTCATGTAAATATTAAATTCTTAGAGCCAATCTAATAGCCAACCTATTAGGGAAACTCCAACGTGTCGACGCATTTGTCCGTTTTGATCCATTTGCGTCGGCACGAACAGAAATCGCGTCCCAACGCGCCAGTGCAAACGGACATGCGTCCGTTTTCTTTTCCATTCTGACCCATTCCCGGCCTAAATTTGGGCCTAGTTTGCGTCAGCGGCCCGACGCGCGCGAGCGATCGCCCTTGTCCTCCCCTAGCCTACTCGTCGGCCACACACAGCGCCACATTTCCCTCCATTCTCTCCCAAATCTTTCCGCGCTCTACCATGGAGACCGAGCCAAATATCAGCGCCGGCGCCGATGCCCCCCTCCCCTCTGAGCCCACCATCACCGCCGAGACCGGCCCAGTCGGTCTGAATAAACCCAAGAAGGAGGTGACGCCGGCGGAGGCCGCGCGGATTAGGGCCTTGGTGTCGGCCAAAAGAGCCGACCGTCGCAAAAACGCGGCCGCCGCCAAAGCCATCGCCTCGAAAGCCAAGGAAGACGCCATGGAGCACGAGAAGGGCTTCATCGCGAGCTCTATACATGGCGGGATACGTCTACGACCCCGCAACCGTGGCCGCGGCCGCCGCAGCCATGGCGGTCAGGAGTGGCACGGGCTCATCCCAGCGTGCGCAAACATCCGCGACCACACCCGTGGCGTCGAGCTTGTCGACCACACCGCTTGACACCTCACCGGAGGTGATGATGAAGGCGCCGACGATGATGACACCCCCTCCAATGTGTGCCATCAACGTCGACCTCAACACCGAGCCCATTGGCGACGAGAGCAGTGGCTCCAAGGCGGGGAGGAAGCGCCCAAGGGAGTTCTCCATCTACATGCTGCCTCCCCGCAAGCTGTTCGGTGGAATGCCAGCGCCCAAGGAAGTGCCTATGGAAGCGCCCGAGGATGGCGCTGCAATCATCAGCTACGCCGCAATGCTGATGGACCAGATCGTCTTTGAGGGTGGCCCTCCCACCGTCGATCTGGACGAGACCCAGAGCCAGGACGGCCGCACCTTCCCGCAATATGAGGAGATGGGCCACGCCGACGCCGACACCTAGTGCTTTGTGGACGATGATGGTGTCATGCATGGCCTCGGCGCTGAAGATGAGTGGCGCACCGATGATGGTGTTGACATTGGTGACGAGCCATTGTCATTCATCGATGAGCTCACCCAACAAGGAAATATCACAAAAAAATAAGGGCCAAAGCATCCGCACCAAGGCATTCACCATAAAGGAAGATGAACTTCTTTGTCATGGTTGGGCAGATATTGACCAAGACCCCAAGCCTAGCGCTGAGCAAAAAGACTCGGTCCTTTGGCGTCGCATCTATGCTTACTACCACGAGCGCAAGATGTATCATCCATACCAAATGGAAAGCAGCCGAATGGAGGAATCGCTCAAGAAAAGATGGGGATTGATTCAACTATAGTGCAACACGTTTTGCACCACCCTCGAGACCATCGGAAATCGCCCCGTGAGTGGCCTCGGCGTCATTGACATCGTATGATCATCTACACTAGCTTTTCATTTCACAACAGCACCCAACGCGCGCTGGGCGTGGCCAGCGCATTAAATTGATGTATGCAGCGCCCAGCGCGCGCCCAACGCATTAAATTGTTATGCTGCATCGCCCAATGCATTAAATTGTTGCCACTGCCGTGCCTAGCGCATTGAATTGTTTATGATCATTGTGTATATGCTTTCCAAGCTTTGCAATTGTTCAAAGTTCAACATGGCAATAAGTCGTTCACCCTCACCCATTGTTGGAACATCATTGGCAAGTTGCCAAAGTTTAGGGAGCAATATGCTGCCCAACAGAAGAATGGAGGACCGTCGGCCGTGGTTGAGCAGGGTGAGGGTGAGAAGAGGCCAAGAGGGGAAAAAACTCCAAAGTCCAAGACAAGCGTGATGCAGCTACACTTGCTTTGCAAGAAACCTTGAAAGGTTTGGTCTCGAGCAAGGAGGTGCGAGAAGACAAGAAGCGCCAAGATAAGGAAGAGCAAATGAAGGCATATATCAATATTCAGAAAAAGAAACTTGAGATCGAAGAGAAGCAAGTGAAGCTCGCTGTGATAACGAAGCAAATGGAGATTATGAAGATGGACTTGAACACCATATCTCCAAGGAAGTGCCCATGGTTTGAGAAGATGCAAAATAAGATGGTTGCTTCGGATGATTGATCGGGGACGTCAAATGGGATGAACATGGGCCTTTTTTGGTTGTGGCGCTGGTATGTGTAGCCAACTTTGAATTTGTGGCGCAAACTGTGTATTTTTTGTTGCCAGTGCGCGCCCTGGCACGGCGCACCGACATTGCTGCTGGCATCGAATGATATTTCCGCTTTTGTTGGCACGGGCGAAATGCGTCTACGCGTTGGCCAACGCGTCCAGAAAGACGCGGACAATTGTCCGCGCGACGCAAATGGATAGAAATCGGACAAATCACGCATCCGTTCATTGGAGTTGCCCTTATACGAGAACTTTTTATGAAGGCTTTAGATAACATGTCTTATAGCCAATAATCGACTATACTATTAACCATGCTCTAATATAAACTCATGTTTATACAAACAAAAACTTTACTTATTCATTCACTTTACACAGACATCATTATATCATGGCATACTCACGACTTTTATTATCTATATCTATCTATCCTATCCCCAATCAACTTGCCGAATTCCTCATCCATCCTCGTCATCAACGTCATGGTCACGAGCAGCAGTCCATGACTTAATAAGGGCATATACAATGAAGGCAGCACCTACTGCCCCATCTTCCACGAGTGCATGAATGGATGAGGACGGGTGGTTTCATGTAGCAGCTGCCCAATCCATGGTCCCAAGCTGCCATCATTGATGAGCTCCTTTTTCATCTTTCTCCTCAGCGTTTTCATTGTTTATTACCTAAACAGGGAAGAGCAGAAGCAACATATCTCGCTGGCTTACTTTTTCCATTTATTTCTTACCTTTTTCGGCGAGGAGTCCGGTTCTTCTGCAAGATCCTGCTTTGGCCTGCAAGCAGCACGCTGGACCATCCGAACCTACGTGGATAGCTGGAGCACCACTCCATGGTGGAGCGTTGGCCATGCCCTAATGTACATCTCACTGACGGTGGAGACCCACGGAGAATGGATGTAGCAGTAGCTGGTGCTCCAAGTCGCCACGTGGAGCCCACTTAACCTTTCCAGCTAAAGAAAAAAAACTTGCGTGTCACCGTTCAGCGGACCCCACCTCACCCCCCGATAAACGCACACGCCCAAAATCCACCGCCCAACAAATAAAATAGTTCTAACCCTGACCCCTCACGCTGTCATGCGGGCCCACCTTCTTCCCTCCCTTCCCAATTTCTTTTGTGCTTCTCCTCTCTCTCCATTTCTCCGCCCCACAGAAAGTGTGAGAACGCCAGACCAGATGAGGGACTTGGTCTCCTCCTCCTCCTCTTCCACCGCGGCCCTCGTCGCCGGTGGCAACGTCGCGCTCCGGGGATGGTGGGAGGACGTCAACGAGTCGCCGGCGTGGCAGGATGGCGCCTTCTTCGCCCTCACCGCCGCCTACGCGCTCGTCTCCGCCGTCGCGCTGGTCAGCCCCCTCTCCCTGCTTCAACGGGAATGATGCTACTGCTTTGATTCTTTCTACCTCCAAGCCGAATGCGCGCTTGCCTTGATTCTTGATCTGAACTAAGCTGCCCATCAAAATTGGATCTTCCTTCTCTTACATACAATTAGAGTTCGATTTTGACTCGTGTATGCTGTGTCCGCTTGCAGATTCAGCTGGTCAGGATCCAGCGCAGAGTGCCCGAGTTCGGCTGGACCACGCAGAAGGTGTTCCACCTCATGAACTTCGTCGTCAATGGGGGTAATGTGAAATTATTGTTCACGAAAATGGGGGCAATGTAATCAATGTCAATTGATGTGGGACCTCCCAATCCCGATTTCCTCTTTACATTTCACTGTTTATATGCAACTACCCCACATGTGTTACGCGAATGCTAACCTACTAAAAAAATCACCTTGCTGTAGTTCGTGCCGTTGTATTCGGATTCCATGCCTATGTCTTTCTTCTCCAAACAAAAGTAAGAAAACATAATTTGTGCACAATACCACTTTAACTTGTGTTGATCGCGAACTTCTTTTGCTAATTCATTTCCTTGCTCAGGTTTATAAGTTGGTGTTACTAGACCTCCCCGGCTTGTTGTTCTTCTCGGCCTACACCTTACTTGTTCTTTTCTGGGCAGAAATATACCATCAGGTACTTGTTACCAACCTTGTTATATTTTCATTTTCTTTTAGTATCATTTAGTTGTATTTATTTAAGAAACGATGCGATTTGTTCTGAGTTTTTCAGGCTAGGAGTCTGCCCACCGATAAGTTAAGGATTATATACCTAGCCGTTAATAGCATCGTATATGTAATTCAGGTGTGTTATTTCTCATCTTTGCACAGTCATATCACTTTATTGGTTCCTATAAGAGCCATGCTCATGGTTGCTACTATCTCCGATCGGAGATATGGACAGGTCTGTATTTGGGTATACCTTGGAATAAACGACAATCCGTTGGTTGAGCTGGTGAGCAAAATCTTCATTGTATCTGTCTCTGCTGTGGCTCTTCTTGGTTTCGCAGTATATGGTGGAAGGCAAGTCCAATGCTCTTTCTTTGTATTGTATCACTGTGTATGCGCTGTATTTGTAAGATGTGCTCTTTCTTTTCTATAGGCTGTTTGTCTTGCTGAGGCGTTTCCCCATTGAATCAAAGGGCCGGAAAAAGAAGCTTTATGAGGTGATTACACCCTTCAATTAATGGATTTGTACATATTTCCTATTCAGATAGACACGATAGCCTGTTGTCAAGAACAAACTATCGACATATTCTGTTAGGATCTGTCATTTTGTGTAGCTTTGCTAACGGCAAGGATTAGTTTTAACGCGAAACATTGGTAATTGTCACACACTAAACATTAAATATTTGCATTGTCAGTAACTAGGTGTTTGGAGTTAATGTCTAGCAAAAATGCTGTGTCGTCTTCTCATTTTGTCTTACTATGTTTAGTATATCTTACTAAACATACTTAATTGAGTGTATTTTAGTTTTATTCTTTTTCTTAATAACAAAATTGAAGATTTATCTGTCCAAAAATAATAACTGTGCACCATAAAGATGCAGAGGCCGGGGTTATCCTCCTTTTCTAAAAAAATTAACTTTCAATTTCGTTCATGCCTTCCAAATATTTGTTGTAATGTTGAAAATTCTCAGGTTGGGACTGTAACGACCATCTGCTGCACATGTTTCCTGATAAGATGCATCGTGGTGAGTATTTGGTTCTTCATGACTCACTTCATGATTTCTCCTTTTTGGTTGGGCATAAAGAAGAACTCTGATGTAGACCTGTGTGGACAGTTTCATATGAATGTGGAAGCCACCAAACGTATCAACCTAATGTTTACTGCACTTGATGTTACTTTGCACTGTTGTGATATACCCACTAGGTCTATGGTCTACAGATCTTGTTCCAGAACAGTGCACTGTGTCCGTGTGCCCGGGCATATACTTGTGTCCTCCTGTTGGTTTATTTACTTCTAATTTCCCCCCTTCTCCCATCCTGATTGTAGGTGGCAGTATCTGCATTTGATGCTGATGTGTCTTTGGAGGTTTTGGATCATCCAATCCTAGATTTCTTCTATTATATGGTAAGTAACATCGAAAAGTGATTACCATTGATTGTATTTGTATAGTTTTACTCCCTGTCTTATACATACAGTCCCCATGTTACTGTACAGTTGACGGAGATACTGCCTTCCGCGCTAGTCCTTTTCATCCTCCGGAAGCTTCCACCAAAGCGAGTATCGGCGCAATATCACCCTATTAACTAGAAGTTTTTGTGCTTATGTGTGGTGTAATGCTAAGAATAATCGATAAACTTGAAGTGCCAAAACTCAACATGTTTGATGTGAGCTGAATGCTAGTGTTTGAGCTGTATTTTCCCAGAAGCATCAAAATGTTGTCGATGGATCATGCAATGTGCGTTTCAGGTACCCTATAGCAGTGAATTTCGTCTTCTGCTTGTTCTGTTTTGGTGGAATTCGGTTGAGAGATTTGCTCGAGAGTGGAAAATTGTAGTGGATTCGGTGATGCTTATTCAACATCGTTTTGTGCTAGCATTTGATTGTTACGGAGTACTGGTTAAAACGTTGTCGCTGGGATTATGTGCGTATTATAGAGCCGTAGAGAGATCGAGTAGCTGGGATTATGTCCTATCTGTAAGGGTTACTAGTTTGAATTATGTTGCTGCACAATAAAGAGCCCAGGCGTTTCTCAAGTAGCTGCAGTAATCATTTTAGTGAATTGATCTTCCATGCGTGAAGCTGCTATATACATTCTACCAAGGCAGAATTGAGAGCAGTTGAGGTTTGTGGATCATGCTACTAGTGTGACCTTGAAGGAATTTTTTTCCAACGGACTACTAGGGCAGAAATTGCCCACTTGAGCCATTTCATATAAAACGTAAGTTTTTGTTTGTTTGTTTGACAGCAAGTCTACCTCTAGCATAAATTTGAGATAATAATTACTTCCCCGTTCCTAAATATATGATGTTTTGGTAGTTCAATTTAAGCTACCAAAACGTTATATATTTAGAAACAGAGGGAGTAGTACATAATCTGGCAAAAGAGGTTGGATACTTACAGGAGCTTCTTCCATCCAACTACAAATTTCGTTTCTACTAGCCAGCTCATGTGCAACTTTCTTGGCCTCCCTCAACAGTGAACAATCTGAATACTAGGGAACTCGCAAGCCATATGGTAGCAATCGTCAATAATTGCTGTAGTTCGCCTGAATGATTTTCCTCCTTCCTCCATCGCCCCAATCACTTCTAAATTATTTGAATAGATCTGAAATGCGGTTTGCCACCCCCTTCATGCCGCATCACATGATGAAAGGGAGAAGTGAATCACAATGTATCAACCTCAGGAGGATACGCACGAGCATACCATACATTAGCTTATTTAGAATGCTTTTGTAAATCATAGGAGCAAAGGACACCAACTGGTCCCGTCATATCCAACCCGTTAAATACAAAATACATATTTCAAGAGTCTCTTTACGGTGCATCAAGTGAATATGAACCGTTCGTTGGATAAGATTGAACGATCCAGATCTTAATATGATACACTGATGTCATTTATATCACGAGGTCTGAGTGGCATTTCCGATAATAAAAGTTATTTTGAACATATTCGATTTTCTCCTCTCGCAAGAAACAAGGTTAGTTTCAATATGATTTTTTGGTATTATAGTGAAACGAAGTGCCATTTTTTCATGTCATTTGAACCGTTGGATCATATAAATGATACATCTTTCCTCCTGTATCATGATGCACCGTAAAATCTCTTTATTTTAAAGGATGAGAAAAGCTAAAAGCATCAAGTTTCTTTATGTATCATT
This sequence comes from Bromus sterilis, assembly GCA_950022295.1. Classification (NCBI taxonomy): domain Eukaryota; kingdom Viridiplantae; phylum Streptophyta; class Magnoliopsida; order Poales; family Poaceae; genus Bromus; species Bromus sterilis. The sequence goes on from OX465596.1 coordinate 181,460,988, forward strand.
GCTGCATTTCATATAAAACATAACAAGATATACCGGATAACTACAGACTATTGAAACTATGCCTTTATAAAACATATTAGTATAACTTGTTTATACATGCCTTTATAAAACATATCAGTAAATTATATAGTAGACTGTATTACATAGATAACACCATCAAACGCTTTGGCATTCGATTTGCTTGTATGTTGGGTATTGTGATGTCAATCTTGATGACAGGGGCCTCGGGGTCCGGCCCGGTTGTCGCGTCGGTCGTGATGTCCGTGGTGTGGTGGCGCGGGGCAGATGGAGACACATGTCTTTGCCCTGCAGCAGCGCTGCTTTGTTCGTTGGTGGTTGGATGTATGGTCTACTTGGTGGCGGCGGCCCTGCAGGTCGTGGTTGCCGGTGATGGCTCTCGGCGGCGCGGTTTGTGGTACTGGCTGCTAGCACACGGGTGGGGGGTGGGGGGGGGCTTAGTTTGGTGGAGCCAGGCGAGGGGCGTAGCGGGCTGGTGGAAGTGGGTGGTGCACCGACACCGACAATGGTGGCGACGCAAGCGCATCAATAGAGGCGGTTGCGCCGTGAGGCCTTCCTAGGAAGGAGATCCTGACGGGCAGCGAGCGTCCGTGCGCCTCTGTGTGAGGGGCGTGTGGTGATGCCTCGGAGGAGCTGGCGTCGAAGTGTGGTCGAAGGTGTGGGTTAGATCTGATGTGAAGGTAGTCCCTTCGTGCGGGAGAAGTTCGATATGGTGGATATGACCCTTGCTTCGCATGGTGGATGCTATTGTTCCTTGTCGGGCATTGGGCAGGTTCTCTTCGCAGTGCAGGTGTGGGGCTTCACGGCTGTGTGTCTTTGACGGTAAGTTGCTGCGGTGACGGCGGTGCGAGGCTTCTTGGACGGGGCTGCTCGGGACCTTGGAGGAGTGGAGATTTGCAGCATTACATATGAAAATTCTGTTCGATTCTAGCCGTACCGGCGTCGATGCCACCCGTGGGTGTCATTCCCTGTAACACCTCGGGTGTCACACTACAGTAATCACCTACAGTAATCACTTTTACTGTTGCCAACTCATTGTGGTTAAGCATGGATGATCACCTTTGATCATAGTGATCCAAATTCAGCTCAGATAAAAGTTCCAAATCTAAGTGGAAATTAAACTTGTTATAAATGCAAAATGGTTATTAGGTCATCCTAAAAATAACCTTGGTATTTTATTATCATGATTAAACAATATAAATCAATTAATATAGTAACAGACAACCCCTTTCAACTCCTTTAATAATTAATGACAACTCAAATGAATTTATTAGGCCACTAAACTTTTTGTATTAATATAGTAAATTGTAACAACAATATTGGGACTAGCTACATAATTTACAAAATTCAGCTGGTAGCCAAATAAATTACAAACTTACAAAACAGAAAACAAAAAGAATAGAAAACAAAAAGAAAATAAAAATCCCTATCCTACGCCGATGAGCAACGGCCCAACCCCAACCCACCTACCCCATCCCCTACCTCTCACTGTTCCCCCCACCCCCACTTGCACGGCGACAGGGCGCCATGGCAACTGCTCGGCCGACCCCTCCCCCTCACCTGCCTCACCTACTCCCCCTTTGCGATAAGGCTGGCCCCGCGTTTTCTGGATCGAGGAAAATTGCTGTCCCCCCTCCCCCCTCTCTCCCCTGCATCTTCCCCTCCTCACCGAGCCCGCCATGGCCGTAGACAAGCCGCGGTCGCCGTCGTGGCCACCGGCCGTGCCCCGCCACCCCACCGTGTCCAGAAGGTCGCCCGTGACCCCGTTCGTCGCCCACATCGTTGGATTGGAGCCCGGAGTCGCCACTGACGTCGTCGTGTTCCTCCCCTCGCCGACAGCCGTTGTCGGCCTCACCGCCGGATGCGTCGCCTTAGTTCATCCCCGGCCCCGTGTCATCTCGCCACCGACCTCCTCGTTGTAAGCTGCACCGTTTCCCCCATTTTCCCCCGTCGAACCGCCGTCGTGGACGTCGTCCGTCGCCACCGCCCGTGATCACTGGAGCTCGTGCTCCCTGCCCGTGGCCGCGCCCACGCACCCTCTTGGCAGCATCCCCCACCCTCCCGTGCGCACACCCTGTCTACCCTGGCCGCGCACCCGCATGGCCTCGCCCCCCACCCCGACGCCCCCGGCCGTGGCCTCTTGCCCACTGCCGGCCGTCCTCTCCGCCCTCTGGCCGATGGCCATGGCCGCGCTACCCCCCCGCTGTTGCAGCTGCTACTTGCAGCAGCGGCTCGACGCGCGCCGCCCGTGCGGCTGCTCCCCGCCGTTCGTCGCTCCCCTGCTCCGGCCTTCCCGCCGCGCTTCTGTCCCGGCGTGGGCACGCCGTGGACATGGCTGGGCTAGCCCGTGGGTTAACTGCCACTGACAGTGGCCCCTCCCCTCTAATTAGTTTAATTAAAATGAAATTATTAAAATGAGCATATGACAGGTGGCCCCCACTGCTATTTAAATTAAATTAAATATTTTATAAATAATGTGAGGCTCACATGTGGGACCCACTGGTCAGTTGACCAGTCAACCTTACAGGTGGGTCCCTTCTGTTAGGTTTGACCAGTCAAACTTCACTGTTCTGGATAATGTTGGGTTTTAATAATAAAAATAATTCAGAAAATGATTTAAATTGAATTAAACTGAATTTGAATATCTTTTAAACCGTAAGTCAGATTCAAAAACTTTATACATCAAAATTGATCAGAAAAATATAACGAATACGATTACGCTACCCATACCCCCACCACACCCCTCTAACATACCGAAAGCGAGACTTTCCCCCTCCGGATCGTCTATCCGGTAATCGCTCGGAGCCGGTATAATAAGATTATCTCAGTTGTTGTTGTCTATGAACAAGGAGTAGGTCTCAAGTCATCCATAACCGTGGACACGGCTTCTCGAAAAGATTTAACCCTGCAGGGGTGTACCAACTGCCCATTACAAGGCTCCGCACGCACGCCCATCGCTCTCAGTTGCTACCCATGATAGGCAACCATTTTATGATTTAGTCCCAAGAGATCCGGAACGACAGGTCCCTCTAGCTAACAAAGAACAAATCCGGGTGACCCCCGGTGAGTCGACATCCAACTCAAAAGCCGGCCGCACTCTCGAATCGGCCTCTACCGTCTGGACGAGGTCGGGTTAGTTGCCCAAACAGATGTGGACAACCCCCTAGCTCCCTGGGGTGGACCAACAAGAGAAACCATGTCTCCGGTGGCCCAAGTTGTTTGAAATCTGCCGGCCGCGGACCTGTCACACACACGTTTCAAATGGTAAATCAGCTTGGGCCACCACTAGAAATGTTTGAAGCTAGGTAGGTAAGAAAAGGGGACCCCATAAAATACCACACGCGGTTAGGCACGCTCAGTCTGAAAACCAATACCCAAAACTCGGATCCTAGGTGACTCGAATGGAACAAAGCGTCGGGGCGGGATAGCCTAGACCTTCAATCCTTCGTCGGGTATAGTCAACATTCATAATAATCATATCATCCACAACAATATAATAATGTGATATCCCAAACCAAGGAGTAACAGGAGGTAAAATCGTAGTAGCCTAAGCATGCATACTAAGCAGGGGCTGAGCAACGAGCAATAGTAACATAGCAGTACAAGGTTTGCTGGGAGGGGACATGGCTGTATCGGTTTGAAAGAGGCTGTAAACATGTGGTAGGATCAAACATCGAACCTAACCTAGACTAGCATGCAAACCGCTGGTTGAAATAGAATGGATCATAAGTAATGTATATTTCTTGCCTGTTGATAAGTCGGGTTCCGAAGGTGTAGTTGATCGCAAGCTCGCATCCTCTCGGAAGGTACCCGCGGGAGCACACAAGAGGGTAAACACTGGAAAGCAATCAACGAGCAAGCATATATTACTACGAGGCAAACACGAGCACGCATCAACAAGAAGGCAACACGAGACATCGCACCTACCGTCGAGAGCGGTTACTAACAGGTTAAGTGGAGTACTCGTCACACACGACGATACCGCACATTTGGAAAGGTTCAAGTTGTTTAGCTACAGGTGATCAACAAAGGTTGTTAACATGGCATCTCACTCAAGCATGGCATAGCACACAAACATGTCAAGAGGTGAAGCATAAAGGAAACTATCTATGCTAGTCAATTTAAGTGAGGCACAACCTAAACATGGCATATCACTAAGTGCCGCACAACAATTAAAGGATTTGGTACTGTTCTTCCCTAAAACATATTTTAGGTTGGTTAACAACAGCAAACAAAAGCATAAACACAATGTACACGAAAAACTAATCAAGTTACATATAAAGAACACTCCAAACGGAGTTACGGTTAAAAAGATACAAGCAAAACAAGTTTGGAACACAATCTGCCAACATCGGGAAGCACACTTTAGAGCAATGCATAAACATGATAATGAATGCAAACATGCTCACAAATGATATGCAATTAAAGTAGACATGACAAGGAAGGCATGGCAAAAGGAATCATGCAAATAGGCATCATAGATCAAAAGATATTAAGCATGCAACATGGCATCGGAACGTTACAGACTTAGAGAAAAACAGAGGTGGCTGTAAAAAACAGCGGGATAGCAACTTTGGAGCTCAATAACTATATGACCAGCAAGCATATCACAACAATGCAATACATACAATGGAAGTAGACATGATGCTTAACAGTATGCAATTGGAATCACTCAATTCCGATAAACGGTTGCGACGCAACCGTCACCCGAAGTTGCAACAAATTAAAAGTTTCAGCAACAGCAGCACATTAACATCAGGGTCACCACTTTGGAGCAAGATTTAGTATAGCTAAAGCACCCAAACATGACAAGTTAAAGCATGGGAATGAATTACACATGATGCTTAACACATAGGAAAAAGAATCAATGCAATAGGCCTCATGGATTTGATACAAGCATCACCCAAACTTTGAACAAAATAACAACAACAGTAGTTAACAGCTGATTAGCAACTTAAGGATCTGGTGCCCTGTTCAACACACAATTACATATTCAAGAAGACCTCAAAATAAATAACTTCCTAAAGATGAACTCTAGAGCACACAAAGCACAACCAAACAAAAAAAGAATCACTTCATTCGGAGCTACGAGTCAACGGGAAATCGATTTGAAAAACGGGATCATCAACGCAATTTTTACAGGACTTAAGTGAAAATTCGCAGTTCTGAAAAAAAAAACCAGCTTGAGCCTCTTCTCACCATGGGCCGACCCAACTGGCCTGGACTGGCTGGATCTGGCCGCTTGGGCCCTGGATCTGGCAGGCCAGCCTTTTGGAGGCGGCCCACAGGGGCGAGCGGGCGTGAGGCCGAGCCGGCCTCATCTCCACGACGGAGACCGCGGCAGCGGCGGCTACCGGCGCGGCGGCTCAGCCCCCACCGGTGCACGCGATCAGGGGAGGCCAGGATCGGGCGGTGGCGGTGGGGCGCCGGCGGATCTCACCGGATCCGGCCGGGCTGCGCAACCAGATGGCGGTGCTGGAGGCGGAGGAGCTGCTCGGGCCGGCGAGCTCGGGCCTCCTCCATGGCGCGGCGGCGGCGCGCCCCTGCACGTAGAAGAGAGAGGCGAGGAGAAGGGAGAGGAGAGGGAGGTCAGGCGCGGGGAGGAGAGGAAGGCCGGCGGCCCGACTGGCCGAGCGGCTCGCTGGCGGCGGCTACGGCACGGGAGGCCAGAGGCGGCGGCTTCGAGCAGGAGAGAGAGAGGAGAGGCTGGAGGGTGGATATGGGCCGTCGGATCGACCGATCTGACGGTCCAGATCGCCTAGGGGCTAGGGTTTTGGGATTTTGTGGTTATTGGGAAGATTTTTGGGGCAATGTGGAGGGGGTGGCTGCAATTTGTGGCTAGGGAAACCCTAGAAAGGGGTGGGAGTGTGGTGGTCTTTATATAGCCCAGGTGGCTGGCAGTTTGCAAAAACATCCCCGGTTTTTCTCTCTCGCGCGCGTTGTTTACGTTTTTGACCGCCGGGGGTCCGCAGGACCTCCGATTCGGGTAAAACTTCGAACTGAGCGATCAGCGCGTCGAGCCAGCGGTGTTCACCTCGCGCTGGAACTGTTCCGAGAATAGTTTCCGGCTCGCTATAAAAATATCCCGTTTACTTATTAAACGGGGTTTTTCGTTTCGTTGGCTGCGGCTGGTCTCGTGCGGTTTTCACGACGGTGATCGGGTGAAACCCGGTGTCGCAAAGGTCGAGTGTCAGAGTGGCAGGGGTCAGTCTCCACCCGGTACGAGATAAGAGGGGGAAAATAATCACCGATCGATAAATCGGGGATGCAAACACCGCGAACAAATCAGACAATCAAACAATTCACTCCGAAAACAAAATTTTTATTTTTTGTGAAATCTGGGCTGTTACAATACAACACCACCAACAAGGGATCTCGTCCCGAGATCCTGAACGATCTGGGGAGAGGGGAAGGGGAGAAGGGAAAAAGAGAGTCAACAATCTTCAACACCACTAACAAGGGACTCTGCTCCATGTCGACGTCGAACTTCGGTCGAGATAAATTTTCCGCAGAGAGACGGCAACGTCGGAAAACGAAACCATTGGGAGATCAAGAGGAAGAACGATAGTTTAAAGCAACGATCAAGGGAAGCATTTTCACTGAAATCGTGAGGATACTGGGCAAGAGGACTGAAGTCAATAGACGACCAAGATGTTTACCCAGAGTCGGATAGACTAAAGGTACTACAAGATTTCCCAAACCTGAGATCGGGATCGAGACAATACACTGCAAGCAAGGCATTGTAACGGTTCCGATACTCCACACACTCGAGATCCTAAAGTTTGAAAGGGGATAAGTCGAGAATAAAACACTTACGACACTTGTCCTGACCAGAGTAAGGGTAAGGAGTAAAAAGATTCCTACTCTCCGATAACTAGCTTACAAAATAGTTTTTTGTCTAGACTCGACTTCGGCCAGAAAAGGGATCCTACGGTCGGTAAGGCTCTGATACCAAGTTGTAAGGCCCGATATGCGGTACTGTTCCAGATCTAGATGTTTCCATCCAGATCCGGGGACAAAGCACATATCGGTCCCACCGCGACGTATGACATAGCCATATGCCCCGGATTTCCAACATGATATCACAACATTACAGATACAAGGATACAACATCTCATACAATCGACATACAACTGCCTTAAATACATTACATCAGCGGAAGATACCTGTCTGAGTACCGACTACAATCAAATGCCTACTGGCAAAGAGAAAAACATCGATCCCCATAACCACACGGGTCCAGGCCCTCCGCCGGGATCCGCCTAACTAGTCGTCGTCGAGTCTCCACGTGAAACGTCGATCACCATACCTGTTGTCGATCAAGAACCCTGAAAAGAGTTTGGGGGTAGTATCATGAGTACAGAAGTACTCAGCATGCAACTATAGTGGTCAACTAACCCAGCAAGGACTTCATCACTCGTCATTCTAGGACAACTAGTAGTTTACGGTAAGGATGGGGTAAGTGGTGAGGTTGCTGCCGCACTAGCATTTATGAAGTGGCTAACGATCTAGAGAGTAAGATAAGAAGCCAAGCATTAGATGAGGAATCGCCTCCAACAAGTCTTGCTATCAACTACTTACGCAATCATAACACCTATCCTATCCTTGTCCTGCTCTTCGCATCCCGGCAAAGAAGAAGCAGTCAAGGCACACACACGTTGATCAAGTTATAATAATATTATCTCAGTTGTCGTTGTCTATGAACAAGGAGTAGGTCTTAAGTCGTCCATAACCGTGGACACGGCTTCTCGAAAAGATTTAACCCTGCAGGGGTGTACCAACTGCCCATTACAAGGCTCCGCACGCACGCCCATCTCTCTCAGTTGCTACCCATGATAGGCAACCATTTTTTTATTTAGTCCCAAGAGATCCGGAACGACAGGTCCCTCTAGCTAACAACGAACAAATCCGGGTGGCCCCCGGTGAGTCGACATCCAACTCAAAAGCCGACCGCGCTCTCGAATCTGCCTCTACCGTCTGGACGAGGTCGGGTTAGTTACCCAAACAGATGTGGACAACCCCCTAGCTCCCTGGGGTGGACCAACAAGAGAAACCATGTCTCCGCTGGCCCAAGTTGTTTGAAATCTGACGGCCGCGGACCAGTCACACACACGTTTCAAATGGTAAATCAGCATGTGCCACCACTAGAAATGTTTGAAGCTAGGTAAGTAAGAAAAGGGGACCCCATAAAATCCCACACGCGGTTAGGCACGCTCAGTCTTAAAACCAATACCCGGAACTCGAATCCTAGGTGACTCGAATGGTACAAAGCGTCGAGGCGGGATAGCCTAGACCTTCAATCCTTCGTCGAATATAGTCAACATTTATAATAATCATATCATCCACAACAATATAATAATGTGATAGCCCAAACCAAGGAGTAACAGGAGGTAACATCATAGCATCCTAAGCATGCATCCTAAGCAGTGGCTGAGCAACGAGCAATAGTAACATAGCAGTACAAGGTTTGCTGGGAGGGGACATGGGTGTATCGGTTTGAAAGAGGCTGTAAACATGTGGTAGGATCAAACATCGAACCTAACCTAGACTAGCATGCAAACCGCTGATTGAAATAGAATGGATCATAAGTAATGTATAGTCCTTGCCTGTTGATAAGTCGGGTTCCGAAGGTGTAGTTGATCGCAAGCTCGCATCGTCTCGGAAGGTACCCGCGGGAGCACACAACAGGGTAAACACTGGAAAGCAATCAACGAGCAAGCATCTATTACTACGAGGCAAACACGAGCACTCATCAACAAGAAGGAAACACGAGACATCGCACCTACCGTCGAGAGCGGTTACTAACAGGTTAAGTGGAGTACTCGTCACACACGACGATACCGCACATTTGGAAAGGTTCAAGTTGTTTAGCTACAGGTGATCAACAAAGGTTGTTAACATGGCATCTCACTCAAGCATGGAATAGCACACAAACATGTCAAGAGGTGAAGCATAAAGGAAACTATCTATGCTAGTCAATTTAAGTGAGGCACAACCTAAACATGGCATATCACTAAGTGCCGCACAACAATTAAAGGATTTGGTACTGTTCTGCCCTAAAACATATTTTAGGTTGGTTAACAACAGCAAACAAAAGCATAAACACAATGTACACGAAAAACTAATCAAGTTACATATAAAGAACACTCCAAACGGAGTTACGGTTAAAAAGATACAAGCAAAACAAGTTTGGAACACAATCTGCCAACATCGGGAAGCACACTTTAGAGCAATGCATAAACATGATAATGAATGCAAACATGCTCACAAATGATATGCAATTAAAGTAGACATGACAAGGAAGGCATGGCAAAAGGAATCATGCAAATAGACATCATAGATCAAAAGATATTAAGCATGCAACATGGCATCGGAACGTTACAGACTTAGAGAAAAACAGAGGTGGCTGTCAAAAACAGCGGGATAGCAACTATGGAGCTCAATAACTATATGAACAGAAAGCATATCACGACAATGCAATACATTTAATGGAAGTAGACATGATGCTTAACAGTATGCACTTGGAATCACTCAATTCCGATAAACGGTTGCGACGCAACCGTCACCCAAATTTGCAACAAATTAAAAGTTTCAGCAACAACAACACATTAACATCAGGGTCACCACTTTGGAGAAAGATTTAGTATAGCTAAAGCACCCAAACATGACAAGTTAAAGCATGGGAATGAAGTACACATGATGCTTAACACATAGGAAAAAGAATCAATGTAATAGGCCTCATGGATTTGACACAAGCATCACCCAAAGTTTGAACAAAATAACAGCAGCAGTAGTTAACAGCAGATTAGCAACTTAACGATCTGGTGCCCTGTTCAACACACAATTACATATTCAAGATGACCTCAAAATAAATAACTTCCTAAAGATGAACTCTAGAGCACACAAAGCACAACCAAACAAAAAACGAATCACTTCGTTCGGAGCTACGAGTCAACGGGAAATCGATTTGCAAAACGGGATCAACAACGCAATTTTTACAGGACTTAGTGAAAATTCGCAGTTCTGAAAAAAAGAAAAAAAAACAGCTTGGGCCTCTTCTCACCATGGGTCGGCCCAACTGGCCTGGACTTGGGCTGGATCTAGCCGCTTGGGCCCTAGATCTGGCAGGCCGGCCTTTTGGAGGCGGCCCACAGGGGCGAGCGGGCGGGATGCCGAGCCGGCCTCGTCTCCACGACGGAGACCGCGGCAGCGGCGGCTATCGGCGCGGCGACTCAGCCCCCACCGGTGCAGGCGGGCAGGGGAGGCCAGGATCGGACGGCGGCGGTGGGGCGCCGGCGGATCTCGCCGGATCCGGCCGGGCGGCGCACCCAAACGACGGTGCTGGAGGCGGAGGAGCTGCTCGGGCCGGCGAGCTCTGGCCTCCTCCAGGGCGCGGCGGCGGCGCGCCCCTGCACGTAGAAGAGAGAGGTGAGGAGAAGGGAGAGGAGAGGGAGGTCAGGCGCGGGGAGGAGAGGAAGGCCGGCGGCCCGGCTAGCCGAGCGGCTCGCTGGCGGCGGCTGCGGCACGGGAGGCCAGAGGCGGCGGCTTCGAGCAGGAGAGAGAGAGAGGAGAGGCCGGAGGGTGGATCTGGGCCGTCGGATCGCCATCTCTGACGGTCCAAATCGCCTGGGGGCTAGGGTTTCGGGATTTTGGGGTTATTGGGCAGATTTTTGGGGCAATGTGGAGGGGGTGGCTGCAATTTGTGGCTAGGGAAACCCTAGAAAGGAGTGGGAGTGTTGTGACGCCCCAAAAATCAGACCGTGTACAGTAATCATACACGCAAGGTACACGATCGAAATCAGGGACTCACGGTGAGATATCACAACACAACTCTACAAATAAAATAATACAAGCTGTTTAATACAAGCCAGGGGCCACGAGGGCTCGAATACAACAGCTCGAGAGCACAAAGTCAGCGGAAGCAATAGTATCTGAGTACAGACACAAGGATACAAGGTTGCCTTAAGAAGGCTAGCACAAAAACAACACTCGATCGAAAAGGCAAGGCCTCCTGCCTGGGAACCTCCAAACTACTCCTGGTCAAAGGGGAACTCGATGTCGTAGAAGGCATCGGGGATCTTCACGTCGTGGTGGTCGGCATCAGGGATCTCCTGCTCCTGGACTCCAAGGCTCCAACGACGACTGCAGCGGCCGATCAGGCAAAACAATAAAAGGGGAAAATAAAGCAGGTGAGTATCTAGCATACCCGCGAGTCTTACGTCCGCTACTAAGCATTATGCATTGTATCAACGGAAAGAAGAGGCTGTATATAGGGGACTGAAAGACAGAAAACCAGAGCAAGGGTAAGAAGCGAGGCCTAACAAAGACTAGCATCTTCCGACGATGTCTTGCAGCATGAGGAGAGAATAGCCAACAATTTATATAAAGCATAAAGTAACAATGCAGCAGAAGTTGCTGCAGCATTGTATAATAATAAGTTGTAATAATTAACAACGCCTCCGAGTTCACCTCCTCGACATCCCCGCGAGGAACAAAACCCGGAACCATACAGTTTAATAATAATAGTTTGTAGTGGTAAGATCCAGCTTCAGCATAAAGCGTCCTGTTACCGTGGACACGGCTATTCGAATAGATTAATCTTCCCTGCAGGGGTGCACTTGTGTTACACTACACACACGGATCTCCAGGGTGGCGGGACCTTGTTAGGGAACGCTCCACCGAGGCTATCCGACACTTCATAGCCCATCTTTCAAACTCAACAGAGAGGTCATCCGCCGGACTATATCCTATGTACGCGGGGCTTTGGACCCTAACCCCGACGTACTCCTGCACGGTGCGAGGCTGGCCGGTGAAGTTAAAGAAAATACAAATAAGACACCACCGCGCGAGCAAATAAGACAACACCACTTCCCGGCGCAGGCCGCGGTACTGCTGACGTCTGAAGAGTCCTCAGACGACACTACGAAGCAGAGGAGCCCATAACTCGTAATTCCCACGGGTAGGTAGTGCGTACATGGCATATAGCCAACTCAAGACATTCACTGAACCATTTAGAATTTTAATTAACCTGCGTGACAACCGTTATCGTTGCCTCGACTTAACTGACCCGCGGACAACGACAGCAGCCAGGACCAGCAGTACATCGGTGCCTGCCCTGTCGTCCCACCAAGTCACTGCGGTTACCAACAAGGTGAACCGTCTCCTTACCTTGTCTCGCGTGTGCTCCTGAAGGAGCTCCACTTTCGGGGTTTGGTAACTCTCGCGGCCAACGATCAGGGGCCAAGCACACCGGTACACTGGTCGTACCCTCCCTGTCGTCCCATTGCAATACCACTCGCGGGCACCGTTGGGTCGTCCGACTTCTTACCTTTAAGGACACCAGTTGGTTCGAGTTCCTACCATTAAGTGAAACCAGGAGGAATCACCCTCGATGGTACACTTAAAGAGGTTTGACAGAGACATCAGCGGAATGAACTAAAGAGGTAAACCTCATATCATCCCGGTGATGCTACGCTACTGAGCCGACGAGAGTTAAATACGAGTCCATTCCACTCGTAAGCCAAACTCGAAGCGACTCGGCAGAGTCTCGCCGTTGTAGGTTCCCTAGGGTTTCTGCATTGATCCGTACCTGTTTCAGTTGTAATATATCGTTCCCGCGATCACTCCTAGAGTGATCACGGCCCGCTATCTAATCCTAGCTAACAATGCGCAGGGCTCACTGCTGAATAATGCATAAGTAATAATAGGCAGCATAGGATTAAAGGAAGGTACGTCAAGGGGCTACAATGACAGGCTATGCAATTGAATAGGATTGTAATCGTAGCAGCAACAGTAACAATGCCTAGTGCAAGAAATGTACGGAAAGATATGCGATATCTGGGGAAGAGAATGGCTATGCTTGCCTGGTAGCTCGACGGTAGGGGTAGGGTCGTCGACGAAGCAGTCGTACTCAGCAGCGGTGTAGTCGATGGCAGCAACGGGGTCTACCGGAGATTAAGGGGGGGAAGAAACAGTAAATACAAAGCAAGCATATACAAACAGATGCATAACAAGACAGATGCAATGCTAACGGTGTTCTAACGCAGTGCAATGCACGTTACTCGGAGCGGGAATTCATCTGGGGATGAACTGCCAGCTCCGGGTGATTATCGGACAAGGTGTCCGAAGGGGGAGATATCATGCCGGAGGTGTCGTGGACATCCGACACATGTGTGGATGGTGTATCCGGGTTAGTTGATCTATTCCGAACAACTTTCGTGTTTGAAATAAATTCATCCGGGTACTTTAGCAGTACCGGACAATTTATCGGACAGACGGCCCGGAGGGGGGGATGTCGATGTTCGTTGTGTTAGAGGGGTGTGGTGGGAATGCGGATAGTGCATCCGTATTCGTTATATTTTTCTGATCAATTTTCATGTATACAGTTTTCTAATCTCACTTACGGTTTAAAAGATATTGAATTTTAAAGTTTAAATCATTTTAAAAGAATTTCTGCAATTTATTTAATTGTTTATTCAAACATTATCCAGAACAGTAAAGTTGACCAGTCAAACCTGACATGGGGGTCCCACATGTCAGCCTCACATGTTTTATAAATTCATTTTATTTATTTAAACCCCCCTGGACCCACATGTCATACTCTCATATTAAAACTAAACTCATCTAAATATGAAACCTGACAAGTGGGGCCCAGCTATAATAGACTCATGTGTTAATCATCATTTTAATTAATCCAGAGAGATAATTAAGGGGCCGGGCCCACTTGTAAGTGACAGAAGGTTATTACCCTATTTTTTAAAGTGAAGATTGATTAGAGGGGCACTGGACCCACAGGGCATAGACTGACCTAACTAACAGTGGGAGCTTATTTAACTTTAAAACTGATTAGCTTAATTAAACGGCCTTGGCCCCCCGCGTCAGTAACAGGGGAGGGGTAATTAGCTTAGCGCTAATTAACTCGTGGCTGGGCCCCACCTGTCGGTGCCCCATGTCATCGCCCGCGACGAGCAGCACGGCCGACGGCGGGCGTGCGTACGACAGGGTCGACGAGAGAAAGCGTAGAAGTGCTCGTTCGAGAGCTGCATCTCTCCCGCGTCGATCTGTACCATCTACGCAAGCAGGGACGACCCGAGGTGAGAGCACAGTCAGCAATGGCGACATCTGCCCACGGCCAACAATGGAAACTCGCGATTCGTAACGGAAACGAGAAGTTCTTCAGGCCAAATCGAACATACGCGCCACAAGGAACGTGCTGGTGCTATTTTCGTGCGCTGAGACGCTCGAGAGCTCGAGCCCTACCGGTCATGGCGGCGACCAGTGCCCGGCGTCCAAGGCAAAGAAGGCTACAACGAGAGAGGAGGGGAGTGAGCGCAAGGGGACGGTGGCCAAGCTCACCAGGAGTGTGCAGAAGGTGGCAGTCGGCTCGAGGAGGTCCTGGGGCGGCCGTAATCGAAGCCGCAAGCCGGCGGCTGGAGGTAGAAGAGGAGCTCGATTGCGCAAGCACGAGGCGCCCTGGTCCACGAACTTGATGGAGGTGACGAGGACATCAATGGAGGACACGCATGACCTGCTGGCTGGGGATGAGGATGTCGATGGCCGCGAGGGAACACGAGGGGGGGGGGGGGGTAGCTCGGCGCTCTGGCCATGGCCATGCTGCCACGGGAGGGGAGCAGGTGAGGGGTGGTTGGGGTGGGGGAGAGAGAAGAGAGGAGGGGGGCTGGGCCCGGGTGGGCCTCGGCCAGGGCGTAGGATAGGTGTTTTCCTATTTTTTGTTATTTGCTTTTCTTTTCTGTTAGTTCTGTTTGTAATTAGTTTAATGTCTTTTATATTTTTCTTCAACATAAAATTTGTTCCAAAATTATGGTTGCATCATAGTTAAGTGCCACAAAAAGTTTGGGCATTAATAAAAATCATTTAGTATCTTGTTTTATTTAAAAGACATTAAATGTCACTGTTTGACCGCTGTTATTATTTGTTTATCATTTTTAATCATGGTAATAAAATCCCATTTCACTTTTAATATAGCTTAATGTTATTTAGGAATTTTATAAAATTGGTTTGACAATTTTTAGTTCATTTAAAATTCCCACTTGTTTATTTTATTCCGTGGCAATTTAACAATTCCCAACCAATTATTTTATTTCCTAATATTACTAAATCACTTTAATAAAATATCCATTGCTATTTTAACATGGCCAAGTTTGCTAGGCATTTTATAAATAGATTCCACAGTGTTGGTTTAACTAAGATTTCCATTTCCATTTTAAATTTCATGGCAACTTTGGATATGCCAACCCTATTTGGTTTCACAACTATCATGGACTTAAGATTATTCAAATGACTAAGGATGTTTTGGTTTAACCATTTGCAAGTGGGTTGATAATCTCCCAAAATTCTTGGAGCAAATCTATAGTCCACTCTAATTTGAAATTTTTATCAGGGTGAGAATCTGACAGAGCTATGATCAAAGGTGATCATGGCTTGATCATCAACAGTAATGATCACTAACAGTGGAATCACTGTAGTGATTACTGTACTGGATCTGAGGGTGTTACAAATCTCCACCACTACAAAGAATTCTCGTCCCGAGAATTAAAAGTAGTATAAAGGGTAGAGTTTCGGTTTTGCCTCCTAACAAATCTTCTGATTCTTGTTGTCCTACTCGAAGAATTTAATCCTGCATGTTGAGGTCTTCATCTCTTTGCATCGGTGCATCTCGATGAGTTTTCATCCTTTCCTCGGGGCTTCATCGCACTCATGGACAGGTTAAGAGGTAAAGCTTAAGGGGGTGTCGGATCGACACAAGGTCAATCAAAAGGGGTTGCTCAAGGGTACGGGGTACAAAGTCCTTCCGAGTTAAGATCATGGAAGTACACCACGAGAATTTCAAGCGGATAGGCACGCATTCGATGCCGATGACGGATGATGGGGAAAGGCGCCCCGATCATCAGACATATACACTGAGTCTGACATCGGACGGAATATCACAAGGTAGAGGACTCGTGAATTGCATACGAGGTCAAGCAAGAGGAATAACCTCGAGAACAGAAGGGTAGAAGAGAGTCAGGTTTCGATCCTGTGGAACTGTGGGTTATGGGCCCACAGAAGGTAAGAAGGGTGGCGACAAACAATGCGATCAAGTTGCAAGGTAAGTCAGAGAACAGCTTGTCAGCTATATCGGCAACAACGTCGGTACAAGGAGCAGTGGACATTGAGAACCATTTTCCTGCTCGTTAATACGAGGCGGACCAATTGACAAAGTTCTCGTCCCGGTGGCTACCGAAATGTCATCAACAATGGCAACAAGGGGTTACTGACAAGGTTATACACCGAGGTGTTTACATAAGTAGGGGAATTATCACTGCTTAGGTTATCATGATCGCAATCAAGGTTAAACAGACCAATTAAAAGGAAAATGTGATGATACACAAGTATCAGGTGTATATCTTTCCCAAGGGAAAGCAGAGAACGATATACACGACCACGTTGTATTGGCAGGGAGTCAAGGGAGGTTGTCGATGATAACACAATTCATCGAGGGGAAGGGATGGTATTTCACATGATGAATCCAATTGACACATGGAAGAAGCCATGTAAGATCAGTCAGATAATAATCCCACCGAAGGTCGGGTGGTTCGCAAAAAAATCTGATGTGAGTATCGGCACTCATCCAGAAGGAGAAAGAATGCAAGGGCATCGGGTGATATAAGCATCAGAATTATTTGATGCTTAAGTACAAGGATATGATGATTCCCAGATCGGGAGGTGGATGTAATTATCCATACAGACTTAACGGTGGTAGGGGATTGCAATGGCGATGAACACGTAGGTTCTCGAGAATTTATCAGAGAATATCGTCGGAATCTTCAGGTGAAGCAAGCGATCATCTTGGGTGAAGGGATATCCGGGTAGATGTGACCACGAGATCCTAATGTCAGAGTTAGAAAATTTTCCCGAAAGGATAAGAGAGTAGAATCCGAGAGTAAAGTTACGGAGAAAAGGATCCTAATACCAAAGATATCACACGTAGTGACATCGATGTGGGCCCATAGGCCAAACATTAAGTTAGCAAGTAGTTTTGAAAATACTAGACTCGACTTCGACCGAGGAGTGGTTAGGGGCTTCCTACAGGCAGTCAGCTCTGATACCAACTTGTGACGCCCCCAAAATCAGACCGTGTACAGTAATCATACACGCAAGGTACACGATCGAAATCAGGGACTCACGGTGAGATATCACAACACAACTCTACAAACAAAATAATACAAGCTGTTTAATACAAGCCAGGGGCCACGAGGGCTCGAATACAACAGCTCGAGAGCACAAAGTCAGCGGAAGCAATAGTGTCTGAGTACAGACACAAGGATACAAGGTTGCCTTAAGAAGGCTAGCACAAAAACAACACTCGATCGAAAAGGCAAGGCCTCCTGCCTGGGAACCTCCAAACTACTCCTGGTCAAAGGGGACTCGATGTCGTAGAAGGCATCGGGGATCTTCACTTCGTGGTGGTCGGCATCAGGGATCTCCTGCTCCTGGACTCCAAGGCTCCAACGTCGACTGCAGCGGCCGATCAGGCAAAACAATAAAAGGGGAAAATAAAGCAGGTGAGTATCTAGCATACCCGCGAGTCTTACGTCCGCTACTAAGCATTATGCATTGTATCAACGGAAAGAAGAGGCTGTATATAGTGGACTGAAAGACAGAAAACCAGAGCAAGGGTAAGAAGCTAGGCCTAACGAAGACTAGCATCTTCCGACGATGTCTTGCAGCATGAGGAGAGAATAGCCAACAGTTTATATAAAGCATAAAGTAACAATGCAGCAGAAGTTGCTGCAGCATTGTATACTAATAAGTTGTAATAATTAACAATGCCTCCGAGTTCACCTCCTCGACATCCCCGCGAGGAATAAAACCCGGAACCATACAGTTTAATAATAATAGTTTGTAGTGGTAAGATCCAGCTTCAGCATAAAGCGTCCTGTTACCGTGGACACGGCTATTCGAATAGATTAATCTTCCCTGCAGGGGTGCACTTGTGTTACACTACATGCACGGATCTCCAGGGTGGCGGGAACCTTGTTAGGGAACTCTCCACCGAGGCTATCCGACACTTCATAGCCCATCTTTCAAACTCAACAGAGAGGTCATCCGCCGGACTATATCCTATGTACGCGGGGCTTTGGACCCTAACCCCGACGTACTCTTGCACGGTGCGAGGCTGGCCGGTGAAGTTAAAGCAAATACAACAAAGACACCACCGCGCGAGCAAATAAGACAACACCACTTCCCGGCGCAGGCCGCGGTACTGCTGACGTCTGAAGAGTCCTCGGACGACACTACGAAGCAGAGGAGCCCATAACTCGTAATTCCCACGGGTAGGTAGTGCGTACATGGCATATAGCCAACTCAAGACATTCACTGAACCATTTAGCATTTTAATTAACCTGCGTGACAACCGTTATCATTGCCTCGACTTAACTGACCCGCGGACAACGACAGCAGCCAGGACCACCAGTACATCGGTGCCTGCCCTGTCGTCCCACCAAGTCACTGCGGTTACCAACAAGGTGAACCGTCTCCTTACCTTGTCTCGCGTGTGCTCCTGAAGGAGCTCGACTTTCGGGCTTTGGTAACTCTCGCAGCCAACGATCTGGGGCCAAGCACACCGGTACACTGGTCGTACCCTCCCTGTCGTCCCGTCGCAATACCACTCGCGGGCGCCGTTGGGTCGTCCGACTTCTTACCTTTAAGGACACCAGTTGGTTCGAGTTCCTACCATTAAGTGAAACCAGGAGGAATCACCCTCGATGGTACACTTAAAGAGGTTTGACAGAGACATCAGCGGAATGAACTAAAGAGGTAAACCTCATATCATCCCGGTGATGCTACGCTACTAAGCCGACGAGAGTGAAATACGAGTCCATTCCACTCGTAAGCCAAACTCGAAGCGACTCGGAAGAGTCTCGCCATTGTAGGTTCCCTAGGGTGTCTGCATTGATCTGTACCTGTTTCAGTTGTAATATATCGTTCCCGCGATCACTCCCAGAGTGATCACGGCCCGCTATCTAATACTAGCTAACAATGCGCAGGGCTCACTGCTGAATAATGCATAAGTAATTATAGGCAGCATAGGATTAAAGGAAGGTACGTCAAGGGGCTACAATGACAGGCTATGCAATTGAATAGGATTATAATCGTAGCAGCAGCAGTAACAATGCCTAGTGCAAGAAGTGTACGGAAAGATATGCGATATCTGGGGAAGAAAAAGGCTTTGCTTGCCTGGTAGCTTGACGGTAGGGGTAGGGTCATCGACGAAGCAGTCGTACTCAGTAGCGGTGTAGTCGACGGCAGCAACGGGGTCTACCGGAGATTAAGGGGGGTAAGAAACAGTAAATACAAAGCAAGCATATACAAACAGATGCATAACAAGACAGATGCAATGCTAACGGTGTTCTAACGCAGTGCAATGCACGTTGCTCGGAGCGGGAATTCATCCGGGGATGAATTGCCAGCTCCGGGTGATTATCGGACAAGGTGTCCGGAGGGGGAGATATCATGCCGGAGGTGTCGTGGACATCCGACACATGTGTGGATGGTGTATCCGGGTTAGTTGATCTATTCCGAACAACTT
The DNA here is from genome assembly GCA_950022295.1 of Bromus sterilis. Classification (NCBI taxonomy): domain Eukaryota; kingdom Viridiplantae; phylum Streptophyta; class Magnoliopsida; order Poales; family Poaceae; genus Bromus; species Bromus sterilis. The sequence continues at coordinate 181,480,597 of OX465596.1, forward strand.
TCGTGTTCGAAATAAATTCATCCGTGTACTTTAGCAGTACCGGACAATTTATCGGACAAACGGCCCGGAGGGGGGGATGTCGATGTTCGTTGTGTTAGAGGGGTGTGGTGGGAATGCGGATAGTGCATCCGTATTCTTTATATTTTTCTGATCAATTTTCATGTATAAAATTTTTGAATCTGACTTACGGTTTAAAAGATATTGAATTTTAAAGTTTAAATCATTTTAAACCATTTAAAAAGAATTTCTGCAATTTATTTAATTGTTTATTCAAACATTATCCAGAACAGTAAAGTTGACCAGTCAAACCTGACATGGGGGTCCCACATGTCAGCCTCACATGTTTTATAAATTCATTTTATTTATTTAAACCCCCCTGGACCTACATGTCATACTCTCATATTAAAACTAAACTTATCTAAATATTAAAACCTGACAAGTGGGGCCCAGCTGTAATAGACTCATGCGTTAATTATCATTTTAATTAATCGAGAGAGATAATTATGGGGCCGGGCCCACTTGTAACTGACAGAAGGTTATTACCCTATTTTTTTTAAGTGCAGCTGGACCCACATGGCATAGACTTACCTAACTAACAGTGGGAGGTTATTTAACTTTAAAACTGATTAGCTTAATTAAACGGCCTTGGGCCCACGCGTCAGTAACAGGGAGGGGTAATTAGCGCTAATTAACTGGTGGCTGGGCCCCACCTGTCGGTGCCCCATGTCGTCGCCGGCGACGAGCAGCACGGCCGACGGCGGGCGTGCGTACGACAGGGTCGACGAGAGAACGCGTAGAAGTGCTCGTTCGAGAGCTGCATCTCTCCCGCGTCGATCTGTACCATCTACGCAAGCAGGGACGGCCCGAGGTGATAGCACAGTCAGCAATGGTGACATCTTCCCACGGCCAACAATGGAAACTCACGATTCGTAACGAAAACGAGAAGTTCTTCAGGCCAAATCGAACATACGCGCCACAAGGAACGTGCTGGTGCTATTTTCGTGCGCTGAGACACTCGAGAGCTCGAGCCCTACCGGTCATGGCGGCGGCCAGTGCCCGACGTCCATGGCAAAGAAGGCTAAAACGAGAGAGGAGGGGAGGGAGCGCAAGGGGACGGTGGCCAAGCTCACCGGGAGTGCGCAGAAGGTGGCAGTCGGCTCGAGGAGGTCCTGGGGCGGCCGGAATCGAAGCCGCAAGCCGGCGGCTGGAGGTAGAAGAGGAGCTCGATTGCGCGAGCACGAGGCGCCCTGGTCCACGAACTTGATGGTGGTGACGAGGACATCAATGGCGGACACGCATGACGTGCTGGCTGGGGCTGAGGATGTCGATGGCCGCGAGGGAACACGAGTGCGCGTCCATGGAGGGCACGGCCGAGACGAGGAAGAAGGGGGGGGAGGGTGGGATGGAACTGGCCTAGGGTTTGATCCACGGGGGCACTGGCTTGCCCTTATCCACATGAAGGCGTCGGGGGGGCAGGTGAGGGAAAGGGGGGGGGAAGCTCGGCGCTCTGGCCATGGCCATGCTGCCACGGGAGGGGGAGCAGGTGAGGGGTGGTTGGGGTGGGGGAGAGAGAAGAGAGGAGGGGGGCTGGCCCGGGGTGGGCCTCGGCCAGGGCGTAAGATAGGGGTTTTCCTATTTTTTTGTTATTTTCTTTTCTTTTCTGTTAGTTCTGTTTGTAATTAGTTTAATGTCTTTTATATTTTTCTTCAACATAAAATTTGTTCCAAAATTATGGTTGCATCATAGTTAAGTGCCACAAAAAGTTTGGGCATTAATAAAAATCATTTAGTATCTTGTTTTATTTAAAAGACATTAAATGTCACTGTTTGACCGCTCTTATTATTTGTTTATCATTTTTAAGGATAGTAATAAAATCCCATTTCACTTTTAATATAGCTTAATGTTATTTAGGAATTTTATAAAATTGGTTTGACAATTTTTAGTTCATTTAAAATTGCCACTTGTTTATTTTATTCCATGGCAATTTAACAATTCCCAACCAATTATTTTATTTCATAATATTACTAAATCACTTTAATAAAATATCCATTGCTATTTTAACATGGCCCAAGTTTGCTAGGCATTTTATAAATAGATTCCACAGAGTTGGTTTAACTAAGATTTCCATTTCCATTTTAAATTTCATGGAAATTTTGGATAAGCCAACCCTATTTGGTTTCACAACTATCATGGACTTAGGATTATTCAAATGACTAAGGATGTTTTGGTTGAACCATTTGCAAGTGGGTTGATAATCTCCCAAAATTCTTGGAGCAAATCTATAGTCCACTCTAATTTGAAAATTTTATCAGGGCGAGAATCTGACAGAGCTATGATCAAAGATGATCATGGCTTGATCATCAACAGTAATGATCACTAACAGTGGAATCACTGTAGTGATTACTGTACTGGATCTGAGGGTGTTACAAGTGTGGTGGTCTTTATATAGCCCAGGTGGCTGGTAGTTTGCAAAAAACATCCCCGGTTTTTCTCTCGCGCGGGCGGTGTTTACGTTTCTGACCGCCGGGGGTCCGCAGGACCTCCGATTCGGGTAAAACATTGAACTGCGCGATCAGCGCGTCGAGCCAGCGGTGTTCACCTCGCGCTGGAACTGTTCCGAGAATACTTTCTGGCGCGCTATAAAAATATCCCGTTTACTTATTAAATGGGGTTTTTTGTTCCGTTGGCTGCGACTGGTCTCATGCGGATTTCACGACGGTGATCGGGTGAAACCCGGTGTCGCGAAGGTCGAGTGTCAGAGTGGCAGGGGTCAGTATCCACCCGGTACGAGATAAGAGGGGGAAAATAATCGCCGATCGATAAATCAGGGATGCAAACACCGCGAACAAATCAGACAATCCAACAATTCACACCGATTTTTTTTTCAATTTTTGTGAAATCTGGGCTGTTACATGACCTCTCTGTTGAGTTTGAAAGATGGGCTATGGAGTGTTGTATAGCCTCGGTGGAGTGTTCCCTAACAAGGTGCCCGCCACCCTAGAGATCCGTGCGTGTAGTGTAACACAAGTGCACCCCTGCAGGGAAGATTAATCTATTCGAATAGCCGTGTCCACGGTAACAAGACGCTTTATGCTGAAGCCAGGTCCTACTAATACAAACTACTATTATTAAACTGTTGTTTCTGGGTTTTCTTCCTCGCAGGGAAGTCGAGGAAGGGATCTCAGAGTCTTTGCTAATTATTACAACTTACTATTATACAATGCTGCAACAACTTCTGCTGCATTGTTACTTTATGCTTTATATTGAACTGTTGGCTATTCTCTCCTCATGCTGCAAGACTCGACGGAAGATGCTAGTCTTCGATATGCCTAGATTCTCTTCCTCATTCTGATTTCTACCTTGCGGTCCACTATATACAGCCTCCCCTTTCCATTTGATACAAATGCATAAATGCTTAGTAGCGGACGTAAGACTCGTGGGTATGCTAGATACTCACCCTTGCTTTATTTCCCCCTTTTTGTTTTGCCTGATTGTCCGCTGTAGTCGACGTTGGAGTCTTGGAGTCCGGGAGCAGGAGAGCCACGATGCCGACCACCGCAACATGAAGATCCCCGATGCCTTCTACGGCGTTGAGTTCCCCGTTGACCAGGAGTAGTTTGGAGGTTCCTAGGCAGGAGGCCTCGCCTTTTCGATCCGTTGTTATTTGTGCTAGCCTTCTTAAGGCAGATCATGTGTACCTTGTGTCTATATGCAGATACTATTGCTTCCACTAACTTTGTGCTCTCGAGCTATTGTATTCGAGCCCTCGTGGCCCCTGGCTTGTAATTAAACAGCTTGTATTATTTTATTTGTAGAGTTGTGTTGTGACATCTCACCGTGAGTCCCTGATTTCGATCGTGTACCTTGTGTGTATGATTACTGTACACGGTCTGATTTTGGGGGCGTCACAAGTTGGTATCAGAGCCGACTGCCTATAGGACACCCCCTTCCAAATTCTTGGTCGAAGTCGAGTCTAGTCTTTACAAACCTACTTTACTAACAACGTCATGTGGCTTATCTGCCCACGTCGGAAACTGGGTGGTATTTGGATCTTTTACTCCATACCTTTACTCTGGAACTCTGATCTCTTTTCTCTTTCGGGTTAAAGATTTTGCTAAATCTGACTGTAGGTTCTCGTGACTACTTCCTCCCGGAGAGCCCCTCGTTACAGATGATCGCTTGCTTCACGAGAAGATTCCGAAGATTACTCTCCGATAAAATTCTCGAGACCATATGTGCCGATCACCTTTACATTTCCCTGACACCGATAAGTCTGTATGAATAACCACATACACCTTTCGTTCATCAATTCAATCCCAGTTTCTCTTGTGTTCACAAGATGCATCGAATTACTTTCCGTTGTTTCGGGAATCCTTGGAGCCTACTGCCTTGCAGCTTCTTTTCACCCTGCGGATAATTCCTCACATTTATCGAGGATCCGTTCATCCTAAGTTGTTCCTGTGTTTCCCAAAAATACTTTGAAATACTATTCCATCTCGCGACAATCCTCGACAGCCTACTTCTTTGGGGATTCTTCTTACCTGCTTGCACTATGATTACTCCTGTTTGTCTTGTAGTCTTTGACGACCTCCCTTGGCATTGCCATTCTGTTCTGTTGAATCATCGTGTGTGCTAGTGCACGCAATCATCAGTTGATCCCTATGAATCCATTCTTCTGGCTCGGACGTCATTTCAGACATTAGCTGGTTCTCGGTAAGTCAAACATTAATTGATTAACCGTCAAGCTTCTATTCAACTTATTCATGTTTGATCGATGTATCTGAATCTGATACACCGATATGGAAGTCATAATTCCTTTGTACTTAAGCATCGAATTATTCCGATGCTTTTATCTCCAATGCTTTGTCATTCTTTTTTTATGGTTGAGTATCGAGAATCACACCAGACTCTCTATACCCCCACTTGACCTTTTGGTGGATTACTACCTGCCGTCCCCTTGTGTCCTAAAACATTGATGAATTTCCCCTGATATAAAATGCATGTGGCAAATGATATCATCTGCTCCGTGTCGTCAGCCTTCTGCTTTCGAACTTGTATCCCTTGTTTATGATATTTGTTGTAAGGGTTTCAAAATTCCCCAATGGGTTAACCGTATGCTTCCCCTAATCTAATGAACCCAAATTTTATGAGGGTTATACTCTACCGGCCTTCCGTCAGATGAGCTTGCAATCCTACAACCTTCATGTGAGCGAGAAGTGAGTGAAAGGTTATGCGTTGAAGAAGTGGGAGTCGACCCTGAACCTTTGTGTTCATGCCCATGGATACTATGTAGAACTTATCATGAAAGCTTCTCGTAAAGATAATTAATCCCCTTGGTATAAATTCTTCTTGCATCTATGATTGGGTCCCTTGCGATCATGGTTATGACCATGATGTTTTCCTTTGATTCAATTTCTTAAACAACACGGAGCACTTGTCTTCTACAAGTCAACGATCCAGTTCAACTTCTATCGTGTTCCACCTTCGAGAATTACCCCCTGGCATCTCGAGGATATCATACCATTGCACTACGTCTTATGAATTGTGATGAAACAATGCCTATCCCTGTCATAGCAATTTCATGGTGCTGGGTTGTTGTCAACTGAGAACATCGAATACTTTTGCTTCACCATTCTCGTTTGCTTGATGTCGCCGTTGTTCGATTGTATTTTCTGGAAACCTTTTGACATGATGTGTCGTGGTCGTCATCGAAATTTTGACTTCTCCCAAGTGTTACTTGGATGCATTGTGTGAAATACCATCCTTGCCCCTCGATGATTTGTGTTATCATCGACAACCTCCTTTGACTCCCTGCCAATACAAACTTGGTCATGTATATCTTGCTCTATTTTCCATTGGGAAAGGTTTACACCTGATACTTGTGTATCCACACATTTTCCTTTCCATTGGTCTGTTTAATATTTCTTTTAATATAAATTATCCGAGCAGTGATAATTCCCTGCTCATGAAAACACTTTGGTGTACTACTTTGTCCGTACTACCTGTTACAGTTGTGGATGACTTTTCGGTGACCACCGATGGACAAGAACCTTGCCTATTGGTCCTCCTCGTCTTAACGAGCAGGAAAACGGTTTTCTTTGTCCCTCGCCCTTGGTACCGACGTTGTTGCCAACATAGATAACAACCTGTTCTCTAACTTACCTTGCAACTTGATCGCATTGTTTGTCACCATCCTTCTTATCCAATGTGGGCCCATAACCCACAGTTCCACAGGATCGAAACTTGAATCTCTTGTACCCTTCTGTTCTCGAGGTTATTCCTCTTGCTTGACCTCGTATGCAATTCACGAGTCCTCTACCTTGTGATATTCAGTTCGATATCAGACTCAGAGCTTATGCTTGATGCTCTGGAGCCCCCTTTTTCATCGTGCGTCACTGACATTGAATGCATGTCTATCAGCTTGAAACTTCTCATACCTTTTTTTTTCTCCCGATGTATTCCCCTGAGTACAAATTCGGAGGATACTTTGTATCCCATTTTCCTCGGACAACCTCGGTTGATTAACCAGGTACCGTTCTGACCCCCTTAAGTTTCCTCTCCTAGCCTATCCGTACGTACGATGAAGACCCCGATGGAAGGATGAAAATTCGTCAAGATGCACCGATACAGAGAAATGAAGACATCAACGTGAAGGATTAACTTCTTCGAGAAGGACAACAAGCACCCGAAGATCTTTTATAATACGAAACCGAAACTCTACCCCTATCACTACCATTTTATTTCTCGGGACGACAATTCTTGTAGTGAGGGAGATTTGTAACACCCCGGGTGTCACACTACAGTAATCACCTACAGTAATCACTTTTACTGTTTCCAAGTCATTGTGGTTAAGCATGGATGATCACCCTTGATCATAGTGATCCAAATTCAGCCCAGATAAAAGTTCCAAATCTAAGTGGAAATTAAACTTGACCCAAAAATTATGAAAATAATTTTATAAATGCAAAATGGTTATTAGGTCATCCTAAAAATAACCTTGATATTTTATTATCATGATTAAATAATTTAATCAATTAATAAAGTAGTAGACAACCCCTTTTAACTCCCTTAATAATTAATGACAACTCAAATGAATTTATTAGGCCACTAAACTTTTTGTATTAATATAGTAAATTGTAACAACAATATTGGGACTAGCTACATAATTTAAAAATTCAGCTGGTAGCCAAATAAATTACAAACTTACAAAACGGAAAACAAAAAGAAAATAAAAATCCCTATCCTACGCCGATGGGAAACGGCCCAACCCAAGCCTACCTACCCCATCCCCTACCTCTCACTATTCCCCCCACCCCCAATTGCACGGCGACAGGGCGCCATGGCAACTTCTCGGCCGGCCCCTCCCCCTCACCTGCCTCACCTACTCCCCCTTTGCGATAAGGCTGTACCCGCGTTTTCTGGATCGAGGCAAATCGCTGTCCCCCCTCCCCCCTCTCTCCCCTGCATCTTCCCCTCCTCACCGAGCCCGCCATGGCCGTAGCCAAGCCGCAGTCGCCGTCGTGGCCACCGGCCGTGCCCCGCCACCCCACCGTGTCCAGTGGCTCGCCCGTGACCCCCTTCGCCTCCCACATCGTTGGATTGGATCCCGGAGTCGCCACTGACGTCAGCATCTTCCTCCCCTCGCCGACAGCCGCCGTCGTCCTCACCGCCGGATGCGTCGCCTCTGTTCATCCCCGACCCCATGCGAGCTCGCCACCGACCTCCTCGTTGTAAGCTGCACCGTTCCCCCCATTTTCCCCCGTCGAACCGCCGTCGTGGACGTCGTCCGTCGCCGCCACCCGTGCTGACTAGAGCTCGCGCTCCCTGCCTGTGGCCGCGCCCACGCACCCTCCTGGCAGCAACCCCCACCCTCCCGTGCACGCCCTGGCTACCCTGGCCACGCACCCGCATGGCCTCCCCCCACCCTGACGCCCCCGTCCGTGGCCTCTTGCCCACTGTCAGCCGGCCTCGCCGCCCTCTGGCCGATGGCCATGGCCGCGCTACCCCCCCCCCCGCTGTTGCTGCTGCTACTTGCAGCCGCGGCTCGACGAGCGCTGCCCGCGCGGCTGCTCCCCGCCATTCGCCGCGCCCCTGCTCCGGCCTTCCCACCGAGCTTCTATCGCTGGCGTGGGCACACAGTGGACATGGCTGGGTTAGCCCGTGGGTTAACTTCCACTGACAGTGGCCCCTCCCCTCTAATTACCCTGAGTGTTAATTTAAATGGATAACCCCCTGTGTGGCTTACATGTGGGCCCATCCCACTTAACCCCCTGATTAACTTAATAAAAGAATTAACTAAATATGTCTCTATGACATGTGGCCCCCACCAAATTATTAGTTTAATTAAAATGAGCATATGACAGGTGGCCCCCACTTCTATTTAACTTAAATTAAATGTTTTATAAATAATATGAGGCTGACATGTGGGACCCATTGGTCAGTTGACCAGTCAACCTTACAGGTGGGTCCCCTCTGTCAGGTTTGACCAGTCAAACTTCACTGTTTTGGATAATGTTGGGTTTTAATAATAAAAATAATTCAGAAAACGATTTAAATTGAATTAAACTTTAAATTTGAATATCTTTTAAACCGTAAGTCAGATTCAAAAACTTTATACATCAAAATTGGGCAGAAAAATATAAAGAATACGGTTACGCTACCCATACCCCCACCACATCCCTCTAACATAACGAGCACGAGACTTTCCCCCTCCGGATCATCTGTCCGGTAATCGCCCGGAGTCGGTATAATTGCCGGTTGAATTCCCATTTCGATTGCAACGTGTTAGTTCACCTCTAGCTTAACGTCTGCTATGTCATACCTTTGTATTGCTATTATTTTCATGTATTTATTGTTTCTTCTCCCTCTCTTATTGTCTGATAGTCCCGACGACCGCTGCCGATGCCCCTGTGATCGACTACGTCGTCGACGACCGTACCCCTACCGCGAGCTTCCAGGCAAGCAGAGCCATTCTCTTCCGCAAATACCGCGAGCTGCTACGTTACAATCCTATTCAATTGCATAGACTCTGTTTGTCTCCCCTTGATGTATCTTCCTTTATCCTATGCTGCCTATAAATATATATTATATTCAGCAGTGAGCCCTGTGCATTGTTAGTCAACTAGGATTAGATAGCGGGCCGTGATCACTCTAGGGAGTGATCGTGGACACGATGATTATAACTGCATAGGTACGGTACAATGCAGACACCGCCTCAGGCCCCTACCTTGGCTCTGCCGAGCCACATCAAGTGGAGCTATCGAGGAGTAATCCTCGTACTCCACTCGTTGCTGACTCTGTGTAGTCGCCCTAGGGTTCCGATAACGTTTGTCCTTAAAGGTAAGAAGTCGGGCGACCCAACGGTGCCCGCGAGAGGTATTGCAACGGGACGACATGGAGGGTACGACCAGTGTACCGGTGTGCTTGGAACCTGATCGTTGGCCGCGAGAGTTACCAAACCACGAAAGTCGAGCTCCTCCAGGTGCACACGCGAGATAAGGTAAGGAGTCGGTTCACCTTGTTGGTAATCGCAGAGACTTGGTGGGACAACAGGGCAGGCACCGATGTACTGGTGGTCCTGACTGCTGTCGTTGTCCACGGGTCAGTTAAGTCGAGGCAACGATAACGGTTGTCCCGTAAGTTAATAAAATGACTAATGGTTCGGTGGATGTCTTGAGTTGGCTATATGCCATGTACGCACTACCTACCCGTGGGAATTACGAGTTATGTGATCCCCTGCTTCGTAGTCTCATTCGAGGACTCTTCAGACGTCAGCAGTACCGCAGCCTGCGCCGGGAAGTGGTGTTGTCTTCTTTGCTCGAGCAGTGTGATTTTTATTTGCTTTAACTTCACCGGCCAGCCTTGCGCCGTGCAGGAGTACGTCGGGGTTAGGGTCCAAAGCCCCGCGTACATAGGATTTAGTCCGGCGGATGACCTCTCTGTTGAGTCTGAAAGATGGGCTATGGAGTGTCGGATAGCATCGGTGGAGCGTTCCCTGACAAGGTGCCCGCCACCCTGGAGATCCGTTCGTGTAGTGTAACACAAGTGCACCCCTGTAGGGAAGATTAATCTATTCGAATAGCCGTGTCCACAATAACAGGACGCTTTATGCTGAAGCCAGATCCTACTACTACAAACTACTATTATTAAACTGTTGTTTCCGGGTTTTCTTCCTCGCAGGGAAGTCGAGGAAGGTATCTCGGAGGCTTTGCTAATTATTACAACTTATTATTATACAATGCTGCAACAACTTCTGCTGCATTGTTACTTTATGCTTTGTATTGAACTGTTGACTATTCTCTCCTCATGCTGGAAGACTCGACGGAAGATGCTAGTCTTCGATAGGCCTAGATTCCCTTCGTTATTCTGATTTCTACCTTGCAGTCCACTATATACAGCGTCCTCTTTCCATTTGATAGAAATGCATAAATGCTTAGTAGCGGACGTAAGACTCGCGGGTATGCTAGATACTCACCCTTGCTTTATTTCCCCTTTTAGTTTTGCATGATCGGCCACTGCAGTCGACGTTGGAGTCTTGGAGTCCGGGAGCAGGAGATCCACGATGCCGACCACCGCAACATGAAGATCCCCGATGCCTTCTATGGCGTCGAGTTCCCCGTTGACCAGGAGTAGTTTGGAGGTTCCCAGGCAGGAGGCCTCGCCTTTTCGATCCGTTGTTATTTTTGCTAGCCTTGTTAAGGAAGATCATGTGTACCTTGTGTATGTACTCAGATACTATTGCTTCCGCTAACTTTGTGCTCTCGAGTTGTTGTATTCGAGCCCTCGTGGCCCCTGGCTTGTAATTAAACATCTTGTATTATTTATTTGTAGAATTGTGTTGTGATATGTCATCGTGAGTCCCTGATTTCGATCGTGTACCTTGCGTGTATGATTACTGTACACGGTCTGATTTTGGGGGCGTCATATTCACCTTCCTGGCGGCGTCGCCGAGTGTTTCGCCATCTTCCTCGCTGCTTGGTGTTGGCAGTGATATTCGGGCGAAAGCCTCGATTCGCAGGATTGACACAATGACGACATCTTGGATGTCGTCTCACTATTGGGACCCATCGTGCTGGGAGACTTGTGTACTTATGTTGCTCTCCTCCGACGTTCGCCGTTGTCCGGATCGTTATCCTTCAGCGCTATGTACGGTCGTCACTGGTGATTCCAAGGAAGCTGGAGTTGCTGTTTTTCGGAGGTGATCGGCGTTGGTTGAGACGCGACGACGTTCTCAGTTTTGGGTAGGCTCTTTTGCGTCGTAGTATTTTTTTTGTGTGTGGTTGACTATGGTTTTACCGGATGTGAACTTGTGCTACGCTTCTTTTGCACAACGAGTGCTAGTTATCTTTGAATACATGTAATTTCTCCTTCTATAAAGCTAAGATGCGCAATTTGCGTACTCTCAAAAAAATCTTCACTCCCTTTTACGCTCCTTCCACAAATTTTGTCAAAGTGTATTGCAATGGGACATAATTATAATTCTCCCTGAACCACAATACATGCTTTCATATTTCAGTGTAGTTGCTGATAAAAATTGCTAGTTTGAATGAACAGAAATATGGATTAACGTATTAGTTGGAAGTACTATTTACAAAAAGAAGAGGAAATATACAGATGAATAGGTTGGTGGGATGATTTCTACCTTGTCAGTCTGGTCTGCCACCCATCCCCTCCTCCCTTGACCTTGTCGATCGTCGAAACAAATCGTAAGAGCATCTCTAGTAGAGCTCGTAAACAGTAAAACAATGTAAAATAACCGCCGAGTTCAGCTTTCATAGCGGAAAAACGCGTCGAACAACACCAGTAAAGTCCCCTGACCCGCAAAAGATTTTGAGGGGCGCCGAAAATTTCCCCCGTCGACCGGTGAATTTTTTTTTTCGCGCGGCCGATGTCGGGGGGATGGTCCAGCATCATGACCCGGCATACAGAAGAACCAGGACGAATCAGCAAGATGAAGGCCCAAAAGAAGACTCAGCATGGGCCGGGTCGTGTCATCTTGAAGACCAAAGATCATAGAAGGAAATAGACTTGCCTTGTGTAATAAGGAAATATGTTGTAAATAGATTAGGACTCCACCTCGTGTGATAGTCGGATCCGTGTAAACCTAGGGACTCGACATCTATATAAGCCGACACCCCTGGACCCAATAGAGATAACTGAACTTAGATCTTCTCGAGGCATAGATAGCGATTCCGCACCCTTGTAATCGAGAAGTCGACACCCAATAATAGAAAACCATGAGTAGGTATTTACCTTTCGAGGGGCCGAAAGCTGGGTAAATCTCGGGTCTTGTGATCTCACCGACTTCCTCCTCGTATTCACCTCGCAACAAAGGCCCCACACTAAGTTCTCCAATGAGGACATCTGCGGTGACTTTCCCACGACAGTTGGTGCCCACCTTGGGGCCTACGCATAAAGGTATCGTGATCATGGAGGGAGATCTACGAGGCATGCAAGGTTTCGTCGCCGGTCGGATCACCAGAAGCCGGCGAGGAAAGCTCTACAACGACCACACCACCTGGGGCTCCGAAGCCGACTCCGTTGTGTCAGGCCATCGGGTCCAAATCGGTTCCATCCACATCTTCATTATCATGATAAACGGATCCGACTGAGAGCCAGATCTCGACATCCCCGTAAGCACTGCGAGCCGGTTTGCAACCGACTCCAGGCATGTCTTCGTCGGGTTCACCAACAGATCTCCAGAGCCCGCGTGCTCTGTCGAGACCTTGCAACATGATAGCTCGGCAGAGCTCTCCGACGCCGATTCACATCCTAGCGAAGGAAAGGACTCGAATTCTGGGTCAATCCGCTCCGTGGAAAGCAATAGACTTGGATCGGGATTAGAGGGCTATGACCCGGATTCCCCTTATTTCCAGCCACCATACCACGTTACCGTTTACATGGCGTACCCCCAAGATCAGCAAAACACGGTAATAAATCCGGCTGGCGCGACGGCTGTCCGTGCTCCACAGCCAGCCTTGACCGGCATAAAAGCCCTCACAGCGACCCTGAATGCCTTGCAAACAGCTCTCGCCACCCCGATCACTATGGAAAATCAGGAGGCACGTAAAAAGGAGATCGACGAGCTGATGTCTACGCACGCTTCTATTATTGTAGACTATGTTGGGCCTCCAAGCGCAGAGGTTTGTAGGACAACAACAATTTCCCTCAAGTGGATGACCTAAGGTTTATCGAACTCAGGGAAGTAGAGGTTGAAGATGGTCTCTCTCAAGCAACCCTGCAATTAAGATACAAGAAGTCTCTTGTGTCCCCAACACACCTAATACAACTAGGAGTTGCATAGGTGCACTAGTTCGGCGAAGAGATGGTAAATATGGGTGATAGGTGTAGCAAATCAAGGTAATATAAATCTGTAATAAAAAGTGAAGCAAGCAAACAAGTAGTAAACGTGAGCGCAAACGGTATTGCAATGGTGGAAACAAGGCCTAGGCTTCATACTTTCACTAGTGGCAACTCCCAACGACATTAACATAGTCTAATCACATGATATTCCCCATAAAACATGCAATGGAGACGTACTCGGAGGTCATTCCTTTGTGGTCAATAGAGGACGAGAATTGTGTAGGGCTACAAAAGAACACCTCAGAGTTCGTAGTTCTCATCTATGGATTTCCCAATGTCACCGCGACCATCCAAAGAGAGTACCACAATCACCACAACATATCTAAAGGATAGTCAAAGACAAGCACCAAGAGACTCTCAATCATCAATCCACACACAACAGAGGAAATCACTCATGAAAATATTCTTCTAAACCATGTCCAATAGACCGCTTTCACCATGGTCTCGGGGATTATACTAGATAAGATCAAGTGAGTACATCAATCCAATACATAGAAGAAGGGGAACATCATGGGATCATCCTAGATTAACATAACCTATGATCACAATCAAGATCACATCAAGGGAGAGAGAGAAGACCACATAGGTACTGGTAGAAACCTCAGCCCCGGGGAGGAACTACTCCCGCATCATGGAGGGAGGAATCAACATCGATGGAGATGAATCCGGGGGCACTTCCCCGTCTCGGTAGGGTGCCGACACAGGAATTATGGTCCCCGAAGCTTGTTGGCAATGGCGGCGGAGATCAGAATTGCTTCTGGAGAAAAGGGGCCCGGAATATGGGTTTTCGCGACACGAGTAAAAATAAGGGACAAAGGGGGCAGCCAGGGGGGCCACCAGGAGTCTAGGCGGCCTCCCGACGCGGCCACCCCCTGGGCCGCGCCCACTGGCCGCCTAGGCACCAGGTGGGGCCCCTTTGGCCCCCCTTCGGGTGTAAGGAAGCTTCTGGAACGCTGATTTTCTATATATTTTTCCCGGAATTTTTCTGGCACTTTAAGTAATGGCAAAGCCCGAAATACAAAAACAACAGAAAACAAGAACTAGCACTGGGGTGCACTCAGTTAATAGGTTAGTCCAAATATGATCAAAAGTGTATGGAAGTGAATCAATATCATAGCAATATCCCAAAAGATGCATGGAGCAAGCAGAAATTATAGATACGTTTTGGACGTATTAACATCCCCAAGCTTAATTCCTGCTCGTCCTCGAGTAGGTAAATGATAATAAGCATAATTTCTGTGGTGACATGCTACCAACCATATAAGAACTTTTAAGTAAAGAAATCAAGGCATGTAAGTCAATTCAAGTCATAACAGGCAAGAGTCTATATTAGCATTGAAACAAGCAACATAAGAACATAAAGGTGCAAGAGCTCTCGCTGTCCGTGAGTCGAATGTCTCCCAATGGTGTTTGCGTGCAAGAAAGGGGATAGGGATATAGGAGAGAGTAAAATATAGTTTTTATTGTTGAGAACTTAATCTACTAAAGTTTCACACTTGGTCTTCTTTGGAATCTTATCTTGACTCATCCCCAGACCACTAGCTAGGTACAAGTCAAAATGATCCACTCCCTTTCGATATTTTGAGCACTCGTGCAATGGATGAGCGTAAGCAAGAAAGTTGACACTTAGGATGGCAAAGAGAGAAAAATGATGGGGGAGGAAGACAAAAAAGGTGTGAAAGGCTCACATCAATGAGGACAATCATAGGCGACAGAAAGCCAAATGATAGATATGATGTGAGGAGTAGGGATTGCCATGCAACGGATGCACATATGAGCTAAGGTAAGCTCTCCAATGGAACTAGTGGGGTGCATCCAACTTTCTTGCTCAAGAAGACCTAGAGCTCATTTGAGGAGGCTCATCATTGGAATATACAAGCCAAGTTCTATAGTGTGAAGGTCCCCACATAGCTATATGCATGAATGATAATCTCTATGGAGTACAAGATATAAGAAGGAGTACGAGTGTGGATCTCTCAAAAGGAATAGTAGTGTGCCCCCTTGTCTCTTTTTTTTTGTATTTTTTGGTGGGCTCAATGGCTCTTTCTATTTAACTCTCATTTGTACTCTTTGGGATCTTTTATTTTGTCCACTTTGGGATCTTTTCCTCACTTAAGGGCAACACTCTAATTTACAAGAGGGTAGAGAAGATCTTTCACACTTTACAAGTTACTCAATTCATAAAGAAGATGTAGCTATCATGATGTATGCAATGTATGTCGCTGCCAGTGTAGCAGGAACATGTATGACATGAAGATCAAGTCATGAAGAGGTGGATGTTGCATGGCAATATATCTCGGAAATGCTATGGAAATTCCTTGATAGGTAGGTATGGTGGCTGTTTTGAGGAAAGATATAAGGAGGTTTATGATGACAGAGTGTATCATACCAAGGGTTTGGAAGTACCGACGAAGGTGGACGCCAACTCTCAGAGCGATAAGAAGGCAATGCACGACACAGGAGAGGCTAGAAAATATGAGGAGGTGGAAGTGTCAACTTTCAATACTTACATTAGTCCGAAGAACCCATGCACTTATTATCGGTAACTCTCAATCTAATAAGGAGGTTCACAAAGAGACAAGTACCCCGAGGAGGAGTGTATGGGGGTTTGGTTATTGCTTATTGGCTTCTCGCCCTTCGTTGGTTACCCCAAGTGAAGGTTTGAGATGCAGTGCAACAGCAGTTTTCCCTCGGTGAAGATACCAAGGTTTGTCTCCAGTAGGACTCCAGAGATGATAATAGGTGTCAGCGGCGCAACTGACGCGGACCTGCACACAGACACAGATAACTTTGTTCCCAACGAAGTTCAGAGAGGTTGTCAATCTCTCCGGTCTTGTTGTTCACAAATGATAAAACGCAAGGGATAATGATAGCAGCTTGAAAGTAAATGCAGAAAAGTAAATATAGATTGGAATCAGTAATGAGGATATGGACCAGGATACGTGATGTTCACTAGTGATGTCTCTCTCCCAAAATACGATAAAACTGCTATGCGAGGTAAACAAATTACAGAAGGGCAATTGACAGGATTATGAACGCACCGCAATGCTAACTATGCTACAAAAGAAAGGAAGAGGTTCAAAAGCACGGGCAGTACGCCAAGATAAGTAGACCGAAATCCATCTGCATCTACTACTAATCATCCACCTTGAGATATCTATCCAGAACATCTCGCTGGTATTAAGTTGCGAGCCCCACCCAAAGTGTAAACCCAAAGCAACAGACAACTGCATTAAAAATAACTCTGTGTAAAGTAAACAAACCTTGTGAACGCCGTCACAAGCACCGTTGGATTCCCCCTTGTGGCAACAACACATCCCCTAGACTCATGTTTCTGTCACTCAAGTGTGTCATCGGGGGGCATGAACCCACAATCTAGCACAACGCTCCCTCTTGGAGTCACTACCTACTACTTGGCCAAAGCAATAAACAGCAACGGAGAACATGCAAGAATTACTTAGGAACAAAAATATAAGAGATCAAAACCAAATATATTACTCTATCACAATCTGAACATAATCTCATAATCCATCAGATCCCTCCAAACTCAACATAGCAACAGCAGAAATATTACAAAGGTGCCTCGATCATGTAGGGCAGCTCACGAGGTCTAAACAATGAAGATCAAAGAGGGGAGGAGAACATCACATAGCTACTGATCACGGACCCATGGTCCAAGGAAAACTACTCACGAGACATTCGGGGAGCATCCATGGTGGAGAGGAGACTCCCGGAGGTCAATCCTCCCTCCGGCAGGGTGCCGGGAAGAGGTCTTCTGGTGCTCCCGATCTTGGAAGCGCGGCGACGGCGGAATAGAGGCGAGTTTGTGGAATAGGGTTCTTCTTCTGGAGTTTTCCCGTGACGTAGATTAAATAGGCGAAGGGGACAGCCATAGGTGGACCAGGGGCCCCAGGCGCCCCCTGGCGCGGCCAGGGTGGGGCCGCGCCGGGTGGCCGCCTGGGCCCCCTGGCTCCCCTCTGGCCCCTCCCGGGCTCTTCTCGAAGCTTCCGTCACGCTGATTTTTTATCTGAATTTTCCAGAATTTTTCTGGCACTTTTTATATGAGGGAAAACTGAAATAGAAAAACAGCAGAAAACAGGAACTGGCACTGGGGTGCACTGAGTTAATAGGTTAGTCCAAATATGATCAAAAATGTATGAAAGTGTATCTAGATCATAGCAATATCACACAAAACATGCATGGAGCAAGCAGAAATTATAGAAATTATAGAGATTCAATTCAAGTCATAACATGCAAGAGTCTATATTAGCATTGAAACAAGTAACGAAAGAACAAAAGGTGCAAGAGCTCTCGCTGTCCGTGACTCGAATGTCTCCAAATGGTGTTTGCGTGCAAGAAAGGGGATAGGGAATACGAGAGAAAAAAAGTATTTTTGTTGAGAACTCAATCTACTAAAGTTTCACACTTGGTCCTCTTTGGAATCTTATCTTGACTCGTCCCCAGACCACTAGCCAGGTACAAATCAATTTGATCCACTCCTTTTCGATATTTCGAGCACTCATGCAATGGATGAGCGTAAGCACGAGAGTTGACACTTAGGATGGCAAATAGAGAAATATGGTGGAGGAGGAAGACAAAAAGGATGAGAAAGGCTCACATCAATGAGGACAATCATAGGCAAGAGATGCCAAATGATAGATATGATGTGAGGAGTAGGGATTGCCATGCAACGGATGCACATACGAGCTAAGAAGCTCTCCAATGGAACTAGTGGGGGTGCATCTAACTTGCTCGCTCATGAAGACCTAGAGCTCGTTTGAGGAGGCTCATCCTTGGAATATGCAAGCCAAGTTCTATAGTGTGAAGGTCCCCACATAGCTATATGCATAAAGATCATCTCTATGGAGTACAAGGATATAAAGGGAGTACTAGTGTGGATCTCTCAAAAGGATAGTAGTGTTGCCCCTTTCTATCTTTTTATTTCTTCTTCTCTTTTTCTATTTTTTTGTATTTTTTTTGGTGGCCTCAATGGCTCTTTCTATTTAACTCTCATTTGTACTCTTTGGGATCTTTTATTGTGTCCACTTTGGGATCTTTTCCTCACTTAAGGGCAACACTCTATTTTACAAGAAGGTAAAGGAGATCTTTCACACTTTACAAGGTACTCAAAACATAAAGAAGACGTAACTATCATGATGTATGCAAGGTATGTCGCTGACAGTGTAGCAGGAACATGTATGACATGAATATCAAGTCATGAAGAGGTGGAAGTTGCATGGCAATGTAACTCGGAAAGGCTATGGAAATGCCTTGATAGGTAGGTATGGTGTCTGTTTTGAGGAAAGATAAAGG
The DNA here is from genome assembly GCA_950022295.1 of Bromus sterilis. Classification (NCBI taxonomy): domain Eukaryota; kingdom Viridiplantae; phylum Streptophyta; class Magnoliopsida; order Poales; family Poaceae; genus Bromus; species Bromus sterilis. The sequence continues at coordinate 181,499,272 of OX465596.1, forward strand.
GAGGCTTACGATGACAGAGCGTATCATGCCAAGGGTTTGGATGTACCGGCGAAGGTGGACACCAACTCTCGGAGTGAGAAGAAGGCAATGCACGACACGGGAAAGGCTAGCAAAATATGGGAAGGTGGAAGTGTCAACTTTCAATACTTACATTAGTCCGAAGAACTCATGCACTTATTATCGGTAACTCTCAATCTAATAAGGAGGTTCACAAAGAGACAAGTACCCCGAGGAGGAGTGTATGGGGGTTTGGTTATCCTTGCGCATCCTCGACTCATGGTACGTGAGTGTTCTCTAATATTCGATCCCTCCAAGGATTAGTGATCCATCTAGTAGCTAGAATTCTCAACTAGTTTTGTAGGTTTTGAAAATAAACACGGATTGCCCAAAATACGACACCTATCACTAATAGGCAAGAGCTCTTGACACCAAAAGTCCAAACATTACTCACATCAATACTTCAAAACTATTGCAAGCTAATACTAAAATTAAATAGCAACCTCAATTACCTACTTTCAAGACAAGACACAACTCAGTGCAACAACCAACTCTCTTTAACAAGATAAACATGAAAACTAAAAAGAGTTTCAGAAAAAAACTAAACAAAATCCAAGGCTCTTGCTAAAGACAAACTAAGACTAAAACTAAACATGGCAGCAGCTATGAAAAGATAAAGAACACACAACAGCAAAAAGATAGGCATGAAGAATCCTATGATGTGTTCTAGATTTTGAAAGTGGAGCGTGTTTCTCTCCCACACAAAGTAAGAAGGGATATAACTTGTTATGAACAGCAAGCAAAGCTAAAGAAAACTAAAAACAAAACCTAAGAGCGAGACGCTCCAAGCATAGCACATAACGCATGAAGTGATAAAAATATAGTGAGACGAAGGACGAACTGATGATTGTTAATGGAGAAGGGGATGCACGGGGGCATCCCCAAGCTTAGACACTTGAGTCTCCTTGAATATTTATTGGGGATGCATGGGGGCATCCCCAAGCTTGAGCGCTTGACACTCCTGGATCTTCTTTCATCATCTTCCATCGCACACTTGAAAACTCCCTTCATACATAACTCATCATAAGCTGATTAGAGAGGTTAGTACCCTTAATAAATAATTTTTTTACCCACTGTATATAAAGACAATCTTGAAGAGATACTGTTTCTCAAGAGTGCCAAATAGTTTTTGCAAAGAAAAAGCAAGCTTAAGGTTTGCAAAAGTTAGGAGAGACAAAACGTGGCAGAATCTGTGAAAAACAGAACAGCAGATAGTAAAGAATTGTTTAGGGGCACTTGTGCAACTCAAATAAAAAAACTCAGAACATACGGAAGTTTCACAATTGTATAGAGCATACTGTGTAAAAAATTCAGCTCAAAAAGATTAACTGGGATTTTTCTGGAATTTTTCTGGTCACGAGGACAGAATCTATTTTCTGGACATCATGTCATAACTTTTACTTCCCTTGCCGTAAGAGGCTATAACTTGGCACAAAGCTGAAAAATAAAGATACAATGATGTTGCTACAGAAGTAACAATCATCAAGACACAACAAAAATAAAAATAAAACACCTAAATTCGTTGCGGGCTGCCTCCCGAAAGCGCTTCTTTAAAGCCATTAGCTAGGCATAAAGATTTTAAAAGGTGCTCTCATAAGAATAAGGATTTGAAGCAAAAGAGAGCATCAAGAAGCAAATATGAAACACATTTAAGCCGAACCCACTTCCTATGCATAGGCATCTTGGAATAAAATAAATCAAAGAAGCACAAAGAAACCAACATAGGAAGGTGGAACAAGAACATCTTCAAAACTTTCAACATAAAGAGAGTAGTTTTAGTAATATGGAAGTTTCTACAACCAAACTTTCCTCTCTCAAAATAATTTTCAGTAGTATCACGAACAACATCAAGAATATAACTATCACATAAATCATGTTGTTCATGAACTGCAAGCACACATGTATAGTTTTCAACACGGTCTTTACGATTATAAGATAAATGCAACCCATCACATTGAGCCTTGATAAGAGAAAAGTTCTTCGGATTTGGAGATTTCAAAAGGATAATAGGACAATCAAGTGTGGGTGCAATAGCAACAATTTCATGCTTAACATAAGGAACTATAGAGAGTTCATTTTTTGTCAGCATCATCCATAGTGGCATCTTGGCCATCAACAAAGCAAGTATCAAAATTTTCAGAAAGGGATATTTCAAGTGAGTCCTCGGAATCATGGGATTCCTCCTCAAAGCAATCATTGGCCTCTTCTTGGGCAGCAAACATTTTATTTTTAAAATCCTCAATATAAGAATTGGAAGTATAATTCTCGAAGCAATAAGCAAGAACTGCAAAGTTTTCAGACTCGAAAATAGTATCGTGATATTTTTCAATCAAAGAAGCAATCTCATAGGCACCTTTAAAAGCAACAAACTCTTCAATCTTTTCAACATCAAAGTAATCATAAACACCTTTAGCATAAGAAGATAAGATCTCATTCTCATTAAACTCACATTGGAAAGGGAGGTGTTTATGATCTATATTAGAACAACAAGTAAAATCATAAATGTGGCACAAAAGTTTAGCATGGAAATAAGAAACATGTATTTGATCCCATAAGTGTTTCCCTTTCTGAGATAGGCGGTGCCTCGTATAATGAGCATGCTCATCCAATGATTTTCCCTCAACCAAGTCGGTTGGGTTTTTAGCGCGAGAACAAATTGATCGAAGACGATCCAAGTGAAACATGTCCATCCTACCATATTTGGGTGGTTCATCACCCATGGTGAGGATAGCATAAATACGTAGAGCAAGACAAAGGCAAAAGATAGCAACTATTTTTGTGGTTTTTCATAAAGGACACTGAGATAAAAACTGAAGGGTAAACTAACAAGACTAAAAAAACAAAGGTAAAGGGTAGTGTGCAACTCCCCTATCTTAGCACTTGGAGTCCCCGGCAACGGCGCCAGAAATACTCTTGCTTATTGGTTTCTCGCCCTTCGTTGGTTACCCCAAGTGAAGGTTTGAGATGCAGTGCAGCAGCAGTTTCCCTCGGTGAAGATACCAAGGTTTGTCTCCAGTAGGACTCCAGAGATGATAAGTAGGTGTCAGCGACGCAACTGACGCGGACCTGCACACAGACACAGATAATTTTGTTCCCAACGAAGTTCAGAGAGGTTGTCAATCTCTCCGGTCTTGTTGTTCACAAATGATAAAACGCAAGGGATAATGATAGCAACTTGAAAGTAAATGCAGAAAAGTAAATATAGCTTGGAATATGTAATGAGGATATGGACCGGGATACGTGATGTTCACTAGTGATGTCTCTCTCCCAAAAGACGATAAAACTGCTATGCGAGGTAAACAAATTACAGAAGGGCAATTGACAGGATTATGAACACACCACAATGCTAACTATGCTACAAAAGAAAGGAAGAGGTTCAAAAGCACGGGCAGTACGCCAAAATAATTGGACCGAAATCCATCTTCATCTACTACTAATCGTCCACCTTGATATATCTATCCAGAACATCTCGCTGGTATTAAGTTGCGAGCCCCACCCAAAGTGTAAACCCAAAGCAACAGACAACTGCATTAAAAAGAACTCTGCGTAATTAAACGATCCTTGTGACCGTGGTCACAAGCACCGTTGTTTTCCCCCTTGTGGCAACAACACATCCCCTAGACTCATGTTTCTGTCACTCAAGCGTGTCATCGGGGGGCATGAACCCACAATTTAGCACAACGCTCCCTCTTGGAGTCACTACCTACTACTTGGCCAAAGCAATAAACAGCAACGGAGAACATGCAAGAATTACTTAGGAACAAAAATATAAGAGATAAAAACCAAATATATTACTCTATCACAATCTGAACATAATCTCATAATCCATAATATCCCTCCAAACTCAACATAGCAACAACAGAAATATTACAAAGGTTCCTCGATCATGTAGGGCAGCTCACGAGGTCTAAACAATGAAGATCAAAGAGGGGAGGAGAACATCACATAGCTACTGATACGGACCCATGGTCCAAGGAAAACTACTCACGAGACATCCGGGGAGCATCCATGGTGGAGAGGAGACTCCCAGATGTCAATCCTCCCTCCGGCAGGGTGCCGGGAAGAGGTCTTCTTGTGCTCCCGATCTTGGAAGCGCGGCGGCGGCGGAACAGAGGCGAGTTCGCGGAATAGGGTTCTTCTTCTGGAGTTTTCCTGTGACGTAGATTAAATAGGTGAAGGGGGGCAGCCAGAGGTGGACCAGGGGCCCCAGGCACCCCCTGGCGCGGCCAGGGGTGGGGCCGCGCCGGGTGGCCGCCTGGGCCCCCTGGCTCCCCTCTGGCCCCTCCCGGGCTCTTCTCGAAGCTTCCGTCACGCTGATTTTTTATCTGAATTTTGCCGAATTTTTCTGGCACTTTTTATATGGGGAAAACTGAAATAGAAAAACAGCAGAAAACAGGAACTGGCACTGGGGTGCACTGAGTTAATAGGTTAGTCTAAATATGATCAAAAATGTATGAAAGTGTATCTAGATCATAGCAATATCACACAAAACATGCATGGAGCAAGCAGAAATTATAGATACGTTTTGGACGTATCAACATCCCCATGCTTAATTCCTGCTCGTCCTCGAGTAGGTAAATGATAACAGCATAATTTCTGTGGTGACATCAAGCTATCCTTGCGCATCCTCGACTCATGGTACGTGAGTGTACTCTAATATTCGATCCCTCCAAAGATTAGTGATCCATCTAGTAGCTAGAGTTCTCAAATAGTTTTGTAGGTTTTGAAAATAACACGGATTGCCAAAAATACGACACCTATCACTAATAGGCTAGAGCTCTTGACACCAAAAGTTCAAACATTACTCACATCAATACCTCAAAACTATTGCAAGTTACTACTACAATTGAATAGAACCTCAATTACCTACTTCAAGTCAAGACACACAACTCAGTGCAACAGGCAAACTTTCTAACCAAGATAAACATGAAAACTCAAGAGAGTTCCAGCAACAAACTAAACAAAAGCTCTTTAAAAAGATAAGCATGAAAACTAAGAGCTAAAACATGACAGTAGCTATGAAAAAGATAAAGAACACTCGCAGCAAAGATATAGGCATGAAAAATCCTATGACGTGTTCTAGGTTTTGAAAGTGGAGCGTGTTTCTCTCCCACACAAAGAAATCTGGGTTCTAACTTGTATTTAGCAGCAAGCAAAGCTAAAGAAAACTAAAAATAAAACCTAAGAGCGAGACGCTCCAAGCATAGCACATAACCCATGAAGTGATAAAAATATAGTGAAACGAAAGACGAACTGATAATTGTTGATGGAGAAGGGGATGCACGGGGGCATCCCCAAGCTTAGACGCTTGAGTATCCTTGAATATGTCTTGGGGGTGCATGGGGGCATCCCCAAGCTTGAGCGTTTGACACTCCTGAATCTTCTTTTATCATCTTCCCTCGCACACTTGAAAACTCCCTTCATACATGACTCATCATAATCTGATTAGCGAGGTTAGTAGCCATAATAAAATAATTTTTCTCTACTGGAAATAAGGATATTCTTGAAGATCTACTGTTTCTAAAGATTGCCAAAAAGTTTTTTGCAAAGAAAAAGCAAGCTTAAGGTTTGCAAAACGAAGAAAAGGCAAAACAGGACAGAATATGTGAAAAAAAGACCAGCAGGTAGTAAAATTTTTTTTGGGATACTTATGAAACTCAAATAAAAAAACTCAGAACATACGAAAGTTCCGTAATTGTATAGAGCATGCTGTGTAAAAATTTCAGCTCAAAAAGATGAACTGGGGTTTTTCTGTGATTTTTCTAGTCATGGGGACAGAATCTGTTTTCTGGACAGCATGTCACAACTTTCACTTCCCTTGTCATATGAGGCTATAAATGGCACGAAACTTGAAAAGTAAAGATACAATGATGTTTCTACAGTAATAAAAATCATCAAGACCACTAAAAACAGAAAAAAAAGAAATCCTAAATTCGTTGCGGGCTGCCTCCCGAAAGCGCTTCTTTAAAGCCATTAGCTAGGGTTAAAGATTATAGAAGATGCTCTCACAAGAATAAGAGTTGAAGAACAAAAGAGAGCATCAAGAAGCAAACAAGAAACACATTTAAGCCTAACATGCTTCCTATGCATAGGAATATTGCAGTAGAATAATTCATTGAAGCACAAAGCAATAAGCATAGGAAGGCAAAACAAGTGTAGCTTCAAAACCTTCAACATAAAGAGAGGGAACTTGATATTATTGAAATATCTATAAGCATGTGTTCCCTTCTCATAATAATTTCCAGTGGAATCATGAATAAAATCAACAATATAAGTATCACATAAAAAAAATTCTTATCATGATCCATAAGCATAGAAAATTTATTACTCCCCGCATAAGCAAAATGATTAATAGTAGTGGGAGCAAACTCAACAAAATAGCTATCACATGAATACTTCTTATCATGATCCACTTGCAAAATAGTATTCTTTATAGCATAAGTGTCATCACAATAATCATCATAGATAGGAGGCAAAGTATCATAAATTTCCTCATCAAAACTTGGGGGGATAAAAGGATCATCTTCATAAAACGTAGCATCCCCAAGCTTATAACTTTGCATATCATTAGCATCAAAGGTATTCAAAGAAGACATACTAATAACATTGCTACGATCATGAGTGTTGTGCAAATAGTACTGCTCCATAGGCTTTTTGATTTTCTCTTCAAACACTTCATGTCCCAACTCCAGGTAGAGCTCATAAAGCTCTCTCATAATATTTTTGTTGTTTTCCATAAGCCTAACTAGTGAGAATAAAAACAAGAAATAAAAAGATTTAATTGCAAGATCTAAAGATATACCTTCAACACTTACCTCCCCGGCAACGGCGCCAAAAATAGCTTGATGTCTATGCACGCTTCTATTATTGTAGACTATGTTGGGCCTCCAAGCGCAGAGGTTTGTAGGACAGCAGCAATTTCCCTCAAGTGGATGACCTAAGGTTTATCGAACTCAGGGAAGTAGAGGTTGAAGATTGTTTCTCTCAAGAAACCCTGCAATTAGGATACAAGAAGTCTCTTGTGTCCCAACACACCTAATACAACTAGGAGTTGTATAGGTGCACTAGTTCAGCGAAGAGATGGTAAAATATGGGTGATAGGTGTAGCAAATCAAGGTAATATAAATCTGTAATAAAAAGTGCAGAAAGAAAACAAGTAGTAAACGTGAGCGCAAATGGTATTGCAATGGTGGAAACAAGGCCTACGCTTCATACTTTAACTAGTGGCAACTCCCAACAACATTAACATAGTCTAATCACATGATATTCCCCATAAAACATGCAATGGAGATGTACTTGGAGGTCATTCCTTTGTGGTCAAGAGAGGATGAGAATTGTGTAGAGCTACAAAAGCACACCTCAGAGTTCGTAGTTCTCATCTATGGATTTCCCAATGTCACCGCGGCCATCCAAAGAGAGTACCACAATCACCACAACGTATCTAAAGGATAGTCAAAGACAAGCACCAAGAGACTCTCAATCTTCAATCCACACACAAAAGAGGAAATCACTCATGAAAATATTCTTCTAACCCATGTCCAATAGACCGCTGTCACCATGGTCTCGGGGATTATACTAGATAAGATCAAGTGATTACATTAATCCAATACATAGAAGAAGGGGAAACATCATGGGATCATCCTAGATTAACATAGCCTATGATCACAATCAATATCACATCAAGGGAGAGAGAGAAGACCACATAGCTACTGGTAGAAACTTCATCCCCGGGGAGGAACTACTCCCGCATCATGGAGGGAGGAAGCAACGTCCATGGAGATGAATCCGGGGAATTATGGTCACCCGAAGCTTGTTGGCGATGGCGGCGGAGATCGGAATTGCTTCTGGAGAAAAGGGGTCTGGAATCAGGGTTTTAGCGAAACAAGTAAAAATAAGGGACAAAGGGGGCAACCAGGGGGGCCACCAGGAGTCTAGGCGGCCTCCCGGTGCGGCCACCCCCTGGGCCGCGCCCACTGGCCGCCTAGGCACCAGGTGGGGCCCCTCTGCCCCCCCTTCTGGCGTAAGGAAGATTCTGGAACCCTGATTTTTTATATATTTTTCCAGGAATTTTTCTGGCACTTTAAGTAATGGAAAAACCTGAAATACAAAAACAACAGAAAACAGGAACTGGCACTTGGGTGCACTGAGTTAATAGGTTAGTCCAAATATGATCAAGAGTGTATGGAAGTGCATCAATATCATAGCAATATCACACAAAAGATGCATGGAGCAAGCAGAAATTATAGATATGTTTTGGACGTATCACGAGCTCGAGAAGCAAGTGACCAGAATTCGCAGGGAAATCCAACTGGAGAAGGAGTAGATGGCGGAAGAAGCAGGACGGCTTGCGCAAGAAGCCAGGCGCGTGCAGGAGCAATCCGAGCTGTTAAACGCTCAGATGGAAAACTACTCAGCCGCTGACGAGGGGGTGACCCCACGACTCCTACGGATAAGCCTACCTGGTGTCCACGAAGATAGAAGACCCATGAATATACAGCCTTGGCCCGCTAATTGACACCGACGTAGGAGTCTACGACTCACAAGGAAGGTGCGAGAACCTGCCGTACGGAGCAAGCTAGGGTTAGGAAAGCTTACCTGTAAACGTAGATGAACTCCCCGAGACCTAGCCCAGTATATAAGGGCTAGGAGGAGCGACGAAAAGGACAACCAATATCACCTGTAACCCTAGCCTTGAGCGCTCCAGCCTTGGCATCCCCTGTAATCGCATCTCCCCCCATCAATAATATCGAGCAGGAGCGTGCCTTCCTGTTTGCCAACGAGCTATCGTCCAACCTGTGCCTCTCATGACTAACCCAGGGTCCCTGACCATGGGATTTGCTGGGGTTGATCCACGTCAATTGGCGCCGTCTGTGGGAACTACACAGGTTGGGATCACGATCTCGGCGGTCCCGTCTTCAGCATGCTACAACTCAAGGGCAAGAACCAGATCTAGCCCACTCGAAGGATTCAAGATCACGGCGGACATCTCTGCCACCCCATCAAGACCGCTCGGGCTACAGCTGTTCCAGGACCGATACTACGGTAACGGCCAAGTGCAGCGTCAGCGCCGAAGGAATCGACGACCCAGAAGAACGGCGAGGGGCCTCTACGAAGGAATTCCACTCGACGAACCGCGACACGCAGCGGAGGACTCACAAATCTTTCGACAACCCACCGCCGCCCGGGCACCCGCCGCACATCAAGACGACGACTACGAGATCGAAACCAGCGATCAGCAAAACCATCACCAAGGAAGAAGGAATCGACGACCCAAAAGGCGCGCACGGGACATCTACGGTGAGGCTCCAACGAACGAGCCACGTCACGCAGCCGTACAACCGACGACCATTCGACGGCACGCCATCGCACGAGCACCTGCCGTCAGCCAGGTCAGCGACTCCGAGACACCGGTGGGCGAGTACTATGACCCAGATCGAAGGCCGGATGAATTCGCCAACCTCATCAAGAACCAAGACATGAGTCGAGGAATCGAAACCGACCCCCGCTTCCACGAACACCCGGAGGATCACGAGAAAATCTTCAGAATCTCAAGAAGGAAGAGGCACGCCGGATCTAGCAAACTCACGGCTAGAGAGCAGCTGGCAGGACCCTGCACGATCCACATCTTCGAGGATGAATGGGGACGCGTCAGGTCAGGTCACACTTTGAGAGACTGCCGCCTGTTCAACGAGCTAGCCGACGACCTCAAGAAGGAGAAGCAGAAAGAAGACAGGCGCAACCGGCGACCCGAACAATCGCGACCCTCAAGCCCGGAAGGACGTCGCAGCCCGCTGCCAGAACAGGTGCTCATGATCCAAGAGGGAAGGGTGCCGCAAGCACGAAGCGACGCCTACACCATGCAAGCTAGAGCAGCCGAGAGCATAAGCATAGTCGAAGTCTACCAGCTACATGATACGGAGACCAGCATCACGTTCTCACAGGACGATCATCCACCCGCAGTCCCAAGACTGGGGCACGCGCCCCTGGTGCTCGATGCACAAATCGGAGGGTACGACATGGATAGGGTCTTCATGGACGGAGGCAGCAGCATGAACATCATCTTCAGCAGCACCCTGCAAAAGATGCTGATCCCACAATCAGTATGGAGAAAATCGAGCACCGAGTTACACGGGGCAGTCCCAGGAGAAGCAGCCACATCCCTCGGAGTCATCAAACTCGAAGTTGTCTTCGGCAACCGACGCAACTTCGCAAAGCACGTCCTCGAGTTCGAGGTACTCGACTGGCAATCACAGTACCACGCCATATTGGGACGGCCAACATCCGCGCAGTTCATGGCGGTCCCACACTACGCCTACCTCAAGCTCAAGATGCCAGGATCAACGGGAGTCCTCACGATCAACGGAAGCTTCATCAAATCAGATCAATGTGATCGTGACTTCCACAGAATCTCCGACACATTCGGAGCCGAACAAGAACTCAGAGAAATAGCCATGGTGACGGACAAGATTTCCTTCCCATTGGTGAACCGAAGCGAATCCAAGGAGTACGGACGCGACTTCCGCATCGACAGCGACACAGTCACTCACCAAGTGCACCCGACGGACCCGGAAAAAATAGTCCGCGTGTACGCCCACCTACCAGAGGAGAAGGCGACGGCTCTCGTCGCTTTCCTTCGAGACAAGTGGGAAATATTCGCCTGGTGCCCAGCCGACATGCCTGGGATACCACGCAATTCGCGGAACACTCCCTACGCATCAAGCAAAACACGAAGCCGTTGAAGCAAGCGCTGAGACGATTCTCGGAGCCCAAGCGCAGAGCAATCGGAGAGGAAGTCAACCGGTTACTCGACGCCTAGTTCATCCGAGAAACGAAGAAAGCCACCTGGATAGCCAACCCAGTGCTGGTGCCCAAGAAAGACACGACCGTGCTGCGCATGTGTGTCGACTACGGACCAGTCAACAAGCATTGCCCGAAGGACCACTTCCACCTGCCTAGAATCGATCAGATAATCGACTCGACAGCAGGGTGCGATCTACTTTCCTTTCTTGATGCTTACTCATGATACACCCAGATCAGGATGAAGGAAGAAGACGAAGAGCACACATCGTTCATCACCCCCTATGGCGTATTCTGCTACAGGACCATGCCCTTCGGGCTAAAAACGCAGGCGCCACTTACCAGCGAATGATGCATGCCTGCCTGAAGGAGAAAATCGGAAGAAACGTGCAAGTCTATGTGGACGACATCGTCATCAAGACCTACAAAGCAACCACACTACTCGACGACCTGCGCGAAACCTTCGCGGCGCTCAACAAATACAGAATCAAACTCAACCCAAAGAAGTGCGCATTCGGCGTACCGGCGGGGAAGCTGCTTGGCTATATGGTCTTTTCCCGAGGAATCGAGGCAAACCCTGAGAAAGTCCAAGCCATCACCCAAATGCAAGAACCAACCGACGTCAAAGGAGTACAGCAGCTCACTGGAAAACTCGCAGCCCTAAGCCTCTTCATCGGCAGGCTGGGAGAACGCACGCTGCCTTTCTATCAGCTGCTCAGGAAAGGAGAGAAATTCGAGTGGACAGAGGAAGCCCGCCAAGCATTCGCGGACCTGAAAAAGACACTCTCGACCCCACCAATCCTGGCGGTACCCAAGGAATGAGAGAAGCTATACCTCTACGTGGCAGCACGTAACAGTGTAGTAAGCACAACACTCGTTGTCGAACGCGCAGAAGAAGGCAAGGTCCAGAGCATCCAGAGACCAATCTACTACCTCAGCATGCTCCTGACCAAATCCCAGCAACGGTACCCGCACTATCAGAAGCTACTACTGGCCATCGTCATGACCTCAAGAAAGGTGTCCCACTACTTCGACGAGCACCCTATCACAATCGTGAGCAGCGCACCACTCGCTGACATACTCAACAACCCTGGAGCGACTGGACGAGTCGCCAAGTGGAACATTGAGCTCAGCCCACAGGACCTGCAGTTCAAGCACCCAACAGCCATCAAAGCCCAAGTACTCCCAGATTTCCTGGTCGAGTGGACGGAGGGTCAGACACCAGGCCCCCTAGACCTATCAAGTTCGTGGTCAATGTTCTTCGATGGGTCCAAGAGACAACAAGGAGCTTGGGAAGGAGTTGTGCTCATCTCCCCTAAAGGAACAAAGATGAAATATGTCCTCCAGATTAACTTCAGTCACGCCTCCAACAACGAAGAAGAATACGAGGCACTCCTCCATGGCATACGGGGACTTTAATCTCGTCGTCTAGCAGACGATGAGAAATTGCGACGCAATAGCCGACAACATGGCGGCCTACCAGAAGCTCTACAACAAACTCGAAGGAAGTTTCGATGGTTGCGAGCTCAACTACGTCACCAGGGTCAACAACACATAAGCTGACGAGCTCGCGAACATCGGTTCGACCCGGGGACCTGTACCACCCGGCGTTTTTCTCGAAAGCATCAGCCGGAGATCCATCAAGGTACAGGCAGCAACACTTGAAGCAGTCGTGGACGGCGAAGACGCAACAGAACTGGCGCAGGTGGCAGCAGCAACCCCATCAGAAGGCACAAGCACCAGCACATCCGACAGCACAGCTCCGACAGAGCTCGAAGGACCCGTTTGGACAAAACCGTTCCTCTGATTCCTAATCGAAGGTACGCTACCACAAGACGTGGCCGAAGCACGACGCATCAGCCGATGATCCAAGGCGTTCACGGTGATCAACAAACAACTATACAAGCGCAACATCACCCAGATACTCCAAAGGTGCATCGACGAAGAGGACGGCAAAGCCCTACTGCTCGAAATCCATGAAGGCACCTGCGGGCACCATGCGAGTAGTCGAGTACTCGTGTCCAAAGCATTCCGAGCCTGGTTCTATTGGCCCACAACCATGAAAAACACAGAGTAAATCATGCGACATTTTGTCGCCTGCCAGAAATTCGCAAACAAGCCACACGCTCCCGCATCAGAGCTCAAGACCATACCACTATCCTGGCCGTTCGCCACCTGGGGACTCGACATGGTGGGCCCACTCAAGAAATCATCAAAGGGCGGAAGGACACACCTTCTCGCCGCAGTCGACAAGTTCACTAAATGGATCGAAGCAGTGCCCATCACCAGCTCTCAACTTCATCAAATCGATCATCTTCAGGTTCGGAGTGCCCCACAACATCATCATGGACAACGGCACGAACTTCACAACCGCAGAGTTCCAGAACTTCTGCGAAGAACTGGACATCAAAATCAATTATGCATCAGTCACGCACCTGCAGTCCAACGGCCAGGTGGAAAAAGCAAACGGCCTTGTATGCGGGGGAATCAAGAAACGGCTCCTCGCACCACTCGAGCAAGCCACCGGCAACTGGGTAGAAGAACTCCCCGCGGCATTATGGAGCCTGCGAACCACACCAAACACCGCGACCCAGTACACACCCTTCTTCATGGTGTACAGGGCAGAGGAAGTCCTACCACACGACCTCAAGTTCGGAGCACCTCGGGTCACCGGATACGAAGAAGAAGAAGCAGAAGAAGCACTACAAGACGACAAAGATACGGCTGAAGAAGCAAGAGACACAGCCCTGGCAAAATCAGAGGGGTACCAGGACAAGCTACGCACCTACCAAAGAAATATCTTGCGCACTAGAAACTTCAACAAAGGTAACCTAGTCCTACGGCTGATACAAGAGAAGGTCCATAAACTTGCCCCCCAATGGTAAGGACCATTCATAGTCTCAGAAGTCATCGGAGGTGGCGCCTACAGGCTGAAGAACCCGAAGACAGACGAGGACGTGGGCAACCCATGGAACGTAGCAAACTTGCGACTGTTCTATCCATAGTCCCCATCGGTCATACATGACTGGCAACTCATGTAACCGCTCGACCGCAATAAAATAAATGGTGCCCAAATACTGACATCTCAAAGCACTCGGGGGCTTAAGCATAAAATCCCCCCGAGAGACGCTATCGACTACGCGATGTTAATCATAGCACTCGGGGGCTTAAGCATAAAATCCCCCCGAGAAACGCTATCGCCTACGCGATCTTAACCACAGCACTCGGGGGCTTAAGCATAAAATCCCCCCGAGAGACGCTATCGCCTACGCGATCTTTACCACAGCACTCGGGGGCTTAAGAATAAAATCCCCCCGAGAGACGTTATCGCCACTCAAGCGATCTTAACCAAAAGCACTCGGGGGCTTAAGAAAAAAATCCCCCCGAGAGACGCTATCGCCACTCAAGCGATCTTAACCAAAAGCACTCGGGGGCTTAAGAATAAAATCCCCCCGAGAGACGCTATCGCCACTCAAGCGATCTTAAACACAAACACTCGGGGGCTCGAGCACAAAAACTCCCCCCGAAAGACACTATCGTCGCTCACGCGACCTCTACATCCAAGCACTCGGGGGCTCGAGCACCACCTCCTCCCGAAGACCGCTCGCGCAGTCTGAAGCTTAAAAAGCCCAAGCAAAAATACCCGGCCAGCCCCACCTGCTGAGAGCAAGGCTCGAAAGACATGGCCACAATCAGATGGAGCACCAAGTACTCTGAAGAAACTTTGGAGGAAGCACAGGACACAGACTCATTTAGTCTTCATCCGATCGCCAATGATCACCTAAAGACTTGGGGGCTACTCCCATCGGGAGTGCTGTCGCGCACCCGATAAAAGACAGAAATTAATGAAAGAACGGCAAGGGAAACAAATCTCAGCCTACGCTCGACCCTCCGACTCAAGCGTAGCCTCGGGGGCTACTCCCATCGGGAGCGCTATCGCAAACCCGATACAACCCACAGTGCAAAGTTTGGACGGACTCGAGAACAACTCTCGATCGCAAAGGACTCGAACATAGCTCCCGGTTGCAAAGAACTCGAAGACAGCTCCTGATTGCCAAGAACCCGAACAAAGCTCTCGGTTGCAAAGAACTCGACGACAGTTCTTGATCGCCAAGGACTCGAACACATTTCTCGGCCGCAGAAGGCCCAATGATAAATTACATTGCAAAGGCTCAAGCATAGTTTACATTATAAGGATCATTTTCAGTACAAAAAGGACTCAATTACATTTGGATAGAAGGCAGCTCCTGTTACAAGAGGGAATCACCCAAAGAATTATGACTTCTACATATACGCCCATGCTGGGATGATTGACACTAAGACAGCAAGCATCATCACAGACAAAGGAGGAGTCAAAGCAACAGGCTCATGATGTCAATGACATAAAAAATGTGAAACTCAACTTATTTGCAGAGCAGTTGAAGAAGATGCTCCACCAGCTTCTTCTCCTGCTCCACCAGCTTCTTCTCCAGCTGCAGCTGCACGCCTTATTCTCCGGATGCATAGCCTCTTCCCCGAGTTGCCAGCGAAGATGAGGCCGCCTCCAGTTCTACAAGGTCGCTTGGCGCGCCCGCTTGATCGATGGCTTGACGTCGATGCCCTCTTCGGAGCTGATGGAGACGGCACCACCACCTGAGGAGTCGCCAGAAGACGGAGTTGTAGAAGATGAAGGCGTAGGACTCCTCGACCTTGTGGAGCTGTCGCTGCTCGACTCCTTCCAGTGTGGATCCATGTTATTTCCGCTCGGATCGAACGCGCGGACAGTGACAGTGCTTTCGCCGTCAAAACGACAGCTGACCATATCGCCATCTCGCAGATTCAACCGCCGAGCAAAGAAACTCCAACCAGAGCCAAGAAAAATCAAGCGGGAGCTATCAACCTCCAAGTCAACATAAGAAGGAGATCGACAACTCCCCTGAAGATGCAGAAGCAAGCCATCCAAGCCACGTTCAGAGACAATGGCGGAAAAAGCAGAGGGAAGAAGAACGCGATTGGCACTCTGGCCACGAACACGTAAAAGAAAGTCATAGTGCCAGAATCCCTCCTCCGAGGGAGAAGAGGAAGGCACTGGCGCCGTACCATGGCGACCACCACGGCATGAGCGTGGTGTACGGCCACCACGGCCACGACGAACACGGCCACGGCCAACACCCCGCTTAGGAGCCATGAGAGGAACAAGAGAAGAAAGAAGAGGCGAAGCAGCAAACCGGATGGAGGTGAAACACCGCGGAAGAGAAAGGCTTATTTATAGAACAAAAATCTCCCAGCACGGAGAAGCCGAGACGACAACAACAATTAATTCAAAGACCAAACGTCGCAGACGTCTCAGATTCCAAGACCAAGATGCTTTCCCACGGGACGCACTGTGCGTGAGAGGCGTCAATTCACGCACGTTTCCAACGCGCGTATCAGAAACTCAACCAGCGCCTGCCGCACGCCACAACGTTCATCATTATGACCGGTCATGAAGACGTGACGGTTCACTGGCGAGGCATCCCTGACAGCCATCAAACAGAAGCATCGTTATCCTGACAAGCGACGAAGAAAACCAACAAACATCAAGGCTCAGAGATTCCATCTCTCAGATCTTTTTCCCGATGAAGAAAAACATCTTACTCCCATCGGGAGAGTACATCATAAGAGTCCCGGGTTCTCCCTCACCTAAAGTTCAGCAATGTGCTCGAGTGACCACTCGCACTCACGAGAGTCTCGGGTGCTCCCTCACCTAAAAGTCAGCAATGTGCTCGAGTGACCACTCGCACTCACGAGAGTCTCGGGTGCTCCCTCAACCCGACACAAGACAAGCATGAATTCGCCAAGATCATACGGCGCTAAGAGTCCCAGGTGCTCCCTCACCTCAAAATCCGAAACGACATTCGAGTGACTACTCGCAAAGAATCCCTCGCCCGAGCACTCGAAACAAGCTCCACGGGTGAATGAGTGAACAACTCGCTTGATGTTTTGTTCCAAGCGGGTGCAATGCTATAAGGCTCCGCGCCTAAAAAAACACATTCCTGGAACACGATACACTGTGCCCAGATGCCACGCAAGATTAGCGTGTTGGTAAGACCCCGCTGCGAAGTTCGGCCGGGCTGGGACTTGCAGAAGAGCGATTTCACTCCCAACCTTTTCCATGCGCTGCGCATGGTAGAAAAAGCCGGGCGGACGCGCCTTAGGCTGCGCACATTACTGGCGGAAAATGAACACCGTAAGGCCTGAAGCGGCAGGACTTTTGCTCGACACCAGTGTTCCAAGCTCACGTCGAGGGACGTGGGTTTGATTGGGCTACTGCGGTATTTTCCCTAGTGCAATTCACCAAGGCTCGACCAGTCGACTCCTTGGGCCCTTTCAGCTTAGCATCCCTCGAAACAGGTTTTGTCATGGCCACCAGACTGCCAGCGAGCCGCGGATGTACCGCGCATACCAATAACCGACAAATGAATGTACTCGAGTCCCTGCGCGACTCTTCGAGTCCCCCAAGCACTCGGGGGCTACTGACGAGGGGGTGACCCCACGACTCCTACGGATAAGCCTACCTGGTGTCCACGAAGACAGAAGGCCCATGAAGATACAGCCTCGGCCCGCTAATTGACACCGACGTAGGAGTCTACGACTCACAAGGAAGGTGCGAGAACCTGCCGTACGGAGAAAGCTAGGGTTAGGAAAGCTTACCTGTAAACGTAGATGAACTCCCCTAGACCTAGCCCAGTATATAAGGGCTAGGTGGGGCGACGAAAAGGACAACCAATATCACCTGTAACCCTAGCCTTGAGCGCTCCAGCCTTGGCATCCCCTGTAATCGCATCTCCCCCCATCAATAATATCGAGCAGGAGCGTGCCTTCCTGTTTGCCGACGAGCTATCGTCCAACCTGTGCCTCTCATGACTAACCCAGGGTCCCTGACCATGGGATTTGCCAGGGTTGATCCCCGTCAGCCGCCCACCAAGCCAAGCACGTGAGCCGGAGCCCGCCAGGCATGGTAGGACAAGCACTTTTCCAAAGCCCGCAGCAGGGAGCTACCCCGCCAGGTTTCACCCCACAAGAGCCGACCAGATTCCATACACCGCCTAGCCATTATAACAATCCCGTGGTGAACGTCTTGGCCGCGACGCGGTACCTGGCTAACGCACCCATCCATGGAAACACTCCCGCAGACCAGACCGCACGAGACACAGTAGAGATGCTTAAGACTGCAGTTGCTCAATAGACACAATACTCGCACGGTTTCTCATATTTACATGGGACTCCTCGCCCAAGCGGAAGTCGTCAAGCAGAATCCCCGGCTCCCGCCGCCTCCAGCAGTCACCGTCCATAGAGAGGACAGCCGGGTCCCGAACCACAACAGGCGACCCGACTCACTGCACAGCTGACAACCATGGTTCCCGAGCCGGCAATACAACCCCCACTTCAGGAGGAAGAGGCAGGTTTTGTTAGCCGTTGATGCTAGCAAGGAAGATAGTTCTCTCGCTTATCGTTGGTTACCCCAAGTGGAAGATGAGATGTAGCGTAGCAGCAAATTTCCCCTATGTAGAGGATAGGGTTTGACTCCCGTAGGACTCGCAGAAATACAAGAAGGTGGTAAAGTGAACAATGGCGCCGTTCACAACCCTAGGTTGCTAACTTCACCTGGACCTGCACACACAACAAGTAACTTTTCTCCCAACGAGTACAGAGGAGTTGTCAATTCCTCCGGCCTTTCTGTTTACAAAGGATCAACGCAAGAGATAATAATAGTGGCAACGGAAAGTAAGAACTGAAAGTAAATTGAGGGTGTAAACATTGGTGAAAATATGGACCGGGGTCCCATGACGTTCACTAGTGATGTATCTCTCCCAAAAGACGATAAAAGTGCTAGCGAGATAAACAAATTACAGCTGGGCAATTGAAAAGAGTATAAACGCACCGCAATGCTAACTATTCTACAAAATAAAGGAAGAGGCTCAAAAGCAATGGGCAGTACGCCAAGGTAAGTAGACCAAAATCCATCTGCATCTACTACGAATCATCCACCTTGAGATATCTATCCAAAACATCTCGCTGGTATTAAGTCGCGAATCCCACCCAATGTGTAAACTCAAAGCAACAGACAACTGCATTAAAAGAACTTTGTGTAAAGTAAACAATCCTTGCACCCGCAGGTACAAGCACCGTTGTTTCATCCCTGGTGGCAACAGCACATCCCCTGGTCTCATGTTTCTGTCACTGAAGCTAGACATCAGGGGACTGAACCCACAATCAAGCATAACGCTCCCTCTTGGAGTTGCAACAAATAACTTGGCAAAAGCAAAATACGGCAACGAAGAACATGCAAGAATTAACTAAAGGACACAAATATAAAAGAGAACCAAATATATTACTCATCACAATTTGAACAGAGTCTCATAATCCATCAGATCCCAGCAAACTCAGTAAAGCAACACAGAAAATTACAAAGGTGCCTCGATCATGTGAGGCAGCTCACGAGGTCTCGAAAGGGGAAGCACAAAGAGGGGAGGAGAACATCACAAAGCTACTGGTCATGGACCCATGGTCCAAGAGGGACTACTCACAACACATCCGGGAGGTGTCCATGGTGATGGATGGTCTCCCGGAGGGGGTTCCTCCTTCCGGCAGGGTGCCGGGGTAGCTTCTCCTGGCAGCCCCGATCTTGAAACGGCGGCGTCGGAACAGAGAGGAGAACGGGAATAGCAGATCGATATTACGGATTTTCTCCGCGGGCACTAAATATAGTCCAAGGGGGGCACCGAGGGGGGCCACAGGGCAGCCAGGAGGGTGCCCGGCGCGCCCTAGGGCTGGGCCGTGCCAGGGACCCTCCTGGGGCCCTGGTGGGTCCACTCCCTTACTTCCTTGGTTCTTCGGGAAGCTTCCGGGACGCTGATTTTTTATATAATTTTTCCGGAATTTATTTGGCACTTTTAATGGCCAGAAAACCTGAAATATAAAAACAGCAGAAAACAGGAACTGGCAACTAGGCGCACCGAGTTAATAGGTTAGTCCAAATATGATCAAAAGTGTATGAAAGTTCAAGTAAAACATGGCAAAGTCACACAAATCATGCATGGAGCAAGCAGAAATTATAGATACGTTTGGGACGTATCAATATCCCCAAGCTTAATTCCTGCTCGTCCTCGAGTAGGGAAATGATAACAAGCATAATTTCTGTGGTAACATGCCACACAACCATATAAGGACTTTTAAGTAAAGCAATCAAAGCATGCAATTCAATTCAAGTCTTAAGAAGCAAGAGTCTATATTAGCATTGACACAAGCAACAAAAGAACAAAGGGTGCAAGAGCTCTCGCTGTCCGTGACTCGATTGTCTCCAGATGGTGTTTGTGTGCAAGAAGGGGACTTGGAAAAAGAGAGAAAAAAGGTTGTGGAAAACTACTATCTACTAAAGTTTCACACTTAGTCTCCTTTGGATTCTTATCTTGACTCGTCCCCAGACCACTAGACAGGTACAAGTCAAACTGATCCACTCGCTTTCGATATTTTGAGCACTCATGCAATGGATGAGCGTGAGCAAGAAAGTTGACACCTAAAAGGAGAAACAGAAAGAAGGTGGAGGAGGAAGACAAAAATGTGTGAAAGTCTCACATCAATGAGGACAATCATAGGCGAGAGAAGGCCATATGATAGATATAATGTGAGGAGTAGGGATTGCCATGCAACGGATGCACATGTGAGCTAAAAGCTCTCCAAGGGAACTAGTGGGTGTGCATCCAACTTGCTTGCACAAGAAGACCTAGAGCTCGTTTGAGGAGCCTCATCATTGGAATATACAATCCAAGTTCTATAGTGTGAAGGGTCCCCTCATAGCTATATGCATGTATGATGATCTCTATGGATTACAAGGGATAGAGGATGAAGTACTAGTGTGGATCTCTCAAAAGGAATAGTAGTGTGCCCCCTTCTCTCTCTCTTTTTTTTTCTATTTTTTCTATTTTTTTGGTGGCCTCAATGGCTCTTTCTATTTTTCTCATTTGTCCTCTTTGGGATCTTTTGATTTTGTCCTCTTTGGGATCTTTTCCTCACTTTAGGGGCAACACTCTATATTTGATGACGGGAAAATGGGGCGATAGAAAAATAATACTAAAGCGTCCACGTCATTGATACAGAGCGTATAAATTTAAATGTGTACATAAGTAAAATGGATATCAAACATTGTGAGTGCTTTATTTCCAGAACTCTTACATTTACATAAAAAATCTGTTAATTACATCTCCGAAGAGAAAACCCCTGATTAAGAATTCCAACCTATCTATTACATAGCATTGCAACATATCGGTATTACAAAATGTAGAAATAAAAGAAAACTACAAAATGTATAATAAAAGTCCTCCTCGCTGTTGTCGATATCGGCGCACTCGGGGGAGCCTTCGGTTCGTCTTTATATCATCATGAGTTGATGTCGTTCGTTTGATATGTATGACACATTTAGTACTCATATTTGGTTGGTTTTATTTGTACTCATATTCCTAGTACAAAATTCCCATCTAATATGTGCACGCATGGGTACTTATTATTCCCGATCAATTAACCAAAAGTATATTTATATCATATATGATTTTGATCATATAGAAGAATTTTGTTTAGTGGTTAACTAAGTGGATAAGAAGTTCCCACAATGATGCGTGCATATGAGCTATATATCCATGTAGATAAATTTTGCATGCCTCTATTGATGCAAATACATGGTTTACCTTTGCATGACTAATATTCGTTTATCCTATTTCTTTTAGCACTAGTGGATATGATTAGTGCTAATTTCCTCATAAATAGATGATATCTAGACTTTGATGTTTAGCATATTGTACTGAATATGCATGTAAGAATTTCCATTATCCTACATGCATTTTAATATGAACCGAGACAACTAGTATTTTATTATCTCATGTTTATATGTTAGATTTCACTTAGCACATTCTATATATATGCACATGAGAATATACTAATTTATCTTTTATATGATGATTTTATATGATTTTATATGCCTTTTTGTTTGTATTACTACTAGCGAGACGCAGCATGTGTCTGTAGTGTAACCAACAAAAGTGGTTCATTATGCATGGTACTTAGCTAGCATGATTTGTAAGCACTCATCTGCATGGGATTATAATTTGCATGTTGATGTTTTATATTTGTTTCCCTTTGAGCTTTATATTCGCCGCTCTGAAAAAAGGGAAGATATATCCTCCTTGGTTCGTATCACCATAATCAAGCAAGGAGTAAAAATCCACGCTCTTTAAACATCATTGCGCTTTGGTTCGTATCACGATGATCAACCAAGGCAAGATGTCAAGATGGAGATTAATATCATATGTTCCTTGATTCGTATTACGATGATCAACCAAGGACAAAAATTCACACTTTTAAATATTATTGCACTTTGGCTCGTATCACGATGATCAACCAAAGCAAAATATCAAGATGGACATGAATATATATACATATACTCCTTGATTTGTATCAAGATGATCAAACAAGGACACCATATTCGCTCTTAAACATTATTACGCTTTGGCTCGTATCATGATGATCAGCCAAGGTAATATGTCAAGATGAGAATGTATGGAAGTTCTTTTGGTTTGTATCACAATGATCAACCAAGCAGCAAAATATCAATATGAAGATGTATATTGTATACTCCTTGATTTGTATCAAGATGATCAACCAATGGCACCATCTTCACTCTTAAACATTATTACACTTTGGCTCGTATCACGATGATCATATGGAAGCTCTCGTGGTTTGTATCATAATGATCAACCAAGAAGCACAGTATCGATATGAAGATGTATATTATACACTCCTTAATTTGTATCAAGATGATCAACGAAGGGCACCATCTTCACTCTTAAACATTATTACACTTTGGCTCGTATCACGATGATCAGCCAAGGTAATATGCTAAGATGAGAATGGATGGAAGCTCTCGTGGTTTGTATCACAATGATCAACCAAGAAGCAAGTATCAAAATGAAGATGTATATTATATATTCCTTGATTTGTATCAAGATGACCAACCAAGGACGCCATCTTCCCTCTTTAGAGATTATTACACTTTGGCTTGTATCACGATGATCAACCAAGGCAATATGCTAAGATGAGAATGTATGGAAGTACTCTTGATTTGTATCATAATGACCAATCAAGAAACAAGAGCAACATGATCATGAAAATATATAGAGATGAACTTCTTGGTTTGTGTCAAAATGATCAACCAAGAAGCAAGAAAATTAGGAGAGGTACATGATTCTCACCTTATCTACCTTCTTTCTTCTTTCGAGCTATGCAGATTTTCTTGAGTAGCAACAGCTTTGTATGTGTTATCGCAAAAAAAAAAACAGTTTTGTATGTGTATGGATGAGCAGCAGCAGTTTTTGTGTACCTATGGATGTGGAGCGATGGACAGCTGAGCAGCAGCTAGCTTAAGCGTATGGGAGGAAAAAACGAGCAGCTCTAGAAGCGGCCGGTTCGGTTGCATTTATAGGCGGCACAGGTAGCAGCGGAGCGCTGGGACCGTGCATGCCCACTCCTCTCGATCGTGGGATCGTGTAAGGTAGTAACGTGGGGGCTGGTTTTCCTTTACCCACTATTCCTTTATTAATCATCAGCTAATTAATTCCACGGCCAACTCCGTACTATGTAAGTAATCGTTATGGGCCAAAACTTACTTTTGTTTGTTTGCATCACATTCCCGTCCGCATGCATGCTTATAGCATATTTTAATGGCTAGGCTTTAATTAGCTATTAATTAACTGTGGCTTATTAAGGCTCGAAGGTGCGGGTGTACCTGGTTGTTATTTTGTTAATGCAAGCCGAGCTCTAACATCACATATGATATGAGATGAACACAAATATTTCTAGCTGGTTAACTATGTGTTCATTATTTGCCATTACAAATAAGTGCAATGTATTTTTATATATACCGTGTATATATTTCGCTAGCGCGGTATGTTTCTTGCATTGCGCCGATATTTCATGTTGCCCGTATATTCTATCGCTGCAATATATTTTTATATACCGCATAGGTCTTTTATTAGCGCGATGTATTTCTTGCGTCGCGTCGATACTTCATGTTGTGGATAAAGTAAGGGCAACATTTAATGTGTCACGCCGCCATTTCGCTTGTCGATGGGATATGGTTAAACGCTTATCATATAATCGATAATTTAGCAGTATTAGAGCCGCTTGTGATCATTTTATGCTAACATTAGAAACCCAATACCGATGATGGCGTGCATGCAAATCATGTGTCCCATGCGTATTATTTCCTATAGAGACATTTTTCTGTAGAGATTTATTTATTTACTTATCTTTTGTGGACAATCTGAATCATCTACATCACATTTTTTTATTTTGGCCAAAATCGACGTCAACAGATGCCCCTCGAGGTCTGAGTGCGGATCCCTTTTTGATACGGATTCAGAACTCGAAAATGTATGTGTGTGTATGTATGTGAGTGTTTTTTTAACGTCTGTTATATAATCATCCTTTTTTACTTCAGATTGTTATCTAGTCTTCACTTTGAAATTTGGTTGAGATTCTACGGGATAAGACGCGCAGTTTCAGCTGGCCACTATAGCCGCGAGATATTGTAGCTGTGTACTGGCCAACTAATTTTGTTGCCGCTAGCTATGCACCAGGCCATATCCATCTATATTTCTTCTCGTATATGTCCTGCACATGGCTGTTTGCAAGTTTGTTAGCATTCCAACGGATAAGGACTCAGCGTGCTAATCCTTTTCCTTTTAGCTTCTCTCCGTCGTCCTCTTAGGAGACTTTATCCCCCCGCTATAGATTGCTTTCGCCGTGAGTTCGAAGCAAGCTTCCGGCTGGCTTTCAATCTTCGGGTATTTGGTATGTCTTGGAGTCAAGTTGCTGACTGCTTTTACATCCTTCACGGATGATAATCATTATTAATCTCTTTCTTTCTCTATTTCTTTGGTAGGGGTAAACGATCATTTTTGAGTACGGATCCAAGATTTTGAACTCAGATGCTGGTGAGTATATGGTTGCCTTATTCGAATATACGACCACAGACATGATGCATTTATTCAATTTATTTATTTTGCAGAAGAGTTAGAATACGACCTGGTGAACAAGCAGATTTCGATTTCAAACGTATATCTACTCTTTACTTATTAGGTACTATAACTCTGTATTTATATATTTTATTTTATTTTTACCTGTAACAGTGTCGTAGATCTGATGCAAGGCCATATATGAATTTATGTACGTAGCCATAGTTAAGCACACAAGAAGTTATGTATCAAGTTTATCTATGTACTGACTCTGATCTCGTATTGACGTGCCGACAAGTCCTATATGAACTAGGTCCGTCGTACAATATTTGAGATTCTATGTTTTTTTATCAGCATACATTCATGTATCTTTCTCACAATTGACGTGCCGGCAAGTTTATATGAACTTGGTCTGTCGTACAATTGTTGAGAGATTTATTTTTTACTTTGTTTGTTCGGATTAACATGCATATGTCTTCTCACGATTGACGTGCCGGCAAGTTTATATGAACTTTGTCCATCGTACAATTGTTGAGAGATTTTTTTTTACTTTGTTCGTTCGGATCAATATGCATATATCATCTCACGATTGACGTGCCGGCAAGTTTATATGAACTTGGTCCGTCGTACAACTGTTGAGAGATTTTCTTTTACTTTGCTCGTTTGAATCAACATGCATATATCATCTCACGATTGACGTGCCGGCAAGTTTATATGAACTTGGTCCGCCGTACAAGCTGTGAGCATTGTCTTTTGTTCGCAAGAAATGTCAACTATTTCGAAGTTATCACCAATTCAGATGGTTTAGGTTTAGGCTTGGTATACGTTTTTTTTGGGGTACGACCATTTATACTTACTACTATTTTTTTGTCCACTTCAGCATACCGTTGAGCGGAAACAGTCTCCTCTTCATCAAGGGTTGATTTTGCTCGGGCCATCGCCTCTTTGGTACATTTTCTCTATATGCTTCTATGGTTCATTTATTTCGATATTTTGAACGTGATTCGTATTTGTACCGATATATGTATTTTTTATATAGATGGCGCATAATTCATCAATTGTTGCCTCACATCGACTGTCACTTGTCGAGTTAGCCAAGCAACAGAAACTATATGAACCTAGTTCCGATGAACAAGACTGCCCTATAGTCAAGGCGATAAGTATGCCAGTGGGTGAACTCGACTACTGTCCTCGTGGTTGGCGTTCGGGACAGTCTTTTCTAGCTCGTTCATATTATCCACCGGCGCCTTTACCAAGAACTGATAAAGCTGTATGTTTGGGCACTAGGATGGTATCCAAGGGTTTGACTTGGGAACGCCACGATATTGACTATATGCCCCGCCCTTCAGGTTATATTGAATGGGGGACGGACATTCTACGAAATCATTCTTTTCCTTTAAAAGGACTTGGTGAAGGATTAGACTACCTTTGTGGAGCTATTTACTGCTCTTTGGGCGATTATTCTATTCCCCATGCCTTGCTGAGATCTTTGTTAGAGAAATGGGACCCAAAAGTCAACACATTCTTGTTCTCATCTGGTGAACGTACCATTACACTGCTTGATATGTGTCAAATGGCTGGTCTCCCTTTGGATGGTGATTTGTACGAAGAGTTTATCCCACTAGAACATGCACTAGACCCCTCCCATTGTCAATTTCCTGACTTCCTGCAGGACTTGTTATCCGCGCATGATCAGCTTGCCAAGAATAACGACAGACATGTGACTTTCCAGGTCTGGTGTGACTATTTTCACAACCGGCGAAACCGACATGTTCCTTTCAAGTCTCTTTGCGAGGTTCGCTTGTACGTCTCGGCGTTCATTGTGGTTTGGTTGTGTTACTTTGTTGTCATTGGTGGGGGCCCTTACATTCTTCCTGGTGTCCTTGTGATGGCGTCCTGGATCGCTATAGGGCGTCGAATTTCATTAGCTCCCCCAACACTTTGTTCTATCTAATTTTCACTTCGTCGCATCAGCACACATCCAGTAGGACCCTGTTATTGGATTAGGGGGTGGCCCGTCCATTTCATCATTGGCTGGATGGGAGTCTATTTGAGGAATATTTTTGGCAAACGAGCCAAAGTGAGTAAATTTCCAACCGCTAAACTTTGTGCGGGCAATTTATCTATGGTGGGGACTATGTTCAGGATTCCACATGATTTTAGCCGTGAAGAGGCACACGATTTTCTTGAGAATCACAAAAATACTGTGTGGTACCCCTCATACTTTTCTGACCTGGCTAGTGCATGTTGGCTGCAACAATCATTCACTATTTCCATCTGCCGAGCTATGCTCCCATGGAGAAGGTCCGATTATGATGATGACTTGTGTATCGCTGAGCCATACCATCCTGACCGGGTGGCTCGACAATTTAAATTAGATCAACAAGTACCGTGTGCTCCATTGCGCAGTTTATACACAATATATGACATTAGTATTGCTTATGCCTATTGGTGGCATTTATTGCGCTCAAATCCGAGACAGTCTCACCATATTCCCAAAAAAAAATATGTGGGGAATTCCTCATGCTTGGCATGGACAAACTGGTGGACTACTTTCATCCAGCCTTTCACTAGTGTTTTAGGACAACTTCGTGAGGGCAACCTGCATGGACGAGACTCCTATGACGAGAGATTTTCTAAATATGTGCAAAATGGAAAAAAACATATTTTCTCTCGTGAAATCTTGGATGAAGATCTTGACATAGTTAAGAAGGTGTCTGCTGAACGTCATGACGAGTATATTGCAGCTATTGAGGTTAGAGAAATACCAATCGCGAAGCGTTGGAGGGATATCCTAATCAGTTATTTTTCAGATAAGGATGCGCAGCCAAATGTACTGCAACGGGTAAGAAAATTGTGATTACTTTGTTATCATTATTATTTTAACTTCACTGCTCGCTAACTTGTGCTTCTAATACCTATTTTTTAGAAGCGGAAAAATAATCCAAATGATGCTGCAACTAGTTCTTCCTCCAATCCTTTACCTCTGGTAAATGTGCCATTATCGGGCATACACTTAAACTCGAGGAAAGAGCATACTGATACTTCGACTGATGAGGGATCCGAGGGGCTTGGACCAGATGTACCCATTTCTTCCCATGCAGAGGGAAGACCCGCTGTGAAAAGGAAGATTGATTTGTCTCTTTCAGAAGGCATCTGTAGCATGACTGAGTTGGATAGTCTTATGAACGATTTTGGCGGTACAGGGTGTAACATCCTCAGTTGTCTGTAACAGTAATCATCATCACTGTTGATCATCACTGTTGATTAATCACTGTTGCTCCCCTGTCATTACTCAAACTTTGTGTTGAGCTTAATCAAAACCTTGATGTAGGTGATCAACAACCCATGCCCCATGTGCATGATCACTTGAAGTCAAACCCAAAGTCAAAATCCTATTCAAATGAGGTTGGGAAATTGTGGCAAACTAAACCTTGCTCAAAAATCATGGAACCATTTTGGTAAATTGCCTAAAATCATTATAATCATGTTGGACCAACTTTGGTAATTTTTGAAGTTATGGAAAATCCCAACCAATTATAACAGTAGCTTGTAAGGTCCTTTTTAATCGTAAAATATTTAAAAGAAATACCCACTGAGTTTTAAAATGCACCAAACCTTTTGTGTCACCTACATGTGACATACACATAATTTATAAACCACTGGAACCTTTTGTAAAAATGTTTTAGCATTTAAATTAAATGTTTCTAGCAGTAACAGAATAGGAAAAAGGAAAAAGGAAAGAAAATGGTTATTCCTCGCCTGGGGCGAGGCCCACACCCGGCCCATCTCCCCTTGTCTTTTTCCCCCTCCCCTTCCCCCCACCTGCTCCCGTACCCCCGGCGTGGACACGCCATGGCCATGGCCACTGTGGCCATGCCCCCACCTCTCACCTGCTCCCTCCCTCTCCTCGAGCGATAAGATCGAGCCCCCTGTTCTCGTGGACGCCCGCCGGATCTTTTCCCCCCTCCCTCCCAGCGTCGCCTTCCTTTCCCTACCTCGCCCGCCGCTGCCATGGCCACGGGATGGTGACCCCGCGCGGCCATCATCCACCCCAAGACGAACCTGCGTGTCCTGGAGCTTCGCCATCAACGCCCTCGTCACCTCCAGCAAGATCTTGGACTGGGACGCTCCGAGTTCGCGCAATCGACGATTTCTTCTACCTCCAGCCGCCGGCTTGCGGCTTCGATTCCGGCCGCCCCAGGACCTCCCCGAGCCCACTGCCACCTTTGCTGCACTCACAGTGAGCTCCCCGTCCGTCGCCAACTCCCAGCCGCCTCCCGATTTTCCCGTGGGCGTTTTCCCCTTTTGCTCTACACGGGTCGCCGCCATGGCCGCGAGTTCAAGCTCGGCTAGGCCCCGTGCTCCCCGTCTGTGTACCCTATTGTGCGTGGACGCACCCGCGCGTGCTTCGGCGGCCACAGCCGCGCTCGCGTGCCTCCTTTCGCGTGCCTCCTTCCGCGTGCTCCGGGCGCTCTGGCCACGCCCATGCTTCGGCCCCCGCCGCGAGCTCGGACCCAGCGAGCACCGACCACCCCCGCCTTCTGTACGTCGCCGATGCGCCTCTGCCGCCCACCGCACGTCGGTCGCCGTTGCCTCTCCCAGCCGCACACCCCGCCGCGCCCCCTCATCGGCCGGCCTCGCCGCGCCGCCGTGAGCCGGCGTGGCCACGGCCATGGCCTCTCGTGCTGTGGCCTGGTTCCACTGCCAGGTGGGGCCGGCCCAGGGTTAATTAGGGGGTTAACCCCTTGTTAATTAAATAAAAGATAACCCCCTCCACTACCACTGACAAGTGGGCCCGACCCCCTTTTAATTAAGCTTTTGTTTTAACCCAAATGGAATAACCCTAGTGAGACTTACATGTGGACCCAGTCCATTTAAATAACCTATAGATTAATTAATCTGTTAATTATAACCTGTGTGTCAATGACATGTAGGTCCCACTGATTATTTTAGATTTAATTAATTGAATTATTAAAATGTGTGGCTGACATGTGGGGCCCACATGTCAGCACTGTTGTGGATAAGGTTCTGGATAAGGTTGGATTATAATAAAAATAATTCAGAAAATGTTTTAAAATTGATTAAACTTATAAAATCAATATCTTTTAATCTGTATATCGGATCGAAAAACTTTATACATGAAAATTGATCAGAAAATTATAACGAATACGAATACGCTATCCGTATGTTTATTACACCCCTCTAACACAACGAACATCGAACCGTCCCCCTCCGGACCGACTGTCCGATAAATTGTCCGGTGCTGCTAAAGTACCCGGATGAATTTATTCCGAACACGAATGTTTCTCAGAATAGATCAACTAGCACGGACACACCCCCCTTATGTTTGTCCGGTACCCACGACACCTCCGGCTTGATCCTTCCCCCCCTCCGGACACCATGTCCGGTAATCACCCGGAGCCGGTAGTTCATCCTCAGATGAATTTCCGTTCCGAGCAACGTGCATTGCACTGCGTTAGGACACCGTTAACATTTCATCTGTCATGTCATGCATCTTTTTGTATTGCTTGCTGTGTATTTACTGTTTTCTTCCCCCCTTAATCTCCGGTAGACCCCGCTGCTGCCGTCGACTACACCGCTGCTGAGTACGACTACGTCGTCGACGACCCTACTACTACCGTCGAGCTTCCAGGCAAGCAGAGCCATTCTCTTCCTCAGATATCGCCTACCTTTTCCGTACTTTCTTGCACTAGGCATTGTTACTGCTGCTGCTACATTACAATCCTATTCAATTGCATAGCATGATTTTGTCGCCCCTTGATGTACCTTTCTTATCCTATGCTGCCTGTTATAATTATGCATATATTCAGCAGTGAGCCCTGCGCATTGTTAGCTAGGACTAGATAGCGGGCCGTGATCACTCAGGGGAGTGAACACGGATACAATATATAACTGTTGCAGGTACGGAACAAAGCCGACACAGCCAAAGGCCCTATCTGGGTTATGCCTAGTCACCTCAAGTGTGAGCTATCAAGGAGTAATCCTTGTACTCCACTCGAGGCTGACTTTGTCTTGCCGCCATCGGGTCCTGAGCACGGTTGTCCTTAAGGTAAGAAGTCGGGCGACCCAACGGTGACCGCGAGAGGTATTGCGACGGGACGACAGGGAGGGTACGACCAGTGTACCGGTGTGCTTGGCCCCTGATCGTTGGCCGCGAGAGTTACCAAACCACGAAAGTCGAGCTCCTTCAGGAACACACGCGAGACAAGGTAAGGAGATGGTTCACCTTGTCGGTAACCGCAGTGGCTTGGTGGGACGACAGGGCAGGCACCGATGTACTGGTGGTCCTGGCTGCTGTCGTTGTCCGTGGGTCAGTTAAGTCGAGGCAACGATAACGGTTGTCACGCAGGTTAATTAAAATGCTAAATGGTTCAGTGAATGTCTTGAGTTGGCTATATGCCATGTACGCACTACCTACCCGTGGGAATTACGAGTTATGGGCTCCTCTGCTTCGTAGTGTCGTCCGAGGACTCTTCAGACGTCAGCAGTACCGCGGCCTGCACCGGGAAGTGGTGTTGTCTTATTTGCCGCGGCAGTGTGATTTGTATTTGCTTTGATTTAACTTCACCGGCCAGCCTCGCACCGTGCAGGAGTACGTCGGGGTTAGGGTCCAAAGCCCCGCGTACATAGGATATAGTCCGGCGGATGACCTCTCTGTTGAGTTTGAAAGATGGGCTATGAAGTGTCGGATAGCCTCGGTGGAGCGTTCCCTAACAAGGTTCCCGCCACCCTGGAGATCCGTGCGTGTAGCGTAACACAAGTGCACCCCTGCAGGGAAGATTAATCTATTCGAATAGCCGTGTCCACGGTAACAGGACGCTTTATGCTGAAGCTGGATCTTACCACTACAAACTATTATTATTAAACTGTATGGTTCCGAGTTTTCTTCCTCGCGGGGATGTCGAGGAGGTGAACTCGGAGGCATTGCTAATTATTACAACTTATTATTATACAATGCTGCAGCAACTTCTGATGCATTGTTACTTTATGCTTTATATAAACTGTTGGCTGATTCTTACCTCATGCTGCAAGACATCGTCGGAAGATGCTAGTCTTCGTTAGGCCTAGCTTCTTACCCTTGCTCTGGATTTCTGTCTTTCAGTCCACTATATACAGCCTCTTCTTTCCGTTGATACAATGCATAATGCTTAGTAGCGGACGTAAGACTCGCGGGTATGCTAGATACTCACCTTTGCTTTATTTCCCCCTTTTCGTTTTGCCTGATCGGCCGCTGCAGTCGACGTTGGAGCCCAGAAGCAGGAGATCCCCGGAGGCGACTACTACGACGTCGAGTTCCCCGTCGACCAGGAGTAGTTCGGTGGATCCCAGGCAGGAGGCCTCGCCTTTTCGATCTGTATCTCTGATGTGATTTGTGCTAGCCTTCTTAAGGCAAAACTTGACTACTATGTCTGTACTCAGATATTATGGCTTGTATGACTTATGTATTCGGGTCCTCGTGACCCCTGGTATTGTAACTTATTGGTTTATCCTTTTGTGTTTAGTGTTGTGCTGTGATATTCTCACCGTGGCACCCTAATCTCAGCCGTGTACCCTGCGTGTATGATTACTGTACACGGATTGATTTTGGGGCTGCGAAATTAAGGATCGCTCAAAACAGAAGGCTGAATCTGTATCTGTAGCAGAGAGCGAGGTCAAATTGATTGAGGAGTCTATAAAGGATTTATCGGCACAAATATCATCTATGATGGAGAAACATGCCGAGAAGAAGAGGTGTGCAGAGGCGCTTTCTGCTCAATTAGAAAAAGCTAATGAAGAGCTACATACAGCTGAAGAAGGTGTCAAGCAAGTAGAAGCTGACCGTTCCGTCAAGAAGGCTGAGGCCAAGAAGCTGCATGCAGATTTGCTCAAAGCAGATGCGACGGGTTCCCAAGATTTGGAGGTTCTTAATGGGAAGGTATCTTCACTGGAGAATGAGGCCAAGTCCATTATCAAAAGTTTAAAGGACTGGCGTTCCATGTCGGAATGATTTTATCCTGAGGATTTCAGCATGTTGTCTACTTATTTCGTTCATCCAAACTCGTATAAGATAGCTGATCGGCTCTTGCCGTATTTCATATTTGCTTCTCGAATTAGTACACAGTCACATGTACTCGCATTTAATTTATTCGTGTGCGCTCATGAACAAGAAATAATAGTTATATGGTCGTGCTTAGTTTGTGTCTCAACACCTGTTCTAATTGCATGAGCTAGCTAGATCCCGTCTCACAAATCACAACCCTTTATTTATGTACTGATTTTTTTTGCCTTGCGACCACATTATTATTATTTCATTCTTTTTTTGCTGCCACAGTTTAGCCTCGTGATGGTTTGGAGGATGCTTAATGATGATTATTATTTTAGCTCCACAGTTTATACTCGTAGGTTATTGGAGTTATATTTCTTATTTATTTCATTTTAGATGACATAGTTTAAACTCGTAAGTTTGTTGGAGTAATATTTTATTTTAGATGTCACAATTTAGGCTCTTAAGTTTATTGGAGTAATATTTTATATGCCCCAGTTTAGACTCATGAAGGTGATGATTTTTTTGTATGTTTCACAGTTTATACTCGTAAGTTGTTGGAGTCATGTTTATGCTCAAGCGTAATATCGCTTAAGGAATTTCTGATTTACCGGCGACGACGAGTATTGCCCGTCCGGCGATATGATTCTGTATGCACCGCTAGAGTAAACTTCCTTTACGACAAATGGACCCTCCCATTTTGGCTCGAACTTTCCTTTCATCCGTCGTGTGATATTCATTAGGCGGATAACAACGAGCACTAGATCTCCCTGTTTGAATGACCTTCGTTTCACTCGCTTATCAAATGCTCGGGACATTCTGGCTTGATACGCCTCAAGATTTTGTAGTGCTTGAAGTCTTTTGCCTTTCAGTCTCTCTAGTTCATCTAGGCGTAATTGTGTTGATTTTTCCTCGGATAGATTTTCATGAGTAGCGACCCTTAATGAAGTAATTTGGACTTCCAAAGGTAAAACCGCTTCTCCTCCGAAAACTAGGGAGTAAGGGGTCATCCCCGTCGGTGTGCGCGTCGTGGTTCTATACGCCCACAATGCCTCGAGAAGCTTTTCGTGCCACTCTCGCTTATTGCCAGATACAACTTTCTTTAGCAACTTACATAGAGTTTTATTAAAAGCCTCTGCTTGTCCGTTAGCGGCCGGATTATATTTCGTAGAGTAGAAATGATTTATCTTGAACTTTGAACATAGCTTGTCCACATGTTTATTTTTAAAAGGAGTTCCATTATCGGACATGATCCGAGAAGGAACGCCAAAGCGATATATAAGTTGTGTTCTTATAAAATGTTCCACATTCTCCGATTTGTCCTCTTTTAGTGGTGTGAGTTCAGCCCACTTAGAGAAATAATCAGTTGCGGCTAGAATGAATTTATGGCCTTTGGACGACGGAGGGTGAATTGGAC
Organism: Bromus sterilis; assembly: GCA_950022295.1. Classification (NCBI taxonomy): domain Eukaryota; kingdom Viridiplantae; phylum Streptophyta; class Magnoliopsida; order Poales; family Poaceae; genus Bromus; species Bromus sterilis. The sequence goes on from OX465596.1 coordinate 181,533,617, forward strand.
CCACTATATCCATCCCCCACATATCGAAAGGCCAAGACATATTTGTTGCATGAAGTGGTTCGTGTGGCTGATGTATAAAGTCAGCGTGCACTTGACACTCATGACATTTCTTCACAAATTTGGTGGCGTCTTCAAACATGGTAGGCCAGTAATAACCGAGACTTCTTAGTTGATAATGCAATTTAGGACCAGATTGGTGCGAGCCACATATTCCAGCATGCACCTCGTTCAAGGCCTCTATCATTTCATTTCCAACTAGGCAACACATAATACGCCATCATGAGAGCGCCTATAAAGTATGTCATTTATGCATGTGTAATGAATTGCTCTTTTGCGGATTCTAGATCTTTCGCTAGCATTCAGAGGTAAGTATCCGTGAAGTAGAAATTCCAAGAATGGTGCTCGCCAATCCCCTACCTCAATTTCGCATACGTCCGCCGTCATCGCATAAGATATTATAGTTTCTTCTTCTTCCTCGACATATATTGGCAGTAATCGGCGCTCCTCTACATGTACGTCCATTGACTCATGTGGATATAGTGACATACTAGCGGCTAGACCAGCTAAGGCATCAGCTTTTTCATTCTTGTTCCTTACCACATGCTGAATATTTACATCAACGAACATAGTCATGAGCTCTTTAGCCCTTTTAAAATATGGTAACAATTCTTGCTTCTTCACCATATAGGTCCCCATCAATTGATTTATGACTAATTGTGAGTCCCCGTAAACAAGGAGCGTATCCAAACCCATGTTTACGGCTATCTCAAGCCCAATGATAAGAGCTTCATATTCAGCTGAATTCTTTGATATTGCCGATGTCAGGGTAAATGAATATGGAATCACACCTTCCGTAGGCGTGATGAAAATGACTCCGGCGCCTGCACCAGATTGTCGACAAGCGCCATCGAAGTACATTTGCCATGTTGATTTGGTAACCGTTGTGGTGAATACTTCTTCATCCGATAGGTCATCATCTATAGGAAAATCATCTGGGATTAGATGTGCCGCAATGAAGTTAGCTAAGGCTTGACCCTTCATAGCTTTCTGAGGTACGTATGTGATGTCGAATTGTGACAGAAACATCGCCCATTTCGCAAGTCTCCCTGAGAGCACCATTTTTACTTAAGATATATCTGAGAGGATCTGCTCTCGAGACTAAATGCACTGTGTGCTCTAACATGTAATGTCGCAATTTTTGTGCAGCAAAGACTAACACAAGACATATTTTTTCCATGTCGGGGTAATTACATTCAGCTCCTACCAAGTACGACTGAGATAATATAAGGATGTTTCTTTCCCTGCATCGTTATTTTGTGCCAAGAGGGCGCCCAATGAAGTAGGCATGGATGCAGTATAAATAATCAATGGTCGATCCTTAACCGGCGCCCCTAAAACAGGAGGGTTCATCAAATATTTCTTAATTTCTAAGAATCCGTTTTGGCATGCTTGATCCCATTCGAAAGGGACTCCCTTTTTCATAAGTCGTGAGAAGGGTTTGCATCTCCCGGATAAGTTTGAGATAAATCTTCTAATGTATGATAAATGCCCTTGGAAACTCTTCAAATTTTTATGGTTTACAGGTGGTGGCATTTTAACAATATCTTTCACTTTGGAGGGGTCAATTTGAATGCCACTTTTTGTAACTATGAAGCCAAGAAATTTACCCGAAGACACACCAAATGCACATTTCATTGGGTTCATTTTTAGATTATGTTGCCTGAGGCGTTCGAACACCAGGGCGAGATGCTTTAGATGGTCTTGCTCATGTTTTGATTTTACAACAATGTCATCGATATAGCATTCGACGATTACATATAACAACCCATCTAAGATAATTGTCATGGCTCGCTGATACGTTGCCCCCGCATTTTTCAACCCGAAAGGCATAACTCTATAACAGTGTATACCTTTAGGCGTGCGGAATGCTGTTAGCTCTTCATCCTCCGGTGCCATTTTTATTTGATTATAACCGGAGTAACCATCCATGAAAGAGAATATTTCATGTCCCATAGTAGCATCGACTAGTATTTCAGAAATAGGTATTGGAAAATCATCTTTGGGACATGCTTTATTTAAATCCCTAAAATCTACACATATACGTGTTTGACCATTTTTCTTTTTGACAGGGACAATGCACGAGACCCATATGGGATATTTGACTTCTCTAATGAACCCTGAAACTATGAGTTTGTCTACCTCGGCTTCTATTTTTGGAAGTATTTCAGGTCGGTATTTCCTTTGTGCTTGTTTGATTGGCACAACGTCACTCTGTACGGCAAGGCGATGGACAACTACTTGGGAATCTAGTCCAGGCATTTCCTCATATGACCAAGCAAACACATCCCTATTCGCGCATAGGAATTCATGGTATTTTTGTTTGTTTTGCGCGGACAAATGTTTGCTAATAAAAATTGGACAGGGATCATCGGTCGTACCAATATTTATTTCTTCTAAATCGTCAACGGTACAATGGTTACCATCTTCCATTTCTGGAGATGCTTCTTCCATGTCCATGTATTCTGCTGAGGCCATACAAACATCATAACCCAACCCGTATTTCTTTGCTTCTAAAAAAGGGTCTTCATGTAAAGCTTCAAGTTGTTCCTGGGACAACACCTTTTCAAACGGTGCTAATTGTCCTCGCCCATCGCACAGGGACGGACCAGTGGCGACATCATAACCCATTTGCTGCATCATATACAAGACTTTGTTATCATACAAAGAGATGGGTAGTGATTTATCATCTTTATTTATCATAGATATTTGTGTTACATTTTTATTTTTATTTTCAATGGCACTTGTACCACGTGAGTCTTTTCGAGATTGTTTTATTCTGTGCTGTACCAAAGGAGGCAACGGTGTAGGGAAAGTAGTACCTTTCATGTCACATGATTTATCTATGACACGAAATATTGGGTCGCCTTTGTTTCTTTGGCTGCTTGGTATATATTGGTACATCTTTTTCCTTGACGAGGACTCTGCGATATCCTTTCTCACAACATTTGACTCAGGCACAATCAAACACTTTGGTTTGTGCACCTTGTCGATGGGCTCGAAGTAGAACTTTGCATCAGCATAGAAAGATTCAGCTGTAGTGAATGGCTTTTTATCGGCAAATATTCTGATTGTATCACCTGTCTGATCTACATATTTGATACACTGATGTAGGGTGGATGGCACGACGTGGTTCTCATGTAACCATGGACGTCCAATCAATGCGTTGTATGAAGTAGCAGCATCAATTACGTGAAACTTCACATATGTGGATAGGTTATCCAGTTTCAAAACCAACGAAATGGTACCCATAGCTTCTTGTCCAGACTGATTAAAGCCGTGAATAACTACATTAGACTTGCTCAGATCTCTACTGGAATATCCAATCTTTTTGAGAGTGCGCAATGGTAGCAGATTTATAGCCGATCCGCCATCTATCATTATGTGGTTTGTTGGTAATACATCAATTTCACCAAATATGAGAAGAGGTCGGTTGTGCTTCTTGGGGCCCAACAACATATCTTCATCTGTGAATGTCATATTTAGCACTTCAGACTCTTCTGTTTCAGTTTGAGACACCTCTACTCTGTAATCTTCGGGAAATGTAAGTGCAGTGACAAGAGCTTTGCGCATATCAGACGAAAGACACAGAGCATCATACACAGACAACATAGCTGGTATCTTCTTCAAATGTGCGATTACATCATATTTAACAGGCACCCTACATGCAGGGTCCGTCGAATCATTCGGAACCGCATCTTTGCTTTGCGTTTCCTTCCTAAGTGGGGGATGAGGGTCTGCTAAATGACGTCCTGATCTAAGATGAACCTGACCAACTTCTAACGGTTCTTCTTCAGGGAAATGCAGAGACTCTTCATCATCCTCAAACACACCGATAGTGAGAACGTTGAATTCTTCACTTGGGACCTTCATGCGCTTCGTGGTGTGCTGATACTTCTTTGGTGCGAAGCGCAGAGGATGAGCATCTTCTATTATTGGGGATAGTACACGATGTTTTGACCGCCTATGTCCCCAACCTTGGACTCCTTCAGAAGCTGACGAGTTGGTCCATGTACCATCGCCGAAGGGAATATTAACCTCTCCTTTATGTTGATCCTGCGTTTTGGCAAGACCTGAAATGATCATAGGAGAAAATCCGTATTTCGGAATCAATGTTGCATCATCATAAGTTGATCTCATGTTTAAAGATGCACAACTCACCGAATCATCCCGAAGGGTGGCGACATTTGCTGCAGCCATTTTCTTCCCCTTCGTGATGCTTTTAAGAAGCTCTGTATCAACAGCCCCTTCATCTATCATCTTTTGAATAATGTTTTTCACTACAAAACAATCTTTGAGTGTATGGCCCAAAATGCGATGATAGTGGAAAAAATTAGGTTCATTGAATCTCGAGGCTTCTTCTGGCCTCTTGGATACGGGGAGCTCTATAAGACTCAACTCCTTTAAGCCAACAAAAAGATCGTTAATCTCTTCTACAGGGAACGAATACTCCCTGTTTTGGCGCTCGCTCAGAGTCGGCCTCCTGCCAACGTTTGCGCCATTTTGCATTTGGTTCCTGGACGATGCTCTCACCGGATGAAAGTGGGGTTTTGTTGCAGTGGTTTCCATTGCTTGTGCTGACCTTGGCTTGTTTGGTGGCTTCTGATCCCGCTGGACACCTTTTTCTGCCGGTCTAGAGAACGTCGTCTTTGTACGACGAGCCATGAGCTGCATGTAATTTTCTATGTTTGTTGCTTTGGAGGCTAGATCTTCAAAAGTTATGGGTCGTACTCCTTGTAACTGTACAGCCACATCAGAGCGCATATTATTTGTGCACATACGCACCGCCTCTGGCTCACTAATTGGCTGTAAGCAATGAAGACTGAGATTTCTCCATCTATTTATGAAGTCCGCCGCCTTTTCATTCATCCCTTGTTCAGTTTGAGTGAGCTCCGCAATACCTACAATCCTTTGAGTACTATAAAACCTCTCAAGGAAAGCATTCTGCATTTGCTCCCACGTTTTGATGGAACTTGGTGCTAATTTACTGTACCAAGTGAAGGAAGGTCTGGACAATGTTTGCACAAACTGTCTCAACAGAAGTGCCCCATTATGAGTTGTATCTTGACAAGCTACGAGGAAGTGGGCTATGTGCTCGTGCGGAGATCCGCTTCCATTGAACTTGCCAAACTGTGGTTGCCGATAGTTGCTTGGAAAAGGCACAAGATCAACATCTGGTGGATAAGGTTTCTCATATCCTAGCCGCATGGAGTAATGATTTTGCATCAGCTGCGCCTTTACCCCTCCGGCGATCATTCTTTGAATCGCCTCAAGGTTAAGTGCAGCGCCTCCCTGTCGGCTGCTACTACTCTCACCACCATTCCTTTCATTACCCTTGTTCTGATCATCACTCTTCTGATTTCGGAGGGCAGCTAGCTCATCTTCTTTTTGTTGAAGTGTAGCTCTAAGCTCGGATAACTGCTCTTCGACTGAACGACTTTCATTCGCAGCTAGGACTTGTTCTGTATGATTTGCAAGATGGTTATATGGCTGGTCCATGTGAGGCTCTAGCTCATTCTCAGAAGGACGAGGGGTGCCATCGGATACGGGATTATAAGACCCATCATGGCTTGACCCCAAATCCTCATTTTCTGAACCCTTCTGACTACGGGTCTGACGACGAGGACCTTCTATAACGGTCTTGCGTGCCTTCTTTCTCTTGTAATGTGTTGATGTGGAAGACGTTTCGCTGGTGCTGTTTGCCACTCTACTCACACCAACTGGCATTGCTTGGAACACTTCATATGAGTTGCTCTTCGTCCTCCGGCGCGAAGGCCATGGAGCCACATTTGTGACCACCTTGTTTAATGAAGATGATAGCCATTCCTTCACCTTAGCGACGCTGCACTGACTTGATGAAGAGGATTTTTCTCCTTGTACTCTGCTCGACTCAGATTTTGTCCGTACTTCTATTTCCCTCACTCCCTTCCATTCAGGGCAACTCTCTTTCTTTGTTGCCAAGCATTCCCCACCGGATTTATTGACCAGTGAAGGAACAAACTCGGGAGCATCGGCTCGGAGCACATTTCGAGCGTGGGTGGGCTTTCCGGTTGAAAATGATGCTGACGGCAATATGGCCGCAACATTGTCTCTTTTTCCACGTAGCTTATAGATGGGTTTCTCCACCATCTTCTCTTTTCCTTTAGAAATGAGTGGTGGAAACTCAGATTTTTCAAACATCACTGTCTTTCCCTTATGCTTGGGGTGTTGGCGGGAGGATTGCCCCGCTTCAGCAAAGTTTCTTTTCATATTTGACACCGGAGCAGAAGTTGCATGGACATGAGCAGCAACTCCCTTTGCAAGATTCTGAGCAACGTTCTTCCTAGCAGCCATCATCTTCCTCCGCATCTTCCTCTTAGCCGATTTAGACAGCACCGGAATAAATCCGTCACCGGCTGCTGAAGTGGCTTCTTCTTATCTCTTTGCTTGAGTAGGTGACGCAGCTGCAGTTTTCCAACTCTCGCTCACAGAAGCCACGAGTGGAGCGAGCGACACATCAACCCAAAGGTCACCGATACGGACAGTGACAAACTGCTGCACCCGTCCCTCCATACCTTCAATTAACATGGAGAAAACCATATATTAGTTTTCTTGCGTACATGTATTTTGACGTACATTTATTTTGCAAAGCCATAGCATTTTTTGATATATTTATCTTGCGAAAAGGTATGTTGCAATCCTATGTTGGAATTCAAAGATGAGGGGAAAAATAAGTCCCACCGGGCGTGCCAGAATCTGATGACGGGAAAATGGGGCGATAGAAAAATAATACTAAAGCGTTCACGTCATTGATACAGAGCGTATAAATTTAAATGTGTACATAAGTAAAATGGATATCAAACATTGTGAGTGCTTTATTTCCAGAACTCTTACATTTACATAAAAATTCTGTTAATTACATTTCCGAAGAGAAAACTCCTGATTAAGAATTCCAACCTATCTATTACATAGCATTGCAACATATCGGTATTACAAAATGTAGAAATAAAAGAAAACTACAAAATGTAAAATAAAAGTCCTCCTCGCTGTCGTCGATGTCGGCGCACTCGGGGGAGCCTTTGGTTTGTCTTTATATCATCATGAGTTGATGTCGTTCGTTTGATATGTATGACACATTTAGTACTCATATTTGGTTGGTTTTATTTGTACTCATATTCCTAGTACAAAATTCCCATCTAATATGTGCACGCATGGGTACTTATTATTCCCCATCAATTAACCAAAAGTATATTTATATCATATATGATTTTGATCATATAGAAGAATTTTGTTTAGTGGTTAACTAAGTGGATAAGAAGTTCCCACAATGATGCGTGCATATGAGCTATATATCCATGTAGATAAATTTTGCATGCCTCTATTGATGCAAATACATGGTTTACCTTTGCATGACTAATATTCGTTTATCCTATTTCTTTTAGCACTAGTGGATATGATTAGTGCTAATTTCCTCATAAATAGATGATATCTAGACTTTGATGTTTAGCATATTGTACTGAATATGCATGTAAGAATTTCCATTATCCTACATGCATTTTAATATGAACCGAGACAACTAGTATTTTATTATCTCATGTTTATATGTTAGATTTCACTTAGCACATTCTATATATATGCACATGAGAATATACTAATTTATCTTTTATATGATGATTTTATATGATTTTATATGCCTTTTTGTTTGTATTACTACTAGCGAGACGCAGCATGTGTCTGTAGTGTAACCAACAAAAGTGGTTCATTATGCATGGTACTTAGCTAGCATGATTTGTAAGCACTCATCTGCATGGGATTATAATTTGCATGTTGATGTTTTATATTTGTTTCCCTTTGAGCTTTATATTCGCCGCTCTGAAAAAAGGGAAGATATATCCTCCTTGGTTCGTATCACCATAATCAACCAAGGAGTAAAAATCCACGCTCTTTAAACATCATTGCGCTTTGGATCGTATCACGATGATCAACCAAGGCAAGATGTCAAGATGGAGATTAATATCATATGTTCCTTGATTCGTATTACGATGATCAACCAAGGACAAAAATTCACACTTTTAAATATTATTGCACTTTGGCTCGTATCACGATGATCAACCAAAGCAAAATATCAAGATGGACATGAATATATATACATATACTCCTTGATTTGTATCAAGATGATCAAACAAGGACACCATATTCGCTCTTAAACATTATTACGCTTTGGCTCGTATCACGATGATCATCCAAAGTAATATGTCAAGATGAGAATGTATGGAAGTTCTTTTGGTTTGTATCACAATGATCAACCAAGCAGCAAAATATCAATATGAATATGTATATTGTATACTCCTTGATTTGTATCAAGATGATCAACCAAGGGCACCATCTTCACTCTTAAACATTATTACACTTTGGCTCGTATCACGATGATCAGCCAAGGTAATATGCTAAGATGAGAATTTATGGAAGCTCTCGTGGTTTGTATCATAATGATCAACCAAGAAGCACATTATCAATATGAAGATGTATATTATATACTCCTTGATTTGTATCAAGATGATCAACCAAGGGCACCATCTTCACTCTTAAACATTATTACACTTTGGCTCGTATCACGATGATCAGCCAAGGTAATATGCTAAGATGAGAATGGATGGAAGCTCTCGTGGTTCGATCACAATGATCAACCAAGAAGCAAGTATCAATATGAAGATGTATATTATATATTCCTTGATTTGTATCAAGATGACCAACCAAGGACACCATCTTCCCTCTTTAGACATTATTACACTTTGGCTTGTATCACGATGATCAACCAAAGAAATATGCTAAGATGAGAATGTATGGAAGTACTCTTGATTTGTATCATAATGACCAATCAAGAAACAAGAGCAACATGATCATGAAAATATATAGAGATGAACTTCTTGGTTTGTATCACAATGATCAACCAAGAAGCAAGAAAATTAGGAGAGGTACATGATTCTCACCTTATCTACCTTATTTCTTCTTCCAAGCTATGCAGATTTTCTTGAGCAGCAACAGCTTTGTATGTGTATGGATGAGCAGCAGCAGTTTTTGTGTACGTATGGATGTGGAGCGATGGACAGCTGAGCAGCAGCTTAGTCGTATGGGAGGAAAAAACGAGCAGCTCTAGAAGCGGCCGGTTCGGTTGCATTTATAGGCGGCACAGGTAGCAACGGAGCGCTGGGACCGTGCATGCCCACTCCTCTCGATCGTGGGATCGTGCAAGGTAGTATTTATCATCAGACTAGTCGCAGACGACCCGATCAAATTTACAGGCATCGTCTTATCCATTAGCAAACCCCACAGGCATGATTTGCTCGGTTGAAGCATTAATTTATTGCCTAGTTATAACTGCTATGTGTGCATGACCCGGTGGCAGTCCCTTGTTTTACGAGATGGGCCTGGTGGTAGTTCGTAGAAGTGTATTGCTGCTTCCAAACAAATTGCTTGCTTCCGATTAGGTTGCATCCAAGATTGATGCATCGTTCCTTTTTTTTGAAAAAGGAGTAAAGCATCCTTTTATGCACCTGATTTATTTCTCTATTTCAGACATTCTATTTTGAGCCAACGCACATTTTTTTCAAGTGTGTAAAACCAAATTTGTTTCAATTTGATGTATATGTGATTACAAATGTTTATTTTTCTTCCAACCACGCAACAATTTATTTCTATCGACTCTTGGACTTGTTTCGTTGCAACTAAATTTTGCTTCTATTAGCAATTTGTTTTTGCTTCCACCGAAAACAAAATCTGTTTCCATTGTTGCTATATATTGTTTCCACAAGAAAATAATTTTGCTTCTATTAGCAATTTGTTTTTGCTTCCACCGAAAAAAAAATTGTTTCCATTGTTGCTATATATTGTTTCCACAAGAAAATAATTTTGCTTCCAAAGAAAAGGGAATCAGCTTCCATGAAACCAAAGTATAATACGACCACAACAACACATATTAATTACATTACAAGAATCTGATACAAAATTCAGGCCTAATACATCTAGGAAGCATGGATATTTTCTTGAGATGCAACGCCGCGATAAGGAACGAGATGTCAGTGACTTCTGACATGCCTCCGCCACCTCTGTTGCATACATATCAACACCGTCGACATCATGTGGAGAGCGCAGTGCAAGGGGACTAAAAAATCAATGGCATGTGGTTAGAATAGTGTGGCGCAGAACATTTGTATAACATAAACACATATGAGAACATAAGACACACTTTGATATATCACAACATACATGATAGAAAATGGAGAGGAGTAGAAATTTGAGATAAAAAACATTACTATAAAAACAAAAAAGTAGGAAGCATGGCTTGCAAGAAGGAATAGTTTGATCTATCACAACATACATAAAAGGCAGTGTAAGCATGTAGAATTGATACAGAGAAAAACAATTGTTGCTATAGAGGCATATGCAAAATATAGAGGTAGGAATCATGACTTACATGAAGCGATGATTTGATCTATCAAAGCCTTCATGGTAGACATTGGAAGCAGATTGTATAGAGTTCAGAAGCATATGTATGGCAATATAGGTGCCAATGTTATGTACATAACAAAGAAGTATCCAACGTGATATTTTGGGAATAAAACTAATCTTCCATGGAAAGCATGAAAATTTAAAATTGTAAACTAAAGTAATATTACCACCGGATGCATAGTTTTGAGATTCGTGTACCAAATTAACCAAATCCGTGTACCTAGAGAATTAGTGTCTCGTAAGATACGGCCACGCGCATCATGGAGAATTAGCTCACGTTTAATGGTGGACGGGCAGCTACTTATCGCTCCTCGTTCCTGCTCACCACTAGCATACTCATCAAGTGATGGCGGACGTGAAACTTGGGGATGGCGTCTGGTCGCTGGCGAAGAGAGACGGGGTTGATCGGTCGGTGGCGGAGAGAGCCGAGGCGGCGAGGGGCATGTCCAGCTCAAAGATGCCGGCGCAAGCAAGATGAGGATGATGGGTAGGTGGGTCATTGCTGGTGATATTATTGCAGGATTTAAAACCTAACGAGTGAATTATGGAGGGCATAGCAAGATAAGCAGTCTCATTTAAAAACAGGAGAAGAGTTCGGGAAGCAATCCAGCCGTGAGATTTGCAACGTATCAACGTCCCTCAACCAGTCTGACAAATGCTTCCTTTCAGCCGTATGATAGAAAGTGATTTCCTAATCGTTATGGGCCAAAACTTACTTATGTTTCTTTGTATCACATTCCCGTCCGCATGCATGCTTATAGCACATTTTAATGAGCTAGGCTTTAATTAGCTATTAATTAACTGTGGCTTATTAAGGCTCGAAGGTGCGGGTGTACATGGTCGTTATTTTGTTATTGCAAGCCGAGCTCTAACATCACATATGATATGAGATGAACACAAATATTTCTAGCTGGTTAACTATGTGTTCATTATTTGCCATTACAAATAAGTGCAATGTATTTTTATATATACCGTGTATATATTTCGCTAGCGCGGTATGTTTCTTGCATCGCGCCGGTATTTCATGTTGCCCGTATATTCTATCGGTGCAATATATTTTTATATACTGCATAGGTCTTTTATTAGCGCGATGTATTTCTTGCGTCGCGTCGATACTTCATATTGTGGATAAAGTAAGGGCAACATTTAATGTGTCACGCCGCCATTTCGCTTGTCGATGGGATATGGTTAAACGCTTATCATATAATCGATAATTTGGCAGTATTAGAGCCGCTTGTGATCATTTTATGCTAACATTAGAAACCCAATACCGATGATGGCGTGCATGCAAATCATGTGTCCCATGCGTATTATTTCCTATAGAGATTTATTTATCTTTTGTGGACAATCTGAATCATCTACATCACATTTTTTTATTTTGACCGAAATCGACGTCAACAATATTTTACAAGAATATAGGAGATCTTTCACACTTTACAAGGGTACTCACATAAAGAAGATGTAACTATCATGATGCAAATGTATGCCTCTCCCAGGATAGCAGGATATGCAATGATACTAGCGCGTCATGTAGCAATGATTAGGGCAAGACCCAACTAGCATGCGGCTCATCGATTAAGAAAGTAGCATGTATGACATGAAAATCAAGTCATGAGAAGGTGTATGTTGCATGGCAATGTATCTCGGAAAGGCTATGGAAATGCCTTGATAGGTAGGTATGGTAGATGTTTTGAGGAAAGATATAAGGAGGCTTATGATGACAGAGCGTATCATGCCAAGGGTTTGGATGTATCGGCGAAGGTGGACGCCAACTCTCGGAGTGAGAAGGAGGCAATGCACGGCACAGGAGAGGCTAGAAAAATATGGGAGGTGGAAGTGTCAACTTTCGAATACCCACATTAGTCAGAAGAACTCTTGCACTTATTATCGGTAACTCTCAATCTAATCAGGAGGTTCACAAAGAGACAAGTACCCCGAGGAGGAGTGTATGGGGGTTTGGTTATCCTTGCGCATCCTCGACTCATGGTACGTGAGTGTACTCTAATATTCGAACCCCCCCAGAGGTTAGTGATCCATCTAGTAGCTAGAGTTCTCAACAGGGGTTTTGGTTTTCGAAAATCACATGGATTGCCCAAAATACAACATCTATCACTAATAGGCTAAAGCTCTTGACACCATAAGTTCAACCATTACTCTACTCAATACCTCAAAACTATTGCAAGTTACTACTACAAAGAGAATAGCAACTTCAACTACCTACTTTCTAGTCAAGACACAAACTCAGTGCAACAAGAAAACTCTCTAAACAAGATAAACATGCAACCTATAGAAAGTTCAACCTGAGACAAAAGAAAATCTCTAGAATAAAACTAAAGCACTACAACTAAATAGGGCATAAGCTAAGAAAAGAAAAAGAACAACTCACAGCTAAGGAAATAAGCATGCAAATCCTATGAGGAGTTCTAGTTCAAGCGGAGCGTGTTTCTCTCCCACACAAAAGAAATCTGGGGTCTAACTTGTTATTACAGAAAACAAAGAAAAAAACCCTAAGAAAAGTAAAGAGCGAGACGCTCCAAGCATAGCACATAACGCATGAACTAATAAAAATATAGTGCAACGAGGGACGAACTGATAATTGTTGATGAAGAAGGGGATGCATGGGCGCATACCCAAGCTTAGACGCTTGAGTTTCCTTGAATAATTCTTGGGGATGCATGGGGGCATCCCCAAGCTTGAGCGTTTGACACTCCAGAATTTTCTTTCATCATCTTCCATCGCACACTTTAAAACTCCCTTCATACATAACTCATTGTAAACTGATTAGAGAGGTTAGTACCCTATTAAAAATAATTTTTCTCTACTGCAAATAAAGATTGCCAGGAAGGGATACTGTTTCTCAAGATTTCCAAAATGTTTTTCCAAAGATAAAACAAGCTTAAGGTTTGCAAAAGTTAGGAGAGACAAAACGTGGCAGAATCTGTGAAAAACAGAACAGCAGGTAGTAAAGAATTTTTTAGGGGCACTTATGCAACTCAAATAAAAAAACTCAGAACATACGAAAGTTCCGTGATTGTATAGAGCATGCTGTGTAAAAAATTCAGCTCAAAAATATGAACTGGTGATTTTCTATGATTTTTCCCGTCACGAGGACAGAATCTTTTTTCTGGACAGCATGTCACAACTTTCACTTCCCTTGTCATATGAGGCTATATTTGGCACAAAGCTTGAAAAATAAAGATACAATGATGTTGCTACAGTAGTAACAATCATCAAGACCACTAAAAACAAAAGTAAAAACATCTTGGGCCCAACAAGCGCTTTCTTTTACGCCTTTAAGCTAGGCACAAAGCAAAAGATACGTTTTATCAAGAAAATAACTAGCCCGTGTGACGGACTCAAAAGGCAACTTAATCTTTTTACTAGGGAAATATTCCATCCCTTTATTGAGAGGGAATTGGAATTTTTATATTCCCCTCTTTCATGTCAATAACAGCACCAACGGTGCGAAGAAAAGGACGTCCCAAAATAATTGGACAAGAGGGCTCACACTCAATGTCCATAATAGTAAAATCAACGGGAACATAATTGTCATTGACAACGATAAAAACATCATCGATCTTCCACAAAGGTTTGTTTACGGAAGCATCGACAAGACGAACACCAAAAGAACAAGGATCAAAAGATTTCAATTCAAGCATATCATACATTCTTTTGGGCATAACAGAGGTACTAGCTCCAACATCACAAAGAGCAAAGCAAGAGAAGTTATTCAATTTGATTTTTATCATAGGATCCCAACCATCTTCTAGATTCCTAGGTATGGAGGCTTCTAGTCTAAGATTCTCCTCCCTAACTTTGATTAGAGCATTGGTGATACGCTCTGTGAAGGCAAGATTAAGTGTGCTAGTGTGGGGGTCACTAGACATCTTGTGTAGGAAACCAATAACTTCAGGTAAAGTGCAGTTGTCAAAGTCTAGATCACTACTATCTATCAAGGAGGTAGTGATATCATTAAGGCTCACTTGCTTTAAATCCTCTATGTTCATAGAGGTTTCTTCATCTATGGTTGAGGTGGTAGCATCACCATTGATAGGTCCAGGTGGACTAGGGGTGTGATGGGTGCTAATAGTTTGGACATCCTCAATAACTTGGATAGTAGCTACGGTGTGGTAGGTAGGAAGGCTCTTAACTCTCTCTTCTTCCTCCTTTTCTCTAGCCCATCTCTCTTTATGTTTTCCCAACATCCTAATGTTTTCATTAATTTGCACTTGGATAGCATACATAGGAGTGGTTTTCCTCTCCTCGGGAGGAGAAGTTCTAATCTTAAGCATCTCAACATCATGGGCTATGTTGTCTACCTTCGAAGAGAGGATATGTAATTTGTCTAATTTCTCTTCTACACTCTTGTTGAAGGCTTTTTGGGTAGTGATAAAGTCTTTAAGCATATTCTCTAGTTCAAAAGTGGAGTTTTTGGTGCTAGGGTAAGTGTTGTTGTTCCCATAGTTGTTGGATGGGAAAGGTCTAGGATTGCTGCTACCAAAATTACTCCTATAAGCATTATTGTTGAAGTTGTTTCTAGAGATAAAGTTCACATCTACTTGTTCTTGAGCAACAAAGGAATTTAAAGGGACATCCCGAGGATCAATAGGAGCTTGCTTGGTAACTAGAGACATGATCAAGTCAACATTTTCATTAAGAGAGGAGATCTCCTCACCAAAATTTACCTTCTTACCAGTTGGAGATCGTTCGGTGTGCCACTGAGAGTAGTTCAGCATCATATCATCAAGTAACTTCGTGGCAGCACCAAGTGTGGTTGAAATAAAGGTTCGTCCCGCGGCCGAGTCTAGCATATTCCGCGAGGTAAAGTTTAAGTCTGCATAAAAAGTCTGGATAAACATCCAAGTAGTCAAACCATGTGTAGGGCAGTTCTTAACAAGAGATTTCATGCGTTCCCAATCTTGGGCAACGTGTTCATTATCCAATTGCCTAAAATTCATAATGTTACTTCTCAACTGGATAATTTTAGCAGGGGGATAGTACTTCCTAATAAAAGCATCCTTACACTTGTCCCAAGAGTCAATGCTATTCTTAGGTAAGGATTGCATCCACTCCTTGGCTCTTCCTCTCAAGGAGAAAGGAAAAAGCTTCCGCTTGACGATGTCTCCATCTACTTCCTTGTACTTTTGCATATCACAGGGCTCAACAAAATTGTTTAAGTGCAAGGAAACATCCTCTCCAGCACCTGAGAATTGATCTTTCATAACAAGATTCAGCAAAGCAGGTTTAATTTCATAAGAAGGTGCTGAAGTGGCAGGTGGAGCAATAGGAGTGCAGATAAAGTCACTGTTGTTGTGACTAGTGAAGTCACACAACTTGATGTTTTCATCGGAACCCATAGTAGCAGCAGGTATTTTTGGTATTTTTGATAAGGGACACAAAAGTAAAAACTGAAAGGTAAACTAACAAGACTAAAAAGCAAAGTTAAAAGATAGTGTGCAACTCCCCTATCTTGTAGACTGGAGTTCCCGACAACGACGCCATAAATTGCTTGATGCTAGCAAGGAAGATAGTTCTCTCGCTTCTCTTTGGTTACCCCAAGTGGAAGGTGAGAAGTAGCGTAGCAACAGATTTCCCCTATGTAGAGGATAGGGTTTGTCTCCCGTAGGACTCACAGAAATACAAGAAGGTGGTAAAGTGAACAATGGCGCCGTTCACAATCCTAGGTTGCTAACTTCACCTGGACCTGCACACACAACAAGTAACTTTTCTCCCAACGAGTACAAAGGAGTTGACAATTCCTCCGGCCTTGCTGTTTACAAAGGATCAACGCAAGAGATAATAATAGTGGAAACGGAAAGTAAGAACTGAAAGTAAATTGAGGGTGTAAACATTGGTGAAAATATGGACCCGGGACACAAAAAATTACAAAGGTGCCTCGATCATGTGAGGCAGCTCACGAGGTCTCGAAAGTGGAAGCACAAAGAGGGGAGGAGAACATCACATAGCTACTGGTCATGGACCCATGGTCCAAGAGGGACAACTCACAGGACATCCGGGAGGCGTCCATGGTGATGGATGGTCTCCCGGAGGGGGTTTCTCCTTCCGGCAGGGTGCCGAGGCAGCTTCTCCTGGCAGTCCCGATCTTGAAACGGCGGCGGCGGCGGTACAGAGAGGAGAACAGGAAAAACAGATCGATATTAGGGGTTTTCTCCGCGGCCACTAAATATAGGCCAAGGGGGGCACCAAGGGGGGCACAGGGCAGCCAGGAGGGTGCCCGGCGCGCCCTAGGGCTGGGCCGTGCCAGGGACCCTCCTGGGGCCCTGGTGGGTCCACTCCCTTCCTTCCTTGGTTCTTCGGTAAGCTTCCGGGACGCTGATTTTTTATATAATTTTTCTGGAATTTATTTTGCACTTTTAAGGGCCGGAAAACCTGAAATATAAAAACAGCAGAAAACAGGAACTGGCAACTGGGTGCACTGACTTAATAGGTTAGTCCAAATATAATCAAAATTGTATGAAATTTCAAGTAAAACATGGCAAAGTCACACAAATCATGCATGGAGCAAGCATAAATTATAGATACGTTTGGGATGTATCAGCCGTTCGATTGGAAATCGTTGCTTAGTCTCAGCTTTAAGGAATGCCCGTATACCGTCAGACTTTAAAGGACCTCGCAAAATCCCAAATTATACATCAGATATGGACCCCGCATGTGGATCGAAAGATATGATCTAGCAATGGATATGCTCCAGGCTAGTGACGGATTCTGTGCCTGATACCTCACAATTATGTTGGAAGGACCGGCTCGTACCTGGCTAAAAAACCTCCCCGAAAACTCCATCGGCTCCTGGTCAGATTTGAAGGAGAAGTTTATCAAGAATTTCCAAGGTACATGTCGACGTGCTACCACAATCATTGATCTGGAGAACTGTGTTCAGAAGGAAGGAGAGTCGGCCCACCATTGGCCTCGACGAGTAGCCGAAATAATTCATTCCTTGGACAGCATCATGTCCTTGACAACCGTTTTAGTCTTGGAGAAGAACTGCAAATTTGAGCCCTTGATTCACAAACTCGGTCGTATTAAGAGAATGGTCAGAGATATGGGGGAACTCATGGACGCAGTCACTAAATATGCCGAGTCTGACAAAACCAAAGATGGCGACTCCGATGAGGAAAAAACTTGCCAAGGAAAGAAAAGTGGTGGCAAAGGGCACCACAACGACGGAAATCAGGGCCAACAGAACAAGCGCCGGATTGATCAGAATGCATCTGACTTGGTAGCCAACACCAATGTCGGCTCCCAAAGACAGATGCAAGGGGGAAACTACCGGAAGCCGGAGGAGAACTTCCGCCCAAATAGTTACAAGTCCACTATGAAAGGGTCGTGCCCAAGACATAGCAGACCTGGTCTCCCGACAAATCACTCCTGGGAAAAGTGCAACTTCATGGAGAAGTTTCAACGGCGAGGAGGCAATGGTGGAGGACACCAAGGTCCCCCTGGGCCAGGTTCGGGAGCCGGTTACCAAAATAACAATCAGCAATCAGGCAATACGGGAGCCGGCTCAGGATCCCAATATCAAGGAGCTGGAGCCGAAAGGCAGATGCAATCGGGGCTTGCTGGATTTCAAGCAAACCCAAAGCAGCTTGATGACCATGAAACATACCACGTTTTCACCACCAGCAGTTGCCGAAGGGATAGAAAACTCCAATAGCGTGCAACCTTGTCTGTAGCGAAGGAGCCGACAATACCTAAATGGCTCAACTGGTCTGAGTAGCCAATAACCTGGACAAGGGAGGATCACCCCCCAGTGGTGGATAACCCGGGGGCCTTAGCCTTGGTAGTGGCACCACAAGTTGGAGGATACATCTTGCATAAGGTACTCATGGATGGAGGAAGTAGCATCAACATCCTCTAGTATGAGACTTTCCGCAGGATGGGTTTAACCCACAAACAGCTACAACCCTCCAATACGATTTTTCATGGAATCGTTCCTGGCAAGTCGGCGCGACCCATAGGAAAGATATACCTCGAGACGGCCTTTGGGAATTCTAAGAACTTTCGTTCTGAAATCATACCTTTTGAAGTCGTCAAACTCGAGAGTCCGTATCATGCCATCTTGGGAAGGCCGGCTTACGCCCGCTTCATGGCTCGTCCCTATTATGTCTATCTGAAACTAAAAATTCCGGGTCCCAACGGACCAATCGCGGTTGAAGGAAGCCAGTCATGGGCTACCGAATGTTAGGAAAAACATGTCAAATATGTTGAGTCGGCCTGCACTATGGAGGACTTTACGGCTTATATGGAGAAGGTAAATCCAGAGGATCCCACGATCTTGAAAAAGCCGACTTTGGATACCAATCCGAAGTTTCAGCCGGCTCAAGATAACAAGAAAGTCGACTTTGTCCCTGGTGATGCCTCACAACAGTTCATCATTGGGACGGGGCTCTCTGATAAATAGGAAAGCGCGCTCATCGAGTTCCTCCGTGAGAACTGGGACATCTTTGCATGGAAACCTTCTGACATGCCAGGCGTACCTAGGGAACTCACTGAGCACCACCTTAAAACAGATCCCAATCTGAAGCCGGTAAAATAGTTCTACCATCGTTTCAACGACGAGAGAAGAGATGCTATTGGAGAAGAGATAGCCCGGCTCCTAGCTGCCGAGTTCATCATGGAAGTTTTTCATCCAGAGTAGCTGTCAAACCCGATCCTCGTTTTTAAAAAGAACGGGACTTGGCGTACGTGTATTGATTACACAGACCTAAACAAAGCCTGTCCGAAGGATCCTTTTTCTCTACCCCGCATTGATCAGATTATAGACTCAACTGCAGGATGCGAGCTTCAATGTTTTCTCGATGCCTACTCTGGTTATCATCAGATTAAGATGGCCATTGAGGACTAGGAGAACACATCCTTCATCACCCCCTTTGGAGATGTCTGCTATACTTCAATGCCTTTTGGTTTGAAGAATGCAGGAGCCACCTATCAACGGACAGTGAAGAATTTCCTCAAGGAGCAAATTGGGCGCAATGTGCACGCTTATGTGGATGACATATTGATAAAATCCATATTAGCCGACTCCTTGATCGACGACTTACGGGAAACTTTTAAGAATCCGCGTGCCTATCAAATGAAGCTGAACCCGGCTAAGTGCACTTTTGGAGTCCCAGCAGGGAAACTCCTCGGATATATCATATCTGAGAGAGGGATTGAGGCAAACCCAGAAAAAATTAGTGCTATTATGGTACTTCAGAAGTCGACTTCAGTCAAAGGTGTTCAACGACTCACCGGATGTGTGGCCTCCCTGAGCAGGTTCATAAGCTGGCTTGAAGAAAAAGCCATCCCGTTATATTGACTTATGCGGAAGACAAAGAAGTTTGTCTGGGATGCAGAGGTAGATGAGGCGCTTGAGTCACTAAAGAAGCAGTTGTCCCAAGCACCTATCTTGGTAGCTCCCAAACCCAAGGAACCTATGCTTCTTTACATATCATCCAACAACCGAGCGGTCGCAGACTAAGGCATAGCCTAGTGGTGGGAAGAGGCTGATGTCTTCTCACCCACCCAGGTTCAAGGCAAAGTACTTGCAATTTGGGTTTGTTGCACCTATTAAACTGTGGGGGTTCCCTTACAGTCTTTCTATAAAAAAACAACCGAGCGGTCAGCACCGCGGTCATTGTTGAACACAAAGAGGAGGGCAAGGATCACCCCCTTCATAGACCTATTTACTATGTCAGCGAGGTCTTGACATCATCCAAGCAAATATATCCTCAATGGCAGGAGCTGGTCCTAGGAGTATTTATGGCAAGTCAGAAGCTGAAGCACTATTTTTAGGAGCATCCAATCACAGTAGTCAGCTCAGCACCACTCTCCGACATCATCCAGAATCGAGAGGCTACTGGATGAATTGCCAAGTGGGTCATAGAACTAGGAGCCTATCATATTAAGTACGAGCCAAGAACAACTATGCAATTCCAGGCCTTGTTCGACTTTATCAATGTTTGTACGACATTTCAGGCACTCCCTGAACAACAGACTACCAAGTACTGGACGATGCACTTTGATGGAAGTCGGCAACTTCAGGGTTCAGGAGCCGGAGTCGTTCTCACTTCGCCAAGGGGAGAGAAATTTTGTTATGTCTTATAGCTGAAATTTACCTGCACCAATAATGCAGCTGAATATGAAACCCTACTTCATGGCCTCCGACTGGCATGTGAGACGAATATAAGCCGGATCCAATGTTTTGGTGATTATGATCTTGTTTCCCAGCAAGTATCAGGGAAGTGGGATTCTAAGGACCCCATCATGGCGGCTTACAGGCGAGAGGTCTCAAGGAAAGCCGGGTTCTTTACCGGCTACCAAGTGGACCATGTGGATTGCAGGAAAAACGAGGCATTTCTCCGGGAATCTGACATTGTCCCGACTCGGCTCTCAACGGAAGCCTGCCCCCCCCCGAAACATTTTCCTTGACGTTCTGTCACATCCATCCGTTCGGCTCCTCACAAAACAAGATATAGCAGTACCGGACCCGCAGGTGGCCTTGGTGGCCGCTATACATGCCACTCCCTCGTTGTTCATACCATATTTGGACTACAAGACCCGGGGTATCCTCCCAACCGATGAGCTATTGGCCAGACAAATCGCCAGGCGAAGAAAATCGTTTGTGATTATCAATGGAGAGCTACACCGACTCAGTCCCACCCAAGTCTTCCAGAGACGTGTTTCGCCAGAAGAAGGATGAGACATATTAAACGAAATACACTCTGGAGACTGTGGTCATCATGCCGGCTCCAGATCATTAGTAGCCAAAGCTTATCGCCATGGATTCTACTGGCCCACGTCTCATGCAGATGCGGAGGATATAGTTAAAAAGTGTGATGGTTGCTAGTGGTATGCAAGGCAAGACCACGTGCCGGCTGAAGAACTCAGGATGATTCCAACCACCTAGACTTTTGCAGTATGGGAGCTTGATATGGTAGGACCTTTCAGGTGATCCAAGTGCGGGTATACTCACCTCTTGGTTGGAGTAGACAACTTCACCAAGTGGGTCGAAGCGGAGCCGGTCAGCAAATGTGACGCTGTGACGGCACTCAAATTTCTAAAGAAAATCATCTTTAGATTTGGTTACCCTGACAACATTATCACTGACAATGGAAGAAATTTCTCAGAGGGTGAGATGCAATGTTTTTGTGTGAAGGAGCATATCCGGCTTGATCTTGCATCTGTGGATCACCCTCAATCCAATGGACAAGCCGAGAGGGCTAATCAGGAACTACTGCGTGGTATGAAACCCCGACTTCGTGTTCCCCTAATAAGAACGTCGGGTTGTTGGGTTGAGGAGTTACCCTCTATGCTCTAGAGTATCATGACTACGCCCAACAGGTCAACTGGTCTTACACCTTTTTTTCCTTGTTTATTGAGCAGCAGCCGTCCTCCCAAGAGACATTCATCACGACTCACCCCGAGGTACTGCATATGTGGAAGCTGATAATGAACAAGCAAGACATGACTCCTTGGACATCCTTGATGAAGAACAAGATTTAGCGGCTGCTAAGTCGGCTATCAACCAACAAGACCTGCGACGATACCACAGTCGACGCATCAGGAGTCGGACCTTTCAAGAAAGGGACTTAGTGCTCATCCTGATACAAAAAAGTAAAGGAATGCATGTGACGCTCCCAAAATCAATCCGTGTACAGTAATCATACACGCAGGGTACACGGCTGAGCTTAGGGTGCCACGATGAGAATATCACAGCACCAAACTAAACACAAAAGGATAAACCAATATGTTACAATACCAGGGATCACGAGGATCCGAATACATAAGTTATACAAGCCAAAATATCTGAGTATAGACATAGTTAGTCAAGTTTTCCCTTAAGAAGACTAGCACAAATGACATCAGAGATACAGATCGAAAAGGCGAGGCCTCCTGCCTGGGATCCACCGAAATACTCCTGGTCAACGGGGAACTCTACGTCGTAGAACGCATCAAGAATCTTCATGTTGTGGTGGTCGGCATCGGGGATCTCCTGCTTCTGGGCTCCAACGTCGACTGCAGCGGCCGATCAGGCAAAACGAAAAGGGGGAAATAAAGCAAAGGTGAGTATCTAGCATACCCGCGAGTCTTACGTCCGGTACTAAGCATTTATGCATTGTATCAAATGGAAAGGGGAGGCTATATATAGTGGACTGCAAGATAGAAATCAGAATAAGGGTAAGAAGCTAGGCTTATCGAAGACTAGCATCTTCCAACGAGTCTTGCAGCATGAGGAGAGAATATCCAACAGTTTATATAAAGCATAAAGTAACAATGTAGCAGAAGTTGCTGCAGCATTGTATAATAATAAGTTGTAATAATTAGCAATGCCTCCGGGTTCACCTCCTCGACATCCCAGCGAGGAAGAAAACCCGGAACCATACAGTTTAATAATAATAGTTTGTAGTGGTAAGATCCAACTTCAGCATAAAGCGTCCTGTTACCGTGGACACAGCTATTCGACTAGATTAATCTTCCCTGCAGGGGTGCACTTGTGTTACACTACACGCACGGATCTCTAGGGTGGCAGGTGCACTTGTGTTACACTACACGCACGCATTTTGAATCATGTTTGTTGCAAGAGAGTTGTTCAAAACTATGAATAACGTAAAGGCCATACTACCATTATGAATAGGTTGTATGTTATGAATCTTGATAATAATGCTAAACATCCATAACACTGACGCTAAACGTCGCAAGACTGACAGAAATACCACATAGATGTGGCACTGCCGTTTATCTCAAGTGACATAACATGCATGAAGAATTTCCATAAGTGATGGACTTTTGAGTCATATGATTATGAATCACTTGACGCTTGCATATATTGTCTAAAAGAAATGTGACTAAAACACCGTTGATAGGCCATACATGAACGGGCAACTAAACCATTGGTAATCATACATGATGATGTGTGTAGTCCAATAAGTGTAGTTGTGTGCAGTGGATTCCCTATCTTCACTCATAAGTTGAAGTAGATATGTGGATATCTGTTCAATAGAGACATACGTCTGAAATCTTTGAAATGTTCAAGGAATTTTAGAGTGAAATAGAAATTCATTGTAACGAGAAAAATAAAGCTTCTGCAAATTAGATTGTAGAAAGTAATATTTGAGTTACAAGTTTAGCGAACGTCTGATGAGTTGTGAAGAAGTATCATAACTTGCGTCTCCCGGAACACCACTATGAGTAAAGTGTTCGAGAGATGTAATGAAGCCATGTATGACACGGTAAGATCAAATATGATGTTTATCAATTTGCCATTATACTTATTATAGTTATGCGTTAGTGACTACGGCTCTTACACTGAAAAGAGCACCATCAAATCTGTTGAAATGACACCATATTAGATGTGGTATGAACTGTTAAAAACATGTTGTCTTTTCTTAAAATTTGGGTATATGAGGCATATGTTTGACATACTCAAAACCCCAAATCAGATAAGTGCTACTTTGTTAAGGTTATGCCAAAAGTTTTGGTATTCCTCTATCACTACACAAAAGAAAAACTGTTTGCTGTTAAGAACTATGTGTTTTGAAGAAAATGGTTTCTTGCAAAAGAGTGAGTGGGAGGACAGTGCAACTTATCAAGATTGTTGAATCTTCAGAGAAGTGCGCAGCTGAACCACACAGGTTAGACAAAACTCGTACAAACTTTTTATGTAAACGAGATATTGTTGTTCGACAACGATAAACCTGTGATAGACAAAGAAGCGTTGATGGGCCCTGACTCCGGGATTTGGCTAAATGCCAAATAATCCGAGATAGTATCCATGGAAGTAAGTCAAGTTTTGAACTTGGTAGACCCTCCGAAAGACTAAGAGTCTGAAGAATATATAAATGGATCTATAACTGATTCGAATGAAATTGTTTTATCCATAAAGCTCAACTCGTTGGAAATATGTTTTCTAACAAGTACAAAAGTTGACTACGGCGAAGTAATGTCGACCGTAGAGATGCTTTAGTCAGTTCGGGTTATATTAGCAATTACTACATATCTCATTTATAGGATATGGTAGAATGAACGTCAAAACAACGTTCCTACACGGAAAAATAACAAAGGACGTATATGTGATACGACCGGAATGTTTTGTCAATTCAAAGGATGCTAAAATAGATGCAAGCCTTGGATGTCCAGTGATGGACTGAAGCTAGCAGAATGGAGTTGGAATCTTCGTTATGATGAAATTGCCAAAAGAGTTTGTTGTCATCAGGAATAACGAAGATGCTTGAATATTGAAGAAAGTAAGTGGGAGCTGAATGATATTTCTAAAACCTTATGTAGATGACATATTGTTGATTAGAAATGATGTAAATTTCTTGACACGATTAAGGACTTCGTTGGAAATAGTTTTCAGTTGAAGAACTTGGGCTGATATAGCATTAGTATTGAGCACAGTGATCTATGAAGATAGTAAGTGCCTGATCATGCTAAAGCCAACACTACATATTGACATGATACTAAAGTAGTTTAGTATGAAATGCCAAGAAACATGTTCTTGCCGAAGTCGTGGTGAAAAGTTGTTTGCAGAAATCGGTGTTGATGAACACATATAAGCAAAAACACGTGAATTGAATTCCACTCACCCGTGTGTTTGGATTAATCATGTACACCATAATATGTAAAACGACCAGATATGTCCAGTGCTTCAAAAGGTTATGAGCAAGATACCAAAGTGATCAATATGTTGATCATTGGACAAACAGTGAAAAGTTAAACTTATGATAGATAAGATATGTTTCTCGGAAAATGGAGATAATGAAGAGCTCGTTGTAACAAGTTACACCAGCTGAATTTTGATGTAAACAGTTACACCAATTCAGTCTTCATACTTACTCCGATCGATTTTCGATTTTAATTGGGATTATGTGTTTCACACATAAGGGTGGCACAGTATGAAGGAACTGTGTTAAAGTTAGATACTGTGGCGAATTCTATAACAGAGGCTAAGTATATTGTTGCTTAAAGAAGTAACAAGGGAGGGTATTTTGAATCATCAGTTCATTTATGAACATGGTATGGTTTCCTAGATGCTTGAAGCTCATGGAACATTGATGAATGATTTCATGACTTATTCTAAGGAACCAAGGTCCTACCAAATGATTCAAACATATACAAAGCTAAACTGATAAAATTAGTGAATTTTATGATAGCGTGAAAACGCGAAGATATGCAAGATACAAACGGGCCTGAAACGTCAGATCCGAAGATGAGGTCTATACCACAAATGAGGCATTTATTACACCGGTATGCCATAGGTGTAAAGTGCTCAAGCACTGACAATATTATTGACTCTAGTGCAAGTGGGAGACTGTTGGAAATATGCCCTAGAGGCAATAATAAAATGTTATTATATATATATTTCCACGTTCATAATTAATGTTTATATTTCTGTGCTATAATTGCAATGACCCTGACTGTGAGATTCAGAAGAAAACTCATTTGCATGTGTGGAAATGTAAACACCAAGATTTCCTGGTTTAGCCTCTAAGACCAGCTCATGTGCTAACTGATGATTACGTTTTCTTAATCATGGACATTGTTCTTGTAACAAGGATGTCAGTAGCAATGGGAACATATTGTTAGCAGAACAATGATGTTGAACCGACCCCAGTATTGAATGATATACTTAGAGATCACATCGTAACTATGTTATAAGTCATATCATGAAATGTTATCATATACGTAATTCCTTAGACCATGAGAGTATCGAGTTGCTTCACACATGAAGACATGCTTTGGTTCTTAGATGAATCCTCCCGTAAATGGGAAGTAGTAAAATAAGTTCTGGGTATGTCAGATGGTGTGGCTAGTGACTGTGATAGTTCAAGAATGGGATTTGCTCCTTCACGATGAAGAAGATATTCACTTCGGGCCCACTCGGTATGAAGGTATCCATTATAGTCTGGCCAGACGCATTGTGATTCAGTCACAGGGATACCGGAATACGATAACGAGAAAAGGGACAAACGAGCAAAGAGGATAACGAGTGGCTTGTGTTCAAGAAGTTGTTACACATGGGTGCCAAACATCTCTCCTCTAACTTTGTCATATATCACGAAGCAAAGGGAATGGTACATGAATAAACATAATGGTTCACTCGAAGTTTCTTCGTGTATGTGCGGGAGTCAACATGGGTGTCCATGGCTCCGCTGTTGATTATTGGCTATTGACGAAAGGCTGTTGGCCTATGTCCGGAAGATGTTCTGAGTCATGTCCGCATTATACCGAACCTATTGGGTCACACACTTAACGAGCAGTAGTCTGTTAGAATACTAGAATGGTAGAAGGTTTAGTGGAAGCAAAGCAGAATAGTTCATACGGGTACCGGAAGTAGTTCCGGGGATTTATGAAATAGTTCATAAGGGCACCAAAAGTAGTTTTGGGTATTTAAGGATATGTCCGGATCACTCTGGAGTAGTCCCAGGTGGTTCCGGAACATATGAAAATGGTAATGGGAAAGTTTACGATCAACCGGAATAGTTTCGGTGATCGGTGGACAACTTAAACAATATGTTGTGTTCACCGGACATAATAACCTTTGCCCGGATGGCTCCGAAACCCATTTAGATGGCTCCGGAACATTCGTTAGAGGTTCCGGAAGGTATTGGAAGTGCTCCAAAAGTGTCCGGAATGTCCCGAAACAGTCCCGGTAGGTCCCGGAAGGTCCTGGAAGCTTCTAGAAGGTTCCGGAAGGTTCCGGGCAGTACCACCCACTGCCCTGCGCCCCTGGCCTTGGGGAGCAAGCCACCTAGGCTGCCCTGGCCGGCCAGGTGGTGGGGGCGCACCAAAAAGGGGTGGGAGATCCTCCAGGTGGGATTTCCAAATACCATTATGGAAGGTTTCCTGTGGGAAGGTATGTGTAGGTTTGGAAGGCTTGGGAGTCCAAGTTGGACTCCCAAACCTCCTTGAGCTGCGCCCTAGGCCCCTTGGCCACCTATATAAGGTGAGCCAAGGGTGGGGGAAGACACACACAATCAATCCCCAAGGCCTATGCGCCACCCTCCCTCCTCTAAACCCCGTTGCTCCACAATTAGACCCCGGTTTAGACGCTGTTCTAGATCGGAATCCGTTAGGGTTTTCTCCCTCTAGTTTTCTCGGTGGCGTTCATCTCTGGACGGCGGAGCGCTGCTGGATTGCTGCAACGGGATGTGTGGATACTAATGGAGGGGTCGTACCTTCGACCCTTCTTCGAGGAGCTTGTTCATGGGACTTATCCGTGGGACTAGATCGCGGGACTTGTTCGTGGGATTGATCGATGGACTATTCGTGGGAGAACTTGCGAGATCTACTTCCACTACGTCCACGAGCTTCACCAACTCAACTTCCGCTACATCGGTTGGTGAGACATGACCTAAAACCTTGTATGCAATCTTCTTGGATGATCTTGGGTTCTTGATTCGTAGGCCGAATTTTTTTTGTTTTCTACTACGTTTCCCAACAGCGGGCACCTTGTTAGGGAACGCTCCACCGAGGCTATCCGACACTCCGTAGCCCATCTTTCAAACTCAACAGAGAGGCCATCCGCCGGTCTAAATCCTAAGTACGCCGGGCCTTGGACCCCAACCCAAACGTACTCCTGCACGATGCGTTGCTGGCCGGTGAAGCATAAGCAAACCAAATAAGACAACACAGCGCGAGCAAATAAGACAACACCACTTCCCGGCAATCAGCCCACAGTACTGCTGACGTCTAAAGAGTCCTCGGACGACACTACGAAGCAGAGGAGCCCATAACTCATAATTCCCACGTGTAGGCAGCGCGTATAAGCCAAAAGGCTACTCAAGTCATCCGCCGAACAATTAGTCATTTTAATAACTTGCGGGACAACCGTTATCGTTGCCTCGACTTAACTGACCCGCGGACAACGACAGCAGTCAGGACCACCAGTACATCGGTGCCTGCCCTGTCGTCCCACCAAGTCTCTGCGGTTACCAACAAGGTGAACCGTCTCCTTACCTTGTCTCGCGTGTGCTCCTGGAGGAGCTCGACTTTCGTGGTTTGGTCACTCTCGCGACCAACGATCAGGGGCCAAGCACACCGGTACACTGGTCGTACCCTCCCTGTCGTCCCGTCACAATACCGCTCGCGGGCACCATTGGGTCACCCGACTTCTTACCTGAAGGACAACCATTGCTCAGGTACCTAGAGCGGCTATACAGAGTCAGCAACGAGTGTAGTACAGGGATTACTCCTTGATAGCTCACACTTGATGGTGGCTCGGCAGAGCCGAGCTAGGGGCCTGAGGCGGTGTCTGCATTGTACCGTACCTGTGCAGTTATAATATTTATATCCGCGTTCATTCCCCTGAGTGATCACGACCCTCTATCTAATCCTAGCTAACAATGCGCAGGGCTCACTGCTGAATATAATATATATAATAGGAAGCATAGGATAAAGGAAGGTACATCAAGGGGCGACAAAAATAGGCTATGCAATTGAATAGGATTGTAACATAGCAGCAGCAGTAACAATGCCTAGTGCAAGAAAGTACGGAAAGGTAGGCGATATCTGGGGAAGAGAATGGCTTTGGTTGCCTGGAAGCTCGACGGTAGAAGTAGGGTCGTCGACGAAGTAGTCGTACTCAGCAGCGGTGTAGTCGACGGCAGCAGCGGGGTCTACCGGAGATTAAGGGGGGGAAGAAACAGTAAATACAAAGCAAGCATATACAAACAGATGCATGACATGACAGATGCAATGCTAACGGTGTTCTAACGCAGTGCAATGCACGTTGCTCGGAGCGGGAATTCATCCGGGGATGAACTGCCAGCTTCGGGTGATTATCAGACAGGGTGTCTAGAGGGGGAAGGTACCATGCCGGAGGTGTCGTGGACATCCGACAAACATGTGAAAGGTGTATCTGTGTTAGTTGATCCATTCTGAACAACTTTCGTGTTTAGAAAAAATTCATCCGGATAGTTTATCGGTAACAGGCAATCATCGGACAGCCGATCCGGAGGGGGACGGTTCGATGTTCGTTGTGTTAGAGGGGTGTGGTTGGTATACGGATAGCGTATTCGTATTCGTTATATTTTTTTGATCAATCTTGATGTATAAGGTTTTTGAATCTGAGATACGGTTTAAAAGATATTGAATTTTAAAGTTTTAAATCAATATAAATGATTTTTGGAATTTCTTTTATTATTAAAATAGAAACATTATCCACAAGTCTATCCAGAACAGTGCTGACATGTGGGACCCGTATGTCAGCCTCTAGTTATTTAATAAAACAATTTGTTTAATAAAAACAGGACATGGGCCCACATGTTTATTATCCAATTTAATTAATCTAATAATCTAATAATCTAGTGGGACCCAGCTGTCATTGACATATGTGCAACTAACAATTGAATTAATTTAACCAGGGGCATGGCCCACTGTCATTGACTTAATAACTTAAAAAGGAGGGTCATTTTTCTTAACCTTGATTAGGGGCTAATTAGACTGGGTGGGTCCCACTGGCCAGTGGCTAGCCACGGCACGGGGGAACGCTGGTGGTCAGGGCCAGAGGTCACGTTGGCCATCGACGGCAGGGGAGGGGGCGGTGGCGCGGCCACCCGTGGCAAGACACGGCGCGACGGGGGCGTGGCTCGGACGCGGGCGGTGCTGCGCCGTGTCGCGGCTACAAGCAGCAGCAGCAACAGCGGGGGCGAGTGGGGGATTGCGGGGCCACGGCCCTCAGCCAGAGGGCGGCGAGGCCGGCCGGCAGTGGGCAAGAGGCCACGAGCGGGGGGCGTAGAGGGGGGGGCGTGGTGAGCAGGCGGCGTTCATGTGCGGCGAGCAACATCAGGAGCGTGGCCATGGGAGGTGCACGCCACGGCGAGCTAGCCCAGGAACTCGAGCCTCGGCCATGGTGGTCGTTGGCGCGGGGTGCCCACGGTGACACACTGAGGCGAGGGAAATGGGGAAATCGAAGGCAGGGCTCACCAGGAGTACGATAGCGAGGTTGGGAGGGCGGAGGAGCTTCACCGGCGACCAATTTCTCGCCGGAATCCCATGGCGGCTGGAGGAAGACGATGAAGATTGTGTAGGCTTCCGGGCGTCCTGGCCCAATTCCTTGCGCGTGAAGATGAAGGCGGCGACGACGCTTTCAACGGATGTGGTGGCACGGGCTGGGGCGGCCGGTGGCCACGCCGGTGCACTGCGGCGCCCACGGGCGGAGCTCGGTCTCGAAGAAGAAGAGAGAGGGAGCTCGTGGGAGAGGGGGGATGAGCAAGGGGGGGGGGTTGGTTCCAGGGGGGCGCAGGGGTCAGCCTTATCCCGCTGAGGAGAGAGGGGAGCAGGTGAGGTCGTGGGGGCAGCGCGACGTGCGTGCCCATGCCCATGGCGCAGGTGAGCAGAGAGAGAAAGGGGGCAGGTGGGAGGAGAGAGGTTGGAAGGGGGTGGGCCGGGCCGTGGGGAAGGGTTGCCCTAGGCGTAGCTTAGGGTTTTTCTATTTTGTTTTGTTTTATTTCTTTCTGCCTGCTTTCTTTTCTGTTTGCAATTTTTTTATATACTTTTGTATTTTGAAAAATGTGGATCTGGTCTAATATTATTGTTGCATAGTACTGAGGTGCCACAAAAAGTTCTGTGCCCAAATAAATTCATTTGCATTTTTGTATTATTCAAAAGGGATTAAATGCCACTGTTTCTCTACTGTTTGAATTGTTTGATTTATTTTATAACTTAATAAATTCCCATATCCACATGGACATGGTCCTCTGAATATTGGGCATTTTACAAAAGTGGTTGCAAATTTTTTGGTTGAACTTTTATTTGCCACATTGTTTTTTTCTTTTAATTTCAATCACAGGGAAATTTGAATTGGAATTGATCCATAGATGATCAAGGAATGATTTGCAACAGTAAACATCATTAGCAAAAGTGATTACTGTTCCCTGACACTGAGGGTGTTACAAATCTCCACCACTACAAAGAATTGTCGTCTCGAGAATTAAAGGTATTGAAAGGGGTAAAGCTTTGGTTTCGTATTCTAACGATTTTTCCGGTGCTAGTTGTCCTTCTCGAAGAAGTTAATCCTTCGCGTTAACGTCTCCATTTCTCTGCATCAGTGCATATCGACGGGTTGTCATCCTTGTTTCGGGGCCGCATCGTACCTACGTATAGGTTAGGGGGGAAAACTTGAGGGGGTCGGATCGGTACAAGGTTAATCATCCGAGATAGTCCAAGGGAATGGGGTACAAAGTATCTCACGAGTTAAACTCAGGGAGATACATCGAGAGAAACAAAAGAAGGCATGAGAAGTTTTCAAGTGGATATGCAAGCATTTGATGATGATAACCGAGGATGAAAAGGGGTCCAGAACATCAGTCATAAGTACCGAGTCTGATATCGAACTGAATATCACAAGTTAGAGGACTCGTGATTTGCATACGAGGTCAAACAAGAGGAATAACCTCGAGAACAGGAAGGTACAAGAGAGTCGGGTTTTGATCCTGTGGAACTGTGGGTTATGGGCCCACATTGAATAAGAAGGATGGTGAAAAACAATGCGATCAAGTTGCAAGGAAAGTCAGATAACAGGTTGTTAGCTATGTCGGCAACAACGTTGGCACCAAGGGCGAGGGACAAAGAGAACCATTTTCCTGCTCGTTAAGATGAGGCGGACCAATAGGCAAAGTTCTTGTTCATCGGTGGTTACCGAAATGTTATCAACAGTAGTAACATGTTGTACGGACAAAGTAGTACACCGAAGTGTTTACATAAGCAGAGTATTATCACTGATCAGATAAGTTATATTCCAGAATGGTTAAACAGACCAATGGAAAGGAAAATGTGATGATACACAAGTATCAGGTGTATATCTTTCCCAAGGGAAAGCCGAGAAAGATATATAGGACCTAATTTGTATTGGCAGGGAGTCAAAGGATGTTGTCGATGATAACACAAATCATCGAGGGACAAGGATGGTATTTCTCACCATGAATTCAATTAATACTTGGGAGAAGTAAAAATGTTGATTATGAGCATGACACATTATGCCGAGGGGTTTCAAGAGAATGCAATCGAATAGAGAGGAAAGCGAAAGGAATGGCGAAGCAAAAGTATTCAGTGTTTGCGGTTGACAACAACCTAGAACCCATGGGGTGGTTACGACATGGAAAGGTATTGTTCCATCAAAATTCATTAGGTGTAGTGCAAAGGTATGATATCCTCGAGGTACCAGGGGGTAATACTCGAAGGTAGAATTGAGGATCATAGGTGTAGAAGAATTTACACCAAGGGGGTTAATTATCTTTACGAGAAGCTTTCATGATAAGTTCTACATCGTATCCATGGGCATGAACACAAAGTTTCAGGGTCGACTCCCACTTCTTCAATGCATAGCCTTTCATTCACTTCTCGTTGTCGATGAATTTGTAGAGTTAAAAAATTTATCTGGCATAAAACCAGTAGGGTATGTCCCATAGAAATTCATGGGTTCACACAGATGGATGAAGCATAGATACAACCCAAAGGGACATTTTACGAATCGATACGACAACCAACAGGAACAAGAGATACAAGTTTGAAAGCAGAAGGTTGATGACACGGAACAGATGATACCGTTTGCCAAAGGCATTTCGTATCAGGGAATCTCGTCAATGATTTAGGACACAAGGGTACGGTAGGTAACAATCCACCAAAAAGATCAGGCGGCGTATAGAGGGTCTGGTGTGAGCATCGGTACTCAACCATAAGTAGAAGGGATGCAAAGGCATCGGATAATAAAATCATCAGAATAATTCGATGATTGAATTCAAAGGAATTATGATTTCTTGAAGGTAGGATCAGAAGCAAACACTCTGATCAAAAGATGAGTAAGTTTAATGGAATTATACAGACAATCAATCAAGGTTTGATTTACCGATATCCAGCTCATGTCCGTAATGACGTCTGAGCCGGAAGAATAAATTCACAGGGATCAACTGATGATTGCATGCACCAGCACACATGATGATTCAACAGATCAGAATGGCAATGCCAAGGGAGGTCATCAAAGTCTACAAGACAAATGGGATTAATCATAGTGCAAGCAGGTAAGAAGAATCTCCAAAGCAGTAGGCTGCCGAGGATTGTCGCGAGATCGAATAGTATTTCAAAGTATTTTGGGAATCACAGGAACAACTTAGGATGAACGGATCCGCGATAAATGTTAGGAATTATCCGCAGGGTGAAAAGAAGCTGCAAGGAAGTAGGCTCGAAGGATTTCCGAAACAACGGAAAGTATTTCGATGCATCTTGTGAACACAAGAGAAACTAGGATTGAATGGATGAACGAAAGGTGTATGTGGTTATACATACGGACTTATCGGTCGTAGGGAATTGTAAAGGTGATCGGCACATATGATCTCGAAAGTTTTATCGGGGAGTAATCTTCGGCATCTTCTCGTGAAGCAAGCGATCATCTGTAATGAGGGGCTCTCCGGTAGGAAGTAGTCACGAGAACCTAAAGTCAGAGTTAGCAAAATATTTAACACGAAAAGAGAAGAGAGCCGAGTCCCAGAGTAAAGGTACGGAGAAAAGGATCCTAATACCACCCAGTTGGCGACCTGGGCCGATAAGCCACACGACATTGTTAGTAAAGTAGTTTTGCAAGGACTAGACTCGACTTCGACCAAGGAGTGGAAAGGGGGTCTCCTACAGGAAGTAGGCTCTGATACCAACTTGTGAAGCCCCCAAAATCAATCTGTGTACAGTAATCATACACGCAGGGTACACGGCTGAGATTAGGATGCCACGGTGAGAATATCACAGCACAACACTAAACACAAAAGGATAAACCAATATGTTACAATACCAGGGATCACGAGGATCCGAATACATAAGTTATACAAGCCATAATATCTGAGTACAAACATAGTTAGTCAAGTTTTGCCTTAAGAAGGCTAGCACAAATGACATTAGAGATACAGATCGAAAAGGTGAGGCCTCCTGCCTTGGATCCACCGAACTACTCCTGGTTAACGGGGAACTCTACGTCGTAGAAGGCATCGGGAATCTTCATGTTGTGGTGGTCGGCATCGGGGATCTCCTGCTTCTGGGCTCCAACGTCGACTGCAGCGGCCGATCAGGCAAAACGAAAAGGGGGAAATAAAGCAAAGGTGAGTATCTAGCATACCCGCGAGGCTTACGTCCGGTACTAAGCATTTATGCATTGTATCAAATAGAAAGGGGAGGCTATATATAGTGGACTGCAAGATAGAAATCAGAATAAGGGTAAGAAGCTACACCTATCGAAGACTAGCATCTTCCAACGAGTCTTGCATCATGAGGAGAGAATATCCAACAGTTTATATAAAGCATAAAGTAACAATGTACCAGAAGTTGCTGCAGCATTGTATAATAATAAGTTGTAATAATTAGCAATGCCTCCGGGTTCACCTCCTCGACATCCCAGGGAGGAAGAAAACCCGGAACCATAAAGTTTAATAATAATAGTTTGTAGTGGTAAGATCCAGCTTCATCATAAAGCGTCCTGTTACCGTGGACACGGCTATTCGACTAGATTAATCTTCCCTGCAAGGGTGCACTTGTGTTACATTACACGCACAGATCTCCAGGGTGGCGGGAACCTTGTTAGGGAACGCTCCACCGAGGCTATCCGACACTCCGTAGACCATCTTTCAAACTCAACAGAGAGGCCATTCGCCGGTCTAAATCCTAAGTACGTCGGGCCTTGGACCCCAACCCAAACGTACTCCTGCATGGCGCGTGGCTGGCCGGTGAAGCATAAGAAAACCAAATAAGACAACACAACGCGAGAAAATAAGACAACACCACTTCCCGGCAATCAGCCCGCAGTACTGATGACGTCTGAAGAGTACTCGGACGACACTACGAAGCAGAGGAGCCATAACTCGTAATTCCCACGTGTAGGCAGCGCGTATAAGCCAAGAGGCTACTCAAGTCATCCGCCGAACCATTAGTCATTTTATTAACTTGCGGGACAATCGTCATCGTTGCCTCGACTTAACTGACCCGCAGACAACGACAGCAGTCAGGACCACCAGTACATCGGTGCGTGCCCTGTCGTCCCACCAAGTCTCTGCGGTTACCAACAAGGTGAACCGTCTCCTTACCTTGTCTCGCGTGTGCTCCTGGAGGAGCTCGACTTTCGTGGTTTGGTAACTCTCGCAGCCAACGATCAGGGGCCAAGCACACCGGTACACTGGTCGTACCCTCCCTGTCGTTCCATCGCAATACCGCTCGCGGGCACCGTTGGGTGACCCGACTTCTTACCTGAAGGACAACCGTTGCTCAGGTACCTAGAGCGGCTTTGCAGAGTCAGCAACTAGTGGAGTACAAGGATTACTCCTTGATAGCTCACACTTGATGGTGGCTCGGCAGATCCGAGCTAGGGTCCTGAGGCGGTGTCTGCATTTTACAGTACCTGTGCAGTTATAATATTTATATCCGCGTTCACTCCCCTGAGTGATCACGGCCCTCTATCTAATCCTAGCTAACAATGCGCAGGGCTCACTGCTGAATATAATATATATAATAGGCAACATAGGATTAAGGAAGGTACATCAAGGGGCGACAAAAACATGCTATGCAATTGAATAGGATTGTAACGTAGCAGCAGCAGTAACAATGCCTAGTGCAAGAAAGTACAGAAAGGTAGGTGATATCTGGGGAAGAGAATGGCTATGCTTTCCTGGAAGCTCGACGGTAGAAGTAGGGTCGTCGACGAAGTAGAAGTACTCAGCAACGGTGTAGTCGACGGCAGCAGCGGGGTCTACCGGAGATTAAGGGGGGAAGAAACAGTAAATAAAATGCAAGCATATACAAACAGATGCATGACATGACAGATGCAATGCTAACGGTGTTCTAACGCAGTGCAATGCACGTTGCTCGGAGCGGGAATTGAACCGGGGATGAACTGCCAGCTTCGGGTGATTATCGGACAGGGTGTCCGGATGGGGAAGGTACCATGCCGGAGGTGTCGTGGACATTTGATACGTCAAAACGTATCTATAATTTCTGCTTGCTCCATGCATGTTTTGTGTGATATTGCTATGATCTAGATACACTTTCATACATTTTTTATCATATTTGTACTAACCTATTAACTCAGTGCACCCCAGTGCTAGTTCCTGTTTTCTGCTATTTTTCTATTTCAGTTTTCCCACATATAAAAAGTGCCAGAAAAATTCGGGAAAATCCAGATAAAAAATCAGCGTGACGGAAGCTTCGGGAAGAGCCCGGGAGGGGCCAGAGGGGAGCCAGGGGGGCCCAGGCGGCCACCCGGCGCGGCCTCACCCCTGGCCGCGCCAGGGGGGCGCCTGGGGCCCCTGGTCCACCTCTGGCTGCCCCCTTCTCCTATTTAATCTACGTCACGGGAAAACTCCAGAAGAAGAACCCTATTCCGCGAACTCGCCTCTGTTCCGCCGTCGCCACGCTTCCAAGATCGGGAGCACCAGAAGACCTCTTCCCGGCACCCTGCCGGAGGGAGGATTGACCTCCGGGAGTCTCCTCTCCACCATGGATGCTCCCCGAATGTCTCGTGAGTAGTTTTCCTTGGACCATGGGTCCGTGATCAGTAGCTATGTGATGTTCTCCTCCCCTCTTTGATCTTCATTGTTTAGATCTCGTGAGCTGCCCTACATGATCGAGGCACCTTTGTAATATTTCTGTTGTTGCTATGTTGAGTTTGGAGGGATCTGATGGATTATGAGATTATGTTCAGATTGTGCTAGAGTAATATATTTGGTTTTTATCTCTTATATTTTTGTTCCTAAGTAATTCTTGCATGTTCTCCGTTGCTGTTTATTGCTTTGGCCAAGTAGTAGGTAGTGACTCCAAGAGGGAGCGTTGTGCTAGATTGTGGGTTCATGCCCCCGGATGACACGCTTGAGTGACAGAAACATGAGTCTAGGGGATGTGTTGTTGCCACAAGGGGGAAAACAACGGTGCTTGTGACCGCGGTCACAAGGATTGTTTACTTTACGCAGAGTTCTTTTTAATGAAGTTGTCTGTTGCTTTGGGTTTACACTTTGGGTGGGGCTCGCAACTTAATACCAGCGAGATGTTCTGGATAGATATCTCAAGGTGGATGATTAGTAGTAGATGCAGATGAATTTCGGTCTACTTATCTTGGCGTACTGCCCGTGCTTTTGAACCTCTTCCTTTCTTTTGTAGCATAGTTAGCATTGCGGTGCGTTCATAATCCTGTCAATTGCCCTTTTGTAATTTGTTTACCTCGCATAGCAGTTTTATCGTCTTTTGGGAGAGAGACATCACTAGTGAACATCACGTATCCCGGTCCATATCCTCATTACTGATTCCAAGCTATATTTACTTTTCTGCATTTACTTTCAAGTTTCTATCATTATCCCTTGCGTTTTATCATTTGTGAACAACAAGACCGGAGAGATTGACAACCTCTCTGAACTTCGTTGGGAACAAAGTTTTATGTGTCTGTGTGCAGGTCCGCGTCAGTTGCGCCGCTGACACCTACTTATCATCTCTGGAGTCCTACTGGAGACAAACCTTGGTATCTTCACCGAGGGAAAACTGCTGCTGCACTGCATCTCAAACCTTCACTTGGGGTAACCAACGAAGGGCGAGAAGCCAATAAGCAAGAGTATTTCTAGCGCCGTTGCCGGGGACTCCGAGTG
Source organism: Bromus sterilis (assembly GCA_950022295.1). Taxonomy (NCBI): domain Eukaryota; kingdom Viridiplantae; phylum Streptophyta; class Magnoliopsida; order Poales; family Poaceae; genus Bromus; species Bromus sterilis. Next base: position 181,571,764 of record OX465596.1, read on the forward strand.
CTAAGATAGGGGAGTTGCACACTACCCTTTACCTTTGTTTTTTAGTCTTGTTAGTTTATCTTTCAGTTTTTATCTTTGTGTCTTTTATCAAAATTTACAAAAAAATCTGCCACACTTGCTGCTATTATGGGTTCCACTGAAAACACCAAGTTGTGTGACTTCACTAGTCACAACAACCAGGACTTTACCTGCACTCCCATTGCCACACCTGCCACTTCAGCTACCTCTTATGAAATTAAACCTGCTTTGCTAAACCTTGTTATGAGAGATCAATTCTCTGGTGCTGGAGATGATGCTGCTTTACACTTGAATAATTTTGTTGAATTATGTGATATGAAAAAGTATAAAGAAGTAGAAGGTGATGTTGTTAAGCTCAAGCTCTTTCCTTTCTCTTTAAGGGGAGATGCTAAAATCTGGTTTCAATCTTTGCCTAGAAATAGCATAGATTCTTGGGATAAGTGCAAAGATGCTTTTATAGGGAAGTACTACCCTCCTTCTAAGATTACCCAATTGAGGAGTAATATTATGAATTTTAAGCAATTGGATAATGAACACGTTGCCCAAGCTTGGGAACGAATGAAATCTCTTGTTAAGAAATGCCCTACACATGGTTTGACTACCTGGATGGTTATCCAGACTTTTTATGCAGGATTGAACTTTACTTCGCGGAACCTGTTAGATTCGGCCGCGGGAGGAACCTTTATGTCAACTACACTTGGTGCTGCCACGAAGCTTCTCGATGAAATGATGACCAATTATTCCCAATGGCACACCGAACGCGCTCCAACAGGTAGGAAGGTAAACTCTGTCGAGGAAATTACCTCCCTCAATGAAAAAGTTGACTTAATTATGTCTCTACTTACCAAGCAACCCTCTATTGATCCTCATGATGTGCCTTTAAATTCTTTGGTTGCTCAAGAACAAGTAGATGTGAACTTTATTGCTAGAAACAACTTCAACAACAATGCTTATAGGGGAAATTTTTCTAGCAATCGTAGACCGTTTCCATCCAATTATGGGAACAACAACACTTACCCTAGCAACAAGAACCCCCCTTCTGAATTAGAAAGCATTCTTAGAGACTTTATCACTACCCAAAAAGCCTTCAACAAAAATGTAGAGGAGAAATTAGCTAAAATAGATAATCTCTCTTTGAAGGTAGAAAGCTTAGCCCTTGATATTGAGATGCTTAAAATGAGAACCTCCCCCCTTGAGGAGAATAAGGCCACTCCTATTAATGCTATCCAGTTACAAATCAATGAAAATATTAGGATGATGGCTAAACTTAAAGAAAGATGGGCTAGAGAAAAAGAGGAAGAAGATAGAATTAAGAGCCTTCCTACACACCACACAGTTGCCACTATCCAAATTGTGGAGGACACTCAAACTATTAGCACCCAATGCACTCCTAGTCCCGTTGGACCTATTAATGGTGATGCTAATACCTCAACCATAGAAAAAGAAACTCCTATGAACATAGAGGGTTTCAAACAAGTGAGCCTAGATGACACTACTACCACCTTTGATAGTAGTGATATTGATTTTGATAGTTGTACCCTCTCAGAAGTTATTAGCTTGTTACACAAAATGTCTAGAGACCCACACACTAGCACACTTAATCTTGCCTTCACGGAGCATATCACAAATGCTCTTATCAAAGCTAGGGAGGAGAAGCTTAGAGTAGAAGCCTCCATACCTAGGAAGCTAGATGATGGTTGGGACGCTATGATCAAAATTAAATTAAATAACTTCTCTTGCTATGCTTTATGTGATGTTGGAGCTAGTACCTCCGTTATGCCCAAAAGAATATTTGATATGTTTGAATTGAAGCCTTTTGAGCCTTGTTCTTTTGGTGTTCGTCTTGTTGATTCTTCCATAAAGAAACCTTTGGGGTAGATAGACGATGTTCTTATCATTGTCAATGACAACTATGTTCCCGTTGATTTTATTGTTATGGATATAGAGTGTGAACATTTGTGTCCAATTATTTTGGGACGTCCTTTTCTTCGCACCGTTGGTGCGGTTATTGACATGAAAGAGGGGAATATAAAATTCCAATTCCCATTCAAAAAGGGTATGGAACACTTCCCTAGAAACAAAATCAAGTTACCTTTTGAGTCCGTCACACGGGCTAGTTATTCTCTTTCTCTTGATAAAACTTGATTCTTCTTTTTGCATCATGCCTAGCTAATGGCTTTAAAGAAGCGCTTTCGGGAGGCAGCCCGCAACGAATGTAGGTGTTTCTTTTTGCTTTTGTTGTGTATTGATGATTGTTACATCTGTAGCAACATCATTGTATCTTTATTTTTCATCTTTGTGCCAAGTTATAGCCTCTTACGGCAAGGGAAGTAAAAGTTGTGACATGCTGTCCAGAAAACAGATTCTGTCCTCGTGACCAGAACAATTCCAGAAAAATCCCAGTTCATCTTTTTGAGCTGAATGTTTTACACAGTATGCTCTATACAATTACGAAACTTCCGTATGTTCTGAGTTTTTTGATTTGAGTTGCAGAAGTGTCCCTAAAAAATTCTTTACTATCTGCTGTTCTGTTTTTCACAGATTCTGCCACGTTTTGTCTCTCCTTACTTTTGCAAACCTTAAGCTTGCTTTTTCATTGCAAAAACATTTTGGCACTCTTGAAAAACCGTAGCTCTTCAAGAATATCTTTATATCCAGTGGGTAAAAAATTATTTATTAAGGGTACTAACCTCTCTAATCAGCTTATGATGAGTTATGTATGAAGGGAGTTTTCAAGTGTGCGATGGAAGATGATGAAAGAAGATCCAGGAGTGTCAAGCGCTCAAGCTTGGGGATGCCCCCATGCATCCCCAATAAATGTTCAAGGATAATCAAGCATCTAAGCTTGGGGATGCCCCCGTGCATCCCCTTCTCCATCAACAATCATTAGTTCGTCCTTCGTCTCACTATATTTTTATCACTTTATGCGTTATGTGCTATGCTTGGAGCGTCTCGCTCTTAGGTTTTGTTTTTAGTTTTCTTTAGCTTTGCTTGCTATTCATAACAAGTTAGATCCCTTCTTACTTTGTGTGGGAGAGAAACACGCTCCACTTTCAAAATCTAGAACACATCATAGGATTCTTCATGCCTATCTTTTTGCTGTTGTGTGTTCTTTATCTTTTCATAGCCGCTGCCATGTTTAGTTTTAGTCTTAGTTTGTCTTTAGCAAGAGACTTGGCTTTTTTTTAGTTTGTTTCTGGAACTCTTTTTAGTTTTCATGTTTATCTTGTTAAAGAGAGTTGGTTGTTGCACTGAGTTGTGTCTTGTCTTGAAAGTAGGTAATTGAGGTTGCTATTTAATTTTAGTAGTAGCTTGCAATAGTTTTGACGTATTGATGTGAGTAATGTTTGGACTTTTGGTGTCAAGATCTCTTGCCTATTAGTGATAGGTGTCGTATTTTCGGCAATCCGTGTTTATTTTCAAAACCTACAAAACTAGTTGAGAACTCTAGCTACTAGATGGATCACTAATCCTTGGAGGGATCGAATATTAGAGAACACTCACGTACCATGAGTCGAGGATGCGCAAGGATAACCAAACCCCCATACACTCCTCCTCGGGGTACTTGTCTCTTTGTGAACCTCCTTATTAGATTGAGAGTTGCCGATAATAAGTGCATGAGTTCTTCGGACTAATGTAAGTATTGAGAGTTGACACTTCCACCTTCCCATATTTTGCTAGCCTTTCCCGTGCCGTGCATTGCCTTCTTCTCACTCCGAGAGTTGGTGTCCACCTTCGCCCGTACATCCAAACCCTTGGCATGATACGCTCTGTCATCATAAGCCTCCTTATATCTTTCCTCAAAAAAGCCACCATACCTACCTATCAAGGCATTTCCATAGCCTTTCCGAGTTATATTTCCATGAAACTTCCACCTCTTCATGACTTGATCTTCATGTCATACATGTTCCTGCTACACTGGCAGCGACATACATAGCATACATCATGTAGTTACATCTTATTTCTGTTTTGAGTACCTTGTAAAGTGTGAAAGATCTCCTTTACCTTCTTGTAAAATAGAGTTTTGCCCTTAAGTGAGGAAAAGATCCCAAAGTGGACACAATAAAAGATCCCAAAGAGGACAAATGAGAGTTAAATAGAAAGAGCCATTGAGGCCACTAAAAATACAAAAAAGAGAAAAAGAGAAAAAGAAATAAAAAGAGAGAAAGGGGAAACACTACTATCCTTTTGAGAGATCCACACTAGTACTCCCTTTATATCCTTGTACTCCATGGAGATGATCTTTATGCATATAGCTATGTGGGGACCTTCACACTATAGAACTTGGCTTGCATATTCCAAGGATGAGCCTCCTCAAACGAGCTCTAGGTCATCATGAGTGAGCAAGTTAGATGCACCCCCACTAGTTCCATTGGAGAGCTTCTTAGCTCGCATGTGCATCCGTTGCATGGCAATCCCTACTCCTCACATCATATCTATCATTTGGCATCTCTTGCTTATGATTGTCCTCATTGATGTGAGCCTTTCTCATCCTTTTTGTCTTCCTCCTCCACCATATTTCTCTCTTTGCCATCCTAAGTGTCAACTCTCGTGCTTACGCTCATCCATTGCATGAGTGCTCGAAATATCGAAAAGGAGTGGATCAAATTGACTTGTACCTGGCTAGTGGTCTGGGGACGAGTCAAGATAAGATTCCAAAGAGGACCAAGTGTGAAACTTTAGTAGATTGAGTTCTCAACACAAAAATATTTTTTTCTCGTATTCCCTATCCCCCTTCTTGCACGCAAACACCATTTGGACACATTCGAGTCACGGACAGCGAGAGCTCTTGCACCTGATGTTCTTTTGTTACTTGTTTCAATGCTAATATAGACTCTTGCATGTTATGACTTGACTTGAATCTCTAACCTTGATTGCTTTACTTTTCAAAGTTCTTATATGGTTGCTAGCATGTCACCACAGAAAATATGCTTGTTATCATTTACCTACTCGAGGACGAGCAGGATTTAAGCTTGGGGATGTTGATACGTCCAAAACGTATCTATACTTTCTGCTTGCTCCATGCATGTTTTGTGTGATATTTCTATGATCTAGATACACTTTCATACATTTTTGATCATATTTGGTCTAACCTATTAACTCAGTGCACCCCAATGCCAGTTCCTGTTTTCTGCTGTTTTTCTATTTCAGTTTTCCCCCATATAAAAAGTGCCAGAAAAATTCGGGAAAATTCAGATAAAAAATCAGCGTGAAGGAAGCTTCGAGAAGAGCCCGGGAGGGGCCAGAGGGGAGCCAGGGGGGCCCAGGCGGCCACCCGGCGCGACCCCACCCTTGGCCGCGCCAGGGGGGCGCCTGGGGCCCCTGGTCCACCTCTGGCTGCCCCCCTTCGCCTATTTAATCTACGTCACGGGAAAACTCCAGAAGAAGAACCATATTCCGCAAACTCGCCTCTGTTCCGCCGCCGCCGCGCTTCCAAGATCGGGAGCACCAGAAGACCTCTTCCTGGCACCCTGCCGGAGGGAGGATTGACCTCCGGGAGTCTCCTCTCCACCATGGATGCTCCCCAGATGTCTCGTGAGTAGTTTTCCTTGGACCATGGGTCCGTGATCAGTAGCTATGTGATGTTCTCCTCCCCTCTTTGATCTTCATTGTTTAGACCTCGTGAGCTTCCCTACATGATCGAGGCACCTTTGTAATATTTCTGCTGTTGCTATGTTGAGTTTGGAGGGATCTGATGGATTATGATATTATGTTCAGATTGTGATAGAGTAATATATTTGGTTTTTATCTCTTATATTTTTGTTCCTAAGTAATTCTTGCATGTTCTCCGTTGCTGTTTATTGCTTTGGCCAAGTAGTAGGTAGTGACTCCCAGAGGGAGCGTTGTGCTAGATTGTGGGTTCATGCCCCCCGATGACACGCTTGAGTGACAGAAACATGAGTCTAGGGGATGTGTTGTTGCCACAAGGGGGAAAACAACGGTGCTTGTGACCGCGGTCACAAGGATTGTTTACTTTACGCAGAGTTCTTTTTAATGCAGTTGTCTGTTGCTTTGGGTTTACACTTTGGGTGGGGCTCGCAACTTAGTACCAGCGAGATGTTCTGGATAGATATCTCAAGGTGAATGATTAGTAGTAGATGCAGATGGATTTCAGTCTACTTATCTTGGCGTACTGACCGTGCTTTTGAACCTCTTCCTTTCTTTTGTAGCATAGTTAGCATTGCGGTGCGTTCATAATCCTGTCAATTGCCCTTCTGTAATTTTTTTACCTCGCATAGCAGTTTTATTGTCTTTTGGGAGAGAGACATCACTAGTGAACATCACGTATCCCGGTCCATATCCTCATTACTGTTTCCAAGCTATATTTACTTTTCTGCATTTACTTTCAAGTTGCTGTCATTATCCCTTGCGTTTTATCATTTGTGAACAACAAGACCGGAGAGATTGACAACCTCTCTGAACTTCGTTGGGAACAAAGTTATCTGTGTCTGTGTGCAGGTCCGCGTCAGTTGCGCCGCTGACACCTACTTATCATCTCTAGAGTCCTACTGGAGACAAACCTTGGTATCTTCACCGAGGGAAAACTGCTGCTGCACTGCATCTCAAATCTTCACTTGGGGTAACCAACGAAGGGCGAGAAGCCAATAAGCAACATCCGACAAACATGTGAAAGGTGTTTCCGTGTTAGTTGATCCATTCTGAACAACTTTCGTGTTCAGAATAAATTCATCCGGATAGTTTATCGGTAACAGGCAATCATCGGACAGCCGGTCCGGAGGGGGACGGTTCTATGTTCGTTGTGTTAGAGGGGTGTGGTTGGTATACGGATAGCGTATTTCTATTCTTTATATTTTTTTGATCAATTTTGATGTATAAGGTTTTTGAATCTGAATTACGGTTTAAAAGATATTGAATTTTAAAGTTTTAATCAATATAAATGATTTTTGGAATTTCTTTTATTATTAAAATAGAAACATTATCCACAAGTCTATCCAGAACAGTGCTGACGTGTGGGACTCATATGTCAGCCTCTAGATATTTAATAAAACAATTTGTTTAATAAAAATAGGACATGGGCCCACATGTCATTCTCTCACTGTTCATTATCCAATTTAATTAATCTAATAATCTAGTGGGACCCAGCTGTCATTGAACTATGCGCAATTAACAATTGAATTAATTTAACCAGGGGCATGGCCCACTGTCATTGACTTAATAACTTAAAAAGGAGGGTTATTTTGCCTAACCTTGATTAGGGGCTAATTAGACTAGGCGGGTCCCACTGGCCAGTGGCTAGCCACGGCACGGGGGAACGCTGGTGGTCAGGGCCAGGTTGCACGCTGGCCATCGCCGGCAGGGGAGGGGGCGGTGGCGCGGCAACCCGTGGAAAGACATGGCGCGGTGGGGGCGTGGCTCGGACGCGGGCGGCGCTGCGCCGAGCCGCAGCTGCAAGCAGCAGCAACAACAACGGGGGCGACTGGGGGATTGCCGGGCCACGGCCCTCAGCCAGAGGGAAGCGAGGCCGGCCGGAAGTGGGCAAGAGGCCACGGCGGGGGGGGGGGGGGCGTAGGGGGGGGCGTGGTGAGCAGGCTTCTATTCTTGTAGACTATGTTGGGCCTCCAAGCGCAGAGGTTTGTAGGATAGCAACAATTTCCCTCAAGTGGATGACCTAAGTTTTATCTGTCAGAACCCTCTTCTAGGTATGTGCTAGGACCAGAGCCACATTGCATTCATGCAAAAATTCAAATTGCAATTCAAAAATGGGGAAGCAGAAGCCCTAATTGAATTTATTTGAAATGGCCAGATAAAAAGTTGCTCCAAAAATTCCTTTTGCATTTTTAAAAGTCTCATAAATGAGTGTGATCACATATAAAGTGATTTGGATTCAAACCCATGCTCATAGATTTTTCAAATATTCAAACAGGATCTTGGAATTAAATTTAAACCCCTATTTGAATTAAAGTTCAAATTATTTGAATTTAAAAAAAATGACCAAACTTTATAAGTGGCTAGCTATATTTATTTTGAAGCCATATAAAAATTTGGAGCAATTATAAAAATACTTTGCTATTTTTTAGCAAGGTAAAACAAATAAACAGAAAAGAAATAAGAAAGAAAAACAGAAACCTTACCTGTCGCACAGGGCGAGGCCCAACAGCCTTCTCCGTTGTCTTCTACCTCCCCGCGCCTCCAAGCTGCTCGGTGGAATGCCACCGAGCCAGCCGAGCACGCCACGGCCTCCGCAGCCTCCACCTGCCCCTCTCGAAGCTCCTAGACGCACCCCGCAGCTCCTGGACGAGCCGCACGTCCATTCCCCCCCTCTCCTGGTCTTCCCACTCTCTCCTAGCGCAAGAACGCCGTCGTCCGAGAAGAACCGCAGCACGACCACCATGGAAACTCATGGCCAGAGCCCGAGCTAGGCCTCAAGATCATGTCCTTCGTCTTCACCGTCGTCGTCTTCGTCGAGCCGTGCAGGGAATCAAACCCAGAAGCCCCGAGCGCGACACCAGCTTCAAGGTTCCGTCGCCGGCCGCCGTGAGCACCTCCCCGGAATTCGTTGCCTCCAGAGCCCCTACGACCCCTCCGTTCCCTCCAATATCTCCAGGGTGAGCAGCATCCCGTTTCCCCCAACTTATCGCCTCCCCGTTTGACCTCTAGCTCGATCCACCATGGGAGCCGAGCAAGCTCGCCGCCATGGTCGACGATATGCTCGCTACCGTGCTCTGCCGACCAGCCCAGCATGTCCGTCGCGTTCCTGAGGTTCCCAGCAACGCGTAGCACCAGCACACGCCCGCGGAGAAGCACTACGGCGACGTCTACATCATCGCCGAGCCATGGCCGCCGCGGGAGTTCGTCGTCGGCGTCACTCCAGTGCTCCCCGATGACGCTGCCGTGCCCTGGGTGAAGCGCGCAAGCACGGGGGTTCGTTTGGCGGTCGCGGCGTCCCATTTGGTTGCCGGAGTCGCCGTCCAGTGTGTCGCTGCCGCGTCGGGACGTCACCGGCGTCTAGCCACCGGTGGCTTGATGACGTGGGCGTCATTAGGAGCTAACCGTCCCTCTAATTACAACCCAGAGACACTGACAGTGGGCCCTAGCCCACTAATTAACCAGCGGGTTAATTTAAACAGAAGGGTTTAGCCCCCTGAGACACTGACAGGCCGACCCCACACGTCAGACCCCCCCACGTCATCTTGACGTCATGCTGACGCAGTAAAGCAATTAAATGATTTAATGTAATTCCAGAAAATCCAGAAAATAGCCAAATCTTTAGAAAATCATAACTAATTCAATTTAACTCCAAATTGGGAAAATAATATGTCTAAAATTATCAGAAAAATCCAAGGAATATGAATATGGACTTTTTTTGTATGTTTGACCAATTTAAATTGGGTGAACAGTGGCAAACATCCATATGGCTTTAATTTGAATTCAATTTTGGAGTGAATTTGCAAATGACTTTGCAACACACTTCTTTTAAATGATTTCATCCACACACCAGAGGATTTACCTCACATCTACAACATCACTTCATGATCAACCTTTTCAAATGAACATTCATGGGTTAAAATGCATTTGAAATTCATCGATAAATCAAATGGAGTTTGAATTTTCATTTCAAATGCAATATACTCCTTTTAAATGGAATGCTCAACACATCAGCACCATGAACATGACCTTATCCAATTGATCATGTGCTTGTGCATTGTACCTTATGTTGATCACTTTGTTGGTATTGTTTGCTTGGATAGAAGTGGAGACGGAACCGGAGGTCACCCCCTTCATTGAAGACACTGTCACCGTAACTGAACCTCGTCAGCAAGGAAAGGAAACCCCCATTGATCATGTCGATAAAAACCCATTTCCCTCTCAGTCTCGCTTATGCATGAAATAGGATGAACACCTTGTTATCGATTCTACCGCATAGTTGAACCCATATCCTTTGCATGACCTATCATCTTGTCACAGTATTAAGCAAACCACAATCCTAGCTGACATAGGAGTTGATTGATATCATGTGGCCCCTGCATCTGTTACTGCTTATTGCATGCTTAGAGTTACAATGAGGTTACTCTTTTGTGAGTCGGGATGGTAGAGATCATGTTGATGATGGTGGAAATGTGTTGGTGAATCTACCCTAATACAAGGTGAACGATGAGAGGCTGTGTAGGAGTACACAGTGGGTTGTCTCGTTAAACACCGCCTTAAGGCCGAGTTCTTGTGTGGTGATCCAAGCTGAAGAGTACTACCACATGTTGGGCACATGGACCCCCGCTCAACCTACTAACTCACCCCTTCTCAGTTCAATGAGTCGCAGTAGTTCGGAGTTCTGGTAGGTCTGTGGCACGGTCTGCGAAGTGGAAGAACAACTATTCAGACTGGCTTGGGACCCTGCACACATCTTCTGGCACCACATCGGTAAACCGGTCGGGTTCACGATGTGGATTCCAGCCCAGATAGGCGTCTCCATTGTACTTGAGTTGGCTGTGAGGTAAAAGTTGTGGAAATTATCCTCGCCGACACCCGCTTGAAGGGTGACGAGATCCCGGCGGTAACTGATCGTTTCATGTGTGTAGCAGTACACCCCTGCAGGGTTATTAAACTATTCGAATAGCCGCGTCCGCGGTAAGGGACTACTTGGAAAACTGTGCTCGATTATTAGACAACTTGAACCGGATACTTATAAAACTTGCCAAGATAAGCGTGAGTGCTATGGCGTGCTTTCTCGTGGGAAAGTCAAGGAAGGCAACATAGTGGTGTAATTGGTTGGAGACATGTAGTGGACTCGTGTACGCTTCTTACCTCAAGTCTGGTACTCGTAGTTCAGGACTAGCCAAGTCAAAGCTGGCACTTCTGCATTTGAACCCCACCTCCCTTTACCTTGATACATGTGCATGAGTAGTATAGTTCCTACGTAAGTCTTGCTGAGTACGAATTTGTAATCATGTTTGCTTATTCTATGGTTCAGATGAACCCCCTGACCCCGAAGGTGGATTCTTCCTGGAGCTCGACGACTGATCAAGCTAGTGTAGTCCCAGTCAGACGATTGTTCCCTCGGGGAAGGGCTTGTTTATAGATAAGGCTTCTCTAAGACATTTGTTAAACTTGTCTGTACTCAGACCTACTTTGGTTCCGCATGTTTTGATGTAATGTTGGATCACAGTCTCGTGGTATCTGTGTGCACTATGTAAGAGTTATCAATAAAGTGGTATACTTTGTAGAGAATTGAAATGATACCTGCTATTCATACTAGACATGTGTGTTGCGTGTATGATTATAACATGCATGTCTTAGTATGGGTTTTCGAAACCTTAGTTGTGATCTGGCTGGCGGTCTTTTATACACCAAGTGGCCCTTAGATGTGCGCAGCTTGGGGCATCGCGATGTGATTGTTCGTGACTCCGTCACGTGGACACTTTGATGTATGATCGAGCCTGCCCTAGACCCCGACTAAGTGATCGGGCTGGAGTAAGTCTATGTAAGGGTTATAATACAGTCGATAGTATGGTTGAGGCGACTTGTCTATGAGTATCGGAGTTCACCACCCATATCATTTAGACTTGTGTGCGGACGATGAGGACCCATTTCAGTTGATCATCCGGCCTGGATGGGATGCCCTCACGTTCGATGCTTTCCGAGAACGTTCTGTGCTTGGCCTTGTCTGCTTAGACAAGTGGGTACCGTTGTCGGCTCTCCATATGATTGTGTTGTAGCGAGGCTTGCATACGCTAACCCCGGGTCCCGACATTATCGAGCTCAGGGAAGTAGAGGTTGAAGATGGTCTCTCTCAAGCAACCCTGCAATTAAGATAAAAGAAGTCTTTTGTGTCCCCAACACGCCTAATACAACTAGGAGTTGTATAGGTGCACTAGTTCGGCGAAGAGATGGTAAAATACGAGTGATAGGTGTGGCAAAGCAAGGTAATATAAATCTGTAATAAAAAGTGCAGCAAGCAAACATGTGACAAAAGTGAGCACAAACGGTGTAACAATGGTGGAAACAAGGCCTAGGCTTCATACTTACACTAGTGGCAACTCTCAACAACATTAACATAGTGTAATCACATGATATTTCCAATAAAACAAACAATGGAGACGCACTCGGAGGTCATTCCTTTGTGGTCAAGAGAGGATGAGAATTATGTAGGGCTACAAAAGCACACCTCAAAGTTCGTAGTTCTCAATCTATGGATTTCCCAATGTCACCGCGGCCATCCAAAGAGAGTACCACAATCACCACAATATATCTCAAGGATAGTCAAAGACAAGTACCAAGAGACTCTCAATCTTCAATCAACACACAAAAGAGGAAATCACTCATGATAATATTCTTCTAACCCATGTCCAATAGACCGCTGCCACCTTGGTCTCGGGGATTATACTAGATAAGATCAATTGATATCAATCCAATACATAGAGGAAGGGGAAATATCATGGGATCACCCTATATTAACATAGCATATGATCACAACGAAGATCACATCATGGGAGAGAGAGAAGAACACATAGGTACTGGTAGAAACCTCAGCCCCGAGGATGAACTACTCCCGCTTCATGGAGGAGGGAAGCAACGTCGATGGAGATGAATCCGGGGGCACTTCCCCGTCCCGGCAGGGTGCCGGCACAGGAATTCTGGTCCCCCGTAGCTTGTTGGCGATGGCGGCGGAGATCGGAATTTCTTATGGAGAAAAGGGGTCCGAAATCAGGGTTTTCTCCGCGGGGGTAAAAATACGGCCAAAGGGGGGCACCAGGGGGGCCAGAGGGCAGCCAGGAGGGTGGCCGGTGCGACCTAGGGTGGGGCCGCGCCAGGGACCCTTCTGGAGTCCCTGTGGTGGCCCTCCCCTCCTTCCTTGGTGATTCCGGAAGCTTCCGGGACGCTGATTTTTTATATATTTTTTCCGGAATTTTTGGAGCACTTTTAATGGCCGGAAAACCTGAAATACAAAAGCAGCAGAAAACAGGAACTGGCAACTGGGTGCACTGAGTTAATAGGTTAGTCGAAATATGCTTAAAAGTGTATGAAAGTTCAAGAAAAACATGGCAAAGTCACACAAAACATGTATGGAGCAAAAAGAAATTATAGATACGTTTGGGACGTATCAACATCCCTAAGTGTAACATCCCAAAATTCTCCGAATTTTGGAATGTTAATAAAATTAAATAGATAATGATTGTTTGATTGATGTGTTTGATTTTCTCTGGGATTTAAAACTTTTGGAGTTTACTGAATATTAAAAACGAGAGGGAATAAAATGACTTTCCCTGATATTCACCGTTGGTGTTTTGGGAATTTATTATTTAAAAGCAAAACCAACAAAATAGAATGAGAGAAGGTAATATGACTCCTTCAACATTTTAAAAGTTTGGAAAATGTTTTAAATCTTTATTGGAATTATTTTAAATATTCAAAACATTTTTCAACACATGGCAGTTCGCTGGAGAGGATATAAAAGGACTTATCCCCATTTTTAATTCGTTGAAAAATAGTTTAAAATATTTTTGGGAGACTTTTTAATTTTACTTTGGAGTTATAAATATTTTCTAAAATGATTTTTGGAATTTATTTATGCTCTGGAAAAGTTATTAAATCAATTTTCGGAGTTTTCGGTATTTTTAAAATGCGAGAAAAGTATTTAAAAATATTTAAAAATAAGTTGCAAAGTTTTTATTTTATTTTATTATTTTAGTCAAGCCAAAAATTCAGTTTTATTATTTTAAAAATATTGGTAAAGACGGAATTTTAAAATAAATTTCCGTGATTTTTCTAATATTGTTTTGGGCCTAATGGGCCTGCTCTGTTTTTTTTCCAGCAGACCGAATTTGTTTTTATTTCGGATTTTAAAAAAAGAGGATTAGGGGCTGGCTATAAATAGCCCTGATTAGGGCTAAATTTATTTTCTTTAGCGTTTTTAGGATTAGCTCTAAACAAATCCGCGGGACCCGCCGCCGCCGACGTCATCGCCGGATTTTTCACCGGAGCATCGCCGGAGTGTGCTTTTGCGTTTTTTCGAGGTAATCTTCGCGAGTTCGCCGGAGTTGCGCCCTAGCCGCCTCGCCGGAGCACCCCGCCGCCCTAACCGCGCCGTCCCCGCCGCCCCTAGCGCCGCCGCTCCCTGCCGCAGCGAGCCGGCCGCCGCCGCCGCTCCATGGCCGGCGCCATGACCGCCCTGGCCCGTGCGCGCCCGCTCGCGCCCGCGCCTGGCCCGCCCGCCGCCGCGGCGCTCTGCCCGCCCGCCCGCGCGTGGCCGCCGCCGCCCGCCGGCGCTCGCCCTGCCGGCCGGAGCCGGAGCTCCAACTCCGAGCCGCGCCATGGCTCCATGACCCTATAGCCGCGCGCGTGAGGAAGAAGGAGCGGTTAGAAAAAAACGTTTCGAAAAAAGAAAAAAAAATCAGATCTGGATCCAACCGCCCAGGGACCCGATCGCGTTTTTTGTAAAAAATTTATTTATGTATCGGTCCTTTTTACAGTAGAACCTCCGGTACCCCCGTTTTTCACCCGAAACCGTTTTCGCGACTACTTTTTAACCGTAGCTCGGAATCGAGTGACTCCAGTTGCCTTGCGACCGTGTAGAAATTATCTAGCCAGTAGACCTAGTGTTACAGAAGTTTGAAGTTTTTAAATTTGGATCCCAAACTGACCCAACTTTGAACTTCCGGCAGCCGTAACTTTTTACCGTTGCACCCGTTTGCGCCGTTTCTTTTTGCGTTGGATCACTCGTTCCATGTACTTTCTGTTTATATCATGTGTACACAAAAATTCACAAGTTTATTGATCTGTTCAAATTCAAATTCAATTCCATGTTGCAATTGCTATGACCTGCGTTGTAGTATTCCGTTTCACGTGATTCTTTTTGCATATTGGATCATATGAGACATCTTATTGGCAATATTCACGTACCATTCATATTGCTATGATCTTCACCTTGATTTCATAATGCCTCGATCATACTTTTTGTATCGACAATTCCTTATCCGTTGACTCTCTCGAGTTCACGTTCCACCGATCACCTTCGAGCACATCCACACCTTTGCACTTCAAAACCTTTTTGTTTTGTTGCTAAAACTTTAGTGATTGTTCTGTTGATCTTATGTTTTGTCCTTGTGGTGTGATTGCTTATTGATTTATTTTGTGGACGATAGATTGCTTGGAGTGTGACGAGTAGAGTTGATTGGAACGTGAGAGCGAAGATCTTCATCGAATGTATAAGGCAAGTGATGCTTTGACCATACTCATACCTATATTTTCTATATGCATTATGTTAGGAAATATCACTCTATTGCATGATAGGTAGTTTATTATTATGTTGCTGCAAAACCAGTTAGGATAGCCACATGTCTTGACTTGTCTACTGTAGATCAACCTAGCCGTCTTGTTACTTTATTGCTATGCTTTGTAGACGAGGTTGGGCTGTGAGAATTCATGGAGTGCATGTGAGCTATTTAATAAACTGTGTAGCAACTTTATAATAAATAGAAATCACTTCTGGACGGGCGGGTTGCATCCCGGTAGTTGTGGCTCGGTTGAGGACAGTGCCGGGGTTAAATGCACCCAATGGTTGTTTTGGTGGTGAACCGGGTGCGTCATGGTGTCTACCCTCTCACGCAGTGGGCGCCGTCCAGGCTCAAAAAGATCAGACATGCAATATTACTAGTAGCTTCCGTGTACATCCACTGGCTATATGGGCTCTGGCTTAGATGAGTAAGTTGTGGGGAACCAGACCCTGGTTGCTAGCTGATGTAGATGTGTGTTAGGTGTACCGGCTACCAAGGGTAGAGGCAACCTCTTCAGAAAGTCTTTGTCTCAATCTTCGGGTTGAGTCCAGTGGGGAACGTGTACAACCTCTGCAGAGCATATAAACTGATCATGATTAGCCGTGTCCACGGTTACGGACGAACTTTGAGCAACTAGTCAGTACTTTTGATGAATGATCTTGACAGATGAACACTTAATAATAATTTGGTTGGGACAAGAGTAGCATGGGTTGCTGTGTGTTTCAGGTAGAATTCAACTTAAAATTTTGACTAGTTTAGTTCAGGAGAAAATTGGCTTTCTGCAAAACAAAACCATAAGCCTTTCCTTTGACTTACCTTGCATGTAGTTGTAGGTCCTTTATATAAACTTTTCCGTGTCACTTGCCGTACAAATCAGATGTACTGACCCGTTGTCGGGCTGTAACCTTCGGTGTTGCAGGTTTTTCAGACGATCAGTAAGGTGCGTTTAGGGGTTGCGAGTCTACACTCAGCATGTTCGCATGTGGCTATTGATGGACTCCACGTTATTTGCTTTTGCTTCCGCTATATTTATATTGAATGAGCTAGCCTTGAGCTATGCAACTTGTTATTTATATACTCTGGATCATACGTTGTATTAATGATGCACTTGTACTTTGATATACATCTATAAGACTGTGTGTGCCAGCGAGTTCGATCCAGGGACTGGCACTTGAGCACAGAGACTCCAATTCGGTGTGAATTGGGTCGCTACAGATGGTGTCAGAGCAGTGTGTTGACTGTAGGTCGTGACCCTAGAAAATGGATAGAAAAGCTATAGGAACAAAAATATTTTATCACTCTTTGATTACTTACTCTCTCCACTAGTATTTCTCATCTATTATTCATCTTCTAAAACTTCTCATCTTGTTTTACTATGAATACCCCTTGAGTTGTTTATACCTTGGAAGACAAGACATTTGAGAAGAACATCATCACCCTCGTGGATCAATTGGAGTTATGATTACCAAAACCATAAGAATACCCTACGGTGATCAATAAGTTTGACACTGTGAGAGGAACCTTTAAGATCAGCTTAGCTGAGAAGGATGAAGCTTAGAATCAGACCACCGCCTTTTATGTGAAGTTAGATGAACGAATTTTCGCGTAGCATGACGAGATCGTATGTCTTGCACATATGACCTTACTCTAGGAATTGTTTGTGTGTTTTGACTGTAGTGACTGTATTGTTTGTTGTTATGTGTTACTGTCGAACGTAGGTGGTTTGCCTCTTTTTGTTTGAGTGCATATGCTTGGTGCTATCTCTAGTTGTTTTCTTGTCGGTGTTATAGTTTTTCCCTAACCCTTGTCGTATGGGCTTAATAGATGGAGTATGAAGTAGGACTCGCCTTTTCTGGGGCGATGTCGAGACTGAAGGTGGAGCAGTGGATTCGTAATATGGAGGAACACACGAAGATAAACAAGGTTGGAAGTGAGCACATGGTCCCCTATGCTGTTGAGTACTTGGTAGAAGAAGCTGCTACTTGGTGGAGAATGCACCAAGCGATTGACGAATCACGAAGGAAGATTACTTGGAAGGAGTTCACAAAGATTTTGTTGGGATCCCGCCTCGTCACCCCGATGCAAAGGACGGTAACCCTTAAGAGGCCCCGTGCCTACAAAATCTGCGGAGAAGCAGGACACACCTATGAGGGACACCAAGATGGATGTCCCTATTGTGAAGAAATTCACTCGGGTGAAGAATGCCCCACTGCACAAGTCACATGTTGTACGTGTGAAGGAACTGATCATTTCCCCGCTCAGTGTCAATTTTTCATCGTGACACAACAAGTGGTTCAACATCAAAAGGAAGAAATGGAGAAAATTATCCAAGAATTCAGGGAAGCACCCGTGAGGAAGAAAAAGAAGGACATTAGCCAAATTGAGTGCTATCGGTGCAGGAACATGGGACACTACAGCAATATGTGTCCCGAATTGAAGAGAAAGAAGAAGAGTTAAACATGGGAGCAAAGACGTCGACATATTGAAGCTTATGTTTTGCAATTGGAGAATAGAATTTTCGTGGTGTGCACTAAGTGTACGGTGGTACTTTTTAATGATAGTTGGAGATGTGTATCGATGCGTGTTTGCTGTGGATTGACTAGATGTTTTATGTCATGATTGTTTTGTTAAGTTTTGTCTTGTACCCTGTGACCCTCTTATGTCTTGTTTTGATGTGATGTGTTGTGCTTTGTGGTTCTTATTCGCGAGTAGAATAAGTTTACGTTTCATTAGACCCCTTATCTATTTAGTATGCTTCAAGACTAAAGAAGACACAACAACAAGAAGAATAACTTGACGAATGACTCAACAATATGAAGATTGTTTCGACATTTCAAAACTGAAGCTACCAGCATTGAAGACTTGAAGACCTGGAAGATTAAAAGTTTCTATCGTTAGATCGATTATGTGGGCTGTCATTTCTTGTTCTACTGACAGCTACACATCAAAACTTATATTTTCCAAAACTAGTGTGATGTTTGTATGGGTATCTCTCGCTATCTCTCTCTACCTCGCTATCTACATTCTGTTCCCTCTCACCTCAAACCCTACACTGAAGAAGCTACTACAATGGCTGCTAATATCAAGGCTGGAATAAAGATGGATGCAACCGATGCTGAGTTCAAAGTTAACCCCTTGTGCCCGGATCTTACAACAAGAGAGCACAATCTTGCTGAGGGAAGAACTCTGGAGGAAGTTGTAGTCCACCAGTACACGCTTTATAGCAGTTTGCGCAAACCTGAGTGTTGAGGAAACGATAGATCTTTTGCTTGGCTTGCAGAACCATGGATTTATCTGGACCCAGTTCAAGATAAGGAGGAATTTCTGCAATGCTTGTGAGGATGACCGAGTGTTAGACTGCGAGATTCGCTAAACCATGTACAAGGTAATGATATGGGTGCGGAATGGATTGGCCCCCGTGACGACTACTCTTATTATTCGCTCTTGCTATGCGGGATAGTAAATCTTGAGTGACTTACCTATAGCAGAGAGACGACGATGTTAAGCCTGAACCATAGAATGGTACGATGTGTGACCCCTGTAGGAGATTTCCGTTTGTATTATACGGTGAGTATAGACCCAGACCTTTTTGCTGCAGATATCCAGTAGAAGTATGCCTGATGACCACCATGAGGAAATCGATAGTTGCTTAGTACTGACGTCTGACCTGTCAGCCATGAAGTCTCAGTACTTGGAAGACCACTCTCTGGCTAAGGAATGGAAACCTCAAAGGAGGAATTCGTGAAACCTCGAAGACCGAAGATGAAATCCGTACGAAGAATGTCATTGATGGATTAAGATACTGGAAGCCCACACTTGTGATGAAGAATTCCATGCCCCAATGGAGTATGAAGATTATGTGTTGAGGAGCTCGCTGAGGGAGCAAGATTTTGAAGACAGCTTTTGAAGACCAAGTCGCATTCCTTTTAAGGGTGGTAGCACCCTGGATCGTCGGAGGATCGATTGACTGTCATGAAGACCCGAACCCTAACCTTTCTTTCTAGCCTTTTCGAATCTCGAGGACGAGATTCCTTTTAAGGGTGGTAGTGTGTAACATCCCAAAATTCTCTGAATTTTGGAATGTTAATAAAATTAAATAGATAATGATTGTTTGATTGATGTGTTTGATTTTCTCTGGGATTTAAAACTTTTGGAGTTTACTGAATATTAAAAACGAGAGGGAATAAAATGACTTTCCCTGATATTCACCGTTGGTGTTTTGGGAATTTATTATTTAAAAACAAAACCAACAAAATAGAATGAGAGAAGGTAATATGACTCCTTCAACATTTTAAAAGTTTGGAAAATGTTTTAAATCTTTATTGGAATTATTTTAAATATTCAAAACATTTTTCAACACATGGCAGTTCGCTGGAGAGGATATAAAAGGACTTATCCCCATTTTTAATTCGTTGAAAAATAGTTTAAAATATTTTTGGGAGACTTTTTAATTTTACTTTGGAGTTATAAATATTTTCTAAAATGATTTTTGGAATTTATTTATGCTCTGGAAAAGTTATTAAATCAATTTTCGGAGTTTTCGGTATTTTTAAAATGCGAGAAAAGTATTTAAAAATATTTAAAAATAAGTTGCAAAGTTTTTATTTTATTTTATTATTTTAGTCAAGCCAAAAATTCAGTTTTATTATTTTAAAAATATTGGCGAAGACGGAATTTTAAAATAAATTTCCGTGATTTTTCTAATATTGTTTTGGGCCTAATGGGCCTGCTTTGTTTTTTTTTCCAGCAGACCGAATTTGTTTTTATTTCGGATTTAGAAAAAAAAGAGGATTAGGGGCTGGCTATAAATAGCCCCGATTAGGGCTAAATTTATTTTCTTTAGCGTTTTTAGGGTTAGCTCTAAACAAATCCGCGGGACCCGCCGCCGCCGACGTCATCGCCGGATTTTTCACCGGAGCATCGCCGGAGTGTGCTTTTGCGTTTTTTCGAGGTAATCTTCGCGAGTTCGCCGGAGTTGCGCCCTAGCCGCCTCGCCGGAGCACCCCGCCGCCCTAACCGCGCCGTCCCCGCCGCCCCTAGCGCCGCCGCTCCCTACCGCAGCGAGCCGGCCGCCGCCGCCGCTCCATGGCCGGCGCCATGACCGCCCTGGCCCGTGCGCGCCTGGCCCGCCCGCCGCCGCCCGCCGGCGCTCGCCCCTGCCGGCCGGAGCCGGAGCTCCAACTCCGAGCCGCGCCATGGCTCCATGACCCTGTAGCCGCGCGCGTGAGGAAGAAGGAGCGGTTAGAAAAAAAAAGTTAGAAAAAAAACGTTTCGAAAAAAAAATCAGATCTGGATCCAACCGCCCAGGGACCCGATCGCGTTTTTTGTAAAAAATTTATTCATGTATCGGTCCTTTTTACAGTAGAACCCCCGGTACCCCCGTTTTCACCCGAAACCGTTTTCGCGACTACTTTTTAACCGTAGCTCGGAATCGAGTGATTCCAGTTGCGTTGCGACCGTGTAGAAATTCGCTAGCCAGTAGACCTAGTGTTACAGAAGTTTGAAGTTTTTAAATTTGGATCCCAAGCTGACCCAACTTTGAACTTCCGGCAGCCGTAACTTTTTACCGGTGCACCCGTTTGCGCCGTTTCTTTTTGCGTTGGATCACTCGTTCCATGTACTTTCTGTTTATATCATGTGTACACAAAAATTCACAAGTTTATTGATCTGTTCAAATTCAAATTCAATTCCATGTTGCAATTGCTATGACCTGCGTTGTAGTATTCCGTTTCACGTGATTCTTTTTGCATATTGGATCATATGAGACATCTTATTGGCAATATTCACATACCATTAATATTGCTATGATCTTCACCTTGATTTCATAATGCCTCGATCATACTTTTTGTATCGACAAATCCTTATCCGTTGACTCTCTCGAGTTCACGTTCCACCGATCACCTTCGAGCACATCCACACCTTTGCACTTCAAAACCTTTTTGTTTTGTTGCTAAAACTTTAGTGATTGTTCTGTTGATCTTATGTTTTGTCCTTGTGGTGTGATTGCTTATTGAGTTCTTTCGTTGACGATAGATTGCTTGGAGTGTGACGAGTAGAGTTGATTGGAACGTGAGAGCGAAGATCTTCATCGAATGTATAAGGCAAGTGATGCTTTGACCATACTCATACCTATATGTTCTATATGCATTATGTGAGGAAATATCACTCTATTGCATGATAGGTAGTTTATTATTATGTTGCTGCAAAACCAGTTAGGATAGCCACATGTCTTGACTTGTCTCCTGTAGATCAACCTAGCCGTGTTGTTACTTTATTTCTATGCTTTGTAGACGAGGTTGGGCTGTGAGAATTCATGGAGTGCATGTGAGCTATTTAATAAACTGTGTAGCAACTTTATAATAAATAGAAATCATTTCTGGACGGGCGGGTTGAATCCCGGTAGTTGTGGCTCGATTGAGGACAGTGCCGGGGTTAAATGCACCCAATGGTTGTTTTGGTGGTGAACCAGGTGCGTCATGGTGTCTACCCTCTCACGCAGTGGGCGCCGTCCAGGCTCAAAAAGATCAGACATGCAATATTACTAGTAGATTCCGTGTACAGCCACTGTCTATATGGGCTCTGGCTTAGATGAGTAAGTTGTGGGGAACCTGACCCTGGTTGCTAGCTGATGTAGATGTGTGTTAGGTGTACCGGCTACCAAGGGTGGAGGCAACCTCTTCAGAAAGTCTTTGTCTCAATCTTCGGGTTGAGTCCAGTGGGGAACGTGTACAACCTCTGCAGAGCGTATAAACTGATCATGATTAGCCGTGTCCACGGTTACGGACGAACTTTGAGCAACTAGTCAGTACTTTTGATGAATGATCTTGACAGATGAACACTTAATAATAATTTGGTTGGGACAAGAGTAGCATGGGTTGTTGTGTGTTTCAGGTAGAATTCAACTTAAAATTTTGACTAGTTTAGTTCAGGAGAAAATTGGCTTTCTGCAAAACAAAACCATAAGCCTTTCCTTTGACTTACCTTGCATGTAGTTGTAGGTCCTTTATATAAACTTTTCCGTGTCACTTGTCGTACAAATCAGATGTACTGACCCGTTGTCGGGCTGTAACCTTCGGTGTTGCAGGTTTTTCAGACGATCAGTAAGGTGCGTTTAGGGGTTGCGAGTCTACACTCAGCATGTTCGCATGTGGCTGTTGATGGACTCCACGTTATTTGCTTTTGCTTCCGCTATATTTATATTGAATGAGCTAGCCTTGAGCTATGCAACTTGTTATTTATATACTCTGGATCATACGTTGTATTAATGATGCACTTGTACTTTGATATACATCTATAAGACTGTGTGTGCCAGCGAGTTCGATCCAGGGACTGGCACTTGAGCACAGAGACTCCAATTCGGTGTGAATTGGGTCGTTACACTAAGCTTAATTACTTCTCGTCCTCGAGTAGGTAAATGATAACAAGCATAATTTCTGTGGTGACATGCCACACAACCATATAAGGACTTTTAAGTAAAGCAATCAAAGCACACAATTCAATTCAAGTCTTAACAAGCAAGAGTCTATATTATCATTGACACAAGCAACAAAAGAACAAAAGGTGCAAGAGCTCTCGCTGTCCGTGACTCGAATGTCTCCAGATGGTGTTTGTGTGCAAGCATGGGACTAGGTAAAAAGAGAGAGAAAAGGTCGTTGAGAACAACTATGTACTAAAGTTTCCCACTTGGTGTCCTTTGGATTCTTATGTTGACTCGTCCCCAGACAACTAGCCAGGTACAAGTCAAACTGATCCACTCCCTTTCGAAATTTTGAGCACTCATGCAATGGATAAGCGTGAGCAAGAAAGTTGACACCTAAAAGGTGAAACAGAAAGAAGGTGGAGGAGGAAGACAAAAAGGTGTGAAAGGTTCACATCAATGAGGACAATCATAGGCGAGAGAAGGCCATATGATAGATATGATGTGAGGAGTAGGGATTGCCATGCAACAGATGCACATGTGAGCTAAAAGCTCTCCAAGGAAACTAATGGGGGTGCATCTAACTTGCTTGCTCAAGAAGACCTAGAGCTCGTTTGAGGAGGCTCATCATTGGAATATACAAGCCAAGTTCTATAGTGTGAAGGTCCCCACATAGCTATATGCATGATGATGATCTCTATGGAGTACAAGGGATAGAGGATGAAGTACTAATGTGGATCTCTCAAAAGGAATAGTAGTGTGCCCCCTTCTCTCTTGTTATTTTTCTTTTTTTCTTTTTTCCTTTTTCTTTTTGTATTTTTTTTGGTGGCCTCAATGGCTCTTTCTATTTAACTCTCATTTGTCCTCTTTGGGATCTTTTGATTTTGTCCTCTTTGGGATATTTTCCTCACTTTAGGGGCAACACTCTATATTTTACAAGAATATAGGAGATCTTTCACACTTTACAAAGGTACTCACATAAAGAAGATATAACTATCATGATGCAAATGTATGCCTCTGCCAGGATAGCAGGATATGCAATGATACTAGCACGTCATGTAGCAATGATTAGGGAAAGGCACAACTAGCATGCGGCTCATCGATCAAGCAAGTAGCATGTATGTCATGAGGATCAAGTCATGAGAAGGTAGATGTTGCATGTCAATGTATCTCGGAAAGGCTATGGAAATGCCTTGTAGGTAGGTATGGTGGCTGTTTTGAGGAAAGATATAAGGAGTCTTATGATGACAGAGCGTATCGTGCAAAGGGTTTGGATGCACCGGCGAAGTATGCGCCAACTCTCAAGGTGAGAAAGGGCAATGCACGGTACCGAAGAGGCTAGAAAAAAGTATAGGTGGGTGGAAGTGTCAACTTTCGAATACTCACATTAGTCCGAAGAACTCATGCACTTATTATCGGTAACTCTTAATCTAATCAGGAGGTTCACAAAGAGACAAGTACCCCGAGGAGGAGTGTATGGGGGTTTGGTTATCCTTGCGCATCCTCGACTCATGGTACGTGAGTGTACTCTAATATTCGAACCCTCCAGAGGTTAGTGATCCATCTAGTAGCTAGAGTTCTCAACAGGGGTTTTTGGTTTTCGAAAAACACACGGATTGCCCAAAATACGACATCTATCACTAATAGGTTCGAGCTCTTGACACCAAAAGTTCAAACATTACTCTAGTCAATACCTCAAAACTATTGCAAGTTACTACTACAAAGAGAATAGCAACTTCAACTACCTACTTCTAGTCAAGACACAAAACTCAGTGCGACAGGCAAACTCTCTAACAAGATAAAACATGCAACCTATTGAAAGTTCAACCTGAGACAAAGAAAAGCTCCGAAGAAAACTAAGGCACTACAACTAAACAGGGAAGCAACTAAGAAAAGAAAAAGAACAACTCACAGCTAAGGAAATAAGCATGCCAATCCTATGAGGAGTTCTAGTTCAAGCGGAGCGTGTATCTCTCCCACACAAAAGTGTAAGTTGGGGTCTAACTTGTTACTACAGCAAACAAAGCAAAGCAAACCTAGAAAAGTAAAGAGCGAGACGCTCCAAGCATAGCACATAACGCATGAAGTGATAAAAATATAGTGCAACGAGGAACGAACTGATAATTGTTGATGGAGAAGGGGATGCACGGGGGCATCCCCAAGCTTAGACGCTTGAGTCTCCTTGAATATTTTTTGGGGATGAATGGGGACATCCCCAAGCTTGAGCGCTTGACACTCCCGAATCTTCTTTCATCATCTTCCATCGCACACTTGAAAACTCCCTTCATACATAACTCATCATAAGCTGATTAGAGAGGTTAGTACCCTTAATAAATAATTTTTCCCACTGGATATAAAGATATTCTTGAAGATATACTGTGTCTCAAGATTGCCAAAAGGTTTTTGCAAAGAAAAAGAAAGCTTAAGGTTTGCAAACGTTAGGAGAGACAAAACGTGGCAGAATCTGTGAAAAACAGAACAGCGGGTAGTAAAGAATTTTTTAGGGGTACTTCTGCAACTCGAATCAAAAAACTCAGAACAGACGCTCGAAATTCAATTGTAGACAGCACGCTGTCAACAAAATTCAGATCAAAAAGATGATCTGGTGATTTTAGGCTAATTTTTTCGTCCAAGGACATAATCTGTTTTCTAGACAGCATGTCACAACTTTTGAAGTTCTTGCAATCGGAGGCTAGACTTGGCACAAAGATTGAAAATAAAGATACAATGATGTTGCTACAGTAGTAACAATCATCAAGACCACTAAAAACTGAAAGTAAAAACTCAAACTAAAGATAACAAGGGTTGTCTCCCTAGAGCTCTTTCTTTATAGCCATAAAGATAGGCTTAAGATTTTAATGATGCTCTTGTTGGAATAAGAATTGAATAAAAAAATATAGCATCAAGAAGCAAATACCAAACACATTTAAGTCTAACATGCTTCCTATGAAAAGGGATCTTATATAGGAATAACTCATTGAAGCATAAAGATATTAGCATAGGAAGCCAAAATAAGTGCAACTTCAAAACCTTCAACATAAAGATTGGGAACTTGATATTATTGAAATATCTATAAGCATATGTTCCCCTCTCATAATAATTTTCAGTGGGATCATGAATAAACTCAACAATATAAGTATCACATAAAAAATTCTTATCATGATCCACAAGCATAGAAAATTTGTTACTCTCCACATAAACAAAATCCTTCTCATTAGTAATAGTGGGAGCAAACTCAAGAAAATAGATATCACATGAATCATTCTTATCATGATACACTTCTTATAACATAAGTGTCATCAAAATAATCATCATAGATAGGAGGCAAAGTATCATCAAAATAAATTTCCTCACCAAAACTTGGGGGGCTAAAAAGATCATCTTCATCAAACGTAGCATCCCCAAGCTTATAGCTTTGCATATCATTAGCATCAAAAGTATTCAAAGAAGACATGCAAATAACATTACTAATATCATGAGTGTTGTGCAAATAGTAAAGCTCCATAGGCTTTTTGATTTTCTCTTCAAACATTTCATGTCGCAACTCAAGGTAGAGCTCATAAAGCTCTCTCATAATATTTTTATTGTTTTCCATAAAGCCTAACTAGTGAAAGATAAAAACAAGAAACAAAAAGAATTAATTGCAAGATCTAAAGATATACCTTCAAGCACTCACCTCCCCGGCAACGGCGCCAGACATAGCTTGATATCTACGCACGCTTCTATTCTTGTAGACTATGTTGGGCCTCCAAGCGCATAGGTTTGTAGGACAACAACAATTTCCCTCAAGTGGATGACCTAAGGTTTATCGAACTCAGGGAAGTAGAGGTTGAAGATGGTCTCTCTCAAGAAACCCTGCAATTAATATACAAGAAGTCTCTTGTGTCCCCAACACACCTAATACAACTAGGAGTTGTATAGGTTCACTAGTTCGGCGAAGAGATGGTAAAATACGAGATATGTGTGGCAAAGGAAGGTAATATAAATCTGTAATAAAAAGTGCAGCAAGAAAACATGTGACAAAAGTGAGCACAAACGGTGTAACAATGGTGGAAACAAGGCCTAGGCTTCATACTTTCACTAGTGGCAACTCTCAACAACATTAACATAGTCTAATCACATGATATTTCCCATAAAACATGCAATGGAGACGCACTCGGAGGTCATTCCTTTGTGGTCAAGAGAGGATGATAATTATGTAGGGCTACAAAAGCACACCTCAAAGTTCGTAGTTATCAATCTATGGATTTCCCAATGTCACCGCGGCCATCCAAAGAGAGTACCGCAATCACCACAACATATCTCAAGGATAGTCAAAGACAAGCACCAAGCGACTCTCAATCTTCAATCAACACACAAAAGAGGAAATCACTCATGATAATATTCTTCTAACGCATGTCCAATAGATCGCTGTCACCTTGGTCTCGGGGATTATACTAGATAAGATCAATTGAGTACATCAATCCAATACATAGAGGAAGGGGAAATATCATGGGATCACCCTAGATTAACATAGCCTATGATCACAACGAAGATCACATCATGGGAGAGTGAGAAGAAGACATAGCTACTGGTAGAAACCTCAGGCCCGAGGAGGAACTACTCCCGCTTCATGGAGGAGGGAAGAAACGTCGATGGAGATGAATCCGGGGGCACCTCCCCGTCCCGGCAGGGTGCCGGCACAGGAATTCTGGTCCCCCGTAGCTTGTTGGCGATGGCGGCGGAGATCGGAATTGCTTCTGGAGAAAAGGGGTCCGGAATCAGGGTTTTCTCCGAGGGGGTAAAAATAGGGCCAAAGGGGGGCTCCAGGGGGGGCACAGGGCAGCCAGGAGGGTGCCCGGCGCGGCCTAGGGTGGCGCCGCGCCAGGGACCCTTCTGGAGTCCTTCCTTGGTGATTCCTTCCTTGGTGATTCCGGAAGCTTCCGGGACGCTGATTTTTTATATAATTTTTCCGGAATTTTTGGAGCACTTTTAATGGCCGGAAAACCTGAAATACAAAAACAGCAGAAAACAGGAACGGGCAACTGGGTGCACTAAGTTAATAGGTTAGTCCAAATATGCTCAAAAGTTTATGAAAGTTCAAGAAAAACATGGCAAAGTCACACAAAACATGCATGGAGCAAACAGAAATTATAGATACGTTTGGGACGTAACACCGTTCGTGATAAGCAAGAATTTGTACAATGGATCCTACTACTTGATTGATATACATGAGCCAACTTCCACGCGCAAGTCCGAAGAAGAGACTCCCAAGCCGTGGAATATAGCCCAACTTCGTCCCTATTATACTTAAGTAGTCAGGAGTGATCTTGTAAGCCAGTATAGATATCAGCAATAAAATCGAATTGATTTTCTTTATTCCGACTTGTGTTTTCCTTTTTCCAAGTCGATGTATCTCTGCAGATTTCTTTGATCTTGCATTGCATTACATTCTTGCATTTAATTCCATGGAACCTAGAAGGACTGGTCATCTCTTCCTTGGTACCTGGCATGTATATTGATGTATTAAGGGATCCTGGGGGTTTGAAGTCTTTTAACTTCAGATCTTTAACTGGGGACTCGGCATATACATGAAGTTAGCCTATTTTTTTCCTGTAAGTTGATGCAAACTCGTACTTATATGACCTATGTGACCCTTAGTAGAATAAACATTAAACATGTTCTACCAAAGGCTTGTCAAGTTTAACTCTATTACAGAGAACACTAGAATAACTCATGCGATGCTTGCTTACAGAGAAGTTTCGACTCAAGCGCAATTAAGTGTCCAACGTTTCTTTTATACGAGACAGACAGAATCCTCCTATTTGAGGAGTCGGTTTTGTGTTGAGCATGTATTGTTAAAGGATGCTGAGACAGTCACACATACGGCCGACTTCTATATGAGTTGTTTAGATTTTTTTTGCATTTCATAAGCATATCTTTTTTGTTTACCTTTTCAGCATATACAAGTGTATTCATATTTCCCCTCACCAAAAACCGACTTTACTAAACATCACAGGATGAACTAAAAGACGGTACTTGGGGGCTACAAGTCGACTCTACTATGACTTGTCATGACATAAATTGATCATACGAGCTCATGGGGGCTACACCTCGATTTCAAAAGGAAAAATAAGAAACATGTTGATTCTACTATGATTCGACATGACATACACATAGTCATGGACTCATGGGGGCTACATGTTGATTTTATCATGATTCGGTTTGACATACACATAGTCATACCGACTCATGGGGGCTACATGTTGATTTTATCACGATTCGGCTTGACATGCACATAGTCATACCGATTCATGGGGCCTACACATGGTGATATTGAATCCTCAAAGATTCTTTCGAAGTTAGTAGGTTATGTAAAAACCGGCTAGTAAAAAAAGAAACATTACAAGAATTGTTCAGACACTTCACTCAAATCACAAAATCTTTTATTCCAATATGTCTTCAAAATACAAAACATTACAGGCATGATCAACACTTAAAATAAAAACAATTATAACAAGCACTATGATCGAGTTTCTTCAAACTTCATCATCAGTACTGGAAACATTATTGTCATCTATTGATGCATTTTCTCCATTATAAAATTCACTATCACTACTACTAGAGCTCTCCACACAGCACTCAATGCGATCCCCATCAGAATCAAAACACCTTTCCCACAAGGTGTTGCCTTCATCATACTTGAAGACAATACTATCTCGCTTCTTAAGGCTTCGGGAGCGGATGAAGGTTTTCCAACCCTTCTCCAGGAACATGGAGCCATTGCTTGAAAAACTTGTGGTCGCCCAGATAGGTCCATGAGGGAAAGCATCTGAACGAAGCCACAAGCCAGGAGGATTAGAATCTTCCATGACCTCCGCAAAGGTACTAGGAAGAAAAACCCATCGACGGGGCTTGGAGCAAAGCACTATGAGAAATTCATGGCTAAGCGCTCGCTCATGGACAACGCTACGGGAGGAAGAAGAAAATCCCTCGCGGGATCCACGGCCTTGTGTACCGCGACCACCTCTACTTCCTTGACCTCGGCCTCGACCGCGACCTCTTCCACGACCATGACCACTTGAGGTTGTGTTGC
Source organism: Bromus sterilis (assembly GCA_950022295.1). Lineage (NCBI taxonomy): Eukaryota > Viridiplantae > Streptophyta > Magnoliopsida > Poales > Poaceae > Bromus > Bromus sterilis. Next base: position 181,601,504 of record OX465596.1, read on the forward strand.
CCTCATAAATGGGGTCCAACTCATTGTTGGTTACAGTATCACGGTTGTGGATCTTAGGCGCCATGGGAAAGCAAGATTGTAGAAGGGGTAGAAGAAGAGGGAAGTGTGTATTCTCGTCATCACACGTTTGGCTATATATATAGCCGAGGATTTGAAGGGAAAACGTTAGTCAACATCATTATGATCATGCGGATTACCAATTTCAGGCGGCATTGAAGGAAAATACTCTTCAAATTTTACAAATCACATGAATGAGACATTCAATAGGAGATGCGTCGTTTCCTGAAAACATTTAAAGAAGGTACAGATAATGAGGTAACGACTCTTTGAAGGAAATTAACAGAAGGTCAGCTTGTCAAAAGGAAGCCAAATCTTTCTGATGAAGTCTTGAAGATATGAAGAGTCGGCATCGGCGCTTGCAGAAAAAATCAAGGAAGATTAGCAAGAGTCAACATTATTGGAGTCGGCTTATGAAAGAAGTCGGGGAGATCGCCGTGAAGCTAAAGCGTCGCATCAATCTTGGGGGATAATGTCGGGGGGATGGTCCAGCATTATGACCCGGCATACAGAAGAACCAGGCTGACTCAGCAAGATGAAGGCCCAGAAGAAGACTCGGCATGGGCCGGGTCGTGTCATTGTGAAGACCAAAGATCGTAGAAGGAAATATACTTGCCTTGTGTAATAAGGAAAGTATTTTGTAAATAGATTAGGACTCCACCTCGTGTGGGAGTCGGATCCGTGTAAACCTAGGGACTCGGCATATATATAAGCCGACACCCCTGAACCCAATAGAGATAACTCAACTTAGATATTCTCGAGGCATAGGTAGAGATTCCGCACCCTTGTAATCGAGAAGTCGACACCCAATAATAGAAAAGTAGGAGTAGGTCTTTACCTTTCAAGGGGCCAAAACCTGGCTAAATCTCGCGTCTTGTGATATCGCCGACTTCCTCCTCGTATTAACCTCGCAGGAAAGTTCCCACACTTAGTTCACCAATGACGACATCTGACGTGACTTTCCCACGACAGCCGACCCGACAGGACCTTGCATAGCACGGAAATGGTTGGATGGGAGGGACATTTCATCCCCCCACACTTTCCCTCTCCAATTCCTCGAGGCCCGCCACCACCATCCAATCTATTTCCCACGTCTTCGGCCCAGATCTGCCGCCCCAACCTTTTAGGAGCCGTCGCCGGCCCGGATACGCTTCCAACCTTTTGGGAGATGTCGGACCCTCGCGAGTTACTTCCGCGGGTAGAATCACCACCGTCGGAGCCATTAGCGAGTTGTTCGGTCGTTTTAATGCTCGGTGAGTTGTTCTTTGATCGTTTTAAAGCTCTGCCTCGACGATTCACAACATGACCGTGTTTTTTTAGATGGATTTGAGTTCGGATGAAGAGGTTTTGCTCGAGGATTCGTCCTCATACGACGACTCCGATGTCAAGTCGTTGCTTAGGAAGATGGTCATCGTAGTTGTCGCCTTGAAGGAGCTTGAGGATCGGAAGAAGAAGAAGCGACGAGGATCCACCGTCGGCCAGCTTTACATTCCTCGCAATCGGTACCTCGACAACGAGCTTTTGCTGAAGATTACTTTGTGGATATTCCAACATATCCGCCTCACATATTCCGTAGAAGGTATCGAATGTGTTGATCCCTTTTCTTGAAGATAGTGCAAGCCGTTGAGGCTAATTTTAGTTATTTTACCCTTCGAAGGAATGCCGCGGTTTAATTGGTTTTATTGCATATAAAAAATCCACGACAATGAGGGTGATTGCCACTCGCATTCCGGATGACTATGCCAATGATTATCTCCATATTGGCAAAGATACTACAATTGAGTCGGTTCATAGGTTTGCTAAAGTGATGATTTGTCTCTTTGGTCCAGTTTATCTTAGAGCACCGAATGAAGATGTGATGGATATAGATAGCATAAAATTTATCCCTAAATTTTTAGATAACATGTAGATAACACATCCTCGTTCGTTACCCCAAGTGGAAAGTTATGATGTAGATAGCATAAAATTTCGCTCGGTAAAAATACCAGGGTTATCAATCTAGTAGTATTTCAAAGTCAACAAGTAGGTGGCAACCGCGCTAGAGATTTGGTTGTGGACACCGGTTGATGTGGACCTGCACACAAGAACACAAATAACTTTGCTTCCAACGAGTTCAGAGAGGTTGTCAATCTCTTCGACTTTGCTGTTTACAAAGGATGAAACGCAAAGGGGAAAAGTAATAGTACGACTAAAAGGAAATAAAGCAATAAATGTGAGGGTGTAAACTATGATGGAAATATGGACCGGGGTGTCATGACTTTCACTAGTGATGTCTCTCTCCTAAAAGACGGTAAACAACTATGTTGGGTAAACAAATTACAGCTGGGCATGATAGAATTATAAACGCACCGCAATGCTAATTATGCTACTGTAAAGTAAAGAGGCTCAATCATATGGGCATTACACCAAGGCAAGTAGATCGTCTATTCATCAACGTCTACTCATTAATCATCCACCTTAAGATATGTATCCAGAACATCTCGCTGGTATTATATTGCGAACCTCAATCAAATTGTAAGCTCAAAGCAACGGACAACTGCCTTAACACTCTATGTGTAATGTAAGCAATCCTTATGACGCGAGGTTATAAGCACCGCTATTTTATCCCTAATGGAAACAACCCATTCCCTAGTCTCTTGTTTCTGTCACTCAATCTAGACATCGGGAGGCATAAACCCATCATCTAGCATAATGCTCCCTCTTGGTGTTGCAGTCTACTACTTAAGCAAAGTAACAAACGGCAACAGAGAACATACATGACTATTCATGCACAAAAATATAAAGATAAACCAAATATATTACTCATCACATTCTGAACATAATCTCATAAACCATCGGATCCCAACAAACAGAACATAGCAAAACAGGAATTCATACATAGGTGCCTTGATCATGATAGGCAGCTCACAAGGGCCAAACAATGAAGCACTAGATTGGAGAGAAGATATCAACTATATATTGATCATGAACTCATGGTCCAAGGGGGACTACTCACTACACATCTTGGAGGCGATTATGGTGATGGAGAAGTCTCCAGAGGTCAATTCTCCGTCCGACAGGGTGCCGGGCTAGGCCCTTCTAGCGATCCATAGATCGGAATCGCGGCGGCGGCGGAACATTAGGTATTTTCGCAGAACAGAGAACTCTCCGAAGGTTTTCGGGATGAAAGATAAATATAGGCCAAAGGGGGGTGTCAGGGGTGACCCTCCTGGCCCAGGCGGCTAGTGGGCGCGGCCCCCTTGGGCGCGCCAGGGAGCCGCCTGGACGGGGGTGGCCCCCCTCCGGCCCTCTTCGGGCTTCTTGAGTATTCCATGATGAATATTTTTTAGGAAATTTTCTGGAAATTTTCGAGCATTATGATTTTTCACCTTTTTTGCAATGCACAGAAAAAAAGAGACATAAACTGGCACTAGGCACTGAGTTAATGGGTTACTTAAAAATATGTTCTAAATGATATGAAAGTGCATCAAAACATATAGCATTATCACCAAAAGAAGCACGGAACAAGCAAAAATTATAGATACGTTTGGGACGTATCAACATCCCCAAGCTTAATTCCTGCTCGCCCTCGAATAGGTAAATGACAACCAAGATAATTTTTGTGGTGACAAGCTAATAACATAAGTATAAATTTAAAGTACATCAAGCAAGACATGCAATCCAAGTCAAGATAAGAACAACCAAGAGTCTATATCTACTATTGAAACTAGTGAAGTAAGAACATAAAGGTGCAAGAGCTCTTGCTGTCCGTGACTCGAATGTCTTCAATCGGTGTTCCCGTTCAGAAAGTGGGAGATGGGTTTAGAGCATAAAAATACTGAATAGTTGTTGAGAACTTGATACGTTCCAAAAGTATCTATAATTTCTCCTTGTTCCATGCTTATATGGGTGACTTTGCTACATGTTTTGCTACACTTTCATACCTTTTCAACATATTTGTACTAACCTACTAACTCAGTGACCCGGTGCCAGTTTTTGTTAGCTGTTGTCCGTGCATTGCAGGTATTCCAAATATTTAAAGTGGTCGGAAAAATCTAGAAAAAATATATAAAAAATCAGCAGTTCAAAAGCTTCCGAAAGCCCGAAGGAGAGCCGTTGGGGTGACCCCCTCCCAGGCGGCCACCTGGCGCGGCCATGGTGGAGGCCGCGCCAGGTACCCGCCTGGTGAGGACAGGTTCCCCCGGTGCCCTCCTGATACATCCTAAACGTATCTATAATTTCTGCAAGTTCCATGCTCCTTTCGGTGACATTGCTATGTGTTTTGATACACTTACATACCTTTTTACACATATTTGGACTAACCTACTAATTCAGTGCACCCAGTGCCAGTTTCTATCTGCTTCTGTCTGTAAGTTGCAGTTTTTTACCCATATTTACAGAGCCCCGCATCGCTATTTTCCCCTCTGTTCCACCGCCGCCGCGCTTCCAAGACCGAGAGCACCAGAAGACCTCTTCCGGGTACCCTGCTGGAGGGAGGATTGACCTCCGGGAGCTTCTCCACCACCATGGAAGCTTTCCGGGTGTGCCGTGAGTACTCCCCTTGGACCATGGGCCCATGACCAGTAGCTATGTGATGTCTTCTCTCCAATCTTGTGCTTTAATTCTTAGCCCTTGTGAGCTGCCCTACATGATCAAGGCACATATGTAACTCTTTCTGCTGTTGATATGCTGAGTTTGCTGGGATCCGATGGATTATGAGATTATGTTCAGAATGTGATGAGTTATATATTCGGTTCTTCTTTTATATTATGTTCTTGATTAATTCTTGCATGTTCTCTGTTGCTTTTTATTGCTTTGGCCAAGTAGTAGATAGTAACTCCAAGATGGAGCGTTTATGCTTGATTGTGGGTTCATGCCCCCGATGTCTAGCTTGAGTGACAGAAACATGAGACTAGGGGATGTGTTGTTGCCACTAGGGAGAAAAAATGGTGCTTCTAACCGCGGTTGCAAGGATTGTTTACCTTACACAAAGTTTGTTAATGTTGTTGTCTGTTGCTTTGAGTTTACACTATGGGTGGGGCTCGCAACTTAATACCAGCGAGATTTTCTGGATAGATATCTCAAGGTGGATGATTAGTGAGTAGATGAAAATGGATTTCGGTCTACTTGTCTTTGCGTACTGCCCATAATTTCGAGCCTCTACATTTTTTGCAGCATAATTAGCATTGCGGTGCGTTTATAATTAGCTAAAAGGCATAAAAAGCGCTTATTGGGAGGCAACCCAATTTGTTTTTACTTCCAGTTTCAGTGGTTTTGATGCTTGTTACTACTGTAGCAACATCATTGTATCTTTAATTTCAAGCTTTGTGCCATGTTTTAGCCTCCGGTTGCAAGAAAGTTCAAAAGTTGTGACATGTTGTCCAGAAACAGATTATGTCCGCTTGACGAAGAAATTCGGCTAAAATCACCAGATCATCTTTTTGATCTGAATTGTTTTGACAGCATGCTCTATACAATTAGCTTTCAGACGTCTGTTCTTAGTTTTTTTATTTGAGTTGAAGAAGTGCCCCAAAATAATTATTTACAACCTGCTGGTTTGTTTTTCACAGATTGTGCAACGTTTTGCGTTTTCATCGTTTTGCAAATCTTAAGCTTGCTTTTTTTGCAAAATATTTTTGGAAATCATGAGAAACATAAGCTCTTCATGAAAATCTTTATTTCCACTAGAGGAAAATTATTTTATTGCGTGTACTAACCACTCTAATCAGCTTATGATGAGTTTCGTATGAAGGGAGTTTTCCAGTATGTGACAGAAGATGATGAAAGAAGATTCAGGAGTGTCAAGCGCTCACTCTTGGGGATGCTCCTATGCACCCCTAAGAAATATCCAAGGAGACTCAAGCGTCTAAGCTTGGGGATGCTCCCGTGCGTCCCCTTCTCCATAGACAATCATCAGTTCGTCCTTCTCCATGCTATATTTTTATCTCTTCATGTGTTAGGTGCTAAACTTGGAGCGTCTCTCTCTTTAATTTTTAGGTTGTTTTAGTTTTTGTTGTTGTTCATAACAAGTTGGACCCTATCCTTCATTGTTTGGGAGAGAAACATGCTCCACTCCACCCTAGAACACCACATAGGCTTGCATGCTTATCTTTCTTTTTGTGTGTGTTTTTATCTTTTCGTAGCTTCTTTCATGCTTAGCTCTTAGTTTTCATGCATATCTTTTTAAGAGCTTTTGTTTATGTTGTTTTAGGAACTCTCTTGAGTTTTCATGCTTACCTTGTTTAGAGAGTTGGCTTGTTGCACTGAGTTGTGTGTCTTGCATGAGTAGGTAATTAAGGTTGCTATTACAAGTGTAGTGGTAACTTGAAATAGTTTTGAGGTATTGATTTGAGTAATTTTTGTACTTTTGGTGCCAAGAGCTTGAGCCTATTAGTGATAGGTGTCGTATTTTGGGCAATCTGTGCTTATTTTCTAAAACAACAAAAAAATTAGTTGAGAACTCTAGCTACGAGATGGATTGCTAACCTCTGAAGGGTTGGAATATATAGAGTACCCTCACGTACCATGGGTCGAGGATGCGCAAGGATAACCAAACCCCCATACACTCCTCCTCGGGGTACTTGTCCCTTTTTGAACCTCCTGATTAGATAGAGAGTTACCGATAATAAGTCCATGAGTTCTTCAGACTAATGCGAGTATTCGATTGTTGGAACTTCCACCTTCCATATTTTGCTAGCCTCTTCGATACCGTGCATTGCCCTTTCTCATCTTGAGATTTGGTGCATACTTCACCGGTGCATCCAAACCCTTGGCATGATACGCCTCTGTCATCATAAACCTCCTTATATCTTCCTCAAAACAGCCACCATACCTACCTATCAAGGCATTTCCATAGCCTTTACGAGATACATTGTCATGCAACATCGACCATCTCATGACTTGATCTTCATCTCATACATGCTTTTGCTTGATCGAGGAGCCGCATTCTAGTTGGGCTTTTCCCTTATCATTACTACATGACGCGCTAGTATCATTGCATATCCTGCTACACTGGCAGAGGCATACATTTGCATACATCATGATAGTTTTAATTTCTTCTTTATGTTGAGTACTTCTTGTAAAGTGTGAAGATCTTCTATATTCTTGTAAAATACAGAGTGTTGCCCTTAAGTGAGGAAAAGATCCCAAAGAGGACAAAATTAAAAGATCGCAAAGAGGACAAAATTTAAAGAGCTATCACTTCATCGCTAGCATCACCTCCTTTGGCCTATATTTACCCCTCGCTCTGAAAACCCTCGGGAGGACCTTCATTACACGATTTTCACCATTGATCCGCAGCCGCCGCGATCCCGTGTTCCGAATCGCCAGAAGACCGTATCCCGGCACCCTAGCGGAGGAAGGATTGATCTGCGGGAGTTTCTGCACCACCATGAGCGCTTTCCGGATGTGCCATGAGTAGTCCACCTTGGACCATGGGTCCTTGACCAGTAGCTATGTGATGTTTTCTCTCCAATATTGTGCCTCAGTTCTTATCCCTTTTGAGTTGCCCTACATGATGAAGGCATCTATGTATTAGTTATGTTGTTGCTATGATGTGTTTGCCGGGATTCGATGAATTATGAGATTATGTTCAGATTGTGATAAGTAATATATTTGGTTTACCTTTTATGTTTTAGTTCATGAGTATTCTTGCGTGTTCTCCGTTGCTATTTATTGCTTTGGCCAACTAGTAGATTGTAACTCCAAGAGGGGGCGTTATGCATGATTGTGGGTTCATGCCCCCCGATGTCTATCTTGAGTGACAGGAACATAAGACTAGGGGATGTGTTGTTTCCACCAGGGAGAAAACAATGGTGCTTGTAACTGCAGTTGCAAGGATTGTTTACCTTACGCATAGTTTGTTAATGCATTTGTCTGTTGCTTTGAGTTCACACTTTGGGTGGGGCTTGCAACTTAATACCAGCGAGATGTTCTGGATAGATATCTCAAGGTGGATGATTAGTGAGTAGATGCTGATGAATAAACGATCTACTTGTCTTGGCGTACTGCCCATACGATTGAGCCTCTAGATTTCTTGTAGCATAATTAGCATTGTGGTGCGTTTATAATTTTGTCAATTTCCCAGTTGTAATTTTTTCACCCAACATAGTTATCTATCGTCTTTTGGGAGAGAGACATCACTAGTGAATATCATGGGAACCCGGTCCATATTTCCACCATTGTTTACACCTCCACTATTTACTACTTTTATTTCTGTTTCGCTGCAATCACCACTACTTCTCTCGCTTGTGTTTTGATTCTTTGTAAACTACAAGACCGAAGAGATTGATGATACGTCCCAAACGTATCTATAATTTTACTTGCTCCATGCATGTTTTGTGTGATATTGCTATGCTTTTTCTACACTTTCATACACTTTTGATCATATGTGGACTAACCTATTAACTCAGTGCACCCAGTGCTAGTTTCTGTTTTTTGCTGTTTTTGTATTTCAGGTTTTCCCATTATTAAAAGTGCTCAGAAAATCCCGGGAAAATATATAAAAATCTGCGTTCTAGAAGAGTCCTCCAGCCGGAGGATGGGGTCAAGGGGTGGCCGACAGCCCCCAGGCGCCCTCCTGGCGCAGCCTAGGGTGGAGCCGCGCCGGGAGGCCGCCTGGACTCCTGGTGGCCCCCCGGTGTCGCCCCCCTTTGGCTCTTATTTATACTCCCGTCGCGAAAACCATGATTCCAGACCCCTTTTCTCGAGAAGCAATTCCGATCTCCGCCGCCATCGCCAACAAACTTTGGGGGACCAGAATTCCTGTGTCGGCACCCTGCCGGGACGGGGAAGTGCCCCCGGATTCATCTTCATCGATGTTGCTTCCTCTCTCCATGATGCGGGAGTAATTCCTCCTCGGGGCTGAGGTTTCTACCAGTAGCTATGTGGTCTTCTCTCTCTCCCATGATGTGATCTTCATTGTGATCATAGGCTATGTTAATCTAGGGTGATCCTATGATATTTACCCTTCCTCTATGTATTGGATTGATGTACTCACTTGATCTTATCTAGTATAATCCCCGAGACCATGGTGACAGCGGTCTATTGGACATGGGTTAGAAGAATATTATCATGAGTGATTTCCTCTTTTCTGAATTAATTGAAGATTGAGAGTCTCTTGGTGCTTGTCTTTGACTATCTTTGAGATATGTTGTGGTGATTGTGGTACTCTCTTTGGATGGCCGCGGTGACATTGGGAAATCCATAGATGAGAACTACGAACTCTGCGGTGTGCTTTTGTAGCCCAACATAATCCTCGTCCTCTCTTGATCACAAAGGAATGACCTCCGAGTACGTCTCCAATGCATGTTTTAGTGGAAATATCATGTGATTAGACTATGTTAATGTTGTTGGGAGTTGCCACTAGTGAAAGTATGAAGCCTAGGCCTTGTTTCCACCATCGCAATACCGTTTGTGCTGTAACATCTCGGATTTCACAAAAATTAATTTTTTTGTTTTCGATGTGAATTGTTTGTTTGTCTGATTTGTTTGCGGTGTTTTCATCCCCGATTTATCGATTGGCGATTATCCCCCCTCTTATCTCGTACCGGACGGAGACCGACCCTTTCCACCCTAACACTCGACCTTTGCGACACCGGGTTTCACCCGATCACCGTCGCGAAAACCCACACAAGACCAGCCGCAGCCAATAATTAAACGGGTTATTTTTATAGCGCGCCAGAAAGTGTTCTCGGAACGGTTCCAGCGCGAGGTGAACGCCACCGGCTCGACGCGCTGATCGCGCAGTTCGAAGTTTTACCCGAATCGGAGGTCCTGCGGACCCTCGGCGGACAGAAACGTAAACACCGCGCGCGCGAGAGAAAAACCGGGGATGTTTTTGAAAACTGCCAGCCACCTAGGCTATATGAACACCACCAGTCTCCCACCCCTTTCTAGGGTTTCCCCTAAGCCAAAATTGCAGCCACCCCCTCACATTAGCCCCAATTTTCACCAATTAGCCTTTTGCCCAAAAATTCTAACTCCCTGCGATCTAGACCGTCGGATCGGCCGATCCAATGGCCCAGATGCGCACCAGCCTCCACCTCCTCTCTCCTCTCTCCTCCAGCCTGAGCGTCGCCGCCTCCTGCGGATCTCGCCGCCGCCTTGGTCCGACATCCACGCCGCTCCGGCGAGCGCCGCCACCCCGTCCAGGTCCCCTCCTCCTCCCTCCTTTTCCCCTGTTCCCTCTCCTCTCAAGCCTCCCTTATCCTCCTCTACAGCACCCGGCGACCGGAGCCACCCCGCAATGGCCGGCCACGAGCTCGAAGCTCCGCGCCGCCCAGACCCTGTCGGCGCCCCCCACTGCACGTCCAGCCACCCCAGCGACCGGATCCGGCGAGGCCGCGCCCGGATCCGCCGCGCCCCTTCGTCTGCACCTCCACCCGCCGCCTTCTCACCGGCGACAATGGCGCCGCCGGCCGCCTCCTCCTCGGCCCGGCCAGGCCGGCTCCAGCCGACGCCCTCGTGGGCCCTGCAGGCCCCAGCGGCCCACCAGCTTCGTGCGGCCCATCCAGCACCTCCAGGCCGCCAGCCTGCTCGGCCAGATGGACTCGGCCCACGTAGTGGGCCTCTTTTATTTCTCTGTAAGAATTCTGCTAAGTCCTTTATTATTGTGCTGCTGATTCCGTTTTGCGAATAAGTTTGCGATTAAACCATAGCCCGGATGACGTTGCGCCCAAAAGGAAATTTGTTTAGTTTGGTGTGTACTTCAGTTCATCTTTTGTGAGCATTTTGATTTGAGGCCATCTTGATGTTGATAATCACTGTTGAAGTGGGCATCAGACTGTTAACTGCTATTATTTTCTGCTAGTGTGCTGCTGCTGTTATTTAATTGCAAGTTTGCATGATGATTGTGACACATCCATGAGGCCTATTGCATTGATTCTTGTTGCACACCGTTAAGCATCATGTCTACTTCAATCCTATGCAATTACTCGCCTTGTTTGCATGTTGTATCTATATAAATTCTTGCTCCAAAGTGGTGACCCTGATGATATGTGCTGCTGTTTATATAAAGTTGCCACTTTGCTGCCCTATATCTTTTTAACCGTGCATCCTATTGAGCATTGCAATATGTTATTTTGATCTATGCCATGTCTACTTTCATTATGTGTATTGCATTGTCATGTTTGGATTCCTGGTCATAGTTATGTTTAGCTCCAAAGTTGCTATCCTGCTGTTGTTGACAACCACCTCTATTTTTCACTAAGTCTGTAACTTTCCGATGCCATGTTGCATGCTTAATATCTTTTGGTCTGTGATGCCTATGACCATGATTCTTGTTTGTACCTGATCACCATCATGCCTACTTCATGCCCACATATTGCTATGTCATGTTGCTGCAATTTTGCATATAGCCTTACCCCTAATTAGACAGCATGAAAATAACAGTTTCTGCCATGTTTTCCTGATTTTCACTAAGTCCTAGACCAGTGATATTTTATTGCATTTTGCTTGGGCTGTAATTAGTTGTTCATGATGCCTTTTTTCATGATTCCTTTTTCCATGCCATGCCTTCCATGTATACTTTAGTTGCATCTCATATTTGTGCATGTTTGCAACCTTTTGCTTGTTTATTTGTTGCTCTAAAGTGTGCTTCCGGATGTTGGCATATTGTGTACAAAACTTGTTTTGCTTCATCAATTGGAAGCGGGTAATATGGTGAGAAATTATCTTTTTAACCGTAACTTTGTTTGGAGTGTTCTTTATATGTAACTTGATTAGAATTTCGTGTACTTGGTGTTTATGTTGTTGTTTGCTGCTGTTAAGAAACCTAAAATATGGTTTAGGGCAGAACAGTACCAATTACTTAAATTGTCGTGGGAACTTAGTGGATGCCATGTTTAGGATTGTGCCTCACTTAAATTGACTAGCATAGATAGTTTACCTTGTGCTTCACCTCTTGTCATGTTTTTGTGTTATGCCATTCTTGAGTGAGATGTCATGTTAACAACCTTTGCTCACCTTGTGTAGCTAAACAACTTGAACCTTTCTAAATGTGTTGTATCGTCGTGTGTGACGAGTACTCCACTTAACCTTCTAGTAACCACTCTCGACGATAGATGCGATGCCGTAGTGTGTTGTCTCGTGTTGCCTTCTTGTTGATGATTGCTCGTGATTGCTTCGTAGTAATAGATGTTTGCTCGTCGATTGCCTTTTCCAGTGTTTCCTTCTTGTGTGCTACCGCGGGTACCTATCGGAGACGATGAGAGCTTACGATCGGCTACACCTTCAACTTCGTCTTCTCATCAAGTAAGGGGGAGCATATATCATGCATATAACTTTCAGCTCACTCGCGCCTAGGTGTACGATAGAACGATTGCTTGATCCTACCACTTTATATTCATGCCTCTCAAATAAACTCAAACAGCAATATCCTCCACATCCCAGCAAACATTGTTCGGCTATGTTACTATTGCTCGCTGCTCAACCACTGCTTAGTATGCATGCTAGGATGCTATCAACTGTTCTCCTGTTACTCCTTGGATTGGGCTATCACATTATTATATTGTTGTGGATGAGATGATTATTATAATGTTGACTATATTCAACGAAGGATGGAAGGTCTAGGCTATCAAGCCCCGATGCTTTGTTCCATTCGAGTCACCTAGGACCCGAGTTCCGGGTATTGTGTCTCTTGACGAGCGTGCCTAACCGCGTGGGGGATACTATGGGGTCCCCTTTTCTTACCTACCTAGCTTCAAACATTTCTAGAGGTGGCCCAAGCCGATTTACCATTTGCAACCCATGCATATATGTTTGTCGGGTCGCTCCTAGCAGATATCTTTTAAAACAACTTGGGCCAGTGGAGACATGGTTTCTCTGTTGGTCCACCCGATCAGCTAGGAACCGGCCCCATGTGAGGTGACCCAGTAATCCGACCTGCGTCAGCCTGAAGAGTCCGATCTAAGAGTGCGGACGGCTTTTGGATTGGGTGTCGACTCCCCGGGGGCCACCCGGATTTGATTGCTGTTAGATAGAGGGACTTGTTATTTCGGATCTCTCGAAACTAAATCATAAAATGGTTGCCTATGATGGGTAGCAACTGAGAGAGATGGGCGTGCGTGCGGAGCCTTGTAATGGGAAGTGGGTACACCCATGTAGGGTTAAATCTTTTCGAGAAGCCGTGTCCACGGTTATGGACGACTTGAGACCTACTCCTTGTTCATAGACAACAACAACTGAGATTATCTTAACAACTTCATCAACGTGTGTGTGCCTTGACTGCTTCTTCTTCATCGGGATGCGAAGAGGAGGAAAAGGATAGGATAGGTGTTATGCTTGCGTAACTAGTTGATAGCAAGACTTGTTGGAGGCGATTCCTCATCGAATGCTTGGTTCTCATCTTACTCTAAATAGACCATTATCCACTCATATCTTTCTAGTGCGTCTGCAACCTCACCACTACCCCCATCTTACCCGTGAGAAGTTAGTTACAAGACTTTTGATATATTCTCATCTCTTTCTTTTCCTTTCCCTTTTATGTTTTGCCTGATCGGCCGCTGCAGTTGATTCCTACCTCGACTCTTCTTCTTCTGGACGCCTTCGTGGAGACTCGATGACGACTAGTTAGGTGGATCCTGGCGGAGAGCCTGGACCCGTGTGGTTGCGGGAATGGTGTGTTTTACCTTTGCCGCTAGGCATTTTCATTGTAGTCCGTACTCAGACATGTATCTTCCGCTGATGTATTGTATTAAGGCAGTTGTATGCCGATTGTATGAGATGTGGTATCCTTGTATCTATAATGTTGTGATATCATGTTGAGAGAGACCATCTTCGACTTCTACTTCCCTAAGTTTGATAAACCTTAGGTCATCCACTTGAGGGAAATTGATGTTGTCCTACAAACCTCTGCGCTTGGAGGCCCAACATAGTCGACAAGAATAGAAGCGTGCATAGACATCAATTGACAACGTCTCTGAACTCGTGTGAGCAAAGTAATTTTCTTTTGTGTGCATGTCCAGGTTAAGGGAGAAATATCTCTTCAGACGACATGTTGCTTGTTTGACCACCTGTTCTGAGTTTTTTGATTTGATTTGCAGAAGTGCCCGTAAAAAATTATTTAATTCCTGTTGGTTAGTTTCTCATAGATTCTGCAATGTTTTGCATTTTCCCCATTTTGCAAATCTTAAGTTGGCTTTTTCTTTGCAAAAACTTTTTGGGAATAATGAGGAACTGTAGCTCTTTATGAAAATCTTTCTTTGAAGTAGAGCAAAATTATTTTATTATGGGTACTAACCACTCTAATCAGCTTATGATGAGTTTCGTATGAAGGGAGTTTTCAAGTGTGCGAAGGAAGACGATGAAAGAAGATCCGGGAGTGTCAAAATCTCAAGCTTGGGGATGCCCCCATGCACCCCGAAGAAATATCCAAGTAGACTCAAGCGTCTAAGCTTGGGGATGCCCCCATGCATCCCCTTCTCCATCAACAATCATCAGTTCATCCTTCTCCACGCTATATTTTTATAACTTCATATGTTATGTTCTATGCTTGGAGCGTCTTGCATTTACTTTCTAGTATATTTAGTTTTGGTTGCTGTTCATATCAAGTTGGACCCTAGCCTACATTTTTTGGGAGAGAAACACGCTCCACTCCACCCTAGAACACAACATAGTATTCATGCTTATCTTTGTTATGTGTTCTTTATCTTTTCGTAGCTACTATCATGCTTAGCTCTTGTTTTCATGCTTATCTTTTGAAAGAGCTTTCATTTAGGTTGTCGCTTTTTGAACTCTATTGATTGTTTCATGCTTATCTTGTTTAGAGAGTTGGCCTGTTGCACTGAGTTTTGTGTCTTGACTTGAGTATGTAATTGAGGTTGCTATTTAAGTATTGTAGTAACTTGCAATAGTTTTGAGGTATTGATTTAGAGTAATGTTTGGACTTCTAGTGTCAAGAGCTCAAGCCTATTTGTGATAGGTGTCGTATTTGAGCAATCCATGTTTATTTTAAAAACTACAAAAAAGAGTCAAGAACTCTAGCTACTAGATGGATCGCTAACCTCTAGAGTGGTTGTAATATATAGACTACCCTCACGTACCATGGGCCGAGGATGCGCAAGGATAACCAAACCACCATACACTCCTCCTCGGGGTACTTTTCTATTTGTGAACCTCCTGATTAGATAGAGAGTTGTCGATAATATGTGAATGGGTTCCTTTGACTAATTTGAGTATTCGATTGTTGGCATGATACACTCTGTCATCATAAACCTCATCCTATCCTTCCTCAAAACATCCACCATACCTACCTATCAGGGCATTTCCATAGCCTTTCCAAGATACATTGCCATGCGACATCCATCATCTCATGACTTGATCTTCATGTCATACATGCTTTTGCTTGATTGAGGAGCCTCATGATAGTTGGGCTTTTCCTTTATAATTGCTACATGACGCGCTACTATCATTGCATATCCTTCTACACTAGCAGAGGCATACATTTTTATACATCATGATAATTTTTCAATTTTCTGTATGTTGAGTACTTCTTATAAAGTGTATGATCTTCTATATCCTTGTAAAATATAGAGTGTTGCCCTTAAGTGAGGAAAAGATCCCAAAGAGGACACAATTAAAAGATCCCAAAATAAAAGATCCCAAAGAGGACAAATACGAGATAAATAGAAAGTGCGAATAAGGCCACATGAATACAAAAAATAGAAAAAATAAAAGAAAAAGAAATAGAAAGAGAGATGGGGGCAACACTACTATTCCTTTAGTAAGATCCACGGTCGTACTCCAAAGTAGTACTTGTACTCCATAGATATTTTCATATCATTCATGCATAACTATGTGGGGATCCTTACACTATAGAACTTGGCTTGTATATTCCAATGATGAGCCTCGAGCTCTAGGTCTTCTTGAGCAAGAAAGTTGGATGCACTCCCACTAGTTCCACTGGAGAGATTTCCAGAGCTCACATGTGCATCCGTTGCATGGAAATCCCTACTCCTCACATAATATCTATCATTTGGATGTCTCTCGCCTATGATTGTCCTCATTGATGTGAACCTTTCACACCGTTTCCACAAGGGGGTAAACAACTGACGAGGGGGTGACCCCACGACTCCTACGTGTGAGGCTACCTGGTGCGTATGAAGACAGAAGGCCCACTGGGAAGCTACGACAAGCCCGTGATTGGCCCAACCAAGCACCGATGTAGGAGTCCGCGACTAATATGGAAGGTGCAACTTGGCGAACAAGGCAAGACTAGAACTAGGAAACTACCTATGTAACCTAGCATGGACTCCCCGGGACCTGTCCTAGTATATAAAGGCATGCGAGAACTCGCCTTGGCCTCCACTGTAATCGCCCCCTCACGTAATAATATCAAGCAGGAAGTGCTTCTCCTGTTAGCCGACGAGTATCGTCCAACCAGTGCCATATCTAAGACTAACCCAGGGTCCCTGACCATGGGATTTTCCGGGGTTGATCCCCGTCAATTGGCGCCGTCTGTGGGAACTACACAGGTTGGAATCACGATCTCGGCGGTCCCGACGTCAACGGATCAAGACTCTTGGACTAGAGCCAGATCCAATCTGCTTGAGAGATTCAAGTTCACCGCAAGCGTCTCCTTCACCCCATCAGGACTACCCAGCCTGCAGCAGAACCAAGTCCAACACCTCGACGACTGCCAGATCCATCACCGACGGAAAAGAACTCGACGACCCAGAAGACAAGCACAAGGAGGCTACTCGAGAATCCCACTTGAGGAGTCGCGGCGCATGGCCGAAGGCTCGCCCATCAGTCGATGACCCGCTGCCACCCAGACTCCCACCACGCGCCAAGACAGCGACTCCGAGACCCAGTACAGAGACTACTACGACCCATATCGAAGGCCAGACGAATTCGCCAACTTCATCCGGAATCAGTCACTCAGCGACGGGATAGAGCTTGACCCAAGAGCTCACAGACGAGCAGAAGACCGCTCGTAGATCTTCCAAGTATCAAGGAGAAGAAGGCACGCCGGCTCCAGCAAACTCACAGTTAAAGATAAATTGGAAGGACCTTGCGTGATCCATTGCTTTGAAGACAGTCGAGGACACCTCAGAGCAAGCCACACACTGGGAGACTACCGCCTATTCGCCGAACTCTCCAACAGCCTCAAGGAGGAGAAGCAACGTGAAGCCAAACGCACTCGAAGAAGCACGCAGTCACCCGCACCAAGTACAGAGGAGAAATATCCCGCGCCCCAGGGACGAATCTGCATGATCCAAGAAGGAAGACCCTCGAAAGCAAAGCAAGATGCCTACACCCTGCAAGCCGAAGCAGTCGAAGGCCTAAAGATAACTCGAACATACCATCTAAGCGGCGCCGAGACCAGCATCACTTTTTCACAGAGCGACCATCCTCCTGCAGTCCTGAGGCCTAATCATGCACCCCTGGTCCTCGAAGCGCAGATCGGAGGATACGACATGGACAGAATCTTCATGGACGGAGGCAGCAGTTTAAACATAATCTTCACCAGCACTCTACGCAAGATGTTCATCCCACGATCAGTTTGGAAGAAGTCAGGGACCACAATATACGGTGTAGTCCCGGGCGAAGCAGCCACCTCCATCGGAGCATTACAACTTGATGTGATCTTTGGAAGCAAGCGCAACTTCTCAAAGCAGGCACTTGAGTTCGAAGTGCTCGACTGGCAGTCGCAGTATCACGCCATACTCGGGTGACCGGCGTTCGCATAGTTCATGGTGGTTCCACACTATGCATACCTCAAGCTCAAGATGCCAGGACCTGCAGGAATCATCACAGTCAAGGCAAGCTTCATCAAATCGGACCAGTGCGACGCGACTTCCACAAAGTCTCCGACACATTCGGAGCCCAACAACAACTCAAAGAAATAGCAATGGTGATGGACAAAAGCATATTTCCACTAGCAAACAGAAGCGAGACAAAGGAATTCGGTCGCGACTTCAGCGTCGACAGCGACACGATCACACACCAAGTACACCCGACATACCCAGAGAAGACAGTCCGCGTATATGCCCACCTTCCAGAAGAACAAGCAACCGCCCTAATAACTTTCCTTCGCGAAGAGTGGAAAATTTTCTCCTGGTGCCCAGCCGACATGCCCGGGATACTAAGAGAATTCACGGAACACAAGCTCCACATCAAGCCAAACACGAAGCCAGTAAAGCAGGCGCTGCGACGGTTTTTAGAGCCCAAACGCAGAGCAATCGGAGAAGAAGTCAATCGACTACACGACGCACAGTTCATCCGAGAGACAAAGAAAGCAACATGGATAGCAAACCCAGTCCTAGTCCCTAAAAAGGACACCGAGGTACTGAGGATGTGCGTCGACTACGGGCCTATCAACAAGCACTGCCCAAAAGACCACTTCCCCCTGCCAAGAATCGATCAGATAATCGACTCCACAGCAGGATGCGACCTCCTCTCCTTCCTCGACGCATACTCAGGATACAATCAGATCAGGATGAAGGAAGAAGACGAAGAGCACACCTCATTCATCACCCCCTATGGAGTATTCTGTTACCAAACAATGCCTTTTGGCCTAAAAAACGCGGGAGCCAGGTACCAGCGGATGATGCAAGCATGTTTGAGAAACCAGATCGGCAGGAACGTTCAAGTCTACGTGGACGACATCGTCATCAAAACCTACAGCGCAAACACTCTACTCGACGACCTCCGCGAGACATTCGCGGCCCTCAACAAGTACATGATTAAGCTCAATCCCAAAAAATGCGTGTTTGGCGTCCCAGCTGGAAAACTACTCGGATACATGGTCTCTGCCCGAGGAATCGAAGCAAACCCCGAAAAGGTCCAAGCAATCGCCAAGATGCACAGGCCAACCAAAATCAGAGGAGTACAATAGCTCACAGGACAACTCGCAGCACTGAGCCTCTTCATCAGCAGGTTGGGCGAAAGAACTTTGCCATTTTACAAGCTGCTGAGAAAGGGAGAAAAAAATCGAATGGACTGAGGAAGCAAGCAACGCATTCGCAGACTTAAAGAAGACCCTCTCGACCCCACCAATTTTTGCGGTGCCTAAAGAAAGGGAAAAGTTGTATCTCTACATAGCAGCGTGCAGCAGTGTCGTGAGCACCGTACTCGTCGTCGAACGGGCAGAAGAAGGGAAAATCCAGAGCATCCAGAGACCAATCTACTACCTCAGCACGCTACTCACAAAGCCACAGCAGCGGTACCCACACTACCAGAAGCTCCTACTCGCCATTATCATGACCTCCAGGAAAGTATCGCACTACTTCGACGAACACTCCATCACAATCGTGAGCAGCGCACCACTCGCGGACATCCTCAACAATCCTGGAGCGACTGGTCGGGTCGCCGAGTGGAACATGGAGCTCAGCCCATGAGACCTGCAGTTCAAACACCCAACAGCAATCAAATCCCAAGTACTCCCAGATTTCCTGGTCGAGTGGGCAGAAGTCCAAACACCAGGTCCCCCAGACCTATCCAATTCATGGACGATGTACTTCGACGGATCCAAAAGACAGCAAGGAGCCGGAGCAGGCGTCTTCCTAGTCTCCCCCAAAGGAACGAAGCTCAAATACATCCTCCAGATCAACTGCAGCAACGCCTCCAACAACGAAGCAGAGTACGAGGCACTAATTCACGGCATGCGCATGGCAAAAACTTGCGGTGCCACTCGCCTCTCGATCCATTGTGACTCCAACCTCGTCGCCCAGCAGGCGATGAGAGAATGTAACGTAGTCGCAGACAACATGGAAGCCTACCAGAAACTCTATAACGCACTAGAGGGAGGATTCGACGATTGTGAACTCAACTACACCCCCAGAGCAAACAATACAGAAGCCGACGAACTCG
This sequence comes from Bromus sterilis, assembly GCA_950022295.1. NCBI lineage: Eukaryota > Viridiplantae > Streptophyta > Magnoliopsida > Poales > Poaceae > Bromus > Bromus sterilis. The sequence goes on from OX465596.1 coordinate 181,621,352, forward strand.
CGAACATCGGATCGACTCGAGGACCAATACCACCAGGCGTCTTCCTCGAGAGAATCCATCAGAGATCAATAAAAGCAAAGCTAGCGGAACCCAAAGTAATCACGGAGGAAGACGACACAAACGAACCAGCACAGGTGGCAGCAGCGAGTGCAGCTGACGATACAAACAATCAAGCAATAGAAGTTTAAGCACCAGCAGCACTCGAAGACCCAGCCTGGGAAAGGCCCTTCCTTCGTTTCCTAGTCGAAGGCACTTTACCACAAGACGTCACAGAAGCCCGACGCATCATTCGACGATCTAAAGAATTCACGGTAATCAACAGGAAGCTCTACAAGCGCAGCATCTCCCAGGTCCTCCAAAAGTGTATAGACGAAGAAGACGGCAAATCCCTACTGCTCCAGATTCACGAAGGCACCTGCGGGCACCACGCCAGCAGTCGAGCACTCGAGGAAAAAGAATTTCGAGCAGGCTTCTACTGGCCGACGGCTATGAGAAATGCAGAGGATATCGTACGGCGTTGCATCGCCTGCCAAAAGTTCGACAGCAGGCCGCACGCCCCAGCATCGGAACTCAAAACCATACCATTATCATGGCCATTTGCCACATGGGGACTCGACATGGTAGGCCCACTCAAGAAATCGTCAAAAGGAGGACGAACACACCTACTAGTCGCAGTAGACAAGTTCACCAAATGGATCGAAGCAGTACCAATCAACAGCTCAACAACCCTCACGGTAGTCAACTTCATCAAATCAATCATCTTCAGATAAGGAGTACCACACAACATCATCACAGAAAATGGTACAAACTTCACAGCAACAAAACTCCAAAACTTCTGCCAGGAGTTGGGCATCAAAATAAACTACGCATCAGTCGCACAAGCGCAGTCCAATGGCCAAGTGGAGAAAGCAAACGGCTTAGTATGCGGAGGAATAAAGAAGCGACTTCTGGCACCACTCGAACAAGCCGCAGGCAACTGGATAGAACAACTCCCCGCAGTTCTATGGAGCCTACGCACCACCCCAAACAACTCGACCCAATACACACCTTTCTTCTTGGTATACGGGGCAGAAGAAGTGCTACCACATGACCTAAAATTCGGAGCACCCAGAATCTCAGGGTACGATGAAGAAGAGGCAGAAGAAGCACTATAGAACGACAAAGACATAGAAGACGAACAACGAGACACAACCATCACAAGATCTGAAGAATACCAGGAAAAGCTGCGTACATATCAAAGCAGTCGCCTGCGGACCAGATCGTTCAACAAAGGAGACCTTGTGCTATGGATAATACAGGAAAAAGTGCACAAACTGGCCCCACGATGGGAAGGGTTGTTCATCATCACGGAATTCATAGGAGGAGGAGCATACAGACTGGAGAATCCGAAGACCAATGAGGACGTGGGAAATCCATGGAACGTAGCGAACCTACGCTTGTTCTACCCATAGTCCCATAGGCATTATCAAGACATCGGCAGCAGCACCGACCGACAACTTATGTAAAAATTCGAAGGAATAAAGCAATGTTGCCCAAAACACCTTACAAGCACTCGGGGGCTCGAGCCTAGAACTCCCCCCGAGAGACGCTATCTTCGCAAACGCAACTTTTATTTACAAGCACTCGGGGGCTCGAGCCTAGAACTCCCCCCGAGAGACGCTATCTTCGCAAACGCGACTTTTACTTACAAGCACTCGGAGGCTCGAGCCTAGAACTCCCCCCGAGAGACGCTATCTTCGCAAATGCGACTATAACTTACAAGCACTCGGGGGCTCGAGCCTAGAACTCCCCCCGAGAGACGCTATCTTCGCAAACGCGAATTTTACTTACAAGCACTCGGGGGCTCGAGCCTAGAACTCCCCCCGAGAGACGCTATCTTCGCAAAAGCGACTTTTACTTACAAGCACTCGGGGGCTCGAGCCTAGAACTCCCCTCGAGAGACGCTATCCTCGCAAACGCGACTTTTACTTAAAAAGACTTGGGGGCTCGACCATATAAAACTTCACCTGAAAGACGTCCTCGCTAAAAACTTGACTCTCACCAAACAACAAAGCTCAGGAAAAATAAAAGTTGCATCTTCAGTCTTCAGCCGATCACAAGCGATCGCCTAAAGACTCAGGGGCTAATCCCATCGGGAGCGCTGCCGCGCACCCGATCTAAACTTGGAAAGATTCAAAGACAAGCTACAAACCAGTGAGACAAAAATTTGTAAAGTCTGCGCTTGATTCTGCAAATCAAACGCATCCTCGGGGGCTACTCTCATCGGGAGCGCTGGCGCGCACCCGAGAAGACAACTCCCATTACAAACGATTCGAAGGCATCTCATTACAAAGGAGCCGAAGGCATCTCATTACAAAGGAGTCGAAGGCATCTCATTACAAAGGATTTGAAGACAACTCTCATTACAAAGGAGTCGAAGGCATTCTCATTACAAAGGAGTCGAAGGCATTTCATTACAAAGAAGTCGAAACGATAGTTTGCCCCTACAGAAGGACCTGCTGAAACTACAAACTGGGCTACATTCAAACTTCTACATGTGTGCGCATGCTGAGATAATTGGCACTTTCGTGCCACAGCCCGGCGGGCATCATCACAGACAAAGTAGCAGCCCAGCCGAAGAAGAAGAAGCTCGCCGTCCTCCAGTTCTACAAGGTGCCTCGCCTACCGCCGCTGCCGCTTGACGACTGGCTTGACGTCCAGTTCTTCCTTAGAACTAGAAGAGAAAACACCATCGCCCGAGGGATCAGCCGAAGACGAAGACACTGGAGAAGCAGGCGAACCATCACTTGAGCCACCGGAATCACTGATGTTCGTCTCCTCACAGTATGGATCCAGACGGTTGCCGCCCGCATCAAACACACGGATAATAATAGTATATTCGCCGTCAAAACGACATCAAAGGTTGTCCCCGCCCCGCAAATTCAACTGACGAGAAACGTCCTCCAGCCAGACCCAAGGAAGATCAAGGACGAACTATCAAATTCCAGCTCCACCCAAGAAGAAGAACGAGAGCATCCATGAAGATGGAGCCAGAAGCCCTTTAAGCCACGCTCAGAAGCAATGGAGGAAAACGAGGCATGAAGAGGAATCCGGTCAGCATTCCGCCCAAGAACATGCAAAAGAAAACCATGGCGCCAAAATCCCTCCTCCATGGAGGAAGAAGAAGAAAGCGCTAACGCAGTTCCATGACGCCCACCACGTGAGGACCGAGGCGTGCGGCCACCACGACCACACCGGCCACGACCCCGCCCAGCCACACCTCTACCACGCTTGGGTGCTGTAACAGCCCAGTTTTTGCAAAAATTAAAAAAATTGTTTTCGGTGTGAATTGTTTGATTGTCTGATTTGTTTGAGGTGCTTGCATCCCCGATTTATCGATCGGCGATTATTTTTCCCCCTCTTATCTCGTATCGGACGGAGACCGACCCTTGCCACCCTGACACTCGACCTTTGCGACACCGGGTTTCACCCGATCACCGTCGCGAAAACCGCACGAGACCAGCCGCAGCCAACGGAACGAAAAACCCCGTTTAATAATTCTTTCAAAGATTTCCCATTTAGCATCAATCTTTTCTTTTGTGAAAGAACCCATAGAGGAAGCATTGAGCAAGTCTTTATCCTGTCCAGAGATCCTCGCATAAAAAATAGTAATAATTATATCTTTGGGGAGCCCATGGTTAGGACATTTTATCATTAAAGTTTTCAGTCCCCCCCCAAGCTTGAGCTCTCTGTCATGAGGATAGAATTATAAACATAATTCCTATTCTCATGGAATTCATGAAGAGGATAAAACTTGGAGTGAAAGAGAGACTTGATCTGTTCCCAATCCAGCAGGTGAGAATCATATAGTAGCCTATACCATTCCAATGCTTTTCCTTTCAGTGACAAGGCAAATAATTTCCTCAAGACTCCATCTCTTATCAAACCTGAAATCTTAAACAACTCACAAATTTCTGTAAGTTTCAACAAATGAATACTAGGATGGACTATTACATCCCCTGCATAACAATCATTCCTAATTATTTCAATTATCCCAAGTGGTATGCTGAATGGGATACATTCAGTAGGTGGAGGAGACTTCTCTACCATGTGTGTGTAAAAGCGGCCTTCCCCATACAGCGAACTAAGAGTGCACTTTTCCATAAGCCTAACTAGTAAAAACAAGAAACGACCTTCAAACGCTTACCTCCCCGGCAGCGGCGCCATAAATAGCTTGATGTCTGCACACGCTTCTATTCTTGTAGACTATGTTGGGCCTCCAAGCACAGAGGTTTGTAGGACAGCAGCAATTTCCCTCAGGTGGATGACCTAAGGTTTATCGAACTCAGGGAAGTAGAGTTTGAAGATGGTCTCTCTCAAGAAATCTTGTAATTAAGAAACAAGAAGTCTCTTGTGTCCCCAACACACCTAATAAAATGGAAAATTGTATAGGTGCACTAGTTCGGCCAGGAGATGGTAAAATATGGGTGATAGGTGTGGAAAAGTAAGGTAATATAAATCTGTAATAAAAATTATAGCAAGGTAGCAAGTAGTAAATGTGAGCACAAAAGGTATTGCAATGGTGAGAAACAAGGCCTAGGCTTCATACTTTCAATAGTGGCAACTCCCAACAACATTAACATAGTCTAATCACATGATATTTCCACTAAAACAAGCAATGGAGACGTACTCGAAGGTCATTCCTTTGTGATCAAGAGAGGACGTGAATTATGTAGGGACACCTCAGAGTTCGCAGTTCTCATCTTTGCATTTCCCAATGTCACCGCGGCCATCCAAAGAGAGTACCACAGTAACCACAATATATGTCAAGGATAGTCAAAAACAAGCACCAAGAGACTCTCAATCTTCAATTAATTCACAAAAGAGGAAATCACTCATGAAAGTATTCTTCTAATCTATGTCCAATAGACCGTTGTCACCATGGTCTCGGAGATTATACTAGATATAGACAAGTGAGTACATCAAATCCTATACATAGAAGAAGGGGAAACATCATGGGATTACCCTAGATTAACATAGCCTATGATCACAATCAAGATCACATCATGGGAGTGAGAATTAACCACATAGCTGTTGTAGAAGACAGCATCCCCGAGGAGGAACTATTCCTTCATCGAGTTGCGGAATCAAGTTTTTTGCGTCGAGGGGTAAATATATAGAGAATATCCTATGGAAACCAATATTCAATGAAAACTTCGTGGAAACCACGTTTAAATGTTTTGAAAAAATCTGAAAAAATGTAGGTTAGTAAGACGGCGATTTTCTAGTAGCATGCAAAATTTCAAGTTAAAAAACATTACGTATTGCAAGCTATGAAAAAAAACAAAATTCATAGCTCGCAATACGTAATGTATTTTAACTTGAAATTTTGCATGGTACTAGAACATCATCTTCGTACTAACCTATATTTTTTTCAGATTTTTTGGAATATTCAAAATACCATTTTCGAGTGGTTTCCACCGATTATTGGTTTCCATATAATATTTCCCCGTAAATATAGGCCGAAGGAGGGTACCGGGGGAGGTATCGTGGGAAAATCACGCCAGCTGTCCTCATGGAGAACTTGATTGTGGGACTTAACTACGAGTGCGTGAGGAGGGAGAGTCGATCGGTGGAGAGTCGATCCGTAGATCGAAGCACAAGAAACACATGGATTTACCCAGGTTCGGCCCCTCAATGAGGTAAAGACCTACTCCTGCTTTTCTCTTATTATATGTGGAAGATCTAGATTACAAGGGCGCTAGGTTTCGTCGGTGTATCAGAAGTATGCTAGACTGATTCTCCTCTAGGACGTCCCAAGGCCTCGTCTTATATACACGCCTAGGCCTAGGGCTTTATAAGGAAACCGACTATCAATAAGGTAGAGTCCTATTCTATCTCTTCGACGACTTGTCTTGTTCTTGAAGGTATTTTGGACTCCTTCCTTCTTGGCATTAGTCTTCATCTTTTAGGTTGGTCGGCTCGCAGGCCGATCCTTGCTTCCGGGCCTTCCTTTAGCTGAGCCGGCCCATAGGCCAACTCTCTCTTCATCTCTGTCACGGAGGCCTTCTTTTGCTAATTCTTTTCGGGTCTGTGAATTATCCCTCAACAGTAGCCCACAAGATTGGCGTAAAGCCGGCTTTAGGGCAATCTTAACTTCATGAATGATATGCTTTGTGGAGCCAGGAAAACAAATCAAGGAATCCCCTGCATGTAAAAATGTCGCTTCATTTCTAATAGTCATATCCATAAAATTTTGCATGTAATCTTTTTGCCTCACACCAAAATCGAGGGGCCTCCATTAATGCCCCGTCTCATCATGTGTGAGGATCGAGGAGCCTCCATTTATTCACAATGCGGGATTTTCACACTGTTGGTTGAATCAGGGTCCTCATAAATAGGATCTATTTTCCCCTTTGTTCTTCACATCTTCTTCTCATCCTTTGCCTTCCTCCTCTATTTGCGTAAGAGCTCCGAAGGAAGGCACCGTACTTTGCGAATTTCTATGATTGGACGACAATTTTCTTCTGCTTTAATCAGCAAGGATCTGCTAAACTCTTGTCTACCCATTTCCTTTCCAATCTTGGGACATCTTGTTCATATTTTTCTAGTGGCTTTGAGTCTTCTCAACAGATCTTTATTTGACTAAACAATATGTGGATTCTGTCTTCATCCCAAAGAGTTCTCAGTCGACCTTGCCGTGAGATCTATCCATGGCCGATTTATGTCACTTTTATTACTCTCATAGGGTTTAAACTTTGATTTCCTTCAATCTCTTATTCTGCTGTTTATTTTGATGTCCGTCCCAGATAATGTCTGGAGCTGCCGCAACCAAAAAAAGCCGAGACATCCAAAAATAAATGGCTGCCAGAAAGGCTGAGTCCCAGGCAAAAGCTACTCTGAACGCTGACTGGGTTGGGTCCTCAGTGGGCTTAGAACTGCTCACCGAGCTGCATGCTCGAGGTTTACTTCCTTCCCAGAAATCTATTGGGTGGCGCATTCCTCTTAACGAGAATCGGCCTCAACCCAAGGAAAACGAGGTGGTGGAATTTGCGAATCACGTAACTCATGGTTTCTGTCTTCCCGGGTCTCACTTCTTCAGGAGTCTTCTGAATTTCATCGGGTTCTGTCCTCAAGATTTATCGGCCAACTCTGTTTTGAATATGAGCAACTTCACAGTTTTCTGTGAGGTCTACCTCCAAGTAGAGACATCAATTCCTTTGTTCCAGGAGTTTTTCTATGAGAACAAACAAGCCTAACGGAACGGAGGTCGCCTTGTGGAATGCGGAGCCGTCTCCATCCAGCGACGTGCTCGCCGCAATTTCCCAAAGATGAAACTCCATAGCCGGGTCAAGGAATGGAAGAGGTCCTTCTTCTATTGTAGGGATACTAGCCCAGAGGGTGAGCCGTTGTTGCCTGTCTTCCGTGAAGGCCGACTTACCTATTCTACAATTCTGAATTCCTGGCCCAGTGTGGAGGATAAGAAGAATCTTGGGCCGATTCTTCGACGGGTCAACGCCCTTTTATTCCATGGCTTAAGCGCCATTGATCTGGTGAAGTGTTTGATCGGACGGCAGATCCAACCCTTAAGCGTACGTTCTCGGCTCCTATGTGAATATTCTGGTCCGCGAGATGATATGAGTTTTACTCGAGTATCTTTAGAGTCGAATGAAGTGATCCAGTCCGTGAAGAAGCTCCTTGGAGAGTCGGTTGTGTCGATCAGTCAAGTGGGTCTGAGTCGCTTCTGGGATCGTAACCGAGCTCCTCAGGTACCGTATTTTATTACTTCCGACCTTTGGTGCAATTTTCTTACTGTTCCTGTGCTTTTACAGGTCGACGATGAATGGTGGTCCGTCTCTCTTTCTTCAACTTAGGTTGAGGAAAGAGAAGAGGACGATGAGGATGAAGAAGAGGAGCCAGAAAGGGTCCATAATTTTTTTCTTACTTGGCTATTCCTTGTGTCGAACTTTTGAATCGCAATGATGACCATGCTTAGTTGACTTCTTCAGGAGGAGAAAAAGGATGACAGGGAGTCAGATGCAGCCCCTTCAGATGAAAAGGTATTTACACTGATAAGCCTTTACGCCTACACTTTTGTATTTTTTTCTTTTTTGAATTCCTTCTACTTACCTACCTCGTAGGTAGCGAGAGGAAATAAACGTTGTCATGAGAAAAGTCTGGCTTCCTCTCCGAGCGCAAGCCCCCATCTTATTGATAGGGAGCTTCAAGATCTTTTGTCGAGTTATGAGGATCCGACCTTAAGCAGGGGTAGCAGCCGAGTCAAAGCACTATCATTTGATAAGTCAGAAGACGAGGATTTCGACGATTTCAATGTGGCCATTGGGTAACTTAACTTCTTCTCATCAATTTTTACATGTTGCTCATTGTACCTCTTTGTTTGGTCGCTCCGGGGACGGGTCGTACCAGTTGAGCCATCTGAGTTAGAGGACGTGGTTTCCTTTCATGTTGCTGGTTCTTTTCCAACTAGGCGAGGAGTCATTTTTAACGTTGGCGAGGGCTCTAGTTTGAGTCAGGGGGCGATGGCAACACCTTCGGCGTCTGTGCGTGTGACTATCTCATGGACTAGTGGATTGGTAGGTGATGATGCTCTGGCGCTGCAGGAAGGTCTGGTTGTTTATTAGGTAAAGGCACCGACTCAAGGGGAAGTGTCATTTCCTAGTATGTACACGGGTGTGATGACCCGTTTCGGGGAACAACAAAATTTTCTTGTAAAGATGAAACTTGCTTATGAGGTATTCCAGCCCCCATGATTTAGCGCCAGTGGATTTAGTCACTTGCGGTGAATCATTATGTGCCATAATTTGTCGAAATTTTTCATTTGCAAGCTTTGGTGTCGCAGTCGGACGCGGCAGAAGCTAAATTGCGGGAGCAACTAGCCGCGGAGACGAGCCAGCGAAAGGAAATTGAGAGGGCGGTCACGCATGTGCGTGATGGGCACCTTCAGGAGTTGGAAATTCTGAGGGCCGAAGTGTTGTCTAAGGAGCAGTCTAGGGAAGGGGTTGTGGCCGACTCGCGGGCTGCTCGATCGGAATTGGAAAATCTGCGCCGTCGTCTTACGGAGTTGGGCGACATTGTTTTAAGTAAGTAGTTTTCTGCTCCCCCCCTTTTTTGTTCTCGAGGTGGATATGTTGTACCCATGTTCTCATTCTTGAGAAAAAGTTCCAGGGAAAGGCGTTCTATGCTGAAGAGAGGCGGTCATGACTAGTCAGCCATCAGCGACCTCATAGCTAGTACGCATCTTGGTGGCTGCCGGGACATCAATTCTTTGTCAGGGCGCTTGTCAGACCCGACTTTGAATAGAAATTTTTTGCAAGAACTCTGCAGGGACCTAGAATGGGTAGAGGAGGTGAAGAAGTCGGCTTGCCGTCAGGGCGTGATTCAAACCTTGACTTTGTGCAAAATTTATCATCCAAGCATGGACCCTGGCAAATTTCTCTTGGTTTTACGCAGTTCAAGGCTGACGGCTCGAGGTATGAACCGGCTAACTACACTCGGGTGGCGAAGGACGTGCGAAGACATGCCACTATGATTGATGATGGGCTAAATCGGGATGTTTTTGAACCTGGTTATGGTGAAGACACCCGGAAGCGTTCAATGCTTGCTCCCCAAGATGTTTCTCTGAAGGTTGCTGGTGGAATTTATTCCGTCGATTCTTCTGCCAATGCTGGAAAAGTCTTGGCTGGTAAAGGAAAAACTAATTTCCCCCCGTCAGATGCGTGTTCGCGTTGATATTTTTGTATAAGCCCCCATGATTTATGTCGTGTCGGACATTTTTATAAATCATGGTTTGATAGATTCCGTAAAGACTTATACGTTGATACGTCTCAAATGTATCTATAATTTTTGCTTGTTCCATGCCCTTTTTGTGTCATTGCTACATCTTTTTGCCATGCTTTTGAATCATTTATTGGACTAACCTACTAATACCGAGCCCAGTGCCAGTTTCTGTATGTTTTGTCTTTGCAATGCAGAAAAAAGTCCAAAAATGAAGTTTCTCAAAAAATTCCCAAAAAATTCCAAAAAAATATCAACATCGGAAGAGTCCTCCAGCCGGAGGACGGAGCCAGGAGGTGGCACCAGGCCCCCAGTCGCCCTCCCGGCGCGGCCAAGGCCCACCCGCGCGGGGTGGCCGCCTGGGCGACCTGGGCACCGCCTCGGACTCCCCCTTTGCCTATAAAATCTCCCGTGACGCAAAAACCCGAGATATCCAACACTTTTCTCCAGAAGCGCTCCCGATCTCGGCCGCCATCGAAACCTCGCTTCGGGGGTCACCAGGATCCTGCTCTGGCACCCTACCGGAGAGGGCCTTGGCCCCCGAGGCCATCTTCATCAACTCTTCTTCACCCCATGATGGATCGTGAGTAGTTCCTCCTTGGACTACAGGTTCTTGGTAGTAGCTTGTTGGTATCTTCTCCCTCTTGACCTTCAATACAAAGTTCTCATGAGCTGCCCTACATGATTGAGATACATATGATTTAATTGGTGTTGTGTTTGTTGGGATCCGATGAATTGTTACCTTGTTCAGTCCTAAGAGGTTTATGAATTATTGTTGCTGCTATTTTGTTGTTCTTAATGCTTGTTACTAGTGCACGAGTAGCATGATTTCAGAGCTGAGCACGTTATGGTTGCATGATTATAATTGTTGTTCTAGATCTTATCTACGGTTGTATGCACCTATTATAGTCTCGAACCGGCGATCCCAATGGTGACAGCTTGGGACACCAAAGGGGATGGGCTATAATTTGAGGATCACATGTGTTCATAGAGTGCTAATGCTTTGTTCCGGTGCTCTTTGACAGGAGCACCTTAATCTCCGTAAGTTCCCTCTGGCCCCGTTCGTAGCGGGACGGTAGGACAATAGATGTTGTGCAAGTTCTCATTGCTAGCACGTACAACTACATACGGAACACATGCTTACGTTTGGTTCTTGGACTAGGATTGCTCTAGTTTGTTCTTTGGCTAGAGTTTGTGCAATTTTGTCAATTGCCCAACTGTAATTTGTTTACCCAACACCTCGTTTTTTTGCTTGGAGAGTTACCACTAGTGAAACCTTGAACCCCGGTCCATCTTTCATCTTTATTGCCTTCGTTGTTACTATTGCTCTCTTCACTGCTGCTAATACTTTGTTACTACTTTGTGGTGTTGGTGAGTGGGGAAGTCTCTAAGACTACACCCGTCAACACACCGTTGCTACTAAATATATTGTCTAGTGCTTTTTAAGGTGTGGTTGAATTGACAACTCAACTGCTAAGGCTTATAAGTATTCTTTGGCTCCCCTTGTGTCAAATCAATAAATTAGGGTTATACCTACCCGCGAAGACTGTTGCGATCCCCTACACTTGTGGGTTATCAAGACTATTTTCTGGCGCCGTTGCCGGGGAATCATAGCTCTACTTATAAGTTCACTTGATAAGTACACTTGATCTTATTACTCTCTTTGCTTACAATGGTTAAATTCTTTGAAACTAGATCTTATTGGCAAGGTGGATTCACTGAGGATCAACAAAAATATTATAAGGAATACCGCTTTTCAGAAAAAGGGATACTTATATGGAAAATAATGAATCGACTTGACACTTATGCTAGAAACTTATGCTCTGCTTATGATATATCTTATTGCTGTGATGAATCTTGTTGCTTCTTGCCCTTTAAACACCTTCCTTTCCAATGTTGGTGTAATGATAATGAAACCTTGCTATCTTATACTAAGGGACATTATGATTTCTTTGATGTAGCACAAATAGAAGAATTTGTTGTCTTTAAGGGTGCATATGAGATCGCTTCCTTTGTTGAAAATATTGAAGATGCCCCTTATAAATCTGAGAGTCTTGATATACTTAAATATTTCTTTGAGAATTTTAATGATAATGCTTATATTACTAACTATCTCAAAAGGGTCTCTCCACAAGAGGCAGAGACTAATACTTTGCAGGACTCTATGGAAGAAGAAATTGCTGAAACTGAATGCTCCTTAGATGAAAAAGAGGAGGAGAGTCACGAACAAAAGGAGGAAGAATGGAGTAGCTACCCATCTCTACCAACTAATGAGAGTAACTCTTTGACTCTTACTTTATATGACTGCTCTCCATGCTCACCGAAGGAGGATGAATGCTATATTGATTGCTATGATCCTATTGAATCTTTTGAAATATCCCTTTTTGATGAAATTGATGCTTGTGGCCATGATGCCCCTATGAATGAGACTTGCAAGGATGATTTTTCTTATGATAACCCTTGCTATTTTGATAAGTCTTATGATAACCCTCTATTTTTGCCTACTATGAATGTTCTTGATAATGAGGAGTTATGCTTAGAAAGTTTACATGATTATGTGCTAGTAGATCATGACAAGCATGCTTTGTGTGATGGTTATATTGTTGAGTTTGTTCATGATGGTACTGAAAATTATATGAGAGAGGAAAATTTGGTTATAGAAATTTTCATGTTAGGAAAACACCTCTCTCCATGTTGAAAATCTTGAAGGTGCTCTTGTTTTACCTTTGTATGCTTGATACTTTGTGCTTCAATTATTTATTTTCTTACAAGATGCCCATGCATAGGAAGCATGTTAGACTTAAATGTGATTTATATTTGCTCCCTTGATGCTCTCTTTTGTGCTTCAACTTTTTATTCTTTTGTGAGCATCGTTACACTCATGCCTAGCTAATGGATTTAAACAAGCGCTTCTGGGAGGCAGCCCAAAACGGATTAGGTTTCTTTTGATTTTGTTGTGTCTTGGATGTTGTTACTACTGTAGCAACAATATTGTATCTTTATTTTCAAGTTTTGTGCCAAGTTCTAGCCTCTTATGATAAGGGAAGCAAAAGTTGTGACATGCTGTCCTGAAAACAGATTATGTCTGCTTGACGGAAAAAAATCAAAACAAATCACCAGTTCATCTGTTTGAGCTGAATTTTTTACACAACATGATCTATACAATTTTGAAACTTTCATATGTTTTGAGTTATCTTATTTGAGTAGCATAAGTGCACCTGAAAAATCAATCTTTACAATCTGTCCTGTTTTGGCAGATTATCTATTAGTGTACTAACCGCTCTAATAAGTTTATGAGAAGTTTTGTGTGAAGGAAGTTTTCAAGTGTGCGAAGGGAGATGATGAACTAAGATTTAGGAGTGCCAAAATATTAAGCTTGGGGATGCCCCCGGCACCCCCACAAAATATTCAAGGAGACTCAAGTGTCTAAGCTTGGGGATGCCCCCATGCATCCCCTTCTTCATCAACAATCATCAGTTCGTCCTTCTCCACACTATATTTTTATTTCTTCACATGATATGTGCTGTTCTTGGAACGTCTGTATATTTGCTTTTAGTTTAGTTTAGTTTTTCTTGCTGGTCATTACAATGTCGTACCCTACCATGCTTGATTGGGAGAGATACACGCTCCACTTTATCATAGAACACTCTAGAGCTTCACTTATATCTATTGAGTGTTAAATTTATCTACTGCCTGTTTTGCTAGCTCTTGTTCTTCACTTAGATCTTGTTTGAGAGCATTTAATTTCTTTTGTAGAAAGTATAGAACTCTCATGCTTCACTTATATTTGTTTAGAGAGTTATTTATGTTGCATTGGTTTATATGTCTCATGGTATATTTTATATGTGGTGTATAGGTAATCTAGATCACTAGGTCTAGCTTAGGATATCTTGCAATAGTTTTGAGGTATTGATTGAGTAATGATGAATGTTTATCCAATTGAGCTTGCGCCCATTAGTGATAGGTGTCGCATCTTGGCTAACCGTGCCTCATTTTCGAAAACTAAAAAAAATAGTTGAGAACTCTAGCTACTAAAAGGATCACTAATCTCTGCGGGGTTGGAATATATAGAGTACCCCCACGTACCATGGGCCGAGGATGCGCAAGGATAACCAAACTGCCATACACTCCTCCTCGGGGTACTTGTATCTTTGTGAATCTCTTGACTATATAGAGAGTTACTGATAATAAGTGCATGATTTCTTCGGACGAATGTGAGTATTCGATTGTTGGCACTTCCACTATCCCATATTTTGCTAGCCTATTCGGTACCGTGCATTGCCCTTCTTGTGGGAGATGGTGCAAACTTCGCCGGTGCATCCAAACCCTTGGCATGATACGCTCTGTCATACATAAACCTCCTTATATCTTCCTCAAAACAGCCACCATACCTACCTATCAAGGCATTTCCATAGCCTTTCTGAGATATATTGCCATGCAATATGCATCGTTCTTCATGTTCATATGACTTATCCTTCATTGTCATATTGCCTTGCTGCTACACTGGCAGGGGCATTCATATAGAGTCATTACTTTTTGATTCAGAGTTGTAAGTAAATAAAAATGTGTTGATGTTCTTATAGAGTGTTGCCCCTATAGGGAGGAAAGGAATAAAATATCCCTAAGTGGACGAAATAAAAAAGAGAGAGAGAATAAAGAGCCATGGAGGCCACCCAAAACGAAAAAAATAATACAAAAAAGGTGAAAAAGAAAAACAGAATAAAAAGAGAGAGGGGGCAGCACTACTATCCTTTTTTCCACACTTGTGCTTCAAAGTAGCACCCGTGCTTCATAGAGAGTTTTCATATCATTCTTATATAACTATGTGGGGATCTATACACTATAGAACTTGGCCTGCATATTCCAAGGATGAGCCTCCTCAAAAGAGCTCCAGGTCTTCATGAGCAAGCAAGTTGGATGCACCCCCACTAGTTCCATTGGAGGGCTTTCATACACTTATACCTCTTATGCATCTGCATGTTGCATGGCAATCCCTACTCCTCACACCATATCTATCATTTGGCTTTCTCCCGCCTATGATTTTCCTCATCGGTGTGAGCCTTTCTCACTTTTTGACTTCCTATCCCCCTCATTTATTCTATTTGCCATCCTAAGTGCCAACGTATATTTCTCGTGCTCATCCATTGCATGAGTGCTCAAAGTCGAAAGGGAGAGGACCAGTTTGACTGGTACCTGACTAGTGATCTAGGGACGAGTCAAAATAAGATTCCAAAGGGACCATGTGTGAAATTTGGTAGATTGAGTTCTCAACAACTATTCAGTATTTTTATGCTCTAAACCATCCCCACTCTTGACACGGGGACCCCGACTGAGACATTCTATTCAAGGACAACAAGAGCTCAATTTTTTATATGTTCTCCATTGCTTGCTTAATATCAACTATCAACGTGGAAGAGCCTGCTGTTGTTGGGGGACTGGGGGTTTGTTCCATGTTCCGGCAAGGTTTGATAGGGATGATGCCGGACTCATGCTCCTTGGCTTTGTGCTCCTTTGCTTTTGGATTGACAGAGGCAAGGAAAAGGTTGGATGGCCTGATCATGGTGACGTTGATGGTAGTCGGAAGTTCGCTCCATGGACGAGATTTGCTTATTGCGTTCCAGGTGTTCCTGCCTGATCCTTCCATGTAGTAGCAGTCTCTCCAGGCGTGGTTTTACGGTCGATTAGGTTTGCTATGTTTGGGGAATGGCCCATCCATGGCCTGCTCGTATGGTGTGCCGCGTTGTGGCGTTGGGTTACCATGGATTGGACGAGTTGTGGCCTGTGGGTTGTGATTCTGCTGACCCTTGTTGGGTTCCGACTTCGGTTTCTTATGAAGGTGCCGGAAACTTATCGTGTACTGTGTCTGCTGCGTTATCGCCGTTTTTAACCATGCTATCACTTGTCGTGCCATCTATTCTCCAGGAGAGTTTCCGGGTATGGGGAGGCTGGTGAGACATTGAGTTTCCGCCATAACGTTCGCCATTCGGTTGCTGAAGTGACCCGATGGCATGTAGAGCTTCTTGGTTGTGTCCAACGGTCCGTCTATCATTTCTGATGGGACCCAACCGTCTTGGCTCGTCGCGACGTCCGGTAGCAGGGTTTGGGCAGCGTTTCTGGGTGTCCGGGTTGGTCCCTTGGTCGCTTTATTGTTGGGTGGATTGGCTACCTGAGTCGGTATTTGCGTTCTCCGTTCAATCCCCGCGCGCGGTCGTGCTACCTCCTCCTTGTGCTCTGCTATTGAAGTGCTGAGGAGGGTTTGGTTTTCTGAGGTGATATTTTTCTTTAAGAGTTTATCCAGGGAATTCAAGGTCGTGGCCAGCGCCACTAGGTCGATAGGAGCCGGACCGGCCTCTTCTTTAGCTTTATCCTTAGATGCTTCTACTTCCGGAGTCGTCTCCCCTTCCCCTCGAGTCAATATGTCTAAGCGTCGCGACAGGACGGGGAGGGGAAAATATTCTTCCGCATCGGCATCAAGTACATGATTTCAAAGAGTCAGGCTGGCCTTGCGTTGGTTCCGTCCCCTGCGCTGGAGGACGAGCAAGAATTAAGCTTGGGGATGCTGATACGTCTCAAACGTATCCATAATTTTTTCTCGTTCCATGCCCTTTTTGTGTCATTGCTACATCTTTTTTCCATGATTTTGAATCATTTATTGGACTAACCTACTAATACAAAGCCTAGTGCCATTTTCTGTCTTCTTTGTCTTTGCAATGCAGAAAAAACTCCAAAAATGACGTTGCTCAGAAAATTCCCAAAAAATTACCAAAAAATATCTACATCGGAAGAGTCCTCCAGCCGGAGGACGAAGCCAGGAGGGGGCGCCAGGCCCCCAGGCGCCCTCCCGGGGTGGCCGCCTGGGCGACCTGTGCACCGCCTCGGACTCCCCCTATGCCTATAAAATCTCATGTGACGCAAAAACCCGAGATATCCAACCCTTTTCTCCAAAAGCGCGCCCGATCTCCGCCGCCATCGAAACCTAGCTTCGGGGGTCACCAGGATCCTGCTCCGGCACCCTGCCGGAGAGGGCCTTGGCCCCCGGGGCCATCTTCATCAACTCTTCTTCACCCCATGACGGATCGTGAGTAGTTCCTCCTTGGACTACGGGTTCTTGGCAGTAGCTTGTTGGTATCTTCTCCCCCTTGATCTTCAATACAAAGTTCTCATGAGCTGCCCTATATGATTGAGATCCATATGATGTAATTGGTGTTGTGTTTGTTGGGATCCGATGAATTTTTACCTTGTTCAGTCCTAAGAGGTTTATGAATTATTGTTGCTGCAATTTTTTTGTTCTTATTGCTTGTTACTAGTGCACGAGTAGCATGATTTCAGAGCTGAGCACGTTATGGTTGCATGATTATAATTGTTGTTCTAGATCTTATCTACGGTTGTATGCACCTATTATAGTCTGGAACCGGCGATCCCAATGGTGACAGCTTGGGACACCAAAGGGGATGGGCTATAATTTGAGGATCACATGTGTTCGTAGAGTGCTAATGCTTTGTTCCGGTGCTCTTTGACAGGAGCATCTTAATCTTCGTAAGTTCCCTTTGGCCCCGTTCTTAGTGGGACGGTAGGACAATAAATGTTGCGCAAGTTCTTATTGCAAGAACGTACAACTACATACGGAACACATGCCTACGTTTGGTTCTTGGACTAGGATTTCTCTAGTTTGTTCTTTGGCTAGAGTTTGTGCAATTTTTTCAATTTCCCAACTGTAATTTGTTTACCCAACACCTCGTTCTTTTGCTTGGAGAGTTACCACTAGTGAAACCTTGAACCCCGGTCCATCTTTCATCTTTATTGCCTTCGTTGTTACTATTTCTCTCTTCACTGCTGCTAATACTTTGTTACTACTTTGTGGTTTTGGTGATTGGGGAAGTCTCTAAGACTACGCCCGTCAACACACCGTTGCTACTAAATATATTGTCTAGTGCTTTTTCAGGTGTGGTTCAATTGACAACTCAACTGCTAAGGCTTATAAGTATTCTTTGGATCCCCTTGTGTCGAATCAATAAATTAGGGTTATACCTACCCGCGAAGACTGTTGTGATCCCCTACACTTGTGGGTTATCATACGTGGAATGTAAAAATTTTACGCATGGAAGTCAACTGTGCGCATGATGACGGCCTCCTTTGATTAAATAAGTTCAGGTTCAACCGGATCCCTGACAAGATGCCTTAGAGTAACTTATGAAAAGGAATGGTCGTGTCATACGTGTGCGCGTTGGTATGAACTTCCCTGTAAGTCCGCTTCGCATGACTTGTGCGGGTATATGCTTCCTTTGGTTCAGGGTCAAGAAAGCTACGTGGCCGGGCTTGAGTGAAACAAAGGCGATAGATCCAGGTCATAGTGGTGCGAGTTGCATCGAGTTTACAGGCGTTTGGGAAGAATCATAGTCGCTGATCAGAACGGAAATAGTAAATTTGTGAAAAATTAAAAAGTTTTTATTGCAAAGAAAATGTAAGTGAAAATGGAGTCGGCTATTGGTCTGCAGTTCATAGGGTGCTAGTGGTAGCTGACTTTCTTTTGTCAAGGTTGGGTATAGTTCGAATATTGGGCAGAATGACATGCCATTTTGGCTGATTTTGCAAAGCTTGTCGAGGCGCCTTCATCCTCCTTGTAGGTATGGGCTCCCTTCTACTGGCTGTTGCGGTCCGGCTTCGAGGTTGGATGTGAAATTTCAACTCCATGGATATGGCTCTTTTCTCGCAGGATATGGCGCTTTTCTCGCAGGATAGGGCTACATCCTAGCTTCCTTGTATCGCCATCATGCCTTGTGGACCAGAAATTTTTAGTTGGAGATGGAGGTAGCAGGGTCTTGCCTTGAACATGATGTGCGTTGTCCTGCCGAGGATGGCGTTGTACGAGCTATGGATCGTGACGACTTCGAATGGGAGGTTTTCTGACCGGGGATTTGTGATGTCTCCAAAGGTGACTTTTAAGGTGACCCGTCCCTTCGGGCGAGTTGACCTTCCTGGTATGATTCCGTAGAGTGTGGTGTTCAAAGTTCGTAGATGTTAATCGGTTTGGCCAAGATGAAGGAACGTGTTGTAGTATAGTATGTTGAGCCGGCTTCTTCCATCCATGAGGACTTTCTCTAACGTAAAGCCGACTATCTGAGTGCTGACGACTAGGGGAAGTGCCTCTGGGTTGTCCGTTCCTGGCCACTGGTTCGTTTTCGTCTTGATTTTCATCTGATTTGCGTGGTTGGTTTTGTCCGAACCTGGCTGTCGTAAAGTTATCTGATGTGCGGCGTCCGTGTTTCCATTATGATTGTTGGTGAAAACGTGGAAGAGCCTGCTGTTGTTGGGGGACTGGGGGTTTGTTCCATGTTCCGGCAAGGTTTGATAGGGATGATGCCGGACTCATGCTCCTTGGCTTTGTGCTCCTTTGCTTTTGGATTGACAGAGGCAAGGAAAAGGTTGGATGGCCTGATCATGGTGACGTTGATGGTAGTCGGAAGTTCGCTCCATGGACGAGATTTGCTTATTGCGTTCCAGGTGTTCCTGCCTGATCCTTCCATGTAGTAGCAGTCTCTCCAGGCGTGGTTTTACGGTCGATTAGGTTTGCTATGTTTGGGGAATGGCCCATCCATGGCCTGCTCGTATGGTGTGCCGCGTTGTGGCGTTGGGTTACCATGGATTGGACGAGTTGTGGCCTGTGGGTTGTGATTCTGCTGACCCTTGTTGGGTCCCGACTTCGGTTTCTTATGAAGGTGCCGGAAATTTATCGTGTACTGTGTCTGCTGCGTTATCGCCGTTTTTAACCATGCTATCACTTGTCGTGCCATCTATTCTCCAGGAGAGTTTCCGGGTATGGGGAGGCTGGTGAGACATTGAGTTTCCGCCATAACGTTCGCCATTCGGTTGCTGAAGTGACCCGATGGCATGTAGAGCTTCTTGGTTGTGTCCAACGGTCCGTCTATCATTTCTGATGGGACCCAACCGTCTTGGCTCGTCGCGACGTCCGGTAGCGGGGTTTGGGCAGCGTTTCTGGGTGTCCGGGTTGGTCCCTTGGTCGCTTTATTGTTGGGTGGATTGGCTACCTGAGTCGGTATTTGCGTTCTCAGTTCAATCCCCGCGCGCGGTCGTGCTACCTCCTCCTTGTGCTCTGTTATTGAAGTGCTGAGGAGGGTTTGGTTTTCTGAGGTGATATTTTTCTTTAAGAGTTTATCCAGGGAATTCAAGGTCGTGGCCAGCGCCACTAGGTCGATAGGAGCCGGACCGGCCTCTTCTTTAGCTTTATCCTTAGATGCTTCTACTTCCGGAGTCGTCTCCCCTTCCCCTCGAGTCAATATGTCTAAGCGTCGCGACAGGACGGGGAGGGGAAAATATTCTTCCGCATCGGCATCAAGTACATGATTTCAAAGAGTCAGGCTGGCCTTGCGTTGGTTCCGTCCCCTGCGCTGGAGGGCGACTTAACATCGGCTTGCGCCCCATCATTTGCTTGCTTGGAGTTGTCTTCGTCGAGTACTTTATGGGATCGTTCGACACTTCAGGAAATCCGGTGATGAATCCGACGAATATATTATTGATGTGGTCTGGAGATTGACTCGTATGCTCAGTCGGGTCATCGTCGTCCGGTTCTGGTCCGGATCTGTCCGTGTCTTGGTTACTAAAGGGGCGAGTCCACACGATGGGGGACCGGGGTCCTGACTCGACGGAGTCGATTTTAGGTGCCCAGGCTATACCGTTCGTGCTGAGCTTGGTACGTTGTCCCCAGTCCGTCCGAGCGGCGATTCGTTCCGTGCTGTTCTGAGCTTGCTCCATGGTCGCGTCTGGAACCTCTGATCCACCAGCTCCTTGGGAGAAACCGCGTAGGTGATGTCACTTGAGATCCGGTCTTCATGATCGACCGTGCGAGCCTGAGTCTGTGTTGACACCGGTTCGTCATAACGGTTGCTAGAGAGCCGGGTCGAATCGTCGCGTACCTCGTGATCAAGACCGCTTTCGGGCCTTCGGCAGCAATGTTGGTGTAGAGTTGGTTGCGCCCGCTCCCGACCATACGGTCGGTGATGACTTTCATGTTGCGTCGATCTCCCTCCTAGATCTCAACACCCTTGCACGTAGGCCCCACGATGGGCGCCAACTGTCATGGGCAAAATCACGATAAATTTCCTCATAGAGAACTTGATTGTGGGACATAGCTACGAGTGTGTGAGGAGGGAGAGTCGATCGGTGGAGAGTCGATCCGTAGATAAGAGCACAAGAAACACAAGGATTTACCCAGGTTCGGCCCCTCAATGAGGTAAATACCTACACGTGCTTTTCTCTTATTATATGTGGAAGATCTAGATTACAAGGGCGCTAGGTTTCGTCGGTGTATCGAGAACTATGCTAGATTGATTCGCCTCTAGGAAGTCCCAAGGTCTCGGCTTATATACACACCAAGTCCTAGGGCTTTATAAGGAAACCGACTATCAATAAGGTAGAGTCCTATTCTATCTCTTCGACGACTTGTCTTGTTCTTGAAGGTAGCTTGTACTCCTTCCTTCTTGGCATCGGTCTTCATCTTGTAGGTCGGTCGGCTCACCGGCCGATCCTTGCTTCTGGGCCTTCCTTTAGGTAATTCTTTTGCTAATTCCTTCCCATAGGCCAACTCTCTCTTCATCTCTGTCACGGAGGCCTTCTTTTGCTAATTCTTTTCGATCTATGAATTATCCCCCCGACAGTAGGTCCCACCCCTGCAGGAGGGTTCTTGGGGTGGGTCCACCCTAGCCGCGCCAGGAGGCCTGGGAGGGGGGTGGACCCCCTTCGGGCTTCTGGAAGCTTCTACTACGCTGATTTTCTATATATATTTTATGGAATTTTCCGAGCACTTTAAATATTGGTAATTACCTGGAATGCACGGACAACAACAGACGTAAACTGGCCCTGGGGCACTGAGTTAGTAGGTTAGTCCAAATATGTTGAAAAATGTATGAAAGTGTAGCAAAACACATAGCAATATCACCCATATAAGCATGGAACAAGCAGAAATTATAGATACGTTTGGGACGTATCAGCAGCCAAGTAGCAACCCCAAGCCCCAGCCCAAGCAGCATCCAAACATGTGAAACAGCAACGAAGCAGCAGTAGGGTAGCATCCCCAGGCGCCAGCCCAAGCAGCAGCTAAATTTCATGCCTCACTTCATGGCTCAGTCTTCATCCGCATAGGTGTGTCCAGTCACCACTTAATCTTCATCATCCTCGCAGTCGATGTCCTCTTCCTCTGAATCTGTCGCATGTGCTTCTTCTTCGTCAGAAAGAAACTCTTAATCATGAAGATCTCTAACTCTTGCGCTACGACGAAGGTCAAGTTGTTCACTAGTTCCCATAAAATCTCCTATCACACTCCAATGTATGTCATTGCCATCTCCTTCTAAATATCCATCCCTAAACACCATGAAAGCATGATCGTCTCCTCCCTCAAACAGGAATCCTTGGGCTTCAGATGCATCAGTACTTAGGAGAACATCAATGTTCTTCCTCTCCTTGATCCTTTTCTTCTTGGACATCAGCCTTGAGTTGAACTGGATGTACACAAGTCGATGGAGGCGGTCTGTTGTAAGGCGATTTCTTCTCTTGGTATGTATCTACAAGTGTCAAATGCAATGGTACCAATTATAATCTAGATTAGAAACTTGACCAAAAGATGTGGTTTTGGAGACTAACCGACTCAAAACAACTTCAGTTTCTCTCAAAGCCAGAAGGGCTAGAGGTCAAATAAAGGAGCTTCATAGCCATCTTTTGTAGACCTGGTGTCTCACCTCCATACATTCTCTACCAAGCCACTAGGAAAAGGAATTTCATTTGGTTAGTCACAACTAGGAGTTCATGATTACAAGCAAAGTATGTAATTAATAATTGAAAACTGAAATGTCAAATGAGTAGTGACTAACCAGGATTGTAGTCAAAGTTTTGGCAAGCCCTAGCAAGCTTCTTTCCAAAGGCTCCCTCTCTGCTTTGGAGCTTACACTACAACAAAATAGGCTCATATGGTCGCTTTTTCTGAGACGCTATTCTATTCGTCTCTACGTTCGTCAACACTAGTAGCCTAAAGACGCTTTTTAAGAAGTTTACCAAGGCGTCACAAATATTTTCTTATAATCAACTATCTAGAAAATAGGTAAATAATTTAAATGAACTTAAAGACGATTTACGAGACGTTTTAGTATGTGACTCTATTGGAAAACTTTTTAATTATTATTTTCGAGCATTCTATTCTCATGCCCCTCCTTCCTTAGTTTTCCTTATATTTTCCCCGCCCATCTAACATTGCTCACTTTTTCCTTCCTCCATTCACCGTCGCCTCACAAAACCCAAATGGTGGCTTCCCGTCTAATCAAAGGCATTGATCGTTATGTCGTGTCGTACTGACAATTAGAATCAGTGTAATGATGGCATGTGGGACCACAGATAGACGGCTGGATATTTTGTCTCTTAAAATGCTTTGGTCTTTACTCCTAACTAGTGGGGTCACATGATATCCTGGGAGGTGGGGTCAGGTCCCTTGTGACAGGTGGGTCTGAGGCATGTGAGTCACAAAATATATATTGTTTCAAGGCCGCGTGTAATGTAAGTTCGGTCCTACATATCGCAATCGACATTGAAGGTACACTATGACATATTCGTGCGCAAACAATATCTATGTATGTGGATGCGTCCAGACATGTTCGTTGAATGATCCTTTTTGTTTGGACTCGTACTCCGCCTTTTCGACCTACCATAATTTTTATTATTTTTGTAAACTATATGAATATTAATTGGATATGGATATTACCCAAAAAAAATTGATTTTTTTGCAAAAGAAAAACAATTAAGTTGATTTATCCAACAAAAGGAACACCTCAAAATAATTATTTATCCATACATGCGGTTACTTAGCGTTTCTAAACTTTTCATTTGCACGAGCCCAAACTATTCCACTAACCAAACTTGAGTTCCCGGACTAGTTTCTCTTATAAATTTTTTGGCGCTACAAAATTTTCTATTTACCGCGCAAGAATTAGTACCGCGCGGGATATTTTTTTTCCTCGCCGCCATCTTCCCAATCTCCCCATCTCCCCATCTATCTAACCTCCCAATTCCAATATGCGCCGCATCACCTCCCGGCGCGCCGCCCATTCCCGCACTCAGCAGGTGCCAGCTTCACCCTCAAGCGCCGACTCCCGTTCCCCTCTCGACGTCGTCCTCACCATCACGAAGCTGCATCCACTCGTCAGAACACCACCCCACAAACAGTTCTCGCCTCCATCCAACATCTTCAAGAAGGTAATCCCTTGAATCCCGTAGCCCCTACAGTTTTACCAATGAATCAACCAAAGTGGCCTCCAAATCCAAATTGGAAGGGTACGAATTCTGCACGTATAGCTTCAATAGGATTCATCTATGCATCTTAAGTATCGATCCCCTTGTCCTTCGTCTCCTTATTTTTTTATGTAGGCAATGTAGTCTAAGTGTTTGTTGAATTGTTATTTTGTAGTAGCCCCTATAGGCAGCAGAGTACTCTGTAAATTTATTCTGTCCTTATATTATACTCCCTCCGTTCCGATTTAATTGACGCAGGGGAGGTACAATTTGAATAGAGATTACACTTTACACCCAAATCCCTCACTTTTCAAAATTACAGCAAATCACCCCACCCAGTGACCTCCAGCGACCCCATCCGCCAGACCGTGCTCCAGCGACCTCATCCGCCAGGTCGATCGGCCGTGCTCCGGTGACCTTCTACGCTAGGCCGTGCTCCAGCGACCTCCTCTGTCCCAGGTCGTGCTCCAGCGAACTCCATCAGGCCGTGCTCCACCTCCGCCTCCGCCTCTGCCCTGCTCCTTTGCTAGGCCGATCTCCGCCTCCGCCTCCGCCTCCGCCCTGCTCCTTCTCCACGCCGAGCTCTGCCTCAGCCAAGCCGCTCCAGCGAGCTTCTCCTCCGACCTCCTCCAAGACGTGCCCTCTGCTCTAGCAACCCGCTCCTCCACCCCGCTCCTCCGCCAGGCAGCTCCATCGAGCCCCTCCTCTGCCCCTCCTCCAGGCCGTGGCCTCTCCTCCAGCGTGCCCCTCCTCCAGGCCCTGCCTTCCGCCCCATCGTGCCCCTCCTCAAGGTCCTCCGGACAATGCTCTGATCCAGTGCCCCCTCCTCCAGGCCATGCTGTGATTCAGCCCCTCCTCTGCAAGTCATCCAGGTCATACTCAATTTGCATACTGTAATTTGAACATGTACAAGCAATATACAGGCAATATACAGTCAAATCAGAGAAAATTGAATGTAATTTGACAAAGCTGAGAAATGAAAATAAACTTTGTATACTGTAGCATACTACTCCATCAGAGTAAAAAAGCTGAGAAATGTAATTTGAGAAATGAAACTAAACTTTGCATCTGTTCTCAATAAGCTGAGAAATGAAACTAAACTTTGACAAAGCTGAGAATGAAATTTGACAAAGCTGACAAAGCTGAGTACAAATAGCAAATGAAACTAAACTTTGCATACTGTGTGAGCAGATGCTACAACTAGCAAATGAAACTAAACTTTGCATACTGTGGCATACTCACTTTAGGTTCAGTTTCAGTTTCAGAGTACTGTACATTCAGTTTCAGAGTACTACTCCACATTTGCTACTGTAGATTCAGGTTCAGATTCAGAATACTTGTAAATCTGAACTTTGCATAAACAGAATTCAGATAATTGGATAAAATTGAACTTTGCATAATTCAGAATTCAATTGTTGCCTGAGTTTGATTATCTGAATTGAACTATTCTCATGATTTAACTGGATACCTATAGGATGAGCTCCCTCCAACGCTTCCATAGTTTTGATTCTCCAACGCTTTCCTGGGTGCGCGCTCCTCCACCGAGCGAGCAACCAATGATCACAATCACACCTCCAGGCATCCTCCATGGAGCTCCTCTGCCCATGCTTCATGTAGGTAGAAGAACACAGATTTTAGTTAAATTCACAATTTCAGTAGCTAGATCACACAAAGTTTCAGAGCAGACACAGTTTCAGTAGCTAGATCACACACGGTTTCAAAGCACACACATGTTCTTTTTAAAACTGAACTTTGCATAAATTAGTATCCTCCTGATTGATCTTTTGCTCCTTGTTTAACAGGCGAGGAAATGTTGCTGGATGTCAACTTCAATCCTGAAAATCAAGAGGAAGCATTTCATGATGAAGCAAATTATCAAGAGGAAGCATTTCATGATGAAGAACAAGCAATAAGAAGAACTAAAACAAACCTAACAGATGAGCAAATATTTGGTGCATATTTTGCTTTGAAAGTGATCAAAAGTAGAGATGGAGATTTTGATGCAGAGGACAAGCAACTCATTGCAAGCCTGCTAGGCACACGCATCCGAATAGTTGAACGGATATGGTTAGATGCAAATGAACAGATTGCGGAAGGTCAAGAGGTGAATGTGTCAAGTAAAAGGAAGGGTAGAGTTGGACGCAAGAGGAAAGACATAGACCTCTCGAGGATAGCGACAATCCCACTTAACAGAAGGAGGACACTTCGAGGTCTATCAAGGGCATTGGGTGTTCCATGCACAACCTTATACTCAAGGTTCAAGTGGGGTGAGATGAAGCGCCACACAAGCACCTTAAAGCCTTTGCTGAAACCAAAAAACAAGATTGAAAGATTGAAGTTCTGCATCAAAATGCTTGATGAGAACTGGATCAGAGCTTCCCGGCCTATCTTCAAGCCAATGACAGATATGGTTTATATCGATGAGAAGTGGTTCAATATGACTAGAAAGAAGAACACCTACTATCTTCTCCCCGAGGAAGCTGAACCTTTGCGCACCATACAGAATACAAACAGCATTGGGAAGGTGATGTTTCTTACGGCTGTGGCCAAACCAAGATATGGTGAAGGAGTTGTCACGTTTGACGGCAAGATTGGGACATGGGCCTTTGTCAAAGAAACTCCAGCCGCTAGAAGAAGCGAGAACAGAGAAAGAGGGACCATCGAATTGAAATCAGGGGTTGTAACCCGAGATGTCATGAGACAATATATGATCGAGAAAGTTGTCCCAGCTATTCAAGAAAAATGGCCTGATGAAGATGTTGGAAAAACCATATTTATCCAACAGGATAATGCGAAACCGCATATCCTACCCGGTGACCCGACTTTCCTAGAGGCCGTAGCACAGACGGACTTGGATATTCAGTTGCTTCAGCAACCGCCGAACAGCCCGGACATGAATCCTTTAGATCTAAGTTTTTTCTGTTCTATTCAATCTCTAACCGATTGCAGAGCGCCAAACAATATCAAAGAATTGATAGAAGCCGTGGAAGAAGAATATCGAAACTAAGAGGTGGACAAGATAGCAAAGAGTTTCTTGACACTCCAATCGTGCATTATTGAGGTTATGAAGAAGGAAGGAAGAAATGGCTACAAAATCCCCCACATGAATAAACAACGCCGATTCGATGAAGGACGACTACCGATTGCTCTATGTCACGCCCCTAAAATCAATCCGTGTACAGTAATCATACACGCAGGGTACACGGCTGAGATTAGGGAGCCACGGTGAGAATATCATAGCACAACACTAAACACAAAAGGATAAACCAATATGTTACAATACCAGGGATCACGAGGATCCGAATACATAAGTCATACAAAACATAATATCTAAGTACATACATAGTTAGTCAAGTTTTGCCTTAAGAAGGCTAGCACAAATGACATCAGAGATACAAATCGAAAAGGCGAGGCCTCCTGCCTGGGATCCAGCGGTGGACTACTCCTGGTCGACGGGGAACTCGACGTCGTAGTAGTCGCCTCCGGGGTACTCCTGCTCCTGGGCTCCAACGTCGACTGCAGCGGCCGATCAGGCAAAACGAAAAGGGGGAAATAAAGCAAAGGTGAGTATCCAGCATACCCGCGAGTCTTACGTCCACTACCAAGCATTTATGCATTGTATCAAATGGAAAGGGGAGGCTATATATAGTGGACTGCAAGATAGAAATCAGAATAAGGGTAAGAAGCTAGGCCTATCGAAGACTAGCATCTTCCGACGAGTCTTGCAGCATGAGGAGAGAATAGTCAACGGTTTATATAAATCATAAAGTAACAATGCAGCAGAAGTTGCTGCAGCATTGTATAATAATAAGTTGTAATAATTAGCAATGCCTCCGAATTCACCTCCTCGACATCCCAGCGAGGAAAAAAACCCGGAACCATACAGTTTAATAATAATAGTTTGTAGTGGTAAGATCCAGCTTCAGCATAAAACGTCCTGTTACCGTGAACACGGCTATTCGAATAGATTAATCTTCCCTGCAGGGGTGCACTTGTGTTACACTACACGCACGGATCTGCAAGGTGGCGGGAACCTTGTTAGGGAACACTCCACCGAGGCTATCCGACACTTTGTAGCCCATCTTTCAAACTCAACAGAGAGGCCATCCACCGGTCTAAATCCTAAGTACGCCGGTCCTTGGACCCCAAACCGAACGTACTCCTGCACAGTGCGTGACTGGCCGGTGAAGTTAAAGCAAATCCAAATAAGACACCACCGCGCGAGCAAATAAGACAACACCACTTCCCGGCAATCAGCCCGCAGTACTGGTGACGTCCGAAGAGTCCTCGGACGACACTACGAAGCAGAGGAGCCCATAACTCGTAATTCCCACGTGTAGGCAGCGCGTATAAGCCAAAAGGCTACTCAAGTCATCCGCCGAACCATTAGTCATTTTATTAACTTGCGGGGCAACCGTTATCGTTGCCTCGACTTAACTGGCTCGCGGACAACGACAGCAGTCAGGACCACCAGTACATCGGTGCCTGCCCTGTCGTCCCACCAAGTCTCTGCGGTTACCAACAAGGTGAACCGTCTCCTTACCTTGTCTCACGTGTGCTCCTGGAGGAGCTCGACTTTCGTGGTTTGGTAACTCTCGCAGCCACCAATGAGGGGCCAGGCACACCGGTACACTGGTCGTACCCTCCCTGTCGTCCCGTCGCAATACCACTCGCGGGCAACGTTGGGTCTCCCGACTTCTTACTTTTAAGGACAACCGTTGCTCAGGTACCTAGAGCGGCTATACAGAGTCAGCAACGAGTGGAGTATGTAACAGCCCAGATTTCACAAAAATTAAAAAAATTGTTTTTGGTGGGAATTGTTTGTTTGTCTGATTTGTTTGCGGTGTTTGCATCCCCGATTTATCGATCGACGATTATTTTTCCCCCTTTTATCTCGTACCGGACGGAGATCGACCCTTGCCACCCTGACACTCGACCTTTGTGACACCGGGTTTCACCCGATCACCGTCGCGAAAACCGCACGAGACCAGCCGCAACCAACGGAACGAAAAACCTCGTTTAATAATTAAATGGGTTATTTTTATAGCGCGCCTGAAAGTGTTCTCAGAACAGTTTCAGATCGAGGTGAACGCCACCGGCTCGACGCGCTGATCGCGCAGTTCGAAGTTTTACCCGAATCGGAGGTACTGCGGACCCCCGGCGGTCAGAAACGTAAACACCGCGCACGCGAGAGAAAAATCAGGGATGTTTTTGCAAACTGCCAGCCACCTGGGCTATATAAAGATCACCACACTCCCACCTCTTTCTAGGGTTTCCCTAGCCACAAAATTGCAGCCACACCCCCATATTTTGCTCTAATTTTTGTCCAAAAGCCCCTCCACCCTAGCCCCGGACGATCCAGACCGTCAGATCTGGCGATCTGCGGTCCAAATCGCGTCCACGTCGCCCCCAATGGAGCAGCAGCCAGTCTAGGCCGTGCCGGGCCCGAGCCGTCGCCGCCAGGGCCCGCCGAAGCCCATCGGAGCCGAGCTCCTCCTCTCGTGGATCTCGTCCTCCGCCTCGCGCCGTCGGCCGGCAAGCACGCCTCGCCGCTCCGATGAGCCGCCCCGCGTGCGGCGCCCTTCCTTCTCCCTTTCCTCACCTCCCTGCCACGTCTGCAGGTCACCGAAGCCGCCCGTCGCGCGTTGCTGGAGAAACAACCGCCGCCGCCATGGCCGCCCGAGGGAGCAGCCGCCGTTCCCCTCCGCCTCCAGCGCCGACCGCCGCCAGGACCAGGCCTGGTCCCGCCGCCCTCGGCCTCGCCCGCGGATCCGCCGCTCGTTCCGCCCCTCCGCCTCGCTCCGGTGGCCGGAGCGCCGCCGCCGTCGAGGTCGAGCTCGACCCCGATTTGGATCGGGCGAACAGACCGGCGGCCACCGACCTGGGCCGCCTCCTCCAAGCGGACGGCCTCGGCCCGAGCCGGTCCAGCCAGTCCAGCGGCCCAGCCGCCAACTCCCCAACCGGCCTGGGCCTAGGCCCACATGGTGAGCTGTTTTTTTTTCTTTTCTTTTTTTTTCTTTTCTGCAGCGGTAGTTGGGCCAGCCCAGGAGACGTTAGTTTTTTTTTCTGTTTATTAATTTTGGCAGATTGTATTAGTTGTTTTTGCGTTGCCCGTAACTTTTTAAGGTAGCTCGGATCGCGACGCGTAAAATATGTAAATTGCTTAGAATTTTGTGTAGATTAATAAAATGTGCTTTGTTGCCATGTTTGAACTTGTTTACATGTTGTTTACCTGCTAAATTACACCTCTTGTCACTGTAAATTGTTTCTTTAATAACTTTTTAACCGTTGCTCTGATTAAAATGTTTCTTATATGTAACTTGACTAGAATTGCATGTAGATTGTGATTATGATGTTCTTGCTTGATAAATAAAATAATAAAATATTTTTTAGGGCAAAACAGTACCCAACATTTTAATTATCGTGGGGTCCGTAATAGTTGTCATGTATAGGTTACCCCCCACTTAAAGTGACTAGATTAGATAGTTTATTTATGTTTCACCTCCTGCCATGTTTTTGTGCTGTTCCATGCTTGAGTGAGATGCCATGTTAATAACCTTTGCTCATCTTGTGTAGCTAAACAACTTGAACCCTTGTAAATGTGCGGTATCGTCGTGTGTGACGAGTACTCCACTTAACCTGTTTGTAACCGCTCTCGACGGTAGGTGCGATGTCTCGTGTTGCCTTCTTGTTGATGCTTGCTCTTCTTTGCTTCGTACTAATAGATGCTTGCTCGTTGATTGCTTTCAAGTGTTTCCTTCTTGTGTGCTTCCGCGGGTACCTCTCGGAGACGATGCGAGCTTGCGATCAACTGCACCTTCGGAACCCGACTTATCAACAGGCAAGGACTATACATTACTTATGATCCATTCTATTTCAACCAGCGGTTTGCATGCTAGTCTAGGATAGGTTCGATTTTTGATCCTACCACATGTTTACAGCCTCTTTCAAACCAATACAGCCATGTCCTCTACCAGCAAACCTTGTACTGCTATGTTACTATTGCTCGTTGCTCAGCCCCTGCTTAGTATGCATGCTTAGGATGCTACGATGTTACCTTGTTACTCCTTGGTTTGGGATATCACATTTTCATTATTATATGTTGTTTGTATGATATGATTATTATTATAATGTTGACTATATTGGACGAAGTATGGAAGGTCTAGGCTATCCAGCCCCGACGCTTTGTTCCATTCGAGTCACCTAGGACCCGAATACCGGGTATTGGTTTTAAGACTGAGCGTGCCTAACCGCGTGTGGGATTTTATGGGGTCCCCTTTTCTTACCTACCTAGCTTCAAACATTTCCAGTGGTGGCCCAAGCTGATTTACCATTTGTAACCGTGTGTGTGTTGGTCGGCCGCCAATAGTTTTCCAACCAACCCGGACAAGTGAGGACATAGTTCCCTTGCTGGCCCACCTTGTTCGGCTGAGGACCCGGTTTCCCATGTGTGATTAACTGGCTATACAAACCTGCGACAGAAGGTTGAGACCAGATCGAGAGCGCGGCCGCCTCCTGAGATGGATGTCGACTCACCGGGGGCCACCTCGAATTTGTTCATTGTTAGTTAGAGGGACCTGTTGTTTCAGATCTCTTGGAACTAAATCATAAAATGGTTGCCTGTGATGGATAGCAACTAAGAGAGATGGGCGTGCGTGCGGAGCCTTGTAATGGGCAGTTGGTACACCCCTGCAGGGTTAAATATTTTCGAGAAGCCGTGTCCACGGTTATGGATGACTTGAGACCTACTCCTTGTTCATAGACAACAAAAACTGAGATAATCTTAATATAACTTGATCAATGTGTGTGTGCCTTGACTGCTTCTTCTTCGTCGGGATGCGAATAGGAGGACAAGGATAGGATAGGTGTTATGTTTGCGTCAGTAGTTGATAGCAAGACTTGTTGGAGGCGATTCCTCATCGAATGCTTGGCTTCTTATCTTACTCTCTAGATCGTTAGCCACTTCATAAATGCTAGTGCGGCAGCAACCTCACCACTTACCACATCCTTACCGTAAACTACTAGTTGTCCTAGAATGACGAGTGATGAAGTCCTTGCTGGGTCAGATGACCACTACAGTTGGATACTGAGTACCTCTGTACTCATGATACTACACCCAAACTCTTTTCAGGGTTCTTGATCGACAACAGGTACATTGATCGACGTTTCACGTGGAGACTCGACGACGACTAGTTAGGCGGATCCCGGCGGAGGGCCTGGACCCGTGTGGTTATGGGGATCGATGATTTTCACTTTGCCACTAGGCATTTGATTGTAGTCTGTACTCAGACATGTATCTTCCGTTGTTGTATTGTATTAAGGCAGTTGTATGCAGATTGTATGAGATGTTGTATCCTGTATCTGTAATGTTGTGATATCATGTTGAAAATCCGGGGCATATGACTTCGTCATATGTCGCGGTGGGACCGATATGTGCTTCATCCCCGGATCTGGATGGAAACATCTAGATCTGGAAAAGTACCGCATATCAGGCCTTACAGAGTACAAGGATTACTCCTTGATAGCTCACACTTGATGGTGGCTCGGCAGAGCCGAGGTAGGGGCCTGAGGCGGTGTCTGCATTTTACCATACCTATGCAGTTGTAATAAGTTGTATCCGCGTCACTCCCCTGAGTGATCACGGTCCGCTATCTAATCCTAGCTAACAATGCACAGGGCTCACTGCTGAATATAATATATATAATAGGCAGCATATGATAAAGGAAGGTACATCAAGGGGCGACAAAAACAGGCTATGCAATTGAATAGGACTATAACGTAGTGTTGGGATACGGGGTAGAAAACACAAATTTTTCACACCTACGGTACCCGAACCCAAGATCTATGCTATGGCGATGTAAAGTAACGGAGGGAATCGGTGTTCATACCTTTGAAGACCGAAAGCGGGAAACGTTCTTACGAACGTGGTTGGCGTAGACTCAGAACTATGATCTCCCTGTCATGTAGAAGACCACCACCGGCGAGGATGACTCCCGGTAAACCTCCAGCGACGAAGCAGCACCACAGGTGTAGTGCCTCGAAGAGATTATACACGTACGGCACAATCGATGTTCCTCCCGGGCTCCGAACCAGGCGAGCAGCGGAAAGAAGACGGCTACGGATCCCGACTCCGGCAGAGCGACGGCCTGCCTTATGGTGGAGAACTCCAATCCTGGTGCAGACTCCAAACAAGGGGAGTCCACTTCCGGAAATGGAGAAGGAAGAAGGAGATCAATTGTTGTATGGAAAAAGGGGGGTCTACCCCTCTATATAAAGGCCAAGGGGGGGTGTG
The DNA here is from genome assembly GCA_950022295.1 of Bromus sterilis. Classification (NCBI taxonomy): domain Eukaryota; kingdom Viridiplantae; phylum Streptophyta; class Magnoliopsida; order Poales; family Poaceae; genus Bromus; species Bromus sterilis. The sequence continues at coordinate 181,654,707 of OX465596.1, forward strand.
ATCCCTCTTCCCTCCCCCATGTGGGACTAAACCCCCAAGGGGGGAGGGGTGCGCCGGCCAAGGGGGGGTTGGGCCCCACCCCTTGGCGCCAAGCCCAAGGGGGGGAACCCCCTCCTCCCCTAATGGGCCTCTAAGGCCCATATAACCATTTTTCCATTATTTTAATTATTTAATAAGTTTTAAATATTTAATTCAGATAATTAAATAATAATAAACATTATTAAAACAATTAAACTTTATTTTGAACTATTCAAAATGTCCGGAAACCATTTCGTTCTCCTTCGGAACTATTCCGGTGATTTCTCCTATTTCACCGATTGGTCCCGTAACTGTCCTATGCATCGATTGCCCTTAAGTGTAACACCCTAACGGTCCGGGAAACAGCAGACATGGTCGAGACTCTTCTCATTGACCAATGACTAGTCAGTTGGACCTGGTTACAATCCTTGACAACCCCTGCGCTTCCATCGAATGAGCTTCGATCGCTTTTGGAAACCGTTAACGATACGACGTAATACATTTGTTCTGCGGTACCTTGTTTGTACGAGGTTTGATCGTCGGTATCCCACATACCGTGTTCACATCTCGTTCATGACAAACAACTTCTCTCGTCCATGATCATTGCATCTCTTTGTGACCTAGTCACGTCCTTGCAAGGGGTTGATGCAATATCACCGAGTGGGCCCAGAGTACCTGTCCTGTCATAAGGACTGACAAATCCCGCTTTGATCTATTAACATACTCATCAACCATCTATTTCGGAATACCCAAAGTTCACCGTTATAGCCAGCATATTTCAGTCAGGCGGTGGGATACAAATCAAAGTCTCCTCATAGATCGTGATTACGTATGATCATTACGGTCTAAGGACTAAGGCATACGTTACAAAGTCATAGCAACGCTGAACTATGTGACTCGATCACATTGCATTACTTTTAGCTGGGTGTCTGTCCATCACATCATTCCCCTAATGATATGACCTCATTGTCAATGGACTTAAGTGTCGCCATGATCAGGAAAGCTTGATCAATCAATTGCCCAATGAGATAGTTTACCCGAGTTAAACTACGGACCATGTTTTATACTACACCTGTATTAGTATTTCCAAGTAATACAGTTATAGCATAGTATAAAACGTATTATGAACAAAACGGATATGTGACAAATATCTTTATTAATTTGTCTCTAGGGCACATATCCAACAGTCTCCCACTTGCACTAGAGTACAAATTACACTAGTTTACATCAGGTATGTATCTAACACCAATGGTATCTCGGTGTTCTTCAAACTTGCCATGTGGAAGAGGTTTAGTCATCGGGTCTGCTGCGTTCAGATCCGTATGTATCTTGTGAATCCTAGTGTGTCCATCCCTGACGTAGTCTCGCGTCACATGGAACTTTCGGAGGATGTGCTTGGCTGTAGAGTGAGTTCTTGGCTCCTTCACGTTAGCAATGGCACCCGTGTTGTCGCAGAAGATTCCACGGGGTCAGTGCAACTGGGAAAGACGTCAAGCTCGATCACGAACTTCTTCAGCCACAGCGCCTCGTTTGACGCTTCGCAAGCGGCAATATACTCCGACTCCATTGAAGATTGAGCGACGACTGACTGTTTGCCGCTCCTCCAGCTAATCGCGCCACCGTTCAACATGAAGACATATCCCGTCTGGGATTTCGAGTCATCTAGGTCTGAGCCGAGGCTTGCGTCAACGTAACCCTTTACGGTGAGCTCCTCATCAACTCCTCCATAAACGAGAAAGAGATCCTTGGTTCTTCTCAAGTACTTAAGGATGTTCTTTACTGCTGTCCAATGGGCCATTCCCGGATTACTCTGGTACCGATTAGTCATACTAATGGCCAGCGCTAAATCCGGTCTGGTACATAACATAGCATACATGAGAGAACCTATGGCTGAGGCATAGGGCTTTGAGGACATCTCCTCTTTCTCTTTAGCTGTGGTTGGGCATTGAGTCACGCTTAATTTGACACCTTTTATGACTGGCAAGAGACCTCTCTTGGAGTCATCCATTTTGAACCTTTTCAAAATCTTATCAATATAAGTATTCTGACTCAAGGCCAACCTCCGATTAGGTCTATCTCTATAGATCTTAATCCCCAGTATGTACGCAGCTTCACCTAGGTCCTTCATGGAAAATTGTCAATTCAGATATTCCTTCACTTCCTCTAAGAATTTCTTATCGTTCCCTATTAGTAATATGTCATCCACATATAACACAAGGAATGCTACAGAGCTCCCACTCAGTTTCTTATAGACGCAGAACTCTTCGATGTTTTGGACAAATCCAAAAGCTTTAATGACCTCATCAAATCGAAGATTCCAGCTCCGAGATGCTTGCTTCAACCCATATATGGACCGTTGAAGCTTGCAAACCATACCAGCATTCCTTGGATCGACAAACCCCTCTGGTTGCATCATATACAACTCTTCCTCAATGTTGCCATTTAGGAATGCAGTTTTCACATCCATCTGCCATATCTCGTAATCATGATATGCAGCTATTGCTAGTAGGATCCGAATAGACTTTATCATCGCTACAGGAGAGAACGTCTCCTCGTAGTCAACTCCTTGAATTTGTCGGAAACCCTTCGCGACAAGTCGAGCTTTGTAGACAGATACGTTTCCGTCTGCGTCAGTCTTTTTCTTGAAAATCCATTTATTCTCGACGGCCTTGCGGTCCTCGGGAATATCCACCAAAGTCCATACTTTGTTGGTGTACATGGAGTCTATTTCGGATTTCATGGCTTCAAGCCATTTCTCGGACTCGGGTCCCTCCATTGCTTCTTTGTAACTCGTAGGTTCATCCGACTCAACAACCGAGATTGCATTCACAAGTTGTCCGTAAAACTCAGTAGGTTGACGGACTCTTGATGACCTACGGGGCATAAAAGGTTCCTCTTCATTCTCATCATGATCATCATGAATGTCATGATCGTTATGAATGTTGTTCTGGCCATTCTCTTCAACTCCCACTGTGGAAGATGGTTTCAGAACAAATTCCGTAGCCATTTCATCCAATTGGAGTGATTGGTCAGTTACTTCATCGAGGTCTATTTTCGTCCCACTCAACTCTTTCGCGAGAAACTCCTTCTCAAGAAAGTGTCTCGTCTTGGCAACAAACGTTTTGCTGTCAGACTTGTTGTAGAAGGTGTATCCACAAGTTTCCTTGGGATAGCCCACAAAGATGCACTTATCCGCCTTGGATTCAAGTTTGTCAGGCTGTAGTTTCCTAACATAAGCCTCACAACCCCAAATCTTCAGGTGAGACAACTCAGGTTTAGTGCCATGCCATTCTTCAAATGGTGTTGTCTTTACGGATTTGGATGGTGCCCTATTAAGAATATGAATGGCGGTTTCTAATGCATACCCCTAGAATGACACAGGCAAATCAGTATGAGACATCATCGATCGCACGCTATCCAATAGGGTTCGATTACGTCGCTCAGCTACACCGTTTCTCTGAGGTGTGCCTGCCGGCGTAAGCTGTGGTATTATGCCACAAGACTTCAGATGATTGCCAAACTCGTGACTCAAATACTCGCCACCTCGATCCGATCGAAGGTGCTTGATTTTCCTTCCGAGTTGATTTTCGACCTCATTCTGAAATTCCTTAAACTTTTCAAAGGTTTCAGACTTGTGCTTCATCAAGTAAATATACCCATATCTACTCAAGTCATCAGTAAAGGTCACGAAGTAACGAAGATCATTGCGAGTGGGGACGTTCATGGGTCCACATACATCCGTATGTATGATCCCCAATAAGACATCCGCACGCTCCATCACACCATTGAATGGAGTCCTTGTCATTTTGCCCATGAGGCATTGTTCACATGTATCAAGGGATCCAAAATCCAATGACTTAAGAAGTCCATCCTTATGGAGCTTCTCCATGCGTTTTATACCAATATGACCAAGTCGGCAATGCCACGTCATCATGTGATCTTCATTATTCTTCAATCTTTTGGCCTCAATATTGTTAACGTGACACACGTCACCATCGAGATTAAGTACGAATAAACCATGCGACTCCGGTGCGTGAACATAAAACATATCATCCTTATAAATCGAACAACCAATTGTATCAGACTTAAAAGAATAGTGGTCTCGCTTCAAGCAAGAACCACTCACGATGTTCACACTACACGTTGCCCGGACCGGGAATTCATCCGGGGATGAACTGCTAGCTCCGGGTGATTATCGGACAAGGTGTCCGGAGGGGGAAGGTACCATGCCGGAGGTGTCGTGGACATCCGACAAATAAGTGAAATGTGTATTTGTGTTATTTGATCCATTCTGATCAACTTTCGTGTTCTGAATAAATTCATCCGGTAGGTTTTTATCGGCACCGGGAAAATATCGATAGACGGCCCGGAGGGGGGAATGTCAATGCTCGGTAAGTTAGAGAGGGGTGGTGTCATATGGATAGCGTACTCGTATTCGTTATATTTTTCTGATAAATTCATGTATAAAGTTTTTGAATCTGACTTACGGTTTAAAAGATATTGAATTTCAAAGTTTAAATCAATTTAAATAATTTTCTAAATTTCTTTTTATTATTATATCAACATTATCCAAAACATTATCCAAAACAGTGCCTGACATGTGGGACACATGTCAGCCTCTATTTATTTATAAAACATTTTAATAAAAACAAAATAGCCACTCGGCCAACATGTCAGTCACTGGAATTTCTTTAAATCTTTTAAATAACTAAAAACCACTGTTCAAGAATTCGTCTGATTAACCAGTTAACTTGCCGATTAATCCCTACTCATAGGGTCACCGAGTAGCCCATAAACCGATTAATCGTCCGATTAATTGATTAACTTGCCGATTAACTTCCCGATTAGACTAGTAGTTCCCTACTCGCTTGTCAACCGAGCAGGTACCAGTTAACGATTTTTTCAACAATGCTAAAAACTGACAGGGGGGTAGTAGTCAGTGACACATGGGCTAATTAACTAGTTTAAATTATTTTAAATGGCCAGGGGCCCACTTGTCAGTGACTACGGAGGGGGGGTTAACTTTCTATTAAGTTAACAATGGGATTAGTCGGGGGGCCACTGGTCAGTGGGTCATTAAGCTCTAATGACACCACTGTCAGGTGGGACCCGCAGGTCAGCCTCACAGGACCTCGTCGGAGCGCTCGCCGGAGACAGACGCCGGCGAGGTTGATCCTGCACTCGCTACAGGCTACGGGGAGGCGCGTGTGGGGGCTTAAACTGACAAGGGGAGCAGTGCGAGTCAACCTGTGGTGGTGGCGGCGTCGGGGACTCGCCGGAGCGACGTCGGCGTCGAGGTTTGTGGCGGTTTGTCCTCGGTCTTCGCCGGAGTCGCAGCTGCGGGCGGTTTGGGCACGTGCCAAGTAGCCTAACGTGGTCTACGGATCACAGGGAGTACGAGGGGGACAGGCACGGGACCAAAACGACGCCGGGGGCACGCCGACGACGAGCACGCACGGCGGCCGGGGCAGAGCAAAGGGGGGCGGCGTAATACAGACCAACGGGCGACAACGGGGCATTGGCGGCGGCTTAGAAGCTCACCAGCGACGTGCAACCGGTAGCAGTGGACTCGGGGACGGCTCGCAGTCGCCGGAATTGCTCGTCGATCCCGCCGGAGTTGAGGATGATGTCGGTGTCGATTCGCGGCGTATAGGGGCTCCCGGGCCGAATTCGATGCGGTAGGCGATGAAGTCGACGAAGGCGAAGAAGATGGACACGACAAGGAGGCGGGAGGGGTTCACTGGCCGCGTGAACTCACGGACAAGGCAACGGCGGCGGGGCTCGGGTTTTCCCCTAGCGAGAGCAGCGCGAGGAGGGGAAAAGGGGGCAGGTGAGATCCAGAATGTGCGGGGGGGTTCCTTATCCGCTCCCCGACGTCGAGGTGGCCGCGGAGCAGGTGAGAAGGGAGGGACCGGGGTGGCAGCGTCCATGGCGACCACGGCATGGCGCCAGTGTCACGGCGAGGAAGAAGGAAGAAGAGATGGGCCTGTGCCCCGTGCGTAGCTTAGATGTTTTCCTTTTTCTTTTTCTTTTATGTTTTTCTCCTTTTCTGTTAGCATTTATTTTATTGCCATTTCCATTTTTGTAAAATGTGTAACCTGTTCTATTAATATAGTTACACCATATTGAAGTGCTCCAAAAAGTTTGGGAGTTTTGCAAATTCATTTGATATTTTATATTATTACAAAATTGAGTAATTGGGCTGGTATGGCTACTGTTCTGAATTGTTTGCAATTATTAATAATGCAATAAACACCCAATGTTGTTTGAACATAGTCCACTGATTTTTAGTGATTTAAGAAAAGTGGTTTCACTATTTTTGGACAAGATTTAATTGCCACCTATTTTTAATAGCCACCAGAAGGCATTTTTTTTAATGTGATCATGACATGATAGCAACAGTGATTAGCAACAGTAATGATCAACAGTACAAGTGATTACTGTTACAGACACTGGGGGTGTTACACTCTATCCTGCGATGGTGATCTAGTTGCACAGACAATGGCCCTTATAGCCCAAGCCGAGCTAGTTGCATAAAGAAAGGAAAAGAAAAGAATTAAAGGGAAGGAATACGAGTTGTGTTTGTGTATAGAGAAAGGAATAGAAAAGAGGCAAAGGAAAGGAGTATTGTGTATTGAGTTGTCTTGTGTATTGTTTATTGTCTTGTATATTGTGTATAATTTCTTGTATAAATAAGATTAGTAATTTAAATACTCTAATTGCCTTTAAGGCAGCACACAATAATTATTTAAATTCAGCTAAAAACCCAAACTAAACAGAGTATGTTCAGTTAAAATAAACTGATTAAACTAAAACTAACTTGAGTGAGTTAAAAGTAAACTAAACTAAACTACTCCAGCACTGAGGGAGTACATTCAGTTAGATAAGCATTGGAGTAGGCATCACTACATTCAGTTTTTTGTATTTTACACATTTACAGATTTTAGTTGATGTGCGTTTACACATTTTTAACATTTCTAGCAGGAGTATAGATGAACTAAACATTCAACGGAGTAAAATTCTTTAAGTGCACATATACTTTAGGCAATAGCAAAACTAAACTAAACTAAAATGAACCAAAGGAAACAGGGCAAACTAAACAGGAATTTTTAATTAGCACTGTGTATAGATGCTTAATTATCTAAAGGATCAAAGGAACTAAAGCTTTGCAAAATTATCTACTCCATGTTTGATGTTTACTGAAGCTAGCTTTGAGGATCAATTGAGTACTAAAGCTAGATTGGCCTTGCAACACTTGATGTTTACTGAACCACCATCTACTGAAGCTTGGAGTAAAATTGCAAGCACATCACAGTAAACGGCAATGGAAGTAGCAACAATTGGGAGTACTGTGCTCGCCAATGTGAGAGCTGAGAGCAGCATTCTCCAGCGCTCCACCATCTTGCGCCGCCCAAAGTCGAACAGCCGGTGGCGCCCGCCGCCGGCGCCGTCGTAGCTACGAGTCCTTGGACACGCCGGCGCCACCTCCCTGTCCTTCACAAGCTATCAGTACGTGCGCACCCTGCAATCCCATTTCCAGTTCAGTTTCAGAGGACGGAGAAGCACTCATGTCAGTTTCAGAGGACGGAGTACGTGCACACCCAAGAGTTACTGCTTACCGAAGGCGGTGGCGAAGAAGCCCGCGGCCATGCCTTCCCCGGCGCTGGCCTGACTGTGGCCATGCCTTCCCGTGTTCGCTCGCCTCCTTGCCTGCGGTGGAGTGAACCTCCTCGCCTTCTTGGATTGGCCTGGATGGAGTATCCAACGCATCCAAGCCCACCGCCGTCAGATCCGGCTTCGCGAGTGACGGATCCGGCGAATCATCGCCGCCTTGTACCGAAAGATGGATCCTTTTCGAAGTTTGCAGAGCGTGGCGGCTGCGAGACGTGGAGAAGAGCATGGCGGCTGCGAGAACGTGGAGAAGAGCGAGAAGTGGAGCCTGAGAAGAGCAAGCCGGTGAGGGCGAGAGCAAGCAGGAGCGAGGTTGAAAGCGACGAGCCGGAGCGAGAGCGGCGGAGAGAGGACAACGACTGCGGGATTTGCGGGCTGAGTCGGAGAAAGACACAGGGGACTGCCGGTTGAATCCGGGGTTGTTCGAACGTTTTTCTGCAAATATGCTAGTTCCGTCATTTAAATCGAAACGGAGGGAGTATATGTATATTGACACCTTTTTGGTTCAGTTATATATACAGCCTGTAGATCCAAATTGTAGTGACAATGCAATTTTTCTGTCCCTGTATTAACATCAAGTTCATATTTAAAATTTTCTTTCCTAGAGCCTCTTTGTGGACACCAAGATCTGCATTTGAATTATGATCATGTTCATGGCAAAGATAAGGATTCTTCCCTTGTTCTGTATTGACATGAACAGCACTTGAGAATGAAAAGAAATTAGTTCAAAAACCTTTGTGATTACATCCTCTCGTTTCCCTTTTTCTGCACATGCAACTAATACTTTTTACTCATGATTCTAACACCTAAGAATCTAAGATTGCAAAGGAGATTGAATACATGGAACTAGTATTTTATAATTTTAGGTTAGAAGTTATAATCCTAACAATATATTTACCATCACATAACTTGATAAGGAGATTGAGACGGAACATACTGCTGGCCCTGTCCCTACGTCAAGTACTTTTCGACGACGGCGACGATCAGCGGAGACGACGATTTTATACACAATCAGTGGCTGGCTTCCGGCAATACGCGCACGTACTAAACTAGCATACTACAAGCAAGTAGGTGGATGGATTCTCTACCGGGCACAAGCACGTACACGTACAAGCCGCCGGGTTAGTTGGACGACTTGTAGTAGCTCAACACGAGAACGCGATGACTTACGTGCCGGGACACAAGAGTTGATGGCTACGGGAGCGTGTCGCTCCCGTTGGTAATCTTTGTATTAATCTCAGCTCAAGGTACAAATTACACGGGGTATAGGCTTGTATATATAGTAGCAGCTAACCTAACCGGAACAAGTATACGAGTCCTACTAGGTGATGGCTCCAAGTCCAAACCGGACTGGACAGCGTGGTTAATTCCAACAATCACCCCCTAAACACGATGTCTTCACTTTACAGCTTGGACGCCGATCCTTTGCCGTATCTTCACGAACTTCTGACGTCCCAAAGATCTAGTTAGGATATCTGCAAGCTGATCCTCGGTGCAAATGTAGTTGACGTCAATCTTGCTTTCTTCCACGCACTCCCGTAGATAGCGATACCTCACATCGTTCTATTTGTATCTATTACGGTACACTGGATTCTTCCACAAAGAGATTGTAGACTTGTCGTCAACATTGAGCACCACTCCTTTCCGTTCTTCACTTGTGAGGTCATCGAGTAGCCTTCCTAGCCACACAGCTTGACACGCCGCGGTTGCAGCCGCACTATACTCAGCTTCCTGGGATGATAATGCGACCACCTTCTGCTTTGGTGATAGCCAACTCACTATGTTTCCTCCCAAGAAATATGCCACGCCCGAGGTACTTTTACGGTCATCCATATCTTCTGCAAAGTTGCTATCACTGTAGCCTAGTAGCTCCACCATCTCCTTCTCCTTCTCTCTCAAATAGACCAAACCGAAGTTTATTGTCCCTTTGATGTATCTGAGTATATTCTCCACAGCTGTCCAATGCTCCATCGTGGGTGCTCCAATGAAGCGACTCACTATGCCAACAGAATAGGCCAAGTACGGTCGTGTATTCACAAGATACCTTAAGCTTCCGAGCACTTTTCTATACTCTGTTGCATCAACCGCAGGTGCTTCACTCTTCTTGCTAAGTTCAAGACGAGGTTCCATTGGAACATGAATTGGTTTGCAATCATTCATGCCACAACTTTCAAGTACCTTCTTTGCATATGCCTCCTGGCATAGCGTGATCCCTTCCGGATTTTGTTGTACCTCGATCCCAAGGTAGTAACTCAAGAGCCCTAGATCATCCATCTTGAAAATCTCTTTCATTTGCAACTTGAACTTTGCAATCACCTCTTCGTCTGCTCCAGTAATCAACAGGTCGTTGACGTAGATCCCAACTAGTAGACGATCCTTTCCTTGTCCTCGCTTATACATCGTATTGCTCCAGTGGACTTTTCTCAAACCCGAGAGAAACTAATGTACTGTCAAGCTTAATGTTCCATGCCCGAGGGGTTTGTCGTAGCCCGTACAATGCCTTGTGTAGCTTCAGTACCTTGTGTTCTTCTCCTTCTTGGACGTACCCCGGTGGTTGCTTCACATATATTTCTTCTTCTATCTCCCCAGTCAAAAACGCGGAATTCACATCCATGTGATGTATCCTCCAAGATTCTTGAGCCGCGAGAGAAATAAGTAACCTCACCGATTCCATCCTTCTAAACGGAGCGAACACTTCTTCGAAGTCCACACCTTGGTCTTGCACGCATCCTTTAGCTACAAGCCTTGCCTTGTGCTTCAGCAAATTTCCTTCGACATCTTTCTTGACTTTGTACACCCACTTGAGCTCTATCGATTTATGTCCGTTGGGAAGATCCATAAGATCCCACGTCTTGTTGTCTCGAATCGACCCCAACTCCTCATCCATAGCATGACGCCAACACTCTTTCAGAATTGCGATTTCAAATTTTTCTGGTTCCTCGATGTGCAAACACCGTTGCCCTTTCTTCATCTTCACCGATTCTATTTGAAGCGCTTCCTCTGAAGAGATGTCCAACTCTCGCCGTTTATCTGCTATTGAAGAAGATACACTTGCTTCTGAACTTGCCAAAGTTCCTGTTTCTGGCAGGACACCATCGGGATGTCGTGTGGCGTGGTCTTCTGGCGCCACGTCCTCGCCTGCTCCTAGCATGATCACACTATCGCGCTTTGCATCATGGTCTGCTGGCACGACCCCGTTGGGATGCCTTGTGTCGTGGTCTTCTGGCGCCACTTCTTCGCCTACGGTGGTGACTTCTGTGTCAGTAGCATCGACACAATTTTCTGGAGCTTGATTATGATGGCAAACTTTTTCTTCCCCAAGCGTGACAATTACTTTAGGCAACGCTTGAAAGTCTGGATCCTCCTTGTCCACTAGTTCGCACATAAACATCATGTCTCCATCATCACCTTCCTCGGCCATGAGCGCCCTCTGCTTCTGTGCTTCCTCGCAGTCAGCCTTGAAGTGTCCGAGGAGACCACATTTATGATACCTTACTTTTCTGATGTCAAACTTCCTCCTCAGTGGTACAGCCTCGTCATCCGAGTCGGCGAAGTCCTTTCTCGCCGAACGCTGCTTCCCTTTCTTCTTGCTGCCACTCATGAATCCACTTTGCTTTTCTTTCTCCATGGCCATCCACCGCGCCTTCGTAAGCATGAGGGGCTCATCATTCCTCCCGTCCCCGAGACTGTGACGGATACGCTCATCATGAGCCTTGTACTGTCCAACGAGATCATCCACGGTAAGAGTCGCGAGATCAACGCACTGCTCGATCGCCGTGACAATTTGCAGATACCGCGGAGGGGCCGCGCGCAAGAACCGACGGACAACCGAGGCCTCTGTAAGATTTTCTCCAAGCGCGCGTATTCCATTGACGAGAGTTACCACCCGTGAAGCAAACACGTCCACTGTCTCATCGTCGCCCATGACCAAAGTCTCGTAGTTTCTTAGCAGAGTCTGGAGATTGGCTTGCTTGACGCGGATGTGTCCCTCGAACAGAACCTTCAGCGTATCACATGCCTCCTTTGTTGTTTCTTTGTCGATTAGGTGTTAAAGGACATCTATCGGCATCACCGAATAAATTGCCGATGCCGCCTGCCTGTCTTTGCGGTGCTCGGTTCCCTCCTTCTTGAACTCATCGCCACCTGGATCGACCGCGTCCCACAGCTCGTTGGCGCGGAGCGCGCACTCCATTAGCGCCTGCCAGATCCCGAAGTTTCCGCGGTTGAATCGCGGATACTCCCATCTTCCCGAAGCAGCAATTACTTTAGCCGCACCGGTGTATGCTGCCAGCTGCTTGTCCTTCTCATCGCCCGTCATGACCTTCTGTTACTAGATGATCAACCTTAGCTCTAGATACCAATTGCTGGCCCTGTCCCTACGTCAAGTACTTTTTGACGACGGCGACGATCAGCGGAGACGACGATCTTATACACAATCAGTGGGTGGCTTCCGGCAATACGCGCACGTACTAAACTAGCATACTACAAGCAAGTAGGTGGATGGATTCTCTACCGGGCACAAGCACGTACACGTACAAGCCGCCGGGTTAGTTGGAAGATTTGTAGTAGCTCAACACGAGAACACGATGACTTACGTGCCGGGTCACAAGAGTTGATGGCTACGGGAGCGTGTCGCTCCCGTTGGTAATCTTTGTATTAATATCATCTCAAGGTACAGATTACACGGGGTATAGGCTTGTATATATAGTAGCAGCTAACCTAACCGAAACAAGTATACGAGTCCTACTCGGTGATGGCTCCAAGTCCAAACCAGACTGGACAGCGTGGTTAATTCGAACACATACCTATATGCAGGCCTAATGCCTAATAATCTGAAAGGCGAGCACACAGAGGCGGGCAGGAAGCCGGCTAGGCCGACGAGGTTGCGGCCGATGAATGCCAACTTATGAACTGAACCTATTCTGCCATGCACATTATCAGGTGGCATTTAATTACAACAGGTACTTCACTCACTCCATTTAACCTCTTCTGTGTCACTCTCATTAAGGGGCTTAATAGTTCAAGACAAATAATAGTTACACACACTGACTGACATACTGTACTTCTCCATCTATCCATTCTGAAGTACAACAGCTAAGGATATGAACGAAGGGGCTCAGTAGTTCAGGAGGCAACAAATAGGTACAGCACACCGAGTCAGGCAACCAGGAGCAAAAACACCATGAGCAACCTGCTCAAACACGTTGGCAGCCTGCCACGACACACCGAGTCAGCCAACCAGGACGACGGAGAGGGAGCTCTCACCACAGTTGTCGCAAAAGACATCGTCGAAGTAGAGGACGAATAGGTACCTCCCTTCAGCTAAGATGCAAAAATACTAATCAACCAGTAGCTAGCTACTGGTTGATTAGTATTTTTGCATCTTAGCTGAAGGGAGGTTCTAATCAGCATATCTCAGATTTTGCACTAAAGGATTGTTGTTTACATGTTTCGATGCATGAACTTAATATATGATTTTAACATTGTTTGATAAATGTATTATGTCGAGGATACCTCGACGACTCTGAATCCTAAACATCCCAGTGCAGGCTACTGAAAGTGTACAACAAGATATAGAAAAGTTGGAAGGCCCTCGAGAGATTGATGATCTATTACCAAGCCTCCTGAATATACTAGCCATATTAAAATAATTTGTAAGCTCAGATGACTTTTTTCAAACACATATCTAGTTGATGTATATGGTCCAGCCATATGCCATTGTGATACTCTTGCATGCAGGGCCAAATGGAGATGTGCGACAGGTTATTGGGAAATTCTAAGGTAAAAATTTGTTGGAATTATGCGGGGGCAAGGTAATTGTGGAGAGTGAGGAAGTGGTCTTCCAAACGGAAAGTCGGGTGCCATTCTCTGTTAGCATCTTACATGGCTCGCAGAGAACTCAACATTTGCACCATTGCATATTCTGAGATGGGACAATGAGTTGTTTCTGCAAAAAACATGGGTAGATGATCACAGATGTGGAGGTAAAATGGTTGCTAAGGTGTGTGTGTGTGTGTGCGCGCGCGCGCGCGTGCATATATTTCTGCTTCATGAAAATGCATATGTTTTGTATAAGTTTACTTATAACTATGCAGAATTACATCCTAGTTTTTTTGTGAAAACGAAAGTAGGATTGCATTGGTTTATCTTTACCACACATGGTTGCTAAGTTGCATGTGCGCATAAATTTCTGCTTCGTTATCAAACAATGCTTATGTTTTGTGTATATTATGTAGTACTGAACTGAACCGCAATTGTAGAAAGAAGTATTTTATCCTAGCAACTGCATGAGAACCAAAGAGGTTTGCACCATTATCTTTACCACATGAACACACTCATGTTAAGGTATGTGTGTGTGCGATCGCCGATAAATTTCCGCTTTGTCATCAAACAATGTCTATGTTCTGTATAATTTTACTTATAACTGAACTTGGCCTCAACTGTAGAAAGCACAAGATGGTCCTGAATCAAAGAATGGTCATGCTGAAAATAGCAATGCGACCAAGCAAGGTGGTCCTAAACCAAGTGTACAACTTCATCGCATCACTAAGCAGGTAATCAGGTATTTATATATCTGAATGACAATTATTAGAATAGTTAGTTGGTCTAATTCCATGTGCAATCATCCCGTTTTGCGTAAGGTGAAATCTTTCAAGGTTTGTGATAATGAATGTTTCATTTCTTTAAAAATAAGATAAAATGCAAGTCTTGTTGTATTTGTTGAACCTGAGAAGCAAAAATATTGTTTTGGCCAAGGGAATATTAGTCAAAAAAGATAAAACATATGTGGTTGTAGGAAACACTGTTGGAGAGCAATATTTAGTTTTTTCTATCTCCGCTGTTTCAAGACTTGGAGATGAGAGACTCGTTAGACCATATGAAAAATTGCAAACAGTAAGGGATTCTATTGGTCATGTTATTGAATGGCCTCTATCATATATAAGTACACTTGCATACAATCATTCATTATGCTCCAATCTACGTACATAAGGTTTATTATTTATGAAGAATCTTTGTGTTTTGAGGTCAAAAAATCAATCCATACCACTCCTACACAGCCTCAAAACAAGCCACCAACCATTGGTATGGTACATCTCTTACCATTTCTTTAAAGTATGTTTCTTCTCACACTAGTCTTAGAGCTTACTTTATAAAAAAATTGTTCTCTTTGTTCTTCAGGTTAGCTCAAGATCTATAAAGGAGTGCATTGTAGGAGAAAGGAGCAACTACGGAAGAATTAGTTTTTAAATGGAAATATTATGTATATGTAAAAGATCTTCATTGAAAAACTTAATTCTACTTTGTACTGACTTTTTTGAATTATGCGCATCGTTCCAATGAATGTTTTATTTGATTTCATTTGAAGTCTTGATTATAATTGAAATTGTGCGGATGTAATGCTTGTGAATATAATTGGTGATATGGGTGAACCCAATGGCATTTGTAGTTTATGAATGTGACCAGCTATATGGGTGGATACCTTCATATAATGATATTTTTTGGTCTTATATACATGCATGTGGTGTGAGACAGTAACAAGATTTGAAATGATGAGATACAAATTTGAAATAAATCAAATAATGTTTAAAATGAAATATTACGTAGTTGCAAAGAAGCTTGTATATTTAGAGACGAATGTAACGTCTCTAAATAGCGTCTATAAAAGTGGGGCCATGGCCCAGGATGAATGAAACGGATCTGTGAGTAGAGACGTGATATAGCGCATCTGATAAAACGTCTCTATATATCTAAAGATGCCTTTAAACGTCTCAATATAGCGTGTCATGCCATGTAGACACGCTTAGCTAGCGTGTCTACCTGTTTTGAGACGGTCCGTGAGAAGACGCTCCAAAGACGCTTTAGTAAGTCGACTATATGTTTGACTAGAGATGAAATACCACGTCTCTAGTTATGGAATATGTCGTCTCTACAGGCAGATTTTCTTGTAGTGTTACCTATTTCATTGTTCACAACTGTATCTTGAATGTTTTCATCTTCATGGTATAATGTCTCCACACACGAATGGAAAGTTGTATTGATGTCAACAACATCAAATATGCTCTCATCTGCATAGCTATAGTGTGGATTCAACAAATAGGCCGTCAACTAGAGTGCGACATTTAGCATATCTTTAATCTTCTTGTCAACTATAGCTAGCACACCTTTGTAGCGCGACTCAACATTGGCAAAGGCCTCTTTGATTTCCTTCTTTGCCTTCACAATCTCTCCATACACAAAGCCCATTGAGGGTCGCACATCACCATCAACCAACCGTGGCACCTTCACCAAGGGCTCGAACACCTTGATGGAAAGATTCACACCCTTCCAGAAGGGCTTGTTCAGAATTATTGTTGTTGCATCCTTGCCTTTCTTAGAATGCACATCCTTGATGTTGTCCCACTTTCAGGATACCGCCATACTCCTTAGCGATTTAGCCTTGTCTGCAAGGCTTTGCAAGGTGAGGAATTGGGAGGAAAATCTGGTCACTCCTGGCCTTATGATTTCTCTCTTCTTGGTGAATGATCTCATGCACTCTAAGGTGCGATGGTGCCCGTACACAAATATTCTGAAAGCCTTGGCTTGGTCAATTATCTTCTTGAACTTAGCTAAGTTGTCAATCCCTTGGAGCATCAAATTGACAGTGTGAGTCGCACACGAGATCCAAAAGATGTTTGACATCTTCACTTTCAACAGATCCTTGGCTCCCATGTTGTTCGAAGCATTGTCGGTCACAACCTGCACAACATGTTCAGCACCTAATTCATCAATTTTCTTGTCAATCAGATTAAAGATCATCTCACTTGTATGCGGCGTGTCGGATGTTTCCTTTGACTTGATGAAGCTAACACCTTCCGAGCAATGTGTGAATAGATTCATGATGCTTCTTCTATTCATGTCAGTCCAAGCATCAGTCATGAGAGAGAAACCATTCTTTCCCTTCTCAACCTATCGGTCCTTGAGCCCACTCTTCGTCCTTGCATACTCATACTTCAACAAAGGATCACGGAGATCGTATTGACTAGGTGGATCCAGACCAGGGCCAAATTGACCAATTTCCTGAAATCATCATTATCAATTGCAATAAATGGTATTACAACATTGCATATTAAAGAGACACATCTTAGCATAGCAGGGCAACAAGCAATCCAATTGAAAACAGGGCAGCAAACACTTATCATGTGTATACACCCATGTTGCAATGTACTCATGTGCTCAAAGTGATCTCTTCTCCCATTCTGCCTTGTTAATCTTCATTTGCTTGAGTCTTTCTTCTCCTGTTAACTTGGGGTCAATGCTACGTGTCCACTTATCCATAGGACCTAACACATGAGGTTGTGAGCTCCCAATACAAGTGAGTTCTTCATCTTCTTGAGCTTTCCCTTGAGGAGTCGATGATGCATTAATAACAACCGCATCTCTCACATCCTTGTCATGTTCATACTTTTTTTTGCTTATTTGTTGTCGTTACTTCAAAATATTTTAAGCAAGCTTCTTTAGCTTCTTGTGTGCACCGCAGGCAGGTCCTCACCATGTTTGAGTTTCCCGCAATGTGTATCTTGATCCGATAAATATCTCCTGTGAAAATCTGACTGCCAAATTTTCACTTCACTCTCTGAAGGTTGTCAGGATCAATTAGCTCACCATAAGTACATCCCATATCATCCGAATTTCTCTTGAGTGCCCTTTCTCTCTCTTCTATTGTTGATGCTGCAATAGAGGTAGCATCATCTTCACCTCATGACTCCATTATAGACTATAGAGTAGGAACATTCCTAAACAAGTGAGTAAATAACTAGTTGTTAGGACTTAGGAGAGTAAGAATTGAATAAAATAAGAAAAAAGGAAATATTTGAGGAGGAAGAGATTTGGATATGAGAGGAGTGAATCTGCAGCAGTATGCCTATAGCCTACCTATGGATGGGGAAGAAGAACAACTAAAGAAAAGATTAGAGGAGGAGAGGAACTGCAGCAACATGCCTACAACCTACCCATGGATGAGGAACAAAGGAAGGAAAAACAATCTGAAGAAAAGAAAAGATTAGATCAGGAGGGGAGGAGGAGGAGGAGAAGAAGAAGAGGAAAGGAGAGGATAGGAGGAGATCTCACCTAAGAGGAGGAGTGGAAGATGCTGGCGTCCAGGAGCTGTTGGTTGCTGAGGAGGAGGAGGAAGAAGAGAAGTAGCAGCCGCCAGAATCCCCTCTTCTTTCCCCCGCTTCTAACTGTGTAACCCTAGCCGAACATGCCAATTTGGGCCCAAGCCCTTTATACTCCCCTTCCCCTCCCGCTCAACCGTTTTTCAGTTTCATGCTGGAGCCTTCCTAGCGCTTTTCCACCGCTTAGCACACTCAAAGACCGCTTACTCGCCGCCTAGAGCTTAATCGGATGATAAATTCCGCTCAACGTTTAAATCACCGCTTCAGCCATAAGCGAAGCGTTAATCCAACGTTCAACGCTTAAGCGCAATTAAGCGCCACTTAAAAACGCTTTTTGGAACATTGCTCCCAATAAGCTCATTCTTTTATGCCTTTAGCTAGGCATAAGGATTATAAAAGATGCTCACATAAGAATAAGAATTGAAGCAAGAAAGAGCATCAAGAAACAAATGTGAAACAAATTTAAGGCTAACCCACTTCATATGATAGGAATCTTGTCAACAAATAAATCATGAAAGCACAAAGTAATAAGCATAGGAAGGTAAAACAAGAACAACTTCAAAACTTTCATCATGAAGAGAGTTATTTTTGTAACAAGAAAGTTTATACAACCAAGATTTCCTCACTCAAAGTAATTTGCAGTAGCATCATGAACAAACTCAACAATATAACTATCATGTAAAGCATGTTGTTCATGACCTACACACACATGTGTATTACTTTCAATATAGTCTTTAAGATGAAAAGATAAATGCAATCCGTCACAATGAGCCTTAATAAGAGCAAAATTCTCTGGAATATGATTTGGAGATTTCAAAAGGATAATAGGAAAGTCAAGTGTGGGTGCAAAAGCAATAATTTCATGCTTAACATAAGGAACTATATCAAGTTCATCTCCGTAAGCATCATTCATAGTGGCATCAAGGCCATAAGCACAACAAGCATCAAGTTCTTCAGAAAGGGATATTTCAAGTGAGTCCTCAGAATCATAGGATTCCTCATCATAGCAATCATTAGCCTCTTCTTGGGAAGCAAACATTTATTTTTAAAATACTCAATGTAATCATTGCAAACATAATTATCAAACCAATACTCAAGCACAACAAAAATTTCGGACTTGTGAATAGTATCGTTACTTTGATTGAAAAGTATTACGACACTTATACGATCTCATTGTCATTAAACTCACATTGGAAAGAAAGGTGTTTACGATATATTTTAGAGCAGCAAGTAAAATCATAAATGTGGCACAAAGACTCGACAGTGCAATAAGAAGTTTGTATTTGATACCATAAGTGTTTCCCTTTCTCAGATAAGCGGCGTCGCATAAAATAAGCATGCTCATCCAATGATTTTCACTCAACCAAATTGGTTGGGTTTTTAGCGCGAGCACAGATAGATCGAAGACGATCCAAGTAAAAAGTGTCCATCCTACCATATTTAGGTGGTTCCACACCCATGGTAAAGATAGCATCAGTAGGCAGAGAAATTGTAAGGACCGATATGCGGTACTGTTCCAAATCTAGATGTTTCCATCCAGATCCGGGGATGAAGCACATATCGGTCCCACTATGACATATGACAATGCCATATGCCCCGGATTTCCAACATGATATCACAACATTACAGATACAAAGATACAACATCTCATACAATCGGCATACAACTGCCTTAATACATTACATCAGCGGAAGATACATGTCTGAGTACAGACTACAATCAACTGCCTAGTGGCAAAGAGAAAATCATCGATCCCCATAACCACACGGGTCCAGGCCCTCCGCCGGGATCCGCCTAACTAGTCGTCGTCGAGTCTCCACGTGAAACGTCGATCACCATACCTGTTGTCGATCAAGAACCCTGAAAAGAGTTTGGGGGTAGTATCATGAGTACTTCATCACTGTAGTGGTAGCATCCAACTGTAGTGGTCAACTGACCCAGCAAGGACTTCATCACTCGTCATTCTAGGACAACTAGTAGTTTACGGTAAGGATGCGGTAAGTGGTGAGGTTGCTGCCGCACTAGCATTTATGAAGTGGCTAACGATCTAGAGAGTAAGGTAAGAAGCCAAGCATTCGATGAGGAATCGCCTCCAACAAGTCCTGCTATCAACTACTTACGCAAGCATAACACCTATCCTATCCTTGTCCTCCTCTTCGCATCCCGACGAAGACGAATCAGTCAAGGCACAAACACGTTGATCAAGTTATATTAGGATTATCTCAGTTGATGTTGTCTATGAACAAGGAGTAGGTCTCAAGTCGTCCATAACCGTGGACACGGCTTCTCGAAAAGATTTAACCCTGCAGGGGCGTACCAACTGCCCATTACAAGGCTCCGCACACACACCCATCTCTCAGTTGCTACCCATCACAGGCAACCATTTTATGATTTAGTTCCGAGCGATCCGAAACGACAAGTCCCTCTAGCTAACAACGAACAAATTCGGGTAGTCCCCGGGGAGTCGACACCCAATCCAAAAGCCGGCCACGCTCTCGGATCAGACTCTTCAGTTTTGCTAAGGTCGAGGTAACTGATCCCCTCACATGTGGGAAGGCCCCTAGCTCACCAGTGTGGGCCAACAAAGAAAACATGTCTCGACTGCCCCGGGTTGTTTTGAAGAATGTCTGCTAGGAGCGACCCGACAGACACACACACGGTTTTCACATGGTAAAATCAGCTTGTGCCACCACTAGAAATGTTTGAAGCTAGGTAGGTAAGAAGAGGGGACCCCATAGCATCCCACATGCGGTTAGGCACGCTCGTCAAGAGACACAATACCCGGAACTCGGGTCCTAGGTGACTCGAATGGAACAAAACGTCGGGGCGGGATAGCCTAGACCTTCCATCCTTCGTGGAATGTAGTCAACATTATAATAATCATATCATCAACAACAATATAATAATGTGATAGCCCAATCCAAAGAGTAATAGGGTAACATCATAGCATCCTCAACATGCATACTAAGAAGGGGCTGAGCACCGAGCAATAGTAACATAGAAGTACAGGGTTTGCTGGGAGGGGACATGGCTGTATCGGTTTGAAAGAGGTTGTAAACACGTGGTAGGATCAAACACCGAACCTATCCTAGACTAGCATGCAAACCGCTGGTTGAAATAGAATGGATCATAAGTAATGTATAGTTCTTGCCTGTTGATAAGTCGGGTTCCGAAGCTGTAGTCGATCGCAAGCTTGCATCGTCTCCGAGAGGTACCCGCGGAAGCACACAAGAGGGTAAACACTGGAAGAAATCAACGAGCAAGCATCTATTACTACGAAGCAAACACGATCAAGCATCAACAAGAAGGCAACACGAGACATCGCACCTATCGTCGAGAGCGGTTACTAACAGGTTAAGTGGAGTACTTGTCACACATGACGATACCGCACGTTTACAAGGGTTCAAGATGCTTAGCTACACAAGATGAGCAAAGGTTGTTAACATGGATTCTCACTCAAGCATGGCATAGCACACAAACATGACAAGAGGTGAAGCATAAGATAAACTATCTATCTAGTCAATTTAAGTGAGGCACAACCTAAACATGGCATACACTAAGTGCCCCACGACAATTAAAGCATTTGTTACTGTTCTTCCCTAAACCATATTTTAGGTTGGTTACCAACAACAAACAATAGCATAAACACAAAGTACATGAAATTCTAATCAAGATACATATAAAGAACACCCCAAACGGAGTTACGGTTAAAAAGATACAAGCAATACAAGTTTGGAACACAATCTGTGAACATCAGGAAGCACACTTTAGAGCAACAAATAAACAAGAAAAAGGTCGTAAACGTGCACAACAATGATATGCAACTAAATTAGACATGGAAGGCATGGCATGGAAAAAGGAATCATGCAAATAGGCATCATGGTTCACTAGTTATAAGCAACACAAAAGGCTATAAAACATTGCTGGTCAAGGACTTAGTGAAAATCAGGAAAACAGGGCAGAAACTGTTATTTTCATGCTGTATAAACAGGAGTAAAACTATATGAAAATGTGCAGCAACATGACATAGCAATACATGGGCGTGAAGTAGACATTATGGTGATCAGGTTCAAACAAGAATCAAGTTCATAGGCATAACAAGATCAAAAGATATTAAGCATGCAACATGGCATCGGAAAGTTACAGACTTAGTGAAAAACAGAGTGGCTGTCAAAAATAGCAGGATAGCAACTTTGGAGCTAAACATATATATGACCAAGAATGAAAACATGATAATGCAATACATATAATGGAAGTAAACATGGCATAGGTCAAAATGACATATTGCAATGCTCAATAGGATGCACGGTTAAAAAGATACAAGGCAGCAAAGTAGCAACTTTATATAAACAGTAGCACATTAACAGCAGGGTTAGCACATTGAAGCAATAAATAATATAGCTACAACAGGCAAACATGACAAGTGAAAGCATAGAACTGAAATAGACATGATGCTTAACAATATGCAACAAGAATTAATGCAATAGGCCTCATGGATGTGTCACAATCATCAATCAAACTTGCAATAAAATAACAGCAACAACACATAACAGAAATTAGCAGCAGTTAATAGTCTGATGCCCACTTAAACAGTGATTAACAACATCTAGATGGCCTCAAATAAAAATGCTCACAAAAGATGAACTGAAGTACACACAATTATAAACAATTTTCCTTTTGGGCGCAACGTCATCCGAGCTACCGTTTACTCGTAAACTTCAACGCAAAACAACATCAACAGTACAATTTTTCCAGACTTAGTGAAATTCGCAGGGGTCTGGAAAAAAAACCGACCTCATGGGATGCGGCCCAACAGGCCGAGGTGGGAGTTGGAGTGGAGGCTGGCCTGCTGGCGCCTGGCTGGGCCGCCTGGGCCACGCTGGGCTCAACTCTCGTGGCGTTGCGTCCCCGCTTGGGACCTGGCCGAGAAGCGGTCGTGGAGGCGCCGGCAACCGGCGTTCCGGCCAGGCAAGGCGGGACCGGGAGGCGTGCGGTGGCACAGAGTGGGCCTTGGCGGCGAGGCGAACAGGCGTGGGGCTTGGTGGTTCCTCGGGCTGGCGGCGATCTCCACACCGGGGAGGCCATGGCCATGGCGACGCGGCCGCGTCCTGCAAGGGACAGAGGAGGAGTGGGGGAGGCGTGAGAGGAGGGAGGAGAGGAGGAGACAGCCGGCGGCGGAGGGACCTCACCGGGGCGGCTGCGGCGCGCGGCGGCCGGCCGGAAGCGGCAGCGGCGAGGGAGCTGACGACGGGCTGGTGATACGTCCAAAACGTATCTATAATTTCTGCTTGCTCCATGCATGTTTTTGTGTGATATTTCTATGATCTAGATACACTTTCATACATTTTTGATCATATTTGGACTAACCTATTAACTCAGTGCACCCCAGTGCCAATTCCTGTTTTCTGCATTTTTTCTATTTCAGTTTTCCCCCATATAAAAAGTGCCAGAAAAATTCGGGAAAATTCAGATAAAAAATCAGCGTGACTGAAGCTTCGAGAAGAGCCCGGGAGGGGCCAGAGGGGAGCCAGGGGGCCCAGGCGGCCTCCCGGCGTGGCCCCACCCCTGGCCACGCCAGGGGGCGCCTAGGGGCCCTGGTCCACCTCTGGCTGCCCCCCCTTCGCCTATTTAATCTACGTCACGGGAAAACTCCAAAAGAAGAACCCTATTCCGCAAACTCGCCTCTGTTCCGCCGCCGCCGCGCTTCCAAGATCGGGAGCACCAGAAGACCTCTTCCCGGCACCCTGCCGGAGGGAGGATTGACCTCCGGGAGTCTCCTCTCCACTATGGATGCTCCCCGGATGTCTCGTGAGTAGTTTTCCTTGGACCATGGGTCCGTGATCAGTAGCTATGTGACGTTCTCCTCCCCTCTTTGATCTTCATTGTTTAGACCACGTGAGCTGCCCTACATGATCGAGGCACCTTTGTAATATTTCTGCTGTTGCTATGTTGAGTTTGGAGGGATTTGATGGATTATGAGATTATGTTCAGATTGTGATAGAGTAATATATTTGGTTTTTATCTCTTATATTTTTGTTCCTAAGTAATTCTTGCATATTGTCCGTTGCTGTTTACTGCTTTGGCCAAGTAGTAGGTAGTGAATCCAAGAGGGAGCGTTGTGCTAGATTGTGGGTTCATGCCCCCCGATGACACGCTTGAGTGACAGAAACATGAGTCTAGGGGATGTGCTGTTGCCACAAGGGGGAAAACAACGGTGCTTGTAACCGCGGTTACAAGGATTGTTTACTTCATGCAGAGTTCTTTTTAATGCAGTTGTCTGTTGCTTTGGGTTTACACTTTGGGTGGGGCTCGCAACTTAATACCAGCGAGATGTTCTGGATAGATATCTCAAGGTGGATGATTAGTAGTAGATGCAGATGGATTTCGGTCTACTTATCTTGGCGTACTGCCCGTGCTTTTGAACCTCTTCCTTTCTTTTGTAGCATAGTTAGCATTGCGGTGCGTTCATAATCCTGTCAATTGCCCTTCTGTAATTTGTTTACCTCGCATAGCAAGTTTTATCGTCTTTTGGGAGAGATACATCACTAGTGAACATCACGTATCCCGGTCCATATCCTCATTAATGATTCCAAGCTATATTTACTTTTCTGCATTTACTTTCAAGTTGCTATTATTATCCCTTGCGTTTTATCATTTGTGAACAACAAGACCGGAGAGATTGACAACCTCTCTGAACTTCGTTGGGAAAAAAGTTATCTGTGTCTGTGTGCAGGTCCGCGTCAGTTGCGCCGCTGACACCTACTTATCATCTCTGCAGTCCTACTAGAGACAAACCTTGGTATCTTCACCGAGGGAAAACTACTGCTGCACTTCATCTCAAACCTTCACTTGGGGTAACCAACGAAGGGCGAGAAGCCAATAAGCAAGAGTATTTCTGGCGCCGTTGCTGGGGACTCCGAGTGCTAAGATAGGGGAGTTGCACACTACCCTTTACCTTTGTTTTTTAGTCTTGTTAGTTTACCTTTTAGTTTTTACTTTTGTGTCCCTTATCAAAAATACCAAAAATACCTACTAATGCTATCTTCACCATGGGTGTGGAACCACCCAAATATGGTAGGATGAACATGTTTCACTTGGATCGTCTTCGATCAATTTGTGCTCGCGCTAAAAATGTAACATCCCAATTTTCTAAATTCGGATGTCAATAGATCATCATATGCATCTCATGCTGCTTCCGCATTTTTCTGGAGTTTTAAAATATTTTTAAACATTTTTCAACACATGGCAGTTCGCTGGAGAGGATATAAAAGGACTTATCCCCATTTTTTAATTTGTTGAAAAATAGTTTAAAATATTTTTGGGAGACTTTTTAATTTTACTTTGGAGTTATAAATATTTTCTAAAATTATTTTGGGAATTTATTTATGCTCCGGAAAAGTTTTTAAATCAATTTTCGGAATTTTCGGTATTTTTAAAATGCTAGAAAAGTATTTAAAAATATTTAAAAATAAGTTGCAAAGTTTATATTTTATTTTAATATTTTTTAAATCTAAAAATTCAATTTTATTATTTTAAAAATATTGGCAAAGACGGAATTTTAAAATAAATTTCCGTGATTTTTCTAATATTGTTTTGGGCCTAATGGGCCTGTTCTGGTTTTTTTTCCGCAGACCGATTTTATATTTATCTCGGATTTAAAAAAAAAGAGGATTAGGGGCTGGCTATAAATAGCCCCGATTAGGGCTAAATTATTTTTGCTTAGCGTTTTAGGTTAGCCCTAAACTAATCCGCGGGACCCGCCGCCGCCGACATCATCGACGACGTCATCGCCGGATTTTCGTCGGAGTTCGCCGGAATCTCGCCGGAGCATCGCCGGAGTTCGTCGTTTTTTCCGCCGCCGGTGAGCACCCCGAGCCCGCACCTCCGCCTGCGCCGACCCCGCCACCGTAGCCGCCGTCCCCCGTCCTAGCCGCGCCGCGCCGCCGCTCGCCGGAGCAGCCGGCCGGCCGCGCCGCCGCCCGTCCTGTGGCGCGCCCCCGCGCCCGGCCGCCGCTGCCCGCCCCGGCGCGTCCCTGCCGCCGCCGCCCTCCCTGGCCGCCCCGCCGGCCACTACCGCTGCTGGCCAGCCGAGCCGCGGCATCGAGCCATGGCCTGGTTCCCGTGCTGCGTGGAGAAGAAGGAAAAAAATAAGTCAAACGCGTTTTCGAAAAAAAAAAGATCTGGATCCAAACCGCCCGAGGACCCGATCGCGTTTTTCAGAATTTTTTTATTTACATTCGGGTCCTTTTTACAGTGGAGCACCCCGGTACCCCCGGTGTCACCCCGATACCGTTTTCGCGACTACTTTTTAACCGTAACTCGGAATCGAGTGATTCCAGCTGCTGTAAGGCCCGATATGCAGTACTGGGTACTGTTCCAGATCTAGATGTTTCCATCCAGATCCGGGGACGAAGCACATATCGGTCCCACCGCGACATATGACAAAGCCATATGCCCCGGATTTCCAACATGATATCACAACATTATAGATACAGGATACAACATCATATACAATCGGCATACAACAACCTTAATACAATATAACAGCGGAAGATACATGTCTGAGTACAGACTACAAGCAAATGCCTAGTGGCAAAGAGAAAAGCATCGATCCCCATAACCACACGGGTCCAGGCCCTCCGCCGGGATCCGCCTAACTAGTCGTCGTCGAGTCTCCACGTGAAACGTCGATCACCATACCTGTTGTCGATCAAGAACCCTGAAAAGAGTTTGGGGGTAGTATCATGAGTACAGAAGTACTCAACATCCAACTGTAGTGGTCATCTGACCCAGCAAGGACTTCATCACTCGTCATTCTAGGACAACTAGTAGTTTACGGTAAGGAAGGGGTAAGTGGTGAGGTTGCTGCCGCACTAGCATTTATGATGTGGCTAACGATCTAGAGAGTAAGATAAGAAGCCAAGCATTCGATGAGGAGTCGCCTCCAACAAGTCTTGCTATCAACTACTTACGCAAGCATAACACATATCCTATCCTTGTCCTCCTCTTCGCATCCCGACGAAGAAGAAGCAGTCAAGGCACACAAACATGTTGATCAAATTATATTAAGATTATCTCAGTTGTTGTTGTCTATGAACAAGGAGTAGGTCTCAAGTCGTCCATAACCGTGGACACGGCTTCTCGAAAAGATTTAACCCTGCAGGGGTGTACCAACTGCCCATTACGAGGCTCCGCACGCACGCCCATCTCTCTCTGTTGCTACCCATCACAGGCAACCATTTTATGATTTAGTTCCAAGAGATCCGAAACGACAAGTCCCTCTAACTACCAACGAACAAATCCGGGTGGCCCCCGGTGAGACGACATCCATCTCAGGAGCCGGCCGCTCTCTTGATCTGGTCTCTACCGTATGACTCCAGGTTTGGATTGCCGGTTAATCACACATGGGACACCGGGTCCTCAGCCGGTCATGATGGGCCAGCAAGGGAACTAAGTCCTCACTGGTCCAGGTTGTTTTAAATAATATCTGCCAGGAGCTACCCGATAGACACACACACGGTTTTCAAATGGTAAATCAGCTTGGGCCACCACTAGAAATGTTTGAAGCTAGATAGGTAAGAAAAGGGGACCCCATAAAATCCCACACGCGGTTAGGCACGCTCAGTCTTAAAACCAATACCCGGAACTCGGATCCTAGGTGACTCGAATGGAACAAAGCATCGGGGCGGGATAGCCTAGACCTTCCATCCTTCGTCGAATATAGTCAACATTATAATAATCATAGCATCAACAATAATATAATAATCAGGTGATATCCCAACCCAAAGAGTAACAGGGTAACATCGTAGCATCCTAAGCATGCATACTAAGCAGGGGCTGAGCAACGAGCAATAGTAACATAGCAGTACAAGGTTTGCTGGGAGGGGACATGGCTGTATCGGTTTGAAAGAGGCTGTAAACATGTGGTAGGATCAAACATCGAACCTAACCTATACTAGCATGCAAACCGCTGGTTGAAATAGAATGGATCATAAGTAATGTATAGTCCTTGCCTGTTGATAAGTCGGATTCCGAAGGTGTAGTCGATCGCAAGCTCGCATCGTCTCCGAGAGGTACCCGCGGGAGCACACAAGAAGTAAACACTGGAAAGCAATAAACGGTGCACTACTATTACTACGGAGCAATACAAGATCAAAGAGACAACACAAGGCACGGCAACGCGATACGGATCTATCGTCGAGGACGGTTACTAACGATTTAAGTGGGGTACTCGTCACACACGACGAAAACCGCACGTTTACGGTGGTTCAAGTTGTTTAGCTACAGGTGATCAAACAACGGTTATTAACATGGCAACTCAAGCAAGCATGGCATAGCACACAAACATGTCAAGAGGTGAAGCACAAAGTAAACTATCTATGCTAGTCAATTTAAGTGAGGCACAACCTAAACATGGCATAACACTAAGTGCCGCACGATGATTAAAAGATTTGTTACTGTTATGTCCTAAACCATATTTTAGATTGGTTAACAACAGCAAACAGTAGCATAAACACAAAGTACACGAAAAACTAATCAAGTTACATATAAAGAACACCCCAAACGGAGTTACGGTTAAAAAGATACAGGCAAAACAAGTTACGGGCACAAGCTGTATAAACAGGGGTAAATCTATATGCAAAAGTGCAGCAACATGACATAGAAATACAGGGGATTAAAGTAGAAATGATGCTTATTAAATATGAAATTGGAATCACTCAATTCCGATAAACGGTCGCGACACACTCGTCGACCGAAGTTGCAACAAAATAACAGTTTCAGCAACAGCAACACAATAACATCAGGATCACCACTTTGGAGCAAGATATAAACATGATGCAGCAAGAAAATATGGCATATGAATGCATGAAACTGAAGTAGAAACATTTCTTAACGCAACGCAAAAGGAATCAATGCAATAGGCCTCATGGATTTGTTACAATCATATTGCAAAGTTGCAACAAAATAATAACAGCAGCACATAACAGAAATTTGTAGCAGTTTAACGGCCTGATGCCCACTTTAGCACACAACTACACAATCAAGATGAGCTCAAATGCAAAAACTTTCTACATATGAATGCTAGAGCACGCAAAACTGAGCAACTTTCGTTTTGGGGACACGTTCATCGGAGCTACGGATCAACGGGCATTAACGTCGCAAAAACAGATCAGCAGCAATTATTCCAGCACTTAGAAAAAATTACAGAGCTAAAAGAAAAAAAAACAGACGGGAAAAATAAAAAAAAGGGGTGCTGGGCGGCCTGGGCTCACCATGGGCCGAGGCCCATCTGGCGCTGGGGCTGGCTGGCGGCCTGGCAGGCTTCTGTCGTTGGTGGGCCGGCCCATGGCGGCTGGATCGGGGCTCCTCCCGATCTGGTGGCCCTCGCCGGCGAGGGGTGGCGCCTCGGGCACGGCTGGCCAGAGGAGGTGGCACGGCGGGAGGTGCCGGCCCGGATCCGGCCGGTGGAGGGGCTGGTTGGGGCCGAGGGCGGCGCGGGGAGGCGCTGTGAGCCGGCGGCGAGCTCGGGCTCGAGGCGTGCTCCATGGCCATGGTGCGCAGCCGCGATCTGCATGGGAGGGAGATGTCAGCGCGGGGGAGGAGAGGGAAAAGGCAAGAGGGAGAAGAGGAAGGAGGAGACGGAGAGGAGGGTGGCGGCCCGGCTGGCTGCTGCTGGCCGGCGGCGGCGGCGAGGCTGCCCACGGGCACGTCCACGGGAGAGAGGAGGTGAGGAGAGAGAGGCTGGGGGCGATCTCGGCCGTTGGATCGGCCGATCCGATGGTCCAGATCGCAGGGAGTGCAAAACTTGGGCAAAATGCGAAAATTGGGGCTTTTGTGAGGGGGGTGGCTGCAAAATTGTGGCTAGGGAAACCCTAAAAATGGGTGGGAGTGTGGTGGTCTTTATATAGCATGGGTGGCTGGCAGTTTGCAAAAACATCCCCGGTTTTTCTGTCGCGCGCGCGGTGCTCACGTTCCTGACAGCCGGGGGTCCGCAGTACCTCCGATTCGGGTAAAACTTCGAACTGCGCGATCAGTGCGTCGAGCCGGAGGCGTTCACCTCACGCTGGAACCATTCCGAGAACACTTTCCGGCGCGCTATAAAAATATCCCGTTTACTTATTAAACAGGGTTTTTCGTTCCGTTGGCTGCGGCTGGTCTCGTGCGGTTTTCGCGACGGTGATCGGGCGAAACCCGGTGTCGCAAAGGTCGAGTGTCAGGGTAGCAAGGGTCGGTCTCCGTCCGATACGAGATAAGAGGGGGAAAAATAATCGCCGATCGATAAATCGGGGATGCAAACACCGCAAAGAAATCAGGCAATCAATCAATTCACACCGAAAACAAATTTTTAATTTTTTGTGAAAACTGGGCTGCTACAGCTGCGTTGCGACCGTGTAGAAATTTTCTAGCCAGTAGACCAAGTGTTACAGAAGTTTGAAGTTTTCAAATTTGAATCCAAAGCTGATCCAAATTTGAACTTCCGGCAGCCGTAACTTTTTACCGGTGCGCCCGTTTGCGCCGTTTATTTTTGCGTTAGTTTTATTTTGACAAGTACTTTGAGTTTTGCTACTGTTAGGCAAGTTTTGCTACTGTTCTTTGAATGTTAATACTGTTTGAGCATATTTGTATTGAGCATATGATTGATTGGTGCTATGTTTGCTCGTATAGATTGTCCGGAGTGTGCCGCCTCGTATTGTGAGGATTGTGACCGTCAGGACCAGCAAGAAGGAAAGTGATGCTTTGACCATACTCATACCTATATTTTCTATATGCATTATGTTAAGAAATATCACCCTATTGCATGATAGGTTGTTTATTATTCTGTTGCTACAAAACCAGTTAGGATAGCCACATGTCTTGACTTGTCTAACGTAGATCAACCTATCCGTGTTGTTGCTTTATTGCTATGCTTTGTAGACGTGGTTTGGGTTGTGTAAATTCATGGAGTGCATGTGAGCTATTTAATAACTTGTGTAGCAACTGTTTAATAAATAGAAATCACTTCTGGACGGGCAGGGAGTGCTTCCTGGGGGCTCGTTCCTTATCTAAGGTCGAGACCATGTTGTACCCCTAATGGTTGGTTTGGTGGTTGACAGTACGTCATGGTGCTACCCTCTGAACGTAAGTGGGCGCCGGCCAGGCTCAAAAAGATCAGACATACTTGGTGACTAGAAGCTTACATGTACAGCCGCTGGCCATATGGGCTCTGGCTTAGTTGAGTATGATGTAGGAAGCCTCTCCCGTGCAAAGCTAGCAGATGTAGATGTGATAGGTGGTACCGGCTTGCCATTGGGTGTAGGTGACCTCTTCTGAAAGACTTCGTCTCAATCTTCGGGTTGAGTCCAGCGGGGAAAGTGTACTAACCTCTGCAGAGTAAAAACTAATCATGATTAGCCGTGTCCCCGGTTATGGACATCCTTGAGCTACTAGACATTACTGTTACTGGAGGATCTTGACATATGCATCACCATAATAATTTGAGTGGGCAAGATTAAATAAGGGTGTGGTGTTGGAACTGGTGTGCCCAGTTCGTTCTTAAGTAGTAAGTTCAACTTAAAATTTTGACTAGTTTAGTTCAGGAGAAAATTGGCTTTCTGCAAAACTAAACCATAAGCCTTTCCTTTGACTTACCTTGCATGTATTTGTAGGTCCTTTATATAAACTTTTCCGTGTCACTTGCCGTACAAATCAGATGTACTGACCCATTGTCGGGCTGTAACCTTCGGTGTTGCAGGTTTTTCAGACGATCAGTAAGGTGCGTTTAGGGGTTGCGAGTCTACACTCAGCATGTTCGCATGTGGCTATTGATGGACTCCATGTTATTTTCTTTTGCTTCCGCTATATTTATATTGAATAAGCTAGCCTTGAGCTATGCAACTTGTTATTTATTTAATCTGGATCATACGTTGTAATAATGTTGCACTTGTACTTTGATATACATCTACAATACTGTGTGTGCCAGCGAGTTCGATCCAGGGACTGACACTTGAGCACAGAGACTTCAATTCTGTGTGAATTGGGTCGCTACAAAAAACCCAACCGACTTGGTTGAGGGAAAATCATTGGATGAGCATGCTCATTATACGCGGCACCGCCTATCTCAGAAAGGGAAACACTTATGGGATCAAATACATGTTTCTTATTGCCATGCTAAACTTTTGTGCCACATTTATGATTTTACTTGTTGTTCTAATATAGATCATAAACACCTCCCTTTCCAATGTGAGTTTAATGAAAATGAGATCTTATCTTCTTATGCTAAAGGTGTTTATGATTACTTTGATGTTGAAAAGATTGAAGAGTTTGTTGCTTTTAAAGGTGCCTATGAGATTGCTTCTTTGATTGAAAAATATCACGATACTATTTTCGAGTCTGAAAACTTTGCAGTTCTTGCTTATTGCTTCGAGAATTATATTTCCAATTCTTATATTGAGGATTTTAAAAATAAAATGTTTGCTGCCCATGAAGAGGCCAATGATTGCATTCAGGAGGAATCCCATGATTCCGAGGACTCACTTGAAATATCCCTTTCTGAAAATTTTGATACTTGCTTTGTTGATGGCCAAGATGCCACTATGGATGATGCTGAAAAAAATGAACTCTCTATAGTTCCTTATGTTAAGCATGAAATTGTTGCTATTGCACCCACACTTGATTGTCCTATTATCCTTTTGAAATCTCCAAATCCGGAGAACTTTTCTCTTATCAAGGCTCAATGTGATGGGTCTCATTTATCTTATAATCCTAAAGACCATGTTGAAAACTATACACGTGTGCTTGCAGTTCATGAACAACATGATTTATGTGATAGTTATATTCTTGATGTTGTTCATGATACTACTGAAAATTATTTTGAGAGAGGGAAGTTTGGTTGTAGAAACTTCCATATTACTAAAACTCCTCTCTTTATGTTGAAAGTTTTGAAGATGTTCCTGTTCCACCTTTCTATGCATGTCACTTTGTGCTTCTTTGACTTATTTTCTTACAAGATGCCTATGCATAGGAAGTGGGTTAGGCTTAAATGTGTTTCATATTTGTTTCTTGATGCTCTCTTTTTCTTCAAATTCTTATTCTTATGAGAGCACCTTCTACAATCTTCATGCCTAGCTAATGGCTTTAAAGAAGCGCTTTCGGGAGGCAGCTCGCAGCGAATTTAGGTTTTTATTTTTTCTTTTGTTGTGTCTTGATGATTGTTACTACTGTAGAAACATCATTGTATCTTTATTTTTCAACTTTGTGCCAAGTTATAGCCTCTTACGGCAAGGGAAGTAAAAGTTGTGACATGCTGTCCAGAAAACAGATTCTGTCCTCGTGACCAGAAAAATTCCAGAAAAATCCCAGTTCATCTTTTTGAGCTGAATTATTTACACAGTATGCTTTATACAATTACGAAACTTCTGTATGTGCTGAGTTTTTTGATTTGAGTTGCAGAATTGTCCCTAAAAAATTCTTTACTATCTGCTGTTCTGTTTTTCACAGATTCTGCCACGTTTTGTCTCTCCTTACTTTTGCAAACCTTAAGCTTGCTTTTTCTTTGCAAAAACATTTTGGCACTCTTGAGAAACAGTAGCTCTTCAAGAATATCTTTATATCCAGTGGGTAAAAAATTATTTATTAAGGGTACTAACCTCTCTAATCAGCTTATGATAAGTTATGTATGAAGGGAGTTTTCAAGGGTGCGATGGAAGATGATGAAAGAAGATCCAGGAGTGTCAAGTGCTCAAGCTTGGGGATGCCCCCATGCATCCCCAATAAATATTCAAGGAGACACAATCGTCTAAGCTTGGGGATGCCCCCGTGCATCCCCTTCTCCATCAACAATCATCAGTTCGTCCTTCGTCTCACTATATTTTTATCACTTCATGCGTTATGTGCTATGCTTGG
Organism: Bromus sterilis; assembly: GCA_950022295.1. Lineage (NCBI taxonomy): Eukaryota > Viridiplantae > Streptophyta > Magnoliopsida > Poales > Poaceae > Bromus > Bromus sterilis. Next base: position 181,688,432 of record OX465596.1, read on the forward strand.
AGTGTCTCGCTCTTAGTTTTTTTTAGTTTTCTTTAGCTTTGCTTGCTGTTCATAACAAGTTAGATCCCTTCTTACTTTGTGTGGGAGATAAACACGCTCCACTTTCAAAATCTAGAACACATCATAGGATTCTTCATGCCTATCTTTTTGCTGTTGTGTGTTCTTTATCTTTTCATAGATGCTGCCATGTTTAGTTTTTGTCTTAGTTTCTCTTTAGCAAGAGCCTTGGCTTTTGTTTACTTTGTTGCTGGAACTCTTTTTAGTTTTCATGTTTATCTTGTTAAAGAGAGTTGGTTGTTGCACTGAGTTGTGTCTTGTCTTGAGAGTAGGTAATTGAGGTTGCTATTTAATTCTAGTAGTAGCTTGCAATAGTTTTGAAGTATTGATGTGAGTAATGTTTGGACTTTTGGTGTCAAGAGCTCCTTCCTATTAGTTATAGGTGTCGTATTTTGGGCAATCCTTGTTTATTTTCAAAACCTACAAAACTAGTTGAGAACTCTAGCTACTAGATGGATCACTAATCCTTGGAGGGATCGAATATTAGAGAACACTCACGTACCATGAGTCGAGGATGCGCAAGGATAACCAAACCCCCATACACTCCTCCTCGGGGTACCTGTCTCTTTGTGAACCTCCTTATTAGATTGAGAGTTACCGATAATAAGTGCATGAGTTCTTCGGACTAATGTAAGTATTGAAAGTTGACACTTCCACCTTCCCATATTTTGCTAGCCTCTCCCGTGCCGTGCATTTGCCTTCTTCTCACTCCGAGAGTTGGTGTCCACCTTCGCCGGTACTTCCAAACCCGTGGCATGATACGCTCTGTCATCTTAAGCCTCCTTATATCTTTCCTCAAAAAAGCCACCATACCTACCTATCAAGGCATTTCCATAGCCTTTCCGAGTTATATTGCCATGCAACTTCCACCTCTTCATGACTTGATCTTCATGTCATACATGTTCCTGCTACACTCGCAGCGACATACATTGCATACATCATGATAGTTACATCTTCTTTATGATTTTGAGTACCTTGTAAAGTGTGAAAGATCTCCTTTACCTTCTTGTAAAATAGAGTGTTGCCCTTAAGTGAGGAAAAGATCCCAAAGTGGACACAATAAAAGATCCCAAAGAGGACAAACGAGAGTTAAATAGAAAGAGCCATTGAGGCCACCAAAAAAATACAAAAAAATAGAAAAAAGAGAAAACGAAATAAAAAGAGAGAAAGGGGAAACACTACTATCCTTTTGAGAGATCCACACTAGTACTCCCTTTATATCCTTGTACTCCATAGAGATGATATTTATGCATATAGCTATGTGGGGACCTTCACACTATAGAACTTGGCTTGCATATTCCAAGGATGAGCCTCCTAAAACGAGCTCTAGGTCTTCATGAGTGAGAAAGTTAGATGCACCCCCACTAGTTCCATTGGAGAGCTTCTTAGCTCGCATGTGCATCCGTTGCATGGCAATCCCTACTCCTCACATCATATCTATCATTTGGCATCTCTTGCCTATGATTGTCCTCATTGATATGAGCCTTTCTCATCCTTTTTGTCTTCCTCCTCCACCTTATTTCTCTCTTTGCCATCGAAAGTGTCAACTCTCGTGCTTACGCTCATCCATTGCATGAGTGCTCGAAATATCGAAAAGGAGTGGATCAAATTGACTTGTACCTGGCTAGTGGTCTGGGGACGAGTCAAGATAAGATTCCAAAGAGGACCAAGTGTGAAACTTTAGTAGATTGATTTCTCAACAAAAATACTTTTTTCTCGTATTCCCTATCCCCCTTCTTGCACGCAAACACCATTTGGAGACATTCGAGTCACGGAAAGCGAGAGCTCTTGCACCTTTTGTTCTTTCGTTACTTGTTTCAATGCTAATATAGACTCTTGCATGTTATGACTTGAATTGAATCTGTAACCTTGATTGCTTTACTTTTCAAAGTTCTTATATGGTTGCTAGCATGTCACCACAGAAATTATGCTTGTTATCATTTACCTACTCGAGGACGACCAGGAATTAAGCTTGGGGATGTTGATACGTCCAAAACGTATCTATAATTTCTTCTTGCTCCATGCATGTTTTGTGTGATATTGCTATGATCTAGATACACTTTCATACATTTTTGATCATATTTGGACTAACCTATTAACTCAGTGCACCCCAGTGCCAGTTCCTGTTTTCTGCTGTTTTTCTATTTCAGTTTTCCCCCATATAAAAAGTGCCAGAAAAATTCGGGAAAATTCAGATAAAAAATCAGCGTGACGGAAGCTTCGAGAAGAGCCCGGGAGGGGCCAGAGGGGATCCAGGGGGGCCCAGGCGGCCACCCGGCGCGGCCCCACCCCTGGCCGCGCCAAGGAGGCGCCTGGGGCCCCTGGTCCACCTCTGGCTGCCCCCCTTCCCTATTTAATCTACGTCACGGGAAAACTTCAAAATAAGAACCCTATTCCGCAAACTCGCCTCTGTTCCGCCGCCGCCGCGCTTCCAAGATTGGGAGCACCAGAAGACCTCTTCCCGGCACCCTGCTGGAGGGAGGATTGACCTCCGGGAGTCTCCTCTCCACCATGCATGCTCCCCGGATGTCTCATGAGTAGTTTTCATTGGACCATGGGTCCGTGATCAGTAGCTATGTGATGTTCTCCTCCCCTCTTTGATCTTCATTATTTAGACCTCGTGAGCTGCCCTACATGATCGAGGCACCTTTGTAATATTTCTGTTGTTGCTATGTTGAGTTTGGAGGGATCTGATGGATTATGAGATTATGTTCAGATTGTGATAGAGTAATATATTTGGTTTTTATCTCTTATATTTTTGTTCCTAAGTAATTCTTGCATGTTCTCCGTTGCTGTTTATTGCTTTGGACAAGTAGTAGGTAGTGACTCCAAGAGGGAGCGTTGTGCTAGATTGTGGGTTCATGACCCCGATGACACGCTTGAGTGACAGAAACATGAGTCTAGGGGATGTGTTGTTGCCACAAGGGGGAAAACAACGGTGCTTGTAACCGTGGTTACAAGGATTGTTTACTTTACGCAGAGTTCTTTTTAATGCAGTTGTCTGTTGCTTTGGGTTTACACTTTGGGTGGGGCTCGCAACTTAATACCAACGAGATGTTCTGGATAGATATCTCAAGGTGGATGATTAGTAGTAGATGCAGATGGATTTCGGTCTACTTATCTTGGCGTACTGACCGTGCTTTTGAACCTCTTCCTTTCTTTTGTAGCATAGTTAGCATTGCGGTGCGTTCATAATCCTGTCTATTGCCCTTCTGTAATTTGTTTACCTCGCATAGCAAGTTTTATCGTCTTTTGGGAGAGAGACATCACTAGTGAACATCACGTATCCCGGTCCATATCCTCATTACTGATTCCAAGCTATATTTACTTTTCTGCATTTACTTTCAAGTTGCTATCATTATCCCTTGCGTTTTATCATTTGTGAACAACAAGACCGGAGAGATTGACAACCTCTCTGAACTTCGTTGGGAACAAAGTTATCTGTGTCTGTGTTCAGGTCCGCGTCAGTTGCGCGGCTGACACCTACTTATCATCTCTGGAGTCCTACTGGAGACAAACCTTGGTATCTTCATCGAGGGAAAACTGCTACTGAACTGCATCCCAAACCTTCACTTGGGGTAACCAACGAAGGGAGAGAAGCCAATAAGCAGCTGGATAGAGAGAGAGAGGAGAGAGGTGGATGCCAGGGCGCGATCTGGGCCGTTGGATCGGCCGATCCGACGGTCTAGATCCGCTGGGGGAAAAAATCTCAGATTTTATGGTTTTGGACGAAAATGGGTAGTTTTGGGGCATTTCGAGGGGGGTCACTGCAATTTTTGGCTAGGGAAACCGTATAAAGGGGTGGGAGAGTGGTCGTATTTATATAGCCCAGGTGGCTGGCAGTTTGCACAAACATCCCCGATTTTTCCCTCGGGCGCGCGTTGTTTACGTTTCTGACCGCCGAGGGTCCACAGGACCTCCGATTCGGGTAAAACTTCGAATTCCGCGATCAGCGCGTCGAGACGGGGGCGTTCACCTCGCGTTGGAACCGTTCCGAGAACACTTTCCGGTGCGCTATAAAAATAACCCGTTTAACTATTAAACGAGTTTTTTTGTTCCGTTGGCTACGGCTGGTCTTGTGCCGGTTGCGACAGTGCTCGGGTGAAAACCCGGTGTCGCAAAGGTTGAAGGGTGGAAAGGGTCGGTCTCCGTCTGGTAAGAAATAAGAGGGGGGGGGGAAATAATCGCCGATCGATAAATCGGGGATGCAAACACCGCAAACAAATCAGACAATCAAACAATTCAGACCGAAAACAAAATTTTTAATTTTTGTGAAATCTGGGTTGTTACAAACAACACCACCAACAAGGGATCTCGTTCCGAGATCCAGGGCAGTCCGGGGAGAGGGGAAGGGGAGAGAAAAGAGAGTCAACAATCTTCAACACCACCAACAAGGGACTCAGCTACATGTCGACGTCGATCTTCCGTCGAGAACCTTCTGCAGGGAGATGCCAACGTTGGAAGATCGAAACCATCCGATTTCAAGAGGAAGAACGATAGTTGGAAGCGACGATCAAGGGAAACATTCTCACTGAAATCGTGAGGATACTGGGCAAGAGACGACCAAGATGTTATCCGGAGTTGGAGAAGCTAAAGGTACTACATGAATTCCCAAATCTGAGATCGTAATCGAGACAATACGCTGCAAGGAAGGCATTGTAACGGTTCCGAAACTCCACTTACTCGAGATCCTAGAGTTTGAAGTGGATAAGGCGACAGTAAAAGACTTACGTCACTTGTCCTAACCGGAGCAAGGGCAAGGAGGAAAAAGAATCCTACTCACTGATAGCTAACTTAGTAACTACAAAATAGTTTTTTTCTAGACTCGACTTCGGCCAGAAAAGGGATCCTACGGTCGGTAAGGCTCTGATACCAAGTTTTAAGGCCCGATATGCGGTACTTTTCCAAATCTAGATGTTTCCATCCAGATCCGGGGACGAAGCACATATCGGTCCCACCGCGACATATGACAATGCCATATGCCCGGATTTCCAACATGATATCACAACATTACAGATACAAAGATACAACATCTCATACAATCGACATACAACTGCCTTAATACATTACATCAGCGGAAGATACATGTCTGAGTACAGACTACAATCAATTGCCTAGTGGCAAAGAGAAAATCATCGATCTCCATAACCACACGGGTCCAGGCCCGGCTGGCTGCTGCTGGCCGGCGGCGGCGGCGAGGCTGCCCACGGGCACGTCCACGGGAGAGAGGAGGTGAGGAGAGAGAGGCTGGGGGCGATCTCGGCCGTTGGATCGGCCGATCCGATGGTCCAGATCGCAGGGAGTGCAAAACTTGGGCAAAATGCGAAAATTGGGGCTTTTGTGAGGGGGGTGGCTGCAAAATTGTGGCTAGGGAAACCCTAAAAATGGGTGGGAGTGTGGTGGTCTTTATATAGCATGGGTGGCTGGCAGTTTGCAAAAACATCCCCGGTTTTTCTGTCGCGCGCGCGGTGCTCACGTTCCTGACAGCCGGGGGTCCGCAGTACCTCCGATTCGGGTAAAACTTCGAACTGCGCGATCAGTGCGTCGAGCCGGAGGCGTTCACCTCACGCTGGAACCGTTCCGAGAACACTTTCCGGCGCGCTATAAAAATATCCCGTTTACTTATTAAACAGGGTTTTTCGTTCCGTTGGCTGCGGCTGGTCTCGTGCGGTTTTCGCGACGGTGATCGGGCGAAACCCGGTGTCGCAAAGGTCGAGTGTCAGGGTAGCAAGGGTCGGTCTCCGTCCGATACGAGATAAGAGGGGGAAAAATAATCGCCGATCGATAAATCGGGGATGCAAACACCGCAAAGAAATCAGGCAATCAATCAATTCACACCGAAAACAAATTTTTATTTTTTTGTGAAAACTGGGCTGCTACAGCTGCGTTGCGACCGTGTAGAAATTTTCTAGCCAGTAGACCAAGTGTTACAGAAGTTTGAAGTTTTCAAATTTGAATCCAAAGCTGATCCAAATTTGAACTTCCGGCAGCCGTAACTTTTTACCGGTGCGCCCGTTTGCGCCGTTTATTTTTGCGTTAGTTTTATTTTGACAAGTACTTTGAGTTTTGCTACTGTTAGGCAAGTTTTGCTACTGTTCTTTGAATGTTAATACTGTTTGAGCATATTTGTATTGAGCATATGATTGATTGGTGCTATGTTTGCTCGTATAGATTGTCCGGAGTGTGCCGCCTCGTATTGTGAGGATTGTGACCGTCAGGACCAGCAAGAAGGAAAGTGATGCTTTGACCATACTCATACCTATATTTTCTATATGCATTATGTTAAGAAATATCACCCTATTGCATGATAGGTTGTTTATTATTCTGTTGCTGCAAAACCAGTTAGGATAGCCACATGTCTTGACTTGTCTAACGTAGATCAACCTATCCGTGTTGTTGCTTTATTGCTATGCTTTGTAGACGTGGTTTGGGTTGTGTAAATTCATGGAGTGCATGTGAGCTATTTAATAACTTGTGTAGCAACTGTTTAATAAATAGAAATCACTTCTGGACGGGCAGGGAGTGCTTCCTGGGGGCTCGTTCCTTATCTAAGGTCGAGACCATGTTGTACCCCTAATGGTTGGTTTGGTGGTTGACAGTACGTCATGGTGCTACCCTCTGAACGTAAGTGGGCGCCGGCCAGGCTCAAAAAGATCAGACATACTTGGTGACTAGAAGCTTACATGTACAGCCGCTGGCCATATGGGCTCTGGCTTAGTTGAGTATGATGTAGGAAGCCTCTCCCGTGCAAAGCTAGCAGATGTAGATGTGATAGGTGGTACCGGCTTGCCATTGGGTGTAGGTGACCTCTTATGAAAGACTTCGTCTCAATCTTCGGGTTGAGTCCAGCGGGGAAAGTGTACTAACCTCTGCAGAGTAAAAACTAATCATGATTAGCCGTGTCCCCGGTTATGGACATCCTTGAGCTACTAGACATTACTGTTACTGGAGGATCTTGACATATGCATCACCATAATAATTTGAGTGGGCAAGATTAAATAAGGGTGTGGTGTTGGAACTGGTGTGCCCAGTTCGTTCTTAAGTAGTAAGTTCAACTTAAAATTTTGACTAGTTTAGTTCTGGAGAAAATTGGCTTTCTGCAAAACTAAACCATAAGCCTTTCCTTTGACTTACCTTGCATGTATTTGTAGGTCCTTTATATAAACTTTTCCGTGTCACTTGCCGTACAAATCAGATGTACTGACCCATTGTCGGGCTGTAACCTTCGGTGTTGCAGGTTTTTCAGACGATCAGTAAGGTGCGTTTAGGGGTTGCGAGTCTACACTCAGCATGTTCGCATGTGGCTATTGATGGAATCCATGTTATTTGCTTTTGCTTCCGCTATATTTATATTGAATAAGCTAGCCTTGAGCTATGCAACTTGTTATTTATTTAATCTGGATCATACGTTGTAATAATGTTGCACTTGTACTTTGATATACATCTACAATACTGTGTGTGCCAGCGAGTTCGATCCAGGGACTGGCACTTGAGCACAGAGACTTCAATTCTGTGTGAATTGGGTCGCTACAAAAAACCCAACCGACTTGGTTGAGGGAAAATCATTGGATGAGCATGCTCATTATACGCGGCATCGCCTATCTCAGAAAGGGAAACACTTATGGGATCAAATACATGTTTCTTATTGCCATGCTAAACTTTTGTGCCACATTTATGATTTTACTTGTTGTTCTAATATAGATCATAAACACCTCCCTTTCCAATGTGAGTTTAATGAAAATGAGATCTTATCTTCTTATGCTAAAGGTGTTTATGATTACTTTGATGTTGAAAAGATTGAAGAGTTTGTTGCTTTTAAATGTGCCTATGAGATTGCTTCTTTGATTGAAAAATATCACGATACTATTTTCGAGTCTGAAAACTTTGCAGTTCTTGCTTATTGCTTCGAGAATTATATTTCCAATTCTTATATTGAGGATTTTAAAAATAAAATGTTTGCTGCCCATGAAGAGGCCAATGATTGCATTCAGGAGGAATCCCATGATTCCGAGGACTCACTTGAAATATCCCTTTCTGAAAATTTTGATACTTGCTTTGTTGATGGCCAAGATGCCACTATGGATGATGCTGAAAAAAATGAACTCTCTATAGTTCCTTATGTTAAGCATGAAATTGTTGCTATTGCACCCACACTTGATTGTCCTATTATCCTTTTGAAATCTCCAAATCCGGAGAACTTTTCTCTTATCAAGGCTCAATGTGATGGGTCTCATTTATCTTATAATCCTAAAGACCATGTTGAAAACTATACACGTGTGCTTGCAGTTCATGAACAACATGATTTATGTGATAGTTATATTCTTGATGTTGTTCATGATACTACTGAAAATTATTTTGAGAGAGGGAAGTTTGGTTGTAGAAACTTCCATATTACTAAAACTCCTCTCTTTATGTTGAAAGTTTTGAAGATGTTCCTGTTCCACCTTTCTATGCATGTCACTTTGTGCTTCTTTGACTTATTTTCTTACAAGATGCCTATGCATAGGAAGTGGGTTAGGCTTAAATGTGTTTCATATTTGTTTCTTGATGCTCTCTTTTTCTTCAAATTCTTATTCTTATGAGAGCACCTTCTACAATCTTCATGCCTAGCTAATGGCTTTAAAGAAGCGCTTTCGGGAGGCAGCTCGCAGCGAATTTAGGTTTTTATTTTTTCTTTTGTTGTGTCTTGATGATTGTTACTACTGTAGAAACATCATTGTATCTTTATTTTTCAACTTTGTGCCAAGTTATAGCCTCTTACGGCAAGGGAAGTAAAAGTTGTGACATGCTGTCCAGAAAACAGATTCTGTCCTCGTGACCAGAAAAATTCCAGAAAAATCCCAGTTCATCTTTTTGAGCTGAATTATTTACACAGTATGCTTTATACAATTACGAAACTTCTGTATGTGCTGAGTTTTTTGATTTGAGTTGCAGAATTGTCCCTAAAAAATTCTTTACTATCTGCTGTTCTGTTTTTCACAGATTCTGCCACGTTTTGTCTCTCCTTACTTTTGCAAACCTTAAGCTTGCTTTTTCTTTGCAAAAACATTTTGGCACTCTTGAGAAACAGTAGCTCTTCAAGAATATCTTTATATCCAGTGGGTAAAAAATTATTTATTAAGGGTACTAACCTCTCTAATCAGCTTATGATAAGTTATGTATGAAGGGAGTTTTCAAGGGTGCGATGGAAGATGATGAAAGAAGATCCAGGAGTGTCAAGTGCTCAAGCTTGGGGATGCCCCCATGCATCCCCAATAAATATTCAAGGAGACACAATCGTCTAAGCTTGGGGATGCCCCCGTGCATCCCCTTCTCCATCAACAATCATCAGTTCGTCCTTCGTCTCACTATATTTTTATCACTTCATGCGTTATGTGCTATGCTTGGAGTGTCTCGCTCTTAGTTGTTTTTAGTTTTCTTTAGCTTTGCTTGCTGTTCATAACAAGTTAGATCCCTTCTTACTTTGTGTGGGAGATAAACACGCTCCACTTTCAAAATCTAGAACACATCATAGGATTCTTCATGCCTATCTTTTTGCTGTTGTGTGTTCTTTATCTTTTCATAGATGCTGCCATGTTTAGTTTTTGTCTTAGTTTCTCTTTAGCAAGAGCCTTGGCTTTTGTTTACTTTGTTGCTGGAACTCTTTTTAGTTTTCATGTTTATCTTGTTAAAGAGAGTTGGTTGTTGCACTGAGTTGTGTCTTGTCTTGAGAGTAGGTAATTGAGGTTGCTATTTAATTCTAGTAGTAGCTTGCAATAGTTTTGAAGTATTGATGTGAGTAATGTTTGGACTTTTGGTGTCAAGAGCTCCTGCCTATTAGTTATAGGTGTCGTATTTTGGGCAATCCTTGTTTATTTTCAAAACCTACAAAACTAGTTGAGAACTCTAGCTACTAGATGGATCACTAATCCTTGGAGGGATCGAATATTAGAGAACACTCACGTACCATGAGTCGAGGATGCGCAAGGATAACCAAACCCCCATACACTCCTCCTCGGGGTACCTGTCTCTTTGTGAACCTCCTTATTAGATTGAGAGTTACCGATAATAAGTGCATGAGTTCTTCGGACTAATGTAAGTATTGAAAGTTGACACTTCCACCTTCCCATATTTTGCTAGCCTCTCCCGTGCCGTGCATTTGCCTTCTTCTCACTCCGAGAGTTGGTGTCCACCTTCGCCGGTACTTCCAAACCCGTGGCATGATACGCTCTGTCATCTTAAGCCTCCTTATATCTTTCCTCAAAAAAGCCACCATACCTACCTATCAAGGCATTTCCATAGCCTTTCCGAGTTATATTGCCATGCAACTTCCACCTCTTCATGACTTGATCTTCATGTCATACATGTTCCTGCTACACTCGCAGCGACATACATTGCATACATCATGATAGTTACATCTTCTTTATGATTTTGAGTACCTTGTAAAGTGTGAAAGATCTCCTTTACCTTCTTGTAAAATAGAGTGTTGCCCTTAAGTGAGGAAAAGATCCCAAAGTGGACACAATAAAAGATCCCAAAGAGGACAAACGAGAGTTAAATAGAAAGAGCCATTGAGGCCACCAAAAAAATACAAAAAAATAGAAAAAAGAGAAAACGAAATAAAAAGAGAGAAAGGGGAAACACTACTATCCTTTTGAGAGATCCACACTAGTACTCCCTTTATATCCTTGTACTCCATAGAGATGATATTTATGCATATAGCTATGTGGGGACCTTCACACTATAGAACTTGGCTTGCATATTCCAAGGATGAGCCTCCTAAAACGAGCTCTAGGTCTTCATGAGTGAGAAAGTTAGATGCACCCCCACTAGTTCCATTGGAGAGCTTCTTAGCTCGCATGTGCATCCGTTGCATGGCAATCCCTACTCCTCACATCATATCTATCATTTGGCATCTCTTGCCTATGATTGTCCTCATTGATATGAGCCTTTCTCATCCTTTTTGTCTTCCTCCTCCACCTTATTTCTCTCTTTGCCATCGAAAGTGTCAACTCTCGTGCTTACGCTCATCCATTGCATGAGTGCTCGAAATATCGAAAAGGAGTGGATCAAATTGACTTGTACCTGGCTAGTGGTCTGGGGACGAGTCAAGATAAGATTCCAAAGAGGACCAAGTGTGAAACTTTAGTAGATTGATTTCTCAACAAAAATACTTTTTTCTCGTATTCCCTATCCCCCTTCTTGCACGCAAACACCATTTGGAGACATTCGAGTCACGGAAAGCGAGAGCTCTTGCACCTTTTGTTCTTTCGTTACTTGTTTCAATGCTAATATAGACTCTTGCATGTTATGACTTGAATTGAATCTGTAACCTTGATTGCTTTACTTTTCAAAGTTCTTATATGGTTGCTAGCATGTCACCACAGAAATTATGCTTGTTATCATTTACCTACTCGAGGACGACCAGGAATTAAGCTTGGGGATGTTGATACGTCCAAAACGTATCTATAATTTCTTCTTGCTCCATGCATGTTTTGTGTGATATTGCTATGATCTAGATACACTTTCATACATTTTTGATCATATTTGGACTAACCTATTAACTCAGTGCACCCCAGTGCCAGTTCCTGTTTTCTGCTGTTTTTCTATTTCAGTTTTCCCCCATATAAAAAGTGCCAGAAAAATTCGGGAAAATTCAGATAAAAAATCAGCGTGACGGAAGCTTCGAGAAGAGCCCGGGAGGGGCCAGAGGGGATCCAGGGGGGCCCAGGCGGCCACCCGGCGCGGCCCCACCCCTGGCCGCGCCAAGGAGGCGCCTGGGGCCCCTGGTCCACCTCTGGCTGCCCCCCTTCCCTATTTAATCTACGTCACGGGAAAACTTCAAAATAAGAACCCTATTCCGCAAACTCGCCTCTGTTCCGCCGCCGCCGCGCTTCCAAGATTGGGAGCACCAGAAGACCTCTTCCCGGCACCCTGCTGGAGGGAGGATTGACCTCCGGGAGTCTCCTCTCCACCATGGATGCTCCCCGGATGTCTCGTGAGTAGTTTTCATTGGACCATGGGTCCGTGATCAGTAGCTATGTGATGTTCTCCTCCCCTCTTTGATCTTCATTGTTTAGACCTCGTGAGCTGCCCTACATGATCGAGGCACCTTTGTAATATTTCTGTTGTTGCTATGTTGAGTTTGGAGGGATCTGATGGATTATGAGATTATGTTCAGATTGTGATAGAGTAATATATTTGGTTTTTATCTCTTATATTTTTGTTCCTAAGTAATTCTTGCATGTTCTCCGTTGCTGTTTATTGCTTTGGACAAGTAGTAGGTAGTGACTCCAAGAGGGAGCGTTGTGCTAGATTGTGGGTTCATGACCCCGATGACACGCTTGAGTGACAGAAACATGAGTCTAGGGGATGTGTTGTTGCCACAAGGGGGAAAACAACGGTGCTTGTAACCGTGGTTACAAGGATTGTTTACTTTACGCAGAGTTCTTTTTAATGCAGTTGTCTGTTGCTTTGGGTTTACACTTTGGGTGGGGCTCGCAACTTAATACCAACGAGATGTTCTGGATAGATATCTCAAGGTGGATGATTAGTAGTAGATGCAGATGGATTTTGGTCTACTTATCTTGGCGTACTGACCGTGCTTTTGAACCTCTTCCTTTCTTTTGTAGCATAGTTAGCATTGCGGTGCGTTCATAATCCTGTCAATTGCCCTTCTGTAATTTGTTTACCTCGCATAGCAAGTTTTATCGTCTTTTGGGAGAGAGACATCACTAGTGAACATCACGTATCCCGGTCCATATCCTCATTACTGATTCCAAGCTATATTTACTTTTCTGCATTTACTTTCAAGTTGCTATCATTATCCCTTGCGTTTTATCATTTGTGAACAACAAGACCGGAGAGATTGACAACCTCTCTGAACTTCGTTGGGAACAAAGTTATCTGTGTCTGTATGCAGGTCCGCGTCAGTTGCGCCGCTGACACCTACTTATCATCTCTGGAGTCCTACTGGAGACAAACCTTGGTATCTTCATCGAGGGAAAACTGCTACTGAACTGCATTTCAAACCTTCACTTGGGGTAACCAACGAAGGGAGAGAAGCCAATAAGCAGCTGGATAGAGAGAGAGAGGAGAGAGGTGGATGCCAGGGCGCGATCTGGGCCGTTGGATTGGCCGATCCGACGGTCTAGATCCGCTGGGGGAAAAAATCTCAGATTTTATGGTTTTGGACGAAAATGGGTAGTTTTGGGGCATTTCGAGGGGGGTCACTGCAATTTTTGGCTAGGGAAACCGTATAAAGGGGTGGGAGAGTGGTCGTATTTATATAGCCCAGGTGGCTGGCAGTTTGCACAAACATCCCCGGTTTTTCCCTCGGGCGCGCGTTGTTTACGTTTCTGACCGCCGAGGGTCCACAGGACCTCCGATTTGGGTAAAACTTCGAATTCCGCGATCAGCGCGTCGAGACGGGGGCGTTCACCTCGCGTTGGAACCGTTCCGAGAACACTTTCCGGTGCGCTATAAAAATAACCCGTTTAACTATTAAACGAGTTTTTTTGTTCCGTTGGCTACGGCTGGTCTTGTGCCGGTTGCGACAGTGCTCGGGTGAAAACCCGGTGTCGCAAAGGTTGAAGGGTGGAAAGGGTCGGTCTCCGTCTGGTAAGAAATAAGAGGGGGGGGGGAATAATCGCCGATCGATAAATCGGGGATGCAAACACCGCAAACAAATCAGACAATCAAACAATTCACACCGAAAACAAAATTTTTAATTTTTGTGAAATCTGGGTTGTTACAAACAACACCACCAACAAGGGATCTCGTTCCGAGATCCAGGGCAGTCCGGGGAGAGGGGAAGGGGAGAGAAAAGAGAGTCGACAATCTTCAACACCACCAACAAGGGACTCAGCTACATGTCGACGTCGATCTTCCGTCGAGAACCTTCTGCAGGGAGATGCCAACGTTGGAAGATCGAAACCATCCGATTTCAAGAGGAAGAACGATAGTTGGAAGCGACGATCAAGGGAAACATTCTCACTGAAATCGTGAGGATACTGGGCAAGAGACGACCAAGATGTTATCCGGCGTTGGAGAAGCTAAAGGTACTACATGAATTCCCATATCTGAGATCGGAATCGAGACAATACGCTGCAAGGAAGGCATTGTAACGGTTCCGAAACTCCACTTACTCGAGATCCTAGAGTTTGAAGTGGATAAGGCGACAGTAAAAGACTTACGTCACTTGTCCTAACCGGAGCAAGGGCAAGGAGGAAAAAGAATCCTACTCACTGATAGCTAACTTAGTAACTACAAAATAGTTTTTTTTCTAGACTCGACTTCGGCCAGAAAAGGGATCCTACGGTCGGTAAGGCTCTGATACCAAGTTTTAAGGCCCGATATGCGGTACTTTTCCAAATCTAGATGTTTCCATCCAGATCCGGGGACGAAGCACATATCGGTCCCACCGCGACATATGACAATGCCATATGCCCGGATTTCCAACATGATATCACAACATTACAGATACAAAGATACAACATCTCATACAATCGACATACAACTGCCTTAATACATTACATCAGCGGAAGATACATGTCTGAGTACAGACTACAATCAATTGCCTAGTGGCAAAGAGAAAATCATCGATCTCCATAACCACACGGGTCCAGGCCCTCCGCCGGGATCCGCCTAACTAGTTGTCGTCGAGTCTCCATGTGAAATGTCGATCACCATAACTGTTGTCGATCAAGAACCCTGAAAAGAGTTTGGGGGCAGTATCATGAGTACAGAAGTACTCAGCATCCAACTATAGTGGTCAACTGACCCAGCAAGGACTTCATCACTCATAATTCTAGGACAACTAGTAGTTTACGGTAAGGATGGGGTAAGTGGTGAGGTTGCTGCCGAACTAGCATTTATCAAGTGGCTAACGATCTAGCACCACTGGAAAAAAGGTCATTAGTGGCGCACCTATTTTGGGTACTAATGGCGCACATATGGTGCGCCATTACTAGCACGCAATTAGTAAGTGATAATAATGGCGCACATTCGGTGCGCCATTACTACCTCTGACACTAATGGCGCACCGGGAGTGCGCCATTACTGACGGAAGAGGTGCTCTATTACTACTATGAATATTTGTAAAAAATTGCTTCTTCCGTATTTGCAGAGGGGTTATAAAATACATCACCCATATAATTAAACAACGACGTCAACATGACAGTTATAACATGACATCATCATCATATGAACAACCATATCAGAATTCTTAACCAACACCATTTATTAACAAGAGGGCAAATCAACAAGTATAGCATGAGAGAGTTCACACATTCTTAACCAACATATTATAGATTACACTAAAGACGCTTCACTCCTCGTCGTCAGAAGATGAAATGACGATGAGATTGTTCTCTTTTTCGGCCTAAGCTGCTTCCCATACAACCTCTTGGCGTGCCAGGTCTGGTATGCCCACCGGTACTTGCGCTCCCAAACGGCATTGAACTCCGCTTCCTCTGTTGCGTCCTCCTCTTCTATCTCCCGCCTATTTCGAGACAGCTCTGAAGCAGTGGGCTGAATGTCAGAGCTTGCTGTCGAAAAGCCAGAGACATCCGAGGACGCCGTCGATGCAGAGAGGCGCGAGCCCGTGGAGCAGACCGACAAGGCGGGCACGGGCGCGGGCGCGGGTGCGGGCGACGCTGGCACGGGCGCGGTCTTCGGCTCGGGGGTGGGGTGTTATACGGATGCCGGTGGTGATGCGGAAGGTTTGGCGAGAGCGAACCATTTCTGCAAGATAAGATGATTAATTAGGCAGATAACTGACATGAGCAAAATCACAACATCAATTAAAGTAGAGTGCCAAAATTAAAGCATCACTTACTAACAAATTAAAGCATACTGCAGAACCGCATCAATTGGCTACTCACACAATTTACGATCGATGTCAATCCCATATCATCAATGCTAATATTTACAAATTAAACCATAGCAAGTTAGGACTGCTTAATTTTTATAGTCCAAACATTAGAGCAATGCATCTTCAGAACTGGAACAATTAGGTTACTCTAGTGTGTTAGTTCCAGAAGATGTGCAGTTTTGTAGTATAGATGTGAAGTATAGATGTGCAACAGGAAAGCGAGTGGGTAACTTAACTAAAGCATGAGCTATAAAGCAAGGCTTGATCTACAATCCATCACTACTGGAAAAACCTAATTTGCCGTCAGCTTCCGGCTTTGCCGTCAGCATTTTCACGGGGCTGACGGCATAGGATATGCGCCGTCAGCCGGACTAAAAGCTAACGGCATAGACTGGGCTGACGGCAAAGGGATGATGTGCCGTCAGCTGTGGCTTTGCCGTCAGCCAGCTGACGGCAATGACTAGCCAAGCTGACGGCAAAGGCGACCCGACGGCAACGAGAGCGCCACGCCCCCACACTCGGGCAAGCCCTAACCGCCCCAGGCTATGCCGTCAGCTAGCTGACGGCAAAGACCCGAACAGATAACCCCAACCCCACCCCCCCCTCTCTCTCTATCACGCGCACACACCACCCACCCCGAGCCCCAGCCGCCGCCGCCTCCTCGGCGATTCAACGTTGCCGCCGCCCCCGCCGGAGCCCACCACCGCCGGAACCCGCCCCCGCCGGAGCCCACCACCGCCGGAACCCGCCCCCGCCCCCGCCCCCGCCGGAGCCCTCCCCGCCAGAGCCCACCCCGCCCCCGCCCCCTCCCCCGCCGGAGCCCGCCCCTGCTGCCGCCGCCGTCGCCCCCCTCCCCCGCCGGAGCCCACCCCCGGCCCCGCCCCCCTCCCCCGCCGGCGACCACCTCCTCCACCGTGCCTCAGGTGAGCCGCCGCCACCACCCCCTCCTCCCTGTTAATTTTTTTTATTTTTCTTTTGTATTATTATTTGAATTATCTTCTGTTCTTATTAGTTTAGTGTAATTAGTTATTAGTTTAGTGTAATTAGTTATTAGTTTAGTGTAATTAGTTTAGCAACATTTTCTTCTTTTTTTTATTAGTTATTAGTTTAGTGTAATTAGTTTAGCAACATTTTCCTTCTTAGCTAACTATTAATTATCTTCTGTTTTTATTAGTTATTAGTTGTTAGCAAATTACAAACTATTAATTATCTTCTGTTTTTATTAGTTTTTTTAACAAACAAAGAAGGGTCTCGAAGACCCACTGCATTAATCCCAGGCGGTGGTACATCTTACATAAAAGCCCCTAATAAAACTGGTAAAAACACGTAGGGGCTTGAAACTTACAAAGAGAACCCTAAAATAAAAACAGAAAACGCAATCGGATCCTCTTTCACCACAATCGACGCGTCGATGCCTCCCGGCGCGACCAGCTTCTTCATCATCGGGGAACTCGCCACTTGGGATGAAGATGCTGAAGATCGTCGCGCTGCAGGAGCACAAGGGCCTCCAAAATGGCAACATGGCCTGGAGGTTGATTTGCTGGTGACGCTGGCTTGCTGCCTTGCGCGTCCATACCAGAAGTAGCCGCTCATCGGCAAAGATTGATGACGGAGAGCGTTGCGGGAGGAGGAGAGGAGTTATTAGTTATTAGTTGTTAGCAAATAGGAAAGAAGAATAGAAAAGAAGAATATTGTGAGATGCAAAGCAGAAAATTTTCTATACATTTGACAAACTCTTTATGGGCATCTTCAATTAAAATATTCATGCAAATAAGCCTATCAAAATGTTCATGTCAAAGGAAGAAGAAGGAGAAGGAGATTAAGAGAATAAGAAGAAAAGAAAAAAGAGGAAGAAGAAGGAGAGAATAATGAAGAAAAGAAGAAAATAAGAAGAAGAAAAGAAATAGAAGAAGAGAAGAGTAAAGAAAAAGAAGAAGAGATCTGAAGAATAAGAATTATTAGCTTTATAGTAGTGATATTAATTAGCTTTATAGTAGTGATATCGCGAGTGAGTATATGTTTTGATTGATTGCATTTAAATATGCAGTAGCTCCGCGAGGGTTTGGTTTTCGATGACCTCCACTGCATTCGAGAGTGAGCACATTTGTTAACTCTTCCTTCTCCACCTTTATATTGCTCTATTCTGGCCTTCGTGCCGATGACACTATCTAGATAGGTAGTTTTAGTATTGAAATGCAAAGTCTTCGCGTAACCAATATGCGTCTCCCGTTCGAAAGGGTTACGGTTATAACTATGCATGCATTTGCATATTTATAACGGTGATTCTTTCGAATTGTCCAACGTTATCCATGGACAGCCCGGGTATGTGTAGATTGGGTCATTTTCCCATGCTTTGTTCCGGATCCGATGCAGAGTTTCGACAGCGCCTCCTTGTTGTTCTCCGAGTACACATCCTCTCGGTTAGTTTCCGAGACGTGTATTAGGAGAACATCGGGGAGGTGCTGCCGAAATTTTGCGTTGGATCGGGAGCAGAGCATGGGAAAATGACTCAATCTACACATACTCGGGTGGGATTAGGACCCATCTTTACCTAGTAGCTGGTAGGTGTGCATGCCGTGCATCCCAATGTTTTAACCATGATTAAAAAATGACCATAATTAATTTGACATACTTGATGAACTGATAATTTATATTGTTCATATGTGGATACTATATAGCTAGCTTGACAGAATGACTGATCGTGAATGGATGTACTCCGGTCACCCTAGTCAGAAAGACATGACTGATGAATGGTTGAGCAAAACCTATGAATTCCTGCAAACGACATTTTCTAAAGGCCAGCCAAAAACATGGTGCCCCTGCACTAAGTGCAAGAATTATTCGCGACAGACAAAGTATGTAATGGGTAAACACCTGCAGACGCGTGGTTTTACTCCTGGCTATACCTTGTGGACATTTCATGGTGAGTCGGCCCAACGTAACAGAGACGAGGTTTTGCGTCGGTGCACCGACGATTATGGTACAGGGATTGAAGACATGGTCAATGATTTTGATGATGCTCGGAACAAGGACGAAGAGATGGAGGAATCCGCAAAGGCCTTCTATGCCATGTTGGAGTCTTCAAAACGTCCTCTTCACGAGCACACTAAGATTTCTCAGCTAGATGCCATCGCACAAGTAATGGCTCTAAAAGCCCAATTCAACATTGGAAGAGACCTGTTTGACTCAATGATGACCCTATTTGGGAGGTTTCTACCCGAAGGTCATATTATGCCTTCAAACCTATATGAGTCAGACAAAATCCTTAGTGCACTCAAGATGCCGTATGAGCAGATACATGCTTGTGAGAAAGGATGTGCCTTATTTAGGAAAGAGTATGCAGACGAAACATATTGTCCATTTTGCAAGTCCTCCAGATATGTTGAGGTAGAAAACGGTGAAGGTGAGAAGAAGCAGAGAAAAATCCCTGTGAGTGTTCTACGGTATCTGCCGATCCTACCAAGACTTCAACGACTTTACATGCTCGAAGAAACAGCAAAACAGATGACATGGCACAAACATGGAATTAGGAAAGAATTAGATGAAAACGGAGATCCGATGTTGGTACACCCTTCGGATGGTGACACATGGAAGGCATTTGACCGTAAACATACAGAAAAAGCTAAAGAGCCAAGGAATTGCCGAGTCGCCATCGGTCTCGATGGGTTCAATCCTTTTGGTATGACGGCTACCCAATATAGTTGCCGGCCTGTGTTTGTTATTCCGCTCAATCTTCCACCATCATCCATTATGCAAAGAAAGCACATATTTCTGACGTTGATAGTTCCAGGGCCAAACTATCCGGGGAAGAATATGAGTGTGTACATGCAACCGCTGATGGATGACTTGAAAGAAGCTTGGGTGAATGGGGTCAACACATACGACGCAGCTAAGAAAGAGAACTTTCAAATGTATGTTTGGTACCAATACTCGTTGCATGATCTGCCGGAATTTGCGCTTTTCGTTGCCTAGTGTGTGCATGGAAAGTTCCCATGCCCACAATGCAAAGCAGCTCTTAAGTTTCATTGGTTGCCGGCGGGTGGAAAGTATTCTTGCTTTGACTTGCATAGATAGTTCTTGCCTTTGGACCATCCATTCAGAAAAGACAAGAAGAATTTCATGAAAGGTAAAGTTGTCAAACACTGGGCAACACCTGCGTTGACGGGCACACAAATTCATGAACATTTAAAATCTATGGAGCCTGATCCAAACCGTCCAGGGTATTTCTTGGGTTATAATGAGGAACACGCCTGGACCCACAAGCCATGCATCTGGGATCTCCCCTACTTCGAAGACCTCTCCCTACCACACAACATTGACATGATGCACACTAAAAAGAATATCGCCGAGGCCCTTCTTGGCACATTTTTCGGCACTGATAAGGGCAAAGATAATACAAAGGCTAGAGTTGACCAGGAGACTCTTTGTGATAGGCCATCACTAAACATGTGACAACCGAAAGGAAGAAAAAATTGGTCCAAGCCACCTGCCTGGTACAATCTCGAGAAGGGAGCAATAAGGGAAATCCTCTTGTGGGTGCAACAAAAGTTGTTGTTCCCTGATGGGTATGCTGCGAATCTAGCGAGGGGAGCGAGCATTGAAAAAATGAAAATTTTTGGGCTCAAGAGTCATGATTGGCACATATGGCTTGAGCGGATAATGTCAGTGATGTTGCGCGGCTATATCCCAGAGTCTGAATGGCTAGTATTGGCAGAGTTAAGTTATTTCTTCCGTGTTCTTTGTGCTAAAGAGTTGTCGCGTCCCGTGATAGATGACATGGAAGAGTTGGCGCCTGAGTTGCTCTGCAAGTTAGAGAAGATTTTTCCATCGGGCTTCTTTAATCCGATGCAACACATGATTTTGCATCTCCCGACCGAGGCAAGATTGGGTGGCCCTGTGCAAAATCGTTGGTGCTATGCAACTGAAAGAATGCAGAAGAGACTTAGAGCAAAATGTAAAAATAAACATAGAATTGAAGCATCGATGGCCGAGGCTTTCATTACCGAGGAGGCGGCAAACTTCGTAATAGCACACTATGATGCCACTTTGCACAACTTGCATAATCCAAAGCCTCGGTACAATGTGGGCGACCCCAAACGACGTGAATCCAAACTCAGCCTCTTCAAAGGGAAGCTCGCTCCTTCTGGTGTGGGAAAATCAAAGTTGCTGGGCGTCGAGGAGTGGCGCACACTAACGATGTATATATTGAACAACTTAACAGAAGTTCGGCCGTACATCGAGTAAGTCCTCGATACATTGTTTCGCAACTTTTTAACAAGTTTTGTGTCTAACAACTGTTATTAATTGATACAGTCGATACGTCGAACAGTTCTCGAATGGTGTTGCAATCGAAAAAGAATCCATTCTCGAGTATGAACTTCTTGAAATGACAGGAGGCGGCTATCCCGGTTTCATCTCTTGGTTCAAAAAAATAGCTAATTCAGATGAGCAAGTCAACGATGAATTGAGACAAATAGCAAATGGTTTTGACTTTAAGGTTCGGACATTTCAGAAGTACGACATCAACGGGTATCGCTTTCGTACTGCTAGCAAAGAGCTTTCAATGCCCGGTCGAAAAACAACCAATTCCGGTGTCTCTGCTATAGGCGAGGGAGGTGTCGAGTATTATGGAAGACTTGAAGAAGTTTACGAACTTCATTATTATGGTGAAAATCCTCCAAATGTTGTTGTGTTCAAATGTCATTGGTTCGATCCTACTAAGACAAGACGGACTCATGAACATGTTGGGCTAGTCGAAATCCGACAAGACAGGAAGTTAAGCGGCGATGATGTCTTTATTGTGGCTCAACAGGCCACCCAAGTTTTCTATCTGCCATACAGTCGTCAAAGTGTTAAGAACCTGGAAGGTTGGTATGTCGTGTACGATGTGCCGCCCCATCTTAGACCACCTCCACCAAACGAAGAGGATTATGAACCTCAAATTGACCCAATAACATATGATGGAGAATTCTTCCAAGAATCACGTGGTGTGAGACGTCGTCTCCGGAACTGCTCTACGTCCACCCTGAACACGGAGGAACAAGAATCACGTGATGATGAGGAAGAAGTGGAAGTAGAAGAGGTTAACAATCCGGATGAGCTAACAATGCTTGATCGGTTACAAAAAGGCCTTCCACATGATGTCCCTGAACCCGATGACGATGTCATTCATGACGACACGTATGATACTGATGATGATTATGCTTTAGTTGACCTTGGAGAAGAGACAGATGATCCCGACTATTAGTACTTTGTATGCATCCAAACATTGTTGTTTAATTATTTAATTAATTGTTTAATTATTCATGTATTTATTATTGTTCATTTAATTATTGTCTTTGAATTTGTACTAAGTATTTAACTACGTATTGTTGCAGGTGGTGAGACATGGCAGGCGGGGATAAGTTGAGGATAGCACCTGGCCAGCTATGGAGACAGTTGTTGCAGAGCTTTGCCGAGGAGCCCCGTGGGAGAGGCGGAGGAAAGAAGAGAAGCAGAGGACGTGGTCGCGGGAAAGGGAGGCTGCCTAATAGGAGCCAGTCGCCACCACCCTCAGCTACTTCAGTCTCAGCCACTTCACCCCTGCAGACAAGGGTGTCACCGGTGCGGGATCCTCCCGTCCAGGAGCGGACACCGATGCAGGATCCTCCCGTCCAGGAGCCGACACCCTCACACGAGGAGTGGGGGAGTTGGGGGGACGGTGAGGGGGCTGGGGCGGATGCGGAGGCTGAGGTTGAGGTGGAGGATGAGGGGGCTGAGGCGGAGGATGAGAGGGCTGAGGCGGAGGATGAGGGCCCGTCTGCCAGCAAATCGGTCTACCAACGTGGTATGACACGAGTTCCAGACCGATTAGAGTTGCAGCACAGGGCGTTGATTTCGCCAGATGGCGAGAAGTAAGTTGATGTCTATTGTGTACCTTATATCATTATTTTCCACCAAGTAGCTAATGTCTTTGCCTTCTCATTATGCAGGGGGTGGAATTACCCGGAGAATACCCGGAATCCAAACTGCCTCCTTGGTGCTTTGCTTAGGGAGCACTTTCCCGGGCTAGTGCAGTTGCCCGGGGAGGGTATGGTTCCCGAGCCAGGACTCAAGTGGGAGCACTACCAAGCCGCGCTGCTCCCGAAAAACACTCACGTGAACGGTGTTGTTTGCGCGAGCGTGGCCGACAAGGTGTTGGCTGATTTTTGGGTAACTATTATTTTACCCAATAATAAGTATACAATATCCAATGTTATATCTTGTTATTTCCTATTCATCTGTGCATATATATGGCATAATTGCAGAGTTACCATAGGGTCGAGGAGTGGACGGAGGATGCGGCCAAGAAGAATCTCGAGAAAGAGTGCAAGAGATTATTGAATAACACGAGGCATGAGATGCGTGTTCAGGCCGTTCGAGATTGGTACGCCAAGCAAAACGAGCCGAAGACGAAGGCTGAATGTCGAAAGCTTTTCCCTGACAAGACCCAGCACATGGAGGTACGTAGATTCATTAGTTACATTCTTTATTAGTTATGTTAGGGCTAGTTACAATACTTAGTTTCATTCATAGGTGCCCCCGAGATGGTTGGCCGATAAGATGGATTGTTGGGAGATGATAGTGGACAAGTGGTGCACAGATGCTTGGTTGACCACCCACAATGTGGCCAAGGAGCGTCGTGCCCAATTGGTTGGTGTGCCACACCACCAAGGAAATGCCAACATCAAGCAATACGCCAAAAAATGGGTATGTGTGCCTTGTTTTCTTTCATCATTAATTCATTTGTGCATTATTTTTGTTGTACTAACTCTTTGCCTTTTCTTGTAGGCCAAACACCATAACCAGCCCGAGCCTCAGGGATACGCCGCGTTTGGCATGGCCCATAAGGGCTCGTACAAGACGGCGACACCATATTCTGAGGGGGACGGGCCATCGGCGTACACAAGCCTGTCCGCCTACAACAAGATGACGTCTTATTCTCAGGTTGTCAAACAACTGCGCGGCCCTGACTTCGACCCGAGCCTGAATCCTATGGATGCGGAGGCGTTGATGATCTCTGGTGGCGGTAAGAGTCATGGCACGGTGGCCATGTGTGATGGCTTCGTCCCTATCACTGAGTCTCTAACTCAGATCAAGGCGAGGCAAACTAGCTCGGCTCCTGTAATACGGCAACGCGCGAGGCCAGTTGATCTTGCCATCGAGGTTATTTTTCCTTCATTATTTCTTTAGTCCATTTGACCCTGGATGGATGATGATGAGAAGTGGTTGCAGGCCGCACTTGAGAGGGAGAGGGAGGCCACCAGACTCTTGTTGGAGGAGAGGGACCGGAATACACAGAGGCTGCTGGAGGAGGAGAGGGCACGCAATAATGCCCATGCGAAGGCTATGCACGACTTCGTTGCGGTAAGTCAGTTGTGTGACAAGCAAGGCTATGTGTGAGAAGCAACAAGACTATTTCTTTGACTTCTCGAAAACTAATTTGCAGGCTATGTGTGAGAAGCAAGGTTTGCCCCCCCCTCCGCCGATGCCTTCTCCGGTGGGAACGGTGAGTTCCCTTTCAATGACTAACCTTGCACGGTCTTATATCATTGTATGTTGCCATGCTAACCACATATTTCAACTCTTGCCTTGTTGCAGCATCATTCCAGAGTCGCATCCCACAATCCCTCTCCCGGTGAGAGCCCTACCAACCCGGCGACCAACCGAGATGGTGCTTCTCCTCCGTGACTTGGCATTTGGTAAGTTATTCCTCTCCTTCTTATTCTTATTGTTTAGCTCAACTTAGACTATGACATGCTTTAGTTAGCTTAGTAAATTCTAGTTAGGCAAAAAATTGCATAATTAGCTTAATTACATAAAAAATACATAATTAGCTTACTTACCTCAATAATGACATAGACTTTGCTTATTTGGTACAAACATGACATAATTACTTGATAACACCAAAAATAGCATAATTAGTTGATATTAGAGCTCAAAAATGACATAATTACTTTAGAAAGTTTCAAAAGAAACCAGAAGAGAAGAACAAAACAGAAGAGAAGAACAAAGAAGAGATGAAGAAATAAGAGAAGAAGAAAGAGGAGAAAAAGATAGATTAAGAAGAAACAAATCTTCTTATTCTTCCTTTTTCTCTTCTTTCTTTTTCTCCATCTTTTTCTTCTTCTTCTTCTTCTTCTTCTTCTTCTTCTTATTCTTGTGTTCTTCTTCTTCTTCTTGTTCTTGTGTTCTTCTTCTTCTTCTTCTTCTTCTTCTTGTTCTTCTAATTACATATCGCTAAATTCTTTCTTCTTCTCATTATGCAGATTTTGATAAAGCAGCATGACACATGGATGGATGCTCCAGGGACTCTACTTGTAGTGTTAGATGCTTTGTAATGCACTTTGTAATGCACTTGTACTTGCAGATGCACTTGTGATTCTTTGTGAGGCTTTGTGATGCCATCTTGTTGTTTGCACTTTAAATCCTTTGTGATGCACTTGTGATGCACTTGTGGTGCTGTTTAGGGCCTGGCAGAAATATATATTGTGTTATTTATATTGTTGTTTGAAAATGCAGGGAATTAACAGAAATTAATTATAAAAAAACAGAGAGAGTCTTTGCCGTCAGCTTACTGATGGCAAAGCCTTTGCCGTCGGTGGGCTGACGGCAAAGAAGGACACGTGGCAGTAAACTGTTCAATCTGGCAACTCTGGGACGGCCAAATGTCCCAGGTTGTCGGCTTTTCCGTCAGCTGGACTGTGGCTGAGGGAAAAGAGGGGACCCACGTGGCAGCGGCCGTAGCTCCCCTGGCAAGCATGGCCCACAAGCAGCAGCAACCTTTCCCGTCAGCTGGGCTGTGGCTGACGGCAAAGCCTACCGTTAACCCTCTAACGGGGCTGGGCTGAAGACGTTGCCGTCAAGGCTCTATGCCGTCAGCCTCGGCCCCCTAGCTGACGGCACAGTCTTTGCCGTCGGCCGATTTCCGGCTGACGGCAGAGAACCTGTTTGCCGATAAAATCGTGGCCAGCCTCTTTGCCGACAACAAACTGACAGCAAAGCCTTTGCCGTCGGTTAAAGTGGCCTTTGCCGTCAGCTATGGCTGACGGCAAACCAGCAGATTCCAGTAGTGCATTGTATTCCTGTTAACCATTGTTACCACCTATCTGATTGTTTACCTCCACAAAATGGTAAAGGCAGTATTGATTCTTGTTACAACATACTTTGTGGGTACAAATGCTAGGTATTTCTTATGTGTTGTGACTCTCATTACAGAGCAACAGAGGCAAAAGGCATATGGGGATTGACAGTACAAGATGTGATAACTATTGAAAGCAAAAATTATGGACTATCCAACAAGTGATGGTAGATAATGTTCTCCCATTAGTTGATGAACTATAATGCATAGAACAGTAAGTACAAATGTACAATAAGGTTTTGTGGCACGATTAAACATAAGATAAAACAGAAGACCACTAGACCAGAAATAAAAGATCTCTAGCATACCCTTGAATTATATTACTATTCAAAAACACCTGCAACAGTTCCAACAACCTGAGGAGCCAGACAGCCAGCCACATGGTTGACCAGTGTTCAGGGAACATTCATTTCCCTTTTCCCCCACCCTTTCTATAAATGAAATAGAACAGCAGCACACAACCAGCTGAATTGTTCTTGTCCATGGCATGGACACTCACTACACCGGCCAGGTTTTAAAAAGACCTCTGCCCCGGCGACGGCCTTGCTACTAGTTTTTACTAACTTCAGGTGACAACAATGTAGAATCTTGGGTAAAATTGGATTTCAACAGTGGGGGGCTATAGTTTCGGTGAAAGTGAAGCGATCTGGGTCTTTCTCAGGAAGCTTGTTCGCCATACGTGTGTACTGATATTATCACCCCGCATCAACATCGATTGCTCTAAGCCCGTCTAGTTAGCTTGATAATTCATTTCCTTGAAAACATATTTTTGTTCTCAAACTGTAAGACCGAAAAAACGTACTAAAGCAACGCGTGCGGGCTTCCAGTCACCCAACCAACGATTATTATCAAGAACGTAGGGTCATTAGGTTACCAAAAAAAAGCTCACATAGTCACATTCACTAACACCGACATGTAATTTTCCAGCTGCGATGATTTTCTTTTGAAGTTTTTACCTTTGCTTTGGTGTAATCTAAGATCCCTCGGCATGTAGTATTAATCGCAGTACGAACTAATCAGAAAGTTTTTACTTTACTCTAGCCCCGGGTTAATAATATAGGACTGGATCAAAGCAATAGCAAGAACAACAAAGCAATAGCAAAAACTGAACAACAAGCTCTTTTACCCCAGTTTTTGTTTTACACGCTTGAATCTCATAGTAATGCCTAGATACACCAGGATCGCGGAGGGAGGGAGGGAGGGAAGGGGACTCACCGGGCAGATCGCAGAGGCGCCTAGGGCCGAGGGAGATCTGGCGGGCGGCGGCGCGTTGGAGGAGATCGGGAGGGGGGCGGCATCGCGGAGGTCGGGTGCACGCTACGGCGGCGGCGGTCGATCTGCGAGGGGGCACAGGGTGAGAGAGATATAGGGAGAGAGATAGAGAGGGAGGGAGGGAGGGAGGGGGAGGCTTACCGGAGGAGCGGGGTCGCAGGCGGTGGAGGAAGACGGACGAGAGTTGTCGTCCGATGAGGGGCGCGACGGCGGAGAAGATGCGATCTGCGAGGGCGGCCTGGTGTGGGTGTGAGAGAGAGAGGGACAGAGAGAGGTAGGGAGGGAGGCGCGGCGAGGCTTACCGGAGTGGACCACGGTCGTGAGAGGCGGCGAGATGGGGGAGAGAGAGGTAGGGTTTGCGAGTGGAGCCGGGTCCAGGCCGGGGTGGGGATTAAGGGTGGAGTGGGCCGGCCGGGTGGGATTTGATTAGCAATGGCGCACCTGGTATAAGGTGCGTCATTAGTTTCCGTGGATAGTAATGGTGCACCTCTGCCAGGTGCGCCGTTACTAAGTCTGGGGAGTGGTGTGGGACCAGGAGAAAGAGAGTTATGGCGCACCTGTGACCAGGTGCGCCATTACTAACGTGGTGCTTAATGGCGCACTATGCACTGGTGCGCCATTACTAAATAGTAATGGCGCACCACTTTCCCCGTGCGCCATTAGTGTCCATATTAGCTATAGCTGTTTTTCTAGTAGTGTAGAGCATAAGGTAAGAAGCCAATCATTCGATGAGGAATTGCCTCCAACCAGTCTTGCTATCAACTACTTACGCAAGCATAACACCTATCATATCCTTGTCCTCCTCTTCGCATCCCGACGAAGAAGAAGAAGTCAAGGCACACACACGTTGATCAAGTTATATGAGGATTATCTCAGTTGATGTTGTCTATGAACAAGGAGTAGGTCTCAAGTCGTCCATAACCGTGGACACGGCTTCTCGAAAAGATTTAACCCTGCAGGGGTGTACCAACTGCCCATTACAAGGCTCCGCGCACACGCCCATCTCTCTCAGTTGCTACCCATCACAGGCAACCATTTTATGATTTAGTTCCGAGAGATCCGAAACGACAAGTCCCTCTAGCTAACAACGAAAAAATCCGGGTGGCCCCTGGGGAGTCGACACCCAATCCAAAAGCCGGCCACGCTCTCGGATCGGACTCTTCCGTTTGGCTAAGGTCGAGGTAACTGATCCCCTCACATTTGGGCAGGCCCCTAGCTCACCAGTGTGGGCCAACAAAGAAACCATGTCTCCGCTGGCCCGGGTTGTTTTGAAGAATGTCTGCTAGGAGCGACCCGACAGACACACGCACGGTTTTCAAATGGTAAAATCAGCTTGGGCCACTACTAGAAATGTTTAAAGCTAGGTAGGTAAGAAGAGGGGACCCCATAGCACCCCACACGCGGTTAGGCACGCTCATCAAGAGACACAATACCCAGAACTCTGGTCCTAGGTGACTCGAATGGAACAAAATTTCGTGGCGGGATAGCCTAGACCGTCCATCCTTCGTCGAATATAGTCAACATTATAATAATCATATCATCAATAACAATATAATAATGTGATAGCCTAATCCAAGGAGTAACAGGGTAACATCGTAGCATCCTAAGCATGCATAATAAGTAGGGGCTGAGCAACGAGCAATAGTAACATAGCAGTACAAGGTTAGCTGGGAGGGACATGGCTGTATCGGTTTGAAAGAGGCAGTAAACATGTGGTGGGATCAAACATCGAACTTATCCTAGACTAGCATCCAAACCACTGGTTGAAATAGAATGGATCATAAGTAATGTATAGTCTTTGCCTGTTGATAAGTCGGGTTCCGAAGGTGTAGTTGATCGCAAGTTCGCATCGTCTCCGAAGGTACCCGCGGAAGCACACAAGACGGCAAACACTAGAAATCAATCAACGAGCAAACATCTATTACTACGAATCAAACACGAGCAAGCATCAACAAGAAGGCAACACGAGACATCGCACCTACCGTCCAGAGCGGTTACTAACAGGTTAAGTGGAGTACTCATCACACACGTAGATACCGCACGTTTACAAGGGTTCAAGTTGTTTAGCTACACAAGATGAGCAAAGGTTGCTAACATGGCATCTCACTCAAGCATGGCATAGCACACAAACATGACAAGAGGTGAAGCATAAGATAAACTATCTATCTAGTCAATTTAAGTGAGGCACAACCTAAACATGGCATACACTAAGCGCCCCACGACAATTAAAGCATTTGGTACTGTTCTGCCCTAAACCATATTTTAGGTTGGTTCACAACAGAAAACAATAGCATAAACACAAAGTACATGAAATTCCAATCAAGATACATATAAAGAACACCCCAAACGGAGTTACGGTTAAAAAGATACAAGCAAAACAAGTTTGGAACACAATCTGCCAACATCAGGAAGCACACTTTAGAGCAACAAATAAAAAAAGCAAAAGGTCGTAAACATGCACAAAAATGATATGCAACTAAATTAGACATGGCAGGCATGGCATGGCAAAAGTAATCATGCAAATAGTAATCATGGTTCACTAGTTATAAGCAACACAAAAAGCTATAAAACATTACTGGTCAAGGACTTAGTGAAAATCAGGAAAACATGGCAGAAACTGTTATTTTCATGCTGTATAAACAGGAGCAAAACTATATGAAAATGTGCAGTAACATGACAGAGCAATACATGGGCATGAAGTAGACATTATGGTGATCAGGTAGAAACAAGAATCAAGGTCATGGGCATAACAGATCAAAAGATATTAAGCATGCAACATGGCATCGGAAAGATACAGACTTAGTGAAAACAGAGGTGGCTATCAAAAACAGCAGGATAGCAACTGTGGAGCTAAACATATATATGACCAGGAATGCAAACATGACAATGCAATACATATAATGGAAGTAGACATGGGATAGGTCAAAATGACATATTGCAGTGCTCAATAGGATGCACGGTTAAAAAGATACAAGGCAGCAAAGTAGCAACTTTATATAAACAGTAGCACACTAACAACAGGGTCAGCACATTGAAGCAATAAATAATATAGCTACAACAGGCAAACATGACAAGTGAAAGCATAGAACTGAAATACACATGATGCTTAACAGTATGCAACAAGAATTAATGCAATAGGCCTCATGGATGTGTCACAATCATCAATCAAACTTGCAATAAAATAACAGCAGCATCACATAACAGAAATTAGCAGCAGTTAACAGTCTGATGCCCATTTCAGCAGTGATTAACAACATCAAGATGGCCTCAAATCAAAATGCTCACAAAAGATGAACTAAAGTACACACAATTCTAAACAATTTTCCTTTTGGGCGCAACGTCATCCGAGCTACCGTTTACTCCTAAACTTCAACGCAAAACAGCATCAGCAGTACAATTTTTTCAGATTTAGTGAAATTCGCAGGGGTCTAGGAAAAAAACGACCTCATGGGCTGCGGCCCAACAGGCAGATGTGGGAGTTGGAGTGGAGGCCGGCCTGCTGGCGCCTGGCTGGGCCCAACTCCCGTGGCGCTGCGTCCCCTCTCGGGACCTGGCCGAGCAGCGGCCGTGGAGGCACCGGCAACCAACGTTCCGGCGAGGCAAGGCGGGACCGGGAGGTCTGTGGTGGCGCAGAGGGGGCCTTGGCGCCAGATCCGGCCGGATCCAGGCCGGCGGCGAGGCGAACGGGCGCGGGGCGTGGTGGTTCCTCGGGCCGGCAGCGAGCTCCCCACCGGGGAGGCCATAGCCATGGCGACGCGGCCGCGTCCTGCAAGGGACAGAGGAGGAGTGGGGGAGGCGTGAGAGGAGGGAGGAGAGGAGGAGACAGCCGGCGGCGGAGGGACCTCACCGGGGTGGCTGCGGCGCGCGGCGGTCGACCGGAAGCGGCGGCGGCGAGGGAGCTGACGGCAAGCTGGAGAGAGAGAAAGAGGAGAGAGGTGGAGGCCAGGGTGCGATATGGGCCGTTGGATCGGCCGATCCGACGGTCCAGATTCGCCGGGGGAAAAAATCACAGATTTTTGTGTTTTGGACCAAAATGGGTAGTTTTGGGGCATTTGGAGGGGGGTGGCTGCAATTTTTGGCTAGGGAAACCCTAGAAAGGGGTGGGAGAGTGGTGGCCTTTATATAGCCCAGGTGGCTGGCAGTTTGCAAAAACATCCCCGGTTTTCCCTCGCGCGCGCGGTGTTAACGTTCTGACCGCCGAGGGTCCGCTGGACCTCCGATTCTGGTAAAACTTCGAACTGCGCGATCAGTGCGTAGAGCCGGGGGTGTTCACCTCGCGTTGGAACCGTTCTAAGAACACTTTCCTATGCGCTATAAAAATAACCCGTTTAATTATTAAATGTGGTTTTTCGTTCCGTTGGCTACGGCTGGTCTTGTGCCGGTTGCGACGGTGCTCGGGTGAAAAACCGGTGTCGTAAAGGTTAAGTGTCAGGGTGGCAAGGCTCGGTCTCCGTCCGGTACTAAATAAGAGGGGGGAAAATAATCGTCGATCGATAAATCAGGGATCCAAACACCGCAAACAAATCAGACAATCAAACAATTCACACCGAAAACAAAATTTTTAATTTTTGTGAAATCTAGGCTGTTACAGGAACACACAAAGATAAAAGGTAGCAACTAAAATTTTGGTTTTGTATAGAAATGTTTCTACGTGGAACTAGTTTGGATCGGATTGGTGACTTAATAGAGAACATTTTTTTTTACTATTTCCATAGTACACTAGAGGAATATTCACAGATGGCAGCAGGTGTTATTGCAGTCGCTCGCAAGGATGTTCTAGATTATTATCAAGCTCTATGGTTGGGTGAAGAGGATGAGGCACCTCTGATTTACCCTAAGAAATTGCTGCAACTAGGGCACTAGGAGGTTTAGGGAGGCTATGGTTGAAGATAGATGCTACGCCACAAGAATATCTTGCATGGGAAGAGGTGATGGAACGTTGGTTATAGCCACGCTCTAGCGATTACGGCAATATACTTGTTATTCTGTGGTTGTTGATCGCTTTGATAAACCAACGAGTTCTTGGTGGAGGCATTTACAGTATGATCTGAAAATAGAGGGCATGAGTTACATCTGTTGGGGTTCGCAGCAGAAAACACAAATTTTTCTAACAAGCGTTCCCTTAACCCAAGATCTAGCTAGCCGTATTACCGTAACGGACAGTAGTGCGGAAATAACATACCTCGGGGTGTAGTCCGTTGCGCGGGAAACGTTCCCGCAAACGTGGTTGATGTAGCCGATCAAGTTTCATAGCCCCCTGGCTGTGTTGAGCACCCGGATGGGTGTAGTGCCACACGTGCAGCACCTCGTAGTACTCGCACACGTATGAGACTCGATGACGACCTCCGTTCTCCGATCCAGCGGAGGGGGCGGAAGCAGACCTCCGGACGGAGCTTCGGCAGCACGACGGCCTCCGATTCTAGCAGAGAGGTCTCAATTCCACTACAGGCTCACACTAGGGAGCCCACCGTGGAAGAGACCAGAGAGGGGAGGAGACCGGAGAAAACCGATCTCAATTCGGAGTTATATTTATTTTCTCACGAATTTCTGTGTATTAATTATGTGCACCCTGCCTGTCTTTATATAGGCTGGGGAAGGGAGTCAACCCACCTCCCCTAGCAATGTGGGACTAAAGTCCCTTGCTAGGGGGTGGCCGGCCAAGGGGGGAGAGGGGGCGCACCCCTCATGGGCCCTAGGGCCCATGGCGCCTCCCCCCCTTTTTCTTTTCTTTTTTCTTTTCCCTTTAATTCCTTAATGGGCCTTTTTCTCCACTAAGGCCCATAGCACATATTAATTAGAAATAAAATGATTTTAATTATTAATTCAATTAATTAATAACTAAAACATATTATTCCATCTCCCGGTGCTCCGGAAACACTTCCGGCTCACTCCGAACTTGTTTCGGTTCAATACGGTACTCCTCCGATATTGTCTCCTTAATTCTCTGGTTGCTCCGATGGTTCCGAAAAGGTCTCCGATTTCATCGAGCCTTTAAGTGTGTTACCCTACGGTCCGAGAACACTCCAGTCATGACCGAGCAGAGGCAACAGTCAATGATCATCAGCGGGACCTGGATGCCCATAATGACCCCTGTGCATTCCGGATATCAATACCGATTGGACCTTACGCCGTATAGCATTCCCTTTGTCAGCGATACTGGATTGTTCCGAGATTCGATCAATGACATCCTATGTCTGGTTCAACCTCGTTCCGAACTAATCCTCATTCACTCGTTCCCGTGATATTCATCCCCGTGACCTAGTCACACGCTGCGCAGCTTTATGGATGGAATCTCACCGAGTGGGCCCCGAGTATCTATCCATTATATGGATTGACAAATCCCGCTCTTGTAACAATACTCCTCAACATATCTCCACGGAATACCCAAGATACAACCGTTATGACCCGCATATTTCAGTCAGGTGGTGGGATGTAAGTCAAAGCATCCGGGAAGATAGCAATTATGCACGTACTCACGGTCGAAGGAACGGTCTACCACGTTCTGTAATTACAACACTGAACCTTCATAAGATTTGATCATGCTGCAATGCTTACTTTGGGTAATGTTCATCACGTCACTTAACCCGTGAGGTGACCTCATAGTCAAAAGACTTAATTGTCCATGATCGCGAAACCACGATCATCATGTTGACCATGAACTAGTTATCGATGTAGAGGCTAACTAGGAACGCTGGGGGTTTCTATACCACACCTGCATCATTGTTTCACTGACGCAGTTCTAGCATGGTATGAAACTGGTTATGAACTTGCTTAGATATATCGGAATAATCATATATTATTTGCCTCTAGAGCATATATCCAACAGTCTCCCACTTGCACTAGAGTGCTAATAATCTAGCCGCATTTTTCCGATCATAATCATCTTATCACATAAGTGTTTCATTGATCATGCATGCTCATGGAAGAGGGTTCATCAACGAACTGCACCAATTCAGATTCGTATGTTTCCTTTGCAACTGGTATAGGTCAAAAGCTCTTTTGACATACCACTCATTATCATATAATGGTTGGATATAAGTTTCGCGGGAGAGTGAGACTATTATTTCACAGTATCCTCCAATGATCTCTTGGTTCAGTCTTTAGAAGACTCATCCCTAGTCATATATACTGGGAAATACACTCAGCCAGAAGTCCAATACTTCTAACGCTAAACTTTTATCCATACATCTACTTTCTTAAGTAGTATTATGTTTGTAGTACCGTGAATTTTGCTCACATTTCTCTCATATCTTTGGTGATGTCTCTAATTCCATATAGACCCATAATATGGCTTGCAATTGTAATCTTGCATTACATTCAAGTCTATTATCCTTTCTATATTTTAGAGAATAGTCCTCAGTATTCCTCTCTATACTGAATTCATGGACTTTATTCAGATTCTGTGTTTTACTCCTAAAGCACATCAGAATCTGTTCTTCTTTCAAGAACTTTTGAGTCATTCTATTGTTGGATTCACAATGCATGTTATATGGTAGAATCATATGTCAAGAACATATAAGATCACATGTCAAGTACATGGTGCATCTCTATTCTTCCATCAAGACATTGCTTGTGATATTTGGATTTCATCCATTATATAATTTCTAGCCACAAGAACCTGTTTCTTGTCTAGAAGATTATTCCAACCTTCACTTCGTTTCATTATCCGTATCTTAATCTACTCATATAGATTTCAACGTGTAATGTGTTGGTATTTCTCATAAAAGAAGATTCTTGCAATCTTGTATTTTATTTGCCTTATGCTCTATATATATATCATAATGCACATATGTATATAAGACGATTCTCTATATACACAATCAATGCATATCCATATATATACATATGAGATCATTCTTCACACATATCAATGCATATATGTTTGAGACAATGATCATGCTCCCACTCAAATATATCCATCATATACTCATATATTTGTGGTTCAACTTTCATCAAGTCATTTTATTGTTTCACTATGTCTCACATAATGACAAATCTTCCAAAGCTCCCACTCAGAAAATGCCCTTTGCATTCCAAGTTTCCGGGAAGTCTTCAAAGCTCCCACTCAGTTTCATGAAACTGCAGGCCCACTTAATATTTTGGTCATCACAAAATCACTTGATCAAATCAAGTTTGAGGGTTCCTGTCTTGAGGTACTATAGTCCATCCTTTTAACGAAGTAACCTTCGTCATGCCCATTGCAATTCTCTTTCAAATCCCAAATTTGACTGAGATGCAATTTCAGGCTATGGTCTATCGTAGTGTAAATGAAATATTTTATTGATTAAAGCATTCCTACGTTTCCGCAGTCAATCACCATTGAACTTTGGTCATAACCAAATAATGCCTTATTCCCATTACATTTTTCTCAATGACTCTCCAGTTTGTCGAGAATATGAAATAACCGATTTATTTCACAGGACGTGAGCCATCCTTAATGTAACTCAATATTATTTCATTTCTCCTCGTGTTCTAGGCTACCATCATTCCTTTGTGTCTTCAAGCAATATTATTTCCTATTGTTTTATTAAGAAGACTCATGATTATTGTTCTGTACAGAACGTATTCATGACAACCTTCTAAATTCAACAATGGCTTCAACTCATATACCAAGGTCAATCATCTTTGGCATATCCTTCCTTATATAGCGTCATTACAGCGGAACATGCTTCCGTTGCAATACTCTGATATTCTGAAGGCAAGGTCCAATACCCCGGTCAAAGTTTCCATTATCTCCCATTGGATTCGTGTCGAGAGACTTTTCTCGTATTACCAGCAACACACAATTTGCTATTTGGGAGAATATGTAATTTCAATTGCTCGTAGTTTTATTACAAAGAAATTCTTTCTTTTAAGAAACCTTATAACACCATCAGTTATGGAGCTATCATGTCTCGTTTAGAATCAGGATGGTTTCCTATTCATGAAGTGGGTGTTTTAACTTAATGAATTAAACAACTTATTCGACAATAACTATAGTGCTAGGGGAAAGAACGTTTAGACCATACTACGGTTTAGTATGACTACGAATGGTTTAAGTAGTCTAGCACTTTCAACTTCCATCGTAGTTTGTGGTACAACTTCCACAAGTCTCCCATTATGTCAATATCAATACTTATCACTTCGGATCGTAGCGTCGTGATATGTATCCTTGTATTCTCACTTCTCACTGTGATTCCCGAATCTCAGTTTTATGATCTCAATTGAATACAACTTTCAATTAATCATATGAAGTCTTTAATGATAACTCACATGCCCATTCTACATCATTTATGTATAATGATTGGCACAAGTTCTACTTGCTAGAACCTTGTCATGATTATATTTATTGCAGAGGTTCATAGATCGTGTATCTAATCCATCTCATGCAATCAAGTTATGATTTTCATTCGATAATGAACTCACAAGTTAATAGATCATACATTTAATGAATTCATCCGTTATGAAGTCACCTCATGCAATCAAATCTTTGACTTGTTGTAATCAAGACAACTTTATCATTAAACATTGAATATTTCTTGACAATAATAGTAGTATTATAAATGCTTTCTATCATTTCATAAATCAAGACGTAATCAAAGTATAAGCACACTTTTATTCATAAAGATGGAACAACTGACTTGTCTCATTACATGAATAACTTTGTCTCGCGAGATGCAAGACATACAACTAAGTGTTCATACTATAATGATTACATAAGATTTATCTAATACTCTAAGTATCTCCTATGATAGATGTCTCGGTGGAATCCATGTTGGCCATCAACTGACTTGATGTCCATCAATCCTCGATTTCACCTCTTCCCGTCCATGCAACGGCAGGTCCTGTTTTCATAAAACAGAATAAGTATCAAATACTCATTTACTGCACTTGTTGTATAAGGGAGTAAACATTTATCAAGTATATCAAGTATATACCTTCTCCATCGATGACTTCTGTATCCTCGAAAGGAGCAATGTCCGTGGTCAAGAGATCAGTCATGAAGTTCTGGAGACTCATATTAGCTCCTCTTCCGACATAGCTATGAACATAATCACCATAACTCGGAGGGAGTGAGTGCAATAACGTATTTATTGCAAACTCTTCCGTGGTGCTTTCGTTCATTGTACAATATTCATAGTCCTCCACTAGGGTCAGGTACATCTCATGCATCCTGTCTAAGTGATCATCAAGGCTTGTGCGTTCTTCCATCTTTGTAGATAGAAACTTGCTTTCTAACTCAAATTTGGCAATTCTGAACTCACGTACGAACATTGTCTTTAGCGTGTCCATCATGTCATATGGGCCAGTGTCCTGTAACTGTATGCCCAACTTCTCTGACATGCTGAAGATCATGACATTCCTGACTACGGAGCATTTCTGTCGGCGAGCATAATGATCAAGTATCTCTTGATCGCCAACATGATCGTCCGGATGTTCTTCCACATGCATTTCTATTGTAAACAAGATGTCTGCTCTCTTGAGCGACGTCCTAAGGCGTAAATACCAATCAGCAAAGTTTGACCCATTTTCTCTAAGTCTTTCACCTTCCAAGAAGAAAGATAGTTCACGTTGCTCTAGTGCATTCATTTTCTACAAACATAATTGCAAGGAACACAATTAAGACTAGTTCACAACAAATGAGTTCATATAATCAAATTATATATGAGCTCACACTAAAACATTTCATCCCTAAGAAGTTTTAGTGATTACATGATCCAGATTCACTGCCCGACCTCGAATATCACACGGCCGACGGGTCAGTTTCAAAGGTAGAGAACAACTTGTGCGATCACATTATCTTATATGTACTGTGATTCATGCTCGATCTTTCGATCTCTAGTATTCCGAGGCCATATCTGCATATGCTAGGCTCGCCAAATTAACCTCCATGTTATATGCTGCTCAGCAAGGCCATATTTTCATATGCCAGTCTTGTCGATCCCAACCTCATGCGAACTCCATTGAATATGTAGGAAAACTCCGGTATGTACGGAGCATCAGGCCATATGGGAGAACCTTCCAGGTGGTGCACACTTCGGTAGAATACTTATGTTTGGCTTTGTTAAGGGATCATCTTATCACATGCTACCGTCGTGTATCCTATACTAGCAAGTTTTAAGATGTCTGGGCTATGGCAACACTAAGTCTACAGTGTCTCCATTTTAGTTTTTTTTATGATGACGATTACTACTTACTAGTAACACATAGCAAAGCTATCACTACATCACAAACAAACAAACGATAGCCCCCACTTTGCAATACAAGGTTTAGACGGTCTAGTTGTATATTGCAAGTTTTACGTGGCTGCTAGGGCTTTCATAGTTAAACAGGTTTTAACCTACGAGTCAACCACAACGTCAACCATACGATTGTCTCTATTACACCCCGCACGGGGCCCTCCGTTGCAAATGCCACATCCGCTAAAGTAGAGAGACAGACACCCCCCTAGCCACTTTATACGGTACAAGCCGCATGTCAAGCGTGGAACCAGTCTCGCGTAAGAGTACGCGTAAAGTTGGTCGGGGGCCGCTTCATCAAACAATGCCGCAGATGTGAACAAGTACACGTGGGAGGGTAACAATCATACAATCAACGCCCACATCCCCGATGTGTTCTATCCGTACAGTAATACTAAGCATAGACCTAGCTCATGATACCACTGTTGGGGTTCGCAGCAGAAAACACAAATTTTTCTAACTAGCGTTCCCTTAACCCAAGATCTAGCTAGCTGTATTACCGTAATGGACAGTAGTGCGGAAATAACATACCTCGGGGTGTAGTCCGTTGCGCGGGAAACGTTCCCGCAAACGTGGTTGATGTAGCCGATCAAGTTTCACAGCCCCCTGGCTGTGTTGAGCACCCGGATGGGTGTAGTGCCACACGTGCAGCACCTCGTAGTACTCGCACACGTACGAGACTCGATGACGACCTCCGTTCTCCGATCCAGCGGAGGGGGCGGAAGCAGACCTCCGGACGGAGCTTCGGCAGCACGACGGCCTCCGATTCTAGCAGAGAGGTCTCAATTCCACTACAGGCTCACACTAGGGAGCCCACCGTGGAAGAGACCAGAGAGGGGAGGAGACCGGAGAAAACCGATCTCAATTCGGAGTTATATTTATTTTCTCACGAATTTCTGTGTATTAATTATGTGCACCCTGCCTGTCTTTATATAGGCTGGGGAAGGGAGTCAACCCACCTCCCCTAGCAATGTGGGACTAAAGTCCCTTGCTAGGGGGTGGCCGGCCAAGGGGGGAGAGGGGGCGCACCCCTCATGGGCCCTAGGGCCCATGGCGCCTCCCCCCTTTTTCTTTTCTTTTTTCTTTTCCCTTTAATTCCTTAATGGGCCTTTTTCTCCACTAAGGCCCATAGCACATATTAATTAGAAATAAAATGATTTTAATTATTAATTCAATTAATTAATAACTAAAACATATTATTCCATCTCCCGGTGCTCCGGAAACACTTCCGGCTCACTCCGAACTTGTTTCGGTTCAATACGGTACTCCTCCGATATTGTCTCCTTAATTCTCTGGTTGCTCCGATGGTTCCGAAAAGGTCTCCGATTTCATCGAGCCCTTAAGTGTGTTACCCTACGGTCCGAGAACACTCCAGTCATGACCGAGCAGAGGCAACAGTCAATGATCATCAGCGGGACCTGGATGCCCATAATGACCCCTATGCATTCCGGATATCAATACCGATTGGACCTTACGCCGTATAGCATTCCCTTTGTCAGCGATACTGGATTGTTCCGAGATTCGATCAATGACATCCTATGTCTGGTTCAACCTCGTTCCGAACTAATCCTCATTCACTCGTTCCCGTGATATTCATCCCCGTGACCTAGTCACACGCTGCGCAGCTTTATGGATGGAATCTCACCGAGTGGGCCCCGAGTATCTATCCATTATATGGATTGACAAATCCCGCTCTTGTAACAATACTCCTCAACATATCTCCACGGAATACCCAAGATACAACCGTTATGACCCGCATATTTCAGTCAGGTGGTGGGATGTAAGTCAAAGCATCCGGGAAGATAGCAATTATGCACGTACTCACGGTCGAAGTAACGGTCTACCACGTTCTGTAATTACAACACTGAACCTTCATAAGATTTGATCATGCTGCAATGCTTACTTTGGGTAATGTTCATCATGTCACTTAACCCGTGAGGTGACCTCATAGTCAAGAGACTTAATTGTCCATGATTGCGAAACCACGATCATCATGTTGACCATGAACTAGTTATCGATGTAGAGGCTAACTAGGAACGCTGGGGGTTTCTATACCACACCTGCATCATTGTTTCACTGACGCAGTTCTAGCATGGTATGAAACTGGTTATGAACTTGCTTAGATATATCGGAATAATCATATATTATTTGCCTCTAGAGCATATATCCAACAACATCGATACTTGGGAAGAAGTGAAGCGACTCGCAAGACAACGGTTTGTGTCAACATATTTTATTGAGGTGCATGTGAACAAGGCTGCAACAACAATTCTTACTTCTATGAAGAAACCTGATGTTGAAGAGGACTTGGCGGGCGCTGAAACTGCAGTGGAGGATGATGTACCGTTGAGTGGTCTGAATGTGCAACTCAAGAGAGTACATGATGGCGCTTGCATGATAGTTGACACAGGTCAACGTTGGAATTTATTTCAGACTCAATGCATGATAAAAGGCAAAGTGTGTAAGTTGATGGTTGATGGTGGCAGTTGTACTAATGGCATAAGCAAGGCAATGGTGGCATCATTGGGGTTGTCCACATGGCGTATTCCTGCACCGAAGCATCTCGAGTGGTTGAATAGCCGCGGTGTGCTGAAGGTTACTCATACGGTGTGTGTGCCATTTAAAGTTGGTGACTATGTTGATGAGGTAGAGTGTGATGTGTTGACATTTGATGTGTGTGGGCTGTTACTTGGGTGTCCATGGCAGTATGATCGCAATGCTATACATGCAGGGCGCACAAATACATATTCTTTTATGCATGATGGCAAACAATGGACTTTGAAGCCTCTGGGATATGATCAAATCAAGTCCGATGTGGTGCTAGTGGTTCGCAAGGAGAAGTTGCACAAGGCTAAACCACAACCAAGGTAAGCTAAGTTGCAGCCTGAGGAGTCTTCTGCTAGGAGCGTTAGTACTGAAGCTGCTTCAGCCATGCCTGTAGATGACAAACCAGTTGTACTTGTTGTTGACAAGACGGTTGAAGTCAAACCTTTTATTGATGAAAGGAAGGATATTGCAGCATGTGATAAACTTCTAGTTTGTGTTGACAAAGGTGTTCAGACCGATGATAGTGGTGTTGTTCGTGTCTCGGTGCATATCGCGATAAGGGTCGATGACCGCAATTTTATTAGAACACCTCTGAGACGTTTTGTTGGAGTAGCCGTGCGTGTGCACAAAGGCAAGGATGGACATATTCGTCATTTGTGTGGCCCGGGCATTACCACTTTGCAGGGTCGTGCAAAGAAGGTTCGTGTTCAGCAACAGAGGGCTCCATCAAGAGTTGAGAACAAGAAGGTGGTGGCACTGAAGTCTAAGCTCATGTGGAGAAGAAAGGAGGTGCCCAGTGATGTATCAAGTCAAGCAGACCGAGAAGGAGGATGCGGTGTGGTAGGCAGGCAAGACTTGAAGATGGCGAAGTCGTGTGATGCTATTGATATCACGACAACCTTTCAAGAAGACCCTCCCGCGTTGGGGACAACGATTTTTTAAGGGGGGGATTATACGGGCTTCACGTAGGAGGCGAAGCCCAATTTCAGGACTCCGCCAAGCTACGCATTCCACGGCAAGGAAAGGAAATCACGTATTCGGATTAGGCTGTCAGGAGTCCCAAAAAAATATATACATGCAGAATCCGCATCTGTGATCCAAATATAGTGTGTAAGCACAATTTGGAAAGCATGACTCGTGTGCTTTCCAAATTTTATGCCCACAGCTGATGGAACGAGAGTTTACTTCTCGCCCCTCGTTGGTTACCCAAAGTGGAAGGTTGAGATGTAGCGTAGCGGCAATTTCACTTAGCGAAGATGCTAAGGTAGATATCGAACCAGTAGGACTCCAACAGATACAAGAAGGTGGTGAAGTGAAGAATGGCGTCGTTCACAACTCAGGGTTGTTTACTTCACATGGACCTGCACACACAGCAAATAACTTTGCTTCCCAACGAGTACAGAGGAGTTGTCAATTCCTCCGGCCTTGTTTTTTTACAAAGGATAAAACGCACGGGATAATAATGATAGTGATAGCAACGGAAAAGTAAATAAAGCAGTAAATTGATAGCGGGTGTAAACAATATTGGAAATATGGACCGGGGTCCCATGATGTTCACTAGTGATGTCTCTCTCCCAAAATACGATAAAATAGCCATGCGAGGTAAACAAATTACAGCTGGGCAATTGACAGGATTATGTGCGCAAACCAATGCTAACTATGCTATAAAGAAAGGAAGAGGCTCAAAAGCATGGGCGGTACGCCAAGACAAGTAGACCGAAATCCATCTTCATCTACCTACTAATCATACACCTTGAGATATCTATCCAGAACATCTCGCTGGTATTAAGTTGCGAATCCCACCCAAAGTGTAAACTCAAAGCAACAGACAACTGCATTAAAGAACTCTGCGTAAAGTAAACAATCCTTGCACCCGCAAGTACAAGCACCGTTGTTTTCCCCCTTGTGGCAACAATACATCCCCTAGACTCATGTTTCTGTCACTCAAGCTAGTCATCAGGGGGCATGAACCCACAATCATGCATAACGCTCCCTCTTGGAGTCACTACCTACTACTTGGCCAAAGCAATAAACAACAACAGAGAACATGCAAGAATTAATCTAGAACATAAATATAAAAGAGGAGAATCAAATATATTACTCAAACACAATATGAACATAGTCTCGTAATCCATCGGATCCCAGCAAATTCAGCATAGCAACAACAGAAAGATTACATATGTGCCTCGATCATGTAGGGAAGCTCACGAGGTCTAATCCATGAAGAACAAAGAGGGGAGGATAACATCACATAGCTACTGATCATAGACCCATGGTCCAAGGTGTACTACTCACGGTTCATCCGGGAAGCATCCATGGTGGTGGAGTAGCTCCCAGAGGTGGT
Organism: Bromus sterilis; assembly: GCA_950022295.1. Lineage (NCBI taxonomy): Eukaryota > Viridiplantae > Streptophyta > Magnoliopsida > Poales > Poaceae > Bromus > Bromus sterilis. Next base: position 181,731,883 of record OX465596.1, read on the forward strand.
TCCTCCCTCCGGCAGGGTGCCGGGAAGAGGTCTCCTGGTGCTCCCGATCTTCAAGCGCGGCGGCGGCGGAACAGAGGATAGATCGCCAAAAAGGGTTCCCGTCACGGAGAATATATGGGCGAAGGGGCAGCCAGGGGGGCAGCAGGGGTCCAGGTGGCCCCCTGGCGCGGCCCCACCCTAGGGCGCGCCGAGAGGGCGCCTGGGGCCCTGGTGGGTCCCCTCTACCCCCCCGCCCCCTCGGTGATTCCCGAAGCTTCTACAACGCTTATTTTTTATTGGATTTTTCCCGAATTTTTGGAGCACTTTTAATATGGGGGAAACCTGAAATAGAAAAATAACAAAAAACAGGAACTGGCACTGGGGTGCACTGAGTTAATAAGTTAGTCCAAATATGATCAAAAGTGTATGTAAGTTCATCAACATCATAGCAATATCACACAAAAGAGGCATGGAGAAAGCAGAAATTATAGATACGTTTTGGACGTATCAGCAGCACCCGATTCGAAGCGACCCAGCCGCAAACGTGCAAACAATATTGCGTTTGTTTCTGTCAGTTTTCATTTAGGATCCTTTTAAGTTAGGAAAGTTAGAGATATGGTTGTTTTTACTCCAACACTAGGTTGGACGTCCTGGAGTCTCTATATACCAATGTGGGTCGTAGCTTTAGGGGAGTTCAAAATTTTAGTCTGAAACTATCGAGTTGTGTTTCTGTCGTTAAGCATCCTTCCTGGGAAGGCAATTCCACTTATGTAATAAAGATTGTTGCGGAGGTTCTTGCGTTCATCCAGAATTATCGTGCTTTGGTTTGAGGCATGGTGATCTTCATAATGTTTCTTGTCGGATTCGTCCTCTTCTTCAGGTGACGTTCATCAGCGTTATTGGAATGATTTACATCCGTGTTACTCGTTGTGAAAGATCGGGACAGAGCTCTAGGATCAGTCACCATGATCCCCATCATAGTGGTTATCATCCTTTATCAGTTGTGAACCCCAACCAAATTTTAAGTTCAAAGCAAGAGACAACTGCCTTAACCCTCTATGCATAATGTAAGATATCCTTATGACACGCATTCATAAGCACCATTGTTTTACCCCTAATGCCAACATCACATTCCCTACTCCCATGTTTCAGACACTCAAGCCGGACATCAGGATGCATGAACCTATTATCTAGCATAATGCTCCCTCTTGGAGTTGCAATCTACTACTTGCCCAAAGCAATAAAACACAACGGAGAACATGCAAGACTACTCAAGAACTAAAATAAAAAGGCAATCCAAATATATTACTCATCACAATCTGAACATAATCTCATAATCTACTTGCCCAAAGCTTCTACGACGCTGAATTTTTATTGGATTTTCCCCGAATTTTTGGAGCACTTTTAATATGGGGGAAACCTGAAATAGAAAAACAGCAAAAAACAGGAACTGGCACTGGGGTGCACTGAGTTAATAAGTTAGTCAAAATATGATCAAAAGTGTATGGAAGTTCATCAATATCATAGCAATATCACACAAAAGAGGCATGGAGCAAGCATAAATTATAGATACGTTTTGGACGTATCAACATCTCCAAGCTTAATTCCTGCTCGTCCTCGAGTAGGTAAATGATAAAAGCATAATTTCTGTGGTGACATGCTAACAACCATATAAGAACTTTTAAGTAAAGCAATCAAGGCATGTAATTCAATTCAATTCATAACAGGCAAGAGTCTATATTTATCATTGAAACAAGCAGCATAAGAACATAAAGGTGCAAGATCTCTCGCTGTCTGTGACTCAAATGTCTGCAAATGGTGTTTGCGTGCAAGAAAGGGGATAGGGATATACGAGAAAAAGGTATTTTTGTGTTGAGAACTTAATCTACTAAAGTTTCACACTTGGTATTCTTTGGAATCTTATCTTGACTCATCCCCAGACCACAAGCCAGGTACAAGTCAAAATGATCCACTCCTTTTCGACATTTTGAGCACTCATGCAATGGATGAGCGTAAGCAATAAAGTTGACACTTAGGATGGCAAAGAGAGAATATGGTGGAGGAGGAAGACAAAAAGGGTGTGAAAGGCTCACATCAATGAGGACAATCATAGGCGAGAGAAAGCCAAATGATAGATATGATGTGAGTAGTAGGGATTGCCATGCAACGGATGCACATGTGAGCTAAAAGATCTCCAAGGGAACTAGTGGGGGTGCATCCAACTTGCTTGCTCAAGAAGACCTAGAGCTTATTTGAGGAGGCTCATCATTGGAATATACAAGCCAAGTTTTATAGTGTGAAGGTCCCCACATAGCTATATGCATGAATGATAATCTCTATGGAGTACAAGATATAAGAGGGAGTACGAGTGTGGATCTCTCAAAAGGAATAGTAGTGTGCCCCCTTCTCTCTTTTTATTTCTTTTTCTCTTTTTTCTATTTTTTCTATTTTTTTGGTGGCCTCAATGGCTCTTTCTATTTCTCTCATTTGTCCTCTTTCGGATCTTTTAATTTTGTCCTCTTTGATATCTTTTAATTTGTCCTCTTTGGGATCTTTTCCTCACATTAGGGGCAACACTCTATATATTACAAGAAGTATAGAAGATCTTTCACACTTTACAAAAGTACTCATATCATAAAGAATATGTAACTATCATGATGTATGCAAATGTATGCCTCTGCCAGTGTAGTAGGATATGCAATGATACTAGCGCGTCATGTAGCAATGATTAGGGCAAGGCCCAACTAGAATGCGGCTCATCGATCAAGCAAGTAGCATGTATGACATGAAGATCAAGTCATGAGAAGATGGATGTTGCATGGCAATATATCTCGGAAAGTCTATGGAATTGCCTTGATAGGTAGGTATGGTGGCTGTTTTGAGGAAGGATATAAGGAGGTTTATGATGACAGAGCGTATCATGCCAAGGTTTTGGATGTACCGGCGAAGGTGGACGCCAACTCTCGGAGTGAGAAGAAAGCAATGCACGGCACACGAAAGGCTAGAAAAATATGGGAAGGTGGAAGTGTCAACTTTCGAATACTCACATTAGTCCGAAGAACTCATGCACTTATTATCGTTAACTCTCAATCTAATAAGGAGGTTCCACAAAGAGACAAGTACCCCGAGGAGGAGTGTATGGGGGTTTGGTTATCCTTGCGCATCCTCGACTCATGGTACGTGAGTGTACTCTAATATTCGACCCCCCCAAAGAGTAGTGATCCATCTAGTAGCTAAAGTTCTCAACTAATTTTGTAAGTTTTGAAAATAAACACGGATTGCCCAAAATACTACATCTATCACTAATAGGCTAAAGCTCTTGACACCAAAAGTCCAAACATTACTCAAAACAATACCTCAAAACTATTGCAAGTTACTACTACAAAAGAATAGCAACCTCAATTACCTACTTCAAGTCAAGACACAAAACTCAGGGGAACAGGATAAACTCTCTAAACAAGATAAAAACGAAAACTCAAGAGAGTTCTAGCAACAAAATAAACAAAAGCTCTTATAAAGATAAGCATGAAAACTAAGAGCTAAACATGGAAGTAGCTATGAAAAAGTTAAATAACACACACAACAAAGATATATCATGAAGAATCCTATGTTGTGTTCCAGATTTTGAAAGTGAAGCATGTTTCTCTCCCACACAAAGAAAGCTGGGTTATAACTTTTTAAGAACAGCAAGCAAAGCTAAAGAAGACTAAAAATAAAACCTAAGAACGAGACGCTCCAAGCATAGCACATAACGCATGAAGTGATAAAAATATAGTGAAACGGGAGACGAACTGGTAATTGTTGATGGAGAAGGGGATGCACGGGGCATCCCCAAGCTTATACGCTTGAGTCTCCTTGAATATTTCTTGGGGATGCATGGGGCATCCCAAAGCTTGAGCGGTTGACACTCCTGAATCTTCTTTCATCATCTTCCCTCGCACACTTGAAAACTCCCTTCATACATTACTCATCATAATCTGTTTAGCGAGGTTAGTACCCATAATAAAATAATTTTTTCTCTAATGGAAATAAGGATAATCTTGAAAAGATACTGTTTCTCAAGATTGCCAAAAAGTTTTTGCAAATAAAAAGCAAGCTTAAGGTTTGCAAAATGAAGAAAAGGCAAAACAGGACAGAATCTGTGAAAAACAAACCAGCAGGTAGTAAAGAATTTTTTAGGGATACTTCTGCAGCCCAAATCAAAAAACTCAGAACATACGAAAGTTCCGTAATTGTATAGATCACTCTGTGTAAATATTTCAGCTCAAAACGATGAACTGGGATTTTTCTGTGATTTTTCTAGTCACGAGGACAGAATCTGTTTTCAGGACAGCATGTCACAACTTTCACTTCCCTTATCATATGAGGCTATAAATGGCACAAAGCTTAAAAAGTAAAGATACAATGATGTTGCTACAGTAGTAAAAATCATCAAGACCACTAAAAACATAAGAAAAACAAAAAGGAAATCCTAAATTCGTTGCGGGCTGCCTCCCGAAAGCACTTCTTTACTGCCATTAGCTAGGCTTGATGCAAATAGATCAAGTCTTTTCAAGAAAATAACTAGCCCATGTGACGGACTCAAAATGCAACTTAATATTTTTCCTAGGGAAGTGTTCCATCCCTTTCTTGAGAGGGAATTGTAATTTTATGATCCCTTCTTTCATATCGATAATAGCACCCACGGTGCGAAGAAAAGGACGTCCCAAAATAATTGGACAAGAAGGTTCACATTCAATGTCCATAATATTAAAATCAACGGGAACGTAATTGTCATTGACAATGATAAGAACATCATCGATCTTCCCCAAAGGTTTATTTATGGAAGAATCGACAAGACGAACACCAAAAGAACAAGGATCAAAAGGTTTTAATTCAAAAATATCATACATTCTTTTGGGCATAACAGAGGTACTAGCTCCAACATCACATAAAGCATAGCAAGAAAAGTTATTCAACTTAATTTTAATCATAGGATCCCAACCATCTTCTAGATTTCTAGGTATGGAGGCTTCTACCCTAAGCTTCTCCTCCCTAGCTTTAATGAGAGCATTAGTGATATGCTCCGTGAAGGCAAGATTAAGTGTGCTAGTGTGGGGGTCTCTAGACATCTTGTGAAGGAAACGAATAACTTCAGAAAGGGTGCAATTATCAAAATCAAGGTCACTACTATCAAGTAAAGCGGTAGTGGTGTCCTTTAGTCTCACTTGTTTGGTAGCTTCTATAGTCATAGGAATTTCTTCTTCTACGGTTGAGGTCATAGCATCACCATTAATAGATCCTATGGGACTAGGGGTGCATTGGGTGCTAAGAGTTTGGATATCCTCAACCACTTGGATAGTAGCAATGGTATGGTGTGTAGGAAGGCTCTTAATTATATCTTCTTCCTCCTTTTCTCTAGCCCATATATCCTTAAGTTTAGCCATCATCCTAATGTTTTCATTAATTTGCACTTGGATAGCGTTCATAGGAGTGACTTTCCTCTCCTCAGGAGGAGAGGTTCTAATCTTAAGCAATTCTACTTCATGGGCTAAATTGTCTACCTTCGACGAGAGATTATCTAATTTGTCTAGTTTTTTCCTCTAGACTCTTGTTGAAGGCCTTTTGGGTAGTGATAAAGTCTTTAAGCATACTTTCTAATTCAGAAGTGGAGTTTTTGGTGCTAGGATAAGTGTTGTTGTTCCCATAGTTGTTGGAGGGGAACAGTCTAGGATTTCTACCAAAGTTACTCCTATAAGCATTGTTATTGAAGTTGTTTCTAGAGATAAAGTTCACATCTACTTGATCATGAGCAATCAAAGAATTTAAAGGGACATCATGAGGATCAATAGGAGATTGCTTGGTAAGTAGAGACATAATCAAGTCAACTTTTTCATTTAGGGAGGAGATCTCCTCGACAGAGTTTACCTTCCTACCTGTTGGAGCTCTTTCGGTGTGCCATTGGGAATAATTAGTCATCATCTCATCGAGAAGTTTTTTGGCAGCACCAAGTGTTGCTGACATAAAGGTTCCTCCCGCGGCCGAATCTAACAGGTTCCGTGAGGTAAAGTTCAAGCCTGCCTAAAAAGTTTGGATAACCATCCAAGTAGTCAGTCCATGCGTAGCGCAATTCTTAACAAGGGATTTCATGCGTTCCCAAGCTTTGGCAAAGTGTTCATTATCCAATTGCTTAAAATTCATAATATAACTCCTCAATTGGATAATCTTAGCAGGGGGTAGTACTTCCCAATAAAAGCATCCTTGCACTTGTCCCAAGAATCTATTCTATTCCTAGGCAAGGATTGAAACCAGATTTTAGCTCCTTCTCTCAAGGAGAAAGGAAAAAAGCTTAAGCTTAACAATATCACCATCTTCTTCTTTGTACTTTTGCATATCACAGAGCTCAATAAAATTATTTAAGTGCAAAGCAGCAGGATCTCTAGCACCAGAGAATTGATCTTTCATAACAAGGTTCAACAAAGTAGGTTTAATCTCATAAGAAGGTGCTGAAGTAGCAGGTGTAGCAATAGGAGTGCAGATAAAGTCACTGTTGTTGTGACTAGTGAAGTCACACAACTTGGTGTTCTCGGAGGAACCCATAGTAGCAGCAAGCAAGATAAATATTTTTTTGATTTTTTATGAAGGACACTAAAGAAAAAACTGAAAGGTAAACTAACAAGACTATAAAGCAAAGATAAAAGATAGTGTGCAACTCCCATATCTTGAAGAGTGGAGTCCCCGGCAACGGTGCCAGAAATTTCTTTGATGGCACGAGAGTTTACTTTTCGCCCCTCGTTGGTTACCCAAAGTGGAAGGTTGAGATGTAGCGTAGCGGCAATTTCACTTAGCCAAGATGCTAAGGTAGATATCGAACCAGTAGGACTCCAACAGATACAAGAAGGTGGTGAAGTGAACAATGGCATCGTTCACAACTCAGGGTTGCTTACTTCACCTGGACCTGCACACACAGCAAATAACTTTGCTTCCCAACAAGTACAGAGGAGTTGTCAATTCCTCCGGCCTTGTTGTTTTACAAAGGATAAAACGCACGGGATAATAATGATAGTGATAGCAACGGAAAAGTAAATAAAGCAGTAAATTGATAGCGGGCGTAAACAATATTGGCAATATGGACCGGGGTCCCATGATGTTCACTAGTGATGTCTCTCTCCCAAAAGACGATAAAATAGCCATGCGAGGTAAACAAATTAAAGCTGGGAAATTGACAAGATTATGTGCGCAAACCAATGCTAACTATGCTTTAAAGAAAGGAAGAGGCTCAAAAGCATGGGCGGTACGCCAAGACAAGTAGACCGAAATCCATCTGCATCTACCTACTAATCATCCACCTTGAGATATCAATCCAGAACATCTCGCTGGTATTAAGTTGTGAATCCCACCTAAAGTGTAAACTCAAAGCAACACACAACTGCATTAAAGAACTCTGCGTAAAGTAAACAATCCTTGCACCCGCAAGTACAAGCACCGTTGTTTTCCCCCTTGTGGCAAGAGCACATCCCATAGACTCATGTTTCTGTCACTCAAGCTAGTCATCAGGGGGCATGAACCCACAATCATGCATAACGCTCCCTCTTGGAGTCACTACCTACTACTTGGCCAAAGCAATAAACAGCAACGGAGACATGCAAGAATTACTCTAGAACATAAATATAAAAAGAGGAGAATCAAATATATTACTCAAACAGAATCTGAACATAGTCTCATGATCCATCGGATCCCAGCAAACTCAGCATAGCAACAGCAGAAAGATTACATATGTGCCTCGATCATGTAGGGTAGCTCACGAGGTCTAATCCATGAAGAACAAAGAGGGGAGGAGAACATCACATAGCTACTGATCATAGACCCATGGTCCAAGGTGGACTACTCATGGTTCATCCGGGAAGCATCCATGGTGGTGGAGAAGCTCCCGGAGGTGGTTCCTCCCTACGGCAGGGTGCCGAGAAGAGGTCTCCTGGTGCTCCCGATCTTGGAAGCGCGGTGGCGGCGGAACAGAGGAGAGATCGCGAAAAAGGGTTCCCGTCACGGGGGTTTCACGTCATGGAGCATATATGGGCGAAGGGGGCAGCCAGGGGGCCACCAGGGGTCCAGGCGGCCCCCTGGCGCGACCCCACCCTAGGGCGCGCCTGGGGCCCTGGTGGGTCCCCTCTGGCCCCCCTCGGTTATTCCCGAATCTTCTACGACACTGATTTTTTATTGGATTTTCCCGAATTTTTGGAGCACTTTTAATATGGGGGAAACCTGAAATAGAAAAACAGCTGAAAACATGAACTGGCACTGGGGTGCACTGAGTTAATAAGTTAGTCCAAATATGATCAAAAGTGTATGGAAGTTCATCAATATCATAGAAATATCACACGAAAGAGGCATGGATCAAGCAGAAATTATAGATACGTTTTGGACGTATCAGCAGCCCCCGATTTGAAGCGACCCAGCCACAAACGTGCAAAAAATACTGCGTTTGTTTCTGTCAGTTTTCATTTAGGATCCTTTTAAGTTAGGAAAGTTAGAGATATGGTTGTTTTTACTCCAACACTAGGTTGGACGTCCTGGAGTCTCTATATACCCATGTGGGTCGTAGCTTTAGGGGAGTTCAGAATTTTAGTCTGAAACTACCGAGTTGTGTTTCTGTCGTTAAGCATCCTTCCTGGGACGGCAATTCCACTTATGTAATAAAGATTGTTGCGGCGGTTATTGCGTTCATCAAGAATTATCGTGCTTTGGTTTGAGGCATGGTGATCTTCATAATGTTTCTTGTCGGATTCGTCCTCTTCTTCAGGTGACATTCATCAGCGTTATTGCAAGGATTTACATCCGTGTTACTCGTTCTGAAAGATCGGGACAGAGCTCTAGGATCAGTCACCGTGATCCCCATCATAGTGGTTATCATCCTTTATCAGTTGTGAACCCCAACCAAATTTTAAGTTCAAAGCAAGAGACAACTGCCTTAACCCTCTATGCATAATGTAAGCAATCCTTATGACACGCATTCATAAGCACCGTTGTTTTACCCCTACTGCCAACATCACATTACCTAGTCCCATGTTTCAGACACTCAAGCCGGACATCAGTATGCATGAACCTATTATCTAGCATAATGCTCCCTCTTGGAGTTGCAATCTACTACTTTCCCAAAGCAATAAAACACAACGGAGAACATGCAAGACTACTCAAGAACTAAAATAAAAAGGTAAACCAAATATATTACTCATCACAATCTGAACATAATCTCATAATCCATCGGATCCTAGCAAACACAACATATGAAAGCTGGAATTATACATAAGTGCATTGATCATGATAGTCACCTCACATGGCTAAACATTGAAGCACAAGATTGAAGAGAAGACATCATCTAGCTACTGATCATGGACCCATGGTCCAAGGGAAACTAATCTCGACACATCATGGAGGCGGTCATGGTGATGGAGAGACCTCCGGAGGTCAATCATCCCTCCGGCAGGATGCCGGGATAGATTCTTCAGGCCATCCCGAGATCAGAATCGCGGCGGCGGCCGAATTGTAGGGTTTTTCACGTGGTGGAGTTCTCTCTCGGGATTTCCCGGATGAGAGGTAAATATAGGCCAAATGTGGGCCAGGGAGGTGCCCCCTGGTCTAGGCGGCTAGAGGGCGCGGCTACCCCCTTGGTCGCACCAGGCAGGCGCCTGGGCGGGGGGGGGTGGAGCCCCTCCGGTTCTCCTTCAGTCTCCAGGGATCTTCTGACTTGAATTTTTTTAGGATTTTATCTGGATTTTTCCGAGCACTTATATATTTCACCTTTTTCTGCAATGCACGGACCAAAACAGACAGAAACTGGCACTCAGCACTGAGTCAGTAGGTTAGTCCAAATAAGTTGTAAATGATATGACAGTGCATCAAAACATATATCATTATCACCAAAACAAGCATGGAACAACCAAAAATTATAGATACATTTGGGACGTATCAGGGGGGCGTCAGGGGTGCCCCCCTGGCCCAGATGGCCAGAGGGCGCGCCCCCCTGGGGCGCGCCAGGGAGCCTCCTGGGCGGAGGTAGGGCCCCCTCCGGCTCCCCTTCGGGCTTCTGGAGTCTTCTGTGATGAATATTTTTTAGGATTTTTTTTGGAATTTTCCGAGCACTTTGAGTTTTCACATTTTCTGCAATGCATGGTCAAAAACAGACAAAAACTGGCACTGGGCACTCAGTTAATAGATTTTTCACCCTTTTTGCAATCCATGGCCGCTCTATTGCGCAACATCGCATGCTTGAGTTCTTGCATTTTCTGGAGCGTGGTGTGTAAGCAGCCCTTGAAGCTCGCGATGGTTGAGTTCATCGTCTCTTTTGTTGGAGGAAGGCGTGGTAGAAGGACGCCGTACGAGGATCTTGCATAGCCATCACAACAAGCGGACAAATGTGAGAGTAAAAGGGAGAGAACCAACTCAAGGATACCTTTCTCGAAGATGAAATGAATCAAGTGATATATAGCTTCGCGTAGGAATGTCCTTGTTTGCATCTCGTTCCCACACGCACACCTACGCACAAAGGCTTATGTGGAGCTTGGTAGGGATTAGTGGCCAAAGAAACGCAACAAGTGGATCAAAATGTTAATAAAGTTGGTAAATATCCAAAGGAAACAATGCAATACAAAGTGATCAATGAATAGAGATGGCAATAAGAAACACACACGCAATGATATTGGGACTTGGGTAACCAAGAAAAATTTGCAGGACCATGGACTAACGAAGACTAATGCTCATGTTGGACAAGTACAAGGAGATTCACTAGCTCAATTGCTCAAAATGGCTTGATTCACACAAGTGAACCAATCTTGAAGTGAGTACAATGAACTCTACGTGTCTTTCGTGGAAGTGTCTCTATTTGCGCACTCTTTGCTTAAAATATTTGTATTTGTTGATTCTCTTTTCTTTCCCTCTCTTTTTCTTAGAAGCTTTGGATATCTTTCTCTTGACCATGGAACTTGAGGCGCTATCTATAGCTATTTGCGAGACGACTATATGTGTAATGCACGGAGTAGCAATGCCATGTGAGTACTCGACTTCTATGGTGCACAATATGCGAGAGCCGGCAATTCTCAAATAGCTAGGCTCGATAGGAAAAGAATGGTATTCACAAAAAGGAGATAGGGCTATCAAGGGAGTGGCAAGGGGAGGAATTGTGGACGGATAGATACCTCATGAAGACGATGTGGAACCCTCCTTGCTTCCGGTAGGGCTCGAGGATAGTGTCGGTGTTGATTTCGATGGAGCGGTGCTCCTCGTTGTTGGTGAAGATCCCGATAGTGCAAACCGGCGAAGATGCATGGTTTCGAGCTGCCTTGCTCAAGGCCTAGGCAAAGATGCCAAAAATCCGAAAAGTGGATGGGAGCAAATGGTGAGGGAACCTATCTAGATGGATGGGGGATGTGAAGAGCTATCCGAAAAGGACCACTTGGGAGGTAAAATTGAGGGGGGGGGAAGAAAAATTAGGCCATGGTAACGCAAAAGGGGGAGATCAAATTGTATAGCAATAGATCCATGGATCAAAACCAACAAAACAACACAAAAATCCAACAAGTAGACAGATCTTAGGTGAGGCTATTTTTGGTGGGAATTTTCTAAATTAGGATGAACAAAGAAAAAATTGGCAAGAAGATGGGGGGAGGGGCTCCAAGATGTGATAAACCTTGCTCTTGATACAAAATGATACGGGACCAAACCCGATTTGAGGTCTAATCCCTAGGGATTTTCCCAATTTTCACAACTTAGAGGTGGGAAAGGATGCAAGTCAAGATGAACACAAAACAGAGGAAGGGGAACAAGATCCAAACAAAGGGAACTCAAATCCACACATAACATGATCCATCGTCTACAAGGTAAGGTAGATAGGTAGATCACACTCTTTATACTACTAGAAGAGGGGCCTCTTCTTCTATAACTAGGAAGAGGAAGGTAGGGTTGAGAGAGGGTCTCAAGGAGATCAAATCCCCATGGCGGAATTGTCGGGGGATGGACAAAGCCCATGACCCGGCATTAGGATCCATGGCCCGACTCACCTAAGGAAGGCCCACGAGAGAAGACCCGGTCATGAGCCGGCCACGCCAAGCACGAAGATCGAAGCCTTAGAAGGAATTCGACTTACCTTGTATAAACACATAGCATATTTGTAAAGTAGAAAGGACTCCACCTCGTGACGGAGTCGGACTCGCGGAACCCCGGGACCTGGTGCCTTTATAAGCCGAGGTCCAAGGGATCTAGAGGCAGAATAATCGCAATCCAAGATAGCACTAGACACTTTCGGCGTAACCTAAATCTCCTCGAGAACTAAGGTTGTGATCCAGCTCACTTGTAATCGATTCACCAACTCTTCTAATTCGAGAGTCGAACCCCATAATAATAAGAAGCAGGAGTAGGCTTTTAACTCGAGACAAAGAGGGACTGAAACCTGGGTAAATCGCCGAGTCTCTTGTCCATGTCGACTCTCTCCTCGTATCCACTTCGCGGCAAAGGTTCCATGTTAAGTCCGACTCTTCGGACATCTGCCGTGACTTTCCCACGACAGTTTGCGCCCACCGTGGGGCCTGCGCATGCAACTTTTGAGATTCTAGAGGGAGATCTGCAAGGCATGGAGGGATTCATCGCTGGACGGATCACCAAAAGTCGGCGCGGGAAGCTCTGCATCGACGACTCAACTTGGGTCCCTGAAGCCGATTCTGTCGAATCAGGATATCGGGTCCCAATCGGGTCTATCCACATCTTCATCGGAAGGACGGACGGATCTGAGCTAGAGCCAAATCCTGAAGTCCCCATCGAAACCTCAAGTCGGCGACATGCCGGCTCCAAACACGCTTTTGTCGGATTCATTGATGAGTCTTCAGAGCCAGAGCACTCTGTCGAGTCCCCAATGCACGACGCCTCAGAGGAACTAACTAACGCCGACTCATACCCTAGTGAACGGAGCTTCTCAGATGAGGGGTCCATCCGATCCGTGGGGAGCAACAGACTCGACGCTGATGTGCCTGAATACAGCCTGGATTATCCTCACTTTGAGCCTCCATACTGCGCCACGGTGTTCATGGCCGACATTGGTGGACAGGGGAGTCAGGCGGCTCAAAATCAAGGCGCAGAGCCCGGCTGCCAGCGCGGCTCGTAATCTAGATAGGGAGCCGGTTTCCCGACCATCAGAACAAGTCCTCTCTGGAGCAGAAGCCCTCACAGATGCCTTGAACTCCCCCGACGAGGCATTGGCCATGACGGTGACGACGGAAAACCAGGAGGCCTGGAGGGCAAGGGTCAACGGACTCAAGGCACGGGTAGCAAGCTTACGGAGGGAGGTCGACGCCGGAAACGAGCAAATGGCCGAGAGAGAAGGTCGGCTCGTTCGAGAAGCCAGATGCATCCGGGAAGAGTCGGAGCTGTAGAGGACCAGCGACTAAGTCTCGCCCACACGTGTCCACAAGGATATGCGAGTCGGCTCACCCCGACTACCAAGGAAGAGCGTTGTTCCATAGCCCCGACCAGTCGACTCCCCCAGGATACACGCACCTAGACAGCCGGCTCCTCCGCCACGCCCAGATCATTTCCATACACCTTCTCATCACTTCAATAACCCCATGGACAATGTCATGGCGGAGAATCACTTCCTCACCAACGCGCCAATTCAGGGGGCACTCCAGAAGATCGCGCCGCTCGGGAAGCCGTCGACTTTCTCAAGACTGCCATCACACAGCAAGATCAATACTCACAAGGGGTCCCGTACATACACGGGACTCCATATCAGAGTATGAGCCGGCAAGAAGAGTCACCGACTCATGCGGCCTCGAGTAGCCATCGCCATCACGGAGCTCAGCCACCCCTGAATCCCCAGGGGCCACTTAGAATTTTGGACCTACCGGCTCCTAACACCAACCGCCGTATAGAGCCGGTGGTCCAAACCGAGTTCGTCAGCAGATCCGTAGGTAACCGGTGCTTGGTGTCAGCCTTGAGGAACACACGCTTGCCCCCAGATTTCAAGGGACCGCGCAAAATTCCAAACTATACAACCGACATGGACCCGACGGCTTGGATCGAAAGCTCCAATCTCGCCATGGACATGCTACAGGACAGCGAAGAAGTCTATGCCCGTTACTTCATGATGATGTTGGAAGGGCCGACCCTTACATGGTTTAAAAACCTCCTAGAGGCTCCTGGACGGATCTCAAAGAAAAGTTTATCAAGAATTTCCAAGGCACGTGCCGGCGAGCCACCACAATCGTCGACTTGGAGCATTGTGTCCAAAAGGAAGGAGAGTCGGCCCTGAGTTGGGAACGACGAGTCGCATACATAGTTCACTCCTCGAACACCATCACTGCTCAAATAGCAGTGATTGTCTTGCAAATAAACTGAAAATTTGAGCCATTAGTACATAAACTCGGCCGACTCAAGAGGACGATCAGTAACATGGGAGAGCTCATGAATGCAGTCATCAAGTATGCCGAGTGTGACAAAACCAAGGACGCTGACCGCAAAGAGGATAAAGCCGCCCAGAATGACAAGAACAATGGCAAAGGATCCCAGAGCCAGAATCAACAGACCAAGCATCGACTCGACCAGTCTGCTTCTGACTTGGTCGCCAACACAAACGTCGGCTTACAAAAGGCAGAAGCAGGGGAGCAACAACTACAGCAACTCGGAAGGAGGCTTCTGACCCCCCAACCAGTTTTGAAGAAGCTATAAAAAGGCCTTGCCCAACCCATAGTTAACCCGGTCGTCCATCCAATTACACCTGGGACGATTGCAACTTCATGAAAGAGTTCGCACGGCGTGGAGGCCAGGGACCCCCCCCCCCCCCCCGATTCAGTTGGAGGAGCCGGCCAGAACAACCATAACCAAGATTTTGGGCATCAGGGAGCCGGCACAACACCTCAACACCAAGGATCCAGGGGAGGAGGGCAGCAAAACCATTCAGGGCTTGTTGGATTCCAAGCAAACCCAAAATAGCTCCAAGACCACTCAACCTACCATGTCTTCATCACCACCAGTTGTCGAAGAGACAGGAAGTTCCAGCAAAGAGCTGCGATGGCCATGGTCACAGAGCCGGCTTGAACCAGGTGGCTTAATTGGTCCGAACAGCCGATCACCTGGACAAGGAATGACCACCCACCAGTGGTAGAAAACCCGAGCACTCTGGCCCTGGTAGTTTCTCAACAAATTGGGTGTTACACACTTAACAAAGTACTCATGGATGGAGGAAGCAGCATCAACATCCTTTAATACGAGACCTTCCGTAAAATGGGACTGACTCATAAAAAACTACAATCCTCCGACACTGTTTTCCATGGAATAGTCCCAGACAAGTCGGCACGCCCGATAGGCAAAATCTACCTGGAGACAACCTTTGGAACTGCTGAAATTTTTTGCTCTGAGATCATACCTTATGAGGTGGTAAAACTCAAGAGCCCATATCATGCCATCTTGGGCAGACCGTCTTATGCCAGGTTCATGGCTCGGCCATGTTATGTCTATCTAAATTTTAAAATGTCGGGTCCTAACGGACCAATCACGGTAGATGGGAGTCGCACCAGGGCCACAGAGTGCAATGAACAACACGTCAAGTTTGCCGACTCTACATGCGCCAAGGAGGAATTGGTAGCATACCAGGAGAAGGTAGACCCGGAAGACTCCACCATCCTGAAGAAACCGACTCCCAACAACAACCCCAAGTTCCAATGGGCTCAGGACACTAAGAAAGTCGACTTTGTCCCTGGTGACGCTTCCCAACAGTTCATCATTGGGACAGGTTTATCTGATAAATAGGAAAGCGCACTCATCGAGTTCGTCCGTGAGAATCAGGACATTTTCGCATGGAAACCTTCTGACATGCCAGGTGTCTCGAGGGAATTCATTGCGCACCACCTAAATATGGACCCAAAACTGAAGCCGGTCAAGCAATTCCTTCGTCGTTTCAATGACGAAAGGAGGAACGCCATTGGGGAAGATATAGCCCGGCTCCTTGCCGCCGGGTTCATTATGGAAGTTTACTATCTAGAGTGGCTCGCAAACCCGATCCTTATTTTGAAAAAGAACGGGACTTGGCGTATGTGCATCGACTACACCGACTTAAACAAGGCTTTCTCAAAATATCCCTTTGCACTACCTCGCATTGAACAGATCATAGATTCTACTGTGGGATGTGAGCTCCTGTGTTTTCTTGACGCCTACTCTGGCTATCACCAAATCAAGATGGCTCTTGAAGACCAGGAGAAAACAACTTTCATCACTCCTTTTGGGATATACTGCTACACTTCTATGCCTTTCGGCTTGAAGAATGCAGGAGCCACATATCAGCAAACAGTGCAGAATTGCCTCAAGGATAAAATTGGGCGCAATGTACACGCTTACGTGGACGACATAGTCATCAAGTCCCAGCTGGCCGACTCACTCATCAGTGACCTCCAAGAAACCTTCAAGAATCTGTGCAAGTACCAGATGAAGCTAAATCCGGCCAAGTGCACCTTTGGAGTCCCTGCAGGAAAACTCCTCGGATACATAGTATCTGAGAGAGGTATTGAGGAGAATCCGGAGAAGATCAATGCCATCATGGCCCTTCAAAAGACGGCATCAATAAAATTATTCCAACGACTCAAAGGGTGTGTACCTGCCCTGAGTCGGTTTATAAGCCACTTGGATAAAAAGCGATCCCCCCTGTACCGGCTCTTACGCAAGTCGGAAAAATTCATCTGGGATGATGAGGCTAATCAAGAGCTAGAGTCACTGAAAAAACAGTTGTCCCAGGCTCCAATCCTGGCGGCTCCTAAGCCAAAGTAGCCGATGCTACTCTATATTTCATCCAACAATCGGGCAGTCAGTGTTGCGGTTGTGGTCGAACGCATGGAAGCCGATAAAGAGCACCCCTCGCAAAGGTCAGACTATTATGTTAGTAAGGTCTTGACTTCGTCGAAGCAACGCTACCCTCACTTGCAGAAATTGTTCCTTGGTGTATTCATGGCAAGTCGGAAACTCAAACACTATTTCCAGGAGCACCCCATAACTGTAGTCAGGTCGGCACCCCTTGCGGACATCATCCAAAACCGGGAAGCCATGGTAAGGATTGCAAAGTGGGCTATCGATTTGGGGGCTTATCACATCAAGTATGAACCACGCATGACCATCATGTCCCAGGCGTTGGTCGAATTCATCAATGACTGGATAGAAATCCAAGAACATCCAGAGAAGTCGATTACAAAATACTGGACAAGGCACTTTGATGGGAATCGGTAGGTCCAAGGATCAGGAGCCGGCGTGGTCCTTACCTCACCTAAAGGGGAGAAGTTCTCCTATGTCTTGCAACAATAGTTCACTTGCACTAACAACGCAGCAGAATATGAGGCCCAACTCCATGGTCTGCGGCTGGCTCGTGAGATGAACAATAGCCGGATTCAATGCTCGGTGACTCTGACCTTGTTTCTCAACAAGTGTCAGGAAAGTGGAATTCTAAAGATGCCACCATGGCAGCTTATCGGCGAGAGGTTGAAAGACAAGCCAGTTTCTTTGTTGGGTACGAGGTGGATTATGTGGAGCGCAAGCTAAACGAAGCCGCAGACGCTTTGTCTCGGCTCGTCTCTCAGCGAAATCCGGTCCCACCAAATGTGTTCCTAGACGTCCTAACAAATCCGTCTGTGCAAATACCAACAGAATTAGACATAGCAGAGCCGGATCCTGAACCGGCTTTGGTGGCCGCAGTACATGCCAACCCCTCATGGGTTGTGCCCTATTTGGATTACAAGACCCGGGGAATCCTACCCACAGATGAGGGACTGGCCAGACAAATTGTCAGGAGAAGCAAATCTTTTGTACTCATCAATGGTGAGTTACACAGGCGAAGCCCCATAGATGTTTTCCAGAGATGCGTCTCACCAGAAGAAGGTAGAGAGATCCTCAATGAGATACACTCTGGATATTGTGGGAATCACGCCGACTCTCATTCGCTCGTGACTAAAGCCTATAGACATGGATTCTACTGTCTTACATCACATGCGGACGCAGAGGATATAGTGACGAAGTGTGATGGGTGTCAGCGTTACGCAAAGCAAGCTCATGTGCCGGCTCAAGAACTCAGGATGATCCCTATCACTTGGCCCTTTGTAGTGTGGGGACTTGATATGGTGGGACCTTTCAGAAGGCCAGCCAAAAAGAATACACACCTACTGGTGGAAGTCGATAAATTCACCAAATGGGTCGAGGCAGAGCTGGTCAGCAAATGTGACGTGGCCAGAGCGTTAAAATTCTTGAAAAAGATAATATACAGATTCGGCTACCCCCACAGCATCATCACTAATAATTAATCTAACCTATCAGAGGGGTTATGCAAAAATTATGTCAAAACGAGCACATCCGGCTTGACCTTGCATCGGTGGCTCACCCGCAGACCAATGGACAAGCCAAGAGAGCCAACCAAGAGTTGCTCCGAGGCATCAAACCCCGACTTTTCGTCCCTTTGGAAAGAACGCCGGGTTGCTGGGAAGAGGAATTACCCTCAGTATTATGGAGTATCATGTCAGAAACCCAACTTAGGTAAGTGCTAGGGTTTTATTGTGCCTTTGCATCATGCAAAAATTCAAAAGAAAATTCAAAAATGGGGAAAAGAAAAGCCCTGAGAAATTAAATCAAATGCCCAGATAAAAATCTTTTCCAAAAAATCATTTGAGTATTTGGAAAATTCCTATAAATGATGCTGATCATTTTAAAAGTGGTTTGGGTTCTTTACCATGCCCATGGAATATTAAAAAATTCAAAATGTGCTTTGGAAATTAAATAATACCCCTATTTGATTTGAAATTCAAATTATTTTAATTTAAAAAATCTCCAAAACTTGTGAGTGGCTAGCTATATATGTTATAAGCCCACATAAAAGTTTTCATGATTTTATAAAATGCCTTACTATTTTATTTGGGGTAAAACAATTTACAGAAAAGGAAAAACAGAAACAATTACAGCAGAAAAGAGAAAACAGAAGTGAGCCCACTTACCTGGGCCTCGGGTCCAACTAACCGAGGCTAGCCCAAGCCCACGGCCACCCTTGTCGTCTTCCCTAACCTGCTCGGTGGCGCGCTGGGAGAGCACGGCCGACGCCACCGCGACGCCGGAGGGCTTCTAGGCCACCCCCTGCCTCCTTCTCTCGCCACGCAGACGCACACGTCGCCCCGCTCCTCTATCCCCTCGCAGAGACGAGCTCCCGCTCTTCCTCCTCACCGAATCCCGCACACAACCGTAGCCTAGCTGGAGCACGGCGACGCCCCGACGCGGCGACTGAAGCCCTCGAGCTCCGTCAACTTGTCCAGCACGTCCGCAGCCGTCGTCTACGTCGAGCCACTGCGCCAATCGAAGCTCAGCGCCACTGGAGACGACACCGGGTTCAGCGTTTCGCCGCCGGCCGCCGAGAAGAGAAGCTCCAAATACGTCGCCGTCGAGAGACCCCCGACCTCGCTGTCTTCTCCATTCGAATTGGGGTGAGCCGCTCGTCGTTTTGCCTCTATCTCCACCTCCTCCCGTGCCCCGCAGCTGGATTCCGGCGAGGTCGAGCCACGGGCCGCCGCCTTCGATGAGCCCGACGACGCCACAGAGCCCCCCCTTGGCCCCCTCCTACTCCAACGCGCGCGCGAGCTCACGGGCTTCACGCCAGTGCCCCCTTACCCCCTCCCCGCGCCCTAAATCCTAAGTCTGGCGAGTCTCCGGCGAGACTCCGGTGACCCCCGCCATTAGCAGCTAACCCTAAGCTAACCCCCGAGCTAACCCCCCTAATCCCCTATGACAGGTGGGGCCCCCAAACCTTAACCCTCTCTGTTAACTCTAATTAAAACGCGTTTAACCCCACTGTCACTGACAGACATGGCCCACATGTCAGCCCCCTGGTGACATCAGCACTGCGTCAGCTTGATGCAATAAATCTTTTCCAGAGATTAAAAGAAATAAAGAAAAGAGAGAAAATTCGAGAAAATAGATTAAACTTTGAAATTCAATAAATTTTTAATCCTAACTCCAAATTGGACAAATAATATGTCTAAAATTATCAGAAAAATACAAGGATTATGAATATGCAATTTGTTTTCATGTTTGACCATTTTAAAATGGGTGAACAGTAGCAAACATGCATATGGATCCTTTTCAAATTCAAATTTGGAGTGATTTTGCAATTGACTTTGAAACACACTTAATTTGAATGGTTTCACCCCCACATCAGAAACATTATCTCAACTATACCACATCACTTCATGATCAACCTTTTCAAATGAACTTTCATGCATTCAAATGCATTTGAAATTCATCGATAAATCAAATGGAGTTTGAATTTGCATTTCAAATGCAATATACTCCCTTTAAACGGAATGCTCAACACATCAGTACCTTGAACATCACCATTACAATCTTATTCATGTGATTGTGCATTGTACATTATGTTGATCCTATGATTGTCATGTTGCTGATAGAAGTGGAGCCGGAATCCGAGATCACCCCCTTCGTTGAAGACCCCGTGACTGAACCTCGTCAGCAAGGCAAGCAAACCCCCATTGATCATGTCGATAAAATCCCATTTCCCTCTCAGTCTCGCTTATGCATGTTTAGGAGATCACCTTGTATCGATTATACCGCATAGTTGAACCCATATCCGTTGCATGACCTATCATCTTGTCACAGTAGTAAGCAAAACCACAATCCTAGCAGATGTAGGAATTGGTTGATATCATGTGGCCCCTACAACTCTTACTGCTTATTGCATGCTTAGTGGTACAATGAGGTTACTTTTGATGTGAGTCGGGATGATGACAAACATGGTGTTGATGAAAGTGAAATGTGTTGGTGAATCTACCCTAATACAAGGTGAACGATGAGAGGCTGTGTAGGAGTACACAGTGGGTTGTCTCGTTGAACACCGCCTTAAGTCTGAGTTCTTGTGTGGTGATCCAAGAAGAAGAGTACAACCACACATTGGGCTCACTGGCCCCTCTCATCCTAGTACCTCACCCCGTTCGAACCCCAAGAGTCGCAGTAGTTCGGAGTTCTGGTAGGGCTGTGGCATGGTCTGCGAAGTGGATGAACGGCTTTTCAAGACCGGCTTGGGACCCTGCACACATCGTTTTAGGCTGTACTGGAACCTCGGAAGGACTTCCATACGGATCCCCCTCAGATAGGCGACTCTCTGGACTAGAACGGAGCTGTGGGCGAAGTGTTGTGGTGGCATCCTCGCTGTCACCTCTTGAACGGTGACATGAAAAAGGCGGTAAATGATGACACGTGTGTGTAGCGGTACACCCCTGCAGGGTTAACAAAACTATTCGAATAGCCGCGTCCGCGGTTAAGGACTGCTTGGAAAGCTTAGCTTGATTATTAGACAACTTGAACTGGATACTTCTAAAATACACCAAGATAAGTGTGAGTGCTATGGCATGCTTTCTCGTGGGGAAGTCGAGGAAGGCACCATAGTGGTGTAATTGGTTGAAGAGATGTAGTGGACTCGTGTACGCTTCTTACCTCAAGTCTGGTACTCGTAGTTCAGGACTAGCCAAGTCAAAGCTGGCACTTCTGCAAGTGAAACCCCACCTCCCTTTACCTTGATACATGTGCATGAGTAGTATAGTTCCTACGTAAGTCTTGCTGAGTACGATTTTGTACTCACGTTTTCTTAATCTATGTTTTAGATGAACCCACCGACCCCGATGGTGGCTTATACCCAAAGCTCGAAGAATGAAGACTCCGACCAAGACCAAGCTAGTGTAGTCCCAATCAGACGACTGGTTCCCTCGTGGAGGGCTTGTTTTTAGATAAGGCTTCTCTAAGCCATTTGTTAAACTTGTCTGTACTCAGACCTACTTTGCTTCCGCATGTTTGATGTAATGTTGGATCACAGACTTGTGATCTCTGTGTGCACTCTGTAAGAGTTATTAATAAAGATGTATACATTGTAGAGAATTGCAATGATACCTGCTGTTCATACTAGACATGTGTGCTGCGTGTATGTTTATAACATGCATGTCTTAGTATGGGTTTTCGAGACCTTAGTTGTGATCTGGCTGGCGGTCTTTTATACACCAAGTGGCCCTTAGATGTGCGCAGCTTGGGGCATCACGATGCGATTGCTCGAGACTCCGTCTCGTGCACACTTTGATGTATGATCGAGCCCGCCCTAGACCCCGACTAAGTGATCGGGTTGGAGTAAGTCTATGTAAGGGTTATAATACAATCGATAGTATGGTTGAGGCGACTTGTCTATGAGTATGGGAGTTCACCACCCATATCCTTTAGACTTGTGTGCGGACGATGAGGACCCATTTCAGTTGATCATCCGGCCTGGATGGGATGCCCCTCACGTTCGATGCTTTCCGAGAACGTTCTGTGCTTGGCCTTGTCTGCTTAGACAAGTGGGTACGGTTCTCGTCTCTCCATATGATTGTGTTGTAGCGAGACTTGCATACGCTAACCCCGGGTCCCGACATATCAGGACGACTACTAACAGGTCGACAGGTGACACACCCTTCTTCCTGGTCTATGGAGCAGAAGCCGTTCTCCCAAGTGACATCCGTCACGACTTACCAAGGGTCACAACTTATGTGGAAGCCGACAACGAGAAAGCGCGGCAAGACGCCCTGGACGTTCTCGATGAAAAACGAGAACTAGCAGCAGCTCAGTCGGCTATCTACCAACAAGATCTACGACGATATCACAGCCGTCGTATCAGAAGCCGGACTTTCCAGGAAGGTGATCTAGTGCTGCGCCTCATACAGAAAAAGGATGGAATGCACAAGCTATCCTCTCCATGGGAAGGACCGTTTGTGGTCAGAAAGAAACTGTACAATGGATCCTACTACCTGGTTGATATACGCGAGAAGGCAAAGTCACGCACATCCATGGAGGCGACTCCCAGGCCGTGGAACATCGCATAACTCCGTCCATATTATACTTGAGTAGAACAGGAACACTATTGTACATCTACATAAGTCGACACTCGTCGCATCGGCTCTCGTCACATAATAAATAAGTATAAGTCGGTTTTCATCGCATAAGGCTATCGACATATCTAACACAAAGTCGACTTTCATCGCAAATAGGCTATCGCCATATCTAACACAAAGTCGATTTTCATCGCATTAGGCTATTGCCATACTTAACATGTAAGTATACTACCGTCGCAAATAGGCTATCACCATAATTTATAAAGTCGATTTTCATCGCGCTAGGCTATGTCCATAATCTATAAAGTCGATTTTCATCGCACTAGGCTTTCACCATAATCCATAAAGTCGATCTTCATCGCACTAGGCCTTCTCCACATCTAAAGTCGACTCTCGTCGCACCGGCTCTTGCCATCATATGCATAAAATGGACTCTCATCATAACTGATTTTCTTTTTTACTTTGATATCTTCATATCTTTTCATATTGCATCATACATTGCATATTTTTACACCTTTTCTTGGAGACGTGGGGGCTTGATCAACCCTCTACCGGATCTGAGCATGTATATTTCTTAGTCAGGAGAATCGGGGAGTTCGATGATACTCATCGACTCTTATCTGAGAAGCCGGCATATATATGTAAAACTCCACGTGTGTATGACTTATTCAGGGTAAGTAGGGGAGTTCTATGGCACCCATCGACTCTTAACCGAAAATTTCCCGGTATATCTCAAGCTCATATGACTAACGCGATCCCGGTCAGACTAAACTTTGGAATAGGAGCTAAGCTCTCTCAAATCGGGGTATATTCTTAGCTAACCCTAGAAAGGAGGTGGAGGGGTGTATTTATAGTCCAAGAGGAGATAAGGGGGTACATGGGCCGCAGCCCAGCTCGTTGTGCGAAGACAGGTTTCGGCGATGACCTGGTCCGACGGTCCGGAGTTCATCACGGATGGTCCAACACCAAAGCAAGAGACCATGGGCGATGACCTGGACGGACGTTCCGGGGTTCATCCCGGACGGTCCGAGCGTAGCCCGGACGGTCCGACATGCAACTTAGATGGTCTGACAAGGGCATAAAACCCCTTTGTCTCGGATGACTTAGTCTGGACGGTCCGACATGAGCTCGGACGGTCCGACGTGTATCCCAGACGGTCCGACTTCTTGTAGATTCTTGGCTCCGCTTCTTCTTCTCTCTTCTGTCTTCTCTTCAAAGATTCCCTCGCGGATGGTGTAGACGTTATCTTGTACTCGATCTCCTCCATTGCATGTTCGTCATGTGGCTCCGACCTATAAGTGCACAAAGTAGGAAGGTCAAGTAGTATACCATCCTCGAGAGAACGAAGTAGACACGTGTAAAGGAGAAGATTCACCTTTAGGTGTAATATGTGTATGTCACTCGTATCTCTTGATGAAGGGAGCGTAACATGGTGGTGTACGTCGGATGCTCTGCATCAGAAAGGCTCCCTTGTAAACTTGGAGGAGGATGAAGAAAGTGATGACGCACCAAAGGGGGGAAGAAACAAGGGAAAGCCCCCTGGAAATAAGAAGGACAAAGATAGGGTGGGGAGGTCAGCCGAGAGATCAAATCAATGAAATGGTGAGGTTCAAAGAAAGTACATCGGCCAAACATTTGGCCACCACGATTGAGATGCTCGAGAAGAGAGAGAACTACAAGGAGGAAAAGTGGGCAACAAAATATTTCTATGAGGAGACAAAGATTGCTCTAGATGTGCACAAGAGATAGGATGAGATCATTGTTGCGGAGTACCAGTTAATGATGATTGTTGCGGAGTACCCGTTAATGATGATGTGATACGTCCCAAACGTATCTATAATTTCTTCTTGCTCCATGCATGTGTTTGTGTGATATTGCTATGCGTTTGCTACACTTTCATACACTTTTGATCATATTTGGACTAACCTATTAACTCAGTGCACCCAAGTGCCAGTTCCTATTTTCTGCTGTCTTTTGATTTCAGGTTTCCCCCGTATTAAAAGTGCTCCAAAAATTCCGGAAAAATCCAATTAGAAATCAGCGTAAGGGAACCTTCCAGAGTCCCGAAGGGGGGCCGAAGGGGACCCACTAGGGAGCCAGGCGCCCTCCCGACGCGCCCTAGGGTGGGCCGCGCCAGGGGGCCGGCAGGACCCCTGGTGGCCCCCTGGCTGCCCCCCTTCTCCTATATTTATCTCTCGACCCGAAACCCCTGAAGACAGAACCCTTTTTCGCGATCTCGCCTTTGTTCCGTCACCGCTGCGCTTCCAAGATCGGGACCACCAGAAGACCTCTTCCCGGCACCCTGCCGGAGAGAGGATTGACCTTCGGGAGCTTCTCCACCCCCATGGACACTTCCTGAATGATCCGTGAGTAGTCCACCTTGGACCATGGGTCCATGATCAGTAGCTATGTGATGTTCTCCTCCCATCTTTGTTCTTCATGGATTAGACCTTGTGAGCTTCCATACATGATCAAGGCACATATGTAATTTTTTTGTTGCTATGCTGAGTTTGTTGGGATCCGATGGATTATGAGACTATGTTCAGATTGTGACTGAGTAATATATTTGGTTCCTTCCTTTTATATTTTTGTTCTTGAGTAATTCTTGCATGTTCTCCATTGCTGTTTATTGCATTGGCCAAGTAGTAGGTAGTGACTCCAAGAGGGAGCGTTATGCATGATTGTGGGTTCATGCCCCCTGATGACTAGCTTAAGTGACAGAAACATGAGTCTAGGGGATGTGTTGTTGCCAAAGGGGGAAAACAACGGTGCTTTTAACCGCGGTTGCAAGGATTGTTTACTTTACGCAAAGTTCTTTTAATGCAGTTGTCTGTTGCTTTGAGTTTACACTTTGGGTGGGGCTCGCAACTTAATACCAGCGAGATGTTCTGGATAGATATCTCAAGCTGGATGATTAGTAGTAGATGCAGATGGATTTCGGTCTACTTATTTTGGCGTACCGACCATGCTTTTGAGCCTCTTCATTTCTTTGTAGCATAGTTAGCATTGGTTTGCGCCCGTAATCCTGTGAATTTCCCAGCTGTGATTTGTTTACCTCGCGTAACAGTTGTATCGTCTTTTGGGAGAGAGACATCACTTGTGAACATCATGGGACCTCGGTCCATATTTCCACCACTGTTTACACCCTCAATTTACTTCTTGCTTTTTACTTTCCAGTTGCATTTATCACCACTATCACCTGTTGCATTGATCCTTTGTAAACAACAAGGCCGGAGAGATTGACAACATCTCTGAACTTCGTTGGGATAAAACTTACTTGTTGTGTGTGAAGGTCCAGGTTAAGGGAGCAATATCTCAAAATGGGCGTTGCTCACTTTACCACCTACTTGTAGTTATCGGAGTCCTACTGGAGACATAAACCTCGGTATCTTCACTAAGGGAAATTTTTCTGCTATCCTACGTCTCACCTTCCACTTGGGGTAACCAACGAAGGGCAAGAAGCCATTATCTTCTCTCGCGCATCAAGCAAATTTCTGGCGCCATTGCCGGGGACTCCAATCTTCAAGATAGAGGAGGTGCACATTATCTTTTTGTAATACCCCGGATTTTAGAAACACTCGATTAAAAAAAATCATTGTGAAAGTTGACTGAAGTTTAACCTTTTTGAGTTTTATGGCTAATGTTGAATTTGAGAACGTGGATGTGTGCGGCTCATCACGTAGATTAAAAAAAGATATACATTTTTGCAAAACGGATTTTATATGCCTATTTCGTGAGTCAATAAATCCTAGCCCTTGATTAACATCGATAAGAAAAGCTACAACAGACCAAGTTTGTTAAGAATAGGAAAAAAATATAGGAAGCAGCGATTCGGTGCCCGGGTGCATCCGCACCCGGGGAGACTAAAAAAAATTAAAGAAAATTAAAAAAAGTTTAAAAAATTCCAAATTTTTTTTGTGCTGGAAGATGCTTATGTGTGAGATGTTTATGCAAATTTTGGAGAAGTTCGGACTTCTGAAGAGCGCGCAGAAAAAAAGATAAATTTGTAGTTTCTTAAGAAAACACTGTTCATGCACTATTGTAGGCTGAATTTGTCTTTTTTGTCCGCGCTCTCCAGAAGTCCGAACTTCTTCAAAATTGACAGAAACATCTCGCATATAAGCATCTTTCACCACAAAAAAATATAGAATTTTTTGAACTTTTTTAAATTTCTTTTCGAAGATATTTTACGCAGGAGTAGATGAGCCTGGGCTCATCTTTGAATTTCCCAAAAATATATTATTTTTGTCCAGACCTAACCTCTGTTTCTAGCCGATCCCAATTCCTAATCGTTGCCGTCGCAACCACATCTACCTAGGTTTTCTTTCCTTCCAACACCGCCGCGGTCCCTGCAGCCGCAGTTTAGCCAGCCGCACTGGAGTCGATCGCTGCCCCCTGCCGCCGGGACGCAGAAGGCCACCCCGCCCCCGACACCACGCCGGTCCGCAGCAGGTCGGCTTCTCCTCTCTCTCGCACAAATTTTGATCCACCTCTGATCCATGATTACCAGCACCGAAAGCTACAATTTCGGTTTTCTTATTCATGCACTACTTTACTCCATAGATGAGATAGAAAAGCATTTCTAAAAATTGCAAATATGAGAATACATGGATGATGTTCAACGAATTTTCAGAATTTTTGCCAATTCTCCATGTACTTTTCCTGCATATTTAAGGTCAATTCTCCATGTACTTCTCCATGTCTAAGTGTAAATCATTGCAATAATAAATTGTACTGCTAATCAGGGCTCTTTTACTGTTTTGGTTAAAATATAGTATTGGTTTTCTAGCACTGGGAAAGCAATTATGCATACTAGATGATACCCCGCGCGTTGCTGCGGGAATCAGTTACAATATATTTTGAATGATTGATTGCATGAAACATGAATAGTTGAATTAATAGTATATAAACTAAAGTATAAAAATATATTTTACATTTGTATTTTATTATTGTGCAGCTAAAAATATTTATTAAATATAAGTAATGTAATATACTGAAAAAAATCCATGCATGTTGAGTGAGGTCGCATGTGTCATTATATTGATGTATGCATGCGATGAACTAATAACAAAAAACGTGTTCTCATGCATATTGTGATGATGTGACATGTATGCATGTTAAAAGTGATGTAATATAATGAAAAAAAAATCCATGCATGTTGAGGGAGGTTGCATGTATTATTAAATGAATGTGTGCATGAAATCAACTAATAATGAATAACTTGTTCTCATGCATATTATGGTGGGCCTTTGATGAGGTGGCATGCTTGCATGTTGAGATAGAAAAGATAGTGGGGATTATCTGTTATAGTATTATAGATATCATATGAAGGAAACTTTTTGGTGTCTTGTAAAACAATTTTTCCACCCAGGTTTGTCTGAATTTTGTACATGTCAGTACCTTTGGCTGATGAAGCACACTCACTCACACTAACCAATTTTAAAACATCTCGATCTGGTGAGAGTTACTATGAACATAATTAGTGTACAATTTTTTAGAAATTATTTTGCGGGAAATTTAGTAATTCATGTAAATCGTATCTGGTTTCCATTGTGGGATCTTCCACGTGCCAATTGTGCCAATTCTTTAGGAGTTTGTGTGTGTGCTATTAAGACAACATTTTTACAGAACCATGTAATTATTTTTGAAAGCCTACATGAGCTTTGTCTATTTTGTCCATAGAAATAGTGTTCATTTACCCAGCCTGCAACTATTTTCTCTACATAGAATCATTAATTTGCATGCATTTCACAAAACTTTAAGAGTGCTTCCATACTAAACATTACAATGTTTCTGAACAAGACTGAATTTCCGAACCGCCATGATACAATATGTTGCGGTTTATGTCTTGTGTGTGTCATTTTTAGGTGGCGGCTACGTGTCAATTTTAACAGCCATCTCGGGTGGACCTGAACTCGACATCAGGTAAATGTATCATCATCCCTACATAGTTTTCCTCAAACCTTAAATTCAATGCATCATCTTCTTCATCGTCAGTATTGGAGGGTCGGGGGAGAACTAGAGTAATCACAAGATAGAGCGGGCAGTGACGTTTGCATGTAGCGATGCCATGTCGTGCAAGCGCCTGTATTTCGATAGGGTGAATCCGATGACGGTTGGCGGGAAGAGTACGTCAGCCTACTGCCACCAAGCATTCTTTTATGGTTGATATGTTAAACAGAAAACAATCAGTACGGAATGTTTATCTAGCGTATACCAGAAATATATAGTAGCCTGCTTCAATCCAAATTTAGTTTATACAAAATCTACCAATTGAGTTTTATCGTGTTAGAGCTACATCCAAACTAATATAAATCTGCATGTTTTCTATGTGAAAAAACTATATTATATTGTGTCATTTTGTATAGTCATCGACATACAAAATTGTTTGATCAAATCCTGGCTCCGCTCCTGTGAAAACATGAGCTCGATAAAGATATTTTGGATTTGTTCTCATGTTCTCTTTTTTCAATAAACCACTGCATTTGTTCTCATGTTATGTTCTTGGACATTTGCAGAACTACACTGGTGATAGACTTAATTTTGGATTAGATGCTGAGCAGGCTAAATCTGAAGGCTATAAGATAGAGGTTGATGAACATATAATATCATGCGTCCTTGGTATAACATACCACGTGAAAATCATCTTGTAACCAGTATTTATCCACGGATTGCAGATAGTAATTGTTGGAGATGATTGCCGCCTCGGGGAATAGCTGGTAGAAGAGGTTTAACAGGAGAAGTTCTTGTGCATAAGGTACTTCATTGTAGCTATTGCCTTCTCGATTTTAAGTTTTTTTATGAATTGTAGCAATTACTGGTGTGTTACCACTCCCTGATTTATTAAGAAATAAGCAATGCACCTAAGAAATCCTCTTCCAATTGATCTACCACTTGTTTGTTGTAGCCATTTGTTGTAGCACGTCCTCCTGTTTCTGCTGCAAACGCCGTGCCCTCCACCAAGTTAGTATCTCTACGACCCCTGCTCATATCTTTTCAACTGCTATGGTTCAGTGTTCGTGTGGTTTCGAGTTTCAGGTGAAGAATTTAGTTGAGATAAATGTGAAACAAATCGATTATGGCTCCATTCAGGAATCAATTGTTCACCAAAGGGAAGTGACTAAATGTAGTCCTCTACATTTAGTACAGCGATTTAGTCTTGCTATATTGTATTTAGTCATAGTGTTGAAATTTCCTCAGACATAAGTTCAAGTATAATAGAGTTAATATCCATTCTGGTAAGAATGACCTGGCACACCTGAACATTTAGTATTAGCAATCCCCATCTATGTGTGCATTTTCTCTTTTCAATTTTGAGGATGTCATAACAAAATGTTCTGTGTCCGAAACAAGATATGCCTAATATTAATTATGCTCAACAAAATTTTGGGTTATATTACTGTCCATGTTCAGAATTGGCATGCTCCCAATTTCCTGGTATTTTTGCATTGCTACTGTAAGGGATCAGGGGAATCTATGATTGATCTAGACATGATAATGATATATAGACTTCCCTGCATAACTAACCATCCATCCTTCTTTCAGCAGTGTTACAATATAAAACTAAATATTTACAATCTTCAATATGTCTTTTCCAGTGTTTATCAAGTAGCTAATGTTAAAACCGAATGAAATCTTATCAAGACCTTGCTGGATTTGTCAGGCACAGGTTTTCACTCCTTCCTGGCCTTGATTATGTTGGCCATGCATGTATAATGAGGTGAACTAACTTCATTCTTCTGAACCGTGTCCCACAGGGAAAGAGACTTCTGCGAAGTTTGACACTGATAAATATATCGCCGTATCCTCCTCTATGGACCGTAACCTGAGGATATTTGGGCTTCATGGATATGATCGAATGGACGATGATGCAAAACCACCAGCCTAGTGAGGAAACGCAATGCACCTGGTTTTACTTGTTTGATGCTCCCTGCGCTCTCTTTTGACAGTGGATGCATGTGTTAATACTACCAGTGAGAGTGCAGTCTGTATGTTTGCTCTGTCTTGGACCTGTGTTAGATGTGATATCTTCTACAAGCGTTGATCACTGTTGATGATCTTGAAAATCTTATTGTGGTTCGAAAATGATCTTGTGGTTTCATAGTAATGCTTTTAATATAGATTTTATTCCAGTGATGCATAATGCTTAATTTATTTTAGCAGTTTTTGAGCATATGGTGTGCTCATTATGGCCTAACACTACCAGAATGATGCCAGTGTGGTTTCTCAAAATATTACTGATCAAACTGGAAAAGTTTCTGACATTTTTGTCAAACGAAATTAAGAATACCCTCTTAATTTTCAGTCCGATTTTACTCGACATTTGGACTTAAATAAAATGAAAGCGTCGACAACAATATGTACAAATTATGTAAAATTGACACTGATAACATAAATGCATCTATAATTTTTTGTTTTTATTTTTTCTACAAAATTAACACTAATATAATTTTGATTCTAGAAAAGTTTCAGACATTTCTTCTTAAAATATTTGGAAAGAACCTTAAATTATTTATTCATCCCCCTTTTTTGGCAAATTGAGAAACTAAACGGTAAATTGCCTAGAAAATATTAAAAACAAATCAAATCTGATATGATTACACTTGACAATCATATACCATCGCAACCATAAATGCATAGAATCCCAATAATGCTTTATGTCCCACTCAGATGATATTGAATGACAAAACACAAGATCCTAAACTTCGGTTATCATTTGATTTGAATGACAAAACACAAGATCCTAAACTTCGTTTATTTGATGTCCAACGTTATATGATTGTAAAATTACTTCATAGTTGGCCAGACATAGGCCTCGATGTCTCAGCTTGCCAATCGTTAATGATGCTTCCCATGTTTCTTTATACATATGAAAATAAACTGCATTTCTAAAGCTTACTTCATGCAGATTTTAATACCTTATTGCGCAAAGCGATCAGGACCTAAGGAATCAGTTGTTACTACACTTGCTGACGTACAAGAATAATGAATGCGTACATGACATTCCACAATTCGCACGAGATTTGGTCAAAAGCATTGGGATACACTTTTTTTCCTCAAAGAATCATCTCTACTTGCTGACATGCAAAGACAATTAATATGCAACCAATATTTTACAAATCGTGCAAGATTTGGTTAAGAGAATTGAGGTAGACCTTTTTTAAATGTCTCTCAAACATAATAAATCAATGCATGATTGATGAATATACTCAATGATTTTAACCTAAGTAACATCTTTTGTAGTACAACAATATTAAAATATCTATTGTGTGTCTTATATTAGTACACTATTATATTTTTATTCATTTTATTGGTATTTCTTACTAGGAGAAATGATGAGGGGTTTTTTCACACGATAATACGTGTGTTACACGTGCACGCTTACTAGTATCCAACGCATGTGACCTCCCCTTCACTAGTTCTTGCTGTGGCGTGGCTGCCTGCAACCGAATCACTGCCGTTCCAGCAGGTACTGCATCTCATCCTGGGTAATGTGCTAGCTTGATTCAGTTTTAGATGGAAAAGGCAAATATTGTTGTAGTTAGCAGTACTGGGATTGATTGAAGCCATTGTTGATAGGATGAAGCAACTAGTAAATGCATTCATGTCTTTGCAAAAGAACACCAACCAGCCCAATCTGAATAAAATATGATGGAATAGGCCGTTGGTGTAATGGCTAATTTCTGTAATTAATTAGTCCATACATGTCTTGCAACTTTGCACCAAGCAATGGTAATTTTTTCTATGGAAAGTAAAACAGGACACTATTGTAGATAGTACCACCTTGAACTGAATAAATAACCTAAGTAAATAAATATAGATATGTACCGTGGCTGTAAAGTATGTTAACAAGTTAATGTCCGTTTTATTTCCATACCTTGTTGGGACAAAACATCATGCTTTGCTTCTATACTTTGTAAGTAGTTGCTTTCTTACGCTCAAGAACAACTAATTCGTATCCTTGTTACACATAAATCTAGCTACGGAATCATGCTTAGTTTTAAAAATGGTGTTTTGTTGCAAGCTGGTAAAATAAGAGTGTTAGCCAATGAAGAGGGAGCCATAAATATATATATTCATGTGTTATCTAGAGTGACTACATTAAGGTTCATGACACAGGACAAATTTTTTTAGAATGGTTTCATACTCCTTAGTTAATGACATAAAGTTAGAAAAATTGGTTTCTTGATGATTGGGCTAGCTCTAAGGGTGCTTTACACAGGTTTGGAGTTCTAAAGCTAAAGCTAGTTTGTCGGTTGTTCGTCGAAACTAAGGCAAGTGATTCATGAACTTGTTGTATGGTACTCCCGTTGTTGGGTTTCTTCACTGTGATTGTGCAGTTGGTATCAGAGCTTAGGCTTTAGATCTCTGGATTAGGTTGATATAGTAAGTTAGATGATAATAATTTAAAGGTTTTAGAATTGTGTTACCTATAAAACTTGCCCGTATTAGGCCTAAGATACTAAATACATGAGTTAAGGTTCTAAAACTTAAAATTTTGACGCACATGTGCACAATAGGAAAGGATTTGGGTCATGCATTCATTTATGGTTCCACTATGTCTTACAATTGATTTATTTTTGGTGTGTCCTACTTCAGAGGATGTTGATGCTGCTAGAGGCTTTTACTGTCTGGATTTAGGTACATATGATGAAACTATTCTTATTGATTTATTTAGATATGGATGCTCTCCACTCAACCAATGCGGCACTACTTTATGATATTGAATTTTTTCTCTATTTCTAAATTTTACCCTAGCTACAAGGATGATTTTTGAGTTAGCCCATAGATTTTAAAGTATCAACATAATGAGATGTGAACTAAGTTATGCACAAGGCTTCGAAGGAATGGATTACTAATCTTGATAGTCTTACCATTGTGATAAGTTGACTAATTAAAAAATTATTTTCACATTTTAAATTAAGTCGTGTTGATATGGTAGTCACTTAGCATTCTACGGACCACTAGTGAAGTAATAAACTCCTATCTCTTTATGTCATTGGAGTTGGTAGTTACCACGTGTCATGTGTTCTCTTTAGAGCTATTCTTTCTAGTGCAACTCGAGGTATCTTCGTTCAGCGTGGCATGACCATCATCATCCACTAATTGAGCTATCAACTTATGTTTCTTGTTTAGTATTGCTGGGGTCTTTACATTTAAGTCCAAATGTCCTCATCCTTGACAATTTGTTTTTTGAAGTTAAAATCTTATGTTGTGCCCAAACCAAATCTATTCCAGCACTGAAGAAATCAATGGAATAGTTGAGATTTCTATCTAGACGAATATTCTATTAAGATATAGTGAGTTGTCCTCTATATTCGTTCATTGATAGGCTAAGAAAAAAAATTCTATTTGAAAGTATTTTCTTTGTTTCCGATTCTAAATGAGAGGTCGTCATTTGCTTACGTCTCTATGTTCCAATTTTATAGATCAGGGTCCTCTTGGTCCAAAAGACATATGATCCCTGTTTGTCAAAGAAGTTTCAACCTATTTTAGCTTTGGATGGTCTATAGCTCAGAGTTTGTAGTGCTTTTTGCGGACAGAGTAAATGGGATACAACCCCGGACTCTTGCTCGTGCCTATGACATCATTTTGCAAAGATAGTTAGGATGTCTGAGTTTTTAGGTGACCTGATTCGCCATCAACATGTGGAGTTAATAGTTTGAGTGTGGAATGGATTGGCCCCCATACCAACTACTCTTACTATTAGTTCTTCTTATGTCGAAGCAGGGAACCTCTCGTATACCTTTAGCCTTTGTAGTTTATAAAAAAGTTGAGTGTAGGCTAGACTTTAGATCGCAATATCTTATCTCTGTAAAAAAACCTTAGTGTGAAGAATTCGAGGTCGAATTCTCTTGAAGGTGGGTAGAATGTAATACCCCGGATTTTAGAAACACTCGATTAAATTTTTTTATTGTGAAAGTTGATTGAAGTTTAACCTTTTTGAGTCTTATGGCTAATGTTGAATTTGAGACCGTGGATGTGTGCGGCTCGTCGCGTAGATTGAAAAAAAGATATATATTTGTGCAAAACGGAGTTTATATGCCTATTTGGTGAGTCAATAAATCTGAGCCCTTGATTAACATCGATAAAAAAAACTACAACAGACCTACTTTGTTAAGAATAGAGAAAATATATATTCTTATTGTCCAGACCTAACCTCTGTTCCTAGCCTATCCCAATTCCTAATCGCTGCCGCCACCACTGCATATACCTAGGTTTTCTTTCCTTCCAACACCACCGCGGTCCCTGCCGCAGCAGTTTAGCCAGTCGCCTACAACCATTGTCCAAGCGAAGCCACCCTCGTCCTCGATGTTGAGCCGCCTTTGCGTCACCGTCGTTGGGTGCCATTGCCGCTTGGTCGCTGCCTACATATCCAACACATGCGACCTCCCCTTCACTAGTTCATGTTGTGGCGTGGCTGCCTACAACCGAATCACTGCCGTTCCAGAAGGTACTGCATCTCATCCTGGGTAACGTGCTAGCTTGATTCAGTTTTAGATGGAAAAGGCAAATATTGATGTAGTTAGCAGTACTGGGATTGATTGAAGCTGTTGTTGATAGGATGAAGCAACTAGTAAATGCATTCATGTCTTTGCAAAAGAACACCAACCAGCCCAATCTGAATAAAATATGATGGAATAGGCCGTTGGTGTAATGGCTAATTGCTGTAATTAATTAGTCCATACTTGTCTTGCAACTTTGCACCAAGCAATGGTAATTTTTGCTATGGAAAGTAAAACATGACACTATTGTAGATAGTACCACCTTGAACTGAATAAACAACCTAAGTAAATAAATATAGATATGTATCGTGGCTGTAAAGTGTGTTAACAAGTTAATGATCCGTTTTATTTCCATACCTTGTTGGGACAAAACATCACGCTTTGCTTCTGTACTTTGTAAGTAGTTGCTTTCTTACGCTCAAGAACAACTAATTTTTATCCTTGTTACACATAAATCTAGCTCTGGAATCATGCTTAGTTTTAAAAATGGTGTTCTGTTGCAAGCTAGTAAAATAAGAGTGTTAGCCAATGAAGAGGGAGCCATAAATATATATTCATGTGTTATCTAGAGTGACTACATTAAGGTTCATGACACAGGACAATTTTTTTAGAACGGTTTCATACTCCTTAGTTAAAGACATAAAGTTAGAAATATTGGTTTCTTGATGATTGGGCTAGCTCTAAGGGTGCTTTACACAGGTTTGGAGCTTCTACAGCTAAATCTAGTTTGTCGGTTGTTCGTCGAAACTAAGGCAAGTGATTCATGAACTTGTTGTATGGTATGCCCGCTGTTGGGTTTCTTCACTGTGATTGTGCATTCCTCTTGTTATGGTGTATGTCGCTCTTGGTTGTTTGTTTTCAAAAATTTTGGATTTCGCTGTTTTCGAAGGTTGCCCATTGTTGGGTTTGTTATTTTGTCGATTTTTGTTCGAGTGATTTGGTTCCGTTGTGGATTGGAGCTTCGTGAATTGGATATTTGTTAGCCCGGTGCGGTGAGTACTGTACCATATGCACTATTCTGTTTCAGTCGGTGAATTATGTCGTATGTGGACTAATCCGTTGTGCTAGAGCCAGGTCGGTGAGAACTTTCACAGCATGACAAGTCCACGTCATGTGTGAATAATCCATAGTGCTCATTTCTCACTGTTGGTTCTGAGATTATGGCTAAGTTCTCCGTGACTGTCTCGAGCGACTATTCCGATATGATATCGGTGAGAACTGTTAGCTCGTTGACTAGTCCGGGCGACATATTCAGATATTCAATTTCAGACTTCATGTTGTTCATGAGTTATCAGTAACCTTTCCTCGTTAAATTTTCGCCGTTGTTTTTATGGTTCCAATTGTACTTGCTGAGTATTTTTGTACTCATCCTTGTGTTTTCATTTGGTTTTCAGGTACAAAGTAAATGACATATGCATGGGAGATGGGTGTAGCACGCTTACCACATCACTTGATCACATAGTTTTTAACAATGCATAGTGGAATGTTCTGCAATTATCCTAGTAGTTTCCTAATAATAAATTTTCTATCTATGGCTTTCAAAATTACTTAGTGTGAGCCTTTGGTGGCTTGAATCTTTATTTTCTAATGTAGTAGTTAAATTGTGATCTTAATTTGATGATTAGATATTTTTTCTAAACTACATGTCGTGGATGTCCATAAAACAAAGGAAGCTTCGCCGAAATTTTGATTTGTTTCTAAAACTTATGGAATTATGCTAGTGTGGTAGCATCGCGGGGTTTGATACAAATTTGGGGTGTTACACTTTTACCTTTGCTTTTTAGTCTTGTTAGTTTACCTTTCAGTTTTTGCCTTTGTGTCTTATACCAAAAAAACCAAAAATAGTATGTCTAGTTACTTGCTTGCCACCAATGCCTAACTTCTTTGAAAACAGATCCTATTGGCATGGAGGATTCACTAAGGATCAACAGAATGGTACAAAGAACACCGTTTGTCTAAAAAGGGGTACACTTATGGAAACAAATACATCAGTTGTATGAGTATGCTAGAAACTTGTGCTCAATATATAATATATCTTTCTACATCATGAATCTTGTTGCTTTATGAGGCATAAACACCTTGCTTTCCAATGTGAGTAAAATGATGATGAAACCTTAGCTTCTTATGCTAAGACAAATTATGATTTTTATGATGCAGAGCAAATAGAAGAATTTGTTGCTGATAAGGGTTCCTATGAAATTAGTTCTCTTCTTAAAAATATTGATGATGCCCCTTACAAATATGATATTCTTTCTATACTTCATTATTTTTTGAAAAATTACGATGCAAATTATTATATTACTGATCATGTTGAGAGAATCTCTTCCCCAAAGAAAGAGACTAATGTTTTGCAGAACCCTATGGAAGAAGAAATTGTTGAACCTGAAAGCTCCTTGGATGAAAAAGAGGAGAAGAGTGACGAACAAAAGGAGGAAGAATGGAGCCATCCATGTCTACCTTCTAATGAGAGTAACTCTTTGAATCTTACCTTATGTGAGATTTATGATCCTATGGATTCTTTTGAAATATACTTTTTGATGAAGTTGATGCCTTCTATACTTGTGGCCATGATGCCATTATGAATGATCGCGAAAAGGGGTTCTGTCTTCGGAGGTTTCGCGTCACGGAGAATATATTGGCGAAGAGGGGAAGTCAGGGGGGCCACCAGCGGTCCAGGCACCCCCCCTGGCGCGACCAAGTCTTAAGCCGCGCCAGGTGGCCGCCTAGTCACTTTTAATATGGGGGAAACCTGAAATAGAAAAATAACAGAAAACAGGAACTGGCACTGGGGTGCACTGATTTAATAAGTTAGTCAACATATGATCAAAAGTGTATGAAAGTGTATCTAGATCATAGCGATATCACACAAAACATGCATGGAGAAACCAGAAATTATAGATACGTTTGGGACGTATCAACATCCCCAAGCTTAATTCCTGCTCGTCCTCGAGTAGGTAAATGACAACAAGCATAATGTCTTTGGTGGCATGCTACCAACCATATAAGAACTTTGAAAGTAAAGCAAACAAGAATTCAATTCAAGTCATAACATGCAAGAGTCTATATTAGCATTGAAACAAGCAACATAAGAACATTAGGTGGAAGAGCTCTTGCTGTCCGTGACTCGAATGTCTCCAAATGGTGTTTGCGTGCAAGAAGGGGGATATGGGAATACGAGATAAAAAATATTTGTTGAGAACTCAATCTACTAAAGTTTCACACTTGGTATTCTTTGGAATCTTATCTTGACTCGTCCCCAGACCACTAGCCAGGTACAAGTCAATTTGATCCACTCCCTTTCGATATTTTAAACACTCATGCAATGGATGAGCGTAAGCACGAGAGTTGACACTTAGGATGGCAAAGAGAGAAATATGGTGGAGGAGGAAGACAAAAAGGGGGATAAAGGCTCACATCAATGAGGACAATCATAGGCGAGAGAAGGCCAAATGATAGATATGATGTGAGGAGTAGGGATTGCCATGCAACGGATGCACATATGAGCTAAGAAAAGCTCTCCGATGGAACTAGTGGGGTGCATCCAACTTGCTTGCTCATGATGACATAGAGCTCGTTTGAGGAGGCTCATCCTTGGAATATGCAAGCCAAGTTCTATAGTGTGAAGGGTCCCCACATAGCTATATGCATAAATGATCATGTCTATGGAGTACAAGGATAAGAGGGGAGTACGAGTGTGGATTATTCAAATGGAATAGTAGTGTTGCCCTTTTCTCTCTTTTTTTTCTTTTTTTCTATTTTATGTATTTTTTGGTGGCCTCAATGGCTCTTTCTATTTAACTCTCATTTGTCCTCTTTGGGATCTTTTAATTTTGTCCACTTTGGGATCTTTTCCTCACTTAAGGGCAACACTCTATTTTACAAGAAGGTATAGAAGATCTTCACACTTTACAAGGTACTCAACATAAAGAAGATGTAGCTATCATGATGTATGCAAATGTAGGCCTCTGCTAGTGTAGCAGGAACATGTATGACATGAAGATCAAGTCATAAGAAGGTGGATGTTGCATGGAAATATATCTCGGAAAGGCTATGGAAATGCCTTGATAGGTAGGTATGATGGCTATTTTGAGGAAAGATATAAGGAGGTTTATGATGACAGCGCGTATCATGCCAAGGGTTTGGATGCACCGGCGATGGTGCACGCCAACTCTCGCAGTGAGAAGAGGGAAATGCATGGTACCGAAGAGGCTAGCAAATATGGGAAGGTGGAAGTGTCAACTTTCAATACTTACATTAGTCCGAAGAACTCATGTACGGTACCGAAGAGGTTTGGTTATCCTTGCGCATCCTAGACTCATGGTACATACTCTAATATCCGATCCCTCCAAAGATTAGTGATCCATCTAGTAGCTAGAGTTCTCAACTAGTTTTTGTAGGTTTTGAAAATAAGCACGAATTGCCCAAAATACGACACCTATCACTAATAGTCTAGAGATCTTGACACCAAAAGTTCAAACAATACTCACAACAATACCTTAAAACTATTGCAAGTTACTACTACAATTGAATAGCAACCTCAATTACCTACTTGCAAGACAATACACAACTCAGTGCAACAACCAACTCTCTTAACAAGGTAAACATGAAAACTAAAGAGAGTTCCAGCAACAAAATAAACAAAAGCTAAAGCTCTTGCAAAAGACAAACTAAAACTAAAACTAAACATGGCAGCAGCTACGAAAAGATAAAGAACACACAACAGCAGAAAGATAAGCATGAAAATCCTATGATGTGTTCTAAATTGGAGTGGAGCGTGTTTCTCTCCCACACAAAGTAAGCTGGGGTCTAACTTGTTATGAACAGCAAGAAAAGCTAAAGAAAAGTAAAAAAGTAAACCTAAGAGAGAGACGCTCCAAGCATAGCACATAACGCATGAAGTGATAAAAATATAGTGAGACGGAGGACGAACCGATGATTGTTGATGGAGAAGGGGATTGTAACGACCCGATCCCGAATGGGACCAAGTCTCTGTGATCTGTGCCAGTCCATGGATCAACTTGCTGACACACACAGTACTCGATGAATAACAGAATAAATCACATGTATCTTATTACATCGGAGAGTTCAAAATAAAGAAAAATTATTACATTAGTATGGCTTAAGGCCATCAAAACTGCGGAAGCAATAGTAGTAGTAGTGGTCCATCCGACTCCACGGCAAAACGTTGAGTATAGGACAATAACCTATTCGCACCTTAATCACCGTCAAAGTAATCTGCAACAATCGTACAGCCCAAATAGGGTCAGTACTTTGAATGTACGGCAAGTCATACCAAGGAGAAGAAAATGAAGTCCTACAATACATGCATTTGGCTAGTGGAGCTTCTACGTTTCAATTTGCATAAAGCTAAATTTTTCCCTATAGAATAAGTGTTCCTAAAATTAATCTCAACAAAATAATAAGCACAAGACAACCCATGGTAATTATGCCCAAAAAGATTAATTAAAGATGATGAGATTTCTCAAAATTACCATAACTAGACGCTCAAATTGTCCAATACCGGGGACTCGGCTAATCGATTAGATTTATACGCTCTGCAGAGGTTTGTGCCCTTTTCCCCACAAGACTCAACCACCTCCATTGGTATTTGCCACACTACACTTTGTATGGAAACGGGAAGGTCGAGACATGGTCTTTTAGAAGAGTTTCCCTTACTCTGGCGGTGCCCATCCCACCTACCAACACTACGTTCGTAGCACCACCTAGCAAGAGTCACTACTACTAATTAACCAAGCCAGAGCCCATAATGGCTTGTGGCTGCACACGTAAGCTTCTAGAAAATGACAATATCATAAAATCTCTTTAAGCCTGGGTGGCTTTCCGCAGTGATCCCTGGCCATCTCCAGGTCACTTAGGCATCTCCACTGGTTCCTCCAGGGTGCCTCCAACCATTCCACCCAGGTAGTTCATTGAGTTTAACTTGGTCCTGATTTACTACCAAGTCACTCATCTCATCGTGAATTCACTCCCCAATCCACGTCTACAATAGCATAGCACTACAATTTCCTACACGATGGTGACAAGTTAAACCTACCACAAATTGAACTACTGGGTTTGCGAGAAAGTAAACTTCTACTTATGCATTCTAAGAAAGGGGTACTACATGCAATAAAACATAGGTATAGTGAAAAATGATCAAAGGTAGACTTGCCTGGCTGCTGCTGGTCAAACTCTAAGGACTGGAAATATTCCGCTTCGCACTCGGGGCAATCTATCGCAAACAAACAAGTGCATCCAATCAAAACATAATACAAAAGAAACGAAAACAAAGTTTCGACAAATCTTGAAAAGAAAAGGAATGAAAAAGGTTTTGTAAAACGGAACAAAATTTGTGTGAAACTTGTTGATGAAAGTCCTAAGTGATAGCGATAATTTAGAGTTTGGATTTGCAAAACTAATCGGTCAAAACCGAGCTACGATAATAAAATTATGGTCAAACGAAGTTTGAATTTAAATACATTCAAACTCATATTTTAAAATTCCAAATTTTTGAAAAATAGGTTTCCACGCGATAGAGGGATAAATAAATAAAAAATAATTAAACGCGGGATTTGGTTTCGTCTAAAACTAATAAACGAGTAAAATAATATAGCTAATACAATACTAGGGCTAAAATTTTAATCTAGTGAATGCTCTAAAATAAATAAACAAATAAATAAATAAAA
This sequence comes from Bromus sterilis, assembly GCA_950022295.1. Classification (NCBI taxonomy): domain Eukaryota; kingdom Viridiplantae; phylum Streptophyta; class Magnoliopsida; order Poales; family Poaceae; genus Bromus; species Bromus sterilis. Next base: position 181,773,955 of record OX465596.1, read on the forward strand.
CGTTTTTTTTCCATCTTCTTCTACACAGGAAGAAACGTACACGTACTGTACGTGGCCGTCGGCGTCTTCTTCGTGGGGCGGCGGCTCCGGCGGGGATTGGCGGCGAGGGAGGTGTCGGGGAGGAGCGGCTCGGCGTGGGGAAGCGCGGGCTGGTGGAGGCGGTCTCCGGCGTGGCTACGACGTGGCGGGGCGGCGGTGAACTCCGGCGAACTCCGGTGGACGCGCGAGCTCCGGGACGCTGCTGTGGTGCACGAGAAGAGGTAAAAGTTTGTCCATGAGGTGCGTGACGACGAGGGCAACCGATTTCCAAAGTTTGGGGTCTCAAGACGGCTTACCGGCGACGTGATCGACGCCGAGGCGGAGCTCGACCGGCGAACTTCGGCGAGCAAATTCGCGAGCTACGGTGCGGCTTTGGGCAAGATTTTTTAAATTACCTCAAAAAAATACGTAATAAATTTTAAAAAAAACTTATAAATATATAAGGAAAATACTGTAAAATTTTCCTTGTCAAAATAAAATACTATAGAAAATATATTTAAAAAATAAGTTTAATAGAACTCTAATAAAACCTCAACAAAATTTTATAAAGTCTAGGATAAATATTCCTAGCTCAATGCAATTTTATAAAATGCGAAAATTTATTTATAAAGTCATTTTGGACAATTTAATAAATTCCAAAAGGAATTTTAGGATTTATTAAATTCCCGAAATGCTTTATTAAAATAAAATAAATGCTCCAATATTTTCTTAACCCTTTTTATGTTGAAGAAGTCATGTTATCTTCTCTCTTGATTTTTATTGGGTTAAAATAAATTGGAAAGAAAATCCAAAAGATCCAATATGCAAATGGGGAGAAATGGTATGCACAAATGATTCTATTAACATCCAAATTTATAAAAAAATTGGGATGTTACAAACCTACCCCCCTTAAGATGAATCTCGCCCTCGAGATTCGGGTTGGCCAGCAAAAAGGTGTGGGTGGTCCTGCTTGAGTTCTTCTTCTCGCTCCCAAGTGGCTTCTTCCTCAGTGTGGTGACTCCACTGAACCTTGCAGAACTTGATAACCTTGGTACGAGTGACTCTGTCCTTGGTGTCAAGAATTTTAACCGGCTTCTCTTCGTAGGTCAAGTCACTCCCCAGTTGAATTGCTTCCAAGGGTACCGTGTCTCTCAACGGGATATCCTCCATCTCTGCATGACACTTCTTCAGCTGAGATACGTGAAACACATCGTGAACTCCAGACAATGCTTCTAGCAATTCCAACTTGTATGCAACCTCTCCTTTGCGTTCCACTATTTTGTATGGCCCCACAAACCGTGGTGCTAGTTTCCCTTTGACTCCAAATCTCTTGATTCCTCGAAGTGGGGACACACGAAGATATGCTCGATCTCCCACTTCGTATATTACCTCCTTGCGTTTTGCATCTGCGTAACTCTTCTGCCTGGACTGGGCTATCTTCAATCGATCACAAATCAATTTGACCTTCTCTTCGGAATCCTTAATCAAGTTTGGTCCAAACAATTTACGATCTCCAACTTCATCCCACATTAACGGTGTTCTACACCTTCTTCCATAGAGGGCTTCAAACGGGGCCATCTTCAAACTAGTTTGGTAACTGTTGTTATATGAGAACTCTGCATAAGGTAAATTATCATCCCAACTGGATCCATAATCTAGTGCACAAGCTCTCAACATGTCTTCCAGAATTTGATTTACTCTCTCTGTCTGCCCATCTGTCTGCGGGTGAAAAGCCGTGCTGAATTCCAGTCTGGTTCCCAAGGTTTCATGCAACTGGTGCCAGAATTTTGAGGTGAACTGAGTGCCTCTATCTGACACAATCTTCTTCGGGACTCCATGCAGACATACGATTCTCGACATATATATCTTTGCCAGCTTTGCACTTGTATAGGTGGTTTTCACGGGGATGAAGTGAGCTACCTTAGTCAAACAATCCACCACTACCCAGATAGAATTCTTGGATATTGGTCCGGTGCCTGGAAAAATCAAGAACTCAATGTCTCGATCCGGTGTCATTCCGGGAAATTCCTCCGGGAATACATCAGGGTACTCCTTGACTATCGGCACTTCCTCCAGGCTAACCCCCTTAAGTGAGTATACCTGGACTTTTCTAGGCTTATGCTTGGACACGTAGTTGATCCTCTTTCCCTCTGGAGTGGTGAGAGTAATCGATCTTCTAACACAGTCAATGTTGCCTTCATACTTCGACATCCAATCCATGCCTAGAATGACATCTAATCCTTGTGACTTCAGGATGATCAGGTCTGTGGGGAAAACATGCCTGCCAATGGCGAGGTTCAACTGGGGACAACCTAAACCTGCCGCCATCTCGGCTCCCGGGGAACTCACCATAATGGGCATACTAAGGGTCTTGGTAGGACATCCATACTTATCCACAACTACCCTTGATATGAATGAATGCGATGCACCAGTATCAAAAAGAACTAATACCGGATGAGAGTTTAGGAGAAACTTACCAAACACTGCATCTGGCTGTTCATAGACTTCCTCCACATTGACATGGTTCACTTGTCCCTTGGCGAAAGGATTTGGCTTATTGTTTCCAGTATTTCCATTGCCATTCCCATTCTTGTTCTCAGGACAATCTGTTGAATAGTGTCCTTTATTGTTGCACTTGAAGCAGGTGATCTGACTCAGATCCTTCCTCACTGGTGCAGTATTGTTGGGACGGTGTTGATTCCCATTTCCTCCATTTCTATTTCCTCCATTTCCATTCCTAGGGCCACCATGATTGTTTCCATGGTTCCCATGCTGAGAATGGCCTCCATGGTTATGATGGTTGTATCCTCCAAACTTGTTGTGTCCTGCTCCACCATATCCTGAGAATGGTGCGGGACGGGGCTTCTGCTGAGCTCCAGAGTGAAACTTTCCCTGACCGTACTTCCTCTTGCGATTCTCCATTATCTGATGCTTGCCTTCAAGAATGATAGCCTTGTCCACCAGCTCTTGATAATTAGCAAAAGTTGCCACCGTCAGTTGAACGCCAAGCTCATCATTTAGTCCCTCCAGAAACTTCTCTTGTTTAGCGGCATCCGAGGCCACATCTCCTGGAGCATAACGGGACAGCTTGTTGAACTCCTCCACATATTCTGCCACTGAACGACCTCCTTGGCGTAAGTTGCAGAATTCCCTCTTCTTGAGACTCATAGCTCCAGCTGAGACATGAGCCGTGCGGAAGGCCTGCTGGAACTGATCCCATGTCACATTAGCCATGGGGTATGTGGTGGTATAGTTATCCCACCATGCGGCTGCAGGTCCATCCAGCTGGTGCAAGGCGAACCTCACTTTCTCCCCATCAGTGCATCCAGCGGTTGCCAGCTTCCTTCCCATATTACGAAGCCAATCATCAGCAACAATCGGCTCTGGGCTGCTTGAGAACAATGGTGGGTTCAATCTCAGGAAACGGGTGAGACTATCCACCTATCCACCGGAGGCGGTGGTGGTGGAGGTGGTGGTGCGTTGTTGTTGGTGTTCATGTTCTGCATCAGAAGTTGCATCAACTGGTTTTGGGTCTGAAGCAACTGCTCTAGGCCGGGGATTCCACTTCCTGATCCACTTCCGGAAGGGTCCCTTCTTGGCGGCATCTGTTGGGTTAGAATAGATGAGATATAGAGGGAGAAAGGCCTAAGGGGAAAACACTACCCATATGCAAAAATGATAGCAAAGTTTCAATTCAATTCACTCAAATCAAGTTTCAAACAAGCAACCTAAGATAATCCATGTCACAAAGTCGACATGGTAACAATTTTTTTTGATAGATCGAAACTCTACTCGAGTAGCTAAGGATAATCATCTATGATGGTGGTCTGTAACTAATTCGAGTCGGTTGAGGACTCGCTCATCTCAATGTCCTGTGACCCCTCATGATCCTTATCCTGGCTGACGAAATCTCCATCAGAGTTGTTGTCCTGGATGTTTTCTCCATGGTCAAGCTTCTCTTCGGCTTCTTCTAGCAGGCGCTTCACTTCTTTATGCTTCTTCAGTAGCGTGTCGATTTCATCCTCGTACCCTTCACGAGTTTCCTTGAGTTCCTCCTCCAGCTCCTCTTGGCGGATGGCCAGCTTCCTGGAGGTCTTCATGCCACGGTGCATCACCTTCTCCAAGCTGCGGATGTGCTCCTCCAGGTCTTGGATATAGGATGATATAGTGTCATCCTCAACGGTGCGCACAATCTCTCCATGGTGATCCCGACGTCCACATGCCATGAAGGTGGTTCCCTTGAGATCCTCTTTGTATTCCTCGCGGATGCGTCCAAGGGAGGTGTGTGCTGCGATGCTCTGGCCCAAACTCCAAGTTGGTGCCTCCAAGAAGAAGTCAATAGGCTTGATGTTCTTCCCGAAGGTGCGTCCTGGAATGTGGACGTTGATCCTCCAGCATCTATCTCCTGGCGTCGAGGTCCTGAGGGTTCCAGTAAAACTGGGCAGGCCGATGTTCAGGTACTTGGTGATCTTCGTCAGGCGTCGCCCAAAAGGCATGGTCTCATCGGGCTGGGTGAAGCGGGTCATGGCAGTCGACATCTATATTTTTAAAAGAGAGAAGTTAGATTTGAATAGACAAGGATACGAGAACAACGAAAAGTAGAAGGTTTGCAAAATAAAATTTTGTCCTATGGCTTTTCCATTTCTAAGGTCACGTCCTACAGTCAACATGTGCTCTGATGCCATCTTGTAACGACCCGATCCCGAATGGGACCAAGTCTCTGTGATCTGTGCCAGTCCCTGGATCAACTTGCTGACACACACAGTACTCGATGAATAACAGAATAAATCACATGTATCTTATTACATCGGAGAGTTCAAAATAAAGAAAAATTATTACATTAGTATGGCTTAAGGCCATCAAAACTGCGGAAGCAATAGTAATAGTAGTGGTCCATCCGACTCCACGGCAAAACGTTGAGTATAGGACAATAACCTATTCGCACCTTAATCACCGTCAGAGTAATCTGCAACAATCGTACAACCCAAATAGGGTCAGTACTTTGAATGTACGGCAAGTCATACCAAGGAGAAGAAAACGAAGTCCTACAATACATGCATTTGGCTAGTGGAGCTTCTACGTTTCAATTTGCATAAAGCTAAATTTTTCCCTATAGAATAAGTGTTCCTAAAATTAATCTCAACAAAATAATAAGCACAAGACAACCCATGGTAATTATGCCCAAAAAGATTAATTAAAGATGATGAGATTTCTCAAAATTACCATAGCTAGACGCTCAAATTGTCCAATACCGGGGACTCGGCTAATCGATTAGATTTATACGCTCTGCAGAGGTTTGTGCACTTTTCCCCACAAGACTCGACCACCTCCATTGGCATTTGCCACACTACACTTTGTATGGAAACGGGAAGGTCGAGACATGGTCTTTTAGAAGAGTTTCCCTTACTCTGGCGGTGCCCATCCCACCTACCAACACTACGTTCGTAGCACCACCTAGCAAGAGTCACTACTACTAATTAACCAAGCCAGAGCCCATAATGGCTTGTGGCTGCACACGTAAGCTTCTAGAAAATGACAATATGATAAAATCTCTTTAAGCCTGGGTGGATTTCCACAGTGATCCCTGGCCATCTCCAGGTCACTTAGGCATCTCCACTGGTTCCTCCAACCATTCCACCCAGGTAGTTCATTGAGTTTAACTTGGTCCTGATTTACTACAAAGTCACTCATCTCATCGTGAATTCACTCCCCAATCCACGTCTACAATAGCATAGCACTACAATTTCCTACACGATGGTGACAAGTTAAACCTACCACAAATTGAACTACTGGGTTTGCGAGAAATTAAACTTCTACTTATGCATTCTAAGAAAGGGGTACTACATGCAATAAAACATAGGTAAAGTGAAAAATGATCAAAGGTAGACTTGCCTGGCTGCTGCTGGTCAAACTCTAAGGACTGGAAATATTCCGCTTCGCACTCGGGGCAATCTATCGCAAACAAACAAGTGCATCCAATCAAAACATAATACAAAAGAAACGAAAACAAAGTTTCGACAAATCTTGAAAAGAAAAGGAATGAAAAAGGTTTTGTAAAACGGAACAAAATTTGTGTGAAACTTGTTGATGAAAGTCCTAAGTGATAGCGATAATTTAGAGTTTGGATTTGCAAAACTAATCGGTCAAAACCGAGCTACGGTTATAAAATTATGGTCAAACGAAGTTTGAATTTAAATACATCCAAACTCATATTTTAAAATTCCAAAATTTTGAAAAATAGGTTTCCACGCGATAGAGGGATAAATAAATAAAAAATAATTAAACGCGGGATTTGGTTTCGTCTAAAACTAATAAACGAGTAAAATAATATATCTAAAACAATACTAGGGCTAAAATTTTAATCTAGTGAATGCTCTAAAATAAATAAACAAATAAATAAATAAAACGTTTTTTTTTCATCTTCTTCTACACAGGAAGAAACGTACACGTACTGTACGTGGCCGTCGGCGTCTTCTTCGTGGGGCGGCGGCTCCGGCGGGGATTGGCGGCGAGGGAGGTGTCGGGGAGGAGCGGCTCGGCGTGGGGAAGCGCGGGGTGGTGGCGGCGGTCTCCGGCGTGGCTACGACGTGGCGGGGCGGCGGTGAACTCCGGCGAACTCTGGTGGACGCGCGAGCTCCGGGACGCTGCTGTGGTGCACGAGAAGAGGTAAAAGTTTGTCCATGAGGTGCGTGACGACGAGGGCAACCGATTTCTAGAGTTTGGGGTCTCAAGACGGCTTACCGGCGACGTGATCGACGCCGAGGCGGAGCTCGACCGGCGAACTTCGGCGAGCAAATTCGCGAGCTACGGTGCTGCTTTGGGCAATATTTTTGGGGGCTTTGGACGAGTGGGAGGAGGGGCACGCAGGGGTGATTTATATAGGGGGAGGGGGTGTCCAGATGCGTGCTCCTGGCGACGAAAACCGGCAAGTGCGAAAATTCCAGCGAACTCTTTAATGGAGGATTAATGGGGGCTTTAATGGTGTCGGGGCGGAGAAGGAAGGTGCGGGGTACGCGGGGAAGGAAGGAAGGAAGGAACGGAGGGACGCCTGGCTGGTCGGCGCTGGCGCTGCTGCGCTGCGTGCTGCTGCGCGTGCGCATGCACGTACGCATGCACGTACGGGAGGAGACGGGGCGCTGGGGGCTGGCTGGCCTGGCGGCCGATTTTTTTTTAAATTACCTAAAAAAATACGTAATAAATTTTAAAAAAAACTTATAAATATATAAGAAAAATACTGTAAATTTTTCCTTGTCAAAATAAAATACTATAGAAAATATATTTCAAAAATAAGTTTAATAGAACTCTAATAAAACCTCAATTTTTTTTATAAAGTCTAGGATAAATATTCCTAGCTCAATGCAATTTTATAAAATGCGAAAATTTATTTATAAAGTCATTTTGGACAATTTAATAAATTCCAAAAGGAATTTTAGGATTTATTAAATTCCCGAAATGCTTTATTAAAATAAAATAAATGCTCCAATATTTTCTTAACCCTTTTTATGTTGAAGAAGTCATGTTATCTTCTCTCTTGATTTTTATTGGGTTAAAATAAATTGGAAAGAAAATCCAAAAGATCCAATATGCAAATGGGGAGAAATGGTATGCACAAATGATTCTATTAACATCCAAATTTTTACAAAAATTGGGATGTTACAGGGATGCACGGGGGCATCCCCAAGCTTAGACGCTTGAGTCTCCGTGAATATTTATTGGGTATGCATGGGGGCATCCCCAAGCTTGAGTGTTTGACACTCCCGGATCTTCTTTCATCATCTTCCCTCGCACACTTGAAAACTCCCTTCATACATAACTCATCATAAGATGATTAGAGAGGGTAGTACCCTTTATAAAATAATTTTTCTCCACTGGATATAAAGATATTCTTGAAGATCTACTGTTTATCAAGATTGCCAAAATGTTTTTTCAAAGAAAAAGCAAGCTTAAGGTTTGCAAAAGTGAAGAGAGGCAAAACGTGGCAGAATCTGTGAAAAACAGAACAGCAGGTGGTAAAGAATATTTTGGGGGTACTTCTGCAACTCAAATAAAAAAACTCAGAACATACGAAAGTTTCAAAATTGTATAGAGCATTCTGTGTAAAAAATTCAGCTAAAAAATATGAACTGGTGATTTATTTTCATTTTTTCCGTCAAGCAGACGGAATCTGTTTTCTGGACAGCATGTCACAACTTTTGCTTCCCTTATCATAAGAGGCTATAACTTGGCACAAAGCTTAAAAATAAAGATACAATGATGTTTCTACAGTAGTAAAAATCATCAAGACCACTAAAAACATGAGCCAAAACATCTTGGGTTGCCTCCCAACAAGCGATTTCTTTTACGCCTTTAAGCTAGGCATAAGGCAAAAGATCAAGTTGTGTCAATCGAACCATCATCAAGATCATCAAAAAGCTCTTCAATTGTACAACTAGTCTTAAGAGGTCTTTCAAATAAAGGCCTAATGAAGATACTTCTAGGGGTAAAACCAAAAGGCGAAAAATCAATGGGAGTTTCATTTCTAAATTTATCCAAGAGGGGGTATTTCTTCCAAAGTTTTCACGGTTTCAACTCCTTTGGCAATGGGTGGATTATTTTTGGGTCGAGGAACCTTAGGGACATAATTGAACTTAGGTTTCTTCCTTGCCCGAGTCTCTACCCTTTTTGGTTTGATTGAGGAGAAAGTATTTCCCAAAGTGTCAATGATTTCCTCAATCTTATCTATCCTAAAAGGATCTAAATCATGGAATTTGATGGTCTCCAAAGTTTTAATAATTTTATGCATGGAGCTATCAAGTCTATTCAAATTCCCTTGAATCTTGCGATCCAACTCATTTATCCTACTTATGCTTGATATTTCTAGTTCTATCTTTTCAAGTTTTTTCATAATGTGAACTAGAGTGATATCCTCTTGAATGCTAGAAACAGGGAGGTTTCCATCAAGATTTTCAATAAATTTAAGAGATTCCCAAACTGGGGCTTCTAGGAAATTTCCATTGATAGCAGTATCTAGAATGAACCTAATTCCAACATAAAAATTTCTAAGCAGGATAGTAGTGGATTGCTTCTTGGTGGCTCTTTTCTGAGAATCATTAATTCTATAGCAAGCATCTTTTAAACTTTCACCACCTTTTTGTTTAAAGGTGAGAACCTCTGTCTCAACAAAGGAAAAAGGACCAGACATAATGACAACACTAGAAAGGTAAATAATTTTTTATGATTTTTTATATATGACACAAAGGTAAAAACATAAAGGTAAACTAACAAGACTAAAAAAACAAAGGTAAAAGATAGTGTGCAACTCCTCTATCTTAGCACTTGGAGTCCCCGACAATGGTGCCAGAAATTTGCTTGATGCGCGAGATGATGATAATGGTTTCTCGCCCATCGTTGGCTACCCCAAGTGCAAGGTGAGATGTACGATAGCAGCAAATTTCCCCTATGTAGAGGATAGGGTTTGTCTCTCGTAGGACTCCGGTAATGATAAGTAGCTGGTGAAGCGAGCAACGCGCCGTTTGAGATATTGCTCTCTTTACCTGGACCTGCACACGACACAAATAACTTTGCTCCCAACGAAGTCCAGAGAGGTTGTCATCTCTCCGGTCTTTTTGTTTACAAAGGATCAAACGCAAGGGAAAATGATAATGGTAGCAACTGGAGAGTAAAAGTAGAAAATAAATAAGAGTGGAAAAAGTGATGAGAATATGGACCGGGGTCCCGTGATGTTCACTAGTGATGTCTCTCTCCCAAAAGACGATAAAACTTCTATGCGAGGTAAACAAATCACAGTTGGGCAATTGACAGGATTAAAAACACAGCGCAATGCTAACTATGCTACAAAGAAAGGACGAGGCTCAAAATCATGGGCGGTACGCCAAAATAAGTAGACCGAAATCCAACTACATCTACTACTAATCATCCACCTTGAGATATCTATCCAGAACATCTCACTGGTATTAAGTTGCGAGCCCCACTCAAAGTGTAAACCCAAAGCAATAGACAGCTACATTAAAAAGAACTTTGCGTAAAGTAAACAATTCTTTCAACCGCGGTTACAAGAACCGTTGTTTTCTCCCTAGTGGCAACAACACATGACACAAATAACAAGGTTGAGAGTATTGACCAGTAGGACTCCGATAGTGATAAGTAGGTGGCAAGGAAACAATGGCACCGTTTTAGACAAAAGTTGCTTCCTTGACCTGGACCTACACACGACACAAATAACTTTGCTCCCAACGAAGTTCAGAGATGTTGTCAATCTCTCCGGCCTTGTTGTTTACAAAGGATCAAACGCAAGGGATAATGATAACAGTAGCAACTGGAAAGTAAAAGAAGGAAAATAAATGAGCGTGTAAACAGTGATGAGAATATGGACCGGGGTCCCGTGATGTTCACTAGTGATGTCTCTCTCCCAAAAGACGATAAAACTGCTATGCGAGGTAAACAAATCACAGCTGGGCAATTAACAAGATTAAAAACGCACCGCAATGCTTACTATGGTACAAATAAAGGACGAGGCTCAAAAGCATGGGCGGTACGCCAAAATAAGTAGACCGAAATCCAAATGCATCTACTACTAATCATCCACCTTGACATATCTATCCAGAACATCTCACTGGTATTAAGTTGCGAGACCCACCCAAAGTGTAAACCCAAGGCAACAAACAACTGCATTAAAAAGCACTTTGCGTAAAGTAAACAATCCTTGCAACCGCGGTTACAAGCACCGTTGTTTTCCCCCTTGGGGCAACAACATATCCCCTAGACTCATGTTTCTGTCACTCAAGCGTGTCATCAGGGGGCATGAACCCACAATCGAGCATAACGTTCCCTCTTGGAGTCACTACCTACTACTTGGCCAAAGAAATAAACGACAACGGAGAACATGCAAGAATTACTTAGGAACAAAAATATAAAAGATAAGAACCAAATATATTACTCAATCACAAACTGAACATAGTCTCATAATCCATTAGATCCCAGCAAAGTCAGCATAGCAACAACAGAAAACTACATATGTGCCTTGATCATGTAGGGCAGCTCACGAGGTCTAAACCATGAAGAACAAAGAGGGGAGGAGAACATCACATAGCTACTGATCACGGACCCATGGTCCAAAGGAGACTACTCATGGATCATCCGGGAAGCGTCCATGGTGGATGGGAAGCTCCCGGAGGTCAATCCTCCCTCCGGCAGGGTGCCAGCAAGAGGTCTGCTGGCGCTCCCGATCTTGGAAGCGCGGCGGAGGAACAGAGGCGAGATCTCAAAAAGGGGTTCTGTCTTTGGAGGTTTCGCATCACGGAGAATATATAGGCGAAGGGGGGCAACCAGAGTTCCACCAGGGTTCCAGGCACCCCCCGGCGCGGCCAAGCACTATGACGCGCCAGGTGGCCACCTGGGTCCCTCGTGGTGGCCCTCTGGCCCCACTTTAGTGATTCTGGAAGCTTCCGTTGTACTGATTTTTTATCTGAGTTTTCCGAATTTTTGGAGCACTTTTAATATGGGGCAAACCTGAAAAAGAAAAACAGCAGAAAACAGGAACCGGCACTGGGGTGCATTGAGTTAATAAGTTAGTCCAAATATGATCAAAAGTGTATGAAAGTGTATCTAGATCATAGAAATATCACACAGAACATGCACGGAGAAAGCAGAAATTATAGATACGTTTGGGACGTATCAGATCTTCTCCACCACCATGGACGCTTCCCGGATGATCCGTGGGTATTCCACCTTGGACCATGGGTCCATGATCAGTAGCTATGTGATGTTCTCCTCCCCTCTATGTGGAACCTTTTTTCTATTTCGTGTGCTTTTGAACTCTATTTATGCCATGTTTTGTTAATACTTTATCCTCAAATATGATACTCTTCCATGTTCAGTTTATACTAATTCTGTGCAATATCTGTATTTGCGGTATGGGATGCGATAACACATTGCGTTTCACGCGGAATAGATACCGCATCTCGTACCAAAATAAAAAAGTTGCAGTACAAGATTTTTGCATCAAAACTAGATATATAAATAAAGCCTGATCGACAAGCATATGAATTGATTTTTTTACGAAACACTCAAAGGTCATATAAAATTTCCTACAAGCTCAAATCAAGTTCAAGTTTGGTCTGTTAGAGATTCGACAAGAAAAATAGTAATGAGAAGAAAAAATTCAACACAGGGGACACAAGGATTTAACATGGAAAACCCTTCGAGGAGAAAGGTAAAAGTCACGGGCTCTAGCCAGCAAACTTTCACTATCGTGAAGAGGTTACAATCGCCGAGGGATTTACAACTTAATTAACTATCTTGTGTGGTGGCTTACATGAGTTATATATAATAGGCAGGTGTGACTTATGCGGAGGACTGAACCTCCCAGTGGAAGGGCTGCGCTATGCTCTGTCAGAAGTTAGCCTTTTTTCCTTATATATGAATTTGTATCACAACTTCAAACTCCACCGTGAGACAAATTCCACCTTCTAGCATGAATGAATGGCCTTCTCCCTGAACAAACAAAGGAAACACTTTCGGCGCCAAACAACCGCTAGGGCTAAGCAGTTATACCAACTACGTCCGATCAAGGGAACATGCTTTTTCATCATATCAGCAGGATTACCATGAGTACTTATCTTGCATACCTTCAGTTTACCTTGAGAAACAATGTCTCGAATATAATGGCATTTGACATCAATGTGATTTGTCCTCTCATGGAACATTTGATCCTTAGTTAAGTATATGGCACTTTGATTGTCACAAAACATATACATGCAAGTAGTATCTCCACAAAGCTCAACAGATAAATCGTTCGCCAAAAAATTCCTTACAAGCTTTAGCAATGGCCATGTATTTAGCTTCAACACTGGATTGAGCAACAAGTGGCTGCAATGTAGCCTTCCAACTCACGGCACAACCACCAATGGTGAACAAGTAACCTATGAGGGACATCCTCTTATCGAAATCACTAGAAGCAAAATCCGAATCCATGTAGTCAACGAGTCCCTCACCTGTTCTTCCAAATTTCAAATAGGCACTTGAAGTGCCATGAAGGTACCTGAAAATCCACTGAACTGATTTCCAACGTTCTTTACCATGATTAACCATGAATCTACTAACCAAGATCATAGGACATGATAAATCAGGATGAGAGCAAACTATGGCTTACATCAAAGAACCGATAACACTAGAATATGGAACTCTTGATACGTACTTAAAATCCTCATCCTTAATAGGACAATCAGAAGATGATAATTTAATGTGAGGTGCAATGGGCGTGTTTACTCATTCAACATTGTGCATGTTAAAACAATGAAGGACTTTCTTAATGTAACTCTGCTGACTAAGAAATAGCAAACCAGACTCTCTGCCCCTCGTAATCTCGATACCTAAGATCCTCTTAGCAGCAGCAATATCCTTCATATCAAACTCACTGCTCAGTTGTGCCTTCAAAGCAGTAGATAGATGCGAAGGTGTCCCGATGTTTTGATGAGATGATAACTATCGATTTTGTGGAGTCGACTTTGACGATCCGACTACAAAAGTGCAACGACGCCGCACCTTAGAAATCGCTAAACCAATCTCCTATAGGTTATTGACCATGCCAAAGCACGATCAACTTGACCACAAAGGTCTAGTGCCTGGAAGCAATCGAAGAACAAGCAAGAACTATGATTAAGAAATCTGAATATTGCGAGTATATAGATGAAGTATGATTAAAGTTGGAGTTCCGAAGCTATCTAGGCCTGGTCGTAAGACATAAAAGAAGTACACAAAGTTGCAATGGCTAACTTTTAACTGAACAATACTCAAAGAAAATCCTAAGGGTTGGTCTACTTATATAGTACTAAAGTATGGAGGCCAAGGGGGTGGAAGGACGTCCCAAAAAGTACTAAAACCAAACCTAGGTCGTACAAGACACTTGGGCCCATGTGGAGGTGATGCAACACCTATTGAGTCGGACTTTGACTCAGATTCTACAGCAGGATGGCACCGTTTTTTGCAATATTTCCACTCTCATAAGGTATTTTTAGGTTTAACCAATTGGGTTGGAAAGCTGACGCGATAAGATTTCACCAGCAAAAAGAATCAATCAATTTGGATTTCGGATGTAGAAATGGATGCTATTTGAAGTTGGGTATATTGTGTGCAGTCCGAATCCGAGTCCAAGAGTAACGCGAAATAACTTCTTGTATAGCACACAATCATGCCCCTTTGTATTTACTTTATTTCATGATAAAATATATATGAATTAGTGGTAGTTTTTGTTGTATCCATGATAGTTATGTCCTCATCATACTTCCCTTATTGAAAACAAAGACGTCCTCGGCTTTGCTTAATCTGAAACATCTCAAACAAAAGAGACAAGGTGTAGCATGGTATATGTATATATCATCCTTTAGTATCCCTCTCCAAATATACATAGCTTAGAAAGACAATTTTATGCAACTTAGTTTGCAAATATAAGCAAAGCTCTCAGCCATATGACTAGACGTGCAATGCATGTCATTATACCATCCCAAAATAGATGAAGTAAAATGCATTGTTTTGGAAAATCTTGTTAAATCATGCAGACTAAGAAAAATTATAACAATATATTTGATATATTTTCATCAATTTTGGAGGCCATATCAAAATGATCAAGCATTCATAGCATTTTATTCACTTTCAAACTTTCAAGATCATGACACATGATGCAAATCCTATGCACAACAAATTCATTGTCTACGCCACATTCTCCAATCAAGTTAAAAGTAAAGTTAGGATCGTAAACACTTTGCAATGATTTCGAAGGTGTTATTTCATATATTGTTTTTCCCTGATGTGACATATGCATAGGTTGATTCAACTTTACATAATACAAACAATTAGCATGCAAAGTTTTAGAGAATACATCATCATGTCTAATCAATTGTATTTGATCTAAATTATATGTATCCACCAAGTCACAAGGTTTTTGTTCATCAAACATTATTTCTAAGGGTGCACTCAAAACAGTTGTTATTTGAGAGGTTTGATCACATGGCAAAATCAGATCAGAAAAATCATCCTCTAAAATGGGAGGTGTGATTAAATTAGTTGATAGCTCAACATGTGGTGCATTAATATCAACAAAGTATTCATCGTTCACATGTGGAGGGGAAAGATTCGTACCTTTGTCATTACCTCTCGGTGGTGATGGGTCACATGGTCGAGGTGATGTAGTGCTTACAACAATGGATGTAGTTGTTGTATTATGTGTAGTGGTTGAAGGAAGTACCATCTCAGCTCGTGGTATTTGCACATTGCGCTTGTTCGTCTGTGGGGAACACATGTTTTGATTTCATGTTCAACTTTATAAGCAAGATGAAACAAACAATCCATGGGATAACACTTTTAATGAATTAGGATATCATGAATGTCACGGTTTAAACATTTCCAAAATCTATCCATGAAATCTTCTTCATTTTCCTGTAAAAAGAATGCGACAAGGTAGTTTCTAAAGCATCATAATATTCTAACATAGTTTTAGTACCTTGTTTTAAATTTTGTAATTTCTTAACCATGTCACAAGTATAGTATGATGGAACGAATTTATATCGCATAGCAAGTTTGAGATCAGTCCAATTATTAGGTATATAATCAGGATATAAACGAAAATTCTGATTCCACCAAATAGAAGCAAAACCTATGAAAGCACTAATTATAGTTTTGACTTTCTTATGCTCAGAAAAATTATGTGAAGCAAATATCTCATTTATTTCAAACTCCCACTCACTGTATAAATCATGTCTTAGACGTCCATGAAAATGGTGGCATAACAACATTAACTTGATCATGTTCAATTGGATGTATTTGCACTTGTCGTGGTGGTGATACGTCTCCAACTATAGTTGACGCCCAAGAAGTTCTAACTCCAGAACCTGCAATAATGAGTAGAAAACAAAAAAATCACAAGTATATCTTCCTATGAACTACTAGGATGTGGTGGTAAAACACTCACAATATATCAAATATCAATGTCTTACAAGTTCTTACCATGCAGCAGGTGGTGACCGACAACCAACGATGTAAAATAACTCCAAAGATTGTGTAAAGCGATTTCCAGGTGAATGTATGTATTCACATCATAGAAATATGGGGAGCTTGGAAGGATTTAATATGGTAGCAAAAAGATCAGCAATCAATCCAGAGATGAAAAATTGAATTAACGCTCGACGATGGTACTGTGCTGGTCCTAGGCTAGACCAGACTAGAGACGCGAGCCTAGAATGCTAATGTGGTCACAACGTAGCACAACTAGCACCAATGAATGATATGAAGTAGCTCTGTACAACAAGATATAAGTGAAGATCACAAAGAGAGTAAAGATAATGCTGAAAAATAGGCTCCAAATCAGGATACACCAATATTCTCGCTACAACTTTCCTCTGAAATATATTTTCTAATTTTTTTATATTTTATCTCCAAAATATGACTGACTTAAGCTTTCCTACGCAACAAGAATCATTCAATTTAGAGGTCGTATAAGGTGTAAAACAAATTAAGAACCAGCCAAAAATCTGCCAAATTTTGTGTTCGGGAAATTTGGAGGAAAAAAAGTCCGTCAAAACCGATCTCGAGATTCGAATAACACAATACCTCTAGAACTATTTAGATGCGGCTCAGAAATATCTTTAGATTGATGTCACAACCCCAAGTTAGGTATGTGCTAGAATAGCAAGTCACTTTGCATCATGATAAATTTTTTTCAAAAGAAATTGAAATGGGAGAAGAAACCCCCAGATGAATTTAATTCAAATGGCCAGATAAAAAGTTGCTCCAAAAATTCCTTTTGTATTTTTGAAAAATCACATAAATGAGTATGATCACATATAAAGTGATGTGGTAGCAATCCCATGCTCATGGATTTTTCAAATATTTAGACAGGACCTTGGAATTACTCAAAAACCCCTATTTGAATTAAAATTCAATTGGTTTGAATTTTAAAAAGTGCCAAACTTTATAAATGGCTAGCCTAATATAATATGGGGCCATATAAAAAGTTTCAGCATTTATAAAAATGCATAGCTATTTATTTTAGCATGGCCAACATAAAGTGAGAAAAGAAATAGAAAATAAAAACAGAAAAAGGGAAGAAGGCTTACCTGACGCCCTAGGCGAGGCCCAACAGCCGGCCCAGCTGCCCCTCCCCCTGTCGTCTTCCTCCCCGCTCCTCCAAGCTGCTCGGTGGAATGCCACCGAGACAGCCGAGCACGCCTTGCTCTCCCCAGCCTCCACCTGCCCCTCCCGAAGCTCCTAGACGCGCCACGCAGCTCCTGGACGAGCCGCACGTCCATTCCCCCTCCTCCCAACCCCTCTGCGTCTTTCCCCAGCTTGCCCGCGACGACCCCCGAGAGCATCGCCGGCCATGGCCATGGAAACTCGTAGCCCGAGCTCGAGATAGCCTCCAGGAACGTGTCCATCGTCTTCGCCATCGTCTTCTACGCCGAGCCGCAGAAGGAATCGCCCCGGGACGCCTTGTAGCCGACGTGCGCTTCATCGTCTTCCACTCCGGCCGCCGTGCGTCGCGGTCCAAATACTCCGCCGTCGAGGCCTCCCCGACCGAGCCGCTACCTCCGTCGAGTTCCGTGAGAGCTGTAACTCAAAACCCCTCTAGCTACGCCCTCGTTTGCGTCCTTTAGCGACGTCCGCCATGGGAGCCGAGCGAGCTCGCCGCCATGGTCGACGTTAAGCTCGCTCCAGTCCTTTTTCGTCCATACCAGCCTGCCCATCATGCTCCTGAGGTCCACGTGGTTCTGATGCACTAGCGCACGCACAAGTTGGGCCACTGCAGCGTCGTCTTCGTCGTCGCCATGCCACGGTTGCCGCCGACGAGGTCCCTGTCGTCGCCTCTGTCACCCCCCGCTCATGCTGCAACCTCCAATGGACGCGCGACGACCCCAGGATCCCAACGCAACTATCCCCGTTCGATTTGGTCGATGACACCGCCATCCCAGAAGACACCGTCGTGGTCAGTGACCACCGGCGGTTAACCGCCGGCGCAGATGACGTGGCCAGGGTAATTTAACCCTTAACCCCACCCCAGTGTCACTTACAGGTGGGCCCTGCCCCCTGTTAACCTCTAATTAACTTAAATCAACAGATTTAATTAGCAGTGACACTGACAGATGGGTCCCAGTGGTCAGAAGCCCCGCCCCACGTCAGCCTGACGCAATAACTGTTTAAATTGATTTATTTAATTCCAGAAAAGGCAGAAAATAGCCAAATCTTTGGAAATTCATAATTAATTCATTTTAACTCCAAATTAAACATATAATATATGTAAAATTATCAGAAAAATGCAAGGAATGTGAATATCGACTTTGTTTTCATGTTTAACCAATTTAAATTGGGTGAACAGTAGCAAAAATGCATATGGCATTCTTTTAAATTCAAATTTGGAGTGCATTTGCAAATGACCTTGCAACACACTTCTTTTAAATGGTTTCATCCACACATCAGAGACTTTACCTCACCTCTACAACATCACTTCATGATCAACCATTTCAAATGAACATTCATGGATTCAAATGCATTTGAAATTCATCGATAAATCAAATGGAGTTTGAATTTGCAATTCATTTGCAATATACTCCTTTTAAATGGAATAACTCACACGTCACTGACACATACATCAAGTTTCAACCTTCAACTCATGTGTTTGTGCATTGTACTTATTATTCTTCAATGTTTGTTGTTTGTCGATTAGAGGTGGAGCCGGAACCCGAGATCACCCCCTTCGTGGAAGATACCGTGACTGAACCTCGCAGCAAGGCAAGCAAACCCCCATTGATCATGTTGATAAAAACCCATTTCCCTCTCAGTCTAGCTTATGCATGAAATAGGATGATCACCTTGTTATCGATTCTACCGCATAGTTGAACCCATATCCTTTGCATGACCTATCATTTTATCACAGTAGTAAGCAAACCACAATCCTAGCAGATGTAGGAGTTGGTTCATATCTTGTGGCCCCTGCAACTGTTACTTCTTATTGCATGCTTAGAGTTACAATGAGGTCACTCTTTTGTGAGTCGGGATGGTAGTGATCATGTTGATGATGGTGGAATTGTGTTGGTGAATCTACCCTAATACAAGGTGAACGATGAGAGGCTGTGTAGGAGTACACAGTGGGTTGTCTCGTTGAACACCTCCTTAAGCCCAAGTTCTTTTGTGGTGATCCAAGACGAAGAGTACTACCACATGTTGGCCACATGGACCCCCGCTCAACCTACTAACTCACCCCTTCTCAGTTCAATGAGTCGCAGTAGTTCGGAGTTCTGGTAGGTCTGTGGCCTGGCCTGCGAAGTGGAAGAACGGCTATTCAGACCGGCTTGGGACACTGCACACATCTTCTGGGACCACATCGGTAAACCGTCCGGGTTCACGATGTGGACTCCAGCCCAGATAGGCGTCTCCATTGTACTTGAGTTGGCTGTGAGGTAAAAGTTGTGGAAATTATCCTCGCCGACACTCGCTTGAAGGGTGACGACATCCCGGCGGTAACTGGTCGTTTCATGTGTGGAGCAGTACACCCCTGCAGGGTTAATAAACTATTCGAATAGCCGCGTCCACGGTAAGGGACTACTTGAAAAGCTGTGCTCGATTATTAGACAATTTCAATGGATACTTATAAAACATGCCAAGATAAGCGTGAGTGCTCTGGCGTGCTTTCTCGTGGGGAAGTCGAGGAAGGCAACATAGTGGTGTAATTGGTTGGAGACATGTAGTGGACTCGTGTACGCTTCTTACCTCAAGTCTGGTACTCGTAGTTTAGGACTAGCCAAGTCAAAGCTGGCACTTCTGCATTGAACCCCACCTCCCCTTTACCTTGATACATGTGCATGAGTAGTATAGTTCCTACGTAAGTCTTGCTGAGTATGACTTCGTACTCAGGTTTTCTTATTCTATGTTTTAGATGAACCCACTGACCCCGAAGGTGGATTCTTCCTGGAGCTCGACGACTGATAAAGCTAGTGTAGTCCCAATCAGACGACTGGTCCCTCGTGGAAGGGCTTGTTTATAGATAAGTCTTCTCTAAGCCATTTGTTAAACTTGTCTGTACTCAGACCTACTTTGCTTCCGCATGTTTGATGTAATGTTGGATCACAGACTTTTGATCTCTGTGTGCACTCTGTAAGAGTTATCAATAAAGTTGTATACTTTGTAGAGAATTGAAATGATACCTGTTGTTCATACAAGGCATGTGTGCTGCGTGTATGTTTATAACATGCATGTCTTTGTATGGGTTTGCGAGACCTTAGTTGTGATCTGTCTGGCGGTCTTTTATACACCAAGTGGCCCTTAGATGTGCGCAGCTTGGGGCATCGCGATGCGATTGCTCGTGACTCTGTCACGTGCACACTTTGATATATGATCGAGCCCGCCCTAGACCCCGACTAAGTGATCGGGCTGGAGTAAGTCTATGTAAGGGTTATAATACAATCGATAGTATGGTTGAGGCGACTTGTCTATGAGTATGGGAGTTCACCACCCATATCATTTAAACTTGTGTGCGGACGATGAGGACCCATCTCAGTTGATCATCCGGCCTGGATGGGATGCCTCTCACGTTCGATGCTTCCCGAGAACGTTCTGTGCTTGGCCTTGTCTGCTTAGAAAAGTGGGTACGGTTCTCGGCTCTCCATATGATTGTGTTGTAGCGAGTCTTGCATACGCTAACCCCGGGTCCCGACAGACTTGGTATCAGAGCAGGAGTGACTGTAGGATTATAAGCCTTAGCCGAAGTCGAGTCTAGCACTCTATAGTTATATAGTTACTCTGGGTATATAAGGGAACAATGTAAGGCTTCTTTTTTCTCCTTACCTTCATCGTCCTGAGTTCTGAGTCACCCTCATCTTTTCTACGGGAAGATAGGACTAGGCTCATCTATGTCTTACTAGAACATCTCGTTGTTTGCTTCCTTGTAGCCGTAGGAAAGTTGTGTTCGGTTTGCTAGAGTAGTTGTTCTTCCTGATTTCTTACATCGTATGTAAGTGCTGTTTCTATGTTGTAAGAAAGTTGTTTTCTCTTGCAATTACAGCCGTTATGCTGCCAGATTTATTCCGTGTCTCGATGAATCATTGCCTTCGCATTATTATCCTTTCCGCCTAAATCATGTCCTTTTATCCTTGCCTCCATCGTACAACCTGTTCTGATTGTTGTTTTTTATCACACATGATGTCAGGTGGAACTCGTAGTGTTGTTCTTCGGAATCGAGACCGTGATCAGAATCGAAATGATGATGACCCTCCACCACCGCCTTCTGCGGCGGAAATTATGATGGAAGCTGAGCGGAATAGACGTGATCAAACACGCCTTCTGGAGCTCATCGAGCAGAATACCACCCACCATCGTAATGTGGTGGTCAGCATTCAGGACTTCATCTTCCTAAAGCCACCGGTATTCCGATGTTCTTCTGAGCCCCTCAAAGCTGATGATTGGCTCCGTTCCATCGAGCGTAAGCTTGATACAGCACATGTTGCTCCCGATGACCGAGTTATTTTCGCGGTATACTTCTTGGAAGGTGCTGCTCTTCAGTGGTGGGAGAACTATGTTGCAATGCAGCCAGATGGTCACGTAGTGACTTGGCAGGAGTTCTATGTTGCCTTTCGAGGGTACCACATTCTCGATGAGTTGATGGAACGCAAGAAGGAAGAGTTCTGCAATCTGAATCAAGGAGAGATGTCCATTCATGAGTATGTGAGGGAGTTCAACCGTCTTGCTCGTTATGCCCAAGATGAGATCACCACCGATGCCAGAAAGCAAGCAAGGTTCCGCAAGGGACTTAGCCCCATCCTTCGTCATGATCTCAACCTCCTTGAGTTCGCCACCTTTGAGGATTTAGTCAACAGATCCTTCAGAGAAGCAATTCAGGAATGCCCCTCGGGATGGCTCTCTCCCTCTCCACCCCCACCGCCGCCAACACCTCCCCACCGCCGTCCATGGTGATCTCTGAAGTTCACCCCGCGCAATGGCCAGCATTCTCCACTGGGACTTCGGCCCTGGGATCAAGATTGCTGAGTTGGTGCGATCCAGGTTTGGTTCCACGGTACACTTCTCCCCCTCTCCAACAGCCAAGGAGTTCTTCCTAGTTGTGTCGTTCTCCTCAGCATCCTTTCCTCTTTCCTCGGAATCGGTGGGTATTGCGCTCCAGTGTTGTATTGGAGGAACTGCTTCGGGTTTTCGAGTGCGTCAGATTGGTAACCGATCATTCAGATTTTCAGTGGCATCCAACAAGGTGGGGCATTTCATCTATGGGCTCAAAGATAGAATTTGGCACAATTTCATCTGCCACTTTAGCTTGTTCAAAAGTTCTTTTGATTACTCTCATCTGGATGCATCTTGGCATATGTATCATCATTTGGGTGAACTCTCAGCACGCAAATCTATTGCTGTTAAACCCCGGTTGGACTTTCTACAAGTAAGTGCTTCAAAGGATAAATCTACCAACTCTGCTGAGGTTTTGAGTAAATTTGATCTCCTGCTCAATCAAAACAAAGTTGACTCAAGTATGGTTCCTCGATGTTAGTTGGATAATCCGGAGTTCTCGTTGAATGATCGATTGGTCTCATCTTCTTACGACAATGTTGATTATTCAAGCTCGTCAGCTCAAACCGCAATCTGCGCTCAAGGGGCACCTATCCGTTTTGGCAGTTTCGGATTTTCAGGATCTCAATGTCAAGGCCACCATAATTGCAGTGGTATTTTCAAATTCGAAGGGCATAATTTTCGCAGCCGTTATTGGGAGTCTTTATCTCAAGATTATCTAAACCGTATCTTGGACTTAAGGGAGGCAGAATATTCAGAGGAGGACATACTTGAGGTTCTGAATATTACGTCGCTACCTCCCACAGATTTCATCACGTACAACCTTTTGAGATGCAGTGCATGCAATGAAGTGGGTCATTTTGCAGTGTCATGTCAAGGTACCCCTACCCCTCAATTTCAGTACAATACACCTCCAATGCCTTGTAACGATCAATTAAAGGGCAAACAAGTCTGGGTACCAAAAATTATCAGAAAAAAGCACAATGTTATAAATGCTTTGCTGAGGATCATTGGGACAAAATTTGTAGTGTGGGCATTAGATGTAAGGGCTGCGGTTTTCTTGGGCATCTTAAATATGCGTGTCCATAAAAAAATGTCCCAAGAAGATGTGGATTGTTAAAAGGCCATAGCCCAAGCCCAATAACCTCACCAGCGAATCCCTGGGAACAAAGAATAACAAATACATAGGAGGGGCACAATGGAAATGGGTCCCGAAGAAGCCCAATACCAAGATTTTTCATTTCGCTGCCCGCCCCTTCGTATCCCAAAGCAAACAGAAAGAAAAGATTTCTGTCCCGTCTGTTACGGGAAGCAGCGCCACAATATCCTCCGCCGCTTCCATCCTTGCTCAATCCAGTACCCCTACCTCTGCCACCCTGCAACCGGACGCCTCCACCGAAACAGATATCCAAGCTTTCTCCCATGGCGAACTTCCCTGTCATTCCCCACTCTTTCCTCCCGGGACCAGTACACATTGAAGCTGGCCCTGAAGGAAGACCTCAACGGAGCGTCATGGTGGTGGGAGATCCGCCCACTTCCCATGAAAATTATGCTATCATCACTCTAAACAGAGAGATCCTTGAGCACGAGAGAGTCAATGTCATGAATGAGGTACGTCGCATACTGGTGGAGGATTTTGGACTTACAGTGGTTTACCATAGTACGTATCCCCTGGGAGCTGGTCTGTTTGGGTTCTCTTCCTCCATTGTTAGAGATGATCTGATCATGATGGGACCTTACCCGTATGATAGCGATTACACATTCTCTGCGGTTAGGCATGATGAAGGTTTAAACATGCGCATCCCTGTTTTTGAGGCAGAGGCTTGGATTGTCTTGTTTGCTTTTCCCCTAGACTATCAGAGAGATTATTTTGTCAATAAAGCAGTGTCAAGTTTTGATAGATTGTCTCTGTGGCAAAGCCCTGGATCGAACATGGCCAGAGTTCTCATCAGATTTTTGGTCACCAGCTTCAGGGATTTACCATACAGTATTGTGGTTAAGAGGGCCAATCCATACGACGGCCTTGGAAGATCTTGGACGGTTCTGGTTTATATACTGCACAATCACGCCACAAATCCCCCAAACCAAGGTAATGAAGAACCACCACCACCAATGAATGCTTCACCTCACCCTCAACAGTTGCCTTATCTGACGGTTGCACAAGAGCATCAGCTTCAGCAGCATATTTGGAACCAACAGAATGCAGACGCGGGATGGGCTCAGGACGTCCAACCTCCAGCGCCGGTACAGAACAACGGATGGGGACTCTGGCCCCCTACTATCCCTCCCTTCAGGGGTACCAGCTAGCGCATGATCACTGGTTACGACGGTCCATCAATGATGGATGGAGTCCATCAACCTGGAGATATCTCTGATGATGGAGCAGATGCCTGGGATGAACATGTTGAAGAGATAGAGAGGGCTGCTGATGACCTTTCCAATGGTACACACAGGAGCTCCCTGAGATTTGTCCGGGCTGGAGGAGTTGAGTTTACCATGGAGGTTTCTGCTCGTGAGGCATTCTTCAACTTTATGAGACTATTCATATATAAACCAAGACTGCCCGCCCTCATCTTCAAATCAGAATCTATAGTGGATATGGGAGTTATGATCAGAAACACTCTATGGAAGTTTTTCTCTGCTTCCATATTACACAGCTACTGGCCTGGCTACTGGAATTCAGATAAATCTCACATGGAAATCTTTGTCCCCAAGAGGATTTGGGACATTGCTTTCGGCACTCTGAGTGGAGAAGTTGACAATGATGATGCACCCAGAAGCAAGAAAGCTAGAGGCACAATGATCAGTACCATCATTTCCTCCAATGTGCAGATGACAGATGGTCAAGAAGTCCCTAGTCGCAACAATTTCTCCATTGTCCCTGTTCAGGAACCCACACTCAGAAGGAGCACTAGAGTGAACAAGTACGATGGTTTTAAGGTAACCAATTACAATGAGCGCCGTACATATAAATCCAAAGTTGTTCCTCGAGTAAATTTTCAGAAAACTCCTTATCCTGCTGACAGTTCAGTATCGAATTCTCAGCCAGAGGCCGATCAAAATATGAAGATCCCAGAAGCTACAAGCATCCACACCATGCAACAGATAGGAGTGGAGCTTTGTGGGGTGCCACCTAAAGATATAACGGATGACAAGATTCAGGACATATCTGGAAAAGAGTCTACCACCTCTTAGTTTTGTTTTCAGTCGCAGTTGGCAGTTATGAAATTCAAAAACTGGAATATTGTCTGTTGGAATATTCGTGGTATGAACTCTGATGATAAGTTTCTTGCTATCAGTAATTGCATTGATGCATCCGGTTGTGATATTTTGTGCTTGCAAGAAACCAAAAGGCATGATTTTGATTTGCAATATATTAAATCTTTCTGCCCAAAAAGATTGGATAAATTTGCCTTTGTTCCTTCGAGAGGGGCATCTGGAGGACTGATCACGATCTGGAACAGTTCAGTGTTTACTGGTACTGAAATTTCACAGAACTTCTTCTCCCAAACCCTCTCCTTTCGATCCACACAATCTGATCAATGTTGGACACTTGTGAACGTTTATGGCCCATGCGAGGGTGAAGATCGTATTACCTACACTGATTGGCTCATGAATCTGGATATCCCCGATAATGAAAAGTGGATTTTACTTGGCGATTTTAATTACATCAGAGGACCTGAAAACCGTAATAAACCAGGGGGAAATGTTGATGATATGCTAACATTCAATGAATTTATTAGATCACATAATCTGGTTGAACTGCCCATCAAAGACAGGAGATACACTTGGAGTAATATGAGGTTAGATCCGTTGATTGAACAACTCGACTGGTTTTTTACCTCCAACACCTGGACTTCAGTTTTCCCCAATACAGTGGTCACAGCCTCAGCGAAACCAGTTTCGGATCACTGCCCGTGTGTGGTCAGCATCACCTCTGCTATCCCGGCTAGTAAAATTTTCAGGTTTGAATCATACTGGACTCGTCAGAGAGGATTCTTTGAGACGATTCATAATTGTTGGAACTGGCCGTGCCACCTCAATAACACTGCAACCAAGTTGTGCCACAAATTGAAACGCCTCAGATACACTCTCAAGAGATGGAGCAAGAATATATCACACCTAAGGATCAAGATTGAGAACACTTATTGGGCCATAAATGGGTTGGATATCATAGAAAACCTTCGCCCCCTCACCGTGCCTGAGAAGAATTTTCATAATATCCTTAAGAATCATATACTGCACCTGTTGGAAAGTCAGAAACAACACTGGTAGAAGAGATGCACCATTCGAATAATTAAGTTCGGGGACGAGAACACTAAATTCTTCCATAGAATGGCTACGGAGAGATTTCGAAACAATAACATTTCCTCCTTGCAAACTGAAGATGGGTCCACTGTCTCTGATCATGCAGGAAAAGAGAGTGTTCTATTTAAAGCCTATAAAGACAGATTAGGGATCAACATGAACACCGTGAAGAATTTCGACCTGAATTCCATAATCAAAAGAATTGATGGGCTTCATGAACTTTCAGCATCCTTCACCCGCAAGGAAATCGATGATGTCGTACAAGCCATGCCTGCGGATCGCGCCCCGGGTCCAGATGGGTTTTGCGGGCATTTCATCAAACCGTGCTGGCACATCATCAAAGAAGATTTTTATTCCCTGTGTGAGGACTTCCACGCTGGTAACCTGAATATTGAGAGCATAAATTATGGATTTATCACACTAATACCGAAAATCCAATGCCCGCAAACCGCGAGTGACTATAGACCGATTACACTACTGAACTGCTGTCTCAAATTGATCACAAAATTACTTGATGATAGACTTCAGAGATGGATCCTGAGAATTATCCATAAAAACCAATACGGATTTCTCAAAGGAAGAACCATACAGGGCTGTCTTGCATGGGCGTTCGAATATATACATCAATGCAAGAGCTCTAAAGTGAAAACCTTCATACTCAAGCTGGATTTCTCCTAGGCTTTTGATACTATCAGCCATGAAGCTATGATTCAAATCATGATCGCTATGGGCTTCGATGAAAAATGGACCGATTGGATGCGTTGAATTTTTTCTAGTGGTAAATCCTCGGTCCTTCTTAATGGTGCACCCGGTAAAACTTTCAAATGTGCGAGAGGAGTGCGATAGGGGGATCCCCTGTCACCTCTAATCTTCGTTTTGGTGGCGGATCTCCTCCAAGCTGCAGTAAACGACGCGGTCCGTAGTGGTTATATGACACACCCTATACCCCCCGTTGGAAGCCGGGACTTCCCGATCATTCAATACGCCGACGACACGATCTTGGTGATGCAGGCCTCTACAACTCAAGCGAGACATATGAAAAAAATCTTGTCTGACTACGCAGACACAGTAGGGCTGAAAATAAACTTTCAGAAGTCAAACCTGGTGCCGATGAAAATGACTGATGTGGAGGCCGAGGAGATGGCTACGATATTCGGCTGTGAATTGGGAGGCATGCCCTTTACTTACCTGGGCCTGCCAATGGGGACTACAAAACCTACAATCACCGATCTGATGCCCGTGGTCTCCAAAATTGAGAGGAAATTATCATCTACCATGTGCATGATGTCATACGGAGCCAAACTCACACTTGTGAACTCAGTCCTTACCTCCGCTGCTGTATATGCGATGTGCTCGATCAGATTGCCAGTGAAGATTGTGGAACATGTGGACAAAATCAGGAGGCTCTGCTTGTGGAGAAAAAACAGAGAGACTAGAACGGCTCATGGGGCCCTTGCGGCGTGGAACATGATATGCAAACCCAAAGAGAAGGGAGGCTTGGGCGTTCTGGACATAAAAACCTTGAACACCGCGCTTCTACTGAAATTTCTAGATAAATTCTACAACAAGAAAGACCTGCCCTGGGTTGATCTGGTGTGGAATACCTACTATCTAGATACAATGCCGCATGCATCTCCCACCCAAGGATCTTTCTGGTGGAAGGAGATATGCTCTCTTATGCCCATCTTTAGAGGGATTTCCTCGGTGCAAATCGGAAGGGGGTATTCAACCTTGTTTTGGAAGGACAACTGATGTGGCCAAGTGCTGGAAGAACAATTCCCCAGAGTGTTCTCATATTCTGTTAATGAAGATGCATCGGTTAGAGAGATGCTCCTGGCGTCAGAAACCACTCAAGTTTTTCACACGCCCCTATCTAGCTTGGCGTTGTCTGAAGCCCAATGCATCCAAAGAGAGACTGAGGGTTTTGGTGTGGACCCTGAAAACACTGACGTATGGGTGTTCGAATGGGGAGAGAGATACACGTCCTCCAGATTTTATAAACACGCTTTCTCAGAGGACGATGAAAAACAAACCCTCCGAAAAGTGTGGAAATCTAGGAACATCATGAAACTAAAAGTTTTCGCCTGGCTTATGATTAATGACAGACTCAACACTAAAGATATGCTGAGAAGGAGACACTACATACAAGGAGATAGGACTGCTGACAAGGATGCATGCGTGCTATGTGACCAAGACACGGATGAGAATGTGAATCATTTGTTTCTGAACTGCCCCTTCGCGGCATCATGCTGGACAATGCTTGGAGTGGCACTCCCCCTGATTGCTGATATGACCAGAGCCATTGAACACGCGAAGGAAGAATGGAGGAAGCCCATGTTTTTCGAGATGTTTATCACAGCAGCGTGGCCAATTTGGAAGGAGAGAAACAATGTGATCTTCAGAGGCCTCCCCTACACTGCTGAATCTTGGCTAGGGAGGTTTAAAGACGATTTTTCTGCTCTTAGATATAGAACAAAACCTGAGTTGTCTCAGTACATTTCACAATTTGTAGTATCGCTTTGATAGACCTGTAGCCCCCCCCTTCATCTACTCCCCCCTCTCTCTCTGAGTCATATGAGCATGACTTGTGTGTAAATTCCCTACTGTATTCCCGCATACCCATTCAATAAAAAAGACTGTGGGAGATTCTCCCCCAGTCAACCTTCCATAAAAAAACAGATCCTTCAGAGCTGAGCATGGCAATGAAGTTTTCGAGAAGTCTCGCAAGCATGCTCTTGAGCTTTCCCATTCTTCCAGTTCACGCCCTCAGAAGCGCATGATCTGGATTCCTAACAGTTTGTTCCACCAAAACAACCCACCGAGGCAATCGCTTGTGCCGCCTCGTCCACCAGCTCCACCAAACAACCCAGCTCCCCGCACTATCTTTGGAGCCTGCTTCAGATGTGGCCAGCCTGGTCACTACTCTCGTGAGTGCCCCATAAGTCAGAATGCTCCACACCATGCCAAAGGGAACCCCAATGTTCGTGCCAAGCCACCCCCGAAGGTTTCCACCGCCAAGCCTTCCACTTTCGCAAATCTTGGACGTGTGAACCAAATCTCAGCTGAGGAAACTGATGGTACTTCTGACGTCATTCTTGGTACAATCCCCGTCAATCATGTTCCCACTTCTGTCCTTTTTGATCCAGGAGCATCTCACTCATTCATGTCGGAGAGTTATGCACTTCGGCATGAGATATCCTTTGATGAAATGTTCACCCCAATGATTATTCAAACTCCTGGTTCCAAGTGGCAAACTAATAGAGTAAGCCATGGCAATCAAATTGCAATTGAGGGTTTAGTATTCCTTGCTTCACTCATAGCCCTCAAGTCTTCAGACATTGATGTCATCCTTGGCATGGATTGGTTATCAAGACAAAATGCTTTTCTTGATGGTAAAGACAAGTCAGTTAGACTTACACACCCTTCAGGCCAAACAATAATTACTCCTCACCAAGAACAAGAACCCAGATGCATTCTTTGAATGTGCTTCCCTTTCCCGACCTTGAAGATGTTCCGGTGGTTCGTGACTTCCCGGATGTCTTTCCTGAAGAGCTGCCGGGTATGCCACCCGATAGATGTGTAGAGTTCATAGTGGATCTTATGCCAGGAACCGCACCAATTTCCAGACGCCCATACAAAATGGCCCCACGTGAGCTAGCTAAGCTTAAAATCCAACTTGAAGCTTTGTTGGCAAAAGGCTTCATCCGCCCTAGCTCATCGCCATGGGGTTGCCCGTTCTATTCGTAACGAAAAAAGATGGAACAGAAAGGATGTGCGTAGACTATCGCCCGCTAAATCTAGCGACGATAAAGAACAAGTACCCACTGCCCAAGATCAATGATCTTTATGATCAACTTGCTGGATCCTCGGTCTTCTCCAAGATGGATTTGAGATTAGGTTGTCATCAAATCAAAATCAGAACCGAGGACATTCCCAAAACGGCTTTCACTACTCGTTATGGTCTTTAAGAGTACACCGTCATGTCCTTCGGTTTAACCAATGCCCCCGCAACATTCTCGCGCATGATGAATTCGATCTTCATGGAGTACTTGGATATATTTGTTGTAGTTTATCTTGATGACATTCTCATCTACTCGAAGAACGAAGAAGAACATGCCGAAAATCTTAGGCTGGTATTGATGAAACTTAGAGAGCACCGCCTGTATGCTAAATTCTCCAAGTGTGAATTTTGGCTACCAGAAGTGACCTACTTAGGCCACGTGATTTCTTCCAAAGGCATTGCTGTCAATCCCGAGAGAGTTCAGGCCGTCCTTGACTGGACTCCACCTGAATCGGTTAAGCAATTTAGGAGTTTTCTTGGCCTAGCCAGCTATTGTCGCCGCTTCGTTGAGAACTTCTCCAAAGTTTCAAAGCCTCTAACTGAACTCCTCAAGAAAGATAAGAAATTCCTATGGACTCCCAAGTGCGAGGAAAGCTTTCAAGAGCTAAAAAGAAGATTGACTTCTGCACCCGTACTTGCGCCTCCAGACACCAAAAAGGATTTCGAGATCTTTTGTGACGCCTCACGGCAAGGGTTAGGATGCATACTTATGCAAGATAGACATGTGGTAGCTTATGCATCATGCCAGTTGCGTCCACATGAAGAGAACTATCCTACCCATGATCTTGAACTCGCTGCCGTAGTTCATGCCCCGACAACTTGGCGACATTACCTCCTTGGTAATCGTTGTGAGATCTATTCCGACCACCAAAGTCTCAAATACATATTCACCCAGCCAGATCTTAATCTCAGGCAAAAACGCTGGATTGAGTTGATAAAAGATTATGACTTAGGAATTTCTTACACCCCAGGAAAAGCCAATGTCATGGCTGATGCACTAAGTCGTAAGTCGTATTGTAACAACCTCATGTTACAACAGTATCAACCACTTCTTCATTAGAAATTTCGAAAACTCAGTCTCGAGATTGTTCCTCATGGTTATCTTTCTACCTTGGTGGCGAAACCAACCCTTGAGGATAAAATCATAGCCGCCCAGAAATATGATAGTGGTATTCGAGAGATCAAGAAGAACATTGCTAGCGGAGTTGCTAAATGTTTCTCCATGAATGATCAAGGTGTCGTTTTCTTTGGCACTCGATTGGTTGTACCATGAAAACACAATCTTAGGAGGCTAATTCTTAAGGAGGCTCATGATACACCCATTTCGATTCATCCTGGTAGCACAAAGATGTACCGAGACCTACGCCAGAGATTTTGGTGGACTAGGATGAAATCAAAAATTGCTCAGTATGTTGCCGAATGTGATGTTTGTCATCGCATTAAGGCCGAACACCAAAGACCTGCTGGAACTCTTCAACCTTTGCCTATTCCAGAGTGGAAATGGGACAAATTCAGTATGGATTTCATCACTGGCTTTCCAAAAACCCAGAAAGGAAATGATGCAATCTTCGTTGTCGTGGATAGACTTTCCAAAGTTGCACACTTCCTTCCAGTACGCGAGTCTATAACTGCTAGCCAGTTAGCGGACTTGTATATCTCTAGAATTGTGTCTCTTCATGGTGTTCCTTTGGAAATCAATTCTGATCGTGGTAGCCTTTTCACCTCTAGATTTTGGGGAAGCTTTCAGAATGCTATGGGAACTCATCTCTCCTTTAGTACATCTTTCCATCCTCAGTCTAGCGGTCAAGTCGAAAGGGTTAACCAAATTCCCGAGGACATGCTCAGAGCTTGTGTTATCTCATTCGGAAAGAATTGGGAGAAGTCTCTTCCATTTGCCGAATTTGCTTATAACAATAGTTTCCAATCTAGTCTGAACATGGCTCCTTTTGAACTCCTCTATGGACGACGATGTCGAACACCCCTTAACTGGTCAGAAACCGGTGAAAGACAATTCTTTGGACTGGATATGATCATGGAAGAAGAAGAGCAAGTTCGCATTGTTCGTGATCAATTGAAAGCAGCCCAGTCTCGTCAGAAAAGCTACTATGATCGTCATCATAGGCAAGAAAGCTACAATCTGGATGAGAAGGCTTACCTTCGGGTTACTCCTCTGAAGGGAACCCAACGATTCGGTATCAATGGCAAGTTGGCCCCACGTTACATTGGACCTTTCCGCATTCTTGCTAAACGTGGAGAAGTTGCCTACCAACTTGAACTACCCCCGCAACTTTCCCGAGTACATGATGTTTTCCATGTGTCACAACTTAGGCGTTGCTTCAAGGACCCCATACGCGAAGTCGACCATGAAACGCTTGATCTCCAAGATGACCTTTCTTATCGAGAGTACCCCGTTCGTATTCTTGATTCAGCAGAGCGTGTCACTCGTCGTCAGAAGATTAAGTTCCTGAAAGTGCAATGGTCACATCACTCTGAGAGAGAAGCCACGTGGGAAAGAGAAGACCGTCTCAGTACCGAGTACCCCTCCTCCCTCCGATGACTTCTGAATCTCGGGACAAGATTCTTTTGAGTTGGGGCGAGTTGTCACAACCCCAAGTTAGGTATGTGCTAGAATAGCAAGTCACTTTGCATCATGATAAAAAAAATTCAAAAGAAATTGAAATGGGAGAAGAACCCCTCCCAGATGAATTTAATTCAAATGGCCAGATAAAAAGTTGCTCCAAAAATTCCTTTTGTATTTTTGAAAACTCACATAAATGAGTATGATCACATATAAAGTGATGTGGTAGCAATCCCATGCTCATGGATTTTTCAAATATTCAAACAGGACATTGGAATTAATCAAAAACCCCTATTTGAATTAAAGTTCAATTGGTTTGAATTTTAAAAAGTGCCAACCTTTATAAATGGCTAGTCTAATATAATATGGGGCCATATAAAAAGTTTCAGCATTTTTTAAAATGCTTAGCTATTTATTTTAGCATGGCCAACATAAAGAGAGAAAAGAAATAGAAAAGAAAAAAAGAAAAAGGGAAGAAGGCTTACCTGACGCCCTAGGCGAGGCCCAACAGCCGGCCCAGCTGCCCCTCCCCCTGTCGTATTTCTCCCCGCGCCTCCAAGCTGCTCGGTGGAATGCCACCGAGACAGCCGAGCACGCCTTGCTCTCCCCAGCCTCCACCTGCCCCTTCTGAAGCTCCTAGACGCACCACACAGCTCTTGGACGAGCCGCACGTCCATTCCCCCTCGTCCCAACCCCTCTGCGTCTCTCCGCAGCTCGCCGCGACGACCCCCGAGAGCATCGCCGGCCATGTCCATGGCAACTCGTAGCCCGAGCTCGAGATAGCCGCTAGGAACGTGTCCATCGTCTTTGCCATCGTCTTCTACGCCGATCCGCAGAAGGAATCGCCCCGGGACGCCTTGTAGCCGACGTGCGCTTCATCGTCTTCCACTCCGGCCGTCGTGCGTCGCGGTCCAAATACTCCACCGTCGATCCCTCCACGACCGAGCCGCTACCTCCGTCGAGTTCCTGGTGAGCTGTAGCTCAAAACCCCTCTAGCTACGCCCTCGTTTGCGTCCTCAAGCGACGTCCGCCATGGGAGCCGAGCGAGCTCGCCGCCATGGACGACCTTAAGCTCGCTCCCGTGCTTTTTCGTCCATACCAGCCTGCCCATCGTGCTCCTGATGTCCACGTGGTTCTGATGCACTAGCGCACGCACAAGTTGGGCCACTGCAACATCGTCTTCGTCGTCGCCATGCCACGGTTGTCGCCGACGAGGTCCCCGCGGACACCGCCGTGGTCTGTGACCACCGGAGGCTAACCGCCGGCGCAGATGACATGGCCAGGGTTATTTAACCCTTAACCCCACCCCAGTGTCACTTACAGGTGGGCCCTGCCCCCTGTTAACCTCTAATTAACTTAAATCCACAGATTTAATTAGCACTGACACTGACAGATGGGTCCCAGTGGTCAGAAGCCCCCCCCCCCACGTCACACTGACGTCAGCCTGACGCAATAACTGTTTAAATTGATTTATTTGATTCCAGAAAAGGCAGAAAATAGCCAAATCTTTGGAAATTCATAATTAATTCATCTTAACTCCAAATTAAACATATAATATATGTAAAATTATCAGAAAAATGCAAGTAATGTGAATAAGGACTTTTTTTTCATGGTTGACAAATTTAAATTGGGTGAACAGTAGCAAACATGCATATGGCATTCTTTTAAATTCAAATTTGGAGTGCATTTGCAAATGACCTTGCAACACACTTCTTTTAAATGGTTTCATCCACACATCAGAGAATTTACCTCACCTTTACAACATCACTTCATGATCAACCATTTCAAATGAACATTCATGGATTCAAATGCATTTGAAATCCATCGATAAATCAAATGGAGTTTGAATTTGCCATTCATTTGCAATATACTCCTGTTAAATGGAATAACTCACACGTCAGTGACACATACATCAAGTTTCAACCTTCAACTCATGTGTTTGTGCATTGTACTTATTATGCTTCGATGTTTGTTGTTTGTCGATTAAAGGTGGAGCCGGAACCCGAGATCACCCCCTTCGTTGAAGATACCGTGACTGAACCTCGTTAGCAAGGCAAGCAAACCCCCATTGATCATGTCGATAAAAACCCATTTCCCTCTCAGTCTCGCTTATGCATGAAATAGGATGATCACCTTGTTATCGATTCTACCGCATAGTTGAACCCATATCCTTTGCATGACCTATCATTTTGTCACAGTAGTAAGCAAACCACAATCCTAGCAGATGTAGGACTTGCTTGATATCTTGTGGCCCCTGCAACTGTTACTTCTTATTGCATGCTTAGAGTTACAATGAGGTCACTCTTTTGTGAGTCGGGATGGTAGTGATCATGTTGATGATGGTGGAATTGTGTTGGTGAATCTACCCTAATACAAGGTGAACGATGAGAGGTTGTGTAGGAGTACACAATGGGTTGTCTCGTTGAACACCGCCTTAAGCCCGAGTTCTTGTGTGGTGATCCAAGACGAAGAGTACTACCACATGTTGGGCACATGGACCCCCGCTCAACCTACTAACTCACCCCTTCTCAGTTCAATGAGTCGCAGTAGTTCGGAGTTCTGGTAGGTCTGTGGCACGGTCTGCGAAGTGGAAGAACGGCTATTCAGTCCGGCTTGGGACCCTGCACACATATTCCGGGACCACATCGGTAAACCGGCCGGGTTCACGATGTGGACTCCAGCCCAGATAGGCGTCTCCATTGTACTTGACTTGGCTGTGAGGTAAAAGTTGTGGAAATTATCCTCGCCGACACCCGCTTGAAGGGTGACGAGATCCCGACGGTAACTGATCGTTTCATGTGTGTAGAAGTACACCCCTGTAGGGTTAATAAACTATTCGAATAGCCGCGTTCGCGGTACGGGACTACTTGGTAAGCTGTGCTCGATTATTAGACGCCTTCAATGGATACTTATAAAACATGACAAGATAAGCGTGAGTGCTATGGCGTGCTTTCTCGTGGGGAAGTCGAGGAAGGCAACATAGTGGTGTAATTGGTTGGAGACATGTAGTGGACTCGTATACGCTTCTTACCTCAAGTCTGGTACTCGTAGTTCAGGACTAGCCAAGTAAAAGCTGGCACTTCTGCATTGAACCCCACCTCCCCTTTACCTTGATACATGTGCATGAGTAGTATAGTTCCTACGTAAGTCTTGCTGGGTACGACTTTGTACTCACGTTTGCTTATTCTATGTTTTAGATGAACCCACTGACCTTGAAGGTGGATTCTTCCTGGAGATCGACGGCTGATCAAGCTAGTGTAGTCCCAGTCAGACGAATGGTTCCTCATGGAAGGGCTTGTTTATAGATAAGGCTTCTCTAAGCCATTTGTTAAACTTGTCTGTACTCAGACCTACTTTGCTTCCGCATGTTTGATGTAATGTTGGATCACAGACTTGTGATGTCTGTGTGCACTCTGTAAGAGTTATCAATAAAGTTGTATACTTTGTAGAGAATTGCAATGATACCTATTGTTCATACAAGGCATGTGTGCTGCGTGTATGTTTATAACATGCATGTCTTTTTATGGGTTTTCGAGACCTTAGTTCTGATCTGGCTGGCGGTCTTTTATACACCAAGTGGCCCTTAGATGTGCGCATCTTGGGGCATCGCGATGCGATTGCTCGTGAATCTGTCACGTGCACACTTTGATGTATGATCGAGCCCGCCCTAGACCCTGACTAAGTGATCAGGCTGGAGTAAGTCTATGTAAGGGTTATAATACAATCGATAGTATGGTTGAGGCGACTTGTCTATGAGTATGGGAGTTCACCACCCATATCATTTAGACTTGTGTGCGGACGATGAGGACCCATCTCAGTTGATCATCCGGCCTGGATGGGATGCCCCTCACGTTCGATGCTTCCCGAGAACGTTCTGTGCTTGGCCTTGTCTGCTTAGACACGTGGGTACGGTTCTCGGCTCTCCATATGATTGTGTTGTAGCGAGTCTTGCATACGCTAACCCCGGGTCCCGACAATTGAGTACTCGTGGAGCCAAAACGGAGGAAGATATTCCTATTTTACTGGATACTACTCAAAATTGATTCCGACGAGAATTCAAAGACGAGTTCAACTAGAGATAGATCCGAATTATTTTTCTTTTTTATTTCCCTTTTTTGTCTCTTTATTTTTTTTCTCTTTTCTCTCTCTCTCTCTTTTCAACTCTTTTCTCTCTCTTTTTCTATGATTGTTGGTGAAAGTTGGCAGCGGAGGGGATTAGGGTGCAGTGACGGCGTGACTAATGTGAACTGAACTCGAAACTCTAAAGGACTAGACACTAAGACCAGCAACAGCAACTCGAGACGAGGATGCAACCGAAAATTCAATAAAGCAAAGCACTGAAAAGAGAATTGTGAAGGCTCGGATTGGTTTAGATATGATGATCAAATCCTATTTTTGTGTGGCTTTTTTGTGTGGATGATAGGTGATAAAAAAAGATCTAATCTATGGATAAGTGGAATTCTCATCGAGCAACCTGAAAACTGATACCACTTGATAAAGGCAGTGTGTCCCGATATTTTGATGAGATGATAACTATCTATTTGGTGGAGATGACTTTTACGATCCGACTACAAACATGCAATGACGTCGCACCTTAGCAAGCGCTAAACCAATCTCCTGTAGGTTACTGACCACGTCGGAGCATGATCAACCTGACCACGAAGGTCTAGTGACTGCAAGAAATCGAAGAAAAAGTAAGAACTATGATAAAGAAATATCAATATTGCGAGTATCTAGATGAAGTATGATTAAAGTTGGGGTTCCGAAGCGATCTTGGCTTAGTCGTAGGACACAAACGAAGTACATAAAGTTAAAATGGCTAACTTTTAACTAAGTAAGACCCAAAGAAAGCCCTAGGGATTGGTCTACTTATATAGGACTAAAGGGTGGAGGCCAAGGGGGTGGAAGGACGTCCCAAGGAGTCCTAAATCCAAACCTAGGTCGTACAAAGCACCTGGGCCCATGTGAAGGTGATGCAACACCTATTGAGTTGGACTTTGACTCGAATTCTGCAGGAGGTTCTCACCGTTTTCGCAATATCTAAAATCGCAGTAGGTATTTGAAGGTGAAACCAATCGTTTTGGAAAGTTGATGAGATAATCTTTCACCAGCAAAACGAATCAACAAATTTGGAGTCCGTATGTAGAAACGATTACTGTTTGAAGTTGAGTATGTCTGTGCAGTCCGGATCCGAGTCTAGGACGTGGGGACTTGGTCTCTATCTTCTTTCGGGCCAAAAGTGGTTTGAAATAACTCCTTATATAGCACACAATCATGTCCCTTTGTATTGACTTCATTTCTTGATCCATGGTAGTGATGTCCTCATCAGAAGTGATTTGTTTCTTGCTCCTTGTAGAAATCAACATATCAGCAACATATAACAGACAGTATATAGGTGATCCATCAAAAACTTGGTATAAACACAACTATCAAATTCAGACCTCTTGAAGCTATTAAATATCATACATGAATCAAATCTTTTATACCAATATCTCGGAGACTGTTTCAAACCTTATAAGGAGTTTTCAATTTGCACACAAATTTCTCCTTATCAGACACCATGAAACCTTCTGGTTGCTCCATGTATATCTCCTCATCAAGTGATGATCCATGCAGAAAATCCCAAGCGTTGAAACAATGTGTTCTCATGTGATACGTACGAACCAGGTCCCTACCGCTACACACTATGGAGCAAGTAACAACTGAAGTTGTTACTTGCTCCATAGTGTGTAGGGGTAGGGACCTGGTTCATACGTATTGCAGGCGAACACATAGACGCATTTTCATCCTAAAACTCAAACCGGGAGAAGGCGGAACAACAACTTCTTCATCTTCCCCTTTTCCCCATGTGTCATGCATGAATGAATTAATTGCAGGAGCATGTATCAATGCATGAATGAATTGCACAAAATAATGAGAACATATGAATTGCACAAAATAATGAAACATATGAATTGCACAAAACATGTTGCTCTTACACAATAATTAACCAAACACAAATTGCATCTAGCCCCTTTCCCTATTGGGTGATGCTGAGAACAACTCAAGAACAATCAATTAATTTGAACTAATCCTACTACCTACGCCTCCCTTGGTGTGGGCCTTGATAGGCTTCCCTGCGTCGCACGGGAGACCGCATTCCAGAAGCCTCACCAACTTGGTGGCTACGTTGAGGATTCCAAATCCGATTTGATCTATAATTTGACTCTCCCCTGTAACCCCAGGCCTCATCCCTTTATATAAGGCGAGATCGAGGATAAGTAGTGAGACACAGAATTCTAGTCATTAATATCTGTAGCGTTAGACAACATAGCATTAGTAGGTGGACTCTTATTAGCCGCATCCGAGCTTGGTAACAAGCATCATTCTAGTAGTATATTGTCACTACGACGTGGCTGGTAATAAAGAACTAGCCGCATGTCCTGCACACACTGCTAAGTAACGAAGACCGGCAATTTTTGTGGAAAGCTAGCAATTTCTCAAATCCGAATGCGTCTAGTAGTAGTTGGTAGAACAAAAAAATCGTAACTTTACCATGGTTATGTATGTTTATTTTATTTAACCCATTTAACCCATGGCAGGTTCGAAGCAGTGGGGGATTGAAACGGCGAGGATCGATAGGGGAGATAGGGGAGTATAGCAAAAGTGAGAGCGTCCAAGGGTGAGTATATAGGAAGAAAGGATTAGAAGATGAACGCATGAGGAGGACGACCGATGGGAGAGTTTTTGTTTCTTTTAGTTATCAATACTAGCAGCAATTAAGTTTCACGAATGCTGCAAGTGTAGTATGGCGGAGCTCACATCTTGTTGTTGGCGCGCACACCACAATAGTGGACGCTGCTGGTATTACCCTACTGCTTCAGAATTTGTATGTGGTGTTTTAAAATAGATAAATGCTAGTAGTACAAAATTCTATAAGGGGTTTTACTACTAATGTGTAACTCTCATTCATGGGATGTTCATCCCCATCAATCAAAAACAAGCAAAAGTGGGATATTACTCATCATGAAGGTTCAAACCTTGGTAAAAACCCATTCGAGCTTTCCTTTATGGTACTTACGGTACCTAGATCAACCCTTTTGGGATCACTCTCGATTTTCTATACCGTCATGGTAAACACAAAAAAATAATCAAGGTACCTTAGGCCATGATGGCTTTCGTATGAGTGGAATGATCCTTCAAAGATGTGGATCGGTATGGAAAACATTGTGATGTTGCAGATTACGACTTCTTCTATTCCTTAACAACCATCACAGTGGGCAACAGTACCAGGAAAAAGAGGAAAGTTTGATTTGGAAAGATTTTTGGAAAATCAATCAAACTTTATTTATTTTTATAATAAATAGATGATTCAATTTTTTACCCCCATTTAAAATAACCTTGCAACATCCAGGAGAAACATGTCAGAACGATGAGAATCAAATAACTTGGTGAAGTATATAATTTATGCAAGATCATCCTTAATAGTACTACAAAGTAAAACTACCAACTCATTAATCTATTAATTGTTATTTCCTTTCAAAAAACAATTGGTTACTCTTTGTTCATGATATTAATTTGATTTCTGTTCTTGTTCTGACTCAGTCTTCAAGCCACTCCACTATGTTGCCCCACATATTGAATAATTCTGTCAGAATATGCAAATCTTTGTTGATGGATAGACTGAGACTGGAAACGCTACAAATTAATCGTGACAGAATTACATCTAGCATCTTAATTTATGTTTGACAGGCATATTATATCCAACTGAAGAAAGACAGAGATATATCCCATTTATTCTTGTCTTCATATAACGCCTCTCCTACCGATCAGATACTGTGTGCTTTCATTAGCCATCTATCCATACTTGCAGGTGGAGATTGATACAGTGTTTTCCAGATAAAAATGGATGTTATTAGCTCAGGCGTTAAGAAATGCAAACATAATGAGCGCGCATTCATACCATCTTTGGTTTGCATGAATTTGAAGGAATAATATAAATGTTATAGATAAAAAAAATTGATGCCCTTTGATTTACAGGGATGATTCCTATTCCTATGAAGGATAAAAAGCAATACTTCTCCCCCCCCCCCCAAAAAAAAATCAATACTTCTTATTTCAAAAGAAAAAAAAATACTAACCTACTCCCAATAATAAAAAATATCCTATGAATCAAACAAAAAATATTTAAAAAATGAGATATATCTCATCTCATATTTTATGATTTTATTGTAAAATATAAATCATTAGTATTAGATTTCGATTTCACCTCGGAACTCAAAACCGATACTTTTTATAAGCACCATCAAATCAAATGTTGTTGCCATCACTTTCTACAATCTCCGTGACACTTTTTCTGTTCCGTATTAATGGATACTGAAATTGATGTATCAAGCAATAAAATATATCTAAATACATGCATTTTTACAACACTTACTATAAAACTGAGGAAGTATTACACAAATAAAAATCATGCCGGCACAAATAGGCAAGTCAGACGTGACAAGATACATTCATTATCAAATGGTCCAAACAATGAAGATCGTGATGGTACACGCGATCAAGATTGACGAGGAAGGATTAAGGAACCAAACACAAGCTCTTGGGTGAAGGCCACAGAGGGATTTGTCACCTCGATGCGCTCTTTGACCAAAAAAAAAATGTACTCTTTTCAATCGAAATTATTTGTCTTTTAAATGATGTATCTAATAGTACATACATTCAATTGAGGGATAAGTAATTTCGGTCGAAGGAAGTATTGTTAATTATTCAAAATTTTGCAGTTGAACAAGGTTGATCTAATAAAATCAAAATTGAAAACATCTAGAATTTGATTTTGTAAATCCTTCATAAAGGTTCGTGAACGCGCCCGATCAGTGATCAGATATGGGAGAAAAATAATAACTCATTCGAACCCCTCATATCATCCTTATACGTTCGGGATGTTCGTGAACCTTTTATTGAGGACAAATGTAGGGAGGATATGAGGGCTCGCAGATGCACCTGGTCAGTCCACCACTTAGAATGCGGTCCTAGACCACCTTTTCTCATTCTTTATTTGTATTCTCTCTCTTATCTCCACCAATCACATGCAAGTGAACGAATATATAAGGGGGAAATATGAGGAGTATTGCTGCATGAATAGATAAATAGGGGCCCAAAACAAACATGCTCAAGCACTAACATGGCTTGCATATGGACTTTAAGGGGGATATTTTTACGTCCGGCTTAGATGCTCTGATGTTGCATGCCTATCGACAGTAACTTTACCAGACAACCATTAATTCTATGATAAAGACAAAACGAAATGAAACATACACAACTCGTAGGCTGAGCCTTCAAGATGAAATCATCGCACGTGCGTTGATGATGAGATTCCAATCCAAGGTTGATCTCGGGACTTTTATCTTCGAAGTCAAGCTTAGATTCACCACCTTTAGCAAGGGCACGATGCAGGCGCGTGTAGACATAGCTTAATCAAAGATCAAGTGTTTTTTACTGGAGTGTCCATGCTAATCGTTGAAGTCGCATGTACCATCAACACTTATCCGACTAATGACACATCGCTAGACGGAAACCGTAAGAGGAGAAACTGGAAGACAAAGACATCGCATACAGCCTCGCATCCAGTCACCATCGCACCATCTTCAATCCAACATCAATAAGCAAACCATGAAACCTCCGCTAGATCCACCTTGCAACCCCTGTCGACAACAAGAATGGCTTGATGTCACCGCATGAGACGTTGTGGATAGCACACGTCGGTGATACGTCTCAAACGTATCTATATTTTTTTCTTGTTCCATGCTTGTTTTGTGTCATAGCTACATGTTTTTACAATATTTTGTATCATTCATTAGACTAACCTATTAATCCGGTGCCCAGTGCCAGTTTCTATTTATTTTGTCGGTGCATTGCAGTAAAGTCCAGAAATGAAAGTGCTCAGAAAACCCCCAAAAAATTACAAAAATTCTAATCTTCCAGAGGACCCTCGGAGCCGTAAGGGAAAGTCAGTATGGGGCCCACAACCCCAAGGCGACTTGAGGGCGCGCCCAAGGGCAAGCAATGCCCCCAACCCTCATGGGAGGCTGAGGCACCCCCTCGGGTCCATCTTCGGACTATATGTTGATCCCTACGAGAAGAACCTAAAAACACCAGAAGATTTTTCCATAAGAGATTCCGGTCTCCACCGCCATCGAAACCTAGCTTCGAGGATCAGCAAGGTCCTATTCCGCCACCCTGCCAGGACGGGGCTTAGCCCCCGAAGCCATCTTCATCAAACCTCCTTCCTCCATGATGTTTCGTGAGTAGTTCCTCCTTGGACTACGGGTTCATGGCAGTAGCTAGTTGATATTCTCTCCCTTTAATCTTCAATACAATGGTATCATGAGTTTCCTTACATGATTGAGGTCCACATGATGTAATTGGTGTCGTGTTTGTTGGGATCCGATGAATTGTCACATTATGATAAGTCCTAAGTGTTTATGAATTATTGTTGCTGCAATTTGTTGTTCTTAATGTTGGTTACTAGTGCATGAGTAACATGATCTCAGATCTGAACTCTCTATATTTGCATGAATATAATTGTTGTTTTAGATTTTATCTACTGT
Source organism: Bromus sterilis (assembly GCA_950022295.1). Lineage (NCBI taxonomy): Eukaryota > Viridiplantae > Streptophyta > Magnoliopsida > Poales > Poaceae > Bromus > Bromus sterilis. The sequence goes on from OX465596.1 coordinate 181,817,342, forward strand.
TCTGTACACTTGTTAACTATCACGAATCGGATACCCCTATGGTGATAGTTTGAGATGTCAAAGGAATAGGATTTTAACTTGAAGATTATATGTGTTCACGCCATATTTTATTAAAAACCGTTTGTAATGTTCAACGTACAAGACACACAGTTCGATCGGGAATAAGCGTTTGGGATTCAATTCTTAAGCCATACGAGCATTTGTGCACAACCGTTGGTTTAGGTCTGAAGAACACAAACATAGTCTCTAGCTTAAACATATAGGACCATAATCTCAGGCGTATATTCGCAGATAAATGTTTGCGATGATAAAGGTCATCTCAAACATTCCCTTTATCTTGTGTGTTTGTGCGAACATCGTCCATTGTCAACGATTTTTACATATCATGTGGAATAGGACCCCGCCTATCACATCGAAGGCAAGGCACCGATGGTTCCGAAACTCGTAGGTGATAGGGGTAAAAACCCCGTCTGGATAGCTATCTCGTGCACTAGTGCCTCACCAAGGTCCTTGGCACTCAACCTCCTCATGAAGCACACGCGTGCGAATTAATGAGCGCCCATCACCGTTACACGAGAATTCTCGCACTGCAGGAACAAACTCCTGGTGATGCTCACCGAGGACATCTCGCTCAGGAGCCTTTCCCTCGGGAGGTAAGGTTTGTGAGGACCAACGGGCTCGCGAAACAGCCGACTACGTCAAAAACACCAATAAGCATAACTTTTAGTTTTTCATTTACTGAATCATTCACATAACGGGGCAAAAGAGCGCAGTTTTCCTAGGCTACTGTGAAATACAAGCTAATACGCCCCCACAGGGTATTGCACCACAAGGTTGGCAAAAGTTTTTCTTGATTAATAGGTCTCGCTGCAGCCCGATTACACCTCGCGAAAGTGTAAGAGCAAGTTTTTTCCCCGAAGGTTTTGGAGATTGTTGGACAAAGCAGTAGTGGAACTAATATTGTTTTCGAGTATAAACAGATACTTAGGTTCCGAGAGAATGGAGTTTGCTAGTAGAAGTTCGAAGGACAACTCACTGCAGCGAAGCTGCAGTCAACTACCAAAAATTTGAAGGAAGACGACCCCCAAAAACGTCGTCGAGAAATAAGACGCTCTCAAGTAAAAGCGCAACGAGGAGAAAGCTGAAGCTGGTCGAAGACCTAGTCTTTTTACTAGTTTCTCCTTATCTTCTTGAGTCGTAGGAAAAACCGTACTATCAAGAGGGGTTTGCTAGTTGAGATCTTTGTCGAAGTGAATTTGCTCCGCTCAACCTAAACCCACAAAAAGCCTACAGAGAGAAATCTTACTGAGTCGAGTGAATAGCTCGAAGGCAAAGTCATCGCACTTTGTGCCTTCGAGAGAGAACTCGTTCGGTAAGTCAGCTTACTTGCTCTGCAAGTAAAGTTGCACAGTGATTGAAATCCGACCGTTGTGGACACGCGTCAAGTGGTTGCATCGGGTCACTTCAGTCATTTTACCCATCGCGGTCGACACCTATAAATACCCCGCACCTACCCGCCATTTCGGGTTGGCTGCTCCACTGAATATTCTGAGACAGAAGTACTATGAGCATCCCAAGAGAATACTCGAGAGAAAACCAAAACCCAAGTCTGAGTTGAGTTGAGCAATTCACAGAGACTTAGGTCGAGGTTAGCCGATCTTTTTATCTTGGAGAACTGCAAGTCTCCTAGACGGTTAAACGTCGCCTGTCAAGCAGTCGAAGACAAATTGTCGCTGTTGAAGGAAGTTTGTAAAGGTCTCAGAGATGCCCTGAATCATCAACCACGAGTGAAAACTGGACAGGCTCGAGGAGTTTGTTGCAGTGGAGAATAGGACGGAGAGAGTTTTACTCCAGGTGTTCAATCACCAGTCCCTCCAACCAGACGTAGCACTTCGCAGAGTGTCAACTGGTTTACCAAACATCGTCGTGTGAGGCTCGTTTTCCTTCTTGTATTTACATTCAGTATTTACTCGTTGCCTGTTTTCCTTCGATGCCTTCCTTCACTCCCAATCCTTTCGACCCATGTATGTCTTTCGATACTGTATTTCCTTCGAGATGCCTTTAGTCCCTCGACGTTTTCATGAATTCCTTCTAAGTGCCTTAGAATTTTTATAAGTGATCATTCACCCCGTCCCTCTCTGATCATTCTTGATCTTTCAATTGGTATCAGAGCAAGGCACTCCCTACGCTCTGCGTATTTTGGTCTAACCACCTGGAGTGTTGTCAAGAATGTCGTTTGCAGCTGTTCGCTCGGGCGAACCGATTCCTATCCACAATGGGAAGGACTATCCTTATTGGAAGAACAAAATGAAGAGGAACATCATGGCCATCAATTCTGCAGCTTGCGAAGTTGTCAAGAATGGTGTAAATGTCAAAGACAAGAGTGCTATCACCCCTGAAGAGGAAAAGAAGATGTCCCTCGATTCTGAAGTCTGGGTGTTCATCACAAACCATTTGACTCCAGAAAAATATCATGAAGTCAAGAATATTTCTACGGCCAAAGGTGTCTGGGACTATCTCGAGAAGATTGGTGAAGGTGTCTCTACTCAGAAAGATGCTCGTATTGATACCCTTCAAAGAAAATTCTATCGATTCAAGAGGCACGAGGGAGAGAAAGCTAACTCCATATACAACAGACTCACTGCTCTATCAAATGAACTGATTTCCCTCGGTGCCGAAGACATCACCAGTCGCATTGTTGTCAGAACTTTGCTCCGTTCTCTTGATGATTCCTTCGATCACATTGTGCTGATGATCAAGGAAAGGGCTGATTTCAAGGATCTTGTTGCCGCTGATATTCTCGAGAGACTCAACACATTTGAGATGGAAGAAGAAGAAAAACGAGATGTCAACGGAACTCGAAGAAAATCTCATGCACTCAAGGCCAAAGCTTCACATCACTCCTCTCCTGAAGCCAGTTCTGAATCTGAAGGTGCCTCAGATGACCCCGAGAATATTGGAAAAGACCTGGCACTGATAATGAAAGGATTCACCACTTCCAGAGAAGGAATTCCTCTTCACCGAAGAAAAACTACTACTCCAGACATTCGAGCAATTTATCACAGCATCGATCATCATCCAGAAACTCTTCAGCGAAAGATAACTGTTGTTACAAGTGCAAGAAGCTAGGTCACTTCATTGCTGATTGTGCTCTCTGGGAAATTGAACATAGATCAAAGAATTCTCACAGCAACTCTTCGAGCAAGTCACACAGATCGAGCAAAAACTATGAGTCGAAGAGATATGATTCAAAGTCCAGAAAAGATAAGAAAGATGGTTATGATGATGACAAGAAAAAGTAGTATCACAAACATGGAGAGAGTTCTTCCTCAAAATCACATTCCTCTCGACGCAAGAATTCTCACCATGCCAAGGCCTATCTGGGAAAAGAAATGAACTCTGAAGATGAAGCCTCTAGTTCCGAAGCTGAATCAAACTCAAGATCTCGTTCTGGTTCTGGTTCTGAATCCGATGGTGTTGCTGGTCTAGCTTTTGCTTCGAACAAGACTGCAAGTTCATTCTTCACCAACCAAAGCAGTGAAGATGAATCTCCAGCTTACTGCGTCATGGCCAAGGCTAAGGTATCCTCTTCTAAGCATTCCTACGATACTTCTGATGGATCTGCTTATGAAAGTCACTCTAGGATAAGTTATGCCAAACTTGCTAAAATTGCCTCTATCCAACAAGATGAACTAGATTCTCTAAGTGAAACTATTCAAAAATCTGAGACCTTGTTGATCGATGAGATTGAGAAAGGTCAAACTTTGACAAATGAGCATGTAGCTCTGAAGGAAAAGTATGATGAACTTTCCTCTCGGTGGACTATGAGAAGCTAACCTATGAATTCCTTCAAAGGAAACTGGCTCTCGAGAAACTGAGAGAGGCTCATGAAGAGTGGGAGAATGTCAATCTCACGCTCATTGCTCAACAGGGCTCAGAAGCTAAAAAGGAATCTACTTCACCTTGCTTGACTTGTTTGGAACAAATTAAAATTGAGTCTATTTCTGAGAAATCAAAAGGAAAAGAACCTATTTTCATTGCTGATGCTAACCCCTCGGACGAGGAAACTGTTACCGAGGAACTCCTCAGGTTGAAAGATCTATTTGATACAGGCATGTTCAAAAGTGGTCAGGGACACCAGTACCTATGTGATATCCTAAAGAAGGCTCTTCTTCAAAGGAACCCTCGAAAGGAAGGTGTTGGTTTTGAAAGGAAACTCAACCCTGATGGAACCTACTGGGAGCCCGAGAAGTATCCTAAAATTGTCTGGGTTCTGGAGAAAGAAAAGCCCATTGATATTGCTAACCTTTCAGGTTTCAACTGCAAAATTTATAAGGCTATTGTCGATGAGTCACTTGATTCTGACTATAAGCTTATCAAAGATCACGAAGTAAAGGTGTCTTCTGAATTCGTTGGTACTCCTCCGAAGAATGGTTTCTATAAGCGACAGATTTGGGTTCGCAAATCTCTCGTATAAAAACTGCACCCTAACCATTCTATGCAGGGAAAATCTTTGGTACAACCGAAACACTACTATTCTCTCGAGGATAGAAATGAAACCTTGGTGCCTGCTTCATATGTTCCCCATAAGGAATACTATTGAGTTGATAGAAATGTTTATCGTCATCGTGACAATAATGAAAAAATTGCTTTTACCTACCAGTAGTCTAACCCCTCATCGAGGAACTATGTTTATGGTGTGCTTGATGGTCCCCCTCGCCAATATGATCTTGTTCGCTATAATACCGCTGCTTCATCTAGCACTTCCATGCCTTCTCTGTCACCTGCTCGTTTGTGGGTGGTTAAGAAGAACTAATTCTTCTGCAGGGCTATGTCTCCGGTGGTTCCGAATGGGTCATGGATAGTGGTTGTACAATTCATATGACCCGAGACAAAGATTTGTTCACCGAAGACAAACTTACTGAATCTTCTCAGAGATATCTTACCTTCGGTGACGACAACAAAGGAAAAGTACTTGGTTTGGGTAAGGTTGCTATATCGAAGGATAAGCATATTGACAAAGTTATGCTTGTTCAATCTCTAGGATATAATCTTATGTCAATCTCAAAACTTTGTGATATGGGTATGCTTGTACTGTTTTCTGCTTCTCATTGTGTTGTCTTTTCACAGGATGATTATTCCTTCGTGTCCGAAGGATATCGTAAAGGTAATCTTTATATTGTCAATTTCTCTTCGGGACCTAATGTGTCCACATGCTTAATGGCTAAAGCCACATCTTGTTGGTTATGGCATCGAAGGCTTGGTCATGCAGGAATGAAAAATCTTCAGACTCTTATCTCGAAGAAGAATATCGTTGGTATTGATAATGTGAAATTCGATAAAGATCGTCTATGCAGTGCCTGTGAAGCAGGAAAGATTGCCAAGAAACATCACTCAGCAAAGACTATCATGACTACTACTCGTCCTGTTGAATTGCTTCATATGGATTTATTCGGTCCTCAAAATTATGCTAGTCTTGGAGATAACAAGTATGGTCTGGTTATTGTTGATGATTTCTCTCGATATACTTGGGTTTTCTTTCTCGATGACAAGAGCAAAGTTGTTGAAAATTTCAAAACTTTCGCAAAGAGAACACAAACTGAGTATGAATTATCTCTCAAGCATATCAGAAGTGATAATGGTACAGAATTCAAGAACACTCATATCGAAGAATTTCTTGATGAATATGGCTTCACTCATGAATTCTCGGCTGCTTATACACCGCAACAAAATGGTGTGGTCGAGAGAAAGAATCGAACTCTTATTAAAATGGCCAGAACAATGCTTGCTGAATACAAGACTCCTATCAGGTTCTGGGCCGAAGCAATTAACACTGCATGTTATATCATCAACAAGGTTTATCTGCACAAATTTCTGAAGAAAACTTCACATGAGCTTATCACTGGTAAAAAGCCAAATGTTTCTTATCTCAGGGTTTTTGGTGGTCCATGTTATATCAGAGATATGAATCACAGCTCCAAGTTTGCCCCAAAGACACACAAAGGTTTTCTCCTAGGTTATGGTTTGAATTCTCACACTTACAGAGTTTACAACTCTTATCTTAGCAAAGTTGTAGAAACTGTAAATGTTTGATTTGATGAAACTAACGGCTCTCAAAAGGAGCAATTACCTCTTAACCTGGATGAACCACCTTTGGATGAAGTCATCAGGTACATGGCTATTGGAGATATTCGACCTGTCGAAGGAAATGCACATCAAGTCAACAAGGATGATGATGGTCCAATGTTCCCACACATAGCTCGGGGTGCTGGAGATCAACATCCTAAAGCTAATGATGAACAGGCCGAAGGAGAACGCATAAACGAAGAAAATGCTCAACCCGAAGGTCAAGCTGAACCCGAAGGAAATGATCCCGAAGGACAAGCTGATTCTGAAGGCCAAGCTGATCCCGAAGAACAACCGGATCCTCAAGCTATTGAAGGAGCTTTATCTCGTGTTCAAAGGAGAATGGACGTCGACTCAATACTCGAGAGGTTCGTCTATCAGGTCGTCCTACCACTCGCTCTCGCACTCGTTTAGCTAACTTCTGTGGAAATTTCTCGTTTGTATCCATGCTAGAACAGTCGAATGAAGCCATGAAGGACTCAGACTGGATGACAGCAATGCTCGAAGAACTTAACCAGTTCGAGAGAAATAAAGTATAGTCCCTTGTCGATAGACCTAATCCCAAGCAGAAGAATATCATTGGTACGAAGTGGATCTTTCGCAACAAGCAAGATGAAGATGGTATTGTTATAAGGAATAAAGCTTAATTGGTCGCACAAGGGTACACCCAAATCGAAGGTATTGATTTTGGTGAGACTTATGCTCCAGTTGCTCGACTTGAATCCATTCGTGTCATGCTTGCTTTTGCCAATTAAAATGGTATATTGATATATCAAATGGATGTCAAAAGTGCATTTCTTAACGGTGAAATCAAAGAAGAAGTATATGTTATGCAGCCACCAGGTTTTGAAGACCCGAAGAATCCTGATAAGGTGTATAGGTTGCACAAGGCCCTATATGGGTTAAAGCAAGCACCTCGTGCTTGGTATGTAACACTGAAGGATTTCCTTCTGAAGAAGGGCTTCAAACCAGGAACAACTGACCCGACTCTTTTTACTCGTGCATACAAAAATGATCTTTTTGTGTGTCAAATTTGTGGCGATGATATTATATTTGGCTGTACTAACCCTGATATCAGCGAAGAATTTGCTCGAATGATGTCGAAGAAATATGAAATGTCTATGATGGGTGAATTGAAGTTCTTTCTCGGACTTCAAATCTGTCAACATAAGAATGGGACATTTATCTCTCAAGAGAAATATCTCAGATATTGCCTAAAGAAGTTTGATCTTGTCAATTGCAAAACTATCAAGACTCCAATGCCTAGGAATGTTCACCTAGATGCAGATGAGAAGGGCAAACCTTTCGATCAGAAGAAATATCTCTCGATGATTGGTTCGCTTCTTTACCTATGTGCATGTAGACCTGACATTATTCTATCAGTTTGTATGTGTGCTCGTTTTCAGGAAAATCCGAAAGAATCACATCATATTTCTGTCAAGCGAATTCTTCGATATCTGGCTCACACACCTACCTTGGGACTTTGGTATCCCAAAGGTGCCCAGTTTGATCTCGTTGGATATTCTGATTCTGACTGGGCTGGTGATCGAGTCGACAGGAAATCTACCTCATGCACATGTCATTTTCTCGGTAGATCTCTTGTTTGTTGGGCTTCGAAGAAACAGAATTGTGTATCTATCTCTATGGCTGAAGCCGAGTTTATTGCTGCCGGTTCATGCTGCACTCAAATTCTGTGGCTCAAGCAAACGCTGAAGGATTATGGTATTCTCGTGAAGAAAATTCCATTGCTACGTGATAACGAGAGTGCTATCAAAATTGCCCTCCCGTGCAACACTTTCGAACGAAGCATATTGATATTCGTCATCATTTTCTTCGAGATCACGTTCAGCGAGAAGGTATTGTTATCAATCATGTTCGCACCGAAGATCAATTGGCTGATATATTTACGAAGCCCCTGGATGAGAAAAGGTTCTGTGCACTAAGGTGTGAGTTGAACACATTGGACTCACCCAACGTGCAGTAAGATCATAACTATCAGTACTTTGTAGTATTATATATTTACTTTCTAGAAGTAGTTTACTTTAGTTGCTTCTTCTTGTTATGTTTCTTTTTCGTTTGTTCTTATTCGTTTGGTGTTGTCATATACAATTATCATTCCGAGTTTCTCTAACATTTGTTTTCCCTCGGATTGATTAAGTATCGGACCCTGTTTTCCCTCTATTCTATCCCCACCCCATCTTTTCTTTTCTCTCGTGAACATGTATATTTGTACTCGACTAAGATTCCCTTCGAATGTCATTGATTCCAAAGGAATATCTGTCGGACTTTTATCTACTTTTATAATCATTGTTCGATGAGTTTGGTCTCAGACGTGGAGCAACTTTCTTTCGGTTCGTTGGGATTTCCCGCGATTACCGCCAATAAATACGTCCGTTGAATTCGGAGAGACGCAAGATCTGCGCCGTTGGATCAGATTTGACGGTTACGTCAGACCCCAGCTTTATAAATACCGATCCACCCCACCGACGCAGACCTCACATTCCCTCGACTTCGTCTCTCCCACCTCGCACTAGTGCTCTCGCGCACCGCCGTGCCGACTTCGTCGCCGTCGATTCCCTCGCCACTTCACTGTCGGAAGGAAGTCGTCGGAAGCTTTCCCGTCGACGAGGATCTTCATCCGCGCCGCCATAGCCGCCGCACATCACCAAGTTAGGATATGTGAGGCTCTAGACTCGAATCCAATCCGATTTGTTCATCGAGCCCTAGTTTTGTTCTTGATTTTCTCTTATTTTTATTAGGTATGTTTGATCCGTTCGGATCATTGCACTTCGGGAAATCTGTCTCTAGCTTTCTCTGTCGAATTCCCATACGATCTAGGTAAGAAATCCCTCGTCCCGTGGAATTTCTCACTTAGGCAAATCTCACAGATTCATATCGATAGATTTACTCTTTGAGAAATTCTTTCATACCAGTCCTTCATTAGATTTACACCCGATGAAAATCTAGCCTAGCACTTCCATGAAAATTTGCTTCAAGATAAATCCCTCTATATGTTTGTTGCGTTCAAAATGATTTTCCTCGAAAACGCTTGGTACATGTTCACATCTTCTCTATATTTCCCTCGTACCTATCTATTTCGCAGGAAAATGTCTGAGAAGGAAGGAAACTTCAGGGAACCCAAGCGTGTTGGAGGCCGTACTAAAATCACCAACAATTCTGAAGGCCTGTCTGAGGATTTGATTATTGAGAAAAATCTGAGAACACCTGAAGTCTCAGTGGAAGATGCTCGATCGAGAGAAAACAGATTGCAAGAGATTCGAAGGCTTCAAGCGCTTCGATGGTATGAATACAAGGAAATTATCCCTCGTAGGGAGACATTGTTTGCTCTGAAGAATCCATGGTCAGATGTCAAGGCGTTAAGACCCAAGTGGACGAAAGAAAATAGACCACCTCCTCCCCTAATGCTCACCCATCCACTCTTAAAACTCCTGATGATTTTAAAGAGATGGTTGCTGCTCGAGCTGAGCGAGTGGAAAAACACAAGGAAGCCAAAGCCAGGAAGGCTGCTGCTGCTGCTGAGGGCAACGAAGGAGTTGCCGAGGATGTTGGTCCTAGCACCAAGTCGAAGAATGGCAGGAAATCATCCAAGCGACGGAAAAAGGTCGTTTTGGTTTCTTCACCAGAGGCAACTTCTGACGAAGAAGAAGACATCACCGAAAGACAAGACCCTGGCACAGAGGCAGATGTCGAGGACATTCCTCTGAAAAAGAGGACGAGCAATAAGGGCATCCGGATCCAGGAGCCAGCTGCTGTGGCTCCCCGAGCAACTATTGATATGACTAATTTAGTCACTGATCCGCCAATTTCCTTTGCTCCCCCAGTGACACCGCGTAGACAAAAACCCTCGCCCAGGTCCAAGGGAAAGCAAGCCCAAGTGGCTGAAGATGATGAGACCCTCATCCAGTGGAAGGAAAGGTTGGCCAAGCAACAAGAACTTGAGGCACAAGACTTGATAAAGTCCAAGCTTCTTAATTTTCATAGTCACCCCAAGGATAAGAAGGCAAAGGTTGCTCACTGTAACGACCCAATTCACACCGAATTGAAGTCTCTGTGTTCAAGTGCCAGTCCCTGGATCGAACTCGCTGGCACACACAGTATTATAGATGTATATCAAAGTACAAGTGCATCATTATTACAACGTATGATCCAGAGTAAATAAATAACAAGTTGCATAGCTCAAGGCTAGCTTAAACAATATAAATATAGCGGAAGAAAAAAACAAGTAACGTGGAGTCCCATCAACAGCCACATGCGAACATGCTGAGGGTAGACTCGCAACCCCTAACGTACCTTACTGATCGTCTGAAAAAAAAAACCTGCAACACCGAAGGTTACAGCCCGACAACGGGTCAGTACATCTGATTTGTACGGCAAGTGACACGAAAAAGTTTATATAAAGGACCTACAACTACATGCAAGGTAAGTCAAAGGAAGGGCTTATGGTTTAGTTTTGCAGAAAGCCAATTTTCTCCTGAACTAAACTAGTCAAAATTTTATGTTGAACTTACTACTAAAGATTGAACTGGGCACACCAGTCTCAATCCACCACACCCTTTATTAATCTTGCCCACTCAAAATTATTAAGGTGATTCATCTGTCAAGATCCTCCATTAACAGTAATGTCTAGTAGCTCGAAGATGTCCATAACCGGGGACACGGCTAATCATGATTAGTTTATACTCTGCAGAGGTTAGTACACTTTCCCCGCTGGACTCAACCCGAAGATTGAGACGAAGTCTTTCAGAAGAGGTCACCTACACCCAACGGCAAGCCGGTACCACCTATCATATCTACATCTGCTAGCATTGCACGGGAGAGGCTTCCTACATCGTACTCAACTAAGCCAGAGCCCATATGGCCAGCGGCTGTACATGTAAGCTTCTAGTCACCAAGTAAGTCTGATCTTTTTGAGCCTAGACGGTGCCCACCACGTCAGCGGGCTCACCATGACGTTTTCTCGGCCACCAAACAAACCATTAGGGGTACAACCTGGTCTCGACCTTAGAAAAGGAACGAGCCCCCAGGAAGCACTCCCTGCCCGTCCAGAAGTGATTTCTATTTATTAAACAGTTGCTACACAAGTTATTAAACAGCTCACATGCACTCCATGAATTTCACAACCCAAACCACGTCTACAAAGCATAGCAATAAAGTAACAACACGGCTAGGTTGATCTACGGTAGACAAGTCAAAACATGTGGCTATCCTAACTGGTTTTGCAGCAACAGTATAATAAACTACCTATCATGCAATAGAGTGATATTTCCTGACATAATGCATATAGAAAAATATAGGTATGAGTATGGTCAAAGCATCACTTGCCTTATACATTCGATGAAGATCTTCGCTCTCACGTTCCAGTCAACTCTACTCGTCACACTCCGAGCAATCTATCGTCAACGAAAGAACTCAATAAGCAATCACACCACAAGTACAACACATAAGATCAACAAAACAATCACAAAGGTTTTAGCAACAAAACAAAAGGTTTTGAAGTGCAAAGGTGTGGATGTGCCCGAAAGTGATCGGTGGAACGTGAACTCGAGAGAGTCAACGGATAAAGAGTTGTCAAAACAAAAATATGCTCAAGGCATTATGAAATCAAGGTAAAGATCATAGCAATATGAATGGTATGTCGATATTGCCGATAAGATGTCTCATATGATCCAATATGCAAAAAGAATCACGGGAAACAGAATACTACAACGCAGGTCATAGCAGTTGCAACATTGAATTGAATTTGAATTTAAACAGATCAATAACCTTGTGAATTTTTGTGCACACATGATATAAACAGAAAGTACATGGAACGAGTGATCCAACGCAAAAAGAATCACTCGATTTGGATCAACGGTATAAAAGATACGGCCACCGGAATTTGAATTCGAATTTGAAATAACTTCAAATTCAAAAGTGTGCAAAGTGTGCAAAACTTTATACCATGCAAAAGTACAGAACAACACGAACGCGTTGCAAAAAGTTTCACCTCGTTCCGACTTACGGTGTAGAAGATATCGCCGGCGCGAGTAGAGGCGTTTTTCTGCCAACAGGGCCCTGTTTGCGAATAAAGTTTTTTTGCAAAAAGCAATCGGGTCCCCGGTCAGATCTGGATCGAGTTTGCTCCGGCGAGGTCCGTTTTCCGGCGAACTCCAAGGTGGCCGGCGAGGGCAGTGGAGGCGGCAGCGCGGCACCGGGGCGGCGCCGGCGTGCACGCGGGAGGGGAGCGGCGCGACGGCCGGCCGTGGCGCGGCGGCCACGGTCTCCGGCGTGGAGGCAGCCGGCCACGGGGAAGCTCCGGCGAGACTCGGCCTCCGGCGAGGTCCAGCCGGCGGCGCTCGCGCGACGAGCGGGGCGGCCGCGGTCTCTGGCGGGCGGCGTCGCGGGAGGGCGGGGTCGGGGAAGGGAGGCGCGCTGGGCGGCGGCCGGCCGGCGGCGATGGCGGCGCGGCGGCGGCGGTTGAATCCAGCGGCGGCGGCGGCCCGCGGGTCCGCTGCTAGGGTTTTCGATTTTTTTTTTGGAGAAAAGAAAAGAAATTAAACAGAAAATACCAAATTCTATATATAGGCTGAAAAAGAAAAAAAACGATTCGGGCCCGACTTGGACTCCAATTACGCTCGCGTGCGAAAAAGGCTAATGGGCCGGCAGCCCGGATTTTTTCTTTTTAACCAAAAACCGTAACTACAAACAATAAAATAAAAATAACCGTAACTCCGAAAAATATGAAATAAAATTCTAAATTCATCAAATAATACAAAGAAAAAATATAAAATGAAAATATTTTCCAAAAAGGAAAATAAAAATAAAAACCTTTTTTAAATACTTTATTTAAATATAAAATACTTTTCATAAATCAAATAAAATCCAATAACCCTTTAAAATATTTTTATTTGGTCAAAAACATCGACAACCCATTTTTAAATAATAAAATATAAATTTTAAAATTGTTAACCCAATAAATATTTTGGTAAAATAAAATCTCCCTTTGAAATACTTTTTCAACTCTTTTAAAATATTTAATAAATCATTTCAGTGAAATAAAAACTCTCTTAGCATTATAAAATCTCTAAATTAATTTTAGAGTTATTTATAATACTCAAAATGAATTTTAAAAACTTTTAAAATAGTATTCTAAATATTTCCAACTTTATTTAAAAAAGGGGATAAGTAATTTTATATCCTCTCAAATGAATTTTCCATTAGTTGAGAAATATTTTGAATAACCAAAAGAATTCCAAATAAGGATTTAAAATCTTTTCCAAAACTTTTAAAAACATGTTGAAGGAGTCATATTACCTTCTCTCATTTTATTTTGTTGGTTTTGTTTTTTTTTTAATAATAAATTTCCAAAACACCAACGGTGAATATTAGGGAAAGTCATTTTATTCCCTCTCTTTTTAATATTCAATAAACTCCAAAAGTTTTAAATCCCAGAGAAAATCAAACACATCAATCAAACAATCATTATCTATTTAATTTATTAACATTCCAAAATTCGGAGAATTTTGGGATGTTACACTCACCAATTGGGCATATTGCATGTGGTGAATGAGAGATACAGACGCCAGATCGAAGGTATTCAGGCTCCCAGTGCCCCAAAGGAAAAGGTCGTGGCCCCTAGTGCCACCGAGAAAATGGTGACTCCCAAAGTCACAAAGGAAAAGGATGCAACTGCTAGTGTCGCGAAGAAAAATGCTTAGGTCACTGGAGCCTCGAAAGAAAAAGTTGTGGCCCCCGTGCCGTAACAAAACTAGTTGCTGCTACAAAGGCCACCAAGGAGGCTGAAAGGAAAGCTAAGGTAGCTCGCCATAAAACCCAAGAAACTCCAATCCCTCGTATTGCTCCGGCACCCGCTGCCCCTGCTGCACCTGCTATGTCCGGCCCTCGTGCCGATGAAGAAAGCTCCAACGAAGGAGATTCCAAGTCCAATGTTGCATGGGATGCAGTTCAGATCTCAAACGTTCTTTGGATAATGGCCACCACCCCGAGAAAAGTGACTCCCGAGGATGATGTTCCTCCTGAGATCCAAGAACGAATAGCTCGCTACATGATTCGATGGGATGGATATCTTGCCCAGGAGCGCAAGGACCACGAGCAAGAAATCTTCTATACTCAGCAGCTTCGAGAAGAAACTGAGGACCTTGAGTCTCGACAGCTTTTCAAGACCAATCTTGCTACACTTGCTGCTTCAAGGAGAGCCCAGAAAGAAAATATCACTGCTGTCAATGACAAAGTTTGAGAGATAGTGACAGATATGTGCAAAGAGCACAATGATGCACTAACCAAGAGACAATCTCGAAAGAGAAAGTCTGCTGCCCCATCTTCTGTGCGTGGGACGCCAAAGGCCGAGCGAATTTCAAAGAAGAAGAAGTCCGCCGAGGTCGTTGCTGCAACAGCACTATAGGAAACTGCACCAACCCTCGCCAAACAACCCACTCCACCCAGTACAAAAACACTACCACCTCGCCAAGCCACCCCTCCACTTCGCCAACAAACTCCACCTCCGCGCCAACCCACTCCACCAAAAGCTTCATCACCACCACCCAACCCACCATCACCACGTCAAGTCATTCACTCTTCCGCCCCAGCTGTCGAGCCCTAGGCTCAAGTTGAGACTGAGAAGAATGCTCAGGTCAAGCAATAACCACCTGCCCCAGTTCCATCGGTGTAGAAGGACTATTCCTCTGCCCAAACACTGAACGAAGGAAGATGCACATGTGGATGTAACCGCAGTTTCATCTCATCAAGAGGCACCGCCTGCACCAGAAGAGGCTGCTGCCGAGGAAGAAAGTTCATCTGACTCCAGTTCATCTGATAGCTCGTCCTCATCTTCAAATTCTTCGATTGAAGAAATGCTTGATGCTTTTGCACAACTTGATGAAGATCTCGACGCCATGGAGACCGAGGAGGCCGAGCAAAATGAGAATGCTGACGAAGGAGATGCCGTCGATGAGCAAGCCGAGGAAAATGCTCCTGCAGCTATTCTGGCTCAGGACATTGTCAATGTTCCATCTTCAATTCCTCGTCCTGCTGAGCCCGTTCTTCAACTGCCAGAAAATGCAGATGAAGTGTTTCCGGTCGATGAGCTACTCCACTCTGCTCGTCCGAGAGAAATGCTGCCTCTGTTCCGCCCTGATGTCCCTCGAGGAGGTACTATCTTCAAGAGGCGGGTACACAAACCATTTTTCTTTGGGTCAAATCTCTACGAGAAACCAAGGAATGCATATTCTCTTTGGTTTTGGACCCAGGATCACGCCATCTACTACACTCGTGTGCTTACAACAAGGCTAGAGTTTTTCAACATCAGTATCTTGATATGCCTTCGGTGTACGCCACATCATGTTTTGAGAATGTGGCCGAAACAATTGATGGTCTTCACGCTCACAAGATGTTTGCTCTCGATGCTGGATATAATCCTGAGCTCATCAAGATGTTCTATGCCACACTTTATGTCACGGGTGATCCAGAAAACTCGAAGACTTGGAAGTCTCATTTCATGATCCAAGGAAAAGTATTTCACATGACTGTCGATGAATTTCTGGCAGTACTCAATTTGCCTCGTTTTGAAGGATTACCACACAAGCTGCATGATCTGCCTGCTCCAAATCCTACTGAATTTTCTACGCTGATGAACCCGGATATCGTGGGAGATCACTACCCCACTGAGCCAATGCCCAAGCATTTAGTCTTCGAAGCCAAGTCATGGTTTTACATTCTGTCAAAGACTTTGATGCCTATGCTCGATGTGCACGACAATTTTCCCATCCACAATGATGTGCAACTTACTCTGATGAAGTTAGTCATTGGTCATCCCTTCGATTTTGAAGACTACTTCATTCGAACGATGGTTTCCTGTGCTGATGATCACAATTCTCACAAGCCAAATGCACCCTGGCTAATGGCAATATGAAATTACTCTCGGGACGTTCCATTCCCCGTGTCAATTTATCCGAAAATCTTTACCCCTCCAGTGAGGGAAGTGTTGCAGATTGTTGCTCGACCCAACGATCAATTTGCTGAGCACACTGGCATCCGAGCATATATGATTGAACGTAATATTCGCTCGATGTTCATCAAGCCAGTGCATCATATGGAGGTATCTCTTCGGTCTCAACAAATGCTTCAGCATCATATTGACCAAGATTTCCCTTAGAAACAGAAGATGATGGATGAAATCAACCATCTGCGCAACATCACTATGAACAATAATCAGCTTCTGCGTGAATTCCTCCGCCGGGATTGGAAAGGACGGCGCAAGTTTAATTCCCTCGGTCAGTTGCAGCGCTGCAGATTCGAAGAATATCCTCCTCATCTGCAAAGGCAATGGACAAATGATGATCGTGTCGATCGACCAGATTCAAACATACCATTGCTGCCGAAGAACAGGTATGTACTCAGTGTAGATGATTTCTATCACTTCACCGTAAACACCATTTCCTCCGACTCCGACCAAGATGAAGCACCTCGACGCCAAGCGAGAGTTTACTCTCCACTCCCTCGAAGCCCCAGGACCCCGCCGGAATCGCGACTGGAATCTTCTGGAGATCATCATTCCTTCAGGACGAAGATTACTCCTCCAGGCGGTCGCACCATTCGTTGTCCTTGAACGCTTGCGGAATCTTCTCGACGTCGCCGGTGCCTCTTAAGCGAGTAGGGATTTCTTTCGACCCTATTCTCTTGAGTTTTTGTACGATGTGACAAAAAGAGGGAGATGTAGTGGCATCGGAGAAATTAGTTTCCATCGGGGTTAAGGGCTTTGCATTTTGGTCGTTGAACTTTAAACCTTGAGTTTCTTAGTGGTTTCAACAAACATTCGGTTCATATTCGATCTGGCTGTAACTAACTCTAAGTAGGTCTGTGAACTGCTATTTTATAGTAAGATATCTATCTGCTATGCTTGCGATACTTAACCTTTTGCAGGAAGCTATCTTTCATATAAGTTCACAGATTATTCGAGGAGATTGCATATTTCTAATTGAATATTATTTGGACTATAATCTTGCTCGCTAAGATTATGATGTTTTTCCCTCGACTCAATTCTTGTCAAATGTGCACTTCATTGGAAATTTATATCTTCCGTGCACACATCAAGGGGAAGTATTTCATCGATCTTAGCACTGGTTTATCGTCGAAAACTCAAAACTTTCAAATTATTTATCGATGCATGTTTTGTCAACAATCGTCCAAAAAGGGGGAGATTGTAAGAGCAAGTTTTTCCCCCGAAGGTTTTGGAGATTGTTGGACAAAGCAGTAGTGGAACTAATATTGTTTTCGAGTATAAACAGATACTTAGGTTCCGAGAGAATGGAGTTTGCAAGTAGAAGGTCGAAGGACAACTCACTGCAGCGAAGCTGCAATCAACTAACGAAAACTTTGAAGGAAGACGACCCCCAAAAACGTCGTCGAGAAAGAAGATGCTCTTGAGTAAAAGCGCAACGAGGAGAAAGCTGAAGCTGGTCGAAGACTTAGTCTTTTTACTAGTTTCTCCTTATTTTCTTGAGTCGTAGGAAAAAACGTACTATCAAGAGGGGTTTGCTAGTTGAGCTCTTTGTCGAAGTGAATTTGCTCTGCTCAACCTAAACCCAAAAAATTCCTACCGAGAGAAATCATACTGAGTCGAGTGAATAGCTCGAAGGAAAAGTCATCGCACTTCGTGCCTTCGAGAGAAAACTTGTTCGCTAAGTCAGCTTACTTGCTACGCAAGTAAAGTTCCGCAGTGATTGAAATCCGACCGTTGTGGACACGCGTCGAGCGGTTGCATCGGGCCACTTCATTCATTTTACCTATCAGGATCGCCACCTATAAATACCCCGCACCTACCCGCCATTTCGGGTTGGCTGCTCCACTGAATATTCTGAGACACAAGTATTGTGAGCATCCCAAGAGAATACTCGAGAGAAAACCAAAACCCAGGTCTGAGCTGAGTTGAGCAATTCATAGAGACTTATGTCGAGATTAGCCGATCTTTTTATCTTGGAGAACTACAAGTCTCCTAGACGGTTAGGCGTCGCCTGTCAAGCAGTCGAAGAGAAATTTTCGCTGCTGAAGGAAGTTTGTAAAGGTCTCGGAGATTTCGTGAATCATCTACCACAAATGAAAACTGGACAAACTCGAGGACTTTGTTGCAGTGGAGAATAGGATGGAGAGAGTTTTGCTCCAGGTGTTCAATCACCAGTCCCTCCAACTAGACGTAGCACTTTGCAGAGTGTGAACTGGTTTATCAAACATCGTCGTGTCAGGCTCGTTTTCCTTCTTGTATTTACATTCAGTATTTACTCGTTGCCTGTTTGCCTTCGATGTCTTCCTTCACTCCCAATGCTTTCGACCCATGTATGTCTTTCGATACTGTATTTACTTCGAGATGCCTTTAGTCCTTAACTGTTTCCATGAATTCCTTCTAAGTTCCTTAGAATTTTTAGAAGTGATCATTCACCCCCTCCCCCTCTGATCATTCTTGAGCTTTCAATTGGTATCAGAGCTAGGCACTCCCTACGCACTGTGTATTTTGGTCTAACCACCTGGAGTGTTGTCAAGAATGTCGTTTGCAGCTGTTCGCTCGGGCGAACCGACTCCTATCTACAATGGGAAGGACTATCCTTATTGGAAGGACAAAATGAAGAGGAACATCATGGCCATCAATTCTGCATCTTGGGAAGTTGTCAAGAATGGTGTAAATGTCAAAGAAAAGAGTGCTATCACGCCTGAAGAGGGAAAGAAGATGTCCCTTGATTCTGAAGTCTGGGTGTTCATCACAAACCATATGACTCCAGAAAAATATCATGAAGTCAAGAATATTTCCACGGTCAAAGGTGTCTGGGACTATTTCGAGAAGATTGGTGAAGGTGTCTCTACTCAGAAAGATTCTCGTATTGATACCCTTCGAAGCAAATTCTATCGATTCAAGAGGCACGAGGGAGAGAAGTTAACTCCATATATAGTAGAATCACTGCTCTATCAAATGAACTGATTTCCCTCGGTGCCAAAGACATCACCAGTCGTATTGTTGTCAGAACTTTGCTCCGTTCTCTTGATGATTCCTTCGATCACATTGTGCTGATGATCAAGGAAAGGGCTGATTTCAAGGATCTTGTTGCCGCTGATATTCTCGAGAGACTCAACACATTTTAGATGGAAGAAGAAGAAAAACGAGATGTCAACGGAACTAGAAGAAAATCTCATGCACTCAAGGCCAAAGCTTCACATCACTCCTCTCCTGAAGCCAGTTCTGAATCTGGAGGTGCCTCAGATGACCTCGAGAATATTGGAAAAGATCTGGCACTGATAATGAAAGGATTCACCGCTTCCAGAGAAGGAATTCCTCTTCACCGAAGAAAAACTACTGCTCCAGACATTCGAGCAATTCATCACAGCATCGATCATCATCCAGAAACTCTTCAGCGAAAGATAACTGTTGTTACAAGTGCAAGAAGCTAGGTCACTTCATTGCTGATTGTGCTCTCTGGGAAATGGAACATAGATCAAAGAATTCTCACAGCAACTCTTCGAGCAAGTCACACAGATCGAGAAAAAACTATGAGTCGAAGAGATATGATTCAAAGTCCAGAAAAGGTAAGAAAGATGGTTCTGATGATGACAAGAAGAAGAAGTATCACAAACATCGAGAGAGTTCTTCCTCAAAATCACATTCCTCTCACCGCAATAATTTTCACCATGCCAAGGCCTATCTGGGTATAGATATGAACTCTGAAGATGAAGCCTCTGGTTCCGAAGCTGAATCAAACTCAAGATCTGGTTCTGGTTCTGGTTCTGAATCCGATGGTGTTGCTGGTCTAGATTTTTCTTCGAACAAGACTGCAAGTTCATTCTTCACCAACCAAAGCAGTGAAGATGAATCGCCAGCTTACTGCATCATGGCCAAGGCTAAGGTATCCTCTTCTAAGAATTCCTACGATACTTCGGATGGATCTGCTTATGAAAGTCACTCTAGGATAAGCTATGCCAAACTTGCTAAAATTTCCTCTATCCAACAAGATGAACTAGATTCTCTAAGTTAAACTATTCAAAAATCTGAGAACTTGTTGATCGATGAGATTGAGAAAGGTCAAACTTTGACAAATGAGCATGTAGCTCTGAAGGAAAAGTATGATGAACTTTCCTCTCGGCATGATCTTCTCTCGGTGGACTATGAGAAGCTAACATATGAATTCCATCAAAGGAAACTGGCTCTCGAGAAACTGAGAGAGGCTAATGAAGAGTTGGAGAATGTCAATCTCACGCTCATTACTCAACAGGGCTCAGAAGCTAAAAATGAATCTACTTCACCTTGCTTGACTTGTTTGGAACGAAGTAAAATTGAGTCTATTTCTGAGAAATCGAAAGGAAAAGAACCTATTGTCATTGATGATGCTAACCCCTCGAACGAGGAAACTGTTACCGAGGAACTCCTCAGGTTGAAAGATCTATTTGATACAGGCATGTTCAAAAGTGTTCAGGGACACCAGTACCTATGTGATATCCTAAAGAAGGCTCTGTTGGGGTTCGCAGCAGAAAACACAAATTTTTCTAACTAGTGTTCCCTTAACCCAAGATCTAGCTAGCCGTATTACCGTAACGGACAGTAGTGCGGAAATAACATACCTCGGGGTGTAGTCCGTTGCGCGGGAAACATTCCCGCAAACGTGGTTGATGTACCGATCAAGTTTCACAGCCCCCTGGCTGTGTTGAGCACCCGGATGGGTGTAGTGCCACACGTGCATCACCTCGTAGTACTCGCACACGTACGAGACTCGATGACGACCTCTGTTCTCCGATCCAGCGGAGGGGGCGGAAGCAGACCTCCGGACGGAGCTTCGGCAGCACGACGGCCTCCGATTCTAGCAGAGAGGTCTCAATTCCACTACAGGCTCACACTAGGGAGCCCACCGTGGAAGAGACCAGAGAGGGGAGGAGACCGGAGAAAACCGATCTCAATTCGGAGTTATATTTATTTTCTCACGAATTTCTGTGTATTAATTATGTGCACCCTGCCTGTCTTTATATAGGCTGGGGAAGGGAGTCAACTCACCTCCCCTAGCAATGTGGGACTAAAGTCCCTTGCTAGGGGGTGGCCGGCCAAGGGGGGAGAGGGGGCGCACCCCTCATGGGCCCTAGGGCCCATGGCGCCCCCCCTTTTTCTTTTCTTTTTTCTTTTCCCTTTAATTCCTTAATGGGCCTTTTTCTCCACTAAGGCCCATAGCACATATTAATTAGAAATAAAATGATTTTAATTATTAATTAAATTAATTAATAACTAAAACATATTATTCCATCTCCCGGTGCTCCGGAAACACTTCCGGCTCACTCCGAACTTGTTTCGGTTCAATACGGTACTCCTCCGATATTGTCTCCTTAATTCTCTGGTTGCTCCGATGGTTCCGAAAAGGTCTTCGATTTCATCGAGCCCTTAAGTGTGTTACCCTACGGTCCGAGAACACTCCAGTCATGACCGAGCAGAGGCAACAGTCAATGATCATCAGCGGGACCTGAATGCCCATAATGACCCCTGTGCATTCCGGATATCAATACCGATTGGACCTTACGCCGTATAGCATTCCCTTTGTCAGCGATACTGGATTTGTTCCAAGATTCGATCAATGACATCCTATGTCTGGTTCAACCTCGTTCCGAACTAAATCCTTATACACTCGTTCCCGTGATATTCATCCCCGTGACCTAGTCACACGCTGCGCAACTTTATGGATGGAATCTCACCGAGTGGGCCCTGAGTATCTATCCATTATATGGATTGACAAATCCCGCTCTTGTAAACAATACTCCTCAACGTATCTCCACGGAATACCTAAGATACAACCGTTATGACCCGCATATTTCAGTCAGGTGGTGGGATGTAAGTCAAAGCATCCGGGAAGATAGTGATTATGCACGTACTCACGGTCAAAGGAACGGTCTACCACGTTCTGTAATTACAACACTGAACCTTCATAAGATTTGATCATGCTGTAATGCTTTCTTTGGGTAATGTTCATCACGTCACTTAACCAGTGAGGTGACCTCATAGTCAAGAGACTTAATTGTCCATGATCGCGAAACCACGATCATCATGTTGACCATGAACTAGTTATCGAAGTAGAGGCTAACTAGGAACTCTGGGTGTTTCTATACCACACCTGCATCATTGTTTCACTGATGCAGTTCTAGCACGGTATGAAACTGGTTATGAACTTGCTTAGATATATATTGGAATAATCATATATTATTTTCCTCTAGAGCATATATCCAACAGTCTCCCACTTGCACTAGAGTGCTAATAATCTAGCCGCATTTTCCCGATCATAATCATCTTATCACATAAGTGTTTCATTGATCATGCATGCTCATGGAAGAGGGTTCGTCAACGAACTGCACCAATTCAGATTCGTATGTTTCCTTTGCAACTGGTACAGGTCAAAAGCTCTTTTGACATACCACTCATTATCATATAATGGTTGGATATAAGTTTCGCGGGAGAGTGAGACTATTATTTCACAGTATCCTCCAATGATCTCTTGGTTCAGTCTTTAGAAGACTCATCCATAGTCATATATACTAGGAAATACACTCAGCCAGAAGTCCAATACTTCTAACGCTAAACTTTTATCCATACGTCTACTTTCTTAAGTAGTATTATGTTTGTAGTACCGTGAATTTTGCTCACATTTCTTTCATATATTTGGTGATGTCTCTAATTCCATATAGACCCATAATATGGCTTGCAATTGTAATCTTGCATTACATTCAAGTCTATTATCCTTTCTATATTTTAGAGAATAGTCCTCAGTATTCCTCTCTATACTGAATTCATGGACTTTATTCAGATTCTGTGTTTTACTCCTAAAGCACATCGGAATCTGTTCTTCTTTCAAGAACTTTTGAGTCATTCTGTTGTTGGATTCACAATGGATGTTATATGGTAGAATCATATGTCAAGAACATATAAGATCACATGTCCGGTACATGGTGCATCTCTATTCTTCCATCAAGACATTGCTTGTGATATTTGGATTTCATCCATTATATAATTTCTAGCCACAAGAACCTGTTTCTTGTCTAGAAGATTATTCCAACCTTCACTTCGTTTCATTATCCGTGTCTTAATCTACTCATATAGATTTCAACGTGTAATGTGTTGGTATTTCATTTAAAAGAAGATTCTTGCAATCTTGTATTTTATTTGCCTTATGCTCTATATATATATCATAATGCACATATGTATATAAGACGATTCTCTATATACACAATCAATGCATATCCATATATATACATATGAGATCATTCTTCACACATATCAGTGCATATATGTTTGAGACAATGATCATGCTCCCACTCAAATATATCCATCATATACTCATATATTTGCGGTTCAGCTTTCATCAAGTCATTTTATTGTTTATTATGTCTTACATAATGACAATGCTTCCAAAGCTCCCACTCAGAAAATTCCCTCTGCATTCCAAGTTTCTGGGAAGTTTTCAAAGCTCCCACTCAGTTTCATGAAACTGCAGGCCCACTCAATATTTTGGTCATCACAAAATCACTTGATCAAATCAAGGTTGGGGGTTCCTGTCTTGAGGTACTATAGTCCATCCTTTTAACGAAGTAACCTTCGTCATGCCCATTGCAATTCTCTTTCAAATCCCAAATTTGACTGAGATGCAATTTCAGGCTATGGTCTATCGTAGTGTAAATGAAATATTTTATTGATTAAAGCATTCCTACGTTTCCGCAGTCAATCACCATTGAACTTTGGTCATAACCAAATAATGCCTTATTCCCATTACATTTTTCTCAATGACTCTCCAGTTTGTCGAGAATATGAAATAAACGATTTATTTCACAGGACGTGAGCCATCCTTAATGTAACTCAATATTATTTCATTTCTCCTCGTGTTCTAGGCTACCATCATTCCTTTGTGTCTTCAAGCAATATTATTTCCTATTGTTTTATTAAGAAGACTGATGATTATTGTTCTGTACAGAACGTATTCATGACAACCTTCTAAATTCAACAATGGCTTCAACTCATATACCAAGATCAATCATCTTTGGCATATCCTTCCTTATATAGCGTCATTACAGCGGAACATGCTTCCGTTGCAATACTTTGATATTCTAAAGGCAAGGTCCAATACCCCGGTCAAAGTTTCCATTATCTCCCATTGGATTCGTGTCGAGAGACTTTTCTCGTATTACCAATTAAGCAACACACAATTTGCTATTTGGGAGAATATGTAATTTCAATTGCTCGTATTTTTATTACAAAGAAATTTTTTCTTTTAAGAAACCTTATAACACCATCAGTTATGGGGCTATCATGTCTCGTTAGAATTAGGATGGTTTCCTATTCATGAAGTGGGTGTTTTAACTTAATGAATTAAACAACTTATTCGACAATAACTATAGTGCTAGGGGAAAGAACGTTTAGACCATACTACGGTTTAGTATGACTACGAATGGTTTAAGTAGTCTAGCACTTTCAACTTCCATCGTAGTTTGTGGTACAACTTCCACAAGTCTCCCATTATGTCAATATCAATACTTATCACTTCGGATCGTGGCGTCGTGATATGTATCCTTGTATTCTCACTTCTCACTGTGATTCCCGAATCTCAGTTTTATGATCTCAATTGAATACAACTTTCAATTAATCATATGAAGTCTTTAATGATAACTCACATGCCCATTCTACATCATTTATGTATAATGATTGGCACAAGTTCTACTTGCTAGAACCTTGTCATGATTATATTTATTGCAGAGGTTCATAGATCGTGTATCTAATCCATCTCATGCAATCAAGTTATGATTTTCATTCGATAATGAACTCACAAGTTAATAGATCATACATTTAATGAATTCATCCGTTATGAAGTCACCTCATGCAATCAAATCTTTGACTTGTTGTAATCAAGACAACTTTATCATTAAACATTGAATATTTCTTGACAATAATAGTAGTATTATAAATGCTTTCTATCATATCATAAATCAAGACGTAATCAAAGTATAAGCACACTTTTATTCATAAAGATGGAACAACTGACTTGTCTCATTACATGAATAACTTTGTCTCGCGAGATGCAAGACATACAACTAAGTGTTCATACTATAATGATTACATAAGATTTATCTAATACTCTAAGTATCTCCTATGATAGATGTCTCGGTGGAATCCATGCTGGCCATCAACTGACTTGATGTCCATCAATCCTTGATTTCACCTCTTCCCGTCCATGCAACAGCAGGTCTTGTTTTCATAAAACAGAATAAGTATCAAATACTCATTTACTGCACTTGTTGTATAAGGGAGTAAACATTTATAAAGTATATCAATTATATACCTTCTCCATCGACAACTTCTCCTTCAATGGGTTCAACCTCCAGGTACTGGAGTCTATCCATGAACTCAGAGAACTCGAGGCATTCACCTCTGCCGACATAGCCATGGACATGGTCTGTATAGCTCGGTGGAAGCGAGTGTAACACCGTGTATATCGCAGACTCATGTGTGGTATCATAGTCAAAGTCATCTACGAGGCTCAGATGTATCTCATGCATCTTGGCCAAGTGTGCCTTCAGGAAAGAGCCTTCTTCCATCTTTGTAGAGAGAAACTCACTTTCTAACTCAAATCTGGCAACTCTAAACTGATGCAAGTTTGATGACTTCAGCTCATCGATCATATCGTATGTGTCCAAATCAGCATACTCCTCACGCAAATGTTGCGGAATGCTGGTTTCTATGATAACCTTGGCTATGGCATATGTCCTACGGCGATAATGATAATCAATCGCCGATTGTGCATCCATGTCGTTTTCTGGAGGATTTCCCACGTGCCTTTTAGTTAAGAATGAAAGGTTGATTCTCTTGAGCACGGCTCTAAGGCGTAAGTACCAACTAACGAAGTTTGACCCATTTTCTTTAAGTCTTTCACCATGTAAGAAGGAAACCATTTCAAGGTACTGGGTATTATCCATTTTCTACAAACATAATTGCAAGGAACACAATTAAGACTAGTTCACAACAATGAGTTCATATAATCAAATTATATATGAGCTCACACTAAAACATTTCATCCCTAAGAAGTTTTAGTGATTACATGATCCAGATTCACTGCCCGACCTCGAATATCACACGGCCGACGGGTCAGTTTCAAAGGTAGACAACAACTTGTGCGATCACATTATCTTATATGTACTGTGATTCATGCTCGATCTTTCGATCTCTAGTATTGCGAGGCAATATCTGCATATGCTAGGCTCGCCAAATTAACCTCCATGTTATATGCTGCTCAGCAAGGCCATATT
Source organism: Bromus sterilis (assembly GCA_950022295.1). Classification (NCBI taxonomy): domain Eukaryota; kingdom Viridiplantae; phylum Streptophyta; class Magnoliopsida; order Poales; family Poaceae; genus Bromus; species Bromus sterilis. The sequence continues at coordinate 181,843,787 of OX465596.1, forward strand.
TTCATATGCCAGGCTTGCCGAACCCAACCTCATGCGAACTCCATTGAATATGTAGGAAAACTCCGGTATGTACGGAGCATCAGGCCATATGGGAGAACCTTCCAGGTGGTGCACACTTCGGTAGAATACTTATGTTTGTCTTTGTTAAGGGATCATCTTATCACATGCTACCGTCGTGTATCCTATACTAGCAAGTTTTAAGATGTCTGGGCTATGGCAACACTAAGTCTACAGTGTCTCCATTTTAGTTTGTTTTATGATGACGATTACTACTTACTAGTAACACATAGCAAAGCTATCACTACATCACAAACAAACAAACGATAGCCCCCACTTTGCAATACAAGGTTTAGACGGTCTAGTTGTATATTGCAAGTTTTACGTGGCTGCTAGGGCTTTCATAGTTAAACAGGTTTTAACCTACGAGTCAACCACAACGTCAACCATACGATTGTCTCTATTACACCCCGCACGGGGCCCTCCGTTGCAAATGCCACATCCGCTAAAGTAGAGAGACAGACACCCCCCTAGCCACTTTATACGGTACAAGCCGCATGTCAAGCGTGGAATCAGTCTCGCGTAAGAGTACGCGTAAAGTCGGTCGGGGGCCGCTTCATCAAACAATGCCGCAGATATGAACAAGTGCACGTGGGAGGGTAACAATCATGCAATCAACGCCCACACCCCGATGTGTTCTATCCGTACAGTAATACTAAGCATAGACCTAGCTCTGATACCACTGTTGGGGTTCGCAGCAGAAAACACAAATTTTTCTAACTAGCGTTCCCTTAACCCAAGATCTAGCTAGCCGTATTACCGTAACGGACAGTAGTGCGGAAATAACATACCTCGGTGTGTAGTCCGTTGCGCGGGAAACGTTCCCGCAAACGTGGTTGATGTAGCCGATCAAGTTTCACAGCCCCCTGGTTGTGTTGAGCACCCGGATGGGTGTAGTGCCACACGTGCAGCACCTCGTAGTACTCGCACACGTACGAGACTCGATGACGACCTCCGTTCTCCGATCTAGCGGAGGGGGCGGAAGCAGACCTCCGGACGGAGCTTCGGCAGCACGACGGCCTTCGATTCTAGCAGAGAGGTCTCAATTCCACTACAGGCTCACACTAGGGAGCCCACCGTGGAAGAGACCAGAGAGGGGAGGAGACCGGAGAAAACCAATCTCAATTCGGAGTTATATTTATTTTCTCACGAATTTCTGTGTATTAATTATGTGCACCCTGCCTGTCTTTATATAGGCTGGGGAAGGGAGTCAACCCACCTCCCCTAGCAATGTGGGACTCAAGTCCCTTGCTAGGGGGTGGCTGGCCAAGGGGGGAGAGGGGGCGCATCCCTCATGGGCCCTAGGGCCCATGGCGCCTCCCCCCCTTTTTATTTTCTTTTTTCTTTTCCCTTTAATTCCTTAATGGGCCTTTTTCTCCACTAAGGCCCATAGCACATATTAATTAGAAATAAAATGATTTTAATTATTAATTCAATTAATTAATAACTAAAACATATTATTCCATCTCCCGGTGCTCCGGAAACACTTCCGGCTCACTCCGAACTTGTTTCGGTTCAATACGGTACTCCTCCGATATTGTCTCCTTAATTCTCTGGTTGCTCAGATGGTTCCGAAAAGGTCTTCGATTTCATCGAGCCCTTAAGTGTGTTACCCTACGGTCCGAGAACACTCCAGTCATGACCGAGCAGAGGCAACAGTCAATGATCATCAGCGGGACCTGGATGCCCATAATGACCCCTGTGCATTCGGGATATCAATACCGATTGGACCTTACGCCGTATAGCATTCCCTTTGTCAGCGATACTGGATTTGTTCCGAGATTCGATCAATGACATCCTATGTCTGGTTCAACCTCGTTCCGAACTAAATCCTTATACACTCGTTCCCGTGATATTCATCCCCGTGACCTAGTCACACGCTGCGCAGCTTTATGGATGGAATCTCACCGAGTGGGCCCTGAGTATCTATCCATTATATGGATTGAAAAATCCCGCTCTTGTAAACAATACTCCTCAACGTATCTCCACGGAATACCTAAGATACAACCGTTATGACCCGCATATTTCAGTCAGGTGGTGGGATGTAAGTCAAAGCATCCGGGAAGATAGTGATTATGCACGTACTCACGGTCAAAGGAACGGTCTACCACGTTCTGTAATTACAACACTGAACCTTCATAAGATTTGATCATGCTGTAATGCTTTCTTTGGGTAATGTTCATCACGTCACTTAACCAGTGAGGTGACCTCATAGTCAAGAGACTTAATTGTCCATGATCGCGAAACCACGATCATCATGTTGACCATGAACTAGTTATCGAAGTAGAGGCTAACTAGGAACTCTGGGTGTTTCTATACCACACCTGCATCATTGTTTCACTGATGCAGTTCTAGCACGGTATGAAACTGGTTATGAACTTGCTTAGATATATATTGGAATAATCATATATTATTTGCCTCTAGAGCATATATCCAACAGGCTCTTCTTCATAGGAACCCTCGAAAGGAAGGTGTTGGTTTCGAAAGGAAACTCAACCCTGATGGCACCTACTGGGAGCCCGAGAAGTATCCTAAAACTGTCTGGGTTCTGGCGAAAGAAAAGCCCATTGATATTGCTAACCTTTCAGGTTTCAACTGCAAAATTTATAAGGCTATTGTCGATGAGTCACTTGATTCTGACTATAAGCTTATCAAAGATCAGGAAGGAAAGGTGTCTTCTGAATTCGTTGGTACTCCTTCGAAGAATGGTTTCTATAAGCGACAGATTTGGGTTCGCAAATCTCTCGTATAAAAACTGCCCCAGAACCATTCTATGCAGGGAAAATCTTCGGTACCACCGAAACACTACTATTCTCTTGAGGATAGAAATGAAACCTTGGTGCCTGCTTCAAATCTTCCCCAGAAGGAATAATATCGAGTTGATAGAAATGTTTATCGTCATCGTGACAATAACGACAATATTGCTTTTACCTACCAGTACTATAACCCCTCATCGAGGAATTATGTTTATGGTGTGCTTGATGGTCCCCCTCGCCAATATGATCCTGTTCGCTATAATACCGTTGCTTCATCTAGCACTACCATGCCTTCTCAGTCACTTGCTCGTTTGTGGGTGGTTAAGAAGAACTAATTCTTCTGCAGGTCTATGTCTCCGGTGGATCCGAATGGGTCATGGATAGTGGTTGTACAAATCATATGACCCGAGACAAATATTTGTTCAGCGAAGAAAAACTTACTGAATCTTCTCAGAGATATATTACCTTCGGTGACCACAACAAAGGAAAAGTACTTGGTTTGGGTAAGGTTGCTATATCGAAGGATAAGCATATTGACAAAGTTATGCTTGTCCAATCTCTAGGATATAATCTTATGTTAATCTCAAAATTTTGTGATATGGGTATGCTTGTACTGTTTTCTACTTCTCGTTGTGTTGTCTTTTCACGGGATGATTATTCCTTCGTGTTCGAAGGATATCGCAAAGGTGATCTTTATATTGTCGATTTCTCTTCGGACCTGCTGTGTCCACATGCTTAATGGCTAAAGCCACATCTGGTTGGTTATGGCATCGCAGACTTGGTCATGCAGGAATGAAAAATCTTCAGACACTTATCTCGAAGAAGAATATCGTTGGTATTGATAATGTGAAATACGATAAAGATCGTCTATGCAGTGCCTGTGAAGCAGGAAAGATTGCCAAGAAACATCACTCAACAAAGACTATCATGACTACTACTTGTCCTCTTGAATTACTTCATATGGATTTATTTGGTCCTCAAAATTATGCTAGTCTTAGAGGTAACAAGTATGGTCTGGTTATTGTAGATGTTTTCTCTCGATATAGTTGGGTTTTATTTTTAGATGACAAGAGCAAGGTTGTTGAAATTTTCAAAACTTTCGCAGAGAGAGCACAGACTGAGTATGAATTATCTCTCAAGCATATCAGAAGTGATAATGGTACAGAATTCAAAAACACTCATATCGAAGAATTTCTTGATGAATATGGCTTCACTCATGAATTCTCGACTGCTTATACACCGCAACAAAATGGTGTGGTCGAGAGAAAGAATCGAACTCTTATTGAAATGACCAGAACAATGTTTATTGAATACAAGCGTCCTATCAGGTTCTGGGCTGAAGCAATTAACACTGTATGCCATATCATCAACAAGGTTTATCTGCACAAATTTCTGAAGAAAACTTCTTATGAGCTTATCACTAGTAAAAATCAAAATGTTTCATATCTCAGGGTTTTTGGTGCTCCATGTTATGTCAGAGATATGAATCACAACTCCAAGTTTTCCCCAAAGGCACACGAAGGTTTTCTCCTAGGTTATGGTTCGAATTCTCACACTTAAAGAGTTTAGAACTCTCATCTTGGCAAAGTTGTAGAAACTGTAAATGTTCGATTTGATGAAACTAACGGATCTCAAAAGGAGCAATTACCTCTTAACCTGGATGAACCACCTTTGGATGAAGTCATCAGGTACATGGCTATTGGAGATATTCGACATGTCAAAGGAAATGCACATCAAGTCAACAAGGATGATGATGGTCCAATGTTCCCACACATAGCCCGGGGCGCTGGAGATCAACATCCTGAAGCTATTGATGAACAGGTCGAAGTAAAACGCATAAACAAAGAAAATGCTCAACCCAAAGGAAATGATGCCGAAGGACAAGCTGATCCTGAAGGCCAAGCTGATCCCGAAGAACAACCGGATCCTCAAGCTGTTGAAGGAGCTTTATCTCGTGTTCGAAGGAGAGTGGACGTCGTCTCAATACTCGAAGAGATTCGTCTACCAGGTCTTCCTACCACTCGCTCTTGCACTCGCTTAACAAACTTCTGTGGAAATTTCTCGTTTGCATCCATGCTAGAACCTTCGAAATTCGATGAAGCCATGATGGACTCAGACTGGATGACTGCAATGCTCGTAGAACTTAACCAGTTCGAGAGAAATAAAGTCTAGTCCCTTGTCGATAGACCTAATCCCAAGAAGAATAATATCATTGGTACGAAGTGGATCTTTCTTAACAAGCAAGATGAAGATGATATTGTTATAAGGAATAAAGCTTGACTGGTCGCACAAGGGTACACCCAAATCGAAGGTATTGATTTTGGTGAGACTTATGCTCCAGTTGCTCGACTTGAATCCATTCGTGTCATGCTTGCTTTTGCGAATTACAATGGTATATTGCTATATCAAATGGATGTCAAAAGTGTATTTCTTAACGGTGAAATCGAAGAAAAAGTATATGTTATGCAGCCACCAGGTTTTGAAGACCCGAAGAATCCTAATAAGGTGTACAGGTTGCACAAGGCCCTATATGGGTTAAAGCAAGCACCTCGTGCTTAGTATGAAATAGTGAAGGATTTCCTTCTGAAGAAGGGCTTCAAACCAGGAACAACTGACCCGACTCTTTTTACTCATGCATACAAAAATGATCTTTTTGTGTGTCAAATTTATGTCGATGATATTACATTTGGCTGTACTAACCCTGATATCAGCGAAGAATTTGCTCGAATGATGTCGAAGAAATATGAAATGTCTATGATGGGTGAATTGAAGTTCTTTCTCGGACTTCAAATCCTTCAACAGAAGAATGGGACATTTATCTCTCAAGAGAAATATCTCAGAGATTTCCTGAAGAAGTTTGATCTTGTCAATTGCAAAACTATCAAGACTCCAATGCCTACGAATGTTCACCTAGATGCAGATGAGAAGGGCAAACCTTTCGATCAGAAGAAATATCGCTCGATGATTGGTTCGCTTCTTTACCTATGTGCATCTAGACTTGACATTATGCTTTCAGTTTGTATGTGTGCTCGTTTTCAGGAAAATCCGAAAGTATCACATCATATTTCTGTCAAGCGAATTCTTCGATATCTGGCTCACACACCTACCTTGGGACTTTGGTATCCCAAAGGTGCCCAGTTTGATCTCGTTGGATATTCTGATTCTGACTGGGCTGGTGATCGAGTCGACAGGAAATCTACCTCATGCACATGTCATTTTCTCGGTAGATCTCTTGTTTGTTGGGCTTCAAAGAAACAGAATTGTGTATCTATCTCTACGGCTGAATCCGAGTATATTGTTGCCTGTTCATGCTGCACTCAAATTCTGTGGCTCAAGCAAACGCTGAAGGATTATGGTATTCTCGTTGACGAGGGGGTGACCCCATGACTCCTATGGATGGACCTACTCGGTGTACCCGAAGACAGAAGGCCCACAAAGATGCCGCCTGGGCCTAGCCTTGTCCCACTAGTGGCACCGACGTAGGAGTGGGCGACTTGTAAGGAAGGTGCAGACCTGCTGTGCGGTACAAGATTAGGGTTAGGAAACCTCATCTGTAATCCAAGACGGGTTCCCCGAGACCTAGCCTGGTATATAAAGGCTGGGAGGGGAGACGTCGAGATAATACAAGACACAATCTGTAACCCTAGCCTTGTGCGCACTAGCCTTGGCCTTCCCTGTAATCGCATCTCTAAGCAATAATATTGAGCAGGAACGTCTCCTCCTTTTAGCCGACGAGCTATCGTCCAACCTGTGCCTCTCATGACTCGTCCCTGACCATGGGATTTGCCGGGGTTGATCCCCGTCAATTTGCGCCGTCTCTGGGAAACGCACACGTTGGGAACGCGATCTCGGCGGCCTCACCAGCATCTTCAACACCCGCCAACGCGATGACTCCACCAGCACCCTTCGATCCGACGACCCAGACGGAATCCGATCTGTTTGGATCCCTCGGTTTCACGGCTCATCTTTCGACTCTCCGACCAGTCTTCGCTGATCTACGCTCCGGCATCAACCTGATCTTCGAAGCATATTAGATCTACATTAACCATTGGGGTGCCCTCCGACTCACGGACGACTCTCGAGCACCTGCGACGACATCTACAGCAACAATCGACACGGTCGCCACCCGCGCGGCCACCCTTCGAGCCAGCCGCGATTGCCCACCCAACCCAAGACTTCACGTCACCCGCGACCGCTCGGGTGGACCCTCGGCCTGGAAGAACAGCATCACACGCGTGAGAAAGAAGGTAGTCAAGGCACCATCGCAGGTGTTCATGGCAGAAGTCGATGCACGAGCAGCAAGCGGCAAGGGCCAAGACGACGACTCGAATACTCGCCAATATAACCAAACCAACGGCAACACAAAAGAGCCCGGAACCACCAGTAAGACCGCCGTGAAGCTGGGAGCAGTGGGAAGCATGCCAATGAAAGTACCACAGGGACAAGAACAGAACAACCACAAGAGCAACGAGCCATCAAGAAGCAAGCAACAAGCCCCGGGTGTGGTGGTAGATGACCCACCCAAAGAGCGAATATTCCTGTCCAAAGAATCAATGGCCAGAGTAAGGGACGCAGTCGAACACGGCAAGCTACTATCAGCAAACGCAACAAGGGACGAGCTCAGGGCATACAACAAAATGGCAAGCGAGCTAACCCAGCAAACGAGACAACGGCGCCTAGAGATGGAGAAGCTGGAAAGGGCGGCCGCCGAGAAGAAAAACAATCGCAAGCCACCTCCCAGAGGCGACTCTCCCGATCACGGCTCCCCTCTCTGCACTAAATCAAAACTCAGCAACCTGCAACGAGCAGACAGGGAGAGAGTGGTTCGGAAGCTCGACGACGACTTCAAGCTAGAGGAGGAGGACGATGAAGAGGAACCCCTCACACCGGAAGAAGCCCTTATAAGTGCCCGAGACTACCTATCTCGCGCCCAGAAAAGTAGGAAGAACAAACCAGACCTCAACACATCAATAGCCTTGCAGATAATGAAAGACGCCATCGCCGCCTCAGCACCCAAAAAATCAAGTGCAAGGCGACCGACCCACGAGAGGACACCAGACAGGGACCCCAGCTCACCCGACGACGCCGACAGCAGCGATGACTGGCGAAAACGCTCCGGCAAAAACAATAAGCACGACAACGACGACAACGACAACAGGCGCCGCAGCAGTCGACGAGACGCGTGTGATGACATCACGCAGAACAAAGTCAACCGCAGCAGGCGAAGACGCGCAGCACGCGAAGAGTACTCGGACGAAGAAGCTTCCGACGAAGAAATTGAGCCATGCGGAGCATTATGCTTCACGCGTTCTATACGCGAGACGCGAATGCCGAGTGGGTTCAAATTGAACTCCACAACGTTAAATACATTGGACTCGAGGAGCCGGAGGCATGGCTCGACGACTACTTAACAGCAGTTAAGTATCAGCGAGGGACCAACGTCACGGCAATGAAGTACGTGCAGCTCATGCTCGAGAGCTCGGCACGACACTGGTTGAAGAATCTCCCGCGAGGATCCATCAGCTCGTGGAGGCAGTTCCGTGGAGCCTTCATAGAAAACTTTAAATACACATACAAGCGACCAGCATCGCTTGAGGAGCTGCGGCTGTGCAAGCAAGGAACCAGGGAAACCTTGCGAGCCTACATCCAGCGGTGGACCATACTCAATAATTCAGTAGAAGACATATCAGACGAAAGCGCAATCGACGCGTTCAGGCGAGGCCTGCAGCGCATTGAATTCAAGGAACAACTCGGGAAGATGAATGTCTGAACACTCGGACGGCTGTTAGAGCAAGCCAATAGCTGGGCGGACGGCGAGGATACCGTTCTAAACGAAACAGAAATCCACATTGCACGCTCAGAACATGACTACGACTACCACAATGGAGAAAGAGGACTCGACCGACGAAGGAAGTGATCCAGGCGCAGTTTCTACGAAGACAGAGGACCCGACATGGTCGCCGTCGGCTTCCCAGAAGACAGAGACGGCAGGCATCGCGACAACAGAAGAACATAGCAAAGAGATAACCCTGAAGACGTGCCCCAATCTCAGAAACGAGACTGGAGGACGAGGCAGCCGCGTGACAACACTAGAACATACCGCTTGGCAAATGAACAACTCGACAGACCGTGCTCGATACACGGATTCAGAAACGAACGAGGGGATCTTAGATCAGGGCACGCCCTTAGGAACTGCAGAAGATTCAACGAGTTGGCTGAGGAAAAAATTCAATCTGCGACAACAGCGGCCCAGCCACTCGCGAGCATACCAGTCGGGCCTATCACCCACAACGCACCACTAGCCCCTCCTCTGCCAACAAGGCAAGTGGACGCAATCCAGGAATGGCGTAGGACACCAGAAGAAAAGGAGCAGTATCCAGAAGCCCACGGCATGATCTACATGATACAAGAAGGCATGCCTTCAAATAGGCAGCAGAAGCAGGTCACGAGACAAGTTTTTCTCGTAGCCTCCTCGCACCCCGCTGTCCCGGAGTACTTGCGCGGGTTCGAGACAGAAATTACTTTCTCTCGGGAGGACCACCCGCCAGCTATCCCTCGACCAGGACACGCCGGGTTAATGCTCGAGGCCAGAATTGGAAACTACGACATGTCACGAGTGTTCATGGACGGCGGCAGCGGGATCAACATCATCTTCACCAGGACACTCGAAGAAATGCTAATCCAGAGCTCCGCGCTCAAATCCTCAGGCACAACCTTCCATGGTATTGTGCCAGGAAAAGCAGTCTACCCTCTTGGAAAAATAAGCTTGGAGGTGGTTTTTGGCAATGCGACTATAAGGCCCGATATGCGGTACTGTTCCAGATCTAGATGTTTCCATCCAGATCCGGGGACGAAGCACATATCGGTCCCACCGCGACATATGACGAAGTCATATGCCCCGGATTTCCAACATGATATCACAACATTACAAATACAGGATACAACATCTCATACAATCGGCATACAACTGCCTTAATACAATACAACAACGGAAGATATATGTCTGAGTACAGACTACAATCAAATGCCTAGTGGCAAAGAGAAAAACATCGATCCCATAACCACACGGGTCCAGGCCCTCCACCGGGATCCGCCTAACTAGTCGTCGTCGAGTCTCCACGTGAAACGTCGATCACCATACCCGTTGTCGATTCAGAACCCTGAAAAGAGTATGGGGGTAGTATCATGAGTACAGAAGTACTCATCATCCAACTGTAGTGGTCAACTGACTCAGCAAGGACTTCATCACTCGTCAATCTAGGACAACTAGTAGTTTACGGTAAGGATGGCGTAAGTGGTGAGGTTGCTGCCGCACTAGCATTTAAGAAGTGGCTAACGATCTAGAGAGTAAGATAAGAAGCCAAGCATTCATGAGGAATCGCCTCCAAGAAGTCGTGCTATCAAATACTTACGCAATCATAACACCTATCCTATCCTTGTCCTCCTCTTTGCATCCCGATGAAGAAGAAGCAGTCAAGGCACACACACACGTTGATCAAGTTATTTAAGATTATCTCAGTTGTTGTTGTCTATGAACATGACGTAGGTCTCAAGTCGTCCATAACCGTGGACACGGCTTCTCGAAAAGATTTAACCCTGCAGGGGTGTACCAACTGCCCATTACAAGGCTCCGCACGCACGCCCATCTCTCTCAGTTTCTACCCATCACAGGCAACCATTTTATGATTTAGTCCCAAGAGATCCGGAACGACAGGTCCCTCTAGCTAACAACGAGCAAATCCGGGTGGCCCCCGGTGAGTCGACATCCAACTCAAAAGCCGGCCGCGCTCTCGAATCGACCTCTCTACCGTCTGGACAAGGTCGGGTTAGTTGCCCAAACAGATGTGGACAACCCCCTAGCTCCCTGGGGTGGACCAACAAGAGAAACCATGTCTCCGCTAGCCCAAGTTGTTTGAAAACTGCCGGTTGCGGACCAGTCACACACACGTTTCAAATGGTAAATCAGCTTGGGCCTCCACTAGAAATGTTTGAAGCTAGGTAGGTAAGAAGAGGGGACCCTATTAAATCCCACACGCGGTTAGGCACGCTCAGTCTTAAAACCAATACCCGGAATTCGGATCCTAGGTGACTCGAATGAAACAAAGCGTCGAGGCGGGATAGCCTAGACCTTCCATCCTTCGTCGAATATAGTCAACATTTATAACAATCATATCATCAAAAATAATATAATAATGTGATAGCCCAAACCAAGGAGTAACAGGGTAACATCGTAGTATCCTAAGCATGCATACTAAGCGGGGTTGAGCAATGAGCAATAGTAACATAGCAGTACAAGGTTTGCTGGGAGGGGACATGGCTGTATCGGTTTGAAAGAGGTTGTAAACATGTGGTAGGATCAAACATCGAACCTAACCTATACTAGCATGCAAACCGCTGGTTGAAATAGAATGGATCATAAGTAATGTATAGTCCTTGCCTGTTGATAAGTCGGGTTCCGAAGGTGTAGTTGATCGCAAGCTCGCATCGACTCCGAAGGTACCCGCGGAAGCACACAAGACGATAAACACTGGAAAGCAATCAACGAGCAAGCATCTACTACTACGAAGCAAACACGAGCAAGCATCAACAAGAAGGCAACACGAGACATCGCACCTACCGTCGAGAGCGGTTACTAATAGGTTAAGTGGAGTACTCGTCACACACGACGATACCGCACATTTGGAAAGGTTCAAGTTGTTTAGCTACAGGTGGTCAACAAAGGTTGTTAACAGGGCATCTCACTCAAGCATGGCATAGCACACAAGCATGTCAAGAGGTGAAGCATAAGATAAACTATCTTTGCTAGTCAATTTAAGTGAGGCACAAGCTAAACATGGCATAACACTAAGTGCCGCACAACAATTAAAGGATTTGGTACTGTTCTTTACTAAACCATATTTTATATTTGTGAACAGAAGCAAACAATAGCATAAACACAAAGTACACGAAAAAATAATCAAGTTACATATAAAGAACACTCCGAACGGAGTTGCGGTTAAAAAGATACAAGCAAAACAAGTTTAGAACACAATCTGCCAACATCACGAAGCACACTTTAGAGCAATGCATAAACATGATAATGAATGCAAACATGCTCACAAATGATATGCAAATAAAGTAGACATGACAAGGAAGGCATGGCGAAAGGAATCATGCAAATAGGCATCATGAACAACTAATTATAGCTCATACAAAATGCAATAAAACATTACTGGTCTAGGACTTAGTGAAAATCAAGAAAACAGGGCATAAACTGTTATTTTTATGTTGTATAAACAGGAGCAAAGTTATATGAAAAAGTGGAGGAACATGACATAGCAATATATGAGCATGAACTAGACATGATGGTGATCAGGTACAAACAAGAATCAAGGTTATAGGCCTCACAGATCAAAAGATATTAAGCAAACAACATGGCATCAGAACATTACAGACTTCGAAAAAACAGAGGTGGCTGTCAAAAACAGCAGCATAGCAACTTTGGAGCTAAAACTATATATGACCAGAAAGCATATCATGAAAATGCAATACATATAATGGAAGTAGACATGATTATTAACAGTATGCAATTGGAATCAATCAATTCCGATAAACGGGTGCGACGCAACCGTCACTCGAAGTTGCAACAAATTAACAGTTTTCAGCACAGCAGCACATTAACAGCAAGGTCACTACTTTGGAGCAAGATTTAATATAGCTAAAGCACCCAAACATGACAAGTTAAAGCATGGGAATGAAGTACACATGATGCTTAACACATAGGAAAAAGAATCAATGCAATAGGCCTCATGGATTTGACACAAGCATCACCCAAAGTTTGAACAAAATAACAGCAGCAGTAGTTAACAGCAGATTAGCAACTTAACGATCTGGTGCCCAGTTCAACACACAAATACATATTCAAGATGACCTCAAAATAAATAACTTCCTAAAGATGAACTCTAGAGCACACAAAGCACAACCAAACAAAAAATGAATCACTTCATTCGGAGCTACGAGTCAACAGGAATTAACGTTGCAAAACAGGACAGCGGACAAAAAATCCTGGGACTTAGAAAAATTTCCAGGCAGAGAGTTAGAAAAAAAAATAAGGGGTGGACCTCATCGGGCCGAGGCCCACTTCCGGCCTGGAGGCGGCTTGGCTGGCCGGGCCTTGGAGGCCTGGCAGGCCGTGGGAGGTGGGCGTGGGCCGGCCGGGCCCGTGTGAAGCGGCTGGAGGAGGCCGCTCGGCCTTTCCCGACGAGGCAGCTGCGGCTGCTGGAGGCGCTGGCGAGGCTGCGGCCTCCAGCGAGGCGGGCGGCGCAGGGGGCCTGCCGCGCGGCAGCGGCCGGGATCCAATCGGATCCGGCGACGAGGCGGTGGAGGAGGGAACCTCCAGGGGGCGGCGAGCTCTTCCTGCGAGCATCCATGGCGTGGCTTGGACCGTGGCTCTCCATGGCGGGCGACAGGAGAACCTGTAGAGGGGAGGAGAGGGAAGGTGAGGTGGCGCCAGAGGAGAGGGAAGGAGGGAGAGGAGTGGCGCGGCGGAGCGGATGCTGCCGGCACGGCGGCCGGAGTACACGGGCGGCGGAGGCGTGGAGGCAGTCCACGGGAGGAGGTTGGTGGAGCTCCCGGGCGCATCTGGGCCGTTGGATCGGCCGATCCGACGGTCCAGATCGAAGGGAAGGCTAGGACTGCGAAAATGGGGTATGTTTGGGGCAATTGTGAGGGGGTGGCTGCAATTTTGTGCTAGGGAAACCCTAGAAAGGGGTGGGAGAGTGATGGTCTTTATATAGCCCAGGTGGCTGGCAGTTAGCAAAAACATCCCCGGTTTTTCTCTCGCGCGCGCGGTGCTCACGTTTCTGACCGCCGGGGGTCCCCAGGACCTCCATTTCGGGTAAAACTTCGAACTGCGCGATCACCGCGTCAAGCCGGCGGCGTTCACCTCGCGTTGGAACCGTTCCTAGAACACTTCCTGGCGCGCTATAAAAATATCTCGTTTACTTATTAAACGGGGTTTTTCGTTCCGTTGGCTGCAGCTGGTCTCGTGCGGTTTTCAAGATGTGATCGGGTGAAACCCGGTGTTGCAAAGGTCGAGTGTCAGGATGGCAAAGGTCGGTCTCCGTCCGGTATGAGATAAGAGGGGGGGAAATAATCGCTGATCGATAAATCGGGGATGCAAACACCACAAACAAATCAGACAATCAAACAATTCATACCGAAAACAAAACTTTTAATTTTTGTGAAATCTGGGCTGTTACAGCGACAAACTTTCGCAAGGATATCCTAGACTTTGAAGTGGTCGACTGGAAGTCGCAGTACACGCAATCCTTGGGCGACCAGCCTTCGCCCGCTTCATGGCAGTGCCACACTATGCATACCTTAAGCTAAAAATTCCAAGCCCACATGGGATCATCACAGTCAGCGGAAGTTTCGTCAGGTCCGACCGCTGCGACAAGGAATTCCACAAGATATCAGAGGCCTTTGGAGCTCACCAAGCTAGCAGAACCACGGGACTCGCAGAAGAAGCGCTCCCATAGAAGAAGACACCACCCGAAGGACCCGAGCACTCAGAGAAGAAGCTACCTAGCCCTTAAGGCTACCACGCCGTCGTTTTAAATAAAGGGGACTGTCTTCATCAGAACCCCCCCCATTCTTACTAAATGTAAGAAACAGCTGGAAGAATATGGAAAAATATTTTCAAAAAAATTGATTCATTGGCACTCGGGGGCTCGCCGCAGCAGCCACCCCCCGAGGCGTCCTTCGCAATCGCGACATAAAAATTGGCACTCGGGGGCTCGCCGCAGCAGCCATTCCCCGAGGCGTTCTTCGCAATTGCGACATAAAAAATTGGCACTCGGGGGCTCGCCGCAGCAGCCACCCCCCGAGGCGTCCTTCGCAATCGAAACATAAAAAATTGGCACTCGGGGGCTTGCCGCAGCAGCCACCCCCCGAGGCGTCCTTCGTAATCGCGACATAAAAAAAATTGGCACTCGGGGGCTCGCCGTAGTAGCCACCCCCGAGGCGTCCTTCGCAATCGCGACATAAACAAAACTGGCACTCGGGGGGCTCGCCGCAGCAGCCAGCCCCCGAGGCGTCCTTCGCAATCGCGACATAAACAAAACTGGCACTCGGGGGCTCGCCGCAGCAGCCACCCCCCGAGGCGTTCTTCGCAATCGTGACACAAAGGAAATTAGCACTCGGGGGCTCGCCTCAGCAGAAAAACCCCTTACAGCAAAACCAAGACAACAAAGGAGTACAGTACACCAAGAGGAAGCACCTAAACCCCAGGCTCCATATTCGCCTTTATAAGAGAACCCAGATAACGGTCGTTCTCTTCGCAAATCCGCTTCACAAATTGGTGCGCAGGCTCATCGACAGCCGCGTAGTGCTCATCCATCGGGTGATCCCTACCACCTGGAGGACCCTCCACCACTTGAGCAATATTAGCTACCGGCCAATGACTATGGACCAAGCCCAAGGCAGCCCGAGCTCCAGCATGAATCTGGTGATCCATCACGCGACGCAGCTCTGCAGGCTGAGAAAATACACGGCAGAGCGTCTCAAAGGACGATGGCACCACCTGCAGCGGATAAAACTCAGAGTGGATCCCTCCCAGCACCCGTTGACAGTACGCAGAGCAACCGGGACCCGCTCAACTCGAAGACGAAGCACAACAAATGCTCGAGCACGAACCCCGTCTACCCAGAAAGGATTGTTCGCCTGCACATCAAAGTCATCCAGTCGCGACATTTTCGATTGAACGGCCTTCTCCTCATCCCGGGACCGCCCCGCCAGCACTTCGAAAAACAGGATCAAAATCAAGACGAAGACAGAAAATCTACTGAATGCAGTCGAGCAATCGAGCAGAAGCCAAACTCACCCCGCAGGAGGTCAGACAAATTCACCACCCACGAATCAAGGCTATCCAGCACGGCCTCAGCGCGCTGGCGTTTGGAACGATGGACTGCTGCAGCCCCCTTGAGGCGAACAACGTCCTGCTCAGCGTTTCTCATCCTCAAGCACACGGACTCGTATGCACCCTCACGAGCGTCCTCCTTCAACTAACTCCAAGCCCGAAGAACGCCCGGGGTGGCCTACCGCAAAAGGAATAAAAAGAAAGGAAAATCAAGCACAACAGCAGGAATGGCCAAGCAGTTACCCCAATAAAAGTAGCACAGATTCACCACCACAAAGGAGGCATATTACAACCAAAAGTTTCAGACGACACGACATGGCTACGTCTCCCCCTTGCCCATAGAGGAGGGATTCTGAGCATCCACAACTTTTTGCAGGCGACAAGCCAGAACAGTGGCTCGCTCACTCTGCTCGTCGGTGTAATCAGGGATAGTCTCAACCAGAGAGTCGTCAATGGCAACTCCGTGCCCCATAAGAACAACAAGGGACGTGGAAAGACCACTCACCACGTTCTCGCCAATTAGCTCCTCCAAGAGATCCCCGCCATCGCCAAATGCAGCAACGCAGGCGTCTAGACCAACTGGCAACTTCTGGTCCTCCGGCATGAGGTGCTCATGAGCAAGACCCACAAGAGTGGAAGCCCGGGCGCAGACACCCTTGGAAACATCAACAGCAGCCGACATGGCATCCACGGGCCCACAAAGAACTTTAGATCCCGATGCAACCACTTCCGTCGCACTTGCACCCTTAGAGGCTGCACCAGGCAACCAATATTAGTACGGGAAGACAAAGAGACAAAGCGCCCAACAAAGGAACGACAACTCACACACAAGCAAGTCCGCCAAGACCCGAAGACGCTTGCACTCGACCGCCTCCGCCTGCACAAGCGCCTCCTCGGCCTGACGCAGGCGTACCAGCTCCTCGTGCTGATCGTGCAGCTCTTTCTCCATGGAAGCCAAAGCAGCCTTGGGGTTGGAAATCGTTCTCTCCGCCTCCTCGACCTGCTTCTCGGCAGTTTCGTGACGGTGTGAGAAACAAGACAACACTAAGAACAGATGACCCAGCAGTTCAAGCACAGTAGTATAGGAAGAAATGCTTACTACTCATGGCAGATAAAGCATCCTAGTCAGAATCGTGGACTTGTTGCCAATGCTCAGCTTCGACCACCAGACGGTCACAATGTTGGAACACTGGCTATTTTAAGAAATCAAATATTAAGACAGAGCTAAAGCAAGACTACAACCAACCGCAAGCGCTTGCTTGTAGCCTCGGGGGCTACTCCCATCGGGAGCACTGCCGTGCCCCCGATGACAAAACGGTACAATACAAAGACAGAGCCAAGGCAAGACTACAATCAACCGCAAGCACTTTCTTCCAGCCTCGGGGGCTACTTCCATCGGGAGCACTGCCGTGCCCCCGATGACAAAAACTACACAATCAAGCAGGAAAAAAACTCACCATCCCAGCTATGTGGTCAAAAAAGCGGACTTTATCTTCAACGCAAGATCAAGACGGCCCAAGTAAGGATGTCCTGGAGTAGCAGGCTTGACATCAGGAGCACAACACCAGACGCCACTGGCGGAACAGCATCAATAATCACACCCGCAACCGAGACATCAGGAGTCACCGACGGTACGGGCTGACCAACAGCAGCCGAAGAATCCTCAGTGTGCTTGGCAGCTACTCCAGAGTCAGTCGAATGCAGGTCGAAAGTAGCCGCACTGGTGGAGGAAGCAGCCGGAGCAGTCACAACGCTATAAGATAAACATCATCAGACAAAAGAACAGAGGAAAATAGCCCCGACAAAGTTGAGCAGATTCTTACCCGCCACGCGCATAGCGAGTACGCACCAACCTCCCAAGCCTGGGCCTTTTGCGGGAAGCAACAGGAGGAGACGACTCAGCGGACGGCGCAGACGGCGGAACAGCACCACTCGTCGCGTCAAGATCTTCGGCGCCCGAAGGCAGCGACCGCTTGACACGAAAGGGATCCGAGTCTTCACTATCTCCGGTATCCGGCAGTTCGGCCCCCATGGACTCCTCAGCACCAGTGGCACCCGTGAGCACGCTGGCATCAACACTCGGAGCAGCATCATCAGCAGCGGAAGCATCTGGCTCTTCGTGAATATCAGCATCCTCCGGGTGCGGAGGGTTACACAACACGGGAACATGGCCCTACAAAGCAAATAGCATCATCAGCAAGTAGTCAAGAAAACATCTAAATCGGACGAGAAATTCAAAGACGCGAACCTGTGGCAGTGCGTGATCAGAAGCATATGGACGGACGAAACCCATCTCGGAAATGCTCGAGCACTTGGTCACATACTGGATTCGGGCCAAGAGGCCATCAGCATTAAGCTCCTCGGAGGAGCATCTCGTTGAGTCCTCGAGACCCTCATACTGCCACATGGGACGGGCTCGATACTGCAATGGCTGGACGCGCCTCCCCATAAAAACAGAAATGAGCTGCCCACCGGTCAAGTTGTCCGTTAATACAACAATCCTCTCCAAGAATGGAGCCACTGCAGACGACTCTCTCGCAGACAAAGAATGGGACCACGAAGCCTGCTTGACCACTCGCGCTTTGGGATTAAAGGGAGCGAGACCAAATCGTTGCCCAACAACGTACTGATCCTTCAGATAGAACCAACTCTTCCGCCAAGCACTGACGGAGTCCATCATCTCTAAATCAAAGTACGAATTTTTATCCCTAATGGATATGCCCACCTGCCCCACAGCATACTCGGAGTTCGTCCTCTTTATACAAAAGAGGCGCTTCCAGAGCCCCCAATGGGGATAGATCCCCAAGAAGGCCTCACAAAGGGTAATAAAGCAAGCAATGTGCAAAATCCCATTGGGATTCAAGTCATGCAGCTGAAGCCGATAGGATTACAGAAAACCACGAACAAAGGGGTGAATCAGAAGGGCAAACCCGCGATGGAAGAACGCCTGAAAGCCCACCCGCTCATCTACCGTTGGAGCGGGAACCGGCTCATTCCACGGAATCCGCACGACATCTCCCACCACCAAGCCATCGGCCATCAGCGAGCCGAGACTCGCGGCCCCAAAGGTCGAGCGCTCCCACTTGCCAGACATCTTGGCCGACTCCGGAGCAGCACGGGAGCGCTTGGTCATAAGATTTCGCAGCAAGCAGCAAGAGGAGGAAGGTGAAGGCTCAAGAACAGGGGAAATACAGAGGCGATAGGAGGAAGGCAATGGTTGGGTAAAACCTAAAACTTACTCAGCTGATCGGTATTTAACCAACAGCAGGGAGAGAAGGAGCACCGTTCAATTCCAGCATCCAGTAAATGTGGCACGATCCCACGGCGGACGAAAAGCATGGAAAACCCAATCGGCGCAGTAACAACACCGCCCACTACGCGCGCAAAAAGAGGACCATGATCACACGACGCGAAAATTTCGGCGGGACAGCGCTAAGTCATTTACTTTGACAGGCTACAGTGGTCAAGATGCCAGAATACCAAGCCAGCGTCCCATCCTAACAAGGCGTATCGAGTACGTTTCCCAGCCTCAGAGTTTCCACCTTTTAAATCTTTTCCGATGGGAAAAACATTCTACTCCGATCGGGAGCATCTCCACTATAGTTTTGGGTGCTCCCTCACCTAAAGAATAAACATGTGCTCGAGTGGTCACTCGAACTCACAGAGTTCCGTTTGCTCCCTCACTCGAAAGAAAAAAACGCGCTCGGGTACTCTATCACCCGAATGGCAAAAGATGTGCTCGAGTAATTACTCGCACCCATGATAGTCTCAGGTGCTCCCTCACCTAGAAGAAAAAGATGTGCTCGAGTGATTACTCGCACCCATAAGAGTTTCGGGTGCTCCCTCACCACGACACAAGATAAGAAGACATGAACTCGCCAGATCGTACGGCCCCAGAGTATCGGGTGCTCCCTCACCCGAGAGCGAAGGCGATACTCGAGTGATTACTCGCAGAACTCTAAATACCCGAGCACTCGAAGACCCCCCGAGCAAGTACTCCTCTACATTAATCCTCACCCGAGCGCTCGACAAAGCTCCGCGAGTGACCGCTAAAACTGCTCGCTTGATTGTTTATTCCAAGTGGGTGCATTACTAACTAGGCTTCGTACCTCGATAAAAAATACATATTCCTGGAACATGATACACTGTGCCAGATGCCGCGCAAGCTTAGCTTGTAGGTAAGACCCCGCTGCGCAGATCGGCCGGGCTGGGACTTGCCGCAGAGCGATTTCACTCCCAATCTTTTCCATGCGCTTGCATGATAGAAAAAGCCGGGCGGACGCGCCTAGGCTATGAACCGAACTGGCGGCAACTGATCACTGTAAGACCTACAGCGGCATGACTTTTGCTCGACACTAGTGTCACAAGCTCATGTCGAGGGACGTGAGTTTGATTGGTCTACTGCGGTATTTTCCACTAGCACAATTCACTAAGGCTCGACCAGTCGACTCCTTGGGCCCTTTCATCTTAGCATTCCCTCGAAAAAGGTTTTCTCATGGCCCTAGACTGCCAGCGACCCGCGGTTGAACCGTGCATATATCAAAACGACGCAAAGAATGGACTCGAGTCCCCCAGGCACTCGGGGGCTACTGACGAGGGGGTGACCCCATGACTCCTATGGATGGACCTACCCGGTGTACCCAAAGACAGAAGGCCCACAAAGATGCCGCCTGGGCCCAGCCTTGGCCCACTAGTGGCACCGGCGTAGGAGTCGACGACTCGTAAGGAAGGTGCAGACCTGACATGCGGTACATGATTAGGGTTAGGAAACCTCATCTGTAATCCAAGACGGGTTCCCCGAGACCTAGCCAGGTATATAAAGGCTCGGAGGGGAGATGTCAAGATAATCCAAGACACGATCTGTAACACTAGCCTTGTGCACACTAGCCTTGGTCTTACCTGTAATCGCATCTCCAAGCAATAATATCGAGCAGGAACGTCTCCTCCTGTTAGCCGACGAGCTATCGTCCAACCTGTGCCTCTGATGACTAACCCAGGGTCCGTGAACATGGGATTTGCCGGGGGTGATCCCCGTCACTCGTGAAGAAGATTCCATTGCTATGTGATAACGAGAGTGCTATCAAAATTTCCCTCCCGTGCAACACTCTCGAACGAAGCATATTGATATTCGTCATCATTTTCTTCGAGATCACGTTCAGCGAGAAGATATTGTTATTAGTCATGTTCGCACCGAAGATCAATTGGTTGATATCTTTACGAAGCCCCTGGATGGGAAAAGGTTCTGTGCACTCAGGTGTGACTAGAACATATTGGAATCATGCAACGTGCAGTAAGATAATAACTATCGGTACTCTGTATTATATATTTACTTTCCAGAAGTAGTTTACTTTCGTTGGTTCTTCTTGTTATGTTACTTTTTCGTTTGTTCTTATTCGTTTGGTGTTGTCCTATACACTTATCATTCCGAGTTTCTCTATCATTTGTTTTCCCTCGGATTGATTAAGTATCGGAACATGTTTTCCCTCTATTCTATCCCTACCCCATCTTTACTTTTCTCTCGTGAACATGTATATTTCTACTCGACTAAGATTCCCTTCGAATGCCATTGATTCCAAAGGAATATCTGTCGAACTTTTATCTACTTTTATACTCGATTTTCGATGAGTTTGGTCTCGGACATGGAGCAACTTTCTTTCGGTTCGTTCAGATTTCCCGCGATTACCGCCACAAAATCTGTCTGTTGAATTCGGAGAGACGCGAGATCTATGTCATTGGATCAGATTTGACGGTTACGTCAGACCCCACCTTTATAAATACCGATCCACCCCACCGACATAGACCTCACATTCCCTCGACTTCGTCTCTCCCACCTCGCACAAGTGCTCTCGCGCGCCGCCATGCCGACTTCGTCGCTGTCGATTCCCTCGCCACTTCACTGCCAGAAGGAAGTCGCCGGAGGCTTGCCCGTCGACGAGGATCTTCATCCGCGCCGCCATTGCCGCCGCACATCACCAAGTTAGGGTATGTGAGGCTCTAGATTCGATTCCAATCCGATCTGTTCATCGAGCCCTAGTTTTTTTCTTGATTTTATCTTATTTTTATTAGGTAAGTTTGATCCATTTGGATCATTGCACTTTGGGAAATCTGTTTCTAGCTTTCTCTGTCGAATTCCCATCCGATCTAGATAAGAAATCCCTCATCCCGTGGAATTTCTCACTTAGGCAAATCTCACAGATTCATATCGATAGATTTACGTTTTGAGAAATTCTCTCATACTAGTCCTTCGTTAGATTTACAACCGATGAAAATCTAGCCTAGCACTTCCATGAAAATTTGCTTCAAGATAAATCCCTCTATATGTTTGCTGCGTTCAAAATGATTTTCCTCGAAAAATCTTAGTACATGTTCACACCTTCTCTATATTTCCCTTGTACCTATCTATTTCGCAGAAAAATGTCTAAGAACGAAGGAAACTTCAGGGAACCCAAGCGTGTTGGAGGGCGTACTAAAATCACCAACAATTCTGAAGGCCTGTCTAAGGATTTGATTATTGAGAAAAAACTGAGAACACGTGAAGTCTCAGTGGAAGATGCTCGATCGAGAGAAAACAGATTGAAGAGATTCGAAGGCTTCAAGCGATTCGATGGTATGAATACAAGGCAATTATCCCTCGTTGGGAGACATTGTTTTCTCTGAAGAATCCATGGTCAGATGTCAAGGCGTTAAGGCCCAAGTGGACGAAAGCAAATAGACCACCTCCTCCACCTAATGCTCACCCATCCACTCTCAAAACTCCTGATGATTTTAAAGAGTTGGTTGCTGCTCGAGATGAGAGAGCGGAAAAACGCAAGGAAGCCAAAGCCAGGAAGGCTGCTGCTGCTGCTGAGGGCAACGAAGGAGTTGCCGAGGATGTTGGTCCTAGCACCAAGTCGAAGGCTGGCAAGAAATCAGCCAAGCGATAGAAAAAGGTCGTTTTGGTTTCTCCACCAGAGGAAACTTCTGACGGAGAAGAATCCAGCACCGAAAGACAAGACCCTGGCACAGTTGCAGATGTCGAGGACATTCCTCTGAAAAAGAAGCCGAGCAATAAGGGCATCCGGATCCAGGAGCCAGATGTTGCAGCTCCCCGAGCAACTATTGACATGACTAATTTAGTCACTGATCCGCCAATTTCCTCTGCTCCCCCGGTGCCACCTCGTAGACAAAAACTCTCGCCTAGGTCCAAGGAAAAGCAAGCCCAAGTGGCTGAAGATGATGAGACCCTCATCCAGCGAAAGGAAAGGTTGGCCAAGCAACAAGAACTTGAGGCACAAGACTTGATAAAGTCCAAGCTTCTTAATTTTCATAGTCACCCCAAGGATAAGAAGGCAAAGGTTGCTCACCAATTGGGCATATTTCATCTGGTGAATGAGAGATACAGACGCCAGATCGAAGGTATTCAGTCCCCCAGTGCACCGAAGGAAAAGGTCGTGGCCCCTAGTTCCACCGAGAAAGTGGTGACTCCCAAAGTCACGAAGGAAAAGGATGCAGCCGCTAGTGCTGCGAAGAAAAATGCTGAGGTCACTGGAGCCCCGAAAGAAAAAGTTGTGGCCCCCAGCGCCGTAACAAAACCAGTTGCTGCTGCGAAGGCCACCAAGGAGTCCGAAAGGAAAGCTAAGGAAGCTCGCCAGAAAACCCAAGAAGCTTCAATCCCTCGTGCTGCTCCGGCACCCGCTGCCCTTGCTGCACCTGCTATGTCCGGTCCTCGTGCCGATGAAGAAAGCTGCAACGAAGGAGATTCCTCTACCAATGCTCCATGGGATGCAGTTCAGATCTCAAACGTTCTTTGGTGAATGGCCACCACCCCGAGAAAAGTGGCTCTCGAGGATGATGTTCCTCCTGAGATCCAAGAACGAGTAGCTCGCTACATGATTGGATGGGATGGATATCTTGCCCAGGATCGCAAGGACCACGAGCAAGAAATCTTCTATACTCATCAGCTTCAAGAAGAAACTGAGGACCTTGAGTCTCGATAGTTATTCAAGACCAAGCATGCTACACTTGCCACTTCAAGGAGAGCGCAGAAAGAAAATATCACTGCTTTCAACGACAAAGTTCGACAGATAGTGATAGATATGTGCAAAGAGAACAATGATGCACTCACCAAGAGACAATCTCGAAAGAGAAAGTCTGCTGCCCCATCTTCTGTGCGTGGGACGCCAGAGACCGAGAAAATTTCAAAGAATAAGAAGTCCGCCGAGGTCGTTGCTGCAACAGCACGACATGAAACTGCACTAACCCCCGCCAAACAACCCACTCAACTCCGTACAAAAACACCACCACCTCGCCAAGCCACCCCTCCACCTCGCCCACAAACTCCACCTCCGCGCCAACCCACTCCACCAAAAGCTTCAACACCACCACCCAACCCACCATCACCACGTCAACTCATTCACTCATCCACCCAAGCTATCGAGCCCCAGGCTCAAGTTGAAACCGGGAAGAATGCTCAGGTCGAGCAATAACCACCTGCCCCAGTTCCATCGGTGCAGAAGGACTATTCCTCTGCCCAAACACTGAACGAAGGAGAAGATGCACATGTGGATGTAACCACAGTTTCATCTCGTCAAGAGCCACCGCCAGCACCAGAAGAGGCTGCTGCCGAGGAAGAAAGTTCATCTAACTCCAGTTCATCTGATAGCTCGTCCTAATCTTCAAATTCTTCGAACAATGAAATGCTTGATTATTTTGCACAGCTTGATGAAGATCTCGACGCCATGGAGACCGAGGAGGCCGAGCAAAATGAGAATGCCGACGAAGGAGATTCCGTCGATGAGCAAGACGGGGAAAATGCTCCTGCAGCTATTCCGTCTCAGGACATTGTCAATGTTCCATCTTCTATTCCTCGTCCTGCTGAGCCCGTTCTTCAAATGCCAGAAAATGCAGATGAAGTGTTTCCGGTCGATCAGCTACTCCACTCTGCTCATCCGAGAGAAATGTTGCCTCTGTTCTTCCCTGATGTCCCTCGAGGAGGTCCTATCTTCAAGAGGCGGGAACACAAGCCATTTTTCATCGGGCCAAATCCCTACGGGAAACCAAGGAATGCATATTCTCTTCGGTTTTGGACCCAGGAGCAAGCCATCTACTACACTCGTGTGCTTTACAACAAGGCTAGAGTTTTTCAACATCAGTATCTTGATATGCTTTCGGTGTATGCCACATCATGTTTCGAGAATGTGGCCGAAACAATTGATGGTCTTCACGCTCACAAGATGTTTGCTCTCGACGCTGGATATAATCCTGAGCTCATCAAGCTGTTCTATGCCACACTTTATGTCACGGGTGATCCAGAAAACTCGAAGACTTGGAAGTTTGATTTCATGATCCAAGGCAAAGTATTTCACATGACTGTCGATGAATTTATGGTAGTACTCAATTTGCCTCGTTTTGAAGGATTACCACACAAGCTTCATGATCTGCCTGCTCCAACTCCTACTGAATTTCCTATTCAGATGAACCCAAATATCGTGGGAGATCACTACCCCACTGAGCCAATGCCCAAGCAATTAGTCTTTGAAGCCAAGTCATGGTTTTACATTCTGTCGAAGACTTTGATGCCTATGCTCGATGTGCATGACAATTTTCCCATCCCTAATGATGTGCAACTTGCTCTGATGAAGTTAGTCCATGGTCATCCCTTCGATTTTGAAGACTACTTCATTCAAACGATGGTTTCCTGTGCTAATGATCACAAGTATCACAAGCCATATGCACCCTGGCTGATGGCAATATGAAATTACTCTCGGGACGTTCCATTCCCCGTGTTAATTTACCCGAAAATCTTTACCCCTCCAGTGAGGGAAGTGTTGCAAATTGTTGCTCGACCCAACGATCAATTTGCTGAGCACACTGGCATCCGAGCATATATGATTGAACGTAATATTCGCTCGAAGTTCATCAAGCCAGTGCATCATATGGAGGTATCTCTTCGGTCTCAGCAAATGCTTCAGCATCATATTGACCAAGATTTCCTTCAGAAACAGAAGATGATGGATGAAATCCACCATCTACGCAACATCACTATGAACAATAATCAGCTTCTGCGTGAATGCCTTCGCCGGGATTGGAAAGGACTGCGCAAGTTTAATTCCCTCGGTCAGTTGCAGCGCTGCGGATTCGAAGAATATCCTCCGCATCTGCAAAGGCAATGGACAAATGATGATCGTGTCGATCGACCAGATTCAAAGGTACCATTGTTGCTGAAGAACAGGGATGTACTCAGTGTAGATGATTTCTATCAGATCACTGTAAACACCATTTCCTCCGACTCCGACCAAGATGAAGCACCTCGACGCCAAGCGAGAGTTTACTCTCCACTCCCTCGAAGCCCCAGGACCCCGCCGGAATCGCAACTGGAATCTTCTGGAGATCATCATTCCTTCAGGACGAAGATTACTCCTCCAGGCGGTCGCCCCATTCATCGTCCTTGAACGCTTGCGGAATCTTCTCGACGTGGTCGGCGCCACTCAAGCGAGTAGGGATTTCTTTCGACCCTATTCTCTTGACTTTTTGTACAATTTGACAAAAAGGGGGAGATGTAGTGGCATCGAAGAAATTAGTTTGCCATCGGGGTTAAGGGCTTTGCTTTTTGGTCGTTGAACTTTAAACGTTGAGTTTCTGAGTGGTTTCAACAAACATTCGATTCATATTCGATCTGGTTGTAACTAACTCTAAGTAGGTCTGTGAACTGCTATTTATAGTAAGATATCTATCTGCTATGCTTGTGATACTTAACCTTTTGCAGGAAGCTATCTTTCATATAAGTTCACAGGTTATTCGAGGAGATTGCATATTTCTAATTGAATATTATTTGGACAGCAATCTTGCTCACTAATATTATGATGTTTTTCCTTCGACTCAATTCTTGTCAAATGTGCACTTCATTGGAAATTTATATCTTCCGTGCACATATCAAGGGGGGGGGGTATTTCATCGATCTTAGCACTGGTTTATCATCGAAAACTCAAAACTTTCAAATTATTTATCGATGCCTGTTTTGTCAACAATCATCCAAAAAGGGGGAGATTGTAAGAGGAAGTTTTGCCCCCGAAGGTTTTGGAGATTGTTGGACAAAGCGGTAGTGGAAATAATATTGTTTTCGAGTATAAACAGATACTTAGGTTCCGAGAGAATGGATTTTGCAAGTATAAGGTCGAAGGACAACTCACTGTAGCGAAGCTGCAGTCAAGTACCAAAAACTTTGAAGGAATATGACCCCCAAAAACGTCATCGAGAAAGCAGATGCTCTCGAGTGAAAGCGCAACGAGGAGAAAGGTGAAGATGGTCGAAGACTTAGTCTTTTTACTACTTTCTCCTTATTTTCTTAAGTCGTAGGAAAAACCGTACTATCAAGAGGGGTTTGCTAGTTGAGATCTTTGTCGAAGTGAATTTTCTCTGCTCAACCTAAAACCACAAATAGCCTACCGAGAGAAATCTTACTGAGTCGAGTGAATAGCTCGAAGGCAAAGTCATCGCACTTCGTGCCTATGAGAGAGAACTCGTTCGGTAAGTCAGTTTACTTGCTCCGCAAGTAAAGTTGCACAGTGGTTGAAATCCGACCGTTGTGGACACGCGTCAACCGGTTGCATCGGGTCACTTCAGTCATTTTACCCATCGGGATCGCCACCTATAAATACCCCGCACCTACCCACCATTTCTGGTTGGCTGCTCCACTGAATATTCTGAGACAGAAGTATTGTGAGCATCCCAAGATAATACTCGAGAGAAAACCAAAACCCAAGTCTGAGCTAAGTTGAGAAATTCACAGAGACTTATGTGGAGATTAGCCGATCTTTTTTATCTTGGAGAACTGCAAGTCTCCTAGACGGTTAGGCGTCGCCTGTCAAGCAGTCGAAGAGAAATTGTCTCTGCTGAAGGAAGTTTATAAAGGTCTCGGAGATGTCTTGAATCATCTACCACGAGTAAAAACTAGACAAGCTCGAGGAGTTTGTTGCAGTGGAGAATAGGACGGAGAGAGTTTTGCTCCAAGTGTTCAATCACCAGTCCCTCCAACCAGACGTAGCACTTTGCAGAGTGTGAACTGGTTTACCAAACATCGTCGTTTCAGGCTCGTTTTCCTTCTTGTATTTACATTCAGTATTTACTCGTTGCATGTTTGCCTTCGATGTCTTCCTTCACTCTCAATCCTTTCGACCCATGTATGTCTTTAGATACTGTATTTCCTTCGAGATGCCTTTAGTCCTTCGCAGTTTGCATGAATTCCTTCTAATTTCCTTAGAATTTTTAGAAGTGATCATTCACCCCCTCCCTTTCTGATCATTATTGAGCTTTCAGAAAGAAAGAACTACAAGCGGTCAGAAGCGTATGAGGCGACAAGAACTCCCAAATCGTGAAGGCCTTACGCAACCTCCTTTGGGTTGGCGGATGGCACTGGCTTCCAGCTGGTATAGCCTCTCGCCCCCTCGCAAACCCCACAGAGCCATTAGCGGTTGGGTGAGAAGCACAACACCACGATCTAGGCGTTTGCAGTGGGAGCATCGCCTTCGAGGTTAGTCCCCTCGTGATTGACGTCCAGAGAAGCGTCGCCGTCTTCTCTACCACTGTTGTCACTCCTATCATTGCCGCTTTAAGATGAGAGGCTGTGGGCACTCTCGCTTTCCGCGCAATACTCAGGGAGCTCACCGAAGATCCCAAAGATCTTCACGAAGACCGTCACCTTCTCGTCATACCTAAGTACAAGGTGCCCCCTGGCCAAGGTCCTGGGAGCGGGAAAACATCTTCAACCCCACTCCAAGTCCATGGCTCCGGGAAGAAGGTACCCCTGCTCGACCCATGAGGTGTTCTTGGGGCACCCATCCACTTGGATCCACAACCCGAAGGGCTTCTTCTCTGCCACAAGCTCCGCGACGGCGTCTGGGAGCCGGAGCCTGCTATGAAGCTGGGTGCACTAGTCCACCGGGAACTCATGGTCGTCCCCCGCCATATGAGTCGCTTCCCAGGGCGGCACTAAGGGTCGCAAGCTGTCCCCGCCGTGACCACGGCAGCTACGACGGCCATGGTCGGAGAAACTATCGAAGGATTCACCGTCGTGGCGGACCGGACTGGTGATACGTCCTAAACGTATCCATAATTATTTTTTCTTGCTCCATGCCTCTTTTTGTGATATTGCTATATGTTTTGATGCACTTTCATATCATTTACAACATATTTGGGAATAACCTACTAACTTAGTGCCCAGTGCCAGTTTTTGTCTATTTTTGTCTGTGCAATGCAGAAAATAGGTGAAAAATCAAAGTGCTCGGAAAAATCCAGAAAATTTCCCAAAATTCTTGTACATCATAAGACTTCAGGATCCTGAAGGGGAGTCGGAGGGGGCCCAACCC
This sequence comes from Bromus sterilis, assembly GCA_950022295.1. Lineage (NCBI taxonomy): Eukaryota > Viridiplantae > Streptophyta > Magnoliopsida > Poales > Poaceae > Bromus > Bromus sterilis. Next base: position 181,872,841 of record OX465596.1, read on the forward strand.
CCCATCCAGGCGACCCCATGGTGCACCCTAGGGGGTCGCACGCTCTCGCCGCCTGGACGGTGGGGCCACCCCCGGTGCCCCCCTTTGGCGTATATTTACTCCATACTCCGAAAACCCTCGCAGAGGACTTTTGATCGCAATATACCCTATTGTTCTGCCGCCGCCGTGATTTCGAGATCGGGATCAGCAGAAGTTCCTGTCCCGGCACCCTTCCGGAGGTAGGATTGATCTCCGGAGACCCCTCCATCACCATGATCTCCTCCGGGGTGCGCCGTGAGTAGTCCCCTTTGCACCATGGGGCCATGATCAGTAGCTATTAGTTTTCTTCTCTCTAATTTTGTTCTTCAATGTTTAGACCTTGTGAGTTTCCCTACATGATCAAGGCACCTATGTTATGATTCCTACTTTGGTATGTTGTGTTTGCTGGGATCCGATGGATTATGAGATAATGTCCAGATTGTGTTTCCTTTATATGTATGTTCTTGAATATTCCTACATTTTCTCCGTTACATTTATTATTCTAGCCAAATAGTAGATTGCAACTCCAAGAGGGAGTGTTATGCTAGATGATGGGTTCATGTCTCCTGATGTCTAGCTTGAGTGAAAGAAATATGCGACTAGGGAATGTGTTGTTGCCATTAGGAATAAAACAGCGATGCTGATGAATACATGTCATAAGGATTGATTACATTACGCGTAGAGTGTTAAGGCAGTTGTCTGTTGCGTTGAGTTCACAACATCAGTGGTGGCTCGCAACTTAATACCAGCAAGTTGTTATGGATAGATATCTCAAGGTGGATGATTAGTGAGTAGATGCTGATGAATAAACGATCTACTTGTCTTGGTGTAATCCCATACGATTGAGACTTTTACCTTCTTGAAGTGTAATTAGCATTCTAGTGCATTCATAATTCTGTCAATTTCCTAGATGTAATTTGTTTACCCAGGATAAATGTTTACTGTCTTTTGGGAGAGAGACACTACTAGTGAGCATCATGGTACCCTGGTCCATATTCACATCATAGTTTACACCGCTTTCATTTACTGTTTTACTTTTCATTTAGTTGCATTACTACTATTTCCCCTTTGTGTTTGACATTTTGTAAACAGGAAGGCCAGAGAGATTGACAACCTCTCTGTACTCGTTCGGAGCAAAGTTATCTGTGTTCTTGTGTGTAGGTATGCATCTTCTGTTAGCGCCAGAGCAGCAGACACCTACTTAACTTCTTAGGAATCCTCATGGATACATCAACCTTACGCTCTCACGCGTGAGGGGAATTTTCTGATATCTACATCATAACCTTCCACTTTGGGCAACCAACGAGGGGTGTGATCACCACCATCAACCGGCACCAACCGACAGAGCGGCTAGAGTTGCACGCATCCTCTTCCTGGGAGCAGGGTCTTTGCCAATGGCAGCGCCGCAACCTCGACCTCTTCCTCTCGCCATTACCTTTACTGCTACTCAGACTGGATGTGGAGATAGGAGAAGGGCAGGAGGACGCTTGGGGTGAAGCTAGAGGCATCTGCTCTTATAGGCCCGCACCTCGTTCCCTCTTAAGCTTTCACTACCCATGTCCCAGGAATCAAGGAGTCAGTCGCGCCACGCACGACCATGTGCCGAAGCAGAGAAGGGTGACCCAGGCGTCGTGGGTGTAGTGGAGTTTCGATCCTATCCCGTGAAGCCACGTGTCGCACCTGGGCCCGGTGGCCGATTGGCCCCGCGTCATTCCAACTCCAATCATTAGGTCAGTTCCCATCGCAGGCCTGGGGGCTACTGTCGTCCCACTAGATACAAGGGCATCTCGGGTCGTGCCTTGAGCCCAGGGTGTGCCTCGGGATAACAAGACTCAAGATCACTCCTCGGGAAGATTCACCTTCGAGAAGTCCCTGTTTTAGGAGAAGATACTTATCATCAGGCATCTCAGATCAAGACCCTTTGGGAGTCCCCGACCTCGAGAGGGACAAACTCACGGATCTAGAATGGCCGAGGCCTCCTGAGGCCAGGTACTCCCCAAGGGCGACCCTCAGACAATTTCAAACCATAAAGATCTCCAAACGAAGGACAAGGGCGAGCAGGTTTCCTTCGCGTCGAAGCTACGCTAGGCCGCCTGGACCACTTCACCGCAAGACAAAGCCAAGTTGGGATCAATTACGGCCAAGACGATTTTGCTTTAGCAGAGTCATGTAGCTTTATTCAGGATAGGAGGAGGGCATGTCCCCTCCATAATTGGCCTCATGTGGCAACCCTTCCCACCAAGCTATGGGGGGAGAGTACCAAGGCACCCATATAAGTGCTAGCTAGGGCACCATGGAAAGGAATCGACCATTCCAGATCTCAAACTTGTACTACTATCATCTCCATGGGAGCAATCCCAAAAAAATAAAAAGTTGGGTGTAATCCATGGTGGCCTAAACCTGGGTAGCTCCTTGTGTTTGGCGGTTGTTGGTTATGTTGTGTGCCTGCAGATCTCGTTCTCCTCGCCATCATTGTCGTCAAGATTGTGAAGCCAAGCCCAAGTGTTCGAACTAGGGTTTTGGAAGATTTTCCTTGGACAAATCTCTCTAACACACAAAATCTGTTGTCCTACCATACCATTGTCGTGGGCCCAATAAAGGAACTTATGGAGATTAAGGTTCTCCTATCAAAGAGCAACGGGACAAAGCATTAACATTCTATGGATACCGTCGGGGAGCAGGAGTTTGCTCCACCATCCCGGAAGGCTGCACTAACTCGCCAAGAAAAGTATCCTGCGGTGTGTTCAAGATGCTGCCGGAAAGGAGCTCCACGCAGCAGGTTTTCGGAGAAGATAGCATCGCTTCCTCCCTTAAGAGGTGCGGAGGGGACAAGCCATTCCCACCACATGCAAGACATTCCAAGGGCCATTTAATGCGCCGACCCCTGGTTCGAGAGACAAGGACTGCAGTGGCGCCATTCCCCACCTTCCATTCCTCGTACATGCCGAGGTCTCGCGTGCCCGCTCAGGAGGAGCGCTCGCACCCCGCCACGAGCACTTCCCGGAAGAAGCTTTACGGTGACACCCGTCGCCCCAGGATCCAGAAGAACATCAATACCGTCCGCGGCCAGATGTGGTGACCCCCTTGAACTATAAAAGGGAGGCCCAGGCCGTTGGAAACAATCATCCTCAGAATAACACCCCTCAACCACACCAGGAGATGGTATTCATCTCGGAAGAGCTCTCCATGTTCGTAATCTCTCGCCGAGAAATCCAAACAAGAAGGAGTACGGCTTTTAGTCTCAGGACGGCCCGAACCTGGGTAAATATCAGCGTGTCCCTGCGTCAGTGAATCTCATTGTGTTTCATGTGCGCATCCCAGAATCATATCACCCGGAGGATCCGACCCCCGACAACTGGCGCTAGAAGGAGGGCGCCACACGCACGTCATCTAAGCTTCTTCGTTGCCAAGCCAATATCGCAATGTCGACCCATTAGCATACGCGATCTCACCCTCAACACGACATCGACGAGGGGCTTTCCACTTTGGAGACGCTCTCCCGTCGCCGGGCGCAGAGCAACCACTCGCCCCGTGGCCGGAGAGAGCCGAGACTGCCTAGGAAGGAGGGCATCCCGCGGGTGTCCCTTCACCCCCAGAGCGCAATGGTGAGAAATGCGGGGCAGGCATCCTCGACGCCCCCATCGCTTCCAGTAGACTCGTCGGCACGCCGCGCCCAGATCGCCGCCGATAAGCGCGCGGCCCAACCTGATGGACCGCCCGAATAAATTCCTACCTTTGGCGGCCATTCGCCAGCCAACAATGTCGGACCCTCTCGTCGCACCCCCGCACACCCTAGGATGTGTGTTACCGGAGCCGAGCCGAAGCCGGGCCTCTGACCGGAGCGGTGGGACTCCATGTATCCCCACTCCGGACGGATTGCGTACCCCCGCGGAGGTGCTGGCGCAAGTTAGAGCTCTCACCCAGTTTCTTCCTTCCGGCGCTCGGTTGGAGACCTGGAGGCTCACCATCGCCCGGCTCTCCGTGTGGGCCATGCAGAAGCAACAGGAGCTCGATCTTCGTGCCCCTGTGCCTTCTCGGCAACGCACGGGGCTGACCGCGCTCCCAAATGCTTCCTCCTAAGGGAAGCAGCGCTCCGTGCACTCCCCCCGACATGGGCATCGACAAGACCATCCCCGAGATGAGCACTGCCACGACTCCGTTGTCCGCCAGACCGTTCATCGACGGGTCGGATCTCCTGGTGCAGCTTCTATGGCAAACTTGTCAGAATTGATATTCTGAATCGGATCGAAACTTCGTTGATAGGATCGTGAATCATAGAATCTTAACTACGAGGATTGTAGAATCTTATATTCTATGAGAAAAATCGTAGAATCGGAGGGGCTAATTTGGATCGTAAGGTCGTAAGATTCAAAGACTCGAGTCGCGATTCTGACAACTTTGTTCTGTGGCATCCTCCGGGCACCGTGGATCCTCGGATCCGCGCGCTTTCCTAGAGGAGCGTCGCCACGAAGACGCTCAAACCACCATCATTAGGAAGAAGGAAACTCGCCGGTGTTATGACGCCCGGGTTCCTCCTATCGATGTTGTCCAGGAGGGGATCCTTGTTGGTGAAAGCGATTACAGCACCGTGTGCGTAGCCTTCACCCAAGATCTCCGCAGCGTCCAGTTGTACAAGAAGTTCTGTATAGATGGCCCACTTCTGTATGACGGAAAGACAGACCTCCGCAAGTTCATCGGTTTGTACAGCACTGCTATGGAGATCACGGGGGGAGGCGACAAAGCGAAGGACAACTACTTCCCCATGAAGCTCAAGGACAATGTTCGTCGGCGGATGGTGCATCTACCGGCCAATTCCATCGGCTCCTAGGCGGAACTCTATGAAAAGTTCGTCGGCGCGTTTACCGGAGGGGTCCAATCTCCGAAAACCGTCGTCGACTTACGCTGAGTAGTGCAGAAGGATGGCTAACCTCTCCGGAAGTTCGTCCAAATATTCACCCAGATGCAGCATTGCATCCCTAACGCGCATGAGGTCGCGATCATCGCCACCTTTCATGCCAACGTCAAGAACCCGCGCATGCTGGAGAAGATGAGTACCCGGTCCCTCAAGACTATCGCCGCCCTATTCGAGCTGGCTGACAAGGTCACCCACGTCGAGGAGGTGGTCCTGCCTGTTAATCGCGATGCTGGAAGACGCCCTGCGGCTCGAGTTCCTTCCGGGAGGAACCACTCTTCCGGGGAGCCCGGGGCCCGCAAGCGCGTGCACCAAGCCGTGTTCACCACGGAAGGGAACGGAGCCGCTTGTAACCACCCACCGTAGACGTCGTAGTTGCCGCCGTGGACACTACCCCGTCTCCGTACTGCAAGATACACAAGACTAAAAAGCATGACCTGTCCGAGTGCCGCTCTGTCATCAAACTCCAAGAAGATATGGCGGCCTTCTACTCCAACAAGGACGTCGAAAGAAAGGCTCGGCGAGGCGGAGGTTCCCAACACGGGGGGCCGAGGCGGTGTAACAGCCCAAATTTCATAAAAAATAAAAAATTTGTTTTCGGTGTGAATTGTTTGATTGTCTGATTTGTTTGAGGTGTTTGCATCCCCGATTTAGCGATCGGCGGCTATTTTTCCCCCTCTTATCTCGTATCGGACGGAGACCGACCCTTGCCACCATGACACTCGACATTTGCGACATCGGGTTTCAGCCGATCACCGTCGCGAAAACCGCACGAGACCAGCCGCAGCCAACGGAACGAAAAACCCCGTTTAATAATTAAACGGGTTATTTTTATGGCGCGCCGGAAAGTGTTCTCGGAACAGTTCCAGCGCGAGATGAACGCCGCCGGCTCTACGCTCTGATCACGTAGTTCGAAGTTTTACCCGAATCGGAGGTCCTGCGGACCCCCGGCGGACAGAAACGTAAACACCGCACGCGCGAGAGAAAAACCGGGCATGTTTTTGCAAACTGCCAGCCATGTGGGCTATATAAAGACCACCAAACTCCCACCTCTTTCTAGGGTTTCCCTAGCCACGAACTTGCAGCCACCCCCTTGTTTTTTCCCCAAAATTGCCCCCAAATCCCTCTCTCCCCGAAACCCTAGCATCAGCCCTCGATCTGGACCGTTAGATCCAGATCGGAGGGTTCCCAGGACCCCCACGTAGCCTCCCGCCAACCTCCACCATGTTTCGGGCCCCGCAGGGCCCTTGGAGCCGCCGCCAGCCCGCCGCGGGCCGGGTCTGGGCTCGGCTAGCCGCCGCGCCGCCGTCTCCATCTCGCCGGCAAGCCATGCCGTCGCCGGCGACCAGCAGCCGCGCCGACCACCTCTCCTCCTCCTCGCCGCGCCTTCCCCTCTCCTCTCCCTGACCCCGCCTCTCTCTTCTCCCTCGCAGAACGACTGCGCCGCTCGCCATGGAGACCGGGCCGAGCTCCGTCGTGCCGCCATCCTCTGACTTGAGCCGCGCCCCCCTAGACCACCTCGCCGCCGACAGGAGTTCGGCCTGCCGCGCCCCATCCACGTCCGCCTCGCCTGCACCGCGCCCCGTCCGCGCCCCCTCGATGCGCCGCTCGTCGCCGGCGTAGGGCGCCACCGCCGCTGGTCGTCGGGAGGACGAGGCCGAGCGCTCCTGCGCGTGGACGCCGCCATGGGCCGGCTAGCCCGACCTCCACGGCCGGACGTGGCCCCAGTGGCCCAGTCTGGTCGCCAGCCCAGCCGCCAGTGGGCCTCGGCCCAGAGGTGCGCCCCCTCTTTTTTTATTTTTTTGTTGATATTCCTCTTGGGTTGGCCCATTAACTGCGTAGCGCTCGGGTGCGTGGTTTAGTTAAGTTTCTCCTGGTTCTGTCTAGCCCATCAGTACAGTTTCGGCCCAGGAGCTGTTTTAGCTCTTTTTCTGTTTATTAAATTGGCAGATTTATTTATTTCTTGTGATGCTTGTATCTTTTTAACGGTAGCTCGGATCGCTACGCTTTAAACATGAAACTTGCTTAGAATTTTGTGTAGATTAATAGAATGTGATTCTTTGTTATGTTTGACTTTGTTTACATGTTGTTTACCTGCTAATTACACTGACTGCCACTGTAAACTATAATTGCCATAACTTCTTAACCGTTGCTCTGTTTAAAATGTTTCTTATATGTAACTTGACTAGAATGGCGTGTAGGTTGTGTTTATGCTGTTCTTGCTTGCTAATAAAAATAATAAAATTATGTTTAGGACAAAACAGTACCAAATTCAATAAATATCGTGGGGTCCACAATAGTTTGCCATGTATAGGTTTTACCCCCACTTAAATTGACTAGCATAGATAGTTTACTTTGTGCTTCACCTCTTACCATGTTTGTGTGCTATGCCATGCTTGAGTGAGATGCCATGTTAACAACCTTTGTTGATCACCTGTAGCGAAACAACTCGAACCTTTCCAAATGTGCGGTATCGTCGTGTGTGACGAGTACTCCACTTAACCTGTTAGTAACCGTTCTCGACGGCAGGTGCGATGTCTTGTGTTGCCTTCTTGTTGATGTTTGCTCGTGTTTGCTTCGTAGTAATAGATGCTTGCTCATCGATTTCCTTTTCCAGTGTTTACCTTCTTGTGTGCTCCCGCGGATACCTCTCCGAGATGATGCGAGCTTGCGATCAACTACAACTTTTGGAACCCGACTTATCAACAGGCAAGGACTATACATTACTTATGATCCATTCTATTTCAACCAGCGGTTTGCATGCTAGTCTAGGGTAGGTTCGATGTTTGATCCTACCACATGCTTACAGCCTCTTTCAAACCGATACAGCCATGTCCCCTCCCAGCAAACCATGTACTGCTATGTTACTATTGCTCGTTGCTCAGCCCCTGCTTAGTATGCATGCTTAGGATGCTACGATGTTACCCTATTACTCCTTGGTTTGGTCTATCACATTATTATATTGTTGTTGATGATATGATTATTATAATGTTGACTATATTCGACGAAGGATGTAAGGTCTAGGCTATCCGGCCCCGACGCTTTGTTCCATTCGAGTCACCTAGGACCCGAGTTCCGGGTATTGTGTCTCTTGACGAACGTGCCTAACCGCGTGTGGGATTTTATGGGGTCCCCTTTTCTGACCTACCTAGCTTCAAACATTTCCAGTGGTGGCCCAAGCTGATTTACCATTTGAAACTGTGTGTGTGCTGGTCGGCCGCCAGTAGTTTTCCAACCAACCCGGACCAGTGAGGACATAGTTCCCTTGCTGGCCCACCTTGTCCGGCTGAGGACCCGGTTTCCCATGTGTGATCAACCGTCTATCCAAACCCGAGACAGACGTAGAGACCGATTCGAGAGCGCAGCCGGCTTTTGAGTTGGGTGTCGACTCACCGGGGGCCACCCGGATTTGTTCGTTGTTAGCTAGAGGGACATGTCGTTTCGGATCACTTGGAACTAAATCATAAAATGGTTGCCTATAATGGGTAGCAACTGAGAGAGATGGCGTGTGTGCGGAGCCTTGTATTGGGCAGTTGGTACATCCCTGCAGGGTTAAATCTTTTCGAGAAGCCGTGTCCACGGTTATGGACGACTTGAGACCTACTCCTTGTTCATAGACAACAACAACTGAGATAATCTTAATATAACTTGATCACGTGTGTGTGTGCCTTGACTGCTTCTTCTTCGTCGGGATGCGAAGAGGAGGACAAGGATAGGATAGGTGTTATGATTGCGTAATTAGTTGATAGCAAGACTTGTTGGAGGCGATTCCTCATCGAATGCTTGGCTTCTTATCTTACTCTCTAGATCGTTAGCCACTTTATAAATGCTAGTGCGGCAGCAACCTCACCACTTACCCCTTCCTTACCATAAACTACTAGTTGTCCTAGAATGACGAGTGATGAAGTCCTTGCTGGGTCAGATGACCACTACAGTTGGATGCTGAGTACTTCTGTACTCATGATAATACCCCCAAACTCTTTTCAGGGTTCTCGATCGACAACAGGTTTGGTGATCGACGTTTCACGTGGAGACTCGACGACGACTAGTTAGCCGGATCCCGGCGGAGGGCCTGGACCCGTGTGGTTATTGGGATCGATGTTTTTCTCTTTGCCAGTAGGCATTTGATTGTAGTCTGTACTCAGACATATACCTTCCGCAGATGTATTGTATTTAAGGCAGTTGTATGCCGATTGTATGAGATGTTCTTGCTTGCTAATAAAAATAATAAAATTATGTTTAGGACAAAACAGTACCAAATTCAATAAATATCGTGGGGTCCGCAATAGTTTGCCATGTATAGGTTTTACCCCCACTTAAATTGACTAGGATAGATAGTTTACTTTGTGCTTCACCTCTTGGCATGTGTGTGTGCTATGCCATGCTTGAGTGAGATGCCATGTTAACAACCTTTGTTGATCACCTGTAGCTAAACAACTCGAACCTTTCCAAATGTGCGGTATTGTCGTGTGTGACGAGTACTCCACTTAACCTGTTAGTAACCGCTCTCGACGGTAGGTGCGATGTCTCGTGTTGCCTTCTTGTTGATGCTTGATAGTGTTTGCTTCGAAGTAATAGATGCTTGCTCGTCGATTGCCTTTTTCAGTGTTTACCTTCTTGTGTGCTCCCGCGGATACCTCTCGGAGATGATGCGAGCTTGCGATCAACTACACCTTCGGAACCCGACTTATCAACAGGCAAGGACTATACATTACTTATGATCCATTCTATTTCAACCAGCGGTTTGCATGCTAGTCTAGGGTAGGTTCGATCTTTGATCCTACCACATGCTTACAGCCTCTTTCAAACCGATACAGCCATGTCCCCTCCCAGCAAATCATGTACTGCTATGTTGCTCAGCCCCTTCTTAGTATGCATGCTTAGGATGCTACGATGTTACCCTATTACTCCTTGGTTTGGGCTATCACATTATTATATTGTTGTTGATGATATGATTATTATAATGTTGACTATATTCGACGAAGGATGTAAGGTCTAGGCTATCCGGCCCCGACGCTTTGTTCCATTCGAGTCACCTAGGACCCGAGTTCCGGGTATTGTGTCTCTTGACGAACGTGCCTAACCGCGTGTGGGATTTTATGGGGTCCCCTTTTCTGACCTACCTAGCTTCAAACATTTCCAGTGGTGGCCCAAGCTCATTTACCATTTGAAACCGTGTGTGTGCTGGTCGGCCGCCAGTAGTTTTCCAACCAACCCGGACCAGTGAGGACATAGTTCCCTTGCTGGCCCACCTTGTCTGGCTGAGGACCTGGTTTCCCATGTGTGATCAACCGGCTATCCAAACCCGAGACAGACGGTAGAGATCGATTCGAGAGCGCGGCCGGCTTTTGAGTTGGGTGTCGACTCACCGGGGGCCACCCGAATTTGTTCGTTGTTAGCTAGAGGGACCTTTCGTTTCGGATATCTTGGAACTAAATCATAAAATGGTTGCCTATAATGGGTAGCAACTGAGAGAGATGGCGTGCGTGCGGAGCCTTGTATTGGGCAGTTGGTACACCCCTGCAGGGTTAAATATTTTCGAGAAGCCGTGTCCACGGTTATGGACGACTTGAGACCTACTCCTTGTTCATAGACAACAACAACTGAGATAATCTTAATATAACTTGATCACGTGTGTGTGTGCCTTGACTGCTTCTTCTTCGTCGGGATGCGAAGAGGAGGACAAGGATAGGATAGGTGTTATGATTGCGTAATTAGTTGATAGCAAGACTTGTTGGAGGCGATTCCTCATCGAATGCTTGGCTTCTTATCTTACTCTCTAGATCGTTAGCCACTTTATAAATGCTAGTGCGGCAGCAACCTCACCACTTACCCCTTCCTTACCATAAACTACTAGTTGTCCTAGAATGACGAGTGATGAAGTCCTTGCTGGGTCAGATGACCACTACAGTTGGATGCTGAGTACTTCTGTACTCATGATAATACCCCCAAACTCTTTTCAGGGTTCTCGATCGACAACAGGTTTGGTGATCGACGTTTCACGTGGAGACTCGACGACGACTAGTTAGCCGGATCCCGGCGGAGGGCCTGGACCCGTGTGGTTATTGGGATCGATGTTTTTCTCTTTGCCAGTAGGCATTTGATTGTAGTCTGTACTCAGACATATACCTTCCGCAGATGTATTGTATTTAAGGCAGTTGTATGCCGATTGTATGAGATGTTCTTGCTTGCTAATAAAAATAATAAAATTATGTTTAGGACAAAACAGTACCAAATTCAATAAATATCGTGGGGTCCGCAATAGTTTGCCATGTATAGGTTTTACCCCCACTTAAATTGACTAGGATAGATAGTTTACTTTGTGCTTCACCTCTTGGCATGTGTGTGTGCTATGCCATGCTTGAGTGAGATGCCATGTTAACAACCTTTGTTGATCACCTGTAGCTAAACAACTCGAACCTTTCCAAATGTGCGGTATTGTCGTGTGTGACGAGTACTCCACTTAACCTGTTAGTAACCGCTCTCGACGGTAGGTGCGATGTCTCGTGTTGCCTTCTTGTTGATGCTTGATCGTGTTTGCTTCGTAGTAATAGATGCTTGCTCGTCGATTGCCTTTTTCAGTGTTTACCTTCTTGTGTGCTCCCGCGGATACCTCTCGGAGATGATGCGAGCTTGCGATCAACTACACCTTCGGAACCCGACTTATCAACAGGCAAGGACTATACATTACTTATGATCCATTCTATTTCAACCAGCGGTTTGCATGCTAGTCTAGGGTAGGTTCGATCTTTGATCCTACCACATGCTTACAGCCTCTTTCAAACCGATACAGCCATGTCCCCTCCCAGCAAACCATGTATTGCTATGTTGCTCAGCCCCTTCTTAGTATGCATGCTTAGGATGCTACGATGTTACCCTATTACTCCTTGGTTTGGTCTATCACATTATTATATTGTTGTTGATGATATGATTATTATAATGTTGACTATATTCGACGAAGGATGTAAGGTCTAGGCTATCCGGCCCCGACGCTTTGTTCCATTCGAGTCACCTAGGACCCGAGTTTCGGGTATTGTGTCTCTTGACGAACGTGCCTAACCGCGTGTGGGATTTTATGGGGTCCCCTTTTCTGACCTACCTAGCTTCAAACATTTCCAGTGGTGGCCCAAGCTGATTTACCATTTGAAACTGTGTGTGTGCTGGTCGGCCGCCAGTAGTTTTCCAACCAACCCGGACCAGTGAGGACATAGTTCCCTTGCTGGCCCACCTTGTCTGGCTGAGGACCTGGTTTCCCATGTGTGATCAACCGGCTATCCAAACCCAAGACAGACGGTAGAGATCGATTCGAGAGCGCGGCCAGCTTTTGAGTTGGGTGTCGACTCACCGGGGGCCACCCGAATTTGTTCGTTGTTAGCTAGAGGGACCTTTCGTTTCGGATATCTTGGAACTAAATCATAAAATGGTTGCCTATAATGGGTAGCAACTGAGAGAGATGGCGTGCGTGCGGATCCTTGTATTGGGCAGTTGGTACACCCCTGCAGGGTTAAATATTTTCGAGAAGCCGTGTCCACGGTTATGGACGACTTGAGACCTACTCCTTGTTCATAGACAACAACAACTGAGATAATCTTAATATAACTTGATCACGTGTGTGTGTCCCTTGACTGCTTCTTCTTCGTCGGGATGCGAAGAGGAGGACAAGGATAGGATAGGTGTTATGATTGCGTAATTAGTTGATAGCAAGACTTGTTGGAGGCAATTCCTCATCGAATGCTTGGCTTCTTATCTTACTCTCTAGATCGTTAGCCACTTTATAAATGCTAGTGCGGCAGCAACCTCACCACTTACCCCTTCCTTACCATAAACTACTAGTTGTCCTAGAATGACGAGTGATGAAGTCCTTGCTGGGTCAGATGACCACTACAGTTGGATGCTGAGTACTTCTGTACTCATGATAATACCCCCAAACTCTTTTCAGGGTTCTCGATCGACAACAGGTTTGGTGATCGACGTTTCACGTGGAGACTCGACGACGACTAGTTAGGCGGATCCCGGCGGAGGGCCTGGACCCGTGTGGTTATTGGGATCGATGTTTTTCTCTTTGCCAGTAGGCATTTGATTGTAGTCTGTACTCAGACATATACCTTCCGCAGATGTATTGTATTTAAGGCAGTTGTATGCCGATTGTATGAGATGTTCTTGCTTGCTAATAAAAATAATAAAATTATGTTTAGGACAAAACAGTACCAAATTCAATAAATATCGTGGGGTCCGCAATAGTTTGCCATGTATAGGTTTTACCCCCACTTAAATTGACTAGGATAGATAGTTTACTTTGTGCTTCACCTCTTGCCATGTGTGTGTGCTATGCCATGCTTGAGTGAGATGCCATGTTAACAACCTTTGTTGATCACCTGTAGCTAAACAACTCGAACCTTTCCAAATGTGCGGTATTGTCGTGTGTGACGAGTACTCCACTTAACCTGTTAGTAACCGCTCTCGACGGTAGGTGCGATGTCTCGTGTTGCCTTCTTGTTGATGCTTGATAGTGTTTGCTTCGTAGTAATAGATGCTTGCTCGTCGATTGCCTTTTTCAGTGTTTACCTTCTTGTGTGCTCCCGCGGATACCTCTCGGAGATGATGCGAGCTTGCGATCAACTACACCTTCGGAACCCGACTTATCAACAGGCAAGGACTATACATTACTTATGATCCATTCTATTTCAACCAGCGGTTTGCATGCTAGTCTAGGGTAGGTTCGATCTTTGATCCTACCACATGCTTACAGCCTCTTTCAAACCGATACAGCCATGTCCCCTCCCAGCAAATCATGTACTGCTATGTTGCTCAGCCCCTTCTTAGTATGCATGCTTAGGATGCTACGATGTTACCCTATTACTCCTTGGTTTGGGCTATCACATTATTATATTGTTGTTGATGATATGATTATTATAATGTTGACTATATTCGACGAAGGATGTAAGGTCTAGGCTATCCGGCCCCGACGCTTTGTTCCATTCGAGTCACCTAGGACCCGAGTTCCGGGTATTGTGTCTCTTGACGAACGTGCCTAACCGCGTGTGGGATTTTATGGGGTCCCCTTTTCTGACCTACCTAGCTTCAAACATTTCCAGTGGTGGCCCAAGCTGATTTACCATTTGAAACCGTGTGTGTGCTGGTCGGCCGCCAGTAGTTTTCCAACCAACCCGGACCAGTGAGGACATAGTTCCCTTGCTGGCCCACCTTGTCTGGCTGAGGACCTGGTTTCCCATGTGTGATCAACCGGCTATCCAAACCCGAGACAGACGGTAGAGATCGATTCGAGAGCGCGGCCGGCTTTTGAGTTGGGTGTCGACTCACCGGGGGCCACCCGAATTTGTTCGTTGTTAGCTAGAGGGACCTTTCGTTTCGGATATCTTGGAACTAAATCATAAAATGGTTGCCTATAATGGGTAGCAACTGAGAGAGATGGCGTGCGTGCGGAGCCTTGTATTGGGCAGTTGGTACACCCCTGCAGGGTTAAATATTTTCGAGAAGCCGTGTCCACGGTTATGGACGACTTGAGACCTACTCCTTGTTCATAGACAACAACAACTGAGATAATCTTAATATAACTTGATCACGTGTGTGTGTGCCGTGACTGCTTCTTCTTTGTCGGGATGCGAAGAGGAGGACAAGGATAGGATAGGTGTTATGATTGCGTAATTAGTTGATAGCAAGACTTGTTGGAGGCGATTCCTCATCGAATGCTTGGCTTCTTATCTTACTCTCTAGATCGTTAGCCACTTTATAAATGCTAGTGCGGCAGCAACCTCACCACTTACCCCTTCCTTACCATAAACTACTAGTTGTCCTAGAATGACGAGTGATGAAGTCCTTGCTGGGTCAGATGACCACTACAGTTGGATGATGAGTACTTCTGTACTCATGATAATACCCCCAAACTCTTTTCAGGGTTCTCGATCGACAACAGGTTTGGTGATCGACGTTTCACGTGGAGACTCGACGACGACTAGTTAGGCGGATCCCGGCGGAGGGCCTGGACCCGTGTGGTTATTGGGATCGATGTTTTTCTCTTTGCCAGTAGGCATTTGATTGTAGTCTGTACTCAGACATATACCTTCCGCAGATGTATTATATTCAAGGCAGTTGTATGCCGATTGTATGAGATGTTGTATCCTTGTATATGTAATGTTGTGATATCATGTTGGAAATCCGGGGCGTATGGCTATGTCATATGTCGCGGTGGGACCGATATGTGCTTCGTCCCCGGATCTGGATGGAATCATCAAGATCTGGAACAGTACCACATATCGGGCCTTACAGGCGGCTACCACAACAAGGGCAAGCCAAGTGTAAGGCACCTGACGCGGTACTAACTCTAACTAGTCGCTTTCGCGTCCGATCGGAGTTAGAAGCGCACCAAACGCCACCTGCGCACGACACTCGCACTCGTGTCGCTGCCGGATTCTCGACAACAGGTATATAAGCATAACTCTAAGAAAGGAAATACAAATAGATAGATACATAGAGCAGGGCATACAACGCCACTGTCTAATAATATAATATCATCAAGAGTACATCTCATCAATACATCAATACATCAAGCGGAAGCATAATAGGGACCGAGTACGGTCAAGATCCAAATTGCCCTAGAGAGGGCTACACATAAATGTCCACCCACGGGAACGTCTGAGCCCAACTAAAGGATCCTACT
Organism: Bromus sterilis; assembly: GCA_950022295.1. Lineage (NCBI taxonomy): Eukaryota > Viridiplantae > Streptophyta > Magnoliopsida > Poales > Poaceae > Bromus > Bromus sterilis. The sequence continues at coordinate 181,888,449 of OX465596.1, forward strand.
GGTCGAGGTACTCGTACTCGTTGTCGTCCTCCGGGGGCACCTCCACGAAGTAACATCCGGTGCTGGGGTCGAGGTAGTAATCCACTGCAGCGGCCGATCAGGCAAAGCGGTAAAGACAGAAATGTAAACGGGGGTGAGAACATGTCATTACGGAATAACTAACGCTACAGGTAAGGTAAAGACAGAGACAGGTTGCAGCCGTACTAGCATATATGGTGGCTACTCGTTCTATCAGAATAGAGATGAGATCCAAGAAGTACGTTGACAACGTGTCACAATTCGGCTATTCACCTACTTACGCAAACATAACACAACCTCGTTTCCCTCTCGGTCCCCCTTGGACGAAGAAAGACAACCAAGGCACACACACGGTTTGTCAAGTTTTATAGCATGATTATCATTGATGTTATTCTATGAACAAGGAGTAGGTCTCAAGTAGTCCATAACCACGGACACGGCTTTTCGAAAAGATTTACCCTGCAGGGGTGTACCAACTGTCCATTATAGACGTCGCATGTACGCCCGGTTTCCACTTGGCTAGGTAAGCGCCTGAAACTCCGGAACGTCAGAGTCCCTCTAACTAACAGCGCACATATCCGGGTGGCCCCTGGTGAGTCGACACCCAACTCAAAAGCTGGCCACGCTCTCGAATCGGACTCTACCGTATGAGTCCAGGTTTGGATTACCGGTTAGTTCTCTTATGAGACCGGGTCCTCAGCCGGTCTATTTGGGCCAGCCAAGAAACTATGTCCTCCTGGCCCTGGTTTGGTTTGGAAACAACTGGGGATCCAACCAGCACACACACATTGCAAATGTAAATCAGCTCAGGCCACCACTAGAATGTACGAGGCTAGGTAGGTAAGACAAGGGGGCCCCATAAAACCCCACACACGATTAGGCACGCTCGTCAAGAAACACAATACCCGGAACTCGGGTCCTAGGTGACTCAAATGGAACAAAGCACCAGACGGGAATAGTCCAGCCTTCCACCTTTCGTCGAGTATAAATTAACATCATTTAACAATAATAAATATCAACCAACTTCTTTTATAGCATGATATCCCAACCATAAACATATAAGGTAAGCAGCAAGTTTTCTATCCATACTAAGCAATGGCTGAGTAGCGGTAACTTAGCAGTACAATGGTTTGCTGGGATGTGGGGATCATGGTTGTATGGGTTTAAACATGGCATATAAGGTAGATAGGATCAAGCAACAACGTTCTAGATCTACAGCTAGGCAGGAGCAGAAAGTTATAAAGTAATGACACAGATCTCCCCCTTGCCTGGTAAGGTAGTCGAAGCAGCACCCACGGTACCCTCGTGCTCGGTGTCGGACAGCTCCACGTAAGTCTCCTCGTCAGTCTCAGGTTCAAACGTAAGATACCGGCAAGGAAAACACACAAGTAAGAAATTGATGCAGACTCAAACAAGGATGGCATGTTCAAGTTTTATTCACATGATGAGACCCTGTCTAGTCAAATTGAAATGAAGGTGATGACGACAAGTCATCACTTTCATATGCATTTTATTTACATTGTAAGGGCTTTGGTCTAAGCCTTAAATTAAATGTAAGTAGCATGGAAGCATGACATGAACAACAAGCATTACAAGAATTTAAATAACATGAAAGCAAAACAATGATTCCGGAGACGGAGTAGTGTCGCTGAACTTGACACAAAGGAAAGTGCAACAACAGTTGGAACCCAGCCACATTACATATGACAATATGTTAGGGGCTGGATTGAAAAGAAGATGACATGGAACAAGATTGAAGAGATCAGATGATCAACATTTCAAATGCACTGAAGTTGAAATGTTGCAAGCAGAAGACCTGAATGCCTCTGGACCAGGTGATCACACCTAGATTTCATGAGTTGCTCAAACCATCATGAAAACATCACTGCTGAAATCCTTGCAGAAAAGCACCCCAAAAACATATATGACATGTCTCCATTTTGAATTTGCAAGCGCAGTTGCTAATTCAACTGGAGTTAAGGGGGCTGAGTGAAAAATTGCACCACATGAATTCTGAAAAAGGTTCAGATGATGAAATCATCATCACCATGCAACTCCTTGTGTAAAACTACCCCAATTTCATATATGGCATGGGTAACTTTTGAAAAATGCTCAAACTTGGCAAAAACAAGAATTTACAGGGGGCATTTTGTAAAATTGGTCAAGATCCAAATTATGGAGGGCCCAATTGCAAAAATGCATATCACCATGGGCATCAGTAGCTCAAACTACCCCAGAATCATATATGGGAAGCCCCTGTTTGAAAAGGTGCTCAAAACCAGATTTGAATTTGAACTCAAATTCAAATTTGAATTTAAACAGAAAAGGAAAAGAAAAAAAAAAGAAAAACCGAGAGGAATTGGCCTCACGGGCCAGTCTCGGGCGCTCGGGCCCAACTCTACCTCCACGGCCCCAGCAAGCAGAGCCCACCCGGCTGAATCAGGCCCACGGCCACTCCACGGCCCAACAAAAAAACAAAAGGAAAAAGGGGGGTTCTGCGTCGGCTGGGACTCGATCCCACGACGCCTCCCACACCGGCCAGCTCGCTTGCCACTGCGCTGCTGTGACTCATCTGCACGAAGGCAGCAGTACAGCAAGGTGAGATATTCCCTCCTAGCACTCCTCTCTGAAGAAAAACTCGGTGCTTTCTGAATCTGACGACGGCGGCGACTTCCCGTGATGATCACGAGCAACTCCGGCCGTCTCCCGCCACGCTCTGCACTGGGATCCCAAGGTGGTACGTTCCTCTACGCCATGGACTCGCGCCAGGTCGTCCTCCTCTACTGGACTCGTCAGATTCGACAAGGGTTCAGGCGAGCGGCAACGCGACTGACGATTACCACTGCGGCTTCCGGCGAACTTTGGGAGAACCTAGCCTCGCGTACAGATCGACTACGTCCACGCCACGATGTGCAACATGAAGCTGGCACACCCCTCTTCGCAACCGTACTCCAGATCAGGGTTCTAGGCGCACGACGGCGACGAGACGTCGACCTGAACTTCGCAGCGGTGGCCAGTTCAGTGCGCGTTCTTCAGACTCCGAGACCCGCGAACTCCAACACGCGAAAGGCTACTCCTTCCAGTTATACGCACACTCTGGACGTGCTCAGTGCACGTCCGCACGCGCCTCGAACTCGCCCGACCACGGTGAGCACCCGACAAGGCCGGGGTCCGTGGCACGGCGGCCGGCAACTAGGACGTCTGACGACCTCACTAAGCGCATACGCGCAAAGGAAGGGGACGGCACCAGATGCTCACCTCAGGGAGCCTGAAGGCGACACGTACTCTTCGAACAGAAGGCGTCCACAGCACCGTCGTCGGGGAAGATGACTCCGCGGCGGAGCTTCACGGTGCGAGGGCCCAATCCGCGACCCTGGCGAGAAATCCCTGCAAGGGCAAGGTGAAGATGGCTTAGGATTGCCACTCGCACAGCGCAGTTGCAGAAAAGAAGAACGGCGGCGACGAATTGGAGGCATCTCTTCGTCGGCTCCGGCGGAACAGGGGAGAGGAGAGGAACGCACCCGGCGGCGGCGAGAGGGAAAAGATGGGGGGGAATGGAACCCTAGGGCTCCGCGGCGCGTCCTGCGTGCTCAAATAGGGAGCTCTCGCTCTCCCTGGACGGAGGGCTCCACCTCCCGTGGCCGGACGTGCTCCGTGAGAGAGAAGGGGGAGGGGACCTCTGTCCGCGCTGGAAAGGCGAAGGAGGAGTGCCGTTGGATGGAGATCGCACGGCACGGGCGTGAGCCACTTACCCCTTCGCAGCCGGGCTCCCAGCCCAAATCGGAGGAAAAGGCCAGACGGGCCGGGCCTGCAACAGGAATTCCATCAAGCAAACGAAAAACGGCTCTGTGGATTCCTTTCCATTTAAAATTAAACAGAAAGGTAAAAGAGTTTTCCCAGATTAATTACAAGGAATAAAAATGCACAAAAATATGCAAAATGATCCTTGTAATATTCCTCAATTTCCAAAAATGGTTTGGGCATTTTTGGCAACAACAAAAATGTGAGCTCATTTTGATTTTCAAAATCACTTTGAACTAGAGCTTTTATTTTTGATGAAGTCAAAAATACCTTGAGGATCTTAAAACCCTTGCAAAGGCAAAAGAAATGGCTAGGCCAAAAAATTGGGGTCAAGAAGAGTGAGCATGCAACAAGGAAAAAAACTCCAATGCCCTTCTTGAACCACTTTGGATGCAAAGGAAAACAACCCAACATGACTCCAATCCCAATGCCAATTAAAATCATCACATGAAATGACATACACATCCACCATGCCAAGTTACAAGTACAACAGAGGAAGTAGAATACATAGTGTTTAGTGGATTATAACATGTGGGCTGTTACAGCTCTCCCCTACCAACATAGGATCTCGTCCCGAGATCTAAGCACGAAAAAGCTCGGGATACTCAGAACGGAGATGATCTTCACGCTCCCACTGCACCTTGAGGAACTTGACGGTCTTGTTGCGAGTCTTTCGCTCGGACGAGTCAAGAACACGGACTGGACGCTCTGAGTAAGAAAGATCCGCACTGAGCTGGATCTCGCCCAAGTCCACTGCCTGCTCCGGCTGCTTGAAACACTTCTTCAACTGAGACAGGTGGAACACATCATGCACCATAGCCAAGTTGTCTGGAAGCTCGAGGCGGAACGCGAGAGGTCCCCGAGTCTCTAGGATGCGGAACGGACCAACGAACCTGGGAGCCAACTTGCCTTTGATCCCAAAGCGGTGAGTGCCCCGAAGTGGAGACACTTTGAGGTATGCGAGGTCACCAACATTGAAATCAACACCACGGTGCTTCCTGTCATAATAGGCCTTCTGTCTAGACTGTGCTGCCTTTAGGTGCTCTCGGACAATCTTCACTCTGTCCTCTGCCTCTTGGATCACATCTGGACCGAACAGCTGCCTTTCACCCGTCTCGGACCAGTTCAAAGGTGTACTGCACTTGCGGCCATACAAAACTTCAAACGGCTCCGCTTGCAGACTTGCCTGATAGCTGTTGTTGTAAGAGAACTCAGCATACGGTAAGCACTCTTCCCACTTCATGCCAAACGAGATGACACATGCCCGAAGCATGTCCTCGAGGATTTGATTCACACGCTCAACCTGCCCACTGGTCTGAGGGTGATACGCGGTACTGAACAAGACTGTCGTACCAATCGCCTTCTGGAAGGCCTGCCAGAACTTGGAGGTGAAAAGGCTTCCTCGATCAGAACTGATCTTCTTGGGAATGCCATGCAAAGAGACAACTCTTGCGGTGTACAAATCCGCCAACTGAGCTGCTGAAATGGAGTCTTTCACTGGAAAGAAGTGGGCAACTTTGGATAGATTGTCAATGACGACAAAGATGGCATTGTTCTTCTTCTGCGACAGAGGAAAACCTGTGATGAAATCCATCTCAATGTGATCCCATTTCCACTCCGGAATTTCAAGTGGCTGAGGTAGCCATGCTGGCTTCTGGTGATGTGCTTTCACTCTCCTGCACACATCACACTGAGAGACAAAACGGGCAACATCCCGCTTCATACGAGTCCACCAAAACTCTGCTTGAGGTCCTGATACATCTTGGTGCTACCAGGGTGGATGGACAGTTTGGAATCATGGGCTTATTTCAAGATGACCTCTCTGAGACCCCCTTCTTTGGGAACAACAACTCTCTCCTCGAACATCACGGTGTCGTCATTATGCACTGAAAAGCAACCGTACTTCGGAACTGAGGCGGCAACACCCTGCTTGACTTTCTGAATCATTGCGCTGCCAGACTGAGCTTCACGAATCTTCTCACGGATAGTGGGCTCTACCACAAGGTTGGCTAGATAGCCTAATGGAACTGGCTCGAGATTGAGCCTTCGAAATGCCTCACACAAATCAGGGTGTATCCTCTGCACCTGGACACTGTTGCAATCTCCCTTGCGGCTCAACGCATCAGCTATGACATTGGCCTTGCCCGGCGTATACTGAATATCCACGGAGTACTCAGTAATAGTCTCGAGCCACCTCCTTTGCCTCAAGTTCAGGTTAGGCTGCGTGAACAAGTACTTTAAGCTTTTATGATCGGTGAACACATCAACCTTCCTCCCTAGGAGGAGGTGTCGCCAAGTAACCAATGCATGAATCACTGCAGCCAACTCAAGATCGTGGGTCGGATAATTCCTCTCAGCCTTCTTCAACTGCCTCGAGGTGTACGCCACAATACTCTTTCCCTGCATCAACACTCCGCCAAGGCCATTCAACGAGGCGTCACAGAAGACTTGAAACGGTTGTGACTCATCTGGCGGTGTAAGGATCGGAGCTGTGGTCAGTCTTAGCTTCAACTCATCGAAAGATGCCTGGCAAGCCTGTGACCAAGAGTACTTCTTGCCCTTGCACAACAACTCCGTCATCGGCTTTGCTATCTTGGAGAAATTCTCGACAAACTTCCTGCAATAGCTGGCAAGTCCGAGAAAACTCCTCAGCTGCTTGAAATTTTTCGGTGGAGTCCAATCTTGAATTGTCCGGACTCTGTCTGGGTCAACGGCAATGCCCTCTGAGGAAATGACATGGCCAAGGAAGTTGACCTTATTCATCCAGAACTCACACTTGGAGAACTTGGCATAAAACTGGTGATCTCTCAACTTCTTCAACACCAATCTGAGATGCTCCTCATGCTCAGCCTCTGACTTGGAAAAGACAAGGATGTCGTCGAGGTAGAGGAGTACGAACACATCTAGCCATTCTTGGAACAGATAGTTCATGGCCCTCATGAACGTCGGAGGTGCGTTAGAAAAGCCAAACGTCATGACCGTAAACTCGTACAGTCCATAACGAGTGCGGAAGGCTGTCTTGGGAATGTCCTCCTCACGGACACGAATCTGGTGGTACCCCATCTTTAGATCAAGCTTTGAAAACACCTTTGCTCCATGCAATTGCTCGAATAAGTCATTGATGTTGGGCAAAGGGTACTTGTTTTTGATCGTCTTCTTGTTGATACCACGGTAGTCTTGAACCAACCGACTAGTACCATCTTTCTTCTTCACAAAAAGACACGGGGCACCCCAAGGAGAAGTGCTCGGACGAATGAGCCCATCCTTCTCAAGCTTAACAAGCTATTCCAACAACTCAATCAGCTCTTCCGGACACATCTTGTAAGGCTGCCGAGATATCGGCTGTGTACCAGGTTCTAGCTCGATCACGAACTCAATAGCATGCACGGGTGGAATACCTGGCAACTCCTCTGGACAGATCTGGGAACTCTCGAACAACTCTGACCTCCTCGATCAATGGAGCAACTCCAGCGTTCAGAGCGTACAACTGTGCTGATCCCACTGTCGAGCCACAAGTGTACCAAATCTCTGCGCCTGAATCGTGCGTCAGCAACACGGTCTTGGACGGACAATCGATCTTGGCTTTGTACTTGACAAGCCAATCCATGCCCAAAATGACATCAATGTCGGAGCGGGGCAAGACAATCAGGGGCAAGGAAAAGATGGCACCCTGGATACTGATCTCCACATCTGGAACAAATACTGAGGAGCTGCATCTAGAACCAGGAGTGTGGACTGCAAGCGGCGGACAGAGCAACTCGGACTGAAGGTCACTGGCTGAAGCAAACGACTGAGATATGAAGGAATGGGATGCTCCGGAATCGAACAAAACTGACGCTGGAACTGAACATACAAGCAACCTACCAAGCACAATCTCGGACGACTGCTGGGCCTCTGCGACGGTCACGTTGTTAACCCTGACTGCTCGTGGCTGGGCCCGCACCATCGCGTTGCTCGGTGTAGAGCGAGGTGGAGGCGGAGGCAGTCGGGCGTAACGAGGGTCGGTGAACTGCGGAGACTTGTGGCCCGGCTTTCCACACTTGAAGCACGTGATCTCTGGCCTGGGCTGGCCCTGTGGAGCAGGCGGCCTCGCGGAGGGTGGAGTAGAGCGAGGTCCGTGCTGCACTAGGACGGGAGGGCGGGCAAAAGTGCGGACAACTGCCCCCCTCTGCTGAAACTGTTGGCGCTGCGGCTGAGACTGTGGCTCTGAAACCCAGGACTTGGACTTCTTGTGGACCATCACTGCTGAACTGTGCTCTCTCTGCTTCCTCTTCTCTGCGGAACGCTCTGCCTCAGATGACTCCTGTCTGATAGCCTGGTCGACGAACTCTGAGAACAGGCTTGGCGTGGACAAGGTGAGCGCATACTTGATGTCCGTGGCAAGACCACCGCGGAACCTGGCAATGCGCTTGGCCTCTGACGAGACCTCCTCTGGAGCGTGCCTGGCAAGCCTGACGAAGGCCAGGTTATACTCCTGCACAGACATGTCCCCCTGCCTCAGAGCTAAGAACTCCTCGCGCTTCCTCTCGATCAGTCCACTGGGAATATGAGCAGCTCTGAAATCCCTGACGAAGTCTTCCCACGTGATCTTTGCATCTCCCTTGTTGGCCTTGTACGTCGAGAACCAACTGCTTGCGGCACCCTGAAGCTGGAAGGAGGCGAAGGTGACGTAGTCGACGGGTCTGACGGCGTTGGCACTGAAGTTCTTCTTGATCTCAGCGATCCAGTCATCCGCCTCCAGCGGGTCTCGAGCCTCGGAGAACCTGGGGGGGCTGATCGCGAGGAACTGCTGCAGTGTGGTGTACTGTGGTCGATCATTCCTCTGAGCACCCTGGTTCTGCAGCATCTGAAGGATCGCAGCTGTGCCCTGAGCCACTGCGGCTACAGCCTCCCCAAGGATAGGGTTCTCTGGCGGCGGCATGTTCGCTCTTGGCATCCTGTATACAGGAACACTTATGAGAACATGAACGAATCATTGAAGTAACCAGAAGTTAAAGCAATATTGACAACAAAACTTCCTCACGAGGTATGAGAAAGCCGAAGGCTGAAATTCCACCAAGGTTAACCCGGAAAGTCGACATCTAGGTGCTACTGGAATTCCCAAACCAAGAACATTCGAATCCAAGATAATAATCTGCTAGCGAGCACACAACAATATTACGAGCGGTTGGAAACCTGAACAATGAGACATCTGCCCTGAGCGGCCCGCCATCACGGTCGTCCATAGGGGAAAGACACCACATCCATATTACCATAGGATGCCCGCCAATCCTGTATGGACGGTTCACCTGGGGTACGCCGTAAGCGAGGTAGAGCAGTCAACCCCAAGTGGCGGCTCAGTGGTCTCAAAGACGCCAACACATCTCGTCGCTAGCAAAAAATTATAGAGGAATCGGAGCCTCATGTAAACGAGAACCTAGATTGTTTTGAAAGGGGATAAGTTGCAGAGACAAAACATCATTTCACTTCCTCACGAAAAAAGGGGTGGGAGGGTGGGATAAGGAGAAAACAGAAAGAGGTCCTACTCTACGAAATTTTTCCTATATGACTACCAAAATAGTTTCTAGACTCAACTTCGGCCAGTAAAGGGTCCTACAGTCAGTCCTGCTTTGATACCAAGTTGTAAGGCCCCTGACGCAGTACTAACTCTAACTAGTCGCTTTCGCGTCCGGTCAGAGTTAGAAGCGCATCAAACGCCACCGGCGCACGACACACGCACTCGTGTCGCTGCCGGATTCTCGACAACAGGTATATAAGCATAACTCTAAGAAAGGAAATACAAATAGATAGATACATAGAGCAGGGCATACAACGCCACTGTCTAATAATATAATATCATCAAGAGTACATCTCATCAATACATCAATACATCAAGCGGAAGCATAATAGGGACCGAGTACGGTCAAGATCCAAATTTCCCTAGAGAGGGCTACATATAAATGTCCACCCACGGGAACGTCTGAGCCCAACTAAAGGATCCTACTGGTCGAGGTACTCGTACTCGTCGTCGTCCTCCGGGGGCACCTCCACGAAGTAACGTCCGGTGCTGGGGTCGAGGTAGTAATCCACTGCAGCGGCCGATCAGGCAAAGCGGTAAAGACAGAAATGTAAACGGGGGTGAGAACATGTCATTACGGAATAACTAACGCTACAGGTAAGGTAAAGACAGAGACAGGTTGCAGCCGTACTAGCATATATGGTGGCTACTCGTTCTATCAGAATAGAGATGAGATCCAAGAAGTACGTTGACAACGTGTCACAAGTCGGCTATTCACCTACTTACGCAAACATAACACAACCTCGTTTCCCTCTCGGTCCCCCTTGGACGAAGAAAGACAACCAAGGCACACACACGGTTTGTCAAGTTTTATAGCATGATTATCATTGATGTTATTCTATGAACAAGGAGTAGGTCTCAAGTAGTCCATAACCGCGGACACGGCTTTTCGAAAAGATTTACCCTGCAGGGGTGTACCAACTGTCCATTATAGACGTCGCATGTACGCCCGGTTTCCACTTGGCTAGGTAAGCGCCTGAAACTCCGGAACGTTAGAGTCCCTCTAACTAACAGCGCACATATCCGGGTGGCCCCCGGTGAGTCGACACCCAACTCAAAAGCTGGCCACGCTCTCGAATCGGACTCTACCGTATGAGTCCAGGTTTGGATTACCGGTTAGTTCTCTTATGAGACCGGGTCCTCAGCCGGTCTATTTGGGCCAGCCAAGAAACTATGTCCTCCTGGCCCTGGTTTGGTTTGGAAACAACTGGGGATCCAACCAGCACACACACATTGCAAATGTAAATCAGCTCGGGCCACCACTAGAATGTACGAGGCTAGGTAGGTAAGACAAGGGGGCCCCATAAAACCCCACACACGATTAGGCACGCTCGTCAAGAAACACAATACCCGGAACTCGGGTCCTAGGTGACTCAAATGGAACAAAGCACCAGACGGGAATAGTCCAGCCTTCCACCTTTCGTCGAGTATAAATTAACATCATTTAACAATAATAAATATCAACCAACTTCTTTTATAGCATGATATCCCAACCATAAACATATAAGGTAAGCAGCAAGTTTTCTATCCATACTAAGCAATGGTTGAGCAGCGGTAACTTAGCAGTACAATGGTTTGCTGGGATGTGGGGATCATGGGTGTATGGGTTTAAACATGGCATATAAGGTAGATAGGATCAAGCAACAACGTTCTAGATCTACAGCTTGGCAGGAGCAGAAAGTTATAAAGTAATGACACAGATCTCCCCCTTGCCTGGTAAGGTAGTCGAAGCAGCACCAACGGTACCCTCGTGCTCGGTGTCGGACAGCTCCACGTAAGTCTCCTCGTCAGTCTCGGGTGCTAACGTAAGATACCGGCAAGGAAAACACACAAGTAAGCAACTGATGCAAACTCAAACAAGGATGGCATGTTCAAGTTTTATTCACATGATAAGACCCTGTCTAGTCAAATTGAAATGAAGGTGATGACGACAAGTCATCACTTTCATATGCATTTTATTTACATTGTAAGGGCTTTGGTCTAAGCCTTAAATTAAATGTAAGTAGCATGGAAGCATGACATGAACAACAAGCATTACAAGAATTTAAATAACATGAAAGCAAAACAATGATTCCGGAGACGGAGTAGTGTCGGTGAACTTGACACATAGGAAAGTGCAACAACAGTTGGAACCCAGCCACATTACATATGACAATATGTTAGGGGCTGGATTGAAAAGAAGATGACATGGAACAAGATTGAAGAGATCAGATGATCAACATTTCAAATGCACTGAAGTTGCAATGTTGCAAGCAGAAGACCTGAATGCCTCTGGACCAGGTGATCACACCTAGATTTCATGAGTTTCTCAAAACATCATGAAAACATCACTGCTGAAATCCTTGCAGAAAAGCACCCCAAAAACATATATGACATGTCTCCATTTTGAATTTGCAAGGGCAGTTGCAAATTCAACTGGAGTTCAGGGGGCTGAGTGCAACATTGCACCACATGAATTCTGAAAAAGGTTCAGATGATGAAATCATCATCACCATGCAACTCCTTGTGTAAAACTACCCCAATTTCATATATGGCATGGGCAACTTTTGAAAAATGCTCAAACTTGGCAAAAACAAGAATTTACAGGGGGCATTTTGTAAAATTGGTCAAGCTCCAAATTATGGAGGGCCCAATTGCAAAAATGCATATCACCATGGGCATCAGTAGCTCAAACTACCCCAGAATCATATATGGGAAGCCCCTGTTGGAAAAGGTGCTCAAAACCAGATTTGAATTTGAACTCAAATTCAAATTTGAATTTAAACAGAAAAGGAAAAGAAAATAAAACAAGAAAAACCGAGAGGAATTGGCCTCACGGGCCAGTCTCAGGTGCTCGGGCCCAACTCTACCTCCACGGCCCCAGCAAGCAGAGCCCACCCGGCTGAATCAGGCCCACGGCCACTCCACGGCCCAACAAAAAAACAAAAGGAAAAAGGGGGGTTCTGCGTCGGCTGGGACTCGATCCCACGACGCCTCCCACACCGGCCAGCTCGCTTGCCACTGCGCTGCTGCGACTCATCTGCACGAAGGCAGCAATACAGCAAGGTGAGTTATTCCCTCCTAGCACTCCTCTCTGAAGAAAAACTCGGTGCTTTCTGAATCTGACGACGGCGGCGACTTCTCGTGATGATCACGAGCAACTCCGGCCGTCTCCCGCCACGCTCTGCACTGGGATCCCAAGGTGGTACGTTCCTCTACGCCATGGACTCGCGCCAGGTCGTCCTCCTCTACTGGACTCGTCGGATTCGACAAGGGTTCAGGCGAGCGGCGACGCGACTGACGATTACCACTGCGGCTTCCGGCGAACTTTGGGAGAACCTAGCCTCGCGTACAGATCGACTACGGCCACGCCACGACGTGCAACATGAAGCTAGCACACCCCTCTTCGCAACCGTACTGCAGATCAGGGTTCTAGGCGCACGACGGCGACGAGACGTCGACCTGAACTTCGCAGCGGCGGCCAGTTCAGTGCGCGTTCTTCAGACTCCGAGACCCGCGAACTCCAACACGCGAAAGGCTACTCCTTGAAGCTATACGCACGCTCTGGACGTGCTCAGTGCACGTCCGCACGCGCCTCGAACTCGCCCGACCACGGTGAGCACCCGACATGGACGGGGTCCGTGGCACGGCGGCCGGCAACTACGACGTCTGACGACCTCACTAATCGCATACGCGCAAAGGAAGGGGACGGCACCAGAGGCTCACCTCGGGGAGCCTGAAGGCGACGCGTACTCTTCGAACAGAAGGCGTCCACGGCACCGTCGTCGGGGAAGATGACTCCGCGGCGGAGCTTCACGGTGCGAGGGCCCAATCCGCGACCCTGGCGAGAAATCCCTGCAAGGGCAAGGTGAAGATGGCTTAGGATTGCCACTCGCACAGCGCAGTTGCAGAAAAGCAGAACGGCGGCGACGAATTGGAGGCATCTCTTCGTCGGCTCCGGCGGAACAGGGGAGAGGAGAGGAACACACCCGGCGGCGGCGAGAGGGAAAAGATGGGGGGGAATGGAACCCTAGGGCTCCGCGGCGCGTCCTGCGTGCTCAAATAGGGAGCTCTCGCTCTCCCTGGACGGAGAGCTCCACCTCCCGTGGCCGGACGTGCTCCGTGAGAGAGAAGGGGGAGGGGACCTCTGTCCGTGCTGGAAAGGCGAAGGAGGAGCGTCGTTGGATGGAGATCGCACGGCACGGGCGTGAGCCACTTACCCCTTTGCAGCCGGGCTCCCAGCCCAAATCGGAGGAAAAGGCCAGACGGGCCGGGCCTGCAACAGGAATTCCAGCAAGCAAACGAAAAACGGCTCTGTGGATTCCTTTCCATTTAAAATTAAACAGAAAGGTAAAAGAGTTTTCCCAGATTAATTACAAGGAATAAAAATGCACAAAAATATGCAAAATGATCCTTGTAATATTCCTCAATTTCCAAAAATGGTTTGGGCATTTTTGGCAACAACAAAAATGTGAGCTCATTTTGAATTTCAAAATCACTTTGAACTAGAGCTTTTATTTTTGATGAAGTCAAAAATAACTTGAGGATCTTAAAACCCTTGCAAAGGCAAAAGAAATGGCTAGGCCAAAAAATTGGGGTCAAGAAGAGTGAGCATGCAACAAGGAAAAAAACTCCAATGCCCTTCTTGAACCACTTTGGATGCAAAGGAAAACAACCCAACATGACTCCAATCCCAATGCCAATTAAAATCATCACATGAAATGACATACACATCCACCATGCCAAGTTACAAGTACAACAGAGGAAGTAGAATACATAGTGTTTAGTGGATTATTACATGTGGGCTGTTACACCAAGGACGCCGCATCACAGCGACGACGTTTCCAGAGAGGAGGAATCCAGAGGCGACGCAGGTGACGACTTTTAGGCTGCTATGGATTTTGTCGGTTACATCCACAGAGGGGCGTCTGCGCTCGCCTCCAATCGTCAATACCACAAAGCAGTGAGAAAAGTCCTCGTGGTCCAGTCCCTACCAGAGGGCCCCTGGGTCTCCAGCTGGGCCAACGTCCCTCTAGTGGTAAACATCAGCGAACACCTAGCTACCCTTCCGGACGAAAACGACGGCCTGCCTCCCACGCTTCTCTCCCCGACAATCAGCAACATCAAGGTCACATAGATGATGCATGACAATGGTTCCAACATCAAACTGTTGTCCTCCCGCGCCTTAGAGAAGATGCAGATTTCGAGAAGACACCTCCTCCCATCTGTCGCCTTCCGTGGAGTCGGTGGTATGGAGTTTCAACCCCTTGGGAAGATTTTGCTTCCCGTCACCCTCGGGGACCCCACGAATTTCCGGACAGAGATGCTCATCTTAGATGTCACGGACTTGCCTCTCTTGTACAACGGACTGCTCGGGCAGCCGTTTATCAGGAGGTTTGCTTCCGTGCATCATGGGTTGTACAACATCGTCAAGATCCCGGGCCCCCAAGGTGTCATCACACTAGCTAGAGATGCACGACAAGCCGTGCGCTGCATCCAGGGCGAAGCAAAGAAGGTCGCTGCTGCGAGGGCATCCGAGAAGGCAATGCTCCCGAGCGACGTGAATGTTCTCGGGAACAACACCCCGCTTTCCGAAAGCCCTGCCAGAGAAGACAGAAGACCGGAACCTCAGGTTCCCTCCGCCCCCAAGAGGCAACAACCATCCCGGAGGACGTCCGCGCCCACAGTGGACCCCGTCCGGCAAGTGACAAAGAAACTGAAGCCCGGCCAGCTCGCTTCGGCGGCTGTGTCGAAGAAGTCCCTATTTCGGAGGATGGAAGTTGCACCGTATCCAGCGGCGCTGACCTCTCCCCCAAATAGGAAAGTGCGCTCGTCGCCTTCCTATGCGAACACGTCGGCGTCTTCGCGTGGGAGCCCTCGGATCTTCCCAGAGTCCCTAGGGAGGTGATCGAGCACAAGCTAGCACTCAAGGTAGGCACCAAGCCTACGAAGCATAAGGTCCATCGTCAAGCCCCACACCGCCAAGAATTCATAACAGAAGAAATCAAGAAGATGCTCAAGGCCGGGTTCATCCGGGAGAGTCGACACCCCACTTGGCTAGCCAACCCCGTTGTCGTCCCCAAGGCGAATGGGAACAAGATGTTGTGCATCGACTACGGTGATGTCAACTACGCCTGCCTGAAAGATCCATTCCCTCTCCCTCGCATTATTGAAATCGTGGACGCGACGGCGGAGTGTGCTCGACTGTCTTTCCTGGATGCATACGCCGGATACCACCAGATCAAGATGTCAGTTGAAGACGAAGAAAAGACCGCGTTCATCACCCCCTGCGGCACACATTGCTACATATGTATGCCCTTCGGGTTCAAGAATGCGGGCTCCACCTTCCAGAGAGCCATCCACATAGTCCTCGGCCCGCATTTACACCGCAATGTCGAGTCCTACATGGACGACAACATGGTCAAGACCAGAGAAGACGACACTCTTGTCGAAGATCTGTGCGAGACATTCCTCAATCTCGACATGATGAAACTGAAACTGAATCTGGAAAAATGCATCTTCCGTGTGCCTTCCAGCAATCTCCTCGGGTTTTTGGTGTCCCACCGCGGCATCGAAGTCAACCCCGACAAGATCAAGGTGATTGAGCAAATGCAGGCCCCGAAGCGTATCAAGGATGTCAAGAGACTGAACGGGTGCATTACGGCACTTGGGAGATTCATCTCCCGGTTGGCCGAAAGAGCACTTTCATTCTTTAAGTTGTTGAAGAAATACGGTCCCCTCGGATGGACCCCAGAAGCTGAAGCCGCTTTTCAAGACCTGAAGAAATACCTAGCGTCACCACCAACCTTAGTGGCACCGCGCCCATGCAAACCCCAGCTGTTGTACATCTTGGTAACATCTTAGGTGGTAAGAGGAACGTTGGTAGTCGAACGCGGTCTCGAAGAAGAAGGCGGTGGACCCCCACCTGAAAATAGCAATTTTGAAGGATCATCTCCTGCAGCCGGAGCCCACGGGGCCAAGGTTCCTGCCAGGAGGACAACCCAGAAGCCATTCTACTTCACCAGCACTGTCCTCCGAGACGTGAGACACCAGTACCCGCAGATCCAGAAGATACTTTTCGTAGTGCTCATAGATTCCAGGAAGCTCAGGCACTATTTTCAGGCACATCCAGTCCGAGTGGTAACCATTTTCCCGCTTGAGCGCATCCTGAGAAACCGGGAAGCCACTGGCCGGATCATGAAGTGGGCGTTGGAGCTATCCGACTTCGACCTCACGTTTGTCAACTCCTCTACCATCAAGAGCAAGGTATTGGCTGATTTCGTTGCTGAATGGACTCCGACTCCAGAAGATGACGAAGACCTCCGGGAAGCATCTTCGCTTCCCGGCACCCTGCTGGAGAACCCCGCATCACGAATTACCTCTTTGTACCGCCGCCGCCGCACTTCAAAGATCGGGAGCACCAGAAGACCTCTTCCCGGCACCCTGCCAGAGGGAGGATTGACCTACGAGAGCTTCTCCACCACCATGAACACTTCCCGGATGTGCCATGAGTAGTCCCACTTGGACCATTGGTCCATGACCAGTAGAAATGTGATGTCTTCTCTCCAATCTTGTTCTTCAATATTTAGTCCTTGTGAGCTGCCCTACATGATCAAGGCACCTATGTAATTTTCCTGTTGTTGTTATGCTATGTTTCTTGGGATCCGATGGATTATGAGATTATGTTCAGATCATGACGAATTATATATTTGGTTTACCTTTTAAATTTATCTCTTGATTAATTCTTTCATGTTCTCCATTGCTTTTTATTGCTTTGGCCAATTAGTACATAGTAACTCCAAGAGGGAGCGTTATGCATGATTGTGGGTTCATGCCCCCCGATGTCCAGCTTGAGTGATAGAAATATGAGACTAGGGAATGTACTATTTCCACCAGGGAGGAAACAACGGTGCTTGTAACCGCGGTTGCAAGGATTGTTTACCTTACGCATAGATTGTTAATGCAGTTGTCTGTTGCTTTGAGTTTATGATACGTCCCAAACGTTTCTATAATTTCTTCTTGCTCCATGCATGTTTTCTGTGATATTGCTATGTTTTAGATACACTTTCATACACTTTTGATCATAATTGGACCAACATATTAAATCAGTGCACCCAGTGACAGTTCCTGTTTTCTGTTGTTTTTCTATTTCAGGTTTCCTCCATATTAAAAATGCTCCCAAAATTCCCAAAAAATACAATAAAAAAATTAGTGTACCAGAAGCTTTAGGAATCAACGAAGAGGGGCCAGATGGGACCCACTTGGGCCCTAGGAGCCCTCCCGATGCTCCCTAGGGTGGGGCCGCGCCAGGGGGGGCGCCTGGAACCCTGGTGGGCCCCCTGGCTGCCCCCTTCGCCTATTTATTCTCCGTCATGTGAAACCTCTGAAGGCAGAACCCTTTTTCGTGATCTCGCTTCTGTTCCCCCGCCGCCGCTCTTCCAAGATCGGGAGCGCCAGCAGACCTCTTCCCGGCACCCTACCGGAGGGAGGATTGATCTCCGGGAGCTTCTCCTCCACCATGGACGCTTCCCCGATGATCCGTGAGTAGTCTACCTTGGACCATGGGTCCATGATCATTAGCTATGTGATTTTCTCCTCCCCTCTTTGTTCTTCATGGATTAGACCTTGTGAGCTGCCCTACATGATCAAGGCACATATGTAATCCTTTCTGCTATTGCTATGGTGAGTTTGTTGGGATCTGATGGATTATGAGACTATGTTCAGATTGTGATTGAGTAATATATTTGGTTCTTATCTTTTATATTTTTGTTCTTGAGTAATTCTTGCATGTTCTCCATTGCTGTTTATTGCTATTGCCAAGTAGTAGGTAGTCACTCCAAGAGGGAACTTTATGCTCGATTGTGGGTTCATGCCCCCTGATGACTAGCTTGAGTGACAGAAACATGATTCAAGGGGATATGTTGTTGCCACAAGGGGGAAAACAACGGTGCTTGTAACCGCGGTTGCACGGATTGTTTACTTTACGCAAAGTTCTTTTAATGCAGTTGTCTATTGCTTTGCTGTACACTTTGGGTGGTGCTCGCAACTTAATACCAGCGAGATGTTCTGGATAGATATCTCAAGGTGGATGATTAGTAGTAGATGCAGATGGATTTCGGTCTACTTATTTTGGCGTATTGCCATGCTTTTGAGCCTCTTCCTTTCTTTGTAGCATAGTTAGCATTGTGGTGCGTTTTTAATCCTGTCAATTGCACAGCTGTGATTTGTTTACCTCACATAGCAGTTTTATAATCTTTTGGGAGAGAGACATCACTAGTGAACATCATGGGACCCCGGTCCATATTCTCATCACTGTTTACACGCTCAATTTATTTCCTGCTTTTACTTTCTAGTCGCAATTATCACTATCTATTATCTGTTGCGTTTGACCCTTTGTAAACAACAAGACCGGAGAGATTGACAACCTCTCTGAACTTCGTTGGGAGAAAAGTTATTTGTTCTGTGTGCAGGTTCGCGTCAATTGCGCCGTTGACACCTACTTGTCGTTGTTAAAGTCTTACTAGTTCAATAACCTTGGTATCTTCACCGAGGGAAATTTGCTGCTATCCTACATCTCACCTTCCACTTGGGGTAACCAACGAAGGGCGAGAAACCATTATCATCTCTCTCGCATCAAGCAAATTTCTGGCGCCCTTGCCAGGGATTCCAAGACGGCAAAAGATTGGTCCCGTCAACCGCCAAACTTCTGGCGCCGTTGTCGGGGACTGCAATCTTCAAGATAGGGAGTTTCTGTGACGCCCCCAAAATCATAGTATGTACAGTAATCAAACACGCAAGGTACAAGTTCGAGATCAGGGTGCCACGGTGAGATATCACAACACAACTCTACAGAAAAAATAATACAAGCTATTTAATACAAACCAGGGGCCACGAGGGCTCGAATACAACAGCTCGTGAGCACAAGTTAGCGGAAGAAAAAGTATCTAAGTACAGACACAAGAATACAAGGTTGCCTTAAGAAGGCTAGCACAAATAACAACAGATCGAAAAGGCGAGGCCTCTTGCCTGGGAACCTCCAAACTACTCCTGGTCAACGGGGAACTCGACGTCGTAGAAGGCATCGGGGATCTTCATGTTACGGTGGTCAGCATCGGGGATCTCCTGCTCCTGGACTCCAACGTCGACTGCAGTGGCCGATCAGGAAAAACATAAACGGGGAAATAAAGCAAGGGTGAGTATCTAGCATACCCGCGAGTCTTACGTCCGCTACTAAGCATTTATGCATTTTTTATCAAATGGAAAGGGCAGGTTGTATATAGTGGAATGCAAGGTAGAAATCAGAAAAAGGATAAGAAGCTAGGCCTATCGAAGACTAGCATCTTCCGACGATGTCTTGCAGCACAAGAATAGAACAGCCAACAGTTCATATAAAGCATAAAGTAACAATGAAGCAGAAGTTGTTGAAGCATTGTATAATAATAAGTTGTAATAATTAACAATAATAAATGCCTCCGAGCTCCCCTCCTCGACTTCCCTACGAGGAAGAATACCCGGAACCATACAGTTTAATAGTAGTAGTTTGTAGTGGTAAGATCCAGCTTTAGCATAAGGCGTCCTGTTACCATGGACACGGCTATTCGAATAGATTAAACTCCCTGTAGGGGTGCACTACTTTTCAGCATGCACGCTCGGATCTCCAGGGTGGCGGGAACCTTGTTAGGGTACGCTCCACCAAAGCTATCCGACATGGCACAGCCCATCCTAGGCTCAACAGAGAGGCCATCCGCCGGACTATATCCTATGTGCTCAGGAGTCTAGGCCCCTCACCCTTCCGCGCTGCTGAACGGTACGAGACTGGCCGGTGAAGCAAAAGAAAATCCAAAAACACCTGCTGCAGCAAAGAAGACAAGACCGCTTCCCGGCAATTAGCCTGTGGTACTGCTGACATCTGAAGAGCTTTCGGACAAACTACGACGCAGGGGAGCCCATAACTCCTTATCCCACGTGAAGTTAGTGCGTACAGACCAACGGGCCTCTCAAGTCATCTACCAAACCATTTAGCATTTTATTATTATCTCGCAGACAACCGTTATCGCTGTCTGGCTAACAACACAACGGACAACGAACAGCAACGAGGTCCACCAGTAACGTCGGGGCCTTCCCTGTCGTCCCGTCAAAGCACGCGGTTACCAACAAGGTGAACCGTCTCCTTACCTTGTCTCGCGTGTGCTCTGGGTAGAGCCCGAATTTTCGTGGTTTGGTAACTCTCGTGAAATACGAGCATGGGCCAAGCACGCCAGTAACGTCGGTCGTACCCTCCCTGACGTTCCTGATGCAATACCGCTCGCGGGCACCGTTGGGTCGCCCGAATTCTTACCTTAAGGACAACTATGGTCTAGGACCCTAGGGCGGCTATACAGAGTCAGCAACGATTGGAACACGAGTATTTCTCCTCGATAGCCCACACTTGATGTGGCTCGGCAGAGCCAAGTTAGGGGCCTTAGGCGGTGTCTACATTGTACCGTACATGTGCAGTTATAATCATCATATCCGCGTTCACTCCCCAGAGTGATCACGGCCCGCTATCTAATCCTAGTTGACTAACAATGCGTAGGGCTCACTTCTGAATATCATATATATTATAATAGGCAACATAGGTTAAAGGAAGGTACATCAAGGGGCGACAAAGACAGGCTATGCAATTGAATAGGATTATAACGTAGTAGCAGTAGTAACAATGCCTAGTGCAAGAAAAGTACGGAAAGATAGGCGATATCTGGGCAAGAGAATGACTCTGCTTGCCTGGAAGCTCGACGGTAGGGGTAGGGTCGTCGACGAAGTAGTCGAACACAGGGGCGTCGGCAGCGGTCGTCGGGGCTACCGAACAATAAGAGAGGGGCAAGAAAAAATAAATACAAAACGATAATAGAAACACAAATACTAGACAAGCAACGCATTGTTGGCGGTGTTCTAACGCATTACAATGTATTATGCTCGGAGCGGGAATTCATTCGGGGATGAAATACCGGCTCCGGGTGATTATCGACAGGCGGCCCGGAGGGGGAAGGTTGCATGTCCGTAGTGTAGTGAATATCTGACAGACATGTGGATAGTGTATTCATGATCGTTGATGCATTCCGAACAAATTTTATGTTCAGAACATTTCCATCCGGAAATTTTTACCGGTACCGGGAAATTACCGGACAGTCGATCCAGAGGGGGAAAGTCTCGGGTTCGGTACGTTAGAGGGGTGTGGTGGGGGTATGGGTAGTGTTTTCGTACGTTAGAGGGGGGGTTGGTTAACCCTTGGTTACCAGCGCGCCCACTCGCCGGCGGCGAGCGGCAGAACGGCGAGGTCCTTCGGCTGGTGCTGCGCCAGGCAGTGGCTAGGGGAGGGGAGGCATGGACGTGGTGAGGAGTTGCGGTAGGCGGAGCATGGGGCGCAGGGGGCAGGGCGCGCGGTGGAGCACGCCGGCGTGGCCGACGACAGCGGAGACCGTGTTGTGGTTCCCTGCGGCCAAAACGAGTAATGTGGGCACCGCTCGAACGAGACGAACATTGCGCGTCTACCGGTGCAATACGCGCGGGCTGGTGCGGTCCCTAATGACGGCAACGACGACCATGTGCGGCGGCCGGAGCACGCACGGACGGGGACGACGGCCGACGCTACCGTTTTAAGCGCGAGACGGGGAAAAACAAGCGCGTGCTCACCGTGAGCGCGATGCACTGCTCGAGGAGTCTGAGGTTGCAGTGAAGGGACGGATTCGGCGACAACGACGGTGACCGCGGCGGAGGGGAGCTCTTCGATCCGCGCGATGCAGTTCACCCTGGAGACAATGGAATGTACCGAGGAAAGAAGACAAGCCTGGCGCTCCTCCTGGACGCGATGGCTGGGCCGGAGTTGGCCGTTGTCCGCGTCCACGACGAGGTGGCGGCGACGACCACGGCGGTTCTACGCGGGGAGAGGCGTGCAGGACGAGGGCGAGGGGTCTTGGGGCCGGAGGAGCTCAAGGGGAAGCGAATTTGGAGCGGTGGTGCGGCAACCATGGCGGTGGGGAAGGGTCGATTCCGGCGTGGCGTGGCGTCCTGGCTCGAATCGAGGGGCGGAGGTAGACCGGAGGAGGCCGGCGGAGCTCCTTGAAAGCTTATCACGGCGGGAGGATGCCGTTAGCCAAGCGAGCTCATGGGGCGCGCCCATGGCGTCCAGGGCTGTGTGAGACGAGTGAGGGAGAGGCAGGGACGGGAAAAAGGTTGGGGCAGCTAGGGTTAGGGTCGCCCGAGGGTGCGTGGCCTCCTTATACCCTCCATGTTGCCCTGTAGCGGCACGAGAGGGAACCGGGTTCGGCTGCGACGGCATGGCGACAGTGGCCCTGGCGACCGTGCCAGAGGAACAGGGAGGATAAGGACATGGGAGAGGGGGAGTGGGCTGGGCCAAGCAGGCTCGGTGGGGAGTTGCCCTGGGCGACATGTAGAGTTTTCATATTTTTCCTATTTTTGCCTTTTCTTTTCATCTATTACTAATTTAATTAACTAGCATTTGAATTTAGTCAACAGTGAAACTTGCTCCACTATTTATAATTCACTACATGGCAAAGCTACAAAAAGTTTGGTGACTATAAAAATCCATTTGCATTTTGTTTTATTTAAAAGGAATTAATTTGGGGTTGTCTTCTCTATTGTTTGATTTGTTAAGAATATTTAAAGATGGTAATAAAATACCATTGGTATTTTAATATTATCTATTGATTATTAGGCATTTCATAAAAGTGGTTGCAATATTTTTGGATTAAGTTTTATTTTCAACATTATTTTTAATATTCACCAAAAGCCAATTTGAGTTGGTTTGGATTCAAAGATGAACAAGGCATATTTATTAACAGTGATTAGCAACAGTAATAGTGGTTACTGTAGGTGATTACTGTAGTGAGACACGCGAGGTGTTACAAATCTCCACTACTACAAAGAATTCTCGTCCCGGGAATTAAAAAGTAGCGTAAGTGGTAAGGTTTCCGTTTCGTATTATAACGAGTCTTCTTGGTATTGTTGCCCTTCTCGAAGGAGTCGATCCTTAATGATGTTGTCTTCGTTTCTCTGTATCGGTGCATCTCGATGAGTTGTCATCCTTCTTTTGGGGTTGCATCGTAGCTACGGATAGGCTAGGAGGGGAAACTTATGGGGGTCGGATCGGTACAGGGTTAATCAATCGAGGCTGTCCAAGGTAATGGGGTACAAAGTATCTTCCGAGTTTTAAACTTAGGGAAACACATCAAAAGAATACAACAACGTATGAGAAGTTTCGGGCGGATAGGCATGCATTCAATGCCGATAACGGATGATGAAAAGGGGTCCAGAGCATCAGGCATAAGCATTGAGTCTGGTACCGGACTGAATTATCACAAGGTCGATGACAAGAGTCAGGTTTCGGTCCTGTGGAATTATGGGTTAGGGGCCCACATTGAATAAGAAGGGTGGTGACAAACAATGCGATCAAGTTGCAAGGTAAGTCAGAGAACAGATTGTTAGCTATGTCGGCAACAACGTCGGTACCAAGGGAGAGGGACAAAGAGAACCGTTTTCCTGCTCGTTAAGACGAGGCGGACCAATAGGCAAAGTTCTCGTCCATCGGTGGTTACCGAAATTTTAACAACAATAGTAACAGGTTATACTGACGGTGTAGTACACCGAGGTGTTTACATAAGCAGGAAATTATCACTGCTTAGATAAGTTATATTAAAGTTAAGGTTAAACAAACAAAATGGAAAGGAAAATCTGATTATCGGATTAAACAGACCAATGGAAGGGAAAATGTGATGATACCCAAGTATCATGTGTATATCTTACCAAGAGAACAGAGCAAGATATACATGACCAAGTTTGCATTGGCAGGGAGTCAAAGAATGTCATCGATGATAACACAAATCATCGAGGGGGTAAGGATGGTATTTCAGAACATGAGGTTAATCGACACTTGGAAGGCGCCGAAGTATTGATGTTGATTGCGACACATTATGTCGAGGGGTTTCAGGAGAATGCAATCGAACAACGTCGACATCAAGCAACGGTAATGGAGAAGAAAAAGGTATTTAGTGTTCTCGGTCGACGACAACCCAGAACCATGGAGCGGTTATGACGGGGAAGGTATTATTTCATGAAAAATTTATAAGATGTATTGCAATGGCACGATATCCTCGAGATACCAAGGGGTAATTCTCGAAGGTAGACGAAGGATCATGGACGCAAAATGAATTTATACCCAGGGGGAAATTATTTTACAAGAGGATTTCATGGTAAATTCTACATTGTATCCATGGGCACGAACACAAGGTTTAGGGTCGACTCCCACTTCTTCAACGCAGAACTTCTCATTCACTTCTCGCTTTCGGGGAGGTTGCAGGATTGCATGCTCATCTGACGGAAGGCCAGTAGGGTATATCCCGCATAAAATTTGGGGTTCATACCAATTAGGGAAAGCATAGGGTTAACCCGTCGGGGCATTTTGAAACCCATACAACAATTATCATAATCAAGGGATACAAGTTCGAAAGCAGAAGGCTGACGATACAAAGTAGACGATACCATTCCCAAGAGGCATCTGGTATCAGGGAAAATTCGTCAATGGATTAGGGCACAAGGGAGCTGTAGGTAGCAATCCACCAAAAAGGTCAGGTGGTGTACCGAGAGTCTGGTAGGAGTATCGGCACTCAACCGTAAAACAAATTATGCAAAGGCATCGGATCATAGAATCATCTGAATAATTCAATGCTTAAGTACAAAGGAATTATGATCCCTAGAACAAGGATCAAAAGCACACACTCAGATCAAAAGACGGGTAAGTCTAATAGAACTTGACGGACAATCAATCGATGTTTGATTTACCGAGAACTAGCTCATGTCTGGAATGACGTCTGAGCCGGAAGAATGAATTCATAGGGATTACCCGATGATGGCATGCATTCGCACACATTGAATTATTAGGAACAAAATGTCAATGACAAGGGTCGGCAACGAAGACTACTAAACATATGGAATTAACCATAATGCAAGCAGGTAAAAACAATCTCCAAAAGCAGTAGGCTGCAGATGGATTCTCAGGAGATCAGATAGTATTTCAAAGCATTTTGGGAATCACATGAACAACTCGGGATATACGGATCCTCGGCAAGTGTGCGGAATTATCCGCAGTGTGAAAAGAGGTTGTAAGGTGGTAGGCACAAGGATTCCCGAATTAACGGAGAGTATTTAGAGGCATCTCATAAACACAAGAGAATCTGGGATTGAATAGATGAACAGAAGGTGTAGGTAATTAACCATATGAACTCATCAGCGGCAAGGAATTGCAAGGGCGATGGGCATATACGGTCTCGGCAATTTATCGGAGAGTATCTTCGGCATCTTCTGGTGAATCAAGTCATCATCTGTGATGAGGGCTCTCCGGGGGAAGCAATCACGAGAACCTAGAGTCAGAGTTAGTAAAATCAATAACCCAAAAGCATAAGAGAGCAGATTCCCAGAGCAAAGGTACGGAGAAAAAGGATCCTAATACCACCCAGTTTGCGACGTGGGCCGATAATCCACACGACACTGTTAGTAAAGTAGTATTGCAAGGACTAGACTCGACTTCAACCAAGGAGTTGGAAGGGGGTTACCTACAGGCAGTCGGCTCTGATACCAACTTGTGACTCCCCCAAAATCAGACCGTGTACAGTAATCAAACACGCAAGGTACACGATCGAGATCAGGGTGCCACGGTGAGATATCACAACACAACTCTACAAATAAAATAATACAAGATGTTTAATACAAGCCAGGGGCCACGAGGGCTCTAATACAACAGCTCGAGAGCACAAGTTAGCGTAAGAAAAAGTATCTGAGTACAGACACAAGAATACAAGGTTGCCTTAAGAAGGCTAGCATAAATAAAAACAGATCGAAAAGGCGAGGCCTCCTGCCTGGGAACCTCCAAACTACTCCTGGTCAACAGGGAACTCAACGTCGTACAAGGCATCGGGGATCTTCATGTTGCGGTGGTCAGCATCGGGGATCTCCTGCTTCCGGACTCCAACGTCGACTGCAGCGGCCGATCAGGCAAAACATAAAGGGGGAAATAAATCAAGGGTGAGTATCTAGCATACCCGCGAGTCTTACGTCCGCTACTAAGAATTTATGCATTTGTATCAAATGGAAAGGGGAGGCTGTATATAGTTGAGTGCAAGGTAGAAATCAGAATAAGGATAAGAAGCTAGGCCTATCGAAGACTAGCATCTTTCGACGATGTCTTGCAGCACGAGAAGAGAACAGCCAACAGTTCATATAAATCATAAAGTAACAATGAAGCAGAAGTTGCGGCAGCATTGTATAATAATAAGTTGTAATAATTAACAATAATAAATGCCTCCGAGTTCCCCCTCCTCGACTTCCCTGCGAGGAAGAAAACCCGGAACCATACAGTTTAATAGTAGTAGTTTGTAGTGGTAAGATCCAGCTTCAGCATAAAGCGTACTGTTACCGTGGACACGGCTATTCGAATAGATTAAACTCCCTGCAGGGGTGCACTACTGTTCAGCCTTCACGCTCAGATCTCCAGGGTGGCGGGAACCTTGTTAGGGAACGCTCCACCAAAGCTGTCCGACACGGCGCAGCCCATCCTAGGCTCAGCAGAGAGGCCATCCGCCGGACTATATCCTATGCGCTCAGGGGTCTAGGTCCCTCACCCTTCTGCTCTCCTGAATGGTACGAGACTGGCCGGTGAAGCAAAAGCAAATCCAAAAACACCTGCTCAGCAAAGAAGACAAGATCGCTTGCCGGCAATCATCCTGTGGTACTGCTGACGTCTGAAGAGCTTTCGAACAAACTACGATGCAGGGGAGCCCATAACTCCTTATCCCACGTGAAGTTAGTGCGTACAGACCAACGGGCCTCTCAAGTCATCCACCAAACCATTTAGAATTTTATTATTATCTCACAGACAACCGTTATCGCTGTCTGACTAACAACACAACGGACAACGAACAGCAACAAGGTCCACCAGTAACGTCAGGGCCTGCCCTGTCGTCCCGTCAAAGCACGCGGTTACCAACAAGGTGAACCGTCTCCTTACCTTGTCTCGCGTGTGCTCTTGGTTGAGCTCGACTTTTCTTGGTTTGGTAACTCTCGCGAGATACGAGCAGGGGCCAAGCACGCCAGTAACGTCGGTCGTACCCTCCCTGACGTTCCCGAAGGAATACCGCTCGCGGGCACCGTTGGGTTGCCCGACTTCTTACCTTAAGGACAACTGTGGTCCAGGACCCTAGGGCGGCTATACAGAGTCATCAACGAGTGGAGCACGAGGATTTCTCCTCGATATCCCACACTTGATTTGGCTCAGCAGAGCCGAGATAGGGGCCTTAGGACGTGTCTGCATTGTACCGTACATGTGCATTATAGCCGAGGTAGGGGCCTTAGGCGGTGTCCCCAGAGTGATCACGGCCCGCTATCTAATCCTAGTTGACTAACAATGCGCAGGGCTCACTGCTGAATATCATATATATTATAATAGGCAGCATAGGTTAAAGGAAGGTACATCAAGCGGAGACAAAGACATGCTATGCAATTGAATAGGATTATAACGTAGCAGCAGCAGTAACAATGCCTAGTGGAAGAAAAGTACGGAAAGATAGCCGATATCTGGCGAAGAGAATGGCTCTGCTTGCCTGGAAGCTCGACGGTAGGGTATGGTCGTCGACGAAGTAGTCGAACACAGGGGCGTCGGCAGCAGTCGTCGGAACTACCGAACATTAAGAGAGGGGGAAGAAACAATAAATACACAACAATAATAGCAATACAAATACAAGACAAGCAATGCATTTTTGGCGGTGTTCTAACGTAGTACAATGTATTATGCTCGGAGCGGGAATTCATCCGGGGATGAAATACCGGCTCGGGGTGATTATCTACAGACGGCCCGGAGGGGGAAGGTTCCATGTCCGTAATTTCGTGAATATCTGACAGACATGTGGATAGTGTATTCGTGATCGTTGATGCATTCCGAACAACTTTTATGTTCAGAACATTTCCATCCGGAAAGTTTTACCGATACCGGCTAATTACCGGACAGACGATACAGAGGAGGGAAGTCTCTCGTTCGATATGTTAGGGCGTGTGGTGGGGGTATGGGTAGCGTTTTCGTATTCGTTATATTTTGCTGGTCAACTTTCATGTATAAATTATTTTGATCTGACTCACGGTTTAAAAGATATTCAATTTCCAAGTTTTAATCATTTTATTGAATTTTTGGAATTCTTTTATTATTAAAATGCCATATTATCCACAATAGTATATTTGACATGGTCAACTGACAGTGGGGCCCCACCTGTCAGTAGGTTGACTGGTCAAACCTGACCAGTGGGTCCCACAGGTAAGTGACACCTTTAATAAAACTATTTTATTAATCCTAGATAATCTGAACTAGAAGTGGGCCCATCCTGTTAGTGACACGTGTGTTAAATAACTGTTATTTAATTTTTTTGATGGCCTAGGGCCCAGCAGTCAGTGGCACAAAGGGGTATTCCTTTTTATTAAACCTGTTGTTTAAATTAGAGGGGCAGGGGGCCCATGTGTCATTGACCCAGAGGGGGGTGTTTAACCCCTGGTTAGCAGCGCGCGCACACGCCGGCGGTGAGAGGCAGCACGGCGAAGTCCTTTGGCTGGTGCTGCGCCAGGCAACGGCTAAGGGAGGGGAGGCATGGGCGTGACGAGGACTTGCGGTAGGGGGGCATGGGGCACAGGGGGGCAGGGCGTGCGGTGGAGCACGCCGGCGTGGCCGACGACGACGGCGACCGTGTAGTGGTTCTCGGCGGCCAAAACGAGTAATGCGGGCACCGCTCGAACAAGACGAACATTGCGCGTCTACCGGTGCAATACACGCGGGCTGGTGTGGTCCCTGACAACGGCGACAACGACCGTTTGCGGCGGCCGGAGCACGCACGGATGGGGACGACGGCCGGAGCTAGCGTTTTGAGTGTGAGATGGGGAAAACAAGCGTGTTCTCACTGTGAGCGCGATGCACTGCTCGAGGAGGCCGGGATTGCAGTGAAGGGGACGGATTCGGCGACGATGACGGTGACCGCGGCGGAGGGGAGATCTTCGATCCGCGCGATGCAGTTGACCCCGGAGACGACGGAGTGTACCGGGGAAAGCAGACGAGGCTGGCGCTCCTCCTGGACGTGATGGTTGGGCCGGAGGTGGCCGTTGGCCGCGTCCACGGCGAGGTGGCGGTGATGGTCACGGAGGTTTTGCGCGGGGAGATGGGTGCAGGACGACGGCGAGGGGTCTCGGGGGCCGGAGGCGCTCGAGGGGCGGCGAATTTTGAGTGGTGGTGTGGCTACCGTGGCGGTGGGGAAGGCCTGATTCCGGCGTGGCATGGCATTCTGGCTCGAATCGAGGGGAGGAGGTGGACCGGAGGAGGCCGACGGAGCTCCTTGACAGCTTATCACGGGAGGAGGATGTCGTTGGCCAAGCGAGCTCATGGGGCGCGCCCATGGCGGCCCGGGCTGTGTGAGATGAGTGAGGGAGAGGCAGGGAGGGGAAAAAGGTTGGGGCGGCTAGGGTTAGGGTCGCCCGAGGGTGCGTGGCCTCCTTATCCCCTCCGCGGTGCCCTGTAGCAGCGCGAGAGGGAACCGGGTTCGGCTACGACGGCATGGTGACAGTGGCCATGGCGACCGTGCCAGAGGAGGGAGGAGAAGGACAGGGAGAGGGGGAGTGGGTTGGGCCAAGCAGGCCCAGAGGGGAATTGCCCTGGGCGACATGTAGAGTTTTCTAATTTTTCTTATTTTTGCCTTTTCTTTTCATCTATTTTTCCTATCTAAAGATGGTAATAAAATACCATTTCTATTTTAATATTATCTACTGATTATTAGGCATTTAATAAAAGTGGCTGCAATATTCTTGGATTAAGTTTTATTTGCAACATTATTTTTAATATTCACCAGAAGGAAATTTGAGTTGGTTTGGATTCAAAGTTGAACAAGGCATATTTAGCAACAGTGATTAGCAACAGTAATAGTGATTATTGTAGGTGATTACTGTAGTGAGACACTCGGGGTGTTACAGTTGCACACTATCTTTTACCTTTGCTTTTTAGTCTTGTTAGTTTACCTTTCAGTTTTTATCTTAGTGTCCTTTATCGAAAATCATACAAAAAATGTTTGTCACACCTTCTGCTACTATGGGTTCCACTGAAAACACCAAGGTGTGTGACTTCACTAGTCACAAAAATAATGATTTTATCTGCACTCCTATTGCTACACCTGCCACTTCAGCTACTTCTTATGAAATTAAACCTGTTTTGTTAAACCATGTTATGAGAGATCAATTCTCTGGTGCTGGAGATGATGCTGCTTTACAGTTAAATAATTTTGTTGAGTTATGTGATATGTAAAAGTATAAAGAAGTAGAAGGTGATATTGTTAAGCTTATGCTTTTTTCCTTTCTCTTTGAGGGAAGGAGCTAAAATCTGGTTTCAATCCTTGCCTAGGAATAGCATAGATTCTTGGGATAAGTGCAAGGATGCTTTTATTGGGAAGTACTACCCACCTGCTAATATTATCCAATTGAGGAGTATGAATTTTAATAAATTGGATAATGAACATGCTGCCCAAGCTTGGGAACGAATGAAATCTCTTGTTAAGAAATGACCTACACATGGTTTGACTATTTGGATGGTTATCCAAACTTTTTATGCAGGCTTGAACCTTACCTCGCGGAGCCTGATAGATTAGGCCGCAAGAGGAACCTTTATGTCAACAACACTTGGTGCTGCCACAAAACTTCTAGATGAGATGATGACCAATTATTCCCAATGGCACACCGAACGAGCTCCAACAGGTAGGAAGGTAAACTCTGTCGACGAGATTTGCTCCCTGAATGAAAAGGTTGACTTGATCATGTCTCTACTTACCAAGAAATCTCCTATTGATCCTCATGATGTCCCTTTAAATTCTTTGGTTGCTCAAGAATAATTAGATGTGAAATTTATCTCTAGAAACAACTTCAATAATAATGCTTATAGGGGTAATTTTGCTAGCAATCCTAGACCGTATCCATCCAACTATGGGAACAACAACACTTATCCTAGCAACAAGAACCCCACCTCTGAATTAGAAAGCATGCATAAAAAATTTATCACTACCCAGAAAGCTTTCAACAAAGGTGTAGAGGAAAGATTAGGCAAATTAGATAATCTCTCTTTGAAGGTAGACAACCTAGCCCTTGATATTGAGAATCTTAAAATTAGAACCTCTCCCCTCGAGGAGAGGAAGCCCACTCCTATTAATGCTATCCAGTTATAAATTAATGAAAACATTAGGATGATGGCTAAACTTAAAGAAAGATGGGATAGAGAAAAAGAGGAAGAGGATAGAATTAAGAGCCTTCCTACACACCACACTGTTGCTACTATCCAAATTGTTGAGGACACCCAAACTTTTAGCACCCAACACACTCCTAGTCCCATTGGACCTATTAATAGTGATGCTACTACCTCAACCATAGAAGAAAAAACTCCTATGAGCATAGAGGCTTTCAAACAAGAGAGCCTAGATGACACCACTACCACCTTTGATAGTAGTGACATTGATTTTGATATTTGCACCCTCTCAGAAGTTATTAGCTTACTACACAAAATGTCTAGAGACCCCCACACTAGCACACTAAATCTTGCCTTCACGGAGCATATCACTAATGCTCTCATTAAAGCTAGGGAGGAGAAGCTTAGATTGGAAGCCTCCATACCTAGGAAGCTAGATGATGGTTGGGATCCTATGATAAAAACTAAATTGAACAACTTCTCTTGCTATGCTTCTATAATCTTCATGCCTAGCTTAAACTCGTAAAAGAAAGCGCTTGTTGGGAGGCAACCCAAAATGTTTTTACTTCTGTTTTTAATGGTCTTGATGATTGTTACTATTGTAGCAACATCATTGTATCTTTATTTTCAAGCTTGGTGGAAATTTTAGCCTCCGACTGCAAGAAATTTCAAAAGTTGTGACATGCTGTCCAGAAAACAGATTCTGTACTTGGACAGAAAAATTAGCCTAAAATCACCAGATCATATTTTTTATCTGAATTTTTTTGACAGCGTGCTCCATACAATTGAATTTCGAGCGTATGTTCTGAATTTTTTGATTTCAGTTGCAGAAGTACCCCGAAAAATTTATTTACTACATGTTGTTCTGTTTTTCACAGATTCTGCCACGTTTCGCCTTAACTTAATTTTGCAAGACTTGCACTAGCTTTTTGTCGGGACCCGGAATATGCGTATGTAATTCCAGTCACAACTCAATCACATGGAGAGCCGAGAGTCGTACCCACTTGTCTAAGAAGACAAGGCCAAGCACAGAACACTCTCGGAAAGCATCGTACGTGAGGGGCATCCCATCCAGGCCGGATGATCAACTGAGATGGGTCCTCATCGCCCGCTCACAAGTCTAAATGATTATGGGTGGTGAAATCCCATACTCATAGACAAGTTGCCTAAACCATGTTATCGATTGAATCATAACCCTTACATAAACAGACTCCAGCCCGATCACTTAGTCGGGGTCTAGGGCGGGCTCGATCATCCAACAAAGTGTGCACGTGACCGAGTCACGAGCAATCGCATCGCGATTACCCAAGCTGCACACATCTAAGGGCCACTTGGTGTATAAAAGACCGTCAGCCAGATCACAACTAAGGTCTCGAAAACCCATACTAAGACATGCATGTTATAATCATACACGCAGCACACATGTCTAGTATGAACAGCAGGTATCATCACATAACTCTATAATGTACTTCTTTATTGACTTACACATAGAGCATACAAAGATCACATGTCTGTGATCAACATTACATCATACAACGGAAGCAAATTAGGTCTGAGTACAGACAATTTTAACAAATGGCTTAGAGAAGCCTTGTAAACATACATGCCCATCCACGAGGGACCAGACTACTGTCTGGAACTATACTACCAAGGTCAACGTCGAGCTTCAGGAAGGTGACTCCATCGGGGTCTGGGTTCTCATCTGAAACATAGAATAAGCAAACGTGAGTACAAATTCCAAAGTCGTACTCAGGAAGACTTACATCAGATCTACACTACTCATGCTCAAGTATCAAGGTAAAGGGAGGTGGGGTTTCATCATGAAGAAGTTCCATCTTTGACTTGCCTAGTCCTGAACTACGAGTACCAGACTTGAGGTAAGAAGCGTACACGAGTCCACTAGCAAGTCCCCAACCAATACACCACTATGGTTACTTCCTCAACTTCCCCACGAGGAGCACACCATAGCACTCATGCTTATCTTGCGAGTTTTAGAAGTATCCATTCAAGTTGTCTAATAATCAGGTATAGGTTCCAAGTAGTCCTTAACCGCGGACGCGGCTATTCGAATAGTTTTGTTAACCTTGCAAGGGTGTAAACTACACACACATGACCACCAGTTACCGCCAGGTCTCGCCACCGTTCAAGAGGTGACAGCAAGGACGTTCACCACGACACTTCGCTCACAACCGGTCTATTCCAGGGGTCGACTATCTGAGTTTGTCACCGCTCGAGAGTTCGGCCGGATCAACGATACGGACCCAGACAATGTAGGCAACCGAGACGCCACCTCTGACAGACGGTTTCACTGTCTCACAGATCCACCCACATATCTAGGATGATGCAACATTTCCACTCACTCTTTTTCTATGCATATGTCAAATGGATGGCCCGAACTAATGTGACTCCTGGACGTCAACACGGATCAAGGTACTAGGCCGAGAGGGGTCAGTAAGCCCAATGTGTGGTTGTACTCTTTGTCTTGGATTACCATACAAGAACTCGGTGCTTAAGGCGGTGTTCAACGAGACAACCCACTGTGTACTCCTACACAGCCTCTCATCGATCACTTTGTATTAGGGTGGATTCACCAACACGTTACCATCAACAACCTGTGAACATTCCATCCCGACTAACAATCAAAGTAACCTCATTGTATCATTAAGCAGCAATAAGCAGTAACAGTTGCGGGGGGCACATGCTCATCATTCAACTCCTCTATCTGCTAGGATTGTGGTTTGCATAATATGGTGACAAAATGATAGGTCATGCATCGGATATGGGTTCAACTATGCGGTAGAATCGATAACAAGGTGATCTCCTAAACATGCATAAGCGAGACTGAGTGGGAATTGGGATTTTATAGACATGATCAATGGGGTTTGCTTGACTTGCTGACGATACACGGGGTTTACCGAACTTCTTATCCTTCGGGGGTAATAACCGTCTCGGAGGCACTGTTACCGGCACAATTATCAACAAAGGGGGCCAACATTGAATTTAAATGCACAAGCACATGTTTATGTTGTCACATGATGTGAAAGGTATTGATGTGACCTAGGTTCAATTTTTCACATGTTAATTGAAGTTGATTTGAAAAGTTAATTCAAATTCAAACTCCAAATGTTGTTCAAATTTTCCAAGTTGCATTTGCTATTTTTTGTTATTTGTAAACCATCTTGACATGTGTATGATATGCCTCTGATGTACAAGTATTTATGTTTGCATTGCAATGGTTCAAATTGTAATAGCATTTGAATTTAATTTGAATTAATTCCAATTAAGCCAAATAGCAATAGCTACTGGTACCATTTTAAATTCAACTCAAACATAGCTGAAAATTGTATATTTTGATAGATTATTTTCTCCTGATCATTTTTCATATATTATATGTTAAATTTGGAGTTAATATGAATTTTCTATGATTTCATAAAGTTTCAGCTATTTTCTGGATTTTTCATTGTTTTCTTTTATTCTTTTAATTCTTTTCTGATTACTGCATCAGCCCTACGTCATCATGACGACAGGGGGGGCTGACCTGTGGGCCGCCCATGTCAGTGAGAGAGAGTTAGTTTAACCCTGTTAATTTAAACAGGGGTTTGATTAGTGGCTAGGGGGGCACCTGGCAGCCACTACTAGGGTGATTAGAGGGGGGGTTAGGGCTCGGGTTAGTGGCTCTAATGGAGCAAATCGCCCGCGATAACACTGCACACGCCGGAATGTCGCCGGAGTTGAGAATTTGGGCACGGGGTGGGGTTTGGGTGGTATGTGTGTGCTCCTTGCGGGCTTCCGAAGGCGACCGAGTAGGAGGGGGTTAAGATCGAGCTCCAGGGCGACGGCTATGGCGTCGGCCGCGGCGTGCTGGCCACTGGCCCGACGGAATCGGCGATGTCGTACGCCAATTGGAGCTTGAAAGGGCTGGGGAGGAAGAGGAGCGCGCCTGTGCTGGTTAGGGAGGTTGGGGAGGTCGAACGGCAAAGCAATCAGCGAGGAACTCCGCGGCGGCCGGCGGCAAGTTGGTGAACCTGGTGTCGCGTGTAGAGGTTGCCCGGCTCGATTAGTTGAGGGATTCGACGGAGAGGGCAGCGGCGCTTCGCCTGGACACGGTGGCAGTGGCTGAGGAGGAGGGTGGCCACGGTGCTGCAGCGAGGTGCTCCGGCGTGCTCTCGGGTTATCGCTAGATTAGGGAAGCAGAGAGGGGTAGGGCGTGCGTGAGGTAGGGGAAAGGGATGCGGGGTCCTCGGACAGCTGCGTGGCGCGAGGAGAGGGAAATGGCTCGCCTAGAACGCCCGGTTGTCGTGGTGTCGCCGTCGACGTGCTCCCAGCTCCAGCGAGCTGCTTGGAGCTGCGAGGAGGAAGAGGACAAGCCGGCGAGCTAGGCTGGGCCGAGGCCAAGGTAAGTGGGCCGTGCCCCTGGGCGGCAGATAGCCCCTGTTGTTTTTCTTTTCTTTTTATATTACTGTAAATAGGTTGGCCCCACTAATTAAATTAGCTAGGCAATTTAGTAAAATGCCCAAACATTTTTATAAATCCTAGGTGACCAGTAGCAAGTCACTTGTAGAATTTGAGCATTTTTGAAATTCAAAACATTTGAATTTCAATTCAAATAGGGGTCATATTTAATTTCCAAGGCACATTTTGATTTTTAGAAAATTCCATGAGCTTGGGAATGAACCCAAACCACTTTTGCAATGATCAGCAACAATTCTAGGAGTTTTCCAAACATTCAAATGATTTTTGGAAAAAGATTTTTATCTGGCCATTTATTTCAATTCTTCAGGGCTTTTCTTTTTCCCATTTTTGAATTTATTTTTGAATTTTTCACATGATGCAAAGGGGAACTCAAACCCTAGCACTTACCCTAGTTGGGGTTCTGACAACTCGCCCCCACTCAACAGAATCTCGTCCCGAGATTCAGAAGTCGTCGGGAGGAAGGTGGGGTACTCGGCACGAAGGCGGTATTCTCTTTCCCATGTTGCTTCTTTCTCGAAGTGATGTGACCATTGCAATTCGAGAAACTTGATCTTCTGACGACAAGTGACACGCTCTGCTGAATCAAGAATACGAACAGGGTACTCTCGATAAGAAAGGTCATCTTGGAGATCAAGCGTTTCATGGTCGAATTCGCGGGATGGGGTCCTTGAAGCAACGCCTGAGTTGTGACACCTGGAATACATCATGTACTCGGGAAAGGTGCGGGGGTAGTTCAAGTTGGAAGGCAACTTCTCCACGTTTAGCTAGAATGCAGAATGGTCCGATGTAACGTGGGGCCAACTTGCCTTTGATACCGAATTGTTGGGTTCCCTTCAGAGGAGTAACCCGAAGGTAAGCCTTCTCATCCAGATTGTAGCTTTCTTGCCTATGATTACGATCATAGTAGCTTTTCTGACGAGACTGGGTTGCTTTCAATCGATCACGAACAATGTGAACTTGCTCTTCTGCTTCCTTGATCATATCTGGTCCAAAGAATTGTCTTTCACCGGTTTCTGACCAGTTTAGGGGTGTTCGACATCGTCGTCCATAGAGGAGTTCAAAAGGAGCCATGTTCAGACTAGATTGGAAACTGTTGCTATAAGAAAATTCGGCAAATGGAAGAGATTTATCCCAGTTCTTTCCGAAAGAGATAACACAAGCTCTGAGCATGTCTTCCAGGATTTGATTAACCCTTTCAACTTGACCGCTAGACTGAGGATGGAAAGCTGTGCTAAAGGAGTGATGAGTTCCCATAGCATTCTGGAAACTTCCCCAGAATCTAGAGGTGAAAAGGCTACCACGATCAGAATTGATTTCCAAAGGAACACCATGAAGAGACACAATTCTAGAGACATACAAGTCCGCTAACTGACTAGTAGTTATAGACTCGCGATTTGGAAAGAAGTGAGCAACTTTGGAAAGCCTGTCAACGACAACGAAGATGGCATCATTTCCTTTCTGGGTTTTTGGAAAGCCAGTGATGAAGTCCATACCGATCTTGTCCCATTTCTACTCGGGAATATGTAAAGGTTGAAGAGTACCAGCAGGTCTTTGGTATTCTGCCTTAATGCGACGGCAAACATCACATTCGGCAACAAATTGTGCAATGTCTCTCTTCATCCGGGTCCACCAAAATCTCTGGCGTAGATCTCGGTACATTTTTGTGCTACCAAGATGAATGGAGAGGGGAGTGTCATGAGCTTCCTTAAGGATCAGCTGCCTTAGATCTCTATTCTTAGGCACTACCAACTATGATTTGATCCTCAAGGGTTGGTTTCGCCACCAAGTTGAGAAGAGATCCACGAGGAACAATCTCGAGATTGAGTTTTCGAAATTCCTCATGAAGAAGTGGTTGATACTGTTGTAACATGAGGTTGTTACAATACGCCTTACGACTTAGTGCATCAGCCATAACATTGGCTTTGCCTAGGGTGTAAGAAATTCCTAAGTCATAATCTTTTATCAACTCTATCCAGCGTCTTTGCCTGAGATTAAGATCTGGCTGGGTGAATATGTATTTGAGGCTTTGGTGATCAGAATAGATCTCACAACGATTACCAAGGAGGTAATGTCGCCATGTCTTTAGGGCATGAACTACGGCAGCGAGGTCAAGATCATGGGTAGGATAGTTCTCTTCATGTGGACGCAACTGGCGTGAAGCATAAGCTACCACATGTCGATCTTGCATAAGTATGCATCCTAACCCTTGCCATGAGGCGTCACAATAGATCTCGAAATCCCTTTTTGGAGTCTGGAGGCGCAAGTACGGGTGCAGAAGTCAATCTTATTTTTAGCTCTTGAAATCTTTCGTCGCACTTGGGGGTCCATTGGAATTTCTTATCTTTCTTGAGGAGTTCAGTTAGAGGATTTGCAACTTTGGAGAAGTTCTCAACGAAGCGACGGCAATAGCTTGCTAGGCCAAGAAAACTCCTAACTTTCTTAACCGATTCAGGTGGAGTCCAGTCAAGGACGGCCTGAACTCTCTCGGGATTGACAACAATGCCTTTCATAGAAATCACGTGGCCTAAGTAGGTCACTTCTGATAGCCAAAATTCACACTTGGAGAAGTTGGCATAAAGGCGGTGCTCTCGAAGTTTCATCAATACCAGCCTAAGATGCTCGGCATGTTCTTCGAGTATATAAGGATGTCATCGAGGTAAACCACGACGAACTTGTCCAAATACTCCATGAAGATCAAGTTCATCATGCGTGAAAAAGTAACAGGGGCATTGGTTAAACCGAAGGACATGACGGTGAACTCGTAAAGACCATAACGAGTAGTGAAAGCCGTTTTTGGAATGTCCTTGTTTCGGATTTTTATTTGATGATAGCCTAATCTCAAATCCATCTTGGAGAAGACAGATGATCCTGCAAGTTGATCATAAAGATCATTGATCCTGGGCAGTGGGTACTTGTTCTTTATCGTTGCTAGATTTAGCGGGCGATAGTCTAAGCACATCCTTTTTGTTCCATCTTTCTTCGTTACGAACAGAACGGGGCAACCCCATGGCGATGAGCTAGGGCGGATGAAGCCTTTTGCCAACGAAGCATCAAGTTGGGTTTTTAGCTCAGCTAACTCATGTGGGGCCATTCTATATGGGCGTCTGGAAATTGGGGTTGTGCCTGGTATAAATCCACTATGAATTCTACACATCTGTCAGGAGGCTAGGTTTAAGGGGTTGGATCTCTGGATAGTTTCCTAGAGGATGGCCAAGGGTTACTAGGGGCTAAAACAGATATGTCAGAGTAGCAAAGTACCCCAACACGATGGTTAGTGTGGTTCTTCTGGCTAGAAGACATCTAAAGTGGGAGGAAGAGCTGCAAATGAATCACTATAGGTTTCTAGGATAAAACCTACAACAAACTCTATAGAACTGTTGGGCATGCCACCTAGAAGTTCTTCTAAAAGGACAACCGAAAAAGAGAGAAGGATTTTGCAATTGCATCAGATTATGAAGAAACCTGGGATGACTCGGACAGCATAACGGTTGTAATTGCAAGAGAAATGGAAATCCTCACAACATTTCAACAGCACTTACATAAGGAGTCTCAAAATAGGAAGCACAACGACTCTAGACAACCAAACACAACTTTCCTACGGATACAAGGAATCAAACAACGAGATGTTCTAGCAAGACATAGATGAGCCTAGTCCTATCTTCCCGTAGAACAAGGTGAGGCTGACTCAGAACTTAGATTGATGAAGGTAAGGAGAAAAAGAAGCCTTACGTTGTTCCCTTATACCCAGAGTAACTATATAACTATAGAATGCTAGACTCGACTTCGCCCAAGGGTTTGATAATCCTACAGATAGTCCTGCTCTGATACCAAGTCTGTCGGGACCCGGAATATGCGTATGTAATTCCAGTCACAACCCAATCACATGGAGAGCCGAGAGTCGTACCCACTTGTCTAAGAAGACAAGGCCAAGCACAGAACACTCTCGGAAAGCATCGTACGTGAGGGGCATCCCATCCAGGCCGGATGATCAACTGAGATGGGTCCTCATCACCCGCTCACAAGTCTAAATGATTATGGGTGGTGAAATCCCATACTCATAGACAAGTCGCCTCAACCATGTTATCGATTGAATCATAACCCTTACATAAACAGACTCCAGCCCGATCACTTAGTCGGGGTCTAGGGCGGGCTCGATCATACAACAAAGTGTGCACGTGACCGAGTCACGAGCAATCGCATCGCGATGCCCCAAGCTACGCACATCTAAGGGCCACTTGGTGTATAAAAGACCGCCAGCCAAATCACAACTAAGGTCTCGAAAACCCATCCTAATACATGCATGTTATAATCATACACACAACACACATGTCTAGTATGAACAGCAGGTATCATCACATAACTCTACAATGTACTTCTTTATTGACTTACGCATAGAGCATACAAAGATCACATGTCTGTGATCAACATTACATCATACAACGGAAGCAAATTAGGTCTGAGTACAGACAATTTTAACAAATGGCTTAGAGAAGCCTTGTAAACATACATGCCCATCCACGAGGGACCAGACTACTGTCTGGAACTATACTACCAAGGTCAACGTCGAGCTTCAGGAAGGTGACTCCATCGGGGTCTGGGTTCTCATCTAAAACATAGAATAAGCAAACGTGAGTACAAGGTCGTACTCAGGAAGACTTACATCAGATCTACACTACTCATGCTCAAGTATCAAGGTAAAGGGAGGTGGGTTTCATCATGCAGAAGTGCCAGCTTTGACTTGGCTAGTCCTGAACTACGAGTACCAGACTTGAGGTAAGAAGCGTACACGAGTCCACTACCAAGTCCCCAACCAATACACCATGATGGTTACTTCCTCGACTTCCCCACGAGGAGCACACCATAGCACTCACGCTTATCTTGCGAGTTTTAAAAGTATCCATTCAAGTTGTCTAATAATCAGGTATAGGTTCCAAGTAGTCCTTAACCGCGGACGCGGCTATTCGAATAGTTTTTTTAACCTTGCAAGGGTGTAAACTACACACACATGACCATCAGTTACCGCCAGGTCTCGCCACCGTTCAAGAGGTGACAGCGAGGATGTTCAGCACGACACTTCTCTCACAACCGGTCTATTTCAGGAGTCGACTATCTGAGTTTGTCGCCGCTCGAGAGTCCGGCCGGATCAACGATACGGACCCAGACAATGTAGGCAACCGAGACGCCACCTCTGACAGATGGTTTCACTGTCTCACAGATCCACCCACATATCTAGGATGATGCAACATTTCCACTCACTCTTTTTCTATGCATATGTCAAATGGAAGGCCCGAACTAATGTGACTCCTGGACGTAAACACGGATCAAGGTACTAGGCCGAGAGGGGTCAGCTCGCCCAATGTGTGGTTGTACTTTTTTTCTTGGATTACCATGCAAGAACTCGGTGCTTAAGGTGGTGTTCAACGAGACAACCCACTGTGTACTCCTACACAGCCTCTCATCGATCACCTTGTATTAGGGTGGATTCACCAACACGTTACCATCAACAACTTGTGAACATTCCATCCCGACTCACAATCAAAGTAACCTAATTGTATCACTAAGCAGCAATAAGCAGTGACAGTTGCAGGGGCCACATGTTCATCATTCAACTCCTATATCTGCTAGGATTGTGGTTTGCTTAATATGGTGACAAAATGATAGGTCATGCATCGGATATGGGTTCAACTATGCGGTAGAATCGACAACAAGGTGATCTCCTAAACATGCATAAGCGATACTGAGAGGGAATTGGGATTTTATAGACATGATCAATGGGGTTTGCTTGCCTTGCTGACGATACACGGGGTTTACCGAACTTCTTCTCCTTCGGGGGTGATCACCGTCTCGGAGGCACTGTTACCGGCACAATTATCAACAAAGGGGGCCAACATTGAATTTAAATGCACAAGCACATGTTTATGTTGTCACGTGATGTGAAAGGTATTGATGTGACCTAGGTTCAATTTGTCACATGTTAATTGAAGTTGATTTGAAAAGTTAATTCAAATTCAAACTCCAAATGTTGTTCAAATTTGTCAAGTTGCATTTGCTATTGTTTGTTCTTTGTAAACCATCTTGACATGTGTATGATATGCCTCTGATGTACAAGTATTTATGTTTGCATTGCAATGGTTCAAATTGGAATAGCATTTGAATTTAATTTGAATTAATTCCAATTAAGCCAAATAGCAAAAGCTACTGGTCCCATGTTAAATTCAACTCAAACATAGCTGAAAGTTGTATATTTGGATAGATTATTTTCTCCTGGTCATTTTTCATATATTATATGTTAAATTTGGAGTTAATATGAATTTTCTATGATTTTCTAAAGTTTCAGCGATTTTCTGGATTTTTCTCTGTTTTCTTTTATTATTTTAATTCTTTTCTAATTACTGCATCAGCCCTACGTCATCATGACGTCATGGGGGGCTGACCTGTGGGCCACCCATGTCAGTCAGAGAGAGTTAGTTTAACCCTGTTAATTTAAACAGGGGTTTGATTAGTGCCTGGGGCCCCACCTGGCAGCCACTACTAGGGTGATTAGAGGGGGGGTTAGGGCTCAGGTTAGTGGCTCTAATGGAGAA
Source organism: Bromus sterilis (assembly GCA_950022295.1). Taxonomy (NCBI): domain Eukaryota; kingdom Viridiplantae; phylum Streptophyta; class Magnoliopsida; order Poales; family Poaceae; genus Bromus; species Bromus sterilis. The sequence goes on from OX465596.1 coordinate 181,931,164, forward strand.
AATCGCCAGCGACAACACAGTACACGCCAGAATGTCGCCGGAGTTGCGAATTTGGGCACGGGGTGTGGGTTGGGTGGTATGTGCGTGCTCCTCGCGGGCTTCCGAAGGCGACCGAGTAGGAGGGGGTCAAGATCGAGCTCCAGGGCGTCGGCTATGGCGTCGGCCGCGGCGTGCTGGCCACTGTCCCGACAGAATCGGCGATGTCATGCGCCAATTGGAGCTTGAAAGGGCTGGGGAGGAAGAGGATCTCACCAGGAGAGCGCCTATGCTGGTTAGGGAGGTTGGGGAGGTCGAACGGCGAAGCAATCGGCGAGGAACTCCGCGGCGGCCGGCGGCAAGTTGGTGAACCTGGTGTCGTGTGTAGAGGTTTCCCGGCTCGATTAGTCTAGGGATTCGACGGAGAGGGCAGCGGCGCTTCGCCTGGACACGGTGGCAGCGGCTAAGGAGGAGGGTGGCCATGGTGGCGCAGCGAGGTGCTCCGACGTGCTCTCGGGTTCTCGCTAGATTGGGGAAACAGAGAGGAGGTAGGGCGTGCGTGAGGTAGGGGAAAGGAATGCGGGGTCCTCGGGCAGCTGTGTGGCGCGAGGAGAGGGAAAGGGCTCGCCTAGAACGCCCGATTGTCGTGGTGTCGCCGTCGACGTGCTCCCAGCTCCAGCGAGCTGCTTGGAGCTGCGGGGAGGAAGAGGACAAGCCGGCGAGCTGGTTTAGGCCGAGGCCAAGGTAAGTGGGCCGTGCCCCTGGGCGGCAGATAGCCCCTGTTGTTTTTCTTTTCTTTTTATATTACTGTAAATAGGTTGGCCCCACTAATTAAATTAGCTAGGCAATTTAGTAAAATTCCCAAACATTTTTATAAATCCTAGGTGACCAATAGCAAGTCACTTGTAGAATTGAGCATTTTTGAAATTCAAAACATTTGAATTTCAATTCAAATAGGGGTCATATTTAATTTCCAAGGCACATTTTTATTTTTAGAAAATTCCATGAGCTTGGGAATGAACCCAAACCACTTTTGCAATGATCAGCAACAATTCTAGGAGTTTTCCAAACATTCAAATGATTTTTGGAAAAAGATTTTTATCTAGCCATTTATTTAAATTCTTCAGGGGTTTTCTTTTTCCCATTTTTGAATTTCTTTTTGAATTTTTCACATGATGCAAAGGGGAACTCAAACCCTAGCACTTACCCTAGTTGGGGTTCTGACAGTTTTTCTTTGCAAAAACTTTTTGGCAATCTTAAGAAACAGTAGCCCTTCAAGCTAATCTTTATTTCCAAGAGAGGAGAATTATTTTATTAAGGGTACTAACCTCTCTAATTAGCTTATTATGAGTTATGTATATAGGGAGTTTTCAAGTGTGCGAGGGAAGATGATGAAAGAAGATCCAGGAGTGTCAAACGCTCAAGCTTGGGGATGCCCCCATGCATCCCCAATAAAAATTCAAGGAGACTCAAGCGTCTAAGCTTGGGGATGCCCCCGTGCATCCCCTTCTCCATCAGCAGTCATCAGTTCGTCCTCCGTCTCACTATATTTTTATCACTTCATGCGTTATGTGTTAGGCTTGGAGCGTCTCGCTCTTAGGTTTCCTTTTTAGTTTTCTTTAGCTTTGTTTGCTATTAATAACAAGTTAGAACCCATCTTACTTTGTGTGGGAGAGAAACACGCTTCACTCCATACTAGAACAGATCATAGGATTTCATGCTTATCTTTCTTTTGTTGTGTGTTCTTTATCTTTTCGTAGCTGCTTCCATGTTTAGCTCCTAGTCATCATGTTTATCTTTTTCAAGAGCTCTAGTTTTAGTTTAGTTTGATGCTAGAACTCTCTTTAGTTTTCATGTTTATCTTGTTAAGTGAGTTGGTTGTTGCACTGAGTTGTGTCTTGTCTTGAAGTAGGTAATTGAGGTTGCTATTCAATTGTAGTAGTAACTTGCAATAGTTTTGAGGTAATGTTGTGAGTAATGTTTGAACTTTTGGTGTCAAGAGCTCTAGCCTATTAGTGATAGGTGTCGTATTTTGGGTAATCTGTGTTTATTTTCAAAAACTACAAAAACTAGTTGAGAACTCTAGCTACTAGATGGATCACTAATCTTTGTAGGGACCGGATATTAGAGTACACTCACGTACCATGAGTCGAGGATGCGCAAGGATAACCAAACCCCCATACACTCCTGCTCGGGGTACTTGTCTCTTTGTGGACCTCCTTTTTAGATTGAGAGTTACCGATAATAAGTGCATGAGTTCTTCGGACTAATGTAAGTATTCGAAAGTTGACACTTCCACCTCCTCATATTTGCTAGCCTCTTCGGTACCGTGCATTGCCCTCTTCTCACTCCGAGAGTTGGTGTCCACCTCGCCAGTGCATCCAAACCCTTGGCATGATACGCTCTGTCATCATAAACCTCCTTATATCTTTCCTCAAAACAGCCACCATGCCTACCTAACAAGGCATTTCCATAGCCTTTCTGAGATATATTGCCATGCAACATCCACCTTCTCATGACTTGATCTTCATGTCATACATGTTCCTACTACACTGGAAGAGGCATACATTTGCATACATCATGATAGCTACATCTTCTTTATGTTGAGTACCTTGTAAAGTGTGAAGATCTTCTATACTTCTTGTAAAATAGAGTGTTTCCCTTAAGTGAGGAAGAGATCCCAAAGAGGACAAATGGGAGTTAAATAGAAAGAGCCATTGAAGTCACAAAAAATACAAAAAAATAGAAAAAAGAGAAAAATAAATAAAAAGAGAGAAGGGGGCAACACTACTATTCCTTTTGAAAGATCCACACTCGTACTCCCTCTTATACCATGTGGTCCATAGAGATGATCATATATGCATATAGCTATGTGGGGACCTTCACACTATAGAACTTGGCTTGTATATTCCAATGATGAACCTCCTCAAACGAGCTCTATGTCTTCTTGAGCGAGCAAGTTTGATGCACCCCCACTAGTTCCATTGCAGAGCTTACTTTAGCTCGTATGTGCATCCGTTGCATGGCAATCCGTACTCCTCACATCATATCTATCATTTGGCCTTCTCTCGCCTATGATTGTCCTCATTTATGTGAGCCTTTCACACCCTTTTTGTCTTCCTCCTCCACCATATCTCTCTCTTTCCCATCCTAAGTGTCAACTCTCGTGCTTACGCTCAGCCATTGCATGAGTGCTCAAAATATCGAAAGGGAGTGGATAGAGTTGACTTGTACCTGGCTAGTGGTCTGGGGACGAGTCAAGATAAGATTCCAAAGAAGACTAAGTGTGAAACTTTAGTAGATTTAGTTCTCAACAAATAAATATGTTTCTCTCTCGTATTCCCATCCCCCACTTCTTGCACGCAAACACCATCTGGAGACATTCGAGTCACGGACAGTGAGAGCTCTTGCACCTTTATGTTCTTATGTTGCTTGTTTCAATGCTAACATAGACTCTTGCCTGTTATGACTTGAATTGAAGTACATACCTTGATTGCTTCCCATTCAAAGTTCTTATATGGTCGTTACCATGTCACCACAGAAATTATGCTTGTTATCATTTACCTACTCGAGGACGAGCAGGAATTAAGCTTGGGATGATGATACGTCCCAAACGTATCTATAATTTCTGCTTGCTCCATGCATGTTTTTTGTGATATTGTTATGTTTTACATACACTTTCATACACTTTTGATCATATTTGTACTAACCTATTAACTCAGTGCACCCCATAGCCAGTTCCTGTATTCTGCTGTTTTTCTATTTCAGGTTCCCCCCATATTAAAAATGCTCCAAAAATTTCTGGAAAATACAATAAAATCAGCGTACCGGAATCTTTGGGAATCACCGAGGAGTGGCCAGAGGGGACCCACCACAGCCCCAGGAGCCCTCCCGGCGCGCCCTAGGGTGGGGCCGCGCCAAGGGGCCGCCTAGACCCCTGGTGGCCCCCCTGTCTTCCCTCCTTCGCCTATTTATTCTCCTTCACGGGAAACCTCTGTAGACAGAACCCTTTTTCGCGATCTCACCTCTATTCCGCCGCCGCGCTTCCAAGATCGGGAGCGCCAACAGACCTCTTCCCGGCACCCTGTCGGAGGGAGGATTGACCTCCAGGAGCTTCTCCTCCACCATGGACGCTTCCCGGATGATCCGTGAGTAGTCTACCTTGGACCATGGGTCCATGATCAGTAGCTATGTGATGTTCTCCTCCCCTCTTTGTTCTTCATGGATTAGACCTTGTGAGCTTCCCTACATGATCAAGGCACATATGTAATTATTTTTGCTGTTGCGATGCTGAGTTTGCTGGGATTTGATGGATTATGAGACTATGTTCAGATTTTATTGAGTAATATATTTGGTTCTTATCTTTTATATTTTTGTTCTTGAGTAATTCTTGCATGTTCTCCGTTGTTGTTTATCGCTTTGGCCAAGTAGTAGGTAGTGACTCCAAGAGGGAACTTTATGCTCGATTGTGGGTTCATGCCCCCTGATGACTAGCTTGAGTGAGAGAAACATGAGTCTAGGGAATGTGTTGTTGCCACAAGGGGGAAAAATGGTGCTTGTAACCGCGGTTGCAAAGATTGTTTACTTTACGCAAAGTTCTTTTAATGCAGTTGTCTATTTCTTTGGGTTTACACGTTGGGTGGGGCTCGCAACTTAATACCAGCGAGATGTTCTGGATGGATATCTCAAGGTGGATGATTAGTAGTAGATAAAGATGGATTTCGGTCTACTTATTTTGGCGTACTGCCCATGCTTTTGGGCCTCTTCCTTTCTTTGTAGCATAGTTAGCACTGCGGTGCGTTTTTAATCCTGTCAATTGCCCAGCTGTGATTTGTTTACCTCGCATAGCATTTTTATCGTCTTTTGGGAGAGAGAGACGTCACTAGTGAACATCATGGAACTCCAATCCATATTCTCATCACTGTTTACACGCTCAATTTATTTCCTGCTTTTACTTTCCAGTCGCAATTACCACTATCTATTATCTATGGCGTTTGACCCTTTGTAAACAACAAGACCGGAGAGATTGAAAACCTCTCTAAAGTTCGTTGGGAGCAAAGTTATTTGTTCTGTGTGCATGTTCGCGTCAATTGCGTCGTTGACACCTACTTGTCGTTGTTGGAGTCCTACTGGTTCGATAACCTTGGTATCTTCACCGAGGGGAATTTGCTGCCATCCTACATCTCACCTTCCACTTGGGGTAACCAACGAAGGGTGAGAAGCCATTATAATCTCTTTCGCATCAGTTTACACTTTGGGTGGGGCTCGCAACTTAATACCAGTGAGATGTTATGGGTAGATATCTCAAGGTGGATGATTAGTGAGTAGATGAACATGGATTTTGGTCTACTTGTCTTGGCGTACTGCCCATACTTCAGAGCCTCTTACTTTCAAGTAGCATAATTAGAAGTGCGGTGCGTTTATAATTCTATCAATTGCCTAGCTGTAATTTGTTCACCCAGCTTAGTATTTTTATCGTATTTTGGGAGAGAGACATCACTAGTGAACATCATGGGACCCCAGTCCATATTTCTACCACTGTTTACACCTCCACTTTATTTACTACTTTTACTTTCCGTTGAAATTATCACTACTATTATCCCCTTGCGTAAAATCCTTTGTAAACAACTAGGACGGAGAGATTGATAACCTTTCTGAACTCGTTGGGAGCAAAGTTATATGTTGTGTGTGCAGGTCTAGGTAAAGTAAGCAACCCTCGGTTGTGAGCGGCGCCATTGTTCACTTTACCACCTACTTGTCGATCCTTGGAGTCCTCCTGGATTCGATAAACCTCACAGCCACCGCGTAAGGGAAATTTTGCTGCTATGCTAATTCTCAACCTTCCACTTGGGGTAGACAACGAGGAGCACTACTGCAGTGCCATCAAGCTAAATTTCTGGCGCCGTTGTCGTGGACTCCAATCTTCAAGATAGGGGAGTTGCACACTATCTTTTACCTTTGCTTTTTAGTCTTGTTAGTTTACTTTCAGTTTTTGCTTTTGCTTGTGTGTCTTATATGAAAAAACAAAAAAATAGTTGCTACCTTTTGTCTTTGTCTTTGTCTGCCTACTGATGCTATCTTTACCATGGGTGTGGAACCACCCAAATATGGTAAGATGGACATGTTTCACTTGGATCGTCTTCGATCAATTTGTACTCGCGCTAAAAACCCAACCGACTTGGTTGAGGGAAAATCATTAGATGAGCACGCTCATTATACGCGTCGCCTCTTATCTCAGAAAGGGAAACACTTATGGGATCAAATACAAGTTTCTTATTGCTATGCCGAGTGTTTATGCCACATTTATGATTTTACTTGTTGTTCTAATATATATCGTCAACATCTTCCTTTCACATGTGTGTTTAATGAAAATGAGATCCTATCTTATTATGCTAAAGGTGTGTATGATTACTTTCATGTTGAAAATATTGAAGAGTTTGTTGCCTTCAAGGGTGCTTATGAGATTGCTTCTTTGATTGAAAAGTATTACGATACTATTCACAAGTCCGAAAAAATTTCAGTGCTTCAATATTGCTTTGAGAATTATGTTTGCAATGATTATACTGAGGATTCTAAAAATAAAATGTTTGTTGCCCAAGAAGAGGCCAATTATTTCTATGATGAGGAATCTTATGATTCCGAGGACTCACTTGATACATCCCTTTCTGATGAACTTAATACTTGTTTTGTTGATGGCCATGATGCCACTATGGATGATGCTTACAGAGATGAACTTGCTATAGTTCCTCATGTTAAGCATGAAATTGTTGCTATTGCACCCATACTTGATTTTCCTATTATCCTTTTGAATTCTCCAAATCATATTTCGGAGAAATTTGCTCTTATTAAGGATCATAGTGATGGGTTGCATTTATCTTATGTTCCTAAAAACCGTGTTGAAAACTATACACGTGTGCTTGTAGGTCATGAACAACATGCTTTATTTGATAGTTATATTGTTGAGTTTGTTCATGATGCTACTGAAAATTACTTTGAGAGAGGAAAGTTTAGATGTATAAACATTCATGTTACAAAAACACCTCTCTTTATGATGAAAGTCTTGAAGTTCTTCTTCTTTGGCCTTCCTATGCTTGTTACTTTGTGCTTTCATGATTTATTTGCTTACAAGTTTCCTATGTATAGGAAGTGGGTTAGGATTAAATGTGGTTCACATTTGCTTCTTGATTCTCTCTTTTTCTTCAACTCTTACTATCTCGAGAGCATCTCTTACAATCCTTGTGCCTAGCTAAAAGGCATAAAAGAAAGCGCTTGTTGGCAGGCAACCCAACATGTTTTTACTTTCAATTTTAGTGGTCCTGATGTTTGTTACTACTGTAGCAACATCATTATATCTTTATTTTCAAGCTTTGTGCCAAGTTTTAGCCTCCGATTTCAAGAAAGTTCAAAAGTTGTGACATGTTGTCCAGAAACAGATTATGTCCCCTTGACGGAAAAATTGGCCATAAATCACCAGATCATCTTTTTGATCTGAATGTTTTTGAAATCTTGCTCTATATAATTGGTTTCGTGCGTATGTTCTGAGTTTTTTTATTTGAGTTGCATATGTACCCCGAAAAAATTATTTACTACCTGCTGGTCTGTTTTTCATAGATTCTGCCACATTTTGCGTTTTCATCGTTTTGCAAACCATAAGCTTGCTTTTTCTTTGCAAAAACTTTTTGTAAATCATGAGAAACATTATCTATTCAAGAATATCTTTATTTCCAGTGGAGAAAAATTATCATATCATGGGTACTAACCACTCTAATCATCTTATGATGAGTTTCGTATGAAGTGAGTTTTCAAGTATGCGAAGGAAGATGATGAAAGAAGATTCGGGAGTGTCAATCGCTCAAGCTTGGGGATGCCCCCATGCACCCCCAATAAATATCCAAGGAGACTCAAGCGTCTAAGCTTGGGGATGCCCTCGTGCATCCCCTTCTCCATCAACAATCATCATTTCGTCCTTCTCCATGCTATATTTTTATCACTTCATATGTTATGTGCTAAACTTGGCGCGTCTCGCTCTTTAATTTTTAGTTTGTTTTAGTTTTGCTTGCTGTTCATAACAAGTTGGATCCTAGCCTTCATTGTTTGGGAGAGAAACACGCTCCACTCCACCGTAGAACACAACATAGGCTTGCATGCTTATTGTTTCTTTTTGTGTGTTCTTTATCTTTTCATACCTACTGTCACGCTTAGCTATTAGTTTTCATGCTTATCTTTTTAAGAGTTTTTGTTTAGGTTGTTCTAGGAACTCTTTTGAGTCTTCACGCTTACCTTGTTTAAAGAGTTGGCTTCATGCATTGAGTTGTTGATACGTCCAAAATGCATCACTATTTTATATCGTAATTCACCCCTATTCATTGATATATTTCATGTTATGATGTTGTTCTTATGTTGTTTTGGCTTGTTTTACACAGTTTGCAACTTTTCGGTGCCGAAACAGAAGACGCGGGATTCAGTGGACAAAAGTGGACACTGAGTTGCTGAAACAGAATATCTCCAAATGCTCTGAAAATCGACGGAGGGTATTTTTCCGAAAAATAAATAAGCTTCTCCGAAAATGAGCCAGAGGGGGCCACCAGGTGCCCAGGCGCCCCCCCTGGCGCGGCCCCCACCAGGGGCACGCCGGGAGGACTTCTGGATCCCTGGGGAAACTCCCGGCTCCCTCTTTCGCATATATATTCCCCGCCATCCAAAACCCCTAAAAGGGAGGAGTTTCGCGAGTTCCGCCGCCGCTCCGTGGTGGAAACCTACAGAGAAGAAAAGATATCTCAGGCGGGCAGATTCTGCCGGGGAGAACACCTCCTGGAAGGGGAGATCATCGCCATCATCACGGGCATCATCGAGATCATCATCAATATCATCCCCAACATCAGCACCATCTCCATCTTCATCCTATCTCATCTCACAATTGCAACTTGAGTTGTAATCCGCACTATCTATCCTCTCTACTCTAGCGGTGTTCATTACTCCTTTGTGGTGAATGCTATTGAGTTTTGTTGGAGAAATATTGTTATGTCCAATTTTTTATCATCTATTTATCACCACTGATCATGATCTCTTTTATGTCTTGTGAGTATTTACTTTAGTTCTTGAGGACATGGGAGAAGTCTAGTTGTTAGTAGTCATATCATATTGAAGTAATATGTGTTGTTTGATATTTAAGTTGTGTTGTTATTTTCCTAGTGGTGGTGTGTGAGTCGAACGCATAGCACTTTGCCTTGTTAAGGACCTAGGGGAAAGCATTGTGTATAAAGAATTCATACGGTGGGTTGCCAGAGTGACAGAAACCTGAACCCCAGTTTGCACACTTTTGCACAAGGGAAAATGGATCCTTGATCTTATTGTTGTGGTTAGGCTTTTGCCTTAATTTCTACCTTGTATTTGCGGATTCTTGCAAGGTGTTGAATCATAAGAGTGCACTTATCTTAATCTAGAAGGTGTACTAGCATAGGTCCACCCACTCAACACTTATCAACACAAAACATAGTACCAATACGGAATATGGCGAAAGCACGTGACTACCTCTCCCGTGTGTCCTCAAGAATGTTGTAGTCTTTATAAGTTCTGTTGCTAGGCTTATCGTTTGTCAAAAGGATCGGGCCACTTATTGCTCCTCAGTACCTTTTACTTTGCTTGTTTTACCCTTCTCGTTGCTTATACCGAAAACACCTAAAAACTTATCCTTCAGTGCTTGTAGTTATTCCTTGTCCAAAGTCACTTATCAATACCTTCTGCTCCTCATTGGGTTCGACACTCTTACTTATCAAAAATGCTACAATAGATCCCCTACAGTTGATGGTCATCAAGTATTGTTTTCTGACGCCGTTGCCGGGAGTGTAACGCTATTGGTAAGTGAAGCTAGTAAGGAAGTTTTTATATTTCTGTTTTTATTTTGCTGTTGCTACTTTATGTCCTTATGGAAAACTCTACTCTTGGTTCGTTGCTTTTGGGTAAACGCCCTACTACTGTGGTGGTTACTCCTACCCCTACTGAAATTGTGCCTTATAAAATACCAACTGGTATTATCGATTATGGTTTGGCTAATCATTATGCAGGAGACAGACATCCAGGTGAAAACTTGTTATATTTGTCACAGCTATGTTCATTATTTAAGCTTGCAGGTGTATCGATGGAGTTTGTCATGAGGAAAATTTTCTCTGTATCACTTATAGATAAAGCTTCAGAACTGTATAAGCTCCTCTATAACTCACATTTGCTTAATTGGCAAGAGTTTATGTCTCTCTTTTATACAAAGTTTTATCCTCTTCATGAAATTCATCGAGACCGGAACTATATCTATAAAAAAAATCTCGTGACGGAGAAAGCATCGCTCAAGCTTGGGGGAGATTGAAGTCCCTAAGGCTCAAATGTCCTATTCATGAGCTCCTCAAGGATATTATACTTACAATTTTTTATGCCAGGCTTTCTCGTCAGGATAAGGAGATGTTGGATGCCTCCTCTAGTGGGGTATTTCAAACAAGAAGCGTTGAAGAGAGATGGTATCTCATTGAAACGGTTCAAAAGAACACTGAAGACTGTGAAATTGATAAAGGTATTGAACCCATTATAAATTATGAGCATCCTTATATTGAGAGCTATGTGAAAAGTGATTACTTTCGTACCTTTTGCTCTAAGATTGGTCTTGATTCCCAGCTAATGATTGATTTTTTTAAGGACTTTGCCTCTCATATTGACTCTTCTAAGAAGGAGAATGATCAGTACCATAAACCCTTTAAAGAATTACATGTTGATATTAATGTTGCCGACCCTATTCTGCCTGCAGTAATATTTGAAAAAAAAAACCTTTTCCCGCAAGGATGAGGGAGCACTCTTTTGTGACAGGCATAATAAATAAAAGTGAGAGAAGAACTGACGGGCCTGAGGACCAGATCAAGGTCGATCCTCAAGTTGCAGTAGTTACTAATGATGATTTAGATTCCAATATAGATTTTTGTGCTATTTCCACTAACATTGTTACAGCCAAGAATAAAGGCCCAATTTCAGGTACACCAGTTGTATCTGATAAAATATGAGATCATACTTATTATGGGCTATGTGATTTGGGATCGAGTGCTAGCGTCATTCCTTATTCACTCTATCAGGAGATCATGGGTGAGATTTCACCCTGTAAACTTGAAGAGGTTGATGTTACTATTTGTCTAGCAAACAAAGAAACTATATCTCCCATTGGAATTGTGAGAGATGTTGAAGTCCTATGTGGAGAGGTAAAGTATCCTACCGACTTTCTAGTACTTGGTTCAGTGCAAGATAGTTTTTGCCCTATTATCTTTGGTAGGCCTTTCCTAATCACTTGTGGAGCTATAATAGATTGCAAGAAAGGTAAAGTTTCTGTTGAATTCAATGGTGATCCATATGAATTTAACTTTTCTAAGTTCTCTAAGCAGCCTTGTGGTACTAATTTGTCTAGTAATAATAAAATTATTGAAGATATTGCTTCCATTGCTATTCCTCCTAATGATCCTTTGCAGCAATATATGGAGGACCATGAGAATGATATTTATATGCAAGAAAGAAATGAGTTAGATGACATATTTTTAAGGCAATCTGATATCCTGAAGCACAACCTTCTGGTTGAACCTTTAGGAATCCTCACACAACCCAAATAAGACTCGGTGTTTGATCTCATACCACTTCCCGATACGCTCAAGTACGCTTATTTAGATGAAAAGAAAATATATCATGTTATTATCAATGCTAACCTTTTAGGATTTCAAGAAGAGCGATTATTGGAGAAACTTCGTAGACACTGTGGTGCTATTGGCTATACCCTTTATGACCTTAAGAGAATTGGTCCATCAATTTGCCAACATACTATCAATCTTGAGCCCGATGCTAAGCTGGTTGTTGATCATCAACGACGATTGAACCCAAGAATGAAGGGCGTGGTTAGGACTGAAGTTCTCAAGCTTCTAGCCGCACGATCATCTATCCTATAGCTGATAATAAGTGGGTAAGTCCAGTTCATTGTGTTCCTAAGAAAGGAGGTATGATTGTTGTTCCTAATGATAAAAATGAACTAATCCCTCAGAGGATTGTTATTGGATATAGAATGTGTATTTATTACATGAAGTTGATCAAAGAGACCAGGAAGTACCACTACCTGCTGCCTTTCATCGATCAAATGCTTGAGAGGTTGTCCAAAAACACTCACTTTTGCTATCTTGACGGGTACTCTGGCTTCTCTCAAATTCATGTTAATACTGCTGATCAAGAGAGGACCACTTTCACATGTCCTTACGGTACTTATGCTTATAGGCGTATGCCTTTTGGTTTATGTAATGCCCTTGCTACTTTTTAGAGATGCATGTCTGCTATCTTTTATGGTTTCTGTGAGGAGATTGTGGAAGTCTTCATGGACGATTTTTCCTTCTATGCAACTTCCTTTGACCACTGTCTCCACAATCTTAATAAAGTTTTGTAGAGGTGCGTGGAGACAAATTTAGTGCTAAATTGGGAAAAGTGCCACTTCATGGTTAACGAAGGGATCATTCTTGGTCACAAGATTTACGAGAGGGGAATTGAAGTGGACAAGGCGAAGATTGAAGCTATTTAAAGGATGCCCTATCCAAGGGACATCAAAGGTATCCGTAGTTTTCTCGGTCATGCTGGTTATTATAGAAGATTTATTAAAGACGTTTCTAAGACTTTGAGACCCCTCACTAATCTTCTCCAGAAGGATGTTCCTTTTGTATCTGATGAAGATTGTAAGGAGGCCTTCGAAGTTCTAAAGAAAGCTCAAATAACCGCTCCTATAGTACAACCACCTGATTGGAAATTGCCCTTTGAAATTATGTGTGATGCTAGTGATTTTGCTGCTGGAGCAGTTTTAGGACAAAGGTTTGATAAGAAGTTGAATGTTATACACTATGCTAGAAAAACCCTTGATAATGCTCAAAAGAATTATGCTACTAATGAGAAGGAATTCTTAGCAGTAGTGTTTGCGTGTGATAAGTTAAGGCAGTATATTGTTGATTCTAAAGTTGTTATTCATACTGACCATGATGCCCTTAAGTATCTTATGGAGAAGAAGGATGCCAAACCAAGGCTCATCATGTGGGTACTCCTTCTTCAAGAATGTGATTTGAAGATTGTTGATAGGAAAGGAGCAGATAATCCGGTGGCGGATAATCTTTCAAGGATGGAAGATATACCGCATGATCCCATTCCAGTCAATGACAGCTTTCCAGACGAACAACTAGCTGTTGTAAAAGTACAATCTCTTTCTGATCCTTGGTTTGCATATTATGCTAATTTTATCATTGCAAAGTTTTTGCCTCCAGGTTTAACATTTCAACAAAGGAAGAAGTTCTTCCACGATTTGAGGCATTACTTTTTGGATGACCCACATCTTTTCAAAGAAGGTCCGGACGGGATTGTGAGAACATGCATACCGGAGCACGAACAGAAGGACATTCTTAGACAATGTCATGATAGTCCCTATGGAGGACATCATGTCGGTGAGAAGACCGCACATAAGGTTCTCCAATCAGGTTTTTATTGGCCTACTCTCTTTAAGGATGCTAGAAATTATGTTTTATCATGTGATAAGTATCAGAGAGTTTGTAATATTAGTAGGAGGAATGAGATGCCTATGAATTACTCTCTAGTGGTTGAGCCTTTTGAATGTTGGGGTTTTGATTTTATGGGTCCTTTTCCTCCCTCACACAAGTACACTCACATTTTAGTAGTTGTTGATTATGTAACCAAGTGGGTTGAAGCAATCCCCACTAAAAGTTCCGATCACAAAAAATCTTTGAAAATGCTTAAGGATGTAATTTTTCCTAGGTTTGGTGTACCAAGGTGCCTCATGACTGATGGAAGATCACACTTCACACATGGAGTTTTTTGATAAGCTTTAGCCATGTGTGATGTCAATCATAGAATTGCTTCACAATACCATCCTCAAACTAGTGGGCAAGTTGAGCTGACCAATAGAGAGATCAAGTTGATCTTACAAAATACAGATAACAGTTCTAGGAAGGACTGGTCAAAGAAGTTAGGAGATGCTTTGCGGGTGTATAGAACTGTTTACAAAGACCCCATGGGCATGTCTCCCTATAAGATGGTCTATGGCAAGGCTTGCAATTTGCCATTAGAGTTAGAACACAAAGCTTTCTGGGTTGTTAGAGAGCTTAATGTTGACCCAAAGTTAGCTGGTGAAAAGCGTCTCATGAACTTGACTTCTCTAGATGAGTGGAGAAGTGATGCTTATGAGAGTGCTAAAATGTTCAAGGAAAAGGTAAAGAAGTGGCATGATAGAAGGATTTTGAAACGTGAATTTAATGTTGGTGATAAAGTTTTTTTGTTTAGATCTCGTTTCAGGTTTTCTCCAGGTAAACTACTTTCCAGATGGGAAGGGTCATTTCATATCGACGAAGTCTACCGCTCTGGTGCAATCATGATTAACAATTTTGACGGCACCAAACCTCAAGTTATGAATGGGCAAAGACTCAAGAATTACATGGCAGGAGACCCTGTCAATGTTGATGTGAATTTGATACACACAACAACTCATGAATAATATGTTGCAGACCTATTTCAGATACCAGAAGAAGCAGAATAAGAAAAGGTATGTATTATGGTAAGGAAACATCGCGAACATCCAAAAAAATTCCATATTACGAGTTTCTGCAAAATTAGGAAAATTCGAGGCCTAAGTGGAGCCGGAGAGGATCTCCAGGGGGGCAGGCGCCCCCCTGGCGTGGCCTACCCCATGGACGCGCTGGGAGGCCGCCTGGGCACCCCGGAGTCTTTCTCCGACCCCACTTTGGCTTGTTACTTTCCTTCTGTTGCAGAATATTTTCCTATATATTTTCCCGGATCATCCCGGCACCGTATCTCGCGATTTTGTGTGTTTTCTTTTTGAGTTGTTTCTGTCAGGAAATCTTTCAGCTAGACCTAGGTGCCATGGCTTCCCCAAGTTCCCCCAAGGACAAGTTCTTCGTCAACGTCATCAACCCTTACCTCGCTGAGTTGAAAAAGCACCCTCAAACCGTTCGGGTGGAGGATGGTGTCCTCCACCAAGAAGATCTTAAGGGAAATGTCAAAGAGGGGAGCATCCAGGCTAGGCTGGAAGAAGTGGAGCATGAAGTATTCAAGTACAAGAAGATGGTCGAGCGTGGTGTTGAAGCCAAATTCGACATCATCAACGATCTGAAGGCACACTACAAGAAGGAGATGAAGGAGATGTGGTCAAGCCTAACCGCACTGGAAGAAAATGTGTTCGATCTTCAAGGGCACATTTATGACCTGCAGAACCAGAACTATGAGTATGAACTAAAGTTTCTGCGCATGGGTTTAGGTGCTGAAAGTAGGATCTTGGAGACTGAAGCTTCATATGAGACTGGAGAACCTTTTACATGGTTGTGCTTCTCCAAGGACTACGTGATCAACAAGAACAAGAATGGGAGTGAAATCTCCTCGGGTAATGGCATCCCCTTAGCTTATTTCAAGCTTGGGGGAGTGCCCGGTATCTTTATCTTTATCTTCGTCTTTTAGAGTCCAGTAGAGTCGTATCATGTCTAGGGAAGTTATCTTATGAAATAGGTGTTTGCATTGGGGAGTATTGACCTTATATCAGGTATGGCTTTGAAAACTTTTTAAATTTTGGCAAACATAGTTTTGGTCATAACAACATGCATGATTTTCTCAAGTAGCGACATAGCCAAAACCTTTATGTTATTATGCTTGAAGTTTTATGTTGGCAAGGAAGACAACTTGATGTGTTATGCTTACCTTAATGTTTATGCTTTATATGCTTTGCATCCAAGTCATCACCAATTGTCTGTTCTCTCAAAGCCTTTGCTAGCCAAACTCTATACTAAGAAGTATTGCTTGTGCATCCATACCTTGAAACCAATATCTTCCATATGAGTCCACCATACCTTCCTATTTGTGGTATTTCCCTACCACTCCTAAAAGTATAGAATTTATGTGTTATCCTTAAATGTTCAAAATCTTCTGTTTTCTGCCTCTAGTTTAGCTCATGAGGAAGTAGTAGGTAATTCATGATCTTCTTAAGTTGGACAAGTTTTACCCCCGGGATTTCATGTCTAATATGCAAACCCTTAATACGAGGAGGAACTGGCATGAGTGTGCCCAACTCGTAAGATAATACAACAAACAACCCTCCTTCACACTTGGTCTGTGAGAAATCAGAAACATTGGCAGTAATAAACAAAGGAGATTAAGGGGATGTGATTGTCCCCGCTTGGGAGTCGTTCCTCGAAACTTGTCCA
This sequence comes from Bromus sterilis, assembly GCA_950022295.1. Lineage (NCBI taxonomy): Eukaryota > Viridiplantae > Streptophyta > Magnoliopsida > Poales > Poaceae > Bromus > Bromus sterilis. The sequence continues at coordinate 181,947,408 of OX465596.1, forward strand.
GCTTGAGAAGTAATTGAGCTATCTATTAGCATTCATTGACAAACCATGCACCTCCCAAAACTTGTTTTCATTCTGTTTGATTTAAGGATAGCACATGAGTTTTCCCTACTGCCCTATAGCGGGGCATGTCCTTTACTCTTATGTTGAGTCAGTTCTTCCAACTTCTTTCTTTTCTTATAGAGAACAGACATTTGATGTTGACAAGGATTCATTCATATAATGTTGCATTAAGTTGGGCCATGCCGCATCCTTGTTGACATTATCATTTGATAAGTAAGTTGTTTGCGAAAGCTTACGCCAAGCAAACATCTTCCTTTGTGTTAGCATTTTCACTTCATGACTAATAACATGTTATTTCAAAAACTTCAAAATAATTCATTATAAAGTGAAAGAGAAAAAGTAAAAGTTATTAGTTGTCCTTTGACCAAGGATATGTTTGCCATGATTTGATGAGTTTCCTTAGCCCTGATTTTGATTTTAATTGTTACTACTTTCTCATAAGGGACGTATGAGTTAAGGTTGTTGTTGAGGATGCTTGAGTTTGGTGAAGAAATCATGATGCTTCTTGTTCGTATTGTATTTATCGATACTTCACTCTCTAAACTTGTGGACAGGTTTACCGAGCTCAGCATTCGCTTGGCGACAAGCGAAGTCTAAGCTTGGGGGAGTTGATACGTACAAAATGCATTAGTATTTAATATCGTAATTCACCCCTATGCATTGATATGTTTCATGTTATGATGTTGTTCTTATGTTGTTTTGGCTTGTTTTACACAGTTTGCAACTTTCCGGTGCCGAAACAACAGAGGCAGGATTCAGCGGAGAAAAGTGGACACTGAGTTGCTGAAACAGAATATCTTCAAATGCGTTGAAAATCGACGGAGGATATTTTTTCGAAGAATAACGAAGCTTAGCCGAAAATGAGCCAGAGGGGGCCACCAGGTGCCCAGGCACCCCCCTGGCGCGACCCCCACCAGGGGCGCGACGGGAGGCCGCCTGGACCCCAGGGGCCACTCACGGCTCCCCCTTTGGCATATATATTCCTCGTCATCCAAAAACACTAAAAGGGAGGAGTTTCGCGAGTTTCGCCGCCGCTCCATGGCGGAAACCTACAGAGAAGGAAAGACATCTCAGGCGGGCAGATTCCATCGGGGAGAACACCTCCTGGAAGGGGAGATCATCGCCATCGTCATCACCGCCGTCACGGGCATCATTGAGATCATCATCAACATCATCCCCAACATCAGCACCATCTCCATCTTCATCTTATCTCATCTCACAATTTCAACTTGTGTTGTAATCCGTACTATCTATCCTCTCTACTCTACCGGTGTTGATTACTCCTTTGTGGTGAATGCTATTGAGTTTTGTTGGAGAAATATTGTTCTGTCCATATTTTTTATCATATGTTTATCACCACTGATCATGATCTCTTTTATGTCTTGTGAGTAGTTACTTTAGTTCTTGAGGACATGGGAGAAGTCTAGTTGTTAGTAGTCATATGATGTTGAAGTAATATGTGTTGTTTTATATTTAAGTTGTGTTGTTATTTTCCTAGTGGTGTTGTGTGAGTCGAATGCATAACACTTCGCCTTGTTAAGGACCTAGGGGAATGCATTGTGTATAAAGAATGCTTACGGTGGGTTGCCGGAGTGACAGAAACCTGAACTCCAGTTTGCACAATTTTGCACAAGGGAATAATGGATCCTTGATCTTATTGTTGTTGTTAGGCTTTTGCCTTAATTTCTACCTTGTATTTGCGGATGCTTGCAAGGTGTTTAATCATAAGTGTGCACTTATCTTAGTCTAGAAGGTGTACTAGCATAGGTCCACCCACTCAACACTTATCAACACAAAACATAGTATCAATACAGAATATGCCGAAAGCACGTGACTACCTCTCCCGTGTGTCCTCAAGAACGCTTTAGTCTTTATAAGTTCAGTTTCTAGGCTTATCCTTTGTCAAAAGGATCGGGCCACTTATTGCTCCTCGGTACCTTTTACTTTGCTTGTTTTTACCTTCTCGTTGCTTATACCGAAAACCCCTTAAAAGTTATCCTTCAGTGCTTGCAGTTACTCCTTGTCTGAAGTCACTTATCAATACCTTCTGCTCCTCGTTGGGTTCGACACTCTTACTTATCGAAAATGCTACAATAGATCCCCTACAGGTGATGGTCATCAAGTACAGTTTTCTGGTGCCATTGCCGGGGAGTGTAGCACTATTGGTAAGCGAAGATGGTAAGGAAGTTTTTATATTTCTGTTTTTATTTTGCTGTTGCTACTTTCTGTCCTTATGGACAACTCTACTCTTGGTTCGTTGCTTTTGGGGAAACGCCCCACTACGGTGGTGGTTACTCCTACCCCGACTGAAATTGTGCCTTATAAAATAACAACTGGTATTATCGATTATGTCTTGGCTAATCGTTATGCAGGAGACAGACATCCAGGTCAACAGTTGTTATATTTTCCACAACTGTGTTCATTATTTAAGCTTGCAGGTGTATCGATGGAGTTTGTCATGAGGAAATTATTCTCTGTATCACTTATAGATAAAGCTTCAGATTGGTATAAGCTCCTCGATAACTCACATTTTCTTAATTGGCAAGAGCTTATGTCTCTCTTTTATACAAAGTTTTATCCTCTTCATGAAATTCATCGAGACAGAAACTATATCTATAATTTTTGTTCTCGTGACGGAGAAAGCATCGCTCAAGCTTGGGGGAGATTGAAGTCCCTAATGCTCTAATGTCCTATTCATGAGCTCCCCAAGGATATTATACTTACAAATTTTTATGACAGGATTTCTCGTCAGGATAAGGAGATGTTGGATGCCTCCTCTAGTGCGTATTACAAACAAGAAGCGTTGAAGAGAGATGCGCTCTCATTGAAAGGATTCAAAAGAGCACTGAAGACTGGGAAATTGATAAAGGTATTGAACCCATTATAAATTATGAGCATGATTATATTGAGAGCTATGTGAAAAGTGATTACTTTAGTACCTTTTTCTCTAATATTGGTCTTGATTCCCAGCTAATGATTGATTTTTGTAAGGACTTTGCCTCTCATATTGACTCTTCTACGAAGGAAAAGGATCAGTACCATAAACCCTTTAAATAATTACCTGTTGATATTAATGTTGCTGGCCCTATTTTTCCTGCAGTAATATTTGAAAAAAAAACTTTTCCCGCAAGGATGAGGGAGCAGTCTTTTGTGACAGGCATAATAAATAAAAGTGAGAGAAGAACTGACGGGCCTGGGGACCAGATCAAGGTCGATCCTCAATTTGCAGGGGTTAAAGATCTAGTTACTAATTATGTTTTAGATTCCAATATATATATTTGTGTTGTTTCCACTAACATTGTTACAGCCAAGAATAAAGGCCCAATTTCAGGTACACCAGTTGTATCTGTTGAAATAGGAGATCATAATTATTATGGGCTATGTGATTTGGGATCGAGTGCTAGCGCCATTCTTTATTCACTCTATCAGGAGATCATGGGTGAGATTTCACCCTGTAAACTTGAAGAGGTTGATGTCACTATTTGTCTAGCAAACAAAGAAACTATCTCTCCCAGTGGAATTATGAGAGATTTTGAAGTCCTATGTGGAAAGGTAAAGTATCCTACCGACTTTCTAGTACTTGGTTCAGTGCAAGATAGTTTTTGCCCTATTATCTTTGGTAGGCCTTTCCTCAGCACTTGTGGAGTTATAATAGATTGCAAGAAATGTAAAGTTTCTGTTGAATTCAATGGTGAGCCATATGAATTTAACTTTTCTAAGTTATCTAAGCAGCCTCGTGCTACTAATTTGCTTAGTAATGATAAAATTATTGAAGATATTGCTTCCATTGCTATTCCCCCTAATGATCCTTTGCAGCAATATATGGAGGACCACGAGAATGATATGTATATGCAAGAAAGAAACAAGTTAGATGACATATTTTTTAGGCAATCTGCTATCCTGAAGCACAACCTTCCGGTTGAACCTTTAGGAATCCTCACACAACCCAAAGAAGAACTGGTGTTTGATCTCATACCATTACCAGATACGCTCAAGTACGCTTATTTAGATGAAAAGAAAATATATCCTATTATTATCAATGCTAACCTTTTAGGATTTGAAGAAGAACAATTAGTGGAGACACTTCGTAGACACCGTGGTGCTATTGGCTATACCCTTGATGACCTTAAGAGAATTAGTCCATCAATTTGCCAACATACTATCAATCTTGAGCCCGATGCTAAGCTGGCTGTTGATCATCAACGACGATTGAACCCAAGGATGAAGGGTGTGGTTAGGACTGAAGTTCTCAAGCTTCTAGCCGCAGGTATCATCTATCCTATAGCTGATAGTAAGTGGGTAAGTCCAGTTCATTGGATATAGAATGTGTATTAATTACAGAAAGTTGAACAAAGAGACCAGGAAGGACCACTACATGTTGCCTTTCATCGATCAAATGCTCTAGAGGTGATACGTCCAAAACGTATCTATAATTTATGCTTGGTCCATGCATGTTTTGAGTGATATTGCTATGTTCTAGATACACTTTCATACACTTTTGATCACATTTGGACTAACATATTAACTCAGTGCACCCCAGTGCCAGTTTCTGTTTTCTTCTATTTTTGTATTTCAGGTTTTCCCATTATTAAAAGTGCTCAGAAAATTCCGGAAAAAATATATAAAAAATCTGTGTTCCAGAAGCTTCCTTACGCCCGAAGGGGGGCAAGAGGGGCCCCACCTGGTGCCTAGGCGACCAGTGGGCGCGGCCTAGGGGGTGGCCACGTCGGGAGGCCGCCTAGACTCCTGGTGGGCCCCCTGGCTGCCCCCCTTGGCCCTTATTTTTACTCGCGTCGCGAAAACCCTGATTCCAGACCCCTTTTCTCTAGAAGCAATTCCGATCTCCGCCGCCATCGCCAACAAGCTTCGGGGGACCAGAATTCCTTTGCAGGCACCCTGCCTGAACGGGGAAGTGCCCCCGGATTAATCTCCATCGACGTTGCTTCTTCCCTCCATGATGCGGGAGTAGTTCCTCCTTGGGGCTGAGGTTTCTACCAGTAGCTATGTGTTCTTCTCTCTCTCTCCCATGATGTGATCTTCGTTGTGATCATAGGCTATGTTAATCTAGGGTGATCCCATGATGTTTCCCCTTCTTCTATGTATTGGATTGATGTACTCGCTTGATCTTATCTAGTATAACCCCCGAGACCATGGTGACAGCGGTCTATTGGACATGGGTTAGAAGAATATTTTCATGAGTGATTTCCTATTTTGTGTGTGGATTGAATATTGGGAGTCTCTTGGTGCTTGTATTTGACTATCCTTTAGATATGTTGTGGTGATTGTGGTACTCTCTTTGGATGGCCGCGGTGACATTGGGAAATCCATAGATGAGAACTATGAACTCTGAGGTGTGCTTTTGTAGCCCTACACAATTCTCGTCCTCTCTTGACCACAAAGGAATAACCTCCGAGTACGTCTCCATTGCATGTTTTATGAGGAATATCATGTGATTAGACAATGTTAATGTTGTTGAGAGTTGCCACTAGTGAAAGTATGAATCCTAGGCCTTGTTTCCACCATTGCAATACCGTTTGCGCTCAAGTTTACTACTTTTTCGCTTGCTGCACTTTTTATTACAGATTTATATTACCTTTCTTTGCCACACCTATCACCCGTATTTTACCATCTCTTCGCCGAACTAGTGCACCTATGCAACTCCTAGTTGTATTAGGTATGTTGGGGACGCAAGAGACTTATTGTATCTTAATTGCAGGGTTGCTTGAGAGAGACCATCTTCAACCTCTACTTCCCTGAGTTCGATAAACCTTAGGTCATCCACTTGAGGGAAATTGTTGTTGTCCTACAAACCTCTACGCTTGGAGGCCCAACATAGTCTATAAGAATATAAGCGTGCGTACACATCAAGTTATTTCTGGCGCCGTTGCCGGGGAGGTAAGCGTTGAAGGTATATATTTAGATCTTGCCATTAAATCTTTTTGTTTCTTGTTTTTATTTTCACTAGTTAGGCTTATGGAAAACAACAAAAAATATTATGAGAGAGCTTTATGAGCTCTACCTTGAGTTTGGACATGAAGTGTTTGAAGAGAAAATCAAAAAGCCTATGGAGCTTCATTATTTTCACAACACTCATGTTAGTAGCAATATTATTAGTATGTCTTCTTTGAATACCTTTTATGCTAATGATATGCAAAGTTATAAGCTTGGGGATGCTACGTTTTATGAAGATGATCTTTTTAGCCCCCCAAGTTTTGATGAGGAAATTTATTTTGATGATACTTTGCCTCCTATCTATGATGATTATTGTGATGACACTTATGCTATAAAGAATAAATGTTTGCAAGTGTATCATGATAAGAATGATTCATGTGATAGCTATTTTCTTGAATTTGCTCCCACTATTACTAATGAGAAGGATTTTGCTTATGTGGAGAGTAAGAGTACCTTTTTGCATGTGGATCATGGTAACAATGCTTTATGTGATACTCATATTGTTGAGTTTATTCATGATCCCACTGGAAATTATTATGAGAAGGGAACACATCCTTATAGATATTTCAATATTATCAAGTTCCCTCTCTTTATGTTGAAGGTTTCGAAGATGCACTTGTTTTGCCTTCCTATGCTTATTGCTTTGTGCTTCAATGAATTATTCTATACAATATTCCTATGCATAGGAAGCATGTTAGTCTTAAATGTGTTTCGTATTTGCTTCTTGATGCTCTCTTTTGATCTTCAACTCTTATTCATGCGAGAGCATCATTAAAATCTTAAGCCTAGCTAATGGCTTTAAAGAAGCGCTTTCGGGAGGCAGCCCGCAACGAATTTAGGTTTTCCTTTTTGTTTTTCTTCTGTTTTTAGTGGTCTTGATGATTGTTACTACTATAGAAACATCATTGTATCTTTACTTTTCAAGCTTTGTGCCAATTATAGCCTCTTATGACAAGGGAAGTGAAAGTTGTGACATGCTGTCCAGAAACAGATTTTGTCCTCATCATGGGAAAAATCACAAAAAAAATCCCAGTTAATCTTTTTGAGCTGAAATTTTTACACGGCGTGCTCTATACAATTACGGAACTTTTGTATGTTCTGAGTTTTTTGATTTGAGTTGCATAAGTATCCCTAAACAATTCTTTACTACCTGCTGGTCTGTTTTTCACAGATTCTGTCTTGTTTTGCCTTTTCTTCGTTTTTCAAACCTTAAGCTTGCTTTTTCTTTGCACAAACTTTTTGGCAATCTTGAGAAACAGTATCTCTTCAAAAATATCCTTATTTCCAGTAGAGAAAAAATTATTTTATTATGGGTACTAACCTCGCTAATCAGATTATGATGAGTTATGTATGAAGGGAGTTTTCAAGTGTGCGAGGGAAGATGATGAAAGAAGATTCAGGAGTGTCAAGCGCTCAAGCTTGGGGATGCCCCCTGCATCCCCAAGAAATATTCAAGGAGACTCAAGCGTCTAAGCTTGGGGATGCCCCCGTGCATCCCCTTCTCCATCAACAATCATCAGTTCGTCCTTCGTCTCATTATATTTTTATCACTTCATGCGTTATGTGCTATGCTTGGAGTGTCTCGCTCTTAGGTTTTATTTTTAGTTTTCTTTAGCTTTGCTTGCTGTTCATAACAATTTAGAACCCAGCTTTCTTTGTGTGGGAGAGAAACACGCTCCACTTTCAAAATCTAGAACACAACATAGGATTCTTCATGCTTTTCTTTGTTGTGTGTGTTCTTTATCTTTTTCATAGCTACTGCCATGTTTAGCTCTTAGCTTTCATGCTTATATTTTTAAGATCTTTTGTTTAGTTTGTTGCTGGAACTCTCTTGAGTTTTCATGTTTATCTTGTTTAGAGAGTTTGCCTATTGCACTGAGTTGTGTGTCTTGACTTGAAGTAGGTAATTGAGGTTGCTATTCTTTTGTAGTAGTAACTTGCAATAGTTTTGAGGTGTTGCTTTGAGTAATTTTTGGACTTTTGGTGTCAAGAGCTTTAGCCTATTAGTGATAGATGTCGTATTTTGGGCAATCCGTGTTTATTTTCAAAACTTACAAAATTAGTTGAGAACTTTAGCTACTAGATGGATCACTACTCTTTGGTGGGATCGAATATTAGAGTACACTCACGTACCGTGAGTCGAGGATGCGCAAGGATAACCAAACCCCCATACACTCCTCCTCGGGGTACTTGTCTCTTTGAGAACCTCCTATTAGATTGAGAGTTACCGATAATAAGTGCATGAGTTCTTCGGACTAATGTGAGTATTCGAAAGTTGACACTTTCACATTCCCATATTTTTCTAGCCTTTCCTATGCCTTGCATTGCCTCCGTCTCACTCCGAGAGTTGGCGTCCACCTTCGCCGGTACATCCAAATCCTTGGCACGATACGCTCTGTCATCATAAACCTCATTATATCCTCCCTCAAAACAGCCACCATACCTACCTATCAAGGCATTTCCATAGCCTTTCCGAGATACATTTCCATGCAACTTCCATCTTCTCATGACTTGATCTTCATGTCATACATGCTACTTGCTTGATCGATGAGCCTCATGCTAGTTGGGCCTTTCCCTAATCATTGCTACATGACGCGCTAGTATGATTGCATATCCTGCTACACTGGCAGAGGCATACATTTGCATACATCATGATAGATACATCTTCTTTATGATTTGAGTACCTTGTAAAGTGTGAAATATCTTCTATACTTCTTGTAATATATAGAGTGTTGCCCCTAAAGTGAGGAAAAGATCCCAAAGAGGACAAAATCAAAAGATCCCAAAGAGGACAAATGATAGAAATAGAAAGAGCCATTGAGGCCACCAAAAAAATACAAAAAAATAAAAAAATAAAAAAAAAGAAATAAAAAGAGAGAAGGGGGCACACTACTATTCCTTTTGAGAGATCCACACTCGTACTCCCTCTTATATCTTGTACTCCATAGAGATTATCATTCCTGCATATAGCTATGTGGGGACCTTCACACTATAGAACTTGGCTTGTATATTCCAATGATGAGCCTCCTCAAATGAGCTCTAGGTCTTCTTGAGCAAGCAAGTTGGATGCACCACCACTAGTTCCATTGGAGAGCTTACCTTAGCTCATATGTGCATCCGTTGCATTGCAATCCCTACTCCTCACATCATATCTATCATTTGGCTTTCTCTTGCCTATGATTTTCCTCATTGATGTGAGCCCTTCTCACCTTTTTGACTTCCTCCTCCACCATATTCTCTCTTTACCATCCTAAGTGTCAACTTTCTTGCTTACGCTCATCCATTGCATGAGTGCTCAAAATGTCGAAAAGGAGTGGATCATTTTGACTTGTACCTGGCTAGTGGTTTGGGGATGAATCAAGATAAGATTCCAAACAAGACCAAGTGTGAAACTTTAGTAGATTGAGTTCTCAACACAAAAATACTTTTTATCGTATATCCCTATCCCCTTTCTTGCACGCAAACACCATTTGCAGACATTCGAGTCACGGACAGCGAGAGCTCTTGCACCTTTATGTTCTTATATTGCTTGTTTCAATGCTAAATATAGACTCTTGCCTGTTATGACTTGAATTGAATTACATGCCTTGATTGATTTACTTAAAAGTTCTTATATGGTTGTTAGCATGTCACCACAGAAATTATGCTTTTATCATTTACCTACTCGAGGACGAGCAGTAATTAAGCTTGGGGATGTTCATACGTCCAAAACGTATCTATAATTTCTGCTTGCTCCATGCATGTTTTGTGTGATATTGTTATGTTCTAGATACACTTTCATACACTTTTCATCATATTTGGATTAACCTATTCACTCAGTGCACCCCAGTGCCAGTTTTTGTTTTTTGTTGTTTTTGTATTTCAGGTTTTCCCATTATTAAAAGTGCTCAGAAAATTCTGGGAAAATAATATAAAAAAATCAGCGTTCCAGAAGCTTCCTTACGCCCGAAGGGGGGGCTAGAGGGGCCCCACCTGGTGCCTAGGCGGCCAGTGGGCGCGGTCTAGGGGTTGGCCGCGCCGGGAGGCCGCCTAGACTCCTGGTGGCCCCCCTGGCTGCCCCCCTTGGCCCTTATTTTTACTCGCGTCGCGAAAACCCTGATTCCAGACCCCTTTTCTCCAGAAGCAATTCCGATCTCCGCCGCCATCGCCAACAAGCTTCAGGGGACCAGAATTCCTGTGCCGGCACCCTGCTGTGACGGGGAAGTGCCCCCGGATTCATCTCCATCGACGTTGCTTCCTCCCTCCATGATGCGGGAGTAGTTCCTCCTCGGGGCTGAGGTTTCTACCAGTAGCTATGTGTTCTTCTCTCTCTCCCATGATGTGATCTTCGTTGTGATCATAGGCTATGTTAATCTAGGGTGATCCCATGATGTTTCCCCTTCTTATATGTATTGGATTGATGTACTCACTTTATCTTATCTAGTATAATCCCCGAGACCATGGTGACACAGGTCTATTGGACATGGGTTAGAAGAATATTTTCATGAGTGATTTCCTCTTTTGTGTGTGGATTGAAGATTGAGAGTCTCTTGGTGCTTGTCTTTAACTATCCTTTAGATATGTTGTGGTGATTGTGGTACTCTCTTTGGATGGCCGCGGTGACATTGGAAAATCCATAGATGAGAACTACGAACTCTGAGGTGTGCTTTTGTAGCCCTACACAATTCTCGTCCTCTCTTGACCACAAAGGAATGACCTCCGAGTACGTCTCCATTGCATGTTTTATGAGGAATATCATGTGATTAGACTATGTTAATGTTGTTGAGAGTTGCCACTAGTGAAAGTATGAAGCCTAGGCCTTGTTTCCACCATTGTAATACCGTTTGCGCTCACGTTTACTACTTGTTTGCTTGCTGCAGTTTTTATTACAAATTTATATTACCTTGCTTTGCCACACCTATCACCCGTATTTTACCATCTCTTCGCTGAACTAGTGCACCTATGCAACTCCTAGTTGTATTAGGTGTGTTGGGGACACAAGAGACTTCTTGTATCTTAATTGCAGGGTTGCTTGAGAGCGACCATCTTCAACCTCTACTTCCCTGAGTTCGATAAACGTTAGGTCATCCACTTGAGGGAAATTGATGATGTTCTACAAACCTCTGCGCTTGGAGTGCGTAGACATCAAGAGGTTGTCCAAAAACACTCACTTTTTCTATCTTGACGGGTACTCTGGCTTATCTGAAATTCATGTTAATACTGCCGATCAAGGGAAGACCACTTTCACGTGTCCTTACGGTACTTATGCTTATAGGTGTATGCCTTTTGGTTTATGTAATGCCCCTACTAATTTTCAGAGATGCATGGCTGCTATCTTTCATTGTTTCTGTGAGGAGATTGTGGAAGTCTTCATGGACGATTTTTCCTTCTATGCAACTTCCTTTGACCACTGTCTCCACAATCTTAATAAAGTTTTGTAGAGGTGCGTGGAGACAAATTTAGTGCTAAATTGGGAAAAGTGCCACTTCATGGTTAACAAAGGGATCGTTCTTGGTCACAAGATTTCTGAGAGGGGAATTGAAGTGGACAAGGCAAAGATTGAAGCTATTGAAAGGATGCCCTATCCAAGGGACATCAAAGGCATCCGTAGTTTTCTCGGTCATGCTTGTTTCTATATAAGATTTATTAAAGACTTTTATAATACTTTGTGACCCCTCACTAATCTTCTCCAGAAGGATGTTCCTTTTGTATCTGATGAAGATTGTAAGGAGGCCTTCGAAGTTCTTATGAAATCTCAAATTACCGCTCCTATAGTACAACCACCTGATTGGAAATTTCCCTTTGAAATTATGTGTGATGCTAGTGATTTTGCTGTTGGGGCTGTTTTACGACAAAGGGTTGATAAGAAGTTGAATGTTATACATTATGCTAACAAAACCCTTGATAGTGCTCAAAAGAAATATGCTACTACTGAGAAGGAATTATTAGCAGTAGTGTTTGCGTGTGATAAGTTTAGGCAGTATATTGTTGATTATAAAGTTATTATTCATACTGACCATGCTGCCCTTAAGTATCTTACGGAGAAGAAGGATGCCAAACCAAGGCTCGTCAGGTGTGTAGTCCTTATTCAAGAATGTGATTAACAGATTGTTGATAGGAAAGAAGCAGACAATCCGGTGGCGGATAATCTTTCAAGGATGGAAGATATACCGCATGATCCCATTCCAGTCAATGACAGCTTTCCAGACAAACAACTAGTTGTTGTAAAAGTACAATTTCTTTCCGATCCTTGGTTTGAAGATTATGCTAATTTTGATGAGTTTCCTTAGCCCTACTTTTGATTATAATTGTTACTACTTTCTCATAAGGGCCTATGAGTTGAGGTTGCTGTTGAGGATGCTTGAGTTTTGTGAAGAAATCATGATGCTTCTTGTACATATTCTATTTATCGACACTTCACTCTCTAAACTTGTGGACGGGTTTACCGAGCTCAGTATTTGGTTGGGGACAAGAGAGGTCTAAGCTTGGGGGAGTTGATGCGTCCAAAATGCATCACTATTTTATATCGTAATTCACCCCTATTCATTGATATATTTCATGTTATGATGTTGTTCTTATGTTGTTTTTGTTTGCTTTACGTAGTTTGCAACTTTCTGGTGCCGAAACAGCAGAGGCAGGATTCAGCGGAGAAAAGTGGGCACTTATTTGCTGAAACAGAATATATCCAAATGCGTTGAAAATCGATGGAGGATATTTTTCCGAAGAATAACGAAGCTTCGCCAAAAATGAGCCAGAGGGGGCCACCAGGTGCCCAGGCGCCCCCCTGGAGCGGCCCCCACCAGGGGCGCGCTGTTGGAATTATGCCCTAGAGGCAATAATAAAATGTATTATTATAATTCCAGGTTCATTATTAATGTTTATATGTCTGTGCTATAACTGCAATGGCCTATGCGGAGGTTTGCCAAGTGCATGTTAACTGCCTTCGGAGGAAAACCCATATCTAGGTGTGGAGTATAAACACAAAGTGTTCTTAGTCTTCCTCTAGGACTAACCTGTGTATTATGGATGTCATGTTTTCCTGACATAGGGCATTGAATATGTCGGTAATACATGGGAGCACATTGTTACCAGAACAAGGGTGTTGAACCGACCCAATTGTATGATTTGCTTTGAGATTTCATCATCATTGTATTATGAGTTAAATCATCAGATGAGTTGACATTTGCATGTATCCTTATAGACCATGAGAATCTTAAGTACCTACATACCGGAGGGTGGGTTTTGACTCTTTCCAAACACCACCCGTAACAGGCGTGGCTATAAAGGCTTTGCTCACTCACACTCGAAAGTATGTCTAGGGACTTGATGATTCAAGTTGGGATTTACTCCTCCTTCTTAGGAGAGATATTCTTTGGGCCCTCTCGGTATTACGTATCCACCAACATTCGGCCGGATACTTTGTGAATAGATCACATGGGATACGGAATACGTGAACGAGAAAAAGAACAAAACCGATATGAGGATAATTGGTATAATGATTAATGAGCTGATCATGCGGATACCTATATAATCTCACCTCATGTTTTGTAAAGTATCGCGAAGCAAAGGGATTGGCATGTCAACCAAAGGTTCACTCAAATTCATATTCGTGTAGGTGCAGGAACCATTATGGGTGTCCATGGCTCCGCTATTGGTTATTGATCCGAGGAAAGTCAGTTTCCAGTTCATGTCCGTATTCTACCGAACCTATGGGGTCACACACTTAAGGGTGGTAGATTTATTGAGTACTAGAGTGATAGGAGCACGAGTATAACACAGCGGGAAAGTTTCGGAGTGATTGAGATTTAATCAGAGAGAAAACCGGAATCGTTTCGGGGCACCGGGAAGAGTTTTGAGAAAACCGGGTAAAACCGGAGGGCCGGAAAAGTTCCAGGATGATCTAAATATGTTTAATATTTATTTATTGTGAATTACCAAAAAACTTTGGAATTAATAAAATAGATTTAATATCAATGGGCCCCCTCTCACTTGGAAGGCCCAAGTGGGGAGGGAGCACTTGGACCAACGAGGCCCATATGGGGAAGGCACCTAGGAGGAAGCTTCCTCCTAGGAGAGGAAGCTTCCTCCCCCCCTTCCTTGGAGCCCCACCAGAGGGAGGGAAACCCTAGGGCGCCCCCCTAGGGCTTCCCCCTCCTACAAGGTGGCCTCCCCTCCCCTCCCACTATAAATAGATGAGGAGGGGCACCCCCAGTGACACACAAGTTTGTTCTTTTGACTCATGCTGCCCCTCCTCTCTCTTCTCTATTAGATCTATACTCCACCTTACGCCGAAGGGATGCTCCTTCCTCCTATCTACTCCGACGGCGTCGAGCTCTGGACGGCGGAGCCCTGTCGGATCTACTACACCGTACGTGTGGATCAACCGTAGAGAGATCGTACGTTCGATCTTCGTTCGAGGGACTTCTAGATCTGTTCGTGGGAAGTCAAACGGATCAAATCTGTTCGAGGGGTTGCGCTACGTCAAGCTTCCCCAACTCTCCATCAACTTCTTCCGCTGCGAGAGAACTACCTTTCAACGGTTGTTAAGGTAACAAGATCGCTACCATTGTTTGCATCCATCTAGATCCAATCTTGGTACTTGGTTTCGTAGTGCCGAAATTTTTTGTTTTCTACTCCGAATCCCAACACGCGCCGGGAGGCCGCCTGGACCCCTGAGGCCACTCCCGGCTCCCCCTTTGCCATATATATTCCCCGTCATCCAAAAACCCTAAAAGGGAGGAGTTTTGTGCGTTTCGCCGCCGCTCCGTGGCGGAAACCTACAGAGAAGAAGAAAAGACATCTCCAGCGGGCGGATTCCGCCGGGGAGAACAACTCCCGGATGGGGAGATCATCGCCATCGTCATCACCATCGTCACAGGCATCATCGAGATCATCATCAACATCATCCCCAACATCAGCACCATCTCCATCTTGATCCTATCTCATCTCACAATTGCAACTTGTGTTGTAATCCATACTATCTATCCTCTCTACTCTACCGGTGTTGATTACTCCTTTGTGGTGAATGCTATTGAGTTTTGTTGGAGAAATATTGTTATGTCCAGATTGTTTATCATCTATTTATCACCACTGATCATGATCTCCATTATGTCTTGTGAGTAGTTACTTTAGTTCTTGAGGACATGGGAGAAGTCTAGTTGTTAGTAGTCATATGATGTTGAAGTAATATGTGTTGTTTGATATTTAAGTTGTGTTGTTATTTTCCTAGTGGTGTTGTGTGAGTCGAACGCATAACACTTATCCTTGTTAAGGACCTAGGGGAATGCATTGTGTATAAAGAATGCTTACGGTGGGTTGCCGGGGTGACATAAACCTGAACCCCGGTTTGCACAGTTTTGCACAAGGGAATAATGGATCCTTGATCTTATTGTTGTGGTTAGGATTTTTCGTTAATTTCTACCATGTATTTGCGGATGCGTGCAAGGTGTTTAATCATAAGAGTGCACTTATCTTAGTCTAGAAGGTGTACTAGCATAGGTCCACCCACTCAACACTTATCAACACAAAATGTAGTACCGATATGTAATTTGGCGAAAGCACGTGACTACCTCTCCCGTGAGTCCTCAAGAACGCTTTAGTCTTTATATGTTCAGTTGCTAGGCTTATCCTTTTTCAAAAGGATCGGGCCACTTATTGCTCCTCAGTACCTTTTACTTTGCTTGTTTTTACCTTCTCGTTGCTTATACCGAAAACCCCTAAAAAGTTATCTTTCAGTGCTTGCAGGTATTCCTTGTCCAAAGTCACTTATCAATACCTTCTGCACCTCGTTGGGTTCGACACTCTTACTTATCGAAAACGCTACAATAGATCCCCTACAGTTGAGGGTCATCAGTTGTGTGTCTTGCATGAGTAGGTAATTGAGGTTGTTATTACAAGTGTAGTAGTAACATGCAATAGTTTTGAGGTATTGATTTGAGTAAAGTTTGGACATTAGGGTGCCAATAGCTTGAGCCTATTAGTGATAGGTGTCGTATTTTAGGCAATCCGTACTTATTTTCAGAAACTACAAAATTTAGTTGAGAACTCTAGCTATTAGATGGATCGCTAACCTCTGGAGGGGTTGGAATATATAGAGTACCCTCGCGTACCATGTGTCGAGGATGCGCAAGGATAACCAAACCCCCATACACTCTTCATCAGGGTACTCGTCTCTTTATGAATCTCCTGATTAGATAGAGAGTTACCGATAATAAGTGCATGAGTTCTTCGGACTAATACGAGTATTCGATTGTTGGCACTTCCACCTTCCCATATTTTGCTAGCCTCTTCGGTACCGTGCAATGCCCTTTTCTCATCTTGAGAGTTGGCGCATACTCCGCCGGTGCATCCAAACCCTTGGCATTATACACTCTGTTATCATAAACCTCCTTATATCTTCCTCAAAACAGCCACCATACCTACCTATCAAGGCAGTTCCATAGCCTTTCCGAGATACATTGACATGCAACATCCACCATCTCATGACTTGATCTTCATGTCATACATGCTTTTTCTTGATCGAGGAACCGCGTGCTATTTGGGCCTTGCCCTTATTATTGCTACATGACGCGCTAGTATCATTGCATATCCTGCTACACTGGCGGAGGCATACATTTTCATACATCATGATAGTTTTCATTCTTCTTTATGTTGAGTACTTCTTGTAAAGTGTGAAGATCTTCTTTATAATCTTGTAAAATATAGAGTGTTTCCCTTAAATGAGGAAAAGATCCCAAAGAGAACAAACTAAAAGATCCCAAAGAGGACAAATGAGAGATAAATAGAAAGAGCCAAAGAGGCCACAAAAATACAAAAAAATAGAAAAAGGAGAAAAAAGAAATAAAAAGAGATAAGGGGGCAACACTACTATTCCTTTTGAAAGATCCACACTCGTACGCCATTATCATATTTGTACTCCATAGAGATTATCATTCATGCATAACTATGTGGGGACCCCTACACTACAGAACTTGGCTTGCATATTCCAAGGATGAGCCTCCTCAAATGAGCTCTAGGTCTTCATGAGCAAGCAAGTTGGATGCACCCCCACTAGTTCCATGGGAGAGCTTACCTTAGCTCATATGTACATCCGTTGCATGGCAATCCCTACTTACACATCATATCTATCATTTGGCTTTCTCTCTCCTATGATTGTCCTCATTGATGTGAGCCTTTCACACCTTTTTGTCTTCCTTCCCCATCATTTCTCTCTTTGCCATCCTAAGTGCCAACGTATCTTGTTCGCGCTCATCCATTGCATGAGTTCTCAAAGTCGAAAGGGAGAGGATCAATTTGACTTGTACCTGACTTATGGTCTGGGGATGAGTCAAAATAAGATCCCGAAGGAGACCAAGTGTGAAATTTTGGTAGATTGATCTCTCAATTAAACTTTATATATTATTTTTATTCACTAATTCCATCTCCCATTGCTTGCACGCAAACACCATTTGGAGACATTTGAGTCACGTACAGCGAGGGCTCTTGCACCTTTATGTTCATGCTTTGCTAGTATCAATACTAAGACTCTTGCTTGTTATTATCTTGACTTGAATTTCACATCTTACTTGCTTTACTTTGAAGTTCTTATATGTGTGTTAGCATGTTACCACAGAAATTATCTGTGTTATCACTTACCTACTCGAGGACGAGCAGGAATTAAGCTTGGGGATGTTGATACGTGTCAAACGTATCTATAATTTAGCTTGTTCCATACACTTTCATGTGACATTGCTACATGTTTTTCTACACTTTCATATAATTTTACACATATTTGGACTAACCTACTAACTCAGTGCACCCAGTGCCAGTTTCTATCCGCTGATGTCTTTAAGTTGCAGGTATTTTACCCCAATTTTTAGAGCCCCAAAAATTCCAGTAAAAACAGAATAAAAATCAGCAGAACGAAAGCTTCCAGAACCCCAAAGGAGGGCCAGGTGGAGCGGCCACCCCCCTGGCCGCGCCACCAGGGCGCCTGGGAGATCTGTCCCACTCCTGGCTGCCCCCTTTGGCCTATATTACACCCTCATCCCTAAAACCCTCCAGGAGAACCCTACATCGCGAATTACCTCTATGTTCCGCCGCCGCCGCGCTTCCAAGATCGGGAGCAATAGAAGACCTCTTACCGGCACCCCACCGGAGGGAGGATTGACCTCCGGGAGCTTCTCCACCACCATGGACGCTTCCCGGATGTGTCGTGAGTAGTCCCCTTGGACCATGGGTCCATGACCAGTAGCTATGTGATGTCTTCACTCCAATCTTGTTCTTCAATGTTTAGTCCTTGTGAGCTTCCCTACATGATCAATGCACCTATGTAATTTTCCTGCTGTTGCTATGCTGTGTTTGCTGGGATCCGATGGATTATGAGATTATGTTCAGATCGTGATGAGTTATATATTTGGTTTACCTTTTATATTTAGTTCTTGAGTAATTCTTGCATGTTCTCCGTTGCTTTTTATTGCTTTGGCCAAGTAGTAGATCGTAACTCCAAGAGGGAGCGTTATGCATGATTGTGGGTTCATGCCCCCCGATGTCTAGCTTGAGTGACAGAAACATGAGACTAGGGGATGTGCTATTTCCACCAGGGAGAAAACAACGGTGCTTGTAACCACGGTTGCAAGTATTGTTTACCTTACGCATAGATTGTTAATGCAGTTGTCTGTTGCTTTGAGTTTACACTTTGGGTGGGGCTCGCAACTTAATACCAGCAAGATGTTCTGGTTAGATATCTCAAGGTGGATGATTAGTCAGTAGATGCAGATGGATTTCGGTTTACTTGTCTTGGCGTACTGCCCATACTTTTGGGCCTCTTACTTTCAAGTAGCATAATTAGCATTGCGGTACGTTTATAATTATGTCAATTGCCCAGCTGTAATTTGTTCACACAGCTTAGTTGTTTTATCGTCTTTTGGGAGAGAGACATCACTAGTGAACATCATGGGACCCCAGTCCATATTTCCACCACTGTTTACACCTTCACTTTATTTACTGCTTTTACTTTCCGTTGAAATTATCACTACTATTATCCCCTTGCATTTAATCCTTTGTCAACAACAAGGCCGAAGAGATTAAAAACCTCTCTGAACTCGTTGGGAGCAAAGTTATTTGTTATGTGTGCAGGTCCAGGTAAAGTAAGAAACCCTCGGTTGTGAATGGCACCATTGTTCACTTTACCACCTACTTGTCGATCCTTGGAGTCCTCCTGGATTCAATCAACCTTACAGCCACCGCGTAAGGGAAATTTTGCTGCTACGCTACTTGTCAACCTTCCACTTGGGGTAGCCAACGAGGAGCACTACTTCAGTGCCATTAGTAGTCAATCAAGTCAAGGACGATTACGGGAGCCCCCATATGCAGGCATACATCAACGAAGTCCGCAAACTCGAGAAGTACTTCCATGGCCTGGGGAGGGAGCATATCCCAAGGTCCAAGAACAGCGTCGCAGATGAGCTGTCCAAGATCGCTGCTCGGAAGGAAAAAGTATCGCCTGGGGTATTCGTTGAGCGTCTACTCAGACCCTCAGTCGACCCCACGCGGTCGAAGACCAAGAAGCAAAGAATCGAGACCAAGGGGCGGTTTCCCGGAGAGCTGCCCTCCTTCATCCCCAACAAGCACCAAGTCCTCACTCTCGACCCAGCACCCCTAGACTGGGGAGGTGACATCATGGAATAACTGAAGAACGGAGAGCTACCAAGCAACCGGAAGGATGCCGAGCGGGTTGCTCGCCAATCGTCGATGTATCTCCTACTTGATGAGAGCCTTTACCGCAGGCGTCCCAACGGTGTGAAGCTGTTGTGCATCCCCACAGATGAAGGCAAGAAGCTTCTTTGAGACATCCACGAAGGAACATGCGGTGCCCATATTGGTTCCCATGCTCTGGTCGGCAAAGCTTTCCGGCAAGGGTTCTATTGGCCTACCTCCCTGAACAACGCCATGGAGCTTGTCAACACCTGGGACGCCTGCCAATTCCATGCCAAGGTTGTTCGTCAACCCGAACAAGCTATCCAAACCATCCATCTGTCATGGCCCTTTGCGGTCTGGGGATTGGACATCTTGGGCCCATTCCCCCGTGCTACCCCAGTCATCGACAAATTCACCAAGTGTCCGGAAGTGGAGCCAGTTCGCAAGACCACAGCGCAATCCGTCATCAAGTTCATCAGAAGCCTGGTATGTCGTTTTGGAGTTCCTAACCGGATCATCACGGACAACGGCACCAAGTTCACAAGTCAGGCCTTCGTCGAGTACTGCGAGCAAATGGGCACCGCGGTGTGTTTCTATTCAGTGGCTCATCCGAGGAGCAACGGCCAGGCAGAGAAAGCCAATTCGGAAGTATTCCGAGGTCTCCGGACCCGTACTTTCCAGCGGCTCGATAAGTGTGGAAAGCGGTGGGTGGATGAACTCCCAGCTATTCTATGGTCAATCCGGACCACACCCAACCGAGACACAAATGATACGCCTTTCGCTCTCGTCTATGGAGCAAAGGCGGTACTCCCCATAGAACTCAGATACGGATCTCGTCGAGTTCGCGCCTTCGATGAGGCTGAACAGCAGCAACTCTGACAAGGAGATGTCATCATTGCCGAGGAAGTACATACTCGGGCTACTACACGCGCCGCGCGGTACCAACAAGGACTACACCTCTATCACAGCCGCCACGTCCGCTCCCGAGAACTTGAGGAAGGTGACCTTGTCCTCCGTCGGCTACAGTCCGGGAGGGGTCTAAACAAGATGTCTCCAAAGTGGGAAGACCCTTATCAGGTAGTCCAAGTCACCCGTCCCGGATCCGTCCGCCTGGAGACCGAGGATGGATTCCCCGTGAGAAACTCGTGGAGAATCGAGCACCTCCAGAAGTACCATCTACGTATGTTCTATCCGTGAGGGCATAAAGTTGCCGGATGACCAGTTTCCCGGCAGCGCCACATTTATAAGTTGTGATCTCTGGATCGATGTTTATGAGTGCAACCCAAAAAATCCCCGGGGGCTAAATCGGTGTGTGTTAGTACGATTTACTTTAACGGTGTTCGGACTAACTGTACTATCCGGCGTGCTTTTCAGGAGAGACCTAAACGGCGCGTAAAATCTCGCCGGACTAAGCTCTCCCATGTAGCTCACACGGCGGCAAGTAGTATGCGCTTGTCTCTCTCTTGTTCTTACCCTCGTGGTAAGGCATTTTTTGCAGGAAGAAGACACATAAAAAGCAACCACACTCGTCCTCTCGAGAACGGTTCACAAATCGGAGCCTCATGGTTTTCCGGATCCATTACAAGCATAAAATAAGAAAAGTGCAGGGGTCGGCCTCAGTCAATGTGGAACACCGGCTTGATGTCCTCCGGGACCTCCTCGCTGCCACTGCTGCTGGAGCTGCCTTCCCTGCGCTGCTCGGAGGAAGCGTCGTCACCCTCATCCCCGGACGAGCTCGCGCCGCTGCTGGACCTCTCCGGGCAGCACTCCTTACGGTTGCCCCTCATGTTGAAGCACTTCAACGTTAGGACGTCCTCGCCGTCGTACCGGAACAGGAGGAAGTCTCCGCGGTCCAGCTTGCAGCCGCGCACGAAGACTTTCCACACGTGAGATAAGAAAAGATCCCAGGTGGTCGCCTGGTGGGTCTCCACCTTCACCGCTCCGTGAGGGCACCCGTCCACCCGCACCCAGAAGTGCAGGGGCTCGGCCTCCCTCACCGCTTCGCGGAACACCTTCGGAAGAGGAAGCCACCTGCAAGCAGCTGATGTCAACTCGACGCCAAACTCAAAGCTGATACGCTCGCCGTGGGAGTTGCGGACGACGGCCGGCAGCATCGCCCCGACACCGCGACCTCCAATGTCGCGCCCGCCGCGGCCACGGCACGTCCTTCCTCGAGTCATATGCCCCCGTGTGGCGGGAAGGACTCTAATTGAAGACCCAACGGTCGGCGCCGCCCGTCCTCCTCGGATCCCTCTCCCTCGCCCACGGCGGCCACGAACTCCGCCCCCACGAGGACCTCGGGGGCTTTCGTCGTCAGCCGCCTCGGGAGCGCGGCGCTTCGGAGCCATGGAGTGTGCGTAAGCTGCTAATTGGAAGAAGAAAAAAGCTACTGTGAGGCGCCGATTCACACTCAGGCGGAAGGGGGGATAAATACTCGTTGCCAGGAGGGAACGCAATAATTCCCCATATCACTCCACCTCGGACTCAGGATCGTGGCGACCCTTGGACTCCGCGGCCGCCAACAAGTGTCTGTCCCACAGACTCCTCTCAACACGTGTCGGTTTCCGCCGCCAGGAGAGTCTGGAACCCCACACTCTCACACTATCAGACTCGCGTTTCGGACGGTCCAGTGTAAGGCCCGATATGCGGTACTATTCCAGATCTAGATGTTTCCATCCAGACCCGGGGACGAAGCACATATCGGTCCCACCGCGACATATGACATAGCCATATGCCCCTGATTTCCAACATGATATCACAACATTACAGATACAAGGATACAACATCTCATACAATCGGCATACAACTGCCTTAATACAATACAACAGCGGAAGATACATGTCTGAGTACAGACTACAGTCAAACGCCTACTGGCAAAAAGAAAGGCATCAATCCCCACAACCACACGGGTCCAGGTCCTCCACCGAGATCCGCCTAACTAGTCGTCGTCGAGTCTCCACGTGAAACGTCGATCACCATACCAGTTGTCGATCAAGAACCCTGAAAAGAGTTTGGGGGTAGTATCATGAGTACAGAGGTACTCAGCATCCAACTGTAGTGGTCATCTGACCCAGCAAGGACTTCATCACTCGTCATTCTAGGACAACTAGTAGTTTACGGTTAGGATGGGGTAAGTGGTGAGGTTGCTGCCGCACTAGCATTTATGAAGTGGCTAACGATCTAGAGAGTAAGGTAAGAAGCCAAGCATTCGATGAGGAATCGCCTCCAACAAGTCTTGCCATCAACTACTACGCAAACATAACACCTATCCTATCCTTGTCCTCCTCTTCGCATCCCGACGAAGAAGAAGCAGTCAAGGCACACACACGTTGATCAGGTTATATTAAGATTATCTCAGTTTTTGTTGTTGTCTATGAACAAGGAGTAGGTCTCAAGTCGTTCATAACCGTGGACACGGCTTCTAGAAAAGATTTAACCCTGCAGGGGTGTACCAACTGCCCATTACAAGGCTCCGCACGCACGCCCATCTCTCTCAGTTGCTACCCATCATAGGCAACCATTTTATGATTTGGTTCCGAGAGATCCAAAACGACAGGTCCCTCTAACTAACAACGAACAAATCCGGGTGGCCCCGGGGGAGTCGACACCCAACCCAAAAGCCGGCCACGCTCTCGGATCGGACTCTTCCGTATGGCTAAGGTCGGGGTTAGCCTCACCTATATAACAGGGGACTTACCTAGCTCACCAGTGTGGACCAACAAAGGAACTCTGTGTCTGCTGGCCCGAGTTGTTTTAAAACCACTGGCTGCAGACCAGTTACGCACACGGTTTCAAATGGTAAATCAGCTTGGGCCACCTCTAGAAATGTTTGAAGCTAGGTAGGTAAGAAAAGGGGGACCCCATAAAATCCCACACGCGGTTAGGCACGCTAAGTCTTAAAACCAATACCCAGAACTCGGATCCTAGGTGACTCAAATGGAACAAAGCGTCAGGGCGGGATAGCCTAGACCTTCCATCCTTCGTCGAATATAATCAACATTTATAATAATCATATCATCAACAACAATATAATAATGTGATAGCCCAAACCAAGGAGTAACAGGGGTAACATCGTAGCATCCTAAGCATGCATACTAAGCAGGGCTGAGCAACGAGCAATAGTAACATAGCAGTACAAGGTTTCCTGGGATGGGACATGGTTGTATCGGTTTGAAAGAGGCTGTAAACATGTGGTAGGATCAAACATCGAACCTAGCCTAGACTAGCATGCAAACCGCTGGTTGAAATAGAATGGATCATAAGTAATGTATAGTCCTTGCCTGTTGATAAGTCGGGTTCCGAAGGTGTAGTTGATCGCAAGCTCGCATCGTCTCCGAAAGGTACCCGCGGAAGCACACAAGACAGTAAACACTGGAAAGCAATCAACGAGAAAGCATCTATTACTACGAAGCAAACACGAGCAAGCATCAACAAGAAGGCAACACGAGACATCGCACCTACCATCGAGAGCGGTTACTAACAGTTTAAGTGCGGTATCGGTCACACACGACGAATACCGCACGTTTACGATGGTTCAAGTTGCTTAGCTACAGGTGATAAACCAACAGTTATTAACATGGCAACTCAAGCAAGCATGGCATAGCACACAAACATGGCAAGAGGTGAAGCATAAATAAACTACCTAAGCTAGCCAATTTAAGTGGGGGGTAAAACCTATACATGCCGACTATTACGGACCCCACGATATTTATTGCATTTGGTACTGTTTTGCCCCTAAATATATTTTGTTATTTTTATTAGCATGCAAGAGCAGCATAAACACAATCTACATGCAATTCTAGTCAAGTTACATGTAAGAAACATTTTAATCCGAGCAACGGTTAAAAAGTTATTAAATAAACAATTTGCAGTGGCATGCAGTGTAATTAGCAGTCAAAGAGCATGTAAACAAAGTCAAACATGGCAAACAAGCACATTTTATTAAACTACACGAAAAACTAAGCAACTTTCATGTTTTACGCGTCGCGATCCGAGCTACCGGTGAAAAGATACGGGCACCGCAAAATAAACAATACAATCTGCCAATTTATTAAAAAAACAGAAAAAAAAGAGTGTTGCTCTAAGCAGGCCCAACAGGGGGCGGCGCAGAATAAAAAAATGAACGCCCACAGGCGCTGCACGGTTACTGGGCCGGCCCAACTACACAACAAAAAAAAGGCAGCGGCCTCACCAGCGGGCCAAGCCCAAGACGTTGCGGTGATGGGCCGCGGTCGCGATGCTGGGCCGCCGGGCGCTGTGAAGCCCACGCGTGCGCGAGGGAGGCTGCGCACGGGAGGCTGGCTCCCACCTCGTCCCGCCAGCACGGAAGGCGGCGGCGGCTGCAGGCTCCTCCGGCGAAGAAGGCGGGGTGCCAGGACACGGGAAGGCCAAGGGCGGCGGATCCGAGGTCGCTCCAGCCGGATCCGGTCCTGGCGGTGACCGGCGGTTCTCTGGTGAGAAGACCGGGCGGCGCGAGTTTGAGGTCGACATGGCGGCGGCTCCTTCAGGCGAACACAGAGAGGATAGAGGGGTTAGGGAAGGAGAGAGAGGAGGAGAAGGGAGGCGCGACACAGGGGCGCAGACCTACGGGGCTCGCCGGCGGCGGGGCTCACTGGCCGGAGGTGCGGCGTGGCTGCCGGAGTTCACGGCCGAGGTGAGGACGGCGCCGATGCGAGGAGTCGCAAGCAGAGGAGGGGCTCCACGGGAACAGCACACGGCGGGGAGGAGTGGTGACGTGGCGCGACGTAAGGCGTCCGATTCAGATCGGACGGTGCAGATCGGCCGCCAGATCTGGACGGGGTGGGATTGGGTGTGCACTGAAATTGAGGTGGGGTGGCGGCTGGGTTAGGGGAAACCCTAATCTGGGTTAGTTTTGCTGCCAAAAATGGCTAGGAGGTGCTACTATATATAGTAGGTGGGTTGGGGGGGCTTTCGGGCCACAAAATGGCCCGTTTCGGGTCCGGTTTTTCGGGTGGCTAGAATCCGAAGATAAGCGGGGAATCCGGGGGTCCAGCTAAAGGCACGCGTGGCACTTTGTAAATACACCCCTCGGACTTATACCGGCTACTATGCCTGGCACATCCGAACGTTCACCTACCCGACGAAGTCGGACACGCGCGAAATTTGAAACACATCATCGCCACACTACACTGACGTCGTCTACAACGTTTAATGCCAAAATAGAACGTCGAACACCTCCTCGATAAAATAACCCATTTAAATATAAATGGGGTTTTTTCGCACCGATGGTGAAGGCTGGTCTTGTGCCGGAAGTTGCGACAATGCTCGGATGAAACCCGGTGCCGCAACGAGGTCGTGTGCCGTTGGGAAAAGGGTTCGGTCACGCATTCGATACGAGAATAAAAGGTGCGAATATTCACCGATTATTATTTCGGTGAAGCAAACACCGCAAACAATACAGGCAATCAAACAATTCACACCGAAAACAAATTTTTAAATTTTTTGTGAAAACTGGGCTATTACATCCAGCTTCCCGGATCATCAGGCCTGGTGTGGATCTCGGACAATTCATCTACGCCATAGCCAGACCCGGGGGCTACTGTCGGGGAGCAGGAGTTTGCTCCACCATCCCGAAAGGTTGCACTAACTCGCGAAGAAAAGCATCCCGCAGTGCGTTCAAGATATTGCCGGAAAGGAGCTCCACGCAGCAGGTTTCCGGAGAAGACAACATCGCTTCCTCCCTTATGCGGTGCGGAGGGGACAGGCCGGTCCCACCACATGCAAGACATTCCAAGGGCATTTAATGCGCCGCCCCTGGTCAGAGAGACAGGGACTGCAGCGGCATCTTCCCCCAACTTCCATTCCTCGTACGTGCCTAGGTCTTGCGCGCCCGCTCAGGCGGAGCGGCCGCGCCCCGCCATGAGCACTTCCCGGAAGAATATTTACGGTGACACCCGTCGCCCCAGGATCCAGAAGAACAACAACGCCGTCCGCGGCCACATGTGGTGACCCTCTTGCTATAAAAGTTAGGCCCAGGTAGTTGGAAAAGATCATCCTCAGAACAACACCCCTCAACCACACCAGGATCTGGTATCCATATCGGAAGAGCTCTCCATGGTTGTAATCTCTCGCCAAGAAATCCAGACAAGCACGAGTAGGGATTTTAGTCTCCGGACGGCCCGAACCTGGGTAAATCCCAGCGTGTCCCCGCGTCGGTGAATCTCATTGTGTTTCGCGTGCGCGCCCCAGAATCATAGTACCCGGGGGATCTGACCCCCGACAGATACATGTAATCCTCAAATTATAGTCCATCCCCTTTTGTGTCCCAAGCTGTCACAATTGAGATCGTCGGTTCCGGATTATAACATGTGCATACAACTTGTAGATAGGATCCAGAACATGAATATATTGAAGAAAATATAACAAGTTCAGATCTGAAATCATGACACTCGGGCCCTAGTGTCAAGCGTTAAGATCAACAAGATGCAACAAAGATGATAAACACAATAGTAGATGGTTGGCAACATGCCTCCAATAATCTACCAAACTATTACCTGATGGATCTCATCCAATCCCTTCCATCCTCTTTTCCTACAGCAAGGAGTTACTCACACATGGATTGGGGAAACATAGTTGGTTGATGGAGAGATGAGGGTGATGACGATGGCGATGATTTCCCCTCACCGGAGGCCAAAACTATCTCTAGATTAGCTCTCCCAAGGAAGAACAAATGTGGTGGCGACTCCGCGGAAACTGGAAGTATGATCTCATCTCCGAGGGTTTTGGTTTCCGGGGGGAAATATAGGCCAGAGGGGGGCCTGGGGGTGGCCTCACCTGGTCGGGCTGCCTGGGGGCGCGGCCTACCCCCTTGACGCGCCACTTGTCCTCCTAGACCAGGGCAACCCTACTTCGGGTCTCCTTCTGTATCCTTGTGTCTATTGTTCAGGTAGAATTTCTGAAAAAATTCTGGAATTTTCTGCGAAACTTCACTTTTCACCTTTTCCTACACAAAAAGGACAAACAAGAAACTTTTGAAAACAATGTTAGTCCGGATTAGTTCCATTCCAATCATGCAAGAATGAGACAAGACAATAGCAAAAGTGTTTAAGAAAGTAGATACGTTTGAGACGTATCATGGACACGACCTCATGACTATCGATGGTCGTCGTCGAGGAAGCTCACACGACGCCATGCACGTGACCTTAAACATCGATCTTACTAACCATCTAGCGTTGTCCCGGCAACCATTGATGTCGATCGTACCCATGAGACCTCATCACCCACGAACACCATCCGAACTAAGCTTAATCCCACCTACCCAAAGCGGGAGATTTGACCCGCCAAGGCCAAAATCCGATCCACCTTGAGCACGAGGCCCATATCCTAGGTCGCCATCGTCTCGTGAGCAATCGATGTCGTGTTTGACACCTGACCCGCCCCACACGCCTCCATCCCGTCGCCAGGAGAAGGAGGATCACCTCCACGCCCCTGTGCCACCTGCAAACACCTAACATCCACCAACGCAACATCGAGCCTCACTATCGCACCTCCGAACGTCAGTAATCTCCGCCATAGCCGTATCAGTCATGCCACCGGCACATGCAACCACCACGAGGCCCTCATGGAACCAGATGGATCGGATTTGGTCAGATCCCCCGCTGGGGGCGACCTTCATGGGCCCGAGCTCGTCCTGGCCAGCCCTCTGCACCAAGAATAAGTCTCCACGTATCCACCATCAATCCTGACGTCATGTCATCACGCCATCGTCGACCTGTGCCGAGCCCCCACGCGTGAGGAGGATAAAGGGTCTCGTCGTCGCGAGCACCTATCGATGTTGGCCCGACAACGGCGAGGGGGGTATAGGGAGAAGAGGACCACGACTCCGATGGCTAGTGTTTAGCAAGAAAGGCAAGTGATCAACAAGTGGTTTGGTTTAATGTATCACCTAGTTTTATTGCTCAAAACCAAGAAAAAAATGTGAAAAAAGTTGCAAAACAAAAAGATTGTGAAGGGAGGAAGAGGGGCACCACTACAATACAGTTAACCTGATATTTATTTTGATGGGTGCGCCATCTCTGAGCTGCTACTACTTTATGATTAGTACTAGTTAATATTTAACTTTAAATTGACCAAGTTGATGATTGTGTATTTACTGAACCTACTGTACAGGCTACGTACTACCTAATCGTGAACAAGTGTGGCATCATATCATATGTAATGTCAGTGATTATTGTTTGCATGAGTTGATGGGAACAGCAGGCGTTGCATTGGATAGGTAAAAGAAGCAGTTGCGTGCAGGAGGTGAGGTATTGGGGGCACGTGGTGTATTGTATGTGTGTGTGTGAGGCTACGAGCATAGTACTATCTTGCTTGTGCATTCAACAAAGTGGTGTGGGCAGGCAGCTTTATTCTCCCAAGTGAAAGTGGAAGAAAAAAACACGGGTAAAGCCAAAGCGCTAATCACTAGTTATTGTTTGTTCTCTGAGAAAGATGACCTATTCGCTTCCATGCCAAGCCACAACCCACCGGATGATTGATGGGTACGTACTGTAGTTACTACTAGTGTTGTCAAGTCAAGCAGAAAACTGAGTGCAAAAACTTTGTTATTCAAAAATAGCAGGCTAATAAGATAGTTGTTGTGCTGTAATAGTTGCTGTATGCAGTGCATATGATGCAGTTCAGGATCAGGGGTAATGATGCGAAACCGTGAACAGAACCGAAAGCCTTTTCCTTTGCAGCAGAAGTAGTAGATTCTCAGTGCTGTTTCCTTTTCTTCCTTTGTTTTTTGCGGGGTGTAGTGTAGGAGTACTTGACTTGACGGTTGGCCAAGCCGCATCTCCGCCTGCTTGATCTGTTCCGTTCAGTAGCCACGTTTTGCTCGAGACGATTAGCAAAGGAAGAGGAGGAGCAGTCAACAGCAGCAGAGTACCGGCCGCCGTCTCCATCGGTATCTCTCTCTCTCTCTCTCGGGAGAGAGAGTCGTCTCCCATCAAATTCGCATTTCCTTTCCTTGTAAATCTCCAGGTCCAGTAGTACTTGTAGAAGCAGTACAGTACGAATCAGGCAGAGGCGAGTGTTGTCTGCTTCGCCTTCCACATCCATCGCAGCCACTGCTTTTTCCCCGCCGTCGAATCCATTTCTCCCTGTCCCTGCTCCGCCTGCCTCCGCTCACTCGTTTTCTTTGGACCTGTTCCTTTCTTTCTTATGGCTAGCCAAACAGCCCATGGGATTGGGAACGGGATGGTTTTGCTCCTCCTCCTCCTCCTCCGTTGATTTATTTATCTCTCAGGCGATACTTCCGTACCTGTACTGTACACGTAGAGAGAGGTAGAGGAGATGGTGCTCCGAGTGCTGTGCCTGTGCCTCTGCGGCGTTCTGGCGTTCGCTGTCCCGGCCAACGTCTCCATCGGCGCCCTCTTCACCTTCGACTCCGTCATCGGGAGGTCCGCCAGGGCCGCCATCGATCTCGCCGTCGCCGACGTCAACCGCGACGACACCCTCCTCAGGGACACGCACCTCAGCGTCGTCGCGCAGGACACCAAGTGCAGCGGCTTCGTCGGCACCATCCAAGGTCTTCTTCTTCTTCTTCTTCTTCTTCTTCTTCTTCTTCTTCTCTCCTCCCAAACCAAGATTTGCGATCAGATTACTACTCCTACAGTAGCAAATAGAGACTCCACTGTGCTAGTTAGTAGTCGTCAAGTCATCACCAACTTTGTTTGATTCCAACCAGGCACTCACTCATAGTAATAATAATAATACTTACTACACTAGTTGTTTGGTTCTGTCCTTTGATTAGATTCCTACCTAGTGCATGTCTCTGCGACTTGTCTTTGCCATCAACATTTCTATTTTCTTTGTATTTGGTCTGTCTCTTCAGTTAGTTGTCCTACATGAACTTTGCATGATCATATTTTGTTTCAAACACAAAACAAATCTAGGACTATTTCTCTTGGATTAGTCACTCACAGAATACATGTGCTCTGCTAATCCACCTGCCGGTATTGATTTTGCATTTCTCTTGGTAAAAAAAAAATAGAGGGTTTGCGAGTTGACTTTCTCAAAATAGAAAAAAGTTTTCGAGTTGACACCCATCGAGCTGCTACTGATTGATGCTGCAGCGCTGCAACTCATGGAGAAGAAGGTGGTTGCGGTGGTGGGCCCGCAGTCTTCAGGGATCGCCCACGTGGTATCCCACGTAGTCAACGAGCTCCACGTCCCGCTGCTCTCCTTCGCCGCCACCGACCCGGCGCTCTCCTCCGCCCAGTACCCCTACTTTGTGCGCGCCACCCGCGGCGATGACTCCTCCCAGATGGCCGCCGTCGCCGACATCGTCACCTACTACGGCTGGAGGGAGGTCACCGTCATCTACGTCGACAACGACTACGGCCGCGGCGGCGTCGACGCCCTCGGCGACGCGCTCGACGCCAAGCGCGCCAAGCTCGCCTTCAAGGCGCCCTTCCCTCCCGACGCCGACGCCGCCGCCATCGCCGACCTGCTCCTACAGGTCACCATGATGGAGTCACGCGTCTGCGTCGTCCACGTCAACCCGGACTCCGGCCTCGCCGTCTTCGCCGCCGCGCGCTCCCTCGGCATGATGGCCTCCGGCTACGTCTGGATCGCCACCGACTGGCTCGCCGCCGCTCTGGATTCTACGCGCCCACCCAATCCCAGGGTCATGAGCCTCGTACAGGGGGTGGTCACGCTCCGTCACTACGCCCCGGACTCCGCCGCCAAGAGGTCGCTCACGTCGAGGTTCACCGCCGGCCAGGGCCAGCTCAACCGGACCGCCGCCCTGAACGCGTACGGACTCGCCGCGTACGACGCCGTGTGGATGGCGGCGCGCGCCATCGACGAGTTCCTGGACGAGGGGTGGAACGTCACCTTCACGGCCGACCCGACGTTGCAGCCGGAGGTGAACGGGAACAGCACGCTGCGGCTGGACGCGCTGATGGTGTTCGACCAGGGGGAGCAGCTGCTGCGCAAGGTGCTGCTCGCCAACTTCACCGGCGTCACCGGCGGTGTCCGGTTCTCCGCGGACGGCAGGAGCCTGGCGGACCCCGCCTACGAGGTGCTTAACGTCGGTGGCACGGGTGTCCGGCGGGTCGGCTACTGGTCCAACCACTCGCATTTGTCGGTCGACGCGCCCACTGCATCGTTCAAAAATAAGAGCAGCCAGGAGCAGCAGCAGCGGCGGCTGTACAGCGTGATCTGGCCGGGGGAGACGACATCGCCTCCGCGCGGGTGGGTGTTCCCGAACAACGGGCGGCCGCTGAGGATCGGAGTGCCGTACAGGACGACGTACAGGCAGTTCGTGTCCAAGGACAGCGGCCCCGACGGCGCCAGCGGGTACTGCATCGACGTGTTCAAGGCGGCCGTGGCGCTGCTCCCGTACCCCGTCCCGGTGTCCTTCATCCTCTTCGGCGACGGCGTGAAGAATCCCAGCTACAGCGAACTGGTGAGCAAGGTGGCGAACAACGCGCTGGACGCGGCGGTGGGCGACGTGTCCATCGTGACGAACCGGACGCGGGTGGTGGACTTCACGCAGCCGTACGTGGAGTCCGGGCTGGTGATCGTGTCGCCGGTCAAGGAGAAGAGCTCCAACGCGTGGGCCTTCCTCAAGCCCTTCACTCTCGGCATGTGGGCCGTCACCGGCGCCTTCTTCCTCTTCGTTGGCGCCGTGGTCTGGGTTCTGGAGCACCGGTTCAACCCGGAGTTCCGCGGATCCCCGCGCACGCAGCTCGTCACCATTTTCTGGTTCAGCTTCTCCACAATGTTCTTCGCCCACAGTACGTCTTCCATGAGTCCATCCCATTCCCATTCCCATTCCCAATCCCACGAGAGAAGCTTTGCTTGATTGATTGATGATTAATGGTGATATACAGGGGAGAACACTGTGAGTTCGCTGGGTCGTTTCGTGCTCATCATCTGGCTCTTCGTGGTGCTCATCATCAACTCCAGCTACACGGCGAGCCTGACGTCCATCCTCACGGTGCAGCAGCTGTCCACGGGGATCCAGGGGCTGGACGGTCTCCTGGCCAGCGCCGACCCTATTGGCTACCAGGTCGGATCCTTCGCCAAGAGCTACATGATGCAGGAGCTCAACGTGCCCGAGTCCCGACTCAAGGAGCTCGCCATCGACCAGTACGCCACCAGCCTCCAGCTCGGCCCGCACAACGGCGGCGTCGCTGCGATCGTCGACGAGCTGCCCTACGTCGTCCTCTTCCTCTCCACAAACTGCCAGTTCAAGACCGTTGGGCAAGAATTCACCAAGAGCGGATGGGGATTCGTAAGAAGAACTGCTTTTCTTTTCTTTTATCTTCTTTTCTTTCTGTGTTGTTGCTGAATCCAATCCAACCATGGATCATAACAGGCGTTCCAGCGGGACTCGCCTCTGGCGGTGGACCTGTCGACGGCGATCCTCACGCTGTCGGAGAACGGCGACCTGCAGCGGATCCACGACAAGTGGCTCAACACGGGGCAATGCGACTCGTCGCAGGGCGCAGACGTCGCCGCCGACAGGCTCAACCTCAGCAGCTTCTGGGGACTCTTCCTCATATCCGGCGTTGCTTGCTTCATTGCACTGCTCATCTTCTTCACCAGGATACTGTGCCAGTACGGCAAGTACAACCAAGCCGACGCCCAAGGTGGAAGTGGAACTCCGCCGGAGGAGTTCCCCGTGCGCCGGCCGGAGCGGCTCAGAAGCATCAGGGATCTCATCACGTTCGTGGACATGAAGGAGGAGGAGGCCAAGAGGGCCATCAGGAGGAAGTCGAGCGACGACCGACGGGACAGGTCCATTGCCAGCTCCGGCGGGGCATCCTCGGTCTAGTTTGTCTTCTTTGATCTGATCTGGTCAGATGGACGGATTTAAGACAGCGTAGATCTATTGACCGACGGTGATGTCCATCTGACGAGTTGTAGTTTGCACATTCAGCTAGCTGCAGCTTCTGAAATCACACTGTAATGTAAGTAATTAGGCAATGATGATGATACCACACTACCAAGTTGGAGATGGTATAGGTAGATTAGATTAACTCCTGCTACAATACTCTACTTCCATCATTCATTTGTGGAAAAAGGTGACAGATTTTCTTATACTACAGGATAAGGCGTCAGTTCAAGGTTTTTTTTTCTTTTTCTGATGTATATGCAACTCAACAGAGATGATCCAAAAGCTGGATATCACTACAATTAGCTATAAACACAGATCTCTAGATGAAACCGTTAGAGATTCGAACTTTCACTATAATGTAGATGAAACCGTTAAGAGATTAGAACTTTCATTGTAATGTGGAGACCTTATACAAATCCTAAGGGATTACAACCGATTAATTTATCTCATCTCCAGCCACTCCTGTCGTGGCGTCCAACACACCCGTCGTTGGTGACTCCGACCGTGGCGGCCACCATACTTATCGTTGGTCACTCCGACTACGGCAACCACTATACCTGTCGTTGGTCACTCCGACCGCAGTGGCCACCCCAACACTCATGGCGCTCTCGGATCTCAAGTTCGATCAAGGCATCACATTCGAGAATGTACTTTGGAAGAAATTCGGCACTACGGTGAATCACTTTGAGGATGGCAACAATAGGGAATTCATCCTTGTGGTCGAGTTCTATCGCTCTCGGCTTCGCATCAACAATGACTCGGTGAGCTTGATTTTGCAATCCTGCGTTGGTGGTAGTGCTGCAAGATACAAAGTTAATTGCCAGCAGAACTGGTCATTCAAGTTCGGTGTATCCTCTCGTCAAGTGGAATTTGCTATCGTCAAAGGAGGTAACATTGTAAATGCCCTTTTCAATATGGCTTTCTTCTTCAGGGGTAAAGGAGGGCCAGATTATCAAAAGGTATACCAACTATATCAACAAGAGATTGATAATGAATGGACTACAGTTGATCAATCATCTAATCGAAGGTAATATGCAAATGTTGTTCAATCATCATGCATTTCAAATTCTGGTACTCTTCTGGGTCGTATTGATCATAGTGTTCCTGATGAGGACATCGCTACCATGGATACAACCAAAAATATCATTATTTCCTCTATATTTTATCAAGAAATGAAGTCAATAAAAAGGGGGATGATTGTGTGCTATACAACTAGTTATTTCAAGTCATTTTTGGCCCAAAAGAAGATAGAGACCAAGTTCCTCACGCCCTGGACTAAGATTTGGACTGCAGAGATATATCCACTTTAAACAGAAACAACTTCTACATACGAACTCCAAATTGCGTGATTCTTTTTGCTGGTGAAAGCTTATCTCATGTAATTTCCAGCTCAATTGGTTTTACCTTCAAATTCCTTCTGAGCAAGGAGATACCTTGCTGCAGAATCCGGGTCAAAGTCCAACTCAATAGGTGTTGCATCACCTCCACATGGGTTCAAGTGCCTTGTACGGTCTAGGTTTAGTTTTAGGACTTCTTGGGACGTCCTTTCACCCCCTTAGCCTCCATCAAATCGTAGTTATCATCTCATCGAAAGATCGGGACACCCCGCCTCTATTAATTCCTGGCTCAGTTTTTGCCCAATTATCTCTCCCCATTAATTCTCATACTAATGAGAATAGTAACACCTCGGTGGAGAGTGTATTAACATCACCATAATGTGCCATTACGCCGGGCGGGAAATTTGCAAGTTCAAAATTCGGGCCCGAGCAAGAACACACGCCATTATGGTTGTAATAATGCGAACCCAGTTTGCTCACGTTGTTGTCTCGGCACTGACCATTTGAGACCCAATGGGGAGTAACTTAGCAGTAACATAGAGTCCAACTCAGCATTTTTGCTTATATGGCAATGAGTTAATGAGGAGAGAGATGGTTGTAGTAACTTAGTTAGTTACTAGCTTTTTGAGTAACATCACACATACCAAGACAATATGAGTCTATAATCTAATAAATGAAGTCTTATATGACACTACATATATGTTACTACCCATTGTAGAAGTAGTAACATAGACTCGAAATTCGTGTATGTTACTAGTCTAAGTTACTCCCCATTGTGACCAGTGCGCTTTGCCATATTACGGCAAACTGCCATTTTGGGTCCACTAATGCAGGGGCTCTTTCCAACCCCGGTATCAATCGGCAAGAAATCAACCCAAGTATGAATACTTCCCGTATTGGCACTATTGCGGTTCATTGGGGCCCACCTGCCAGATACTCGTCGGTTCCAATTCCCGCTGCCATTTATTCCCCACCTGCCCAAGTCCTGTCACAGTCATCGCTCCCTCCTCTGCTTCCCACACCAGCTGCACCGAGGGTTTCTGCTGCTCCTTTGCCGCTGATGGCGTCGTTCCTGATTGATCCTGCACCATTCCTTCCAGATGGATGCCATGACATTGAAGTTGAAGGTCGACCTGCACGTGCTCAGGTGATCCATGGAAACGTGAAGATCACTAATGACGATTTGGCCATTGCCACTATTGTGTTGATGCCTGTCGGTGAGGTTAATTTTCTGAATGTCAGAGAAGTTCTTGGTGATTTCCTGCATGCTCGTCGCATCGTCGCATTGGTATTTCATCCATTACTAGACGCCCCTTTGTTCATATGTGAGATTTCACAGTGTGGCAGATAGGGATATACTGATCAGTAGAGGGCCTGGCTAGTTTTGGGAAGTTGCTTTTATGGGATAAGATGAAATCATCAGATGTTGCAGTGGTCGTTAAAGTTAGAGTGGATAAGGTGAAACCATCATTTAGCATTGTAGTTTCAAGTGGTTAGAACTATATCAACCAATCTTGGAGCTGCCTTGTAGTGATATTCCAAGATAACAAGTGGTTATTCTTTTACATTTGATGGTCGCGTTGTTTCCTGAAAATCTTGCGAGCAGACCATCTTAACGAGATCAACTATGAAAGCTTGACACAACCACTGTTGAAGTAGAGTGGCTTATCAAACCGTGAAGCAACAGGAAGATCCAATCACAGCGAAGCAACAAGCGATATACGACTCAATCCAATCGAAGCATGAGGTGAAAGCAAACCGTCGCTACCAGCAGCAAAGCAGAAGGAACTCTTCACCTTATCAAACCGTGAAGCAACAGGAAGATCCAATCACAGCGAAGCAACAAGCGATATACGACTCAATCCAATCGAAGCATGAGGTGAAAGCAAACCGTCGCTACCAGCAGCAGAGCAGAAGGAACTCTTCATCAACCCAGTTTAGCGATGAGCCGAAGGTGGAGCACAACGACAAGGAGATAGATGTGAAGTCCAAAAAGTACTAAATTGGGTCAAAATATCACTCATTTATGTAAATTATATTGAATTTAAACAAATTCTATCCAAGATTGAAGCAAACGTTTGCGATAAAGATTGGATGGCTGAAACCCGTATCAGTATCCACGAACAAGTCCGAACTAGTCCACGGATACTGTATTCGCTTTAGGGGTCGGCGTTAGAGATGCCCTTATATTAGCATCAGCTTCTGAATTTCTCATGATTTTGTTAGTCAAGTCCCAGATGCCGAGCCCCCACCAAGGTTAGCACAAACTTCAACATCTCTAAAACTAGAAACCTCAACTTGCACAGAAATTTAAAAGGAGAGACGCTTTGTTGCAGGGACAATAAGCTCGACCATGACTATTCACCAGGGCTCTGTGATTATGCCTGTTGGTGCGCTTTCATCTCCTTGATGGCTCTCCTCGTTCTCGTTGTACAGGGGTTTTGGCTCCAGATCTATGAATTGATTTGAGTTGTTGGCCAGATGTGATATGCTCACCCTCCCATGCTTCCTGATGTAATCTGCAACGGCCTGCATCTCCTCAATTGATATGTATATGAACTTCCCACGATCATCCATGACGCCAGATAATCTATCTGCAGAAAACCAAAGCGAGCCTATCAGTCCGACTGGGTGATGTGTGGTTGGTGGCGCGGTGCAACGCATTGCAGGTTGAAGTTCAATTGATGCGAGTCAAGCAGATACCAGAGAAAATAAGACTATAAAGCTCATTTATTGATCGGAAGTTAGAACAATAAGACAACAGTTGCGGAAGCAATACAAGAGTCACATACCCATGCCTTCAAGTGTAATTATTCGGTTTATGCAGTCCTGCAAAATAGAAAAAGGTATAAATCAGAAAGCAGACACACAGGACAGGGGGGTGGGACCACAGGAGTATACTCCCAAAGAGGTGAGGATAAATATTTCCCGGTTGAAAAGATAACTATGACATTACTTTTGTTAACACATTCTAGGTCAAATTCAGGATCACATTCAATTATTTACTCTGATAGTCTGAATATCAATCATATATAATGAGCCCTCCATAATACTAAAAGCTCACATCTCTAAGAACAGCAGAGTAGATAATTTGACGGATAAAGCATGACAATAAAACGAACTGGGATCGAAAGGGATAGGGTATTTAAGATTTAACATTTTCAAGGAATTAACCCACAAAAAAAATTATCTGAAAAATCAACTAGCTAAACATGCTTCTAGAAAGCTGGAGACACAAATCAAACACTGATAAATGTGAGCTCTCTACAGGTATATATGTTTACAGTTTCCGGTCTGAAATATGGCTGCTTAACAGTGTCATTTTATTAGCCAGCCCTCACAAAATTTTCAACTATCTAAGGAATGTTTTAGGCTCAATTTGTGGTTGCTGAACTATGCTGTTCTGTGGCTATTTGTAATCTCCTATGGGAAATTAGCCATATTAGTAGGTCAAAGCAGGTCAAACAAACACTAAAACAGGGTAAGTTGAATGGGGCAAACAGGATTATGAGAATCCACCGCAATGCCAAATGCCGCTTTAGTGGTATTCTGAGATGTCCGTATAAACCAAAAGTTTCCCTCTTACACAGGTCATACTTTAAGCGACTATACAAGAATAAGTACAAATGCACATTTTACTAAGTTTAAAGGAAAAACAGAACAATCTAAGTGAGTTGTCGAAATAACACAAGCTCGGTACAACTCAGAACCTGATTCTCGTTTCTCCAATCTCCAGTAATGAGGATGGCAAGACACAAAGAAGAACAGTTCCTAAATACCACTTTAGCAGTTCCACAGCACGGCAGTGGCATCGTTGCAACAGGGTTTCAAGAATAAATTAACAGAATTCAATTCATGGATTTGATCATATTTCAGCTTTGAAGTGCAAACAAGACAAGATCATCATGCTCTCGTGGATTCAGTAAACGGCATTGTCCCCCACCGTTGAGAACAGCTTTGTGGGCCAGTGACAAACAGTGACCAAATCCACTACAACATTGCTCCGTAAGGGCTACCCTCATTGACAATGGTCACAAAATGGTGGACCTGGAAGCATTGAAACTCTCCTGTCTTCAACAGGGACAACCGCATCACCTCGCTCTTCAGCACAATCTGAACCAAGGCCAGACTGTGGACTACAGCAATGGCAACTGGTCACCAGGCGTCACAGCTGGCAGAGCTTAGTGCATAGGAGGTGGTGTGTGTTCTAGGCTGTGTAAATATTTGACCTACATGTAAGCCAGTCATACTTATAACCATTTTATCTACCAATGCATCACGCCACTAAAGAACGTAATCTTACTGTTATATAGCAGCAAGTAAAATGTTAACAATTTACCAATGTCAGCATCTAACCATCTGATATAAAATGCTCTTCAGTTACCTGGGTTCGCATTCCAAACTCTCCAGCAAGATCTTCTAGCGGAACACACTTCTGCTTCTGGAAAGTATGAAAAAATTCAAAGCAAAGGTTGTGGATTTAGTAAGACAAGTGGATCTTACGGATACAATATACTTAGACAAGTGATAAGACAATAACGCATCCTTCTAAAGTTTAACAAACTAATGTTGACAATAACTTCGATGAAACACCTATCCAACATACCATGTTGTAGTAGATCATAAGTACAATAAGTTCTACTGCATTTATGATATCAAAAGCAAGACAGATGATTTCTTTTACAATAAATCATTAGCTACCGTCCGAAATAAAAACTAGACTACATCCATACAGAAGGAAAATGCACCTTGATGTATTCCACAAAATTGTGGAGCAAACCCTGGCCACCATCTTGCGTCTCGCTTTCAGTTGTCCCTTCAGCATCAACTGAAAAGGCACCTTTCCATTTCTGAAATTCCAGAGCAGCCTCTTCCTCTTCCTTGGCTTTCCGTGCCATAGCTTCTTCTTCCTAAAACAATACGCAACTTAGCATGAGAGCTCAATATATAACAGCATCAAAAAGAACAATCCGCAGTTAAACAACTTCTAACCAATAATCTCTCTTGGGCCTCACGCTCCTCATCCTTCTTCCTTCTCATTTCCTCATAACGGTCTTGATTAGTTCTCCTTGAATTCCGCGCCGCTTCATTAGCCTTGCAAGAGATATAATCATGCAAATAAATAAAAAGCAAAAAAATACAATTATA
The DNA here is from genome assembly GCA_950022295.1 of Bromus sterilis. NCBI lineage: Eukaryota > Viridiplantae > Streptophyta > Magnoliopsida > Poales > Poaceae > Bromus > Bromus sterilis. Next base: position 181,987,413 of record OX465596.1, read on the forward strand.
TTACATACTCTTTCGTGAGATGAACAATCAAATAAGCAATAGCTCATGTTTTAAGAAAATAAGATATAATCTCTCTACTCTCTAGTGACATAAAGTCAGCAATCAGGCATCTTGTATGAGGAAATAAGTCTAAGAAGATAAAATGAATGCTAACTAGCTATAGTGTCAGGAGCTGAAAGCACATTGTGACACTGGCACGGTAGATAAACAATTTATATATGTAGCTAAAGTTGAAGGATTGGACTGAATACCAATTTCGCACAATAATCTAAGTTTCATAGGTACAACCATGCAATTGCTCACATAATAGAAGAATACAACGGCGCAACCTAATTCTTTGACCAACCTGACGCTGCGCCTCCCGCTCTTCCCTCTCTTGTCTTTTCTTCTCCTTCTTGGAGCCTCTGGGGACATTGTGATCATCCTCGTCACTCCCTGACTCATCCTCTGCAGCACAACCGAAAATTAGCCGAGCCCAAGCTAGCTAGGGTTTATACATACTAGATGCAATTGAAGGAGAAGCAAAGTCCTTTCCGCTGTTCCACTACCATCACGATTGGTGGACACCGCCGACGAACTCGCTGCCGGTCGCCTACGCATGCGGCGCGGCGCAGCGCCGCCACGAAGCACCCGTTCCTCCTGGAGCGAACGAGATTAGAGATGCAATATTACTTGTTAGATGGCTATACTGGGAGAGGGTGAGATTGGGCGAAGCGATGGAAACCTACAAGAACGGATTGGAGGGGTACCTGGAGCGGCTGGGGCGGGACGCGGTGGTTGTTGCCCACGACGGCGGCATCGGAGCGGCGGCGCCAGAGGAGGAGGGGGAAGATGGCGAAGACCAGCAGCGCGCAGACGACGGCAGCCAAGATCCCGCCGGCGCCGTCCATCTCCGCAGCGTCCGATGTCCTTCTCCAAACCCTCGATTGCTTCGTTCTACAAAGTCGATGGATCGACCAATTTCTATTTTCCCGGACGAGTCAAAATCGAATTCGTGACGACGCAAGTCCTCCTCCACTGCAGTTCAGGCGCGGGGATGGACGGTCCGGCTCTGTTTTTTTGCTCTTCTCGAGCAGCTGCATATGATTTTTTTTCCTATAAATCTGAACTTCTCTATCTCTATCTCTATTGAAGGAGTTATGCTCAATCCTAGATGGAGTGATGCAAGGATCTTCACCATACCAATGGTGTCAATCACCAAGGCAAAGAAAAAAGTTTACTATTCAATCTTATATGAGAAGATGTTGGTGTTTTCTTGGGGCACAAGCATCTTGAGCATGGCAATGAAAAGCACTCACCAAAAAGCATGGAGTGGGGAGCATGGGTACTAGCACCTCGCCCTGGTATGCAGTGGCGAAGCTTGCGGCCCAAAGGTGGGCAGGTCAAATAGAAAAAATAACTTCTGGGCAGGTCATATATATATATATATATATATATATATATATATATATATATATAGTGTATAAAATTTCATGAGTTGGGCGGGCCACGGCCCATTTGGCCTTGTTGAAGCTCTGCCAATGCTGGTATGCAAGGACGGGACCAAGGACAACAGGGCAGTGGTCATAGAGGACGAAGAACGGAGGATCACGACACGGTAGCCCTAACAGGAAGGATGACCTTGATGATACAACAACCAACCCCCTCAAACAAATTGTTAGTTTTCCTGGAGACAAGTTTTCTAGCAAGAAGAGGCTCAACTATGAAATTTTTGATCCATCGAAAAACCCACAGGAGAAAGATGACGTGATGCTAGGATTTAGCCCTATTGCGTTGGTAACTGAGAATAACCAAATCCATGGGGACACGGTGGAAGATGAGGAGGAAGAAGGGAGGACCTCCCAATATTCAAAGAGATCAAGGACTAACAATATGGCTAGATGGATTCCAACCGCCTATTATCGATGAGTCCCGTGAGGTGACTCCACCGGCAACAATGAAACTCTTATGTTGGAACTGTCGCGGGATGCCTAAACCCACGGTAGTTCGTTCGCTCCTGGGGTCCAAGGGTGAGTTCGATCAGATGTGTTGTTTCTGCCTAAAAACACATCTGGACAAAGTTAAGGCACAAAAACTCCACATACGTTTTGATGTAGGACAAACCTAGGGGTTGGCCCAAATCTTCACAATTCGGAGGTGGAGATCCACAACAAGAACAAGCACAAGGGGAAATCACAAAGGGGAAACAACACAAGGGAGAAAGGGGAACAAGATCCAACACATAGAACACTCAAATCCACACACAAGTACCACACATCTCAAGATTCATACACCAACGAAGGTAAGCTTGGTAGTTTCCCCTCTCCTTCTACTACTAGAAGAGGGGCCTCTCCTTTTATGAGTGGGGAGAGGAAGGATAGAGAGAGGACCTCAAAGAGATCTATTTTCCCAAGGGGAAAATAAGAGCTAAGCTCTCTCAAATCTAGATAATATCTTAGCGAACCCTAAAATGGAGGTAGGAGAGAAGTATTTATAGTCTATGTCCGAAAGGAAGGGGTACATGGGTTGTGGCCCAAGTTGTTGCGCGCAGGCAGATCTGGAGGCGTTGACCTGGTCGAACGGTCTGACGTGGAACCCGGACGGTCCGACATGGGTGGTAAATACCACTGGTCTCGGGTGCCATTTTCCGGACGGCCCGGGATGTAGCCCGGACGGCCCAGGAAGTAGCGAAAATGCTACTGATGTCGGGTGCCTTAACTCGGACAGTCCGGGAACCAGTCTGGACGGTCCGACCAGTGCGCAGACGGTCCGACTTGTGGTCCGGACGTCTGACACTTGGATGAAGTTGCTCTTCTCTTCCCCTCCTCGTGGCTTCTCTCCTCGCGTGGCTTGCCCTTGTCCCGTGCCTTTCTCTTGGGTGCCTTCTTGGTACCTGATGATGCATAGAGTATCCGCATGAGGTAGAACCCAAGTCTCACATGCAAGTAAGTGTGGTTCGAATAGGAGCGAGTTCACCTTAGTCTCGATGGCGCGCGCTTGTGCTATTATCAAAGGTCCACGTGGGGGAGATGTATACATGGTGATGTCGACTGGATGCTCCGCATCATCTCCCCCCCCTCCCTGGGGAAGATCCTTCCACGAATAAAAATCTTCATCGCCATGGTAAGGCGCGAGGTCGGAGATGTTGAACGTGTTGCTCACCGAGTACTTGTTCGTTGGGATGTCCACCGTGTACGCGTTGTTGTTGACCTTGGTGAGAATCTTGAAAGGTCCATCGGCGCGGGGAAGAAGCTTTGACTTTCGGGCGTCCGGGAACCGGTCTTTGCGGAGATGTATCCAAACTAGGTCACCCGGTTGGAACGTGCTTGGCTTCTTGTGAATGTTCATCTTGTGTGCTGATGACCCTCAACTGTAGGGGATCGATTGTAGCGTTTTCGATAAATAAGAGTGTCGAACCCAACGAGGAGCAGAAGGTATTGATAAGTGACTTTGGTAGAGGAAATAACTGCACGCACTGAAAGATAGCTTTTTAGGGGGTTTTCGGTATAAGAAACGAGAAGATAAAAGCAAGCAAAGTAAAAGGTACTGAGGAGCAACAAGTGGCCCAATCCTTTTGAGCAAAGGATAAGCCTAGCAACTGAACTTATAAAGGATAAAGCGTTCTTGAGGACACATGGGAGAAATAGTCACGTGCTTTCGCCATATTCCATATCGGTACTATGTTTTGTGTTGATAAGTGTTGAGTGGGTGGATCTATGCTAGTACACCTTCTAGACTAAGATAAGTGCACTCTTATGATTAAACACCTTGCAAGCATCCGCAAATACAAGGTAGAAATTAAGGCGAAAGCCTAACCACAACAATACGATCAAGGATCCATTATTCCCTTGTGCAAAAGTGTACAAACTGGGGTTCAGGTTTCTGTCACTCCGGCAACCCACCGTAAGCATTCTTTATACACAATGCATTCCCCTAGGTCCTTAATAAGGCGAAGTGTTGAGTGTTGGACTCACACAACACCACCAGGAAAATAACAACACAACTTATATATCAAACAACACATATTACTTCAATATCACATGACTACTAACAACTAGACTTCTCCCATGTACTCAAGAACTAAAGTAATTGTTGGATATATGCTCTAGAGGCAAATAATATATGATTATTCCAATATATCTAAGCAAGTTCATAACCAGTTTCATACCGTGCTAGAACTGTGTCAGTGAAACAATGATGCAGGTGTGGTATAGAAACCCCCAGAGTTCCTAGTTAGCCTCTACATCGATAACTAGTTCATGGTCAACATGATGGTCGTGGTTTAGCGATCATGGACAATTAAGTCTCTTGCCTATGAGGTCACCTCACTGGTTAAGTGACGTGATGAACATTACCCAAAGTAAGCATTACAGCATGATCAAATCTTTTGAAGGTTCAGTGTTGTAATTACAGAACGTGGTAGACCGTTCCTTTGACCGTGAGTACGTGCATAATTGCTATCTTCTCGGATGCTTTGACTTACATCCCACCACCTGACTGAAATATGCGGGTCATAACGGTTGTATCTTGGGTATTCTGTGGAGATATGTTGAGGAGTATTGTTACAAGAGCGGGATTTGTCAATCCATGTAATGGACAGATACTCAGGGCCCACTCGGTGAGATTCCATCCATAAAGCTGCGCAGCGTGTGACTAGGTCACGGGGATGAATATCACGGGAACGAGTGAATAGGGACTTGTTCAGAATGAGGTTGAACCAGACACAGGATGTCATTGATTGAATCTCGGAACAATCCAGTATCGCTGACAAAGGGAATGCTATACGGCGTAAGGTCCAATCGGTGTTGATATCCGGAATGCACAGGGGTCATTATGGGCATCCAGGTCCCGCTGATGATCATTGACCGTAGCCTAATCTCGGTCATGACTGGAGTGTTCTCTCTCTCTCCCTATCTCTCCCTCCTATGAGCGGACTCCCCTTGTTTGGAGTCTGCACTGGGTTGGGGATGTCTCCACTATACGCACGCCGTCGTGCTGCTGAAACTCTGGTTCCGGAGGTCTTCTTCCGCCACCTCCGCTGGATCGGAGAACGGAGGTCGTCATTGAGTCTCGTATGTGTGCGAGTACTACGAGGTGCTACACGTGTGGCACTACACCCATCCGGGTGCTCAACACAGCCAGGGGGGCTGTGAAACTTGATCGGCTACATCAACCACGTTTGCGGGAACGTTTCCCGCGCAACGGACTACACCCCGAGGTATGTTATTTCCGCACTACTTTCCGTTACGGTAATACGGCTAGCTAGATCTTGGGTTATGGGAACGCTAGTTAGAAAATTTTGTGTTTTCTGCTGCGAACCCCAACAGTGGTATCATGAGCTAGGTCTATGCTTAGTATTACTGTACGGATAGAACACATCGGGGATGTGGGCGATGATTGTATGATTGTTACCCTCCCACGTGTACTTGTTCACATCTGCGGCATTGTTTGATGAAGCGGCCCCCGACCGACCTTACGCGTACGCTTACGCGAGACTGGTTCCACGCTTGACATACGGCTTGTACCGTATAAAGTGGCTCGGGGGGTGTCTGTCTCTCTACTTTAGCGGATGTGGCATTTGCAACGGAGGGCCCCGTGCGGGGTGTAATAGAGACAATCGTATGGTTGACGTTGTGGTTGAATCGTAGGTTAAAACCTGTTTAACTATGAAAGCCCTAGCAGCCACGTAAAACTTGCAATATACAACTAGACCGTCTAAACCTTGTATTGCCAAGTGGGGGCTATCATTCATTTGTTTGTGATGTAGCGATAGCTGCTATGTGTTACTAGTAAGTAGTAATCGACATCATAAAACAAACTAAAATGGAGACACTGTAGAATTAGTGTTGCCATAGCTCAGACATCTTAAAACTTGCTAGTGTAGGATACACGATGGTAGCATATGATAAGATGATCCCTTAACAAAGACAAACACAAGTATTCTACCGAAGTGTGCACCGCCTGGAAGGTTCTCCCATATGGCTTGATGCTCCGTACATACCGGAGTTGTCCTACATATTCAATGGAGTTCGCATGAGGTTGGGTTCGACAAGCCTGGCATATGCAGATATGGCCTTGCTGAGCAGCATATAACATGGAGGTTCATTTGGCGAGCCTAGCATATGCAGATATGGCCTCGGAATACTAGAGATCGAAAGATCGAGCATGAGTCACAGTGCATATAAGATAATGTGATCGCACAAGTTGTTGTCTACCTTTGAAACTGACCCGTCGGCCGTGTGATATTCGAGGTCGGGCAGTGAATCTGGATCATGTAATCACTAGAACTTCCTAGGGATGAATTGTTTTAGTGCAAGCTCATTTATAATATGATTATATGAACTCATTGTTGTGAACTAGTCTTAATTGTGTTCCTTGCAATTATGTTTGTAGAAAATGGATAATACCCAGTACCTTGAAATGGTTTCCTTCTTACATGGTGAAAGACTTAAAGAAAATGGGTCAAACTTCATTAGTTGGTACTTACGCCTTAGAACCGTGCTCAAGAGAATCAACCTGTCATTCTTAACTAAAAAAGCATGTGGGAAACCCTCCAGCAAACGACATGGATGCACAAGCGGCGATTGATTATCAGTATCGTCGAAGGACATATGCCATAGCTAAGGGTATCATAGAAACCAGCATTCCGCAACCTTTGTGTGAGGAGTATGCTGATTTGGATACATACGATATGATCGATGAGCTGAAGTCATCAAAATTTGCATCGGTTTAGAGTTGCCAGATTTGAGTTAGAAAGTGAGTTTCTCTCTACAAAGATGGAAGAAGGCTCTTGCTTGAAGGCACACTTGGCCAAGATGCATGAGATACATCTGAGCCTCTTAGATGACTTTGACTATGGAACCACACATGAGTCTGCGATATACACGGTGTTACACTCGCTTCCACCAAGCTATACAGACCATGTCCGTGGCTATGTCGGCAGAGGTGAAAGCCTCGAGTTCTCTGACTTCATGGATAGACTTCAGTACCTGGAGGTTGAACCCATTGAAGGAGAAGTTGTTGATGGAGAAGGTATATACTTGATATACTTTATAAATGTTTATTCCCTTATACAACATTTGTAGTAAATGACTATCTGATACTTATTCTGTTTTATGAAAACAGGACCTGCCGTTGCATGGACGGGAAGAGGTGAAATCGAGGATTGATGGATATCAAGTCAGTTGATGGCCAGCATGGATTCCGCCGAGACATCTATCATCGGAGATACTTAGAGTATTAGATAAATCTTATGTAATCATTATAGTATGAACACTTAGTTGTGTGTCTTGCATCTCGCGAGACAAAGTTATTCATGTAATGAGACAAGTCAGTTGTTCCATCTTTATGAATAAAAGTGTGCTTATACTTTGATTTCGTCTTGATTTATGATATGATAGAAAGCATTTATAATACTACTATTATTGTCAAGAAATATTCAATGTTTAATGATAAAGTTGTCTTGATTATAACAAGTCAAAGATTTGATTGCATGAGGTCAGACTTCATAACTGATGAATTCATTAAATGTATGATCTATTAAACTTGTGAGTTCATTATCGAATGAAAATCATAACTTGATTGCATGAGATGGATTAGATACACGATCTATGAACCTCTGCAATAAATATAACCATGACAAGGTTCTAGCAAGTAGAACTTGTGCCAATCATTGTACATAAATGATGTACTAAATGGGCGCGTGAGTTATCATTAAAGACTTCATATGATTAATTGAAAGTTGTATTCAATTGAGATCATAAAACTGAGATTCAGGAATCACAGTGAGAAGTGAGAATACAAGGATACATATCACTACGCTACGATCCGAAGTGATAAGTATTGATATTGACATAATGGGAGACTTGTGGAAGTTGTACCACAAACTACGATGGAAGTTGAAAGTACTAGACTACTTAAACCATTCGTAGTCATACTAAGCCGTGTACAGTAATCATACACGCAAGGTACACGATCGAGATCAGGGTGCCACGGTGAGATATCACAACACAACTCTACAAATAAAATAATACAAGCTGTTTAATACAAGCCAGGGGCCACGAGGGCTCGAATACAACATCTCGAGAGCACAAAGTTAGCGGAAGCAATAGTATCTGGGTACAGACACAAGAATACAAGGTTGCCTTAAGAAGGCTAGCACAAAAACAACACGATCGAAAAGGCGAGGCCTCCTGCCTGGGAACCTCCAAACTACTCCTGGTCTAAGGGGAACTCGACGTCGTAGAAGGCATCGGGGATCTTCACGTTGCGGTGGTCGGCATCGGGAACTCCTGCTCCTGGGCTCCAACGTCGACTGCAGCGGCCGATCAGGCAAAACAGTAAAGGAAATAAAGCAGGTGAGTATCTAGTATACCCGCGAGTCTTACATCCGCTACTAAGCATTATGCATTGGTATCAACGGAAAGGGGAGGCTGTATATAGTGTACTGCAAGATAGAAATCAGAATAAGGGTAAGAAGCTAGGCCTATCGAAGACTAGCATCTTCTGACGATGTCTTACAACATGAGAAGAGAAACAGCCAACAGTTTATATAAAGCAATAAAGTAACAATGAAGCAGAAGTTGCTGCAACATTGAATAATATAAGTTGTAATGATTAATAATAATAATGCCTCCGAGTTCCCCTCCTCGACTCCCTGCGAGGAAGAAGACCCGGAACCATACAGTTTAATAGTAATAGTTTCTAGTGGTAAGATCCAGCTTCAGCATAAAGCGTCCTGTTACCGTGGACACGGCTATTCGAATAGATTAAACTCCCTGCAGGGGTGCACTACTGTTCAGCCTGCACGCTCGGATCTCCAGGGTGGCGTGAACCTTGTTAGGGAACGCCCCACCGAGGCTATCCGACACATCGCAGTTCATCCTAGGCTCAGCAGAGAGGCCATCCGCCGGACTATATCCTATGCGCCAAGGGGTCTAGGTCCCTCACCCTTGCACGCTCCTGCACGGTACGAGACTGGCCGGTGAAGCAAAAGCAAATCCAAAACACACCTGCTGCAGCAAATAAGACAAGACCGCTTCTGTAAGAGCAAAAGTTTTGCCCCCGTGTGTTTTGGATATTGTTGGACAAGACAGTAGAGGAACTAACAATGTTTTCTAGTATAAATAGTTGCATAGGTTCCTGAAGGACAAGCTATGTGATAAAGCTTCAGGGAAGGTCTTCAAGTTATCGAAGCATAACCCACGGAGCGAAGCTTAATCACGAAGGTTGACCCCCAAAAACGAAGGTGTCCTGAAGCTCTATTCATTGAAGGAAATGAAGAGGACGGCGCAAGACTTAGATGTTTTTGTGTAGTTCTTTTCTGTTCCTTGAGTCATAGGACAAACCGTACTATCAAGAGGGGTATTTAGTTTGTGGACATCGAAGTCATTGAGAAAATACTCAGATCAAATCCATACCAAGTGAGAAGCCTGAGTGAAGAAATCTCATGTGCACTAAGTTAAGCTTCGGTAGCAAAGACTTCGTTCCTTTGGCTTCTGAAGCAGAACTAAGTCCGTGAGTCAGCTTTACTTGTTCCTCAAGTAAAGTTCGCATTGATGACAAATCCGATCGTTGTGGACACGTGTCATGCTGTCACCTCGGGTCAGTTTGGTCATTCCGCACCTCGGGATCGCCAACTATAAATACGCCGCCCCCTCCTCCATTTGCGGGTGGCTGCTCTGAGATCATTCCAAGAGAGACTGAAGAGAGCAACCCCAAAAACGCCACCGAAGCAAAATCCAAAATCCAGAATACTGAAGCCTAAGTCCCATTGATCTGAGTAGATTTGAGATGACTTAGGTGGAAGCTTACTAGCCTTTTATCTTGGAGAACTGCAATTCTCCTAGACGGTTAGAGTGTTGTTCTTCATAGAGCGAAGAGTAATTGTCGCCTCGAAGTCCAGTTTGTCAAAGGTTTCGATGATTTCCTCAATAATCAACCATGAGTGAAGAACTGATCAAGCTCAAGGAGTTTGATGCAGTGGAGCAACGGACGGAGAGAGACTTGCTCCAGGTGTTCAATCACCAATCCCTCCAACCAGACGTAGCGCTTTGCAGAGCGTGAACTGGTCGAACAAACATCGCCGAGTCCCAGTTCATTTTACTTCAAGCATTTACCTTCAGTATTGCATTTGCTTCACTGTTATGCTTCAATGGGTTTTGATTCACTGCATTTAGTTTCGCTTCCAGTTATACTTCGCTATTCCGCACTATTTATGCTTCACTCCAATAGTTTCAGTAGAAAATTTTGAAGTGATCATTCACCCCTCCCCCTCTGATCACATACATGGACTTTCAATTGGTATCAGAGCTAGTCATTCCCTACACTCTGTGTGTTTTGGATTAACCTCCTGGAGTGTCTTCAAGTATGTCTTTCGCAGCCATTCGCTCCGGCGAACCTATTCCTGTTTTCAATGGGAAGGACTACACGTACTGGAAGGACAAGATGAAAAGAAATATCATGGCTATCAACTCAACTGCCTGGCAAGTTGTCTTGTATGGAGTCACTGTTGCCGATGAGAAGGCCATCACCCCTGAAGAAGCAAAACTGATTGATCTCGATTCTGAAGTTTGGGTTTTCATCACCAATCACCTGACACCAGAAAAGTATCATGAAGTGAAGAACATTCCTTCTGCCAAAGGTGTCTGGGACTATCTTGAAAAGATTGGTGAAGGTGTTTCTACCCAGAAAGATGCCAGAATTGACACACTCCGAAGCAAATTCTATCGCTTCAAGAGAAACGAGGGTGCAAAAGTCAGCTCCATTTACAGCAGACTCACAGCTCTTGCTAATGAGTTGATTTCCCTCGGTGCTGATGACATTACTCCTCACTCTGTTGTGAGAACTTTGCTTCGCTCATTGGATGACTCGTTTGATCACATTGTGCTGATGATCAAGGAAAGGACTGATTTCAGACGTCTTGTTGCCGCTGATATTCTTGAGAGACTCAATACCTTTGAAATGGAAGAAGATGAGAAACGTGACATAAATGGCTCTCGAAGAAAATCTCATGCCTTGAAAGCAAAAGCTTCACGTCATTCTTCACCCGAAGTCAGTTCTGCTTCAGGTGTCGAATCAGATGATCCTGCAAGCATTGGAAAATATTTAGCACTGATCATGAGACGCTTCAACCGCTTCCAGAGAAAAGGTTTTTCTTCACCAAAGAAGAATTATTCTTCAAGAAGCTCTACTCACTCATCTCACCGCTCATCCTCAAGAAGCTCTCCATCGAAGGACAACTGCTGCTACAAGTGCAAGAAGCCAGGTCACTACATTGTTGATTGCCCTCTGTGGGAAGCTGAGAACAAAGCAAAGCATTCGCTCAGAGACTCCTCAACGAAGTCCCACAGATCTTCCAGAAGCTATGAATCCAAGAGACATGATTCCAGTTCTAGAAGAGATAAGAAGAAAGATTCTGATGATGACAAGAGAAAGAAGTATCTCAAGAAGCATGAGGGTTCTTCATCGAAGACTTACTCGTCTCGTCGAAGCAGCTCTCACCGTGCCAAGGCTTATCTGGGAAAGGAGATGAACTCTGAAGACGAAGCCTCTGAGTCCGAAGCTCAATCAGGCTCAAGGTCTGGGTCTGGGTCCGAATCAGATGGTGTTGCTGGTTTGGCATTCGCTTCAGCAGATGCTTCGGCAAAAGCTTCGAGCTTATTCTTCACAAACAACAGTAGTGAAGATGAATCTCCTGCATATTGCTTCATGGCCAAAGCGAAGGTATCTTCATCGAAATCTAACTATGATACCTCTGATTGTTCTTCATATGACAGTGATTCAAAGATAAGCTATGCTAAACTTGCTAAAATTGCTTCAATCCAACAAGATGAACTTGATTCACTAAGCAAAACCATTAAGAAATCAGAAACTCTGTTGATCGATGAGATAGAGAAAGGTCAAACTTTAACTAATGAGCATGAAGATCTGAAAGAAAAGTTTGAAGAATTATCCTCTCGGCATGATCTTCTTTCAGTTGATTATGAGAAGCTCACCTATGAATTTCTTCAGAGGAAAATGGCTCTCGAAAAACTGAAAGAGCCTCATGAAGAGTTGGAAAATGTCAATCTCTCTCTCGTGGCTCAACAAGGTTCTGAAGCAAATCATAAAACTGAATCACCTTGTTTGGATTGTTTGGAACGAAGCAAAATTGATTCCAAAGGCAAAGCTCCTATTGTTATTGATGATACTAATGCCTCTGATGAGGAAAACCCTGCTGTTACCGAGGAACTCCTCAGGTTGAAAAACTTATTTGAAACAGGCATGTTCAAAAGTGTGCAAGGCCACCAGTATCTCTGTGATATCCTGAGGAAGGCTCTCCTTCACAGGAATCCCAGGAATGAAGGTGTTGGTTTCGAAAGAAAGATAAACCCTGATGGCACCTATTGGGAACCTGAGCAGTATCCTAAGACTGTTTGGGTCCTTGCGAAGGGAAACCCCATTGATATAGCTAACCTTTCAGGTTTTGATTGCAAGATGAACAAAGCTATTGTAGACGAATCACTTGATTCTGACTACAAGCTCATCAAAGATGAACAGGGAAAGGTTACAGCTGAGTATGTTGGTACTCCTCCTAAGAATGGCTTCTATAAGAGGCAAATATGGGTGCAGAAAGCACTTGTGGAAAAACTGCCTGCTAACCATACCATGCAGGGAAAGTCTTCGGTACCACCGAATCATTTCTATTCTCTTGAAACGAGAAATGATCCTCTGGTGACCGAATCAAATGTTCCGCAGAAGCAATACTATCGTACTGGTCGTCATACTTATCGTCCTCATAATAATCATTCTAAGATTGCTTATGCTCATTCTTATGCTAACCATTCACAGAGGACTTACATTTATGGTGTGCTTGATGGTACACCGAAGCAATACACTCCTGTTCGCTTTAACATTGCTTCAACCAGTGCTTCAACATCTTCTCAGTCACCTGCTCGTTTGTGGGTGGTTAAGAAGAACTAATTCTTCTGCAGGGCTATGTCTCCGGTGGATCCGAATGGGTCATGGATAGTGGTTACACAAATCATATGACCGGAGACAAGGAGTTATTCCCCGAAAATTTTTTATCTCACTCTTCTCAGAAGTACATTACCTTCTGTGATAACAACAAGGGTAAACTTTTAGGTTTGGGTAAGGTTGCCATATCGAAAGATAAGCACATTGACAAGGTTATGCTAGTCCAATCACTTGGATATAATCTTATGTCTATTTCGAAGTTATGCGATATGGGTATGCTTGTTCTATTTTTTGCTTCGCGTTGTGTTGTCTTTTCACAGGATGACTATGCGTTTGTCTTCGAGGGATACCGAAAAGGAGACTTATACATTGTTGATTTTTCTTCGGGCTCTGCTGTATCCACATGCTTAATGGCAAAAGCTTCATCTGGGTGGTTATGGCATCGAAGACTTGGTCATGCAGGGATGAGAAATCTTCATAACTTAGTGAAGAAGAATCATGTTATTGGCCTTAGCGAAGTTAAATTCGACAAGGATCGTCTCTGCAGTGCTTGTGAAGCTGGTAAAATTACGAAGAAACATCATTCTGCGAAGACGATCATGACTACCACTCGTCCTCTTGAATTGCTTCATATGGATCTTTTTGGTCCTCAAAATTATGCAAGCCTGGGAGGAAACAAATATGGTCTAGTTATTGTTGATGACTTCTCTCGTTATACTTGGGTTTTCTTTTTAGATGACAAGAGCAAAGTTGTTGAAATCTTCAAGTCATTCGCCAAGAGAGCTCAAACAGAATATGAATTATCTCTGAAGCATATCCGAAGTGATAATGGAACTGAATTCAAAAATACTAATATTGAAGATTTTCTTGATGATCATGGTTTTACTCATGAGTTCTCTGCTGCTTATACACCTCAACAGAATGGTGTTGTTGAAAGGAAGAATAGAACTCTCATTGAGATGGCCAAAACTATGCTTGCTGAATACAAGACTCCTATTAGGTTCTGGGCCGAAGCAATTAACATAGCTTGTCATATCATCAACAAGGTTTACCTTCACAAATTTCTGAGGAAGACTTCACATGAGCTTATCATTGGTAACAAACCAAATGTTTCGTACCTTAGGGTATTTGGTGCTCCATGCTTTATTAGAGATATGAATCATAGCTCCAAATTTGCCCCTAAGGCACATGAAGGTTTTCTTTTAGGTTATGGCTCAAACTCTCACACCTACAGAGTCTATAACTCTCACTTTGGGAAAGTTATGGAAACTGTGAATGTGAGGTTTGATGAAACTAATGGCTCTCAAAAAGAGCATTTGCCTCATGATCTAGATGAACCTCCTCTTGATGAAGTAATCAGGTCCATGGCTATTGGAGAGATTCGCCCTGTTGAAGCCAATGCTCGTCAAGCTAATAGGGATGATGATGGTCCAATGTTCCCACACATAGCCCGGGGCGCTGGAGATCAACATCCTGAAGCTAATGATGTACAGGACGAAGAAGAACAAATGAACGAAGGAAATGCTAATCCCGAAGGAAATGCTGAAGCTGAAGGTGAAGCAGATCCTGAAGCTGAAGCTGAGCCTGAAGCTAATGATTCGACTCTATCACGAGTCCGAAGACGAGTTGATGTTGATTCGATCCTTGAAGAAATTCAACAACCAGGTCGTCCCACAACTCGCTCTCGTACTCGTTTGGCTAACTTCTGTGGAAACTTTTCGTTTGTCTCCATGCTAGAACCTTCAAAGTTTGATGAAGCCATGAAGGATCCAGATTGGTTAACTGCCATGCTCGAGGAACTTAACCAGTTCGAGCGAAACAAAGTCTGGTCCTTAGTTGATAGACCTGATCCCACGAAGCACAACATCATTGGTACAAAGTGGATTTTTCGCAATAAGCAAGATGAAGACGGTATAGTGGCAAGGAACAAAGCACGTCTGGTAGCACAAGGTTACACCCAAATCGAAGGTATTGATTTCGGCGAAACTTATGCTCCAGTTGCTCGTCTTGAATCCATTCGTGTTATGCTTGCTTTTGAAAATTTCAATGGTATTCTGCTTTATCAAATGGATGTGAAAAGTGCTTTTCTTAACGGAGAAATCGAGGAAGAAGTGTATGTTATGCAGCCTCCAGGTTTTGAAGACCCGAAGAAACCCGACATGGTGTACAGGTTACACAAGGCCCTCTATGGGTTGAAGCAAGCACCTCGTGCTTGGTACGACACATTGAAGGATTTCCTTCTGAAGAAAGGCTTCAAACCAGGAACCACTGACCCAACGCTTTTCACTCGATCTTATAATGGTGATTTGTTTGTATGTCAAATATATGTAGATGATATCATTTTTGGATGCACTAACACTGACATCAGCGAAGAATTTGCCAAAATGATGTCGAAGAAATATGAGATGTCTATGATGGGTGAATTGAAGTTCTTCCTTGGACTTCAAATCCGTCAACAGAAGAATGGCACCTTTATTTCTAGGGAAAAATATCTCAAGGATTGCCTGAAGAAGTTTGGTCTTACTGAATGCAAAACCATCAAGACGCCTATGCCTACCAATGGCTTCTTAGATGGAGATGAGAAGGGCAAAGCCTTCGACCAGAAGAAATACCGGTCTATGATTGGATCCCTTTTATATCTTTGCGCATCTAGACCTGACATTATGCTTTCAGTATGTATTTGTGCTCGCTTTCAGGCAAATCCAAAGGAATCACATCACACTGCTGTAAAGCGAATTCTTCGTTATCTTGCTCACACACCTACCTTGGGCTTGTGGTATCCCAAGGGAGCATAGTTTGATCTTATTGGCTATTCTGATTCAGACTGGGCTGGTGATCGTGTGGATAGGAAATCAACTTCAGGGACTTGTCATTTCCTTGGAAGATCACTTGTGTGTTGGGCTTCAAAGAAGCAAAACTGTGTTTCAATATCAACTGCTGAAGCCGAATACATTGCTGCTGGGTCATGCTGTACTCAGATTCTATGGCTGAAGCAAACGCTGAAGGATTATGGTATTCATGTGAAGAAAATTCCACTCCTATGTGATAATGAGAGTGCAATCAAAATTTCTCACAATCCTGTGCAGCACTCTCGCACGAAGCATATTGACATTCGCCATCATTTTCTTCGTGATCATGTTCAGCGTGAAGATATTGTTATTAGTCATGCCAGAACTGAAGATCAACTGGCAGACATATTCACGAAACCATTGGATGAGAAAAGGTTCTGTACGTTAAGGTGTGAGCTCAATATATTGGACTCACGACATGTACTGTAAGACCGAACCTTTTTACTTCTGTATATATTCATTTACTTTGTTGCTTACCTACTTAGTTTCGTTGTTTGTTTTTGCTTCATTTAGTTTATTTTTATTTCACTTGGTTTTAGTTCTCTATGCTTATCACCTTTTGCTTCGTTTGGTTTTTCTTCGAGGTGATAAGTTTCGGACCCTACCCTTTCTATTCTTTTTCTTCCTTATTCTGTCTGTCCAAAATGGTTGAGCACATTTGAAACGGAAAGTATCTTGCTTCGAACATCATTGAGTTCCGAATCAAATGCTTCCAATTCTTATCGAAGTTTTAACTCAAGTCGAGGACATATTCTTCGGTCGTTGAGATCCCATCAAATCCGGGTCGTTGAGATTTTCTCGCGATTCGCCACGAAATCCTCGCCGTAGAATCCGGAGAGACAATCGCTGGGGGCTGTTCGATCTGATCTGACAGCTCCTGTCAGACCGGCCTATATAAGGCACTTCATCCCAGCGAATCCATCCCACCTCATTCGCATCTCCCCGGAAACCTCTCTCTCTCGAGCGCCGCCGAGCTCCTCGTCCCCATCGCCGTTCTCGCCGCTTCACTGCCGGAAGAGCGTCGCCGTGGACTTCACGCCGTCGACGAGCATATCTTCTCCGCTCATCGCCGCCGTAGAAGCTCGACGCCACCGAGTTAGGGTACGCCGAGCCACGATCCAATCTCCATCCCTCTGTTCTTCCGCTTCCCGATTGGATCCAAGTTCTCAGTCTGTTTGTTTTTGGATGAATTCCTTAGGTTTCTTTGATCCGTTGGATCGTTGCTCTGTTGGGAAATCTGTTTCTGCTAGTCAAAGGTTTCCATCTCGATTCAGGTTAGAAATTAGGGTTAGAATCCATCTGTTCTGTGTTAGGGTTTCAGCTCAACTTGTGTGAGATTAAGTCTAGCTCAGAACAGATCAGAATCTCTATCCAAATTCTTCACTGAATCTCTTGTCAAAACTCTTGTTTTTGGACCGAAACTTTTGCTGGTGCTCATTCCATACTTGCCTTTTTCCTCGCAACTTCTATGCTTTTCACAGGATGTTTGGTGAGTTAGGCTTCAGTAATGAGTCACCAAACCTTGATCACATCAACGAAGCAGAACGGTCTGCTCCGAAGAAGAAAGGAGGCAGAACGAAGGAAACCAACAATGCCAGAGACATTCCTGAATCCATTCGCATTGCTCTAGGTTATGACACGCCCCCTGAAGAAACCAAGGAGCAGCGCAAGAATCGCTTGCAAAATATTCGCCGGTACTGGGCTGTTCGATGGTACAAGAGCATCCCTACCTGGAAGTGGACTATGCAGTTTGCCTTCAGTCCACCCTATCAGTATACTTCGGCCATGTGCAGCCAGTACACCGAAGAGAATCGCCACCTGTACTACCCAGTTCCACCGAAGTTTCCTCACCCCAACACCCTCAAGACTCCAGATGATTACCCAGAAGAACAAGAACGATTGAGAATCGCTGCTGAAGCCAAGAGGCTGAAAGAAGAGAAGAAGGCAGCCAAGTTGGCTGAAGCAGAAGCCCAAGGTACTGGGCCAAGCTCGAAGAAGAAGAAGAAGCTGAAGAAGAAATATGCTTCTCCTCCCAATGCTACCACAGAAGATGAAGAGCAGGTCAGGCTAGAGCAAGCTTCTCTGGAAGATTCAATCATGGACGAATCAAATGCTGCTGACGACGAATCAGAATTCGAAGCAGATGATGAATCTGATGATCCTGCTCCCCCCAAGAAGCAAAGACTTCAGATCCCACTGAAGAAGAAGCCAGGAGAGAAACCTGATGCTAAGGGGATTAAGATTCAAGACCCCAAGATCAAGCCTTCTGCTCGCCCCACCATTGATCTTTCCAACTTGGTGGTTGCGAAGCCCTTGGCCTCCAAGCCACCGGCTGATGCCCTCACCACTGAGAGGCGATCGAAGCAGAAGCACGACCCCGCCAAGAAACAACCTGCAAAGGCTTCAGCATCAACGAAGCCCAAGCAGTCTGCTGCAACAAACCCTTCAGCGAAGCACACGCTCACTGAAGAAGAGCTGAGACAGAAAGACCTAGAAGAGGCAATTGAGCGCAACATCCTTGCCAGAAGCTCCGCTGATCAAAAGAAGGCAGATGAAGATGCTGGCAGAAAGAAAAAGGAGTTGGACTCTGCAAAGATGGCTGCAGAGAAGTCTGAGACGAAGCGCAAGCTCGCCGAAGCCGCAAAGAACGAAGAAAAAGCCGCTGCTGAAGCTAAACAGCTTGCTGAACATGAAGCTAAACGCAAGGCCTCTTTAGAAGGTCTCAGGACGAAGAAAGCTGAAAAAGCTGCTAGGGCAAGTCAGAAGAAGCCCGTAGTTGATA
This sequence comes from Bromus sterilis, assembly GCA_950022295.1. NCBI lineage: Eukaryota > Viridiplantae > Streptophyta > Magnoliopsida > Poales > Poaceae > Bromus > Bromus sterilis. Next base: position 182,005,980 of record OX465596.1, read on the forward strand.
TGACTCCCTCAGCTATTCCATCGAAGCAGAAAGTCATCTCTTTGCCTGAAGCTCAAGCTGAAGCTGATCGTCAGAGTGACCATCCATTCCCTGACTCACGTGAAGGCGAACTCTGGGATCAGTTGGGCATCACTGAAGCCCTTTGGGAGAAGTGTGCTGCTGAAGATCGTGATGCTGTTGACATTGGAGAAGTCTACATCTCCAGGTCTATCGAAGCTATGATCTCCACTATGATAAGTCAGCTGAAGGATTTGCACTCAAGAGATAGGGCTGAAAACAAAAAGATTCACAACTATCAGAGGCGAGCTGAATCAGAACCTGATGAAGAATTCAAACAACACGCCCTGAAGTTACTTCAACAAGTGACAGATGTCAATTCCATCACCAAGGATAACATCAAAATCTTCAAAGGAAAAATCAAGGCTGCAGTGGATGACATGGTGAAGACCCATAATGCTTCCATTATGGAAAGAGATTCAAGGAAACGCAAGGCTTCGCCCGAAGCTGAACGTGTCGTTGCACCACCATCTCCTAAGCCTGCTGCATCAAAGGCTTCTGGACCCTCACCCAAGAAGAGAACCACCAAGAAGCGCAAGGTTACTTTGGCCTCAGCCGCAGACATGGATACAAGTGATGAACAGCCACAGGAAACTCCTGAAGCAGTTCCCACTCCTGCAACGAATCCAAAGCCATCCCAGTCCACACCAAAGCCTTCAGCTCCACCCACCAAAACTCCCACACCTCCTCCTACCAGAACCACCCCCAAGCAAACTCCACCACAAAGAGCTCCTAACCCCACTCCAACGCTTGCACGAAACCCCTCACCCATACCACCTCGCGTTCCCACACCCATTCGTGTTCCAACCCCCGAACCTCAAAGAATTCCCACTTCACCAGTTGCTCCCGCACCACCTCCATCACCTCCCCGTGAAGCTAATGCTCCATCATCAACCCACTCCAGAACCCATGTATCCCGAGACTTTTCCCCCGCCAAAACAGGTCAAGATTCCGAAGCACATGTGCCCGATACTGAAGCACATGACGACGAAGACGAACAAGTACAAATTCTGAATCTGTCGCAAGAGCAAGCGCTCATAGTCGCTCAATCTGCTGGCCCTTCAAGAGCCAATCAAATTGCTCCTCTGCAAAGAATTCGTGAGCGTTCACGCCCCTGCCAAGATACCCAGCTTGACTCCAATTACCCTCGTGAAAATTTTCCTATATTCAAGGGTGCTAGTTATTCTTCAAGGCATGGCCCGGAATTCAACCTTGAACAACATCGAAAGCGCCATCGATTCTTTGGTGTTAGTCTGTATGCTTCAGACCGCACAGCTGATGATCTTCGATTTTGGACTGCTGAACAACAAATCTTATACACCAAAGTCTTCTGTCAGCAAGGAGTTCTGTTTAGGCACAAGTTTCTAGACATGCGAAGCCTTTCCACTGCCTCCTGCTTTCAGAACGTCCTCAAAACTATTGAAAATCAGAATTTGACTCGGTTGTTTGCATTGAGCACTCCTTTCAACTCTGAGCTCATCAAGCAATTCTATGCAACTCTCTATGTTTCTGGTGAAGCAAATGAACCCAGCTCATGGACGCTGGAATGGATGATTCAAGGCAAAGTCTTCAGGATGTCTTCTGTTGAATTCATGGAAATTGTCAACATTCCAAGGCATCCTGGAGTCCATGAAAAGATTCATATTGAGCCAGATCTGACTGAAGAAGAATTTGCTACTCTGTTGGATCCTGAAGTCACTGCAAACTATATTCCTCAAAACATTCGCCCGAAGCATTTGAATTTCATCTCAAGGACTTGGTTCTACATCTTGTCCAACTCATTGATTCCTTTGAGTACAGCTTCGTAAGAATCGAATCTTTATCCTGAGACAAGGCATGCTATTATGAAGCTCACTCATGGTCTTCTCTTTGACTTTGAAGACTGCTTCATTAGGAATTTGGTTCATGCAGCGGAGCTACCTTTCACACTGAAACCCTATGCTCCCTGGCTGCAAGTTATTTGTGACTATGGCAGGAACGAAGACTTTGTGGCTCGCCATCACCCGAAGCTTTTCTCGCCTCCAGTGCGTGACTCTTTGGGATTGCTGAGGAAACCCAATGATCCATTTGCCACATATGTTGGTGTTCGCCATGAAGTCAATGAGCGAAACTTATCAAAGAAGTTCCAGAAAGACTGCCAGCACTTTGAAGTTAACCTTCGATTGCAGAAAATGCTTGAAAATTTCATAGAAGCAAATCAGCGCCAGATGCATTTTCTTGCTGATGAGATCAACCGAGTTGGCAACATTGCACTTAACAACAATCAGTATTTGCGTGTGCTCAAGCGTCATTCCTGGAAGGGACTCCAGAAATTCAACTCTGTGAAAGGCCTTCGTAAAGAACGCATCTACAAAGAGTATCTGCACCTCCAGCGAAACTTTTCTCGTGATGACTCAGTGGACCGCCCGAATCAGAAGATCCCTCCCCTGCACAAGATTGATGAAGTATTCTTCGTCAACGAGCCTGAACCCATCCGGCCAGATACCGTCTCTGAGAATGACTCCATCACTTCAAAGGACGACGACGGCCTCGGCGATAGCGACCTCGACATCAACCTCATCACTCAGACTCGCAACGAAGCTATTCCTACGTCTTCTTCCGAAGAAGAATCCTCAGGCGATCAGTCTTCGTCGGATGAGTCTTCGTCGAGCACAGCTTCGTCGGGTTCTCTGGGTGCTGATGCTGCGTAATAGATCTCTCGAACCTCTTCTCAACCTTTTGTCCAATCATTGACAAAAAGGGGGAGAATGAGGGCATCGATGAGTTAGTTTTGCATCGGGGAAAGGGTTCTTGCTATCTGTTTTTGCTTCGTTTGGTTAAGTTACGACAAACATTCCATTCCTGTCGATTGGGTTGTAACTTAAGTTTTACTTCGGTCATGATACTCCTGTGCTACACTTAAATTTTAATAACCCCTTTGCTTGCAAGTATTGCTTCGTATCTTCTATCTTGCAGGTGGTTATTATTTTCTAAGTCACAGGTCATTGGAAGCTATTGCATACATTCCTGGATATATATCTTCAATGCAATTGTATTCGCTAAGATATTTCGTTTTGCTCTCCACCGAAGAAAAATTATCTCAAGCATTAACTTCGATTATATAAATCTTCGATGCTTGTATTCAGGGGGAGCCAAAAACTTCATATCTTAGAGTTTGTCCCATCACTTCACAAAAACTTCAATATATTTATCGATGCCTATTTTGTCAACAATAGTCCAAAAAGGGGGAGATTGTAAGAGCAAAAGTTTTGCCCCCGTGTGTTTTGGATATTGTTGGACAAGACAGTAGAGGAACTAACAATGTTTTCTAGTATAAACAGTTGCATAGGTTCCTGAAGGACAAGCTATGTGATAAAGCTTCAGGGAAGGTCTTCAAGTTATCGAAGCATAACCCACTGAGCGAAGCTTAATCACGAAGGTTGACCCCCAAAAACGAAGGTGTGCTGAAGCTCTACTCATTGAAGGAAATGAAGAGGACGGTGCAAGACTTAGATGTTTTTGTGTAGTTCTTTTTCTGTTCCTTGAGTCATAGGACAAACCGTACTATCAAGAGGGGTATTTAGTTTGTGGACATCGAAGTCATTGAGAAAATACTCAGATCAAATCCAGACCAAGTGAGAAGCCTGAGTGAAGAAATCTCATGTGCACTAAGTTAAGCTTCGGTAGCAAAGACTTCGTTCCTTTGGCTTCTGAAGCAGAACTAAGTCCGTGAGTCAGCTTTACTTGTTCCTCAAGTAAAGTTGCGCATTGATGACAAATCCGACTGTTGTGGATACGTGTCATGCTGTCACCTCGGGTCAGTTTGGTCATTCCGCACCTCGGGATCGCCAACTATAAATACGCCGCCCCCTCGTCCATTTGCGGGTGGCTGCTCTGAGATCATTCCAAGAGAGACTGAAGAGAGCAACCCCAAAAACGCCACCGAAGCAAAATCAAAAATCCAGAATACTGAAGCCTAAGTCCCATTGATCTGAGTAGATTTGAGATGATTTAGGTGGAAGCTTACTAGCCTTTTATCTTGGAGAACTGTAATTCTCCTAGACGGTTAGAGTGTTGTTCTTCAGAGAGCGAAGAGTAATTGTCGCCTCAAAGTCCAGTTTGTCAAAGGTTTCAGTGATTTCCTCAATAATCAACCACGAGTGAAGAACTGATCAAGCTCAAGGAGTTTGATGCAGTGGAGCAACGGACGGAGAGAGACTTGCTCCAGGTGTTCAATCACCAGGCCCTCCAACCAGACGTAGCGCTTTGCAGAGCATGAACTGGTCGAACAAACATCGCCGAGTCCCAGTTCGTTTTACTTCAAGCATTTACCTTCAGTATTGCATTTGCTTCACTGTTATGCTTCAATGGGTTTCGATTCACTGCATTTAGTTTCGCTTCCAGTTATACTTCGCTATTCCGCACTATTTATGCTTCACTTCAATAGTTTCAGTAGAAAATTTTGAAGTGATCATTCACCCCCTCCCCCTCTGATCACATACTTGGACTTTCAGCTTCCCGGCTATCAGCCCGTGGTACTGCTGACGTCTGAAGAGCTTTCGGAGAAACTACGACGCAGGGGAGCCCATAACTCCTTATCCCACGTGAAGGTAGTGCGTACAGACCAACGGGTCTCTCAAGTCATCCGCCGAACCATTTAGCATTTTAATATTATCTCGCAGACAACCGTTATCGCTGTCTGACTAACAACACAACGGACAACAAACAGCAACAAGGCCCACCAGTAACGTCGGGGCCTGCCCTGTCGTCCCGTCAAAGCGCGCGGTTACCAACAAGGTGAACCCTCTCCTTACCTTGTCTCGCGTGTGCTCTTGGTAGAGCTCGACTTTTCGTAGTTTGGTAACTCTCGCAAGATACGAGCAGGGGCCAAGCACGCCAGTAACGTCGGTCGTACCCTCCCTGTCGCTCCCGACAATATACCGCTCGCGGGCACCGTTGTGTCGCTCGACTCTTACCTTTAAGGACACCAGTTGATTCGAGTGCCTACCATTAAGTGAAACCAGGATGAATCACCCTCGATGTCACACTTAACGAGGTTCGACAGAGACATCAGCGGAATGAACTAAAGAGGAATATTCTCGTATCACCCCGGTGGTGCCGAAACACCAGGGGAATGAATTAAAGAGGAATATTCTTGTATCACCCCGGTGGTGCCGAGACACCAGCGGAATGAACTAAAGAGGAATATTCTCGTATCACCCCGGTGGTGCCGAGACACCAACGGAATGAACTAAAGAGGAATACCCTCGTATCATCCAAGTGATGCTACGCTACTGAGCCGACGAGAGTGAATTACGAGTCAGTCCCCTCGTAAGTCAAAGTCGAAGCGACTCGGCAGAGTCTCGCCGTTGTAGATTCCCTAGGGCGTCTGCATTGATCCGTACCTGTTGCAGTTGTATATATTTTGTATCCGCGTCACTCCCCTGAGTGGTCACGGCCCGCTATCTAATCCTAGCTAACAATGCGCAGGGCTCACTGCCGAATAATGCATAATTATATTTGGCAGCATAGGATAAGGAAGGTACATCAAGGGGCGACAAAAATCAGGTTATGCAATTGAATAGGATGGTAACGTAGCAGCAGCAGTAACAATGCATAGTGCAAGAAAGTACGGAAAGGTAGGCGATATCTGGGGAAGAGAATGGCTCTGCTTGCCTGGAAGCTCGACGGTAGGGGCAGGGTCGTCGACGAAGTAGTCGATCACAGGGGCATCAGCAACGGACGTCGAGACTATCGGACAATAAGAGAGGGGGAAGAAACAATAAATACACAACAATAATAGCAATAAAAATATATGTCATAGAAGATACAAAGCAACGGGGCTCTAACGCGGTGTTCGATGATTTGCTCGGAGCAGGAATTTATCCGGTGATGAATCATCAGTACCGGTTGATTACCGGACCGATGATCCGGAGGGGGAAGGTTCCATGTCTGGAGTGTTAGAGACATCTGACAGACATGTGGATAGTGTATCCGTGCTAGTTGATTCACTCTGATCAACTTTCATGTTCAGGACATTTTCATCCGGAAAGTTTTACCGGCTCCGGTCGTCTGACAGACAGATGAACCGGAGGAGAAATGTTCCACGTTCGGTAGGTTAGAGGGGTGCGGTGGTTATACAGTTAGCGTATTCGTATGCGTTGTATTTTTCTGATCAACTTTCATGTATAAAGTATTTTGATCTGAGCTACGGTTTATTTTATATTATTTTCTGAAGTTCTAAATGAATTTATTTATTGTAGGGAATTATTTTAATTCAAGAATAATTGGTTAAATATTTTTATATCCAGACTGAGCCAGCCATAGTCAATGACATGTGGGGCCAGTGGGGTATAGTCAACAGTTGACCAGTTAAGGTTGACTGGCCAACAGGGTCAAGGTGGGGCCCACTTGTCATCCCAATTTTTGGATTCCTCTAATTTTTCACTAAGTCTGGGAATTCCGGTTTTAATATCCATCAGGCGTGTTCGGGAGGCTACGGTTTTGGGTCCCACACCTCTGATGAATTTGCGCCTTATACCAATCGTCATCAGTTGTCTGAGATCTCGAATCCGGTACGGATGGTATTTAGGTTAGGGTTCATCGGTCTACGTAAAACTTTGCCGGAAAAGGTGCTTCTCAATGTGAATTCCTAACACTTGTTAAAAATATGCAAAGTTTGCCGGATAAGTTCTATTTATCCGCAGCCCAAATGAAGATGTACCCAACATGGGTTTTGCTCTGCATCATGTGCACTATCATGCCATTCCCTCAGATGGCAGGACAGATGCCTGTGGCATGTTTACCTACTGCGCTAAAGTGGCCATCGGGCTAACCCGGTTTTGCGGTTTAACGGCAATCCGCATTTTGTAATTTTTACAGGAATTAATCCGGGTATCGAATGGACTTGATACAATGGCGAAAATCGACCCTTGTTAAGTGTACATCGCGTCCATATCTTTTATCTATGTTCAACTTTGTTTGCTAGGATTTTGCTGTTGTCTAAGAGGGTGCCCAACAACGATTTTCAGACTTAGCCATTTTTCTTCAGGTGCAGTAGTAACAGCACAAGCAGCAAAAGCAGACAGCGAGCACAGCCATGGGGGCACGGCTGCGCGCGGCTAGGGAGCTCACGGTGGGGGGGAGGCGTCGCGGCCGGGCGTGGGCAGGGCTGCCGCGTGGCGGCGCTGAAGGTAGCCGCGGGCGTCGCCGGGCGCTGGTCCAGGCGAGAGGCGCGCCGGGCGTCGTGAGGCGGCCGAGGCCACAGCGGTCATCACGGCGGCACAACCGTGCGTCCACACCACGGCGACGACGACCACCGCTGTCGTCCCATCACAGACTTGGCGCGGACAGTGGGGACGTGAGCACCAAGGCGCGTCAGCTGCGAGGAGGTGCAGAGAGGCGAGGCCACACGAGGCCGAGGAGGTCGAGAGGCGGCCCTAGCGGCGCAACTGACGTGGAGAGAGGGCGGTCCGATGGAGCAGCCGCTCGGCGTGGGGGGCTTGGGGGCTGCGCCGGGAGCGCGCGAGGGGGAGGTGTCCGGGCAATCCGGCGGGTGAAGGCGCGCGCCGGCGTCTCGAGGGGGGCGCCGTGGGGGGGGGGGGGGGGGGCTGGACGGCGGCGGGGTCACCATGCCAGCAGAAAAACGGCGCCGTGGTCTCTAGGAGGGAGAAGGGGATCGGGAGAGGCTCGGCGAGAGAGAGATGGAGGGGGGGGGGGTCGGCTCGGGCTGTTCTAGGGCACCAGGGGGCAGTGGGCTGGGCCGGTTCTTTTTTCTTTAATAATTTTTTTGTTTTTATTATATTTAGCTATCAAATGATTTTTGGAAAAGGGGGCAACTATGCCAATAATTGTGTTACACCTAAACATAGTGCTATAAAAATTCTTAGTGGCAAAATAAAAGTATTTGCATTCTGTCATATTTTAAATATTATTAATTGTGGTTGTTATGCTAATATTTTGAATTGGTTAAATTATTTAATCCACTTAATAAAATACCATGGTTAATTTAACACGACCTAATAACTTTTAGGAATTTAATAAAATAGGTTGCACAAATTTTAAACAAAGTTTGTTTTGCCACATTACTTTTAATACCAATAAAAAGCACTTTGAATATAGCTTTGATTTGATTTCAATGTAGAGGGGTTGGACTGGTTGTGACTTATGATGATCAAGGCCCATGGCCATATTTCTATCAACAACATCAAAAGGAGAATTGAATGTGAACTGACCCAAGTTGATCAAAGCAAAATTTTGATCAAGGCCATTTTGAGCAACAGAGATTTTCAACAGTGATTAGCAACAGTAATCTTGATTACTGTAGGTGATTACTGTAGCGTGACACCCGGGGTGTTACACTTCTCAAGCTCGACAAGTTTCGAGGAACGACTCCCAAGTGGGGATGATCACATCCCCTTAATCTCCTTTGTTTATCACTGCCAATGTTTCTGATTTCTCATAGACCAAGCGTGAAGGAGGGTTTGTTTGTTGTATTATCTTACGAGCTGGGCGCACTCATGCCAATTCTTCCTCGTATTAAGGGTTTGCAGATTAGAAATGCAATCCCGAGGTAAAACTTGGCCAACTTAAGAAGATCATGAATTACCTACTACTTCCTCATGAGCTAAACTAGAGGCACAAAACAGAAGATTTTGAACATTTAAGGATAACACATAAATTCTATACTTTTAGGAGTGGTAGGGAAATACCACAAATAGAAAGGTATGGTGGACTCATATGGAAGATATTGGTTTCAAGGTATGGATGCACAAGCAAAACTTCTTAGTACAGAGTTTGGCTAGCAAAGGCTTTGAGAGAACAGACAATTGGTGATGACTTGGATGCAAAGCATATAAAGAATAAACATTAAGGTAAGCATAACACATCAAGTTGTCTTCCTTGTCAACATAACACTTCAAGCATAATAACATAAAGGTTTTGGCTATGTCGCTACTTGAGAAATCATGCATTTTATTATGACCAAAGCTATGTTTGCCAAAATTTTAAAAAGTTTTCAAAGCCATACCTGATATAAGGTCAATACTCCCCAATGCAAACACCTATTTCATAAGATAACTTCCCTAGACATGATACGACTCTACTGGACTCTAAAAGACGAAGATAAAGATAAAGATACAGGGCACTCCCCAAGCTTGAAATAAGCTAAGGGGATGCCATTACCCGAGGAGATTTCACAAGAAGACATATCTAAAAATAGCTTTTTGTCCTGGCAAAAACAACTCGAAAAGAAAACACACAAAATAGCGTGATACGGTGCCGAGACGATCCGGGCAATTATATAGCAAAAAATTCTGCAACAAAAGGAAGGTAAAGAGCCAAAGTGAGGTCGGAGACGGACTCGAGGGTGCCCAGGCGACCTCCCTGCGCGGCCAGGAGGTAGGCCACGCCAGGTGGGCGCCTGGCCCCCCTGGAGCTCCTCTCCGGCTCCACTTAGGCCTCGAATTTTCCTAATTTCGCAGAAACTTGTAATATGGAACTTTTATGGCGGTTCGTGATGTTTCCTTACCGTAATACATACCTTTTCTAAATTTTTTCCTGCTGGTGTGTTCTAACTCTAATGGAAAATGGCAAGCCTTGCCATAAACCATCTTATAGGGGGACATGCCCATGGGGTTTTTGTAAGCAGTTCTATACGCCCACAAAGCATCTCCTAACTTCTTTGACCAGTCCTTCCTAGAACTGTTAACTGTCTTTTGTAAGATCAACTTGATCTCTCTATTGGTGAGCTCAACTTGCTCACTAGTTTGAGGGTGGTACGGTGAAGCAATTCTATGATTGACATCGTACTTGGCTAAAGCTTTTCTAAAAGCTCCATGCGTGAAGTGTGAACCTCCATCGGTCATGAGGTACCTTGGTACACCAAACGTTGGAAAAATTACATCTTTGAGCATTTTCAAAAATGTCTTGTGATCAGCACTCTCAGTGGGGATTGCTTCAAACCACTTGGTTACATAATCAACAACTACTAAAATGTGAGCGTACTTGTGTGAGGGAGGAAAAGGACCCAGAAAATCGAAACCCCAGCAATCAAAAGGCTCAATCACTAGAGAGTAATTTATAGGCATCTCATTCCTCCTACTAATATTACCAACTCTATGACACTTATCACAAGGTAAAACATAATTTCTAGCATCCTTAAAGAGAGTGGTCCATAAAAACTGATTGGAGAACCTTATGTGCGGTCCTCTCACCGGCATGATGTCCTCCATAGGGACTATCGTGACATTGTCTGAGAATGTCCTTCTGCTCGTGTTCCAGTATGCATCTTCTCATGATCCCATCCGGACCTTCTTTGAAAAGATGAGGGTCATCCCAAAATTAATGCCTCAAATCGTGGAAGAACTTCTTCCTTTGTTGGAATGTTAAACCTGGAGGCAAATACTTTACAACGATAAATTAGCATAATCTGCAAACCAACGGTCGGAAAGATATTGTACTTTTACAACAACTAGTTGTTCATCTAGAAAACTGTCGTTGACTGGAATGGGATCATGCGGTATATCTTCCATCCTTGGAAGATTGTCCGCCACCGGATTGTCTGCTCCTTTCCTATCAACAATCTGCAAAATCAAATTCTTGAAGAAGGAGTAACCACCTGATGAGCCTTGGTATGGCATCCTTCTTCTCCATAATATACTTAAGGGCAGCATGGTCAGTATGAATAATAACTTTAGAATCAACAATATAAGGTCTAAACTTATCACAAGCAAACACTACTGCTAAGAATTCCTTCTCAGTAGTAGCATAATACTTTTGAGCACTATGAAGGGTTTTGCTAGCATAATGTATAACATTCAATTTCTGATCAACCCTTTGACGAGGGGGTAACCCCACGACTCCTGCGTGTGAGGATACCTGGTGCATACGAAGACAGAAGGTCCGATAGAAGCCTCGATGGGCCCACGACTGGCCCACTCAAAGCACCGACGTAGGAGCCCGCGGCCAACATGGAGGTCAAGACTTGGCGTCCAAGCCGAAGCTAGTTTAGGAAATCATCCTTGTAACCTGAGATGGACTCCCCGAGACCCAGCCAAGTATATAAAGGCTGGGAGCGGTGACGGCTCAGGACATCCAATCTACAATCGACACCTCCGGTCTTGAGCGAACTCGCCTAGACCGCCACTGTAATCACCCCCTCGCATAATACAATCGAGAAGGAAGTGTGACGAGGGGGTGACCCCATGACTCCTGCGTGTGAGGATACCTGGTGCGTACAAAGATGGAAGGCCCGATAGAAGCCTCAACGGGTCCACGCTTGGTCCACTCAAAGCACCGACGTAGGAGTCCGCGACCAACAAGGAGGTCAAGACTTGGTGTCCAAGCCGAAGCTAGTTTAGGAAATCGTCCTTGTAACCTGAGATGGACTCCCCGAGACCCAGCCTAGTATATAAAGGTTGGGAGGGGTGACGCCTCAGGACATCCAATCTACAATCGACACCTCCGGTCTTGAGCGAACTTGCCTAGACCTCCACTTTAATCGCCCCCTCGCATAATACAATCGAGCAGGAAGTGCTTCTCCTGTTAGCCGACGAGTATCGCCAACCTGTTCGTTCTCTACGATCTAACCCAGGGTCCCTGACCATGGGATTTGCCGAGGCTAATCCTCGTCAATTGGCGCCGTCTGTGGGAACTACACAGGTTGGAATCACGATCTCGGCGGTCCCGTCTCCAGCAAGCCCCAACTCAAGGGCTCGAGCAAGATCCAACCAACTCGAAGAACTCAAGTTCATCGCAAACCTCTCCATCGCACCACCAAGATCGCTCGGCCCGCCGCTAGGCCAAGTTCGATCTTTTGGTGACTACCAAAGTCGTCACCGGCGGAAAAGAACTCGACGATCCAGAAGGCAAGCGCAAGCCGCGACCACGAAGCCAGCCAAGACGCTGGAACAAGTACAAGAAGTCCGCATAGAAATCCCACTCGAGGAACCGCAACGTGTCACAACAGCTTTGGACTCCACTCGAGCACCCGCTGCCACCCGGACACCAGCCACGGGACACGACTACGACTCCGAATCTCAGTCCGACGAGTACTACGACCCAGACTGTAACACCCTCAGGTCTTGTAACAGTAATCACTACAGTGATCCTTTTGTTAATGCTAATCACTGTTGTTAATCATGCCTTGATCACCTGGGATCAACTCAAACTCAAAATGCCTTTTGATGAATATTAAAAATAAGTGATGAATTAAACTTTGTCCAAAAATTATGAAACCACTTTTGTTAAATTACCAATATTCAGTGGACCATGTCCATGAGGGTATGGGAATTAATCTTTTTGTGGCACTCTAGTTTTGTGCAGTGTTAATTATGGAACCTATTACATATTTTACAAAAATGCTAAAGCTAGCAAAACAAAATAAACAAAAGGCAGCGGATAACAGAAATTACAAAAAAAGGAAAAGAAGCCTCACGGCCTTGCACAGGGTCAGCCCAGCCAGCCCACCCGCGCAGCCCATCAGCCCACCCCAGGTCGTCTCCTTCCCCTGTTCACGTGTGTGCGTGGAGGCCATCCCACGGCCGGCCACGCCGTGGGCACGCCGTGGCGCCCATCGGCGGTTAGCCGGCGGGGATAAGTCCCCCGAGGCCACCCCGCGCCTGGTGGAAACCCTAGACCCCCTCCACCTTCTCCCCTTGCACCCCCGTCTCCCTCACCGAGCTCGCCCGTGCGCAAACCTGGTCGCGCCGCCGTCTTCCCCGCGGCCAGCAACGACGAGAGCTCGCCCCGGCTTGTCCTGGAGCACCGTCGTTGCCCTCCTCGTGTGCTCAGTCGACGTCGGGAGGCTCTACAACCCACGAATCGGGCGGTTTCCCTCCTCCACGGCCGCCGCACCATTGACGCCGTGAAGCTCCACTCCGGCCTCCCCCAGCTATTCCGCCTACACCACCTCACTCTCGATGAGCGCTTGGTCCTCCCTGACCTCTCCCCTCTCCTCCCCATGCCCCGTAGCTCTGTATCCGTGAGCGCCTCGTCGATGCGGTTTCGGCACAAGCCGATGCGCGGCGTCGCGGGCGTTCGGTTCCAACTTATAGCGCTCGTTTTGGTCGTCGGGCTCGCGCGCTAGGCCGTCGCCGCCGTGCCCTGTGCTCGTCGCCGGTGAGCACGGGCCTCACTGGCCTCACCCTTTGACACTGAATGGTTGGTCCATGCAATTAGATTAGCCCCTGGATTAATTAGACTGTTAATTAAACACATGTGTCACTGACTGGTGGCCCCCACTGTCAGATTATTATTTAATAAGAATTTAGATTTAATTCCAGTCAATGACATGTGGGCCCTGGCTCTGTTTTAATTTAATTAAATATATTATTAGTATTGTGAGGCTGACCAGTGGGACCCACTGGTCAGGTTTGACCAGTGTAACGACCCGGTCCCGAAGGGAACCAAGTCTACTGTACTTTTGTGCTATCCCTGGATCAGTATGCTAGCACACACAGTACTCGATGAAATACCATAATCACATGTCAAAAAGTAACGTAAATACATGGTATTTATTACCTTATAGCCTTTGGGCTAGAATACACCGCGGAAATAAACAATACATAAGTGGAGTCCCATCAACACCAACGGCAAAGTTGAGTGTAGACATCGTAACCCTACATCGCATCACTTACTCGTCGTATACAATCCTGCAACACCGAAGGTTACAGCCCAAAATGGGTCAGTACTTTGAATGTACGGCAAGTTACTCCCAAAAAAATATAACAGACCTATCTTCTACATGCAATTTTGGTTGGTGGAAAAGCTCTAAGAGTTTCATTTTGCATAAAGCTGATTTTGTCCTACTCAAAGATTATCATAACAGTACTAAAAAGCTCATAATATGATTGAATTGGTTTCTCCAAGTCAATCTATTCCCAAAGTTGATTAAACCCGATTGATTAATTAAATATGATGAGATCCGTCAACATTCCCACTTCTAGATGCTCAAAGTTGTCCGTAACCGTGGACACGGCTAATCATGATCAGTTTGTACACTCTGCAGAGGTTTGTGCACTTTTCCCCACAAGACTCGACCACCTCCTTTGTAGTTCATCACACTTCACATTGTATGAGAATCGGAAGGTCGAGACATGGTCTTTTAGAAGAGTTTCCCTCACTCTGGCGGTGCCCATCCCACCTACTCATAACTACGTTCGTAGCACCACCTAGTAAGAGTCACTACAACTAATCAACCAAGCCAGAGCCCATAATAGCTTGTGGCTGCACACGTAAGCTTCTAGTTATGAAAAATATGATTGATCCCTTTAAGCCTGGGTGGCATTCCGCAGTGATTACTGGCCATCTCCAGGTCACTCAGGCAAATCCACTGGTTCCTCCAGGGTGCCCCCAACCATTCCACCCAGGTGGTTCACTAAGATTATCTTGGTCCTGTTTACTACTTAGTCACTCATACCTCATAATGGATCACTTCCCAATCCACGTCTACTTAGCAAAGCAGTATAATTCTACACGGTGGCGACAATGATATAAGGTTCAGACCTACCTCAATGAACTACTGGGTGTAATAGCATAGCATAATATATAATCCTATCAATGCATAATATTTAAGTTGGACTACAATGCATATAAAAAAATATAGGTAATAGTGGAGCATGATCAAAAGAGTAACTTGCCTGGATCCTGACGATGAAATATTCTACTCGTAGTCATCTCTCCATCTCGTTACAATATATCTAACGGTAAAAGAGAAACACTTCAACACACAACTCAACCCAAAGTGAAGATCCAAATAAGATACAATTACAACATAAATATTTAGTTATTAGTATTAATAAACTAATTACTATGGCATGGATAGGTTGAGATAGGATCAAGTTGGATTGGATGGAAATATGATGGCAATCATATATCCGAGGATTGTAAAATCAATTGGATATGTTGGAGGTTGATTATAAAATCAATTGGATGGAGAGTATGTCAAACTCAGTTGGTTTGTCCATATGCATATTTTAATAGGAAATCAATTCTTGGATTGGATTCAAAAAGATCCGATAGAAATCGTGATGATCTGGTTGAGAAGACTGAATTTTTGTAGCCAAATTTATATAAAAAAGAGATATAACTAAAGGGAAGCTAAGACAAAGGTTTGAGGTCAAAATAGTGTATTTATATGATGGAAAGAATGTGACAATTGTCCAAACATAAAGATTTGATTTTAAGGATCAAATTTGATGAAGAAAATATTCCAAATAAATTATAGAATAAGATGTATATCAAATATACTCAAATTAAAAAATAAATTTGAGTTAAATTTCGAATTATCAAAACTGGAATATTATTGGAAAATAATAAACTACATTTTCCAAGGAATCTGGGGATATAAAATTTGTCAAAATCCGACTTACGGGATAGAAGATATGAATTTCTGAAGTTTGACTATTTTTGCTAAAATGAATTGCGGGATTAATAAAAAGGATGCAAAATGGCGAGTTCTGATAGGTCTGTACCCATTCGATTTTTACAAAATAAAATGATGAACAAAGAGGGGAGAAAGGCTCACCGGAGATCTCGCCGGAATTTTGGAAAAAGGTCGCGGGCGTCAATAAACAGCCGAACGGGATAGAGGATGATTTGGGCGACTCGATGGACAAGGTTATAGCTCTAGGTTCGCCCTCGGATAGCGAAGAAGTTCCACCGGAGTAGAGAAGAACGCATAAAGAGCACAATGACACGGAAGGCGTGCTCCGGCCTTGCAATCGAGAGGAAAAATATGTCACAACGGTGCGCATCGGCAAGGGGAAGAAACTAGAGGAAGAAATATGGACTAGGTACCTTTCATGGCGACAAAAATCTTCACCGGAAGTGTGGATGCATCTTTACTCCGACGAGAAATTGCGCACGAAGGATAGGGCTTTGAAGAGGGACTTTATGCGTGGGGATGTGTGGTTCAAAGGGGTCCTAGGGGCGGTATTTATAGGGTCATGGGAGGTCCATAGAAGGAGAGTGGGTGAGGTTTTGGAATGGAGTTAATGGCATTCATGGAGAAATAATGAACATTAAAAGTGAGGTTTTGGAAATAGATTTAATGGCATTTATGGAGAAATAATGGGCATTAAAAGCGAGGTTTTGGAAATGAATTTAATGGCATTCATGGAGAAAATGATGGAAAATTAAAAGCATTAAAATGTGTGTTTGTTTCCATGAATGGATTCCTCATGAACTTGTCCACAATTTTTATGTAGGTTCTGAAGTGAATCAGTCAAAAGAGTAGATGGGAGGAAAAGAGGAAGAGCTTCAGTTGCCATGGCCATTTGCTTCTGTGTTCACGTACACATGAACGAACGAGAGGAAGAAGACAGCTCGCTCGGGCTATGGGCCTTAGTGCAAAATTTGTCCCAAGATAAAGAAAAAGGAAAGAGGGATAGAGGAAAAAAATTAGATAGATGACCTCAGTCCAATTGACTTAGGAATCCTCTTTTATTATCTGGGTTAAACACTCTCAAATAAAATTGTATAGGCCAAATAAAACACAGAGAGTAGGAAAACTATATTTCCCTTTCTGAATAAATTTTAGAAATAGATTTTTATAAAAAAAACTCATTAACGACATTACTAAAAAAATTAAATACTGTTTTTGGAGAAGTCATATTATCTCCTCTCATTTTGTTTATTAAATTATTGGAAATATTTAAATATCTCTTAAACGTCAATATCCAATAAACTCCAAAATAAGAATTCGAGAATGAGCATGGGACCACAATAAATTTAAGAAAGTCATTTTATTCTCACTCGGAAATATTTAATTGTGGTTCGTACCAAATTTCAAAAGGACAAAAGAAAGAAAATCATTCTTTGAAATTTTGAATAAAGTTCACAACCAAAATTTTCATTATTGGATAAATGATTATCCAATTTTATTAAATGGTTTGTAAAGGTTTAAACAAAAACTCAAGGGAAAAGTTTTCATTTACCCCAAAATCAAAACAATTCAATCAATATTATATTATTTATTAACATTCCAAAATTTGGAAAATTTTGGGATGTTACAACCAGTCAACTCCACTGTTGTGGATAATGTTTATTTATTAAATAAAATAAATTCGGAAAATGATTTAAAATGATTTAAACTTTAAAATTCAATATATTTTAAACCGTAAGTCAGATTCAAAAACTTTATACATGAAAATTGATCAGAAAAATATAACGAATACAGATACACTATCCGTATACCAACCACACCCCTCTAACGCACCGAACATCGAACCGTTCCCCTCCGGACCGTATGTCTGATGATTTGTCTGGTACTGTCAAAGTATCCGGATGAATTTATTCTGAACACGAAAGTTGTTCGGATTGTTTCAACTAGCACGGTTACACCATCCACACGTTTGTCGGATGTCCACGACACCTCCGGCATGAACCCTTCCCCCTCCGGACACCCTGTCCAGTAATCACCCGGAGCTGGCAGTTCATCCCCGGATGGATTCCCGCTTCGTGCAACGTGCATTGCACTGCGTTAGAAAACCGTTAACATTGCTTACGTTATGCCATTCATCTGTTTGCTATGATTGATTTATATTTACTGTTTCTCCCCCCTGCATTTTTCGGTAGACCCCGCTTCTACCGCTGACTACACTGCTGCTGGGTACGACTACTTCGTCGACGACCCTACCCCTTCCGTCGAGCTACCAGGCAAGTAGAGCCATTCTCTTCCCCAGATACCCCCTACCTTTCCGTACTTTCTTGCACTAGGCATTGTTACTGCTGCTGCTACGTTTCAATCCTATTCAATTGCATAGCCTGATTTTGTCGCCCCTTGATGTACCTTCCTTATCCTATGCTTCCTGCTATATCTATATATTATATTCAGCAGTGAGCCCTGCGCATTGTTAGCTAGGATTAGATAGCGGGTCGTGGCCACTCAGGGGAGTGACGCGGATACAAAATATATACAACTGCAACAGGTACGGATCAATGCAGACGCCCTAGGGGACCTACAATGGCGAGACTCTGCCGAGTCGCTTCGAGTTTGACTTATGAGTGGACGAAATCATATTTCACTCTCGTCGGCTCAGTAGCGTAGCATTACTGGGATATTACGAGGGTATTTATCTTTAGTTCATTCCGCTGGTGTCTGGGCACCACCGGGGTGATACGAGAATATTCCTCTTTAGTTCACTCCGCTGATGTCTCTGTCAAACCTCTTTAAGTGTGCCATCGAGGGTGATTCCTCCTGGTTTCACTTAATGGTAGGCACTCGAATCAATTGGTGTCCTTAAAGGTAAGAGTCGGGCGACCCAACGGTGCCCGCGAACGGTATACTGTCGGGAGCGACAGGGAGGGTACGACCGACGTTACTGGCGTGCTTAGCCCCTGTTCGTATCTCGTGAGAGTTACCAAACCACGAAAAAGTCGAGCTCTACCAAGAGCACACGCGAGACAAGGTAAGGAGACGGTTCACCTTGTGGGTAACCGCGCGCTTTGACGGTACGACAGGGCAGGCCCCGACGTTACTGATGGGCCTTGTTGCTGTTCGTTGTCCGTTGTGTTGTTAGTCAGACAACGATAATGGTTGTCTGCGAGATAATATTAAAATGCTAAATGGTTCGGCAGACCTACCCGTTGGTCTTTACGCACTACCTACACGTGGGATTACGGTGTGGGCCCTCCGCGTCGTAGTTCGTCCGAAAGCTCTTCGGACGTCAGCAGTACCACGGGCTGATAGCCGGGAAGCGGTCTTGTCTTCTTTGCTGCAGCAGGTGTTTTTGGATTTTCTTTTGCTTCACCGGCCAGTCTCGTACCGTGCAGGAGCGTGCAAGGGTGAGGGACCTAGACCCCTTGGCGCATAGGATATAGTCCGGTGGATGGCCTCTCTGCTGAGCCTAGGATGGGTTGCGATGTGTCGGATAGCCTCGGTGGGGCGTTCCCTAACAAGGTTCACGCCACCCTAGAGATCCGAGCGTGCAGGATGAACAGTAGAGCACCCCTGCAGGGAGTTTAATCTATTTGAATAGCCGTGTCCACGGTAACAGGACACTTTATGCTGAAGCTGGATCTTACCACTACAGACTATTACTATTAAACTGTATGGTTCCGGGTTTTCTTCTTCGCAGGGAAGTCGAGGCGGTGAACTCGGAGGCATTATTATTATTAATCATTACAACTTACTATTATACAATGTTGCAGCAACTTCTGCATCATTGCTACTTTATGCTTTATATAAACTGTTGGCTGTTCTCATTTTGTGCTGCAAGACTCGTCAGAAGATGCTAGTCTTCGATAGGCCTAGCTTCTTACCCTTATTCTGATTTCTATCTTGTAGTCCACTATATACAGCCTCCCCTTTCCATTTGATACAAATGCATAATTGCTTAGTAGCGGACGTAAGACTCTCGGGTATACTAGATACTCACCCTTGCTTTATTTCCCCCTTTATGTTTTGCCTGATCGGCCGCTGCAGTCGACGTTGATCCCAGGAGCAGGAGTACCCCGGAGGCGCCTACTACTACGTCGATCACCCCTTTGACCAGGACCAGGAGTAGTTTCGGAGGCTCCCAGGCAGGAGGCCTTGCCTTTTCGATCTGTATCTCTGATGTTATTTGTGCTAGCCTTCTTAAGGCAAAACTTGACTAACTATGTTTGTACTCAGATATTATGGCTTGTATATCTTATGTATTCGGGGTCCGTGTGACCCCCTTATCTTGTAACATATTGGTTTATCCTTTTGTGTTTAGTGTTGTGCTGTGATATTCTCACCGTGGCACCCTAATCTCAGCCGTGTACCCTGCGTGTATGATTACTGTACAGGGATTGATTTTGGGGGCGTCACAAGTTGGTATCAGATCCGACTGCCTGTAGGAATCCAGCCCACCACTACCTGGTCGAAGTTGAGTCTAGACTTTGAAAAACTATTTTGCTAACTTAATGTTTGGCTTACGGCCCCACATCTATGTCACTACGTGTGATATCTATGGTATTAGGATCCTTTTCTCCTTACCTATGCTCCGGGAATCTGCTCTCTATCCTTGCTGGTAAGTTTTACAAACTCTGACATTAGGGTCACGTTCTCTTGATTCCATACGGCGTTATGGTGCGTACCCCATTGATTGAGCCGTGTCGCAGGAGTTCTGACCCAGGTCCCGGACCGCGGATCCCATTCTACTTCTGGGCAGGCCGTGCGTTCTCTGGCACAAACTCCTATGGCCAACAGTTTTCTTGCGGCGTGATTGACATAGTGGAATCTATGTCGCGTCGTGTAATCCTTACCGCGGTCTGCGTGCCGCCTAGTGTGTCCTTTCTCCTTATTTTCTACGACGTTACGCTGCCCGATTTTCGATTGATTCTATGTGTGGATGTGTATGTCTTATATGACTACTCCTATATATCCGCCTCCGCCACCGGACTACATGGCCGCGATGATGCAGCAGTTTTAGATGAACCAGGTGTTTATGCAAGGAGTCATAGATCAGCTCCAGAACCAGAATCAGAACCAGAACCAGCACCAGAACCAACCGCCTGTGGTTACTCTGCGGGATTTCATGCGTCTCAATCCCCCTCTGGTCCACCAACCTAAACAGCCGTTGGATGCCGATGATTGGCTTCGTGACATCACTCGTCAGCTGAAGTTCGCTAATGTGAGCGTTGCTGATTACGTCAACTTCGCGTCCTATTTCTTGCGTGGCCCCGCTGCTCAGTGGTGGGACACTTACAAGGGCTCGCTAGCTGAAGGGACTGTCGTCACCTGGAATGACTTCAAGACTACCTTCCGTGCTCTTTATGTTCCCCAGGCGATTATGAACCGTATGAAGACCGAGTTCCGCAACCTTGTGCAGGGCAACAAAACTGTCGAGGCATATCAGAGGGAATTCCTCCGCCTCTCCCGCTATGCTGCAAGTGACCTTCCAAATGATGCAAGTAGGCAAGAGAAGTTCCGTCATGGACTCAATGCAGATCTCCAGCTTGCACTAGCTTTGCACGTCTTCCCCGACTTCTCCACCATGGTGAACCAGACTATCACTCTTGAGACCGCTCAGCTTAGGTTCAGGGGTTCCCCGAAGCGCCCCCGTGATGCTGGCTCATCTTCGGGCACAGCACAGAAGCAACGCGTCTGGATTCCGCACGGTGTTATGCGTCCGACCGCCCCAGCACCAAGGCCATCGTATGTTGCACCCCGTCTGATTCCGCCCCCGCCGAGACGGCTGAAGACTGAGACCGCACCCCTCCGTCCTCAAGATGGCTTGTGTTTCAAGTGCCCTCAGCCATGCCATATTTCCAGAGACTGCCCTCAGTGACAGAATCAACTGGTAGTTCACCCTGCTGGCCGCGGAAATGGTCGTGGCAACAATGGGACCCTCAACTATAATACTGGGTCCAATACTCATGCTCGTGGTCATGCTTACAACATTGACGTTGAAGCAGCTCAGGAACAACCCGCTATAGTGATGGGTACCCTCCTCGTTAACTCAATACCTGCTACTGTGTTATTTGATACAGGAGCATCGCATTCATTTATGTCTGGAGCATTTGCATGTAAGCATGGCATATATCACGAAAAGATGCGTACCCCGTTGGCCGTTAAAACACCCGGCGGCATGTGTCACGTTGACATGCTAGCACCTAACCTCACGGTCGAGATCGAAGGGATTGAGTTCCTTGTCTCCCCACATATTCTGAAAACATCCACTATTGACCTTATCTTGGGTATGGATTGGCTGAAAGCCCATGATGCCACACTTTATTGTGGCACCAAGGTCATCCAACTCTTTCATCCTTCTAGCGCCATACTGTCGATGAATGCCGAAGCTCGTATATATGCTCCGAATGCCTTTAATGTCTCACCTCTCGAAGGGATTGAGAAAGTCCCAATCGTTTGTGATTTTACCGACGTATTCCCAGAAGAACTGCCGGGGATACCCCCGATTAGGGAAGTTGAATTCGTCATCGACTTGAAGCCCGACACCGTCCCGATTGCCAAGCGCCCGTATAAGATGCCACCTCGCCACCTCCTTGAATTGAAGAAGGAGATCGACACGGCCCTCGAGAAAGGCTTCATCCGTCCAAGTTCCTCTGCTTGGGGAGCACCTTCGTTCTTTGTCAAGAAGAGTGATGGCACGAACCGTTTGGTCCAAGATTACCGACCTGTCAACCAGGCCATGATACAGAACAAGTACCCCCTCCCTCTAATCAATGATCTTTATGATCAACTTGCTGGATCCACGGTGTTTTCAAAACTCGAGCTGAGGTTGGGTTATCACCAAATCCGAGTCCGTGATGAGGTCATCCCGAAGACCGCCTTGATTACTCTCTATGGTTCATACGAGTACACTGTCATGTCATTTGGCTTGACCAATGCACAAGCCACCTTCTCCCGATTGATGAACTATATATTCATGGAATACCTCGACAAGTTTGTCGTGGTTTATCTGGATGATATATTGATTTACTCCAAGACCGATGCAGAACATGCTGAACATCTTCGTCTTATACTGGAAAAGCTTCGAGAACACAAACTCTATGCTAAGTATTCTAAGTGTGAATTCTGGCTTCCCTAAGTAACTTACCTTGGTCATGTGATTTCCAAGGATGGCATTGCAGTCAACCCTGAACGTATCCAGGCTATTCTTGACTGGACTCCGCCTAGGGCTGTCAAGCAAGTCAGAAGTTTCCTCGGCCTTGCCAGCTATTGCCGACGTTTTGTTGAGAATTTCTCCAAGATTGCCAGGCCTCTGACTAACCTGCTTCACAAAGGCGTCAAGTTTGAGTGGACAGATAAATGTCAGGAAAGTTTCCAAGACCTCAAGGACAAGCTCACTTCTCCCCCAGTGCTTGCTCCTCCCGATACTCAGAAGGACTTCGTGATATATTGTTACGCATCTTGTCAAGGATTAGGCTGTGTCCTAATGCAAGAGCGCAAAGTGATTGCTTATGGCTCCCGCCAGTTGCGTTCACATGAAGATAAGTATCCAACTCATGATCTCGAATTGGCAGCGGTAATTTATGCATTGAAGCTGTGGCGACATTACCTCATCGGTAACCGTTGCGAGATCTACACTGACAACCAAGCCTGAAGTACCTGTTTACTCAGCCCGACCTGAATCTCCGCTAACCAAGATGGCTCAAGACAATAGCCGACTACAACATGGGAATTTCTTACACCCCTGGCAAAGCTAATGTGGTGCCCGATGCCTTAAGCCGCAAAGCCTATTGTAGTGAACTGGAAGTTCAAGTAGAGCAGCCACGTCTATATGATGAGCTCCGCAAGCTGAACATCGAAATTGTTCCGCAGGGATATGTGAATTCCCTGGTTATCGAACCAGACTTATACAACCGCATGAAGTTTGCACATGGATATGACTCTGACATTCAGAAGATTAAGCGGTATGTCGAGAGTGGAAAGCCCTCATCCTTCATATTGCCGATGATGGTACGTTGTACTTCAAGGGTCGGCTAGTGGTCCCCATAAACAGGTCCAACCTGAACTACGCCCCGCGCGTCATGAAGGAAGCTCATGATACTCCCCTGTCAATTCACCCTGATAGCACCAAGATGTACCAAGACATTCGTCAGTGGTACTGGTGGTCTAACATGAAACAAGACATTGCTCGTTATGTTGATGAGTGTGACGTTTGCCGTCGCGTCAAAGCCGAACATCAAAGACCTGCTGGAACTCCGCAACCACTCTCTATTCCTGAATGGAAATGGGACAAGATCGAAATGGACTTCGTCACCGGATTTCCCCGATCACATAAAGGTCATGATGCTATCTTTGTCGTCATCGACCGATTCTCCAAGGTTGTCCATTTTCTGCCTGTCAAGGAGACGATCTCTGCTAGTCAGTTGGCAGACTTATATGTTTCCAGAATTGTTTCCCTCCACGGTATTCCGTTGGAGATCAGTTCAGATCGTGGCAGTATTTTCACCTCGAGATTCTAGGATAGTTTCCAAGAATCTATGGGCACTCACCTAAGCTTAAGTACTACTTATCACCCACAGTCACAAGGACAAGTTGAACGAGTCAACCAAGTGCTTGAAGATATGCTTCGAGCTTGTGTCCTTTCATTCGGTAAGAAATGGGAGGAATCTCTTCCATTTGCTGAATTCTTGTACAACAATAGCTATCAGGCTAGTCTGAAGGTGGCACCCTTTGAAGTTCTCTATGGACGTAAGTGTCAAACCCCTCTGAATTGGTCAGAAACTGGAGAACGAACTCTCGTTGTTCCAGACATCATACAACATGCTGAAGATCAGGTTCGCATTATTCATGAACACTTGAAAGCTGCTCAGTCCCGCCAGAAGAGAAACTATGACCGCAATCACAAGGAAATGGTCTATCAACCCGGCAAACAAGCTTACCTCCGTGTCACTCCCATGAGGGGCACTCATCATTTCGGGATAAAAGGCAAGTTAGCTCCTTGCTACATTGGCCCGTTCCGTATCCTTTACAGAAGTGGACCAGTGGCTTACCGATTGGAGTTGCCGTCAAACCTCTCCCAAGTCCACGATGTATTTCACGTGTCTCAACTCCGTCGCTGCTTCAAGGACCCTATTCGTGAAGTGGAACATGATCTGATTGAATTGCAGCAGGACTTGACTTATCAAGAACATCCGAGCCGCATTCTCGATCAGTTTGAATGCAAAACCCGCAACAAGACAACCAAGTTCCTTAAAGTTCAGTGGTCGAATCATTCCGAAGATGAAGCCACTTGGGAACGTGAAGATCGTCTTCGTGAAGAATACCCCGATCTTTTCCCCTCTACCGCTTAGATTCTCCGGACGAGAATTCCTGTAGTGGGGGAGATTTGTAACACCCTCAGGTCTTGTAACAGTAATCACTACAGTGATCCTTTTGTTAATGCTAATCACTGTTGTTAATCATGCCTTGATCACCTGGGATCAACTCAAACTCAAAAAGGTTTTTTATGAATATTAAAAAAAAGTGATGAATTAAAATCTGTCCAAAAATTATGAAACCACTTTTGTTAAATCACCAATATTCAGTGGACCATGTCCATGTGGGTATGGGAATTTATTAAGTTAGAAAATAAAACAAACAATTCATAACAGTGGTAAAACAGGGGCATTTAACACCTTTTTAATAGAAAAAAATGCAAAAGATTTTATATAAGTCCCAATCTTTTTGTGGCACTCTAGTTTTGTGCAGTGTTAATTATGTAACCTATTACATATTTTTAAAAAATGCTAAAGCTAGCAAAACAAAATAAACAAAAGGCAGTGGCTAACCGAAATTACAAAAAAATAAATAATAGGAAAAGAAGCCTCACGGCCTTGCACAGGGTCAGCCCACCCGCGCAGCCCATCAGCCCACCCCAGGTCGTCTCCCTCCCCTGTTCACGTGTGTGCGTGGAGGCCATCCCACGGCCGGCCATGCCGTGGCGCCCATCGGCTGTTAGCCGGCGGGGATAAGTCCCCCGAGGCCACCCCGCGCTTGGTGGAAACCCTAGACCCCCTCCCCCTTCTCCCCTTGCACCCCATCTCCCTCACCGAGCTCGCCCGTGCGCAAATCTGGCCGCAACGCCGTCTTCCCCGCGGCCAGCAACGACGAGAGCTCGCCCTGGCTTGTCCTGGAGCACCGTCGTCGCCCTCCTCGTCTCCTCGCATGCTCAGTCGACGTCGGGAGGCTCTACAACCCACGAATCGGGCGGTTTCCCTCCTCCATGGCTGCAGCTCCATTCACGCCGTGAAGCTCCACTCCGGCCTCCCCCAGCTATTCCGCCTACACCAGCTCACTCCCGGTGAGCGCTTGGTCCTCCCTGACCTCTCCCCCTCCTCCCCAAGCCCCGTAGCTCTGTATCCGTGAGCGCCTCTCTCCGGCCGCCGCGGCTGGGCTCGCCGTCGCGGCCACATGTCGCTCCAGCTCGCGGTTTCGGCACAAGCCGATTCGCGGCGTCGCGGGCGTTCGGTTCCAACTTATGGCGCTCGTTTTGGTCGCCGGGCTCGCGCGCTAGGCCGTCGCCGCCGTGCCCTATGCTCGTCGCCGGTGAGCACGGGCCTCACTGGCCTCACCCTTTGACATTGACTGGTGGGTCCATGCAATTAGATTAGCCCCTGGATTCATTAGACTGTTAATTAAACACATGTGTCACTGACTGGTGGCCCTCACTGTCAGATTATTGTTTAATAATAATTTAGATTTAATTCCAGTCAATAACATGTGGGCCCTGGCTCTGTTTTAATTTAATAAAATGTATTATTAGTATTGTGAGGCTGACCAGTGGTACCCACTTGTCAGGTTTGACCAGTCAACTCCACTGTTGTAGATAATGTTTATTTATTAAATAAAATAAATTCAGAAAATGATTTAAAATGATTTAAACTTCAAAATTCAATATCTTTTAAACCGTAAGCCAGATTCAAAAACTTTATACATGAAAATTGATCAGAAAAATATAACGAATACAGATACACTATCCGTATACCAACCACACCCCTCTAACGCACCGAACATCGAACCGTCCCCCTCCGAACCGTATGTCTGATGATTTGTCTGGTACTGTCAAAGTATCCGGATGAATTTATTCTGAACACGAAAGTTGTTCGGATTGTTTCAACTAGCACGGTTACATCATCCACACGTTTTTCGGATGTCCACGACACCTCCGGCATGAACCCTTCCCCCTCCGGACACCCTACCCGGTAATCACCCGGAGCTGGTAGTTCATCCTCTAATGGATTCCCGGTCCGTGAAACGGGCATTGCACTGCGTTAGAACACCGTTAACATTGCTTACGTCATGCCATTTATATTTTTACTAAGATTGCTTTATATTTACTATTTCTCCCCCCTTCATTCTTCGGTAGACCCCGCTGCTACCGCCGACTACACTGCTGCCGGGTACGACTACTTCGTCGACGACCCTACCCCTACCGTCGAGCTACCAGGCAAGCAGAGCCTGATTTTGTCGCCCTTTGATGTACCTTCCTTATCTTATGCTGCTTGATGTATCTATATATTATATTCAACAGTGAGCCCTGCGCATTGTTAGCTAGGATTAGATAGCGGGCTGTGGCCACTCAGGGGAGTGACGCGGATACAAAATATATACAACTGCAAGAGGTACGGATCAATGCAGATGCCCTAGGGGACCTACAACGGCGAGACTCTGTCGAGTCGCTTCGAGTTTGAATTATGAGTGGACGAACTCGTATTTCACTCTCGTCGGCTCAGTAGCGTAGCACCACTGCGATGATACGAGGGTATTTATCTTTAGTTCATTCCGCTGGTGTCTCGGCACCACCGGGGTGATACGAGAATATTCCTCTTTAGTTCATTCCGCTGATGTCTCTGTCGAACCTCTTTAAGTGTGCCATCGAGGGTGATTCCTCCTGGTTTCACTTAATGGTAGGCACTCGAGTCAACTACTGTCCTTAAAGGTAAGAGTCGGGCGACCCAACGGTGCCCGCGAGCGGTATATTGTCGGGAGCGACAGGGAGGGTACGACCGACGTTACTGGCGTGCTTGGCCCCTGCTCGTATCTCGCGAGAGTTACCAAACCACGAAAAAGTCGAGCTCTACCAAGAGCACACGCGAGACAAGGTAAGGAGACGGTTCACCTTGTTGGTAATCTTTGACGGGACGACATGGCAGGCCCCGACGTTACTGGTGGGCCTTGTTGCTGTTCGTTCTCCGTTGTGTTGTTAGTCAGACAGCGATAGTGGTTGTCTGTGAGATAATATTAAAATGCTAAATGGTTCGATGGATGACTTGAGAGACCCGTTGGTCTGTACGCACTACCTACACGTGGGATTACGGTGTGGGCCCTCCGCGTCGTAGTTCATCCGAAAGCTCTGTTTACGTCAGCAATACCACGGGCTGATAGCCGGGAAGTAGTCTTGTCTTCTTTTCTGCAGCAGGTGTTTTTGGATTTTCTTTTGCTTCACCGGCCAGTCTCGTACCGTGCAGGAGGGTGCAACGGTGAGGGACCTAGACCCCTTGGCGCATAGGATATAGTCCGGCGGATGGCCTCTCTGCTGAACCTAGGATGGGTTGCGATGTGTTCGATAGCCTCGGTGGGGCGTTCCCTAACAAGGTTCACGCCACCCTGGAGATCCGAGCGTGCAGGCTGAACAGTAGTGCACCCCTGCAGGGAGTTTAATCTATTCGAATAGTCGTGTCCACGGTAACAGGACGCTTTATGCTGAAGCTGGATCTTACCACTACAAACTATTACTATTAAACTGTATGGTTCCGGGTTTTCTTCCTCGCAGGGAAGTCGAGGAGGGGAACTCGGAGGCATTATTTTTATTAATCATTACAACTTACTATTATACAATGTTGAAACAACTTCTGCTTCATTGCTACTTTATGCTTTATATAAACTGTTGGCTGTTCTCATTTTGTGCTGCAAGACTCGTCAGAAGATGCTAGTCTTCTATAGGCCTAGCTTCTTACCCTTATTCTGGTTTCTATCTTGTAGTCCATTATATACAGCCTCCCCTTTCCATTTGATACAAATGCATAAATGCTTAGTAGCGGACGTAAGACTCGCGGGTATACTAGATACTCTACCCTTGCTTTATTCCCCCCTTTATGTTTTGCCTGATCGGCCGCTGCAGTCGACGTTGGAGCCCAGGAGCAGGAGTACCCCGGAGGCGCCTACTACTACGTCGAGCCCCCCTTTGACCAGGACCAGGAGTAGTTTCGGAGGCTCCCAGGCAGGAGACCTTGCCTTTTCGATCTGTATCTCTGATGTTATTTGTGCTAGCCTTCTTAAGGCAAAAGTTGACTAACTATGTATGTACTCAGATATTATGGCTTGTATATCTTATTTATTCGGGTCCGTGTGACCCCCTTATCTTGTAACATATTGGTTTATCCTTTTGTGTTTAGTGTTGTGCTGTGATATTCTCACCGTGGCACCCTAATCTCAGCCGTGTACCCTGCGTGTATGATTACTGTACACGGATTGATTTTGGGGGCGTCACAAGTTGGTATCAGAGCCGACTGCCTGTAGGAATCCACCCCACCACTACCTGGTCGAAGTTGAGTCTAGAATTTGAAAAACTATTTTGCTAACTTAATGTTTGGCTTACGGGCCCACATCGATGTCACTACGTGTGATATGATTGGTATTAGGATCCTTTCTCCTTCCCTATGCTCTGGGAATCTGCTCTCTTATCCTTGCTGGTAAGTTTTACAAACTCTGACATTAGGATCACGTTCTCTTGATTCCATCCGACGTTTTGGTGCATACCCCTTTGATTGAGTCGTGTCGCAGGAGTTCTGACCCAGGTCCCGGAACGCGGATCCCATTCTCATTCTGGGCAGGCCGCGCGTTCTCTGGCACAAACTCCCGTGGCCAACAGTTTTCTTGCGGCGTGATTGACATAGTGGAATCTATGTCGCATCGTGTAATCCTTACCGCGGTCTGCGCGCCGCCTTGTGTGTCCTTTTTTCCTTAATTTCTACGATGTTACGCTGCCCGATTTTCGATTGATTCTATGTGTGGATGTGTATGTCTTATATGACTACTCCTATATATCCGCGCCTCCTATTTGTTGTCTCTTTACCTCTTACTCGTTTCCGGTATCTCGATAAGATTCACATCGCTGAAATACCCCTGTTAAATTCTAGCAGGATGGCTGGTCGTGGTCGTGGTCGTGGTGCCAACGATCCACCTCCGCCACCGGACTACATGGCCGCGATGATGCAGCAGTTTTAGATGAACCAGGTGTTTATGCAAGGAGTCATAGATCAGCTCCAGAACCAGAATCAGAACCAGAACCAGCACCAGAACCAACCGCCTGTGGTTACTCTGCGGGATTTCATGCGTCTCAATCCCCCTCTATTCCATCAACCTAAACAGCCGTTGGATGCCGATGATTGGCTTCGTGACATCACTCGTCAGCTGGAGTTCGCTAATGTGAGCGCTGCTGATTACGTCAACTTCGCGTCCTATTTCCTGCGTGGCCCCGCTGCTCAGTGGTGGGACACTTACAAGGGCTCGCTAGCTGAAGGGACTGTCGATACCTGGAATGACTTCAAGACTACCTTCCGTGCTCTTTATGTTCCCCAGGAGATTATGAACCGTATGAAGACCGAGTTCCGCAACCTTGTGCAGGGCAACAAAACTGTCGAGGCATATCAAAGGGAATTCCTCCGCCTCTCCCGCTATGCTGCAAGTGACCTTCCAAATGATGCAAGTAGGCAAGAGAAGTTCCGTGATGGACTCAATGCAGATCTCCAGCTTGCACTAGCTTTGCACGTCTTCCCCGACTTCGCCACCATGGTGAACCAGACTATCACTCTTGAGACCGCTCAGCTTAGGTTTGGGGGTTTGCCGAAGCGCCCCCGTGATGCTGGCTCATCTTCGGGCACAGAACAGAAGTAACGCGTCTGGATCCAGCACGGTGTTATGCGTCCAACCGCCCCTGCACCAAGGCCGTCGTATGTTGCACCCCGTCTGCCTCCGCCCCCGCCGAGACAGCTGAAGACTGAGACTGCACCCCTCCGCCCTCAAGATGGCTTGTGTTTCAAGTGCCTTCAGCCAGGCCATATTTCCAGAGACTGCCCTCAGCGATTGAATCAACTGGTAGTTCACCCTGCTGGCCGCGGAAATGGTCGTGGCAACAATGGGACCCTCAACTATAATACTGGGTCCAATACTCATGCTCGTGGTCATGCTTACAACATTGACGTTGAAGTAGCTCAGGAACAACCCGCTACAGTGATGGGTACCCTCCTCGTCAACTCAATACCTGCTACTGTGTTATTTGATACAGGATCATCACATTCATTTATGTCTGGAGCATTTGCATCCAAGCATGGCATATCTCACGAAAAGATGCGTATCCCCTTGGCCGTTAAAACACCCGGCGGCATGTGTCACGTTAACATGCTAGCACCTAACCTCATCGTCGAGATCGAAGGGATTGAGTTTCTTGTCTCCCCACATATTCTGAAAACATCCACTATTGACCTTATCTTGGGTATGGATTGGCTAAAAGCCCACGATGCCGCACTTTATTGTGGCACCAAGGTCATCCAACTGTTTCATCCTTCTGGCGCGATTGTGAATCTTACCTCCATAGTGTCAATGAATGCCGAAGCTCGTATATATGCTCCGAATGCCTTGAATGTCGCACCTCTCGAAGGGATTGAGAAAGTCCCAATCGTTTTTGATTTTATCGACGTATTTCCAGAAGAACTGCCGGGGATACCTCCGATTAGGGAAGTTGAATTAGTCATCGACTTGAAGCCCGACACCGTCCCGATTGCCAAGCGCCCTTATAATATGCCACCTCACCACCTCCTTGAATTGAAGAAGGAGATCGACACGGCCCTCGAGAAAGGCTTCATCCGTCCAAGTTCCTCTGCTTGGGGAGCACCTTCTCTCTTTGTCAATAAGAGTGATGGCATGAAACCGTTTGGTCCAAGATTACCGACCTATCAACCAGGCCACGATACAGAACAAGTACCCCCTCCCTCGAATCAATGATCTTTATGATCAACTTGCTGGATCCACGGTGTTTTCAAAACTCGACCTGAGTTTGGGTTATCACCAAATCCGAGTCCGTGATGAGGACATCCCGAAGACCGCCTTCATTACTCGCTATGGTTCATACGAGTACACTGTCATGTCATTTGGCTTGACCAATGCACAAGCCACCTTCTCCCGATTGATGAACTATATATTCATGGAATACCTCGACAAGTATGTCGTGGTTTATCTGGATGATATATTGATTTACTCCAAGACCGATGCAGAACATGCTGAACATCTTTGTCTTATACTGGAAAAGCTTCGAGAACACAAACACTATGCTAAGTATTCTAAGTGTGAATTCTGGCTTCCCGAAATAACTTACCTTGGTTATGTGATTTCCAAGGATGGCGTTGCAGTCAACCCTGAACGTATCCAGGCTATTCTCGACTGGACTCCGCCTAGGGCTGTCAAGCAAGTCAGAAGTTTCCTCGGCCTTGCCAGCTATTGCCGCCGTTTTGTTGAGAATTTCTCCAAGATTCCCAGGCCTTTGACTAACCTGCTTCACAAAGGCGTCAAGTTTGAGTGGACAGATAAATGTCAGGAAAGTTTCCAAGACCTCAAGGACAAGCTCACTTCTCCCCCAGTGCTTGCTCCTCCCGATACTCAGAAGGACTTCGTGATATATTGTGACGCATCTCGTCAAGGATTAGGCTGTGTCCTAATGCAAGAGCACAAAGTGATTGCTTATGGCTCCCGCCAGTTGCGTTCACACGAAGATAAGTATCCAACTCATGATCTCGAATTGGCAGCGGTAATTTATGCATTGAAGCTGTGGCGACATTACCTCGTCGGTAACCGTTGCGAGATCTACACTGACCACCAAAGCCTGAAGTACCTGTTTACTCAGCCCGACCTGAATCTCCGCTAACAGAGATGGCTCAAGACAATAGCCGACTACAACATGGGAATTTCTTACACCCCTGGCAAAGCTAATGTGGTGCCCGATGCCTTAAGCCGCAAAGCCTATTGTAGTGAACTGGAAGTTCAAGTAGAGCAGCCACGTCTATATGATGAGCTCCGCAAGCTGAACATCGAAATTGTTCCGCAGGGATATGTGAATTCCCTGGTTATCGAACCAGACTTATACAACCGCATGAAGTTTGCACATGGATATGACTCTGACATTCAGAAAATTAAGCGGTATGTCGAGAGTGGAAAGCCCTCATCCTTCATATTGCCGATGATGGTATGTTGTACTTCAAGGGTCGGCTAGCGGTCCCCATAAATAGGCCCAACCTGAACTACGCCCCGCGCGTCATGAAGGAAGCTCATGATACTCCCCTGTCAATTCACCCTGCTAGCACCAAGATGTACCAAGACATTCGTCAGTGGTACTGGTGGTCTAACATGAAACAAGACATTGCTCGTTATGTTGATGAGTGTGACGTTTGTCGTCGCGTCAAAGCCGAACATCAAAGACCTGCTGGAACTCCGCAAGCACTCTCTATTCCTGAATGGAAATGGGACAAGATCGAAATGGACTTCGTCACCGGATTTCCCCGATCACATAAAGGTCATGATGCTATCTTTGTCGTCATCGACCGATTCTCCAAGGTTGTCCATTTTCTGCCTGTCAAGGAGACGATCTCTGCTAGTCAGTTGGCAGACTTATATGTTTCCAGAATTGTTTCCCTCCACGGTATTCCGTTGGAGATCAGTTCAGATCGTGGCAGTATTTTCACCTCGAGATTCTGGGATAGTTTCCAAGAATCTATGGGCACTCACCTAAGCTTCAGTACTGCTTATCACCCACAGTCACAAGGACAAGTTGAACGAGTCAACCAAGTGCTTGAAGATATGATTCGAGCTTGTGTCCTTTCATTCGGTAAGAAATGGGAGGAATCTCTTCCATTTGCTGAATTCTTGTACAACAATAGCTATCAGGCTAGTCTGAAGGTGGCACCCTTTGAAATTCTCTATGGACGTAAGTGTCAAACCCCTCTGAATTGGTCAGAAACTGGAGAACGAACTCTCGTTGGTCCGGACATCATACAACATGCTGAAGATCAGGTTCGCATTATTCATGAACACTTGAAAGCTGCTCAGTCCCGCCAGAAGAGAAACTATGACCGCAAGCACAAGGAAATGGTCTATCAACCCGGCAAACAAGCTTACCTCCGTGTCACTCCCATGAGGGGCACTCATCGTTTCGGGATAAAAGGCAAGTTAGCTCCTCGCTACATTGGACCGTTCCATATCCTTTACAGAAGTGGACTAGTGGCTTACCGATTGGAGTTGCCGTCAAATCTCTCCCAAGTCCACGATGTATTTCACGTGTCTCAACTCCGTCGCTGCTTCAAGGACCCTATTCGTGAAGTGGAACATGATCTGATTGAATTGCAGCAGGACTTGAATTATCAAGAACATCCGAGCCGCATTCTCGATCAGTCTGAATGCAAAACCCGCAACAAGACAACCAAGTTCCTTAAAGTTCAGTGGTCAAATCATTCCGAAGATGAAGCCACTTGGGAACGCGAAGATCGTCTTCGTGAAGAATACCCCGATCTTTTCCCCTCTACCGCTTAGATTCTCGGGACGAGAATTCCTGTAGTGGGGGAGATTTGTAACACCCTCAGGTCTTGTAACAGTAATCACTACAGTGATCCTTTTGTTAATGCTAATCACTGTTGTTAATCATGCCTTGATCACCTGGGATCAACTCAAACTCAAAATGCTTTTTGATGAATATTAAAAATAAGTGACGAATTAAAATTTGTCCAAAAATTATGAAACCACTTTTGTTAAATCACCAATATTCAGTGGACCATGTCCATGTGGGTATGGGAATTTATTAAGTTAGAAAATAAAACAAACAATTCATAACAGTGGTAAAACAGTGGCATTTAACACCTTTTTAATAGAACAAAAATGCAAAAGATTTTATATAAGTCCCAATCTTTTTGTGGCACTCTAGTTTTGTGCAGTGTTAATTATGTAACCTATTACATATTTTACAAAAATGCTAAAGCTAGAAAAACAAAATAAACAAAAGGCAGTGGCTAACCGAAATTACAAAAAAATAAATAAAATGAAAAGAAGCCTCACGGCCTTGCACAGGGTCAGCCCAGCCAGCCCACCCGCGCAGCCCATCAGCCCACCCTAGGTCGTCTCCCTCCCTTGTTCACGTGTGTGCGTCGAGGCCATCCCACGGCCGGCCACGCTGTGGGCACGTCGTGGCGCCCATCGGCGGTTAGCCGGCGGGGATAAGTCCCCCGAGGCCACCCCGCGCCTGGTGGAAACCCTAGACCCCCTCCCCCTTCTCCCCTTGCACCCCCATCTCCCTCACCGAGCTCCCCCGTGCGCAAACCTGGCCGCGCCGCCGTCTTCCCGGCGGCCAGCAACGACGAGAGCTCGCCCCAACTTGTCTTGGAGCACCGTCGTCGCCCTCCTCGTCTCCTCGCGTGCTCAGTCGACGTCGCGAGGCTCTACAGCCCACGAATCGGGCGGTTTCCCTCCTCCACGGCCGCCGCGCCATTGACTCCATGAAGCTCCACTCCGGTCTCCCCCAGCTATTCTGCCTACACCAGCTCACTCCTAGTGAGTGCTTGGTCCTCCCTGGCCTCTCCCCTCTCCTCCCCATGCCCCGTAGCTCTGTATCCGTGAGCGCCTCGCTCCGGCTACCGCGGCTGGGCTCGCCGTCGCGGCCACATGCCGCTCGAGCTCGCGGTTTCGGCACAAGCCGATGCGCGGCGTCGCGGGCGTTCAGTTCCAACTTATGGCGCTCGTTTTGGTCGCCGGGCTTGCGCTAGGCCGTCGCCGCCGTGCCCTGTGCTCGTCGCCGGTGAGCACGGGCCTCATTAGCCTCACCCTTTGACACTGACTGGTGGGTCCATGCAATCAGATTAGCCCCTGGATTAATTAGACTTTTAATTAAACGCATGTGTCACTGACTGGTGGCCCCCACTATCAGATTATTATTTAATAAGAATTTAGATTTAATTCCAGTCAATGACATATGGGCCCTGGCTCTGTTTTAATTTAATAAAATGTATTATTAGTATTGTGAGGCTGACCAGTGTGACCCACTGGTCAGGTTTTTCAACTCCACTGTTGTGGATAATGTTTATTTATTAAACAAAATAAATTCAGAAAATGATTTAAACTTTAAAATTCAATATATTTTAAACCGTAAGTCAGATTCAAAAACTTTATACATGAAAATTGATCAGAAAAATATAACGAATACAGATACACTATCCGTATACCAACCACACCCCTCGAACGCACCGAACATCGAACCGTCCCCCTCCGGACTGTATGTCCGATGATTTGTCTGGTACTGTCAAAGTATCCGGATGAATTTATGCTGAACACGAAAGTTGTTCGGATTGTTTCAACTAGCACGGTTACACCATCCACACGTTTGTCGGATGTCCACGACACCTCCGGCATGAACCCTTCCCCCTCCGGACACCCTGTCCGGTAATCACCCGGAGCTGGCAGTTCATCCCCGGATGGATTCCCGCTCCGTGCAACGTGCATTGCACTGCGTTAGAACACCGTTAACATTGCTTACGTCATGCCATTCATCTGTTTGCTATGATTGCTTTTATATTTACTGTTTCTCCCCCCTTCATTCTTTGGTAGACCCTGCTGCTACCGCCGACTACACTGCTGCCTGGTACGACTACTTCGTCGACGACCCTACCCCTACCGTCGAGCTACCAGGCAAGCAGAGCCATTCTCTTCCCAGGATATTGCCTGCCTTTCCGTACTTTCTTGCACTAGGCATTGTTACTGCTGCTGCTAAGTTACAATACTATTCAATTTCATAGCCTCATTTTGTCGCCCCTTGATGTACCTTCCTTATCCTATGCTGCTTGCTATATCTATATATTATATTCAACAGTGAGCCCTGCGCATTGTTAGCTAGGATTAGATAGCGGGCTGTGGCCACTCAGGGGAGTGACGCGGATACAAAATATATACAACTGCAAGAGGTACGGATCAATGCAGATGCCCTAGGGGACCTACAACGGCGAGACTCTGTCGAGTAGCTTCGAGTTTGACTTATGAGTTGACGAACTCGTATTTCACTCTCGTCGGCTCAGTAGCGTAGCACCACTGCGATGATACGAGGGTATTTATCTTTAGTTCATTCCGCTGGTGTCTCGGCACCACCGGGGTGATACGAGAATATTCCTCTTTAGTTCATTCCGCTGATGTCTCTGTCGAACCTCTTTAAATGTGCCATCGAGGGTGATTCCTCCTGATTTCACTTAATGGTAGGCACTCGAATCAACTGGTGTCCTTAAAGGTAAGAGTCGGGCGACCCAACGGTGCCCGCGAGCGGTATATTGTCGGGAGCGACAGGGAGGGTACGACCGACGTTACTGGCGTGCTTGGCCCCTGCTCGTATCTTGCGAGAGTTACCAAACCAAGAAAAAGTCGAGCTCTACCAAGAGCACACGCGAGACAAGGTAAGGAGACGGTTCACCTTGTTGGTAACCACGCGCTTTGACGGGACGACAGGGCAGGCCCCGACGTTACTGGTGGGCCTTGTTGCTGTTCGTTGTCCGTTGTGTTGTTAGTCAGACAGCGATAACGGTTGTCTGCGAGATAATATTAAAATGCTAAATGGTTCGGCGGATGACTTGAGAGACCCGTTCGTCTGTACGCACTACCTACACGTGGGATTACGGTGTGGGCCCTCCATGTCGTAGTTCGTCCGAAGGCTCTTCAGATGTCAGCAGTACCACGGGCTGATAGCCGGGAAGCGGTCTTGTCTTCTTTGCTGCAGCAGGTGTTTTTGGATTTGCATTTGCTTCACCGGCCAGTCTCGTACCGTGCAGGAGCGTGCAAGGGTGAGGGACCTAGACCCCTTGGCGCATAGGAGATAGTCCGGCGGATGGCCTCTCTGCTGATCCTAGGATGGGTTGCGATGTGTCGGATAGCCTCGGTGGGGCGTTCCCTAACAAGGTTCACGCCACCCTGGAGATCCGAGCGTGCAGGATGAACAGTAGTGCACCCCTGCAGGGAGTTTAATCTATTCGAATAGCCGTGTCCACGGTAACAGGACGCTTTATGCTGAAGCTGGATCTTACCACTACAAACTATTATTATTAAACTGTATGGTTCCGGGTTTTCTTCCTCGCAGGGAAGTCGAGGAGGGGAACTCGGAGGCATTATTATTATTAATCATTACAACTTACTATTATACAATGTTGCAGCAACTTCTGCTTCATTGCTACTTTATGCTTTATATAAACTGTTGGCTGTTCTCATCTTGTGCTGCAAGACTCGTCAGAAGATGCTAGTCTTCGATATGCCTAGCTTCTTACCCTTATTCTGATTTCTATCTTGCAGTCCACTATATACAGCCTCCCCTTTCCATTTGATACAAATGCATAAATGCTTAGTAGCGGACGTAAGACTCGCGGGTATACTAGATACTCACCCTTCCTTTATTTCCCCCTTTATGTTTTGCCTGATCGGCCGCTGCAGTCGACGTTGGAGCCCAGGAGCAGGAGTACCCCGGAGGCACCTACTACTACGTCGAGCCCCCCTTTGACCAGGACCAGGAGTAGTTTCGGAGGCCCCCAGGAAGGAGGCCTTGCCTTTTCGATCCGTATCTCTGATGTTATTTGTGCTAGCCTTCTTAAGGCAAAACTTGACTAACTATGTCTGTACTCAGATATTATGGCTTGTATATCTTATGTATTCCGGTCCGTGTGACCCCCTTATCTTGTAACATATTGGTTTATCCTTTTATCTTTAGTGTTGTGCTGTGATATTCTCACCCTGGCACCCTAATCTCAACCGTGTACCCTGCGTGTATGATTACTGTACACGGATTGATTTTGGGGGCGTCACACAGACCAAAGACCAGATGAGTTCGCCAAGTTTATTCGGAACCACTCGATCAACGACGGAATAGAGCTTGACCCAAGGTTCCACTCCTGTTCAGAAGACCACTCGCAGTCATTCCTAGTCACAAGAAGAAGAAGGCATGCCGGCTCCAGCAGGCTCACAGCCAAAGAACAGTTGGATGGACCCTGCACAATCCACTGTTTTGAAGACGACTGGGGGCGCATTAGAGCAGGCCACACCCTGAGAGATTGTTGTCTGTTCACCGAACTCTCCAACAGCCTCAAGGAAGAGAAGCAACGCGAAGCCAAACGGGCTCCAGGAACCGCGCAGCCGACAATACAGAATGGCAATACTCTCTGTCTCATGGAAGGGTCTGCATGATCCAAGAAAGATGACCCTCAAAAGCAAAACAGGACGCCCAATCCTGCAGACCTGAGCAGCCGAGGACCTAAAAACAGCAGAAACCTGCCATCTGTATGGCGCAAAGACCAACATTACTTTCTCACAAAGCGACCACCCACCCGCAATTCCAAGGCCAGGGCACGCACCGCTGGTCCTCGACGCCCAGATCGGCGGTTACGACATGGATAGAGTTTTCATGGACGGGGGCAACAGTTTAAACATAATCTTCACCAGCACCTTGTGCAAGATGCTGATTCCGCAGCCAGTCTGGAAGAAGTCAGGCGTCACACTCCCCGGCGTAGTTCCAGGTGAAGCAGCCGCCTCCCTCGGAACAATCGAGCTCGATGTCGTCTTCGGCGGCAGAGGCAACTTCGCAAGAAAATTCCTTGAGTTCGAAGTACTCGACTGGGAGTCCCAATACAACTCCATACTCGGGCAGCCTGCATTCGCTCAATTTATGGCGGTCCTGCACTATGCGTACCTCAAGCACAAGATGCCAGGACCCTCAGGGGTCATTACGGTCAATGGGAGTTTTATCAAATCAGACCAATGTGACCGCGATTTTCACGAAGTTTCTGACATGTTTGGACATGGTGACAGACAAGAGCATTTTTCCACTGGCAAGCATAAGCGAATCAAAAGAATTTACTCGTGACTTCGGCGTCGACAGCGACATAGTCTCCCATCAGGTGCACCCAACAGACCCGGACAAGACGGTCCGAATCTACGCCCATCTCCCAGAAGAACAAGCAACTGCCCTCATGGTCTTCCTCCGCGAAGATTGAATTTTTTCTCTTGGTGCCCGACCGATAAGCCCGTAATATCACGAGAGTTTGTAGAGCACGCACTACACATACATCCAAACACCAAACCAGTAAAGCAGGCGTTGCGCCGATTCTTAGAACCCAAGCGCAGAGCCATTGGAGAAGAGGTCAACCGACTACTCGACGCGCAATTCATCCGGGAGACGAAGAAGGCCACCTGGATCACAAACCCAGTCTTAGTACCTAAAAAGGACACCGACGTACTACGGATGTGTGTTGACTACGGTCGTCAACAAACACTCCCCAGAGGACCACTTTCCTCTGCCAAGGTGTCACGACCCGATTCACTAGGAATCCAAGTCTCTGTGCATTCTGTGCTAGTCCCTGGATCAATAGCTAGCACACACAGTACATGATGTAATATCAAGAATAAACCACATGTCATATATATTACATCGAAGATCTAGTATTACAATAAAGCATACCTGCATAGCTCAAGGCTAGCTTACAAATAGAATACAACAGAAAAACAATAAAGAGCTTTGTGGCGTCCATCAACTCCACCGACACAGTGGAGTATAGACATCGTAACCC
Source organism: Bromus sterilis (assembly GCA_950022295.1). Taxonomy (NCBI): domain Eukaryota; kingdom Viridiplantae; phylum Streptophyta; class Magnoliopsida; order Poales; family Poaceae; genus Bromus; species Bromus sterilis. The sequence continues at coordinate 182,046,054 of OX465596.1, forward strand.
TACATAGCATCACTTACTCGTCGTATATGATCCTGCAACACTGAAGGTTACATCCCGACAACGGGTCAGTACATTTGATTTGTACGGAAAGTCACACGAAAAAGGATATAGCAGACCTATCGCTACATGCCAGGTAAGTCAAAGGAAGTCTTATGGTTTTATTTTGCAGAAAGCTGATTTTTCCTTAGTCTACCTAAATCAAATTTTAGTTTATCTTACTACTTAAGGTTGAACTGGGCTACACCAGTTCCAACCCACACCCTTTATTAAATCTTTCCCACTCAAGTTTTATTAAGGTGATCAACTGTCAAGATCCTCCAATAACAGTAATGCCCAAGTTTCTCAAAGTTGTCCATAACCTTGGACACGACTAATCATGATTAGTTTTTACTCTGCAGAGGTTAATACACTTTTCCTGCAGGAATCAACCCGAACATTGAGACGAAGTCTTTCAGAAGAGGTCACCTACACCCAACGGCAAGCCGGTACACCTATCACATCTACATCTGCTAGCTTTGCACGGGAGAGGCTTCCTACAACGTACTCGACTAAGCCAGAGCCCATATGGCCAATGGCTATACATGGAAGCTACTGGTCACCAAGTATGTCTGATCTTTTTGAGCCTAGACGGCGCCCACTTACATTCAGAGGGTAGATACCATGACGTTCTTTATACCACCAATACCAGCCATTAGGGGTACAACCTGGTCTCGCCTTAGATAAGGTACGAGCCCCCAGGAAGCACTCCCTGCCTGTCCAGAGGTGAATTCTATTTAAGGTTGCTAGTCAAGTCATTAACTCCTCGCATAACTCAATGTATTCTCAAGCCAATCTCCATCTACAAGCATAGCAATATTTAAAAAACACGAACTAGGGCGACAAAGAATACATGATCAGATCATATGGCTATCCTACCAGGTTTGCAGCATAAGTATATGTACTAGTCCTACACATGCATAGGGTGATAGATTGCTAAATGCATAATGAAAAATATAGGATGGGGTATGGTCAAAGTGTAACTTGCCTTATACATTCGATGAAGTTCTTCGCTCTCACGATCCAGATAAATCTACTCGTCACACTCCGAGCAATCTATCATAAAAAAAAGAACTCACATAAGCAATCATGCCACAAGAAATCAAAAGATCAACAATCAAACACAATAAGGTTTAGCAACAAAAGAACTAGGCTCGATACAGTATAGATGTCGATGTGCTCGAAGTTGATAGGTGAAACGTGAACTCAAGTGAGTCAACGGAAGAAGAATTGTGGATATAAAAGATTATGAGATTATGACCTAGGGCATTATGAAGTCAAGGTGAACATCATGCCTATATGAAAAGGCGTGTGGGTATTGCCGATAGAATGTCTCATATGATCCAATATGCAAAAAGAATCACGTGAAACGGAATACTACAACACGAGTCATAGCAGGTTAAAGTTTGAATTAAATTTATATTCAAACAGATCAAAAAGTATTTTAATACTGTGGATAAATGATGTGGACACAAAATATATGACATGAGTGATGCTATGCAAAAAGAATCAATTGAATTGGATCAACGGTATAGAAGATACGGCCTCCGGAAGTTTGAATTTTAAATTGAATAAATTCAAATTCAGAAATGTGCAAAAGTGTGGAAAGTTAACTCCATGATAAACTACAGATCACTATGAGCGTGTAGGAAAAAGAATCACCTAATTCCGATACACGGTTTAGAAGATACGACTAAAACGGTTCTAGGGTGCAAACTGTGAAAAGGGCTAATCCGCAAATAAAATAATTACCTCATCACGGATAGGTCCTTGGTGCTACGGAGTGAACGACGTTCGCTCCGGTGGCATTCTGGCGAACGTTCTCTGAATAGGGAAACCGGGACAGGCGGTTAAACGGAGAAAACCGGCGGTTATCCGGAGTTAACCGGAACCCTAGATCTGGTTTGATCCAGATTCGTTCTGGATCGTAGGATTTAGATCCGACGGCGGCGGCTTACCGGGGCGGGCTTCGCTGGCGGCTGCGGCTTCGGGCTCCGGCAGGCAACAGCGGCGGCGCGGTCCGGCGGGCGGGTGGCCGGGGCGGCGGGGTCGGCGTGCCGGCGAGGTTGCGGCGGCATCGGCGACGAGGTGCGGGCGGCGGGGAAGCCAGGGGTGGCGGCGCGCGAGCGGCTCGCTGTCCAGGGCGGCGCGAGGACGGCGGCGGCGCTCCGGGCGACACGGCGGCGGCGGGGTGGTGGCCGCAGACGAGAGGTGGCGACGCGGCGGATGGCGTGGTTCACGACCGCAGGCTGTGCGGGCGATAGCACGTGGGAGGCGCAGCCGACGGCGACGGCACGCTCCAGCGACGGGCTCCGGCAGCGGCGGCGAGCGTCCCGGCGGCGGCGATGCGGGACCCTCTAGCTGGGGTTTAAAAAAAAGAATAAAGGAAAAAAATCAAAATTTTTAAATAAGCAGAGGGAAAACCAAAGAAAAAAACAACTTCGAACCGACTCGGGCTTTAATTGCGCTCGTGGGTGGAAAAGGCTACTAGGCCGGCTGGGCTACAACTTTATTTTTATTTTTAAACCCGAAATTTCAAATTTTTTTACAAAAATAAGTACACATCAGAAAAATATAAAATAAATTCCTAAATTCATAAAATAATCTAAAGAAAATTATGAAATGAACATATTTTCCAAAAAGAGAAATAAAAATAATAACATTTTCAATGACTTTATTTAGTTATAACATATTAAAAAAACAACAAAAATGTCAAATAATTATTTAAATAATTTCCACTCAATTTTTCTGAAGAAGTCATTTTTATCTTTTCTCATGTAATAATTATTTTTGAATGGAAAAATTATTTAAATAACTCCAATTAAAGTAAAATCATATTCAAAACATTTCTAACAGTTTTTTAATTGAAGGAGTCATATCACCTTCTCTCATTTTAATTTATTGGATTTGTTTTAAATAATAAATTCCAAAACACCAGCAATGAATATTAGGGAAAGTCCTTTTATTCCCTCTCATTTTAATATTCAATAAACTCCAAAAGTTTTAAGTCTTACTGAAAATCAAACATATCAAGCAAACAATCATTATTATAATTAATTTATTAAAATTCCAAAATTCAGAAAATTTGGGATGTTACACACCACCACCCTTAAAATGAATATCGTCCTCAAGATTCGAAAAGGCTATAAAGAAAAGGTTAGGGTTTGGGTCTTCATGACAATCCACCGATCCTTCGATGAGCTAGGGTGCTACCACCCTTAAAATGAATGTGACATGGTCTTCGAAAATCTTATCCCATCGATGACATCCTTCATAAAGATTAACCTCCTCCGAAGTCTTTAATCCTTAGCAAAAGAGGAGTCTTCCATATACCGAACCTTCATGGCTGACCGGTTAGGCGCTAATACTAAGAAACAACTGATTCCCTCATGGTGGTTATCAAGAATACTTCTATGGGATACCTGCATGAAATGGTCTTGGCCTATACTCACCGTACAACTGATGACCCTCAATGTAGAGGGATCTATTGCAGTGTTTTCGATAAGTAAGAGTGTCGAACCCAGCGAGGAGCAGAAGGTAGTAGCAAGTGAATTTGGTAAGGAGATAACTACAACCACTGAAAGATAATTTTTTAGGGGTTTTCTTGGTATAAGCGACAGGATAGTAAAAACGAGCAAAGTAAAAGATACTAGATAGTAAAGAGTGGCCCAATCCTTTCTTAGCAAAGGAGAGGCTTAGCAACTGAACTTATAAAAGCTAAAGTGTTCTTGAGGACACACGGGAGAGGTAGTCATGTGCTTTCGCCATATTCCGTATCGGTACTATGTATTGTGTTGATAAGTGTTGAGTGGGTGGATCTATGCTAGTACACCCTCTAGACTAAGATAAGTGTACTCTTATGATTAAACACCTTGCAAGCATCCGCAAATACAAGATAGTATTTAAGGCAAAAGCCTAACCGTAGCAATACGATCGGTGATCCATTGTTCCCTTGTGCAAAAGTGTGCGAACTGGGGTTTAGGTTTCTGTCACTCTGGCAACCCACCGTAAGAATTCTTTATACACAATGCATTGCCCTAGGTCCTTGATAAGGCGAAGTGTTGAGTGTTTGACTCACACAACACCACTAGGAAAATAACAACACAACTTAAATATCAACCAACAAATATTACTTCAACATCATATGACTACTAACAACTAGACTTCTCCCATGTCCTCAAGAACTAAAGTAACTACTCACAAGACATAAAAGAGATCATGATCAGTGGGGATAAATAGATGATAAACAATCTGAACACAATAATATTTCTCCAACAAAACTCAATAGCATTCACCACAAAGTAGTAATCAACACCGATAGAGTAGAGAGGATAGATAGTACGGATTACAACACGAGTTGCAATTGTGAGACAAGATTGGATGGAGGTGGAGATGGTGCTGATGATGGGGATGATGTTGATGATGATCTCGATGATGCCCGTGACGATGGTGATGACGATGGCGACGATCTCCCCGGCGGAATCTGCCCGCTAGAGATGGCTTTTCTTCTCTGTAGGTTTCCGCCACGGAGCGGCGGCGGAACTCCGAAAACTCTCCCTCTTCTAGGGTTTTTGGACGACGAGGAGTATATAGGCCAGAGGGGGGAGTCGGGAGTGGCCCCGGGGGTCCAGGCGCCCTCCCGGCGCGGCCAGGGGTGGGGCAGCGCCAGGTGGCCGCCTGGGCACCCTGTGGCCCCCTCTGGTCGCTCTTTTGCGTGTCTTCGTGATCCTTCTGGAAAACAGCCTCCGTCGATTTTCAGGTTATTTGGAGGTGTTCTTCTTCAGCAACTCAGCGTCCACTTTTTACCGCTGAATCCTGCGTCTGCTGCTTCGGCACCGGAAAGTTGCAAACTGTGTAAAATAAGCCAAAACAACATAAGAATAGCATCATATCGTGAAATATATCAATGAATAAGAAAGAATTACTATATAAAATAGTGATGCATTTTGGACGTATCAACAACTTACTATTATTAACAATAATCTTCTACAGGGGTCAAACATCGTATCATCCTATGGTTTAGGCTTAACATCGTCGTGTCTCTACTATAGGTAAGTCACTCAAGATTTACTATCCCACATAGCAAGAGCGAATAATAAGAGTAGTCGTCATGGGGGCCAATCCATTCCGCACCCAAATCATTACCTTGTATATGGTTTAGCGAATATCACAATCTAACCCTCGGTCATCCTCACAAGCATTGCAGAAAGTTCCTCTTGTTCATGAACTGGGTTCAGATAAATCCGTGGTCCTACAAACCAAACAAAACATTTATCGTTTCTTCACAACTCTCAGGTGTGCGTCAACTACTATAAAACGTGCAATGATGAACTACAGCTCCCTCCAGGGTTCTTCCTTCAGCAAGATTGTGCTTGCTTGTTGTAAGCTCCTGGCACATGGGGTCATCCTTGAACTCAACATTAAGTTGCCTCCATCTTTATTCCATTCTTGACTTTAGCATCCATTGTAGTAACATCTTCAGTGTAGGAATTGAGTTGAGGGGGAATAGAATGTAGATAGAGAGGTAGAGAGAGAGAGAGATAGCGAGAAAACTGACTCAACATGAAAGTGGAAGAAAAGCCTTGTTAAGGGCAAGCAAGGAAAACTCATGTGCTATCCTTAAATCAAACAGAATAAAAATAGATTTTGGGGCGGTGCATAGTTTGTCAACGAATGCTAATAGATAGCTCAATTACTTCTCAAGATGGACAAGTTTCGAGGAACGACTCCCAAGTGAGGACGATCACATCCCCTTAATCTCCGTTGTTTATCACTGCCAAAGTTTCTGATTTCTCATAGACCAAGTGTGAAGGAGGGTTTGTTTGTTATATTATCTTTCGAGCTGGGCGCACCCATGCCAGTTCCTCCTCGTATTATGGGTTTGCAGATTAGACATGCAATCCCGGGATTAAACTTGTCCAACTTAAGAAGATCATGAATTACCTACTACTTCCTCATGAACTAAACAAGAGGCACAAAACAGAAGATTTTGAACATTTAAGGATAACACATAAATTCTATACTTATAGGAGTGGTAGGGGAATACCACGAATAGGAAGGTATGGTGGACTCACATGGAAGGTAATTCTATACTTTGTATCATTGAGTCACGTGCCAACTCATTCTTCTTCTTGTTGTGTCTCCTTCAGTCTTGAAGCATACTAAATAGATGAGGGGTCTAAGGTAACGTAAACTTATTTTACTCGCGAAGAAACACAAAACATAACAGACAACAACAATCAATAAACCACTCAAAATACACACCACACAAGCAAACATAGAGTAAGGTCATATGTGCAAGACATACAATCTCATCATACTACGCGCAATTCGTTTATCTAAATTAGCATAATAGTGGTGGTCTGAATCTAAGCTTCATCCTTCTCAGCTAAGCTGATCTTGAAGATCCTCTCATAGTGTCAAAGCTTATTGACCCTCATAGGATAGTCCTTCTAGTTCCGGTGGTTGTAACTTCAATTGATCACGAGGTTGATGATGTACTTCTCAAAGTCACGTCTTCAGGGTCATAAGCAACTAGTATGGTCATTTACATATAAAACAAGAGAAGGAATTTAGAAGATGAGTTATAGATGAGAGATACTAATTAGAAGAGTAATTAACTAAAGAGTGAAATAATAGTTTGTTCATATGGCTTTTTCTATCCATTTTCTAGGGTCACGACCTACAGTCAACATGGGCTCTGATACCATCTGTAACGACCCGATTCACTAGGAATTCAAGTCTCTGTGCATTCTGTGCTAGTCCCTGGATCAATAGCTAGCACACACAGTTCATGATGTAATATCAAGAATAAACCACATGTCATATATATTACATCGAAGATCCAGTATTACAATAAAGCATACCTGCATAGATCAAGGCTAGCTTACAAATAGAGTACAGCGGAAAAACAATAAAGAACTTCGTGGCATCCATCAACTCCACCGACACTGGTGAGTATAGACATTTTAACCCTACATCGCATCACTTACTCGTCGTATATGATCCTGCAACACCGAAGGTTACAGCCCGACAACGGGTCAGTACATCTGATTTGTACGGCAAGTCACACGAAAAAGGATATAACAGACCTATCGCTACATGCAAGGTAAGTCAAAGGAAGGCTTATGGTTTTATTTTGCAGAAAGCTGATTTTTCCTTAGTCTACCTAAATCAAATTTTAGTTTATCTTACTACTTAAGGTTGAACTGGGCTACACCAGTTCCAACCCAAACCCTTTATTAAATCTTTCCCACTCAAGTTTTATTAAGGTGATCAGCTGTCAAGATCCTCCAATAACAGTAATGCCCAAGTTGCTCAAAGTTTTCCATAACCGTGGACACGACTAATCATGATTAGTTTTTACTCTGCAGAGGTTAGTACACTTTTCCTGCTGGAATCAACCCGAACATTGAGACGAAGTCTTTCAGAAGAGGTCACCTACACCCAACGGCAAGCCGGTACACCTATCACATCTACATCTGCTAGCTTTGCACGGGAGAGGCTTCCTACAACGTACTCGACTAAGCCAGAGCCCATATGGCCAGCGGCTGTACATGGAAGCTACTGGTCACCAAGTATGTCTGATCTTTTTGAGCCTGGACGGCGCCCACTTACGTTCAGAGGGTAGATACCATGACGTTCTTTATACCACCAATACCAGCCATTAGGGGTACAACCTGGTCTCGCCTTAGATAAGGTAAGAGCCCCCAGAAAGCCCTCTCTGCCCGTCCATAGGTGAATTCTATTTAAGGTTGCTAGTCAAGTCATTAACTCCTCGCATAACTCAATGTATTCTCAAGCCAATCCCCGTCTACAAGCATAGCAATATTTAACAAACACGAACTAGGGCAACAAAGAATACAGGATCAGATCATATGGCTATCCTACCAGGTTTGCAGCATAAGTATATATACTAGTCCTACACATGCATAGGGTGATAGATTGCTAAATGCATAATGAAAAATATAGGATGAGGTATGGTCAAAGTGTAACTTGCCTTATACATTCGATGAAGTTCTTCGCTCTCACGATCCAGATAACTCTACTCGTCACACTCCGAGAATATATCGTAAACGAAATACCTCACATAAGCAATCATGCCACAAGAAATCAAAAGATCAACAATCAAACACAATAAGGTTTAGCAACAAAAGAACTAGGCTCGATACGGTATAGGTGTCGATGTGCTCGAAGTTGATAGGTGAAACATGAACTCGAGTGAGTCAACGGAAGAATAATTGTGGATATAAAATATTATGACCAACGGCATTATTAAGTCAAGGTGAACATCATGCCTATATGAAAAGGTGTGTGGGTATTGCCGATAGGATGTCTCATATGATCCAATATGCAAAAAGAATCACATGAAATGGAATACTACAACACGAGTCATAGCAGGTTAAAGTTTGAATTAAATTTAAATTCAAACAGATCAAAAAGTATTTGAATATGGTGGATAAATGATGTGGACAGAATATACATGACATGAGTGATCCTATGCAAAAAGAATGAATTGAATTGGATCAATGGTATAGAAGATACGACCACCGGAAGTTTGAATTTGAAATTAAATAAATTCAAATTAAAAAATGTGCAAAAGTGTGGAAAGTTAACTCCATGATAAACTACAGATCACTACGAGCGTGTAGGAAAAATAATCACCTAATTCCGATACACGGTTTAGAAGATACGGCTAAAACGGCTCCAGGGTGCAAACTGTGAAAATGGGCTAATCCGCAAATAAAATAATTACTTCATCACACATAGGTCCTTGGTTCTACGGAGTGAACGACGTTCGCTCCGGTGGCATTCCGACGAACGTTCTCTGAATAGGAAAACCGAGACAGGCGGTTAAACGGAGAAAACCGGCGGTTAACCAGAACCCTAGATCTGGGTTGATCCAGATTCGTTTTGGATCGTAGGATTTAGATCCGACGGCGGCGGCTTATCGGGGCGAGCTTCGCTGGCGGCGGCGGCGTCGGGCTCCGGCCGGCAACGGCGGCGGCGCGGTCCGGCGGGCGGGCGGCCGGGGCGGCGGGGTCGGCGTGCCGGCGAGGTCGCGACGGCACCGACGACGAGGTGCGGGCGGCGCAAGGACAACGACGACGTTCCGGGCGGCACAACGGCGGCGAGGTGGTGGCCGCGGACGAGAGGCGGCGCCGCGACCGGTGGCGCGGCGCACGGCCGCGGGATGTGCGGGCGGTGGCGCGTGGGAGGTGCAGCCGGCGGCGACGGCACGCTCCGGCGACGGGCTCGGGCAGCAGAGGCAGTGTGGGCGGTGGCGGCGAGCGGCCCGACGGCGGCGATGCGGGACCCGCTAGCTAGGGTTTCCAAAAAAAAGAGAATAAAGGAAAAAAATCAAAAATTTTAAATAGGCAGAGGAAAAACCAAAGGAAAAAAACAACTTCGAACCGACTCGGGCTTTAATTGCGCTCGTGGGCGGAAAAGGCTACTGGGCCGGCTGGGCTACAGTTTTCTTTTTTATTTTTAAACCCAAAATTTCAAACAATTTTCCAAAAATAAATACACACAGATAAATATAAAATAAATTCCTAAATTCATAAAATAATCTAAAGAAATTATGCAGTGAACATATTTTCCAAAAAGATAAATAAAAATAATGAAATTTTTCAATGACTTTATTTATTTATAACATATAAAAAAAACAAAAATGTCAAATAATTATTTAAATAATTTCCACTCAATTTTTCTGAAGAAGTCATTTATCTTATCTCATGTTATAATTATTTTTGAATGAAAAAATTATTTAAATAACTCCAATTAAAGTAAAATCATATACAAAACATTTCCAACAGTTTTTGAAATTGAAGGAGTCATATCACCTTCACTCATTTTAATTTGTTGGATTTGTTTTAAATAATAAACTCAAAACACCAGCAATGAATATTAGGGAATGTCCTTTTATTTTCTCTCATTTTAATATTCAATAAACTCCAAAAGTTTTAAGTGTTACTGAAAAACAAACATATCAAGCGAACAATCATTATTATACTTAATTTATTAACATTCCAAAATTTAGATATTTTGGGATGTTACACAAGGATAGACGAGATAATCGACTCTACCGCAGGATGCGACCTCCTGTCTTTCTTCGACGCCTACTTAGGATACAACCAAATCATGATGAAGGAAGAAGACGAAGAACACACCTCGTTCATCACACCCTACAGCGTATTCTACTACAGGACAATGCCTTTCGGACTGAAAAACACCGGAGCCACGTACTAATGGATGATGCAAGCATGCTTAAGAGACGAAATCGGCATAAACGTCCAAGTCTACGTGGACGACATCGTCATCAAAACTTACAGCGCAAACACGCTACTTGACGACCTCTGCGATACCTTTGCAGCACTCAACAAATAAAGAATCAAGCTCAACCCAAAAAAGTGTGTGTTCGGCGTCCCAGCCGGAAAACTGCTCGGATACATGGTCTCTGCTCGAGGAGTCGAAGAGAACCCTGAAAAAGTCCAAGCAATCGCCAAGTTGCAAGAACCAGTGAACATCAAAGGCGTACAACAACTCACAGGAAGACTCGTAGCACTGAGCCGCTTCATCAACAGGCTAGGAGAAAGGACTCTACCATTCTACCAGTTGCTCAGAAAAGGAGAGAAATTCGAGTGGACTGAAGAAGCTCGCAATGCATTCGCAGACCTAAAAAAGACCCTCTCGACACCACCAATCCTAGCAGTGCCCAAAGAGCGAGAACCTCTCTACCTCTACATAGCGGCACGCATCAGCGTAGTCAACACGACGCTCGTCGTCGAGCGCGCGGAAGAAGGCAAAGTCCAGAGCATACAAAGGCCAATCTACTACCTCAGCGTGATCCTCACAAAATCTCAGCAGCGGTACCCGCACTACGAGAAGCTAGTATATTCCATCGTCATGACTTCAAGGAAAGTAACACATTACTTCGACGAGAACCTCATCACGATTGTGAGCAGCGCACCACTCGCAGACATACTTAACAACCCCGGAGCAACGGGCCGAGTCGCTGAATGGAACATCGAGCTCAGTCCCCGCGACCTGCAGTTCAAACATCCAACGTCAATCAAAGCCCAAGTACTCCTAGACTTTCTGGTCGAGTGGATAGAAGTGCAAACACCTGGCCCTCCAGACCTCTCCAACTCGTGGACGACGTTCTTTGATGGATCAAAAAGACATCAAGGAGCTGGAGCAGGCGTCGTACTAATCTCTCCCAAAGGAGCCAAACTCAGATACGTGCTCCAGATCAACTTCAGCAATGCCTCAAACAAGGAAGCAGAATACGAGGCACTAATCCATGGCATGCACATGGCAAAAGCTTGCGGCGCCACTCGTCTCTCAATCTACGGAAACTCCAACCTCCTCGTCCAGCAAGCAATGAGGGAATGTGAAGCAGTCGCAGAAAACATGATAGCTTACCAGAAGCTCTACAACACTCTAGAAGGAGGATTCGACGGCTGCGAGCTAAACTACGTCACTAGAGAAAATAACACAGAAGCAAACGAGCTCACAAACATTGGATCAACTCGAGGATCAATTCCCCCAGGTGTTTTTCTCGAAAGTATCAGCCAGAGGTCAATCAATACCAAGGCACTCGGGACAGAAGCAGCCCCAGAGGATGACGACACAAGTGGACCAGCGCAAGTGGGGACTGCGACTCAACTGCTAACACAGGCAACAAAGCAGTCGAGGAGGCAGAGCCAGCCGCACCCGAAGGCCCAGCTTGGAAAAAACCGTTCCTTAGATTCCTAATTCAAGGCACCTTACCACAAGACGTTGCAGAAGCCCGACGCATCAGTCGGCGATCTAAAGCATTCACAGTAACCAACAGACATATCTACAAGCGTAGCATCCCTCAAGTCCTCCAAAAGTGCATCGAGGAAGAAGACGGCAAAGCCCTGTTGCTCGAAATCCACGAAGGCACTTGCGGGCACCACGCGAGCAGTCGTGCACTCGTGGCCAAAGCTTTTCGAGCAGGGTTCTACTGGCCAACTGGCGAAACGCGGAAGACATCGTGCAACGCTGCATCGCCTGCCAAAAATTCGCCAGCAGGCCACACGCCCTAGCATCAGAAATCAAAACCATAGCACTATCCTGGCCGTTCGCCACTTGGGGACTCGACATGGTGGGCCCGCTCAAGAAATCTTCAAAGGAGGTCGAACACATCTAGTAGCAGTGGAAAAGTTCACCAAGTGGATCGAGGCGGTACCAATCACCAGCTCAACACCCCTCAGCAGTTAATTTCATCAAATCCATCATCTTCCGATTCGGTGTACCACATAACATCATCACAGACAATGGTACAAATTTCACAGCAGCAGAATTTCAGAACTTCTGTCAAGAATTGGGCATCAAGATCAACTACACATCGGTCACCCATAGTCCAACGGCCAGGTGAAAAAGGCAAATGGCTTAGTTGCGGCGGAATAAAAAAGCGACTCCTCGCACCACTCGAACAGGCAGTAGGCAACTGGGTAGAAGAACTCCCCGCAGTCCTATGGAGCTTGCGCGCCACCCCCAACACCTCAACCCAGTACACACCCTTTTTCATGGTATACGGGGCGGAAGCTGTACTGCCGCACGAACTAAAGTTTGGAGCTCCCCGAATCTCAGGATACGAAGAGGAAGAAGCAGAAGAAGCACTCCAGGACGATAAATACATCGCAGACGAAGCAAGGGACACAACTACGGCTAGGTCAAAAGAATACCAAGACAAACTACGCACATACCAAAGAAGCCGTTTACGGATAAGAACCTTCCGCAAAGGAGATCTTGTCCTGCGGCTAATACAAGAAAAAGTCCACAAGCTTGCCCCGCAGTGGGAAGGACCCTTCATAATCTCGGAGGTCATAGGAGGAGGAGCATACAGGCTGAAGAACCCGAAGACCGACGAAGACGTGGGAAATCCGTGGAACGTGGCAAACTTGCGCCTGTTCTACCCATAGTCTACCCACAGGCACTCTCGGCAGTATCGGCAGCAACACCGATCGGCAACCCATGTAAAAACTCGAAGAAATGAAAGAGGTGTTGCCCAAATAATACTACTTAAAGCACTCGGGGGCTCGAGAACAGACTCCCCTGAGAGACGCTATTTTCGCTTACACGACACTACTTAAAGCACTCGGGGGATCGAGCACAGACTCCCCCTGAGAGACGCTATCTTCGCTTACGCGACGCTACTTAAAGCACTCATGGGCTCGAGCATAGAATCCCCCTGAGAGACGCTATTTTCTCTTACGCGACGTTACTTAAAGCACTCGGGGGCTCAAGCACAGACTCTCCCTGAGAGACGCTATTTTCGCTTACGCGACGTTACTTAAAGCACTCGGGGGCTCGAGCATAGACCCCCCCCCCCCGAGAGACGTTATTTTCGCTTACGCGACGTTACTTAAAGCAATCGGGGGCTCGAGCACAAAACTCCCCCTGAGAGACGCTATTTTCGCTTACGCGACGTTACTTAAAGAACTCGGGGGATCGAGCAAAGACTTCTCCCGAAAGACATCACTTCACCCACATCGCTTTAGAAGCCCCAATCAAAGTTTTCACACCAGCGCAATCTATTTTCCGAAGACAAAGGACAAAGCAGACTTCAGACAAAGCAATTTATTAAGTCTTCACCCTATCACAAGTGATCACCTAAAGACTCGGGGGCTACTCCCATCGGAAGCGCTGCCGCGCACCCGACGAAAATTTGGAACAACAGTACAACCATAAGAAGGGCCAGCATGAACGAGTAATGCTCAAAGTCTACGTCCGACTCTACAAGTCGAACGTCTCCTCGGGGGCTACTCCCATCGGGAGCGCTGCCGCGCACCTGATAGTACTACAAAGGCACTCGAAGACAGTTTTCCATTAAAAAAGGACCTGAAAGGAAAAAGAACTCGAAGACAGTTTTCCATTAAACAAGGACCCGAAAAGACAGGGCACTCGGAGACATTTCAATTACAAAGGATTCGATGACAATCCATTACATATCAGAGATACATCAGTACAAATCTTCCACCACATACCAAAGTTTACAAAAGGACTCGAGAAGTTACCAAAAGTACTACAACACCAATCATCCCAGGGAATTATGACTTCTACATGTGTGCTCATGCTGAGATAATTGGCACTTTCGGCCCACATCTTGACGAGCATCATCACAGACAAAGTAAGAACTAAGCCTACGAAGAAGCAACTCGCCTCCTTCCTAAGCCTGGTGACCTTGCCTACCGATGCGCCCGCTTGATGGATGGCTTAACTTCGAGCTCCTCCCTAGAACTAGAAGAGCAAGCACCACCAGCCGAGGAGTCAGCAGAAGATGAAGCCACAGGAGAAGTAGTCGAAGCATCCCTCGACCCGCCAGAGCTGTCGCTGCTTGTTTCCTCCCAATATGGATCCAGACGATTCCCACCAGCATCAAAAGCACGAACGGTGAGAGTATCTTTGCCGTCAAACTGACAACAAAGACTATCCCGAGCGCGCAAGTTTAGCCGACGAGAGAAAGACCTCCAACCAGACCCCAAGAAAACTAAGAAGGAGCTATCAACTTCAAGATCTATCCATATAGGAGAACGAGGGAACCCTTGAAGGCGAATCCAAAGGCCCTTTAGATTAAGCTCGGAAACAATCGAAGCAAAAGAAAAAGGAAGAGGGATCCGGCCAGCAGATGGACTAAGAATGCCAAGCAGAAAATCATAGCGCCAAACACCCTCCCTCTCAGAAGAAGAGGGGGCCGCAGGCGTTCCACCACGCCCACGACAGGACGAGCGAGGGACACGACCACGACGACCTCGGCGAGCCATGTCGCAAGAAGCACCTGCTCAGGAGCGCTGAGGAATTATGGAAGAAGGAGAAAAGAGGACCAAAGTGATTGCGCCAACCAGGCAAAAGTAAAACAGATACTTATAGCCCAGACCAGGGGCAAGCAAGGAAAATCACGCAGAAACCCAAACGACGCTATCATTAAATCAAGTTCGGAACGCGCGTCGATACGCAGTCCAAGACAGGATGCCTCTTCGCATCCAACAAATATTTAAAGGAGACATCAAATATCGCGTGTTTCCCATACACGCATCGTAAACCCAAAAGGCCACAGCAACGCAGAACTTCATTATGGCCAAACAGAGGATGTGACAGCTCACAAACATAGCCTTCGTCATCAAGCACGTCACCAAGGGCATCATCACAACACCTGACATTACGCAGCTCAGACAGAATTGATTCACGACAAGCAACTGCAAAAATGAACAGTGGAAAGATTCCCTGGCTGTCTTCTCCAAAACTTTTCAACTCTGTTCCAATTTTTTTTACTCCCATCGGGAGCACCTCGCGTTTGCTAAAATAGAGCAAGTTTCAAACTTCGAGGCTTCGGGTGACCATTACCCCCTATCCAAATGTGCTCGAGTAAGCACTCGCGCCAACAATTACTACTGCATCTACAGAGTTCGGGTGGTCCTTCACCGATAAGTCAATAATGTGCTCGAGTGATCACTCGCACTAAAAAAGAGATACTTCCACAGAGTTCGGGTGCTCCCTCACCCTTCAGACATCGAAGCATTCGAGTAGCTACTCGGAAGACTCGACTAACACCCAGGAGGACAACCTGCGCACGCACTCGATGACTTTCCGAGTAGGTGCATTCTTATCGACTCCTCACTGATACGTCTCAAACGTATCTACTTTTCCAAACACTTTTGCTATTGTTTTGGCTTCATTCTTGCATGATTTGAATGAAACTAACACGGACTGACGCTGTTTTCAGCAGAGCTACCACTGCTGTTTTCTTTTGTGCAGGTTTCTGGATATTTAGGTACGCTGGAAAAATCCCAAGAAAATATATAAAAAATCAGCGTTCTGGAAGCTTCCGAGGATCCAAAGGGGGGCCACAGGGCATCCAGGGGGCAGCCAGGAGGGTGCCTGGCGCGGCCCAACCCCTGGCCGCGCCACCTGCCCTCCTGGCTGGGTCCCACACCCCCTGGTGACCTACCTTGGCCCCTATTTATTCTCCCGACGCAGAAACCCTGAAAAATAAGTCGCTTTTCCAATCTACGTTGCAGAGCCGCTACAACCCTCTGTTATTCTCCGGGAGAGCTAATCTGGAGGATGCTTTGGCCTCCGGTGAGGGGAAATCATCGCCATCGTCATCATCATTGCCTCTCCATCACCCCTCCATGACTTCTCCATCCATGTGTGAGTAATTCCCTGCTGTAGGCAAAGGGGATGGTAGGGTTTGGATGAGTTAGATCGTGTAATAGTTCAATCAGATTGTTGGGGGCATGTTGCCTATCATCTACTTGGTGTTTATCATCTCTGTTACAACTTGTTGTTCTTAATGCTTGCCACATTGGGCCCGAGTGCCATGATTTCAGATCTGATCACCCTTTTGTTTCTTGAGTTTGTGGTGTTCTTGATCTTATCTATGAGTTGTATGCACCTATTATAGTCCGGAACCGGCGATCCCAATGGTGACAGCTTGAGACACCAAAGGGGATGGACTATAATTTGAGGATTCCGTGTATCCATGAAGTGTTAATGCTTTGTTCCGGTGCTCTTTGACAGGAGTACCTTAATCTCCCTAAGTTCCTTTTGGCCCCGTTTGTAGTGGGAGGGTAGGACAAAAGATGTTGTGCAAAGTTCTTATTGCAAGCACGTAAAACTACCTAGGGATACATGCCTGATGTTTGATATTTTCCTAGATAATCCTTTCTTTTCTGTGAGCCTTGCCCGTGTTAGAATCTATTACATGTTCGTTCTCATCCAAGCAGCGCCCAACCATCCATCTCCCTAGCCTACAGTGTTTTCTTTCCTGCTGGTTACTAGTTGTTTACTTTTTCTGTTTCACTACCACCATCACCACTACTATCACCGTATCACAGTTGCTACTAATACCTTTGTGCAAGCAAGTGTTTATTTCAGGTGCGATTGAATTGACAACTCAATTGTCAAAGCCTGTACGTATTCTTTGTGTCCCCAAGTGTCGAATCAATAAAATGGGTTATCTTACCCGCGAAGACTATCTCGATCCCCTACAATTGAGGGTTATCAAGCACTGTTTTCTGGCGCCGTTGCCGGGGACCATAGCTTTATTTACAGGTCTAGTTGAAGTATCCTACCTGCTGCACGCTATCCACTATGGGTAAGAAATGAGACCCCAAGGTTCCGATCTGACCATCCCGCACGAGACGAGGTACTGCTCTTAGCACTAGTGCTAAACTTGATTCACCTTCAGTTATGAGTCAATTTGATTCACCTCAGTTACATGTTACTTCTACTGAGTCTGGCAATATGTCAGATACTTTTGATGATGCCTCTACTACCTTTGGGACTACAGGTTCACTTGGTTCTTTTATTGAAGAAAAAATTGTTGTTGCTGCCCGTTTCTTGGGTGTTGAAATTCCTGTTACCCAAACACCTATTGGAAAAATTCATGACCTTGCTGGCCTTAAGGAGAAACTCCTTGAGGACGATTATGTTATACTTGATGATGATTTATGCAGGGATCTTAATGAATGTGCTGATTCCGACCCTGCTACTATAAAGAAGTTGCTAGCGAAGCACTCCCTGAAGAACAAGTTTACTCCTGATCCTACTTTTTCTACGTCTCCTGTATGCGTCACTGATCCTGATTATAATTTCTCTATTGACCTTTCACTTATATCCACAGTTGAAGCTGATCCCTTTTATGGCAGAGAAAATGATGATGATATTGAGCACCTGACCAAACTCACTGAGTTGGGTGGCTTGTTTACTATAGATGAAAGGATTCGAAACTTTTATGTGACCAAGCTTTTTCCTTTTTCCTTGAAAGGAGATGCTAGAGCATGGTACGATGCACTACCATGTGGTTCCATTCAGAGTCCTCAAGATATGGCTATATCTTTCGTTGATAAGTATTTTCCTGCTCATATGCAACATGCTGCTTTACAAAGAATTTATAACTTTAAACAGTTGCAGGATGAGCATCTCCCTAAAGCTTGGGGGAGATTTTGCAGTTTGCTGAAGGCTAGACCGGGACATGAGATCCCTAAGAATGAATTACTTGATATATTTTATGCTGGTCTAACCGATGGGTCTAAATCCTATCTAGATAGTTGCGCTGGTTGTGTTTTCAGGCAAAGAACACCGGACGATGCGGAAGAATTGATGGGCAAGATTGCAAAAAACCATGAAGATTGGTCCGTGCCTGACCAACCTCCACCACCAAAGAAGAGGGGCATAATTGTCCTAAGCTCCGAAGATATGCAAGAAGCAAAGAAGTCTATAAAAGAGAAAGGTATTAAAGCTAAAGACGTGAAGAATCTACCTCCAATTGAGAAGTTGTGTGAGCCCATCACTCACCCACCTATGGTAGAGGCTTCTGTTATAAAGACCCGGGGTGGAACACACACCAAGGACCCTCTCTATCCAGAAGGGCATCCAAAGAGGATCGAGCAAGATTCTCAAGTGCAGGGAGAAGAAATTGTTAGCTCTACAAAGAAGAAGAAGAAACACAATGAAAGTCCAAGTATGTGATCAGAGGGGGAGGGGGTGAATGATCACTTCAAATTTTCGACTGAAACTATGAAGTGAAGCATAAGTAAAGCGGAACAGCGAAGTTAAAATGGAAGCGAAACTAAATGCAGTGAATCAAAGCACATTGAAGCATAACTACGAAGCAAATGCAATACAGAAGGTAAGTGGTTGAAGTAAAACGAACTGATACTCGGTGATGTTTGTTCGACCAGTTCACGCTCTGCAAAGCGCTATATCTGGTTGGAGGGACTAGTGATTGAACACCTGGAGCAAATCTCTCTCCGTCCGTTGCTCCACTGCACCAAACTCCTTGAGCTTGGTCAGTTCTTCAATCGTGGTTGATTATTAAAGAAATCACCGAAACCTTTGACAAACTGGACTTCGAGGCGACAATTACTCTTCGATCTCTGAAGAACAACACTCTAACCGTCTAGGAGAATTGCAGTTCTCCAAGATAAAAAGGCTAGTAAGCTTTCACCTAAGTCATCTCGAATATACTCAGATCAATGGGACTTAGGCTTCAGTATTCTGGGTTTTGGGTTTTTCTTCGGTGGTGTTCTTGGGGTGCTCTCTTCAATCTCTCTCAGGAATATTCTCAGAGCAGCCACCCGCAAATGGAGGACGGGGCGGCGTATTTATAGTTGGCGATCCCGAGGTGCAGAATGACCAAATTGACCCGAAGTGACAGCTTGACACGTGTCCACAATGGTCGGATTTGTAATCACTGCACAACTTTACTTGCGGAACAAGTAAAGCTGACTCACGGACTTAGTTCTGCTTCAGAAGCCAAAGAACGAAGTCTTTGCTACTGAAGCTTAACTTAGTGCACATGAGATTTCTTCGCTCTGGCTTCTCACTTGGTGTGGATTTGATCTGAGCATTTTCTCAATAACTTCGGTGTCCACAAACTAAGGACCCCTCTTGATAGTACGGTTTGTCCTATGACTCAAAGAACAGAAAAAGAACTACACAACAACATCTAAGTCTTGCGTCGTCTTCTTCATTTCCTTCAATGAGTTGAGCTTCAGGACACCTTCATTTTTGGGGGCCATGCTCCGTGATTAAGCTTCGCTCAGGGGGTAATGCTTCGATAACTTGAAAACCTTCCCTGAAGCTTTATCACCTAGCTTGTCCTTCAGGAACCTATTCAACTGTTTATACTAGAAAACATTGTTAGTTCCTCTACTGTCTTGTCCAACAATATCCAAAACACACGGGGGCAAAACTTTTCTCTTACAATCTCCCCCTTTTTGGACTATTGTTGACAAAACAGGCATCGATAAAAGATATTGAAGTTTTTGTGAAGTGATGGGACAAACTGTAAGATATGAATTTTTTGGCTCCCCCTGAATGCAAGCTTCGAAGATTTATATAATCGAAGTTAATGCTTGAGAGAAATTTCTTCGGTGCAGAGAAAAACAAATATCTTAGCGAAGAAAATTGCAGTTGAAGATATATATCCAGAAATGTATGCAATTGCTTCCAATGACCTATGGCTTAGAAAATAATAACCACCTGCGAGATAGAAGATACGAAGCAATACTTGCAAGCAAAGGGGTTATTAAAACTTAAGCGTAACATAGGAGTATTAAGACCGGAGTTAAACTTAAGTTACAACCCAATCGAAAAGAATGGAATGTTTGTTGTAACTTAACCAAGTGAAGCAAAAGCAAGTAGAAAAAACCCTTTCCCCGATGCAAATCTAACTCATCGATGCCCTCATTCTCTCCCCTTTTGTCAATGATTGGACAAAAGGTTGAGAAGAAGTTCGAGAGATCTATTGCGCGGCATCAGCACCCTTGGAGCCCGACGAAGCAGAGCTTGACGAAGACTCATCCGACAAAGATTGATCGCCAGAGGATTCTTCTTCAGAAGTAAACGAAGGAATAGCTTCGTGGCGCGTCTGGGTGATGAGGTTGATGTCGAGGTCGCTGTAGTCGAGGCCGTCGTCGTCCTTTGATGTGATGGAGTCGTTGCCAGAGACGGTGTCAGGCCTGATGGGTTCTGGTTCGTTGACGAAGAAGACTTCATCAATCTTGTGCAGGGGAGGGATCTTTTGATTTGGGCGATCCACTGTATCATCACGGGAAAAGTTTCGCTGGAGGTGCTCATATTCTTTGTAAATGCGATCTTTACGAAGGCCTTTTACAGAGTGGAATTTCCGGAGTCCCTTCCAGGAATGACGCTTGAGAACACGCAGATACTGATTGTTATTGAGCGCAATGTTGCCAACTCTGTTTATCTCATCAGCAAGAAATTTCATCTAGCGCTGATTGGCTTCAATGTAGTTTTCGAGAATTTTCCGCGACCGAAGATTAACTTCAAAGTGGTGGCAATCTTTCTGGAATTTCTTGGATAAGTTCGCTCATTAACTTCATGGCGCACACCAACATATGTGGCAAAAGGATCATTGGGCTTCCTCAACAATTCGGAAGTGTCACACACTGGTGGAAGGAAAAGCTTCGGATGATGGCGAGCCACAAAGTCTTCATTCCTGCCATAGTCGCAGACAACTTGCAGCCAGGGAGCATAAGGTTTCAGTGTGAATGGCAACTCTAATGTATGAACCAAGTTCCTAAGGAAGCAGTCTTCAAAGTCAAAGATGAGACCATGAGAGAGCTTCATAATGGCATGCCTTGTCTCAGGATAAATGTTCGATTCTTCCGAAGCAGTACTCAATGGAATCAAAGAGTTGGACATGATGTAGAACCAAGTCCTGGAGATGAAGTTCCAATTCTTCGGGCGAATGTTTTCAGGATTTGCAGTGACTTCAGTATCCAGCAGGGTAGCAAATTGTTCTTCAGCCAGATCAGGTTCTAAGTGAATCTTTTCTTGAACTCCAGAATGCCTTGGAATATTGACTATTTCCATGAATTCGGCTGAAGACATTCTGAAGATTTGACCTTGAATCATCCATTCCAGCGTCCATGAGCTGGGTTCATTTGCATCACCAGAAACATGTAGAGTGGCATAGAATTGCTTGATGAGTTCAGAATTGAGGGAGTGCTTAAAGCAAACAATCTTGTCAGATTCTGATTCTCAATGGTTTTGGTGATGTTCTGGAAGCAAGTGGCAGTGGAAAGACTTTGCATATCCAGATATTTGTGCCTAAACAGAACACCTTGCTGACAGAAGACTTTGGTGTATAAAATTTGTTTCTCTGCAGTCCAGAAGCGAAGATCATCTGCAGTTCGATTTGAAGCATAAGGACTGACACCAAAGAATCGATGACGCTTCTGATGTTGTTCTGAGCTGAAATCCGGACCATGCATTGAAGAATAACCAGCGCCCTTGAAAATGGGAAATGTTTCACGGGGGTAATTTGATTCAAGCTGGGTGTCTTGGCAGGGGCGCGAATGTGCGCGTAACCTTTGCAGAGGAGCTATTTGATTGGCTCTAGAAGGGCCAGCAGTTTGAGCGAATATAAGCGCTTGCTCATGCGAAAGATTCAATATCTGAACTTGCTCATCTTCATCGTCATGTGCTTCGGCGCGAGGCACATTTGATTCGGACTCTTGAGCGGTTCTGGCGGGGGAATAGTCTCGGGTGCCACGGGTTCTGGAGTGGGTTGGAGAGGGTACATTTGCTTCATGGGGAGGTGATGGAGGTGGTGCGGGAGCAGCTGGTGGTGTGGGAGTCCTTTGCGGTGCAGGGGTTGGAGCACGGATGGGTGTGGGTGCACGGGGTGGAATGGGTGCGGGAGATGGTGCAGGTGTTGGAGTTGGGGTAGGGGTTCTCTTTGGAGTAGGAGATTTTTGCGGTGGAGTTGGTTTGTGAGTGGATCTAGTATGAGGAGGTGTGTGGATTTTGGTGGGTGGAGCTGAAGCTTTTTGTATAAGATGGGCAGGCTTTGGCTTCGGAGCAGGAGTGGGAACTGCTTCAGGCATTTCCTTCGGCTGCTCATCACTAGTGTCCATGTCGGCAGCTGAGGCCAAAGTGATCTTCCGCTTCTTGGTAGATCTCTTCTTAGGAGATGGGTCTGAAGCCTTTGAAGCAGTAGGCTTGGAAGCAACTGGTTTTGCAACAGCTGGTTCAGCTTCTTGCGGAGCCTTGCGCTTCCGCAAATCTCTTTCCATAATGGACGCATTATGAGTCTTTACCATTTCATCGACAGCGGCTTTAATCTTGCCCCTGAATATTTTTATGTTATCCTTGGTGGTGGTGTTGACATCGGTCACTTGCTGAAGCAATTTCAAAGCGTTCTGTTTGAATTCTTCATCAGGTTCAGATTCAGCGTGCTTCTGATAGTTGTGAATCTTTGTAACTTAATATTTATCTCTAGAATGCAAATCCTTCAGATGACTAATCATGGTGGAGATCATTGCTTCGATGGAGCTTGAGATATAAACTTCACATAGATCAACAGCTTCAGGTTCTTCAGCAGCACACTTGTCCCAAAGGGCTTCAGTGATGCCCAATTGATCCCATGGTTCGCCTTCACAAGGGTCAGGGAACTGATGTTCACTATGGCGACCAGCTTCAGTTTGAGCTTCAGGCAAGGATATGCCTTTCTGCTTCGGTGGAATAGGTTCAGCTGAGGGAGTCATATCAACGACAGACTTTTTCTGAACTGCCCTAGCAGCTTTCTCAACTTTCTTTGTCCTGAGGCCTTCTAGAGAGGCCTTGCGTTTAGCTTCATGCTCAGCCAGCGATTTGGCTTCAGCGGCAGCTTTCTCTTCATTCTTTTCGGCTTCAGCGAGCTTGCACTTCGTCTCAGCCTTTTCTGCAGCCAATCTAGCGGAGTCCAACTCCTTTTGCTTTCGGCTTCCTCATTTGCCTTCTTCTTTTCTACAGAGCTTCTAGCAAGAATGTTTCGCTCAAGTGCCTCTGCGAGGTATTTCTATTTTAATTCTTCTTCAGTGAGCTTTCTCTTCGCTGAAGGGTTTGGTGGGCCAGACTTCTTGGGCTTCGCTGGTGCAGCAGCCTTTGCAGATTGTTGTTTGGCAGGGTCATGCCTCTGCTTCGATCGCCTCTAAGTGTTGAGAGCATCAGCCAATGGCTTGGAGGCCAAGGGCTTTGCAACCACAAAGTTTGATAAGTCAATGGTGGGGTGAGCAGAGGGCTTATCCCTGGGGTCTTGAAACTTTATCCCCTTAGCAGCATGTTTTTCTCTTGGCTTCTTCAGAGGAATCCGAAGCCTTTGCTTCTTGGGGGGAGAAGGATCCGATTCATCATCAGCTTCAGATTCAGATTCTTTATCTGCTGCTGCATTTGATTCGTCCAGAATCGAGTCTTCCAGAGCAGATTGTTCTAGTCTGGCTTGCTCTTCATCATCTGTGGAAGCATGAGGAGGAGAGGCAGATTTCTTCTTCAGTTTCCTCTTCTTCTTCGAGCTAGGCCCAACATCATGGGCTTCAACATCAGCTAACTTGGCAACTTTCTTAGCTTCCTTGAGTCTCTTCTTCTCAGCAGCGATTCTCAATCGCTCTTGCGCATCAGGATAGTCATCTGGAGTCTTGAGAGTATTGGGTGAGGGTACTTGGGTGGAACTGGATAGTACAAATGTCGATTTTATTCGGTGTACTGACTGCACATGGAAGAAGTGTATTGATAGGGTGGACTGAAGGCAAATTGCATAGCCCACTTCCAGTCAGGGATGCTCTTGTACTTGTACCATCTGACAACCCAGTAGCGGCGAATGTTTTGCAAGCGAATATTGCACTGATCTTTGGTTTCTTCTGGAGGCGTGTCATATCCAAGCTTAAGGCGAATGGATTTCGGGATGCCTCTGGCATTGTTGGTTTCCTTGGTTCTGCCACCTTTCTTCTTCGGAGCAGCTTGTTCTGCTTCGTTGATGTGATCAAGATTTGGGGACTCATTCCCGAAGTCTAAATCCATGGACATCCTGTGAAGCAGCACAAGGTAGCGAGGGAAAAAGGAAAGTATGGTATGAGCACCAGCAAAAGTTTCAACCCAAAACAAAAGGTTTTGACAAGAGATTCAGTGTTGAATATGGGAGAGATATCCAATCTGTTCTGAGCTAGACTTAGCAACCAATTGAGTGACAAACCCTAACACAGAACATACAGCATCTAACCCTAGCTTCTAACCTGAATAGAGATGGGAAGCTTTTGCTAGAAGAAACAAGTTTCCCAACGGAGCAAAGATCCAACGGATCAAAGAAACCTAAGAAAAACAACTCAATCGAAGCAAGAAATCGGATCCAATCCAGACAAGGATGAACATAGAGATGGGAATTGGATCGAGGGCTCGGCGTACCCTAACTTGGTGGCGTCGAGCAGCAACGGCGGCGAGGAGCAGAGAGGATGTGCTCGTCGACGGCGTGAATTCCACGGCGGCGGCTGTCCGGCAGCAAATCGGCACAGTCGTCGTCGGGGGCGAGGAGATCGGCGGAGCGCTCGGGAGAGATAGGGTTCTGGAGAGGTGAGGAATGAGGTGGGGAGATGGATTTGCAATGGTGGATGCCTTATATAGGCAGGTCTGACAGGAGTTGTCAGATCTGATCGAACGACTTCCAGCATCCGTCTCTCCGGATTCTACGGCGAGGATTGCGAGGCGGATCGCGAGAAAATCTCAACGACCCGGATTAGATGGGATCTCAACGACCGAAGAATAAGTCTTAGATTTGAGTAAAACTTCGATAAAAGTTGAAAGCATTTGATTCGGAACTCAAGGATGTTCGAAGAAAAATACTTTCCGTTTCAATTGTGCTCAACCATTTTGAACAGACGGAATAAGAAAGAAGAAGAACAGAAGGGGTAGGGTCCGAAAATTATCACCTCGAAGAAAAACAAAACGAAGCAAAAGGTGATAAGCATTGAGGACTAAATCCAAACAAAATAAAATTGAAGCAAAAACAAACAACGATACCAAAAAAGAACTAACGAAGTAAATGAATATATATACATGGAGGTAAAGGTTCAGTCTTACAGTACATTGCGTGAGTCCTATATATTGAGCTCACACCTTAACGCACATAACCTTTTCTCATCCAATGGTTTCGTGAATATGTCAGCTAATTGATCTTCAGACATGACTTATCACAATATCTTCACGCTGAACATGATCACGAAGAAAATGATGGCGAATGTCAATATGCTTCGTGCGAGAGTGTTGTACAGGATTGTGAGCAATTTTGATTGCACTCTCATTATCACATAAAAGAGGAATTTTCTTCACATGAATACCATAAGCTTTCAGCGTTTGCTTCAGCCACAGAATCTGAGTACAGCATGACCCAGCAGCAATGTATTTGGCTTCAGCTGTAGATATTGATACACAGTTTTTCTTCTTAGAAGCAGAACACACAAGTGATCTTCCAAGGAAATGACATGTCGGGACCCGGGGTTAGCGTATGCAAGCCTCGCTACAACACAATGATATGGAGAGCCGAGAACCGTACCCACTTGTCTAAGCAGACAAGGCCAAGCACAAAACATTGTCGGAAAGCATCGAACGTGAAGGGCATCCCATCCAGGCCGGATGATCAACTGAAATGGGTCCTCATCGTCCACACACAAGTCTAAATGATATGGGTGGTGAACTCCCATACTCATAGACAAGTCGCCTCAACCATACTATCGATTGTATTATAACCCTTACATAAACTTACTCCAGCCCGATCACTTAGTCGGGGTCTAGGGCGGGCTCGATCATACATCAAAGTGTGCACGAGACGGAGTCTCGAACAATCGCATCGTGATGCCCCAAGCTGCGCACATCTAAGGGCCACTTGGTGTATAAAAGACCGCCAGCCAGATCACAACTAAGGTCTCGAAAACCCATACTAAGACATGCATGTTATAAACATACACGCAGCACACATGTCTAGTATGAACAGCAGGTATCATTGCAATTCTCTACAATGTATACATCTTTATTAATAACTCTTACAGAGTGCACACAGAGATCACAAGCATGTGATCCAACATTACAACAAACAAGCGGAAGCAAAGTAGGTCTGAGTATAGACAAGTTTAACAAATGGCTTAGAGAAGGCTTATCTAAAAACAAGCCCTCCACGAGGGAACCAGTCGTCTGACTGGGACTACACTAGCTTGGTCTTGGTCTGAGTCTTCATTCTTCGAGCTTCGGGTAGAAATCACCATCGGGGTCGGTGGGTTCATCTAAAACATAGATTAAGCAAACGTGAGTACAAAATCGTACTCAGCAAGACTTACATAGGAGCTATACTACTCATGCACATGTATCAAGGTAAAGGGAGGTGGGGTTTCACTTGCAGAAGTGCCAGCTTTGACTTGGCTAGTCCTGAACTACGAGGACCAGACTTGAGGTAAGAAGCGTACACGAGTCCACTACTTTCTCCAACCAATTACACCACTATGGTGCCTTCCTCGACTTCCCCACGAGAAAGCATGCCATAGCACTCACACTTATCTTGGTGTGTTCTAGAAGTATCCAGTTCAAGTTGTGTAATAATCAAGCTAAGCTTTCCAAGCAGTCCATAACCGCGGACGAGGCTATTCGAATAGTTTTGTTAACCCTGCAGGGGTGTACCGCTACACACACGTGTCATCAGTTACCGCCTTTTGCGTGTCACCTTTCAAGAGATGACAGTGAGGATTCCACCACAACTGTTACCTCATAGCCGATCTAGTCCATGAAAGCCGCCTATCTGGGTTGTCTTCCACTATCGTGAACCCGGCCGGTTTACCGAAGTGGACCCAGACGATGTGTGCGTGGTGCGAAAGCCGGTCTCGGATGAGCCGTTCTCTCACTTGGCTACCACAATACCTACAGAAATCCGAACTACCGCGACATCTGGACATCGAAGGGGATGAGTTAGTAAGCTGAGAGGGGTAAGTGAGCCCAATGCGTGGTTGTAATCTTCATCTTGGATCACCACACAAGAACTCGGACTTAGGGAGGTGTTCAACGAGACAACCCACTGTGTACTCCTACACAGCCTCTCATCGTTCACCTTGTATTAGGGTAGATTCACCAACACGTTTCACTTTCATCAACAACATGTTTATCATCATCCCGACTCACAACAAAAGCAACCTCATTTTACCACTAAGCATGCAATAAGCAGTAACAGTTGCAGGGGTCACATGATATCAACCAACTCCTACATCTGCTAGGATTGTGGTTTGCTTACTACTGTGACAAGATGATAGGTCATGCAAAGGATATGGGTTCAACTATGCGGTAGAAACGTTATCATGGTGATCATCCTAAACAATGCATAAGCGAGACATGAGAGGGAAGTGGGATTTTATCGACATGATCAATGGGGGTTTGCTTCCCTTGCTGACAAGGTTCAGTCACGAGGTCTTCAACGAAGGGGGGTGATCTCGGATTCCGGCTCCACTTCTATCAGCAACATGACAATCATAGGATCAACATAATGTACAATGCACAAGCACATGAATAAGATTGTAATGGCGATGTTCAAGGTACTGATGTGTTGAGAATTCCAGTTAAAAGGAGTATATTGCATTTGAAATGCAAATTCAAACTCCATTTGATTTATCGATGAATTTCAAATGCATTTGAATGCATGAAAGTTCATTTGAAAAGGTTGATCATGAAGTGATGTGGTATAGTTGAAGTAATGTCTCTGATGTGTGGATGAATCCATTGGAATTAAGGGTGTTGCAAAATCAATTGCAAAATCACTCCAAATTTGAATTTGAAAAGGATCCACATGCATGTTTGCTACTGTTCACCCATTTTAAAATGGTCAAACATGAAAACAAATTGCATATTCATAATCCTTGTATTTTTCTGATAATTTTAGACATATTATTTGTCCCATTTGGAGTTAGGATTAAAAAGTTATTGAATTTCAAAGTTTAATCTATTTTCTGGAATTTCTGTAATTCTTTTTAATCAATTTTTCTGTGTACTGCGTCATCATGAGGTCAGCATGATGCAAGGGGGGGGGGGCTGACAACAGGGGCCCACTTGTCTGTCTTTGTGGGGGTTAAACCCGTTTTAGTTTAAGTTAACATGGGATTAAGGGGGCTGGGACCCACATGTCTGTGAGAGAGAGAGAGAGAGAGGGATTAGGAGGGGGGGGGGGGGGTAGTCCTAATCAAACTAACCGGCCGGCGGCTTGACGCCGGTGGCCTGGCCACGGCGGCGCACACGGGAACGACGGCGCAGTCGACCAAATCGAACGGGGAGAGCTGCGTTGGGACCCTGGGGTCGTCGCGCGTCCACTGGAGGTTGCAGCATGAGTGGGGGGTGATGGAGGCGACGGCAGGGACCTCGTCGGCGGCAAACGTGGTATGGCGACGACGAAGACGACGCTGCAGTGGCCCAACTCGAGCGTGCGCTAGTGCTACGTGTCCCTAGGAGCTCCAGGAACGCAACAGACGTCACGGACGAGACGGAGGAGCACTGGAGCCTCCTCGACGTCGTTCATGGCGGCGGTGCTCCTCGGCTTTCATGGCGAACGGCGACAGAGAGCGAGGGGGTGGCCAGGGAATAGCTAGGGTGAAGCAGAAGCTCACCACGAATGCAACGGAGGCGTCGGAGCGGTCGGGGATGCTCCACGGCGGCCGGAATTGAACGACGACATGCGGCGGCCGGAGGTGAAGACGAAGAAGGGGGCGGCGATCCTAGAGCGTCCCTGTTCGATTCCTTCTGCTTCTTGGCGTAGACGACGACGAAGACGATGGACATCACGGAGGGGCCCGAGGAGGTCACTGGCCACGCTTTCTCGGAGCAATGGCGACGGCAGTGTTCGGGCGGCGATGAAATCCGGCGAGATAGGACACGGGAGAGAAACAGGGAGAGGGGGAAGTGGTCCACGACGTCTCAGGACGTGTCCAGGCGCCGAGACGTGGACGGGGGAAGCAGGAGGTGGCGAGGAGCTCATCAGCGGCGCGGTGGCATGCTGCATGCATTCCACCGAGCAGCTTCGGGGCGTGGGGAGCTAGATGAAAAGAGGGAGGTGGGCCTGGGCTGCTGCTGGGCTGCGGGGGGGGGGGGGGTAGTTGGGCTGCTTCCAGGTAAGTTTTCCCTTTTCTTATTTCTCTTCTGTTTTCTTTCTGTAATATGTTGGCCATGCTAAAAATAAATAGCTAGGCATTTTTTTAAATGCTGAAATTTTTTATATGGCCTCATAATAATATAGAGTAGCCACTTATAAAGTTTCAACATTTTTAAAATTCAAATAATTTGAATCTTAACTCAAATAGGGGTTTTTAATTAATTCCAAGGCACTGTTTGAATATTTGAAAAATCCATGAGCATGGGGTTGGTCCCACATCACTTGATATGTGATCACACTCATTTATAAGACTTTTCAAAAATCTAACATGAATTTTTGGAGAAGATTTTTATCTGGCCTTTTGAATTAATTCATCTGGGGGGTTCCTTCTCCCATTTTTGCTTTTGATTTTGATTTCAAAGATTTCTTTTGAAATTTTAACATGATGCAAGTGACTTGCTAACCCTAGCACATTCCTAACTTGGGGTTGTGACAACTCGCCCCCACTCAACAGAATCTTGTCCCGAGATTCAGAAGTCTGCGGGAGGAAGGTGGGGTACTCGACACTGAGACGGTCTTCTCTTTCCCACGTAGCTTCTCTCTCAGAGTGGTGTGACCATTGCACTTTCAGAAACCTAATCTTCTGACGACGAGTGACACGCTCTGCGGAATCAAGAATACGAACGGGGTATTCTCGATAAGAAAGGTCATCTTGGAGATCAAGCGTTTTATGGTCGACTTCGCGGATGGGGTCCTTGAAGCAACGCCTGAGTTGGGACACATGGAATACATCATGCACTCGGGAAAGGTGAGGGGGTAGTTCAAGTTGGTAGGCAACTTCTCCACGTTTAGCAAGAATGCGGAAAAGTCCGATGTAACGTGGGGCCAATTTGCCTTTGATACCGAATCTTTGGGTTCCCTTCAGAGGAGTAACCCGGAGGTAAGCCTTCTCATCCAGATTGTAGCTTTCTTGCCTATGATGACGATCATAGTAGCTTTTCTAACGAGACTGGGCTGCTTTCAATTGATCACGAACAATGCGAACTTGCTCTTCTGCTTCCTTGATCATATCCGGTCCAAGAATTGTCTTTCATCGGTTTCTGACCAGCTTAAAGGTGTTCGACATCGTCGTCCATAAAGGAGTTCAAAAGGAGCCATGTTCAGACTAGATTGAAAACTATTGTTACAAGAAAATTCGGCAAATGGAAGAGACTTCTCCCAATTCTTTCCGAATGATATAACACAAGCTCTGAGCATGTCTTCAAGAATTTGGTTAACCCTTTCGACTTGACCGCTAGACTGAGGATGGAAATCCGTACTAAAGGAGAGATGAGTTCCCATAGCATGTTGGAAGCTTCCCCAAAATCTAGAGGTGAAAAGGCTACCACGATCAGAATTGATTTCCAAAGGAACACTGTGAAGGGATACAATTCTAGAGATGTACAAGTCCGCTAACTGGCTAGCAGTTATAGACTCGCGAACCGGAAGGAAGTGAGCAACTTTGGAAAGTCTATCTATGACAACGAAGATGGCATCATTTCCTTTCTCGGTTTTTGGAAAGCCAATGATGAAGTCCATACCGACTTTGTCCCATTTCCACTCTGGAATAGGCTAAGGTTGAAGTGTACCAGCAGGTCTTTGATGTTCTGCCTTAATGAGACGACAAACATCACATTCGGCAACAAATTGAGCAATGTCTCTCTTCATCCTAGTCCACCAAAATCTCTGGCGTAGATCTCGGTACATTTTTGTGCTACCGGGATGAATTGAGAGGGGTGTGTCATGGGCTTCTTTGAGGATGAGTTGCCTTAGTTCCCTATTCTTAGGTACTACCAAACGATTTCCACAGAATACCGTTCCTTTACTATCTGTGGAGAAACATTTAGCAACTCCGCTTGCAATGTTCTCCTTGATCCGGCGAACACCTCGTGCACGCCTTTGGGCAACTATGATTTGATCCTCAAGGGTTGGTTTCTCCACCAAGTTGAAAATAGATCCACGAGGAACATTCTCGAGGTTGAGCTTGCGAAATTCCTCATGAAGAAGTGGTTGATACTGTTGTAACATGAGGTTGTTACAATACGACTTACGACTTAGTGCATCAGCCATGACATTGGCTTTGCCTGGGGTGTAAGAAATTCCTACGTCGTAACCTTTTATCAACTCAATCCAGCGTATTTGCCTGAGATTAAGATCTGGCTGGGTGAAAATGTATTTGAGGCTTTGGTGGTCGGAATAGATCTCACAACGATTACCAAGGAGGTAATGTCGCCAATTTGTTAGGGCATGAACTACGGCAGCGAGTTCAAGGTCATGGGTAGGATAGTTCTCTTCATGTGGCCGCAACTGGCGTGAAGCATAAGCTACCACATGTCGATCTTGCAGAAGTATGCATCCTAACCCTTGCCGTGATGCGTCACAATAGATCTCGAAATCCCTTTTGCTGTCTGGAGGTGCAAGTACGGGTGCAGAAGTCAATCTTCTTTTTATCTCTTGAAAGCTTTCCTCGCACTTGGAAGTCCATAAGAATTTCTTATCCTTCTTGAGGAGTTCAGTCAGAGGCTTTGCAACTTTAGAAAAGTTCTCGACGAAGCGACGACAATAGCTGGCTAGGCCAAGAAAACTCCTAACTTGCTTAACCGATTCAGGTGGAGTCTAGTCAAGGACGGCCTGAACTCTCTCGGGATTCACAGCAATGCCTTTTGCAGAAATCACGTGGCCTAAGTAGGTCACTTCTGGTAGCCAAAATTCACACTTGGATAATTTAGCATACAGGCGATGCTCTCTAAGTTTCATCAATACCAGCCTTAGGTGTTCGGCATGTTCTTCTTCGTTCTTCTAGTAGATAAAAATGTCATCGAGATAAATCACAACAAATTTATCTAAGTACTCCATGAAGATCGAATTCATCATGCGTGAGAAAGTGGCGGGGCATTGGTTAAACCAAAGGACATGACGGTATACTCGTAAAGACCATAACGAGTAGTAAAAGCCGTTTTGGGAATGTCCTCGTTTCGGATTTTGATTTGATCATACCCTAATCTCAAATCCATCTTAGAGAAGACAGAGGATCCTGCAAGTTGATCATAAAGATCATTGATCCTGGGCAATGGGTACTTGTTCTTTATCGTTGCTAAACTTAGCGGGCGATAGTCTACGCACATCCTTTTTGTTCCATCTTTCTTCGTTACGAACAGAACGGGGCAACCCCATGGCGATGAGCTAGGGAGGATGAAGCCCTTTTCCAACAAAGCTTCCAGTTGGGTTTTAAGCTCAGCTAACTCACGTGGGGCCATTTTGTATGGGCGTCTAGAAATTGGTGCGGTTCCTGGGGCAAGATCTACAATGAACTCTACACATCTGTCGGGTGGCTAGGTTTAAGGATTTGGATCTCTGGATAGCTTCCTAGAGGATGACCAAGGTTTACTAGGGCTACAACAGATATGTCAGAGTAGCAAAGTACCCCAACACGATGGTTATCGTGGTTCTTCTGGCTAGAAGACATCTAAAGTGGGAGCAAGAGCTGCAATTGAATCACTATAGGTTTCTAGAGCAAAACCTACAATAAACTCTATGGAACTGTCGGGAATGCCACCTAGAAGTTCTTCTAAAAGGAAAACCCAAAAGGAGGGAAGAATTTTGCAAATGCATCAGATTTTGAAGAAACCTGGAATGACTCGGACAACATAATGGATGTAATTGTAAGAAATGACAATTTCTTCCAACATGGAAACAACACTTACATAATACGATGTAAGAAATCAGCATTAAAACAATGCTAGGAAACCGGACACAACTTTCCTACGGCTACAAGGAAGCAAACAGCGAGATGTTCTAATCAGACAGAGGTGAGCCTAGTCCTATCTTCCCGTAGAAAAGGTAAGGTTGACTCAGAACTCAGAACGATGAGGGTAAGGAGAAAAAAGAAGCCTTACGTTGTTCCCTTATATCCCCAGAGTAACTATATAACTATAGAAGGCTAGACTCGACTTCGGCCAAGGCTGATAATCCTACAGTCAGTCCTGCTCTGATACCAAGTCTGTCGGGACCTGGGGTTAGCGTATGCAAGCCTCGGTACAACACAATCATATGGAGAGCCGAGAACCGTACCCACTTGTCTAAGCAGACAAGGCCAAGCACAAAACATTGTCGGAAAGCATCGAACGTGAAGGGCATCCCATCCAGGCCGGATGATCAACTGAAATGGGTCCTCATCGTCCACACACAAGTCTAAATGATATGGGTGGTGAACTCCCATACTCATAGACAAGTCGCCTCAACCATACTATCGATTGTATTATAACCCTTACATAAACTTACTCCAGCCCGATCACTTAGTCGGGGTCTAGGGCGGGCTCGATCATACATCAAAGTGTGCACGAGACGGAGTCTCGAACAATCGCATCGTGATGCCCCAAGCTGCGCACATCTAAGGGCCACTTGGTGTATAAAAGACCGCCAGCCAGATCACAACTAAGGTCTCGAAAACCCATACTAAGACATGCATGTTATAAACATACACGCAGCACACATGTCTAGTATGAACAACAGGTATCATTGCAATTCTCTACAATGTATACATCTTTATTAATAACTCTTACAGAGTGCACACAGAGATCACAAGCATGTGATCCAACATTACAACAAACAAGCGGAAGCAAAGTAGGTCTGAGTATAGACAAGTTTAACAAATGGCTTAGAGAAGGCTTATCTAAAAACAAGCCCTCCACGAGGGAACCAGTCGTCTGACTGGGACTACACTAGCTTGGTCTTGGTCTGAGTCTTCATTCTTCGAGCTTCGGGTAGAAATCACCATCGGGGTCGGTGGGTTCATCTAAAACATAGATTAAGCAAACGTGAGTACAAAATCGTACTCAGCAAGACTTACATAGGAGCTATACTACTCATGCACATGTATCAAGGTAAAGGGAGGTGGGGTTTCACTTGCAGAAGTGCCAGCTTTGACTTGGCTAGTCCTGAACTACGAGTACCAGACTTGAGGTAAGAAGCGTACACGAGTCCACTACTTTCTCCAACCAATTACACCACTATGGTGCCTTCCTCGACTTCCCCACGAGAAAGCACGCCATAGCACTCACACTTATCTTGGTGTGTTTTAGAAGTATCCAGTTCAAGTTGTCTAATAATCAAGCTAAGCTTTCCAATCAGTCCATAACCGCGGACGCGGCTATTCGAATAGTTTTGTTAACCCTGCAGGGGTGTACCGCTACACACACGTGTCATCAGTTACCGCCTTTTGCGTGTCACCTTTCAAGAGATGACAGAGAGGATGCCACCACAACTGTTACCTCATAGCTGATCTAGTCCATGAAAGCCGCCTATCTGGGTTGTCTTCCACTATCGTGAACCCGACCGGTTTACCGAAGTGGACCCAGACGATGTGTGCGTGGTGCGAAAGCCGGTCTCGGATGGCCGTTCTCTCACTTGGCTACCAGGCCACAATACCTACAGAAATCCGAACTACTACGACATCTGGACATTGAAGGGGATGAGTTAGTAAGCTGAGAGGGGTCAGTGAGCCCAATGCGTGGTTGTACTCTTCATCTTGGATCACCACACAAGAACTCGGACTTAGGGCGGTGTTCAACGAGACAACCCACTGTGTACTCCTACACAGCCTCTCATCGTTCACCTTGTATTAGGGTAGATTCACCAACACATTTCACTTTCATCAAAAACATGTTTATCATCATCCCGACTCACAACAAAAGCAACCTCATTTTACCACTAAGCATGCAATAAGCAGTAACAGTTGCAGGGGTCACATGATATCAACCAACTCCTACATCTGCTAGGATTGTGGTTTGCTTACTACTATGACAAGATGATAGGTCATGCAAAGGATATGGGTTCAACTATGCGGTAGAAACGTTATCATGGTGATCATCCTAAACAATGCATAAGCGAGACATGAGAGGGAAGTGGGATTTTATCGACATGATCAATGGGGGTTTGCTTGCCTTGCTGACGAGGTTCAGTCACGAGGTTTTCAACGAAGGGGGGTGATCTCGGATTCCGGCTCCACTTCTATCAGCAACATGACAATCATAGGATCAACATAATGTACAATGCACAAGCACATGAATAAGATTGTAATGGTGATGTTCAAGGTACTGATGTGTTGAGCATTCCAGTTAAAAGGAGTATATTGCATTTGAAATGCAAATTCAAACTCCATTTGATTTATCGATGAATTTCAAATGCATTTGAATGCATGAAAGTTCATTTGAAAAGGTTGATCATGAAGTGATGTGGTATAGTTGAAGTAATGTCTCTGATGTGTGGATGAATCCATTGGAATTAAGGGTGTTGCAAAATCAATTGCAAAATCACTCCAAATTTGAATTTGAAAAGGATCCATATGCATGTTTGCTACTGTTCACCCATTTTAAAATGTTCAAACATGAAAACAAATTGCATATTCATAATCCTTGTATTTTTCTGATAATTTTAGACATATTATTTTTCCCATTTGGAGTTAGGATTAAAAAGTTATTGAATTTCAAAGTTTAATCTATTTTCTGGAATTTTCTGGAATTTCTGTAATTCTTTTTAATCTATTTTTCTGTTTACTGCGTCATCATGAGGTCAGCATGACGCAAGGGGGGGGGCTGACAACAGGGGCCCACCTGTCTGTCTCTGTGGGGGTTAAACCCGTTTTAGTTTAAGTTAACAGGGGATTAAGGGGGCTGGGACCCACATGTCTGTGAGAGAGAGAGAGAGAGGGATTAGGAGGGGGGGGGGGGTTAGTCCTAATCAAACTAACCGGCCGGCGGCTTGACGCCGGTGGCCTGGCCACGGCGGCGCACACGGGAGGTTGCAGCATGAGTGGGGGGTGACGGAGGCGACGGCAGGGACCTCGTCGGCGGCAACCGTGGTATGGCGACGACGAAGACGACGCTGCAGTGGCCCAACTCGAGCATGCGCTAGTGCTACGTGTCCCTGGGAGCACCAGGAACGCAACAGACGTCACGGAGGAGCACTGGAGCCTCCTCGACGTCGTTCATGGCGGCGGTGCTCCTCGGCTTTCATGGCGCGAACGGCGACAGAGAGCGAGGGGGTGGCCAGGGAATAGCTAGGGTGAAGCAGAAGCTCACCACGAATGCAACGGAGGCGTCGGAGCGGTCGGGGATGCTCCACGGCGGTCGGAATTGAACGGCGACATGCGGCGGCCGGAGGTGAAGACGAAGAAGGGGGCGGCGATCCTAGAGCGTCCCTGTTCGATTCCTTCTGCTTCTTGGCGTAGAAAACGACGGCGAAGACGATGGACATCACGGAGGGGCCTGAGGAGGTCACTGGCCACGCTTTCTCGGAGCAATGGCGACGGCAGTGTTCGGGCGGCGATGAAATCCGGCGAGATAGGACACGGGAGAGAAACAGGGAGAGGGGGAAGTGGTCCACGACGTCTCAGGACGTGTCCAGGCGCCGAGACGTGGACGGGGGAAGCAGGAGGTGGCGAGGAGCTCGTCGGCGGCGCGGTGGCATGCTGCATGCATTCCACCGAGCAGCTTCGGGGCGTGGGGAGCTAGATGACAAGAGGGAGGTGGGCCTGGGCTGCTGCTGGGCTGCGGGGGGGGGGGGGTAGTTGGGCTGCTTCCAGGTAAGTTTTCCCTTTTCTTATTTCTCTTCTGTTTTCTTTCTGTAATATGTTGGCCATGCTAAAAATAAATAGCTAGGCATTTTTTTAAATGCTGAAATTTTTTATATGGCCTCATAATAATATAGACTAGCCACTTATAAAGTTTCAACATTTTTAAAATTCAAATAATTTGAATCTTAACTCAAATAGGGGTTTTTAATTAATTCCAAGGCACTGTTTGAATATTTGAAAAATCCATGAGCATGGGGTTGGTCCCACATCACTTGATATGTGATCACACTCATTTATAAGACTTTTCAAAAATCTAACATGAATTTTTGGAGAAGATTTTTATCTGGCCTTTTGAATTAATTCATCTGGGGCGGTTCCTTCTCCCATTTTTGCTTTTGATTTTGATTTCAAAGATTTCTTTTGAAATTTTAACATGATGCAAGTGAGTTGCTAACCCTAGCACATGCTTAACTTGGGGTTGTGACATGACAAGTCCCTGAAGTTGATTTCCTATCCACACAATCACCAGCCCAGTATGAATCAGAATAGCCAATGAGATCAAACTGAGCTCCCTTGGGATACCACAAGCCCAAGGTTGGTGTTTGAGCAAGATACCGAAGAATTCAGTTTACCGCAGTATGATGTGATTCCTTTGGATTGGCCTGAAATCAAGCAAAAATACATACTGAAAGCATAATGTCAGGTCTAGATGCACAAAGATATAAAAGAGATCCAATCATGGACTGATATTTCTTCTGGTCGAAGGCTTTTCCCTTCTCGTCTGCATCGAGGAAGCCATTGGTAGG
Source organism: Bromus sterilis (assembly GCA_950022295.1). Taxonomy (NCBI): domain Eukaryota; kingdom Viridiplantae; phylum Streptophyta; class Magnoliopsida; order Poales; family Poaceae; genus Bromus; species Bromus sterilis. The sequence goes on from OX465596.1 coordinate 182,083,936, forward strand.
CATTGGAGTCTTAATAGTTTTGCAATCAGTGAGACCAAACGTCTTCAGGTACCTTTGAGGTATTTTTCTTGAGAAATAAAGCTGCCATTCTTCTGTTGACGGATTTGAAGTCCAAGGAAAAACTTCAATTCACCCATCATTGACATCTCATATTTCTTTGACATCATTTTGGCAAATTCTTTGCTGATTTCAGTGTTAGTGCAGCCAAAAATAATATCATCTACATATATTTGACATACAAACAAATCACCATTATAAGATCGAGTGAAAAGTGTTGGGTCAGTTGTTCCTGGTTTGAAGCCTTTCTTTAGAAGGAAGTCCTTCAATGTGTCGTACCAAGCACAAGGTGCTTGCTTCAACCCATAGAGAGCCTTGTGCAACATGTACACCATGTCAGGTTTCTTTGGGTCTTCAAAACCTGGAGGCTGCATAACATACACTTCTTCTTCGATTTCTCCGTTAAGAAAAGCACTTTTCACATCCATTTGATAAAGTAGAATACCATTGAAATTTGCAAAAGCAAGCATAACACGAATGGATTCGAGACGAGAAACTGGAGCATAAGTTTCGCCGAAATCGATACCTTCGATTTGGGTGTAACCTTGTGCTACCAGTCATGCTTTGTTTCTTACCACTATACCATGTTCATCTTGCTTGTTGCAAAAAATCCACTTTGTACCAATGATGTTGTGCTTCGTGGGATCAGGTCTATCAACTAAGGACCAGACTTTGTTTCGCTCGAACTGGTTAAGTTCTTCAAGCAACAGTTAACCAATCTGGATCCTTCATGGCTTCCTCAAACTTTGAAGGTTCTAGCATGGAGACAAACGAAAAATTTCCACAAAAGTTAGCCAAGCGAGTACGAGAACGAGTTGTGGGACGACCTGGTTGATGAATTTCTTCAAGGATCGAATCAACATCAACTCTTCTTCGAACTCGTGATAAAATTGAATCATTTGCTTCAGGCTCAGCTTCTGCTTCAGGATCTGCTTCAGCTTCAGGATCTGCTTCACCTTCAGCTTCAGCATTTCCTTCAGGATTAGCATTTCCTTCGTTCCCTTGCTCTTCTTCGTCCTGTTCATCATTAGCTTCAGGATGTTGATCTCTAGCGCCCCGGGCTATGTGTGGGAACATTGGACCGTCATCATCCCTATTAGCTTGACGAGGATTGGCTTCAACAGGGCGAATATCTCCAATAGCCATGGACCTGATCACTTCATCAAGTGGAGGTTCATCTAGATCATGAGGCAAGTGCTCTTTTTGAGAGCCATTAGTTTCATCAAACATCACATTTACAGTTTCCATAACTTTCCCAAAGTGAGAGTTGTACACTCTGTAAGTGTGAGAGTTTGAGCCATAACCTAAAAGAAAACCTTCATGTGCCTTAGGGGAAAATTTGGAGCTATGATTCATATCTCTAATAAAGCAAGGAGCACCAAATACCTTAAGATACGAAACATTTGGTTTGTTACCAGTGATAAGCTCATGTGAAGTTTTCTTCAGAAATTTGTGAAGGTAAACCTTGTTGATGATGTGACATGCAGTGTTAATTGCTTCGGCCCAGAACCTGATAGGTGTCTTGTATTCAGCAAGCATGGTTCTGGCCATTTCAATAAGAGTTCTATTCTTTCTTTCAACAACACCATTCTGTTGAGGTGTATAAGCAGCAGAGAACTCATGAGTAAAGCCATGATCATCAAGAAAATCTTCAATATGAGTATTTTTGAATTCAGTTCCATTATCACTTCTGATATGCTTCAGAGATAATTCATATTCTGTTTGAGCTCTCTTAGCGAATGACTTGAATATTTCAACAACTTTGCTCTTGTCATCCAGAAAGAAAACCCAAGTGTATCGAGAAAAATCATCAACAATAATAAGACCATATTTGTTTCCTCCCAGACTTGAATAATTTTGAGGACCGAAAAGATCCATATGAAGCAATTCAAGAGGACGAGTAGTATTCATGACAGTCTTCGCTGAATGATGTTTCTTCGTAATTTTACCAGCTTCACAAGCACTGCAGAGACGGTCCATGTCAAATTTTACTTCGCTAAGGCCAATAACATGCTTCTTCTTCACTAGATTATGAAGATTTCTCATCCCTGCATGACCAAGTCTTCGATGCCATAACCAACCAGATGAAGCTTTTTTCCATTAGGCATGTGGATACGGCAGGGCCCGAAGAAAAATCAACAATGTATAAATATCCTTTTCGGTAACCCTCGAAGACAAACGTATAGTCATCCTGTGAAAAGACAACACAACGCGAAGCAGAAAATAGAACAAGCATACCCATATCGCATAACTTCTAAATAGACATAATATTATATCCAAGAGATTGGACTAGCATAACCTTGTAAATGTTCTTATCTTTCGATATGGCAACCTTACCCAAACCTAAAACTTAACCCTTGTTGTTATCACCGAAGGTAATGTACTTCTGAGAAGATTGAGATAGTTTTTCTTCGATGAATAACTCCTTGTCTCCGGTCATATGATTTGTGCAACCACTATCCATGACCCATTCGGATCCACCAGAGACATAGCCCTGCAGAAGAATTAGTTCTTCTTAACCACCCACAAACGAGCAGGTGACTAAGATGAGGTTGAAGCACTGCATGAAGCAATATTAAAGCGAACATGATTATATTGCTTCGGTGGACCATCAAGTACACCATAAATGTAAGTCCTCTGTGAATGGTTAGGATAAGAATGAGCATATGCAATCTTATTATTGTTATCATGAGGACGATAAGTATAACGACCAGTGCGATAGTATTGCTTCTACGGAACATTTGATTCGGGCACCAGTGAATCATTTCTCGTCTCTAGAGAATAGAAATGATTCGGTGGTACCGAAGGCTTTCCCTACATGGTATGGTTAGCATGCAGTTTTTCCACAAGTGCTTTCTGCACCCATATTTGCCTCTTATAGAAGCCATTCTTAGGAGGAGTGCCAACATACTCAGCAGTAACCTTTCCCTGTTCGTCTTCAATGAGCTTTTAGTCTGAATCAAGTAATTCATCCACAATGTCTTTGTTCATTTTCCAGTCGAAACCTGAAAGGTTAGCAATATCAATAGGTTTCTCCTTCGCTAGGACCCAAACAGTCTTAGGATACTGCTCAGGTTCCCAATAGGTGCCATCAGGGTTTATCTTTCTCTCGAAACCAACACCCTCATTCCTGGGATTCCTGTGAAGGAAAGCCTTCCTCAGGATATCACAAAGATACTGGTGACCTTGCACACTTTTGAACATGCCTGTTTCAAATAAGTTTTTCAACCTGAGGAGGTCCTCGGTAACAGCAGAGTTTTCCTCATCTGAGGCATTAATATCATCAATAATAATAGGAGCTTTGCCTTTGGAATCAGTTTTGCTTCGTTCCAGACAAGTTAAGCAAGGTGAATCAGTTTTATGATTTGCTTCAGAACTTTGTTGAGCCATGAGAGAGAGATCGACATTTCCAACTCTTCATGAGCCTCTTTCAGTCTTTCGAGAGCCATTTTCCTTTGAAGAAATTCATAGGTAACCTTCTCATAATCAACTGAAAGAAGATCATGCCTAGAGGATAATTCTTCAGACTTTTCTTCCAGAGCTGCATGCTCATTAGTTAAAGTTTGACCTTTAGCTATCTCATCGATCAACAGAGTTTCTGATTTCTTAGTGGTTTTGCTTAGCAAGTCAAGTTCATCTTGTTGGATAGAAGCAATTTTAGCAAGTTTAGCATAGCTTATCTTCGAATCACTGTCATATGAGGAACAATCAGAAGTATCATAGTTAGATTTGGATGAAGATACCTTCGCCTTGGCCATGATGCAGTATGAATGAGTTTCATCTTCACTACTGTTGTTGGTGAAGAATGAGCTCGAAGCTTTGGTTGAAGCATCTGCTGAAGCGAATGCCAAACCAGCGACACCATCTGATTCAGATGCAGACCCAGACCTTCAGCCTGATTCAGCTTCGGTCCCAGAGGCTTCGTCTTTCGAGTTCATCTCCTTTCCCAGATAGGCCTTGGCACGGTGAGAACTGCTTCGACGAGACGAGTGAGTCTTCGATGAAGAACCCTCACGCTTCTTATGATACTTCTTCCTCTTTTCATCATCAGAATCTTTATTCTTTTCTCTTCTCGAACTGGAATAATGTCTCTTGGATTCATAGCTTCTGGAGGATCTGTGGGACTTGGTTGAGGAGTCTCTGAGCGAATGCTTTGATTTGTTCTCAGCTTCCCACAAAGGGCAATCAGCAATGTAGTGACCTGGTTTTTTGCACTTGTAGCAGCAGTTGTCCTTCGATGGAGAGCTTCTTGAGGATGAGCGGTGAGATGAGTGACTTGAGCTCCTTGAAGAATAACTCTTTTTCAGTGAAGAAAACCTTTTCTTTGGAAGCGGTTGAAGCGTCTCATGATCAATGCTAAATCTTTCCCAATGCTTGCAGGATCATCTGATTCGACACCTGAAGCAGAACTGACTACGGGTGAAGAATGACGCGAAGCTTTTGCTTTCAAAGCATGTGATCTTCTTCGAGAGCCATTTATGTCACGTTTCTCATCTTCTTCCATTTCAAAAGTATTGAGTCTCTCAAGAATATCAGCGGCAACAAGACGTCTGAAATCAGTTCTTTCCTTAATCATCAACACAATGTGATCAAACGAATCATCCAATGAGCGAAGCAAAGTTCTTACAACTGAGTGAGGAGTAATGTCATCAGCACCGAGGGAAATCAACTCATTAAGAAGAGCAGTGAGTCTGCTGTAAATGGAGCTGACTTTTTCACCCTCATTTCTCTTGAATCGATAGAATTTGCTTTGGAGTGTGTCAATTCTGGCATCCTTCTGGGTAGAAACACCTTCACCAATCTTTTCAAGATAGTCCCAGACTCCTTTGGCAGAGGAAATATTCTTCACTTCATGATACTTTTCTGGCGTCAAATGATTGGTGATGAATAACCAAACTTCAGAATCAAGATCAATCAATTTTTCTTCTTCAGGAGTGATAGCGTTCTCATCGGCGACTGTGACTCCATACAAGACAACTTGACAGGCAACAGAATTGATAGCCATGATATTTCTCTTCATTTTGTCCTTCCAGTACGGGTAGTCCTTCCCATTGAAAACAGGAATAGGTTCGCCGGAGCGAATAGCTGCGACAGACATACTTGAAAACACTCCAGGAGGTTAATCCAAAACACACAGAGTGTAGAGAGTAACTTGGCTCTGATACCAATTGAAAGTCCAAGTATGTGATCAGAGGGGGAGGGGGTGAATGATCACTTCAAATTTTCGACTGAAACTATGAAGTGAAGCATAAGTAAAGCGGAACAGCGAAGTAAAACTGGAAGCGAAACTAAATGCAGTGAATCAAAACACATTGAAGCATAACTGCGAAGCAAATGCAATACAGAAGGTAAGTGGTTGAAGTAAAACGAACTGAGACTCGGCGATGTTTGTTCGACCAGTTCACGCTCTGCAAAGCGCTACGTCTGGTTGGAGGGACTGGTGATTGAACACCTGGAGAAAATCTCTCTCCGTCCGTTGCTCCATTGCACCAAAATCCTTGAGCTTGGTCAGTTCTTCACTCTTGGTTGATTATTAAGGAAATCACCGAAACCTTTGACAAACTGGACTTCGAGGCGACAATTACTCTTCGCTCTCTAAAGAACAACACTCTAACCATCTAGGAGAATTGCAGTTCTCCAAGATTAAAAGGCTAGTAAGCTTTCACCTAAGTCATCTCGAATCTACTCAAATCAATGGGACTTAGGCTTCAGTATTTTGGGTTTTGGGTTTTGCTTCGGTGATGTTCTTGGGGTGCTCCCTTCAATCTCTCTCAGGAATATTCTCAGAGCAGCCACCCGCAAATGGAGGACGGGGCGGCATATTTATAGTTGGCGATCCCAAGGTGCGGAATGGCCAAATTGACCCAAAGTGACAGCTTGACACGTGTCCACAACGGTCGGATTTGTAATCACTGTGAACTTTACTTGCGGAACAAGTAAAGCTGACTCACGGACTTAGTACTGCTTCAGAAGCCAAAGAACGAAGTCTTTGCTACTGAAGCTTAACTTAGTGCACATGAGATTTCTTCGCTCTGGCTTCTCACTTGTTGTGGATTTGATCTGAGCATTTTATCAATAACTTCGGTGTCCACAAACTAAGGACCCCTCTTGATAGTACGGTTTGTCCTATGACTCAAAGAACAGAAAAAGAACTACACAACAACATCTAAGTCTTGCGTCGTCTTCTTCATTTCCTTCAATGAGTTGAGCTTCAGGACACCTTCATTTTTGGGGGTCATCCTCCATGATTAAGCTTCGCTCAGGGGGTAATGCTTCGATAACTTGAAAACCTTCCCTGAAGCTTTATCACCTAGCTTGTCCTTCTGGAACCTATTCAACTGTTTATACTAGAAAACATTGTTAGTTCCTCTACTGTCTTGTCCAACAATATCCAAAAAACACGGGGGCAAAACTTTGCTCTTACACACAAGTAAGCTGACAATTCCAATGATCCTATAGAAGAAGAAGAACAAACTGTTGATCCGAACAACATATCTACCTCCGATGCTGAGACTGAAGACGGTGCTGAACCTGAAAAATATGCTGAAAAGAATGATCCACCCGAGGTTCGTGAAGAAGAAGCACCCGATAAGCGCAAGAAGTATACTAGAGAAGACTTTCTTGCAAGGAGACATGGAAAGGAACGAGAACCATGGGTGCAGAAACCCATGCCTTTCCCAAGCAAGTCCGTCAAAACCAAAGAAGAAGAGCATTACAACAAGTTTTGTGAGTGGATGAAACCTCTTTTTCTTCAAATCCCTTTGACTGATGCTATTAAGTTACCTCCTTAGTCTAAATATATGAAAGATATTGTCACTAACAAAATAAAAGTCCCTAATGAGGCAATATCTACTATGCTTGCTAACTACTCTTTCAGTGGGAAGATTCCTGAGAAGCTCGGTGATCCAGGTATACCCACCATTCCTTGCTCCATAAAAAATAATTATGTTAGAACTGCTTTATGTGATCTTGGTGCAGGAGTGAGTGTTATGCCCTTTTCTCTCTACAAAAGACTTTGTTTAGAGAAAATAATTCCTACAGATATCTCTCTACAGATGGCCGACAAGTCCACGGCCGTCCGGATCGGTATTTGTGAGGATGTTCCTGTTGAAGTTGCCAATTGCTTAATACTTACTGATTTTGTTGTGCTTGACATGCCAGAGGATGGGAGCATGTCCATTATCCTTGGTAGACCTTTTCTTAACACCGCAGGTGCTGTCATTGATTGCAATAAAAGGAAGGTTACCTTCAATGTGAATGACAAAGAACACACGATGTACTTTCCGAAGAAGATCGACAAAAGGCATGGCCTTAACTCCGTAGAGAATATCGAAACCGTGAAGATTGGAGAATGGGATTGTCCACTACATGTATATTATAAATACAAAACAATTATGGTGGGGACAATGTCCATTAAAGTGAGAGTGCAATGATCACTTCATAAGAGGCGAGACTTTCTGCGCTATATACCACAGGTTTGTTGGTAAGACTTGATCAACCTTGCTAGCTAGCATGTTTTATATAGGTGAAAAGTTGAGCTTGTTATGTTTTCATTTCCTTTAGATTTTGTTCTCCTTGCTGTACCCAAGTTTTTGTGTTTAAAGCTTCACTTGTTCTAACTTTTGTCTCAAGTGCACGAAAGTTTTTGCAGCTTTTTGAACTTTGAAAAATTCTCTACAGTGAAGTTGCCTAGAAAATTCCAGAAAATTCAAAAAAAAAATTCCAGGTAAAAAGCCATCGGGGAGTACCTGTGGCTGACCAGGGGGGGGGGGTCCAACCCTAGCCCAGGAGGCCAGGTGGCGCGACCCAGTCCCTGGCCGCGCCACCCACCCTCCTGGGGCCCACAGGCACCCCCTGCTGGCATCTCTTCTTCCACTCTCTCTCCTTCCCCCCCGAAAACTCGTGTTCTTGCTCTGGTTCTGCTGTTCTTTCTGTTCTGGAGCACGGGACATTGATCTCCTTCTACAACCACTCATTTGAGCTGAAATTTGGAACAAATACTCTCTGGTATGTGACTCCCTCACCCCTCCAATTAGTTTTCTAGTTGGTGGCTTCATTAGTGAGTATTTAGTAGTTCTTGGTGCTGTTTAGTTGAGCTTAAATGTTTGTGTAGAAAATTATTTTTCAAGTTTTCTTGCTAGTTTGAGCCTTGGTAAAGTAAGTAGAATGTTTTTCCCAAACTAGTTTTGCTTAAATCTTCGTCTTTGTGAATTGTTAAAAATTTCAGAAATGGAGAGGCTAGGAAGTGGCTTGGGAAGAAGAAGCCCGAGCACTCTAGCCGTGTTACGCGTTCCGCAGCTTCACCTTCAACCACAAGGGTGAGCTATAATGAAGATATCGTACCCATGGAGATGTTGGACGCGCACCCGCGAGAGCTATGGCATTTCCATGTGAAGATTTCATGGAGGATGCCGACATACGAGAAGAGTTCTATGCTCTGTGTGCCAATGCAGGTTTGACACGGCTTGTTACGAGCCGTGTACCACAGTACGAGACACTCACCGCTATTTTTGTTAACAATTTCAGGTTTTATCCTGATAATGATACTGTGGTGTTTCGACTTTACGAAAGATTGCTGACCATGCCTCTGAGTACATTTTGTGAAGCTTTAGGTTTGCCAGGCTTAGTCAAGAAGAAGAAGACGAAAAATGTCCAAACTGTTGCACTCAACACCCTCCTCGACTCGTTCTGTAACACTAAAGTGAGGGCATCCAACCGTCAGAAGATTTCCAACATTATGTTCCCTCACCTCAGGTATTTCGCCTATTATATTGCTAGAGGAGTGTTGGCTCGAGACAACACGAGCAACACTTCTACGCCTGATACTGCTATCATGGCGAATGCCCTCTCAGGGAAGCACGAGTATCATGTGGGTTCGCTTATTGCGAAACGCCTTGCTACTAATAGTAACAAGGGGGACCTCTTTGGTGGCGTCTATGCCACACTTCTTTTGCAGTTTCTCCAAGGAGAACCGCACCCAGATGATACAGTCTTTCCTTTTGTTAGCCTTGACTTGGCTGCCATGAAGAGGCATTTCTTTGTTACTAAGGCCTCTGATCGCTATGCACTTGATTATATTTTGCGGTTTAAAGACGGTGTGGAACACACTGTCCGTCTACCTGCACCACTTGTGTTTGATCTTTCTCGCAGGAACGGATTTCGCTTTTCAGTTGCCGAGTTTGAAGAGATCACGGGGAGATACCAGTTTCACGACCCCACGGAGGGGGTCGAGCCAGACGAGGAGGAGAACGTGGTATATCCACCAGTTCAGGAGAGACCGTCACCCCCTGGGGTGAAGAGTCTTCCTCTGGATAGGGGGCTGGACCTTCCTCTTCCATGTGGGAGGATCCGAGGACTTCAGTGTACGCATCGGAGGGCTCATACAACCCTTGGGATTACCATTACCCTGGAGCAGGAGGCTCCTCGGGACCGCAGTAGACGAGCCCAACTTAGGCCAAAAGCCTAAGCTTGGGGGAGTACGTTCTCTCTTCCCCTTTCCATTGTATCTACCGTTGGTTCACTTTTATCTTTTTGCAAGTTTTTGCCTGTTCTTCTTTGTTCTTTTCATTTGCAAAAACCCAAAAAGATTTCTCCTGTCTTTTGCTTTCGTTAAACCTTAAAAAAAACCAAAAATATGTTTCCTTTGATCTTTAGTTTGCTTTGTTTCAGAGTTCAGCTCGAGTCCGTGATGGCATTTGATTATAATTTTCTACGTTCGATCGTGCAAGTGACAAGGCAGTAATGACGAAGATCGACGGAAGGGATGCAACAAGGAAAGCCGGTATGAACTCTTTTTGTTTCTACTTTTGTACATATGCCTGTACTTATGACTAGAGACCAACTTGTAGCGACATAGTGCTATGTTTATAATGCTTTCCCAGTGGTTCATGCTTTCTTTTTGGTTAGTCTCAAATAGCTAGAGTTTATAATGTGTTGCTTGAAATGATTGACATGCATTGCATTGTTCATGGATATTGAAGTGGTATTTCCCTCCGGGGGATTCTTGGATTGACTTGGCACATGTTCACGTATGTTAAGACTAAAAAGTCTGTTCTGCCTTGATGATCTTTTTACTTCAGAGTGAGCTATATCACTTTCATGACCGATTCAATGTTACTTTGTCGCTCTGCATGATTATGGCCGTTATGCTCTCTAGTTCGTCGCTTCCCCGTCTTTTGCTAGCCTTCACTCGGACCAAGCGAAATTCTGCTTGTGCTTCCAAACTCCTTTGCAAGCCAGTTTGAAAGTCCAAGTATGTGATCAGAGGGGGAGGGGGTGAATGATCACTTCAAAATTTTCTACTGAAACTATTGAAGTAAAGCATAAGCAGTGCGAAATAGAGAAGAATAACTGGAAGCGAAACTAAATGCAGTGAGTCAAAACACATTGAAGCATAACAGTGAAGCAAATGCTATACTGAAGGTAAATGCTTGAAGTAAAACGAACTGGGACTCGGCGATGTTTGTTCGACCAGTTCACGCTCTGCAAAGCGCTAAGTCTGGTTGGAGGGACTGGTGATTGAACACCTGGAGCAAATCTCTCTCCGTCCGTTGCTCCACTGCATCAAACTCCTTGAGCTTGATCAGTTCTTCACTCGTGGTTGATTATTGAGGAAATCACCGAATCCTTTGACAAACTGGACTTCGAGGCGACAATTACTCTTCGCTCTCTGAAGAACAACACTCTAACCGTCTAGGAGAATTGCAGTTCTCCAAGATAAAAAGGCTAGTAAGCTTTCACCTAAGTCATCTCAAATCTACTCAGATCTATGGGACTTAGGCTTCAGTATCCTGGGTTTTGGGTTTTGCTTCGGTGGCGTTTTTGGGGTTGCTCTCTTCAGTCTCTCTTGGAATGATCTCAGAGCAGCCACCCACAAATGGAGGAGGGGGTGGCGTATTTATAGTTGGCGACCCCGAGGTGCGGAATGACCAAACTGACCCGAGGTGACAGCTTGACACGTGTCCACAACAGTCGGATTTGTCATCAATGCGCAACTTTACTTGAGGAACAAGTAAAGCTGACTCACGGACTAAGTTCTGCTTCAGTTGCCAAAGAACGAAGTCTTTGCTACCGAAACTTAACTTAGAGTACATGAGATTTCTTCACTCAGGCTTCTCACTAGGTTTGGATTTGATCTGAGAATTGTTCAATGACTTCGATGTCCACAAACTAAATACCCCTCTTGATAGTACGGTTTGTCCTATGACTCAAGAAAACAGAAAAAGAACTACACAAAAACATCTAAGTCTTGCGCCGTCTTCTTCATTTCCTTCAATGAGTAGAGCTTCAGGACACCTTCATTTTTGGGGGTGAACCTTCATGATTAAGCTTCGCTCCGAAGGTTAATGCTTCGATAACTTGAAGACCTTCCCTGAAGCTTTATCACATAGCTTGTCCTTCAGGAACCTATGCAACTGTTTATACTAGAAAACATTGTTAGTTCCTCTACTGTCTTGTCCAACAATATCCAAAACACACGGGGGCAAAACTTTGCTCTTACAATCTCCCCCTTTTTGGACTATTGTTGACAAAACAGGCATCGATAAAAGATATTGAAGTTTTTGTGAAGTGATGGGACAAATTCTAAGATATGAAGTTTTTGGCTCCCCCTGAATACAAGCATCGAAGATTTATATAATCGAAGTTAATGCTTCAGATAATTTTATTCGGTGGAGAGCAAAACAAAATATCTTAGCGAATACAATTGCATTGAAGATATATATCCAGGAATGTATGCAATAGCTTCCAATAACCTGTGACTTAGAAAATAATAACCACCTGCAAGATAGAAGATACGAAGCAATACTTGCAAGCAAAGGGGGTTATTAAAACTTTAAGTGTAGCACAGGAGTAGCTTGACTGAAGTAAAACTTAAGTTACAACCCAATCGAAAGGAATGGAATGTTTGTCGTAACTTAACCAAACGAAGCAAAAACAGATAGCAAGAACCCTTTCCCTGATGCAAAACTAACTCATCGATGCCCTCATTCTCCCCCTTTTTGTCAATGATTGGACAAAAGGTTGAGAAGAGGTTCGAGGGATCTATTACGCAGCATCAGCACCCTGAGAACCCGACGAAGCAGTGCTTGACGAAGACTCATCCGACGAAGACTGATCGCCTGAGGATTCTTCTTCGGAAGAAGACGTAGGAATAGCTTCGTGGCGTGTCTGAGTGATGAGGTTGATGTCGAGGTCGCTGTCGTCGAGGCCGTCGTCGTCCTTCGAAGTGATGGAGTCATTCTCGGAGACGGTATCAGGCCGGATGGGTTCAGGCTCGTTGACGAAGAAGACTTCATCAATCTTGTGCAGGAGAGGGATCTTCTGATTCGGGCGGTCCACTGAGTCATCACGAGAAAAGTTTCGCTGGAGGTGCGGATACTCTTTGTAGATGCGTTCTTTACGAAGACCTTTCACAGAGTTGAATTTCCGGAGTCCCTTCCAGGAATGACGCTTGAGCACACGCAAATACTGATTGTTGTTAAGTGCAATGTTGCCAACTCGGTTGATCTCATCAGCAAGAAACTGCATCTGGCGCTGATTTGCTTCTATGAAATTTTCAAGCATTTGCTGCGATCGAAGGTTAACTTCAAAGTGATGGCAGTCTTTCTGGAACTTCTTTGATAAGTTTCGCTCATTGACTTCATGGCGAACACCAACATATGTGGCAAATGGATCATTGGGTTTCCTCAGCAATCCCAAAGAGTCACGCACTGGTGGCGAGAAAAGCTTCGGGTGATGGCGAGCCACAAAGTCTTCGTTCCTGCCATAATCACAAATAACTTGCAGCCAGGGAGCATAGGGTTTCAGAGTGAAAGGTAGCTCCGCTGCATGAACCAGATTCCTAATGAAGCAGTCCTCAAAGTCGAAGAGAAGACCATGAGTGAGCTTCATAATAGCATGCCTTGTCTCAGGGTAAAGATTCGATTCGTCCGAAGCTGTACTCAAAGGAATCAATGAGTTGGACAAGATGTAGAACCAAGTCCTTGAGATGAAATTCAAATGCTTCGGGCGAATGTTTTGAGGAATATAATTTGGAGTGACTTCAGGATCCAACAGAGTAGCAAATTCTTCTTCAGTCAGATCTGGCTCAATATGAATCTTTTCATGGACTCCAGAATGCCTTGGAATGTTGACAATTTCCATGAATTCAACAGAAGACATCCTGAAGACTTTGCCTTGAATCATCCATTCCAGCGTCCATGAGCTGGGTTCATTTGCTTCACCAGAAACATAGAGAGTTGCATAGAATTGCTTGATGAGCTCAGAGTTGAAAGGAGTGCTCAATGCAAACAACCGAGTCAGGTTCTGATTTTCAATAGTTTCGAGGACATTCTGAAAGCAGGAGGATGTGGAAAGACTTCGCATGTCCAGAAACTTGTGCCTAAACAGAACTCCTTGGTGACAGAAGACTTTGGTGTATAAGATTTGTTGTTCAGCAGTCCAAAAACGTAGATCATCAGCTGTGCGGTCTGAAGCATACGAACTAACACCAAAGAATCGATGGCGCTTTCGATGCTGTTCCAGGTTGAATTCCGGGCCATGCCTTGAAGAATAACCAGCACCCTTGAATATAGGAAAGTTTTCACGAGGGTAATTTGAGTCAAGATGGGTATCTTGGCAGGGGCGCGAACGCTCACGAATCCTTTGCAGAGGAGCAATTTGATTGGCTCTTGAAGGACCAGCAGATTGAGCGACTATGAGCGCTTGCTCTTGCGACAAATTCAGAATCTGAACTTGTTCTTCTTCGTCATCATGTGCTTCAGTATCGGGCACATGTGCTTCGGAATCTTGAACTGTTCTGGCGGGGGAAAAGTCTCGGGATACATGGGTTCTGGAGTGGGTTGGTGATGGAGCATTAGCTTCACGGGGAGGTGATGGAGGTGGTGCGGGAGCAACTGGTGGAGTGGGAATCCTTTGTGGTTCGGGGGTTGGAGCACGGATGGGTGTGGGAACACGAGGTGGTATGGGTGTGGGGGTTCGTGCAGGCGTTGGAGTGGGGTTAGGAGCTCTTTGTGGTGGAGTTTTCTTGGGGGTGGTTCTGGTAGGAGGAGGTGTGGGAGTTTTGGTGGGTGGAGCTGAAGGCTTTGGGGTGGGCTGGGATGGCTTTGGCTTCGGTGCAGGAGTGGGAACTGCTTCAGGAGTTTCCGGTGGTTGTTCATCACTTGTATCCATGTCTGCGGCGGAGGCCAAAGTAACCTTGCGCTTCTTGGTGGTTCTCTTCTTGGGTGAGGGTCCAGAAGCCTTTGATGCAGGCTTGGGAGATGGTGGAGCAACGACACGTTCAGCTTCGGGCGAAGCCTTGCGTTTCCTCGAATCTCTTTCCATAATGGAAGCATTATGGGTCTTCACCATATCATCCACATCAGCCTTGATTTTGCCTTTGAAGATTTTGATGTTGTCCTTGGTGGTGGAATTGACATCAGTCACTTGTTGAAGCAACTTCAGGGCGTGCTGTTTGAATTCTTCATCAGGTTCTGATTCAGCACGCTTCTGATAGTTGTGAATCTTTTTGTTTTCAGCCCTATCTCTTGAGTGCAAATCCTTCAGCTGACTTATCATGGTGGAGATCATAGCTTCGATAGACCTGGAGATGTAAACTTCTCCAATGTCAACAGCATCAGGATCTTCAGCAGCACACTTCTCCCAAAGGGCTTCAGTGATGCCCAACTGATCCCAGAGTTCGCCTTCACGAGAGTCAGGGAATGGATGGTCACTTTGACGATCAGCTTCATCTTGAGCTTCAGGCAAAGATATGCCTTTCTGCTTCGATAGAATAGCGGAGGGATTCATATCAACTACGGGCTTCTTCTGACTTGCCCTGGCTGCTTTCTCAGCTTTCTTCGTCCTGAGACCTTCTAAAGAGGCCTTGCGTTTAGCTTCATGTTCAGCAAGCTGTTTAGCTTCAGCAGCAGCTTTTTCTTCGTTCTTTGCGGCTTCGGCGAGCTTGCGCTTCGTCTCAGCCTTCTCTGCAGCCATCTTTGTAGAGTCCAACTCCTTTTTCTGTCTGGCAGCATCCTCATCTGCCTTCTTCTGATCAGCTGAGCTTCTGGCAAGGATGTTGCGCTCAAGTGCCTCTGCGAGGTCTTTCTGTCTCAATTCTTCTTCAGTGAGCTTGTGCTTCGCTGAAGGGTTTGTTGCAGCAGACTGCTTGGGCTTCGTTGATGCTGAAGCCTTTGTAGGTTGTTTCTTGGCAGGGTCGTGCTTCTGCTTCGATCGCCTCTCAGCGGTGAGGGCATCAGCCGGTGGCTTGGAGGCCAAGGGCTTCGCAACCACCAAGTTGGAAAGATCAATGGTGGGGCGAGCAGAAGGCTTGATCTTGGGGTCTTGAATCTTAATCCCTTAGCATCAGTTTTCTCTCCTGGCTTCTTCTTCAGTGGGATCTGAAGTCTTTGCTTCTTGGGGGGAGCAGGATCATCGGATTCATCATCTGCTTCGAATTCTGATTCGTCGTCAGCAGCATTTGATTCGTCCATGATTGAATCTTCCAGAGCAGCTTTCTCTAGCCTGACCTGCTCTTCATCTTCTGTGGTAGCATGGGGAGGAGAAGCATATTTCTTTTTCAGCTTCTTCTTCTTCTTCGAGCTTGGCCCAGCACCTTGGGCTTCTGCTTCAGCCTACTTGGCTGCCTTCTTCTCTTCTTTCAGCCTCTTGGCTTCAGCAGCGATTCTCAATCGTTCTTGTTCTTCTGGGTAATCATCTGGTGTCTTGAGGGTGTTGGGGTGAGGAAGCTTCGGTGGAACTGGGTATACAGGTGGCGATTCTCTTTGGTGTACTGACTGCACATGGCCGAAGTATACTGATAGGGTGGACTGAAGGCAAACTGCATAGTCCACTTCCAGGTAGGGATGCTCTTGTACTTGTACCATCGAACAACCCAGTACCGGCGAATATTTTGCAAGCGATTCTTGTGCTGCTCCTTGGTTTCTTCAGGGGGCGTGTCATAACCCAGAGCAATACGTATGGATTCAGGAATGCCTCTGGCGTTGTTGGTTTCCTTCGTTCTGCCTCCTTTCTTCTTCGGAGCAGACCGTTCTGCTTCGTTGATGTGATCAAGATTTGGTGACTCATTACCGAAGCATAACTCAGCAGACATCCTGTGAAAAGCATAGAAGTTGCGAGGGAAAAGGCAAGTATGGAGTGAGCACCAGCAAAAGTTTTGGTCCAAAAACAAGAGTTTTGAAAAGAGATTCAGTGAAGAATTTGGGTAGAGATTCTGGTCTGTTCTGAGCTAGACTTAATCTCACACAAGATGAGCTGAAACCCTAACACAGAACAGATGTATTCTAACCCTAATTTCTAACCTGAATCGAGATGGAAACCTTTGGCTAGCAGAAACAGATTTCCCAACAGTGCAACGATCCAACGGATCAAAGAAACCTAAATAAATTCATCCAAAAACAAACAGACTAAGAACGCGGATCCAATCGGGAAACTGACGAACAGTGGGATGGAGATTGGATCGAGGCTCGGCGTACCCTAACTCGGTGGCGTCGAGCTTCTACGGCGGTGATGAGCGGAGAAGATGTGCTCGTCGACGGCGTGAAGTCCACGGCGACGCTCTTCCGGCAGTGAAGCGGCGAGAACGGCGACGGGGACGAGGAGCTCGGCGGCGCTCGTGAGAGAGAGGTTTCCGGGGAGATGCGAATGAGGTGGGAAGGATTCGCTGGGGTGAGATGCCTTATATAGGCCGGTCTGACAGGAGCTGTCAGATCAGATCGAACGGCCCCCAACGACTGTCTCTCCGGATTCTACGGCGAGGATTTCGTGGCGAATCGCGAGAAAATCTCAACGACCCGGATATGACGGGATCTCAACGACCGAAGAATAAGTCCTCGACTTGAGTAAAACTTCGATGAGAATTGGAAGCATTTGATTCGGAACTCAATGATGTTCGAAGCAAATGTTTTCCGTTACAATTGTGCTCAACCATATTGGACAAACAGAATAAGACAGAAAAGGAATAGAAAGGGTAGGGTCCGAAACTTATCACCTCGAAGAAAAACCAAACGAAGCAAAAGGTGATAAGCATAGAGGACTAAAACCAAGCGAAATAAAAATAAACTAAACGAAGCAAAAACAAACAACGAAACTAAATAGGTAAGCAACAAAGTAAATGAATATATACAGAAGTAAAAGGTTCGGTCTTACCGTACATGTCGTGAGTCCAATATATTGAGCTCACACCTTAACGTACAAAATCTTTTCTCATCTAATGGTTTCGCGAAAATGTCTGCCAGTTGATCTTCAGTTCTGACATGACTAATAACAATATCTTCACACTGAACATGATCATGAAGAAAATGATGGCGAATTTCAATATGCTTCGTGCGAGAGTGCTGCACAGGATTGTGAGCAATTTTGATTGCACTCTCATTATCACACAGGAGTGGAATTCTCTTCACATGAATACCATAATCCTTCAGCGTTTGCTTCAGCCATAGAATCTGAGTACAGCATGACCCAGCAGCAATGTATTCGGCTTCAACAGTTGATATTGAAACACAGTTTTGCTTGTTTGAAGCCCAACACACAAGTGATCTTCCAAGGAAATGACAAGTCCCTGAAGTTGATTTTCTATCCACACGATCACCAGCCCAGTCAGAGTCAGAATAGCCAATGAGATCAAACTGAGCTCCCTTGGGATACCACAACCCCAAGGTAGGTGTGTGAGCAAGATAACGAAGAATTCTCTTTACAGCAGTGTGATGTGATTCCTTTGGATTTTCCTGAAAACGAGCACAAATACATACTGAAAGCATAATATCAGGTCTAGATGCACAAAGATATAAAAGGGATCCAATCATAGACCGATATTTCTTCTGGTCGAAGGCTTTGCCTTTCTCATCTGCATCTAAGAAGCTATTGGTAGGCATAGGCGTCTTAATGGTTTTGCATTCAGTAAGACCAAATTTCTTCAGGCAATCCTTTAGATATTTTTCTTGAGATATAAAGGTGCCATTCTTCTGTTGACGGATTTGAAGTCCAAGGAAGAACTTCAATTCACCCATCATAGACATCTCATATTTCTTCGACATCATTTTGGCAAATTCTTCGCTGATTTTAGTGTTAGTGCATCCAAAAATGATATCATCTACATATATTTGACATACAAACAAATCACCATTATAAGATCGAGTGAAAAGCGTTGGGTCAGTGGTTCCTGGTTTGAAGCCTTTCTTCAGAAGGAAATCCTTCAATGTGTCGTACCAAGCACGAGGTTCTTGCTTCAACCCATAGAGGGCCTTGTGTAACCTGTACACCATGTCGGGTTTCTTCGGGTCTTCAAAACCTGGAGGCTGCATAACATACACTTCTTCCTTGATTTCTCCGTTAAGAAAAGCACTTTTCACATCCATTTGATAAAGCAGAATACCATTGAAATTTGCAAAAGCAAGCATAACACGAATAGATTCGAGACGAGCAACTGGAGCATAAGTTTCGCCGAAATCGATACCTTCGATTTGGGTGTAACCTTGTGCTACCAGGCGAGCTTTGTTCCTTACCACTATACCATCTTCATCTTGCTTATTGCAAAAAATCCACTTTGTACCAATGATGTTGTGCTTCGTGGGATCAGGTCTATCAACTAAGGACCAGACTTTGTTTCGCTCGAACTGGTTAAGTTCTTCGAGCATGGCAGTTAACCAATCTGGATCCTTCATGGCTTCATCAAACTTTGAGGGTTCTAGCATGGAGACAAACGAAAAGTTTCCACAGAAGTTAGCCAAACGAGTACGAGAGCGAGTTGTAGGACGACCTGGTTGATGAATTTCTTTAAGGATCGTATCAACATCAACTCTTCTTCTGACTCGTGATAAGGTCGAATCATTAGCTTCAGGCTCAGCTTCTGCTTCAGGATCTGCTTCAGCTTCAGGATCTGCTTCACCTTCAGCTTCAGCATTTCCTTCGTTCCTTTGTTCTTCTTCGTCCTGTTCATTATTAGCTTCAGAATGTTGATCTCCAGCGCCCCGGGCTATGTGTGGGAACATTGGACCGTCATCATCCCTATTAGCTTGACGAGCATTGGCTTCAACAGGGCGAATCTCTCCAATAGCCATGGACCTGATCACTTCATCAAGAGGAGGTTCATCTAGATCATGAGGCAAGTGCTCTTTTTGAGAGCTATTAGTTTCATCAAACCTCACATTCACAGTTTCCATAACTTTCCCAAAGTGAGAGTTATAGACTCTGTAGGTGTGAGAGTTTGATCCATAACCTAAAAGAAAACCTTCATGTGCCTTAGGGGAAAATTTGGAGCTATGATTCATATCTCTAATAAAGCATGGAGCACCAAATACCCTAAGGTACGAAACATTTGGTTTGTTACCAGTGATAAGCTCATGTGAAGTCTTCTTCAGAAATTTGTGAAGGTAAAGCTTGTTGATGATTCGACAAGCTGTGTTAATTGCTTCGGCCCAGAACCTAATAGGAGTCTTGTATTCAGCAAGCATAGTTCTGGCCATCTCAATGAGAGTTCTATTCTTCCTTTCAATAACACCATTCTGTTGAGGTGTATAAGCAGCAGAGAACTCACGGGTAAAACCATAATCATCAAGAAAATCTTCAATATGAGTATTTTTGAATTCAGTTCCATTATCACTTCGGATATGATTCAGAGATAATTCATATTCTGTTTGAGCTCTCTTAGCGAATGACTTGAAGATTTCAACAACTTTGCTCTTGTCATCCAAAAAGAAAACCCAAGAGTAACGAGAGAAGTCATCAACAATAACTAGACCATATTTGTTTCCTCCTAGGCTTGCATAATTTTGAGGACAAAAAAGATCCATATGAAGCAATTCAAGAGGACGACTGGTAGTCATGATGGTCTTCGCTGAATGATGTTTCTTCGTAATTTTACCAGCTTCACAAGCACTGCAGAGACGATCCTTGTCGAATTTAACTTCGCTAAGGCCAATAACATGATTCTTCTTCACTAAGGTATGAAGATTTCTCATCCCTGCATGACCAAGTCTTCGATGCCATAACCACCTAGATGAAGCTTTTGCCATTAAGCATCTGGATACAGCGCGGCCCGAAGAAAAATCAACAATGTATAAGTCTCCTTTTCGGTAACCCTCGGAGACAAACGCATAGTCATCCTGTGAAAAGACAACACAACGCGAAGTAGAAAATAGAACAAGCATACTCATATCGCATAACTTCGAAATAGACATAAGATTATATCCAAGTGATTGGACTAGCATAACCTTGTCAATGTGCTTATCTTTCGATATGGCAACCTTACCCAAGCCTAAAACTTTACCCTTGTTGTTATCACCGAAGGTAATGTACTTCTGAGAAGAGTGAGATAATTTTTCTTCGGTGAATAACTCCTTGTCTCCGGTCATATGATTTGTGCAACCACTATCAATGACCTATTCGGATCCACCGGAGACATAGCCCTGCAGAAGAATTAGTTCTTCTTTACCACCCACAAACGAGCAGGTGACTGAGAAGATGTTGAAGCACTGGTTGAAGCAATGTTAAAGCGAACAGGAGTGTATTGCTTCGGTGTACCATCAAGCACACCATAAATGTAAGTCCTCTGTGAATGGTTAGCCTAAGAATGAGCATATGCAATCTTAGAATGATTATTATGACGATGATAAGTATGACGACCAGTACGATAGTATTGCTTCTGCGGAACATTTGATTCGGTCACCAGAGGATCATTCCTTGTTTCAAGAGAATAGAAATGATTCGGTGGTACCTAAGACTTTCCCTGCATGGTATGGTTTGCAGGCAGTTTTTCCACAAGTGCTTTCTGCACCCATATCTGCCTCTTATAGAAGCCATTCTTAGGAGGAGTACCAACATACTCATCTGTAACCTTTCCCTGTTCATCTTTGATGAGCTTGTAGTCAGAATCAAGTGATTCGTCTACAATAGCTTTGTTCATCTTGCAATCAAAACCTGAAAGGTTAGCTATATCAATGGGGTTTCCCTTCGCAAGGACCCAAACAGTCTTAGGATACTGCTCAGGTTCCCAATAGGTGCCATCAGGGTTTATCTTTCTTTGAAAACCAACACCTTCATTCCTGGGATTCCTGTGAAGGAGAGCCTTCCTCAGGATATCACAGAGATACTGGTGGCCTTGCACACTTTTGAACATCCCTGTTTCAAATAAGTTTTTCAACCTGAGGAGTTCCTCGGTAACAACAGGATTTTCCTCATCAGAGGCATTAGTATCATCAATAACAATAGGAGCTTTGCCTTTGCAATCAATTTTGCTTCGTTCCAAACAATCCAAACAAGGTGCTTCAGTTTTATGATTTGCTTCAGAACCTTGTTGAGTCATGAGAGAGAGATTGACATTTTCCAACTCTTCATGAGCCTCTTTCAGTTTTTCGAGAGCCATTTTCCGCTGAAGAAATTCATAGGTGAGCTTCTCATAATCAACTGAAAGAAGATCATGCTGAGAGGATAATTCTTCAAACTTTTCCTTCAGAGCTTCATGCTCATTAGTTAAAGTTTGACCTTTCTCTATCTCATCGATCAATAGAGTTTCTGATTTCTTAATGGTTTTTCTTAGTGAGTCAAGTTCATCTTGTTGGATTGAAGCAATTTTAGCAAGTTTAGCATAGATTATCTTTGAATCACTGTCATATGAGGAACAATCAGAAGTATCATAGTTAGATTTTGATGAAGATACCTTCGCCTTGGCCATGAAGCAATATGCAGGAGATTCATCTTTACTACTGTTGTTTGTGAAGAATGAGCTCGAAGCTTTTGCCGAAGCATCTGCTGAAGCGAATGCCAAACCAGCAACACCATCTGATTCGGACCCAGACCCAGACCTTGAGCCTGATTGAGCTTCGGACCCAGAGGCTTCGTCTTCAGAGTTCATCTCCTTTCCCAGATAAGCCTTGGCACGGTGAGAGCTGCTTCGACGAGACGAGTAAGTCTTCGATGAAGAACCCTCACGCTTCTTGTGATACTTCTTTCTCTTGTCATCATCAGAATCTTTCTTCTTATCTCTTCTAGAACTGGAATCATGTCTCTTGGATTCATAGCTTCTGGAAGATCTGTGGGACTTGGTAGAGGAGTCTCTAAGCGAATGCTTTGCTTTGTTGTCAGCTTCCCACAGAGGGCAATTAGCAATGTAGTGACCTGGCTTCTTGCACTTGTAGCAGCAGTTGTCCTTCGATGGAGAGCTTCTTGAGGATGAGCGGTGAGATGAGTGAGTTGAGCTTCTTGAAGAGTAACTCTTCTTCGGTGAAGAAAAACCTTTTCTCTGGAAGCGGTTGAAGCGTCTCATGATCAGTGCTAAATCTTTTCCAATGCTTGCAGGATCATCTGATTCGACACCTGAAGCAGAGTTGACTTCGGGTGAAGAATGACGCGAAGCTTTCGCTTTCAAGGCATGAGATTTTCTTCGAGAGCCATTTATGTCACGTTTCTCATCTTCTTCCATTTCAAAGGTATTGAGTCTCTCAAGAATATCAGAGGCAGCAAGACGTCTAAAATCAGTCCTTTCCTTGATCATCAGCACAATGTGATCAAACGAGTCATCCAATGAGCGTAGCAAAGTTCTTACAACTAAGTGAGGAGTAATGTCATCAGCACCGAGGGAAATCAACTCATTTGCAAGAGCTGTGAGTCTGCTGTAGATGGAGCTGACTTTTTCACCCTCGTTTCTCTTGAAGCGATAGAACTTGCTTCGGAGTGTGTCAATTCTGGCATCTTTCTGGGTAGAAACACCTTCACCAATTTTTTCAAGATAGTCCCAGACACCTTTGGCAGTTGGAATATTCTTCACTTCATGATACTTTTCAGGTGTCAAGTGATTGGTGATGAAAACCCAAACTACAGAATCAAGATCAATCCGTTTTGCTTCTTCAGGGGTGATGGCCTTCTCATCGGCAACAGTGACTCCATACAAGACAACTTGCCAGGCAGTTGAATTGATTGCCATGATGTTTCTTTTCATCTTGTCCTTCCAGTAAGGGTAGTCCTTCCAATTGAAAACAGGAATAGGTTCGCCGGAGAGAATAGCTGCGAAAGACATATTTGAAGACACTCCAGGAGGTTAATCCAAAACACACAGAGTGTAGGGAGTGACTAGCTCTGATACCAATTCAAAGTCCAAGTATGTGATCAGAGGGGGAGGGGGTGAATGATCACTTCAAAAGTTTCTACTGAAACTATTGAAGTGAAGCATAAGCAGTGCGAAATAGAGAAGGATAACTGGAAGCGAAACTAAATGCAGTGAGTCAAAACACATTGAAGCATAACAGTGAAGCAAATGCTATACTGAAGGTAAATGCTTGAAGTAAAACGAACTGGGACTCGGCGATGTTTGTTCGACCAGTTCACGCTCTGCAAAGCGCTACGTCTGGTTGGAGGTACTGGTGATTGAACACCTGGAGCAAATCTCTCTCCGTCCGTTGCTCCACTGCATCAAAATCCTTGAGCTTGATCAGTTCTTCACTCGTGGTTGATTATTGAGGAAATCACTGAAACCTTTGACAAACTAGACTTCGAGGCGACAATTACTCTTCGCTCTCTGAAGAACAACACTCTAACCGTCTAGGAGAATTGCAGTTCTCCAAGATAAAAAGGCTAGTAAGCTTTCACCTAAGTCATCTCAAATCTACTCAGATCTATGGGACTTAGGCTTCAGTATCCTGGGTTTTGGGTTTTGCTTCGGTGGCATTTTTGGGGTTGCTCTCTTCAGTCTCTCTTGGAATGATATCAGAGCAGCCACCTGCAAATGGAGGAGGGGGCGGCGTATTTATAGTTGGCGATCCCGAGGTGCGGAATGACCAAACTGACCCGAGGTGAAAGCTTGACACGTGTCCACAACGGTCGGATTTGTCATCAATGCGCAAATTTACTTGAGGAACAAGTAAAGCCGACTCACGGACTAAGTTCTGCTTCAGTTGCCAAAGAACGAAGTCTTTGCTACCGAAAATCAACTTAGTGCAGATGAGATTTCTTCACTCAGGCTTCTCACTAGGTTTGGATTTGATCTGAGCATTGTTCAATGACTTCGATGTCCACAAACTAAATACCCCTCTTGATAGTACGGTTTGTCCTATGACTCAAGAAAACAGAAAAAGAACTACACAAAAACATCTAAGTCTTGCGCCGTATTCTTCATTTCCTTCAATGAGTAGAGCTTCAGGACACCTTCATTTTTGGGGGTCAACCTTCGTGATTAAGCTTCGCTCCGAAGGTTAATGCTTCGATAACTTGAAGACCTTCCCTGAAGCTTTATCACATAGCTTGTCCTTCAGGAACCTATGCAACTGGTTATACTAGAAAACATTGCTAGTTCCTCTACTGTCTTGTCCAACAATATCCAAAACACATGGGGGCAAAACTTTGCTCTTACACAGTTGTTCCATTTGAGTCCACCATACCTACCTATATGTGGTATTTACCGGACACTCCTAACTTAGACTTTCATGTACCATCTCGAAATTTATTCAAAAGCTTCACCTTTGTAACCGTACAAGCCATGGTGCGGTGAGGGAAAATCAGTATCTTTCATGCCAAAAATATTTTGACGGAAGTTTTAACTAGTCAATAAAAATATATATGAGAGTTACACCTCCCCCACACTTGATGATGGAATGAAATGGACCAAATGCAGCTTATGATAGATGGAATGATACCCTCCTTCCATACTTGAGGCAAAATAAAAGGTTCCGTAGACCATCAAGGGATTTATGGATAAGGGAACATGTGTAAGCAAAATGCATTAATATGGTTGGCATGGGAGATATTGAGAGACCTTTACCGTTCACCGTTGACTGGAAAGTTGCACTTCTCAAAAGAGTTTTATCTCTGTTTTCAAAACCAAGAGCTCTGGTACATGTTTAGCGTTTTCTTCCTTTCACGGGTTTTCAACCTTGCCATCGAAATCCACGGTTCGAGAGTCTCCACCTTCCTTTCTCGAAAGCACCAACTAGGAGAGCATAATTGTCATTCTTAGTGTAACATGCATTGTCCCAAAGTATCACATTGTCTTCTGCATGCTTGTGATGTTTCTTACTTTGAGTTCTAAGTTCTAGTCTCCTTTAAAACTCTGGAGGAGTTTCTGCATTTATGTTTTGCTTCACTCATGGAGGCTAGCGAGATACCACTCTAGTATGTTCATGCTATGTGCATTGTGATCTTAGATTGATTTTCAGCAGCATATTATTTACTTTTTGTTTGTTTGTGACTGACTACATGAAAGAAGGATTGCTTCGTGCATTGTCCTTGTAGCATGGTGTCAAAACTTGCTAAACTCTTTCGTAGTACATGCTTATTTACATCTAGTGAAGCAAAAGAGTTTGTCAAAGTTTTCTTTGTCGCGTTCAGTTCGTTGAACTGAATTGCTTGAGGACAAGCAATAGCTAAGCTTGGGGGAGTTGATACGTCTCAAACGTATCTACTTTTCCAAACACTTTTGCTATTGTTTTGGCTTCATTCTTGCATGATTTGAACGAAACTAACCCGGACTGACGCCGTTTTCAGCAGAGCTACCAGTGCTGTTTTATTTTATGCAGGTTTCTGGATATTTAGGTACGCTGGAAAAATGCCAAGAAAATATAAAAAAAGCAGCGTTCCGGAAGCTTCCGAGGATCCAAAGGGGGGCCACAGGGCAGCCAGGGGGAAGCCAGGAGGGTACCTGGCGCGGCCCAGCCCCTGGCCGCGCCACCTGCCCTCTTGGCTGGGTCCCACACCCCCTGGTGACCTACCTTGGCCCCTATTTATTCTCCCAATGCAGAAACCCCGAAAAATAAGTCGCTTTTCCAATCTACGTCGTGGAGCCGCCGTAACCCTCTGTTCTTCTCCGGGAGAGCTAATCTGGAGGCTGCTTTGGCCTCCGGTGAGGGGAAATCATCGCCATCGTCATCATCATCGCCTCTCCATCACCCCTCCATGACTTCTCCGTCCATGTGTGAGTAATTCCCTGCTTTAGGCAAAGGGGATGGTAGGGATTGGATGAGTTAGATCATGTAATAGTTCAATCAGATTGTTGGGGGCATGTTCCCTGTCATCTACTTGGTGTTTATCATCTCTGTTACAACTTGTTGTTCTTAATGCTTGCCACTTTGGGCCCGAGTGCCATGATTTCAGATCTGATCACCGTTTTGTTTCTTGAGTTTGTGGTGTTCTTGATCTTATCTATGAGTTGTATGCACCTCTTATAGTCCGCAACCGGCGATCCCAATGGTGACAACTTGGGACACCAAAGGGGATGGACCATAATTTGAGGATTCCGTGTATCCATGAAGTGTTAATGCTTTGTTCCGGTGCTCTTTGACAGGAGTACCTTAATCTCCCTAAGTTCCTTTTGGCTCCTTTGTAGCGGGAGGGTAGGACAAAAGATGTTGTGCAAAGTTCTTATTGCAAGCACGTACAACTACCTTGGGATACATGCCTGATGTTTGATATTTTCCTAGATGATCCTTTCTTTTCTGTGAGCCTTGCCCGTGTTAGAATCTATAACATGTTCGTTCTCATCCAAGCAGCGCCCAACCATCCATCTCCCTAGCCTACAGTGTTTTCTTTCCTGCTGGTTACTAGTTGTTTACTTTTGCTGTTTTACTTTTGCTGTTTCACTACCACCATCACCACTACTATCACCGTATCATAGTTGCTACTAATACCTTTGTGCAAGCAGGTGTTTATTTCAGGTGCGATTGAATTGACAACTCAATTTTCAAAGCCTGTACGTATTTTTTGTGTCCACAAGTGTCGAATCAATAAATTGGGTTATCTTACCCGCGAAGACTATCTCGATCCCCTACAGTTGAGGGTTATCACTCACCCGAGCTCGCAAAAGTTCCGCGAGTGACTACTAATAGTCCACTTGATCTGTTTATTCCAAGTGGGTGCATCTCTAATTAGGCTTCGCACCTCTATAAAAAATGATGCCTGGGATGCGACTCGATGTACCCCAGATGCCGCGCAAGCTTAGCGCGTAGGTAAGAACCCGCTGCGCAGTCGGCCGGGCCGGGACTTGCCACAGCGCGACTTCACTCCCGATGTTTTCCATGCGCTCGCATGAAGAAATATGAGCCGATAACGGACGCGTTAAGGCTATTTGCTGGGACCGGCGGCATCGATCCTGTAAGGCCTACAGCGACATTGACTTTGCTAGACACCGGTCGTTTCCAAGTTCGTGTCGAGGGACACCAGCTTGATTGGGCTACTGAGGTATTTGCCACTAGCGCAATTCACCAAGGCTCGACCAGTCGACTACCTTGGGCCCTTTCATCTTATCATCCCTCGAATAGACATTGTCATGGCTAAACAGCCAGCGACTCGCAGCCGCGCTGCGCATGTGAAGGCAAGTGATGATGGATTCGAGTCCCTGGGCGACTCTTCGAGTCCCCCAGGCACTCGGGGGTTACTAACGAGGGGGTGACCCCATGACTCCTGCGTGTGAGGATACGTGGTGCGTACAAAGACGGAAGGCCCGATAGAATCCTCGACGGGTCCACGCCTGGCCCACTTAAAGCACTGACGTAGGAGTCCACGACCAACAAGGAGGTCAACACTTGGCGTCCAAGCCGAAGCTAGTTTAGAAAATCTTCCTTGTAACCCGAGATGGACTCCCTGAGACCCATCCTAGTATATAAAGGCTGGGAGGGGTGACGCCTCAGGACATCCAATCTACAATCGACACCTCCGGTCTTGAGCGAACTCGACTAGACCTCGAATGTAATCGCCCCCTCGGATAATACAATCGAGCAGGAAGTGCTTCTTCTGTTAGCCGACGAGTATTGCCAACCTGTTCCTTCTCTACGATCTAACCCAGGGTCCTTGACCATGGGATTTGCCGAGGCTAATCCTCGTCAAAGTGCTTCTCCTATTAGCCGACGAATATCGCCAACCTGTTCCTCTCTACGATCTAACCCAGGGTCCCTGACCATGGGATTTGCTAAGGCTAATCCGCGTCAATTGGCGATGTATGTGGGAACTTCGCAGGTTGGAATCACGATCTCGACGGCCCCTTCATCAGCTATCAGCAAGTCGACGACCTCATCAGCACTCGACGACTCCATGGCTCGAATAGACTCCGATCTGTTCGGGTCCCTCGGTTTCATCGCTCACCTTCCGATCCTACGACCAGCCTTCGCTGACCTGCGCACTGGCGTCAACCTGACCTTCGGTGGGTACCAGATCTACGTCAACCATTGGGGAACCCTCCGCCTCACAGATCGTGCTCGAGCACCCGCCGCAACAACTGTTACGACAGCAGCAGCCGAAGATGAAGCACCCGCCCACGTGGCAACTCCGCGAGTCAGCCGCGACTCCCACCCCAACACAAAACATCGTACCCCTCGTGACTGCACGAGTGAGTCGCTAATGTGGAAGAAACAAAGCACGTACGTGAACAAGCTATCAACTGAGGCACCGTTCCAGGTGTTCATGGCAGACACCCGCGAGCCAACCTCAGATGACAGAGGCAAAGATGATGACCCAAGCATTCATAGAGACGCACGCTTAAACGGCAAAAGCAGTGATCCTGACAACACTGGACAGATTATTGTCACCCTTGGTGAACCAGGAACCATACCAAGGAAAGAATTTAAAAGACAGGAGAACAACAACCGCATGAATGACGAGCCGGAGAGCAGCAGGTGCCAGATCTCGAAAGAGGTAAGAGAGGACCAACCCACAGAGAAAATCTACCTATCTAAAGAAGCAATCGCTAGAGTAAAAGACGTAGTAAAGCGCGGAAAATTACTCCCAAAAGATGCAACTCGCGATGAGTTTAGAGCATACAACAAGTTGGCGAGTGACATCACCAAGAAAACAAGACGGATGCGACTCGAATTGGAGAAACAAGGAAAAACTATCATCGACCCAAGAACCAACCGCAAAGCACTGCCCGAACAACCAAGCGACTCTTCCGATCACGGCTCTTCCCCTCGAGGCAAATCCAGATTCGACAACCTAAGACACACAGACAAGAAGAAAGTTTCCCATAAACTGGACGATGACTTCAGGCTCGAAGAGGACGACGAAGAAGAAGAACAACTCACACCAGCCGAAGCCCTCATAACTGCCCAGGCATATCTTTATCATGCTCAGAAGAGTAAAAAGGGCGCAGCAGACCGCAACACGACGATGGTGCTCAAGGTAATGAAGGAAGCCATCACCGCCTCGCCACCCAAAAAAACAGGCACAAGGCGAGTGCCTCACGAGCGACACCAGACATGGAACCTAGTTCACCAGACGACGACGAAGAAGGCAACAACGACGACCAGCGCAAGCGTCCAGACAGAAGCAAATACCATGACAGGGATGACAATGGCAACCGACGTAGCAACAATCGACGAGACGCACGCGACGACATAACGCAAAACAAAGTCAATCGAGGAAGACGAAGGCGTGCAGCCCGCGAAGAGTACTCAGACGAGCATGCATCCGATGAAGATCTCGAACCATGCGGCGCACTGTGCTTCACGCGAGCCATACGCGAGACACGGATGCCCAAAGGATTTAAATTAAACTCCACAACACACAAATACGACGGACTGGAGGAGCCAGAGGCATGGCTTGATGACTACCTAACAGCCGTCAAGTTCCAACGGGGAACCAATATCACGACAATGCAGTATGTACAACTCATGCTCGAGGGATCGGCGCGACACTGGCTGAAGAACCTACGACGAGGATCGACCAGTTCCTGGAAGCAGTTTCGCAGCGCTTTCATCGAGAACTTCAAATCTACCTACAAGCGACCAGCATCACTCGAAGAGCTGAGAGCCTGTAGGCAACGAACCGGAGAGCCCTTGAGGGCATACATTCAGCGGTGGACCATACTCAAAAACTCAGCCGAGGACATATAAGACGAAAGTGCGACCGACGCATTCAGAAGAGGCCTACAACGCATAGACTTGAAAGAGCAACTCGGACAGATGAAGGTCCGAACACTCGCACGGTTATTAGAACAAGCCAACAACTGGGCTGAAGGAGAAGACTCCATACGGAACGAATCAGACATCCAGACAGCGCGCTTAGAACGCGACTACGACTATTACACCGGAGACAGAGGTTTCGACAGACGAAGAAAGCGCCCCAGGCGTATCTTCTTTGACGACAGAGGACCCGATATGGTCGCGGCCGGTTTCCCAGACGACAGAGACGGCAGACATCGCGACTACAGCAGAATGTAGCGAGAATGTAGCGGAGGGACAATCCAGAAGATGCACTGCACGCCCAGAAGCGTGATTGGAGATCAAGGCAGCCACGAGACGACACCCGAGCATACCGCTCGGCTAAGGAACAACTTGATGGGCTCTGCACACTACATGGGTTAAAAAACAAACGCGGAGAAATCAGATCGGGCCAGACCCTAAGAAATTGCAGACGCTTCACAAAACTCTCAGAAGAAAAGAGTCGGTCCACAACACCAACAACACAACCTCTCGGAAGCGTAGCAGTTGGGACAATTGCCCACAATGCACCACCTGCACCCGCCGTGGCAGCAAGACAGGTGGCCGCCATCCACGAGCGGCGCTCGACACCTAGCGAAGAAGAAAAGTACCCAGAGGCACATGGTCGAATATACATGATCCAGGAAGGAAGACCATTAAACAGGCAGCAGAAGCAGGTCACTAGACAAGTTTTCCTCGCAGTATGCTCGCACCCGGCCACCCTAGAATATCTCCGCGGGTCTGAGACTGACATTACCTTTTCCCGAGAAGACCACCCGCCAGCCATCCCGCGTCTAGGACACACCGCGCTGGAACTCGTAGCAAGAATTGGAAATTACGACATGTCGCAAGTCTTCATGGACGGTGGCAGCGGAATCAACATTATATTCACCAAAACTCTGGAAGAAATGCTCATCCAAAATTCAGCACTTAAAACTTCAGGCACGACTTTCCACGGAGTCGTGCCAGGCAAAGCAGTCTACCCCCTCAGAAAGATAAGCTTGGAAGTAGTTTTCGGCAACGCAAGCAACTTCCGCAAGGAAACGTTGGACTTCGAAGTGGTCGACTGGAAATCGCAGTACCATGCCATCCTCGGTCGACCAGCCTTCGCACACTTCATGGCGGCGCACTACGCCTACCTCAAGCTGAAAATGCCAGGCCCACGAGGAGTCATCACAGTCAGCGGCAGCTTCATCAGATCCGATCGCTGCGACAGAGAATTCCACAAGATATCAGAAACCTTTGGAGCACATCAAACCAGCAGAGTCGCCACACAAGAAGAAGAAGCGCTCCCATAGAAGTCAAATCACAACCAGAAGACTCGCCGGCACCAAACGCCAAGGACTCAAGTTATCTCAGCAACAACCTTACATTCTTAGGGCTATCAAGCCATCGATCCAAATAAAGGGTTGTCTTCAACAACCCCCTCATGTAAGAACAGCAGGATAGATACCGAAAATATTTTTCCAAAAAAGTGCTTACGCAACTTGAAAATTGGCACTAGGGGGCTCACTCGCAGCAGCCACCCCCCGGACGTTATTTGCTTACGCGACTTGAAAATTGGCACTCGGGGGATCGCTCGCAGTAGCCACCCCCGGGGCGTTATTCGCTTACGCGACTTAAAAATTGGCACTCGGGGGCTCGCTCGCAGCAGCCACCCCCCGGGGCGGTATTCGCTTACGCGACTTGAAAATATGCACTCGAGGGCTCGCTCGCAGCAGCCACCCCCCGAGGCGTTATTCGCTCACACGACTTAAAAATTGGCACTAGGGGGCTCGCTCGCAGCAGCCACCCCCGAGGCGTTATTCGCTCACGCGACTTGAAAATTAGCACTCGGGGGCTCACTCGCAGCAGCCACCCCCCGAGGCGTTATTCAACCATGCGACTCAACTTTCCAACACTCGGGGGATTCATTCATAGCAACGGTTCAGGAAAATACAACAAAACCCCACGAGACTCCACTACATTCGCAACACACAAAGAAATCCTACAAAGACTACAGATACACAAGGGAGAATTTATAGAAACCAAGCAAAGTGTAAACTCCAAGCTCCGAGTTTACTTTGCAAAGAGCACCCAAAAGACGGTCATTTTCTTCGCACACCCACTTCACAACTAGAATCCCAGGCTCGTCCACCACTGCGTAGTGCTCATCCAACGGCTGACCTCGACCGCCAGGCGGACCCCGAGCTGCCAACATAATATATACCCCAGACCAATGACTATGGACAAAGGCAAACGCACAGCGAGTACCTGCATGAATCTGATGATTCACTACGCGGCGAAGCTCCACAGGTTGAGAGAACACCCGACAAAGCTTCTCAAGTGACGATGGAACATGACTCAGGGGATAAAATTCAGAGAAGATTCCACCAAGCACTCTGCAACAGTACTCAAGAGCTCGCGACACCCTATTAACCCGCAGCTGAAGAACGACAAATACTCGTGCACGCGCCCTATCCATCCAAAAGGGATTGTCCGCCTGTACGACCGGATCATCCAGTCGCAACAGCTCCGACTACACGGCCTCCTCCTCCTCGCGAGATCGACCAGCCAGCACTTTGTAAGAAGAATAAGAGTCAGTAGAAAGCACAAGGGAAAAAGCTCTCACACAGCCGAACAGTCGAAGCATGACAAACTCACCCTTCATAAGACCAGACAATTTTGTCATCCAAGCAGCTAAACTATCCACAACAGCCTCAACGCGTTCACGTTTCGAACGCTGGATCGCAACAACACCCTTGAGGCGGATAATCTCACGCTCCGCATCTCTAAATCTCAAACAGACAGACTCGTAGGCACCCTCGCGAGCATCCTCCTTCAACAAATTACAAGCCCGAGAAACGCCCGGGGTGGGTGATGGTACGATTTAACGCCCCCTCGTTGGTTACCCAAAGTGGAAGGTTGATATGTAGATAGCGGAAATTTCCCTTAGCGAAGATGCTAAGGTTGAGTGTCGAACCAATAGGACTCCAACAGATACAAGAAGGTGGTGAAGTGAACAATGGCGCCGTTCACAACTCAAGGTTGCTTACTTCACCTGGACCTGCACACACAGCAAATAACTTTGCTTCCCAACGAGTACAGAGGAGTTGTCAATTCCTCCGGCCTTGTTGTTTACAAAGGATAAAACGCACGGGATAATAATGATAGTGATAGCAACAGAAAAGGAAATAAAGCAGTAAATTGATAGCGGGTGTAAACAGTGTTGGAAATATGGACCGGGGTCCTATGATGTTCACTAGTGATGTCTCTCTCCCATAAGACGATAAAATAGCCATTCGAGGTAAACAAATCACAGCTGGGCAATTGACAGAATTATGTGCGCAAACCAATGCTAACTATGCTATAAAGAAAGGAAGAGGCTCAAAAGCATGGGCGGTACGCCAAGACAAGTAGACCGAAATCCATCTGCATCTACCTACTAATCATCCACCTTGAGATATCTATCCAGAACATCTCGCTGGTATTAAGTTGCGAATCCTACCCAAAGTGTAAACTCAAAGCAACGGACAACTGCATTAAAGAACTTTGCGTAAAGTAAACAATCCTTGCACCCGCAAGTACAAGGACTGTTGTTTTCCCCCTTGTGGGAACAACACATCCCCTAGACTCATGTTTCTGTCACTCAAGCTAGTCATCAGGGGGCATGAACCCACAATCAAGCATAACGCTCCCTCTTGGTGTCACTACCTACTACTTGGCCAAATAAATAAACAACAACGGAGAACATGCAAGAATTACTCTAGAACATAAATATAAAAGAGGAGAATCAAATATATTACTCAAACACAATCTGAACATAGTCTCATAATCCCTCGGATCCCAGCAAAGTCAGCATAGTAACAGCAGAAGGATTACATATGTGCCTTGATCATGTAGGGAAGCTCACGAGGTCTAATCCATGAAGAACAAAGAGGGGAGGAGAACATCACATAGCTACTGATCATAGACCCATGGTCCAAGGTAGACTACTCACGGTTCATCCGGGAAGCATCCATGGTGGTGGAGAAGCTCCCGGAGGTGATTCCTCCCTCCGGCAGAGTGCCAGGAACAGGTCTTCTGGTGCTCCCGATCTAGGAAGCGCGGTGACGGAACAGAGGAGAGATCGCGAAAAAGGGTTCCCGTCAAGTGGGTTTCACATCACGAGGGATATATAGGTGAAGGGGGGCAGCCAAGGGGGCCAACAGAGGTCCAAGCGTCCCCCTGGCGCGTCCCCACCCTGGGGCGCGCCGGGAGGGCGCCTGGGGCCCTGGTGGGTCCCCTCTGCCCCCCCCTCGGTGATTCCCGAATCTTCTTCTGCGCTGATTTTTATTGTATTTTTCCCGGATTTTTGGAGCACTTTTAATATGGGGGAAACCTGAAATAGAAAAACAGCAGAAAACAGGGACTGGCAATGGGGTGCACTAAGTTAATAGGTTAGTCCAAATATGGTCAAAAGTGTATGGAAGTTCATCAATATCATAGCAATATCACACAAAAGAGGCATGGAGCAAGCAAAAATTATAGATACGTTTTGGACGTATCAGTGGGCTACCGCAAAAGGAGAACAAGTCAAAGAAAAAGGCAAAAAGGAGCAGCACAAAAAGGAGAAAGCAGTTTCACCGATAAAAAGATCCAATATCCCACACCCCAAAGGAGGTCTATTAAAAAACTAAGGAGGCATTCAAGTTCAAAGAGAAGCACAAATCTCCAATTCACCTACTCCGCACTTTGAGAATTACGGATATCAGCCTCTACAACTAGCTGCAGCTGACGGGCAAGCCGAGTGGACCGGCTACTCTGTTCGTCTGTATAGCTAGGCAGGCAATCCACCATGGAATCCTCAATAGGAACACCATGGCCCGGAAGAACAACAAAAGATGTCGCAAGCCCACTCACCACGTTTTCACGGACCAAACCCTCCAACTGATCGCCATTCGGACCGAACGCAGCAACCTGCAAATCAAGACCCTCCGGCCTCTTCTCCTCATCCAGGAACATATGTTCATGAAGAAGCTTAAGAAGAGTCGAAGCTCGACCACAGACATCATTCACGGCTCCAGCAGCACCCGCCACAACATCCACAACACCGTGGAGAGTGCTCGACTCCATCGCAGCAGCCTCCGCCACCTCAACACCCACGAAGCCTGCACCAAGTGGAAATAACAGTGCTCAGAAACTCAAGATAAGAACCACAACAAAAGGGAAGAGAACAAACTCCTCACCCGCTAAAGAGCTCGCCAAGTCGCGCAGGCGTTCGCACTCAACCTTTCCCATCTGCTGGAACCGTTCCTCCACCTGCTGCAGCCGTTCGAGCTCACCACGTTGCGCCTGCAGATCCTTTTCCTTGGACTCCAAAGTGGCCCGAATCAAAGAGATCTCGTTTTTCGCAGCTTCAGCCCGCTTATCAGCATATTTTTTACGACCCCAACAAGGGTATCATTCAAGAGATCAGTCAACAACTGAACAAGAACAAAAGGGGAAAGCATTCTTACGCCTCATGGAGGTCAAGCTCCCCTGGGCTGCATCATGAGCACGTCGCCACCGATCAGTATCGGTCAGCACACGCTCGCACATTCGGAACAAAGGCTGGAGTAAAACAAGTATGTAGAAATCAGACCCACGCAAAAGAGAAAGTCAAATCTCAGACTGCAACCAACCACAAGTGATTGCTCGCAGCCTCGGGGGCTACTCCCATCGGGAGCACTCCCGTGCCCCCAATGTCGCACAAAATGAAATCAGAAAGAAAGTCAAGTCTCAGACTGCAAGGAATCACAAATGATTGATCGCAGCCTCGGGGGCTACTCCCATCGGGAGCGCTGCCGCGCCCCAATACAGGTCAAAAGGAAAAAGAACTCCATACCTGCTCAGCCATGCGATTAAAAAACTTGGCCTTATCCTCAATAGGAAGACTCCGCCTCTCCAAATAGTACCCTTCAGGAATCATAGGTTTTGCGTCTGGGGGGGAGTCGCCTTCATTGGATGCAGCAGACCCCCAGATGGAGCAGTCGCAGGATTCGTCCCTGCACCCGAAGCTACAGGAGTCGCGGAATGAGCTGACTGACCCACCGCCAGTCCGGAGTCAGTCGAACGAAGAGCAACAACAGCAGTACTTGTGGAGGAGGCAGCCGGAACAGGGACAGTACTGAAAATTTCACATCATCAAAACAGGAAGACAAAACAAACAACAAAATCACCCAACATAAGAAATACGAACCCAACAGGCGCGACGCCTGGACGAAGCAGCATCCCAAACTTGCGCCTCTTTGGAGCAATCGGGGGCGGGCAAGGCTCATCAGAAGGCGCGACTGGTGGCAGTTCTCCACCACCACCCTCTGTATCCCGTTCACTCGCAGTCAAAGAGCGATTGCGTTTGATACGCAAGGGACTGAAGTCTTCACCGTCATCTGCAGACGACGGTTTATCACTCGCGGACTCGCCAGCATCAGCACAAGAAGCACCCTCATCACCCGCGGGCGCGGGATCAGCTTTGGCTGCATCAGGCTCATCCAGTATCTCCGCATCTTCAGGCTGTGGCAGATTGTTCAGCAGGGAAGAGTGATTCTGCAAGAAAGGGCATCATCAATAACCAACAGATATTAGCCAAATCACAAAGAGCTCAAGTAAATAACTCAGAAAGGGGCATATGAGCAGCATACGGACGAATGGAGCTCTCAAAACCAGTACTCATGCATTTGGTAACCCGTTGGACCCGAAACAAAAGATCACCATCAGAGAAGTCCTCCGGTGAACACCTGGTCGAGTCCTCGGGTTCAGTATATCGCCACATGTGGTGCACCCGATGCTGAAGTGGCTGGACGCGCCTCCTCACGAACACAGAGATAAGTTTGCCACCAGTTAACGCTTTCTTCAAATCAGAGATTTTCTGCACCAGCGGCTCGACAGTAGATATCTCACCAACAGACAAAGAATGTGCCCATGAGGACGGCTTATCCACTCGCGCAACCGGATTGAAAGGAGAAAGACCAAATTGCTGTCCATCAATGTGTCGGTCCTTCAAATAAAACCAACTCTTCCTACATGTATAGATAGAATCCAGCTTCTCCAGATCAAAGTAGGCATTTTAATCCTTAATGGAAATGCCAATGCCTCCAATGGCGTACTCAGAGTTCGTCCTCTTCACATTGAAGAGGCGTTTCCAGAGCCCCCAATGAGGATAGATCCCCAAGAAGCCCTCACAGAGTGTGATGAAGCCGGCAATATGAAGTATGCCATTAGGGGTCAAATCGTGCAGTTGCAATTGATATGCAAAGAGTAATCCCAATACAAAAGGATGAACCGGAAGCGCAAAACCACGAGGGAAGAAGCTTTTGAAGCATACCAGTTCGTCAGGATGAGGTATGGGAACCTCCTCCTCTCCAGGAATCTGAGCAGCACCATCCACCACAACGCCGTCTACCACCAGCGCAGCTAGATCTGTAGCTCCAAAAGCAGAACGCTCCCATCTACCGGACATCCTTGCTGACTCCTGCGCTGCACTTCGAGGACGCTTGGACATGGATCTCGCCGCACAGCCGCACAGAGTAGAGAGGCAAAAAGGCAAAGAGCAATGGAAGAAGAACAATAAGGCAAGGGCTGGGTAAAACCTATATCCACCCA
Source organism: Bromus sterilis (assembly GCA_950022295.1). Taxonomy (NCBI): domain Eukaryota; kingdom Viridiplantae; phylum Streptophyta; class Magnoliopsida; order Poales; family Poaceae; genus Bromus; species Bromus sterilis. The sequence goes on from OX465596.1 coordinate 182,121,486, forward strand.
GTCCCCCAGTATTTAACCAAAAGCCGAGGAACATCAAACCACCGTTGATTTCGGAACCCTCCAGACATGGTGCGATCCCACGATACCCGTGCAACATGGAAAACCCAACCGGCGCACTAACCATACCGCCCACCCCGCGCGAAAAACGAGGGATATAATCACACAGTGCGAAATTTCCAGGCGGCATTGCATCAGATCACCTCCATTCACAAGGTATGGCCATACAACTTGTTAGACAGCCCGGCAACGTCACATCTTAGCAAGGCATGTTGAGTACGCGTCATTGCCATCTGTCAGTGTTCCGTTTCTGATTTTTTACCGTATTTCAATTTTTTACTCCCATCGGGAGCACCTTGCCTTGGCTAAAAACAAAGCAAGTCCCAAAACCTCGAGAGTTCAGGTGCTCCCACACCCAGAAGGCGAAGACATGCTCGAGTGACCGCTCGCACCAACAGTAATCGCTGCATCCACAGAGTTTCGTGTGCTCCCTCACCAGAAGGCAATAATGTGCTCGAGTGACCACTCACACCAACCAAATGACGCATCCCTAGAGTTCGGGTGCTCCCTCGCCCAGGAGACGACGAAGTATTCGAGTGGCTACTCGCAGAACTCAACTAATACCCGACAAGACAATTTGCCCACACACTCGATGACTTTCCGAGTGGGTGCTTTATTATCGACTCCTCGCCCGAGCTCGCAAAAGTTCCGCGAGTGACTACTAATAGTCCACTTGATAGTTTATTCCAAGTGGGTGCATCTCTAATTAGGCTCCGCGCGTCTATAAAAAATGATGCCTGGGATGTGACTCGCCGTACCCAGATGCCGCGAAGCTTAGCGCGTAGGTAAAACCCCGCTGCGCAGTCGGCCGGGCCGGGACTTCCCACAACACGACTTCACTCCCGAGGTTTTCCATGCGATTGCATGATAGAAACATGGGCCGATAACGGACACGTTAAGGCTATTTGCTGGGACCGGCGGCATCGATCCTATAAGGCCTGCAGCGGCATGGACTTTGCTAGACACCGGTCGTTTCCAAGTTCGTGTCGAGGGACACGACCTTGATTGGGCTACTGAGGTGTTTGCCACTAGCGCAATTCACCAAGGCTCGACTAGTCGACTAGCTTGGGCCCTTTCAGCTTATCATCCCTGGAATAAACATTGTCATGGCTAAACAGCCAACGATTCACAGCCGCGCTGCGTATATGAAAGCAAGCGATGACGGATTTGAGTCCCTGCGCGACTCTTCGAGTCCCCCATGCACTCGGGGGCTACTGAAGGGGGGGGGGGGTTGACCCCACGACTCTTGCATGTGAGGATACCTGGTGCATACGAAGAAAGAAGGCCCGATAGAAGCCTCGGCTGGCCCATTCAAAGCACCGACATAGGATTCCTCGACCAGCATGGAGGTCAAGACTTGGCGTCCAAGCTGAAACTAGTTTAGGAAATCATCCTTGTAACTTGAGATGGACTCCCCGAGACCCAGCCTAGTATATAAAGGCTGGGAGGGGTGACGGCTCAGGACATCCAATCTACAATCGACACCTCCGGTCTTGAGCGAACTCGCCTAGACCGCCACTGTAATCCCCCTCGCATAATACAATCGAGCAGGAAGTGCTTCTCCTGATAGCTGACGAGTATCGCCAACCTGTTCCTCTCTACGATCTAACACAGGGTCCCTGACCATGGGATTTTCCGAGGCTAATCCTCGTCACCCTTTGTCCTAAAACAGCTCCAACAACAAAATCACTAGCATCACACATAATTTCAAAGGGAAATTTCCAATCTGGTGGTTGTACTATAGGAGCGGTGACGGGGATCAACCCCGGCAAATCCCATGGTCAGGGACCCTGGGTTAGTCATGAGAGGCACAGGTTGGACGATAGCTCGTCGGCAAACAGGAAGGCTCGCTCCTGCTCGATATTATTGATGGGGGAGATGCGATTACAGTGGATGCCAAGGCTGGAGCGCTCAAGGCTAGGGTTACAGTGATATTAGATGTCTCTTGTGTCGCCCCTCCTAGCCCTTGTATACTGGGCTAGGTCTCGGGGAGTTCATCTACGTTTACAGGTAGGCTTTCCTAACCCTAGCTTGCTCCGTAAGACAGGTCTTTGCACCTTCCTTGTGAGTCGTAGACTCCTACGTCGATGCCAATTAACAGGCCGAAGATGTATCTTCATGGGCTTTCTATCTTCATGGACACCAGGCAGGCTCATCCGTAGGAGTCGTGGGGTCACCCCCTTGTCAAACGGTTATTAAAGTTTTCTATAGAACTTTGAAGGCTTCCTTACAATCATCATCAAATACAAAAGTAACATCCTTTTGGAGAAGATTAGTGACGGGTCTTGAATTCTTAGAAAAGTATTGAATAAATCTTCTATAGAAACCAGCATGACCGAGAAAACTACGAATACCTTTGATGTCCCTTGGATAGGGCATCCTTTCAATAGCTTCAATTTTCGCCTTGTCTACTTCAATTCCCCTCTCGGAAATCTTGTGACCAAGAACGATCCCTTCGTTAACCATGAAGAGGCACTTTTCCCAATTTAGAACTAAATTTGTATCCTCGCATCTCTGCAAAACTTTATTAAGATTGTGGAGACAGTGGTCAAAGGAAGTACCATAGACGCAGAAATCGTCCATGAAGACTTCCACAATCTCCTCACAAAAACCATGAAAGATAGCAGACATGCATCTCTGAAAAGTAGCAGGTGCATTGCATAAACCAAAAGGCATACGCCTATAATCATAAGTACCGTAAGGACACGTGAAAGTGGTCTTCTCTTGATCGGTAGTATTGACATGAATTTGAGAGAAGCCAGAGTACCCGTCGAGATAGAAAAACTGGGTGTTTTTGGACAACCTCTCTAGCATTTGATCAATGAAGGGCAGCGGGTAATGGTCCTTCCTGGTTACCTTGTTCAACTTCCTGTAATAAATATACATTCCATATCCAATAAAAACTCTTTGAGGTATTGGTTCATTTTTATCATTAGGAACAACAGTCATACCTCCTTTCTGGTGGCCATGACAAAACCTGTTTCGAGGGATGCTAAGCTGAAAGGGACCAAGTAGTCGACTAATCGAGCCTTGGTGAATTGCAGTAGGGTAAATACCACAGTAGCCCAATCAAACCCACGTCCCTTGACGTGAGCTTGGAACACTGGTGTCGAGCAAAAGTCTGGCCACTTCAGGTCTTATGGTGTTCATTTGCCGCCAGTAATGTGCATAGCCTAAGGCGCGTCCGCCCGGCTTTTTCTATCATGCGCAGCGCATGGAAAAGGTTGGGAGTGAAATCGCTCTTCGGCAAGTCCCAGCCCGGCCGTACTTCGCAGCGGGGTCTTACCTACACGCTAATCTTGCGTGGCATCTGGGCACGGTGTATCGTGTTCCAGGAATGTGTGTTTTTGAGGCGCGGAGCCTTATAGCATTGCACCCGCTTGGAACAAAACTTCAAGCGAGCTATTCACTCATGCAACCGTGTAGCTTGTTTCGAGTGCTCAGACGGGGTTTTTTTTGTGAGTAGTCACTCGAATGTCATTTCGGTTCTTGAGGTGAGGGAGCACCTGAGACTCTTAGCGCCGTATGATCTTGGCGAGTGCATGTTTGTCTTTGCGTCGGATTAAGGGAGCACCCGAGACTCTTCGTGAGTGCGAGTGGTCACTCGAGCACATTGCTGACCTTTAGGTGAGGGAGCACCCGGGACTCTTATGATGTACTCTCCCGATGGGAGTAAGATGTTTTTTCTTCATCGGGAAAAAGATCTGAGAGATGGAATCTCAGGGCCTTGATGTCTGTTGGTTTTCTTCGCCGCCTGTCAGGGATAGAAATGCCTCTGTTTGATGGCTGTCAGGGATGCTCTGCCAGTGAATCGTCACGTCTTCATGACCGGTCATAATAATGGCTGCTGTGGCGTGCGGCAGGCGCCGGTTGAGTTTCCAATACGCGCGTTGGAAACGCGCGTGAATTGACGCGTCTTGCACACAGTGCGTCTCGTGGGAAAGTATCTTGGTCTTTGGAGTTCGAGACCTCTGCGACGTTTGGTCTTTGAATTAATTGCTGCTGTCGTCTTGGTTTCTCTGTGCTTGAGGATTGTTGTTCTATAAATAAGCCTTTCTCTTCCACAGCGTTTCGCCTCTATCCAGCTTGCTTCTTTGCCTCTTCCTTCTTCTCTTGTTCCTCTCATGGCTCCCAAGCGGGGTGTTTGCCGTGGCCGTGTTCGTCGTGGCCGTGGTGGCCGTACACCACGCTCATGCCGTCGTGGTCGCCATTGTGCGGTGCCAGTGCCTTCCTCTTCTCCCTTGGAGGAGGGATTCTGGCGCTATGACTTTCTTTTACGTGTTCGTGGCCAAAGTGCCAATCGCGTTCTTCTTCCTTCTTATTTTTCCGCCATTGTCTCTGAACGTGGCTTGGATGGCTTGCTTCTTCATCTTCAAGGGAGATATCGATCTCCTTCTTATGTTGACTTGGAGGTTGATAGCTCCCGCTTGATTTTCCTTGGCTCTGGTTGGAGTTTGTTTGCTCGGCGGTTGAATTTGTGAGATGGCGATATGCTCAGCTATCGTTTTGATGGCGAAAGCACTGTCACTGTCCGTGCGTTTGACCCGAGCGGCAACAACATGGATCCGCACTGGCAGGAGTCGAGCAGCGACAGCTCCACAAAATCGGAGAGTCCCTCGCCTGCGTCTTCGACTGCTTCTTCCTCCGGGGACTCTTCTGGTGCTGGTGGTGAGCCGTCTTCAACTGCTTCCCCCTCTGGCTCTGAAGAGGACCTCGATGTCAAGCCACCGGTTAAACGAGCGCGGCAGGCGACCTTGTAGAACTGGAGGCAGCGGCGTCATCTTCGCCGGCAGCTCGGGCGGAGCTGGAGAAGAAACTAGAGGAGCAGGAGAAGAAGCTGGTGGAGCATCGTCTTCAATTGCTCTGCAAATAAGTCGAGCTTCACCTTTTTTTATGTCATTGACATCATGGGTCTGCTGCTTCGACACCTCCTTTGTCTGTGATGATGCTTGCTGTCTTAGTGCCAATCATCCCAGCATGGGCGCACATGTAGAAGTCATAATTCCTTGGGTGATTGAGGCTGTAAGCTTTATCGACTGCTTGTGTCTTTTGTAACTAGGTTAGCTCTTGCTGTAATGAGGATTGCCTTCGAGTGATCAGATCTGCCTTCTATCCAATTGTAGTTGAATCCTTGTATGGTTGAATTCTAGCTGTGGTTGGGATCTTGTTATAAACTGTGTTCTCGACTCCTGTGGTGCCGTGTCTTCGACTCCTTCTGATAGCGCAGAATGTCTTTGATTTCATCTGATGGCGTGGAGTGTCTTCGGCTCCTCCCGCGATGCACTGAATTTAGCTTTCTAGTGAGTTCTATCGGGTGCGCGGCAGCGCTCCCGATGGGAGTAGCCCCCGAGGCTATGTTTGAGTTGTAGAGTCAAATGTAGGCTTTAGATTTGCTTTCCTTGTCGTTCTTCTGTTAATTTATGTCCTTTTATCGGGTGCGCGTCAGCGCTCCCGATGGGAGTAGCCCCCGAGTCTTTAGGTGATCGTTGGCGATCGGATGAAGACTAAGAGGAGTCCGTGTCTTGTGCTCCATTCAGAATTTCTTCAGAGTACTTGCTGCTCCATCTGATTGTGGCCATGTTTTTTGAGCCTTGCTCTCGGCAGGTGGGGCTGGCCAGGTGTTTTTCGCTTGGGTTTTTTAAGCTTGAGACTGCGCGAGAGGTCTTGAGGAAGTGATGCTTGAGCTCCCGAGTGCTTGGATGTAGAGGTCGTGTGAGCGACGATAGCGTCTTTCGGGGGGAGTTTTTGTGCTCGAGCCCCCGAGTGTTTTTTGAGCGACGATGGTCGTTTCTCGGGGGGAGGTTGGACTCGAGCCCCCGAGTGCTTTGATGAAGATCGCGCAAGTGGCGATAGCGTCTCTCGGGGGGATTTGATATTTTAAGCCCCCGAGTGCTTAGGATCGCGTAGGCGATAGCGTCTCTCGGGGGGATTTTATTCTTAAGCCCCCGAGTGCTTTAGGATCGCGTAGGCGATAGCGTCTCTCGGGGGGATTTTATTCTTAAGCCCCCGAGTGCTTTGGTTAAGATCGCGTAGGCGATAGTGTTTCTCGGGGGGATTTTATTCTTAAGTCCCCGAGTGCTTGGTTAAGATCGCGTAGGCGATAGCGTTTCTCGGGGGGATTTTATTCTTAAGCCCCCGAGTGCTTGGTTAAGATCGCGTAGGCGATAGAGTTTCTCGGGGGGATTTTATGCTTAAGCCCCCGAGTGCTTGGTTAAGATCGCGTAGGCGATAGTGTTTCTCGGGGGGATTTTATTCTTAAGCCCCCGAGTGCTTTGAGATGGCAGTATTTGGGCAACATTTATTTTATTGCGGTCGAGCGGTTACATGAGTTGCCAGTCATGTCCGACCGATGGGGACTATGGATAGAACAGTCGCAAGTTTGCTACGTTCCATGGGTTGCACACGTCCTCGTCTGTCTTCGGGTTCTTCAGCCTGTAGGCGCCACCTCCGATGACTTCTGAGACTATGAATGGTCCTTCCCATTGGGGGGCAAGTTTATGGACCTTATCTTGTATCAGTCGTAGGACTAAGTCACCTTTGTTGAAGGTTCTAGTGCGCAATCGACTGCTTTGGTAGGTGCGTAGCTTGTCCTGGTACCCCTCTGATTTTGCCAGGGCTGTGTCTCTTGCTTCTTCAGCCGTATCTTTGTCATCTTGTAGTGCTTATTTTGCTTCGTCTTCTTCGTATCCGGTGACCCGAGGTGCTCCGAACTTGAGGTCATGTGGTAGGACTGCCTCTGCCCCGTACACCATGAAGAAGGGTGTGTACTAGGTCGCGGTGTTTGGTGTAGTTCGTAGGCTCCATAGGACCGCGGGGAGTTCTTCTACCCAGTTGTCGGCGGCTTGCTCGAGTGGTGCGAGGAGCCGTTTCTTGATTCCCCCGCATACAAGGCCGTTTGCTTTTTCCACCTGGCCGTTGGACTGCGGGTGCGCGACTGATGCGTAATTGATTTTGATGCCGAGTTCTTCGCAGAAGTTCTGGAACTCTGCAGCTGTGAAGTTCGTGTCGTTGTCCGTGATGATGTTGTGTGGCACTCCGAACCTGAAGATGATCGACTTGATGAAGTTGACAGCCATGAGGGCTGTGGAGGTGGTGATGGGCACTGCTTCGATCCATTTAGTGAACTTGTCGACTGCGACGAGCAGGTGTGTCCTTCCGCCCTTTGATGATTTCTTGAGTGGGCCCACCATGTCGAGTCCCTAGGTGGCAAACGGCTAGGATAGTGGTATGGTCTTGAGCTCTGAAGCGGGAGCGTGTGGTCTGTTGGCGAATTTCTGGCAAGCGACACAACGTCGCACGATTTCCTCTATGTTTTTCATGGCTGTGGGCCAGTAGAACCCAGCTCGGAATGCTTTGGACATGAGTACTCGACTGCTCGCGTGGTGCCTGCAGGTGCCTTCGTGGATTTCGAGCAGTAGGGCTTTGCCGTCCTCTTCGTCGATGCACCTTTGGAGTATCTGGGTGATGCTGCGCTTGTATAGTTGTCTGTTGATCACCGTGAACGCCTTGGATCGTCGGCTGATGCGTCGTGCTTCGGCCACGTCTTGTGGTAGCGTGCCTTCAATTAGGAATCGGAGGAATGGTTTTGTCCAGACGGGTCCTTCGAGCTCTGTCGGGGCTGTGCTGTCGGGTGTGCTGGTGCTTGTGCCTTCTGATGGGGTTGCTGCTGCCACCTGCGCCAGGTCTGTTGTGTCCTCGCCGTCCATGACTGCTTCAGGTGCTGCTGCCTGTACCTTGACGGATCTTCGACTGATGCTTTCGAGAAAAACGCCGGGTGGTATTGGTCCTCGGGTCGAACCGATGTTCACGAGTTCGTCAACTTCTGTGTTGTTGTCCCTGGTGATGTAGTGGAGCTCGCATCCGTCGAAATTTCCTTCGAGTGCATTGTAGAGCTCCTGGTAGGCCGCCATGTTGTCGGCTATTGCATTGCAGTTTCTCATCGTCTGCTGGACGATGAGATTGGAGTCCTCGTAAATTATGAGGAGAGTGGCTCCGCATGTTTTGGCCATGCGCATGCCGTGGAGGAGTGCCTCATATTCTGCTTCGTTGTTGGAGGCGTGACTGAAGTTGATATGGAGGACATATTTCATCTTGGTTCCTTTAGGGGAGATGAGCACAACTCCTGCCCCAGCTCCTTGTTGTCTCTTGGACCCATCGAAGAACATTGACCATGAACTTGATAGGTCTGGGGGGCCTGGTGTCTGAACCTCCGTCCACTCGACCAGGAAATATGGGAGTACTTGGGCTTTGATGGCTGTTGGGTGCTTGAACTGCAGGTCCCGTGGGCTGAGCTCAATGTTCCACACGGTGACTCGTCTAGTCGCTCCAGGGTTGTTGAGTATATCAGTGAGTGGTGCGCTGCTCACGATTGTGATAGGGTGCTCGTCGAAGTAGTGGGACACCTTTCTCGAGGTCATGATGATGGCCAGTAGTAGCTTCTGATAGTGTGGGTACCGCTGCTGGGATTTGGTTAGGAGCATGCTGAGGTAGTAGATTGGTCTCTGGATGCTCTGGACCTTGCCTTCTTCTGCGCACTCGACAACGAGCGCTGTGCTTACTACACTGTTACGTGCTGCCACGTAGAGGTATAGCTTTTCTCGTTCCTTGGGTACCTCCAGGATTGGTGGGGTCGAAAGTGTTTTCTTCAGATCCGTGAATGCTTGTCGGGCTTCCTCCGTCCACTCGAATTTCTCTCCTTTCCTGAGTAGCTGATAGAAAGGCAGCGTGCGTTCTCCCAGCCTGCTGATGAAGCGGCTTAGGGCTGCGAGCTTTCTAGTGAGCTGTTGTACTCCTTTGACGTCGGTTGGTTCTTGCATACGGGTGATGGCTTGGACTTTCTCAGGGTTTGCCTCGATTCCTCGGGCAGAGGCCATATAGCCAAGCAGCTTCCCCGCTGGTACGCCGAATGCGCACTTCTTTGGGTTGAGCTTGATTCTGTATTTGTTGAGCGCCGCGAAGGTTTCGCGCAGGTCGTCGAGTAGTGTGGCTGCTTCGTAGGTCTTGATGACGATGTCTTCCACATAGACTTGCACGTTTCTTCCGATTTGCTCTTTCGGGCAGGCCTGCATCATTCGCTGATAAGTGGCGCCTACGTTTTTGAGTCCGAAGGGCATGGTCCTGTAGCAGAATACTCCATAGGGGGTGATGAACGATGTGTTCTCTTCGTCTTCTTCCTTCATCCTGATCTGGTTGTATCCTGAGTAAGCTTCAAGGAAGGAAAGTAGATCGCACCCTGCTGTCGAGTCGATTATCTAATCGATTCTAGGCAGGGGGAAGTGGTCCTTCGGGCAATGCTTGTTGACTGGTCCGTAGTCGACACACATGCGCAGCACGGTCGTGTCTTTCTTGGGCACCAGCATTGGGTTGGCTATCCAGGTGGATTTCTTCGTTTCTCGGATGAACTGGGCGTCGAGTAACCGGTTGACTTCCTCCCCGATTGCTTTGCGCTTGGGCTCCCAGAATCGTCTCAGCGCTTGCTTCACCGGCTTCGTGTTTTGCTTGATGCGTAGGGCGTGTTCCGCGAATTCGCGTGGTATCCCAGGCATGTCGGCTGGGCACCAGGCGAGTATTTCCCACTCGTCTCGAAGGAAAGCGTCGAGAGCCGTCGCCTGCTCCTCTGGTAGGTGGGCGTACACGCGGACTGTTTTGTCCGGGTCCGTCGGATGCACTTTTTGAGTGACCGTGTCGCTGTCGATGCTGAAATCGTGTCCGTACTCCTTGGATTCGCTTCAGTTCACCAATGGGAGGGTACTCCTGTTTGTCACCATGGCTATTTCTCTGAGTTCTTTCTCGGCTCCGAATGTGTCGGAGATTCGGTGGAAGTCACGATCGCATTGATCTTACTTGATGAAGCTTCCGTTGATCGTGAGGACTCCTGCTGATCCTGGCATCTTGAGCTTGAGGTAGGCGTAGTGTGGGACCGCCATGAACTGAGCGAACGCTGGCCATCCCAATATGGTGTGGTACTGCGATTGCCAGTCGAGTACCTCGAACTCGAGGACGTTCTTTGCAAAGTTGCGTGGTTGCCGAAGACAACTTCGAGTTCGATGACTCCGAGGGATGTGGCTGCTTCTCCTGGGACTACCCTATGTAACTCGGTGCTTGATTTTCTCCATACTGATCGTGGGATCAACATCTTTTGTAGGGTGCTGTCGAAGATGATGTTCATGCTGCTGCCTCCATCCATGAAGACCCTATCCATGTCGTATCTTCCGATTTGTGCATCGAGCACCAAGGGCGCGTGTCACGGTCTTGGGACTGCGGGTGGATGGTTGTCTTGTGAGAACGTGATGTTGGTCTCCGTATCATGCAGCTGGTAGACCTCGACTATGTTTATGCTCTCGGCTGTTCTGGCTTGAAGGGTGCAGGCGTCGCGTTGTGTTTGTGGCACCCTTCCCTCTTGGATCATGAGCACCTGTCCTTGCGGCGGGCTGTGACGTCCTTCCGGGCTTGAGGGTGGCGACTGTTCGTGTCACCGGTTGCGCCTGTCTTCTTTCTGCTTCTCCTTCTTGAGGTCTTCGTCTAGCTCGTTGAACAGGCGGCAGTCTCTCAAAGTGTGACCTGACCTGACGCGTCCCCATTCATCCTCGAAACTATGGATCGTGCAGGGTCCTGCCAACTGCTCTCTAGCCGTGAGTTTGCTAGATCCGGCGTGCCTCTTCCTTCTTGAGATTCTGAAGATTTGCTCGTGATCCTCCGGGTGTTCGTGGAAGCGAGGGTTGGTTTCGATTCCTCGGATCATGTCTTGGTTCTTGATGAGGTTGGCGAATTCATCCGACCTTCAATTTGGGTCATAGTACTCGCCCATAGGTGTCTCGGAGTCGCTGTCCTGGTTGGCGGCAGGTGCTTGTGCGACGGCATGTCGTCGAGTGGTCGTCGATTGTACGGCTGCGTGACGTGGCTCATTCGCTGGAGCCTCGTCGTAGATCTCCCGTGCGCGCCTTTTGGGTCGTCGATTCCTTCTTCCTTGGTGATGGTTCTGCTGGTCGCTGGTTTCGATCTCGTAGTCGCCGTCTTGATGTGCGGCGGGTTCCCGGGCGGCGGTGGGTTGTCAAAGGATTCGCGAGCCCTCATCTGCGTGTCGCGGTTCGTCGAGTTGAGTTCCTTCGTAGAGGCCCCTCGCCGTTCTTCGGGGTCGTAGATTCCTTCGGCGTTGGCGCTGCACTTGGCCGTCACCGTAATATCGGTCCTGGCACAACTGTAGCTCGAGTGGTCTTGATGGGGTGGCGGAGATGTCCGCCGTGATCTTGAATCCTTCGAGTGGGCTAGATCTGGCTCTTGCCCTTGAGTTGTGGCTTCCTGAAGACGGGACCGCCGAGATCGTGATCCAAACCTGTGTAGTTCCCACAGACGGCGCCAATTGATGGGGATCAACCCCGGCGAATCCCATGGTCAGGGAGCCTGGGTTAGTCATGAGAGGCACAGGTTGGACGATAGCTCGTCGGCAAACAGGAAGGCTCGCTCCTGCTCGATATTATTGATGGGGGAGATGCGATTACAGTGGATGCCAAGGCTGGAGCGCTCAAGGCTAGGGTTACAGGTGATATTATATGTCTATTGTGTAGCCCCTCCTAGCCCTTATATACTGGGCTAGGTCTCGGGGAGTTCATCTACGTTTACAGGTAAGCTTTCCTAACCCAAGCTTGCTCCGTACGGTAGGTCTTCGCACCTTCCTTATGAGTCAAAGACTCCTACGCCGGTGCCAATTAACGGGCCGAGGATGTATCTTCATGGGCCTTCTGTCTTCATGGACACCAGTAGGCTCATCCGTAGGAGTCGTGGGGTCACCCCCTCGTCAAGCAGTTATTAAAGTTTTCATTAGAACTTTGAAGGCTTCCTTACAATCTTCATCAAATACCAAAGGAACATCCTTTTGGAGAAGATTAGTGACGGGTCTTGAATTCTTAGAAAAGTATTGAATAAATCTTCTATAGAAACCAGCATGACCGAGAAAACTACGAATACCTTTGATGTCCCTTGTATAGGGAATCCTTTCAATAGCTTCAATTTTCGCCTTGTCCACTTCAATTTCCCTCTCGGAAATCTTGTGACCAAGAACGATCCCTTCGTTAACCATGAAGTGGCACTTTTCCCAATTTATAACTAAATTTGTATCCTCACATCTCTGCAAAACTTTATTAAGATTGTGGAGACAGTGGTCAAAGGAAGTTCCATAGACGCAGAAATCGTCCATGAAGACTTCCACAATCTCCTCATAAAAACCATGAAAGATAGCAGACATGCATCTCTGAAAAGTAGCAGGTGCATTTCATAAACCAAAAGGCATACGCCTATAATCATAAGTACCGTAAGGACACGTGAAAGTGGTCTTCTCTTGATCGGTAGTATTGACATGAATTTGAGAGAAGCCAGAGTACCCGTCGAGATAGAAAAACTGGGTGTTTTTGGACAACCTCTCTAGCATTTGATCAATGAAGGGCAGCGGGTAATGGTCCTTCCTGGTTACCTTGTTCAACTTCCTGTAATAAATATACATTCTATATCCAATAAAAACTCTTTGAGGTATTGGTTCATTTTTATCATTAGGAACAACAGTCATACCTCCTTTCTTAGGAACACAATGAACTGGACTTACCCACTAACTATCAGCTATAGGATAGATGATACCTGCGGCTAGAAGCTTGAGAATTTCAGTCCTAACCACGTCCATCATCCTTGGGTTCAACCGTCGTTGATGATCAACAACTGGTAGCATCAGGCTCGAGATTGATAGTATGTTGGAAAATCGATGGACTAATCCCCTTAAGGTCATCAAGGGTATAGCCAAGGGAACCACGGTGTCTGCGAAGTGTCTCCAATAACCGCTCTTTTTCAATTCCTGAAACGTTTGCATTGATAATAATAGGATATATTTTATTTTCATCTAAATAAGAGTACTTGAGCGTATGAGGAAGTGGTTTGAGGTCAAACACCGGGTCTTCTTTTGGTTGTGCTAGGATTCCTAAAGGTTCAACCGGAAGGTTGTGCTTCAGGATAGCAGTTTGTCTTGTAAATATTTCGTCTAACTCATTTCTTTTTGCATATGCATATCATTCTCGTGGTCTTCCATGTATTGCTACAAAGGATCATTAGGAGGAATAGCACTAGAGGCAATATCTTCAATAATTGTATCATTACTAGGTAAATTAGTACCAAGAGGCTGCTTAGAGAACTTAGAAATGTTAAATTCATATGGCTCACCATTGAATTCAGAAGAAACTTTACCTTTTATGCAATCTATTATAGCTCCACAGGTGCTGAGGAAAGGCCTACAAAAGATAACAGGGCAAAAACTATCTTACTGAACCAAGTACTAGAAAGTCGGTAGGATACTTTACCTTTCCACACAGGACTTCAACATCTCTCACAATTCCAATGGGAGAGATAGTTTCTTTATTTGCTAGATAAATAGTAACATCAACCTCTTCAAGTTCACAGGATGAAATCTCACCCATGATCTCTGATGACCCTCAACTGTAGGGGATCGAGATAGTCTTCGCGGGAAAGATAACCCAATTTATTGATTCGACACAAGGGGAGCCAAATAATATTTATAAGCTTTCACAGTTGAGTTGTCAATTCAACCGCACCTGAAATATACTTGCTTGCAACAAAATATTAATAGCAACGGTGATATGATAGTGGTAGTGGAGACAGCGAAAGTAAAACAGCAAAAGCAAACTACTAGTAACCAACATGATTAAAACACTGTAGGCTAGGGAGATGGATGGTTGGGCGTTGCTTGGATGATTGTGAACATGTAATAGATTTTAACACAGGGCAAGGCACACAGAAAAGCAAGGATCATCTAGGCAAATATCAAACATTAGGCATGTATCCCGTAGGTAGTTATGTTGGATATGTGCCCTAGAGGCAAATAAATAAAGATATTTGTCAGATATCTGTTTGTTCATAATACGTTATATATTATAATAGAACTGTATTAAGCGGAAACATTAATACACGTGTGATATATAACAACCTGGTCCCTAGTTAAACTCAGGCATACTAGCTCATTGGGTAATTGATGATCAAGGTTTCCTGATCATGAGAACATAATAGTCTATTGACAATGAGGTCATATCATTAGGAGAATGATGTGATGGACACACACCCACCTTAAGCATTGCAGTGTGATCAAGTCACATAAGTTCAACATTGCGATGACTTAATAACATAGTGACTGAATCCTTAGACCGTGATGATCATACATAATTGCTATATATTAGGATGCTTTGAGTGCATTAACCGTTACACTGAAACATGGTAACTGAAAAGGTGTATCTTGTGTGACGCCCTCGATTTACGATCATGTACAGTAATCATACACCCAGGGTACATGATCGAGATCAAGGTTCCACGATGAGAATATCATAGCACAACACTAAACACAAAAGGATAAACCAAATATATTACAATGAAGTGGGGTCACACGGACCCGAATACATAAGTCATACAATCATAATATCTGAGTACAGACATACTTAGTAAAGTTTTGCCTTAAGAAGGCTTGCACAAATAACATCAGAGGTACAGATCGAAAAGGCGAGGCCTCCTTCCTGGGATGCACCGAATTACTCCTGGTCAACGGGAACTCGACGTCGTAGTAGGCTCCTCCTGGAATCTCCTGCTCCTGGACTCCAACGTCGACTACAGCGGCCGATCAGGCAAAGCGAAAAGGGGAAATAAAGCAAAGGTGAGTATCTAGCATACCCGCGAGTCTTACGTCCGCTACTAAGCATTTATGCATGTATCAAATGGAAAGGGGAGGCTATATATAGTGGGCTGCAAGGTAGAAATCAGAATATAAGATAAGAAGCTAGGCCTATTGAAGACTAGCATCTTCCAACGAGTCTTGCAGCATGAGGTAAGAATCAGCCAACAGTTTATATAAAGCATAAAGTAACAATGCAGCAGAAGTTGCTGCAGCATTGTATAATAATAAGTTGTAATAATTAGCAATGCCTCCGAGTTCCCCTCCTCGACATCCCCGCGAGGAAGAAAACCTGGAACCAACAGTTTAATAGTAGTAGTTTGTAGTGATAGGATCTGGCTTCAGCATAAAGCGTCCTGTTACCGTGGACACGGCTATTCAAATAGATTAAACTCCCTGCAGGGGTGCACTAGTGTGACACTACACGCTCGGATCTCCAGGGTGGCGTACACCTTGTTAGGGAATGCCCCATCGAGGCTATCCGACACAACGCAGTCCATCCTACGACTCATCAGAGAGGTCCCCGCCGGTCTACAGCCCTAAGTGCAAGGGAGTCATGGGCCTATCACCCCTCGCTCTCCGGGTCGTTGCGAGGAGGGTGAATTCCAACGCCGCAGCGCGATCCGTCCCTGCCGCAATGCTGAACTAGACGTCTTTCAGAGCTTTCGAATGAGGCTACATTGCGGAGGCGCCCAAAAGGGTAAACCCACGTATAGGTAGTGCGTACAAGCCAAAAGGCTACTCAAGTCATCCGCCGAACCCGTTAAGCATTTTATTAATTTTCTGTCGAGACAACCGTTATCGTTGCCCCTTATTGAATGAGTCGCGGACAACGACAGCAGTCAGGACCACCAGTAACGTCGGTGCCTGCCCTGACGTCCCACCAACTCGTGCGGTTACCAACAAGGTGAACCGTCTCCTTACCTTGTCTCGCGCTTGCTCCGAAGAGCTCGACTTTCGTACAACAGGAAATCCTTCGGCCACGAACAGTACTAGGCCCGCCGCACACCGGTGGAATACACCTGACCTGTCGTTCCGCTAAGATACCCTGCGCGGGCACCGTGGGGTCACCCGACTCCTTACCTGTAAGGACAACCGTGGTTCAGTACCCTAAGACGGATATACAGAGTCGACCACGAGTGGAGTACGGGGATTTCTCCTCGATCGCTCACACTTGAGGTGGCTCGGCAGATCCGACGTAGGGGGCTGAAGCGATGTCTGCTCTGAACCGTACCTGTAGCAGTTGTAATGTAACGTATCCACGATCATCCCAGAGTGATCACGACCCGCTATCTAATCCTATTGACTAACAAGGCGCAGGGTTCACTGCTGAATATAATATATATAATAGGCAGAATGGGATAACATAAGGTACATCAAGGGGCGACAAAAACAGGCTATGCAATTGAGTAGGATTATAACGTAGCAGCAGCATATGCCTAGTGCAAGAAATGTACGGAAAGATAGGCGATATCTGGGGAAGAGAATGGCTCTGCTTGCCTGTAAGCTCGACGGTAGAGGTACGGTCGTCAACGAAGTAGTCGATCACAGGGGCATCAGCAGCGGACGTCGAGACTACCGGACAATAAGAGAGGGGGAAGAAACAATAAATACACAGCAATAATAGCAATACAAATACAATACATGACATAAGAAATGTTAACGATGCTCTAACGTTGTATGATACACGTAGCACGGAGCGAGAATTCATCCGTGGATGAACTGTCAGCTCCGGGTGATTACCGGACAAGGTGTCCGTAGGGGGAAGGTATCATGCCGGAGGTGTCATGGACATCCGACAAACAGGTGAAGGGTGTATCCGTGTTAGTTGATCCATTCTAAACAACTTTCGTGTTCAGAATAAATTCATCCGGACAGTTTTACGGTATCGGGTTATTATCGGACAGACGGCCCAGAGAGGGGAATGTCGATGTTTGTTGTGTTAGAGGGGGGTGGTGGGTATACGGGTAGCGTATTCTTAACTGTTATATTTTTTTGATCAACTTTCATGTATACAGTTTTTCGATCCGAGTTACGGATTAAAAGATATTGAATTTCAAAGTTTTAATCAATTTAAACAATTTCTGGATTTTCTTTTATTAAATAACATTATCCACATCAGGGGGGTTTGACCAGTCAAACCTGACCGTTGGGTCCCATTGGTCAGCCTTTGTATTAATATAAATGATTTAACTTAACTAACAGCAGTGGGGCCCAGTTGTCATACACACATGTTATAATTAATCTGATTTAATTTAATCAGGGATTACTATTTGTCCTGGGCCCACATGTCATAGGCAGTGGGTTAATTAACTTAGTTAATTAGCAGTTTAATAGGGGATTAGTGGGGATGGCCCACATGTCATATGTCCAGGGGGGTTATATTTTTTTGTCTGTTAAACTTAACATGGGGTTAGTTTTAAAACGTGGATTAGCCCACTAATCTAATCTAGGGGTTGGCCCACTGGTCAGTGGGGTTAACCCACTGGTTAGGACGAGCCTGCCCACTGTTAAAACACGCCGGCGCCGGCGGCAAGCACCGGAGCACGGCGATGCCACCGCGGGCAACACAGAAGAGGGCGGGGCGCGGCCACGGTAGCGTCAACAGGCCAAGGTGCGGCGAGCCTGCACAGCGCAGCGCACGGTGGCGTGCGGCTAGCAAACCCGCGCGGGCGTGCACGGGGGAGTTCCCGGCCATGGTGGCCGTTGGCAAGCGCGGCCCTACGGCGATAAACGGAGGGAGCAAGGGGGAGGTGGCGCGGAAGCTCACAGGGGTGCGGGGAAGGACTCGGGGAGGCCGGGGCGTGGCGGCGACGTCGCAATTGGCAACGACGGGCACCGAGGCCGACGGAAGGGGGCGGCGCAAGTGCGGCGCCACAGTGTGTGAGGGCGACGACGAAATACACCCGGTGGAAGAGAAGTCCGCGGGGAGCCTGCTGGACAGGTCCTCCGGGCGGGACGAGGCAAGTGGCCGCGCGGGCTCGCGGTGGTGGCCGATGGGGGTCCGGGAGAGCGGGAACGGCGAGAGGGGAAGGGATACTGGTGGCTCGATCTAGGGTTAGGAAAATGGGGGAACTGGGTGGCTCGGGGATCTTATCCCGCTGGCGAGCCGCGGGATTCGTGCCACGGCGACGGCCATGGCGTGGCCGGCCTGGATAGCCGCCACGAGCGCTCCTGTACGGAGGTTGAAGATGAGTGAGGGGGGGGGGGCGTGGTGGGCCGGGCCCAGTGGGGGAAAAGGGAGGGGTGGGGTGGGCTGCGCCCAGTGTGTAGTTTAGGTTTTCTATTTCCTCCTTTTTTCTGTTCTTTCTTTTCTGTTTTTATTTGTTTTTAGTTGATTTAACATTTTTGTAAAACGTGTAACCTGCTCCAATATTATTGTTACATTTTGGACTACTGCTACAAAAAGTTTGGAGGTTTTATAAAATCATTTAATATTTGTTTTTATTATGCAACTAGTGAAAGGGGGTTGTTCTAGCACTAGTTTGATTTTTTTGCAATATTTAAATATAGCAATAAATATCTAATGTTGGTTTAGCATGGATCACTTATTTTTAGGCATTTAACAAAATTGGTTGCACAATTTTTGGACAAAGTTTTATTTATCACATTATTTTTAATAACAAGAAAAGGGTTTTTGGAGTGATCAAATGCAAAGATGATCAAAGTGAGATTAGCAACAGCAATTATCATTATCCAAAAGTGATTACTGTTACATGACATCGAGGGTGTTACATCTTGGGTATTCCGAAGTAGATATGTTGAGGAGTATGAAATAGATCAGAGCGGGATTTGTCAATCCGAGTGACGGATAGGTACTCTGGGCCCACTCGGTGGTGTTGCATCAATAGCTTGCAAGCAAGTGACTAGGTCACAAGAGATGTAATATTCACAGACGAGTAAACATGTTATGTCGGAGATGAGGAAGGACTAGGTATTGGATACCGACGATCATACCTCGGACAAACATAGTACCAAAGCACAAAGGGGTCAAGTCATATTATTAACGGTTCAACAGCGATGAAGTTTATTCGATGGAAGCGTAGGGGCACATCAAGGATTGTAACCAGATCACACATGATGGTCATTGGTCAGAGAGTGTCTCGATCATGTCTACTGTTTCCCGGAACGTACGGTGTCACACTTAAGGGCAATCAATGCATTAAGGATTGATTCGGGATCATCGGTGAAAAGAGAGAAAACACCGGAAATGTACCGGGAGGTGCCGGAAGTTGTTCCAGATATTTTGAAAGGTTCAAAATAATATATATTAATGTTTAAATATTTTTTATTATTTAATTGACAGACTTAAATATTAAAAATGATTTAAATAATTAATTAAAAAGGTGAAAAGGTATTTGGGCCTTAAAAGGCCCATGAGGGGAAGGGGGAGCCTCCCCCTTGGGCTTGGCGCCAAGGGAGGGGCCCATCCCACCCCCTAGCCGGACCACTCCCCCCCCTTGGGGGTTTAGTCCCACATGGGGGAAGGGGAGGGGGCAGAGCCCCTCCTTGGCCTATATAAGGAGGGGTGGGGGTGAATTTTTCTATACAACATTGAGTTTCTCTCTCTCTCTATTTCTCCGACCTAGAGCGGACTCCCCTGGTTTGGAGTTTGCACCAGGTTGGGGGTTTCACCATCATCCGGACGCCGTTGCGCTGCCAGAATCGGGATCCGGATCAATCTTCTTTCCGCTGCCCTTCTGGTTCGGAGCCCGGAGGGACGTTGGTTGCACCGTACGTGTGTAATCCCGCGAGGCACTACACGTGTGGTGCTACTTCATCGTCGGAGGTTAGTCAACACGACAGGGATGTCGTAGGATCAGAGTCTACGCCAACCACGTTCGAGGAACGTTTCCCTCTTTCGGTCTTCAAAGGTATGAACACCGATTCCTTCCGTTACATACATCAGCATAGCATAGATCTTGGGTTCGGGACTCGTAGGTAGGAAATTTTTTGTTTTCTGCGCCGATCCCCAACAGTGGTATCATGATCAAGGCTATGTGTAGATGTATTGTACGGGTAGAACACATCTAGGATGTGGGCATCAATTCTCCAATTGTTACCCTCCCACGTGTACTCGTTTAGCGTTGCGACAATGTCCTGATGAAGCGGCCCTGACCGACCTTACGCGTTTACGCGAGACTGGTTCCACGCTTGACATATTGATTGTACCATATAAGTGGCTGGGGGGTGTCTGTCTCTCTAACATTAGCGATGCGAAGACGTTTGCAACGGAGGGCCCCGACAGGGGTGTAATAGAGACGATTGCAGGATTGGTGTTGTGGCTTGTTTTCCAGGATAGAAAGCGGTTCTCTCTTGAAACCCCTTAGCATCCACGTAAGACTTGCAAAAGATAAAGTAGAAAGCGTTTTAAGTTTAATTTGCATGTAAGGGGGGTCATAGCTTGTATTATTTAAAGTTTTACTTCGTGTCTTGCTAATATGCTAGATATGCGACGGTTGCATGATAGGATAATCTCTCTCAATACCATGATTGTATTCTCCCTTAGTGGGCACCGCCTGGAAGGATCTCTTTATGATAGGCATGCCGTGACGATCGGGTGTCATACATACATTAGCGATCGCATGAGGTTGGGTTTGGCAAGCCTAGCATATGCAGATATGGCCTTGCTGAACAGCCATACACTAAGGTTCGACTGGCAGGCTTGACATATGTAGATATGAGCTTGGGATACGGATGACCGAAAGGTTAAGCATGAGTCATATAACGGATATGATTGGCATGATGGCCTACCTAGGGAGATGTGTCATCGGCCGTGTGATATTCGAGGACGATCATTCAAACTAGGATTATGTTAATCACTTAGTAAATTTGGAGAGATGTTTAACTAAGTGGGAGTTTTAGAATTAATTAAAATTGAACTCCAATTATGAACAAAGTCTAAATATGTGTTTTGCAAATAACCATTGTAGATGGCTGCACCTCGCCCCTCATTCAACTTAGGGTCATCCCTAGACATAGACAAACTGAAAACCGATGGGTCAAACTTCACCAACTGGTTCCGCACTCTGAGGATTCTTCTCGTTCCCCTCAAGATGGCATACGTACTAGAGACCGTGTTAGGTGACGAACCACCAACAGACGCTAGTCAGGATGAGAAGAATGTCTACCTCTCCAAGACGAATGATTACAACCTTGTCCAGAGTGGAATGCTTTACTCCATGGAGTCTCAGCTGCAGAAATGCTTTGAGAGGATGGGTGCATATGAGATAATCACCGACCTCAAGGCCGTCTTTGCACCCCAAGCCAGGGCTGAACGTTATGAGGCTTCTGAAGCTTTCTTCTCAGCAAAGATGGATGAACATAGTAGTGTTAGTGATCACGTGGTCAAGATGTCTGGCTACGTTCAACGCTTGAATGCTCTGGAATGTCAGATTCCAAATGAACTTGCTGTTGATAGGGTGCTGCAGTCGCTTCCCCCTAGCTACAAAGGCTTTCTGTTGAACTACAACATGCAGGGGATGACTAAGAACCCTTCTGAGTTGTTCACCATGATGAAAACTGCTGAGGTTGAGATCAAGAAGGAGCATGCTGTATTCATGGTCAACAAGACCGTTGAATTCAAGAAGTCTGGCAAGAAGGAGAAGGGAAAGAAGGGAAGCCCGAAGAAGGGTGACAAGCCAGTTGTCACTCCTCGTAAGGCACCCAAACCTGGACCCAAGCCCGGCGTTGAGTGCTTCTACTGCAAGGGTGATGGTCACTGGAAACGCAACTGCCCCAAGTACCTAGAGGATAAGAAGGCTGGCAAGATTGTAAGAAGAGACAAAGGTATATTTGATATACACGTTATTGATCTTTTCTTAACAAGCGCTGGGAACAAATCCTGGATATTTGATACAGGATCTGTTGCTCATATTTCTAAATCCTCTCAGGGGCTACGAAATAGGCGACGCTTGATGAAAGATGAAGTGACAATGCGCGTGGGAAACGGCTGCCGGATTGAAGTGGTGGCGGTCGGCACGAAGCATCTTAGTCTCCCTTCGGGATTAGTTTTGATTTTGAATAAGTGCTACTATGTACCCGCATTGAGTGTGAACATCGTTAGTGGTTCTTGCTTGAAGCGAGACCACTATTCTTTTAAGTCAGATACAATTGGTTGTGCGATTTATAAGGATGATGTGTTTTATGTTCACGCACCAGAGAAAAATGGCTTATTCATTCTTAATCTCGATTGTGATATACTTCATATTGATAACGTAGAGGCCAAAAGATTAAAACCTAGTGGCGAAGAACACATGACGATGTGGCATTGTCGACTTGGTCATATTGGTGAAAAGCGCATGAAGAAGCATCATGATGATGGACTTCTGGAGTCATTGGATTTTGGATCCCTTGACACATGTGAACCATGCCTTTTGGGCAAGATGACAAGGACTCCATTCAATGGGACAATGGAGCGTGCGGAAGACTTGTTAGGAATCATACATTCAGATGTATGTGGACCTATGAACGTCCCCACACGCAAGGGTCTTCGTTACTTCGTGACCTTCACAGATGACTTAAGCAGATATGGATATATCTACTTAATGAAACATAAGTCTGAAACCTTTGAAAAATTCAAGGAAGTTCAGAGTGAGGTCGAGAATCAACTCGGGAAGAAAATCAAGCACCTTTGATCCGATCGAGGAGGCGAGTATTTAAGTCACGAGTTTGGCGATCATCTGAAGACTTGTGGCATCGTACCACAACTTACGCCGGCAGGAACACCTCAGCGTAACGGTGTTTCTGAGCGACGTAATCGAACTCTATTGGATAGCGTACGATCGATGATGTCTCATTCTGACTTACCTGTGTCATTCTGGGGGTATGCATTAGAAACTGCCGCTTACATTCTTAATAGGGCACCGTCCAAATCCGTAAAGACAACACCATTTGAGGAATGGCATGGAAAGAAACCAAAGTTGTCTCACTTGAAGATTTGGGGTTGTGAGTCTTATGTTAGGAAACTTCAGCCTGACAAACTCGAATCAAAAGCGGATAAGTGCATCTTTGTGGGATATCCAAGGGAAACCGTTGGATACACCTTCTACAACCAGTCTGAGGGCAAAACGTTTGTCGCCAAGACTGGATGCTTTCTTGAGAAAGAGTTTCTTTCGAAAGAGTTGAGTGGGAGGAAAATAGACCTCAACGAGATGATTGACCAATCACTCCAAGTGGAAGAAATGGCAATGGAAGTTGTTCCGGAACCATCTTCCGTAGTGGGAGCTGAAGAGAACGGTCATCATGATATTCATAACGATCGTGACATACATGATGATCATGATCAAGATGAAGAGGATCCTATTGTACCCCGCAGGTCATCAAGAGCCCGAGTAAAAACTCAGTTTTATGGGCAACTTGTCAATGCAGTCATGTTAAATGAACCTGACAAACCTGCGAACTACAAAGAAGCAATGGAGGGACCCGAGTCCAAGAAATGGCTGGAATCCATGAAATCCGAGATAGACTCCATGTATGCCAACAAAGTATGGAATTTGGTGGATATTCCCGAGGACCGAAAGGCCGTCGAGAATAAGTGGATATTCAAGAAAAAGACTGACGCAGACGGAAACGTATCTGTCTATAAAGCTCGACTTGTCGCAAAAGGTTTCCGACAAATTCAAGGAGTTGACTACGAAGAGACTTTCTCTCCCGTAGCGATTCTAAAGTCTATCCGGATATTGCTAGCAATTGCTGGCTATTACGATTATGAAATATCGCAGATGGATGTGAAAACCGCGTTCCTAAATGAGGAAGAGTTGTATATGGTACAACCGGAAGGTTTTATTGATCCTAAGGACGCTGGTAAGGTATGCAAACTTCAAAGGTTCATTTATGGGTTGAAGCAAGCATCTCGGAGCTGGAATCTTCGTTTTGATGAGGTGATCAAAGCTTTTGGATTTTTCCAAAATGAAGAAGAATTCTGTGTTTATAAGAAAGCGAGTGGGAGCTCTATGGCATTCCTAGTACTATATGTGGATGACATATTATTGATAGGGAATGATGTGAAATTTCCAGAGGGGGTAAAGGAATATTTGAATGGACAATTTTCCATGAAGGACCTAGGTGAAGCTGCATACATATTAGGCATTAAAATCTATAGAGATAGATCAAGACGCCTATTAGCACTGAGTCAGAGAACTTACCTTGAGAAGATATTGAAGAGGTTCAATATGGATAACGCCAAGAGAGGCCTCTTGCCCATTATGAAAGGAAGTAAATTGAGTGTGACTCAATTCCCAACAACAACAAAAGAAAGGGAGGAAATGTCCTCAAAGCCCTATGCCTCAGCCATAGGTTCTATCATGTATGCTATGTTGTGTACTCGACCAGATGTGGCCCTGGCGGTTAGTCTTACTAATCGTTTCCAAAGTAATCCTGGAATGGATCATTGGATTGCAGTGAAGAACGTCCTTAAGTACTTACGAAGAACTAAGGATCTGATTCTTGTCTATGGTGGATGTGTAGAAGAGCTCGCCGTAATAGGTTACGTCGATGCCAGTCTTGGTACTGATCCTGATGACTCAAAATCCCAGACGGGATACGTGTTTATGTTGAATGGTGGTGCGATTAGCTGGAGGAGCGGCAAGCAGTCAGTCGTCGCCCAATCTACGATGGAGTCGGAGTATATTGTCGCTTGCGAAGCGTCAAACGAAGCGCATTGGCTGAAGAAGTTTGTCATCGAGCTTGGCGTATTCCCTAGTTGCACTGACCCTGTTAGCATTTATTGCGACAATACAGGTGCCATTGCTAACGCAAGGGAGCCGAGGACTCACTCTATAGCCAAGCATATTCTCCGGTGTTTCCATGTGACGCGGGACTACGTCAAGGATGGTCATACTAGGATTTGACAAATACATACGGATCTGAATCCGTCAGACCCAATGACTAAACCTCTTCCACAAGCCAAATTTGAACAACACCGAGAGACTATTGGTGTTAGATACATACCTGATGTAAACTAGTGTAATTTGTACTCTAGTGCAAGTGGGAGACTGTTGGATATGTGCCCTAGAGGAAAATTAATAAAGATATTTGTCACATATCTGTTTGTTCATAATATGTTATATATTGTGCTAGAACTGTATTAAGCGGAAACATTAATACACGTGTGATATATAACAACCTGGTCCCTAGTTAAACTCAGGCATACTAGCTAATTGGGCAATTGATGATCAAGGTTTCCTGATCATGAGAACATAATAGTCTATTGACAATGAGGTCATATCATTAGGAGAATGATGTGATGGATACACACCCACCTTAAGCATTGAAGTGTGATCAAGTCACATAAGTTCAGCATTGCGATGACTTAATAACATAGTGACTGAATCCTTAGACCGTGATGATCATACATAATTGCTATCTATTAGGATGCTTTGAGTGCATTAACCGTTACACTGAAACATGGTACCTGAAAATGTGTATCTTGGGTATTCCGAAGTAGATATTTTGAGGAGTATGAAATAGATCAGAGCGGGATTTGTCAATCCGAGTGACGGATAGGTACTCTGGGCCCACTCGGTGGTGTTGCATCAATAGCTTGGAAGCAAGTGACTAGGTCACAAGAGATGTAATATTCACAGACGAGTAAACATGTTATGTCGGAGATGAGGAAGAACTAGGTATTGGATACTGACGATCATACCTCGGACAAACATAGTACCAAAGCACAAAGGGATCAAGTCATATTGTTAACGGTTCAACAACGATGAAGTTTATTCGATGGAAGCGTACGGGCACATCAAGGATTGTAACCAGATCCCACATGATGGTCATTGTTCAAAGAGTGTCTCGATCATGTCTACTGTTTCCCGGACCGTAGGGTGTCACACTTAAGGGCAATCGATGCATTAAGGATTGATTCGAGATCATCCGTGAAAAGAGAGAAAACACCGGAAATGTACCGCGAGGTGCCGGAAGCTGTTCCGGATATTTTGAAAGGTTCAAAATAATATATATTAATGTTTAAATGTGTTTTATTATTTAATTGACAGAATTAAATATTTAAAATGATTTAAATAATTAATTAAAAAGGTGAAAAGGTATTTGGGCCTTAAAAGGCCCATGAGGGGAAGGGGGATCCTCCCCCCTTGGGCTTGGCGCCAAGGGAGGGGCCCATCCCCCCTCCTAGCCGCACCACTCCCCCCCTTGAGGGTTTAGTCCCACATGGGGGAAGGGGAGGGGTTGGAGCCCCTCCTTGGCCTATATAAGGAGGGGTGGGGTGCCTTTTTCTATACAACATTGAGTTTCTCTCTCTCTCTATTTCTCCGACCTAGAGCAGACTCCCCTGGTTTGGAGTTTGCACCTGGTTGGGGGTTTCACCATCATCCGGACGCTGTCGCGCTGCCGAAATCGGGATCCGGATCAATCTTCTTTCCGCTGCTCTTCTGGTTCGGAGCCCGGAGGGACGTCGGTTGCACCGTACGTGTGTAATCCCGCGAGGCACTACACGTGTGGTGCTACTTCATCGTCAGAGGTTCCTCAACACGACAGGGAGGTCGTAGGATCAGAGTCTACGCCAACCACGTTCGAGGAACGTTTCCCTCTTTCGGTCTTCAAAGGTATGAACACCGATTCCTTCCGTTACATACATCAGCATAGCATAGATCTTGGGTTCGGGACTCGTAGGTAGGAATTTTTTTGTTTTCTGCGCCGATCCCCAATAAGTTGTGTGTGCTTGCAATAAGAACTTGCACAACATCTTTTGTCCTACCATCCCGCTACGAACGGGGCCAAAAGGAACTTGTGGAGATTAAGGTGCTCCTGTCAAAGAGCACCGAAACAAAGCATTAAACTCAATGGGTACATGAAATCCTCAAATTATAGTCCATCCCCTTTGGTGTCCCAAGCTGTCACCTTTGGGATCGCCGGTTCCGGACCATAATAGGTGCATACAACTCATAGATAGAATCAAGAAAATAAATATACTCATGAAAACACAAGTGGTTCAGATTAGAAAACATGGCACTCGGGCCCAAAGTGACAAGCATTAAGAGCAACAAGTTGTAGCAAAGATGATAAACACCAAAGTAGATGATAGGCAACATGCCCCCAACAATCTAACGAACTATTACATGATCTAACTCATCCAATCCCTACCATCCCCTTTGCCTACAACAGGGAATTACTCACACATGTGAAGAGAAGTCATGGAGGGAGGATGGAGTGGTGATGATGATGACGATGGCGATGATCTCCCCTCACCGGAGTCCAAAACACCCTTAAGATTAGCCCTCCCGGAGAAGAACAGAGGGTGCTGGCGGCTCCGTGACGGAAACTGGGAAAACGACTTCTATTCTGGGTTTTCGCGTCGGGAATAAATAGGGGCCTCGGTAGGGCACCAGAGGAGGTGGGAGACACCCAGGCGTCCCACCGGTGCGGCCAGGGGTGGTGCCGCGCCAGCAGGGCGCCTGGGCCCCCCTGACTGCCCTCTGGCCTCACTTCTGGCTCTGGGCTCCTTCGGGTGCGTGGATTTTCTGTGATATTTCCTGAAATTTTCTGAGACACCTAAAAATCCATTTTCCTTCACACAATAAAACCATACAGGAAGCTCTGCTGAAAACAGCGTCAGACCGGGTTAGTTTCGTTCAAATCATGCAAGAATGAGAGCAAAACAATAACAAAAGTGTTTTGAAAAGTAGACATGTTTGAGATGTATCAACTCCCCCAAGCTTAGCATATTGCTTGTCCTCAAGCAATTCAGTTCAACGAACTGTACGCGACAAAGAAAACTTTGACAAACTCTTTTTCTTCATTACATGTATATAAGCATGTACTACGAAAAGAGTTTAGCAAGTATTGAAACAATGCTATGGGGACAATGCAGGAAGCAATCCTTCTTTCAAGTGATCAATCACAAACAACCAAAAGTAAATAATATGCTACCGAAAATCAAGACAAGATCATAATGCACATAGCTTGAACATACTAGAGTGGTATCTCGCTAGCCTCCATGAGTGAAGCAAAACATAATTGCAGAAACTCCTTCGGAGTTTTAAAGGAGACTAGAACTAAGAATTTCAGAACAAGCAAGTTCACAATCATGCAGAAGACAATGTGGTACTTTGGGAAAACTCATGTTACACTAAGAATGACAATTATGCTCTCAATAGTTGGTGCCTTGAAGAAAGAGGGGAGACTCTCGAACCATGGCTTTTTGTTGGCAAGGTTGAAAAATCGTGGTTGGAAGCAAAGAGTAAACATGTACCAGAGCTCTTGGTTTTGAAAACGGAGATAAAATTCTTTTGAGAAGTGCAACTTTCCAGTCAACGTTGAACGGTAAAGGTCTCTCAATATCTCCCATGCCAACCATATTAATGCTTTTTGCTTACACTTTTGTTCCCTTTTCCATACATCATTTGACGGTCTATGGTGCCTTTTATTTTGCCTCAAGTATGGAATGAAGTTTTCGTGTTCCATCTATCATTAGCAGAATTTGGTCCATTTCATTCCATTATCAAGTATGGGGGAGGTGTAACTCTTTTTTTTTAAATTGACTAGTTAAAACTTCCGTCAAAATATTTTTGGCATGGTAGATACTTATTTTCCCTCACCGCACCATGAGCTTGTATGGTCACAAAAGGGAAGCTTTTGAATAAATTTCGAGATGGCACAAGAAAGTAAGTTAGGGATGGCCGATAAATACCATATATAGGAAGGTATGGTGGACTCAAGTGGAATAACTTGTTTGAAAAGGAGTTTCGATACACATGCATAATTCCTCTTAGTGCGAGCAAAGGCTAGCAAAAGACTGGGAAGCGAGCAACTAGAGAGCAATAATTTTCATAATCATGCAGAGCGACAAAGCAACATTGAATCGGGCATGAAAGTGATATAACTATTCTAAAATAAAAAGATCATCAAGGCATGATAGACTTTTTAGTCATGAACATGTGTGAACATGTGCCAAGTCAATCCAAGAATTCTCCGAAGGGAAATACCACTTCAGTATGCCAAACCATGAACAATGCAATGCATGTAAATCATTTCAACAACACATTATGCACTCTAGGTATTTGAGATCAGCCACAAAGAAAGCATGAACCACTGGGAAAGCATTGTAAACATAGAACTATGTCGCTACAAGCTGGTCTCTAGATCATAAGTACAGGCATATGTACAAAAGTAGAAACAAGAAGAGTTCATACCGGTTTTCCTTGTTGCTTCCCTTTCGTCGATCTTCGTCACTACTGCCTTGTCACTTGCACGATCAAACGTGGGAAATATAATCAAATTCCATCATGGACTCGAGCTGAACTCTGAAAAGAAAGCAAACTAAAGAGAGAAAGGAAATCTTTTTGAGCTTTTTCAAAGGTTTAACAAAATCACAAGAAAAGAGAAATATTTTTGTTGTTTTTGCAAATTAAAGAGAAAATTAGTACGGGCAAAAACTTCGAAAGATCAAAGCGAACAAAAATAAAAAAATGGATAATACAATGGAAAAGGGAGAAGGACACGTACTCCCGCAAGCTTAGGCTTTTGGCCTAAGTTGGTAACAGCTACTGCCCCCAGGAGCCTCCTGATCCGGGGTGATACAGGTAAGTACAAGGGTCGTATGAGGATTCCGGCGCGTACACCGCAGTCCTCAGATCCTCCCACGAAGAAGGATCCACGCTCCAAGAAGAGGAAGACCCTTCACCAAACTGGGTGATGGTCTCCCCCTGGAAAGGTGGAAACTCACCGCGCTCCTCCTCGTCGGGCACAACCCCCTCCATGGGGTTATGAAATTGGTACTGGACCATGAATTCATCAAACTGGATAGCATCAAAGGACCATCCGTTCCTGCTAGAAAATCAAACAAAAGAGGTGCCAGTAGACGGATCTTGCATTTTGCGGAAGATCCGAAACGCAAGATATAAACAAGGTTACCAAAATCGAAAGTCCTGTTAACAAACTCATGCCTCTTCATAGAAGCAAGATCAAAACTTAAATAAGTAAAAGGCTTATCATCATGGTGTGGGGTGCCATTAAGAGACTCAAGGATAAGTGTGGCGTAAACGCCACCAAATAAATCTCCCTTGTTACCATTCATAGCAAGGCGTCGAGCAATTAAGGCACCCACATTATAATCATTTCAAGAGCAAACACCCCTCTGGAAATAAAATAAGAAAAATACTAGATGTGGGGGAATAAGATGCTGGAGATCTTTGAATGATGGATATCCCTCGTCTCCTGGATGCAAAGGGAGCTGAAGACGGTTCTCAGCTCGGAGGGCTGATGTCACGAGATTTTTCTTCTCGCCCCTCGTTGGTTTACCCAAAGTGGAAGGTTCAGATGTAGTGTAGCGGCAATTTCCCTCGGCGAAGATACCAAGGTTTGTCTCTAGTAGGACTCCGATAACGACAAGATAGTGACAACGACACCAGAGATTGGCGGTTGTCGTGAACCTGCACACACAACAGATAGCTTTGCTCCCAACGAGTACAGATGGGTTGTCAATCCCTTCGGCCTTGTTGTTTACAAAGGATAAAACACACGGGACAATAATGATAGTGATAGCAATGGAAAAGTAAATGCTGAAAGTAAATTGATAGTGTAAAGAGTGGTGGAAATATGGACCGGGGTCCTATGATGTTCACTAGTGATGTCTCTCTCCGAAAAGACGATAAAATATCTATGCGAGGTAAACAAATCACAGCTGGGAAATTGACAGGATTATGTGCGCAAACCAATGCTAATTATGCTATAAAGAAAGGAAGAGGCTCAAAAGCATGGGCGGTACGCCAAGAAAAGTAGACCGAAATCCATCTGCATCTACCTACTAATCATCCACCTTGAGATATCTATCCAGAACATCTCACTGGTATTAAGTTGCCAATCCCACCCAAAGTGTAAACTCAAATCAACGGACAACTGCATTAAAGAACTTTGCGTAAAGTAAACAATCCTTGCACTCGAAAGTACAAGCACCGTTGTTTTCCCCCTTGTGGCAACAACACATCCCCTAGACTCATGTTTCTGTCACTCAAGCTAGTCATCGGGGGGCATGAACCCACAATCATGCATAACGCTCCCTCTTGGATTCACTACCTACTACTTGGCCAAAGCAATAAACAACAATGGAGGACATGCAAGAATTACTCAAGAACATAATATAAAAGAGGAGAATCAAATATACAACTCAAACACAATCTGAACATAATCTCATAATCCATCGGATCCCAGCAAACTCAGCATAGCAACAACAGAAAATATTACATATGTGCCTCGATCATGTAGGGCAGCTCACGAGGTCTAATCCATGAAGAACAAAGAGGGGAGGAGAACATCACATAGCTACTGATCATAGACCCATGGTCCAAGGTGGACTACTCACGGTTCATCCGGGAAGCATCCATGGTGGTGGAGAGGCTCCCGGAGGTGATTCCTCCCTCTGGCAGGGTGCCGGGAAGAGGTCTTCTAGTGCTCCCGATCTTGGAAGCGTGGCGGTGGCGGAACAGAGGAGAGATCGCGAAAAAGGGTTCTTCCCTCGGGGTTTTCACGTCACGGGGAATAAATAGGCGAAGGGGGAAGCCAAGGGGTCCACGAGGGGTCCAGGCGCCCCCCCTGGCGCGGCCCCACCCTGGGGCGCGCCGGGAGGGCGCCTGGGGCCCTGGTGGGTCCCCTCTGCCCCCCCCTCGGTGATTCCGAAAGCTTCCTGATCGCTGATTTTTTATTGGATTTTCCAGAATTTTTGGAGCACTTTTAATATGGGGGAAACCTGAAATAGAAAAACAGCAGAAAACAGGAACTGGCACTGGGGTGCACTGAGTTAATAGGTTAGTCCAAATATGATCAAAAGTGTATGGAAGTTCATCAATATCATAGCAATATCACACAAACGAGGCATGGAGCAAGCAGAAATTATAGATACGTTTCGGACGTATCAACATCCCGAACCTTAATTCCTGCTCTTCCTCGAGTAGGTAAATGATATAAGCATAATTTCTGTGGTGACATGCTAACAACCATATAAGAACTTTTAAGTAAAGCAATCAAGACATGGAATTCAATTCAAGTCATAACAGGCAAGAGTCTATATCTAGTATTGAAACAAGTAACATAAGAACGTAAAGGTGCAAGATCTCTCGCTGTCCGTGACTCGAATGTCTCCAAATGCTGTTTGCGTGCAAGAAAGGGGATAGGGATATACGAGAAAAAGTATTTTTATGTTGAGAACTCAATCTACTAAAGTTTCACACTTGGTCTTCTTTGGAATCTTATCTTGACTCATCCCCAGACCACTAGCCAGGTACAAGTCAAAATGATCCACTCCTTTTCGACATTTTGAGCACTCATGCAATGGATGAGCGTAAGCAAGAAAGTTGACACTTAGGATGGAAAAGAGAGAATATGGTGGAGGAGGAAGACAAAAAAGGTGTGAAACACTCACATCAATGAGGACAATCATAGGCGAGAGAGAAAGCCAAATGATAGATATGATGTGAGGAGTAGGGATTGCCATGCAACGGATGCAGATATGAGCTAGGGTAAGCTCTCCAATGGAACTAGTGGAGGTGCATCCAACTTGCTTGCTCAAGAAGACCTATAGCTCATTTGAGGAGGCCCATCATTGGAATATATTCCTTCCGTTCCAAAATAACTGTCGTAGCCTTAGTACAAATTTGTACTAGAGCTAGTACAAAGTTGAGTCAGTTATTTTGGAACGGAGGGAGTACAAGCCAAGTTCTATAGTGTGAAGGTCCCCACATAGATATATGCATAAATGATAATCTCTATGGAGTACAAGATATAAGAGGGAGTACGAGTGTGGATCTCCCAAAAGGAATAGTAGTGTGCCCCCTTCTCTCTTTTTATTTCTTTATTTCTTTTTTCTTTTTTTGTATTTTTTGGTGGCCTCAATGGCTCTTTCTATTTCTCTCATTTGTCCTCTTTGGGATCTTTTAATTTGTCCACTTTGGGATATTTTCATCACTTTAGGGGCAACACTCTATATATTGCAAAAAGTATAGAAGATCTTTCACACTTTACAAAGTACTCAAATCATAAAGAAGATGTAACTATCATGATGTATGAAAATGTATGCCTCTGCCAGTGTAGCAGGATATGCAATGATACTAGCGCGTCATGTAGCAATGATTAGGGCAAGGCCCAACTAGCATGCGGCTCATCAATCAAGCAAGTAGCATGTATGACATGAAGATCAAGTCATGAGAAGATGGATGTTGCAGGGCAATATATCTTGGAAAGGCTATGGAAATGCCTTGATAGGTAGGTATGGTGGCTGTTTTGAGGAAGGATATAAGGAGGTTTATGCTGAAAGAGCGTATCATGCCAAGGGTTTGGATGCACCGGCGAAGGTGGACGCCAACTCTCGGAGTGAGAAGAAAGAAATGCACGACACAGGAAAGGTAGCAAAATATGGGAAGGTGGAAGTGTCAACTTTCGAATACTCACATTAGTCCGAAGAACTCATGCACTTATTATCAGTAACTCTCAATCTAATAAGGAGGTTTCACAAAGAGACAAGTACCCCGAGGAGGAGTGTATGGGGGTTTGGTTATCCTTGCGCATCCTCGACTCATGGTACGTGAGTGTACTCTAATATTCGACCCCTCAGAAGAGTAGTGATCCATCTAGTAGCTAAAGTTCTCAACTAATTTTGTAAGTTTTGAAAATAAACACGGATTTCCCAAAATACG
Organism: Bromus sterilis; assembly: GCA_950022295.1. NCBI lineage: Eukaryota > Viridiplantae > Streptophyta > Magnoliopsida > Poales > Poaceae > Bromus > Bromus sterilis. The sequence continues at coordinate 182,154,900 of OX465596.1, forward strand.
ACACTTATCACTAATAGGCTAAAGCTCTTGACACCAAAAGTCCAAACATTACTCAAAACAATACCTCAAAACTATTGCAAGTTACTACTACAAAAGAATACAACCTCAATTACCTATTTCAATTCAAGACACACACTCAGTGCAACAGGGAAACTCTCTAAACAAGATATACATGAAAACTCAAGAGAGTTCCAGCAACAAACTAAACAAAAGCTTTTTAAAAAGATAAGCATGAAAACTAAGAGCAAAACGAGACAGTAGCTATGAAATGATAAAGAACACACACAGCAAAGATAAGCATGAAAAGTCCTATGTTGTGTTCTAGATTTTTAAGTGGAGCGTGTTTCTCTCCCACACAAAGAAAGATGGGTTCTAACTTGTTATGAACAGCAAGAAAATCTAAATAAAACTAAAAATAAAACCTAAGAGCGAGACGCTCCAAGAATAGCACATAATGCATGAAGTGATAAAAATATAGTGAAACGAGAGACGAACTGATAATTGTTGATGGAGAAGGGATGCACGGGGGCATCCCCAAGCTTAGATGCTTGAGTCTCCCTGAATATTTCTTGGGGATGCATGGGGGCATCCCCAAGCTTGAGCGCTTGACACTCCTGAATCTTCTTTCATCATCTTCCCTCGCACACTTGAAAACTCCCTTCATACATAACTCATCATAATCTGATTAGCGAGGTTAGTACCCATAATACGATAAATTTTATCTACTTTAAATAAAGATAATATTGAAGACCTAATGTTTCTCAAGATTTCCAAAAAGTTTTTTCAAAGAAAAAGCAAGCTTAAGGTTTGCAAAACGAAGAAAAGGCAAAACAGGACAGAATCTGTGATAAACAGACCAGCAGGTAGTAAAGAATTTTTTAGGGATACTTCTGCAACTCAAATAATAAAACTCAGAAGATACGAAAGTTTCGTAATTGTATAGAGAACTCTGTGTAAAAAATTCAGCTCAAAAAAATGAACTGGGATTTTTCTCTTATTTTTCTAGTCACGAGGACAGAATCTGTTTTCTGGATAGCATGTCACAACTTTTACTTCCCTTGTCATATGAGGCTATAAAAGGCACAAAGCTTGAAAAGTAAAGATACAATGATGTTGCTACAGTAGTAACAATCATCAAGACCACTAAAAACAGAAGGAAAACAAAAAGGAAATCCTAAATTCGTTGCGGGTTGCCTCCAGAAAGCGCTTCTTTAAAGCCATTAGCTAGGCTTAATGCAAATAGATCAAGTTGTATCAATTGAACCATCATCAAGATCATCAAAAAGCTCTTCAATAATACAACCACTTTTAAGAGGTCTTTCAAATAAAGGCCTAATAAAGATACTTCTAGGAATAAAAGCAAAAGGCGGAAGATCAATTGGAGTCTCATTTATTCTATTAAGGAGAGGTATTTCTTCCAAAGTCTTCACAGTTTCAACCCCTTTGGCAATAGATAGATTATTTTTGAAACGAGGAACCTTTGGAACGTAAATGAACCTAGGTACCTTCTTTGCCGGAGTTTCCACTTCTTTTGTTTTGATTGAGGAGAATGTAGTGCCCAGAGTGTCAATGATTTCCTCAATCTTATCAATCCTAGAAGGGTCCAAGTCATGGGATTTGATAGTCTCCAAAGTTTTGAAATTTTTAAGCATGGAGCTATCTAGTCTATTCAAATTCCCTTGAACCTTACGATCCAACTCACTTATCTTATTAATTATTGGCATCTCTAGCTCTACCTTTTCAAGTTTTTTCATAATGTGAGCTAGGGTAATGTCCTCTTGAATGCTAGCAACAGGGAGATTTCCAACAAGATTTTCCATAACACTAAGAGCTTCCCAAACTGGGGCTTCTATGAAATTCTCATTGATAGCAGTATCTAGAATAAACCTATTCCAAGAAGTAATTCCAACATAAAAGTTTCTAAGTAGGATAGTAGTGGATTGCTTCTTGGTGGCTCTTTTTTGAGAATCATTAATTCTATACCAGGAATCTTTCAGACTTTCACCACCTTTTTGTTTAAAGGTGAGCACTTATGCTTCACCAAAGGAAAAAGGACCAGACATAATGATAAGTACTAGCAAGGTAACTATTTTTTGATTTTTGATAAAGGACACTAAAGCAAAAACTGAAAGGTAACCAAACAAGACTAAAAAGCAAAGATAAAAGATAGTGTGCAACTCCCCTATCTTGAAGTGCGGAGTACCCGGCAACGGCGCTAGAAATTGGGCGGTTGGCGGGACCACTCTTTTGATGCGCTTCGGAATCCCCGGAAATGGCGCCATAAATTGCTTTGATGTCACGAGACTTTACTTCTCGCCCCTCGTTGGTTTACCGAAAGTGGAAGGTTGAGATGTAGAGTAGCGGAAATTTCCCTCGATGAAGATACCAAGGTTTGTATCCAGTAGGACTCCGATAACGACAATATAGTGACAACGACGCCAGAGATTGGCGGTTGTCGTGAACCTGCACACACAACAGATAGCTATGCTCCCAACGAGTACAAAGGGGTTGTCAATCCCTCCGGCCTTGTTGTTTACAAAGGATAAAATGCACGGGATAATAATGATAGTGATAGCAACGGAAAAGTAAATGATGAAAGTAAATTGATAGTGTAAACAGTGGTGGAAATATGGACCGGGGTCCTATGATGTTCACTAGTGATGTCTCTCTCCCAAAACACGATAAAATAGCTATGCGAGGTAAACAAATCACAGCTGGGCAATTGACTGGATTTTGTGCGCAAACCAATGCTAATTATGCTATAAAGAAATGAAGAGGCTCAAAAGCATGGGTGGTACGCCAAGACAAGTAGACCGAAATCCATCTGCATCTACCTACTAATCATCCACATTGAGATATCTATCCAGAACATCTCGCTGGTATTAAGTTGCGAATCCCACCCAAAGTGTAAACTCAAAGCAACGGGAAACTGCATTAAAGAACTTTGCGTAAAGTAAACAATCCTTGCACCTTCAATTACAAGACCATTGTTTTCCCCCTTGTGGCAACATCACATCCCCTAGACTCATGTTTCTGTCACTCAAGCTAGTCATCCGGGGATATGAACCCACAATCATGCATAACGCTCCCTCTTGGAGTCACTACCGACTACTTGGCCAAAGCAATAAACAGCAACAGAGAACATGCAAGAATTACTCAAGAACATAAATATAAAAGAGGAGAATCAAATATATAACTCAAACAAAATCTGAACATAATCTCATAATCCATCGGATCCCAGCAAGCTCAGCATAGCAACAACAGAAAATATTACATATGTGACCCGATCATGTAGGGCATCTCACGAGGTCTAATCCATGAAGAACAAAGAGGGGAGGAGAACATCACATAGCTACTAATCATAGACCCATGGTCCAAGGTGGACTACTCACGGTTCATCCGGTAAGCATCCATGGTGGTGAAGAAGCTCCCGGAGGTGATTCCTCCCTCCGGCAGGGTGCCGTGAAGAGGTCTTCTGGTGCTCCCGATCTTGGAAGCACGGCGGCAGCGGAACAGAGGAGAGATCGCGAAAAAGGGTTCCTCCCTCGGGGTTTTCATGTCACGGGGAATAAATAGGCGAAGGGGGACAGCCAGGGGGTCCACCAGTGGTCCAGGCGGCCCCCTGGAACGACCCCACCCTAGGGCGCGCTGGGAGGGCGCCTGGGGCCCTTGTGGGTCCCCTCTGCCCCCCCTCGGTGATTTCGGAAGCTTCCTGATTGCTGATTTTTATTGGATTTTTCCCGAATTTTTGGAGCACTTTTAATATGGGGGAAACCTAAAATAGAAAAACAGCAGAAAACAGGAACTGGCACTGGGGTGCACTGGGTTAATAGGTTAGTCCAAATATGATCAAAAGTGTATGGAAGTTCATCAATATCATAGCAATATCACACAAAAGAGGTATGGAGGAAGCAGCAATTATTGATACGTTTTGGACGTATCAAGGGCCGGGAGTTCATCTTTGCCGTTTGTCCAACGTTCGACACACCTATTATATCACAAAATCTTGCCAAGGACATGGTCAAAAGATCATTGTAAATTTGAAACTCAACAATTCTAGCATCATGATTATAACAGAAACTATTAATAAAATAGGAGGTGACTTTTTCATACTGAGAAACACGGCATGTTGCTAGCCATGTCAAACCTGCATTGGCACAAAGGTCGTAGAATCCCTCCTTAATTCCTGCAGCTTCGAGGAAATCATCACACGGATACGTCATTGGGCGTGCTGAATTCGTGTTTTCCAACAACTCTAGGGGCACATGATCATGGTAGCTAACCCTAGCATCCGAGGATGAACCTGCATCTCTATTAACTCGATCCAAGCGCTCGGGCTTCTTCTTCGCAAGCCACCCCTTTGATTTTCCTAGCAAACTCATTTCTGATTTTTTTGACAATTCACAAAAACAAGGATTTAAGCAAAGTGAGTTGGGGCAAACTACTCTACTCACTTACCTAAGGCATACACTTGCATCAAAACTTGGAAAATAAATTTCTACACATGCATGCAAGATCATATGAACAACACGAGCAACTACTAAATACTCTCAAATGAATCCACCAATCAAAAATATAATTGGAGGGGTGGAGGAGATACATACCAGGGAGTATTTGCTCAAAATCTCAGCTCAAACGATGGGTTGTAGAGAGAGATCAAAAATCTGGACGGAGGGCAGAAAGAACGCAAGTTCTAGGTGCAGAACTCGTGTTTTGGGGAAGAAAGAGAGAGAGAGAGAGAGGAAGAATACTCACCTGGCTGGCTGCCTTGTGGGCCTCTGGCGCCCTGTGGGCGCGGCCAGGGGGAAGGCCGCGCCAGCTGGCCGCCTGGGCCACTGGTGGCCCCCTGGTCAGCCCCAGGTACCCCTCGGCCGCTTTTGACGTGGAAATTTTGATTTTTAATTTTCCGGAATTTTTCTGAAAACTTCACTGTTGAAATTTTTTTGAAGTTCAAAAAGCTGTGAAACTTTCTGAAAACTTGAAGCAGTGGTTAGAAATGTGAAGCTTCAAAAACATGAAAACTTGGCATAGCAAGGAGAAAAAAATCTAAAGCAAATGAAAACATAACAAGATCCACTTTTTACGTATATAAAACATGCTAGCTAGCAAGGTTGATCAAGTCTTACCAACAAACCGGCGATATATAGAGCAAAAAGTCTCACCTCTTATGAAGTGATCATTGCACCTTTACTTTAATGGAAATTGTCCCCACCATAATGGTTTTGTATTTGTGGTGCACATGTAGAGGTCAGTCCCATTCTCCAATATTCACGGTCTCGATATTCACTATAGAGTTAAGGCCATGCCTTTTGTCGATCTTTTTTGGAAAATACACCATGTGTTCTTTATCATCAACGTTGAAGGTAACGTTTCCTTTATTGCAATCACTAATAGCACATGCGGTGTTAAGAAAAGGTCTACCAAGAATAATGGACACACTCCCATCCTCGGGCATGTCAAGCACAACAAAATCAGTAAGGATTAATCAATTAGCAACTTCAACAGGAACATCCTCACAAATACCAATAGGGACGGCTGTTGACTTGTCAGCCATCTGAAGAGAGATATCTGTAGGGATTAGTTTTTCTAAACATAGCCTCTTATAAAGAGAAAAAGGCATGCCACTCAATCCTCTTCCGAGATTACATAAAGAGATCTTGACATAATTATCTTTATGGAGCGAGGAATGGTGGGTATACCTGGATCACCAAGCTTCTCAGGAATCTTGCCACTGAAAGATTAGTTAGCAAGCATAGTAGATATTGCCTCATTAGGGATTTTTATTTTATTAGTAACAAAGTCCTTCATATACTTGGAATAAGGAGGTAACTTAATAGCATTAGTCAAAGGAATTTGAAGAAAAAGAGGTTTCATTCATTCACAAAATTTATTATAGTGCTCTTCTTCTTTGGTTTTGAGAGACTTACCTGGAAAGGGCATGGGTTTCTGTACCCATGGTTCTCTTTCCTTCGAATGTCTTCTTGCGATGAAGTCTTCTCTTGTGTATTTCTTGCGTTTTATCGGGTGCTTCTTCTTCTCTCACCTCGGGAGGATCATCCTTCTCCTTATCTTTTTCGGGCTCAACACCGTCTTCAGTCTCAGCATCGGAGGTAGATATGTTGTTAGGATCAACAACGGGCTCTTCACTTGTAATAGGATCATTGGAGTTGTCAGCTTCCTTGCGTTTCTTCTTCTTATTTTTCTTCTTTGGAGAGATAAAAATCTCGTATTCTACCTGCACTTGAGAATCTTGCTCGATCCTCTTTGGATGCCCTTCGGGATAGAGAGGGTCCTGGGTGTGTGTTCCACCCCTAGTCTTTATACCTTAAGCATGTATATCTTGTTTGGAATTATTAGCAAGCATATATTTTTGCACATTAGAAATTTGTTCAAGCTGAGTTTGAACCATATGAAAATGCTTAACAAGACATTTAACATCATTAACTGTTCTACCTAGAACATCAAGTAAACTTTTGATAGCAAGGGAATTATCATGCAACTGATTTTGTATCCTCTCATTAAAATGGTTTTGCTTAATAATAGAATTATCAAGCTCATCTAAACATTGGTAGGAGGTTTACCTTTAGGGATGTCACTTTCATTGAAATCTAAAAGAGAGTGTACCTCTACCAAGGGAGGGTTAGTAGTAGGCTCAAACAACTTCTCAATAGGAGGTAGATTCTTCACGTCTTCAGCTTTAATGGCTTTCTCCTTTATAGAATTCTTTGCTTCTTGCATATCTTCGGGGCTTAGGACAAGCCTGCCCCTCTTCTTCGATGGTGGAGGTGGTTCAGGAACGGACCAATCTTTGTGGTTCTTGGCAATCTTGCCCATTAATTATTCAGCATTGTCCGGTGTTCTTTACCTGAAACTACAACCAACACTACTATCCAGATAGGATCTAGATTCATCGGTTAGACCAACATAAAATATATCAAGTAATTCATTCTTAGGGACTTCATGTCCCGGTCTAGCCTTAATTAAACCGCAATACCTCCCCCAAGCTTTAGGGAGGTTCTCATCCTGCAACTGTTTAAAGTTATAAATTCTTTGCAAAGCAGCATGTTGCATATGAGAAGGAAAATACTTATCAACAAAAGATTGAGCTAAGTCCTGAGGACTTTTAATAGAATCATAGGGTAGTGCATCATACCATGCTTTAGCGTCTCCCTTCAAAGAAAAAGGAAAAAGCTTAGCCACATAAAAGTTTCGTATCCTCTCATCAGTAGTAAATAAGCCACCCAACTCGGTGAGTTTGGTCAGGTGAGCTATAGCATCATCATTTTCTCTACCATAAAAGGGGTCAACTTCCGCTGTAGATATAAGTGAAAGATGAATAGAGAAATCATAATCAGGATCGGTGATGCATATAGGAGATGTAGCAAATTCAGGATGAGGAGTGATCTTGTTCTTCATGGAGTGCTTTTCAAGCAGCTTCTTAACAGCACCAGGGTCAGAGTTAGAACACTCTGTAAGTTCCCTGCAGAAATCATCATCAAGGATAATATAATCATCCTCAAGGAGCCTCTCCTTGAGTTTATCTAAATCTGGGTAAGCAAAGGCCTTGCAAGTAGGAAAAATAGGTAGCAGGAGTCTCAGTCTCAGACTGTGCTGCAACCTTAGCAATTTGAGTTTCAAGATAGTGACCAAGCAAACTAGTTTCATAAAGAGTAGTGGAAGCATCATCAAAAGTATCGGACATAGTAACAAACTTAGTAGAAGTAGCATGTGGTGTTGGTGGTTGTAACATCCCAGTTTTCACAAAAATTAATTTTTTTTTTCGGTGTGAATTGTTTGATTGTCTTATTTGTTTGCGGTGTTTGCCGATTTATCGATTGGCGATCATTTTCCCCCCTCTTATCTCATACCGGACGGAGACCGACCCTTGCCACCCTGACACTCGACCTTTGCGACACCGGGTTTCACCCGATCACCGTTGCGAAAACCGCACCAGACCAGCCGCAGCCAACGGAACGAAAACCCCGTTTAATAATTAAACGAGATATTTTTATAGCGTGCTGGAAAGTGTTCTTGGAACGGTTCCAACGCGAGGTGAACGCCGCCAGCTCGACTCGCTGATCGCGCAGTTTGAAGTTTTACCCGAATCGGAGGTACTGCGGACCCCCGGCGGTCAGAAACGTGAGCACCGCGCGCGCGAGAGAAAAACCGGGGATGTTTTTGCAAACTGCCAGCCACCTGGGCTATATAAAGACCACCACACTCCCACTTATTTCTAGGGTTTCCCTAGCCAGAAAATTGCAGCCAAGCCCTCCACTTTGCACCCAATTTCGCATTTTTGCCCAATTTTCGCCCAAATTCTAGCCCCATGCGATCTGGACCGTTGGATCGGCCGATCCAACGGCCCAGGGAGCTCCCCACCTACCCTCCTCCTCTCTCCTCACATAGCCGCCCGTGGACGCCGCCGCGCTGCCGCCTTGTTCCGGCCGGCCGCCGTGCCGCGCTCCGCCTCCTGGTGAGCCCCGAGCCGCGTCTCCCCCCTCTCTATCTTCTTCCTCACCCCCTCCTCTTCTCACCTGCAGCAGGACGGCCGCTGGCGAGCGCCATGGATGGCTGAGCTCCGCCGCCCGAAGCACGATCCCGCGCCGCCCTGGACAGCGACAGACAACGTCGCCCCGCACTGCCTCCGGCCGGATCTGGCCTGGATCCGTCGCCCGGCAGCCGCCCAAGTCTCCTAGCCTTCCCGCGCCACCACTGGAGCCGCCGGCGTCCCGGTCGCCGCCGCTTGGACGAGATCCGCTCGGGATCGGATCGAGCAGCCAGATGGGCCGGCCTCCTCTCCCTCGGCCCAGTGCCTGCAGCGGCCCAGCCAGCACGCCCCCTCCGGCCGGCCTGTTGGGCCAAGTCCCAGTGGTGAGAGCCGGCCTCCCTTTTTTTTTCTTATTTTGTTTTTTTTATGTTGGGCCGGCCGATGTAGCTATTTAGCGCCCTTGAGCGTTGTTTAATTAGGCAGCGCCTCTGCTTCGGCCCGGTAGTGTTTTTTTACTTTCCTAGGTTTTTTTTAATAGGCAGATTATATAGTTTTTTTTGCGATGCTTATATCTTTTCACCGGTAGCTCCGATGGAGACGCTTTATACATGAAAGTTTCTCCGTTTTGCGCGTAGATTATTGAAATGTTGCTTGTTGCCATGTTTGACCTTGTTTACATGTTGTTGACCTGTTAATTACAACTTCTTGCCACTGTAAACTGTATTTTCCATAACTTTTTAACCGTTGCTCGGATTAAAATGTTTCTTATATGTAACTTGACTAGAATTGCATGTAGATTGTGTTTATGCTGCTCTTGCTTGCTAATAAAAATAAAAAATATTATTTAGGGCAAAACAGTACCAAACATTATAATTATCGTGGGGTCCGTGATAGTTGCGATGTATAGGTTTTACCCCCCCCCCCCACTTAAAGTGACTAGATTAGATAGTTTATTCATGCTTCACCTCTTGCCATGCTTGAGTGATATGCCATGTTAAAAAACTTTTGCTCACCTTGTGTAGCTAAACAACTTGAACTGATTCTAAACGTGCGGTATCGTCGTGTGTGACGACTACTCCACTTAAATTGTTAGTAACCGCTCTCGACGTTAGGTGCGATGTCTCGTGTTGCTTCTTGTTGATGCTAGATCGTGTTTGCCTCGTAGTAATAGAGTGCTTGCTCATTGATTGCTTTCCAGTGTTTACCGTCTTATGTGCTACCACGGGTACCTCTCAGAGACGATGTGAGCTTGCGATCAACTACACCTTCGGAACCCCACTTAGCAACAGGCAAGGACTATACATTACTTATGATCCATTCTATTTCAACCAGCGGTTTGCATGCTAGTCTAGGTTAAGTTCGATGTTTGATCCTACCACATGTTTACAGCCTCTTTCAAACCGATACAGCCATGTCCCCTCCCAGCAAACCTTGTACTGCTATGTTACTATTGCTCGTTGCTTAGCCCCTGCTTAGTATGCATGCTTAGGATGCTACGATGTTACCTCCTGTTACTCCTGGGTTTGGGATATCACATTATTATATTGTTGTTGATGATATGATTATTATAATGTTGACTATACTCGACGAAGGATGGAAGGTCTAGGCTATCCCGCCCCGACGCTTTGTTCCATTCGAGTCACCTAGGACCCGAGTTTCGGGTATTGGTTTTAAGACTGAGCGTGCCTAACCGCGTGTGAGATTTTATGGGGTCCCCTTTTCTTACCTACCTAGCTTCAAACATTTCTAGAGGTGGCCCAAGCTGGTTTTACCATTTGAAAACCGTGTGTGTGACTGGTGAGCTCCCAGAAGATTTTCAAACAACTCGGGCCAGCGGAGACATGGTTTCTTTTTGGTCCACACCTTGAAGCTAGGGGGCTGACCACATCTGTTTGGGTAGCTAACCCGACCTCGTCCAGCCGGAAGAGTCCGATCCGATAGCGCGGCCGGCCTTTGGATTGGGTGTCGACTCCCCGGGGGCCACCCGATTTTGTTCGTTGTTAGTTAGAGGGACCTGTCATTTCGGATCTCTCGGAGCTAAATCATAAAATGGTTGCCTATCATGGGTAGCAACTGAGAGAGATGGACGTGCGTGCGGAGCCTTGTAATGGGCAGTTGGTACACCCCTGCAGGGTTAAATCTTTTCGAGTAGACGTGTCCACGGTTATGGATGACTTGAGACCTACTCCTTGTTCATAGACAACAACAACTGAGATAATATTAAAATAACTTGATCAACGTGTGTGTGCCTTGACTGCTTCTTCTTCGTCGGGATGCGAAGAGGAGGACAAGGATAGGATAGGTGTTATGCTTGCATAAGTAGTTGATAGCAAGACTTGTTGGAGGCGATTCCTCATCGAATGCTTGGCTTCTTATCTTACTCTCTAGATCGTTAGCCACTTCATAAATTCTAGTGCGGCAGCAACCTCACCACTTACCCCATCCTTACCGTAAACTACTAGTTGTCCTAGAATGACGACTGGTGAAGTCCTTGCTGGGTCAGATGACCACTACAGTTGGATGCTGAGTACTTCTGTATTCATGATACTATCCCAAACTCTTTTCAGGGTTCTTAATCGACAAAAGGTATGGTGATCGACGTTTCACGTGGAGACTCGACGACGACTAGTTAGGCGGATCCCGGCGGAGGGCCTGGACCCGTGTGGTTATGGGAATCGATGTTTTTCCCTTTTCCAGTGGGCATTTGCTTGTAGTCTGTACCCAGACATGTATCTTCCGCTGTTGTATTGTATTAAGGCAGTTTTATGCCGATTGTATGAGATGTTGCATCCTTGTATCTGTAATGTTGTGACATCATGTTGGAAATCCGGGGCATATGACTTCCTCATATGTCGCGGTGGGACCGATATGTGCTTCGTCCCCGGATCTGGATGGAAACATTTAGATCTGGAACAGTACCGCATACTGGGCCTTACAGTGGTGAAGCAAACTTAATTATAACGTAAGGTGAATCAAGTGTAGCACTAGTGCTCAGAACAGTACTTTTTCTTGTAGTAGATGGTAAGTTGGAAACCTTGGGGTCTCCTTTCTTACCCATAGCGGATAAAGTGCAGCAGACAGAATACTTCAAGTAGACTTGTAAATAAAGCTATGCTCCCTGGTGATACGTCTCAAATGTATCGATAATTTCTTCTCACTCCATGCATGATTTGTGTGATATTGCTATGATCTAGATACATTTTATATACTTTTGATCATATATGGACTAACCTACTAACTCAGTGCACCCCAGTGCCAGTTTTTGTTTTCTGCTGTTTTTCTATTCCAGGTTTCCCCCATATTAAAAGTGCTCCAAAAATTCGGATAAAAATCAGCGTAACAGAGTCTTCCAGAAGCACCCAAGTGGGGCCAGAAGGCCACCACCAGGGGCCCAGGCGGCCACCTGGCGCGGCCAGGGGCCTGGACATTCCAGGGGGGCGCCTGGACCCCTGGTGGCCCCCCAGGCTGCCCCCCTTCGCCTATTTATTCCTCCATCACGGGAAACTCTGAAGAGAGAACCCTAATTTGCAATCTCGCCTCTGTTCCTTCGCCGCCGCGCTTCCAAGGTCGGGAGCACCGTCAGGACCCTTCCCGGCACCCTTTCGGAGGGAGGATCGACCTCCGGGAGCTTCTCCTCCACCATGGATGCTTCCCGGATGTGCCGTGAGTAGTTTACCTTGGACCATGGGTCCATGATCAGTAACTATGTGATGTTCTCCTCCCCTCTTTGTTCTTCATGGTTTAGACCTCGAAATCTGCCCTACATGATCGAGGCACATATGTAATTTTTCTTCTTTTGCTATGTTGAGTTTGATGCGATCTGATGGATTATGAGATTATGTTCAGATCGTGATAGAGTAATATATTTGGTTTTGATCTCTTATACTTTTGTTCCTAAGTAATTCTTGCTTGTTCTCCGTTGCTGTTTATTGCTTTGGCCAAGTGGTGGATAGTAACTCCAAGAGGGAACGTTATGCTCGATTGTGGGTACATGCCCCCTGATGACACGCTTGAGTGACAGAAACATGAGTCTAGGGGATGTGCTGTGGCCACAAGGGGGAAAACAACGGTGCTTGTAACCGCGGTTGCAAGGATTGTTTACTTTACGCAAAGTTCTTTTAATGTAGTTGTCTGTTGCTTTGGGTTTACACTTTGGGTGGGACTCGCAACTTAATACTAGCGAGATTTTCTGGATAGATATTTCAAGGTGGATGATTAGTAGTAGATGTAGATGGATTTCGGTCTACTTATTTTTGCGTACTGCCCCTGCTTTTGAGCCGCTTCCTTTCTTTTGTAGCATAGTTAGCATTGCGGTATATTCATATTCCTGTCAATTGCCCATCTTTAATTTGTTTACCTCGCATAGCAGTTTTATCGTCTTTTGGGAGAGAGACATCACTAGTGAACATCACGGGACCCCGGTCCATATCCTCATTATTGTTTACAAGATATTTCCTTTTCAAGTATTTACTTTCAGCTATTATCATTATCATTATCCCTTGTGTGTTTGACCCTTTGTAAGAAAGAAGACCGGAGAGATTGACAACGTCTCTGAACTTCGTCGGGAGCAAAGTTAATTGTATCTTGTGCAGGTCCGCGTCAGGTGCGCCGCAGACACCTTCTTATCGTTGCCGGAGTCCTATGGGAGACAAACCCTATCCTCTCATAGGGGAAATTTGCCGCTACGCTGCATCTCACCTTCCACTTGGGGTAACCAACGAAGGGCGAGAAGCCATTACCACTTCCACGCCATCAAGAAAATTTCTGGCGCCGTTGCCCACTATCCTTTACCTTTACTTTTTAGTCTTGTTAGTTTACCTTTCTGTTTTTATCATTGTGTCTTATATCAAAATTACAAAAAAATCTGCCACAACTGCTGCTAGTATGGGTTCCACTGAAAACACAAAGTTGTGTGACTTCACTAGTCACAACAACAAAGACTTTATCTGCACTCCTATTGCCACACCTGCCACTTCAGCTACCCCATATGAAATTAAACCTGCTTTACTGAATCTTGTTATGAGAGATAATTCTCTGGTGCTGGAGATGATGCTGCTTTACACTTGAATAATTTTGTTAAATTATGTGATATGCAAAAGTATAAAGAAGTAAAAGGTGATATTGTTAAGCTCAAGCTTTTTCCTTTCTCTTTGAGGGATGGAGCTAAAATCTGGTTTCAATCTTTGCCTAGGAATAGAATAGATTCTTGGGATAAGTGCAAAGATGATTTTATTGGGAAGTAATACCCACCTTCTAAAATTATCCAATTGAGGAGTAACATTATGAATTTTAGGAAATTGGATAATGAACACGTTTCCAAAGCTTGGGAACGCATGAAAACTCTTGTTAAGAAATGCCCTACACATGGTTTGACTACCTGGATGGTTATCCAGGATTTTTATGCAGGCTTGAACTTTACCTCGCGGAACCTGTTAGATTTGACCGCGGGAGGAACCTTTATGCCAACAACACTCGGTGCTGCCACCAAACTCCTAGATGAGATGATGACCAACTATTCCCAATGGCACACCAAACGCGCTCCAACAGGTAGGAAGGTAAATTCTTTTGAGGAAATTACCTCTCTCAATGATAAAGTTGACTTAATTATGTCTCTACTTACCAAGCAACCCTCTATTGACCCTCATGATGTTCCTTTAATTTATTTGGTTGCTCAGGAACAAGTAGATGTGAACTTCATTGCTAGAAACAACTTTAATAATAATGCTTATAGGGGCAACTTTGCTAGTAATCCTACACCGTTTCCATCCACTTATGGGAACAACAAAACCTACCCTAGCAATAAGAACCCCACCTCTGAACTAGAGAATATGCTTAGAGACTTTATCACTACCCAAAAAGCCTTCAACAAGAATGTGGAAGAAAAACTAGCTAAATTAGATAATCTTTGTTTGAAGGTAGACAGCTTAGCCCTTGATGTTGAGATGTTAAAACTTAGAACCTCTCCCCTTGAGGAGAGCAAGGCCACTCCTATTAATGCTATCCAGTTACAAATTAATGAAAATATTAGGATGATGGCTAAACTTAAAGAAAGATGGGCTAGAGAAAAAGAGGAAGAGGATAGAATTAAGAGCCTTCCTACACACCACACTGTTGCAACTATCCAAATTGTCGAGGGCACTGAAACTATTAGCACCCAATGCACTCCTGGTCCCATTGGACCTATTAACGGTGATGCTAATACCTCAACCGTAGAAGAATAAACTCCTATGAACATAGAGGGTTTCAAAAAAGTGAGCTTAGATGACACTACTACCACCTTTGATAGTAGTGATATTGATTTTTATAGTTGTACCATCCCAGAAGTTATAAGCTTATTACACAAAATGTCTAGAGACCCCCACACTAGCACACTCAATCTTGCCTTCACGGAGCATATCACAAGTGCTCTAATCAAAGCTAGAGAGGAGAAGCTTAGGATAGAAGCCTCCATACCTAGGAAGCTAGATGATGGTTGGGACCCTATGATAAAAATCAAGTTAAATAACTTCTCTTGCTATGCTTTATGTGACGTTGGATCTAGTACCTCCATCATGCCCAAAAGAATGTATGATATGTTTGAATTGAAACCTTTTGATTCATGTTCTTTTGGTGTTCGCCTTGTAGACTCTTCCGTAAAGAAACCTTTGGGGAAGATCGACGATGTTATTATCATTGTCAATGCCAATTATGTTCCCGTGGATTTTATTATTATGGATATAGAATGTGAACCTTTATGTCCAATTATTTTTGGACGTCATTTTCTCCGCACCGTTGGTGTTATCATTGACATGAAATAGGGGAATATAAAATTTCAATTCCCTCTCAAAAAGGGGATGGAACAATTTCCTAGGAATAAAGTCAAGTTACCTTTTGAGTCCGTTACACAGGCTAGCTATTCTCTTTCTCTTGATAACACTTGATTCTTCTTTTTCCTTATGCTTAGCTTAAAGGCGTAAAAGAAAGCGCTTGTTGAGAGGCAACCCCAGATGTTTTTACTTATATTTTTAGTGGTATTGATGATTTTACTACTGTAGCAACATCATTGTATCTTTATTTTTCAAGCTTTGTGCCAAGTATAGCCTCATATGACAAGGGAAGTGAAAGTTGTTACATGCTGTCCAGAAAACAGATTCTGTCCTTGTGACGGGGAAAATCAGAATAAATCACAATTTCGTATTTTTGACCTGAAGTTTTTACACAGCGTACTCTATACAATCACGAAACTTTCATATGTTCTGAGTTTTTTAATTTGAGTTGCAGAAGTACCCCTAAAAAATTCTTTACTACCCGTTGTTCTGTTTTTCACAGATTCTGCCACGTTTTGTCTCTCCTAACTTTTGCAAACCTTAAGCTTGATTTTTCTTTGAAAAAAACTTTTGGAAATCGTGAGAAACAGTAGCTCTTCAAGAATATCTTTATATCCAGTGGGGAAAAAATATTTATTAAGGGTACTAACCTCTCTAATCAGCTAATGATGAGTTGTGTATGAAGGGAGTTTTCAAGTGTGCGATGGAAGATGATGAAAGAAGATTCAGGAGTGTCAAGGGCTCAAGCTTGGGGATGCCCCCATGCATCCCAAATAAATATTCAAGGAGACTCAAGTGTCTAAGCTTGGGTATTCCCACGTGCATCCCCTTCTCCATCAACAATCATCAGTTCGTCCTTCGTCTCACTATATTTTTATCACTTCATGCGTTATGTGCTATGCATGGAGCGTCTCGCTCTTAGGTTTTATTTTTAGTTTTCTTTAGCTTTGCTTGCTGTTCATAACAAGTTAGATCCCATCTTAATTTGTGAGGGAGAGAAACACGCTCCACTTTCAAAATCTAGAACACATCATAGGATTCTTCATGCCTATCTTTTTGCTGTTGTGTGTTCTTTATCTTTTCATAGCTACTGCCTTGTCTAGTTTTAGTCTTAGTTTGTCTTAGCAAGAGCCTTTGCTTTTGTTTAGTTTGTCGCTGGAACTCTCTTTAGTTTTCATGTTTATCTTGTTAAGAGAGTTTGTTGTTGCACTGAGTTATATCTTGTTTTTGAGAAGTAGGTAATTTAAGTTGCCATTTAATTTCAGTAGTAACCTGCAATAGTTTTGAGGTATTGATGTGAGTAATGTTTGAAATTTTGGTGTCAAGAGCTCAGGAATATTTTTTGACAGGTGTCGTATTTTGGGCAATCCGTGTGTTATTTTCAAAAACCTACAAAACTAGTTGAGAACTATTGGTACTAAATGGATCACTACTCTTCTGAGGGGTCGAATATTAGAGTACACTCACGTACCATGAGTCGAGGATGCGCAAGGATAACCAAACCCCCTTACACTCCTCCTCGGGGTACTTGTCTCTTTGTGAACTTCCTTATTAGATTGAGAGTTATCGATAATAAGTGCATGAGTTCTTTGGACTAATGTAAGTATTGAAAGTTGACACTTCCACCTCCTCATATTTGCTACCCTCTCTTGTGCCGTGCATTGCCTCCTTCTCACTCCGAGAGTTGGCGTCCACCTTCGCCGGTATATCCAAACCCTTGGCATGATACGCTCTGTCATCATAAACCTCCTTATATCTTTCCTCAAAACAGCCACCATACATACCTATCATGGCATTTCCATAGCCTTTCCGAGATATATTTCCATGCAACTTCCACCTCTTCATGACTTGATCTTCATGTCATACATGTTCCTGCTACACTAGCAGTGACATACATTGCATACATACTGATAGCTACATCTTCTTTATGATTTGAGTACCTTGTAAAGTGTGAAAGATCTTCTATACCCTCTTGTAAATTAGAGTGTTGCCCTTAAGTGAGGAAAAGATCCCAAAGTGGACAAAATAAAAGATCCCAAAGAGGGCAAATGAGAGTTAAATAGAAAGAGCAATTGAGGCCACCAAAAATACAAAAAATAGAAAAAAGAGAAAAAGAAATAAAAAGAGAGAAAGGGGCAACACTACTATCCTTTTGAAAGATCCACACTAGTACTCCCTCTTATCCTTGTACTCCATAGAGATGATCATGCATATAGCTGTGTGGGGACTTTCACACTATAGAACTTGGCTTGCATATTCCAAGGATGAGCCTCCTCAAAAGAGCTCTAGGTCTTCATGAGCGAGCAAGTTAGATGCACCCCCACTAGTTCCATTGGAGAGCTTTTCATCTCATATGTGCATCCGTTGCATGGCAATCCCTACTTCTCACATCATATCTATCATTTGGCCTTCTCGCCTATGATTTTCCTCATTGATGTGAGCCTTTCTCGTCCTTTTTGTCTTCCTCCTCCACCATATTCTCTCTTTGCCATCCTAAGTGTCAACTCTCGTGCTTACGGTCATCCAATGCATGAGTGCTCAAAATATCGAAAAGGAGTGGATCAAATTGACTTGTACCTGGCTAGTGGTCTGGGGACGAGTCAAGATAAGATTCCAAAGAAGACCAAGTGTGAAACTTTAGTAGATTGAGTTCTCAACACAAAAATACTTTTTTTCTCGTATTCCCTATCCCCCTTGTTCCACGCAAACACCATCTGGAGACATTCGAGTCACGGACAGCGAGAGCTCTTGCACCTAATATTCTTTCGTTGCTTGCTTCAATGCTAATATAGACTCTTACATGTTATGACTTGAATTGAATTACATACCTTGATTTCTTTACTTTTCAAAGTTCCTATATGGTTGCTAGCATGTCACCACAGAATTTATGCCTGTTATCATTTACCTACTCGTGGACGAGCAGGAATTAAGCTTGGGGATGTTGATACGTCTCAAAAATATCGATAATTTCTGCTCGGTCCATGCATGATTTGTGTGATATTGCTATGACCTAGATACACTTTTATATACTTTTGATCATATTTGGGCTAACCTACTAACTCAGTGCACCCCAGTGCCAGTTTATTTTTTCTGCTGTTTTTCTATTCCAGGTTTCCCCCATATTAAAAGTGGTCCAAATATTCGGGAAAAATCGGATAAAAATCAGCGTAACGGAGTCTTCCAGAAGCACCCAAGTGGGGCCAGAGGGCCACCACCAGGGTCCTAGGGGGCCACCTGGCGCAGCCAGGGGCCTAGCCGCGCCAGGGGGGCGCCTGGATCCCTGGCTGCCCCCCTTCGCCTATTTATTCCTCCGTCATGGCAAACTCCGAAGAGAGAACCCTAATTTGAAATCTCGCCTCTATTCCGCCCCCGCCGCGCTTCCAAGATCGGGAGCACCGTCAGGAACCTTCTCGGTACCCTGCCGGAGGGAGGATCGACTTGCGAGAGCTTCTCCTCCACCATGGACGCTTCCCGGATGTGTCGTGAGTGGTCTACCTTGGACCATGGGTCCGTGATCAGTAGCTATGTGATGTTCTCCTCCCTCTTCATGGTTTAGACCTTGTTAGCTGCCCTACATGATCGAGGCACATATTTAATTCTTTTGCTTTTGCTATGTTGAGTTTGATGGGATCCGATGGATTATGAGATTATGTTCCGATCGTGATAGAGTAATATATTTGGTTTTGATCTCTTATATTTTTGTTCCTAAGTAATTCTTGCATGTTCTCCGTTGCTGTTTATTGCTTTGGCCAAGTGGTGGATAGTAACTCCAAGATGGAACGTTATGCTCGATTGTGGGTACATGCCCCCTGATGACACACTTGAGTGAATAAAACATGAGTCTAGGGGATGTGCTGTGGCCACAAGGGGGAAAACAACGGTGCTTGTAACCGCGGTAGCAAGGATTGTTTACTTTACGCAAAGTTCTTTAATGCAGTTGTCTGTTGCTTTGGTTTTACACTTCGGGTGGGACTCACAACTTAATACCAGCGAGATGTTCTGGATAGATATCTCAAGGTGGATGATTAGTAGTAGATGTAGATGGATTTTGGTCTACTTATTTTGGCGTACTGCACATGCTTTTTAGCCTCTTCCTTTCTTTTGTCGCATAGTTAGCATTGCGGTGCGTTCATAATCCTGTCAATTGCACATCTGTAATTTTTTTACCTCGCATAGCAGTTTTATCGTATTTTGGGAGAGGGACATCACTAGTGAACATCACGGGACCCCGGTCCTTATCAACATTATTGTTTACAAGCTATTTCCTTTTCAAGTATTTACTTTCAGCTATTATCATTATCATTATCCCTTTTGTGTTTGACCCTTTGTAAACAACAAGACCAGAGAGATTGACAACCTCTCTGAACTTCGTTGGGAGCAAAGTTAATTGTATCTTGTGCAGGTCCACGTCAGGTGCGCCGCTGACACCTACTTATCATTGCACGAGTCCTACGGGAGACAAAGCCTATCCTCCAGATGGGGGAAATTTGCCGCTACTCTGCATCTCACCTTCCACTTGGGGTAACCAATGAAGGGCGAGAAGCCATTACCACTTCCACGCCATCACCCGGCAACGGCGCCAGAAAACAGTACTTGATGACCCTCAACTGTAGGGGATCGAGATAGTCTTCGTGGGCAAGATAACCCAATTTATTGATTCGACACAAGGGGAGCCAAAGAATATTTATAAGCTTTGAAAGTTGAGTTGTCAATTCAACCGCACCTGAAATATACTTGATTGCAACAAAATATTAATAGCAACGGTGATATGATAGTGGTAGTGGCGACAACGAAAGTAAAACAGCAAAAGAAAACTACTAGTAACCACCAGGATTAAAACACTATAGGCTAGGGAGATGGATTGTTGGGCGCTGCTTGGATGAGAGTGAACACGTAATAGATTTTAACACGTGGCAAGGCGCACAGAAAAGAAAGGATCATCTAGGAAAATATCAAACATTATGCATGTATCCCGTAGGTAGTTGTGCGTGCTTGCCATAAGAACTTGCACAACATCTTTTGTCCTACCATCCCGCTACGAACGGGGACAAGAGGAACTTATGGAGATTAAGGTGGTCCTGTCAAAGAGCACCGGAACAAAGCATTAAACTCAATGGATACATGAAATCCTCAAATTATAGTCCATCCCCTTTGGTGTCCCAATCTTTCACCTTTGGGATTCGCCGGTTCCGGACCATAATAGGTGCATACAACTCATAGATAGGATCAAGAACATAAATATACTCATGAAAACACAAGTGGTTCAGCTCTGAAAACATGGCACTCGGGCCCAAAGTGACAAGCATTAAGAGAAACAAATTGTAACAAAGAAGATAAACACCAAAGTAGATGATAGGCAACATGCCCCCAACAATCTGACGAACTATTACATGATATAACTCATCCAATCCCTACCATCCCCTTTGCCTAAAACAGGGAAGTACTCACACATGTGAAGAGAAGTCATGGAGGGAGGATGGAGTGGTGATGATGATGATGATGGCGATGATCTCCCCTCACCGGAGGCCAAAACAACCTCCACATTAGTCCTCCCGGAGAAGAACAGAGGGTGGCGGCGGCTCCGCGACGGAAATTGGGAAAACGACTTCTGTTCTGGGGTTTTTGCGTCACGGAAATTAATAGGGGCCTCGGTAGGGCACCAGAGGAGGTGGGAGACCCCCAGGCGCCCCCGGCGTGGCCAGGGGTGGGGCCGCGCCAGCAGGGCGCCTGGGCCCCCTGGCTGCCCTCTGGCCCCACTTCTGGCTTCGGGATCCTTCGGGTGCGTGGATTTTCTGTGATTTTTCCTGGAATTTTCTGAGACGCCTAAAAATCCATTTTCCTGCACACAATAAAACCATACAGGCAGCTCTGCTGAAAACAACGTCAGTCCGGGTTAGTTTCCTTCAAATCATGCATGAATGAGGGCAAAACAATAGCAAAAGTGTTTGGAAATGTAGATACGTTTGAGACGTATCAGTCTCCTGATAGAGTGAATAAGGAATAACACTAGCACTCGCTCCAAAATCACATAGCTCGTAATAGTTGTGATCTCCTATCTTGATAGATACAACTGGTGTACATGAAATTGGGCTTTTATTCTTTGATGTAACAATGTTAGTTGAAACAGCACAAAAATTTATATTGGAATCTAAAACATCATTAGTAACTAGATCTTTAGCCACCGCAACTTGAGGATTGACCTTGATCTGGTCCTCAGGCTCGTCGATTCTTCTCTCACTTTTATTTATTATGCCTGTCACAAAAGAGTCAAGTGATTCATAATCATATGACTCGAAAAGTCCATCACTTATGGAAATTCTTCATGCATGTTAGGTCACTTCTGGCAAACTGCAGTGCCACACACTTGTGGTATTTCTGTCAGTCTTGCGACGTTTAGCATGAGTGTTATGGATTTTTAGTATTATTATCAAGATTTATAACATAAAACCTATTCATAATGGAAGTATGGCCTTTATATTATTCATAACTTTGAATAACTTTCTTGCATCAAATATGATTCAAAATGATGTTCTACAATAAGGCTAAAGTGTAGTAACAATTTACTCAACTCTAAAATGAATTATGATGATAATCATAGAGTCAACACATAGTGTAGTAAACCTTTTACCGTCTTCTCGTGCGTGTCAAAACTCATCATCAGCTAGTCATAAAGGCCATAGTATTTCTTGCATCAACTTGCAACAATATGCAATCGATGTGATATTCTAGTGATCAACAATTTAATCACAATACCCTAGAATTAAGATTAACTACTTAATCATTATTCAAAGAATTACATCTTTTGACCAGCAATTATTTATCTATAACTTCGTATGACTTTTATTTCTAAGCTGGATATTCTAGTCTTCTTTCGTTTTGCCTTTATACGTATCATAGTTCTATTTCCAATGTCACTCCTACTCACAAAAGATCACACACGATCAAGGGTGGCGCAGGTGACACGTCCAAAACGTATCTATAATTTCTGCTTGCTCCATGCATGTTTTGTGTGATATTGCTATGATCTAGATACACTTTCATACACTTTTGATCATATTTAGACTAACCTATTAACTCAGTGCACCACATTGCCAGTTCCTGTTTTCTGTTGTTTTTCTATTTCAGTTTTCCCCCATATAAAAAGTGCCAAAAATATTCCGTGAAAAATATAGGAAAAATCAGCGTACAGGAGGCTTCGCGAAGAGCCCGAGTGGGGCCAGAGGGGAGCCAGGGGTGGCCCAGGCGGCCACCCGGCGCGGCCACCCCCTGGGCCGCGCTAGGGGGGCGCCTGGGGCCCCTGGTCCACCTCTGGCTGCCCCCCTTCGCCTATATATTCCCCGTGACGTGAAACCCTCGGGGACATAACCCTTTTTCGCGATCTCGCCTCTGTTCCGCTGCAGCCGCGCTTCCGAGATCGGGAGCACCAGAAGACCTCTTCCCGGCACCCTGCCGGAGGGAGGGTTGACCTCCGGGAGTCTCTTCTCCACCATGGATGCTTCCCGGATGTCTTGTGAGTATTTTTCCTTGGACCATGGGTCCGTGATCAGTAGCTATGTGATGTTCTCCTCCCCTCCTTGTTCTACATGGTTTAGACCTCGTGAGCTGCCCGACATGATCGAGGCACTTTTGTAATATTTTTGCTGTTGCTATGCTGAGTTTGATGGGATCTGATGGATTATGAGATTATGTTCAGATTGTGATTGAGTAATATATTTGGTTCTTATCTCTTATATTTTTGTTCCTAAGTAATTCTTGCATTTTCTCCGTTGTTGTTTATTGCTTTGGCCAAGTAGTAGGTAGTAACCCCAAGAGGGAACGTTTTGCTCGATTGTGGGTTCATGCCCCCCGATGACACGCTTGAGTGACAGAAACATGAGTCTAGGGGATGTGCTGTTGCCACAAGGGGGAAAACAACGGTGCTTGTAACCGCGGTTGCAAGGATTGTTTACTTTACGCAAAGTGATTTTTAATGCAGTTGTCTATTGCTTTGGGTTTACACTTTGGGTGGGGCTCGCAACTTTATACCAGCGAGATGTTCTGGATAGATATCTCAAGGTGGATTTCGGTCTACTTATTTTGGCGTACTGCCCATGCTTTTGAGCCTCTTCCTTTCTTTTGTAGCATAGTTAGCATTGCGGTGCGTTCATAATCCTATCAATTGGCCTTCTGTAATTTGTTCACCTCGCATAGCAGTTTTATCGTCTTTTGGGAGAGAGACATCACTAGTGAACATCACGTATCCCGGTCCATATCCTCATTACTGTTTACACGCTCATTTACTTTTCTGTTTTTACTTTCAGTTGCTATCATTATGCCTTGCGTTTGATCCTTTGTGAACAACAAGACCGGAGAGATTGACAACCTCTCTGAACTTCGTTGGGAACAAAGTTATTTGTGTCTGTGTGGAGGTCCGCGTCAGTTGCGCCGTTGACACATACTTATCATCTCTGGAGTCCTACTGGAGACAAACCTTGGTATCTTTACTGAGGGAAATTTGCTGCTGTGCTACATCACGCCTTCCACTTGGGGTTTACCAACAAAGGGCGAGAAATCACTATCATTACCTCGCACATCAAGCCAAATTTCTGGCGCCATTGCCGGGGACTCCGAGTGCTAAGATAGGGGAGTTGCACACTACCCTTTACGTTTGTTTTTTTAGTCTTGTTAGTTTACCTTTCAGTTTTTATCTTTGAGTCTTATATCAAAAATCACAAAAAAATCTGCCACACTTGCTGCTGCTATGGGTTCCACTGAAAACACCAAGTTGTGTGACTTCACTAGTCACAACAACCAAGACTTTATCTGCGCCCCCATTGCCACACCTGCCACTTTAGCTACCTCTTATGAAATTAAACCTGCCTTGCTAAACCTTGTTATGAGAGATCAATTCTCTGGTGCTGGAGATGATGCTGCTTTACACTTGAACAATTTTGTTGAATTATGTGATATGCAAAAGTATAAAGAAGTAGAAGGTGATATTGTTAAGCTCAAGCTCTTTCCTTTCTCTTTAAGGGGAGACGCTAAAATCTGGTTTCAATCTTTGCCTAGGAATATCATAGATTCTTGGGATAAGTGCAAAGATGCTTTTATAGGGAAGTACTACCCACCTGCTAAAATTATCCAATTGAGGAGTAACATTATGAATTTTAAGCAATTGGATAATGAACACGTTGCCCAAGCTTGGGAACGAATGAAATCTCTTGTTAAGAAATGCTCTACACATGGCTTGACTACCTGGATAGTTATCCAGACTTTTTATGCTGGCTTGAACTTTACCTCGCGGAACCTGTTAGATTCGTCCGCGGGAGGAAACTTTATGTCAACTACACTTGGTGCTTCCACAAAGCTTCTCGATGAGATGATGACCAATTATTCCCAATGGCACACCGAACGCGCTCCAACAGGTAGGAAGGTAAACTCTGTCGAGGAAATTACCTCCCTCAATGAAAAAGTTGACTTAATTATGTCTCTACTCACCAAGCAACCCTCTATTGATCCTCGTGATGTCCCTTTAAATTCTTTGGTTGCCCAAGAACAAGTAGATGTGAACTTTATTGCTAGAAACAACTTCAACAGCAATGCTTATAGGGGTAATTTTGCTAGCAATCCTAGACCGTTTCCATCCAACTATGGGAACAACAACACCTACCCTAGCAACAAGAACCCCTCTTCTGAATTAGAAAGCATGCTTAGAGACTTTATCACTACCCAAAAAGCCTTCAACAAAAATGTAGAGGAGAAATTAGCTAAATTATATAATCTCTCTTTGAAGGTAGAAAGCTTAGCCCTTGATATTGAGATGCTTAAAATTAGAACCTCTCCCCTTGAGGAGAATAAGGCCACTCCTATTAATGCTATCCAATTACAAATTAATGAAAATATTAGGATGATGGCTAAACTTAAATAAAGGTGGGCTAGAGAAAAAGAGGAAGAGGATAGAATTGAGAACCTTCCAACACACCACACAGTTGCCACTATCGAAATTGTTGAGGACACCCAAACTATTAGCACCCAATGCACTCCTAGTCCCGTTGGACCTATTAATGGTGATGCTAATACCTCAACAGAAGATGAAGAAACTCCTATGAACATAGAGGGTTTCAAACAAGTGAGCCTAGACGACACTACTACCACCTTTGATAGTAGTAATATTGATTTTGATAGTTGCACCCTCTCAGAAGTTATTAGCTTGCTACACAAAATGTCTAGAGACCCCCACACTAGCACACTTAATCTTGCCTTCACGGAGCATATCACAAATGCTCTCATCAAATCTAGGGAGGAGAAGCTTAGAGTAGAAGCCTCCATACCTAGGAAGCTAGATGATGGTTGGGACCCTATGATCAAAATTAAATTAAATAACTTCTCTTGCTATGCTTTATGTGATGTTGGAGCTAGTACCTCCGTTATGCCCAAAAGAATATTTGATATGTTTGAATTGAAGCCCTTTGAGCCTTGTTCTTTTGGTGTTCGTCTTGTTGATTCTTCCGTAAAGAAATCTTTGGGGAAGATCGACGATGTTCTTATCAGTTTCAATGACAACTATGTTCCCGTTGATTTTATTGTTATGGATATAGAGTGTGAACCTTTGTGTCCAATTATTTTGGGATGTCCTTTTCTTCGCACCGTTGGTGCGGTTATTGACATGAAAGAGGAGAATATAAAATTCCAATTCCCATTCAAAAAGGGGATGGAACACTTCCCTAGAAAGAAAATCAAGTTACCTTTTGAGTCCGTTACAAGGGCTAGTTATTCTCTTTCTCTTGATAAAACTTGATTCTTCTTTTGCATCATGCCTAGCTTAAAGGCATAAAAGAAAGCGCTTTCGGGAGGCAGCCCGCAACGAATTTAGGTTTTTATTTTTTATTTTGTTGTGTCTTGATGTTTGTTACTACTGTAGCGAGATCATTGTATCTTTATTTTTCAGATTTGTGCCAAGTTATAGCCTCTTATGATAAGGGAAGCAAAAGTTGTGACATGCTGTCCAGAAAACAGATTCTGTCCCTTGACAGAAAAATTCGAATCAAATCACCAGATCATCTTTTTGATCTGAATTTTTTTGAAAGTGTTATCTACACAATTGTGAAACTTTCGTATGTTCTGAGTTTTTTTGTTTGAGTTTCAGAAGTGCCCCTAAATAATTCTTTACTACCTACTGTTATATTTTTCACAGATTCTGCCACGTTTTGGCTCTCCTAACTTTTGCAAACCTTAAGCTTGCTTTTTCTTTGCAAAAACTTTTTGGAACTCTTGAGAAACAGTAGCTCTTCAAGAATATCTTTATATCACGTGGGGAAAAATTATTTTATTAAGGGTACTAACCACTCTAATTAGATTATGATGAGTTATGTATGACGGGAGTTTTCAAGTGTGCGATGGAAGATGATGAAAGAAGATCCAGGAGTGTCAAGCGCTCAAGCTTGGGGATGCCCCCATGCATCCCCAATAAATATTCAAGGAGACTCAAGCGTCTAAGCTTGGGGATGCCCCCGTGCATCCCCTTCTCCATCAACAATCATCAGTTCGTCCTTCGTCTCACTATATTTTTATCACTTCATGCGTTATGTGCTATGCTTGGAGTGTCTCGCTCTTAGGTTTTATTTTTAGTTTTATTTAGTTTTGCTTGCTGTTCATAACAAGTTAGATCCCGTCTTACTTTGTGTGGGAGAGAAACAAGCTCCACTTTAAAAATCTAGAACACATCATAGGATTTTTCCTGCTTATCTTTTTTCTGTCGTGTGTTCTTTATCTTTTCATAGCTGCTGCCATGTTTAGTTTTAGTCTTAGTTTGTCTTTAGCAAGAGCCTTGGCTTTTGTTTAGTCTGTTGCTGGAACTCTTTTTAGTTTTCACGTTTATCTTGTTAAAGAGAGTTGGTTGTTGCACTGAGTTGTGTTTTGTCTTGGAAGTAGGTAATTGAGGTTGCTATTTAATTCGAGTAGTAACTTCCAATAGTTTTGAAGTTTTGATGTGAGTAATGTTTGAACTTTTGGTGTCAAGAGCTCTAGCCTATTAGTGATAGGTATCGTATTTTGGACAATCCGTGTGTATTTTCAAAACCTACAAAACTAGTTGATAAATCTAGCTACTAGATGGATCACTAATCTTTGGAGGGATCGAATATTAGAGAACACTCACGTACCATGAGTCGAGGATGCGCAAGGATAACCAAACCCCCATACACTCCTCCTCGGGGTACTTGTCTCTTTGTGAACCTCCTTATTAGATTGAGAGTTACCGATAATAATTGCATAAGTTCTTTGGACTAATGTAAGTATTGAAAGTTGACACTTCCACCTTCCCATATTTGCTAGCCTCTCCCGTACCGTGCATTGCCTTCTTCTCACTCCGAGAGTTGGCGTCCACCTTCGCCGGTACATCCAAAACATTGGCATGATACGCTCTGTCATCATAAACCTCCTTATATCTTTCCTCAAAACAGCCACCATACCTACCTATCAAAGCATTTCCATAGCCTTTCCGAGAGATATTGCCATGCAACATCCACCTCTTCATGACTTGATCTTCATGTCATACATGTTCCTGCTACACTGGCAGCGACATACATTGCATACATCATGATAGTTACATCTTCTTTATGATTTTGAGTACCTTGTAAAGTGTGCAAGATCTCCTTTACCTTCTTGTAAAATAGAGTGTTGCCCTTAAGTGAGGAAAAGATCCCAAAGTGGACACAATAAAAGATCCCAAAGAGGACAAATGAGAGTTGAATAGAAAGAGCCATTGAGGCCACAAAAAAATACAAAAAAATAGAAAAAGGAGAAAAAGAAATAAAAAGAGAGAAAGGGGCAACACTACTATCCTTTTGAGAGATCCACACTAGTACTCCCTTTATATCCTTGTACTCCATAGAGATGATCATTATGCATATAGCCATGTGGGGACCTTCACA
The DNA here is from genome assembly GCA_950022295.1 of Bromus sterilis. Taxonomy (NCBI): domain Eukaryota; kingdom Viridiplantae; phylum Streptophyta; class Magnoliopsida; order Poales; family Poaceae; genus Bromus; species Bromus sterilis. The sequence goes on from OX465596.1 coordinate 182,183,105, forward strand.
CTATAGAACTTGGCTTGCATATTCCAAGGATGAGCCTCCTCAAACGAGCTCTAGGTCTTCATGAGAGAGCAAGTTAGATGCACCCCCACTAGTTCCGTTGGAGAGCTTCCTAGCTCGTATGTGCATCCGTTGCATGGCAATCCCTACTCCTCACATCAAATCTATCATTTGGCATCTCTTGCCTATGATTGTCCTCATTGATGTGAGCCTTTCTCATCCTTTTTGTCTTCCTCCTCCACACTATTTCTCTCTTTGCCATCCAAAGTGTCAACTCTCATGCTTACGCTCATCCATTGCATGAGTGCTCAAAATATTGAAAAAGGAGTGGATCAAATTGACTTGTACCTGGCTAGTTGTCTGGGGACGAGTCAAGATAAGATTCCAGAAAAAGACCAAGTGTGAAACTTTAGTATATTGAGTTCTCAACAAATAAATGTTTTTTCTCGTATTCCGTATCCCCCTTCTTGCACGCAAACACCATTTGGAGATATTCGAGTCACGGACAGCGAGAGCTCTTGCACCTAATGTTCTTTTGTTACTTGTTTCAATGCTAATATAGACTCTTGCATGTTATGACTTGAATTGAATCTCTAACCTTGATTTCTTTACTTTTCAAAGTTCTTATATGGTTGCTAGCATGTCACCACAGTAATTATGCCGTTATCATTTACCTACTCGAGGACGAGCAGGAATTAAGCTCGGGGATGTTGATACGTCCAAAACATATCTATAATTTTTGCTTGCTCCATGCATGTTTTGTGTCATATTGCTATGATCTAGATACACTTTCATACACTTTTGATCATATTTGTACTAACCTATTAACTCAGTGCACCACAGTGCCAGTTCCTGTTTTCTGCTGTTTTTCTATTTCAGTTTTCCCCCATATAAAAAGTGCCAGAAAAATTCCGGGAAAAATATAGGAAAAATCAGCATACAGGAAGCTTCGTGAAGAGCCCGAGTGGGGCCAGAGGGGAGACAGGGGTGGCCCAGGCGGCCACCCAGCGCGACCAACCCCTGGGCCGCGCCAGGGGGGCGCCTCGGGCCCCTGGTCCACCTCTGGCTGCCCCCCTTCGCCTATATATTCCCCGTGACGTGAAACCCTCCGGGACAGAACCCTTTTTCGCGATCTCGCCTCTGTTTCGCCGCCGCCGCGCTTCCGAGAACAGGAGCACCAGAAGACCTCTTCCCGGCACCCTGCCGGAGGGAGGGTTTACCTCCGGGAGTCTCCTCTGCACCATGGATGCTTCCCGGATGTCTTGTGAGTAGTTTTCCTTGGAGCATGGGTCCGTGATCAGTAGCTATGTGATGTTCTCCTCCCCTCCTTGTTCTTCATGGTTTAGACCTCGTGAGTTGCCCTACATGATCGAGGCACTTTTGTAATCTTTCTGCTGTTGCTATGCCGAGTTTGATGGGATCTGATGGATTATGAGATTATGTTCAGATTGTGATTGAGTAATATATTTGGTTCTTATCTCTTATATTTTTGTTCCTAAGTAATTCTTGCATGTTCTCCGTTGCTGCTTATTGCTTTGGCCAAGTAGTAGGTAGTAACCCCAAGAGGGAACGTTTTTCTCGATTGTGGGTTCATGCCCCCGATGACATGCTTGAGTGACAGAAACATGAGTCTAGGGGATGTGCTGTTGCCACAAGGGGGAAAACAACGGTGCTTGTAACCGCGGTTGCAAGGATTGTTTACTTTACGCAAACTGCTTTTTCATGCAGTTGTCTGTTGCTTTGGGTTTACACTTTGGGTGGGGCTCGCAACTTAATACCAGCGAGATGTTCTGGATAGATATCTCAAGGTGGATGATTAGTAGTAGATGCAGTTGGATTTCGGTCTACTTATTTTGCCGTACTGCCCATGCTTTTGAGCCTCTTCCTTTCTTTTGTAGCATAGTTAGCATTGCGGTGCGTTCATAATCCTGTCAATTGCCCTTCTGTAATTTTTTCACCTCGCATATCAGTTTTATCGTCCTTTGGGAGAGAGACATCACTAGTGAACATCACGTATCCCGGTCCAGATCCTCATTACTGTTTTCACACTCATTTACTTTTCTGTTTTTACTTTCAGTTGCTATCATTATCCCTTGCGTTTGATCCTTTGTGAACAAAAAGACCGGAGAGATTGACAACCTCTCTGAACTTCGTTGGGAACAAAGTTATTTGTGTCTGTGTGCAGGTCCGCGTCAGTTGCGCCGCTGACACCTACTTATCATCTCTGGAGTCCTACTCGAGACAAACCTTGGTATCTTTACTGAGGGAAATTTGTTGCTGTGCTACATCACGCCTTCCACTTGGGGTTTACCAACGATGGGCGAGAAATCACTATCATTACCTCGCACATCAGCATGCCACGGACTTTCCGGCGTGTAAGTCTTACTAACAATCTTTGGAACTTCCTTTCCCTTAATTCTCATCATCATATGATCAGTGTTCTTCTGGATCCCACACTTATCAGTTTCGTTTGAGCATAATGAATATTTTCACTAATGCTTACAATCATACATTGTAGTAGATATCTTATATCCTACATCAATTTTCTTATCACTGAAAACAATTTTCCAGTTCCATGTATATAAAATAACTATCCCAAACATCTCGAAGTTCGGCTTTCATGGTGATTAAAACAATATACTTAGCTGTGGGGGAATTCTAGCCTTTTGGATTGGTGGACGTAAGTCACATCATCCATAGCATCAGCGGGAGAGCATAATTTTTTTTTGCGATAGGACATGGTCCTTCTCGGCACTATTGAGGATAGTCCTCACAATACGGTATCAATCGTAAAGTTTTTACCAGATAATACAGTTAATCAAAATCAACTGGGAAGGTGGTAACGCGAGCCATTATTCTATAACGATAATGCAAATACTAAGACTTTTTTCATAATTAAGTTGCACTTGTGATTAATCAATTTAATTACTTAGTGTGCTCCCACTCAGATCAATATCTCTCGTAATTGATGCTGGAGTGATTCAAGATCCAACCAAATCGTCCGCCATTGATGTGATATCACTGATGACTTAGATTGGACCGGTAGGCCAACTTGCCAATCACGCCAAAGGTGATTCTTGTTCATCTTTCGATGGGCGTGTTCCGGTAGCAATCTTTTATCCAAACCTTCAAGAAAACCAAGTGTAATTGCAGTGTGTTCTTATCACACCCGCATTTTATGCGTCACACCGTGTGCACCCATGGGACATGACCTGCTCCAGTGTGAAACATAGTATAGAAGGTGCTACAGTTGAAAGAACACTATCAACTTGATATTGTTTTGCGAGAGATCACCCTAATAAAATACGACTACCGCGCATCAAACAAGGGTGCATCAAAGGGATAAAAATCACAGGCAGTTCATAAAATTATGTGATATAGTATAGCCATTTGCTTCGTGAAATCTTCATTTTCTTCACTTCATCGTGGTAGAAGTCACCATGTCCAACAACTTTATCCTTGGCGCCGAGACCATCACCACGGCTTCCGGCATGTGTGTTGGGGTCCACCTCCACATCGTAGATCATCACCTTGCATCTATCTATCGCTTTGCCTCGAGCTAATAAACAGTTCTGGCACACAGGCCATAATTAAGTGACAATCATATGGCTCCAGTCATCATGCCGTACCACGACACGCAGGTCGCGAATAAATTTTACATGACATATAGCATCTCATACAAACATATTGCAAATCTTGAAGGCTATACCACATCACATGGATACTCTGCAAAAAAAAGTTAGATCACCATCTACAAGGGTTGTTGCTTTTATCGTGGTCGATTAGCAGGTTACATGCAAACGCTGTTCCCTATACAAACCAAACACAATACTTCTTTGTTGTTAGTTTAACGTTCGGGATGCGTGTAGCAACTAATGCCACAAGCCAAACTTCGTTCAACGCGTGACCCCCGTGTGGATTTGAGTTCATAAAATCCACAAGCCCCTCCATGTTAAATCTTCTATTGCGAGATTAAGATGAGATCCAAGGAGTTTGATGTAGTCCATGATCAAGGCAACCAGCATACTGAAAGCAGCATAGAGGGATCGATGGAAAACTCAATCCTTGTAGCAAAATCTCAACTTGCCATCAAGCATAGAAAAAATCACATGACAGGGAAGCGACAAGAAAATCAATGCCTCATATCACACATATTATCTAGACCTAAACATGCATCTACTCATAGATCGCTCTGATACCACAGTTGGGAAACATAGTAGAAAACAAAGATTTCGTGCCTACGTAGCAAACACCCAAGAACATCTATGATGATCGCATACAAGGTTTTAGGTCATGGCTCACCAACATATTTAGCGGAGTAGAGTTGGTGAAGACCGTCGATGAAGATCCCCGCAGCTAGGAATTTGAATGACCTCCCAACCGCGAGGATATCGATCCCTCGAACCGTCCTGCGATCTAGTCCCGCGGACAAGTCCCACGAACAAGCTCCTCGAAGAAGGGTCGAAGGCACGACCCCTGCATTAGTATCCACACATACCGTAGCAGCAATCCAGCAGCGCTCCGCTGTCCAGAGAAGAACGCCACAGAGAAACTAGAGGGAGAAAACCCTAACGGATTCCAATCTAGAACATCGTCTAAACCGGAGTCTAATTGTGGAGCAACGGGGTTTACAGGAGGGAGGGTGGCGCAGGGGGGCTAGGGTTGAGTTTTGTTACGACCCCACCCCTCCCCCACATTATATAGGTGTCCAGGGGCTGTCCTGGCCAACCTAGGGGGTGTGTAGTTCCCCTGCGACTCCTACTCCCAAAGGGATTCCTTCCCACCGGGGAGTCTGAGTCCAAGGAGGATTCCTCCCCAAGTAGGGCGCCCCCACCACCATATTTCGGCCATACCCCTTGGGGTGCCTTTCCCCCCAAGTATAAGGGTGGTGGGGCGCATATGGTACTGTCCGGAAACTTGTGGAACCTTCCAGAAGTTTCCGGGACCTTCCATGACCTTCCAGGACCCTCCGGGACCATTCTCGGCCATTCCGGGACCTTCTGGGATGGTTTTGTGACATTCTGGAACCTTCTGGAACACTTCCAAGACCTTCTAGGACCGTTTTCGGACGCTCCGGAACTATCTGGATGGGTTCCGAGATCATCCGAGTTACAGTCTAAGAAATCCGATTACCGCGTAAGTTTGTCGGGACGTCCACCGATTAACCGGAAACTATTCCGGTCGATCCAGGACTTCCCCTGTACCATTCTCATATATTCCAGGACCACCTGGGACTATTCCAGAGTGATCCAGACATATCCTTAAATACCCAGAACTACTTCTGGTGCCCTTATGAACAATTCCATAAATACCCGGAACTACTTCTGGTGCCCGTATGAACTATTCTATTTTGCTTCCACTAGACCTTCTACCATTCCAGTATTCTAAAAGACTACTGCTCGTTAAGTGTGTGACCCAATAGGTTCGGTATAATGTGGACATGACTCAGAACATCTTCTGGACATAGGTCAACAACCTTTTTTCAATAGCCAATAATCAATAGCGGAGCCATGGACACCCATGTTGACTCCCGCATATACACGAAGAAACTTCGAGTGAACCATTATGTTTAGTCATGTACAATTCCTTTGGCTTCGCGATATATGAAAAAGTCAGAGGAGAGAAGTTTGGTACCTATGGGTAACAACTTCTTGAACACAAGCCACTCGTTATCCTCTTTGCTCGTTTGTCCCTTTTTCTCGTTATCGTATTCCGGTATCCCCGTGACTGAATCACAATGCTTCTAGCCAGACTATAATGGATACCGTCATACCGAGTGGGACCGAAGTGAATATCTTCTTCATCATGAAGGAGCAAATCCCAGTCTTGAACTATCGCAATTACTAGACACACTATCCGATGTACCCAGAACTTATTTTACTACTTCCGAGTAACAGGAAGATTCATCCAAGAACCAAAGTACATCTTCCTGTGTGAAGCAACTCGATACTCTCATGGTCTAAGGAATTACGTATATGATAAAATTTCATGATATGACTTATAACATTGTTACGATGTGATCTCTAAGTATTTCATTCAATACTGGGGTCGGTTCAACATCATTGTTCTGCTAACAATATGTTCTCATTGCTACTGACATCCTTGCTACAAGAACAATGTCCATGATTAAGAAAACGTAATCATCAGTTAGCACATGAGCTGGTCTTAGAGGCTAAACCAGGAACTATTTGTGTTTACATTTCCACACATGCAAATGAGTTGTCTTCTGGATCTCATAGTCAGGGTCATTGCAATTATAGCACAGAAATATAAACAATAATTATGAACATGAAAAAAAATATAATAACATTTTATTATTTCCTCTAGGGAATATTTCCAACAAGTAGTAGGCTCACACAACTTCTCAATAGGAGGTAGATTCTTCACGTCCTCAGCTTTAATACCTTTATCCTTTATAGACTTCTTTGCTTCTTGCATATCTTCGGGGCTTAGGACAAGCATGCCCCTCTTCTTCGGTGGTGGAGGTGGTTCAGGAACGGACCAATCTTCGTGGTTCTTGGCAATCTTGGCCATTAATTATTCAGAATCATCCGATGTTCTTTCCCTGAAAACATAACCAACACTACTATCCATATAGGATCTAGATTCATCGGTTAGACCAACATAAAATATATCAAGTGATTCATTCTTAGGGACGTCATGTCCCGGTCTAGCCTTAATTAAACCGCAATACCTCCCCCAAGCTTTAGGGAGGTTCTCATCCTGCAACTGTTTAAAGTTGTAAATTCTTTGCAAAGCAGCATGTTGCATATGAGAAGGAAAATATTTATCAACAAAAGATTGAGCTAAGTCCTGAGGACTTTTAATAGAACCATAGGGTAGTGCATCATACCATGCTTTAGCGTCTCCCTTCAAAGAAAAAGGAAAAATATTAGCCACATAAAAGTTTTGTATCCTCTCATCAGTAGTAAATAAGCCACCCAACTCGGTGAGTTTGGTCAGGTGTTCTATAGCATCATCATTTTCTCTGCCATAAAAGGGGTCAGCTTCAACTGTAGATATAAGTGAAAGATCAACACAGAAATCATAATCATGATCGGTGATGCATATAGGAGATGTAGCAAATTCAGGATCAGGAGTGATCTTGTTCTTCATGGAGTGCTTTTCAAGCAGCTTCTTAACAGCACCAGGGTAAGAGTTAGCACAATCTGTAAGTTCCCTACAGAAATCATCATCAAGATAATATAATCATCCTCAAGGAGTCTCTCCTTGAGTTTATCTAAATCTCGGTAACCAAAGGCCTTGCAAGAATGAAAAATAGGTAGCAGGAGTCTCAGTCTCGGACTGTGCTGTAACCTTAGCAATTTAAGTTTCAAGATAGTGACCAAGAAAACTAGTTTCATCAAGAGTAGTGGAAGCATCATCAAAAGTATCGGACATAGTAACAGACTTAGTAGAAGTAGCATGTGGTGGTGGTGGTGAAGAAAACTCACTTATAACGGAAGGTGAATCAACCGTAGCACTAGTGCTCAGAACCGTACCTTTTCTTGTAGTAGATGGTAAGATTTGAACCTTGGGGTCTCCTTTCTTACCCATAGAGGAAGTGCAGAAGATAGAATACTTCAAGTAGACTTGTAAATAAAGTTATGCTCCCCCGCAACGGTACCAGAAAACAGTACTTGATGACCGTCACCTGTAGGGAATCGAGATAGTATTCGCAGGCAAGATAACCCAATTTATTGATTCGACTCAAGGGGAGCCAAAGAATATTTATAAGCTTTGACAGTTGAGTTGTCAATTCAACCGCACCTGAAATATACTTGATTGCAACAAAATATTAATAGCTATAGTGATATGATAGCGGTAGTGCCGACAACGAAAGTAAAACAGCAAAAGCAAACTACTAGTAACCAGCAGGATTAAAACACTATAGGCTAGGGAGATGGATTGTTGGGCGCTGCTTGGATGAGAGTGAACATGTAATAGATTTTAACACGGGGCAAGGCACACAGAAAAGAAAGGATCATCTAGGCAAATATCAAACATTATGCATGTATCCCGTAGGTAGTTGTGCGTGCTTGCCATAAGAACTTGCACAAAATCTTTTGCCCTACCATCCCGCCAGGGGTGGGGCCGCGCCAGTAGGGTGCCAGGGCCCCCCTGGCTGCCCTCTGGCCCCACTTCTGGCTTCGGGATCCTTCGGGTGCGTGGATTTTCTGTGATTTTTCCTGGAATTTTCTGAGACGCCTAAAAATCCATTTTCCTGCACACAATAAAACCATACAGGCAGCTCTGCTGAAAACAACGTCAGTCCGGGTTAGTTTCCTTCAAATCATGCATGAATGAGGGCAAAACAATAGCAAAAGTGTTTGGAAATGTAGATACGTTTGAGACGTATCAGTCTCCTGATAGAGTGAATAAGGAATAACACTAGCACTCGCTCCAAAATCACATAGCTCGTAATAGTTGTGATCTCCTATCTTGATAGATACAACTTGTGTACATGAAATTGGGATTTTATTCTTGTCTGTAACAATGTTAGTTGAAACAGCAAAAAAAATTATATTGGAATCTAAAACATCATTAGTAACTAGATCTTTAAACACCGCAACTTGAGGATTGACCTTGATCTGGTCCTTAGGCTCGTCGATTCTTCTCTGACTTTTATTTATTATGCCTATCACAAAAGAGTGCTGCCTTATCCTTGAGGGAAAAGGGTTTTTTCATACATAACTCCAAGAAAAATAAGGTCAGCAACATTAATAGCAACAGGTAATTCTTTAAAGAGTTTATGGTATTGATCCTTCTCCTCTTTAGAAGAGTCAATATGAGAGGCAAAATTCTTACAAAAATCAATCATTAACTGGGAATCAAGACCAATCTTAGAGCAAAAGGTATTAGAGTAATCAGTTTTCACATAGCTCTCAATATAATCATGCTTATAATTTATAATAGGTTCAATACCTTTATCAATTTCCCAGTCTTCAGTGTTCTTCTGGATCCTTTCAATGAGATCACATATCTCTTCAACGCTTCTTTTTTGCAATACCCCACTAGAGGAGGCATCCAACTTCTCTTTATCCCGACGAGAAAGCCTGGCATAAAAATTTGTAAGTATAATATCTTTGGGGAGCTCATGAATAGGACATTTCAACATTAGGGACTTCAGTCTCCCCCAAGCTTGAGCGATGCTTTCTCCGTCGCGAGACCAAAGTCATAGATGTAATTCCTGTCTCGATGAATTTCATGAAGAGGGTAAAACTTTGTATAAAAGAGAAACATCAGCTCTTGCCAATTAAGAAAATGTGAGTTATCGAGGAGCTTATACCAATCTGAAGCTTTATCTATAAGTGATACAGAGAATAATTTCTTCATGCCAAACTCCATTGACACACGTGCAAGGTTAAATAATGAACATAGTTGTGATAAATATAGCAAGCGTTCACCTGGATGTCTGTCTCCTGCATAACGATTAGCCAAGACATAATCGATAATACCAGATGGTATATTATCAGGCACAATTTCAGTAGGGGTGAGAGTGACCACCATAGTACTGGGGCGTTTCCCCAAAAGCAACGAACCAAGAGTAGAGGTGTCCATAAGGACAAAGAGTAGCAACAGCAAAATAAAAACAGAAATATAAAAGTTTCCTTACCAGCTTCACTTCCTAATAGCGCTACGCTCCCCGTTAACGGCGCCAGAAAATAGTACTTGATGACCCTCAATTGTAGGGGATCGGTTTTAGCATTTTCGATAAATAAGAGTGTCGAACCCAACGAGGAGCAGAAGGTATTGATAAGTGACTTTGGTAGAGGAAATAACTGTAGGCACTGAAAGATAGCTTTTTAGGGGGTTTTCGGTATAAGCAACGAGAAGATAAAAGCAAGAAAAGTAAAAGGTATTGAGGAGCAACAAGTAACCCAATCATTTTGAGCAAAGGATGTTCCTAGCAACTGAACTTATAAAGGCTAAAGTGTTTTTGAGGACACACGGGAGAAATAGTCATGTGCTTTCGCTATATTCCGTATCGGTACTATGTTTTGTGTTGATAAGTGTTGGATCTATGCTAGTACACCTTCTAGACTAAGATAAGCGCACTCTTATGATTAAACACCTTGCAAGCATCCTCATATACAAGGTAGAAATTAAGGTGAAAGCCTAACCACAGCAATACGATCAAGGATCCATTATTCCCTTGTGCAAAAGTGTGCAAACTGGGGTTCAGGTTTCATTCACTCCGGCAAACCACCGTAAGCATTCTTTATACGCAATGCATTCCCCTAGGTCCTTAATAAGGCGAAGTTTTGAGGGTTCGACTCACACAACACCACTAGGAAAATAACAACACAACTTAAATATAAAATAACACATATTACTTCAACATCACATGACTACTAACAACTAGACTTCTCCCATGTCCTCAAGAACTAAAGTAACTACTCACAAGACATAAAAGGGATCATGTTCAGTGGTGATAAATAGATGATAAACAATCTGGACATAATAATATTTCTCCAACAAAACTCAATATCATTCACCACAAAGGATTAATCAACACCGGTAGAGTAGAGAGGATAGATAGTACGGATTACAACACAAGTTGCAATTTTGAGATGAGATAGGATGGTGGTGGAGATGGTGCTGATGTTGGGGATGATGTTGATGATGATCTCGATGATGCCCGTGATGAGGGTGATGACGATGGCGATGATCTCCCCTTCCGAGAGGTGTTCTCCCCGACGGAATCTGCTCGCCGGAGATGTCTTTTCTTCTCTGTAGGTTTCCGCCATAGAGCGGCGGCAGAACTCGCGAAACTCCTCTCTTTTTAGGGTTTTTAGATGACGGGGGATATATAGGCCAGAGGGAGAGCCGGGAGTGGCCCTAGGGGTACAGGTGGCCTCCCGGCGCGCCCTGGTGGGCGCCGCGCCAGGGGGCGCCAGGGCACCTGGTGCCCCCCTTTAGCTCCCGTTTTGCGTGTCCCTGTCATTCTTCTGGAAAATAACCTCCGTCAATTTTCAGGTCATTTGGAGGTCTTCTGATTCGGCAACTCTATGTCCACTTTTTATCTCTGAATCCTACGTCTGCTGCTCTGGCATCAGAAAGTTGCAAGCTGTGTAAAATAAGCCAAAACAACATAAGAATAGCATCATAACATGAAATATATCAATGAATAGGGGTGAATTATAATATAAAATAGTGATGCATTTTGGACGTATCATGTGCATGGGCTTGAACATGTTTCTCGATAGTTCATGTTGAATCTGCATGAAGCCTCTCGAGGAAGTTTGCCCTTGCATTGCATTAGCGTCCAAGTTGGCACGCTCTTGTAGTGGTAAAGGTAGGATGTCCAATGGGCATAACGGGTTGAACCCATAGACAACCTCGAATGGCGACTATTTCATGGTGGAGTGCATGGCACGGTTGTAGGCGAACTCCACCACCGGAATGTGATCTTCCTGCTCCTTGATGTTTTTCTTGATGAGCGTGCGGAGTAGAGTTGATAGTGATCGGTTCACCACTTTCGTTTTCCCATTCGTTTGAGGGTGATACGTTTGGATAAGAGGAGCTTGATGCCGAGGTTGGCGCATAGTGTCTTCCAAAAATAGCTTAGGAACTTGACATCGCGGTCGGAGACGATGGACTTGGGCACACCATGAAGTCGAAGGATATCCTTACAAAAGATGTTAGCAATATCCGAGGCATCATCCGTTTGTTTTCAAGGGAGAAAATGTGCCATTTTGGAGAATCTATCCACTACCACAAATATAGAGTCCTTGCCATTCTTTGTACGAGGTAAACCAAGAATGAAGTCCATACTAATGTGTTCCCATGGTACATGAGGAATGGGCAAAGGCATAGAGAGATCATGTGATAGATATTTTGACTTAGCCTTTTGACAAGTGTGGCACTGTTGCACGAGGCGGCCCACGTCACGAGACATATTTGGCCAAAAGAAGTTAGTGGAGATTGTAGCGTAGGTCTTGTCACGACTGAAATGTCCCATGAGGCCACCGCCGTGTGATTCCTGCAAAAGGAGGAGACGCAAAGAACACTCGGCAATGCAAAGTTTGTTAGCGCGCATGAGATATCCATCATTTATATAGTATGAGTCGCAAGTGTTGTTTCGCTTGCAATTGGAAAAAGGTTTAAGCATGCCTCTTCGTGACATGGCATCTGCGACGACGTTGTCATTGCCCATTTTATACATGATGATGTAAGGAAAATACTCAATGAGTTCACTTCACCTAGAATGCCTACGATTTAATTTAGTTTGGGACTTCAATTATTTGATAGATTCGGTTTCCGAGTCGATGACAAATTCCCTAGGGAGAAAGTAGTGTTCCAAAACTTGCAAGACGCGAATCAACGCATAGAGTTCCTTATCGTAGATAGGATAATTCAGTTGGGCGTCGGAGAGTTTTTCGCTAAAGTAAGCTACCGAACGTCTATCTTGCATGAGCACACCTCCTATACCCGTGCCACTAGCGTCAGAATGAACTTCAAATGGTTTATCAAAGTTTGGCAAAACAAGCAAAGGAGCATGAGTGAGGCGATGCTTGAGTTCATTAAAGGCTTTTTTCTTGGGATGGACCCCAAAGGAAAGGGACATTCCTTTTACTTAAAGCATGCAAAGGTAATGCAATGGTGCTAAAGTCCTTAACAAAACGGCGGTAGAAACCGGCTAGACCAAGGAAACTTCGAACTTGTGAAAGGGTGGTTGGTTGTGGCCATGCTTTAATTGCATTTACTTTAGTTTCATCAACTTCAATCAATTGGAGGAAACCACAAAGCCAAGGAATATGAGTTTGGAAGTGCAAAAAGTACATTTTTCAAGATTGGCATATAATTGTTCCTTACGCAAGACTTGGAGCACTTCACGAATATGACTAGCATGGTCCTCCACGGATTTGCTATAAATGAGGATATCATCAAATTAAACTACAACAAACTTGCCAATGAGATAATGGGGAACATTGTTCATAACGCGCATGAAAGTGCTAGGGGCTTCAGATAAGCCGAATGGCATAACCAACCATTCATAGAGACCACTCTTGGTCTTGAAGGCGATTTTCCACTCGTCACCGACTTGCATACGCATTTGGTGATAGCCACTTTTAAGATCAATTTTGGTGAAAATGATGGCACCGGATAGTTCGTCAAGCATGTCATCTAAGCGAGGAATGGGGTGTCTATAGCGAACCGTAATATTGTTGATGGGGCGGCAATCACAGCACATGGCCAGGTACCATCTTTCTTTGGCACAATTAGGACCAGCACCGCACAAGGACTAAGGCTTTCGCGAACGTACATTTTTCTCTAGTAGTTGTTCGACTTGCCGTTGAATCTCCTTTGTCTCTTTGGGGTTGGTGCGGTAAGGTGCCTGGTTGGGGAGAGGTGCACCGGGAATGAGGTTGATGCGATGCTCAATGCCACGAAGTGGGGGAAGACCCGGAGGTAGCTCGGAGGGAAACACGTCCTTAAATTCCTGCAAAATAGTATCTATGGCACGAGGAAGAGGGGGTGAGTCGTTAGGTAAAAGCACCTCATCCTTGTACAAGAGTACAATGTGAAGGATATGGGATGGGTTATTCCGCACTTCCTGGACCTCTCTTTTGGTGGCTAGTAGGATGGTGCCACTGGTGGTTCGCCTCATGGGTTCACTCATATTTGGCTTGTGTCACTCACTCACTTTATGGTGGCTCTCTCACTTTTGTCCCCATGAGGGTTGGTTGTGTGTATTTTGTCGGCGATCACTTGACTTGGGTTCATGGGACGATGGACCAAATCTTTGCCCCTCCATTTGAAGCTATATTGGTTGGTACGACCGTTGTGTAGGACACTTTGATCAAATTGCCAAGGGCGGCCCAATAGAAAATGGCAGACGCTCATTGGCACCACGTCACACTCCAATGTGTCTTCATAGGCGCCGATTTTGAAGGAGACTTCCATCGTGTGGTCCACTTTGATGGAACCGGAATCACTAAGCCATTGCACTTTGTATGGGCGATGGTGCCTTTTCTTGATGAGGTTGAGCTTGGCACACAGTTCTACACTTGCCAAGTTGTGGCAACTTTCTCCATCAATGATGACCTTGACAGATCTACCTTTTATGCCCGCCTTGGTATGAAAAATTTGACACCTTTGATTTTCATCTAGTTCTTGTTGAAGGGTCAACACTTTGGACACCACTAAGGAGGGACTTACATCACTGTCACAATATACGTGGCAATCTTCATCATCATTTGTTTGTATGCGTTGAGAGACTTGAGCCAAAGCATCCATTTCACCCTCACTCATAGAATCATAATCGTCTTCGATGATGATCATGGTCCGCTTGGTAGGACAATCAAAGGACTTGTGGCCGTGGACCTTGCAAGTGAAACATTCAATGGACCTTGTCTTGGCGTCTTTTGAGGGGAAAGTAGTGGTGGGCTCTCTTGGCTTGAAGTTTGGTGTAGTTGACAAAGTACGCGTTGATGCAATTGTCGGTGGCCTTGTGTTTGAAGGACCACCACTTGGTGGTGGTGCACGGTTATACGGTGTTGAGGTTGGAGGCACTTGAGGTGTAGAGCTTGTACCCCGTTTGTTGGATGACACAAATTTGGAGTACTTTGCATCTTCTTGGACTTGTTGCTCCGCTTTGGTTGCTTGATGGACCAATTCTTCCATACTATTGTATGGTTGAAAGTTGGTGATCTTCTTCACTTGGTAGTTGAGGCATGGTTTTCTCGGCGGACTCCTTCACATTTTCTTGAATCATTGCCAACTGCATTTCCTTATAATACTCATCAATCGTATTTTAGCCTTGCTTGAGGGCTTAGAGCTTTTGGTAGAGGTCACGTGTGTAATGTTGTGGCACAAATTGGGCTCCCATCACTTGTTTCATTTCTTCCCATGTGCACACTTGTGGAGTCCCTTGCTCGAGACGGAGATCTTGTACTTGCTCCCACCAATTTAGAGCATAGTCTTCAAATTCAAGTGATGACATGGCAACTTTCTTGGACTCATCATAATTGTGCACTCGGTATATCTTGTCCACTTTGAGGGCCGATGAGAGGTAGTCCTCGGGGTTTGTTCCGCCTGAGAACTTGGGCATGGTAAACTTGAGCATTCCAAATTTCTCCTCATTGTTATGTGGTTGACGAACCCGAAGATGCTCAAGCGTTGGCGGAGGTGGTCTACCTTGCCGATCATTGTGGTGAAGGTTGTCATTGTAGTAATCTTGATGGTCAAAGTTGGGCATGTGCGATGCATTTGGGTGGCCTTCCAATGCACGAAGTGCCGTCGAAGGTATGTCATCATGGGGTTGGTGAAGTGGCGGTCCTGGATGGCGGTCATCTCGAGGCACATGAGGTTGAGATGGCTCGCCATGAGTAACCCGAGAAGGAATGCGGTTGTCTTGTTCTTGGTGCCCATGATGGTCTTCACCGTCATGTCTATTTGTATTTGAGGGTGTCTTGCACTTGTATCTCAAGGTGGAGACGCTTGTCGCGCTCCATGGCGCGGTCTTGAGGCTTCTTGCCAAGGCGAGACCAGATGTGCTCGATGGGCTCATGGTTGGACATGGAACGGTGAGAAGACCGGTGTGAATAAGCGGATGATGAAGAATGATGTCGCCGAGAAGAGAGCATGGACATGAGCTTGTCCATATTGGCTTGTCACCTTCGAGCATTTGTTGTTTGAATTCCTCCATGGAGTTGGACATTTGATCTTGACCGGTTTGCAAGTTTACCGCAATCATGGCAAAGCGGTTGCTCAACTTCTCGTGGGCGTCACGCATTTCATGTTGGAACTAGAGATGAGTCTCTTGAGTAACCATAGTGCTTGTATCGCGATATGGGACATTCACCGGTGAAGTAGGAGAGTCTTGCCTAGCCATGACAACAAGCGGGTAGATGTGAGAGAAAAAGGAAAATAACACAATCAAGGATACCTTCCCGAAGTTGTAATGAGTCGAGTGATGTGTAGCTTCGCGTATTGAAAATATTGTCCTTGGTTGAATCTCGTTCCCACACGCACACCTACGCACAAGGCTTATGTGGAGATTGGTAGGGTTAGTGGCCAAAGAAATGCAACAAGTGGATCAAGATGTTAATAAAGTTGGTAAAGATCCAAATGAAACAATGCGATACAAGTAGATCAAAAGAGAGAAATGACAAATGGAAACGCGCACGCGGCGATAGTTGGACTTATGCAACCAAGAAAGTGAGCAAGGTAATGCCTAACGAAGACTAATGCTCATGTTGCACAAGTACAAAGAGAGTCACTAGCTCGATTGCTCAACGGGCTTGATTCGCACAAGTGCACCAACCTATAATTATGAGAATGAACTCTACACGTGCTTTTGGTGAACGTTTCGCTACTTTCACTCTCTTTTGCTTAGAAGCTTTGATATATTTTTCTCTTCTTTATTTTTTAATGGACCTCTCTCTTGACCACGGTACTTGAAGCGCTATCAATTTTGATATAACAAGGCCGAAAATGCACGGAGTATAGAATACTACTATGGTGTACAAAATGCGAGAGCCGGCAATACTTAGAGTGCTAGGCTCCATAGGACCAAAAAGGTAGGCAAAAAAGGAGATAGGGTTATCAATGGTGGTGTCAAGGGGAGGGATGGTGGATGGAAAGATACCTCACGTCGCCTTACCCTCGAGGAGAAACGGTGGTACCGGCCTCGCTTCTGGTTCTGTTGGGGGTTGATATTGGTATTGGAGCAGGGCCTGGACGGTCCGACCTCTAGTCCGAATGGTCCGACGTGAGCCCAGACAGTTTGACATGGCGTGTTCCGAAAAGATCTGAGGATGAACTCCAAGAGGACAAGGGGAAAAGAAAAATTTGTTGTAAAAATCGGGGGAAAATGGCTAGGGACGCAAAGGGAGACTAGATTCACAAGTAAACCATCACATGCATGGACCAAAACCAACCAAATCTCACAAAATCCAACAAGTTGACAAATCTTGGGTGAGACTATTTTTTGTGGGGATTTTCAAAGTGGGTAAAAAAACAAAATTTGGCTAGAAAAACGAGGGGGAAGGGACTCCGAATCGTGGCAACCGTGCTCCTGATACCAAATGATGTAGGACAAACCTAGGGGTTGGCCCAAATCTTCACAATTCGGAGGTGGAGATCCACAACAAGAACAAGCACAAGGGGAAATCACAAAGGGGAAAAAACACAAGGGAGAAAGCGGAACAAGATCCAACACATAGAACACTCAAATCTGCACACAAGTACCACACATCTCAAGATCCATACACCAACAGAGGTAAGCTTGTTAGTTTTCCCTCTCCTTCTCCTACTAGAAGAGGGGCCTCTCCTTCTATGAGTAGGGAGCGAAAGGATAGAGAGAAGAACTCAAAGAGATATAGTTTCCCAAGGGGAAAGTAGGAGCTAAGCTCTCTCAAATCTAGATAATATCTTAGATAACCCTAAAATGGAGGTAGGAGACAAGTATTTATAGTCTTGGTCCGAAATAAAGGGTACACGGGGCGTGGCCCAAGTTGCTGCGCGCAGGCAGATCTAGAGGCGTTGACCTGGTCGAACGGTCCGACGTGGAGCCCGGACGGTCCGATCTCTGGTCCGGATAGGTGGTAAATACCACTGGTCTCGGGTGCCATTTTCTGGATGGTCTGGGATCCATCCTGGATGGTCCGACCTAGAGTCCGTACGGTCCGGGAAGTAGCGAAAATGCTACTGATGTCGAGTGCCTTAACTCGGACAGTCCGAGAACCTGTCCGGACGGTCCGGCCTGTGCCCGGACGGTCCGACTTGTGGTCCGGACGTCCGATACATGGATGAAGTTGCTCTTCTCTTCGCCTCCTCATGGCTTATCTCCTCGCGTGGCTTTCCCTTGTCTCGTGTCTTTCTCTTGGGTGCCTTCTTGGTACCCGATGATGCATAGAATATCCGCATGAGGTAGCACCCAAGTCTGACATGCAAGTAAGTGCGGTTCGAATAGGAGCGAGTTCACCTTAGTATCGATGGCAAGCGCTTGTGCTCTTATCAAAGGTCCACGTGGGGGAGATGTATCCATGGTGATGTCAGCTGGATGCTCCGCATCACATTTGGGTTTTGAGGAGATAGTTGTGTCAAAATCCGATGTCCGCATCTGGGTTATACAGTGTATAAAATTTCATGGGTTGGGCGGGCCATGGCCCATTTGGCCTTGTTGAAGATCCGTCTGTGCTGGTACGCAAGGATGGGACCAAGGACAAGAGGGCGGTGATAAGAGAGGAGGAAGAACGGGGGGTCACGGTGTGGTATCCCTAACATGAAGGATGACCTTGATGATACAACAACCAGCCCCCTCAAGCAAAATATTAGTTTTCCTAGAGACAAGTTTGCTAACAAGAAGAGGCTCAACTATGAAATTTTTGATCCTTCGAAAAACCCATAGGAGAAAGACGACCTGATGCTAGGATTTAGCCCTATTGCGTTGGTAACTAAGAATAGCTAGATCCATGGGGAGACGATGGAGGATGAGGAGGAAGAAGGGAGAACCTCCTAAGATTCAAAGAGATCAAGGGCTAACAATATGGCTGGATGGATTCCAACCAGCTATTATCGACGAGTCGCAAGAGGTGACTCCACCAGCAACAATGAAACTCTTATGTTGGAACTGCAGCGGGATGCCTAAACCCGCGGTAGTTCATTCGCTACTGGGGTCCAAGGTCGAGTTCAACTAGATGTGTTGTTTTTGTCTAAAAACAAATTTGGACAAAGCTAGGGCACAAAAACTCCACATACGTTTGGGTTTTGAGGAGATGGTGGTGTCAAAAACCGATGTCTGCATCGGTGGCCTAATTATGTTATAGATAAAGATAAGTATCCAACGTATCTATATTTTTTTATTGTTTCATGCTATTATTGCATCACTTTCATACACTTTGAATATAATTTTCTGCCATTTTTATATGATTTTATTTGGGCTAACCTATTAACCCAGTGTCCGGGCCAGCTGTTTTTTTTGTGCTGTTTTTTAGTGCGATGAATTTAAAGCACATGGTACAAAAAGCAACTCGTGTGCGGAAACGTGAACCATGGCGAATGCACCAAACAGCAATGACGGACGAAAACTACGACGCGTGGGCAATGTCGTGCACACATGTCCATGTGATTATTCGTGGGCAATGTAACTATTCTATTTATACGACTGAACTAATCGGACCGTAAGCCAAAGTATTATGTCAGATCTACATGACATATTGTCAGCGATGCATGATATCATCGCACACATTTGTTGCTCAACCACCACATGTGTATAAAAGTAGAAGCAATGATGCCCACGACCCACAGTGGGAATCAAATATCCATAATTATTACGGTCATGTCGCTGGGTACTGGAAGACATTTTATAGCGACGAGAACAACTAGCATTTTTTGACTACTCGTCGTGTCTCCATCACCCGGTGTGGATCGAGGCCATGGTGGTCTTTGACCCCCCATGTGGCATCTCCTAAACTACCCATAACTAGATGGTGTTAATGGTCGGCTGGCGTGCTGGCTATATGGTCGGTCATATTACTTTCCATTCACTCCATTGGCACCCATTACCACTGCAAATGGCGCCCGCGTTAATGGACATGGTTGTTTCCAAAATGGGTGAGCATCAGGCGCCCGCTGTGCTATTGCACGTGGCTGCACCAATGCTAGTGCCTGAGCCCACGCCCGTGCGTGTCCCTGTTGAAAGGATCAGAATGTCGACTAGAGGGGGCTGAATAGGCGACTAACAATTTTTAAGATTTTGTTAACAAACTAAGGCTTAAAAAATTAAGTAGGTTGTCTAAATATGAAACTAGGTGAGCAACCTATATGACAACAAATGCAAACCTATATGAGCATGCAAAAGATAAACAAGGAAATAAGCTTGCACAAAGTAAAGGTAAATAACCGGTAAAGGAAATACGGGAGACAAGGATATGTTTCCGAAGTTCCTTCTCTTGCGAGAAGTACATCTCCGTTTGGAGAGGGGGTGGAACACAATGCTCACACGAAGCCAACGAGGGCCACCCTATTATCCTCATGCTCTCACCAACGCAAGATGTCGTGATCCACTACGTGGTGGCCTTGAAGGCGGCGACCGAACCTTTACAAACAACGTTGCGGCAATCTCCACAACTTAATCAAAGACTCCCAACTCACGAAGCTTGACCAAAATGGAGTATGGCTTCGAGGCGACCTCTTCCGTCTAGGGCACCAATGCACCCAAGAGTAACAAGATCCATAAGGGATTAATGGGGGGAATCAAATATTCTTTGGTGGAAGTGTATATCAGGGCCTTCTCTTCCAATCCCTAGAGAAAAAACAAGTTTTGATGGCTACGGAGAGAGATCAGGCAAGAATGGAGCTTGGGCATCAATGGAGGAATGAGCAAGGCAAGAGGTAAGTCTACTTGGGGAAGAATACCCCGTTTTATAGGTGGGCTCAAATCCAGCCATTGGCAGTCTCACCTACCCAAACATTAACCGTCGCTCTACTACCGCACGACTTACAGAGAACAAACCCCACGCGGTAGTGGCGCGGTAGTAAACATTTGGAAGTACCACAGGCGCGGTACTACCATGCCTAGCATGGTACTACCGCCCTAGCGGTACTACCGAATATTAAGTACCGCGCTACTACCGCTCGGGTTACAGAGAGCAAACTCTAAGCGTAGTGGCGCGGTAGTTAATGCCTGTAAGTATCGCTGGCGCGATACTACAGCGGGCCTTTAGCACAAAGCTGGTGACCTCCAAAAAGGCGGGGGGAATATGTGGGTGCAGAAAGTGTGTATGTATGATGATTCCACCCACCATTCCACACCGGATCCCCTCTTAATAGTACAGTTTTCCTATGACTCAATTCACCATATATAAATCATAAGGAAAACACCATATTCATGCTCCATACACCAAAGGTAAAATAACTGTCTTGTGCCATGCACAATATCATGCTCCATTCTTGCCCTTGTACTTCATGCAGAGAATAAGCATGTCCACCAAGTAGCTGTGAACCATATCCAGATTCCCCACCTGGGGAAGGAGAGTGTTCCTAAAGATCCTATGCATGATATCCAGAAATGGAATGAGAACCACCTTGACCTTCTCCTTGCCCTTGGCATCAATGATAGTGGTGACTTGCTGATAAGGAGCCAAATCACTCTTGGGCTTGGAGGGCTGATCAGAGTGAGGACAAAGACCATTAGGTTCCTCACGGCTAATGTCATGGGTATCGAGAGTCACCATCTAGTCCATCCATGTGTAGCGCAGCCTCCTATCCTAACACATCCAAATCAAGCTCTTGTCCTCCTTGGTGCTGAAGTAGACGGTGGAAAAGAACTTGGCCACAAGATTGACATCGAACGCCTTGTTGAAGGAGATGATGTCGGAGATCCCAACTTGGTCAAAAAGGTCCAGAGCCTCACAAAAGTACGTGCAATCAGCATTCATATACTGCAGGCTGACGGTCTTCACATTAGGAATGTGGAGATTCTTCCTTGCCTTCAACACATCATTGTACACCTCTTCTTGAGAACGGTTCCAGAAATAAGACCCTCCCAAATCTGGATCTCGAGGCACACGATAGGGATTGATCTTGCGATAGTCATGGTACTCCTTCAAGGTGAACTCAGACACTGGCTTGGCCTTCTTCTTGGATGCCTTAGTCTTGGGAACAGGAGCAGTGGCCCCACTTCCACCGGTTACTTTGCGTTTGGGATTGGTACGACGAGAGGCATCACCTGACCAAAACCAAGAGCGAGGGAAAAGCAGGACATATGAGATGCATAAACACGAAGGAGGTGAACAGAGTTGCCGTATTGAAAGCTTGTTGGGATCAGGCATCACGGTAGTACTGCATAGACGCGCGGTAGTACCGTGGCAGTACAGCGGTAGTACCGCCCGACTGACTGCCACCTAGATATGAGATCCGGTAGTACCGTGATGCCAAATCCCTACAAACAATAAATAATACAACTTCATTCCTATCTAGAAGTCAAGTCTCAGTTGATAACACCTCCTCGTTGGTTACCCCAAGTGGAAGGTTATGATGCAAATAGTAGTAAATTCCCCTCGGTGAAGATACCAAGGTTATCAATCCAGTGGGACTCCAAGAGATACAAGTAGGTGACAACGGCGCAAGAAATTTAGCTGCTAGTTAGGTTGACGTGGACTTGCACACAAGAACACAAGTAACTTTTCTCCAACGAGTTCAAAGAGGTTTTCAATATCTCTGGCCTTGTTGTTTACAAAGGATCAAGCACAAAGGGGAATAATAATAGTGATGGTGATTTCAACGGAAAGAAAAAGAAAACAGTAAAAATGAACGGTGTAAACTATGGTGGACATATGACTGGGGTCCCATGACTTTCACTAGTGATGTCTCTCTCCCAAAACACGAAAAAACTATATTGGGTGAACAAATTACTACTGGGAAATTGAAAGAATTATAAAGCACCGCAATGCTAACTATGCTACAAGAAATCTAGAGGGTCTATCATAAGGGAATTACACCAAGATGAGAAGACCGTTTATTCATCAGCATCTACTCACTAATCATCCACCTTGAGATATCTATCTAGAACATCTCGCTGGTATTAAGTTGCGAACCCCAGCCAAAGTTTAGGATCAAAGCAACAGACAACTGCATTAACACTCTAAGTGTAATGTAAGAAATCCTTGCAACCACAGTTAAAAGCACCGATGTTTTCTCCCTGTTGGAAATATCACATGCCCTAGTCTCATGTTTCTATCACTCAAGCTAGACATCGGGGGCATGAACCCACAATCATGCATAACGCTCCCTCTTGGAGTCACGACCTACTACTTGGCCAAAGCAATATAAAGCAACGGAGAACATGCAAGAATAGTCAAGAACTAATAATAAAAAGGTAAACCAAATATATTACTCATCACAATCTGAACATAAATCTCATAATCCAATGGATCCCAGCAAACACAACATAGCAACACAAAAACTAATGCATAGATGCCTTGATCATGTAGGGCAGCTCACAAGGGCTAAGAATTGAGGCATAAAAGTGGAGAGAAGACATCATCTAGCTACTGATCATGGACCCATGGTCCAAGGGGGACTAATCACGGCGCATCCAGGAAGCGCTCATGGTGGTGGAGAAGCTCCTGGAGGTCAATTCTCCCTCCGGCAGGGTGCCGGGACATGTTTGTAACAGCCCAATTTTCACAAAAATTAAAAATTTTGTTTTCGGTGTGAATAGATTGATTGCCTGATTTGTTTGCGGTGTTTGCATCCCCGATTTATCGATCGGCGATTATTTTTCCCCTCTTATCTCGTATCGGACGGATACCGACCCTTGCCACCCTGACACTCGACCTTTGCGACACCGGGTTTCACCCGATCACCGTCGCGGAAACCGCACGAGACCAGCCGCAGCCAACGGAACGAAAAAACCCGTTTAATAATTAAACGGGATATTTTTATAGCGCGTCGGAAAGTGTTTTCGGAACGGTTCCAGCGCGAGGTTAACGCCTCTGGCTCGACGCGCTGATCGCGCAGTTCGAAGTTTTACCCGAATCGGAGGTACTGCAGACCCCCGGCGGTCAGAAACGTGAGCACCGCGCGCGTGAGAGAAAAACCGGTGATGTTTTTGCAAACTGCCAGCCACCGGGGCTATATAAAGACCACCACACTCCCACCCATTTCTAGGGTTTCCCTAGCCAAAATAGGCAGCCACCAGCCTCTAGATCTGGAATTTTGCTCCCTCGCAATTTTGGACCTTCGGATCACAGATCGGAGGGTTACGGGCGCGCCACGTAGCCCCTTCTCTCCTCTCTCCCTCCTATGCCCGTGGAGACCAGCACGCAGTGCGCCGCCTCCCTCCGGCCAGCCAGCCGCCGGCCAGCAGCAACCACCCGCGCCCCGGCCGCCTCATCTCCTCCTCCCTCTCCCTTCTCTTCCTCTCCCGTATCCTCTCACCGCCCCTCGTCTCCCCCTGCAGGAAACCGGCCGCAGCCAGGGACCGGTGGGTCGCCTCCTCGCCATGGCTGGCGCGCTAGGACACCACCGCGGCTGGATCCGAAGCCCTGCGCCTCCTCTCCTGCAACCGTCGGCGTCCTCGCCCTGCACCTCCCTTGCACCGCCAGCCCAGCCGCCCTCCTCGCCGCCGGTGGCCGGCGAGCCACCGGGGAACCGCCGCCGTCGCCTGGGTGAGCTCGGGAGGAGCCCGTGCCCCCGTCTGCTGCCGTGGCCAGGTGGGCCCGGCCCAGACGCCCCGGCCAGATCTGGCCCGAAGGCCAGAGCCCAGCAGCCCGAGTACCCCAGCAGGCCGTTTTGGGCCGAGGCCCAGGGTGAGGGTCGTGCCCAGTTTTTTTCTCTGCGCTCTGAAAATTTTCACTAAGTCCTTTTACTTTTACTGCTGTTTCAGTTTTGCACCGTTAATAACGCTTAATCTGTAGCTCCGATGAACGTGCCCCCAAAACGAAAGTTTCTCAGTTTTGCGTGCTCTAGCATTCGTATGTAGAAAGTTTTTCCGTTTGAGCGCATCTTGATTGTGTAAATGTGTGCTGAACAGGGCATCAGGCCGTTAAACTGCTACTTTTTCCTGTTAAGTGATGCTGTTATTTTTTTATTGCAACTTCGGGTGACGATTGCTTCGCAACCGTTCATCGGAATTGATTGATTTCTGTTGCGTTGCGTTAAGCATTGTTTCTAATTCAGTTCCATGCATTCACATGCCATATTTGCTTGCTGCATCTTGATTATATCTTGCTCCAAAGTGGTGATCCTGATGTTATTGTGCTGCTGTTGCTGAAACTGTTATTTTGTTGCAACTTCGGTCGACGAGTGTGTCGCGACCGTTTATCGGAATTGAGTGATTCCAATTGCATATTGTTAAGCATAATGTCTACTTTCATCCCATGTATTGCATATTCATGTTAGCATTACTGGTAATATAGTTATTTAGCTCCAAAGTTGCTATGCTTCTGTTTTTGACAGCCACCTCTGATTTTCACTAAGTCTGTTACTTTGCGATGCCATGTTGTTTGCTTAATATCTTTTATCTATGATGTCTATTTGCATGATTCTTTTTGCCATGCCTTCCATGTCATGTCTATTTTAGTTCCATATCATTTGTGAGCATGTTTGCATTCATTATCCTGTTTATGCAATGCTCCAAAGTGTGCTTCGTGATGTTGATAGTTTTTGCGCGTAACTTGTTTTGCTTATATCTTTTTAACCGTAACTCTGTTTGGAGTGTTCTTTATATGTAACTTGATTAGTTTTTCGTGTACTTTGTGTTTATGCTATTGTTTGATGTTGTTAACCAACCTAAAATATGGTTTAGGAAAGAACAGTACCAAATCCTTTAATCATCGTGCGGCTCTTAGTGTTATGCCATGTTTAGGTTGTGCCCCACTTAAACCGTTAGTAACCGTTCTCGACGATATATCCGTATCGCGTTTCCGCGCCTTGTGTTACCTCTTGTTGATGCTTGCTCGTGTTTGCTCCGTAGTAATGGTGGTGCACCGTTTATTTCTTTCCAGTGTTTCCTTCTTGTGTGCTTCCGCGGGTACCTCTCGGAGACGATGCAAGCTTGCGATCCACTACACCTTCGGAACCCGACTTTTCAACAGGCAAGGACTATACATTACTTATGATCAATTGTATTTCAACCAGCGGTTTGCATGCTAGTATAGGTTAGGTTCGATGTTTGATCCTACCACATGTTTACAGCCTCGTTCAAACCGATACAGCCATGTCCCCTCCCAGCAAACCTTGTACTGCTATGTTACTATTGCTCATTGCTCAGCCCTTGCTTAGTATGCATGCTTAGGATGCTATGATGTTACCCTGTTACTCCTGGGTTTGGGATTTCACATTATTATATTGTTGTTGATGATATGATTATTATAATGTTGACTATATTTGACGAAGGATGGAAGGTCTAGGCTATCCCGCCCCGACGCTTTGTTCCATTCGAGTCACCTAGGACCCGAGTTCCGGGTATTGGTTTTAAGACTGAGCGTGTCTAATCGCGTGTGGGATTTTATGGGGTCCCCTCTTCTTACCTACGTAGCTTCAAACATTTCTAGAGGTGGCCCAAGCTGATTTATCATTTGAAACCGTGTGTGTGCTGGTCAGCTGCCAGTAGTTTTCAAACAACTCGGGCCAGCGGAGACTTAGTTCCTCTGTTGGTACACACTTGGTGAGCTAGGGAAGTCCCTTGTTATATAGGCGAGACTAACCCCGACCTTAGCCTTACGGAAGATTCCGATCCGAGAGCGTGGCCAGCTTTTGGATTGGGTGTCGACTCCCCGGGGGCCACCCGGATTTGTTCGTTCTTAGTTAGAGGGACCTGTCATTTCGGATCTCTTGGAACTAAATCATAAAATGGTTGCCTATAATGGGTAGCAACTGAGAGAGATGTGCGAGCATGTGACGCCTCGTAATGGGCAGTTGGTACACCCCTGCAGGGTTAAATCTTTTTCAGAAGCCGTGTCCACGGTTATGGACGACTTGAGACCTACTCCTTGTTCATAGACAACAACAACTGAGATAATCTTAATACAACTTGATCAACGTGTGTGTGTGCCTTGATTGCTTCTTCTTCATCGGGATGCGAAGAGGAGGACAAGGATATGATAGGTGTTATGCTTGAGACAGTAATTGATAGCAAGACTTGTTGGAGGCGATTCCTCATCGAATGCTTGGCTTCTTATCTTACTCTCTAGATCGTTAGCCACTTCATAAATGCTAGTGCGGTAGCAACCTCACCACTTACCCCTTCCTTACCGTAAACTACAAGTTTTCCTAGAATGACGAGTGATGAAGTCCTTGCTGGGTCAGATGACCACTACAGTTGGATGCTGAGTACCTCTGTATTCATGATACTACCCCCAAACTCTTTTCAGGGTTCTTGATCGACAACAGGTATGGTGATCGACGTTTCACGTGGAGACTCGACGACGACTAGTTAGGCGGAATCCCGGCGGAGGGCCTGGACCCGTGTGGTTATGGGATCGATGTTTTCTCTTTGCCAGTAGGCATTTGATTGTAGTCTGTACTGAGACATATATCTTCCGCTGTTGTATTGTATTTGAGACAGCTGTATGCCGATTGTATGAGATGATGTATCCTGTATCTGTAATGTTCAGATATCATGTTGGAAATCCGGGGCATATGACTTCGTCATATGTCGCGGTGGGACCGATATGTGCTTCGTCCCCGGATCTGGATGGAAACATCTAGATCTGGAACAGTACCGCATATCGGGCCTTACAACTTGGTATCAGAGCCTTACCGACCGTAGGATCCCTTCTCTGGCCGAAGTCGAGTCTAGACAAAAACTATTTTGTAGTTACAAAGTTAGTTATCGGAGAGTAGGAATCTTTTTACTCCTTACCCTTGCTCTGGTCAGGACAAGTGTCGTAAGTGTTTTACTCTCGTCTTATCCCTTTCAATCTTTAGGATCTCGAGTGTGTGGATTTTCGGAACCGTTACAATGCTTTGCTTGGGATGTATTGTCTCGATTCCGAGCTCAGGTGGGAATTCCTGTAGTATCTTTAGCTTCTCCGATTTTGGGTATCATCTGGGTCATCCATTGCCATCCATCCTTTTGCCCGGTGTTTTCACGACTTGCGTCGAAAAGCACGATCCCTTTGACCAGGTTTTATTTGTCGTTCTTTCTTTTGACACATGATGGTTTCGATCTTCGACGTCGCCATCTCCCCGCGGAAAGTTTTCTCGACGGAAGCTCGACATCGACATGGAGCAGAGTCCCTTGTTGGTGGTGTTGAAGATCGTCGATTCTCTTTTCCCCTTCCCCTCTCCCCCGGATCGTCCAGGATCTCGGGACGAGATCCCTTGTTGGTGGTGTTGTATTGTAACAGCCCAGTTTTCACAAAAATTAAAAATTTTGTTTTCGGTGTGAATTGAGTGATTGCCTGATTTGTTTGCGGTGTTTGCATCCCCGATTTATCGATCGTCGATTATTTTTCCCCTCTTATCTCGTATCGGACGGAGACCGACCCTTGCCACCCTGACACTCGACCTTTGCGACACCGGGTTTCACCCGATCACCGTCGCGAAAACCGCACGAGACCAGCCGCAGCCAACGGAACGAAAAAACCAGTTTAATAATTAAACGAGATATTTTTATAGCGCGCCGGAAAGTGTGTTCGGAACGGTTCCAGCGCGAGGTTAACGCCTCCGGCTCGACGCGCTGATCGCGCAGTTCGAAGTTTTACCCGAATCGGAGGTACTGCGAACCCCCGGCGGTCAGAAACGCGAGCACCGCGCGCGCGAGAGAAAAACCGGTTATGTTTTTGCAAACTGCCAGCCACCGGGGTTATATAAAGACCACCACACTCCCACCCATTTCTAGGGTTTCCCTAGCCAAAATAGGCAGCCACCAACCTCCAGATCTGGAATTTTGCTCCCTGTCAATTTTGGACCTTCGGATCGCAGATCGGAGGGTTACGGGCGCGCCACGTAGCCACTTCTCTCCTCTCTCCCTCCTCTGCCCGTGGAGACCAGCACGCAGTGCGCCGCCTCCCTCCGGCCAGCTGCAGCCACCCGCGCCCCGGCCGCCTCATCTCCTCCTCCCTCTCCCTTCTCTTCCTCTCCCGTCTCCTCTCACCGCCCCTCGTCTCCCCCTGGAGGAAACCGGCCGCAACCAGGGACCGGTGGGTCGCCTCCTCGCCATGGTCGGCGCGCCAGGAAACCACCGCGGTTGGATCCGGAGCCCTGCGCCTCCTCTCCTGCAACCGCCGGCGTCCGCGCCCTGCACCGCCAGCCCAGCCGCCCTCCTCGCCGCCGGTGGCCGGCAAGCCACCGGGGAACCGCCGCCATCGCCTAGGTGAGCTCGGGAGGAGCCCGTGCCCCCGTCTGCTGCCGTGGCCAGGTGGGCCCGGCCCAGACGCCCCAGCCAGATCTGGCCCGAAGGCCAGAGCCCAGCAGCCCGAGTACCCCAGAAGGCCGTTTTGGGTCGAGGCCCAGGGTGAGGGCCGTGCCCATATTTTTTTCTCTGCGCTCTGAAAATTTTCACTAAGTCCTTTTATTTTTACTGCTGTTTCAGTTTTGCACCGTTAATAACGCTTAAACCGTAGCTCCGATGAACGTGCCCCCAAAACGAAAGTTGCTCAGTTTTGCGTGCTGCTGTTGCTGAAACTGTTATTTTGTTGCAACTTCGGTCGACGAGTGTGTCGCGACCGTTTATCGGAATTGAGTGATTCCAATTGCATATTGTTAAGCATAATGTCTACTTTCATCCCATGTATTGCATCTTCATGTTAGCATTACTAGTAATATAGTTATTTAGCTCCAAAGTTGCTATGCTGCTGTTTTTGACAGCCACCTCTGATTTACACTAAGTCTGTTACTTTGCGATGCCATATTGTTTGCTTAATATCTTTTGAGCTATGATGTCTATTTGCATGATTATTTTGCCCATGCCTTCCATGTCATGTCTATTTTAGTTCCATATCATTTGTGAGCATGTTTGCATTCATTATCCTGTTTATGCAATGCTCTAAAGTGTGCTTCGTGATGTTGGCAGTTTTTGCCCGTAACTTGTTTTGCTTATATCTTTTTAACCGTAACTCCGTTTGGAGTGTTCTTTATATGTAACTTGATTAGTTTGTCGTGTACTTTGTGTTTATGCTATTGTTTGCTGTTGTTAACCAACCTAAAATATGGTTTAGTACAGAACAGTACCAAATCCTTTTATCATCGTGCGACACTTAGTGTTATGCCATGTTTAGGTTGTGCCCCACTTAAATTGACTAGCATAGATAGTTTACTTTATGCTTCACCTCTTGCCGTGTTTTTGTGCTATGCCATGCTTGCTTGAGTTTCCATGTTAATAACCGTTGGTTGATCACCTGTAGCTAAACAACTTGAACCTCCATAAACGTGCGGTATTCGTCGTGTGTGACCGATACCCCACTTAAACCGTTAGTAACCGTTCTCGACGATAGATCCGTATCGCGTTGCCGTGCCTTGTGTTACCTCTTGTTGATGCTTTCTCATGTTTTCTCCGTAGTAATAGTGGTGCACCGTTTATTGCTTTCCAGTGTTTCCTTCTTGTGTGCTTCCGCGGGTACTTCTCGGAGACGATGCGAGCTTGCGATCCACTACACCTTCGGAACCCGACTTTTCAACAGGCAAGGACTATACATTACTTATGATCCATTATATTTCAAACAGCGGTTTGCATGCTAGTATAGGGTAGGTTCGATGTTTGATCCTACCACATGTTTACAGCCTCTTTCAAACCGATACAGCCATGTCCCCTCCCAGCAAACCTTGTACTGCTATGTTACTATTGCTTGTTGCTCAGCCCTTGCTTAGTATGCATGCTTAGGATGCTACGATGTTACCCTATTACTCCTGGGTTTGGGATATCACATTATTATATTGTTGTTGATGATATGATTATTATAATGTTGACTATATTTGACGAAGGATGGAAGGTCTAGGCTATCCCTCCCCGACGCTTTGTTCCATTCGAGTCACCTAGGACCCAAGTTCCGAGTATTGGTTTTAAGACTGAGCGTTCCTAATCGCGTGTGGGATTTTATGGGGTCCCCTCTTCTTACCTACCTAGCTTCAAACATTTCTAGAGGTGGCCCAAGCTGATTTATCATTTGAAACCGTGTGTGTGCTGGTCAGCTGCCAGTAGTTTTCAAACAACTCGGGCCAGCGGAGACTTAATCCTATGTTGGTCCACACTTGGTGAGCTAGGGAATTCCCCTGTTATATAGGAGAGACTAACCCCGACCTTAGCCTTACGGAAGAGTCCGATCCGAGAGCGTGGCCAGCTTTTGGATTGGGTGTCCACTCCCCGGTGGCCACCCGGATTTGTTCGTTGTTAGTTAGAGGGACCTGTCGTTTCGGATCTCTTGGAACTAAATCATAAAATGGTTGCCTATAATGGGTAGCAACTGAGAGAGATGTGCGAGCATGCGACGCCTCGTAATGGGCAGTTGGTACACCCCTGCAGCGTTAAATATTTTCGAGAAGCCGTGTCCACGGTTATGGACGACTTGAGACCTACTCCTTGTCCATAGACAACAACAACTGAGATAATCTTAATACAACTTGATCAACGTGTGTGTGTGCCTTGATTTCTTCTTCTTCGTCGGGATGCGAAGAGGAGGACAAGGATAGGATAGGTGTTATGCTTGCGACAGTAATTGATAGCAAGACTTGTTGGAGGCGATTCCTCATCGAATGCTTGGCTTCTTATCTTACTCTCTAGATCGTTAGCCACTTCATAAATGCTAGTGCGGTAGAAACCTCACCACTTACCCCTTCCTTACCGTAAACTACTAGTTGTCCTAGAATGACGAGTGATGAAGTCCTTGCTGGGTCAGATGACCACTACAGTTGGATGCTGAGTACCTCTGTACTCATGATACTACCCCCAAATTATTTTCAGGGTTCTTGATCGACAACAGGTATGGTGATCGACGTTTCACGTGGAGACTCGACGACGACTAGTTAGGCGGAATCCCGGCGGAGGGCCTGGACCCGTGTGGTTATGAGATCGATGTTTTCTCTTTGCCAGTAGGCATTTGATTGTAGTCTGTACTCAGACATATATCTTCCGCTGTTGTATTGTATTTGAGACAGTTGTATGCCGATTGTATGAGATGATGTATCATGTATCTGTAATGTTGTGATATCATGTTGGAAATCCGGGGCATATGACTTCGTCATATGTCGCGGTGGGACCGATATGTGCTTCGTCCCCGGATCTGGATGGAAACATCTGGATCTGGAACAGTACCGCATATCGGGCCTTACAATGTTCGTTTGGCGATCCCGATCTCGGAATCGCGGCGGTGGCGGGACTGTGGTGAAAATCGCGTAACCCGAGGGGGGGATTTCGAGGGTTTCTATATCGAGGGAAATATATAGGAGAAAGGGGTCCAAGGGGAGGCCCCACCTGACCAGGCAGCCAGGTGGCGCGGCCTCCCCCCTGACCGCTCCGTGTGGCCGCTTGGCCAAGGGGTGGCCTCCTCCGGCCCTCCTTCGGGCTTCCAGAGTGTTCTGTCGCACTGATTTTTTATCTGATTTTTCTGGAATTTTCCGACCACTTTAATATTTGGTATTTTCCTGCAATGCACGGACAACAGCAGACAGAAACTCACACTGGGGCACTGAGTTAGTAGGTTAGTCCAAATATGTTGAAAAAGGTATGAAAGTGTAGGAAAACATATAGCAAAGTCACTAATATAAGCATGGAAGAAGCAGAAATTATAGATACGTTTGGGACGCATCAACATCCCCAAGCTTAATTCCTGCTCGTCCTCGAGCAGGTAAATGGTAACAAAGATAATTTCCATGGTGATAGGCTACCAACAAATATTTGAACTTTAAAGTACAACAAGAAAGATATGCAATTCAAGTCAAGCCAATAACAAGCAAGAGTCTATATCTAGTATTGAAACTAGCAAAGT
Organism: Bromus sterilis; assembly: GCA_950022295.1. Lineage (NCBI taxonomy): Eukaryota > Viridiplantae > Streptophyta > Magnoliopsida > Poales > Poaceae > Bromus > Bromus sterilis. Next base: position 182,215,486 of record OX465596.1, read on the forward strand.
AAGAACATAGAGGTGCAAGAGCTCTCGCTGTCCGCGACTCGAGTGTCTCCAATCGGTGTTTGCGTGCAAGAAGTGGGAGATGGGTTTAGAGCATAAAAATACTTAATAGTAATTGAGAACTCAATCTACTAAAACTTCACACTTGATCTCCTTCGGAATCTTATTATGACTCGTTCCCAGACCACTGGTCAGGCACAAGTCAAACTGATCCTCTCCCTTTCGACTTTGAGCACTCATGCAATGAATGAGCGTGAGCAAGATATGTTGGCACTTAGGATGGCAAAATAGAATAAATGATGGGGAAGGAAGACAAAAAGGTGTGAAAGTCTCACATCAATGAGGACAATCATAGGTGAGAGAAAGCCAAATGATAGATATGATGTGACGAGTAGGGATTTCCATGCAACGGATGCACATATGAGCTATGGGAAGCTCTCCAATGGAACTAGTGGGGGTGCATCCAACTTGCTTGCTCAAGAAGACCTAGAGATCATTTGAGGAGGCTCATCATTGGAATATACAAGCCAAGTTCTATAGGGTAAGGATCCCCACATAGTTATGCACAAGTGATATGAAAATCTCTATGTAGTACAAAAATTACTTTGGGTACGAGTGTGGATCTTTTAAAATAAATAGTAGTGTTGTCCCCTTCTCTTTTTTTCTCTCTTTTATTTATTTATTTATTTATTTATTTTTGTGGCCTCTTTTTCTCTTTCTAATTATCTCTCATTTGTCCTCTTTGGGATCTTCTGTTTGTCCTCTTTTGGGATCTTTTATTTGTGTCCTCTTTGGGATCTTTTCCTCACTTTAAGGGCAACACTCTATATATTACAAGGATGTAGAAGATCACACACTTTATAAGAAGTACTCAACATAAAGAAACCTAAAAACTATCATGATTATGCAAATGTATGCCTCTGCCAATGTAGCAGGATATGCAATCATACTAGCGCGTCATGTAGAAATTATAACAGCAAGGCCCAACTAGCATGCGGCTCTACGGTCAAGCAAAAGCATGTATGGCAATGAAAGATCAAGTCATAAGAAGATGGATGTTGCATGGCAATGTATCACGGAAAGGCTATGGAAATGCCTTGATAGGTAGGTTTGGTGGCTATTTTGAGGAAGGATATAATGAGCCTTATGATGACAGATTGTATCATGCCAAGGATTTGGATGCATCGGCGAAGTTTGCAACGACTCTCAAGATGAGAAAGGGAAATGCACGGTACTGAAGAGGCTAGCAAAATATGGATGGTAGATGTGCCAACAATTGAATACTCGCATTAATCAAAGGAACTCATCCACTTATTATCGGTAACTCTCTATCTAATAAAGGAGATACCCCTAGGAGAAGTGTATGGGGGTTGGTTATTGTAACAACCCACATGTAATTCCTATTAAAAACCATGTAATCTTTCTTTGTCTGTTGAACTTTTAACTTCACATGGTGATTGGTCTTGACATTTCATGTGGTGATTTCAAATTGAATTGGAATTGGAGTCCATTTGCTTTGTGTTCAAATGCATCCAATGTGGTTCAAGTAGCATGTTCTTGCAATTGTTCCAATTGCATTTCAACTCCCCTCAACTTCAACTTTGGCCTAGCCATTTCTTTTGTCTTGGCAAAGGTTTCCATCTTCTTCAATATTTTTTGCAACTTTCAAAAATAGTGGCCCTAGTTCAAAGTGGATTGGAATTTAAAAAGGGCTCACATTTTTGTTGTTTCCAAAATTGGTCAAACCAATTTTGAAAAATCTAGAATAATGCAAGGGTCAAGATTCTTTAGCTCATAGAATTTTGTACCTTGTATTTTCTTCTCAAAAATTCCCAATGCACCTTTTCTATTTGTTTTAAATAGAAAATAAGTAATGTTTTCATTGTGGGAATTTTTCTCTGCAACCAAAATTGCCCAACCAATTTTGGATGTTCAAGCATGTTGCAAGGAGTATTTAAAAATATTGTGATATATTTTTCTCTACTCCTTTTCTCCCCTTTTCTTTTTCCTTGCCTGCTATTTTTTTTAAATAAGCAGAAGGGCTTTGCCCTCTTTTTCTCATCAACTGCAGGCCCAGCCAGCGGGCCCAGATCCATCCCCGCAGCCCAGCACGGCCTTAGCCAGCGAAAGGGTACGCGGGCGCTCGCTCGACCGTTGGATCAAATCGGAGGGCGCACGGTCGTCGCCTTTCCACGCTCTCGCCGGTCCGCCCTCCTCTATCTCACACCGGCGGGAGACGACAATGTCGACGCCGGCCGACGTGGCTCCAGCTCCCCCCTTTATAAGCTAGAGCCGCCTCTCGCCCCGTGAACCCTAGGCCATCTCATTCCCCCTCTCAATTTTCCCTGCCGCCGCGCCCATGGATGTCGGGATTCTCCTCTGTTCCCGCTGACGCCGGTGAGTACGACGAGCAATTCGCCGTCTCCTCGCCTCGTCGTTGGCCGCGCGCTCTAAGTCGTGCCTCTGTGACCCGTCTGCTCTGTTTCCTTCTCACAGATCGGAGCCAGGCCCACCTTTTCTTCCCCGAGCCGATGACCCCGCCGTGGACGTATTCTTCCTCGTCGCCGTTAGCTTCTTCCCCGTTGTCCCTCCCTTCGAGCTCGACCACGGCAACCCCAAGGTGAGCCCCGTGGTGCCCTTCATCCTCCCGTAGCGAGTAGGATCCCGTTTAGCTTGGCGCGTGGGGTTCTGCTTCCGCGTGCCGACGTCGCCGACGAGCCACCGTGGCCGCCTTGTCCATGGCGTGTTCGGGGTGTGCTCGTGCGTGCTAGTGCGTGCTCTGGCCACGCGTATGGCCTCAACGGGGGTCGCTTGCGCGGGTTCTTGGTCGTAGTAGCGCTGGAGTCTGAAGATCGAGTGATAGACAGTGGCGCCGCCGTGTTCAGTCGAACATCGTGTCGCCGTCATGGAGCTAGGGGCCGGATTCGAGGTGCAGGCGTGTAGAGGGAGGTCCCAGCTATGTGTAGGACGTCGTGGCTTAGTCGCCGTTGAGCGCGCACCACGCTAGTGTCGCCGGGAGATCGCCGGAACTCGCGGGTTCTGAATGTTCAGAGAGGTGTGCGTCGCCGCGGCTCTGTTCCCGTCGATGCCGCGCTCCACCCGTAGCACCATCGTGGCCATGCGATACACCTGCGTGGAGCTGTGTGTACCAGCTCGCGATTCCTCGCCGGAGTAGGGCAGTAGGAGCCGTGTCGGCGAGGCAGTGGTCGCCGGGAAGTCGCCGCCCTGTCAGGTGCGGGCATGTCGCCGTTTTCTTCAGTCGCGAGCGAGTTCAGAGAAGGGACTGTGCCCTGGGCCGAGGAGGCGGACAAAAGGCCGTGGGCCTGGTCCAGAAGTGGGCTTGGCCCTTTTTATTTTTTTTATTTTTCCTATCTCCAGCCGAGTGGGCTTGCTCGCTTGGGCCAAGGGGAGAGGAGATGGGCCACCTTCCCGAGGCCAGCCCAGTTGGGTCTGCGCCCTTTTTCTTTGTTTTTTCTTTTTCTTCTCTTTCACATTTCTTTTTCTGTTTAAATTCCAATTTGAGTTTGAATTCAAATTCAAATTGGATTTTAAACTTGAAACTCATTTGAGGCATCCCATATATGAGTTTGGGGTAGTTTCTCCCAAGGATCTGCATGGTGATATTGGTTTTGTCAATTGGCCCTTTTTCAAAATGCAGGTAGTGCTACTTTGCACTCAGGCCCTTGAATTCATTTGAATTTGCAACTGTGCCTTGAAAATTCAAATGGAGCCATACCTTATATGGTTATGGGGTAGAAAAATGCAGGGATTGCAATGGTGAGGTCCATGTGATGTTCTGTGCAACTCAAGTGGACGTGGTGTGAAACACCTGGCCATATCAACCCGGTATTTTCATGTCTTGCCTTCTTTCAACTTCTGTGCATGTTGATTTCTGATCATCTGTTCAATTCCAAGTTCTTTTCATATCATCTTCAAATCTTTGCATCATAAAACCAGCCCCTAGCATATTGTCATATGCAATATGGTTGGGTTCCTTTCTTTTGTCGCACCTTTCCGATGTCAAGTTCATCGACATCTCTCCGTCTCCGGAATCGATGTTACACTTTCACGTTGTAATTATTTCTGTTAATCGCTTTGATGATCATGTCATGTTGCCATGTTAATTACACCAAAAATTAAGGCTAAGACCGAAGCCATTCAACGTAAATAAATTGCATATGAAGTTGTTGACGTGTCGTCACCACCTTCATTTAAATCTGACTAGATAGGGACACATCATGTATATTAAACTTGATCATACCATCTTTGCCCGTGCATTGCACCCATTTCTTACTTGTGTGCCTTTTCCTTGCTGGTACTTTACGTTAGCACCTGAGATTGCCGAGGAGACTTACGTGGAGGTTTCTGACACCAAGCCCGAGGACCCTGCTACGTTTGCTTCGACATCCGATTACCTAGGCAAGGGGAAGATTTATACCATTACTTGATACCTTTCTGCCTACCTGCCTAGCTGTAGTCTAGAATGTTTGTTTGATCCTATCCACTTTGCTTATGCCACATTTAAAAACCAAACAGCCATGACCCCCACATCCCAGCGAAACTTTGTATTGCCAAGTTACCGCATCTCAGCCATTGCTTATTATGAGTAGAAAAACTTGCTTCTTTACCCTATGCTATGGTTGGGATATCATGTTAGTAAAGAAGTTGGTTGATATTTATTATTATTATGACGAAAGATGGGAGACCAGGTTGTTCCCGCCAGGTGTTTTGTTCCATTTGAGTCACCTAGGTCCCGAGTTCCGGGTATTGTGTTTCTTGACGAGCGTGTCTAATCGCGTGTGGGATTCTATGGGGTTCCCTTGTCTTACCTACCTAGCTTCATACAATTCTGGTGGTGGCCCGACCTGATTTACATTTGCAACGTGTGAGTGTTGGTGGTACCCTAGCCGTTTACAAACCAACCCGGACTAGTGGGGACATGGTTCCCTTATTGGTCCAAGACTGACCGCCGAGGGCCCGGTACTCATGTGAGGCTTAATCGGTAACGCGAACCCTGTTGATACGGAAGAGGCCGATCCGAGAGCGTGGCCGGCTATTGGATTGGATGTCGACTCCCCCGGGGGCACCCGGAATTGTGTGTTGTTAGTTAGAGGGACTCTGACGTTCCGTAGTTTCAGGCGCTTACCTAGCCAAGTGGAAACCGGGCGTACATGCGAAGCCTATGATGGGCAGTTGGTACACCCCTGCAGGGTTAAATCTTTTCGAAAAGCCTTGTCCGCGGTTATGGACGACTTGAGACCTACTCCTTGTTCATATAATAACATCAATTTGAATCATAAATTAAAACTTGCCTACCGTGTGAGTGCCTTGGTTGCTTTTCTTCGTCGAGGGGGACCGAGAGAAGATCCAGGTTGTGTTATGTTTGACGTAAGTATGTGATAGCAGACTTATGACGCGATGTCACGTCCATTCTTGGATCTTACCCCTATTCTAATAGAACGTTAGCCACCCTATATGCTAGTGCGGCTGAAACCTTTACCTTTACCTTGTCTTACCATAGGGAGTTAGTTATCCTGTAATGATGTAATCTCACCCCCTGTTTTCCTTTTGTGCTTTTACTATTTTCCTTGATCGACCCCTGCAGTCGACTACTACCTCGACCTGAGCACCGGACGATACTTCGTGGAGGTGCCCCCGGAGCATGACGATGAGGATGACTTAGTGAAGTAGATCCTATAGTTGGGTTCCGACGATCCGTAGGTGGACTTTTGTAAGGCCCGATATGCGGTACGAAGCACTTATCGGTCCCACCGTGACATATGACATAGCCATATGCCCCGGATTTCCAACATGATATCACAACATTACAGATACAAGGATACAACATCTCATACAACCGGCATACAACTGCCTTAAATACAATACAACAGCGGAAGATACATGTCTGGGTATAGACTACAAGCAAATGCCTAGTGGCAAAGAGAAAAACATCGGTCCCCATAACCACACGGGTCCAGGCCCTCCGCCGGGATCCGCCTAACTAGTCGTCGTCGAGTCTCCACATGAAACGTCGATCACCAAACCTGTTGTCGATCAAGAACCCTGAAAAGAGATTGGGGGTAGTATCATGAGTACAGAAGTACTCGGCATCCAACTGTAGTGGTCATCTGACCCAGCAAGGACTTCATCACTCGTCATTCTAGGAAAACTAGTAGTTTACGGTAAGGAAAGGGTAAGTGGTGAGGTTGCTGCCGCACTAGCATTTATGAAGTGGCTAATGATCTAGAGAGTAAGATAAGAAGCCAAGCATTCGATGAGGAATCGCCTCCAACAATTCTTGCTATCAACTACTTACGCAAACATAACACCTATCCTATCCTTGTCCTCCTCTTCGCATCCCGACGAAGAAGAAGCAGTCAAGGCACACACACACGTTGATCAAGTTATATTAAGATTATCTCAGTTGTTGTTGTCTATGAACAAGGAGTAGGTCTCAAGTCGTCCATAACCGTGGACACGGCTTCTCGAAAAGATTTAACCCTGCAGGGGTGTACCAACTGCCCATTACGAGGCTCCGCACGCACGTCCATCTCTCTCAGTTCCTACCCATTATAGGCAACCAATTTATGATTTAGTTCCAAGAGATCCGAAACGACAGGTCCCTCTAACTAACAACGAACAAATCCGGGTGGCCCCCGGTGAGTCGACATCCATCTCAGGAGCCGGTCGCGCTCTCGATCTGGTATCAACCGTCTGTCGCAGGTTTGGATAGCCGGTTAATCACACATGGGAAACCGGGTCCTCAGCCGGACAAAGTGGGCCCGCAAGGGAACTAAGTTCTCACTGGTCCAGGTTGGTTTGAAAACAACTGGCAGCCGACCAGCACACACACGGATTCAAATGGTAAATCATCTTTGGCCACCACTAGAAATGTTTGAAGCTAGGCAGGTAAGAAAAGGGGACCCCATAAAATCCCACACGCGGTTAGGCACGCTCAGTCTTAAAACTAATACCCGGAACTCGGATCCTAGGTGACTCGAATGGAACAAAGCGTCAGGGCGGGATAGCCTAGACCTTCCATCCTTCGTCAAATATAGTCAACATTAATAATAATCAATATCATCAACAACAATATAATAATGTGATATCCCAAACCAAGGAGTAACAGGGTAACATCGTAGCATCCTAAGCATGCATACTAAGCAGGGGCTGAGCAACGAGCAATAGTAACATAGCAGTACATGGTTTGCTGGGAAGGGACATGGCTGTATCGGTTTGAAAGAGGCTATAAACATGTGGTAGGATCAAACATCGAACCTATCCTAGACTAGCATGCAAACCGCTGGTTGAAATAGAATGGATCATAAGTAATGTATAGTCCTTCCCTGTTGATAAGTCGGGTTCCGAAGGTGTAGTTGATCGCAAGCTCGCAACGTCTCCGAAGGTACCCGCGGAAGCACACAAGACGGTAAACACTGGAAAGCAATCAACGAGCAAGCATTTATTACTATGAAGCAAACACGAGCAAGCATCAACAAGAAGCAACACGAGACATCGCACCTACCGTCGAGAGCGGTTACTAACAGGTTAAGTGGAGTACTCGTCACACACGACGATACTGCACATTTAGAATGATTCAAGTTGTTTAGCTACAGGTGATCAACAAAGGTTGTTAACATGGCATCTCACTCAAGCATGGAATAGCACACAAACATGGCAAGAGGTGAAGCATAAATAAACTATCTAATCTAGTCACTTTAAATGGGGGTAAAACAAATACATGTCAAACTATTGCGGACCCCACGATATTTATTGCATTTGGTACTGTTTTGCCCTAAACAATATTTTATTATTTGATTTAGCAAGAAATAACAGCATAAACACAGTCTACATGAAATTCTAGTCAAGTTACATGTAAAGAACATTTTAATCAGAGCAACGGTTAAAAAGTTATGGCAGTTACAGTTACATTGGCAAGCAGTGTAATTAGCAGTCAAACAGCATGTAAACAAAGTCAAACATGGAAACAAGCAACATTTTAATAAACTACACGCAAAATGGAGCAACTTTCATGTAGAAAGCATTTCCATCGGAGCTACCGGTGAAAAGATACGGGCAATGCAAAAAAATAACTAAATCTGCCTAAATAATAATAATAAAAAACCTAGAAAGGAAAAAAAAACCTCTAATGGGCCGAAACTAGTGCTATTGGGCCCAACAACAAGAAATAAATAAATAAATAGAAAAAAGGAAAAAAAAAGGGCGAGCTCACCATTGGGAGTGGGCAGCCGAGGCAGGCCGGCTGGGAGTGGGCTGGCGCGGCTCGGGTGGTGGGCCTTGGTGGGCACGCCGGCCCACCAGGCGGCAGCAATTTTGGATTGCCCGTATATTGGGGTATATTGGGCAGATCAGGGGGTGGCTGCAATTTTGGACTAGGGAAACCCTAGAAGAGGGGTGGGAGTGTGGTGGTCTTTATATAGCACAGGTGGCTGGCAGTTTGCAAAAACATCCCCGGTTTTTCTCTCTCGCGCGCGGTGTTTTCGTTTCTGGCCGCCGGGGGTTCGCAGTACCTTCGATTCGGGTAAAACTTCGAACTGCGCGATCAGAGCGTCGAGCCGGCGGCGTTCAACTCGCGCTGGAACCGTTCCGAAAACACTTTTCGGCGCGCTATAAAAATAACCCGTTTAATTATTAAACGAGGTTTTTCGTTCCGTTGGCTGCGGCTGGTCTCGTGCGGTTTTCGCGACGGTGATCGGGCGAAACCCGGTGTCGCAAAGGTCGAGTGTCAGGGTGGCAAGGGTCGGTCTCCGTCCGATACGAGATAAGAGGGGGGAAAATAATCGCCGATCGATAAATCGGGGATGAAAACACCGCAAACAAATCAGACAATCAAACAATACACACCGAAAACAAAAATTTTATTTTTTGTGAAATCTGGGCTGTTACAACTTTTCTATGTGCAGCCCTCTCTAGGGCCAATTGGATTTTGACCGTACTCGGTCGTGATTGTCTTCCGCTTGTTGCATGATGTACTGTTGGGTCTATGGACCTCTGAAATGATGTAATAATACCAGCGGCGATGTATGCCCTGGACTCTATATATTTATGTCTTAGTATAAAGTTCATTGTTCTTATATCTGTTGTCGAGAATCCGGAAGCGACACGAGTGCGAGTGTCGTGAGTCGGTGGCCTTTTATGCGCTACTAACTCGAGCGGGACACGAAAGCGACTAACTTGAGTTAGCACCGCATCGGGGGCTTTACAACTTGGTATCAGAGCAGGACTGACTGTAGGACCCCTTACTGGCCGAAGTTGAGTCTAGAAACTATTTTTTAGTTATTAAGGAAAAATCGGAGAGTAGGAACTCTTTCTTTTTCTTCTTACCCCACCCTCCCACCCCTTTTTCCGTGAGGAAGTGAAACGATGTTTTCTATCTGCAACTTATCCCCTTTCAAACAAATCTAGGTTCTCATTTACATGAGGCTCTGATTCCCCTATAATCTTTTGCTAGCGAAGAGAAGGGTTGGCGTACGTTGAGAACACTGAGCCGCCACTTGGGGTTGACAGCTCCACCTCTCTTACAGCGTACCTCAGTTGAAACTCCTATACATGGATGGTTGGCATCCTTCGGATGTGGTTCCTCCCCCTATAGGAGACCGCTTCGGCGGGCCGCTCAGGGCAGATGTCTCAACGTTCAGGTCTTTAACCACTCGTATATATTGTTGTGTGCTCGCTAGCAGATTATTATCTTGGATTCGGATGATCTCGGTTTGGGGATTCCAGTAGCACCTAACTTTCGACTTCCAGGGTTAACCTTGGTGGAATTTCAGCCTTCGGATTTCTCATACCTCGTGAGGAAGTTTTGTTGTCAATATTTCTTTATCTTCTGGTCTCTTCAATGTTTCAACCATGTTCTCATAAGTGTTCCTGTATACAGGATGCCAAGAGCGAACATGCCGCCGCCAGAGAACCCTCTCCTTGGGGAGGCTGTGACCGCAGTGGCTCAGGGCACATCTCTGATCTTACAGATGCTGCAGAACCAGACTTCCCAGAGGAGCGATCGACCACAGTACACCACTCTGCAGCAGTTCCTTGCTATCAACCCCCTCAGGTTCTCCGAGGCTCGAGACCCGCTGGAAGAGGATGATTGGATTGCAGAGATCAAGAAGCATTTCAATGCAAACACCGTCAGACCAGTCGACTACGTCACCTTCGCCTCCTTCAAGCTTCAGGGTGCAGCAGCCAGCTGGTACGATACCTACAAGGCCAACAAGGGCGATGCTATCATCACGTGGGCAGACTTCGTCGCAGACTTCAGAGCAGCACATATTCTGAGTGGCTTGATGGACAGAAAGTGAGAGGAGTTCTTGGCTCTGAGACAGGGTGACAGGTCAGTTCAGGAGTACAACCTGGCCTTCGTCAGGCTCGCCAGGTACGCTCCGGGGGAGGTCAGCACAGAGGCCAAGCGCATTGCCAGATTCCGTGGGGGTCTCAGCACAGAGCTCAAGTACGCACTCACCCAGTGCAACCCCACACTGTTCTCACAGTTCGTGGATCAGGCTATCAGCCAGGAGTCAGCCAGAGCAGAGTGGGACGCATACAGGAAGCGCCAGAGAGAGCACAGCTCCGCAGTGATGGTCCACAAGAAGGCAAAGACTTGGGTCACAGAGGTGCCACCGCAGAGGTAGCAGTTCCAGTAGAGGGGGGCAGTTGTCCGCACTTTTTCCCGCCCTCCCGTCCCAGTTCAGTAGGGGCCTTACTCTACACCACCACACGCGAGGCCACCCAGGCCACAGTCCCAGCCCAGGCCAGGCGTGATTTTCTACAAGTGCAGAGAGTCGGGGCACACTTCTCCCAACTGCACCGATCCACGCTTTTCTCGGATCCCACCGCCTCCACCTCGCTCTACCCCGATGACTGCGATGGTGAAGGCACAGCCACGTGCAGTTCGGGTGAACAATTGATGCTCACAGATGCTCAGCAGTCTTCAGAGATCGTTCTTGGTAGGTTGCTTGTAACTTCAGTTTCTGCGACAGTTTTGTTCGATACCGGAGCTTCCCACTCTTTTGTGTCTAGAGCTTTTGTTGAGCGTGCTGATTTACATCCTCAAGGTTTATCTCAGCAACTATCTGTTGTTTCTCCGGGTTTCAAGACGAGTACGTCTGCCTTTGTCCCAGATGTGGAGATTCATATCCAGGGACTTCTCTTCTCAGCTTCGTTGATCGTGTTGACCCATTCCGACATTGATGTCATCTTGGGCATGGATTGGCTTGTGCAGCACAAGGCCAATATTGATTGTCCAACCAGGTCCATGAAGTTGACACATGATTCAGGCGCAGAGGTCTTGTACACTTGTGGCTCTATGACAGGACTAGCACAGTTGTACGCTTTGAACGCAGGAGTCGCGCCTTTGCTCGAAGAAGTCAAAGTTGTCTGTGAGTTCCCAAACGTCTTTCCGGAGGAGTTGCCAGGAATCCCACCAGTTTGAGCTATTGAGTTCGTTATTGGGCTAGAGCCTGGTACTCAGCCGATTTCTCATCATCCGTACAAGATGTGTTCGGCGGAGTTGATCGAGCTGAAGAACCAGTTGACAGAGTTGGAGGCCCTAGTTCTTTTTTGCAACTTTCAAAAACAGTGGCCCTAGTTCAAAGTGGATTTGAATTTAAAAAGGGCTCACTTTTTTGTTGTTGCCAAAATTGGTCAAACCAATTTTGAAAAATCCAGAATAATGCAAGGGTCAAGATTCTTCAGCTCATAGAATATTGCACCTTGTATTTTCTTCTCAAAAATTCCCAATGCACCTTTTCTATTATTTTTAAATAGAAAATAAGTATTGTTTTCATTGTGGGAATTTTTCTCTGCATCCAAAATTGCCCAACCAATTTTGGATGTTCAAGAATGTTGCAAGGATTATTTGAAAATATTGTGATCTATTTTTCTCTACTCCTTTTCTCCCCTTTTCTTTTTCCTTGCCTGCTGTTTTTTTTAAATAAGCAGAAGGGCTTTGCCCTCTTTTTCTCCTCAACAGCAGGCCCAGCCAGCGGGCCAAGATCCATCCCCGCAGCCCAGCACGGCATCCGCCAGCGAAGGGGTACGCGGGCGCTCGCTCGACCATTGGATCAAATCGGAGGTTGCACGGTCGTCGCCTTTCCACGCTGTCGCCAGTCCCCCCCTCCTCTATCTCACACCGGTGGGAGACGTCGATGTCGACGCCGGCCGACGTGGCTCCAGCTCCCCCCTTTATAATCTAGAGCCGCCTCTCGCGCCGTTAACTCTAGGCCATCCCGTTCCCCCTCTCAATTTTCCCTGCCTCCGCGCCCATGGACGTCGGGATTCTCCCCTGTTCCCGCTGACGCCGGTGAGTCCGACGAGCAATTCTCCGTCTCCTCGCCTCGTCGTTAGCCGCGCGCTCGAAGTCGTGCCTATGCGACCCGTCTGCTCCATTTCCTTCTCGCAGATCGGAGCCAGTGCCACCTTTTCTTCCCCGAGCCGACGACCCCGCCGTGGACGTCTTCTTCCTCGTCGTTGTTGGCTTCTTCCCCGTCGTCCCGCGCTTCGAGCTCGACCACGGCAGGGTGAGCCCCGTTGTGCCCTTCATCCTCCCGTAGTGAGTAGGAGCCCGTTTAGCTTGGCGCGTGGGTTTCTGCTTCCACGTGCCGACGTCGCTGGCGACCCACCGTGGCCGCCTTGTCCTTGGCGTGTCCGGGGTGCGCTCGTGCGTGCTAGGGCGTGCTCTAGCCACGCGTATGGCCTCAAAGGGGGTCGCTTGCGCGGGTTCTTGGTCGTAGCAGTGCCGGAGTCTAAAGATCGAGTGATAGACAGTGGCGCCGCCGTGTTCAGTCGAACCTCGTGTCGCCGTCATGGAGCTAGGGGCCGGATCCGAGGTGCAGGCGTGTAGAGGGAGGTCCCAGCTACGTGTAGGACGCTGTGGCTTAGTCGCCGTTGAGCCGTGCACCACACTAGTGTCGCCGGGAGATCGCCGGGACGCGCGGGTTCTGAATGTTCAGAGAGGTGTGCGCCGCCGCAGCTCTGTTCCCGTCGACGCCGCGCTCTCCCCGTGGCACCATGATGGCTTCTCGCCCCTCATTTTTTACCCCAAGTGGAAGGTTTGAGATGCAGTGCAGCAGCAAGTTTCCCTCGGTAAAGATACCAAGGTTATCGAACCAGTAGGACTCAGGAGATACAAGTAGGTGGCAACGTCGCCAGAAATTGCTTCCTGACTAGGGTGTTGTCGTGGACCTGCACACAGCAACAAATAACTTTTCTCCCACCGAGTGCAGAGGAGTTGTCAATTCCTCCGGCCTTGTCGTTTACGAAGGATCAACGCAAGAGATAAAAGATCCAAAGGAATGTAAAAGCTGAAAGTAAATTGAGGGTGTGAAAAATAATGTGAAGATGGACAAGGGTCCCGTGATTTTCACTAGTGATGTCTCTCTCCCAAAAGACCATAAAAGTGGTAGCGAGGTAAACAAATCATAGTTGGGCAATTGACAAGATTATGAAGGCACCGCAATGCTAACTATGCTGCAAAGAAAGGAAGGGCTCAAAAGCAATGGGCAGAACGCCAAGGTAAGTATACCGAAATCCATCTGCATCTACTAAGAATCATCCACCTTGAGATATCTATCCAGAACATCTCGCTGGTATTAAGTTGCGAATCCCACCCAAAGTGTAAACTCAAAGCAACAGACAACTCCATTAAACGAACTTTACGTAAAGTAAACAATCCTTGCACCCGCAGGTACAAGCACCGTTGTTTTATCCCTGGTGGCAACAACATATCCCCTAGTCTCATGTTTCTATCACTCAAGCTAGACATCAAGGGGCTGAACCCACAATCGAGCATAACAATCTCTCTTGGAGTTGCAAATAAAATACTTGGCCAAAGAAAATACCGCAATGGAGAACATGCAAGAATTTACTCAAGAACAAAATATAAAAGAGAAGAACCAAATATATTACTCATCACAATCTGAACATAGTCTCATAATCCATCAGATCCCAACAAACTCAGCATAGCAACAGCAGAAATTACATAGATGCCTCGATCATGTGAGGCAGCTCACGAGGACTCGAAAGTGGAAGCACAAAAGGGGGAGAGATAGATCACATAGCTACTGGTCACGGACCCATGGTCTAAGGGAAACTACTCACGGTACATACGGGAGGCGTCCATGGCTATGGAGGGTCTCCCAGAGGGGGTAGCTTCTCCCGGCAGGGTGACGGAGCAGCTTCTCCAGGCAGCCCCGATCTTGAAACGGCGGCGGCGGAACAGAGGCCAGATCGCGAAAAAAGAGTCTGTATTAGGGGTTTCCACCCCGAGGGGTAAATATAGGCGAAGGGGGGCGTCGAGGGGACCCACGAGGCAGTCAGGAGGGTCCTTGGTGCGGCCCAGGGTGGGGCCGCCCCACCTGCCCTCCTGGCTGCCTGGTGGTGGCCCCCCTTCCCTCTCTTGGTGATTCCGGAAGCTTCTGTTGCGCTGATTTTTTATATTTTTTCCCAGAATTTTTGGAGCACTTTTAATGGCCGGAAAACCTGAAATACAAAAACAGCAGCAAACAGAAACTGGCAACTGGGTGCACTGAGTTAATAGGTTAGTCCAAATAAGTTCAAAAGTGTATGAAAGTTCAAGAAAAACATGGCAATGTCACACAAAACATGCATGGATCAAGCAGAAATTATAGATATGTTTGGGACGTATCAACATCCCCAAGCTTAATTCCTGTTCGTCCTCGAGTAGGTAAATGATAACAAGCATAATTTCTGTGGTGACATGCCACACAACCATAAAAGGAATTTTAAGTAAAGCAATCAAAGCATACAATTCAATTCAAGTCTTAACAAGCAAGAGTCTATATTAGCATTGACACAAGCAACAAAAGAACAAAAGGTGCAAGAGCTCTCGCTGTCCGTCACTCGAATGTCTCCAGATGGTGTTTGCGTGCAATAAAGCGATAGGGAAATATGAGAGAAAAAAATAAGGTTTGATGAGAACAACTATCTACTAAAGTTTCACACTTGGTCTCCTTTGGATTCTTATCTGGAGTCGTCCCCAGACCACTAGCCAGGTACAAGTCAAACTGATCCACTCCCTTTCGATATTTTGAGCAATCATGCAATGGATGAGCGTGAGCAAGAAAGTTGACACCTAAAAGGCGAAACATAAAAAAGGTGGAGGAGGAAGAAAAAAAGGTGTGAAAAGCTCACATCAATGAGGACAATCATAGGCGAGAGAAGGCCATATGATAGATATTATGTGAGGAGTAGGGATTGCCATACAACGGATGCACATGTGAGCTAAAAGCTCTCCAAGGGAACTAGTGGGGGTGCATCTAACTTGATTGCTCAAGAAGACCTAGAGCTCGTTTGAGGAGGCTCATCATTGGAATATACAAGCCAAGTTCTATAGTGTGAAGGGTCCCCACATAGCTATATGCCTAATGGTGATCTCTATGGAGTACAAGGGATAGGAGATGATGTACTAGTGTGGACCTCTCAAAAGGAATAGTAGTATGCCCCCTTCTCTCTTTTTTATTTTTTTCTCTTTTTTTATTTTTTTGGTGCCCTCAATGGCTCTTTCTATTTAACTCACATTTGTCCTCTTTGGGATCTGTTGATTTTGTCCTCTTTGGGATATTTTCCTCACTTTAGGGGCAATACTCTATATTTTACAAGACTATAGGAGATTTTTCACACTTTACAAAGGTACTCACATAAAGAAAATGTAACTATCATGATGCAAATGTATGCTTCTGCCAGGGTAACAAGATATGCAATGATACTAGCGCGTCATGTAGCAATGATTAGGGCAAGGCCCAACTAGCATGCGGCTCATCGATCAAGAAAGTAGCATGTATGACATGAAGATCAAGTCATGATAAGGTGGATGTTGCATGGCAATGTATCTCGGAAAGGCTATGGAAATGCCTTGTAGGTAGGTATGGTGGCTGTTTTGAGGAAAGATATAAGGAGGCTTATAATTATAGAGCGTATCGTGCCAAGGGTTTGGATGCATCGGCGAAGTATGCGCGAACTCTCGAGGTGAGAAAGGGCAATGCACGGTACTGAAGAGGCTAGAAAAAGTATAGGTGGGTGGAAGTGTCAACTTTCGAATACTCACATTAGTCCGAAAAACTCATGCACTTATTATCGGTAACTCTCAATCTAATCAGGAGGTTCACACAGAGACGGGTACCCCGAGGAGGAGTGTATGGGGGTTTGGTTATCCTTGCGCATCCTCGACTCATGGTACGTGAGTGTACTCTAATATTCGAACCCTCCATCCAACTAGTAGCTAGAGTTATCATAAAGGGTTTTTGGTTTTCGAAAAACACACGGATTTCCCAAAATATGACATCTATCACTAATAGGCAAGAGCTCTTGACACCATAAGTTCAAACATTACTCTAGTCAATACCTCAAACTATTGCAAGTTACTACTACAAAGAGAACAGCAAATTTAACTACCGACTTTCATTCAAGACACAGAACTCAGTGCAAGAGGCAAACTCTCTAACAAGATAAAACATGCAACCTATAGAAAGTTCAACCTAAGACAAAAATAAAAGCTCTAGAAAAACTAAAGCATTACAACTAAACAGAACAACAACTAAGAAAAGAAAAAGAACAGCTCACAGCTAAAAGAATAAGCATGAAAATCCTATGAGGAGTTCTAGTTCAAGAGGAGCGTGAATCTCTCCCACACAAAAGAGTAAGTTGGGGTCTAACTTGTTACTACAGCAAACAAAGCAAAAGAAACTAAAAACAAAACCTAAGAGTGAGACGCTGCAAGAATAACACATAATGCATGAAGTGATAAAAATATAGTGCAACGAGAGACGAACTGATAATTGTTGATGAAGAAGGGGATGCACGAGGGCATCCCCAAGCTTAGACTCTTGAGTCTACTTGAATATTTATTGGGGTGCACATGGGCATCCCCAAGCTTGAGCGTTTGACCCTCCTGAATCTTCTTTCATCATCCTCCATCGCGCACTTGAAAACTCCCTTCATACATAACTCATTGTACCCTAATAAAATAATTTTCCTCTACTGCAAATAAAGATTTCCAGGAAGAGCTACTGTTTCCCAAGATTTCCAAATGGTTTTTGCAAAGAAAAAGCAAGCTTAAGGTTTGCAAAAGTGAAGAGAGACAAAACGTGGCAGAATCTGTGAAAAACAGAACAGCAGATAGAAACGAATTTTTTAATGGTACTTCTGCAACTCAAATCAAAAACCTCAGAACATATGGAAGTTTTGTAATTGTATAGAGCACGCTGTGTAAAAGATTCAGCTCGAAAAGATGAACTGGGATTTTTCTCTGATTTTTCTAGTCACGAGGACAGAATCTGTTTTCTGGACAGCATGTCACAACTTTTACTTCCCTTGCCGTATGAGGCTAAACTTGGCACAAAGCTTGAAACGTAAAGATACAATGATGTTGCTACAGTAGTAACAATCATCAAGACCGCTAAGAACAGAACAAAAGCCAAAAAAAAAGAAAAACCTAAATTCGTTGCGGGCTGCCTCCCGAAAGCGCTTCTTTAGAGCCATTAGCTAGGCTTAAAGCAGAAGATCAAGTCTGTTCAAGAGAATAACTAGCCCGTGTGACGGACTCAAAAGGTAACTTAATCTTTTTTCCTAGGAAAATGTTCCATCCCTTTCTTGAGAGGGAATTGGAATTTGATAGTTCCCTCTTTCATGTCAATGATAGCACCAACTGTGCGAAGAAAAGGACGTCCCAAAATAATTGGACAAGAGGGCTCACACTCAATGTCCATAATAGTGAAATCAACGGGAACATAATTGTCATTGAAAATGATAAGAACATCGTCGATCTTCCCCAAAGGTTTCTTTACGGAATAATCAACAAGACGAACACCAAAAGAACAAGGATCAAATGGTTTCAATTCAAGCATATCATACATTCTTTTGGGCATAACAGAGGTACTTGCTCCAGCATCACAAAGAGCATAACAAGAGAATTTATTCAATTTAATTTTTATCATAGGATCCCAACCATCTTCTAGATTCCTAGGTATGGAGGCTTCTAGGCTAAGCTTCTCCTCTCTAACTTTGATTAGAGCATTGGTGATATGCTCTGTGAAGGCAAGATTGAGTGTGCTAGTGTGGGGGTCTCTAGACATCTTGTGTAGGAAACCAATAACTTCAAGTAAAGTGAAGTTGTCAAAGTCTAGGTCACTACTATCTATCAAGGAGGTAGTGATATCATTTAGGTTCACTTGTTTGAAAGCCTCTATGTTCATAGAGGTTTCTTCATCTATGGTTGAGGTGGTAGCATCACAATTGATAGGTCCAGTGGCACTAGGGGTGTGATGGGTGCTAACAGTTTAGACATCCTCAACTACTTGGATAGTAGCTACTGTGTGGTAGGTAGGAAGGCTCTTAATTCTCTCTTCTTCCTCCTTTTCTCTAGCCCATCTATCTTTGAGTTTATCCATCATCCTAATATTTTCATTGATTTGTAACTGGATAGCATTAATAGGAGTGACCTTACTCTCCTCAAGGGGAGAGGTTCTAATTTTTAACATCTCAACATCAAGGGCTAAGTTGTATACCTTCAAACAAAGATTATCTAATTTATCTAATTTCTCCTCCACACTCTTGTTGAAGGCTTTCTGGGTAGTGATAAAGTCTTTGAGCAAGGTCTCTAGTTCTGAAGTGGAGTTTCTGGTGGTAGGATAAGTGTTGTTCCCATAGTTTTTGGATGGGAAAGGCCTAGGATTGTTGCTACCAAAGTTACTCCTATAAGCATTATTGTTGAAGTTGTTTCTAGAGACAAAATTAACATCTAATTGCTCCTGAGTAACCAAAGAATTTAAAGGAACATCTTGAGGATCAATAGAAGGTTTCTTGGTAAGTAGAGACATGATAAGGTCAACCATTTCATTTAAAGAGGAGATCTCCTCGACAGAGTTAACCTTCTTACCGGTTGGAGATCTCTCGGTGTGCCATTGCGAGTAGTTCAGCATCATCTCATCAAGTAGCTTTGTGGCAGCACCAAGCGTGGTTGACATAAAAGTTCCTCCCGCGGCCGAATCTAACAGGTTCCGCGAGGTGAAGTTCAATCCTGCATAAAAAGTCTGGATAACCAACCAGGTAGTCAGTCCATGTGTGGGGCAGTTCTTGACAAGCGTCTTCATACGTTCCCAAGCCTGGGCAACATGTTCATTATCCAATTGCCTGAAATTCATAATGTTACTCCACAATTGAATAATTTTAGCAGGGGGATAGTACTTCCCTATAAAAGCATCTTTTCATTTACTCCAAGAATCGATACTGTTCTTGGGCAAAGATTGTAGCCACTCCTTGGCTCTTCCTCTCAAAGAGAAAGGAAAAAGTTTCAGCTTGACGATGTCTCCATCCACTTCCTTGTACTTCTGCATGTCGCAGAGCTCGATAAAGTTGTTTAGGTACAAGGCAGCATCTTCTCCTGCTCTTGAGAGTTGATCTTTCATGACAAGGTTAAGCAGAGTAGGTTTAATCTCATAAGAAGGTGCTGAAGTGGCAGGTGGAGCAATAGGAGTGCAGATAAAGTCACTGTTGTTGTGACTAGTGAAGTCACACAACTTAGTGTTTTCATTGGAACCCATAGTAGCAGCAGGTATTTTTGGTATTTTTGATTAAGGACACAAAAGTAAAAATTGAAAGGTAAACTAACAAGACTAAAAAGCAAAGGTAAAAGATGGTGTGCAACTCCCCTATCTTGTAGACTTGAGTCCCCGGCAACGGCGCCAGAAATTTGCTTGATGGCTTCTCGCCCCTCGTTGGTTACCCCAAGTGGAAGGTTTGAGATGCAGTGCAGCAGCAAGTTTCCCTCGGTGAAGATACCAAGGTTATCGAACCAGTAGGACTCAGGAGATACAAGTAGGTGGCAACGTCGCCAGAAATTGCTTCCTGACTAGGGTGTTGTCGTGGACCTACACACAGCAACAAATAACTTTGCTCCCAACGAGTACAGAGGAGTTGTCAATTCCTCCGGCCTTGTCGATTACAAAGGATCAACGCAAGAGATAAAATATGCAAAGGAAAGTAAAAGCTGAAATTAAATTGAGGGTGTGAACAATAATGTGAAGATGGACCAGGGTCCCGTGATTTTCACTAGTGATGTCTCTCTCCCAAAAGACGATAAAAGTGCTAGCGAGGTAAACAAATCACAGTTGGGCAATTGACAGGATTATGAAGGCACCACAATGCTAACTATGCTGCAAAGAAAGGAAGGGATCAAAAGCAATGAGAAGTACGCCAAGGTAAGTAGACCGAAATCCATCTTCATCTACTACGAATCATCCACATTGAGATATCTATCCAGAACATCTCGCTGGTATTAAGTTGTGAATCCCACCCAAAGTGTAAACTTAAAGCAACATAGAACTGCATTAAAAGAACTTTGCGTAAAGTAAACAATCCTTGCACCCGTAGGTACAAGCACCGTTGTTTTATCCCTGGTGGTAACAGCACATCCCCTAGACTCATGTTTCTGTCACTCAAGCTAGACATCAAGGGGCTGAACCTACAATCAAGCATAACGCTCTCTCTTGGAGTTGCAAATAAAATACTTGGCCAAAGCAAATACCACAACAGAGAACATGCAAGAATTTACTCAAGAACAAAATATAAAAGAGAAGAACCAAATATATTACCCATCACAATCTGAACATAGTCTCATAATCCATCAGATCCCAACAAACTCAGCATAGCAATAGCAGAAATTACATAGATGTATCGATCATGTGAGGTAGCTCACGAGGACTCGAAAGTGGAAGCACAAAAGGGGGAGAGATAGATCACATAGCTACTGGTCACGGACCCATGGTCCAAGGGAAACTACTCACGGTACATACGGGAGGCGTCCATGGCTATGGAGGGTCTCCCGGAGGGGGTAGCTTCTCCCGGCAGGGTGCCGGAGCAGCTTCTCCAGGCAGCCCCGATCTTGAAACGGCGGCGGCGGCGGAACAGAGGAGATATCGCGAAAAAGGAGTCTGTATTAGGGGTTTCCACCCCGAGGTGTAAATATAGGCGAAGGGGGGCGTCGAGGGGACCCACGAGGCAGTCAGGAGGGTCCCTGGCGCGGCCCAGGGTGGGGCCGCACCACCTACCCTCCTGGCTGCCTGGTGGTGGCCCCCCTTCCCTCTCTTGGTGATTCCGGAAGCTTCTGTTGCGCTGATTTTTTTTATATTTTCCCGGAATTTTTGGAGCACTTTTAATGGCTGGAAAACCTGAAATACAAAAACAACAGAAAACAGAAACTGGCAACTAGGTGCACTGAGTTAATAGGTTAGTCCAAATTGGTTCAAAAGTGTATGAAAGTTCAAGCAACACATAGCAAATTCACACAAAACATGGATGGAGCAAGCATAAATTATAGTTATGTTTGGGACGTATCACTCCACCGTGGCCATGCAATACACCTGCGTGGAGCTGGGTACACCAGCTCGTGATTCCTCGCCGCAGTAGGGCAGCAGGAGCCGTGTCGGCGAGGCAGTGGTCGCCGGGAAGTCGCCGCCCTGTCGTGTGCAGGCATGTCGTCGTTTTCTTCAGTCGCGAGCGAGTTCAGAGAAGGGACTGTGCCCTGGGCCGAGGAGGAGGAGAAAAGGCCGTGGGCCTGGTCCAGCAGTGGGCTTGGCCCTTTTTTTTCCTGTCTCCAGCCCAGTGGGCTTTCTCGCTTGGGCCAAGGGGAGACGAGATGGGCCACCTGCCCGTGGCCAGCCCAGTTGGGTCTGCGCCCTTTTTCTTTTTTTTTATTTTTCTTCGCTTTTACATTTATTTTTCTGTTTAAATTCCAATTCGAGTTTGAATTCAAATTCAAATTGGATTTTAAACTTGAAACTCATTTGAGGCATCCCATATATGAGTTTGGGTAGTTTCTCCCAAGGATCTGCATGGTGGTATTGGTTTTGTCAATTAGGCCTATTTCAAAATGCAGGTAGTGCAACTTTGCACTCAGGCCCCTGAATTCATTTGAATTTGCAATTGTGCCTTGCAAATTCAAATGGAGCCATACCTTATATGGTTATGGGGTAGAAAAATGCAGGGATTGCAATGGTGAGGTCCATGTGATGTTCTGTGCAACTCAAGTGGACGTGGTGTGAAACACCTAGCCATATCAACCACGTATTTTCATGTCTTGCCTTCTTTCAACTTCTGTGCATGTTGATTTCTGATCATCTGTTCAATTCCAAGTTCTTTTCATATCATCTTCAAATCTTTGCATCATCAAACCAACCCCTAGCATATTGTCATATGCAATGTGGTTGGGTTCCTTTCTTTTGTTGCACCTTTCCGATGTCAAGTTCATCGACATCTCTCCGTCTCCAGAATCGTTGTTTTACTTTCATGTTGTAATTATTTATGTTAATCGCTTTAATGATCATGTCATGTTGCCATGTTAATTACACCAAAAATTAAGGCTAAGACCGAAGCCATTCAACGTAAATAAATTGCATATGAAGTTGTTGACGTGTCGTCACCACCTTCATTTAAATCTGACTAGATAGGGTCACATCATGTCTATTGAACTTGATCATACCATCTTTGCCCATGCATTGCACCCGTTGCTTACTTGTGTGCCTTTTCCTTGCCGGTACTTTACGTTAGCACCTGAGACTGCCGAGGAGACTTACGTGGAGGTTTCCGACACCGAGCCCGAGGACCCTGCTACGTCTGCTTCGACGACCGATTACCCAAGCAAGGGGAAGATTTATACCATTACTTGATACCTTTCTACCTACCTGCCTAGCTGTAGTCTAGAATGTGTGTTTGATCCTATCACTTTGCTTATGCCACATTTAAAAACCAAACAACCATGACCCCAACATCCCAGAAAAACTTTGTATTGCTAAGTTACCGCTGCTCAGCCATTGCTTAGTATGAGTAGAAAAACTTGCTGCTTACCCTATGCTATGGTTGGCATACCATGTTAGTAGAGAAGTTGGTTGATATTTATTATTATTATGATGTTAATTTATACTCGACGAAAGATGGGAGACCAGGCTGTTCCCGCCAGGTGTTTTGTTCCATTTGAGTCACCTAGGTCCCGAGTTCCGGGTATTGTGTTTCTTGACGAGCGTGCCTAATCGTGTGTGGAATTCTATGGGGTTCCCTTGTCTTACCTACCTAGCTTCATACAATTCTAGTGGTGGCCCCAGTTGATTTACATTTGCAACGTGTGACTGTTGGTGGTACCCCAGCTGTTTACAAACCAACCCGGACCAGTGGGGACATGGTTCCCTTATTGGTCCAAGACTGACCGGCGAGGGCCCGGTCCTCATGTGAGGCTTAACCGGTAACCCAAACCTTGTTGATACGGAAGAGGCCGATCCGAGAGCGTGGCCGGCTGTTGGATTGGATGTCGACTCCCCGGGGGCCACCCGGAATTGTGTGTTGTTAGTTAGAGGGACTCTGACGTTCCGGAGTTTCAGGTGCTTACCTAGCCAAGTGGAAACCGGGCGTACATGCGAAGCCTATGATGGGCAGTTCGTACACCCCTGCAGGGTTAAATCTTTTCGGAAAGCCATGTCCGCGGTTATGGACGACTTGAGACCTACTCCTTGTTCATAGAATAACATCAATTTGAATCATAAATTAAAACTTGCCTACCCTGTGAGTGCCTTGGTTGGTTTTCTTCGTCTAGGGGGACCAGGAGAAGATCCAGGTTGTGTCATGTTTGATGTATGTAGGTTATAGAAGACTTATGACGCGATGTCATGTGCATTCTTGATCTTACCCCTATTCTAATAGAACGATAGCCACTATATATGCTAGTGCGTCTGCAACCTTTACCTTTACCTTGTCTTACCGTAGGGAGTTAGTCATCCTATAATGATGTAATCTCACCCCCTGTTTTCCTTTTGTGATTTTACTGTTTTGCCTGATCGGCCGCTGCAGTTGACTACTACCTCGACCCGAGCACCGGACGATACTTCGTGGAGGTGCCCCCGGAGGACGACGATGAGGATGACTTCGTGCAGTAGATCCTATAGTTGGGTTCCGACGATCCGTGGGTGGACTTATCTATGTGCAACCCCCTCTAGGGCCATTTGGATTTTGACCATACTCGGTCGTGATTGTCTTCCGCTTGTTGCGTGATGTACAGTTGGGTCTATGGACCTCTGAAATGATGTAATAATACCAGCGGCGATGTATGCCCTGGACTCTATATATTTATGTCTTAGTATAAAGTTCATTGTTCTTATATCTGTTGTCGAGAATCCGACAGCGACACGAGTGCGAGTGTCGTGAGTCGGTGGCCTTTTATGCGCTACTAACTCGAGCAGGATGCGAAAGAGATTAACTTGAGTTAGCACGGCATCGGGGGCTTTACAGTTATCCTTGCGCATCCTCAACCCATGGTACGTGAGGGTACTCTATACATTACATCCTCTCCAAAGGTTAGCGATCCATCTAGTAGCTAGAGTTCTCAACTAATTTTTTGTATTTTTTGAAAATAAGCACGGATTGCCTAAAATATGACACCTATCACTAATTGGCTTGATCTCTTGATACACAAAATTCCAAACATTACTCAAATCAATGCCTCATTGCAAGTTCCTACTACACTTAAATAACAACCTCGTTTACCTAATCAAGTCAAGGCACACAAACTCAGTGCAACAAGTCAACTCTCTAAACAAGATAATCATGAAACTCAAGAGAGTTCTAAAAGCAACAACTTAAATAAGAGCTCTTAAAAAAATAAGCATGAAAACAAGAGCTAAACATGATAGGAGCTAGACATAAACAGAACACTCAACAAGGATAAGCATGAAAATTATGTGTGTTCTAGGTGGAAGTGGAGCGTGTTTCTCTCCCAAACAATGTAGGCTAGGGTCCAAATTGTTACGAACAGCAAATAAAACTAACTCTACGCAAATAAAACTGAAAAGTAAACGCAAGACGCTCCAAGCATAGCACATAACATATGAATTGATAAAAATATAGGATGGAGAAGGACGAACTGATGATTGTTGATGGAGAAGGGGATGCACAGGGGCACTATCATGGTAAAAACACGCCAGATGTCCTCATAAAGAACTTGTTTGCGGGGACTTTCCTACGAGTGCGCGCGAGGAGGGAGAGTCGATCGGAAGAGATTCGAAACGATGATTGGGACAAGAGAGACACAGGGATTTACCCAGGCTCGGCCCCTCGATGAGGTAAAGACCTACTTCCTACCTTTCTTGTATTATATGTGGAATATCTTGATTACAAGGGCGCTAGAAGTCGTCGGTGTCTCAAGAACTAGACTAGATTGGTTCGCCCCTTGGACGTTCCAAGGCCTTCGCTTACATACACACCGAGCCCTAGGGTTATACAATGAGACCGACTATCAACAAGGTGGATTCCTATTCTATCTCTTTGATGACTTGTCTTTTCCTTCAAGGTGGCTTGGACCCTTCCTTTTGGCGTCGGTCTTCATCTTATAAGTCGGTGGACCCATAGGCCGAACCTTATTTTGGGCCTTCGTCTTTATTGAATCAAAACATAGGCCGACTCTTCGTCACTTTATGGAAGTCTTCTTGTTGATACTGTCGGGTCCATGAACCATCCCCTCGACAGTAGCCCCCAAGTTTTCATGGGGCCGGCTCCAGGGCAATCTTCCTTGAACAACTTTGTCATTAGACCCGGCAAGTCAGGGAGTCGGCGTCCCTCACGTCCTTGGATTCAGTCAACATAGAAGATGTATCGTGTTTGAATAAACCGCACCAAGTTGTGAATGCAATCCATGATTTTGCGGATATCGAGGCATCACCGTTAAGTCTCGTCGTATGGGGAACCGAAGAGTCCCACACATTAAAGTCTGGCGTGGGGATCTTCATGGCCGCCCTTGATGAATTTACTATTTTTCCCCTAGCTTGGGCTATTTAAAATAGGGCATATGCACAATCCGCCCACACGCTTTCATTCCTCCTCGCATTCCTTTCACTTCTTCTTACCTCTGCCACCATGCCTCCCAAGCTTCGCCTCCGTGAGCCCGATGAAACGGGACTTAGCGCAAGCTTGGGATCTAGGGCCGAGGCCGTCGAGGTCGAGGCTGAGGAGGCCACTCCGGGCACGGTCGTGGTGTCCGTGGAGGTGCAGCGGCCGTCATCCATAATCCAGCCGCTCACGAGGCCAACTTCAGTCATGATTTCGTGGTAAAGATTTGCTCCCACATTCGTAGTCATATCGAGCTCCCCCTCTCCTTTGGTATTTCCATGGCGGATCTTGAGATCCCTGGTTTATTTCTCCGCGTTGATGGGTGCCCATACGGCCCCATTTAGGTGGAGGTAAGCTTTGAGGAAGAGGGCTCAATGTTCTTGAGGAAAGGATGGAAAACCTTCGCCCGTTGGTACAATATGCAAAGGGGAGATTGTCTCTGCTGCAGATTCGACGGGAAGGACTGCCTATTGGTGAGGGCCTTCGATATCCATGGCGATCGCCTGGAGTGTTGTGCGAAGAGCACCAGTGAAGCTGACTTAGAAGAAGAACATGACTCTCTTCGCTCTCTTGCTGCGAGTCCCCGGAGCGAGAGGTTCATCACTAGCTCTGGCTCCATGTGACGCCCACAAAATTGGCATATGTATAGTAATCATACACGCAAGGTACACGTCCGAGATCAAGGACTCACGAAATGATATCACAACACAACTCTAATAATAGAAATAATACAAGATGTTTAATACAAGCCAGGGGCCACGAGGACTCGAATACAACAGCTCGAGAGCACAAAGTTAGCGGAAGCAATAGTATCTGAGTACAGACACAAGGTACACCTGATTTTCCTTAAGAAGGCTAGTGTGACGCCCCTAAAATCAATCCGTGTACAGTAATCATACACGCAGGGTACACGGCTGAGATTAGGGTGCCACGGTGAGAATATCACAGCACAACACTAAACACAAAAGGATAAACCTATAAGTTAAAATAAGGGGGGGTCCCGCGGACCCGAATACATAAGTTATACAAGCCATAATATCTGAGTACAGACATAGTTAGTCAAGTTTTTCCTTAAGAATGCTAGCACAAATAACATCAGCGATACAGATCGAAAAGGCAAGGCCTCCTGCCTGGGAGCCTCCGAAACTACTCCTGGTCCTGGTCAGCGGGGGTCTCAACGTAGTAGTATCCACCTCCGGGGTACTTCTGCTCCTGGTCTCCAACGTCGACTGCAGCGGCCGATCAGGCAAAACATAAAGGGGTAAATAAAGCAAAGGTGAGTATCTAGCATACCCGCGAGTCTTACGTCCGCTACTAAGCATTATGCATTGTATCAAATGGAAAGGGGGGGCTGTATATAGTGGAATGCAAGATAGAAATAAGAATAAGGATAAGAAGCTAGGCCTATCGAAGACTAGCATCTTCCGACGATGACTTGCAACATGAGAAGAGAAATAGCCAACAGTTTATATAAAGCAATAAGGTAACAATGAAGCAGAAGTTGCTGCAACATTGAATGATAGTAAGTTGTAATGATTAATAATAATAATGCCTCCGAGTTCCCTTCCAGCTTTAGCATAAAGCGTCCTGTTACCGTGGACATGGCTATTCGAATAGATTAAACTCCCTGCAGGGGTGCACTACTGTTCCGCCTGCGCGCTCGGATCTCCAGGGTGGCGTGAACCTTGTTAGGGAACGCCCCATCAAGGTTATCCGACACGACGCAGCCCATCCTAGGCTCAACAGAGAGGCCATCCGCCGGACTATATCCTATGTGCCAAGGGGTCTAGGACCCTCACCCTTGCACGCTCCTGCACGGTGCGTGGGTGCCCGGTGAAGCGAAAGCAAATCCAAAAACACACCGTCCGGACAAAGAAGACACCACTTCCCGGCGCAGGCCGCGGTACTGCTGACGTCTGAAGAGCTTTCGAACAAACTACGACGCAGGGGAGCCCATAACTCCTTATCCCACGTGAAGGTAGTGCGTACAGGCCTTTGCGGCCTCTCAAGTCATCCGCCGAACCATTTAGCATTTTAATTAACCTGCGTGACAACCATTATCGTTGCCTCGACTTAACCGACCCGCGATCAATGACAGCAGTCATGACCACCATACATCGGTGCCTGCCCTGTCGTCCCACCAAGTCACTGCGGTTACCAACAAGGTGAACCATCTCCTTACCTTGTCTCGCGTTTTCTCTTGGTAGAGCTCGACTTTTCGTAGTTTGGTAACTCTCGCGAGATACGAGCAGGGGCCAAGCACGCCAGTAACGTCAGTCGTACCCTCCCTGTCGTTCCCGACGCAATACCGCTCGCGGGCACCGTTGGGTCGCCTGACTTCTTACCTTAAGGTCAACCGTTGCTCAGGTACCTAGAGCGGATATACAGAGTCATCAACGAGTGGAGTACAAGGATTACTCCTTGATGGCTCACACTTGAAGGTGGCTCGGCAGAGCCGAGCTAGGGGGCCTTAGGCGGTGTCTGCATTGTACCGTACCTGTGCAGTTGTATATATTGTATCCGCGTTCACTCCCCTGAGTGGCTACGGCCCGCTATCCAATCCTAGCTAACAATGCGCAGGGCTCACTACTGAATATAATATATAGATATAGCAGGCAGCATAGGATAAGGAAGGTACATCAAGGGGCGACAAAAACAGGCTATGCAATTTAATGGGATTGTAATCGTAGCAGCAGCAGTAACAATTCCTAGTGCAAGAAAGTACGGAAAAGATAGGAGATATCTGGGGAAAAGAATGGCTCTGCTTGCCTGGAAGCTCGGAAGTAGAGGCAGGGTCGTCGACGAAGTAGTCGTACCCGGCAGCAGTGTAGTCAGCGGTAGCAGCAGGGTCTACCGGAGAACAAAGGGGGGAAGAAACAGTAAATATAAAGAAACCATAGCAAACAGATGAATAACATGACGTATGCAATGTTAACGGTGCTCTAACGCAGTGCAATGCACGTTGCTCGGAACGGGAATTCATCCGGGGATGATCTGCCAGCTCCGGGTGATTACCGGACAGGGTGTCCAGAGGGGGGAGGTATCATGCCGGAGGTGTCATGGACACCCGACAAACATAAGGGGGGTGTATCCGTGTTAGTTGAACCATTCTGAACAACATTCGTGTTCGGAATAAATTCATCCGGATACTTTAACAGTACCGGACAAATCATCGGGCAGATGGTCCGGAGGGGGGCGGTTTGATGTTCGGTGTGTTAGGGGGGTGGGGTAGACATACGAATAGCGTATCCGTATTCGTTATATTTTCTGATCAATTTTCATGTATAAAGTTTTTGAATCTGACTTACGGTTTAAAAGATATTGAATTTCTAAATTTAAATCAATTTCTGGAATTTTCTTTATTATTAAAATGCAACATTATCCAGAACAGTACTGGTTGACCAGTCAACAAACATGTGGGGCCTACTGACCAGTGGGTCCCACATGTCATACTCAGAAACTTAACTAAATTCATTTAATTAATCTAATTAACAGGTGGGTCCCATATGTCATAGGCTCAGTACTAATAAAATAGCAATTAAATTTAACAGTGTATTAAGTGGGGCTGGCCCACATGTCATACTAACATCTTTATTAATAGAGGGGTTTTCTTTTCTTTTAACTTAAACAGGGGATTAGCCCCCCAATCAGATCTGGGGCAGGCCCACGGTTCGGGGGCACATGCTGGCCGGCCGCTGGGCTCGCACGGCAGAGGTTGCCGGCGGCCACGGCCAGCGGCGTGCGGCGACGACCGAAGGTGGAGAGGGCGGCGTGTGGGCGGGCAGCAGCGGGCGAGCGGCCACGCGATGCGCACGCAGGCGGGCGTAGCAGCACACCATGGCCAACTTTCCCGGGAGCTCGAGCCTCGTCAATGGCGGCCACGACCCGTGCAGGTGGCCTCAATGGCGGTCAATCGAGCGGGGGAGGGGAGAAACGGGCGCGGCGGCTCACTGTGGGGGCAGGGGAGAGGTCAAGGATGCCGGGGGGGGGGGGGGTCAGGGCAGCGCCAATCGAGCGGCGAGACGGCGGCGGCCGTGGCGCAGGAAGGTGGCCGATTCCGGCGAGGTAGAGCGTCCTAGCAGCGGCTGTCTGCCACGGTGGGACGTGGTCGTCCACAGGCGAGCCCTCGGACACGATGAAGGACCCCTCGTCGCCGTTGGCCGCGTCGGCGACTGTGGCGCGCCCACGGTTGCGCCCGGCGCGCGAGGAGGAGGGTGACGAGGGAGGGAGGCAGTGGGGGCGATTTAGGGTTAGGGTTCACAGGGGAGGGTCTCGGCGCACTTGTAGGCCGCCGAAGGCCGGCGGATTCGTGCCACGGGGGGGGGGGGGGGGCTCGCCTGTGGCAGCAGGGATGCTCGCCACGGCGCCCTCCCGTGAACAGGAGGAAGAGGAAGGGGGTTTTTGGGCTAGGTGGGCTAGTGGCCTAGGGGGGAAGGGAAATGGGCTACGCCCCGGGTGTAGATTAGGTTCGGTTAGGTTTTCTTTTATTTTCCTATTTTTTTTATTTTTTTTATCTTCTGGACCTATTTTAATTACTTAGGCATTTTGTAAAAATGTGGGAGGTGTCCCTTAATTATTGGTACACCACCAGGCAGTGCCACAAAAAGTTTGGGTGACAATAAAAGTCATTTAATATTTCTTCTATATATTAAATGGTTTATATTGGGTTTTTGGCCACTATTTATAATTGTTTGAATTATTTGGTAGATCAATAAATTTCCACAACTATACCAACATGGCCCACTGGATATTAGTGAATTTATAAAAGTAGTTTCACAATTTTTGGAGAAAGTTTTTTTTTTGCAATTTGGTTTTAATATTCCACCAAAGGCATTAGAGCATTTGATTTGATTCCAAATGAATTGGTTGGACTTGGGCTTGGACTTTAGTTGACCATGATGATCAAGGTCCAAGGACACATTGATTTCAATAACATCACAGAGGCAAATTGAAATTTGAATTGACTTAAGTTAATCAAAACCAAATCTTGAACAGTAATGATCAACAGTAACCCTGATTACTGTTCACTGACAGTGAGAGTGTTACAGCTAGCACAAAAACAACAACAACCGAATAGCCGAGGCCTCCTGCCTGGGAACCTCCAAACTACTCCTGGTCGTCAGGGATCTCCATGTCGTAGAGGCATCGAGGATCTTCACGTCGTGGTGATCGGCATCAGGGATCTTTACGTTGCGGTGGTAGCCATCGAGGATCTCCTGCTCCTGGGCGCCTCGCGTATGATTGCAGAAATTGTGTATACAAAACAAAAAGAGGAGGGGGAAAGCAAGGGTGAGTATCTAGCATACTCAGCGGGACTTAAACCCAGGCTACTAAGCATTTATGCACTTGTATCAAAATGGAAGGGGAGGCTGTATAGTGGACTGCAAGATAGAAGTACCAGGGTAAGACGGAATGGGCTAGGCCTATCGAAGACTAGCATCTTCCAACGAGTCTTGCAGCACAAGAAGAGAATAGCCATTAGTTCATATAAAGCATAAAGTAGCAATGCAGCAGAAGTTGCTGCAACATTGTATAATAGTAAGTTGTAATAATTATAAATGCTTCCGAGGTATCTTCCTCGACCTCCCTGCAAGGAAGAAAACCCGTAACCAACAATTTAATAGTAATAGTTTGTAGTAGTAGGATCTGGCTTGAGCATAAAGCGTCCTGTTACCATGGACACGGCTATTCGAATAGATTATCATACCTAAAGGGGCTGCACTATTGTTACCCTACACGCTCGAATCTCCAGGGTGGCGTACACCTTGTTAGGGAACACCCCATTGAGGCTATCCGACATGACGTAGTCCTACATAGTCTCAGCAGAGAGGCCATCCACCGGTCTAAATCCTAAGTATGCAGGGACTTTGGACCCTTGCCCTGACGCACTCCTGCATGGTACATGGCTGGCCGGTGAAGCAGACTCGTCCGTCCCAACAAGGGTGCGTCCGGCTAGTCCAATCCCGGCAATCAACCCAAGTTAAAACTGACATCTGAAGAGCTTTTGATAGAATGTACGCCGTGGGGGGCCCACACTGTAATCCCACATGGAGATGGTGCGTATAAGGAACGTCGACCCACTCAAGTCATCCACCTGACCCAATTAAGCATTTTATTATTAACTCGCAGAAAACCGTTATTGTTGCCTGACTAATTCACACAACAGACAATGAACAGCAATCAAGACCACCAGTGCATCGGGGCCTTCCCTGTCGTCCCGTCAAAGCTCTGCGGTTACCGACAAGGTGAACCGTCTCCTTACCTTATCTCGCGTGTGCTCTTGGAGGAGCTCGACTTTTGTGGTTTGGTATCTCACGGCCAACGAGAAAGAACCAGGCCCACGATGGTATTCGCATGTCCTGCCGTCCCGATACAATACCTCTCGCGGGTACCGTTGGGTCACCCGGCTACTTGCCTTTAAGGACACCAGTTGATTCAGGTGCCTACCATCAAGTGAAACCAGGAGGAATCACCATCGATGGTACACTTGAAGTGGTTCGACAGAGACATATGCGGGAATGAACTAAAGAGGAATATCCTCATATCACCCGGTGATGCTACGCTACCGAGCCGGCGACAAGAGTGAAATACGAGTACATCCACTCGTAAGTCAAACCTGAAGCGACACGGCAGCCGTTGTAGGTTCCCTTGGGCGTCTGCTCTGTACCGTACCTGTTGCAGCAATTCAAATCATTTATGTTCAGCGTTCACTCCTCAGAGTGATCACGGCACGCTATCTAATCCTAGTTGACTAACAATGCGCAGGGCTAACTACTGAATAATATATATATTTAATAGGCCGCATAGGATAAAGGAAGGTACATCAAGGGGCGACAATGACAGGCTATGCAATGAATAGGAATGTCACGTAGCAGTAGCAATGCCTAGTGCAATAGATAAATATAGACAGGTAGGTGATATGTGGGAGAGGTGAAGGGGCAGTGCTTGTCTGGAAGCTCGATAGTAGGGGTACGGTCGTCGACGACGTAGTCGTACACAGGGGCATCAGCATCGGTCGTCGGGACTACTGGACAATAAGAGAGGGTGGGAGAAACAATAAAAACACGTCAATAATAGCAATACAAATTCAAGACATGGCAATATGTTATACTATGGGTGAACTAACGTGGTGCTACACGTTGTAGACGAAACAGGAATTTAACTGGATGTTTTACCGGCTCCAGGTGATTACCGGACAGTGCAATCGGAGGGGGAATGCCTCGTGTGTGGTATGTTAGAGGGGTGGGATGGGGGTATGGGTAGTATCCATATTCGTTGTATTTTTTGATCAACTTTCATGTATAAATTATTTTGATCTAACTTACAATTTAAAAGATATTGAATTTCAAAGTTTTATTAAATTTAAAAGAATTTCTGGATTTCTTTAATTTATTAATTCAACATTATCCCAAAATAGTACTGGTTGACTTGTCAACCCTGACATGTGGGGCCTACAGACCAGTGGGTCCCACATGTCATACACAATACTAATAAAAATGATTTAATTTAATCTAAATATCCCAAGGGGTCACTTGTCATACACTATTTCCATTTTCTATTTAATGTTAATTTTAATTAAGCTGGTGGGGCGCAATTGTCATTCACCCATTTACTTAACATGTTTTATTTCTATTCTAACTAGCTAATAAGAGGTGGGGTCCATCTGTAAGTGACAGAGGGTCATTTAACTTAGCAGTTTAATTAAACTAATCTTATTGGCAATGGGCCCACTCTCAGTCACATAGGGATGGGGTTATCTGTTTAACCACCCAGTTAATTAAGCCACTAGGGCCACTTGCCAGAGACTCAAAGAGAGGGAGAGGGGATTAGTGCTGGAGGTTAACACCGGCGTGAGGCTGACTCTCCGGAGATGGTCGTCCGGCCAATCCCGGCGACCACCTCGTGCGCGACTAGGTGGAAACGAACGTGGGACGAGCCGCACGTCGACCAGAGGCGGTTCAGGCCACAGGGGAAACCAGGAGCGATGGCAATGGCGAGTGGGGCGGCGAACAGAGCACGGCGATGGCCGGAGCAGGGGCATGGCGGCCACGGCGACCTAATCGGGGACGAAGGGGAAACCAGAGGAGGGGCTCACATTGAGCAAGTAGGGTGTAACAGCCCAGGATATCAATAGTAATGATAGACTACTCATATCAACAAGGTGCACTTTTTTTGGGGAGCCCATCGGGAAAGAACTACTAGGTTAAGCGTGCTTGGCTTGGAGTAGTCTTGGGATGGGTGACCGACCGGGAAGTTGATCCCGGGTGCGCACGAGTGAGGACAAAGTGTGCAGAAAAGACTAGTGTTGGTTTGTGAGGACAGTCTAGATCCCAGGCGCACCGACCATGGAATCGGTGGTTAACCGGTTGGGAGTGGTCGGGGCGTTACCGTTGGTATCAGAGCCGACCCTGGCGGTTACACGTTGTGTGTGTCGGTCGGTGAGGATTACATGGGGTACATGTTGGATGCCTGCAACTGGCACGCACAAACCTGTGCCAAAGGGGAACATTCCTGCTGGGCCGACGGGGACGTCGATCCCTTTGAGGGGTGGAGTATGGAACAGCCCAGAATCTCAATAGTAATGATAGACTACTCATATCAACAAGGTGCACCTTCTTTTTCGGGAGCCCATCGGGAAAGAAATACCAGGTTAAGCGTGCTTGGCTTGGAGTAGTCTTCGGATGGGTGACCGACCGAGAAGTTGATCTCGGGTGCGCATGAGTGAGGACAAAGTGTGCAGAAAAGACTAGTGGCGGAGGGGAACTCTTCGATCCACGCGATGCAGTTTGTCTCGGCGTCAATCGAAGGAGTGGGGCGATGTGGACGAGCACGATGGTGCTGGGGGATACGATGGTGTATGGAACAACCCAGAATCTCAATAGTAATGATAGACTACTCATATCAACAAGGTGCACCTTCTTTTTCGGGAGCCCATCGGGAAAGAAATACCAGGTTTGCACAATTTTTGGTTACAGTTTATTTTCCACTTTGTTTTAATTCCCTGGGGAAATTTAATATTCCCCAATTATTAGTGTTATTTGTTTCAATGGCTTTGGGGTTACCATTATATTAAGGGCATTTTTATTTAAGTGGTTTGAAAAGTTTTACCTTGATTAGCATTTGCATTTTGATATTGAAGTTGAATTATTTCCTTAGTTGCTTTTCTTAGTGCATAATAATGATGACTTGGCACAACAAAAACGGTGATCACTGTAGTTGACACTTGGGGGTGTTACAAATCTCCCCCACTACAAGAAATCTCGTCTCGATATTTAAAAGTTAGTGAAAGGGTAAACCTTTGGTTTCGTATTCTAACGAATATTCTGGTCCTTGTTGCCCTTCTCAAAGAAGTTAATCCTTCACGTCGATGTCATCATTTCTCTACATCAGTGCATCTCGTCGAGTTGTTATCCTTCCTTTAGGGCTTCATCATACTTATGAATAGACTAGGAGGAAACACTTAAGGGGGGGTCGGATCGGCACCAGGTTAATCAACCAAGGTTGACCAAGGGAATGGTTTACAACGTATCTCCCGAGTCTAATCACGGGGGAATACATCGAGAGAAAAAAAGGAAGGTATGAGAAGTTTTCAAGCGGATAAGCAAGCATTCAGTGTCGATGAAGGATGATGGAAAGGGGGTCCAGAGCATCATGCATTAGCACTGAGTCTGATATCGGACTGAATATCACAAGGTAGGTGACTCGTGAATTGCATACGAGGTCAAGCACGAAGAATAACCTTGGGAACGGGGATGTACAAAAGATTCAGGTTTCGATAATTTGGAACTGTGGCTTAGAGTGGTTGTATATTACACGATCACGATGCAAGGATTATCAGAGAATAGCTTGTTAGTTATCTCGGCAACAACATCGGTACCAGGAGCAGTGGACAAAGAGAAACATTTTCCTGCTCGTTAATACGAGGCAGACCAATTGGCAAAATTCTCGTCCCGGTGGTTACTGAAATGTCATCAACAATGGCAACAAGGGGTTACTGACGAGGT
This sequence comes from Bromus sterilis, assembly GCA_950022295.1. NCBI lineage: Eukaryota > Viridiplantae > Streptophyta > Magnoliopsida > Poales > Poaceae > Bromus > Bromus sterilis. The sequence goes on from OX465596.1 coordinate 182,251,386, forward strand.
TGTACACCGAGGTGTTTACATAAGCAGAGGAATTATCACTGCTTAGGTTATAATGATCGCAAGAAAGGTTAAACATACCAATGAAAAGGAAACTATGATGATACACAAGTATCATGTGTATATCTTTCACAAGGAAAAGCAGAGCAAGATATACATGATCAAGTTTGTATTGGCAGGCAGTCAAAGGAGGTTGTCGATGATAAGACAAATCATTGAGGGGCAAGGATGGTATTACTCACGATGATTCCAATTAACACTTGGAAGAGGAAAAAATGTTGATGATGACCACGACACTTTATGTCGAGAGGTTTCAAGAGAATGTAATCGAATAGCAACATCACCAAACGAAAAGGGGTGGTGGAGAAAAAGGTAAGCGGTGTTCTCGGTTGACAACAACCTAGAACCCACGGAGTGGAAAAATTTGATGAGAAGTATTCCTTCTGCAAAATTTCTTAAGGGGTGGTGCAATGGCATGATATCCTCGAGATACCAGGGGGTAATACTCGAAGGTAGAACGAAAGATCACAGACGCAAGAATAATTTCTACCAAGGGGACAATTACTTTTACAAGAAGCTTTCATGATAAGTTCTACATAGTATCCATGGGCATGAACTCAAAGGTTCAAGGTCGACTCCCACTTCTTTAATGCATAGCCTTTCATTCACTTATCGCTATCAATGAATTTGTAGCGTTCAAAAATTTATCTGGCATAACACTAGTAGAGTATTACCCGTAGAAGTTCATCGGTTCACACAGATGGATGAAGCATAGATACAAGCCATAGGTACATTTTACGAATCTATACGACAAACAACAGGAACAAGAGATACAAGTTTAAAAGAAGAAGGATGATGACACAGAGCAGATGACACCATTCGCCAAAGGCATTTCGTATCAGGGGAAGCTCGTCAATGATTTAGGACACAAGGGGGCGATGTTAGTAATCTACCAAAAAGGTCAGACGGCGTACAGAGAGTCTAGTGTGAGTATCGGTACTCAACCATAAGAAGAAAGAATGCATAACCATCGGAGATAGAAGCATCTGAATAGTTCGACGCTGGAGTACAAAGGAATTACGATGTCCAAAAGACAGACAATCAAGGAAGGTTTGACTTATCCAGATCCAGCTCATGTCCGGAATGACATCTGAGCCGGAAGAATGAATTCATAGGGTTAACCGATGACTACGTGCATTCGCGCACACGATGATTTCGATAAGGTCAATATGGCAAAGACGAGGGATGTTAATGAAGAATAGTAGACATGTGGAACTAACCATAGGTTAAGCAGGTAAGAAGAATCTCCAAAGTAGTAGGATGTAGAGGATCCTCGAAACATCGGAGAAGATTTCGAGGAATCTTGTAAACACAAGAGCATTTGGGAATGAAGGTACAAACAACAAGGATGTGAAGTTACCCAGGAGGATTTATCGGTGGTAAGGAACTGCAAAGCAGCGAGCATAAGGGTGTCAAAATTTATCGGAGAGTATATTCGGAATCTTCTGTTGAACCAGGTGATCATCTGTAGTGAGGGGCTCTCTGGGAGGATGTGATCACGAGAACCTAAAGTTAGTGTTAACAAAAATATTTAACACGAAAGAGAAGAGAGATCAGAGTACCGGAGTAAAGATGCGGAGAAAAAGATCCTAAGACCACCCAGTTTTGCGACGTGGGCCGATAAGCCACACGACAGTGTTAGTAAAGTAGTTTTGCAAAGACTAGACTCTACTTCGACCAAGGAGTTGGAAGGGGGTGTCCTACAGGCAGTCGACTCTGATACCAACTTGTTACGCCCCAAAATCGGCATGTGTACAGTAATCATACACGCAAGGTACACGGCCGAGATCAAGGACTCACGGCATGATATCACAACACAAGTCTAATAATAAAAATAATACAAGCTGTTTAATACAAGCCAGGGGCAACGAGGGCTTGAACACAACAGCTCGAGAACACAAAGTTAGCGGGAGGAATAATATCTGAGTACAGAGACAATGTACACCTGATTTGCCTTAAGAAGGCTAGCACAAAAACAATAATGATCGAAAAGGCGATGTCTCCTGACTGGGAACCTCCAAACTACTCCTGGTCGTCGGGGATCTCCATGCCATAGAGGGCATCGAGGATCTTCACGTTGCGGTGGTCGGCATCGGGGATCTTCACATTGCGGTGGTCGGCATCGGGGATCTTCACGTTGCGATGGTCGGCATCGGGGATCTCTTGCTCCTGGGCGCCTCGCGTCTGATTGCAGCAACCGTGAATACAAAACAAAAAGGGGAGGGGGCAAAGCAAGGGTGAGTATCTAGCATACTCAGCGAGACTTACACCCAGGCTACTACACTTAATGGAGACATGAAATCCTCAAATTATAGTCCATCCCCATTCGTGTCCCAAGCTATCACCTTTGGGATCGCCGGTTCCGGACCATAATAGGTGCATACAACTCATAGATAGTATCAAGAACATAAATATACTCATGAAAACACAAGTGGTTCAGATCTGAAAACATGGCACTCGGGCCCAAAGTGACAAGCATTAAGAGCAACAGGTTGTAACAAAGACGATAAACACCAAAGTAGATGATAGGCAACATGCCCCCAACAATCTGAAGAAGTATTACATGATCTAACTCATCCAATCCCTAACACCCCCTTTGCCTACAGCAGGGAATTACTCACACATGAGAGGAGAAGTCATGGAGGGAGGATGGAGTGGTGATGATGATGACGATGGCGATGATCTCCCCTCACCGGAGGCCAAAACAACCTCCAGATTAGCCCTCCCGAAGAATAACAGAGGGTGGCGGTGGCTCCGCAACGGAAACTGGGAAAACGACTTCTGTTCTGGAGTTTCCTCGCCACGGGAATAAATAGGGGCTTCAGTAGGGCACCAGAGGAGGTGGGACCCCCCCCCCCCCCCCCAGCCGGCCTCCCGGCGCGGCCAAGAGTGGGGCCTCGCCAACAAGGCGCCTGGGGCCCCCTGGCAGCCCTCTTGCCCACTTCTGGCACAATGGCCCTTCGGGTGCGCGGATTTTCTGTGAATTTTCCTAGAACTTTCTAAGACACCTAAAAATCCATTTTACTGCACATAAGAAAACCATACAGGCAGCTCTGCTGAAAACAGCGCCAGTCCGGGTTAGTTTAGTTCAAATCATGCAAGAATGAGGCCAAAACAATAGCAAAAGATTTTGGAAAAGTAGATACGTTTGAGAGGTATCAACTCCCCCAAGCTTAGCATATTTCTTGTCCTCAAGCAATTCAGTTCAATGAACTGGACGCGACAAAGAAAACTTTGAAAAACTCTTTTGCTTCATAAGATGTATATAAGCATGTACTACGAAAAGAGCTTAGCAAGTATTGAGACAATGCTATGAGGACAATGCACAAAGAAATACTTCTTTCAAGTGATCAATCACAAACTACCAAGAGTAAATAAAATGCTGCCGAAAATCAAGACACGATCACAATGCACATAGCCTGAACATACTAGAGTGGTATCCCGCTAGCTTCCATGAGTGAAGAAAAACATAAATGCAGAAACTCCTTCGGAGTTTTAAAGGAGACTAGAACTAAGAATTTTAGAACAAGATATATCACAACCATGCAGAAGACAATGTGGTACTTTGGGACAATGCATGTTACACTAAGAATGACAATTATTCTCTCAATAGTTGGTGCTTTGAAGAAAGAAGGGGAGACTCTCGAACCGTGGCTTTTTTATGGCAAGGTTGAAAACCCGTGGTTGGAAGCAAAGACTAAACAAGTACCAGAGATCTTGGTTTTGAAAACAGAAATAAAATCCTTTTTTTGGGAAGTGTAACTTTCCAGCCAATGGTAGACAGTAAAGGTCTCTCAATATCTTCCATACCAACTATATTAATGCCTTTTGCTCACACTTTCGTTCCCTTATCCATACATCATTTGACGGTCTATGGTGCCTTTTTATTTTGCCTCAAGTAGGGAAGGAAATTTCTCGTTCCATCTATCATTAGCAAAAATTTGGTCCATTTCATTCCATCATCAAGTACGGGGGAGGTGTAACTCTTTTCTCATTTTTTATATAATTGACTAGTTAAAACTTCCGTCAAAATATTTTTGGCATGGCAGATACTATTTTTCCCTCACTACACCATGTGCTTGTACGGTCACAAAAGGGAAGTTTTTGAATAAGTTTCGAGGTGGCACGAGAAATTCTAAGTTAGGGATGGCTGGTAAATACCATATATAGGAAGGTATGGTGGACTCAAGTGGAATAACTGGTTTGAAAAGGAGTTTCGATACACAAGCAGAATTCCGCTTAGTGCGAGTGAAGGCTAGCAAAAGACTGGGAAGCGACCAACTAGACAGAAATAAAGTTCATAATCATGCAAAGCGACAAAGCAACATTGAATCGGGCAAGAAAGTGATATAACTTTTCTGAAACAAAAACATCATCAAGGCATGATAGACTTTTTATCCATAAACATGTGTGAACATGTGCCAAGTCAATCCAAGAATTTTCCGAAGGGAAATACCACTTCAATATGCCAAACCATGAACAATGCAATGCATGTAAATCATTTCAACAACACATTATGCACTCTAGCTATTTGAGATCAGCCACAAAGAAAGCATGAACAACTGGGAAAGCATTGTAAAGATCGCACTATGTCGCTACAAGATGGTCTCTAGATCATAAGTACCGGCATATGTACAAAAGTAGAAACAAAAAGAGTTCATACCGGTTTTCCTTGTTGCTTCCCTTCAGTCGATCTTCGTCATTACTGCCATGTCACCTGAACGATCGAACGTGGCAAATATAATCAAATGCCATCACGAACTTGAGCTGAACTCTGAAAACAAAGCAAACTAAAGAGAGAAAGGAAATATTTTTGGGTTTTTTAAAGGTTTACCAAAATAAAAAGAAAGAGAAATCATTTTGTTGTTTTTGCAAATTAAAAGGACAAAGAAGAACGGGCAAAAACTTCAAAAAGATAAAAGTGAACTAAATAAAACGAATAATACAATGGAAAAGGGAGAAGGGCATGTACTCCCCCAAGCTTAGGTTTTTTTCCTAAGTTGGTAACTGCTACTACGGTCCCCAAGAGCCTCCTGCTCCGGGGTGGTACGGGTGAGTCCATGGGTCGTACGAGGCTTCCGGCGCGTACACCGAAGTCCTTGGATCCTCCAACGAAGAAGGATCTGCGCTCCAAGAAGAGGAAGACCCTTCACCATACTGGGTGACGGTCTCCCCCTGAAAAGGTGTAAACTCACCGTGCTCCTCCTCGTCGGGCACAACCCCCTCCATGGGGTTATGAAACTGATACTGGACCGCGAACTCATCAAACTGGATAACATTAAAGGATCATCCGTTCCTACGAGAAAAATAAAACAAAAGAGGTGCAGGTAGACGGATCTCGCGTTTCGCGGATGTTTCGAAACGCAAGATATAAACAAGGTTACCAAAATCGGAAGTTCTGGTAACAAACTCATGCCTCTTCATAGCAGCAAGATCAAAGTTTAAATAAGAAATAGGTTTATCATCAGGGTGTGGGTGCCATTAAGAGACTCAAGGATAAGTGTGGCATAAACGCCACCAAATAAATCTCCATTGTTACCATTGGTAGCAAGGCGGCTGATACGTCCCAAACGTATCTATAATTTCTGCTTGCTCCATGCATGTTTTGTGTGATATTGTTATGATCTAGATACACTTTCATACAATTTTGATCATATTTGGACTAACTTATTAACTAAGTGCACCACAGTGCCAGTTCATTTTCCTGTTGTTTTCTATTCCAACTTTCCCCCATATTAAAAGTGCTCCAAAAATTCAGGAAAAATCGGATAAAAATCAGCGCAACGGAAGCTTCTGGTACCCCGAAGGAGGGCCGAGGGTCCACCACCAGGGACCCAGGCGGCCACTTGGCGCGACCTAGGGTCTGGCCGCGCCAGGGGGCACCTGGACTCCTGGTGGCCCCCCTGGCTGACCCCTTCGGCTATTTATTCCCCGTGACGCAAAACCTCCGAGGACAGAACCCTTTTTCCACCGCTGCCGCGCTTCCAAGATCGGGAGCGCCAGCAGACTTCTTCCCGGCACCCTATCGGAGGGAGGATCGACCTCCGGGAGCTTCCCCTCCACCATGGACGCTTCCCGGATGTGCCGTGAGTAGTTTCCTTTGGACCATGGGTTCGTGATCAGTAGCTACGTGTCAGAACCCTAATTTAGGTTTGTGCTTTTCTAAGTTTGCATTTTTGCATCTTGAAAAAAATTGCAAAAGAAAAAGAAATGGGGAAAAGAAAAGCCCTAAATGAATTAAATAAAAAGGCCAGAAATAAATCTTTTTCCAAAATTCTTTTGGATGTGTTGAAAAATCCTAAAAATGGGTGTGATCATTTTAAAAGTGATTTGGGATTAATCCCATGCTCATATATTTTTCAAAAATCCAAATAGTGGCTTGGAAATTAAATTAAATGCCTATTTGAATTTCAAAAATTCCCAAAACTTGGGGTTGACTAATACTAAGTCACCTAGAGTTTATAAAATTAATTGGGGGTTTTAATAAAATGCCCTAGTATTTATTTTTTAGGGCAAAACAAAAAGAACAGAAAACAAATAAAAAGAAAAACAGCGGAAAAGACCTTACCTTACGCCTAGGGAGAAGGCCCACCTGGCCCAGCCCAGCCGCACCCCCCCTTGTCTTCTTCCTCCTTGCCAAAAGGAGCGCTGGACGCGCCGTGCACTGCGCATGGACGCCAGCTCCTGCTCCTGGCCACGCAAGGCCTCCCCTTCCTCTTTCTTCTCGCGCTGGAGGCGCCCAGAAGCCCAGGCCATCTTCTCCCCCCCCCTCCTCTGGTCACCCCCTTCCTCTCCCTCGCCGAATCCCGCGTGACCCGAGCCCCAGCCGGAGCGGCCTCCGTGCCCGACGTGGCCACCGTGCCTCCCTCGCTGCACCGTTGTGTCCAAAGACGCCGCAGATGTCGACTTCGTCGATCCCGGCTTCCAATTCGAGAAAAGGAGCCACCTAGACGACGCCCTCCTGAACATCTCGCAGCAGGCCGCCAAGGACGCCATGGTCAAATTGGACGCCGTCGAGCCCTCTTCGACCACCCAAGCCCCTCCACAACTCTCAGGGTGAGCCCTTCGCCGGTTTCCCCCTCCCCTTGCTCCTCCCCGCTTCATTCCTCGCCATCTCGTTGAGGTCAGTGCCCCGTCCGCCGCGCGAGTCGTCGCTGGCGTGGCCGGAGGCCTCCTCGAGGTCCCCCTCGTGCCTCACCAGATGCGGGAGGGCGTGAGACGCGTCCTGGTGCCCTCCATGGGTTATAATGACTTACACTTCAGAAGCTTTTCACACACTTGATCACATGGGTTATAATGAACAAACATTAGCCAATGCAACTTGTACAAATTTGAATACCATTTGGAGTTTGAATTTGAAATTTCTTTTCAAATCAACTTCAATTAACATGTTGCAATTTAAACATAGGTCACATCAGTACCTTTCCATGCTTTGTTTTGCATATCGATTGTGCATTGTATTATCTTGATTGTGCTTTACTTCCAGTGCTTCGGTGATTGCATCTTCTCGGTAGAGTTGATCTCGGAGACGAGTTCAACCTCACGTCAGAAGACCAGTACCTCGTGATCGTCAGCAAGGAAAGCACCCCCTCTTTGATCATGTCGATAAATCCCAGTTCCCTCTCATTCTCGCAAATGCATGTTTAGGATGTCACCATGATACGTTCTACCGCTAGTTCAACCTATTCCTTTGCATGACCTATCATTTTGTCACAGTAGTAAGCAAACCACAATCCTAGCAGATGTAGGTGTTGGTTGTTATCTTGTGGCCCCTGCAACTGTTACAGCTTATTGCATGCTTAGAGTTGTTACCTGAGGCTACTTTGTTGTGAGTCGGGATGGTAGTGATCATGTGAATGATGGTGGTAACGTGTTGGTGAATCTACCCTAAACAAAGGTGAACGATCAGAGGCTGTGTAGGAGTACACAGTGGGTTGTCTCGTTGAACACTGCCTTAGGCCCGAGTTCTTGTGTTGTTATCCAAGCCTAAGAGTACGACCACACATTGGGCTCACTTACCCCTCTCGGCCTAGTACCTCACCCCGGACCTGTCCAAGAGTCGCAAGTAGTTCGCCCTTTAACGATCTCAAGCAGGTGCAACCAAGGTAAGTGGTTGGCGTAGGTTGTGGGCACTTTGAATCAATTGATCATGATCGAGATGAGCTTGATGGCGGCCACACAACGTTTGAGTCCGCATCGGAACAATCGGCCGGATTCCGATTGTGGTCCCAACTCAAATAGGCGACTCCCTAGCACTAGAGATGGTGCCGTGAGTGAAGTGTCGTGGCAGCATCCTCGCTGGTACTCACTTGAAGGGTCCATCCCCAGGCGGTAACTGATGAGGCGTGTGTGTAGCAGTACACCCCTGCAGGGTTAATGAACTATTCGAATAGCCATGTCCGCGGTTATGGACTACTTGGAGACCTTTACTTGATCATAGATAACTTGAACCGGATACTTATAAAACTTGCCAAGATAAGTGTGAGTGCTATGGCGTGCTTCCTTGTGTTGAAGTCGAGGAAGTATCCATAGTGGTGTATTGGTTGGAGACTGTTACTTGGACTCGTGTATGTTCTTACCTCTTTCTGGTATTCGTACTACAGGACTAGCCAAGTCAAAGCTGGCATTTCTGCAAGTGAAACCCCACCTCCCTTTGCCTTGATACATGTGCATGAGTAGTATAGTTCCTATGTAAGTCTTGCTGAGTACGACTTTGTACTCACGTTTTCTTATTCTATGTTTTAGAGACGAGACCACTGACCCTGATGGTGGCCTCTACCTCGAGCTCGACGTGGACCAAGTCGTATAGTCCTAGACAGCAGCATGTGCCCTCTGGAGGGTCGTTGTATTTTTCTTTCAGGATTGTTAAGCCATTTGTTAAACTTGTCTTTACTAAGACATAATTTGCTTCCGTTGTTGTTTGATGTAATGTTGGATCACAACCATGTGATCTTTGCTTGTAATACAACTACTATGTCTGCTCTGTTTAGCAGAAGTTATAAAGACTATGAGTTTGTAGAGTTCATGTTGTGATTACCATCTATTTATACTAGACATGTGTGTTGCGTGTATGATTATATCATGCATGTCCTAGTATGGGTTTTCGTGACCTTAGTTGTGATCTGGTTGGCGGTCTTTTATACACCAAGTGGCCCTTAGATGTGCGCAGCTTGGGGCATCGTGATGCGATTGCTCGTGACTCTGTCACGTGCACACTTTTTTGTATGATCGAGCCCGCCCTAGACCCCGACTAAGTGATCGGGCTGGAGTAAGTCTATGTAAGGGTTATGATTCAATCGATAACATGGTTGAGGTGACTTGTCTATGAGTATGGGATTCACCACCCATAAGCATTTAGACTTGTGAGCGGACGATGAGGACCCATCTCAGTTGATCATCCGGCCTGGATGGGATGCCCCTCACGTTCGATGCTTACCGAGAGTGATCTGTGCTTGGCCTTGTCTGCTTAGACAAGTGGGTACGGCTCTCGGCTCTCCATGTGATTGCATTGTGACCGGAATTACATACGCTAACCCTGGGTCCCGACAGACTTGGTATCAGAGCAGGACTTCCTGTAGGATTATCAAACCATTGGCCGATGTCGAGTCTAGCATTCTATAGTTATATAGTTACTTTGGGTATAAGGGAACAACGTAAGACTTCTTTTTTCTTCTTATCCTCATCGATCTGAGTTCTGAGTCATCCTCATCTTATTCTACGAGAAGATAGGACTAGGCTCATCTATGTCTTTACTAGAACATCTTGTTGATTGCTTCTTTGTAGCTGTAGGAGTGTTGTGGTCTTCCAGAGTCATCATTCCTTAGTGTACTTTAGGAAGTGATGTCCCTTTTCTTGCTAGTTGTCTCATTTTCCATCCCGGTACAGCCGTTATGATGTCCGTTTGTGACTTCGATGCTATTGCATTATAGTCTTCTATCTTAGCATAGATTTGTGTCCTAAATCCTATTCTGATTGTTGATTCTTATCACACAGAATGTCAGGTGCAAATCAAGGTGTTGATCCCAGTTCCGGTAACATAGACAGTGAAGAACCTCCACCACCAACCTCAACGGCAGAAATCATGATGGAGGCTGAACAGAATCGTCGTGATCAGACACGTCTTCTCGAGCATATTGAGCATAAAAATTCTCGTCAGCATCATAGTGTTGTTACCATCCAGGACTTCATTCTCCTCAACCCGCCAGTTTTCCGATGTCCTTCCGAGCCCCTTGATGCCGATGATTTGCTTCGTTCCCTCGAGCGTAAGCTTGAGAAAGCCCATGTTGCTCCAAGTGATCGTGTGCTATTCGCGGCATACTTTCTGGAAGGTGCTGCTCTTCAGTGGTGGGAGAACTTCGTGGAAATGCAACCAGTTGGTCACGTGGTGACTTGGAAAGAGTTCTGTGATGACTTCCGAGGATATCATATTCCGGATCAGCTGATGGAGCGCAAGAGAGAAGAATTTTGCAATCTGACCCAAGGAAAGATGACTTTTCATGAGTATAGGACTGATTTCACTCGTCTAGCACGTTATGCCCAAGTAGAAGTATCCACCGATGCCAAGAAACAAGCAAGTTTTCGCAAGGGACTTAGCCCCGTCCTTCGTCATGACCTGAATCTTCACGAGTTCATCAACTTCAGAGACTTGGTCGACAAATCCTTCAAGGCCGAGTATGGAAATGAGTTGTATGAAGAGTCTCGCAAGCGTGATCGTGAGTTTGCACAATCTTCTGGCCCAGTTTCTCGGAAACGATGTGTATGGATTCTCTTCAGTGACGTCAGTCGTGCTGTAAGTGCTTCTAGACCACCAACCACCATATATCGTCCACCTCAACCCAATCTTCCTCCTTGGAATTTTCTTGGACAATCAAGTGCTCAAGTTCCTTTCATTCCACGTGGTGTTTGTTTCCAATGTGGACAATCAGGCCACAATGTTCGAGAGTGTCCTCAAAATCATGTAGCCACCACACCTAATCCCAAGCAAGCTTTTCGTCGTGGCAAGACACTACCCAAAACTTCCAATGTCAAGCCTCCTGTTTATGAACATGGTTATGTGAATCATGTATCCATTCTAGATTCCCACAAGTCAACCGATGTTGTACTCGAAACCCTTCCTGTCAGTTCCACCCCAGCTTCGGTTCTTTTCGACCCAGGAGCATCTCACTCATTCATATCCCAGGACTTTGCACTGTCACATGACATCTCTTTTTCGATGTTATCCACCCCCTTAGTTGTGCAAGCCCCTGGATCCAGATGGCACACCACAATGGTGAGTCATGAGAATGAAATTGCAATTGAGGGTTTAATATTCCTTGCCTCACTTATAGCCCTCAAGTCTTCAGACATTGATGTCATCCTAGGAATGGATTGGTTATCAAGACGGAATGCTATCCTTGATTGTACAGCCAAATCAGATAAACTAACCCATCCATCAGGCCAGACAATCAAGTACACCTCACCAAGCTCTAAAACCCAGGTGCATTCTTTGAATGTGCTTCCTCTTCCAGACCTTGAAGATATTCCGGTGGTTCGTGAATTCCCGGATGTCTTTCCAGAAGAGCTGCCAGGAATACCACCTGACAGATCTGTAGAGTGTGTGGTAGATCTTATCCCAGGAACCGCCCCAATATCCAGACGCCCATATAGAATGGCCCCACGTGAGTTAGCTGAGCTCAAAATCCAACTTGAAGCTTCGTTGGCAAAAGGCTTCATCCGCCCTAGCTCATCGCCATGGGGTTGCCCCGTTCTGTTCGTAACAAAGAAAGATGGAACAGAAAGGATGTGCGTAGACTATCGCCCGCTAAATCTAGCGATGATAAAGAACAAGTACCCACTGCCCAGGATCAATGATCTTTATGATCAACTTGAAGGATCCTCTGTCTTCTCCAAGATGGATTTGAGATTAGGCTATCATCAAATCAAAATCAGAAACGAGGACATTCCCAAAACGGCTTTTACTACTCGTTATGATCTTTACGAGTACACCGTCATGTCCTTCGGTTTAACCAATGCCCCCGCCACATTCTCGTGCTTGATGAATTCGATCTTCATGGAGTACTTAGATAAATTTGTGGTAGTTTATCTTGATGACATTCTCATCTACTTGAAGAACGAAGAAGAGCACGCAGAACATCTTAGGTTGGTATTGATGAAACTTAGAGAGCATCGCCTTTATGCAAAATTCTCAAAGTGTGAATTCTCGCTACCAGAAGTGACCAATTTAGGCCACGTTATTTCTGCCAAGGGCATTGCTGTCAATCCCGAGAGAGTTCAGGCCGTCCTTGAGTGGACTCCACCTGAATCGGTTAAGCAAGTTAGGATTTTTCTTGGCTTAGCAAGCTATTGCCGCCGCTTCGTCGAGAACTTTTCTAAAGTTGCAAAGCCTCTAACTGAACTCCTCAAGAAAGAGAAGAAATTCGAATGGACCCCCAAGTGCGAGGAAAGCTTTCAAGAGTTAAAAAGAGGATTGACTTCTGCACCCGTACTTGCGCCTCCAGACACCAAAAAGGATTTCGAGATCTATTGTGATGCCTCACGGCAAGGGTTAGGATGCATACTTCTGCAAGATCGACATGTGGTAGCTTATGCTTCACGCCAGTTGCGTCCACATGAAGAGAACTATCCTACCCATGATCTTGAACTCGCTGCCGTAGTTCATGCCCTGACAACTTGGCGACATTACCTCCTTGGTAATCGTTGTGAGATCTATTCCGACCACCAAAGCCTCAAGTACATATTCACCCAGCCAGATCTTAATCTCAGGCAAAGACGCTGGATTGAGTTGATAAAAGATTATGACTTAGGAATTTATTACACCCCAGGCAAAGCCAACGTCATGGCTGATGCACTAAGTCGTAAGTCGTATTGTAACAACCTCATGTTACAACAGTATCAACCACTTCTTCATGAGGAATTTCGCAAGCTCAACCTCGAGAATGTTCCTCGTGGATCTATTTTCAACTTGGTGGAGAAACCAACCCTTGAGGATCAAATCATAGTTGCCCAAAGGCGTGCACGAGGTGTTCGCCGGATCAAGGAGAACATTGCTAGCGGAGTTGCTAACTGTTTCTCCATAGATAGCAAAGGAATGGTATTCTTTGAAAATCGTTTCGTAGTACCTAAGAATAGGGAACTAAGACAACTCATCCTCAAAGAAGCCCATGATACACCCCTCTCCATTCATCCCGGTAGCACAAAAATGTACCGAGATCTACGCCAGAGATTTTGGTGGACTAGGATGAAGTGAGAAATTGCTCAATTCATTGCTGAATGTGATGTTTGTCGTCGCGTTAAGGAAGAACATCAAAGACCTGCTGGTACTCTTAGACCTTTGCCTATCCCCGAGTGGAAATGGGATAAAGTCAGTATGGACTTCATCACCGGCTTTCCAAAAACCCAGAAAGGAAATGATGCCATCTTCGTTGTCATAGATAGACTTTCCAAAGTTGCTCACTTCCTTCCCGTTCGTGAGTCTATAACTGCTAGCCAGTTAGCGGACTTGTATGTCTCCCGAATCGTGTCACTTCACGGTGTTCCTTTGGAAATCAATTCAGACCGTGGTAGTCTTTTCACTTCTCGATTTTGGGAAAGTTTCCAGAATGCTATGGGAACCCACCTCTCCTTTAGCACTGCTTATCACCCGCAGTCCAGTGGTCAAGTAGAAAGGGTCAATCAAATTCTTGAAGACATGCTCAGAGCTTGTGTTATCTCTTTCGGAAAGAAATGGGAGAATTCTCTTCCTTTTTCCGAATTTGCGTATAACAATAGCTTCCAATCTAGTTTGGGCATGGCTCCTTTTGAATTTCTCTATGGACGGAAATGTCGAACACCCCTAAACTGGTCAGAAACCGGTGAAAGACAATTCTTTGGACCGGATATGATTCAGGATGCAGAAGAGCAGGTTCGCATTGTTCGTGAGAAATTGAAGACAGCCCAGTCTCGTCAGAAAAGATATTATGATCACCATCATAGGGAAGAAAGCTATAATCTGGATGAGAAGGCTTACCTTCGGGTTACTCCTCTGAAGGGTACCCATCGCTTCGGTATCAAAGGCAAGTTGGCCCCACGTTACATCGGTCCCTTTCGCATTCTCGCTAAACGTGGAGAAGTTGCCTACCAATTGGAACTACCCCCTCACCTCTCCTAGGTTCATGATGTCTTCCACGTCTCTCAACTCAGGCGTTGCTTCAAGGACCCCATCCGCGAAGTAGACCACGAAACGCTTGATCTCCAAGATAACATTTCATATCGAGAGTATCCTGTTCGTATTCTTGATGAAGCTGAGCGTAGCACCAGACGTCTGAAGATCAGATTCCTCAAAGTGCAGTGGTCACATCATTCGGAGAAAGAAGCCACCTGGGAACGAGAGGATCGTCTACGAGCTGAGTACCCCACCTTCCTCCCGACGACTTCTGAATCTCGGGACGAGATTATTTTGAGTGGGGGCGAGTTGTCAGAACCCTAATTTAGGTTTGTGCTTTTCTAAGTTTGCATTTTTGCATCTTGAAAAAAATTGCAAAAGAAAAATAAATGGGGAAAAGAAAAGCCCTAAATGAATTAAATAAAAAGGCCAGAAATAAATCTTTTTCCAAAATTCTTTTGGATGTGTTGAAAAATCCTAAAAATGAGTGTGATCATTTTAAAAGTGATTTGGGATTAATCCCATGCTCATAGATTTTTCAAAAATCCAAATAGTGGCTTGGAAATTAAATTAAATGCCTATTTGAATTGGAATTCAAATAATTTGAATTTCAAAAATTCCCAAAAATTGGGGTTGACTAATACTAAGTCACCTAGAGTTTATAAAATTAGTTGGGGGTTTTTATAAAATGCCCTAGTATTTATTTTTTAGGGCAAAACAAAAAGAACAGAAAACAAATAAAAAGAAAAACAGGGGAAAAGACCTTACCTTACGCCTAGGGCGAAGGCCCACCTGGCCCAGCCCAGCCGCACCCCCCCTTGTCTTCTTCCTCCTTGCCAGAAGGAGCGCTGGACGCGCCATGCACTGCGCATGGACGCCAGCTCATGCTCCTGGCCACGCAAGGCCTCCCCTTCCTCTTTCTTCTCGCGCTGGAGGTGCCCAGAAGCCCAGGCCATCTTCCCCCCCCCTCCTCTGGTCACCCCCTTCCTTTCCCTCGCCGAATCCCGCGTGACCCGAGCCCCAGCCGGAGCGGCCTCCGTTCCCGACGTGGCCACCGTGCCTCCCTCGCCACACCGTTGTGTCCAGAGACGCCGCAGATGTCGACTTCGTCGATCCCGGCTTCCAATTCGAGCAAAGGAGCCACCTAGACGACGCCCTCCTCAACATCTCGCCGCTGGCCGCCGAGGACGCCATGGTCAAATTGGACGCCGTCGAGCCCTCTTCGACCACCCAAGCCCCTCCACAGCTCTCAGGGTGAGCCCTTCGCTGGTTTCCCCCTCCCCTTGCTCCTCCCCGCTTCGTTCCTCGCCGTCCCGTCGAGGTCAGTGCCCCGGCCGCCGCGCGAGTCGTCGCTGGCGTGGCCGGAGGCCTCCTCGAGGTCCCCCTCGTGCCTGACCAGATGCGGGAGGGCGTGAGACGCGTCTTGGTGCCCTCCACCGCTGACCCCGTGGACTCCGGCGAGGCGCCGCCGTGTACAGAGGTCGCCGGCGGCTAGCCGACGGTCGCCCCGAGCCATTAACCCGCTAAACCCGACACTAATCACCCCCTGGGCCACTGACCAGTGGGCCCAGGCTGGTTAATTAAACCCAGTTTTTTAACAGAGACCTAACTAACCCAGTGAGGCTGACAGGTGGGGCCGCCCTGTCAGTTGACTGGTCAAACCCCCTGACGTCAGCATGATGCAATGCTGATGCATTAAAGATTAAATCATTTAATTTATTCAGTAAATTCCAGAAAATAAGCAAAACTTTGAAATTGAATATCTTTTAAACTATAACTCCGAATTCAAAGTGTAATATATGAAAAATTATCAGAATAAAATTCTCTATCCAAATAACCAACTTTCAGCCATGTTTGAAATGTTTACAATAAGGGATCAGTAGCATTTTGCTATTTGGCTCTTTTGTATTAAATCAAATAAATTACAATGCTCATTTGAAATTCAACCAATGCAATGCAAAGGTGATCACTTACACTTCAGAAGCTTTTCACACACTTGATCACATGGGTTATAATGAACAAACATTAGCCAATGCAACTTGTACAAATTTGAATACCATTTGGAGTTTGAATTTGAAATTGCTTTTCAAATCAACTTCAATTAACATGTTGCAATTTAAACATAGGTCACATCAGTACCTTTCCATGCTTTGTTTTGCATATCGATTGTGCATTGTATTATCTTGATTGTGCTTTACTTCCAGTACTTCGGTGATTGCATCTTCTCGGTAGAGTTGATCTCGGAGACGAGTTCAACCTCACGTCAGAAGACCAGTACCTCGTGATCGTCAGCAAGGCAAGCACCCCCTCTTTGATCATGTCGATAAAATCCCAGTTCCCTCTCATTCTCGCAAATGCATGTTTAGGATGTCACCATGATACGTTCTACCGCTAGTTCAACCTATTCCTTTGCATGACCTATCATTTTTTCACAGTAGTAAGCAAACCACAATCCTAGCAGATGTAGGTGTTGGTTGTTATCTTGTGGCCCCTGCAACTGTTACAGCTTATTGCATGCTTAGAGTTGTTACCTGAGGCTACTTTGTTGTGAGTCGGGATGGTAGTGATCATGTGAATGATGGTGGTAACGTGTTGGTGAATCTACCCTAAACAAAGGTGAACGATGAGAGGCTGTGTAGGAGTACACAGTGGGTTGTCTCGTTGAACACTGCCTTAGGCCCGAGTTCTTGTGTTGTTATCCAAGACTAAGAGTACGTCCACACATTGGGCTCACTGACCCCTCTCGGCCTAGTACCTCACCCCGGACCTGTCCAGGAGTCGCAAGTAGTTCGCCCTTTAACGATCTCAAGCAGGTGGAACCAAGGTAAGTGGTTGGCGTAGGTTGTGGGCACGTTGAATCAAGTTATCATGATCGAGTTGAGCTTGATGGCGGTCACACAACGTTTGAGTCCGCATCGGAACAATCGGCCAGATTCCGATTGTGGTCCCAACTCAAATAGGCGACTCCCTAGGACTAGAGATGGTGCCGTGAGTGAAGTGTCGTGGCAGCATCCTCGCCAGTACTCACTTGAAGGGTCCATCCCCAGGCGGTAACTGATGAGGCGTGTGTGTAGCAGTACACCCCTGCAGGGTTAATGAACTATTCGAATAGCCGTGTCTGCGGTTATGGACTACTTGGAGACCTTGACTTGATCATAGATAACTTGAACCGGATACTTATAAAACTTGCCAAGATAAGTGTGAGTGCTATGGCGTGCTTCCTCGTGGGGAAGTCGAGGAAGTATCCATAGTGGTGTATTGGTTGGAGACTGTTACTTGGACTCGTGTACGTTCTTACCTCTTTCTGGTATTCGTAGTACAGGACTAGCCAAGTCAAAGCTGGCATTTCTGCAAGTGAAACCCCACCTCCCTTTGCCTTGATACATGTGCATGAGTAGTATAGTTCCTATGTAACACTACTGGAATTCAGACGTTTGCCATGTGGCAAGTGCTTTGCCGTCTGCTTATTTTCGGGGCGGACGGAAAAGACTTGTTTTGCCATCAGCTGCGGACGGTAAAGAAAAGCAGACGACAAAGAATACTTTGTCGTCTACTTTTATTTTGACGCATGGCAAATAATTCTTTGTCGTCTACTTTTATTTTGACGCATGGCAAAGAATACTTTGTCGTCTACTTTTATTTTGACACATGGCAAAGAATACTTTGGCTTGATTGTTATTATTTTTATTTTTTTGAAAATGCAAACAATGTCTAAATGACATGAAATTTGGCATGATATTGCCTTATGATTCCATAAAGGCATGTAAAAAGTTTTAATTATTTTTGGAAATATTAACTTAACTATTTTATTTAAATACATAGAGCAAACAAACACAAAAATTACTGCATTTCTATTGGCTGGTGAGGCTCTCCCACGAATCAGTGACGTGGCAAGCAATCCCCACCACTCTCACCTCAATTAAAAAACCGGACCGACCCCACGCACCCCTAAAAAAATCCCACCCACCCCCCACGCTGCGTTCTCTCCTTATCCTCTCCACGACTCCACCTACCGCAACCCCACCCCACTCGCTCCCTCCTCTCTCTCCCCGGCGACATGCGCCCCACCTCGTCCTCGTCTTTCCTCTCTCTCCCCGGCGAGGGCTCTCCTCTCTCCCGACCGGCCACCGCTCCCCTCTCTCCTCTCTCTCCCAGGCGACATCAGGCGACCAACCCAGGCGCGGCGAAGCGGTCTCCAGTGGCTCCCTCGGTCGCCTCACCGACCGCCTCCACCGCCGCCTGCCCCACCTTACCGCCCGCCTCCACCGCCGCCTCGCCCCACCGGCCGACCGCCTCCACCGACGCCTCCCCGTCCGCCCCAACCGCCTGCCCTGTCCAGCTGCATGCAGCCCGTCCAGCTGCACCGGCCGGCCACGCCTCGCCGGCCCAGCCTACCGACGACCGCGCTCGTCGCCTCCGCCTCATATAGGCCGTGCCTCGCCGGCCACGACTCACGCCACCTCCATTCGCGCCCCGCCGGCCCTACCTCACGATGACCGCGCCTCGCCTCCTGTCGGCCACGCCTCGCCAACCCCGCCTCCCGCCGGCCGCACTCGCCGCCTCCGCCTCCTGACGGCCGCACTCGCCGGACGCGCTCACCGACCGCGCCTCGCCACCCCTGCCGCCCACCGACGAACAGGTCGTCGTGACAGCAATGAGTGCTGGTTCTAGAACCATAACAAGAACGGAACGGGAGGTCGGGGCTAGAACAGAAACAAGAAACATTTTTTTTATAATTAAAAAATCGTTTGCCGTCTGCATAATATTCATTGGGCCCACCTATGTACAAACATCTGTAATTTATATTTTGCTGTCTACCTTAGTAAAAACCAGACGGCAAACGTCTTTGCCGTCCGTCGATAAAAAACAGACGGAAAATCACCTCTTTGCCGAAGAAATGGCTGACGAGTGCTTTGCCGTCCCCCGACAGACGGCAAAGAACTTTGTCATCCGCCTTTCCTATGTTTGCCGACTGCCGTGGCAGACGGCAAACGTCTGAATTCCAGTAGTGTAAGTCTTGCTGAGTACGACTTTGTACTCATGTTTGTTTATTCTATGTTTTAGAGACGAGACCACTGACCCTGATGGTGGCCTCTACCTCGAGCTCGACGTGGACCAAGTCGTATAGTCCCAGACAGCAGCCTGTGCCCTCTGGAGGATCGTTGTATTTTTCTTTCAGGCTTCTTAAGCCATTTGTTAAACTTGTCTTTACTAAGACATAATTTGCTTCCGTTGTTGTTTGATGTAATGTTGGATCACAACCATGTGATCTTTGCTTGTAATACAACTACTATGTCTGCTCTGTTTAGCAGAAGTTATAAAGACTATGAGTTTGTAGAGTTCATGTTGTGATTACCATCTGTTTATACTAGACATGTGTGTTGCGTGTATGATTATATCATGCATGTCTTAGTATGGGTTTTCGTGAACTTAGTTGTGATCTGGCTGGCGGTCTTTTATACACCAAGTGGCCCTTAGATGTGCGCATCTTGGGGCATCACGATGCGATTTCTCGTGACTCTGTCACGTGCACACTTTGTTGTATGGTCGAGCCCGCCCTAGACCCCGACTAAGTGATCGGGCTGGAGTAAGTCTATGTAAGGGTTATGATTCAATCGATAACATGGTTGAGGCGACTTGTCTATGAGTATGGGATTCACCACCCATAAGCATTTAGACTTGTGAGCGGATGATGAGGACCCATCTCAGTTGATCATCCGGCCTGGATGGGATGCCCCTCACGTTCGATGCTTACCGAGAGTGATCTGTGCTTGGCCTTGTCTGCTTAGACAAGTGGGTACGGCTCTCGGCTCTCCATGTGATTGCATAATGACCGGAATTACATACGCTAACCCCGGGTCCCGACACTACGTGATGTTCTCCTCCCCTGTTTGTTCTTCATGGTTTAGACCTCGTGAGCTGCCCTACATGATCGAGGAACATATGTAATCTTTCTGATGTTGCTATGCTGAGTTTGATGGGATCTGATGGATATGAGATTGTGATAGAGTAATATATTTGGTTCTTATCTTTTATATTTTTGTTCCTAAGTAATTCTTGCATGTTCTCCGTTGCTGTTTATTGCTTTGGCCAAGTAGTAGGTAGTAACTCCAAGAGGGAACGTTGTGCTCGATTGTGGGTTCATGCCCCATGATGACACGTTTGAGTGACAGAAACATGAGTCTAGGGGGTGTGTTGTTTCCAGAAGGGGGAAAACAACGGTGCTTGTAACCGCGGTTTCAAGGATTGTTTACTTTACGCAAAGTGCTAGTAGCTGTCATTATGTCTGGTCCTTTTGCCTTTGTTGAGACAGAGGTTCTCACCGTTAAACAAAAAGGTGGGTGAAAGTTTAAAAGATGCTTGGTATAGAATTAATTATTCTCAAAAAAGAGCCACCAAGAAGCAATCCACTACTATCCCACTTAGAAACTTTTATGTTGGAATTACTCCTTGGAATAGGTTCATATTAGATACCGCTATCAATGAGAATTTCCTGGAAGCCCCAATTTGGGAGTCTCTTAATGTTATTGAAAATCTTGTTAGAAATCTCCCTGTTTCTAGCATGCAAGATATAACTCTAGCTCACATTATGAAAAAACTTGAAAAGATAGAGTTAGAAATACCAACTATAACTAGGATAAATGAGTTGGATCGAAAGATTCAAGGGAATTTGAATAGGCTTGATAGCTCCATGCTTAAAATTATTAAAACTTTAGAGACCATCAAATTCCACGATATGGATCCTTCTAGAATTGATAAGATTGAGGAATTAACCTAAGTTCAATTATGTCCCTAAGGTTCCCCGACCCAAAAATAATCCACCCATTGCCAAGGAAGTTGAAACCGTGAAAACTCTGGAGGAATTACCTCTTTTTGATAAATTTATAAATGAAACTCCCATGGATTTTCTGCCTTTTGGTTTTCTCCCTAGAAGTATCTTCATTAGGCCTTTATTTGAAAGACCTCTTAAGACTAGTTTTACAATTGAAGACCTTTGTGATGATTCGATTGATACAACTTGATCTTTTGCCATATGCCTAGCTTAAAGGCGTAAAAGAAAGCGCTTGTTGGGAGGCAACCCAAGATGTTTTTACTTCTGTTCTTAGTGGTCTTGATGATTGTTACTACTGTAGCAACATCATTGTATCTTTATTTTCAAGTTTTGTGCCAAGTTATAGCCTCTTATGATAAGGGACGCAAAAGTTGTGACATGCTGTCCAGAAAACAGATTCTGTCTTCTTGACGGGAAAAATCGGAACAAATCACCAGTTCCTCTTTTTGAGCTGAGTTGTTTACACAACATGGTCTATAAAATTGTGAAACTTTCGTATGTTCTGAGTTTTTTGATTTGAGTTGCAGAAGTACCCCTAAAAATTCTCTACTACATGTTGTTCTATTTTTCACAGATTCTGCCATGTTTTGCATTTCCTTACTTTTTCAAACCTTAAGCTTTCTTTTTCTGTGCAAAAACCTTTTGGCAGTCCTGAGAAACAGTAGCTCTTCAAGAATATCTTTATATCCAGTGGGGCAAATTATTTTATTAAGGCTACTAACCTCTCTAATCAGCTTATGATGAGTTATGTATGAAGGGAGTTTTCAAGTGTACGAGGGAAGATCATGAAAGAAGATCCAGGAGTGTCAAGCGCTCAAGCTTGGGGATGCCCCCATGCATCCCCAATAAATATTAAAGGAGACTCAAGCGTCTAAGCTTGGGGATGCCCCCGTGCATCCCCTTCTCCATCAACAACCATCAGTTCGTCCTTCCTCTCACTATATTTTTATCACTTCATGCGTTAT
The DNA here is from genome assembly GCA_950022295.1 of Bromus sterilis. NCBI lineage: Eukaryota > Viridiplantae > Streptophyta > Magnoliopsida > Poales > Poaceae > Bromus > Bromus sterilis. The sequence continues at coordinate 182,273,380 of OX465596.1, forward strand.
GTGCTATGCTTGGAGCGTCTCCCTCTTAGGTTTTATTTTTAGTTTTATTTATCTTTTCTTGCTGTTCATAACAAGTCAGACCCCGGACCTTCACACTAGAGAACTTTTCTTGCATACTCCAAGGATGAGCCTCCTCAAAAGAGATATAGGTCTTCATGAGCGAGCAAGTTAGATGCACCCCCACTAGTTCCATTGGAGAGCTTTTTAGCTCATATGTGCATCCGTTGCATGGCAATCCCTTCTCCTCACATCGTATCTATCATTTGTCCTTCTCGCCTATGATTGTCCTCATTGATGTGAGCCTTTCTCACCCTTTTTGTCTTCCTACACCACCATATTTCTCTCTTTGCCATCCTAAGTGTAAACTCTCGTGCTTACGCTCATCCATTGCATGAGTGATCAAAATATCGAAAGGGAGTGGATCAAATTGACTTGTACCTGGCTAGTGGTCTAGGGACGAGTGAAGATAAGATTCCCTATCCCCCTTCTTGCACGCAAACACCATTTGGAGACATTTGAGTCACGGACAACAAGAGCTCTTGCACCTAATGTTCTTTTGTTGCTTGTTTCAATGCTAATATAGACTCTTGCATGTTATGACTTGAATTGAATCACATACCTTGATTTCTTTACTTTTAAAAGTTCTTATATGGTTGCTAGCATGTCACCAAAGAAATTATGCTCGTTATCATTTACCTACTCGAGGACGAGCAGGAATTAAGCTTGGGGATGTTGATACGTCCCAAACGTATCTATAATTTCCGCTTCCTCCATGCATATTTTGCGTGATATTGCTATGATCTAGATACACTTTCATACACTTTTGATCATATTTGGACTAACTTATTAACTCAGTGCACCACAGTGCCAGTTCCCGTTTTTTGCTGTTTTTCTATTCCAGGTTTCCCCCATATTAATAGTGCTTCAAAAATTCGGGAAAATCAGATAAAAAATTAGCGCAATGGAAGCTTCCGAAACCCCGAAGGAGGGCCGGGGGACACCACCAGGGACCCAGGCGGCCACCTGGCGCGGCCTAGGGTCTGGCCGCGCCAGGGGGCGCCTGGACTCCTGGTGGCCCCCCTGGCTGCCCCCTTCGCCTATTTATTCCCTATGACGCGAAACCCCCAAGGACATAACCCCTTTTCGCGATCTCGCCTCTGTTCCGCCGCCGCGCTTCCAAAATCGGGAGCGCAAGTAGATTTCTTCCTGGCACCCTGCCAGAGGGAGGATCAACCTCCCGGACCTTCCCGTCCACCATGGATGCTTTCTGGATATGCCATGAGTAGTTTCCTTTGGACCATGGGTCCGTGATCAGTAGCTATGTGATGGCCTCCTCCCCTCTTTGTTCTTCATGGTTTAGACCTCGTGAGCTTCCCTACATGATCGAGGCAAATATGTAAACTTTTTGTTGTTGCTATGCTGAGTTTGATGGGATCTGATGGATTATGAGATTGTGATAGGGTAATATATTTGGTTCTTATCTTTCATATTTTTTTCCTAAGTAATTCTTGCATGTTCTCCGTTACTGTTTATTGCTTTGGCCAAGTAGTAGGTAGTAACTCCAAGAGGGAACGTTATGCTCGATTGTGGGTTCATGCCCCCTGATGACACGTTTGAGTGACAGAAACATGAGTCTAGGGGATGTGTTGTTGCCACCAGGGGGAAAACAACGGTGCTTGTAACCGCGGTTGCAAGGATTGTTTACTTTAGGCAAAGTCATTTTTAATGCAGTTGTCTGTTGCTTTGGGTTTACACTTTGGGTGGAGCTCGCAACTTAATACCAGCGATATGTTCTGGATAGATATCTCAAGGTGGATGATTAGTAGTAGATGCAGTTGGATTTCGTTCTACTTATTTTGGCGTACTGCCCATGCTTTTGAGCCTCTTCCTTCTTTGTAGCATAGTTAGCATTGCGGTGCGTTTATAATCCTGTCAATTGCCCATTTGTAATTTGTTTACCTCGCATAGCAGTTTTATCGTCTTTTGGGAGAGAGAGACATCACTAGTGAACATCACAGGACCCCGGTCCATATTCTCATTACTGTTTACACGCTCATTTACTTTCTTGCTTTTACATTTAGTTTCTATCATTATAATTATCCCTTGCGTTTAATCCTTTGTAAACAACAAGACCGGAGAGATTGACAACCTCTCTGAACTTCGTTGGGAGCAAAGTTATTTGTTGTCTGTGTGCAGGTCCAGGTCAAGGAAGCAACCCACGCCATTGTTTCCTTGCCACCTACTTATCATTGTCGGAGTCCTACTGGTCGACACTCTCAACCTTGGTATCTTCACCAAGGGAAACTTGCCGCTACGCTGCATCTCACCTTCCACTTGGGGTAACCAACGAAGGGAGAGAAGACATTACCATCTCTCGTGTATCAGCGGCGAGCAATAAAGCACCCACATTATACTCAATCTCCCCTGAGAGGGCGTTTGCAAGGATAGCAATATCCGGTGCAGAACTGTTGCTCGTGTTGTCACGAGCTCACCCCTCTAGCAATAAAATAGGTGAAATACCTGAGGTGGGGGAATAAGATGCTGGAAATCTTCGAACGATGAATGTCCCTCGTATCCTGGCTGCAAAGAGAGTTGAAGAGATTTCTCATCTCGGAAGGCTAAGAATTTATCTTTTCCATCTGTCCAGCGTTCGACACACCTATCATTTCACAAAATCTTGTCAAAGACATGGTCAAAAGATCATTGTAAATTTTAAACTCAATAATTCCAGCAACATGATTATATCTGAAATTATTTATAAAACAAGAGGTGATTTTGTGATACTGAGTAACACGGCATGTTGCTAGCCATGTCAATCCTGCATTGGCACAAAGGCCGTAAAATTCCTGCAGCTTTGAGGAAAGCATCGCACGGATACGTCATTGCGCGTGCTGAACTTGTGTTTTCCAACAACTCTAGGGGCACATGATCTTCATTGTAGCTCACCCTAGCAGCCGATGGTGAAGCTGCAGCTCTAGTAACTCGATTGGAGCGCTCGGGCTTCTTCTTCCCAAGACACCCCTTTGCTTTTCCTAGAAAACTCATTTCTGAAACTTTTAAAAATTCACAAAAACAAGGATTTAAGCAAATTGAGTTGAGGCAAACTACTCTACTCACTTACCTAAGGCATAAACTTGCATCAAAACATGGAAAATAAATTTCTACACATGCATGCAAGTTCATATAAACAGCACCAAGAACTACTAAATACTCACAAATGAAGCCACCAATCACAAAACTAATTGGAGGGGAGGAGGAGTTACATACCAGGGAGTATTTGCTCAAAATTCCAGCTAAAATGATGTGTTGTGGAGACAGATCGAAAATCACCTCAAAGAACAGCAAGAACGCAATTTCCAGGACCAGAAGTCATGTTTTTGGAGAGAAAGAGAGAGAGAGGAAGAAGTCATACCTGGAGAGGGCGCTTGTGGGCCCCAGGAGCCCTGTGGGCGCGGCCAGGGGCAGGCCGCGCCAGCTGGCCGCCTGGGCCACTGGTGGATCCCCTGGTCAGCCCCAGGTGCACCTGAGTCACTTTTAACGTAGAAATTTTGATTTTTATTTTCCTGGAATTTTTCTGACAACTTCACTGTTGAAAAAATTTTGAGGTTCGAAAAGCTGTGAAACTTTCTGAAAACTTGAAACAGTGGTTAGAAGTGTGAAGCTTCAAAAACATATAAACTTTGTATAGCAAAGAGAACAAAAGCTAAAGGAAATGAAAACATAACAAGCTCCACTTTTAACCTATATAAAACATGCTAGTTAGCAAGGTTGATCAAGTCTTACCAACAAACCGGCGATATATAGAGTAGAAAGTCTCACCTCTTATGAAGTGATCATTGCACCTTTACTTTAATGGACATTGTCCCCACCATAATGGTTTTTTATTTGTGGTGCACATGTAGAGGACAATCCCATTCTCCAATATTCACGGTCTTGATATTCTCTATAGAGTTAAGGCCATGCCTTTTGACGATCTTCTTCGGAAAATACACCATGTGTTCTTTATCATCAACATTGAAGGTGACCTTTCCTTTATTGCAATCAATAATAGCACCTGTTGTTAAGAAAAGGTCTACCAAGAACAATGGGCATGCTCCCATCCTTGGGCATGTCAAGCACAACAAAATCTGTAAGGATTAAGCAATTGGCAACTATAACAGGAACATCCTCACAAATACCAATCGGGATGGCTGTTGACTTGTCAGGCTTCTAAAGAGAGATATCTTTAGGGATTAGTTTATCTAAACATAGCTTCTTATAAATATAAAAAGTCATGACACTCACTCCTGCTCCAAGATCACATAAAGCGGTTTTGACATAATTATTTTTTATGGAGAAAGGAATGGTGGGTATACCTTGATCACCAAGCTTCTCAGGAATCTTGCCATTGAAAGAGTAGTTAGCAAGCATAGTAGATATTGCCTCGTTAGGGAATTTTCTTTTATTAGTAAAAATATCTTTCATGTATTTTGAATAAGAGGTAACTTAATAGCATCGGTCAAAGGATTTGAAGAAAAAGAGGTTTCATCCATTCACAAAATTTATTATAGTGCTCATCTTCTTTGGTTTTGAGAGACTTACCTGGAAAGGGCATGGGTTTCTGTACCCATGGTTCCCTTTCCTTCCCGTGTGTTCTTGCGATGAAGTCTTCTATATTATATTTCTTGGGTTATTGGATGATTCTTCTTCTCGCACCTCGGGAGGATCACTCTTCTCCTTATCCTCCTCGGGCTCAGCACAGTCCTCAGTTTCAGCATCGGAGGTAGATATGTTGTTAGGATCAACAGCGAGTTCTTCACTTGTAATAGGATCATTGGAGTTGTCATCTTCCTTGTGTTTCTTCTTATTCTTTTTCTTCTTTCGAGATCTAACAATCTCGTCTTCTACCTGCACTTGAGAATCCTACTCGATCCTCTTCGGATGCCCCTCGGGATAGAGAGGGTCCTGGGTGTGTGTTCCACCCCTAGTCTTTATAACATAAGCATGTATTTCCTTTTTGGCATTATTAGCAAGCAAATATTTTTGCACATTAGAAATTTGTTCAAGCTGAGTTTGAACCATATGAAAATGCTTAACAAGACATTTACCATCATTAACTGTTCTACCTAGAACATCAAGTAAACTTTTGATAGCAAGGGAATTATCATGCAACTGACTTTGTATCCTCTCATTAAAGTGGTTTTTCTTAATAATAAAATTATCAAGCTCATCTAAACATTGGTCAGGAGGCTTACCGTTAGGGATGTCACTTTCATTGAAATCTAAAAGAGAGTGTACCTCTACCAAGGGAGGGTGAGTAGTAGTCTCACACAACTTCTCAATAGGAGGTAGGTTCTTCACGTCTTCAGCTTTAATGCCTTTATCCTTTATAGACTTCTTTGCTTCTTGGATATATTCGGGGCTGAGGACAAGCATGCCCCTCTTCTTTGGTGGTGGAGGTGGTTCAGGGTTGGACCAATCTTCGTGGTTTTTGGCAACCTTGCCCATTAGTTCTTCAACATCGTCTAGTGTTCTTTCCTTGAAAACACAACCAGCACAACTATCCAAATAGGATCTGGATTCATCGGTTAGACTAGCATAAAATATATCAAGTAATTCATTCATAGGTACTTCATGTCCCGGTCTAGCCTTGATTAAATTGCAATACCTCCCCCAAGCTTTAGGGAGGTGCTCATCCTGCAACTATTTAAAGTTATAAATTCTTTGTAAAGCAGCATGTTGCATATGGGCAGGAAAATATTTGTCAACAAAAGATTGAGCTAAGTCCTGAGGACTCTTAATGGAACCATAGGGTAGTGCATCATACCATGCTTTAGCGTCTTCCTTTAAAGAGAAAGGAAAAAATCTTAGCCACACAAAATTTTTGTATCCTCCCATCAGTAGTAAACAAGCCACCTAACTCAGTTAGTTTGGTTAGGTGTGCTATAGCATCATCATTTTCTCTGCCATAAAAGGGGTCAGCTTCAGCTGTAGATATAAGTGAAAGATCAACAGAGAAATCATAATCAGGATCAGTGATGCATATAGGAGATGTAGCAAATTCAGGATCAGGAGTAATCTTGTTCTTCATGGAGTGATTTTCAAGCAGCTTCTTAACAACACCAGGGTCAGAGTCGGCACACTCTGTAAGTTCCCTGCATAAATCATCATCAATAATAACATAAACATCCTCAAGGAGTCTTTTCTTGAGGTCACTCGGGTCAGGATAATCATAATTTGCACTAATAGGGTAGCGAGTAACGGGAATTTCAATTCCAGATTGTTTGGTAGCAGAAGCGATCTGTTTCTCAAGAGCGTAACCAAGTGAACCAATATAATCCAGAGTAGTGGAAGCATCATCAAAAGTATCAGACATAGTAACAGACTCAGTAGAAGTAGCATGTGGTGGTGGTGAAGCGAACTTACTTATGACGGAAGGTGAATCAAGTGTAGCACTAGTGCCCAAAACAATACCTTTTCTTGTAGTGGATGGTAAGATCGGAACCTTGGGGTCTCCTTTCTTACCCATAGTGGATAAAGTACAACAGGAAAAATACTTCAAGTAGACTTGCAAATAAAGCTATGCTCCCCGGCAATGGCGCCAGAAAATAGTACTTGATGAACCTCAACTGTAGGGGATCGAGATAGTCTTCGCAGGCAAGATAACCCAATTTATTGATTCGACACAAGGGGAGCCAAAGAATATTTATAAGCTTTGACAGTTGAGTTTTCAATTCAACCGCACCTGAAATATACTTTCTTGCAACGAGATATTAATAGCAACAGTGATATGAAAGTGATGGCGGTGATAGCGAAAGTAAAACAGCGAAAGTAAACAACTAGTAACCAGCAGGATTAAAGCACTGTAGGCTAGGGAGATGGATGGTGAGGCACTGCTTGGATGAGGGTGAACATGTAACAGATTTTAACACGGGGCAAGGCACACAGAAAATCAAGGATCATCTAGGCAAATATCAAACATTAGGCATGTATCCCGTAGGTAGTTGTGCGTTCTTGCAATAAGAACTTACACAACATCTTTTGTCCTACCATCCCACTACGAACGAGTCCAAAAGGAACTTATGGATATTAAAGTGATCCAGTCAAAGAGCACCAAAACAAATCATTAAACTTAATGGATACATAAAATCCTCAAATTATAGTCCATCCCCTTTGGTGTCCCAAGCTTTCACCTTTGGGATCGCCGGTTCCGGACCATAATAGGTGCATACAACTCATAGATAGGATCAAGAACATAAATATACTCATGAAAACACAAGTGGTTCAGATCTAAAAACATGGCACCCGGGCCCAAAGTGACAAGCATTAAGAGAATCAAGTTGTAACAAAGATGATAAACACCAAAGTAGATGATATGCAACATGCCCCCAACAATCTGATGAACTATTACATGATCTAACTCATCCAATCCCTACCATCCCCTTTGCCTACAACAGGGAATTACTCACACATGAGAGGAGAAGTCATGGAGGGAGGATGGAGTGGTGATGATGATGATGATGACGATGGCGATGATCTCCCCTCACCGGAGGCCAAAACAGCCTCTTGATTAGCCCTCCCGAAGAAGAACAGAGGGTGGCGGCGGCTCCGCGACGGAAACTGGGAACACGACTTCTGTTCTGTGGTTTCCTCACCACGGGAATAAATAGGGGTGTCGTTAGGCCACCAGAGGAGGTGGGACCCCACCCTAGGTGGTCTCCCAGCGCGGCAAGGAGTGGGGCCGCGCCAGAAGGGCGCCTGGGGGCCCCCTGGCTTCCCTCTGGCCCCACTTCTAGCACAATGGCCCTTCGGGTGCGTGGATTTTCTGTGAATTTTCCTGGAATTTTCTGAGACACCTAAAAATCCATTTTCCTGCACATAAGAAAACCATACAGGCAGCTCTACTGAAAACAACGTTAGTCCGGGTTAGTTTAGTTCAAATCATGCAAGAATGAGGCCAAAACAATAGCAAAAGTGTTTGGAAAAGTAGATACGTTTGAGACGTATCATCCCTCCCAACAAGGGTACGTCCGGCTAGTCTGATCACAGCAATCAGCCCGAGGTAAAGCTGACGTTTGAATAGCTTTCGATTGAATGTACGCCACAAAGGGCCCACACCATAATCCCACATGGAGGTAGTCCGTATAAGGCACATCCACCCACTCAAGTAATCCACCTGACCCAATTAAGAATTTTATATTAACTCGCAGACAATCGTTGCCAGACTTATTCACAGCACGGACAACAAACAGCAGTCAGGACCACCAGTGCATCGGAGCCTGCCTTGTCGTCCCGTCAAAGTTCTGTGGTTACCGACAAGGTGACTCGTCTCCTTACCTTATCTCGTGTGTGCTCTTACAGGAGCTCGACTTTCGTGGTTTGGTATCTCACGGCCAATGAGCAAGGACCAGGCCCGCGATTGTATCCTCCTATCCTGTCGTCCCGAAACAATACCTCTCGCGGTCACCGTTGGGTCACCCGAATACTTACCTTTAAGGACACCAGTTGATTCATGTGCCTACCATCAAGTGAAACCAGGAGGAATCACCCTCGATGGTACACTTGAATGGTTCGGCAGAGACATCAGCGGGAATGAACTAAAGAGGAATATCCTCGTATAACCCTGGTGATGCTACGCTACCGAGCCGGAGACGAGAGTGAAATATGTGTCCATCCACTCGTAAGTCAAACCTGAAGAGAATCGGCAGAGTCTCGCTATTGTAGGTTCCCTTGGGCATCTTCTCTGTAAGTACCGGTTGCAGCAATTTAAATCGTTTGTGTTCCGCGTTCACTCCCCAGAGTGATCACGGCCCTCTATCTAATCCTAGTTGACTAATAATGCGCACGGCTATCTTCTGAATAATATATATATATATATATATTTAATAAGCAACATAGGATAAAGGAAGGTACATCAAGGGGTGACAATGACAAGCTATGCAATGAATAGGAATGTAACGTAGCAGCGGCAATGCCTAGTGCAATAGATCAATATAGATATATAGGAGATATGTGGGAGAGCTGAAGGGGCACTGCTTGCCTGGAAGCTCGATAGTAGGGGTACGTTCGTCGACGAGGTAGTCGTACATAGGGGCATCAACATCGGTCGTCGGGACTACCAGACAATAAGAGACGGGGAGAAACAATAAATACGTGGCAATAATAGCACTACAAATTTAATACATGGCAATATTTTAAACTAGGGTGAAATAATCGGTGCTACACGTTGCAGACGAAACGGGAATTTAACGGGATATTTTACCGGCTCCGGGTGATTACTGGACAGTGCAATCAGAGGGGGAATGCCTCGTGTGCGGTATGTTAGAGGGGTGTATCCATATTCGTTGTATTTTTTATCAACTTTCATGTATAAATTATTTTGATCCAACTTATGGTTTAAAAGATATTGAATTTCAAAGTTTTATTCAATTTAAAAGAATTTTTGGATTTCTTTTATTAATTAATTCAACATTATCCCAAAACAGTATTGGTTGACTGGTCAACCCTGACATGTGGGGCCTACTGACCAGTGGATCCCACATGTCATACAAAGTAATAATAAAAATGATTTAATTTAATCTAAATATCCCAAGGGGCACTTGTCATACACTGTTTCCATTTATTTCATTTTAACTTTAATTAAGCGAGTGGGGCCCAACTGTCATTCACTCATTTACTTAACAGGTTTTATTTCTATTTTAACTTCCTAATAAGAGGTGGGGTCCATCTGTAAGTGATAGAGGGGCATTTAACTTTGTAGTTTAATTAAACTAATCTTATTGTTAATGGGTCCACTATCAGTCACAGAGGGAGGGGGTTATCTGTTTAACAAACCAGTTAATTAAGCCACTAGGGCCACTTGCTAGAGTCTCAAAGAGAGGGGGAGGGGATTAGCGCTGGAGGTTAATGCCGACGTGAGGCCGACTCGCCAAAGATGGTCGTCCGGCCAATCGCGGCGACCAACTCGTGCATGGCTAGGTGGAATCGAACGTAGGCCGAGCCGCACGTCGACAAGAGGCGGTTGAGGCCACATGGGAGGCCTGGAGCGATGGCAATGGTGAGCGGGGCGGCGAACAGAGCACGACGATGGCCAGAGCAGGGACACGGCAGCCGCGGCAGCCTAATTGACGGGAAGGAAGGGGAAAACCGGAGGAAGGGCTCACATTGAGCAAGTAGGGGAGGCAGTGAGCGCGTGGGCGCGAAGACGGCGACGAATTTATCGCCGGAAGCCAGCGACCGTGGCGGAGGGGAACTCTTCGATCTGCGCGATGCAGTTCGTCCTGGCGTCAATCGAAGGCGTGGGCGATGTGGACGAGCACGGTGGTGCTGGGGGACACGGTGGTGAGGCAAGGCAGCGATAATGGTCACGCGGGCGCGGTGCAGCGACGGCGGCGGGCATCTGGCAACGACGACTCGGCTAGGGGGGAAGGGGGTCGTGCCATGGAGGAAAAGGGGGCTGCTAGGGTTTGGGGAGGGGGCACGGGGTCTTATCCATACCGGCGACCACCGGATGGCCGCCACAACACGCCGACGCCGTGGATGTGCGCCACGGTGTGGTGAGCAGTGGAGGGGGGAAGAAGATAAGGGGGGGGCTGGGCTAGTTGGGCCTTGCCCTGGGCGGGGAATAAAATTTTTCTATTTGTTTTCTTTTCTTTTTCTTTTCTGTTTGTAATTTAATTAGTTAGTATTTTATTTTATGAAGAGGTGCAACTACCTCTAATCTTTATGTTGCAATACACCACAGTCCTACAAAGCGTTTTAGGCATTAATAAAATAGTTTGGATTTTATATAATTAAGAAAAGATTAAATGGGGCTATTTTGGGTACTGTTTGATTTGTTTATATTATTTAAATAATATATTAAATATCCTTGCCATAGTATCTTAACCTACTAGTTTTATGAATTTAATAAAATTGTTTGCACAATTTTTGGTTACAGTTTATTTTCCACTTTGTTTTAATTCCCAAGGGCAATTTAATATTCACCAATTATTAGTGGTATTTGTTTCAATGGCTTTGGGGTTACTATTATATTAAGGGAATTTTTATTTAAGTGGTTTGAAAAGTTTTACCTTGATTAGCATTTACATTTTGAAACTGAAGTTGAGTTATTTCCTTAGTTGCTTTTCTTAGTGCATAATAATGATGACTTGGCACAACAAAAAGGTGATCACGGTAGTTGACACTTGGGGGTGTTACACTCCTCAGACTCATCTCCAGATGAAGGAGTTCAAGGCCGAGGAGGTGGTGATCGCTACTCTAGCTATGAGCGAGACGTCAAGGACGTTAAGCCGATCCCAACGCGTGCTCGCAAGTAGACTTAGGTTTTTACTTTCCTTTGTCTGTGATGATGCCTGGTGCTGAGCAGAGTAGTCCCAATCATCCCAGCATGAACACACATGTAGACATCATGATTTCTTGGGATGTTGGTCTCACATTCCTTTTGATGTAAAAAGTTCTCTTTGTAATCCTTTATGCAACCAATATACTGAAAAGTCCTCTTGGTTTTGATCGCGCTGCCTTTCTTCACTCGTATAATGGATTCGGTTGATTGAATTCATTATTTATTTAGGAGCCAGATCCATGGACTTTAGCGAATGGGCCTTTCATAACAGTGGACTATGATGACGATGAGTTTGAGTTCGGCCAAGAAGTTGGTTATGATGAAGAATTGGACGATTCCTTTGAAGAAGGGGTATTTCTGTGTCCTTTCTTGCTTCTTTCGAGTCCTTTCGAGTCTACTTTGCTCATCTTCTTATTCCTTTAGTGGGAGAAGCTGGCGAAAAGATGAAGAATCGAGTCTTCCTACTCTGAGGATTTAGATCATCGAGAAGATATGACTTTACGGGGTCGGTTGTCTCCTCATGTTGATGTGAATCTGCCTGAGTTGATTCCCATCATTAATTTGTGTGACGATGACTCTTCGGACTATCAAGCGGTCAAAGGGTAAACTATGTGTATTTGTTTTAGCTTCTTGAGGGAATGATGCTTATATCTTTTGCCTATTTTTAGGGTACAGGTTAACGACCAAGATTTTACGGGTCCATCGGCACTTAGGACTCATTGTTTTGAAGGGGACAAGTCGGGGTCTAATCAGAGATCGACTCCATTGGAGGAGGAGTCGACTTTCTCTGAGCTGCATGACAATCTGGTGGTCTAGATGGATCGTCAACGGGATGGCCTTGGTTTAATGAAGAGAAAATACGAGGTAACTGTTGTACCATATTGTGAGTACTGTAGCCCCCATGAGTCGGGATAATGATATAAGTCATTGGGCCGAGTCATAAAAGTATAGTATTCTATGTGTTTGTTAATAGCGTATGTCTAGTAATTCTGGAGGTGTCGTTGCGATTCTGAAAGAGGCGGAGAGGCGGATATCCTTCTTGATGGACCGTCATAAAAAGATGGCGAGTCTGCTGAAGACTGTTCAAGTCGGCTCTTCCAAAAAGGACGAACGTATTAAGCAATTGGAAGCCAAATTAAAACATAGGGATGATAAGGAAGTCACCCTGAGTCAGAGCATTACTAGGGTGCTCAAGGCCATCTTTGCTAAGAAACTGTTCATAATTTTGAATTTGTTGGAGAAGAGATCCTTCTCAGTGTGTCCCACTGATGTGTTTGTTTGCATGCTTGTTAGGCCCAGAGGACTCAATAGTGGCTGAGTTGCCAGGGAATAAATTAAGGGAGGTCATGAATGTTGTCCGGGACCTCCATACTGGTGGGTGTCGGGCAATTACTTTCCCCTCGGGTTTACCTGAGATTCCTCAGGCTATATCCGAGATGCTGGAAGAACTTTCAAAGGTGCCGACTTGGCTTGGATTCAAGCGTCTAAAAAATCGGCTTGGTATCCAGGGGCTATGAGGGCTCTTGCATTGTGCAAGATATATGACCCTTCATTTGAGTCGGCTCGGCTAGTAGAGGGTGTGCCAGCAAGAAGATCCGATGGTCGACTGTTTGAGAGAGAAGATTATCAGCATGTCATGAAGGTGACTCGCGTGGAGGCGTCTATTATTGCGGATGACATAAATGTGGAGAGATTTGAGTCTGGTTATGATGAGAAGGGCCAGAAGCGGTCTATGTCGACTCCAAGTCCTGTGGATTTGAAACCAGGTGGTTTTCAGATGCCTCTGGTGGACTTGACGACTCCTTTTGTGGGGGTAGATCCCAAGCCTGGATTGGAAAAAACGGAAGTTCGAAGGAGCCGGTCTCAAGAACTAGAAGTGGGTCTTAATTGTTTGTAGCTTATTATTTATTCATGAGAAGGAACGTGTGTAAAAATACCTCTTTTTGTGCAAGTATTTATATGTATATGAAATTAAATACCGAAAATTAATTAGCTTATAGAAGTCGGCCGTGCGTGTGACATGGTCAGTATCCTTTGATAATAAGTTCAGCGTAGGTCGGCTCCAAGATCGAATGCGTTCGAGTAACTTATGAAAAGGAATTACTAGTCACAGATGTGCGTGTAGGTCGAACTTCTCTGTATGCCAGCGTCGCATGACTTATTCTGCTTCTATGCTAACTTAGATTCAGGGTCAAAAGTGGCCTCATGTAGGGAATGTTGTTGAGTGAATCAAAAGTCGATACCATCAGGTCATAGAAGCTTACAGGCGATGTTTTGTCGTGATAGACTGAGTCGAGAAAAAGAAAAAATACTTGTAGAAAGAAAATATAAAAAGCATAGTAACTCGACTTCATGATATGGGGAAAGAAAATAAGCAGAGTTGTCTCTTTAGGAGTCGGCTCTATACTTATTGTACAAGAGCAAAAAAGGAGGGGAGAAGAAGGGGTAGGGAGTCAATGTTTTGATGTTCTTACCAATGGAACTACGTGTAGTAGGGACGGAGCTGAGTGATGTTCCATGGTCGGGGCATTTCTTCCCCTGACGTTTTAGATTTGGAGGGCTCCCATATATCCACCAGATAGTATGATCCATTGTGTAGGTTCTTTCTTACCATGAATGGTCCTTCCCATGGTGAAGATATCTTGTGCATGCCACCCTTCTTTTGTATGAGAGGCAGTACTAAATCTTCTTCTTGGAAAGTGCGGATTTTGATTCGCTCGCTATGGTATCACCGCAAGTCTTGCTGATAAATTGAGGACTTGGCTACGGCGATGTCACGTTATCCATCGATGATAAGAAGAGAGTCTTGTCTTGCTTTCTCATTGCCGGCTTCAACGTATGCCATGACCTGAGATGAGTCATGCCTTATGTCGCTTGGTAGGATCGCTTCGGCTCCGTAGACAAGGAAGAAAGGTGTGTGTACCCAGTCGAACAATTTGGAGATGTTCGGATACTCCATAAAAAATGAGGGAAGTTCGTCTTCCCAATAACCCAGAGACTACTCTAACGGAACGAGGAGTCGGGGTTTGATTCCTGGGAGGAGTTTCTGGTTTGCACGTTCGGCTTGTCAGTTTGACTGTGCTATGGAGTCCAGGTCCAGTCGAATGTGTTCTTGTTGGCAGAATCGTTCCATGACTCCTTCCGAAAAGTTGGTTCCGTTGTTGGTGATTATGCTATGTGGATATCCAAATCGGAAGATGGTTTTATTCAGGAACTTCATCACCGTCTTTGCATCGCATTTGCTGACCTGCTCTGCTTCTACCCATTTGGTGAATTTTTTCACTACCACTAGAAGGTGGGTTTTTTTGGAAGGATCAAAGGGTCCTACCATATCCAGCCCCCATAATGCAAAGGGCCAAGTAATTGGGATCATTCAGAGTTCTTGGGCCGGAACGTGGTCCTGTCGAGCGTACCTTTGACATTCGTCACATTTTTTCACTATCTCCTCTGCATCTGCATGAGCTGTTGGCCAATAGAAATCGTTTTTGTAGCCTTTAACCACCAAAGAGTGATAGCCGGTATAATGACCACAGTCTCCCGAGTGTATCTCGTTAAGTATTTTGCGTCCTTCTGTTGGGGAGACGCATCGCTGGAAGACGTCGGTGGGACTGAGTCGATGAAACTCGTCTTTGTGGATTACGAAAGATTTGCCGTGTCTAACGATTTGTCGAGCCAGGATTTCATTGTCTGGAAATATCCCTCGTATATTGTAGTCTAAGTATGGTGTGACCCATTCTGGGGTTGCGTGAAGTGCCGCCACCAGGGCTGATTCCGGGTTTGGTACCGCTATGTCTTCTTCGGTTGGGAGCCGTACTGAGGGGTGATCCAGGATATCCTGGAAGACATTGGGAGGCACCGGCTTCCGTTGCGATCCCAACCGAGACAAGGTGTCGGCTGCCTCATTGAGCTTCCTTTCTATGTGATCGACTTGGTATCCTGTGAAGAAACCATCATGTCGTGATACTTCTCGACGATACGCCGCCATCATCGGGTCCCTGGAATCCCTTGTTCCCGAGACCTGTAAGGCGACTAAATCGGAGTCCCCCTTGCAATGTATCATGGTTATGTTCATCTCCCAGGCGAGTCGTAGGCCATGTAATAGCGCTTCGTACTCAGTCGCGTTGTTGGTGCAGGGGAAACGTAACTGAAGGACATAGCATAATTTTTCTCCCTGAGGGGAGGTAATAACCACCCCGGCTCTAGATCCTTGTAATTATCGACTTCCATCAAAGTGTAGAGTCCAGGATTTGGTGGTTGGTTTTTTGGGTGGTATTTGTAGTTATGTCCAGTCATTGATGAAGTCGACTAGGGCTTGAGATTTGATAGTTGTGCGTGGCTCGTACTTTATATCGTAGGCCCCTAGCTCTATGGCCCACTTTGCTATTCGTCATGTTGCTTCCCTGTTCTGTATGATGTCTCACAGAGGCGTTGAACTGATGACCGTAATAGAATGCTCTTGGAAGTAGTGCTTCAGCTTTCGAATTGACATGAAGACTCCCAAGACTAGTTTCTGCCAATGAGGATAACACTGTTTGGATATGGACAGTACTTCACTAACGTAGTAGGCGGGTCATTGAACCAACTGTTCTTTCCCTTCTTCCTTCCGTTCGAATATGAAATTGCAGTATATCGACCAGAGGGGGTGAATGGGAGATTTTCAAATTTCTCGAGGAATTTCGAATTCCTCAGGACTGAGGCAATACGAAATTGAGGAAACTAAAACTCGATGAAGCACAGAAATGTTACTGAAACGTAGGCATGAATTTAAAGCAACATATTGCAGAGCTAAAGTGTGACCGATGCAAGAGATGAGGAATCAGAACAGAGTGAACTCAGAGAGAGAGAGGCATCAGGACGAGTCATCAGTGCATAAACATAAAAGTTGAGGTCGAAGAAATAGCACCAGGGCACTGAAGACACAGATATGATGGACCAGTTCGAGTTGCTGTGACAACTCTACATCTGGTTGGAGAGGCTGAGATTGAACTCAGAAGACATAGTCTTCACCTTATTCTCCTTGAACTAAAGTCCTCAGACTCCGTCCAATTACTCAGGTGGGTCTTCAAGGTAGACTCCCGAAACCTTCACAGACTCCGTTCACTCAGGGAAGTCACAATTTCATCTTGACTTCCTCAGAACGAGGAACTCTACAACGGCTGGAAGATCACAGTCTTCAAGAGTAAAAAGCTTCCGATCACTCGAACCGACTTCCTCAGAAATGCTCAACTACTCAGGCTGGTGGTTTTCCTCACTTAGGTTCTTCAATTTCTTCAGAGGTGGGTTGATCTCAAATGACAAGTGTCAGTTTTTCTCTCGGAGCAGCCGACCCACAAATGGGGCTGGGGGCTGCTATTTATAGCCGGGGAGCAACCCCAGGTGATAGGACATAAATTCCCATGCATGAAATTACTATCATGCCCACCCTTCGGACCATTGGCTGGACAGGTACCATCCCTCACCACGCGACACGTGGCACGGTCGAAATGGACTCTATCTTTCTTCAGGCGAACTGCACTGGCAGTTTCCTGACTCCTCAACCGAAGACAAATTCCTCAGTGTCCTGAAGAACATCGTCTCAGACACCCGAGGAATTGAACTTCTACTGCAACAGATTTCTTTGGGTTTTCTTCAAAATTTCTATTTGAGCACTTCCTCAGAAACACAAAACTCATTTTCCTCAACCCCTCCAATAGTGCAGTGTTTTCCTATGACTCAAGAAGTATACAAGGTCTTAGCGAAGACTACGCTTCAACTTCGTCTTCAGCGCGAACTTCCGCAGGATCTTGCACTGCTTCAGCTTCAGTAGAATGCTTCAGGATCCTGATTCCTCAGAATTTCGCGCCTTGCCAGTTGATGGCTTCTCGCCCCTCATTGGTTACCCAAAGTGGAAGGTTGAGATGTAGACAACAGCAACTTTCCCTCGGTGAAGATACCAAGGTTTGTCTCCATTAGGACTCTGACAACGACAGGAAGGTGACAACGGCGCCAGCAATTAGGCGGTTGACGTGGACCTGCACACGCAACAGATAACTTTGCTCCCAACGAGTACAGAGAGGTTGTCAATCCCTCTGGCCTTGTTGTTTACAAAGGATCAAACGTACGGGATAATATTGATAGTGATAGCAACGGAAAATGAAATAAAGCAGAAAATAAATAGTGGGTGTAAACAATGTTGGAAATATGGATAGGGGTCCCATGATGTTGACTAGTGATGTCTCTCTCTCCCAAAAGACGATAAAATAGCCATGCGAGGTAAACAAATTACAGCTGGGAAATTGATAGGATTATGTGCGCAAACCAATGCTAACTATGCTATAAAGAAAGGAAGAGGCTCAAAAGCATGGGCGGTACGCCAAGACAAGTAGACCGAAATCCGTCTGCATCTACCTACTAATCATCCACCTTGAGATATCTATCCAGAACATCTCGCTGGTATTAAGTTGTGAATCCCACCCAAAGTGTAAACTCAAAGCAACAGACAACTGCATTAAAGAACTTTGCGTAAAGTAAACAATCCTTGCACCCGCAAGTACAAGCACCGTTGTTTTCTCCCTTGTGGCAACAACACATCCCCTAGACTCATGTTTCTATCACTCAAGCTAGTCATCAGGGGGCATGAACCCACAATCATGCATAGCGCTCCCTCTTGGAGTCACTACCTACTACTTGTCCAAAGCAATAAACAACAAAGGAGAACATGCAAGAATTACTCAAGAACATAAATATAAAAGAGGAGAATGAAATATATTACTCAAACACAATCTGAACATAGTCTCATAATCCATCAGATCCCAGCAAACTCAACATAGCAACAGCAGAAATATTACATATGTGCCTCGATCATGTAGGGCAGCTCACAAGGTCTAAACCATGAAGAACAAAGAGGGGAGGAGAACATCACATAGCTATTGATCATGGACCCATGGTCCAAGGTGGACTACTCACGGTTCATCCGGGAAGCATCGATGGTGGTGGAGAAGCTCCCGGAGGTGGTTCCTCCCTCTGGCAGGGTGCCGGGAAGAGGGCTCTTGGTGCTCCCGATCTTGGAAGCGCGGCGGCGGCGGAACAGAGGAGAGATCGCGAAAACGGGTACCTTCCTTGAGTGTTTCGGGATGAGAGAGATATATAGGCTAAGGGGGGCAGCCAGAGGTGGACCAGGGGCCCCAGGCTCCCCCCTGGCGCGGCCTAGGGGGTGACCGCCTGGGCCACCCCTGGCTCCCCTCTGGCCCCACTTGGGCTCTTCCCGAAGCTTCCTATACGCTGATATTTCCTATATTTTTCCCGGAATTTTTCTAGCACTTTAAATAATGGGAAAACCTGAAATACAAAAACAACAGAAAACAGGAACTGGTACTGGGGTGCACTGAGTTAATAGGTTAGTCCAAACATGATCAAAAGTGTATGGAAGTTCATCAATATCATAGCAATATCACACAAAAGAAGCATGAAGCAAGCAGAAATTGTAGATATGTTTTGGACGTATCACCAATCTTCAGGAAACACCCCGATTTCTTCACTGTTCCTCAACATTTTGGGGGGTCGACAACGGTGGTTAACCTCTTCTTCAGGGATTGTTCTCCTATGTATACTCACAAACACATTAGTTCCTTAACCATTTTGTCATCAAATACTCCAAAACCTCAAAGGGGGCACTAGATGCACTTACAATCTCCCCCTTTTTGGTGATTTGATGACAATCAGGTTAAAGCTTCAACGGGATAAAATAACTAATATTGAGGAATTAAAAACTTGAAGAAAACAATTCATTGTTTCCAGATATAGAGATGCTCCCCCTGAGGATATGCATGTTTTGAATACTCAGTGGAATATTTTTGAAAAACATTAGGAGCTCCCCCTATATCCCGGATTATTTGAAACAGTGCATCATATGGAATAATTTAGAAATCAAAAATAGCACTGAGTAAGGTGGTTGCTGAGGAATATCATGAGGTAGCTTACAAGTATCAGACAACCACACAAAATATCAGTATACAACTCATTACAAAAAAAACGGTCTGAAGAACAAGAGTTGTAACTGAGGAACCCCCATGAAAACCCGCTTGAAGACTACAAAATCCCCCCCCCCTTTGTCATTAAATGAACAAAAAGGAGAGGCTACAGCTAACGTCCCAAAAGTAATGCCTCGGGGCTGAGGAGAATCAGGCCAAAGGCACGCCGTTGCAGTGTGAGGACATGCCGCAGTGTCTTCAACTTCTTCAGGGGAGAACTCTTGTGCTGAAGAAAAGGAGTCCACCGCCAGAGGTGGTGTCTTGCTTTTGTTGAACTGATGAGGAGGCCTAATCTCAGTGAGCGGAGGTTGTTTGACGCCAAGCTTGGCGAGGTCTTCAGGCGTAATGACTTCGGTCAAAAGAGCATCAAGTCGCTGATATGTATGATGAGCATACCGATGAACCTTCTTCTGGGTAGTATGCATCTGCGCCATGTAGCGTAGGATGTCGCCAATCTGACGCTTTGTCCAGTCATGATTGTGGTCCACTTTTTGATGCAGACTGATGAGGAGCTCGCGGTCAGTCATGATGCGAGCTTGAGTGGTTTCCTCAGTTGAGGCATGTGTTCGTTCCTCAAGAGTGGTGCGAGACTGAGGCTGGCGAATGTTTTCACCAAGAGAGTCCTGAGGAAGAATTTCCTCATAGAAGAGCTCTTTGCCCTTGGCATTTGAGGCAATCGTATGTTGAAGGACTTCAACCGGGGGAACATAAGTGAGATGATTAGCCTGATCAGGCTTGAAGTTGACGCCAGTCTTGGTGCAGATGAGCTCATGATCCATGGAGCATAGGGCTTCAGAATATGAGGATTCTGGGCAGCATCCACCAAAGTCCTGAAGAAGAAGTCTGAGACATTGATGGGCGCAGACATGCAGAGACTGTAGAGAATGTGCTTCATGATGCCTATAACTTCTTCAGCAGTTGATTCGTACCCCTTGATTGAGAAGAAAGACTTGGCCAGTATTCTATACATTGTGCTGGGAAGATACAGAAGTTCAGACACGAGGAACTTGGCCGGGGCTGAGCTTCACGGGCTTGAGTCTTCATTAGCATATTCATCAGATCATCCCTAAAGAGTGGAGCACCGTACGTGCTGGGAACTGAGGCGTCAGAGGGAGGCAGCTGAAAAATTTCAACAATCTCAGGCACTGAAGGCAGTGTAGTGCTGATGCTCAGTCATCCATTCGAGCACCCAAGTGTTGATGTCTTTGGGATCCCCTGAGACATATAGTGTGGCATAAAACTGAAGCACAAGCTCTTCGTTCCAATGAATGCACTCGGAGCAGAACTGAAGCAATTTGCCATGAAACAAGTCCTGCAGCACGTGGTTGAAGCAAGGAATGTCCTCCATATCCGGATGAGGAATGTGTTTATGAGGAAAAACCTTTCGTGCCATGTAAAGAACTGAGGCATAGTAGTTCTTCTGAGTAGCCGTACAAAACCTCAGTAACTTGCTCAGCGGAGGAGAGTGATATGGATTCTGAATCCCAGCCAGAAAGAAGCTCATGGCATTGAAGAATGCATCAGTGTTGAAGTTGGGTCGAGCATCAGATTCAAGGTTGCGATAAAATGGCTTCTTCTGCTTCGGATAGAGAGAGAGAGCGCAGAGGCTTTCTCCTGAGGAGCTGGTGAAGCTGAAACAGAGCGAGTTGGTTGTTGAGGAGCATGGGCTTCAGTCATTGTATCAGGACCAGGTTTCGGCGAGGTATGTGGGGATGAGGGAGATGTGACTTGAGGATCCGCAGAGCAGTCCGGTGCATCTTCAGGTTCAACATTGGTCCTCTGATCTGCTTCATTCTCAGTAGCGGGGGGGATTCTCAGGCTTAACAGTGGTAGTGGCTGCATTATCAGTGTCATCAGCAACATCTTGAGGAGCACTGGTGGCTTCCAGTTCATCAGCATCAGAGGCAGAGGATGATGCACCAACTGAGTCTTCAGATTGCTGAGAGGTATCAGGAAGCACCTCAGTGGCAGTGGGGGAGTGAGGCTCAAGCGAAAAGATGGTATGAGTGGGGAGTTCTCCAGCTCATATTCCTCATCCAGGATACGAGGAGTTCCTGTATCCTCAATATCAACATCCATATCCTCAAGTTCGGTGATAACGGGTGGAGGTGGGAACGGAGGCGTTGGAACGATGGGTGTGGCAGCAGCTGAGGCAAGTTCCTTGGATGGAGGGGTGAAGACAATGATGCTGCCTTGAGGATTGGCTGGTGGAGTTGAAGCAGCAGTTGAGGGAACATTGGTAACAACCTCTTTTGAGGCAGGAGGAGCAGACGATAGCGGTGTAGCATCAATTGGCTCCTCAACCGTGGGCTCCAGCGTGGGCCTCTTCGCTGCAGGTGGAGTTGATGGTGGGGCATCGGGCATGCGCTTGTGGCCTTGGGAGGAATCCTCAGGCACTGCATCAGATTGAGCTGGGGCAGCAGGAGGTGCTGAAGATGCTAGCTGGCGAAGCTTCATCAAGTTATTCATCTGCCGAGACATCCGTTCCTTGGACTTTCCTATGTAGGCACATTTGGCGGCATATTCAGTGTTAAGGCGATGAACCTCACATTGATACTCAATGAACTCCTGAGGAGTAACATCCGTGAAAGGTTTCTTTTTAAAGTCACTGTGGACTTTCTTCAGTTGAGTCTTCAACTGTTTCTGAAGATCGCGATGATGTATCTCATTGATGAGGAACTATTGAATGTAGAACTTGATGTCTTTTGGTATGTCTAAATCATCAAGAGGAGTATCAAGCTTGACAGACCATATGTCAATATACTCCAAGATCTTCTTGGGATCAAGGAGGAGTGGGATTTCAGAACCCGTGGCCTCATCTTTGCGTCTGGCTGCAGCACGCACATACTCAATCTTTTGTACCTCAGTGACCACAAAACCGGCCAAATCTTCAAACTCATCTTCATCATCAGAGCTGAAGTTAGTCTGATGAATGGCACCACGCATGGCTGTTTTCTTCGGTGAGGGCCTTGTGCCGAGTTGGAGAACTATTTTGGTCTTCAGCTGAGGCTGAGGCATTGTGGTGGACGCCTCAGGTGCACTGCCAGACTCATCAGTGCGAATTCTTGAAGCAGGAGCAACATCGTCTGTTCGTTCGCATGAGGAACCCGGAGCATTAGGATGTGCTGAGGATTTCTTTGAGGTATTGATGCCAAAATCTTTTCTGCGAGGCTGCCAAGGCTGAGGTTGTGGCTGAGGCGGAGCATCAGCCTGAGGTGGAATTTGCACTGAGGCAGCCAAGTGACGGGCCAGACTCTTTGCACGATGAGAAATTCTCTTGAGGTATTGCTGATAAGCTTCAGGAAAGTTATCAGGAGTCTTCAAAGTTGTAGGATGAGGAACGACACCCGGTTCGGGAGGAGGGCGAGCCTTGACGCCCAAAGTCTTCCGAGGCGGATTGACCGCGAACATTTCCTCATGCTGAGGATTAATCCATTTGTAATCAGCCCAACGTTTGGCCCATTCCCGCGTGATTTTCTGAACCCTTAACTTTTGTTCACCAGCATTTTCCCGTTCGGGAGTCTTCAGTTTCTCATAGAGCTCAGGAGGCAATTCTTTAGCAATATCAGTGAGCTTGCGGCGAGGAGCCATTTTCTTCAGTGGTGGAGACTGAGGAATGGTTCGTTCGAGCTGAGCTGCAAATGAAGTGAGACTATGAGAACCATACGATTCCTCAGCAGACATGTACCTGTGACAGAATTAAGTTGCGACGGAAGTGGGATACGGTTATATGCATTCATGAGGAATAGGCTGAGGAAAGCAAAGTAATGAGGCATAGGCATAGGTCTCAGAAAGTTTTCAGTACTGTTGAGGAATGTAGTGGCATGAAGAAACGGGAAGAATCTTGAAGAAGCTACAATAATGAGGAAATAGTAACTGAGACACACGCGTACAAGAACTGAGGCGAATGCTGAGGAAACCTGAGTCAATCTTCTCCGGCAATGATGAACTTCGGCGACGACAGCACAAGAGCTTGAGGATCTCAAGGATGGCGGCGCGAGAGAGAGAGGAGATGTGGGGGAAAATGACCACGGGGGTGGCTATTTATAGAAGGTTAAAAGCTGAGGGGTTGCGATTTTTGTGGACGAGATTGCACCTGGCGGTTCGGGTTTTAAGTGGTTATCGCATTGATGTATATGCACGTCGTGCGGTAAAAACGCAACAATCAAGAGATAAGATCATGGTTAAACTGATAGTCCTCAAGTTTTGAAAAACTAAGGACAGCGCAAGTGTTGAGGATAAAATCACATCCTCAAGTTGAGGAATACCAGAATTCCATATGAACGCATATATGAGATAGAAAGATTGGATAGGTGAGCACATGTAACGGCCCAGTTTTCACAAAAATTAAAAATTTTGTTTTCGGTGTGAATTGTTTGATTGTCTGATTTGTTTGCGGTGTTTGCATCCCCGATTTATCGATCGGCGATTATTTTTCCCCCTCTTATCTCGTATCGGACGGAGACCGACCCTTGCCACCCTGACACTCGACCTTTGCGACACCGGGTTTCGCCCGATCACCATCGCGAAAACCGCACGAGACCAGCCGCAGCCAACGGAACGAAAAGCCCCATTTAATAATTAAATGGGTTATTTTTATAGCGCACCGGAAAGTGTTTTCGGAACGGTTCCAGCGCGAGGTGAAAGCCTCCGGCTCGACGCACTGATCGCGCAGTTCGAAGTTTTACCTGAATCGGAGGTACTGCGGACCCCCGGCGGTCAGAAACAGGAGAACCGCGCGCGCGAGAGAAAAACCGATGATGTTTTTGCAAACTGCCAGCCACCGGGGCTATATAAAGACCACCACACCTCCACCCATTTTTAGGGTTTCCCTAGCCACAATTTTGCAGCCACCCCCCTCACAAAAGCCCCAATTTTCGCATTTTGCCCAAGTTTTGCACTCCCTGCGATCTGGACCGTCGGATCGGCAGATCCAACGGCCCAGACGCGCCCACAGCCCCACCTTCTCTCTCCTCTCCACGCAACCTCTCCCGTGGACGCCGCCTCCGTGCCCGTGGAGACCCGCAGCCGCGCCGCGCCTCCCTCCGGCCAGCCGCCGGCAAGGCTCCGGCGCCGCCACCTCTCCTCTCCCTCCTCTCCTCCTTCCCTCTCTCCCCTCTCCTTTCTCTCCGCTTCCTCTCATCTCTCTCCCTCTCATCGCAGGTCAGGACCAGTGCCATGGCCATGGCCTCCTCTGGCTAGGAGCTCGCCGCCGCCCTTCGTCTCGGGTTGCGCCGCCACCGGCTGGATCTGGCTGGATCCCGAGCCGCGCCCGCATGCCGGCCTCCTAGCGCCGCCGCCTCGCCCGTCCACCTTCGCCAGAGCCGGCATCGGCCGCCGCCGCCAGCCGCTCGGGAGGAGCCCGAGCTCCAGCGCCCCCCTCTCCATGCGTGGATGGCCAGCTGGGCCGGCCCAGCCCAGGCCACTGTAGCCAGCCCGAGCCAGGCCAGCCAGCGCCCCAGTCCAGGCCAGATGGGCCAATTTCGGCCCATGGTGAGAAGAGGCCCTTTCCCTAATTTTTTTTCCGATTTAGATCCTGCTGAAAAATTGCTAAGTCTGGAGTAATTTAGCTGCTAATTCGATATTGCGTTGAAGTTTGCGAGTGATCCGTAGCTCCGATGACGTTGCCCCCAAAACGAAAGTTGCTCAGAATTGTGTGTAATTTAACTCATCTTTTGTGAGCATTTGCATTTGAGCTCATCTTGATTGTGTAATTGTGTGCTGAACAGGGCATCAGGCCGTTAAACTGCTACTTCTCCTGTTATGTGCTGCTGTTATTATTTTGTTGCAACTTTGCATGATGATTGTAACAAATCCATGAGGCCTATTGCATTGATTCCTTTTGCGTTGCATTAAGCAATGTTTCTACTTCAGTTCCATGCATTCACATGCCATAGTTGCTTGCTGCATCATGTTTATATCTTGCTCCAAAGTGGTGATCCTGATGTTATTGTGTTGTTGTTGCTGAAACTGTTATTTTGTTGCAACTTCGGTCGACGAGTGTGTCGCGACCGTTTATCGGAATGGGGTGATTTCAATTTCATATTGTTAAGAATCATGTCTACTTTCATCCCATGTATTGCTATGTCATGTTGCTGCACTTTTGCATATAGATTTACCCCTGTTTATACAGCATGTGTGCCCGTAACTTGTTTTGCTTGTATCTTTTTGACCGTAACTCCGTTTGGGGTGTTCTTTATATGTAACTTGATTAGTTTTTCGTGTACTTTGTGTTTATGCTATTGTTTGCTGTGGTTACCAACCTAAAATATGGTTTAGGGTAGAACAGTACCAAATCTTTTAATCATCGTGCGGCACTTAGTGTATGCCATGTTTAGGTTGTGCCTCACTTAAATTGACTAGCATAGATAGTTTACTTTGTGCTTCACATCTTGACCTGTTTGTGTGCTATGCCATGCTTGCTTGAGTTGCCATGTTAATAAACGTTGGTTGATCACCTGTAGCAAAACAACTTGAACCACCGTAAACGTGCGATATCGTCGTGTGTGACGAGTACTCCACTTAAATCGTTAGTAACCGCTCTCGACGGTAGGTGCGATGACTCGTGTTGCCTTCTTGTTGGTGCTTGATCTTGTATTGCTCCGTAGTAATAGTGGTGCATCGTTGATTGCTTTCCAGTGTTTCCTTCTTGTGTGCTACCGCGGGTACCTCTCGGAGACGATGCGAGCTTGCGATCAACTACACCTTCGGAACCCGACTTATCAACAGGCAAGGACTATACATTACTTATGATCCATTCTATTTCAACCAGAGGTTTGCATGCTAGTATAGGTTAGGTTCGATGTTTGATCCTACCACATGCTTACAGCCTCTTTTAAACCAATACAGCCATGTCCCTTCCCAGCAAACCTTGTACTTATATGTTACTATTGCTCGTTGCTCAGCCCCTGCTTAGTATGCATGCTTAGGATGCTACAATGTTACCCTGTTACTCTTTGGGTTGGGATATCACCCTATTATATTGTTGTTGATGATATGATTATTATAAATGTTGACTATATTCGACGAAGGATGGAAGGTCTAGGCTATCCCGCCCCGACGCTTTGTTCCATTCGAGTCACCTAGGATCCGAGTTCCGGGTATTGGTTTTAAGACTGAGCGTGCCTAACCGCGTGTGGGATTTTATGGGGTCCCCTTTTCTTACCTATCTAGCTTCAAAAATTTCTAGTGGTGGCCCAAGCTGATTTACCATTTGAAAAACGTGTGTCTGTCTGTCGGGTAGCTCCTGGCAGATATTATTTAAAATAACCCGGACCAGTGAGGACTTAGTTCCCTCGCTGGCCCACCTTGTCCGGCTGAGGACCCGGTTTCCCATGTGTGATTAATCGGGTATCCAAACCCGAGACAGACGGTAGAGACCAGATCGAAAGAGCGGCCGGCTCCTGAGATGGATGTCGACTCACCGGGGGCCACCCGGATTTGTTCGTTGTTAGCTAGAGGGACCTGTCGTTTCGGATCTCTTGGAACTAAATCATAAAATGGTTGCCTGTCATGGGTAGCAACTGAGAGTGATGGACGTGCGTGCGGAGCCTCGTAATTTGGCAGTTGGTACACCCCTGCAGGGTTAAATCTTTTCGAGAAGCCGTGTCCATGGTTATGGACGACTTGAGACCTACTCCTTGTTCATAGACAACAACAACTGAGATAATCTTAATATAACTTGATCAACGTGTGTGTATGCCTTGACTCCTTCTTCTTCGTCGGGATGAGAAGAGGAGGACAAGGATAGGATAGGTGTTATGCTTGCGTATGTAGGTGGATAGCAGACTTGTTGGAGGCGATTCCTCATCGAATGCTTGGCTTCTTATCTTACTCTCTAGATCGTTAACCACATCATAAATGCTAGTGCGGCAGCAACCTCACCACTTACCCCTTCCTTACCGTAAACTACTAGTTGTCCTAGAATGACGAGTGATGAAGTCCTTGCTGGGTCAGATGACCACTACAGTTGGATGCTGAGTACCTCTGTACTCATGATACTACCCCCAAACTATTTTCAGGGATCTTGATCGACAATAGGTTGGTGATCGACGTTTCACGTGGAGACTCGACGACGACTAGTTAGGCAGATCCCGGCGGAGGGCCTGGACCCGTGTGGTTATGGGATCGATGCTTTTCTCTTTGCCAGTAGGCTTTTGATTGTAGTCTGTACTCAGACATGTATCTTCCGCTGTTGTATTATATTTGAGGCAGTTGTATGCCAATTGTATGAGATGTTGTATCCTTGTATCTGTAATGTTGTGATATCATGTTGGAAATCCGAGGCATATGGCTTTGTCATATGTCGCGGTGGGACCGATATGTGCTTCGTCCCCGGGTCTGGGTGGAAACACCTAGATCTGGAACAGTACCGCATATCGGGCCTGACAACTTGGTATCAGAGCCTTACCGACCGTAGGATCCCTTCTCTGGCCGAAGTCGAGTCTAGACAAAACTACTTTGTAGTTACTAAGTTAGCTATCGGAGAGTAGGAATCTTTTTACTCCTTACCCCTGCTCTGGTCAGGACAAGTGTCGTAAGTGTTTTAATCTCGACTTACCCCCCTTTCAAACTCTAGGATCTCGAGTGAGTGGAGTATCGGAACCGTTACAATGCCTTGCTTGCAGCGTATTGTCTCGATTCCGAGCTCAGGTGGGAATTCATGTAGTACCTTTACCTTCTCCGATTTCGGTTATCATCTGGGTCGTCCATTGCCATCCATCCTTTTGCCCGGTGTTTTCACGACTTGCGTCGAAAAGCACTATCCTTTGATCCAGCTTTCGTTGTCGTTCTTCCTCTTGAACACCTGGTGGTTTCGTTTTCCGACGTAACCATCTCTCTGCGGAAATTTATCTCGATGGAGTTTGACGTTCGACATGGAGCAGAGTCCCTTGTTGGTGGTGTTGAAGATCGTCGCCTCTCTTTTCTCTCCCCCCCTCTCCCCCGGATCATCCTGGATCTCGGGACGAGATCCCTTGTTGGTGGTGTTGTATTGTAACGGCCCAGTTTTCACAAAAATTAAAATTTTTGTTTTCTGTGTGAATTGTTTGATTGTCTGATTTGTTTGCGGTGTTTGCATCCCCGATTTATCGATCGGCGATTATTTTCCCCCTCTTATCTCGTATCGGACAAAGACCGACCCTTTCCACCCTGACACTCGACCTTTGCGACACCAGGTTTCGCCCGATCACCGTCGCGAAAACCGCACGAGACCAGCCGCAGCCAACGGAACGAAAAGCCCCATTTAATAATTAAATGGGTTATTTTTATAGCGCACCGGAAAGTGTTTTCGGAACGGTTCCAGCGCGAGGTGAAAGCCTCCGGCTCGACGCACTGATCGCGCAGTTCGAAGTTTTACCCGAATCGGAGGTACTGCGGACCCCCGGCGGTCAGAAACGGGAGAACCGCGCGCGAGAGAGAAAAACCGATGATTTTTTTGCAAACTGCCAGCCACTGGGGCTATATAAATACCACCACACCTCCACCCATTTTTAGGGTTTCCCTAGCCACAATTTTGCAGTCACCCCCCTCACAAAAGCCCCAATTTTCGCATTTTGCCCAAGTTTTGCACTCCCTGCGATCTGGACCGTCGGATCGGCATATCCAACGGCCCAGACGCGCCCACAGCCCCACCTTCTCTCTCCTCTCCACGCAACCTCTCCCGTGGACGCCGCCTCCGTGCCCGTGGAGACCCGCAGCCGCGCCGCGCCTCCCTTTGGCCAGCCGCCGGCAAGGCTCCGGCGCCGCCACCTCTCCTCTCCCTCCTCTCCTCCTTCCCTCTCTCCCTCTCCTTTCTCTCCTCTCCCTCTCATCTCTCTCCCTCTCATCGCAGGTCAGGACCCGCGCCATGGCCATGGCCTCCTCTGGCTAGGAGCTCGCCGCCGCCCTTCGTCTCGGGTTGCGCCGCCATCGGCTGGATCCGGCTGGATCCCGAGCCGCGCCCGCATGCCGGCCTCCTAGCGCCACCGCCTCGCCCGTCCACCTTCGTCGGAGCCGGCATCGGCCGCCGCCGCCAGCCGCTCAGGAGGAGCCCGAGCTCCAGCACCCCCCTCTCCATGCGTGGATGGCCAGCTGGGCCGGCCCAGCCCAGGCCACCGCAGCCAGCCCGAGCCAGGCCAGCCAGCGCCCCCAGTCCAGGCCAGATGGGCCAATTTCGGCCCATGGTGAGAAGAGGCCCTTTCCCTAAAAATATTTCCGATTTAGATCTTGCTGAAAAATTGCTAGGTCTGGAGTAATTTAGCTGCTAATTCGATATTGCGTTGAAGTTTGCGAGTGATCCGTAGCTCCGATGACGTTGCCCCCAAAACGAAAGTTGCTCAGAATTGTGTGTACTTTAATTCATCTTTTGTGAGAATTTTCATTTGAGCTCATCTTGATTGTGTAATTGTGTGCTGAACAGGGCATCAGGCCGTTAAACTGCTACTTTTCCTGTTATGTGATGCTGTTATTATTTTGTTGCAACTTTGCATGATGATTGTAACAAATCCATGAGGCCTATTGCATTGATTCCTTTTGCGTTGCGTTAAGCAATGTTTCTACTTCAGTTCCATGCATTCACATGCCATAGTTGCTTGCTGCATCATGTTTATATCTTGCTCCAAAGTGGTGATCCTGATGTTATTGTGCTGTTGTTGCTGAAACTGTTATTTTGTTGCAACTTCGGTCGACGAGTGTGTCGCGGCCGTTTATCGGAATGGAGTGATTCCAATTGCATATTGTTAAGAATCATGTCTAGTTTCATCCCATGTATTTCTATGTCATGTTGCTGCACTTTTGCATATAGATTTACCCCTGTTTATACAGCATGTGTGCCCGTAACTTGTTTTGCTTGTATCTTTTTAACCGTAACTCCGTTTGGGGTGTTCTTTATATGTAACTTGATTAGTTTTTCGTGTACTTTGTGTTTATGCTATTGTTTGCTGTGGTTACCAACCTAAAATATGGTTTAGGGCAGAACAGTACCAAATCTTTTAATCATCGTGCGGCACTTAGTGTATGCCATGTTTAGGTTGTGCCTCACTTAAATTGACTAGCATAGATAGTTTACTTTGTGCTTCACCTCTTGACCTGTTTGTGTGCTATGCCATGCATGCTTGAGTTGCCATGTTAATAAACGTTGGTTGATCACCTGTAGCAAAACAACTTGAACCACCGTAAACGTGCGGTATCGTCGTGTCTGACGAGTACTCCACTTAAATCGTTAGTAACCGCTCTCGACGGTAGGTGCGATGACTCGTGTTGCCTTCTTGTTGGTTCTTGCTCTTGTATTGCTCCTTAGTAATAGTGGTGCAGCGTTGATTGCTTTCCAGTGTTTCCTTCTTGTGTGCTACCGCGGGTACCTCTCGGATACGATGCGAGCTGGCGATCAA
This sequence comes from Bromus sterilis, assembly GCA_950022295.1. Lineage (NCBI taxonomy): Eukaryota > Viridiplantae > Streptophyta > Magnoliopsida > Poales > Poaceae > Bromus > Bromus sterilis. The sequence goes on from OX465596.1 coordinate 182,304,081, forward strand.
CTACACCTTCGGAACCCAACTTATCAACAGGCAAGGACTATACATTACTTATGATCCATTCTATTTCAACCAGCGGTTTGCATGCTAGTATAGTTTAGGTTCGATGTTTGATCCTACCACATGCTTACAGCCTCTTTTAAACCAATACAGCCATGTCCCTTCCCAGCAAACCTTGTACTGCTATGTTACTATTGCTCGTTGCTCAGCCCCTGCTTAGTACGCATGCTTAGGATGCTACGATGTTACCCTGTTACTCTTTGGGTTGGGATATCACCTTATTATATTGTTGTTGATGATATGATTATTATAAATGTTGACTATATTCGACGAAGGATGGAAGGTCTAGGCTATCCCGCCCCGACGCTTTGTTCCATTCGAGTCGCCTAGGATCCGAGTTCCGGGTATTGGTTTTAAGACTGAGTGTGCCTAACCGCGTGTGGGATTTTATGGGGTCCCCTTTTCTTACCTATCTAGCTTCAAACATTTCTAGTGGTGGCCCAAGCTGATTTACCATTTGAAAAACGTGTGTGTGTCTGTCGGGTAGCTCCTGGCAGATATTATTTAAAATAACCCGGACCAGTGAGGACTTAGTTCCCTCGCTGGCCCACCTTGTCCGGCTGAGGACCCGGTTTCCCATGTGTGATTAATCGGGTATCCAAACCCGAGACAGAGGGTAGAGACCAGATCGAGAGAGCGGTCGGCTCCTGAGATGGATGTCGACTCACCGGGGGCCACCCGGATTTGTTCGTTGTTAGCTAGAGGGACCTGTCGTTTCGGATCTCTTGGAACTAAATCATAAAATGGTTTCCTGTGATGGGTAGTAACTTAGAGTGATGGACGTGCGTGCGGAGCCTCGTAATGGGCAGTTGGTACACCCCTGTAGGGTTAAATCTTTTCGAGAAGCCGTGTCCACGGTTATGGACGACTTGAGACCTACTCCTTGTTCATAGACAACAACAACTGAGATAATCTTAATATAACTTGATCAACGTGTGTGTGTGCCTTGACTGCTTCTTCTTCGTCGGGATGCGAAGAGGAGGACAAGGATAGGATAGGTGTTATGCTTGCGTATGTAGGTGGATAGCAGACTTGTTGGAGGCGATTCCTCTTCGAATGCTTGTCTTCTTGTCTTACTCTCTAGATCGTTAACCACATCATAAATGCTAGTGCGGCAGAAACCTCACCACTTACCCCTTCCTTACCGTAAACTACTAGTTGTCCTAGAATGTCGAGTGATGAAGTCCTCGCTGGGTCAGATGACCACTACAGCTAGATGCTGAGTACCTCTGTACTCATGATACTACCCCCAAACTCTTTTCAGGGTTCTTGATCGACAACAGGTTGGTGATCTACGTTTCACGTGGAGACTCGACGACGACTAGTTAGGCGGATCCCGGCGGAGGGCTTGGACCCGTGTGGTTATGGGATCGATGCTTTTCTTTTTGCCAGTAGGCTTTTGATTGTAGTCTGTACTCAGACATGTATCTTCCGCTGTTGTATTATATTTGAGGCAGTTGTATGCCGATTGTATGAGATGTTGTATCTTGTATCTGTAATGTTGTGATATCATGTTGGAAATCCGGGGCATATGGCTTTGTCATATGTCGCGGTGGGACCGATATGTGCTTCGTCCCCGGGTCTGGGTGGAAACACCTAGATCTGGAACAGTACCGCATATCGGGCCTGACAGCACAGAGGGACGGGTCCGATCACGTTCACCTAGATGAAGAAGAAAATTCTGAAGAACAAGAACTATAGGTGAACGCTGTTGAGGACAAAACAGTAAGCATCAGGATGAAGACACAAATGAGGAAACTGAGGATCAACAATTCCTGAGGAATTTTGGCGGTGGCGCTACCCACTTTACAGGGAATAAGACACTTGATGCCATACAATTGGTGTATGGATCTTGAGTCAATTCCACGTTAATTTCTTCACACTTAGCAAGGTAGTTCCTCATGAGTTGAGGAGTACGACGCATCGTGTGTTGTACATCAGGATTCTTCAATATTGTTTAAGCGTTAGGATGTGAGTCCATTCACTGGACATTTGAGGAATCTAAAATATTTAGCTCACACCTCAGAGTGCTAAAACGCTTCTCATCCAAAGGCTTAGTGAATATATCAGCAAGTTGGTCTTCAGTCTTCACCTGGCTGATGACGATGTCTTCCTTGAACACATTCAGCTTCGTCCTCGAGTGCTAAACTGGATTCTGAGAGATCTTGATGGCGCTCTCATTATCACACAGTAGTGGTACTTTCTTCAGGCTGATGTCGTAGTCCTTCAGAGTTTGCTTCATCCAAAGAAGTTGTGAGCAGCTTGCACCAGCAGCGATATATTCAGCTTCAGCAATGGAGAGGGAGACACAGTTCTGCTTCTTCGATGACCAGTACACCAGAGAGCATCCGAGGAAATGACATGTTCCTGAGGTAGACTTCCGATCCACTCGATCTGCAGCATAATCTGAGTCTGAGTACCCAACGAGATCCAGCTGTGTGCCTTTTGGATACCATAATCCTAGCGATGGGATGTGAGCCAAATCTCGAAGAATTCGTTTCACCGCTTGGTGATGCGATTCCTTTGGTGCCGCTTGGAATCGGGCACACATGCAAACGCTCAACATTATATCAGGCTTAGATGCACATAGATATAGCAGAGAACCTATCATGGAGCGGTATACCTTTTGATCGTAGTCCTTGCCATTTTCATCAGGACCGAGTTGTCCATTTGTAGGCATCGGTGTTTTGATACCTTTGCAGTCTTGCATTCCGAATTTCTTCAAGCACTCCTTGAGGTACTTCTCCTGAGAGATGAAGATGTCGTTGCGTTGTGGACGAATTTGAAGCCCTAAGAAGAACTTCAGTTCGCCCATCATGGACATCTGATACTGTTCGCTCATCAAGAATGCAAATTCCTCACTGTATTTCTTGTTAGTGCATCCGAATATAATGTCATCAACATAGATTTGACATATGAATAATGCATCATCATAGCATTTAGTGAAAAGAGTTGGATAGAGGGAGATTTGAAGCCCTTGCTGATGAGAAAATCCCTTAGTGTGTCATACCAAGCCCGAGGGGCTTGCTTCAGTCCATAGAGAGCTTTCTTGAATCTGTACACCATATTAGGATTCTTCGAGTCTTCAAAACCTGGGAGTTGAGCAAAACATACTTCTTCCTCGATATTACCATTGAGGAATGCACTTTTCACATCCATTTGATATAATTTGATATTATGATGGTTAGCATATGCAAGCATGATGCGAATGGACTCAAGTCTAGCAACAGGAGCAAAGATTTCACCAAAGTCGATGCCTTCAACTTGTGTGTATCCTTGTGCTACAAACCGAGATTTGTTCCTGATGACTTGTCCATCTTCATCGAGTGTGTTGCGGTAGATCCACTTCGTGCCGATGACAATGCGAACTCGAGGTTGGGCTGTTTGACTAGTTCCCAGACATCATTCAGTTTAAACTGAAGAAGTTCGTATTGCATCGCCTGAATCCATTACGCTTCTTGGAATGTGTCAGTGACTTTGGTGGGCTTTGAAATTGATACAAACAATAAATGCCCACAAAAGTTAGCTATACGATTAGCTCTTGCACGAGTGAGAGGACCTGGTAGATTGACGTCGGCGAGGATTCTGTCCACTTGAACTTCATTCGCCAGGAGAGGAAGACGAGGTTGATGATCTTGAGGCGAATTGTTATCACTGTCATCAGATTCATTAGCATCAGCTTCAGGGGTCTCAGGAGCCTCAGGATCAGGATCGTCATCAGGATAATTTGCTTCAGGATTTGGATGTTCTTGAGGAGCAGGAGGTATGTGCCTTTCTTCAGGATGGTCCACGGGTATGATATCACCAGCACCCATCTTCTTGATCTGTTATTTAGGTGAGGCTTCATCTAGATCAGGTGGCAGGTGCTCTCTTTTCGAGCCGTCAGATTCATCAAACTGATCTACAGTCTCAACAATTTTATGATGACTAATATTGTAGAGTAGTTATGTGTGCGATTTGATACCGTAACCAAGCATGAAACCCTCACATGCTTTGGGTGCAAATTTGGACTGGTGATGAGGATCACGAATCCAACATGGTGCACTGAATACTTTGAAGTAACTCACGTTGGGTTTCTTACCGACCATTAGTTCATATGAGGTTTTCTTGAAGAATTTGTGAAGATACACTCGATTGACGATGTGGCTGTCAGTGTTGATTGCTTCAGCCCACCAAATGAGCGGTGTATTGTACTCAGCCAAGATCGTTCGTGCCATCTCGATGAGGGTCCGATTCTTCCTCTCAACAACTCCATTTTGCTGAGGAGTGTAGGGCGCTGAGAACTCATGAGTGATGCCCAAGTCGTCGAGGAATTCTTCCACACCAATGTTCTTGAACTCAGTGTCGTTGTCGCTTCGAATGTGATTGATCTTCAGGTTGTAGTTGTTCATGACTCACTATGCGAAGCGCTTGAAGATTGCTGGGGTTTATGACTTATAAAGAAGAAAGTGCACCCAAGTGTATCGTGAGAAGTCATCAACAATAACAAGACCATACATATTGCCTCCAAAGCTTGAGTACTTTGGAGGACCGAATAGATCCATGTGAAGTAACTCCAGAGGTCTTGTAGTCGTCATGATGGTCTTCGCTGGATGCTTGGCCTTGGTCATCTTTCTAGCTTCACAAGCGCCACATAGCCGATCCTTGGAGAATCTAATTTCCTCAATCCCGAGGACATGTTTCTTCAGAACTAGTTTCTGGAGGTTCCTCATTCCAGCGTGACCGAGTCTTCGATGCCATAGCCAGCACTCTGAGGCTCGAGCCATGAGGCAACTAGAAACCTGAGGACCTTCAGAAAAATCTACAATATACAGGTCACCTTTCCTAACTCCCCGAAAGACGACGGAGTTATCGCTAACTATATAAACAACACATCCATATTTTTCGAAGAGAAAAATGAGGTCAAGATTGCATAGCATAGACACAAACATCAGGTTGTACCCGAGGGATTCAACAAGCATGACTTTGTCAATATGTTGGTCTCGAGAGATAGCAACTCTGCCGAGACCCAATACCTTACTTTTACCTTTATCAACGAAGGTGATGGTTTTCTTCGAAGAAGGACTCAGAGATGATTCCATGAGAAGGCTTCTGTCACCAGTCATGTGATTTGTGCATCCATTGTCCATCACCCATTCAGTCTTTCCCTGCAAAGGAATTAGTATCTCATACAGCAAGTTATGAGACAGTCTCAGTTTGAAGAATTTATGGTTCCTCAGAATTAATTCCTCAGGATGTTCCTCAGGATTGATTCTATGAAACCAAAATATATAAATCTCCTTCAACTGACTCATATATTATTGTCCTGGGCATATGATCTGCAAAAATTATAATTGCCTCGGGACACGTCCCTGCAAAGGTGATCAGTTCTTCTTCACCACCCACATCTTAATGGGCGGTTTTGAAGCATATGAGGACTGATGAGAACGATGAGACCTAATGGGACGTGAAATGGTGGTATCAGGATAAACAAATGAATAAGCATTCTTATGAGGAGCTTCCCTGTGGACAAAATGGTTAGCTGAAACATAGTGATAATCATTTCCATTTGAGGTATCGTCCTCAGATGATACCCACAACTCATTTGCATCTGCACTCACAGGGAGGTTAGTGATGAGGTCCTTCTGAACCCAAATCTGCTTTACTGGAGGACCATTCCTGCAGTTAGTTCCGGTGTATCTGGCGAATACCTCACCATTAACATCTTTAAACAGTTTATAGTTTGAGTCAAAAGACTCAATCACCACATCTGAGGAAACAGTATCATAACCAGATAAAGTATAGGGATCAGGAGGAGGCATTTTTGCCAGAAACCAAGTGGTCTTTGGGTATTGCTCAGGTTTCTAGTAAGACCCATCAGCGTTGAGGTTTCGAGTGAAGCCGACACCTTCTTTCCTCGGATTCCTGTTGAGGATCTGTTTCTTGAGGATGTCACAAAGAATCTGATGCCCTTTCAGACTCTTGAACATACCGGTTTCCAGTAGACTCTTCAACCTAGCATTTTCTTCAGCAATGTTTGTGGTATCCTCAGATAAGGGGTTAGATACCACAGAGGCAATTGAAATAATAGAGTCTGAAGACATTGAAGAACTAGCTATAGGAGTGATACGGTCATGTTCAATGCATTTTAAACAGGGAGGATTAAATCCTTCTTGTGGCATGATGATCTGTTGGGAGAGGAGTGAGTCGTTTCTTTCCTCAGATCCTCATGAGACATCCTCACACGTTCAAGTTCTTGCTTTCTCATGAGTAACTCATGAGCCAGCTTCTCATGGTCAGTGAGGAGTGCCTCATGACGACTGATTAAGTCATCAAACTTTGACTGAAGAATTTTTGATTCATCAGTCAATTTTTGAGTCTTCTTCATTTCCTCAACCAACATATCATCACTCTTGTTAAGTGAGTACTGAATATTTTCAAGTGCACGTTGTTGCTTAGACGCAAGTTTAGCAAGTTTAGCATAGTTTTCATCAGGTTCTTCATCTGAGGGATCGTCACATGAAGAGTAAGTAGATACCTTGGAGGACTTGGCCATGAAGCAGAAGGCAGGGGTGGTATCTTCAGCTTCATCATCAACATGGGATGGGTCAGATTCCTCAGTGCTGAAGATTGACTTGCAGAAAAGCGTTGTGGAAAGAGCCAGACTAGCCACACCCTCAGATTCTTCAGATTCTTCATCCTCAGCATCAGGATCGGAACCAGATTCTTCAGAGTCGAATTCTTTGTTGAGATATGCGCGAGCCTTACGGGAGTTGTTGTTCCTGTATCCAGCAGACTTTGAGGATCTTGAGGATTTCTTCTTTGTCTTTTCACCAGAACTATCATCTTTCCCTTTCTTCTTCTTCTTCACCTTAGCTTCCTTTTCCCAGAGAGGACACTCAGCGATGTAATGCCCAGGTTTCTTGCATTGTTGGCAGACTCTCTTCCTTGTCTCAACAGAGTCATCATCTTTGCTTCTTCTTGAGGAAGATCTTGACGAATTCCCGAAGCGATTCTTCTTCGTGAATCTTTGGAATTTTCTGGTGAGTAGAGCAAGTTCCCGACTGAGGGTTTCAGGATCATCAGAATCAGCCTCAGACTCTTCATCAGAGGACACCTTTCGTGCCTTAGCTTTTAGCGCACGGACTATTGGCGTGGAGCTGTATAAGTCTCGTTTCTCAGAGAACTTCAGTTCATGAGCATTGAGGCGCTCGAGAATGTCAGCAGGATCTAGAGTCTTGAAATCAAGCATTTCTTGAATCATCAGTGATAGAAACTCAAATGAGTCGTCCAGAAACCTCAGTAGTTTCTTCACCACCTCATGATCTTTGATGTCAGTGGCACCCGGTTCTTGAAGTTCATTGGATATATCAGTGAGTCTGTCAAAGGTTTGCTGCACATGCTCGTTGTCAAGCCTCTTGAACCTGTTGAAGAGACTGCGAAGTGCATCAACCCGAGAGTCTCGTTGTGCAGAAACTCCTTCATTAACTTTTGACAATCTTGTCCATATCTTCTTTGCAGTATCCAGACCACTGATATGGTTGAACTGAGCATTGTTGAGGTGGCCGCCAATAATGCTTCGAGCTTTTGCATCAAGCTGCCAGTTCTTCTTGACAACTTCAGGGGAAGTCATCAAAGTAGGTTCAGGAATGCCTTTATCAACAATATCCCACAGGTCCTTGTCAATGGCTTCAAGATGCATCCTCATCTTGTTCTTCCAGTACGGGTAGTCTGTCCCGTCGAAGATGGGGCAGTTTGAGGCAACGCTCATTGTACCTGAGGTCGACATAACTAAAACTCCAGGTGGTTAAACCTAATCACACAGAACAAGGGAGTACCTTGCTCTGATACCAATTGAAAGTGCAGTATATCGACCAAAGGGGGGGTGAATGGGAGATTTTCAAATTTCTCGAGGAATTTCGAATTCCTCAGGACTGAGGAAATACAAAATTGAAGAAACTAAAACTCGATGAAGGACAGAAATGTTAATGAAACGTAGGCATGAATATAAAGTCACATATTGCAGAGCTAAAGTGTGACCGATGCAAGAGATGAGGAATCAGAATAGAGTGAACTCAGAAAGAGGCATCAGGACAAGTCATCAGTGCATAAGCATAAAAGCTGAGGTTGAAGAAATAGCACTAGGGCACTGAAGACACAGATATGATGGACCAGTTCGAGTTGCTGTGACAACTCTACATCTGTTTGGATAGGATGAGATTGAACTCAGAAGACATAGTCTTCACCTTATTATCCTTGAACTAAAGTCCTCAGAATCCGTCCAATTACTCAGGTGAGTCTTCAAGGTAGACTCCCGGAACCTTCACAGACTCCGTTTACTCAGGGAAGTCACAATTTCATCTTGACTTCCTTAGAACGATGACCTCTACACCGGCTAGAAGATCACAGTCTTCAAGAGTAAAAAGCTTCGGATCACTCGAACCGACTTCCTCAGAAATGCTCAACTACTCAGGCTGGTGGTTTTCCTCACTTATTATCTTCAATTTCTTAAGAGGTGGGCTGCTCTCAAATGACAAGTGTCAGTTTTTCTCTCGGAGCAGCCGACCCACAAATGGGGCTGGGGGCGGCTATTTATAGCCGGGGAGCAACCCCAGGAGAAAGGACATAAATGCACATGCATGAAATTACTATCATGCCCGCCCTTCGGACCGTTGGCTGGACAGGTACCAGCCCTCATCACGCGACACGTGACACGGTCGAAATGGACTCTCTCTTTCTTCAGACGAACTGCACTAGCAGCTTCCTGACTCCTCAACCGAAGACAAATTCCTCAGTGTCCTGAAGAACATCGTCTCAGACACCCGAGGAATTGAACTTCTACTGCAGGAGATTTCTCTGGGTTTTCTTCCGGATTTCTATCCGAGCACTTCCTCAGAAATGCCGAACACATTTTCCTCAACCCCTCCAACAGTGCGGTGTTTTCCTACGACTCAAGAAGTATACAAGGTCTTAGCGAAGACTACGCTCCAACTTCGTCTTCAGCGCGAACTTCCTCAGGATCTGGCACTGCTTCAGCTTCAACAGAATGCTTCAGGATCCGGATTCCTCAGGATTTCGCGCCTTGCCAGTCTTCAGGAAACACCCCGATTTCTTCAATGTTCCTCAACATTTTGGGGGTCGACAACGGTGGTGAACATCTTCTTCAGGGACTGTTCTCCTGTGTATAGTCACAAACGCATCAGTCCCTTAACCGTTTTGTCATCAAATACTCCAAAACCTCAAAAGGGGCACTAGATGCACTTACATACTACTACAGCAGCGCTAACGGTTTTGCTGTTTGCAGCGATGTAGCACAACATGGACTCCTTAGGTCTTGGAGCCGCCAGGACTGGTGCTCGGGGTCACTGGAGCTTCGTCGGCCTCCTTGCTCCAGACAAACGTGTCCGTTTTCTTTAAGAGCCGGTAAAGGGGGATAGCTTTTTCACCAAGTCCACTTATAAACCTGCTGAGGGTTGTGATACATCTGGTGATTTTCTGGACGCTCCGAATGGAGGTTGGTTTTGGTAAGGACATGATGGCGTTTATCTTCTCCAGGTTTGCCTTGATGCCTCTTTCTGATATGATATATCCTAGAAGTTTACCATCTGGTACCCCAAAGGTGCTTTGATCAAAGAGTTGGCCTTCTCGTTCCTAATCACTATGTCGTCGACGTACGCGTGTACGTTGCGCCCGATATGTTTCTTTAGGAAGTTCTGGACGGTACGTTGATACGTGGCTCCCACATTTTTTAGACCGAATCGCTTCGACGTATAACAGAAAGCCCCAAAGGGCGTGATGAAGGATGTCTTTTCCTGATCTTCAACGGTCATCTTTATCTGGTGATAGCCGGAGTATGCTTCCAGGAAACATAAGAGTTCACATCCTGCCGTAGAGTCGATGATTTGGTCTATTTGTGGTAGGGCGAAAGGATCCTTGGGGCATGCTTTGTTGAGGTCTGTATAGTCGACGCACATACGCCATGTTCCGTTTTTCTTGAGGACTAGGACCGGATTGGCCAACCAATTCGGGTGGAATACTTCTACGATGAACCCGACAGCTAGGAGGCAGGCTACTTCTTCCCCCATTGCTTCTCTTCTCTCGTCATTAAAACGGCGGAGGAATTGTTTGATTGGTTTCATCTTTGGGCAGTGTTAAGGTGGTGCTCGGCGAGTTCTCTCGGGACGCCAGGCATATCTGAGGGTTTCCATGCGAAGATGTCCCGATTCTCATGGATGAACTCGATGAGCGATCTTTCCTATTTGTCAGGTAATCATGTCCCAATGATGAATTGCTTGGAGGAATCGCCTGGGACAAAGTCAACTTTCTTGGTGTCTTCCACCGGCTCGATTTTGGGGTGGAATCGGGAGTCGTCTTTTGAGCAGTGTCGGGTCCGCCGGGTCTACTCTTTCCTTGTAGACTTCAAGTCCCAATTGCGCGCATGTGATGCTAGCAAGCAAGATAGATCCCTCACTTCTCGTTGGTTACCCCAAGTGGAAGGTGAGATGTAGCGTAGCAGCAGATTTCCCCTATGTAGAGGATAGGGTTTGTATCCCGTAGGACTCGCGAAAATACAAGAAGGTGGTTCGACAAGTGATGCGTCGTCTGAAAAGAATCACTTGCTTCTCCTGGACCTGCACACACAGCAAATAACTTTCCTCCCAACGAGTACAGAGGAGTTGTCAATTCCTCCGGCCTTGCTGTTTACAAAGGATCAACGCAAGAGATAATAATAGTGGCAACTAAAAGTAAAGACTGGAAGTAAATTGAGGGTGTAAACAATGGTGGAAATATGGACCGGGGTCTCATGATGTTCACTAGTGATGTCTCTCTCCCAAAAGACGATAAAAGTGCTAGCGAGGTAAAAAAATCACAGCTGGGCCATTGACATGATTATAAACACACCGCAATGCTAACTATGCTACAAATGAAAGGAAGAGGCTCAAAAGCAATGGGCAGTACGCCAAGGTAAGTAGACCGAAATCCATCTTCATCTACTACGAATCATCCACCTTGAGATATCTATCCTGAACATCTCGCTGGTATTAAGTTGTGAATCCCACCCAAAGTGTAAACTCAAAGCAACAGACAACTGCATTTAAAGAACTATGCGTAAAGTAAACAATCCTTGCACCCGTAGGTACAAGCACCGTTGTTTTATCCCTGGTGGCAACAACACATCCCCTAGTCTCATGCTTCTGTCACTCAAGCTAGACATCAGGGGGCTGAACCAACAATCAAGCATAACGCTCCCTCTTGGAGTTGCAACAAATCACTTAGCCAAAGAAAAATACGGCAACGGAGAACATGCAAGAATTAACTAAAGAACAAAAATATAAAAGAGAACCAAATATATTACTCATCACAATCTGAACATAGTCTCATAATCCATCAAATCCCAACAAACTCAGCATAGCAACACAAAGAATTACAAAGGTGCCTCGATCATGAGAGGCAGCTCATGAGGTCTCGAACGTGGAAGCACAAAGAGGGGAGGAGAACATCACATAGCTATTGGTCATGGACCCATGGTCCAAGAGGGACTACTCACAGCACATCCGGGAGGCGTCCATGGTGATGGATGGCCTCCCGGAGGGGGTTCCTCCTTCCGGCAGGGTGTCGGGGCAGCTTCTCCTAGCAGCCCCGATCTTGAAATGGCGGCGGTGGCGGTACAGAGAGGAGAACGGGAATAGAAGATCAATATTAGGGGTTTCCTCCGCGGGGGCTAAATATAGGCCAAAGGGGGCACCGAGAGGGGCCACGAGGCAGCCAGGAGGCCTCCTGGCGCACCCTAGGGTGGGGCCGCGCCAGGGACCCTCCTGGGTCCCTGGTGGGTCCACCCCTTCCATCTTTGATTCTTCGGGAAGCTTCCGGGACGCTGATTTTTTATATATTTTTTCAGGAATTTATTTGGCACTTTTAATGGACGGAAAACCTGAAATATAAAAACAGCAGAAAACAGGAACTGGCAACTGGGTGCACTGAGTTAATAGGTTAGTCCAAATATGATCAAAAGTGTATGAAAGTTCAAGCAAAACATGGCAAAGTCACACAAATCATGGATTGAGCAAGCAGAAATTATAGATACGTTTGGGACGTATCAACATCCCCAAGCTTAATTCCTGCTCGTCCTCGAGTAGGGAAATGATAACAAGCATAATTTCTTTGGCGACATGCCACACAACCATATATGGACTTTTAAGTAAAGCAATCAAAGCATGCAATTCAATTCAAGTCTTAACAAGCAAGATTCTATATTAGCATTGACACAAGAAACAAAAGAACAAAAGGTGTAAGAGCTCTCGTTGTCCGTGACTCGAATGTCTCCAGATGGTGTTTGCGCGCAAACAGGGAACTGGGAAAAAGAGAGAAAAAGGTTGTTGAGAACTACTATCTACTAAAGTTTCACACTTAGTCTCCTTTGGATTCTTATCTTGACTCGTCCCCAGACCACTAGCCAGGTACAAGTCAAACTGATCCACTCCCTTTTGATATTTTGAGCACTCATGCAATGGATGAGCGTGAGCAAGAAAGTTGACACCTAAAAGGCGAAACAGAAAGAAGGTGGAGGAGGAAAAAAAAGGTGTGAAAGGCTCACATCAATGAGGACAATCATAGGCGAGAGAAGGCCATATGATAGATATGATGTGAGGAGTAGGGATTTCCATGCAACGGATGCACATGTGAGTTAAAAGATTTCCAAGGGAACTAGTGGGGGTGCATCCAACTTGCTTGCTCAAGAAGACCTAGAGCTCGTTTGAGGAGTCTCATCATTGGAATATACAAGCCAAGTTCTATAGTGTGAAGGGTCCCCACATAGCTATATGCATGTATGATGATCTCTATGGAGTACAAGGTATAGAGGATGAAGTACTAGTGTGGGTCTCTCAAAAGGAATAGTAGTGTGCCCCCTTCTCTCTTTTTTTATCTTTTTCTCTTTTTCTATTTTTTGTATTTTTTTGGTGGCCTCAATGGCTCTTTCTATTTCTCTCATTTGTCCTCTTTGGTATCTTTTGATTTTTTTTCTTCTTTGGGATCTTTTCCTCACTTAGGGGCAAAGCTCTAAATTTTACAAGAATATAGGAGATCTTTCACACTTTACAAAGGTACTCACATAAAGAAAGATGTAACTATCATGATGCAAATGCATGCCTCTTCCAGGATAGCACGGTATGCAATGATACTAGCGCGTCATGTAGCAATGATTAGGGAAAGGCCCAACTAGCATGCGGCATGTATGACATGAAGATAAAGTCATGAGAAGGTGGATGTTGCATGGCAATGTATCTCGGAAAGGCTATGGAAATGCCTTGATAGGTAGGTATGGTGGCTGTTTTGAGGAAATATATAAGGAGGTTTATGATGACAGAGTGTATCATGCCAAGGGTTTGGATGTACCGACGAAGGTGGACGCCAACTCTCGGAGTGAGGAGGCAATGCACGGCACATGAGAGGCTAGCAAAATATGGGAGGTGGAAGTGTCAACTTTCGAATACTCACATTAGTCCGAAGAACTCATGCACTTATTATCAGTAACTCTCAATCTAATAAGGAGGTTCACAAAGAGACAAGTACCCCGAGGAGGAGTGTATGGGGGTTTGGTTATCCTTGCGCATCCTCGACTCATGGTACGTGAGTGTACTCTAATATTCGTACCCTCCAGAGGTTCGTGATCCATCTAGTAGTTAGAGTTATCAACATGGGTTTTTGTCTTCGAAAATCACACGGATTGCCCCAAATACGACATCTATCACTAATAGGCTAAAGCTCTTGACACCATAAGTTCAAACATTACTCTAGTCAATACCTCAAAACTATTGCAAGTTACTACTACAAAGAGAATTGCAACTTCAACTACCTACTTTCTAGTCAAGACACAAAACTTAGTGCAACAAGCAAACTCTCTAAACAAGGTAAACATGCAACCTATATAAAGTTCAACCTGATACAAAAGAAAAGCTCTAGAAGAAAACTAAAGCACTACAACTAAACATGGCAGCAGCTAAGAAAAGAAAAAGAACAACTCACAGCTAAGGAAATAAGCATGCAAATCCTATGAGGAGTTCTAGTTCAAATGGAGCGTGTTTATCTCCAACACAAATAAAAGTTGGGGTATAACTTGTTATTACAGCAAACAAAGCAAAAACAAACCTAAGAAAAGTAAAGAGCGAGACGCTCCAAGCATAGCACATAACGCATGAAGTGATAAAAATTTAGTGCAACGAGGGACAAACTGATAATTGTTGATGAAGAAGGGGATGCACGGGGGCATCCCCAAGATTAGACACTTGAGTCTCCTTGAATATTTATTGGGGATGCATGGGGGCATCCCCAATCTTGAGCGCTTGACACTCCAGGATCTTCTTTCATCATCTCCATCGCTCACTTGAAAACTCCCTTCATACATAACTCATTGTAAACTGATTAGAGAGGTTAGTACCCTATTAAAATAATTTTACTCTACTGCAAATAGAGATTTACAGGAAGGGATATTGGTTCTCAATATTTCAAAAAGGTTTTTGCAAAAAAAAGCAAGCTTAAGGTTTGGAAAAGTTAGGAGAGACAAAACATGGCAGAATCTGTGAAAAACAGAACAGCAGGTAGAAAAGAATTTTTTAGGGGTACTTCTGCAACTCAAATCAAAAAATTCAGAACATACGAAAGTTCCATGATTGTATAGAGCACGATGTGTAAAAAATTCAGCTCAAAAAGATGAACTAGTGATTTTCTATGATTTTTCCCGTCACGAGGACAGAATCTTTTTTTCGGGACAGCATGTCACAACTTTCACTTCCCTTGTCATATGAGGCTATAATTGGCACAAATCTTGAAAAATAAAGATACAATGATGTTGCTACAGTAGTAACAATCATCAAGACCACTAAAAACAAAAGTAAAAACATCTTGGGTTGCCGCCCAACAAGCGCTTTCTTTTACGCCTTTAAGCTAGGCACAAAGCAAAAGATCAAGTTTTATCAAGAAAATAACTAGCCCGTGTGACGGACTCAAAAGGCAACTTAATATATTTCCTAGGGAAGTGTTCCATCCCTTTCTTGAGAGGGAATTGGAATTTGATATTCTCCTCTTTCATGTCAATAACAGCACCAACGGTGCGAAGAAAAGGACTTCCCAAAATAATTGGACAAGAGGGCTCACACTCAATGTCCATAGTAGTAAAATCAAAGGGAACATAATTGTCATTGACAATGATAAGAACATCATCGATCCTCCCCAAAGGTTTCTTTACGGAAGAATCGACAAGATGAACACAAATGGAACAAGTATCAAAAGGTTTCAATTCAAGCATATCATACATTCTTTTGGGCATAACAGAGGTACTAGCTCCAACATCACAAAATGCAAAGCAAGAGAAGTTATTCAATTTGATTTTTATCATAGGATCCCAACCATCTTCTAGCTTCCTAAGTATGGAGGCTTCTAGTCTAAGCTTCTCCTCCCTAACTTTGATTAGAGCATTGGTGATATGCTCTGTGAAGGCAAGATTAGTGTGCTAGTGTGGCGGTCTCTAGAAATCTTGTGTAGGAAACCAATAACTTCAGGTAAGGTGCAATTGTCAAAGTCTAGATCACTACTATCTATCAAGGAGGTAGTGATATCATTAAGGCTCACTTGTTTGAAATCCTCTATGTTCATAGAGGTTTCTCCATCTATGGTTGAGGTGGTAGCATCACCATTGATAGGTCCAGGTGGACTAGGGGTGTAATGGGTGCTAATAGTTTGGACGTCCTCAACAACTTGGATAGTAGCTACGGTGTGGTAGGTAGGAAGGCTCTTTACTCTCTCTTGTTCCTCCTTTTCTCTAGCCCATCTCTCTTTAAGTTTGCCCAACATCCTAATGTTTTCATTAATTTGCACTTGGATAGCATTCATAGGAGTGGTTTTCCTCTCCTCGGGGAGAGAAGTTATAATCTTAAGCATCTCAACATCATGGGCTATGTTGTCTACCTTCAAATAGAGGATATCTAACTTGTATAATTTCTCTTCTACACTATTGTTGAAGGCTTTTTGGGTAGTGATAAAGTCTTTAAACATACTCTCTAGTTCAGAAGTGGAGTTTTTGGTGCTAGGGTAAGTGTTGTTGTTCCCATAGTTGGATTGGAAAGGTCTAGGTTTGTTGCTACCAAAATTACTCCTATAAGCATTATTGTTGAAGTTGTTTCTAGAGATAAAGTTCATATCTACTTGTTCTTGAGCAACCAAGGAATTTAAAGGAACATCCTGAGGATCAATAGGAGCTTGCTTGGTAAGTAGAGACATGATCAGGTCAACCTTTTCATTAAGAGAGGAGATCTCCTCGACAGAAATTACCTTCTTACCAGTTGGAGATCGTTCGGTGTGCCACTGAGAGTAGTTCAGCATCATCTCATCAAGTAGCTTCGTGGCAGCACCAAGTGTGGTTGACATAAAGGTTCCTCCCGCGGCCGAGTCTAGCAGATTCCGCGAGGTAAAGTTTAAGCCTGCATAAAAAGTTTGGATAACCATCCAAGTAGTCAAACCATGTGTAGGGCAGTTCTTAACAAGAGATTTCATACGTTCCCAAGCTTGGGCAACGTGTTCATTATCCAATTGCCTAAAATTCATAAGTTTACTTCTCAACTGGATAATTTTAGCAGGGGGATACTACTTCCCAATAAAAGCATCCTTACACTTGTCCCAAGAATCAATGCTATTCTTAGGTAAGGATTGCAGCCACTCCTTGGCTCTTCCTCTCAAGGAGAAAGGAAAAAGCTTCATCTTGACGATGTCTCCATCTACTTCCTTGTACTTTTTCATATCACAAAGCTCCAAAAAATTATTTAAGTGCAAGGCAACATCCTCTCCAGCACCTGAGAATTGATCTTTCATAACAAGATTCAGCAAAGAAGGTTTAATTTCATAACAAGGTGCTGAAGTGGCAGGTGGAGCAATAGGAGTGCAGATAAATTCACTGTTGTTGTGACTAGTGAAGTCACACAACTTGGTGTTTTCATTGGAACCCATAATAGCAGCATGTATTTTTGGTATTTTTGATAAGGGACACAAAAGTAAAAACTGAAAGGTAAACTAAAAAGACTAAAAAGCAAAGATAAAAGATAGTGTGCAACTCCCCTATCTTGTAGACTGGAGTCCCCGGCAACGGCGCCAGAAATTGCTTGATGCTAGCAAGGAAGATAGATCCCTCACTTCTCGTTGGTTACCCCAAGTGGAAGGTGAGATGTAGCATAGCAGCAGATTTCCCCTATGTAGAGGATAGGGTTTGTCTCCCGTAGGCCACGCAGAAATACAAGAAGGTGGTTCGACAAGTGATGCATCGTTTGAAAAGAATCACTTGCTTCTCCTGGACCTGCACACACAGCAAATAACTTTTCTCCCAACGAGTACAGAGGAGTTGTCAGTTCCTCCGGCCTTGGTGTTTACAAAGGATCAACGCAAGATATAATAATAGTGGCAACTGAAAGTAAAGACTGAAAGTAAATTGAGGGTGTAAACAATGGTGGAAATATGGACCGGGGTCCCATGACATTCACAAGTGATGTCTCTCTCCCAAAAGACGATAAAAGTGCTAGCGAGATAAACAAATCATAGATGGGAAATTGACAGGATTATAAACGCACAACAATGCTAACTATGCCAAGGTAAGTAGACCAAAATCCATCTGCATCTACTACGAATCATCCACCTTGAGATATCTATCTAGAACATCTCACTGGTATTAAGTTGCGAATCCCACCCAAAGTGTAAACTCAAAGCAACAGACAACTGCATTAAAATAACTATGCGTAAGGTAAACAATCCTTGCACCCGCAGGTACAAGCACTGTTGTTTTATCCCTGGTGGCAACAACACATCCCCTAGTCTCATGTTTCTGTCACTCAAGCTACACATCAGGGGGCTGAACCCACAATCAAGCATAACACTCCCTCTTGGAGTTGCAACAAATCACTTGGCCAAAGAAAAATACGGCAACAGAGAACATGCAAGAATTAACTAAAGAACACAAATATAAAAGAGAACCAAATATATTACTCATCACAATCTGAACATAGTCTCACAATCCATCAGATCCCAGCAAACTCAGCATAGCAACACAGAAAATTACAAAGGTGCCTCGATCATGTGAGGCAGCTCACGAGGTCTCGAAAGTGGAATCACAAAGAGGGGAGGAGAACATCACATAGCTACTGGTCATGGACCCATGGTCCAAGAGGGACTACTCACAGCACATCCGGGAGGCGTCCATGGTGATGGATGGTCTCCCGGAGGGGGTTCCTCCTTCCGGCAGGATGCCGGGGCAGCTTCTCCTAGCAGCCCCGATCTTGAAACGGCAGCGGCGGTATAGAGAGGAGAACGGTAATAGCAGATCGATATTAGGGGTTTCCTCCGCGGGGGCTAAATATAGGCCAAAGAGGGCACCGAGAGGGGCCACAGGGCAGCCAGGAGGCCTCCTGGCGCGCCCTAGGGTGGGGCCGCGCCAGGGACCCTCCTGGGGCCCTGGTGGGTCCACCCCCTTCCATCTTTGGTTCTTCGGGAAGCTTCCGGGACGCTGATTTTTTATATAATTTTTTCGGAATTTATTTGGTACTTTTAATGGCCGGAAAACCTGAAATATAAAAACAGCAGAAAACAGGAACTGGCAACTAAGTGCACTGAGTTAATAGGTTAGTCCAAATATGATCAAAAGTGTATGAAAGTTCAAGCAAAACATGGAAAATTCACACAAAACATGCATGGAGCAAGAAGAAATGATAGATACGTTTGGGACGTATCAGCATGCTTGTTCCGCGTACGTGGCGTCTTCTTTTTTGCATGTCGTGGAGATTTCTCGGCTTCCGTCAATGGTGATTACGTAGTGGGGGCCCGGCATCTTGAGCTTGAGGTATATGTAACATGGGTGTGCCATGAACTTGGCATAGGCCGGCCTTCCGAACATTGCATGATAGGGGATTTTAAAATCTATGACCTCGAAGGGCAGTATCTCTGATCTGAAGTTGGAGGTGCTTCCAAATGCTACTTCGAGGTGTATTTTTCCTAGGGGATGAGCCGACATTCCTAGGACGATCCCGTGAAAGACCGTGGAGGATGGTTGCAGTTGTTTCTGGGTAAAGCTCATCTCGTGGAAGGTTTTGACGTAGAGTATGTTTATGTTGCTTCCTCCGTCCGTGAGTACCTTCTCCAAGGTGTAGTCGTAAACCTAGGGTGCCACCACGAGGGCTAGGGTTCCTTGAGAGTCGACCGGTGGACGATGGTCGTTTCTGCTCCAGGTTATTATTTGCTCGGACCACTTAAGCCACCTGGGAACCGCCGGAGTGTGGGAGACAGAGAGTGTTGCGACATGTTGCGTGTTCTTCCTGTCCCTTCGACAACTGCTAGTGGTAAAAACATTGTAGGAGGCGGCGTGAGTGAGCTCTTTGGTTCGTTCTTGGTAGCCGCGGCCGGACAGGGTCTTCTCATGGCGGCTTGAGCCTGCGATAATAAGTTTTTGTAGATCGGCGTTGCACGGGGTCTCAGCTGGATCCTTCGATGCAGGGGTTTCTTGGGCGAAGCTGAATAGAGCACGGGTGGTGTCGTTTGGAGATCGACTCTCATGGTCAACCGTGCAGACCGGAGCCGCCATTGATAAAAATTTGCCGTTTGGATTGATGGACAGAAGGATCGACCCTACAGGGACCTCATAAGCGAGATCCCTTTTCGAGTCTTCAGCAGCGATGTCGGTGTAGAGCTGATTTCGCCGGCTTTCGTACGTGCGATCGGCGACGATCTTCATGTTGCGTCGAGTTCCCTCCTGGATCTCAACACCCATGTGCGTAGGCCCCATGGTGGGCCCCAACTGTCATGGGAAAAACACGCCAGATGTCCTCATAGAGAACTTGTTTGCGGGGACTTAGCTACGAGTGCGTGCGAGGAGGGAGAGTCGGTCGGTATAAAGTCGGAACGACGATCAGGACAAGAGAGACATAGGGATTTACCCAGGTTCAGCCCCTCGATGAGGCAAAGACCTACTTCCTTCCTTTCTTGTATTATATGCGGAAGATCTTGATTACAAGGGCGCTGGAAGTCTCAAGAACTAGACTAGATTGATTCGCCCCTAGGACGTTCCAAGGCCTCGGCTTATATACACACCGAGCCCTAGGGTTTTACAATGATACCGACTATCAACGAGGTGGACTCCTATTATATCTCTTTGATGACTTGTCTTGTCCTTCGAGGCGGCTTGGAATCCTTCCTTCTGGCGTCGGTCTTCATCTTGGAATTTGGTCGAGCCATAGGCCGAACCCTCTTCTGGGCCTTCATCTTTATTGAATCAACCCACGGGCTGACTCTTCGTCACTTTATGGAAGCCTTCTTGTTGATCCCACGGGTCCATGAACAATCCCCCCGACAGACACCCCCAGGCTTAGATGCTTGAGTCTCGTTGAATATTTCTTGGGGTGCATGGGTCATCCCCAAGCTTGCCCTTTGACACTCCCGGATCTTCTTTCATCATCTTCCTTCGCACACTTGAAAACTCCCTTCATACGAAACTCATCATAAGCTGATTAGAGGGGTTAGTGCCCATAATAAAATAATTTCCCTCTACTAGAAATAAAGATTTTCATGAAGAGATACTGTTTATCAAGATTGCCAAAGAGTTTTTGCAAAAAAAAGAAAGCTTAAGATTTGCAAAACGGTGAAAACATAAAACAGGGCAGAATCTGTGAAAAACAGAACAGCATATAGTAAATAATTTTTTTGGGGCACTTCAGGAAATCAAATCAAAAATCTCAGAACAAGCGGTAGCTTCTCAATTGTATAGAGCATACTGTAAAAAAACTTCAGATCAAAAGGATTATCTTGTGATTTTTAAGAATTTTTGCAATGGAGCAAACAGATTCTGTTTTCTGGACAGCATGTCACAACTTTGATACACTTGCCACCGGAGGCAAAAACTTGGCACAAAGCTTGAAAATAAAGATACACTGATGTTGCTACAATAGTAACAAACATCAAAACCACTAAAAATGGAAGTAAAATAATTTTGGTTTGCCTCCCAATAAGCGCTTTCTTTTATACCTTTGAGCTAGGCATGATGCAACAAGATCAAGTTTTATCAATATCAAAAGCATAGCTTGCCTGTATAACAGACTCAAAAGGTAACTTCATCTTCTTTCTAGGGAAATGTTCCATGCCCTTCTTGAGGGGAAATTGGAATCTTATTGTCCCCTTTTTCATGTCAATGATAGCACCAAGGGTGCGAAGAAAAGGTCGTCCCAAAATAGTTGGACATGAGGGATCATACCCAATGTCCATGACAAGAAAATCAACGAGAACATAATTATTATCGACAACAATAAGCACATCATCAATCCTTCCCAAAGGTTTCTTTATGGTAAAATCAACAAGACGAAGACCAAAAGAACAAGGATCAAAAGGTTTTAATTCAAGCATATCATAAATTCTTTTGGGTAAAACGGAGGCACTAGCTCCAACATCACATAAAGCAAAGCAAGAAAAGTTGTTCAATTTAATCGTGACCATAGGATCCCAACCATCTTCTAGTTTTCTAGGAATAGAAACTTATGGTTTAAGCTTCTCCTCCCTAGCTTTGATAAGAGCATTGGTGATATGCTCGGTGAAGGCAATGTTAAGTGAACTAGTGTGGGGGTCTTTGGTCATTCTTTGCAAAAATTTGTGAACTTCAGAAAGACTACAATTATCAAATTCGAGTTCACTACCATTAATTAAAGTGGTAGTGATGTCATCTAGGCTCATTTTCTTGGTAGTCTATAAGTTCATGGGACCTTCTGATGGCTTCTCGCCCCTCGTTGGTTACCCCAAGTGGAAGGTTGAGATGTAGTTTAGCAGCAAATTTCCTTCGATGAAGATACCAAGGTTATCGAACCGGCGGACTCCGAATTCTGCAAGTAGGTGTCAACGACGCCAGAGATTAAGTTGTCGGATGGAGATGAGGTTGACGTGGACCTGCACACAGAAACAAATAACTTTCCTCCCAACGAGTTCAGAGAGGATGTCAATATCTCCGGCCTTGTCGTTTACAAAGGATCAAATGCACGGTGGAGATAGTGATGGTGATTGCAACTGAAAGGAAATAAAAGTAGTAAAGAGTTGAGCTGTAAACGATGGTAGAAATTTGGACCGGGGTCCCATGATGTTCACTAGTGATGTCTCTCTCCCAAAAGAAGATGAAATGGCTAAGCTGGATGAACAAATTACAGCTGGGCAATTGACATAATTATAAACGCACCACAATGCTAATTATGCTGCAAGAAATTTAGAGGCTCAAAAGTATGGGCAGTACACCAAAACAAGTAGATTGTTTATCCATCAACATCTACTCACTAATCACCCACCTTGAGATATCTATCCAGAATATCTCGCTGGTATTAAGTCGCGAGCCCCACCCAAAGTGTAAACCCAAAGCAACAGACAACTGCATTAATAACTCTCTTAAGTTATCATGCTTATCTTGTTTAGAGAGTTGGCTTGTTGCACTGAGTTTTGTTTCTTGACTTGAGTAGGTAATTGAGGTTGCTATTATAAGTATAGTAGTAACTTGCAATAGTTTTGAGGTATTTATTTGAGTAATGTTTGGACTTCTGGTGCCAAGAGCTTTAGCCTATTAGTGATAGGTGTCGTATTTTGGCCAATCCATGTTTATTTCGAAAACTAAAACAAAATAGTTGAGAACTCTAGCTACTAGATGGATCGCTAACCTCTGGAGGGGTTGGAATATATAGAGTACCCTCACGTACCATGGGTCGAAGATGCACAAGGATAACCAAACCCCCATACACTCCTCCACGGGATACTTGTCTCTTTGTGAACCTCCTGAATAGATAGAGAGTTGCCGATAATAAGTGCATGAGTTCCTTTGACTAATGAGAGTATTTGATTGTTGGCACTTTCACCATTTATATTTTATTAGCCTCTTCGGTACCGTGCATTACCCTTTCTCATCTTGAGAGTTGGTGCAAACTTCGTCGGTACAGCCAAACCCTTGGCATGATACGCTCTGTCATCATAAACCTCATTATATCCTTCCTCAAAACAGCCACCATACCTACCTATCAAGGCATTTACATAGCCTTTCTGAGATACATTGATATGCAACATCCATCATCTCATAATTTGATCTTCATGTCATACATTCTTTTGCTTGATCAAGGAGATGCATGATAGTTGGGCTTTTCCCTTATAATTGCTACATGACGCGCTAGTATCATTGCATATCCTGCTACACTTGTAGAGGCATACATTTGCATACATCATGAAAGTTTTTCAATTTTCTTTATGTTGAGTACTTCTTATAAAGTGTGTGATCTTCTATATCCTTATAAAATATAGAGTGTTACCCTTAAAGCAAGGAAAAGATCCCAAAGAGGACAAATGAGAGCTAAATAAAAAGAGTCAATGAGGCCACAAAAAATACAAAAAAAAAGAAAAGAAAAAAAGAAGAAGAAAAAAGAGAGAAGGGGAAACATGTAATGACCCGTAGTCTAGCAAGAGACGGGACTTTTTTTCGCGGTTGATCATTGCATGATGTTAACCTAAACCTGAGAGATTACAAAACCATTTTAAATAATAACAAGTTAAACGGGATTCAAAGGTGAAATTCAAAATGACCTTTGCTCTTTTTGCAATATTTTTTAACACAATTCGAAATGGATAAACAAATAATATAAATGAATAAGAATACACAATAAAGGATTAATGATAGTAAATGAATACCAATTATGAATAAAGGAAACACTTTATTAATGCTTGGTATAATCATTTACAAATGGATTCGAGAAATTCAAATAAATGAAATTAGTATTACAAAAGAATCGTATTACAATTCTAAATACAAAAAGAAAGGAAATTACAATTGATTAAACCTAAACTAAACCTAACTATTATCTTCATCTTCAACCTGCATAAAACAAAGACAAAAGAAAATGTTTTATGTCGGGGTTAAAATGTAGCATCCCCTTAGGGAAATGCATTTATTTAGGGGCTAGAGCTTTGGTACTTAGCTATATAAGCTAAGCCCATATTTTAAGTTTGTTTTATAATGAACAGTAATACCAAATCCAATGGAACAGTAACAGAGAGACAAACAATTCGAAATCTGCCAATTACATGTCAAAGGAACTAGAGACCAGCAAGCATATATCAAAGCCACAAGTAAACAAATTAACACTAATGTAAGGCCCGATATGCGGTACTGTTCCAGATCTAGATGTTTCCATCCAGATCCGGGGACGAAGCACATATCAGTCCCACTGCGACATATGACATAGCCATATGCCTCGGATTTCCAACATGATATCACAACATTACAGATACAAGATACAACATCTCATACAATCGGCATACAACTGCCTCAAATACAATACAACAGCGGAAGATACATGACTGAGTACAGATTACAAGCAAATGCCTAGTGGCAAAGAGAAAAACATCGATCCCCATAACCACACGGGTCCAGGCCCTCCGTCGGGATCCTCCTAACTAGTCGTCGTCGAGTCTCCACGTGAAACGTCGATCGCCATACCTGTTGTCGATCAAGAACCCTGAAAAGAGTTTGGGGCTAGTATCATGAATACAGAGGTACTCAGCATCCAACTGTAGTGGTCATCTGACCCAGCAAGGACTTCATCACTCGTCATTCTAGGACAACTAGTAGTTTACGGTAAGGAAGGGGTAAGTGGTGAGGTTGCTGCCGCACTAGCATTTATGAAGTGGCTAACGATCTAGAGAGTAAGGTAAGAAGCCAAGCATTCGATGAGGAATCGCCTCCAACAAGTCTTGCTATCAACTACTAACGCAAACATAACACCTATCCTATCCTTGTCCTCCTCTTCGCATCCCGACGAAGAAGAAGCAGTCAAGGCACACACACACGTTGATCAAGTTATATTAAGATTATCTCAGTTGTTGTTGTCTATGAACAAGGAGTAGGTCTCAAGTCGTCCATAACCGTGGACACGGCTTCTCGAAAAGATTTAACCCTACAGGGGTGTACCAACTGCCCATTACGAGGCTCCGCACGCACGCCCATCTCTCTCAGTTGCTACCCATCACAGGCAACCATTTTATGATTTAGTTCCAAGAGATCCGAAATGACAGGTCCCTCTAACTAACAACGAACAAATCCGGGTGGCCCCCGGTGAGTCGACATCCATCTCAGGAGCCGTCCGCGCTCTCGATCTGGTCTCAACCGTCTGTCGCAGGTTTGGATAGCCGTTTAATCACACATGGGACATCGGGTCCTCAGCCGGACAAGGTGGGCCAGCAGGGGAACTATGTCCTCACTGGTCCAGGTTGGTTTGAAAACTACTGGCGGCCGACCAGCACACACACGGGTTTAAATGGTAAATCAGTTTGGGCCACCACTAGAAATGTTTGAAGCTAGGTAGGTAAGAAAAGGGGACCCCATAAAATCCCACACGCGGTTAGGCACGCTCAGTCTCAAAACCAATACCCGGAACTCGGATCCTAGGTGACTCGAATGGAACAAAGCGTCGGGGCGGGATAGCCTAGACCTTCCATCCTTCGTCGAATATAGTCAACATTAATAATAATCATATCATCAACAACAATATAATAATGTGATATCCCAAACCAAGGAGTAACAGGGTAACATCGTAGCATCCTAAGCATGCATACTAAGCAGGGGCTGAGCAACGAACAATAGTAACATAGCAGTACAAGGTTTGCTGGGAAGGGACATGGCTGTATCGGTTTAAAAGAAGTTGTAAACATGTTGTAGGATCAAACATCGAACCTAACCTAGACTAGCATGCAAACCGCTGGTTGAAATAGAATGGATCATAAGTAATGTATAGTCCTTGCCTGTTGATAAGTAGGGTTCCGAAGGTGTAGTTGATCGCAAGCTCGCATCGTCTCCGAGAGGTACCCGCGGAAGCACACAAGACGGTAAACACTGGAAAGAAATCAATGAGCAAGTATCTATTACTACGAGGCAAACACGAGCAAGCATCAACAAGGAGGCAACACGAGACATCGCACCTACCGTCAAGAGCGGTTACTAACAGATTAAGTGGAGTACTCATCACACACGATGATACCGCACATTTACGGTGGTTCAAGTTGTTTAGCTACACAAGGTGAGAAAGCTTGTTAACATGGCAAAGCACAGAAGCATGGCATATCACACAAACATAGCAAAAGGTGAAGCAGAAGATAAACTATCTAATCTAGTCAATTTAAGTTGGGGTAAAATTTACACATGGCAGCTATGACGGACCCCACGATTATTATTGCATTTGGTACTGTTTTGCCCTAAACAATATTTTATTATTTTATTTAGCAAGCAAGAACAGCATAAACACAATCTACACAAAATTCTAGTCAAGTTACATATAAGAAACATTTTAAACAGAGCAACGGTTAAAAAGTTATTGCAGTTACAATTACAGTAGCAAGCAGTTGTAAATAGCAGGTAAACAACATGTAAACAAAGTCAAACATGGCAACAAGCAAAATTTTAATAAACTACACGAAAAACTAAGCAAGTTTCGTATTTAACGCGTTGCGATCCGAGCTACGGTTGAAAAGTTATCGCCTTGGCAAAAAATACTAGCACAACTGCAAATTAAAAAGCCTAGGAAACAAATAAAACATTACTGGGCCAAGCCCACTCTGCGCAGGAAAAAAAAGAAAAATAAACAGAAGGGGGCGCTCACCTCTTGGGCCGAGGCCCACTAGCGGCCTGGAGGCGGACTGGGCTGCGGATCTGGCCGAGGTGGGCCTTGGAAGCCAGGCCGGCCCACGGGTCGCAGCAGCGGCTAGGACGAGCCGACCTGGCTCGCGCTCGTCCTGCACAGGACCGAGCGGCGGCGGGCACAGGTGGTCGCCGGAGCTCCGGCGGGGCGGAGGCCAGGGCAGCTCTGGCAGGCGGGGACGGGCGCGGCGGCGCCGATCTTGGGCGGATCTGCAGCCGGCGGCGGCCGCGGGCAGTGGGGCGCGGCGGCCCTTGGAGCTTCGGCTCGAGGCAACCATGGCGTTTCCTGGAAAGT
This sequence comes from Bromus sterilis, assembly GCA_950022295.1. NCBI lineage: Eukaryota > Viridiplantae > Streptophyta > Magnoliopsida > Poales > Poaceae > Bromus > Bromus sterilis. The sequence goes on from OX465596.1 coordinate 182,331,137, forward strand.
GGGAGAGAGAGGTCATGGGGAGAGAGGGAAGAAGGTAGAGGAAGAGGAAGAAGGAGGAGGCGGCGGAGTGACCTGCAGGGGTGCGCGGCTGCCGACGGCTCGGCTCGCCAGCCAGAGCGGAGGCGAGGTGGCGGCGAAGCTCGGAGCTCGAGCACAGTGGGAGGAGAGAGGAGATGGGCTAGGGGCTTCGGGCAGCTCCACGGGGCGACGTGGCACATCCAAGGCCGTCAGATCGGCCGATCTGACGGTCCAAAACCCATTGGGCTGGATCTCAGATCTGGGAGCTAGGTTTTGAACGAAAATTGGGGAATTTTGGGGCAAAGTGGAGGGGGTGGATGCAATTTTGTGGCTAGGGAAACCCTAGAAAGGGGTGGGAGTGTGGTGGTCTTTATATAGAACAGGTGGCTGGCAGTTTGCAAAAACATCCCCGGTTTTTCTCTCGCGCGCGCGGTGCTCACGTTTCTGACCGCCGAGGGTCCGCAAGACCTACGATTCGGGTAAAACTTCAAACTGCGCGATCGGAGTGTCGAGCCGGCGGCGTTCACCTCGCGTTGAAACCGTTCCGAGAACACTTTCCGGCACGCAAAAAAAATAACCCATTTAATTATTAAACGGGGTTTTTCGTTCCGTTGGCTGCGGCTGGTCTCGTGCGGTTTTTCGCGACGGTGATCGGGCGAAACCCGGTGTCGCAAAGGTTGAGTGTCAGGGTGGCAAGGGTCGGTCTCCGTCCGATACGAGATAAGAGGGGGGAAAATAATCGCCGATTGATAAATCGGGGATGCAATAACATCAAACAATCAGACAATCAAACAATTCACACCTAAAACAAAAAATTTAGTTTTTGTGAAAACTGGGCTGTTACAATACTACACCACCAACAAGGGATCTCGTCCCGTGATCCTGGACGATCCGGGGGAGAGGGGAGAGAGAAAAGAGAGTCGACAATCTTCAACACCGCCAACAAGGGACTCTGCTCCATGTCTAACGACGAACTCAGTCGAGAAAACTTTCCGCAGAGAGACGCCATCGTCGGAAAAACGAAACCGTCCGTGTCAAGAGGGAGAACGACAACTAAAACCTGGTCAAAGGGATAGTGATTTTCGACACAAGTCGTGAAAACACCGGGCAAAAGGAGGGAGGGCAAAGGACGACCCAGATGATATCCGAAACCGGAGAAGCTGAAGGTACTAAGGGAATTCCCACCTGAGCTCGGAATCGAGACAATACGCTGCAAGCAAGGCATTGTAACTATTCCGAAACTCCACACTCAACGAGATCCTAAGTTTGAAGGGGATAAGATCAGAATTAAAACACTTACGACAATTCTCCTGACCAGAGCAAGGGTAAGGAGTAAAAAGAATCCTACTCTCCGATAACTATCTTAGTAACTACAAAATATTTTTTGTCTAGACTCGACTTCGGCCAGAAAAGGGATCCTACGGTCGGTAAGGCTCTGATACCAAGTTGTAAGGCCCGATATGCGGTACTGTTCCAGATCTAGATGTTTCCATCCAGATCCGGGGATGAAGCACATATCGGTCCCACCGCGACATATGACATAGCCATATGCCCCAGATTTCCAACATGATATCACAACATTACAGATACAAGATACAACATCTCATACAATCGGCATACAACTGCCTCAAATACAATACAATAGCGGAAGATACATGTCTGAGTACAGATTACAAGCAAATTCCTAGTGGCAAAGAGAAAAACATCGATCCCCATAACCACACGGGTCCAAGCCCTCCGCCGGGATCCGCCTACCTAGTCGTCGTCGAGTCTCCACGTGAAACGTCGATCACCAAACCTGTTGTCAATCAAGAACCCTGAAAAGAGTTTGGGGTAGTATCATGAGTACAGAGGTACTCAGCATCCAACTGTAGTGGTCATCTGACCCAGCAAGGACTTCATAACTCGTCATTCTAGGACAACTAGTAGTTTACGGTAAGGAAGGGGTAAGTGGTGAGGTTGCTTCCGCACTAGCATTTATGAAGTGGCTAACGATCTAGAGAGTAAGGTAAGAAGCCAAGCATTCGATGAGGAATCGCCTCCAACAAGTCTTGCTATCAACTACTTACGCAAACATAACACCTATCCTATCCTTGTCCTCCTCTTCGCATCCCGACGAAGAAGAAGCAGTCAAGGCACACACACACGTTGATCAAGTTATATTAAGATTATCTCAGTTGTTGTTGTCTATGAACAAGGAGTAGGTCTCAAGTCGTCTATAACCGTGGACACGGCTTCTCGAAAAGATTTAACCCTGCAGCGGTGTACCAACTGCCCATTACAAGGTTCCGCACGCACGTCCATATCTCTCAGTTGCTACCCATCACAGGCAACCATTTTATGATTTAGTTTCAAGAGATCCGAAACGACAGGTCCCCCTAACTAACAACGAACAAATCCGGGTGGCCCCCGGTGAGTCGACATCCATCTCAGGAGCCGGCCGCTCTCTCGATCTGGTCTCAACCGTCTGTCGCAGGTTTGGATAGCCGGTTAATCACACATGGGACACCGGGTCCTCATCCTGACAAGGTGGGCCAGCAAGGGAACTATGTCCTCACTGGTCCAGGTTGGTTTGAAAACTATTGGCGGCCGACCAGCACACACACTGGTTCAAATGGTAAATCCGCTTGGGCCACCACTAGAAATGTTTGAAGCTAGGTAGGTAAGAAAAGGGGACCCCATAAAATCCCACACGCGGTTAGGCACGCTCAGTCTCAAAACCAATACCCGGAACTCGGATCCTAGGTGACTCGAATGGAACAAAGCGTCGGTGAGGGATAACCTAGACCTTCCATCCTTCGTTGAATATAGTCAACATTAATAATAATCATATCATCAACAACAATATAATAATGTGATATCCCAAACAAAGGAGTAACAGGGTAACATCGTAGCATCCTAAGCATGCATACTAAGCAGGGGCTGAGCAACGAGCAATAGTAACATAGCAGTTCAAGGTTTGCTGGGAAGGGACATGGCTGTATCGGTTTAAAAGAGGTTGTAAACATGTGGTAGGATCAAACATCGAACCTAACCTAGACTAGCATGCAAACCGCTGGTTGAAATAGAATGGATCATAAGTAATGTATAGTCCTTGCCTGTTGATAAGTCGGGTTCCGGAGGTGTAGTTGATCGCAAGCTCGCATCGTCTCCGAGAGGTACCCGCGGAAGCACACAAGACGGTAAACACTGGAAAGCAATCAACGAGCAAGTATCTATTACTACGAGGCTAACACGAGCAAGCATCAACGAGGAGGCAACACGAGACATCGCACCTACCGTCGAGAGCGGTTACTAACAGATTAAGTGGAGTACTCATCACACACGACGATACCGCACATTTATGGTGGTTCTAGTTGTTTAGCTACACAAGGTGAGAAAGCTTGTTAACATGGCAAAGCACAGAAGCATGGAATATCACACAAACACAGCAAAAGGTGAAGCATAAGATAAACTATCTAATCTAGTCAATTTAAGTGGGGGTAAAATCTACACATGGCAGCTATTACGGACCCCACGATTATTATTGCATTTGGTACTGTTTTGCCCTAAACAATATTTTATTATTTTATTTAGCAAGCAAGAACAGCGTAAACACAATCTACACAAAATTCTAGTCAAGTTACATATAAGAAACATTTTAAACAGAGCAACGGTTAAAAAGTTATTGCAGTTACAATTACAGTGGCAAGCAGTTGTAAATAGCAGGTAAACAACATGTAAAAAAAGTCAAACATAGCAACAAGCAACATTTTAATAAACTACACGAAAAACTAAGAAGGTTTCATATTTAACGCGTTGCGATCCGAGCTACGGTTGAAAAGTTATCGCCATCGCAAAAAATACTAGCACAACTGCAAATTAAAAAGCCTAGGAAACAAAAAAAACATTACTGGGCCGAGCCCACTCTGCGCAGGGAAAAAAAGAAAAAAACAGAAGGGGGCGCTCACCTCTTGGGCCGAGGCCCACTAGAGGTCTGGAGGCGGACTGGGCTGCGGATCTGGCCGAGGTGGGCCTTGGAAGCCAGGCCGGCCCACGGGGCGCAGCAGCGGCTGGGACGAGCCGTCCTGGCTCGCGCTCGTCCTACACAGGACCGAGCGGCGGCGGGCACAGGTGGTCGCCGGAGCTCCGGCAGGGCGGAGGCCAGTGCTGCTCTGGCAGGCGGGGACGGGCGCGGCGGCGCCGGTCTTGGGCGGATCTGCGGCCGGCGGCGGCCGCGAGCAGTGGGGCGCGGCGGCCCTTGGAGCTTCGGCTCGAGGAAACCATGGCGGTTCCTGGACAGTGAGAGAGAGAGAGAGGTCACGGGGAGAGAGGGAAGAAGGTAGAGGAAGAGGAAGTAGGAGGAGGCGGCGGCGTGACTTGCAGGGGTGTGCTGTTGCCGACGGCTCGGCTCGCCGGCCGGAGCGGAGGCGAGGTGGCGGCGGAGCTCGGAGCTCGGGCGCAGCGGGAGGAGAGAGGAGATGGGCTAGGGGCTTTGGGCAGCTCCACGGGGCGACGTGGCACATCCAAGGCCGTCAGATCGGCCGATCTGGCGGTCTAGAACCCATTGGGCTGGATCCCAGTTCTGGGAGCTAGGTTTTGGACGAAAATTGGGGATTTTTGGGGCAAAGTGGAGGGAGTGGATACAATTTTGTGGCTAGGGAAACCCTAGAAAGGGGTGGGAGTGTGGTGGTCTTTATATAGCACAGGTGGCTGGCAGTTTGCAAAAACATCCCCGATTTTTCTCTCGCGCGCGCGGTGCTCACGTTTCTGACCGCCGGGGGTCCGTAGGACCTCCGATTCGGGTAAAACTTCAAACTGCGCGATCAGCGCGTCGAGCCGGCGGCGTTCACCTCGCGTTGAAACCGTTCCGAGAACACTTTCCGGCGCGCAAAAAAAATAACCCATTTAATTATTAAACGGGGTTTTTCGTTCCGTTGGCTGCGGCTGGTCTCGTGCGGTTTTTTGCGACGGTGATCGGGCGAAACCCGGTGTCGCAAAGGTCGAGTGTCAGGGTGGCAAGGGTCGGTCTCCGTACTATACGAGATAAGAGGGGGGGAAATAATCTCCGATTGATAAATCGGGGATGCAAACACCGCAAACAATCAGACAATCAAACAATTCACACCGAAAACAAAATTTTTAATTTTTGTGAAAACTGGGTTGTTACAATACAACACCACCAACAAGGGATCTCGTCCCGAGATCCTGGACGGTCCGGGGGAGAGGGGAGAGAGAAAATAGAGTCGACAATTTTCAACACCGCTAACAATGGACTCTGCTCCATGTCGAACGACGAACTCCATCGAGAAAACTTTCCGCAGAGAGACGCCATCGCCGGAAAAACAAAACCGTCCGTGTCAAGAGGGAGAACGACAACTAAAACCTGGTCAAAGGGATAGTGTTTTTCAACACATGTCGTGAAAACACCGGGCAAAAGGAGGGAGGGAAAAGGACGACCCAGATGATAACCGAAACCGGAGAAGCTGAAGCTACTAAGGGAATTCCCACCTGAGCTCGGAATCGAGACAATACGCTGCAAGCAAGGCATTGTAACTATTCCGACACTCCACACTCAGCGAGATCCTAAGTTTGAAGGGGATAAGATCAGAATTAAAACACTTATGACACTTGTCCTGACCAGAGCAAGGGTAAGGAGTATAAAGAATCCTACTCTCCGATAACTATCTTAGTAACTACAAAATAATTTTTCTCTAGACTCGACTTCGGCCAGAAAAGGGATCCTACGGTCGGTAAGGCTCTGATACCAAGTTGTAAGGCCCGATATGCGGTACTGTCCAGATCTAGATGTTTCCATCCAGATCCGGGGACAAAGCACATATCGGTCCCACCGCGACATATGACACAGCCATATGCCCCAGATTTCCAACATGATATCACAACATTACAGATACAAGATACAACATCTCATACAATCGGCATACAACTGCCTCAAATACAATACAACAGAAGAAGATACATGTCTGAGTACAGATTACAAGCAAATGCCTAGTGGCAAAGAGAAAAACATCGATCCCCATAACTACACGGGTCCAGGCCCTCCGCCGGGATCCGCCTACCTAGTCGTCGTCGAGTCTCCACGTGAAACATCGATCGCCATACCTGTTGTCGATCAAGAACCCTGAAAAGAGTATGGGGGTAGTATCATGAGTACAGAGGTACTCAGCATCCAACTGTAGTGGTCATCTGACCCAACAAGGACTTCATCACTCCTCATTCTAGGACAACTAGTAGTTTACGGTAAGGAAGGGGTAAGTGGTGAGGTTGCTGCCGCACTAGCATTTATGAAGTGGCTAACGATCTAGAGAGTAAGGTAAGAAGACAAGCATTCGATGAGGAATCGCCTCCAACAAGGCTTGCTATCAACTACTTACGCAAACATAACACCTATCCTATCCTTGTCCTCCTCTTCGCATCCCGACGAAGAAGAAGCAGTCAAGGCACACACACACACGTTGATCAAGTTATATTAAGATTATCTCAGTTGTTGTTCTCTATGAACAAGGAGTAGGTCTCAAGTCGTCCATAACCGTGCACACGGCTTCTCGAAAAGATTTAACCCTGCAGGGGTGTACCAACTGCCCATTACAAGGCTCCGCACGCACGCCCATCTCTCTCAGTTGCTACCCATCACAGGCAACCATTTTATGATTTAGTTCCAAGAGATCCGAAACGACAGGTCCCTCTAAATAACAACGAACAAATCCAGGTGGCCCCCGGTGTGTCGACATCCAGCTCAGGAGCCGGCCGCGCTCTCGATCTGGTCTCTACCGTCTGTCTCGTGTTTGGATAGCCGGTTGATCACACATGGGAAACCGGGTCCTCAGCCGAACAAGGTGGGCCAGCAAGGGAACTATGTCCTCACTGGTCCAGGTTGGTTTAAAAACTACTGGCAGCTGACCAGCACACACACGGTTTCAAATGGTAAATCAGCATGGGCCACCACTAGAAATGTTTGAAGCTAGGTAGGTAAGAAAAGGGGACCCCATAAAATCCCACACGCGGTTAGGCACGCTCAGTCTTAAAACCAATACCCGGAACTCGGTTCCTAGGTGACTTGAATGGAACAAAGCGTTGGGGCGGGATAGCCTAGACCTTCCATCCTTCGTCGAATATAGTCAACATTATAATATCCATATCATCAACAACAATTTAATAATGTGATATCCCGAGCCAAAGAGTAACAGGGTAACATCATAGCATCCTAAGCATGCATACTAAGCAGGGGCTGAGCAACGAGCAATAGTAGCATAGCAGTACAGGGTTTGCTGGGAAGGGACATGGCTGTATCGGTTTGAAAGAGGCTGTAAACATGTGGTAGGATCAAACATCGAACCTAACCTAGACTAGCATGCAAACCGATGGTTGAAATAGAATGGATCATAAGTAATGGATAGTCCTTGCTTGTTGATAAGTCGGATTCCGAAGGTGTAGTTGATCGCAAGCACGCATCGTCTCCGAGAGGTACCCGCGGAAGCACACAAGACGATAAACACTGGAAAGCAATCCACGAGCAAGCACTCTATTACTATGAGGCAAACACGATCAAGAAGGCAACACATAGCACGAAAACGTGATACGGTTCTATCGTCGAGAACGGTTACTAACAGGTTAAGTGGAGTACTCATCACACACGACGATACCGCACATTTAGAAATGTTCAAGTTGTTTAGCTATAGGTGATCAACAAAGGTTGTTAACATGGAAACTCAAGCAAGCATGGCATAGCACACAAACATGGCAAGAGGTAAAGCACAAAGTAAACTATCTATGCTAGTCATTTTAAGTGAGGCACAACCTAAACATGGCATAACACTAAGTGTCGCACGATGATTTAAGGATTTGGTACTGTTATGTCCTAAACCACATTTTACGTTGGTTAACAACAGAAAACAATAGCCTAAACACAAAGTACACGAAAAACTAAACAAGTTACATATAAAGAACACCCCAAACGGAGTTACGGTTAAAAAGATATAAGCAAAACAAGTTACGGGCACAATCTGCCAACATCACGAAGCACACTTTAGAGCAATGCATAAACAGGATAATCAATGCAAACATGCTTGAAAATTATATGGAACTAAAGTAGACATTACAGGGAAGGCATGGCAAAAAGAATCATGCAAAAAGGCATAATAGATCAAAAGATATTAAGCAAACAACATGGCATCGCAAAGTAACAGACTTAGTGAAAAACAGAGGTGGCTGTCAAAAACAGCAGCATAGCAACTTTGGAGCTAAAAATCTATATGACCAGGAATGCTAACATGAATACGAAATACATGTATTGAAAGTAGACATGATGCTTAACAATATGCAATTTGAATCACTCAATTCCGATAAACGGTCGCGACACACTCGTCGACCGAAGTTGCAACAAAATAACAGTTTCAGCAACAGCAACACATTAACAGCAGGGTAGCTACTTTGGAGCAAGATACAATCATGATGCAGAAAGAAATTATGGCATGTGAATGCATGAAACTAAAGTAGAAACAATGCTTAACGCAAAAGGAATCACTCAATTCCAATGTACGGTTGCGAAGCAACCGTCGCCCAAAGTTGCAATAAAATAACAATTTCAGCAAGTTTAACAGCAGTAGTTGCAATTAACGATCTGATGCCCTATTTAGCAAACAATTACACAATCAAGATGACCTCAGATGCAAATGCTCACAAAATATGAATTAAATTACACGCAATTCTAAGCAACTTTCATTTTGGGGGCACGTTCATCGGAGCTACGGATTAGTCGCAAATTACATCGCAAAAACGTAAAGCAGCAAAATTATTAAGGACTTAAACACGGCAAGGTTAGGAAAAAAATACAAAGGAGGCCTCACCATGGGCTCTAAAGGCCCATCTGGCCGAGGTGGTGGATGGGCCAGGACGCCTGGTGGGCCGCTGGAGGCCGCTGGGCCGGCCCACGTGGGGGCGTGCGGGTTGACCGGCTCGGGGCTCTCCCGATCTCGCCGTGAGGTCGACGCCGGCGGCCAGCGGAACTCCGGCGAGGAGGAGGATGAGGCGGCGTGGTAGCGGTGCGGATCCAGCTGGCCCCTCGCCAGATCGAGCGGCGGCGGTGCGGGGTGAGGTCCTCGGGGCGGCGGGGCGACGTCTCTCGCAGAGGACGGCGGCCGGCGGCGCGAGCTTCCAGGCCATGGCGACCTGCGCGAGAAGAGGGAGGTGAGAGGGAGGCGGGCAGGAGGAGAGGGAGAGGAGGAGATGGGGGCGGCCGGGCTGCTCGCCGGCAGCCAGCGGCGCGAGGCGGCGGGGTTGCTCGGGGGGAGCTCCATGGCACGGGCGGCGGCAGCTAAGGCGGGCCCGCGGGGCCCAGATCCGGCCCGCCGGGGCCCGGCGGAGCGGCTGGAGGTGGGAGATTGTTGGTTTTCCTCCGGGGTGACGTGGACGATTCCTAGCCCCTGATTTGGAGATCCAAGGGCTGAAAACGATCTGGATCTAGGGTTTCGGGAGAGGGGAAGGATTTTGGACGAAATTGGGCAAAAATTGAGGGGGGTGGCTGCAAATAGTCTTAGGGAAACCCTAATTGGCTGGTTTGGGAGGTGGGGTCATTATATAGGCAGGTTGGCTGGCCAGTTTACGCAAATGCCCCCGATACCTCTCTCGCGCGTCCGGCGATCGCGTTCGTGACCGCCGAGACTCCGTACGGACTCCGATTCCGACGAAATCTCGAACCACGCGCTCAGCGCGTCGAGCCCGTCGATCGTACCTCACTGCGGTGACATTCCGACAACGTTTTTTGGCGCCCCATAAAATAATCCGTTTATTAAATAGACGGGGTTTTCGTTCCGGTGGAAATGGCTGGTCCTGTGCCGGTAGCGACGGTGCTCGGGTGAAATCCCGGTGTCGCAAAGGTCGAGTGTCAGGGTGGCAAGGGTCGGTCTCCGTCCGGTATGAGATAAGAGGGGGGGAAATAATCGCCGATCGATAAATCGGGGATGCAAACACCGCAAACAAATCAGGCAATCAAAGAATTCACGCCGAAAACAAAAAATTTAATTTTTGTGAAAACTGGGCTGTTACAGCCGGGAAGAAGTCTGTTGGCGCTCCTGAATTTGGAAGCGCAGCGTCGGGGGAACAGAGGCGAGATCGCGAAAAAGGGTTCTGTCTTCGGGGGTTTCGCGTCACGGAGATTAAATAGGCGAAGGGGGGCAGCCAGGGGAGCCACCAGGTGTCCAGGCGGCCACCCGGCGCGGCCCCATCCTAGGCCACGCCACCTGGCCACCTGGGCACCAGGTCGGGGGCCTCTGGCCCTCCTTCGGGGCTTTGGAAGGTTCCGTTGCGCTGATTTTTTATCCATTTTTTCCCGAATTTTTGGAGCACTTTTAATATGGGAGAAACCTGGAATAGAAAACAGCAGAAAACAGGAATTGGCACGGTGGTGCACTGAGTTAATAAGTTAATCCAAATATGATCAAAAGTGTATGAAAGTATATCTATATCATAGCAATATAAAACAAAACATGCCTGGAGCAAGTAGAAATTACAGATACGTTTGGGACGTATCAACATTCCCAAGCTTAATTCCTTCTCGTCCTTGAGTAGGTAAATGATAACAAGCATAATTTCTGTGGTGACATGCTAGCAACCATATAAGAACTTTGAAAAGTAAAGCAATCAAGGTATGTGATTCAATTCAAGTCATAACATGCAAGAGTCTATATTAGCATTGAAACAAGTAACAAAAGAACATTAGGTGCAAGAGCTCTCGTTGTCCGCGACTCGAATGTCTCCAAATGGTGTTTGCGTGAAAGAAGGGGGATAGGTAATACGAGAAAAAAGTATTTCTATTGAGAACTCAATCTACTAAAGTTTCACACTTGGTCTTCTTAGGAATCTTTTCTTGACTAGTCCCCAGACCACTAGCTCGGTACAAGTCAATTTGATCCACTCCTTCTTAGGAATGTCTCAAAATGGTGTTTGCGTGCAAGAATGTGGTCGCCAACTCTCGGAGTGAGAAGAAGGCAATGCACAATACGGAAGAGGCTAGCAAATATGAGGAGGGGGAAGTGTCAACTTTCAATACTTACATTAGTCCGAAGAACTCATGCACTTATTATCGGTAACTCTCAATCTAATAATGAGGTTCACAAAGAGACAAGTACCCCGAGGAGGAGTGTATGGGGGTTTGGTTATCCTTGCGCATCCTCGACTCATGGTACGTGAGTTAACTCTAATATCCGATCCCTCCAAAGATTAGCGATCCATCTAGTAGCTAGAGTTCTCAACTAGTTTTGTAGGTTTTGAAAATAAATACGGGTTGCCCAAAATACGACACCTATCACTAATAGGCTAGAGACCTTGACACCAAAAGTTCAAACATTACTCACATCAATACCTCAAAACTATTGCAAGTTACTACTAAAATTAAATAGCAACCTCAATTACCTACTTTCAAGACAAGATACAACTCAGTGCAACAACCAACTCTCTTAACAAGATAAACATGAAAACTAAAGAGAGTTACAGAAAAAAACTAAACAAAAGCCAAGGCTCTTCCTAAAGACAAAAACTAAAACTAAAACTAAACATGGCAGTAGCTACGAAAAGATAAAGAACACACAATAGTAAAAAGATAAACATGAAAAATCCTATGATGTGTTCTAGATTGGAGTGGAGCATGTTTCTCTCCCACACAAAGTAAGCTGGGGTCTAACTTGTTATGAAAAGCAAGCAAAGCTAAAGAAAACTAAAAGGTAAACCTAAGAGCGAGACGTCCAAGCATGGCACATAACGCATGAAGTGCTAAAAATATAGTGAGACGAAGGATGAACTGATGATTGTTGATGGAGAAGGGGATGCACGGGGGCATCCCCAAGCTTAGACGCTTGAGTCTCCTTGAATATTTATTGGGGATGCATGGGTGCATCCCCAAGCTTGATCCCTTGACACTCCTGGATCTTCTTTCATCATCTCCCATCGCACACTTGAAAACTCCCTTCATACATAACTCACCATAAGCTGATTAGGGAGGTTAGTAACCTTAATAAAATATTTTTCCCCACTGGATATAAAGATATTCTTGAAGATCTACTGTTTCTCAAGATTGCCAAAAGGTTTTTGCAAATAAAAAGCAAGATTAAGGTTTGCAAAAGTAAGGAAAGGCAAAACGTGGCAGAATCTGTGAAAAACTGAACAGCAGGTAGTAGAGAATTTTTTTCAGGTCACTTCTGCAACTCAAATAAAAAAACTCAGAACATAAGAACGTTTCAAAATTGTAAAGATCGTGTTGTGTAAAAAATTCAGCTCAAAAAGATGAACTGGTGATTTGCTCCGACTTTTTCCGTCAAGAAGACAGAATCTGTTTTCTGGACAGCATGTCACAACTTTTGCTTCCCTTATCATAAGAGGCTATAACTTGGCACAAAGCTTGAAAATAAAGATACAATGATGTTGCTACAGTAGTAACAAACATCAAGACCACTAATAACAAAAGTTAAAAACATCTTGGGTTGCCTCCCAACAAGCACTTCCTTTTACGCCTTTAAGCTAGGCATAAGGCAAAAGAAGAATCAAGTTTTATCAAGAGAGAGAATAGCTAGCCTGTGTAACGGACTCAAAAGGTAACTTGATTTTCTTTCTAGGGCAGTGTTCCATCCCCTTTTTGAGAGGGAATTGGAATTTTATATTCCGCTCTTTCATATCAATAATAGCACCAACGGTGCGAAGAAAAGGGCGTCCCAAAATAACTGGACATAAAGGTTCACACTCTATATCCATAATAATAAAATCAACGGGAACATAGTTGTCATTGACAATGATAAGAACATCGTCGATCTTCCCCAAAGGTTCCTTTACGGAAAAATCAACGAGACGAACACCAAAATAACAAGAATCAAAAGGTTTCAATTCAAACATATCATACATTATTTTGGGCATGACGGAGGTACTAGCTCCAACGTCACATAAAGCATAACAAGAGAAGTTATTTAATTTAATTTTTATCATATGGTCCCAACCATCATCTAGCTTCCTAGGTATGGAGGCTTCTATCCTAAGCTTCTCCTCCCTAGATTTGATGAGAGCATTTGTGATATGCTCCGTGAAGGCAAGATTAAGTGTGCTACTGTGGGGGTCTCTAGACATTTTGTGTAGAAAGCTAATAACTTCTGAGAGGGTGCAACTATCAAAATCAATGTCACTACTATCAAAGGTGGTAGTAGTGTCATCTAGGCTTACTTTTTTGAAACCCTCTATGTTCGTAGGAGTTTCTTCTTCTACGGTTGAGGTATTAGCATCACCATTAATAGGTCCAATGGGACTAGGAGTGCGTTGGGTGCTAATAGTTTGAGTGTCCTCAACAATTCTGATAGTGGCAACTGTGTTGTGTGTAGGAAGGCTCTTAATTCTATCCTCTTCCATAAGTCTAACTTCTGGTTTGGCTGCTATTTGGTTTATCAAAGTAGATTGGGTGTGGGACATACTTGAAACATGGGTTTCAGTGACTGTAAGTCTAGTTTGGAGATTAGAAATCTCACTGTTCAGGCTCTCCAGTTGTTTACTAATGTTTTGCAGAATGGCAGTGTGCTCACCTAATTGCATAGAGAAGGCTTTGTTTTGTTCAAACTGAGTGTGCATATAATTCTTAGTAACCTTCTCTATTTATACCAATTTATCATAGATGAGTAGGTCTCTTTCCTTGTAAATTGGATTATAGGAGTTTTTGTTCCCATAGTTGGATGGAAACGGTCTAGGATTACTAGCAAAGTTGCCCTTATAAGCATTGTTATTAAAGTTGTTCTAGCAATAAAGTTCACATCTACTTGTTCCTGAGCAACCAAAGAATTTAAAGGAACATCATGAGGATCAATAGAGGGTTGCTTGGTAAGTAGAGACAAAATCAAATCAACTTTTTCATTTAGGGAGGTAATCTCCTCGACAGAGTTTACCTTCCTACCTGTTGGAGCGCGTTCGGTGTGCCATTGGGAATAATTGGTCATCATCTCATCGAGAAGTTTTGTGGCAGCACCAAGTGTAGTTGACATAAAGGTTCCTCCCGCGGCGAATCTAACAGGTTCCGCGAGGTGAAGTTCAGGCCTGCGTAAAAATTCTGGATAACCATCTAGGTAGTCAAACCATGTGTAGGGCATTTCTTAACAAGAGATTTCATACGTTCCCAAGCTTGGGCAACGTGTTCATTAGCAAATTGCCTAAAATTCATAATGTTACTTCTTAATTGGATAATTTTAGCAGGTGGGTAGTATTTCCCAATAAAAGCATATTTGCACTTATCCCAAGAATCTATGCTATTCCTAGGCAAAGATTGAAACTAGATTTTAGCTCCTTCCCTCAAAGAGAAAGGGAAAAAGCTTGAGCTTAACAACATCACCTTCTACTTCTTTATACTTTTTCATATCACATAACTCAACAAAATTATTTAAGTGTAAAGCAGCATCATCTCCAGCACCAGAGATTTGATCTCTCATAACAAGGTTTAGCAAAGCAGGTTTCATTTCATAAGAGGTAGCTGAAGTGGAAGGTGTGGCAATAGGAGTGCAGATAAAGTCTTTGTTGTTGTGACTAGCGAAGTCACACGGCTTGGTGTTTTCAGTGGAACCCATAGTAGCAGCAAGTGTGGAAGATTTTTTGTAATTTTTTATATAAGACACAAAGATAAAAACTGGAAGGTAAACTAACAAGACTAAAAAGAAAAGGTAGAAGGTAGTGGGAAACTCCCTTATCTTAGCACTCGGAGTCCCCGGCAACAGCGCCAGAAATTCGGTTGATGATGAGAGAGTTGACTAGTGCAACACCTCTCCTCGTAGGTTACCCCAAGTGGAAGGTGAGATGTAGGATAACGGAAAATTTCCCTCGGTGAAGATACCAAGGTTTGTCTCCAGTAGGACTCCGGAGATAGTAAGTAGGTGCCAAAGGCGCAATTGACGTGGACCTGCACAAAACAAAAATAACTTTTCTTCCCAACGAGTACAGAGAGGTTGTCAATCTCTCCGGCCTTGTTGTTCACAAAGGATCAATGCAACAGATAATAATGATAATGATAGGAGCTGGAAATTAAAAGCAAGAAAGTAAATAAGCGTGAAAACTGTGATGAGAATATGGACCGGGGTCGCGTGATGTTCACTAGTCATGTCTCTCTCCCAAAAGACGATAAAACGTCTATGCGATGTAAACAAATTACAGTTGGGCAATTGACAAGACTATAAACGCATCGCAATGCTAACTATGCTACAAAGAAAAGAAGAGGCTCAAAAACATGGGCAGTACGCCAAAATAAGTAGACTGGAATCCAACTGCATCTACTACTAATCATCCACCTTTAGATATCTATCCAGAACATCTCGCTGGTATTAAGTTGTGAGCCCCACCCAAAGTGTAAACCCAAAGCAACAGACAACTGCATTAAAAAGCACTTTGCGTCAAGTAAACAATCCATGCAACCGCGGTTACAAGCACCGTTGTTTTCCCTCTTGTGGCAAAAGCACATCCCCTAGACTCATGTTTCTGTCACTCAAGCGTGTCATCGGGGGGCATGAACCCACAATCGAGCATAGCATTCCCTCTTGGAGTTACTACCTACTACTTGGCCAAAGCAATAAACAGCAACGGATAACATACAAGAATTACTTAGGAACAAAAATATAAAAGATAAGAACCAAATATATTACTCTATCACAATTTGAACATAATCACATAATCCATCAGATCCCAGCAAACTCAGCATAGCAACAGCAGAAAGATTACATATGTGCCTCGATCATGTAGGGCGGATCACGGGGACTAAACCATGAAGAACAAAGAGGGGAGGAGAACATCACATAGCTACTGATCACGGACCCATGGTCCAAGGAAAATTACTCACGGCACATCCGGGAAGCGTCCATGGTGGAGGGGAAGCTCCCGAAGGTTGATCCTCCCTCCGGAAGGATGCCGAGAAGAAGTCTGTTGGCGCTCCCGATCTTGGAAGCGCGGCGGCGGCGGAACAGAGGCGAGATCGCGAAAAAGGGTTTTTTCTTTGCGGGTTTCGCGTCACGGAGATTAAGTAGGTGAAGGGGGGCACCAGGTTTCTAGGCGGCCACCCGGCGCGGCCCCACCCTAGGCCGCGCCACCTGGCCGCCTGGGCACCAAGTGGGGCCCCTCTGGCCCTCCTTCGGGGCTCTGTAAGGTTCCGTTACGCTGATTTTTTTATCCGATTTTCCCAAATATTTGGAGCACTTTTAATATGGGGGGAACCTGGAATATAAAAATAGCAGAAAATGGGAATTGGCACTGTGGTGCACTGAGTTAATAAGTTAGTCCAAATATGATCAAAAGTGTATGAAAGTGTATCTAGATCATAGCAATATCACACAAAACATTCATGAGGCAATCAGGAATTATAGATACGGTTGGGACGTATCAATGTACACTTCACCCAGCCGGCCAGGAGAAGAACCAACCTACAAGTACAAGCAGCAAGACCACAAGAACACATTTCACCACTTGTTGCAAAGGCAACAAAGCAGAGAAGGACCACTCTACAACTTACCCTGTGAAGCAGCAAGGTGAGGAGGCTAATCCCACAAGAACAAGCTACTCAGCTTCCATAAGTAGGTTTTGGAAGAGGGATTCCCTCAGCTAGGTCCTAGAGATGCTAGGACAATTGCATCATAGGGAATTAGGAGCCACTATCTTAAGCATCTATTAAATCCCAAGAGAGGCCTCAGACCAGCATCATAGGCTAGGCTAAGAGAAAGCTTGGAATCTCTTCATACCAGTTTAGCAAGCAAAAGTGAGCTAGATCAGTGTAGAATCTATTCTTAGCAGTTCATAGCAAAAAGGAGAGAGGGAATCCAGTGTAGCATCTGTTCTTATCAAAAAAATCAGAGAAGAGGGACCATGAGATGAAGATAGTGTCCAAAACCTGCAAAGATAAGCCATGTAGATATGTAGGATACCTGCTAGTATGCATAACACCCGAGCTTAGCACAAGCACTTGGTATATTTCTGAATATAGGAACACACGCACAACACTAGCACTTGGGCTAGTAATAGTTACTCTTAGTATACCACAGTAGATAATACCTAATTATGTATGTATATATGCAAGATAAATATATAGTACAATATAACAAGATTAAACAGTATATGGGATAGGAATCAATCATAAACTAAAACTACACAAGGCAAATGAATTCATAGGATAAATTGGTATATGCAGACATAAAGGAAATATTTTAACTACAGGATTATATCCTATATAGTAGACTACCAAGAGAACATGTAGAACCCATCATCTATATACAAACATGGTCTTGTATTTGAGTAATTGAACCAACCAGAGCATATATATTTAATATAAAAACAACATGGGGATTAGGCAGTACCAACTATTCCATGGATCTTGAGCCAGAAACCACAAGTGCTAGATAATACACAGCACCACAATCCAGTGATCAATAGCAAATATTTCTAGCAACAATTTTAGTGTGACCACAAGCCACCAGCCATCGAGCCAACCATCGCAGCAAGCCACCACCATCACCAAGTATAAGCAAGAATAGGGGAAAAGAAGAAAAGCTCACCTGGGAGGTTGTAGCCGAGGCAGTACTTAGGGATTGCGGGAGAGCTCGGCGAGACGGAGCAGTGATACGTCCCAAACGTATCTATAATTTATGCTTGCTCCATGCATGTTTTGTGTGACTTTGCAGTGTTTTGCTTGAACTTTCATACACTTTTGATCATATTTGGACTAATATATTAACCCAGTGCACCCAGCTGCCAGTTGTTGTTTTCTGCTGTTTTTGTATTTCAGGTTTTCCGGCCATTAAAAGTGCTCCAAAAAATCCGGAAAAATCAGATAAAAAATCAGCGACCCGGAAGCTTCCGGAATAACCAAGGCAGTGGAGGGGGGCCACCACCAGGAGACCAGGAGGGTCCCTGGCGCGGCCCCACCCTAGGCCGCGCCAGGAGGCCTCCTGGATGCCTGGTGGGTCCCCTCGACACACCCCTCTGCCTATATTTAGCCCTCGGGGTGGAAACCCCTAATATCGATCTCTTTTCCGCGATATCGCCTCTGTACCGCCGCCGCCGCCGCCGCTTCAAGATTGGGGATGCCTGGAGAAGCTGCTCCGGCACCCTGCCGGGAGAAACTACCCCCTTTGGGAGACCATCCATAACCATGGACACCTCCCGTATGTATCGTGAGTAGTTCCCCTTGGACCATGGGTCCGTGACCAGTAGCTATGTGATGTTCCTCTCCCCTCTTTGTGCCTCCACTTTCAAGACCTCGTGAGCTGCCTCACATGATCGAGGCACCATTGTAATTTTCTGCCGTTGCTATGCTGAGTTTGTTGGGATCTGATGGATTATGAGACTATGTTCAGATTGTGATGAGTAATATATTTGGTTCTTCTCTTTTATAGTTTGTTCTTGAGTAAATTCTTGCATGTTCTCCGTTGCCGTATTTTTCTTTGGCAAAGTATTTTGTTGCAACTCCAAGAGGGAGCGTTATGCTTGATTGTGGGTTCAGCCCCTTGATGTCTAGCTTGAGTGACAGAAACATGAGACTAGGGGATGTGCTGTTGCCACCAGGGATAAAAAAATGGTGCTTGTATCCGCGGATGCAAGGATTGTTTACTTTACGCAAAGTTCTTTTAATGCAGTTGTCTGTTGCTTTGGATTTACACTTTGGGTGGGATTCGCAACTTAATACCAGCGAGATGTTCTGGATAGATATCTCAAGGTGAATGATTCGTAGTAGATGCAGTTGGATTTTTGTCTACTTACCTTGGCGTACTGCCCATTGCTTTTGAGCCCTTCCTTTCTTTGCAGCATAGTTAGCATTGCGGTGCCTTCATAATCCTATCAATTGCCCAACTGTGATTTGTTTACCTCGCTAGCACTTTTATCGTCTTTTGGGAGAGAGACATCACTAGTGAAAATCACGGGACCCCGGTCCATCTTCACATTACTATTTACATCCTTAGTTTACTTTTCAGTTGCTATCACTATCATTATTATCTCTTGCGTTGATCCTTTGTAAACAGCAAGGCCGGAGGAATTGAAAACTCCTCTGTACTCGTTGGGAGCAAAGTTATTTGTTGCTGTGTGCAGGTCCACGTCAAGCGCTGTGACACCTTCTTGTATCTCTTGGAGTCCTACTGGTTCGATAACCTTGGTATCTTTACCGAGGGAAATTTGCTGCTACGCTAGATCTCACCTTCCACTTGGGGTAACCAACGAGGAGTGAGAGATCCTCACCGTATCAAGCCAATTTCTGGCACCGTTGCCGGGGACTCCAGTCTACAAGATAGGGGAGTTGCACACTATCTTTTATCTTTGCTTTTTAGTCTTGTTAGTTTACCTTTCCGTTTTTACTTTTGTGTCCCTTATCAAAAATACCTGTTACCTTGTCAGTAGTTACCACTATGGATGGTTCTTTTGCCTTTGTTGAGGCAGAAGTACTTACCTTTACTCAAAGAGGTGGTGAAAGTTTGAAAGCTGCTTGGTATAGAATTAATGATTCTCAAAAAAGAGCCACCAAGAAGCAATCCACTACTATCTTGCTTAGAAATTTTTATGTCGGGATCACTTCTCGGAATAGGTTTCTTTTAGACACTGCTATCAATGGGAACTTCATAGAGGCCCCAGTTTGGGAAGCCCTTAATGTTATTGAAAATCTTGTTGGAAGTCTCCCAGTTATTAGTATTAAGGAGGACATTACTTTAGCTCACATTATGACAAAACTTGAAAAAATAGAGCTAGAGATGCCAAGTATCGATAGGGTGAATGAGTTGGATCATAAGATTCAAGGGAATTTGAATAGATTAGATAACTCCATGCAGAAAATTATCAAAACTTTGGAGACTATCAAATCCCTTGATGAGAAGTCTTCAAGGATAGAAAAGATTGAGGAAGTTATTGAAACTCTAGGAACTACCTTTTCCTCAATCAAAACCAAAAAGGATGAAACTCCGACAAAGAAGGAACCTAAGTTCGTTTACATCCCCAAGGTTCCTCGAGCTAAAGCAAACACACCCATTGCCAAGAGAGTTGAAACGGTGAAAACTTTGGAGGAGACACCTATCTTTAACTTTAATGAAACTCCAATTGATTTCCCTCCTTTTTGGTTTTATTCCAAGAAGCATTTTCATTCATCCTTTATTTGAGAATCCTATTAAGACTAGTTGTACTATTGAAGAGCTTTTTGATGATCGTGATGATGGTTCAATGGATACAACTTGATCTTCTGCTTTAAGCCTAGCTAATGGCTCTAAAGAAGCACTTTCGGGAGGCAACCCGCAACGAATTTAGGTTTTTCTTTTTGCTTTTCTTCTGTTCTTAGTGGTCTTGATGATTGTTACTACTGTAGCAACATCATTGTATCTTTACTTTTCAAGCTTTGTGCCTTTTATAGCCTCATACGACGAGGGAAGTGAAAGTTGTGACATGCTGTCCAGAAAACAGATTATGTCATCGTGACTAGAAAAATCATGGAAAAATCCCAGTTCATCTTTTTGAGCTGAAATTTTTACACAGCGTGCTCTATACAATTACGAAACTTGCGTATGTTCTGAGTTTTTTATTTGAGTTGCATAAGTACCCCTAAAAAAATTCGTTTCTATCTGCTGTTCGGTTTTTCACAGATTCTGCCACGTTTTGTCTCTCTCTACTTTTGCAAACCTTAAGCTTGCTTTTTCTTTGCAAAAACTTTTTGGAAATCTTGAGAAACAGTATATATTCAAGATTATCTTTATTTCCAGCAAAGGAAAATTATTTTAATAGGGTACTAACCTCTCTAATCAGTCTACAATGAGTTATGTATGAAGGGAGTTTTCAAGTGTGCGATGGAAGATGATGAAAGAAGATCCTGGAGTGTCAAACGCTCAAGCTTGGGGATGCCCATGTGCACCCCCAATAAATATTCAAGGAGACTCAAGCGTCTAAGCTTGGGGATGCCCCCATGCATCCCCTTCTTCGTCAACAATTATCAGTTTGTCTCTCGTTGCACTATATTATTATCACTTCATGTGTTATGTGCTATGCTTGGAGCGTCTCGCTCTTTACTTTTCTAGGTTTGTTTTTTCTTTGTTTGCTGTAGTAACAAGTTAGACCCCAGCTTACTCTTTTTTGTGGGAGATATACACGCTCCGCTTGAACTAGAACTCCTCATAGGATTTGCATGCTTATTCTTTTAGCTGTGAGTTGTTCTTTTTCTTTTCTTAGTTGCTGCTGTGTTTAGTTGTAGTGCTTTAGTTTTTCTAGAGCTTTTCTTTTGTTTTAGATTGAACTTTCTATAGGTTGAATGTTTTATCTTGTTAGAGAGTTTGCCTGTTGCACTGAGTTTTGTGTCTTGACTAGAAGTAGGTAGTTGAAGTTGCTATTCTCTTTGTAGTAGTAACTTGCAATAGTTTTGAGGTATTGACTAGAGTAATGTTTGAACTGTTGGTGTTAAGAGCTCGAGCCTATTAGTGATAGATGTCGTATTTTGGGCAATCCGTGTGTTTTTCGAAAACCAAAAAAACCCTGTTGAGAACTCTAGCTACTAGATGGATCACTAACCTCTGGAGGGTTCGAATATTAGAGTACACTCATGTACCATGAGTCGAGGATGCGCAAGGATAACCAAACCCCCATACACTCCTCCTCGGGGTACTTGTCTCTTTGTGAACCTCCTGATTAGATTGAGAGTTACCGATAATAAGTGCATGAGTTCTTCGGACTAATGTGAGTATTCGAAAGTTGACACTTCCACCCACCTATACTTTGTCTAGCCTCTTCGGTACCGTGCATTGCCCTTTCTCACCTCGAGAGTTGGTGCATACTTCACCGGTGCATCCTAACCCTTGGCACGATACGCTCTGTCATCATAAGCCTCCTTATATCTTTCCTCAAAACAGCCACCATACCTACCTAAAAGGCATTTCCATAGCCTTGCCGAGATACATTGTCATGCAACATCCATCTTATCATGACTTGATCCTCATGTCATACCTTTGCATCATGATAGTTATATCTTCTTTATGTGAGTACCTTTTGTAAAGTGTGAAAGATCTCATATATTCTTGTAAAATATAGAGTGTTGCCCCTAAAGGGAGGAAAAGATCCCAAAGAGGACAAAATAAAAAAATCCCAAATAGGAAAAATGAGAGTTAAATAGAAAGAGCCATTGAGGCCACCAAAAAATACAAAAAATAGAAAAAAGAGAAAAAGAAAAAAATAAAAAGAGAGAAGGGGGCACACTACTATTCCTTTTGAGAGATCCACACTAGTACTTCATCCTCTACCCCTTGTACTCCATAGAGATCATCATTCATGCATATAGTTATGTGGGAACCTCCACACTATAGAACTTGGCTTGTATATTCCAATGATGAGCCTCCTCAAACGAGCTCTAGGACTTCTTGAGAAAGCAAGTTAGATGCACCCCCACTAGTTCCCTCGGAGTGCTTTTAGCTCACATGTGCATCCGTTGCATGGAAATCCCTACTCCTCACATCATATCTATCATTTGTCTTTCTCTCGCCTATGATTGTCCTCATTGATGTGAGCCTTTCACACCTTTTTTGTCTTCCTCCTCCACCTTCTTTCTGTTTCTCCTTTTAGGTTTCAACTTTCTTTCTCACGCTCATCCATTGCATGAGTGCTCAAAATATCAAAAGGGAGTGGATCAGTTTGACTTGTACCTGGCTAGTGGTGTGGGGACGAGTCAAGATAAGAATCTGAAGGAGACCAAGCGTGAAACTTTAGTAGATAGTTGTTCTCAACAACCTTTTTTCTCTCTTTTTCCCAGTCCCCTGCTTGCACGCAAACACCATCTGGAGACATTCGAGTCACGGACAGCGAGAGCTCTTGCGCCTTTTGTTCTTTTGTTGCTTGTGTCAATGCTAATATAGACTCTTGCTTGTTAAGACTAGAATTGAGTTGCATGCTTTGATTGCTTTACTTACAAAGTTCTTATATGGTTGTGTGGCATGTCACCACAGAAATTATGCTTGTTATCATTTACCTACTCGAGGACGAGAAGGAATTAAGCTTGGGGATGTTGATACGTCCCAAACGTATCTATAATTTCTGCTTGCTCCATGCATGTTTTGTGTGACTTCGCCATGTTTTCCTTGAACTTTCATACACTTTTGAGCATATTTGGACTAATCTATTAACCCAGTGCACCCAGCTGCCAGTTGCTGTTTTCTGCGGTTTTTGTATTTCAGGTTTTCCGGCCATTAAAAGTGCTCCAAAAAATCCGGAAAAATAAGATAAAAAATCAGCGACCCGGAAGCTTCCGGAATAACCAAGGCAGCGGAGGGGGCCACCACCAGGAGACCAGGAGGATCCCTGGCGCGGCCCCACCCTAGGCCGCTCCAGGAGGCCTCCTGGCTTCCTGGTGGGTCCCCTCGACACCCCCCTCCGCCTATATTTATCCCTCGGGGTGGAAACCCCTAACATCGATCTCTTTTTCGCGATCTCGCCTCTGTACCGCCGCCGCGGCCTCTTCAAGATCGGGGCTGCTTGGAGAAGCTGCTTCGGCACCCTGCCGGGAGAAGCTACCCCCTCCGGGAGACCATCCATAGCCATGGACACCTCCCGTATGTACCGTGAGTAGTTCCCCTTGGACCAAGGGTCCGTGACCAGTAGCTATGTGATGTTCCTCTCCCCTCTTTGTGCCTCCACTTTCGAGACCTCGTGAGCTCCCTCACATGATCGAGGCACCTTTGTAATTTTCTGTCGTTGCTATGCTGAGTTTGTTGGGATCTGATGGATTATGAGACTATGTTCAGATTGTGATGAGTAATATATTTGGTTCTTCTCTTTTATATTTTGTTCTTGAGTAAATTCTTGCATGTTCTCCGTTGCCGTATTTTACTTTGGCCAAGTATTTTGTTGCAACTCCAAGAGGGAGCGTTATGCTTGATTGTGGGTTCAGCCCCTTGATTTCTAGCTTGAGTGACAGAAACATGAGACTAGGGGATGTGTTGTTGCCACCAGGGATAAAACAACGGTGCTTGTATCCGCGGATGCAAGCATTGTTTACTGTACGCAAAGTTTTTTTAATGCAGTTGTCTGTTGCTTTGGATTTACACTTTGGGTGGGATTCGCAACTTAATACCAGTGAGATGTTCTGGATAGATATCTCAAGGTGGATGATTCGTAGTAGATGCAGTTGGATTTCGGTCTACTTACCTTGGTGTACTTCCCATTGCTTTTGAGCGCTTCCTTTCTTTGCAGCATAGTTAGCATTGTGGTGCCTTCATAATCCTGTCAATTGCCCAACTGTGATTTGGTTACCTCGCTAGCACTTTTATCATCTTTTGGGAGAGAGACATCACTAGTGAAAATCACGGGACCCCGGTCCATCTTCACATTATTGTTTACATCCTTAGTTTACTTTTCAGTTGCTATCACTATCATTATTATCTCTTGTGTTGATCCTTTGTAAACAGCACGGCCGGAGGAATTGACAACTCCTCTGTACTCGTTGGGAGCAAAGTTATTTGTTGCTGTGTGCAGGTCCACATCAAGCGTCGTGACACCTTCTTGTATCTCTTGGAGTCCTACTGGTACGATAACCTTGGTATCTTTACCGAGGGAAATTTGCTGCTACGCTACATCTCACCTTCTACTCGGGGTAAGCAACAAGGAGTGAGAGATCCTCACCGTATCAAGGAGCACCACACCGGCGCCACACTCCGCCAGGGTTGCTCCATGGAGCCATCCCGCCGGCAGCCGTTGGCACCAGGGGCGGCCGAGGCCGGCGAAGACAAAGGCAGCGGAGGCGCGTGGAGGCATGGCCACGCTGGGGCGAGCACGAACGGCATCGGGGAAGACCAACTAGAGGCTCTAGGTGTCGTGCCGGCGTCCATGGAAGCACCATGCGCCGGAGGCCGCGGCGGCTAGGGTTATCGCGGCCGTGAGAGGAGGAGGCGTCCGGCGAAACGATGAAGGGGAGGAGGTGCACCATTACGAGGGGAGGCTGGAGATGTACTGGGTGGCGGACGGGGCAGAAGTTACATAAAATTATTTTTGGGAATCAACTCAGAAGTTACCAGGGGGAAAGAGAACCATAAGCATCCTATGCATTAAAGGCATATTTTCCACTTTTCCATTTGAATGTTAGTCCTTATCAGACTATATGCTTCTGACAGAACCCGGGGTACCAACGTGTCCAGAAGCCTCGAGTTGCACTACCTTTCAGTCACCAGGCAAGTTCATACCTTGCGCATGTCCATTGTTTATGCTTTCGTAAAAGCATTATTTTCAAAGTTCTTTTACATATCGTATCTACTCATTGCATTAAGTAAAAGTACTTTCAGTATTATCAACTGTGGTGGGTAATGGAACTCAGGTTGGTTACAAGGTGGAGAGTTCCATTACACCGGGTTAATAACTAAAGTTAGCAGACATTCCAGCGCCATAGTGATAGCGTTGACCACGGAACCTGGAATGGGACGGGCGAGTAAATAACTCCTCCTTAATGTCGATGTGATTTTGCACAGGTTATCTCCGCGGGGCGTAAATCTGTATCAGCCCAGGGAGCTATATATTCTATCGGCTATGGGTGTCGTTAATATTCTACCGAAACAGGGCCGTCAATCCTGATCCCAGAGCGAGATTTCGCTCATCGGTCACGGGGCCGTAAATCCCTACCTGTAGCTGATATGGGAAAAGGAGGGAATACCTCTTGAGCCAAAGGGTAGAGGCACCGACAGACGCGGAAGGGTAAAGACTCGGATCTTAGACCCTGTACACACATCATGGATGTGCTGAGTTTCTGACCCGACATAGAGGCCGTCAAAGGCATTTATGACCCGGCCAAAAGGGCTAAGTTAATCGCCCGTGGGTAAAGTAGCGCACCTCTGCAGAGTGTAATGAATTGTGGCTTGTCACTCCCTGATTTGGGTAAGATCTGCGAACTCGGCGAGAAAGGAGTCTATCGGAGGTTCTAGCAACCCGTGAAGTCTGATGATCACATGTTTTAAGTAAAACTTGACTTCTACAAGATATTTGCAAAATGCATTACTGTGGTCTACCTGATTCCAGTAGTAGTATAGTGCATCTCCACCTCACAATAAATATGAACTTGTTGAGTACCTCCTATACTCATACTCTTGTATTATTTCCTTAGACTCTGAGTTAGTGGAGGAGATGCGAGAAGACCCCAACGTAGCCGGTGAATATTACTACAAAGAGCCAGACCTTTCTGGAGGAGTCGAAGGAGTCGACTACTACATCGCCTACGGCGAGGACACCGGAGTGGAGGATCCTGAACAACAAGACTAGAGTAGTTAGTCATGTCAGCACGACCAATCACGGGAGTCGTGATGAACTAAATAAACGTTCGTAGCAAATCAGTAGCATCATGTTCTTTAGGTGCTGGTAGTTTGAACGTTGGATCTTTGAATCTTGGTTTGAATAAAAGGTTGTAATATAAATACTGGTTTTATCTAATGGATTGGACTTGCTATGCTATACTGTGAACTCTTAGGGTTATAAGGTTCATAAGACGGTGTCTTATGGGCGTTATAACAAAGACTAGCATACTACACCATGCAGTGGTATGCAGGGTCGCCGCAGAACACTAATATTCCTTTTGAAAGATCCACACTATTACTCCAAAGTAATATTTGTACTCCATAGAGATTTTCATATCATTCATGCATAACTATGTGGGGATCCTTACACTATAGAAATTGGCTTGCATATTCCAAGGATGACCCTCCTCAAATGAGCTCTAGGTCTTCGTGAGCAAGCGAGTTGGATGCACCCCCACTAGTTCCATTGAAGAGCTTTCCATAGCTCACACGTGCATCCATTGCATGGCAATCCCTACTCCTCACATCATATCTAACATTTGGCTTTCTCTCACCTATGATTGTCCTCATTGATGTGAGCCTTTCACACCATTTTTGTCTTCCTTCCCCATCATTATTCTATTTTCCATCTGATACTCTATCCTCGTTGGTTACCCCAAGTGGAAGGTTAGATGTGGTGTAGCGGCAAATTACCCCTATGTAGAGGATAGGGTTTGTCTCCCGTAGGACTCCGGCAATGATAAGTAGGTGGTTTAGCAAGTTAGGCACCGAATCACTTGCTTCGCCTGGACCTGGACACAATACAAATAACTTTGCTTCCCAGTGAGTACAGAGATGTTGTCAATCTCTCCGGCCTAGTTGTTCACAAAGGATCAAACACAAGGGATAATGATAATGGTGACAGCTGCTAGAAAGTAAAAGTAGGAAAATAAAAGAGCGTGTAAACAGTGATGAGAATATGGACCGGGGTCCCGTGATTTTCACTAGTGATGTCTCTCTCCCAAAAGATGATAAGACTACTATGCGAGGTAAACAAATCATAGCTGGGCAATTGATAGGATTAAAAACGCACAGTAATGCTAACTATGCTACAAAGAAAGGAAGAGGCTCAAAAGCATGGGCAGTACACCAAAATAAGTAGACCGAAATCCAACTGCATCTACTACTAATCATCCACCTTGAGATATCTATCCAGAACATCTCGCTGGTATTAAGTTGCGAGCCCCACTCAAAGTGTAAACCCAAAGAAACAGACAACTGCATTAAAAATCACTTTGCGTAAAGTAAACAATCCTTGAAACCGTGGTTACAAGCACCGTTGTTTTCCCCCTTGTGGCAACAGCACATCCCCTAGACTCATGTTTCTGTCACTCAAGCGTGTCATCGGGGGGCATGAACCCACAATCGAGCATAACGTTCCCTCTTGGAGTTACTACCTACTACTTGGCCAAAGCAATAAACAGCAACGGAGAACATGCAAGAATTACTTAGGAACAAAAATATAAAAGATAAGAACCAAATATTTTACTCAATCACAATCTGAACATAATCTCATAATCCATCTGATCCCGGAAAACTCAACATAGCAACGGCAGAAAATTACATATGTGCCTCGATCATGTAGGGCAGCTCACGAGGTCTAAACCATGAAGAACAAAGAGAGGAGGAGAACATCACATAGCTACTGATCATGGACCCATGGTCCAAGGGAGTCTACTCACGGCACATCCGGGAAGCGTCTATGGTGGAGGGGAAGCTCCCGGAGGTCAATCCTCCCTCCGGCAGGGTGCCGGAAAGAGGCCTACGGCGCTCCCGATCATGGAAGCGCAGCGGCGACGGAACAGAGGCGAGATCGCGAAACAGGGTTCTGTCTTCGGAGGTTCCGCGACACGGAGAATATATAGGCGAAGGGGGAAGCAAGGGGGGACACCAAGGGTCCAGGCGCCCCCCCCCCCCGGCGCGACCAGACCCTAGGGCACGCCAGGTGGCCGCCTGGGTCCCTGGTGGTGGCCCTCTAGTCCCTCCTAGGTGATTCCTGAAAGTTCCTTCACGCTGAATTTTTGTCTGATTTTTCCTGAATTTTTGGAGCACTTTTAATATGGGGGAACCTGAAATAGAAAAACAGCAGAAAACAGGAACTGGCACTGTGGTGCACTGATTTAATAAGTTAGTCCAAATATGATATAAAGTGTATGAAAGTGTATCTAGATCATAGAAATATCACACAAAACATGCATGGAGCAAGCAGAAATTATAGATACGTTTGGGATGTATCAGCATCCCCAAGCTTAATTCCTGCTCGTCCTCGAGTAGGTGAATGATAAACAAGCATAATTTCTGTGGTGACATGCTAGCAACCATATAAGAACTTCGAAAGTAAAGCAATCAAGGTATGTGATTCAATTCAAGTCATAACATGCATGAGTCTATATTAGCATTGAAACAAGCAACGAAAGAACATTAGGTGAAAGAGCTCTTGCTGTCCGTGACTCGACTGTCTCCAAATGGTATTTGCGTGCAAGAAGGGGGATATGGGAATACAAGAGAAAAAATATTTTGTTGATAACTCAATCTACTAAAGTTTCACACTTGGTCTTCTTTGGAATCTTATGTTGACTCGTCCCCAGACCACTAGCCAGGTACAAGTCAATTTGATCCAATCCTTTTTCGATATTATGAGCACTCATGCAATGGATGAGCGTAAGCAAGAGAGTTGACACTTAGGATGGCAAAGAGAGACATGTGGTGGAGGAGGAAGAAAGAAAGGGTGAGAAAGGCTCACATCAATGAGGACAATCATAGGCGAGAAAGCCAAATGATAGATATGATGTGAGGAGTAGGGATTGCCATGCAACGGATGCACATATGAGCTAAGAAAAGTTCTCCAATGGAACTAGTGGGGTGCATCTAACTTGCTCTCTCATGAAGACCTAGAGCTCGTTTGAGGAGGCTCATCCTTGGAATATGCAAGCCAAGTTCTATAGTGTGAAGGTTCCCCATATAGTTATATGCATGTATGATCATCTCTATGGAGCTCAAGGATAAGAGGGAGTACTAGCGTGGATCTTTCAAAAGAATAGTAGTGTTGCCCCTTGATGACCCTCAACTGTAGGGGATCGATTGTAGTGTTCTCATGGGTAAGTTAACCCAATTTATTGATTTGACACAAGGGGACACAAAGAGTATTTATAAGCCTTGACAGTTGAGTTGTCAATTCAACCGCACCTGAAATATGCTTGCTTGCAACAAAGTATTAATAGCAACTGTGATATGATAGTGATAATGATAACGGCAAAAGTAAACTAGTAGTAACCAGCAGGATTAAAACACTGTAGACTAGGGAGATGGATGGTTGGTCGCTGCATGAATAAGAATGTACATGTAATAGATTCTAACACGGGGCAAGGCACACAGAAAAGTAATGATCATCTAGGAAAATATCAAACATTAGGCATGTATCCCACAGGTAGTTGTGCGTGCTTGCAATAAGAACTTGCACAACATCTTTTGTCCTACCATCCTGCTACGAAATTGGCCAAAAGGACCTTATAAGAATTAAGGTGCTCCTGTCAAAGAGCAGCGGAACAAAGCAATAAACTCAATGGATACATGGAATCCTCAAATTGTGGACCATCCCCTTTGGTGTCCCAAGCTGTCACCTTTTGGATCGCCGGTTCCAGACCATAATAGGTGCATACAACTCATAGATAGGATCTTGAACATAGATAAACTCATGAAAACATAAGTGGTTCAGATCTGAAAACATGGCACTCGGGCCCAAAGTGACCAGCATTAAGAGCAACAAGTTGTAGCAAAGATGATAAACACCAAAGTAGATGATAGGAAACATGCCCCCAACAATCTGACGAACTATTACATGATGAATCTCATCCAATCCCTACCTTCCCCTTTGCCTACAGCAGGGAATTACTCACACAATTGAAGGGAAGTCATGGAGGAAGGATGGAGTGGTGATGGTGATGATGATGGCGACGATCTCCCCTCTCTGGAAGCCAAATCATCCTCCAGATTAGCCCTCCCGAGGAAGAACAGAGGTTGGCGGCGGCTCCGCGACGGGTTCTGGAAAAGCGAATTCTGTTTCGGAGTTTCCCCGTCACAGGAATAAATAGGAGTCAAAGTAGGGCAGAAGGGGAGGGGGGAGTCGCCCAGGCGGCCTCCCGGCACGGCCCCACCCCTGGCCGCGCCCACAGGGCGCCTGGGGCCCCCTGGCTACCCTCTGGCCCCCCTTCTGGCTTCGGGCTCCATCAGGTGCGTGGATTTTTTGGTATTTTTCTAGGAATTTTCTGATATGTCCAAAAATCCATTTTCCTGCACACAATAAAACCATACAAACAACTCTGCTGAAAACAGCGTCAGTCCAGGTTAGTTTAGTTCAAATCATGCAAGAAGGAGGGCAAAACAATAGCAAAAGTGTTTGGAAAAGTAGATACGTTTGGGACGTATCAAATCCCCCAAGCTTAGCCTATTGCTTGTCCTCAAGCAATTCAGTTCAATGAACTGGACGCGACAAAGAAAACTTTGACAAACTATTTTGCTTCATAAGATGTATATAAGCCGGTACTACAAAAAGAGTTTAGCAAGTATCAAAACAATGCTATGAGGACAATGCACGAAGCAATCCTTCTTTCAAGTGATCAATCACAAACAACCTAAAGAATAATATGCAGCTGAAAATCAAGACAAGATCACAATGCACATAGTGATAGAGGCGAAGGTGTCCCGATGTTTCGATGAGATGGTGGAGATCGATTTTTGGTGGAGTAGACTTTCACGACCCGACTACGAACGTGCGAAGACGTTGCGCCTTAGCAATCGCTAAACCAACTCCGAGAGGTTATTGATCCCGCGGGTGCACGATCAACCTGACCACGAAGGTCAATTCCTGCAAGCAATCGAAGAACAAGCAAGAACTAAGAATTGCAATCTGGATATTGCGAATATAAGATGAAAGATTAACAGAAGTTGGGGTTCCAATGCGGTCTTGGCCTGGTCGGACGACACAAACGAAGAACTCGAAGTTGCGGCTATGGCTAACTTAAATCTAATTAAAACCCAAGTCTAAACGACGCCCTAAGGGCTGTATATATGGGGGAACAGAGGGGATTTTCGTGACCCCTTGGAGGTGGGGTCCGAAAACAACCCTAACTCGGTTTCCCCACACATACGGACTCTAAAAACAGCCTATAAGGTGGTATTTCGAAATTACATGGGCCCAGCCCAATATTAAGGTGACGCAGCACCTATAATTGCCCTTGGACGAAAATAATGAAGTGGCATCTCGCGTATTTCGTCCAAGACTTCATGCGCGCCTTATGGTGGCTTCAAAGTGCGATAATCACCACTGGAAGCTCCGCTGTCCTTTCCCGCGCGCGCACCTTCTTCTCCATGCTTGATCCCGCTCCAATGACCATCCTTCTTGTCCATGCTAGGTCCTTCATTCATAAGCAAAACAAAAGTATCTAATTTAGGCAGCATCATATGTTCATGAACAATAGAAGGATTCGCAAGAAACGAAAGTACCTGATAATTTAGTTGACGTGCACGAGCTCTAGTAACTGGTCCAATATGTGTAGTTGGTGAGGATATGGGTGTAACATTAGTAGGGATGTCCTCATCATCCTCCCCTTCTTGAATTGAAGTCGTCCTCGACGGAAGCTCATCATCTTCTCCCAAATAAGGCTTCAAATCTGCAATATTAAATGTGGGACTAACCCCAAAGGCTGCAGGTAGCTCAAGTTTATATGCATTATCATTAATTTTCTTCAAAACCTTAAAGGGACCATCAGCTCGAGGCATTAACTTAGACTTGCGCAAATCAGGAAACCTATCTTTACGTAGATGTAACCAAACAAGATCTCCGGGTTCAAACACAACATGCTTTCGACCCCTATCACCAGCAAGCTTGTATCTAGCATTCATGCGCTCAATGTTTTCTTTAGTTAACTCATGCATTTTTAATATCAATTCAGCACGTTGCTTAGCATCAAAATTAACCTTCTCCGAAGATGGAAGAGGCAGCAAATCAATAGGTGCACGAGGTAGAAAACCATAAACAATCTCAAAAGGGCACATTTTAGTGGTAGAATGCAATGAACGATTATAAGCAAATTCAATATGAGGTAAACATTCTTCCCACAGTTTCAAGTTACTCTTTAAAACAGCCCTAAGCATAGTAGACAAAGTCCTATTGACCACTTCAGTTTGTCCATCAGTTTGGGGATGACATGTAGTACTAAAAAGTAGTTTAGTCCCCAACTTAGCCCATAAGCATCTCCAAAAATGGCTAAGAAACTTAGTATCACGATCCGAGACAATAGTATTGGGCACACCATGTAAGCGAATAATCTCACGAAAAAATAAATCAGCAACATTAGCAGCATCATCGCTTTTATGACATGGTATAAAATGTGCCATCTTAGAAAATCTATCCACGACCACAAATATGCTATCCCTCCCATTCTTTGTTCGAGGCAAGCCTAAAACAAAGTCCATGGATATGTCCTCCCACGGAACACTAGGTACAGGTAAAGGCATGTATAAACCATGAGGATTGAGTCGTGACTTAGCTTTTTGACATGTAGTGCAGCGAGCAACAAAACGCTCAACATCCCGTCTCATCTTTGGCCAAAAGAAATGTGTAGCAAGTACGTCCTCCGTCTTCTTCACGCCAAAGTGTCCCATTAATCCTCCTCCATGCGCCTCCTGCAACAACAAAAGACGAATAGAGCTAGCTGGAATGCATAGCTTGTTAGAACGGAACACAAATCCATCATTAAGCACAAACTTGTTCCATGTTCTACCCTCTCTACAATTCTGCAATACATCTTTAAATTCCGCATCATTTACATATTGATCTTTGATTGTCTCTAAACCGAAAATCTTGAAGTCAAGTTGTGAAAGCATAGTATAACGACGAGACAAAGCATCAGCAATAATATTATCTTTCCCCTTCTTGTGTTTAATGACATAAGGGAAAGTCTCAATAAATTCAACCCACTTAGCATGTCTACGATTAAGTTTTGCTTGACTTCTTATGTGTTTCAAAGATTCATGATCAGAATGTATAACAAATTCTTTGGGCCATAAATAGTGTTGCCAAGTTTCTAATGTCCGAACAACAGCATATAATTCCTTATCATAAGTAGAATAGTTCAGACTAGGCCCACTCAATTTTTCAGAAAAGTAAGCAACAGGTTTAGCATCTTGTAATAACACACCTCCCAAACCAATCCCACTAGCATCGCATTCAAGCTCAAAAGTCTTATTAAAATCAGGAAGTTGGAGCAAAGGAGCATGTGTTAACTTATCTTTCAATACCGTGAAGGCTTCTTCCTGTGCGGTACCCCAAGTAAAAGGCACATCCTTGCGTGTAAGCTCATTGAGAGGGGCAGCAATGGTGCTGAAATCTCTCACAAAACGCCTATAGAATCCAGCGAGGCCAAGAAAACTCCTCACTTGTGTGACCGTTTTGGGCTGCGGCCAACTCTCAATCGCCTCGATCTTGGCTTTATCCACTTCAATTCCCTGCGGAGTAACAACATAGCCAAGAAACGATACTCGGTCGGTGCAAAAGGTGCACTTCCCAAGGTTACCAAACAAACGTGCATTACGTAGAGCAATAAAAACAGCACGTAAATGATCCAAATGTTCCTCCAAAGATTTGCTATAAATCAGTATATCATCAAAATAGACTACCACAAATCGTCCAATGAAAGCACGTAAAACCTCGTTCATTAATCTCATGAAAGTGCTAGGTGCATTAGTTAACCCAAAAGGCATGACTAACCACTCATATAATCCAAACTTAGTTTTAAAAGCCGTTTTCCATTCATCTCCTAATTTCATGCGAATTTGATGGTATCCACTACGCAAATCAACTTTGGAAAACATGGTAGAGCCACTTAATTCATCAAGCATATCATCTAACCTAGGAATAGGATGACGATAACGAATAGTAATACTATTAATGGCTCGACAATCAACACACATACGCCATGTTCCATCCTTTTTAGGCACTAATATAACAGGAACAGCACAAGGACTAAGGGATTCACGTATGTAACCTTTGTCGAGTAGCTCTTGTACTTGACGCTGAATCTCCTTCGTCTCCTCCGGATTGGTACGGTATGGCGCACGGTTGGGCAACGAAGCACCGGGAATTAAGTCAATCTGATGCTCAATCCCTCGAATAGGTGGTAATCCCGGTGGTACGTCTTCTGGAAAGACGTCAATAAACTCCTGCAAAAGGTCAGTGACAACAGGAGGCAAAGAAGGAGGCAATTCCTCAAATGAAAACAAGGCTTCTTTGCACACAAAAGCATAGCACACATATTGACTAACATCCAAATCTGAAATATCAACTTTAGTAGCAAGCAAAGTTGGACTAGTCAATTTAATTTCATTAGAAACAGCAGAAGAAGATTTGCTATTAGTCTCATTTTCACTCTTATTTTTCTCCTGTTTAGCTTTACTAGCTCTAGCAAGATCATCTTTCACAATTTGTTCAGGAGACATAGGAAGTAAAGCAATATTTTTATCCTGATGAACCAGAGTAAACTGATTTGTCCTACCATGGTGTACAACATTCCTATCAAATTGCCATGGTCTACCAAGTAAAAGAGAGCATGCTTGCATGGGTACCACATCACAATCAACATAATCAGCATATGCAGCAATGCTAAAGTGCACACGAACAGAACGCGTTACCTTAATCTTACCACTATTGTTAAACCACTGAATATAGTACGGATGGGGGTGTGGTCTTGTGGTGAGAGATAGCTTCTCCACCAACTCCATGCTAGCCAAGTTGTTGCAACTCCCTCCGTCAATGATGATGCGAACCGAACGTTCTTGCACCACTCCCTTTGTGTGGAACAAATTATGCCTCTGGTTTTGCTCAGCCTTCGTTACCTGCACACTTAACACACGTTGAGCAACCAAACTAGCATATTTATCTGCATCATCAGGAGCCATATACTCTATATCAAGAGCATCATCATGGGCACCCTGTTCCTCATGAGCGATGAGAACTAAAGTCTCCTCATCATAGTCACTCGCTGACTCATACCCACCATCCGCCGTAATAATCATCACACGCTTGGAGGGACAGTCTTTTGCGAAGTGACCTCCACCTTGGCACCTGCGACATTTAATATCACGATCTCGTGTTTGCCCTGTGGAAGCCATGGATGAAGAAGAACTCGCCGCTGGACCACTCTGTGCACCCTTGAATGGTGGCGCTGACTGTTTTTGTGGCTCCCTGTAAGAATG
The DNA here is from genome assembly GCA_950022295.1 of Bromus sterilis. Classification (NCBI taxonomy): domain Eukaryota; kingdom Viridiplantae; phylum Streptophyta; class Magnoliopsida; order Poales; family Poaceae; genus Bromus; species Bromus sterilis. Next base: position 182,366,719 of record OX465596.1, read on the forward strand.
AGCGGCTGAAGTAGATGGTGGTGCAGTAGGACGTGTGGATGTAGAAGGTCCACGCGATGTCCATGATGTATTTCGTCCTGCAGAAAAGTTAGGTCTCGTAGCGGCCTGTCGATCCTGCACTTCACGTTCAGCTTTACAAGCAAGATGAAACAAACGAGTAATAGTAGCAAAGTCCTTGTATTCTAGAATAGTTTGTATCTCCCTGTTTAAACCACCCATAAAACGTGCAAGCATAGCTTCATTATCCTCTACTAGGCCACATCTAATCAATCCAGTTTGTAATTCTTGATAATATTCCTCTACAGAATTTTTGCCTTGTCTCAAACGCTGTAATTTTTGTAGCAATTCACGTTGATAATAAGGAGGAACCCAGCGAGTACGCATAGCATCTTTTAAAGCAGCCCAAGTGGTTGGAATATTATTAGCATGCAATCTACAATGTTCAGACCACCAAATAGATGCAAACCCCGTGAATTCACAAACAGCAGCAGTAACACGTCTATTCTCAGGATATTGTAAACATGTAAAGCGTTGTTCAGTTTCTAACTCCCAAGTAAGATAAGCATCAGGAATATATCTACCCTCAAACGGTTTAAGATTCAATTTAAGTTTAGGCACATGTTCATCATCGCGTACCTGAGGGGGTGGTTGGTGTCGACCGTGGCGAATGTTGGGACGTGGACGTCCAGCTGGCTGTTCATAGGCCGCTTCCTGTTCCACCTCCTCCTCGTAATCACCCTCGTAGTTGTCGTCCAGGCCGACGTCAGAAGCAGCAGCAACAGGTACTGCAGCAGCAGGAGGAGCACCAAGACCAGCAGCTTGTCCTCTCGGAAACAGAATACGTCGTGCACGTGGTAGTGGCGGTGGCTGTGGCTGTGCTGGAGCGGCAGCAGGCTGTGTAGGTAGGCGTGCGATCAACTCAGTAAACTTGGCGTCGAGCTTGGTGTCGATCATCTTTTCCACGCCATCAATTGCCTCTGTAAATCTGGTCTCGATGTCATTCACCTGTTCAGACATCATTTGTGCAAATTTATCATGTAGCTCCTTGTTTGTCATGTTCTCCCAATCGGGTGCATCCCGCGCCACTTCATCATGTGATCCTGGCATGGTTAGCAGAAATAGAAAACAAACAGGAATATGATCCTACTTCTACTAATGGGATGTGGGGTGGTGGAAAGCACAAATCCGTCAAGCTTTTCTTTCGTTCTTACCGATTCTTACCTAGCAGCAGGTGGTGACGTACAACCAACGGGTCAAAACTCTCAGAGATGTGGTAGAGCGATGGCCAGGAGGTGTCAAAACGCACGATGTAGAATATATGTGGAGCTGTAGGAAGGCTGACAAGTATGGTAGCAAAAGCTCAACAGTAATCAAAACAGAGATGCAAAGCTGAATAAACACTCAACGTCGGTACTGTGCTGATCCTAGGCTAGACCGTACTAGAGACGCGAGCCTAAAACACCAACGAAAGCACGGCGCGGCACGTAAACAACTGAGAAGTACACTCTGAATTTTTTTTGCTCTCTTTTTTTTTTTTTTTTTTTTTGCGATGCGGGACTGCGGTGGCTGAAAAAGTGCGAAAAAATCACTATGGTGACGAACGTCTCAAAATGAGTTTCTGGACCTAAGGAACGTATGGGCACGAAATTTTTTCACCCCTGAATTTTTTGGCCTAAAAACTGCTCTGAAAAGCGTGCCAGACTCTTTTTTTTTTTTTTTTTTTTTTTTTTTGGAAATCACCCCCCTTCTCTGGACGGAAAAAGTTTGGTGAAATCCGACTCTAACAACTCAAAACTAATCTGGCTACAGAGAGATCACGAACCGTACTAATGGTGGAACTCAACTCGGACTCGTGGGACGTGGTGGTGTATGTGGACTTGGATTGGCGGAACGTGGTAGGATGACTACTGTGCGGCGGCGACGTGGCAAACTGTGATCAGAACTCGAAACTCTAAGGGAACTAGACGCTAAGATCAGCAACTTGACACAACGATGCAACCGTAAATTCAACAAAGCAAGTACTGAAAAGAAAACTGGACAAAGGCTCGGACTGTCTTGGGACGTGATGATCTAACCCTAAAGTTTTTTGGCTTTTTCGTGGGATGTAGGTATGACGAACAGAATCAATCTAGACTACGAAAACTGGTAAATCTCACCGAGCAACCTGGAAATCTGATACCACTTGATAGAGGCGAAGGTGTCCCGATGTTTCGATGAGATGGTGGAGATCGATTTTTGGTGGAGTAGACTTTCACGACCCGACTACGAACGTGCGAAGACGTTGCGCCTTAGCAATCGCTAAACCAACTCCGAGAGGTTATTGATCCCGCGGGTGCACGATCAACCTGACCACGAAGGTCAATTCCTGCAAGCAATCGAAGAACAAGCAAGAACTAAGAATTGCAATCTGGATATTGCGAATATAAGATGAAAGATTAACAGAAGTTGGGGTTCCAATGCGGTCTTGGCCTGGTCGGACGACACAAACGAAGAACTCGAAGTTGCGGCTATGGCTAACTTAAATCTAATTAAAACCCAAGTCTAAACGACGCCCTAAGGGCTGTATATATGGGGGAACAGAGGGGATTTTCGTGACCCCTTGGAGGTGGGGTCCGAAAACAACCCTAACTCGGTTTCCCCACACATACGGACTCTAAAAACAGCCTATAAGGTGGTATTTCGAAATTACATGGGCCCAGCCCAATATTAAGGTGACGCAGCACCTATAATTGCCCTTGGACGAAAATAATGAAGTGGCATCTCGCGTATTTCGTCCAAGACTTCATGCGCGCCTTATGGTGGCTTCAAAGTGCGATAATCACCACTGGAAGCTCCGCTGTCCTTTCCCGCGCGCGCACCTTCTTCTCCATGCTTGATCCCGCTCCAATGACCATCCTTCTTGTCCATGCTAGGTCCTTCATTCATAAGCAAAACAAAAGTATCTAATTTAGGCAGCATCATATGTTCATGAACAATAGAAGGATTCGCAAGAAACGAAAGTACCTGATAATTTAGTTGACGTGCACGAGCTCTAGTAACTGGTCCAATATGTGTAGTTGGTGAGGATATGGGTGTAACATTAGTAGGGATGTCCTCATCACATAGCCTGAACATATCAGAGTGGTATCTCGCTAGCCTCGATGAGTGAAGCAAAACATAAATGCAGAAACTCCTCCTGAGTTTTAAAGGAGACTAGAACTAAGAATTTCAGACTAGCAACATAACAAGCATGCAGAAGACAATGTAATACTTTGGGACAATGCATGTTACACTAAGAATGACAATTATGCTCTCAATAGTTGGTAATTTGAAGAAATAAGGTGAGACTCTCGAACCGTGGATTTTTTATGGCAAGATTGAAAACCCGTGAAAGGAAGCAAAGACTAAACATGTGCCTAAGCTCTTGGTTTTCAAAACAGAGATAAAATTCTTTTGAGAAGTGCAACTTTCCAGTAAACTGTGAACGGTAAAGGTCTCTCAATATCTCCCATGCCAACCATATTAATGCTTTTTGCTTACACTTGTTCCCTTATCCATAAATCCCTTGACGGTCTATGGAACCTTTTATTTTGCCTCAAGTATGGAAGGAGGGTATCGTTCCACCTATCATTAGCAGCATTTGGTCCATTTCATTCCATCATCAAGTATGGGGGAGGTGTAACTCTCAAATTTTTTATTGACTAGTTAAAACTTCCGTCAAAATATTTTTGGCATGGTAGATACTGATTTTCCCTCACCGCACCATGAGCTTGTACGGTTACAAAAGGGAAGATTTTGAATAAATTTTGAGATGGCACAAGGAAGTCTAAGTTAGGAGTGGCCGGTAAATACCACATATAGGAAGGTATGGTGGACTCAAGTGGAATAACTGGGTTGAAAAGGAGTTTGGATACACAAGCAGAATTCCGCTTAGTGCGAGTGAAGGCTAGCAAAAGACTGGGAAGCGACAAACTAGAGAGCAATAATTGTCATAATCATGCAGAGCAACAAAGCAACATTGAATTGGGCATGAAAGTGATATGACTATTCTGAAATAAAAAGGTCATCAAGGCATGATAGACATATCAGTCATAAACATGTGTGAACATGTGCCAAGTCAATCCAAGAATTCTCCGAAGGGAAATAGAACTTCAATATGCCAAACCATGAACAATGCAATGCATGTAAATCATTCCAACAACATATTATGCACCCTAGCTATTTGAGATCAGCCACAAGTAAAGCATGAATATTGGGAAAGCATTGTAAACATAGCACTATGTCGCTACAAGATGGTCTCTAGATCATAAGTACATGCATATGTACAAAAGTAGAAACAAGAAGAGTTCATACCGGTTTTCCTTGTTGCTTCCCTTCCGTCGATCTTCGTCATTACTTCCTTGTCACTTGCATGACCAAACGTGGGAAATATATAATAAAATGCCATCAACGACTCGAGCTGAACTCTGAAAAAAAAGCAAACTAAAGAGAGAAAGGAAATCTTTTTGGGTTTTTAAAGGGTTAAACTAAAGAAAATAAAAGAGAAATCTTTTTGTTGTTTTTGCAAAATAGAAGAACAAAGTAGAACAGGCGAAAACTTCAAAAAGATCAAAGTGAACAAAATAAAAACGGATAATACAATGGAAAAGGGAGAAGGGCAGTCTATTTTGTCAAGGATCCTGTCAGAGTAACATTGTGGTATAAGCCCATCAATAGGTTTAGCCAGAGCATTTATAACACGACCCAAGTAATCCTCACTCACGGGTATCTGAGCTGGCAACAAGGAATAGGAAGATACGGGCTAGTTTGTTTTTTTAGGGGGAGGCTTTATGCAAGATATGCACGTGAGTAGGTCAGTATATGCGTATTTGCCAATAGAGGAAAACACGTAGTAAGTAGGCTTCCTTTTTCGTAGGGATAGGTAGCTTGCGATCAATGGGCCATAAAAAGTAGATCAAATCTGCGTCCCATCGCAAAGCTAGCAAGTAGCCTTTTGTTTCTATAGCTTCAACCTATATACCATACTTTTATCAACTTATGAAAAAAAAACTCAAATACATAGGCCCCTTCCCTTCTGCCGAGTTGTTTAGAAGGCGCTTTCCATTCTACGGTCCCTCGGAGCAAATGGTTAGGCAGGTAGTACGGGCCCTCTGACTTCCAGCTATGTGATGTGTGCGACTCCCGCGAAGCGAATGAAGGGAAGCTCTTCGAGCTTTGATTTGGCCAAAAGGAAGGATAGCCAAGAAAGATGCCTGAACTGACAGAAATGAACGGTCATGCAACCGTCGAAATAAATTATTTTATCTCTCAGATACAACTTTTCCACTTAATCATAACGGTTTGTGTTATTCTTCGCCTTACCTCGGAAGGATCAACTACTTCGCTTAGGCAAAAGATTGCCAAAGTCTGTATCTGTCTACATGTGCCTCTGTCTATGTTACCCCTTCCCCGGAAAGGAGAATATACGTTTAGTAAAAAAACTAGAATAAAAAATCAAAAAGAAAGAAGAGAAAGAACTGGGAGTTGGCGCCTATAGGTGATGGCGCGTTCTGCTTCTTAGGGCGATGAAATAGTTCCTATGGGATCGTGCTCATTTTCCATCAGATTCTTACGGATGTAGTGAAAAGTAAATGTTTCAGTCAAAAGTAAGCTGCCGACTATGATGAGAAATGTTGACCTCAGATTTAGAGAGGATCAACCACAGTTTGCGTTATTGGGCCCGAGGTACTTGAAACGTAGGGAGAGATCTGGATAAAACTTCTATTCTCATGTTCCCCCAAAGGGCGGTATCAATACGCCCAAGCTAGGTTTAAGCTTTCTATCTGTCCTTTCAGATCTGAACAATAAATAATAGAATAGTAGGGCCCTCGATTTATGGGATAACCCCCGGATCATTTATGTATTATCAATTGATAGTAGGGCCCCCCAAGCTTAGGCTTTTGTCCTAAGTTGGTAGCAGCTACTACCCCCAGGAGCCTCCTGCTCCGGGGTAATGGTAAGTCCAGGAGTCGTATGAGCCCTCCGGTGCGTACACCGAAGTCCTCGGGTCCTCCCATGAGGAAGTTCCTGCGCTCCAAGCAGAAGAAGACCCCTCGCCATGCTTGGTAAAGGTCTCTCCCTGGAAAGGTGGGAACTCACCATGCTCCTCCTTGTCGGGCACAACCCCCTCCATGGGGTTATGCGGCTGTTAATGACCCATGAACTCATCGAACTGAATATAGCTGAAGGACCATCCGTTCTTGCGAGTGTTATCAAACAAAAGTGGTGCAGGTAGACAGATATCACGAGTAATGGTCCTCTCAAACCTCAAAATATAATCAAGGTTACCAAACTGAGAAGTCATGGTAACAAACTTATGCCTCTTCATAGCAACAAGATCAAGACTTGCGTACGAAAAGGGAACATCATCAGGATGCGGGGTGCGCTCAAGAGACTCAAGGATGATTGTGGCGTAAACAACACCATATCAATCGCCCTTGCTACTATTCGTAACAAGGCGCCGAGCAATTAAGGAACCCACATTATAATCATTCTTATCAGAGAGGGCGTTCGCATAAATAGCTAAATCTGGTGCAGAACTACTGCTCGTGTTGTCACGAGCCAACACCCCTCTAGCAACAAAATACGCAAAATACCTGAGGTGTGGAAACAAAATGCTGGAAATATTCGTGCGCCGAATGTCGGTCTCCTCCTAGTAACAAAGGGAGTTGAAGAGGGTCCTCAACTCGGAAGGCTGAGTGGTCATCTTTTCCGTCTGACCAGCGTTCAGCACACCTATTATATCACAAAACTGTGCCAAAGACATAGTTATGAGATCATTATAAAGTTTGAACTCGACGGTTCCAGCATCATGGTTATAACGGAAACTATTAACAAAGCGGGAGGTAAGGTTCGTGTATTGTACCACACGGCATAATGCTAGCCGTGTCAAACCTGCATTGGCACAAAGGCCATAAAATTCCTTTTTAATTCCTGCAGCTGTAAGAAAATCATCGCACAGATACATCATTGTGCATGCTGGACTCGTATCTTCCAACAACTCCAGGGGCACATGATCTTCATTGTAGCTCACCTTAACTGCTGAGGGTGAAGCTGCAGCTCTATTAACTCGATCGAAGCGCTCGGGCTTCTTCTTCCCAAGCCACCCCTTTGCTTTTCCTAGCAAACTCATTTCTGAAATTTTTAACAATTCACAAAAACAAGGATTTAAACAAAGTGAGTTGAGGCAAACTACTCTACTCACTTACCTAAGGCATAAACTTGCATCAAAACTTGGAAAATAAATTTCTACACATGCATGCAAGCTCATCTAAATAGCACCAAGAACTACTAAATACTCACAAATGAAGCCACCAATCAAAAATCTAATTTGAGGGGTGAGGGAGTTGCATACCAGGGAGTATTTGCTCAAAATCTCAGCTCAAATGGTTGGTTGTAGAGAGAGATGGAAAATCACCTCCAAGAACAGCAAGAACGCAAGAAGAAGTGCAGAACTCGTGTTTTTTGAGAGAGAGGAAGGAGGAGGAAGAAGACTCACCTGGAGGTGGGGACTGTGGGCCCCAGGCGCCCAGTGGGCGCGACCAGGGGCCTGGCCGCGCCAGCTGACCGCCTGGGCCACTGGTGGGCCCCCTGGTCAGCCCCAGGTGCCTCTGGTTCACTCCCGACATGGAAATTTTTAATATAATTTTTTTGGAATTTTTCTGAAGACTTCACTGTTGAAAATTTTCCGGAGTTCAAAAAGCTGTGAAACTTTCTGAAAACTGGAAGCAGTGATTAGCATTGTGAAGCTTCAAAAACATATAAACTTGGTACATCAAAGAGGATAAAAGCTGAAGCAAATGAAACATAACAAGCTCCACTTTTTACCTATATAAAACATGCCCACTAGCAAGGTTGATCAAGTCTTACCAACGAACCGGCGATATATATGTTCCACAACCTTTGCCGGCGAGTCCGGTCCAAGGGCGTGAAGCAAGAGCGTAGTCGAAGTAGTCGTACACGTGGCACAATCACATATGTGAAATGTAAAGGGACACGAAGAAATAGTCTGGACTTGATCTTTATTATAAATTGGTGTCTCTCTCTCTCCATACAATACAATGGGTATATATAGGGGGGAGAGGGGTAGGTGGAGAGGACCAAACCCTAGAGGGTAAAAACCCCACCCAAGAAAGGGTGGGGCCCGCATGGGGTCATAGTCGGTTTCCCAACACTCCCCCTTGGTTCGTCATCCCGTATTTCCTACGTCTTAAAAACTCCGAAAATCCAGTGGGAAAATAGGGAGAAAGAGCACATACAATACGTCTCCTCATGTTGCACGAATTGCCTCGTCAAAAACCTCAATGTGAGAAACATCTGGAAAACTCACATAAGGGAAAAAGAGTATAATCCACTCAACATCAGGTTGAGTACTCTATCATCCGGACAAAGATTTACAGATAAGGGTGTGAAGAATCTTCCCCTGAGTCTGGCATTTCTCTAAGTCTCATCATACTGATTCCACGAACACACCTTTCAAAAGATGATGACGATAATGATTTAGTGAACAAATCAGCGAGATTGTCACATGACTTAGTATGCAAAATCCTCACCTCGTTTATATTCTGCAGCTCATGCGCATAGAAGAACTTGGGGTTGATATGTTTAGAGAGATAACTTTTCACATACCCTGACTGAACATGTGCAACACAAGCTGCATTATCTTCCTAGATAATGGTGGGGGTTTGTACGATGTTCAGCCCACACGCATGCTGAATGTGGTGAATCATCCGTCGAAGCCACACACACTCTCGTGATGCTTCATACAGCGCTATAATTTCTGAGTGGTTCGTAGAAGTTGATACAAGACTTTGCTTAGACGATATCCAGGAAATTGCAGTTCCACCACAAAGGAAAACATATCCAGTCTGTGACTTGGAAGTATGTGGGTCCGACAGGTACCCAGCATCAGCATAGCCTACCAATGATAGGTCTTGATTTCTTCTATAAAATAGCCCAAGATCTTTGGTCCCTTGCAGGTATCAGAAGACGTCCTTAATGCCTTTCCAATGTCTATTGGTAGGCTCAGAACTGTACCTAGCAAGCAAATTGACAGCGAACGTGATGTCCGGCCGTGTACAATTCGCGAGGTACATGAGTGCTCCAACGGCGCTCAAGTAGGGGAATTCCGGTCCCGGAATTTCCTCCCCATATTCCTTAGGCCTGAACGGGTCCTTATCTTGCTGCAAAGACCTCCCTATCAGTGGGGTCTTAGAAGGATATGCCTTATCAAATCCAAATCTCTCTAACACCTTCTGGGTGTAGGCAGAATGGTGCACTAGAATCCCAGCAGGGGAATGTTCAAGTTGCAGACCCAGACAAAACTTGATTTTACCCAAATCCTTCATCTCGAATTCCGACATCAGGTAGGAACTCGCTTCCTCAATATCTCTAGGTGTACCAATTATATTCAAATCGTCCACGTACACCGAGATTATACAGAATCCATCTTGGGATCGTCGTATAAATACACATGGGCAATCATCGTTGCTCGTGTAGCCCTTCTGGTGAAGGAAATCTCTTAAACGATTATACCACATCCTGCCAGACTGTTTAAGTCCGTACAATGACTTCTTGAGAAGAACACTGTATAGACCCCGATTTGCTCTATCTTGATTCGGTATGGGGATACCTTCCGGCACCTTCATGTAAATATTCGAATCCAGGTTACCATACAGGTAAGCAGTGACAACATCCATCAATTTCACTGTTAAGTCTAGATTTACTGCCATTGAGATCAAATATCTAAAGGTTATACCATCCATGACTGGGGAGTAAGTTTCCTCAAAATCGACTCCAGGTCGTTGAGTGAACCCTTGAGCAACGAGCCTTGCTTTGTACCGAACCACCTCATCTCTCATTTCTCTTACGAACAAAAACGCACTTATGGCCAACAGGGCGGATGTGGGGAGGAGTTAGACTAACAGGTCCAAACACCTTCCGTTTGTTGAGAGATAATAATTCAGAGGTAACTGCCTTCTGCCAATCTTTCCAATCCGACCTCCTTTAACAATCAGCGAGACTGTTAGGCTCACGGTCAGGATCTATGATTGAGGCAATTTTCTTAGAAAAGTTAATATCGACAATTGCAATTGCTTGGTTCATTGAATCTCCCATATTTATATAATTTATGGCCATTTCGTCATGGGGCGCATCTGGCGCTACCTCTTGCTCTACCGTTTTTCCCATTACAGGAGCGAGGTCCTTTAGCCTTTCTGCGCCGATCTATGTACTCACATCTCCGCTGGATGTTCCCTCAATAGGGACGTTCAAGTCCGGAATCCCGTGCACAGGACTTTCCGTACTTGCGCCAGGTCTCAATTGGCTCCCCTTTTTTTCTCGAGGCTTTGGTGACTGTCTGAGATAAATATCTCTTACCCTTCTTCGTCGGGCGTCCCCGAGTACTTGGGATTTGAGAATCCGGATTTCGCGTCCTTTTAGGCCTTTGGACGGGAGCGGGTGTACCATTAGTTAACTTCGGTATCTCAACCCTTTCCGGAGCATTGCGCGCGGGCACATGCGATTTTGTCACAGTTTTCAAGTCACTAAAGTGATCAGGTAGTTGATTCGCTAATGCATGCAGATCTATTATCTTTTGGACTTCTTTATTTGTCTCAGCAGTGCGCGGGTAATGAGCGTGGATCCCCGTGGCTTGCCATGTGATTTCTCTACTTTTATCATCAATGGGTTTATTATCTCCCCCTAAAGTCGGAAAAAGATCCTCGTCAAAAATGCAATTAGAAAAACGGGTCGTATGACAATCACCTGTCATGGGGTCCAGATACCTGATTATGGACACAGTCTCATAACTGTTGGGGATCGGCGCAGAAAACAAAAATTTTCCTACCTACGAGTCCCGAACCCAAGATCTATTCTATGCTGATGTATGTAACGGAAGGAATCGGTCTTCATACCTTCGAATACCGAAAGAGGGAAACGTTCCTCGAACGTGGTTGGAGTAGACTCTGATCCTACGACCTCCAAGTCATGTTGAAGAACCTCCGACGATGAAGTAGCACCACACGTGTAGTGCCTCGCGGGATTACACACGTACGGTGCAACCGACGTTGCTCCGGGCTCCGAACCAGAAGAGCAGCGGAAAGAAGATTGATCCGGATCCCGATTCCGGCAGCGCAACGGCGTCCGGCTGATGGTGAAACCCCCAACCAGGTGCAAACTCCAAACCAGGGGAGTCCTATAAGGCCCGATATGCGGTAATGTTCCAGATCTAGATGTTTCCATCCAGATCCGGGGACGAAGCACATATCGGTCCCACCGCGACATATGACAATGTCATATGCCCCGGATTTCCAACATGATATCACAACATTACAGATACAAAGATACAACATCTCATACAATCGGCATACAACTGCCTTAATACAATATAACAGCGGAAGATACATGTCTGAGTACAGACTACAATCAAATGCCTAGTGGCAAAGAGAAAAACATCAATCCCATAACTACACGGTTCCAGGCCCTCCACCGGGATCCGCCTAACTAGTCGTCGTCGAGTCTCCACGTGAAACGTCGATCACCGTACATGTTGTCGATCAGAACCCTGAAAAGAGGTTGAGGGTAGTATCATGAGTACAGAAGTACTCAACATCCAACTGTAGTGGTCATCTGACCCAGCAAGGACTTCATCACTCGTCATTCTAGGACAACTAGTAGTTTACGGTAAGGATGGGGTAAGTGGTGAGGTTGCGGCCGCATTAGAATTTATGAAGTGGCTAACGATCTAGAGAGTAAGATAAGAAGCCAAGCATTCGATGAGGAATCGCCTCCAACAAGTCTGCTATCCACCGACTTACGCAAGCATAACACCTATCCTATCCTTGTCCTCCTCTTCGCATCCCAGCGAAGAAGAAGCAGTACGGCACACACACGTTGATCAAATTATATTAAGATTATCTCAGTTGTTGTTGTCTATGAACAAGGAGTAGGTCTCAAGTCGTCCATAACCGTGGACACGGCTTCTCGAAAAGATTTAACCCTGCAGGGGTGTACCAACTGCCCATTACAAGGCTCCGCACGCACGCCCATCACTCTCAGTTGCTACCCATGATAGGCAACCATTTTATGATTTAGTTCCAAGAGAACCGGTACGACAGGTCCCTCTAGCTAACAACGAACAAATCCGGGTGGCCCGGGGGAGTCTACATCCAATCCAAAAGCCGGCCGCGCCCTCGGATCGGCCTCTACCGTCTCAACAGGGTTTGCATTACCGAGACGCCTCACGTGAGACCTCGGGCCCTCGTCGGTCAAAGGTGGACCAATAGGGAAACTAAGTCCTCACTGGTCCGGGTTGTTTTAAAGGATTTCTGCCAGGAGATACCCGACAGGCATATATGCATGGTTTTCAAATGGTAAATCAGCTTGGGCCACCTATAGAAATGTTTGAAGATAGGTAGGTAAGAAAATGGGACCCCATAGTATCCCACACGCAGTTAGGCACGCTCAGTCTTAAAACCAATACCCGGAACTCGGATCCTAGGTGACTCGAATGGAACAAAACGTCGGGGCGGGATAGCCTAGACCTTCCATCCTTCCTCGAAAATAGTCAACATTATAATAATCATCTCATCAACAACACTATAATAATGTGATAGCCCAAAATCAAGGAGTAACAGGAGGTAACATCGTAGCATCCTAAGCATGCATACAAAGCAGGGGCTGAACAACGAGCAATAGTAACATAGCAGTACAAGGTTTGCTGGGAGGGGACATGGCTGTATCGGTTTCAAAGAGGTTGTAAACATGTGGTAGGATCAAACATCGAACCTATCCTAGACTAGCATGCAAACCGCTGGTTGAAATAGAATGGATCATAAGTAATGTATAGTCCTTGCCTGTTGATAAGTCGGGTTCCAAAGGTGTAGCTGATCGCAAGCTCGCATCGTCTCTGAGAGGTACCCGCGGAAGCACACAAGAAGGAAACACTGTAAAGCATTCAACGAGCAAGCATCTATTACTACGAAGCAAACACGATCAAGCATCAACAAGAAGGAAACACGAGACATCGCACCTACCGTCGAGAGCGGTTACTAATAGGTTAAGTGGAGTACTCGTCACACACGACGATACCGCATGTTTACGGTGGTTCAAGTTGTGTAGCTACAGGTGGTCAACAAAGTTGTTAACATGGCAAAGCACAGAAGCATGGCATATCACACAATCATGACAAAAGGTGAAGCGCAAAGTAAACTATCTAATCTAGTCACTTTAAGTGGGGGGTAAAACCTATACATGGCAAACTATGGCGGACCCCACGATAAAAATGGAATTTGGTACTGTTTTGCCCTAAACAATATTTTATTATTTTTATTAGCATGCAAGAGCAGCATAAACACGATCTACATGCAATTCTAGTCAAGTTACATATAAAGAACACTTTAAACAGAGCAACAGTTAAAAAGTTATGGCAATTATAGTTTACAGTGGCAAGGGTTGTAATTAGCAGGTAAACAGCATGTAAACAAAGTCAAACATGGAAAAAGAGCACATTTTATTAATCTACACAAAATTCTAAGCAAGTTTTATGTTTAAATAGTCGCAATCCGAGCTACCGTTAAAAAGATACGGGCACCGGTAAAAACTAATACAATCTGCAAATAAATAAATACAGAAAAGGAAAAAAACAAACAAACAAAAAGGCATCGGGCCTCACCCACTAGGCTCGGCCCAACTAGAAGCAGAGGTGACTGGGCCGTTGGCCTGGCAGGCCGGCCCACCTGGCCGGTCCACGCAAGGGCGAGCGAGCGGGCAGCCGGGACGGCTCGAATCTGAGCTCTCCACGGCGGCGGCTCCAGCCAACGCCGGCGACGGGCGGCGGGTCACAGGGCGGCAGATCCGGCGAGGAGGAGAGCGGGATGCGGCGGAGGTGAGGCCAGGGCGGCCGGATCCGGCCCCGGCGTCGAGTGGAGGCGGCTCCAAGGGCGGCGCAGCGCGAGACCGAGCTCGGCAGGGCCTCCCATGGCGGCGGCAGTTACATGCACACACGGGAGAGAGAGGGAGAGAGGTTAGGGGAGAGAGGAGAGGGAAGAGGAGGAGGAGAAGGGCGCCGGCGACTTGGGGGCTGTGACCTGCGGGGGCTCGCCGGGGGGCTTCTCGCCGGCCGGAGCAGAGGAGAGGAGGCGCGTGGGCGGAGGCGCACTTGGCACGGGAGCACTCGGGCATGGAGGCGCAAGTGGTGACGTGCCGCTTCGCAGGCCACCCGATCTGCATCCAACGGCTCAGATTGAGCCCCCAAATCTGAACGTGGGGAGAGGTGGTTGTGCATGGTGTTGCCGGCACTTGTTGGGGAGGCGCGGAAAGCAAGGGAGACTAGCTAGGGTTTTTTCATTTAGGTAGGGGTAGCACTGCTATAAATAGCTGGTGGGTGTTTGGGAGTGTTTCGGGCCACAAAATGGCATGTTTTGGGCTCGGTTTTTCGGGTGGGCTAGAATCCGAAGATAAACGAGGAATCCGGGGGTCCAGCTAAAGGCACGCGCCACATTTTGTAAAATGCGCCACAGGACTTACACCGGCTACTATGCCTGGCACATCCGATCGTTTAACTACCCGACGATGTCCGAATCGCACGAAAATTCGAAACATCGCCCGATAAAATAATAACCCATTTGAATATAAATGGGGGTTTTCCGCACCATTGGTGAAGGCTGGTCTTGCGCCGGTTGTCGCGATGGTGCTCGGGTGAACCCGGTGTCGCAACGGTCGTGTGCCATTGGGGAAAAGGTCTGGACTCGCAACCGATACGAGAAGGAGGGGGGGAAATAATCGTTGATCGATAAATCGGGGATGAAAACACCGCAACAAATCAGACAATCAAACAATTCACACCGAAAACAAATTTTTTAATTTTTGTGAAATCTGGGTTGTTACAATACAACACCACCAACAAGGGATCTCGTCCCGAGATCCTGGACGATCTGGGGGAGAAGGGGAAGAGAAAAGAGAGACGACGATCTTCAACACCACCAACAAGGGACTCTGCTCCATGTCGAGGTCGAACAATGAACTTCTGTCGAGATAAATTTCCGCAGAGACACGGCAACGTCGGAAAACAAAACCATCGGGTGTCAAGAGGAAGAACAACAATTCAAAGCGACGATCAAGGGAAGCATCCTCACTGAAATCGTAAGGATACTGGGCAAGAGGACTGAAGTCAACAGACGACCAAGATGTTTATCCAGAGTCGGATAGGCTAAAGTTACTACAGGATTTCCCAACCTTAGATCAGAATCGAGACAATACGCTGCAAGCAAGGCATTATAACGACTCCGACACTCCACACACTCGAGATCCTAGAGTTTGAAGGAGATAAGTCGAGAATAAAACACTTACGACACTTGTCCTGACCAGAGCAAAGGTAAGAAGTAAAAAGAATCCTACTCTCCGATAACTGACTTAGTAACTACAAAATAGTTTTTGTCTAGACTCGACTTCGGCCAGAAAAGGGATCCTACGGTCGGTAAGGCTCTGATACCAAGTTGTAAGGCCCGATATGCGGTACTATTCCAGATCTAGATATTTCCATCCAGATCCGGGGACGAAGCACATATCGGTCCCACCGCGACATATGACAATGTCATATGCCCCGGATTTCCAACATGATATCACAACATTACAGATACAAAGATACAACATCTCATACAATCGGCATACAACTTCCTAATACAATATAACAGCGGAAGATACATGTCTGAGTACAGACTACAATCAAATGCCTAGTGGCAAAGAGAAAAACATCGATCCAATAACCACACGGGTCCAGGCCCTCCGTCGGAATCCGCCTAACTAGTCGTTGTCGAGTCTCCACGTGAAACGTCGATCACCGTACATGTTGTCGATCAGAACCCTGAAAAGAGGTTGGGGGTAGTATCATGAGTACAGAAGTACTCAGCATCCAACTGTAATGGTCATCTGACCCAGCAAGGACTTCATCACTCGTCATTCTAGGACAACTAGTAGTTTACGGTAAGGATGGGGTAAGTGGTGAGGTTGCTGCCGCACTAGAATTTATGAAGTGGCTGACGATCTAGAGAGTAAGATAAGAAGCCAAGCATTCGATGAGGAATTGCATCCAAAAAGTTTGCTATCCACCGACTTACGCAAGCATAACACCTATCCTATCCTTGTCCTCCTCTTCGCATCCCAGCAAAGAAGAAGCAGTCAAGGCACATACACGTTGGTCAAATTATATTAAGATTATCTCAGTTGTTGTTGTCTATGAACAAGGAGTAGGTCTCAAGTCGTCCATAACCGTGGACACGGCTTCTCGAAAAGATTTAACCCTGCAGGGGTGTACCAACTGCCCATTACAAGGCTCCGCACGCACGCCCATCACTCTCAGTTGCTACCCATGATAGGCAACCATTTTATGATTTAGTTCCAAGAGATCCGGTACGACAGATCCCTCTAGCTAACAACGAACAAATTCGGGTGGGCCCTGGGGAGACTACATCCAATCCAAAAGCCGGCCGCGCCCTCGGATCGGCCTCTTCCGTCTCAACAGGGTTTGGGTTACCGAGACGCCTCACGAGAGGCCTCGGGCCCTCGCCGGTCAAAGGTGGACCAACAGGGAAACTAAGTCCTCACTGGTCCGGGTTGTTTTAAAGGATGTCTGCGAGGAGCTACCCGAGAGGCATATATGCATGGTTTTCAAATGGTAAATCATCTTGGGCCACCTCTAGAAATGTTTGAAGCCAGGTAGGTAAGAAAAGGGGACCCCATAGTATACCACACGCGGTTAGGCACGCTCAGTCTTAAAACCAATACCCGGAACTTGGATCCTAGGTGACTCGAATGGAACAAAACGTCGGGGCGGGATAGCCTAGATCTTCCATCCTTCGTCGAATATAGTCAACATTATAATAATCATCTCATCAACAACAATATAATAATGTGATAGCCCAAAACAAAGGAGTAACAGGAGGTAACATCGTAGCATCCTAAGCATGCATACTAAGCAGGGGCTGAGCAATGAGCAATAGTAACATAGCAGTACAAGGTTTGCTGGGAGGGGACATGGCTGTATCGGTTTCAAAGAGGTTGTAAACATGTGGTAGGATCAAACATCGAACCTATCCTAGACTAGCATGCAAACCGCTGGTTGAAATAGAATGGATCATAAGTAATGTATAGTCCTTGCCTGTTGATAAGTCGGGTTCCGAAGGTGTAGCTGATCGCAAGCTCGCATCGTCTCCAAGAGGTACCCGCGGAAGCACACAAGAAGGAAACACTGGAAAGCATTCAACGAGCAAACATCTATTACTACGAAGCAAACACGAGCAAGCATCAACAAGAAGGCAACACGAGACATCGCACCTACCGTCGAGAGCGGTTACTAATAGGTTAAGTGGAGTACTCGTCACACACGACGATACCGCATGTTTACGGTGGTTCAAGTTCTTTAGCTACAAGTGATCAATAAAGTTGTTGACATGGCAAAGCACAGAAGCATGGCATATCACACAATCATGACAAAAGGTGAAGCACAAAGTAAACAATCTAATCTAGTCACTTTAAGTGGGGGGTAAAACCTATACATGGAAAACTATGGCGGACCCCACGATAAAAATGGAATTTGGTACTGTTTTGCCCTAAACAATATTTTATTATTTTTATTAGCATGCAAGAGCAGCATAAACACAATCTACATGCAATTCTAGTCAAGTTACATATAAAGAACATTTTAAACAGAGCAACAGTTAAAAAGTTATGGCAATTACAGTTTACAGTGGCAAGGGTTGTAATTAGTAGGTAAACAGCATGTAAACAAAGTCAAACATGGTAAAAGTGCACATTTTATTAATCTACACAAAATTCTAAGCAAGTTTCATGTTTAAATAGTCGCGATCCGAGCTACCGTTAAAAAGATACGGGCACCGGTAAAAACTAATACAATCTGCAAATAAATAAATACAGAAAAGGAAAAAAAACAAACAAAAAAAGGCATCGGGCCTCACCCACTGGGCTCGGCCCAACTAGAAGCAGAGGCGACTGGGCCGTTGGCCTAGCAGGCCGGCCCACCTGGCCGGTCCACGCAGGGGCGGGCGAGCGGGCAGCGGGGACGGCTCGAACCCGAGCTCTCCACGGCGGCGGTTCCAGCCAACGCCGGCGAAGGGCGGCGGGTCACAGGGCGGTAGATCCGGCGAGGAGGCGAGCGGGACGCAGCGGAGGTGAGGCCAGGGCAGCCGGATCCGGCCCCGGCATCGAGTGGAGGCAGCTCAAAGGGCGGCGCAGCGCGAGACCGAGCTCGGCAGGGCCTCCCATGGCGGCAGCGGTTACATGCACACACGGGAGAGAGAGGGAGAGGGGTTAGGGGAGAGAGGAGAGGGAAGAGGAGGAGGAGAAGGGCGCTGGCGACCTGGGGGCGGTGACCTGCGGGGGCTTGCCGGGGGGGCTGCTCGTTGATACGTCCAAAACGTATCTATAATTTCTGCTTGCTCCATGCATGTTTTGTTTGATATTGCTATGATCTAGATACACTTTCATACACTTTTTGATCATATCTGGACTAACCTATTAACTCAGTGCACCCCCAGTGCCAGTTCCTGTTTTCTGCTGTTTTTCTATTTCAGTTTTTCCCCATATAAAAATTGCCAAAAAAATCCGGAAAAATACAGGAAAAATCAGCGTACAGGAAGCTTCGCGAAGAGCCTGTGAGGGGCCAGAGGGGAGCCAGGGGGGCGCCTGGGGCCCCTGGTCCACCTCTGGCTGCCCCCCTTCGCCTATTTATTCTCCGTCACAGGGAAACTCCAGAAAGAGAACCCTATTTCGCAAACTCGCCTCTGTTCCGCCGCCGCCGCGCTTTCGAGATCGGGAGCACCAGAAGACCTTTTCCTGGCACCCTACTGGAGGGAGGATTGACCTCCGGGAGTCTCCTCTCCACCATGGATGCTCCCCGGATGTCTCGTGAGTAGTTTTCCTTCGACCATGGGTCCGTGATCAGTAGCTATGTGATGTTCTCCTCCCCTCTTTGTTCTTCATGGTTTAGACCTCGTGAGCTGCCCTACATGATCGAGGCACTTTTGTAATATTTCTGCTATTGCTATGTCGAGTTTGATAGGATCTGATGGATTATTAGATTATGTTCAGATTGTGATTGAGTAATATATTTGGTTCTTATCTCTTATATTTTTGTTCCTAAGTAATTCTTGCATGTTCTCCGTTGTTGTTTATTGCTTTGGCCAAGTAGTAGGTAGTGACTCCAAGAGGGAACGTTTTGCTCGATTGTGGGTTCATGCCCCCCGATGACACGCTTGAGTGACAGACACATGAGTCTAGGGGATGTGATGTTGCCACAAGGGGGAAAACAACGGTACTTGTAACCGCGGTTACAAGGATTGTTTACTTTACGCAAAGTTCTTTTTAATGCAGTTGTCTGTTGCTTTGGGTTTACACTATGGGTGGGGCTCGCAACTTAATACCAGCGAGATGTTCTGGATAGATATCTCAAGGTGGATGATTAGTAGTAGATGCAGTTGGATTTTGGTCTACTTATTTTGGCGTACTGCCCATGCTTTTGAGCCTCGTCCTTTCTTTTGTAGCATAGTTAGCATTGCGGTGCGTTCATAATCCTGTCAATTGCCTTTCTGTAATTTGTTTACCTCGCATAGAAATTTTATCGTCTTTTGGGAGAGAGACATCACTAGTGAACATCACGTATCCCGGTCCATATCCTCATCACTGTTTACACGCTCATTTACTTTTCTGCTTTTACTTTCAATTGCTATCATTATCCCTTGTGTTTGATCCTTTGTGAACAACAAGACCGGAGAGATTGACAACCTCTCTGAACTTCGTTGGGAACAAAGTTATTGTGTCTGTGTGCAGGTCCGCGTCAGTTGCGCCGCTGACACCTACTTATCATCTCCGGAGTCCTACAGGAGACAAACCTTGGTATCTTCACCGAGGGAAATTTGCTGATGTGCTACATCACGCCTTCCACTTGGGGATCACCAACGAAGGGCGAGAAATCACTATCATTACCTCGCACATCAAGCCAAATTTCTGGCGCCGTTGCCAGGGACTCCGAGTGCTAAGATAGGGGAGTTTCACACTACCCTTTACCTTTGTTTTTTAGTCTTGTTAGTTTACCTTTCAGTTTTTACTTTTGTGTCCCTTATCAAAAATACCAAAAATACCTACTGATGCTATCTTCACCATGGGTGTGGAACCACCCAAATATGGTAGGATGGACATGTTTCACTTGGCTCGTCTTCGATCAATTTGTGCTCGCGCTAAAAACCCAACCGACTTGGTTGAGGGAAAATCATTGGACGAGCATACTCATTATACGCGGCACCGCCTATCTCAGAAAGGGAAACACTTATGGGACCAAATACACTTTTCTTATTGCCATGCTAAACTTTTGTGCCACATTTATGATTTTACTTGTTGTTCTAATATAGATCATAAACACCTTCCTTTCCAATGTGAGTTTAATGAAAATGAGATATTATCTTCTTATGCTAAAGGTGTTTATGATTACTTTGATGTTGAAAAGATTGAAGAGTTTGTTGCTTTTAAAGGTGCCTATGAGATTGCTTCTTTAATTGAAAAGTATCACGATACTATTTTTGAGTCTGAAAACTTTGTTGTTCTTGCTTATTGCTTTGAGAATTATACTTCCAATGCTTATATTGAGCATTTTAAAAATAGAATGCTTGCTGCCCAAGAAGAGGCTAATGATTGCTATGAAGAGAAATCTTATGATTCCGAGGACTCACTTGATACTTCCTTTTTTGATGATTTTGATACTTGCTTTGTTGATGGCCATGATGCCACTATGGATGATGCCTACAAAGATGAACTTGTTATAGTTCCTTATGTTAAGCATGAAATTATTGTTGTTGCACCCACACTTGATTGCCCTATTATCCTTTTGAACTCTCCAACTATTCCGGAGAATTTTGCTCTTATCAAGGCTCAATGTGATGGGTTGCATCTATCTTATCATCCTAAAAACCGTGTTGAAAACAATACACGTGTGCTTGTAGGTCATGAACAACATGATTTATGTGATATTTATATTCTTGATGTTGTTCATGATGCTACTGAAAATTACTTTGAGAGAGGAAAGTTTGGTTGTAGAAACTTCCATGTTACAAAAACACCTCTCTTCATGTTGAAAATTTTGAAGTTTTTCTTGTTCTACCTTCCTATGCATGTCACTTTGTGCTTCTTTGATTTATTTTCTTACAAGATGCCTATGCATAGGAAGTGGGTTAGGCTTAAATGTGTTTCACATTTGCTTCTTGATGCTCTCTTTTGCTTCTTGATGCTCTCTTTTGCTTCAATTCTTATTCTCTTGTGAGCATCTTTCATAATCTTTAAGCCTAGCTAATGGCTCTAAAGAAGCGCTTTTGGGAGGCAGCCCACAACGAATTAGGTTTATTTTTGCTTTTGTTGTGTCTTGATGTTTGTTACTACTGTAGAAACATCATTGTATCTTTATTTTTCAGCTTTGTGCCAAGTTATAGCCTCTTATGATAAGGGAAGCAAAAGGTGTGACATGCTGTCCAAGAAAACAGATTTTGTCCCTGGACAGAAAAATTCGAATAAAATCACCAGATCATCTTTTTTATCTGAATTTTTTTGACAGCATGCTCTATACAATTTTGAAACTTTTGTATGTTCTGAGTTTTTTTATTTGAGTTTCAGAAGTGCCCCGAAAAAATTCTCTACTACCTGCTGTTCTGTTTTTCACAGATTCTGCCACGTTTTGCCTCTCTTCACTTTTGCAAACCTTAAGCATGTTTTTTCTTTGCAAAAACTTTTAGGCACTCTTGAGAAACAGTAGCTCTTCAAGAATATCTTTATACCCAGTGGGGAAAATTTATTTTATTAATGGTACTAACCTCTCTAATCAGCTTATGATGAGTTATGTATGAAGGGAGTTTTCAAGTGTGCGATGGAAGATGATGAAAGAAGATCCAGGAGTTTCAAGCGCTCAAGCTTGGGGATGACCCCATGCATCCCCAACAAATATTCAAGGAGACTCAAGCATCTAAGCTTGGGGATTGACCTCCGGGAGTCTCCTCTCCACCATGGATGCTCCCCGGATGTCTCGTGAGTAGTTTTCCTTGGACCATGGGTCCGTGATTAGTAGCTATGTGATGTTCTCATCCCCTATTTGTTCTTCATGGTTTAGACCTCGTGAGCTGCCCTGCATGATCGAGGCACTTTTGTAATATTTCTGCTATTGCTATCTTGAGTTTGATAGGATCTGATGGATTATTAGATTATGTTCAGATTGTGATTGAGTAATATATTTGGTTCTTATCTCTTATATTTTTGTTCCTAAGTAATTCTTGCATGTTCTCTATTGCTGTTTATTGCTTTGGCCAAGTAGTAGGTAGTGACTCCAAGAGGGAACGTTTTGCTCGATTGTGGGTTCATGCCCCCCGATGACACGCTTGAGTGACAGAAACATGAGTCTAGGGGATGTGATGTTGCCACAAGGGGGAAAACAACGGTGCTTGTAACCGCGGTTACAAGGATTGTTTACTTTACGCAAAGTTCTTTTTAATGCAGTTGTCTGTTGCTTTGGGTTTACACTTTGGGTGGGGCTCACAACTTAATACCAGCGAGATGTTCTGGATAGATATCTCAAGGTGGATGATTAGTAGTAGATGCAGTTGGATTTCGGTCTACTTATTTTGGCGTACTGCCCATGCTTTTGAGCCTCATCCTTTCTTTTGTAGCATAGTTAGCATTGCGGTGCGTTCATAATCCTGTCAATTGCCTTTCTGTTATTTGTTTACCTCGCATAGCAATTTTATCGTCTTTTGGGAGAGAGACATCACTAGTGAACATCACGTATCCCGGTCCATATCCTCATCACTGTTTACACGCTCATTTACTTTTCTGCTTTTACTTTCAATTGCTATCATTATCCCTTGTGTTTGATCCTTTGTGAACAACAAGACCGGAGAGATTGACAACCTCTCTGAACTTCGTTGGGAACAAAGTTATTGTGTCTGTGTGCAGGTCCGCTTCAGTTGCGCCGCTGACACCTACTTATCATCTCCGGAGTCCTACTGGAGACAAACCTTGGTATCTTCACCGAGGGAAATTTGTTGTTGTGCTACATCACGCCTTCCACTTGGGGCTCATCAACGAAGGACGAGAAATCACTATCATTACCTCGCACATAACTCGTCGGTCGGAGCAGAGGAGAGGAGGCGCGTGGGCGGAGGCGCACTTGGCACGGGAGCGCTCGGGCATGGAGGCGCAGGTGGTGACGTCGCGCTTCGCAGGCCACCCGATCTGCATCCAACGGCTCAGATTGAGCCCCCAAATCTGAACGTGGGTAGAGGTGGTTGTGCATGGTGTCGGCGGCGCTGGTTGGGGTGGCGCGGAAAGCAAGGGAGAATAGCTAGGGTTTTTCCATTTAGGTAGGGGTAGCACTGCTATAAATAGCTGGTGGGTGTTTGGGAGTGTTTCGGGCCACAAAACGGCATGTTTTGGGCCCGGTTTTTCGGGTGGGCTAGAATCCGAAGATAAGCGAGGAATCCGGGGGTCTAGCTAAAGGCACGCGCGACATTTTGTAAAATGTGCCACGGGACTTACACCGGCTACTATGCCTGGCACATCCAATCGTTTAACTACCAGACGATGTCGGAATAGCACGAAAATTCGAAACATCGCCCGATAAAATAATAACCCATTTAAATATAAATGGGGGTTTTCCGCACCATTGGTGAATGCTGGTCTTGCGCCGGTTGTCGCGACGGTGCTCGGCTGAACCCGGTGTCGGAACGGTCGTGTGCCATTGGGGAAAAGGTCTAGACTCGCAACCGATACGAGAAGGAGGGGGGGAATAATCGCTGATCGATAAATCGGGGATGCAAAAACCGCAACAAATCAGACAATCAAATAATTCACACCGAAAACAAAAAATTTAATTTTTGTGAAATCTGGACTGTTACAAGTCCGCTCTAGGTCGGAGAAAGAGAGAGAGAGAAACTCAATGTTGTGTTGAAAAAGGCACCCCCACCCCTCCTTATATAGGCCAAGGAGGGGCTCCACCCCCTCCCCTTCCCCCATGTGGGACTAAACCCCCAAGGGGGGAGTGGTGTGTCTAGGAGGGGGGATGGGCCCCTCCCTTGGCGCCAAGCCCAAGGGGGGAGGCTCCCCCTTCCCCTCATGGGCCTTTTAAGGCCCAAATACCTTTTCACTTTTTAAATTAATTATTTAAATCATTTTTAATATTTAATTCTGTCAATTAAATAATAAAACATATTTAAACATTAATATATGTTATTTTGAACCTTCCAAAATATCCTGAACGGCTTCCGGCACCTCCCGGTACATTTCCGGTGTTTTCTCTCTTTTCACCGATGATCCCGAATCAATCCTTAATGCATCGATTGCCCTTAAGTGTGACACCCTACGGTCCGGGAAACAGTAGACATGATCGAGACACTCTCTGACCAATGACCATCATGTGGGATCTGGTTACAATCCTTGATGTGCCCCTACGCTTCCATCGGATAAACTTCATTCTTGTTGAACCGTTAACAATATGACTTGATCCCTTTGTGCTTCGGTACTATGTTTGTCCGAGGTAGGATCGTCGGTATCCAATACCTAGTTCTTCCTCGTCTCCGACATAATATGTGTACTCGTCTGTGAATATTACATATCTTGTGACCTAGTCACTTGCTTGCAAGCTATTGATGCAACACCACCGAGTGGGCCCAGAGTACCTATCTGTCACTCGGCTTAACAAATCCCGCTCTGATCTATTTCATACTCCTCAACATATCTACTTCGGAATACCCAAGATACACCTTTTCAGTTACCATGTTGTAGTGTAACGGTTAATGCACTCAAAGCATCCTAATAGATAGCAATTATGTATGATCATCACGGTCTAAGGATTCAGTCACTATGTTATTAAGTCATCGCAATGCTGAACTTATGTTACTTGATCACACTGCAATGCTTAAGGTGGGTGTGTGTCCATCACATCATTCTCCTAATGATATGACCTCATTGTCAATAGACTATTATGTTCTCATGATCAGGAAACCTTGATCATCAATTGCCCAATGAGCTAGTATGCCTGATTTTAACTAGGGACCAGGTTGTTATATATCACACATGTATTAATGTTTCCGCTTAATACAGTTCTAGCACAATATATAATGTATTATGAACAAACAGATATGTGACAAATATCTTTATTAATTTGCCTCTAGGGCACATATCCAACAGTCTCCCACTTGCACTAGAGTACAAATTACACTAGTTTACATCAGGTATGTATCTAACACCAATAGTCTCTTGGTGTTGTTCAAACTTGGCTTGTGGAAGAGGTTTAGTCATTGGGTCTGACGGATTCAGATCCGTATGTATTTTTCAAATCCTAGTATGACCATCCTTGACGTAGTCCCGCGTCACATGGAAGCGCCGGAGAATATGCTTGGTTGTAGAGTGAGTCCTTGGCTCCCTTGCGTTAGCAATGGCACCCGTATTGTCGCAATAAATGCTAACAGGGTCAGTGCAACTAGGGAATACGCCAAGCTCGATGAAAAACTTCTTCAGCCAATGTGCTTCATTTGATGCTTCGCAAGCGGCAATATACTCCGACTCCATCGTAGATTGGGCGACAACTGACTGCTTGCCGCTCCTCCAGCTAATCGCACCACCATTCAACATAAACACGTATCCGTCTGGTATTTTGAGTCATCGGGACCAGTAACAAGACTGTCATCGACGTAACCTGTTACGGCGAGCTCTTCTTCACATCCTCCATAGAGAAGAACCAGATCCTTAGTTCTTCGTAAGTACTTAAGGACGTTCTTGTGACGCCCCCAAAATCAAGCCGTGTACAGTAATCATACACGCAAGGTACACGATCGATATCAGGGACCCACGGTGGGATATCACAACACAACTCTACAAATAAAATAATACAAGCTGTTTAATACAAGCCAGGGGCCACGAGGGCTCTAATACAACAGCTCGAGACCACAAAGTCAGCGGAAGCAATAGTATCTGAGTACAGACACAAGAATACAAGGTTGCCTTAAGAAGGCTAGCACAAAAATAAACGATCGAAAAGGCGAGGCCTTCTGCCTGGGAACCTCCAAGCTACTCCTGGTCTTGTTCATCGGGGGTCTTCACGTTGCGGTGGTCGACATCGGGAACTCCTGCTCCTGGGCTCCAACGTCGACTGCAGCGGCCGATCAGGAAAAACAGTAAAGGAAATAAAGCAGGTGAGTATCTAGTATACCCGCGAGTCTTACGTCCGCTACTAAGCATTATGCATTGTACCAACGGAAAGAAGAGGCTGTATATAGTGGACTGAAAGACAGAAAACCAGAGCAAGGGTAAGAACCTAGGCCTAACGAAGACTAGCATCTTCCGACGATGTCTTGCAGCATGAGGTAAGAATCAGCCAACAGTTTATATAAAGCATAAAGTAACAATGCAGCAGAAGTTGCTGCAGCATTGTATAATAATAAGTTGTAATAATTAACAATGCCTCCGAGTTCACCTCCTCGACATCCCCGCGAGGAAGAAAACCCGGAACCATACAGTTTAATAATAATATTTTGTAGTGGTAAGATCCAGCTTCAGCATAAAGCGTCCTGTTACCGTGGACACGGCTATTCGAATAGATTAATCTTCCCTGCAGGGGTGCACTTGTGTTACGCTACACGCACGGATCTCCAGGGTGGCGGGAACCTTGTTAGGGAACGCTCCAGCGAGGCTATCCGACACTTCATAGCCCATCTTTCAAACTCAACAGAGAGGTCATCCGCCGGAATATACCCTATGTACGCGGGGCTTTGGACCCTAACCCCGATGTACTCCTGCACGGTGCGAGGCTGTCCGGTGAAGTTAAATCAAAGCAAATACAAATCACACTGCTGCGGAAAATAAGACAACACCACTTCCCGGCGCAGGCCGCGGTACTGCTGACGTCTGAAGAGTCCTCGGACGACACTACGAAGCAGAGGAGCCCATAACTCGTAATTCCCACGGGTAGGTAGTGCGTACATGGCATATAGCTAACTCAAGACATCCGCCGAACCATTTAGCATTTTAATTAACCTGCGTGACAACCGTTATAGTTGCCTCAACTTAACCGACCCGCGGACAACGACAGCAACCAGGACCACCAGTACATCGGTGCCTGCCCTGTCGTCCCACCAAGTCACTGCGGTTACCAACAAGGTGAACCGTCTCCTTACCTTGTCTCGCGTGTGCTCCTGGAGGAGCTCGACTTTCGTGGTTTGGTAACTCTTGCGGCCAACGATCAGGGGCCAAGCAGACTGGTACACTGGTCGTACCCTCCCTGTCGTCCCGTCGCAATACCACTCGCGGGCACCGTTGGGTCGCCCGACTTCTTACCTTTCAGGACACCAGTTGGTTCGAGTTCCTACCATTAAGTGAAACCAGGAGGTATCACCCTCGATGGCACACTTAAAAAGGTTTGACAGAGATATCAGCGGAATGAACTAAAGAGGTAAACCTCATATCATCCCGGTGATGCTACGCTACTGAGCCGACGAGAGTGAAATACGAGTCCATTCCACTGGTAAATCAAACTCGAAGCGACTCGGCAGAGTCTCGCCGTTGTAGGTTCCCTAGGGTGTCTGCATTGATCCGTACCTGTTGCAGTTGTAATATATCGTTTCCGCGATCACTCCCAAAGTGATCACGACCCGCTATCTAATCCTAGCTAACAATGCGCAGGGCTCACTGATGAATAATGCATAAGTAATAATAGGCAGCATAGGATTAAAGGAAGGCACATCAAGGTGCTACAATGACAGGCTATGCAATTGAATAGGATTGTAATCGTAGCAGCAGCAGTAACAATGCCTAGTGCAAAAAATGTACGGAAAGATAGGCGATATCTGGGGAAGAGAATGGCTCTGCTTGCCTGGAAGTTCGATAGTAGGGGTACGGTCGTCGACGAAGTAGTCGTACTCAGCAGCGGTGTAGTCGACGGCAGCAGCGGGGTCTACCGGAGATTAAGGGGGGGAAGAAACAGTAAATACACAGCAATAATATACAAACAGATGCATGTCATGACAGATGAAAAGTTAACGGTGTTCTAACGCAGTGCAATGCACGTTGCTCGGAGCGAGAATTCATCCGGGGATGAATTACCGGCTCCGGGTGAATATCGGACAGGGTGTCCGGAGGGGGGATCATGCCGGAGGTGTCGTGGACATCCGACACACGTGTGGGTGGTGTATCCGGGTTAGTTGACCTATTCCGAACAACTTTCGTGTTCAGAATAAATTCATCCGGCAGGTTTTTAGCGGCACCGAGAATTATCGATAGACGGCCCGAAGGGGGGAATGTCGATGTTCGGTACGTTAGAGGGGGGTGGTTGGTATACGGATAGCGTATTCGTATTTGTTATATTTTTCTGATCAATTTTCATGTATAAAGTTTTTGAATCTGACTTACGGTTTAAAAGATATTCAAATTCAAAGTTTTAAATCATTTAAAAGATTTTCTGGAATTATTTTTATTATTAAAACAGTAACATTATCCACAACAGGGTTGACTGGTCAAACTGACCAGTGGGACCTATTTGTCATAGACACAGTTCTAATAAAATTCATTTTATTTATCTGAATATTAAAGGGGACCCACATGTCATCCTCATAGTTTTAATAAAATCATTAAATTTATTTATATGACAATGGGGTCCCACATGCCATTCTCAGTAACTTAACCAACAGTTTTTATAATTAAACAAAAGGTTTGGGCCCACCTGTAAGTGTCTTATCTAGTGTAATAATGTTTATCATATCTATTTAACCCCTTTTTTTTACAGGTGATAAGGGGGTGGGGGGCCCATGTCAGTGGGACATCCCCACCAGTTTAGACCACGGGCCATCCCACGCAGGGCACACCGGCGGGGAGCCATGGCAACGGCATGGCGGCGAGGCCGCCAGTGGAGGAGCCACGGCGGGCAGGGCGGACGGCTGCGGGCACGTCGGCGACGCGGGCTAGGCACGCGAGGGGTGGCGGGACGAGGGGCAGCAGGGTGTGCCGGCCATGGCGGCCACGGCGGCGGCCCGACCCACTGCAGGGGAGGGTGCGGCAGGACGGCCGAGGCGGAGTGGCCACGGGGGCGCGCTGGTGGAGGGTGCGCGGGGCGCGGCACTTAGGGACGCGGGCGTGGCCACGACACGCAGAGCGCGGCCGTGGAGAGGCGGGCGCGGCCCAGGAAAACTCTGGCCATGGCGGCCAAGCTTGAGGATGGTGGCTACAACGGCGATTCGGCGGGGGAAAACAGGGAGAAAACGGCGCGAGCTCACCAGGGATCTTGGGGTACGCTTGTGGAAGCCGGGGATTCAGCGGACGCGGTGAATTTGGCGCCGGTTGCCGGTGAGGCAGAGGTCGATGGTGAGGTCGATTCGCAGGCTGCGGGGGGGCTTCGGGCTCGGCTTCTTCTTTGGGGAGGCGTGGACGACGACGATGGAGCGGAGGGACATGTTTGCTGGGGCTAGGAGGCACGGTGGCCGTGGTTGTTCACCGGCGCGCTTACATGGCGGGCTCGAGCCAGAGGAAGAAGAAAAGGGGATCGAGCACGGAGGGGGGGGGGAATGGAGTGGTCTCCGATCCACAATTCACGGGGGGCCTTCTTATCCTCCATGGGGGAGCAGGTGGAGGGGAGGGGGAGCAGGTGGGAGAGGGGGGCGGCACCCTGCTCCCTGCGCCATGGCGCTGTGCAAGGTGGGGGAGGGGGAACAGGGAGAAGGGGTGGGCTGGGGGTTGGGCCCGGTGTGGGCCTCGCCCTAGGTGGGGTATAGGGGTTTCCCCCTTTTTTGTTTCCTTATTCTTTTTGTTCTATTTCTTTCTGTTTATTTGTTTAGCTAGTATAGGATTTTATAAAAAGGTGATACCTTTTGCAATAATCCTATTACACCATACAGTGATGCCACAAAAAGTTTTGGCCCAAACAAAAACCATTTTAATTTTTGTTATTTATTTTAAAGTGTTAAATGGTGCCTCTTAGCTACTGTTTTTATTTGTTTCTATTATTTAAACATAGCAATAAAATACCAATGCTAATTTAATATGGCTTACTGACTTTTAGGCATTTAATAAAAATGGTTTCATAAATTTTGGATAAACTTTATTTTCCACTTGTTTATTATAATCCCATGGTAATTTTAATATTTCCCAAGCTATTGTTTTATTTCATAACATTACTAAATCACTTTAATAAAATATCCATTGCTATTTTAACATGGCACAAGATTATTTGCTATTAAATAATGAAAGTTCTTGCAACACCTAGGGTTTACTTCAATCTTCCACATTGCTTTAATATTAATATTCAAGGGGCAATTTAGTAACTCAACACTCACTATTTCATATCCATCATTGACTTTTGATTATTCAAATGACTAAGAATGGTTTGGTTTAGCCATGATCAAGTTGATTGACTGGCATCCACAATACTTGGAGAAATTTTATAATTTGAAAATTTTATCAGGGTGAGAAACTGACAGAGCTAAGATCAAGGGAGATTATGGCTTGATTAACAACAGTGATGATCATCAACAGTGGAATCACTGTAGTGATTACTGTTACTGATTCTGAGGGTGTTACAGTTCTTCACTGCAATCCAATGATCCATTCCAGGATTACTTTGGAAATGATTAGTCAGACTAACCGCCAGGGCCACATCTGGTCGAGTACACAGCATAGCATACATGATAGAACCTATGGCTGAGGCATAGGGCTTTGAGGACATTTCCTCCCTTTCTTTTGCTGTTGCTGGGCATTGAGTCACACTCAATTTACTTCCTTTAATAACGGGCAAGAGGCCTCTCTTGGTGTTATCCATATTGAACCTCTTCAATATCTTCTCAAGGTAAGTTCTCTGACTCAGTGCTAATAGGCGTCTTGATCTATCTCTATAGATTTTAATGCCTAATATGTATGCAGCTTCACCTAGGTCCTTCATGGAAAATTGTCCATTCAAATATTCCTTTACCCCCTCTAGAAATTTTACATCATTCGCTATCAATAATATGTCATCCACATATAGTACTAGGAATTCCACAGAGCTCCCACTCGCTTTCTTATAAACACAGAATTCTTCTTCATTTTGGACAAATCCAAAAGCTTTGATCACCTCATCAAAACGAAGATTCCAGCTCCGAGATGCTTGCTTCAACCCATAAATGGATCGTTGAAGTTTGCATACCTTACCAGCGTCCTTAGGATCAATAAAACCTTCCGGTTGTACCATATACAACTCTTCCTCAATGTTGACATTTAGGAACGCGGTTTTCACATCCATCTGCCATATTTCATAATCGTAATAGGCAACAATTGCTAGCAATATTCGGATAGACTTTAGCATCGCTACGGGAGAGAAAGTCTCTTCGTAGTCAACTCCTTGAAATTGTCGGAAACCTTTTGCGACAAGTCGAGCTTTATAGACAGATACGTTTCCGTCTGCGTCAGTCTTTTTATTGATTATCCACTTATTCTCGACGGCCTTGCGGTCCTCGGGAATATCCACCAAAGTCCATACTTTGTTGGCATACATAGAGTCTATCTCGTATTTCATGGATTCCAGCCATTTCTCGGACTCGGGTCCCTCCATTGCTTCTTTGTAGTTCGCAGGTTCGTCAGGTTCATTTAACATGACTGCATTGACAAGTTGCCCATAAAAATGAGTTTTTACTCGGGCTCTTGATGACCTGCGGGGTACAATAGGATCCTCTTCATCTTAATCATGATCATCATGTATGTCACGATCGATATGAATATCATGATGACCGATCTCTTCAGCTCCCACTACGGAAGATGGTTCCGGAACAACTTCCATTGCCATTTCTTTCACTTGGAGTGATTGGTCAATCATCTCGTTGAGGTCTATTTTCCTCCCACTCAATTCTTTCGAAAGAAACTCTTTCTCAAGAAAGCATCCAGTCTTGGCAACAAACGTTTTGCCCTCATACTGGTTGTAGAAGGTGTATCCAACGGTTTCCCTTGGATATCCCACAAAGATGCACTTATCCGCTTTTGATTCGAGTTTGGTAGGCTGAAGTTTCCTAACATAAGCCTCACAACCCCAAATATTCAAGTGAGACAACTTTGGTTTCTTGCCATGCCATTCCTCAAATGGTGTTGTCTTTACGGATTTGGACGGTGCCCTATTAAGAATGTAAGCGGCAATTTCTAATGCATACCCCCAGAATGACACAGGTAAGTCGGTATGAGACATCATCGATCGTACGCTATCCAATAGAGTTCGATTATGTCGCTCAGAAACACCGTTACGCTGAGGTGTTCCTGCGGGCGTAAGTTGTGGTACGATGCCACAAGTCTTAAGAAGATCGCCAAACTCGTGACTTAAATACTCGCCTCCTCGGTCGGACCGAAGGTGCTTGATTTTCTTCCCGAGTTGATTCTCGACCTCACTCTGAAATTCCTTGAACCTTTCAAAGGTTTCAGACTTATGTTTCATTAAGTAGATATACCCATATCTTCTTAAGTCATCTGTGAAGGTCACGAAGTAACGAAGACCATTGCGTGTGGGGACGTTCATAGGTCCATGTCGGGGGATTGGTACCCGGGTAGGCTAACCCAAGCGGAAGCTACCTTTCAAGACAAGGATGGACCGATTGGGCCGCAGCTGGGCCGAGCTGGGCAGATGTACGGCCGATTGCCTCAAGGCAATCAGCCGTACCGAATGCCAGCAGTCGGCCCAGGCGCAATCGGTCCACCCTTCCTTCACCAAGATAATCGTCCGGTTGGTCCGCAGCTGGGCCGAGATAGGCACTTGGAAGGCCGATTGCCCAGAGCAATCGGCCTTACCAAGAACTAACAGTCGGCCCAGGCGCAATCGGAACAACCTATCACCCTTGGAGGAAGTTGACCCCGACACCAGTCGGGGGTATGATTACGAGGTCATAAATACCATATCCCGAGATATCTGGGTGGCAGGAAGGCCAAGTCATGTCGCGGATTTGGTGGAGATACGGTGTCGACCTCTCCGCCGATTCCGCGGACAGGGCGACAAGACCTCACCTCCTAGCTCCACTGTTCATCCCTATGCCCTATGGGTCTACAGCATGGGCCGCCGCTCGTAGGATCCGGATCACCTGGAGAGGAGCAGTCGGTGGGCCCAGGCCGATTAGAGGATGACAGCTGGGCCCATTCGGCAGTGAAGTTACCGAAGTACCCTGGAATCACACTATAAGAGCCAGGGTACCCCTCCTGCGTGAGGGACGACCGATCCTAGACCACCATTTTATTCACCTTCCCCTCAGTTCGTTCACTGCTGGTAGTTACTCCTCAGGGACGCAGGAGAGAGCCTTGCCCACGGCGGCGGCGCTCACCTTCCCCTGAGAAGATAGAGAAGCAGTTATTGTAGCCAGAGCATTGATATATAAGAGACAAGCAGGAGTAGGGGTGTTATCTCTCCGGAGAGCCCCGAACCTGGGTACATCGTGGTGTCCTCCACCGTGTTTGTGCCCAACCCGATTCCGGCACCATCGACATTCTCTCCCTCGCGTCTTCCCCTCACTTTAGCCATCCATGGCATCTGACGTTACATATTGACGACAGTTGGCGCCCACCGTGGGGCAGACCGAGGCGTCGACTGGAGTAAAGATCCAGACGGGATTTTCCTCTGCATCGGGCAGAAGCCA
This sequence comes from Bromus sterilis, assembly GCA_950022295.1. Lineage (NCBI taxonomy): Eukaryota > Viridiplantae > Streptophyta > Magnoliopsida > Poales > Poaceae > Bromus > Bromus sterilis. The sequence continues at coordinate 182,400,405 of OX465596.1, forward strand.
TGCCTCTGGCCTGATTCTAAGGCGTGGGGCAATCGACTACGTGGTGGATTACTTGGCGCGGTACAGGGCTGGAGCTCCCCTGCCGCCCGGTGTGTCGCTGCAGGTCGGCAGTCATCGCCTCTTCATCGGCAGCTACCCCGAGGCGTATCCCAGAGAGATTCGCATCTTCTCGTGCACGACGGACCCGCTCTCGACCAGGGGCTGCAGTGCAGCACCTGGCAGAGAGGAGGGCCGAATGCACGCCGCCATCATGATGGTGGGAGCATCCTCATCAACCAATCGCGACCCCGCAAATGCAGCAAGAAAGGCTAAGGAGGTAGCTGACGATGCAGAGCGAATCGGCACCAGTGCGTTGCGGGACGTGTTATACACACCCGTGAATAGGAATGGTGATCCGGAGCAAGTGCACACGGAGCTGGAAACGGCACGGCTCGCTCTGGCCCGCAGAGCTGAGCAAGTGTTGGCAGAAGAGCGCAGGCTGGGAGCCATCACAAGGTAATACAATGCAGCGCATGCAGGACCGCGCCGGCCGATTGATCCCGCAGTCCTGGAAGATCTGAGAAGCCGAGGCAGGGCAGTCAACTAGCAGCTGTCGGGAGCCGAGCAACCGGAACGTCCGAGGAGGTCGGTGCAACCGAAGCAACCGGCGCAATCAGCATTCGTCCAGAGGCCGACGTACAGCACACCGGACAAGAATCTGAGAGCAGCCGAGCAGACAGCACTCGAGCTAGAAGACCTGGAGGGAGAAGAGCGGCGAGAGCAGTCGCGTCGAATGCGTGAGCTGATAGCAGCTGCAAAGGAGCAGAGGCTCGTTGCAATGGATCATCAGAATGCAGAACCTGGGGTGTCAAGAGGGACTGTGAGGCCGAATGCGGGAGCTAGCCAGCGACCGAATGCATCGCGCCAGAACAGACATCAACCCGCCCCATCTCGGCACGAGAGCAAGGTCAGAAGAAATCGGCCACCTCCAGCAGCAAGCAGAAGAATGGAAGAGCCAGCCGTCAACAGCAGGCGCAATGACATGCCGCAGCAATCGGCGCCAAGACCAGCAATTAGCGCTCGACTTGGCCCTCGTCAAATCGGTCAGAATGATGCAAGGCATCGCATTGAGCTCCTGGAGAAGGAAGCTCAGGAAGACGAAGAGGGAGAAGCTGGCCCATCATGTTTCGGTCATCGCATTCGGACGGAGAAGTTTCCCAAAGGCTTCACGCTGCCGAAAGATACGCCCAAGTACAATGGTTCTGTGAAGCCTGAAGACTGGTTGTCCGATTACCTGACAGCGGTGCGCATTGCAGGAGGCAATCGGCGGGTAGCAGTCCGCTATGCACCCTTGATGTTGCAGGGTTCAGCTCGGACGTGGTTGAATAGTTTGCCCAAGGACAGTGTGAACTGCTGGGAGGACTTCACGAGTGCATTCATCCACAACTTCACAAGCACGTATGAGAGGCCCAACCTCCCGCGGCAGCTAGCTCTGTGTGTGCAAGGCAAAGATGAGCCCCTCCGAGATTACTTATCTCGGTGGATCAAGCTGAAGAATTCATGCGAAGGAGTCCATGAGATCCAGGCCATTCAGTACTTCACAGATGGATGCCTGGCCGATTCAATGTTGAAGCACAAGCTGTTACGCAAAGACTTCACATCGCTCGCCGAGCTCATGAAGGTGGCAAACGCTTTCGCTATGTCCGATTCTGCGATGCGCCCTATCCAGCTCGGAGTTGGAGGTGTAATCTAGTCACCAGGGGCTCCGCAATCGGACACAGGGAACCAAGGTCTTAGTCGGAAGGAAAGGAGAGAGAACAACCGCAACAACAACAACCACAACCAGCAGAACAATGGCAAGCGCAAGGACGAACAGCCCGATACTCAGTATGGCAGTCGGCAGGTGGCCGCTGTCCAGAATGAAGAAGATCCAGCAGCTGCAGGAGGCAGTCGGAGGATGATACCAAATGTGAGACCCCCGGGGCAGATGAAGCCCAAGTACACGTTCGAGGATATGCTGGATGCATCGTGCAAATTTCATAGCACGCCGGGCAGGCCGTCTGCGCACAGCACTCGGCAGTGCGATTTTGTGAGAAGGATTGCGAAGGGAGAAGCTTTACCACCTCCACCCCCACCACCACCTCAGAACTGAGGACCACCTCAGCAGCAGAATCAGTTCCCGCAGCAAGATGCCGCCTACATGATTTTCACCAGCGAATCCACGGATAAGGGCAGTCGGAGAGCCCGAGCTCAGGAGGTTAATGCCACTATGCCACCGATTCCCCAATTCATGCATTGGTCCGAGTGTCCTATATCCTGGGACAGAGCAGATCATCCCACCATTTTGCCGAATCCGGGCAACTATCCGCTGGTGGTGGACGCTCTGTTCGCAGGACCAAGGTTTTCATGCAAGTTCTCCCGAGTGCTCGTTGACGGAGGAAGCACAATCAACATCCTGTACAGAGATACAATGGTCAAGTTAGGGCTCACACAGAGGGACCTGGAGCGCAGTCGGACGACTTTCCATGGGATTGTTCCTGGACTGTCTTGCACCCCCATGGGTCGCATTCGGCTGGATGTGATATTTGGCACAGAAGAAAATTTCAGGAGGGAGCCGATTTGGTTTGAGGTCGCCGACCTCAGTAGTCCTTACCATGCTCTGTTGGGATTGCCGACATTTGCCAAGTTCATGATCAATGCACAGCAGACGTACCTGAAGATGAAGATCCCAAGGCCAAACGGCGTCATCACTGTCACCGGGGACTTCAGGAAGTCCCTCGAGTGCACATCCGCTGGCAGCAGTTTGGCTGATTCATTAGTGGTTGAGACGGAGAAGCGTCAGCTCAGCAAGGTGATTGCAATGGCGCAAGCACAGAACAAGAATCCACTTCCAGTCGGCCCAGCAAAGAGGGTAGATGAGGAATCGGCTTTTCAGTCGGCCAAGGACAGTAAGAAAATCGCTCTAGATCCCTCCGACCCAACCAAGTTTGTTGTAGTCGGAGCTGGACTTAGCGATAAATAGGAAAGCGAGCTCGTCGAGTTCCTCCGTGAGAATCGGGACATCTCTTCATGGTCTCCACAAGACATGCCTGGTGTTCCGAGAGAACTCGCCGAGCACAAGCTGCACATTCGGCCAGGCTCGAAGCCGGTCAAGCAACCCCTGAGACGTTTTTCTGAAGACAAGAGAAGGGCAATCGGCGAAGAGATCGCGAAGCTGCAAGCAGCAGGCTTCATCATGGAAGTGTTTTACCCCGAGTGGCTGGCAAATCCAGTCCTCGTCATGAAGAAGAACAAGACCTGGCGTATGTGTATAGATTACTGTAAGAGCAAAGTTATACCCTCATAAGTTTTGGATATTGTTGGTCAAAACAGTAGAGGAACTAACAAGTTTTCTAGTGTGAATCAGATGGTTAGGTTCCTGAAGTTATAGGTTGGTGATAAAGCTTCAACGAAGATTTATACTTTTACCGAAGCACATCCTCTGGAGTGAAGCTCATCACGTATGTCGACCCCTAAAAAGATAAGGAATCCTGAAGCACGTCTCATCGAAGAAGATGATCAAGATGGCGCATGACTTAGTTGTTTTTGCGTAGTTCTTTTTTACTTCTTTGAGTCATAGGAAAAACCGTACTATCAAGAGGGGTTTAGTAAATATACTCCGAAGGTTTTGATGAAAAGACTCAGATCGAATCTTAAACAGTGAGAAGCCAGAGTTGAAGAAATCTCATGTGAGCTAGGTAATGCTTCACCAGCGAAGACTTTGTTCTTTCGGCTCCTGAAGCAGAACCAAGTCTGTGAGTCAGCTTTACTTGGACCGCAAGTAAAGTTGTGCATTGATTGGAAATATGACCATTGGGGACAGGTGTCAAGCTGTCACATCGGGTCACTTCAGTCATTTCGCTCCTAGGGATTGCCACCTATAAATACGCCACCCCCGCCCTCATTGGCGGGTGGCTGCTCCAAGATTGATTCCCTACAGAAGAGAGAGAGAGAGAGCAACCCCACCGAAGCATTTCAAAAACCCATCCACCGAAGCACAAGTCCTATTGATCTGAGTTGATTCATTATGACTTAGGAAGAAGTTTGCTAGCCTTTTTATCTTGGAGAACGGCAATTCTCCTAGACGGTTAGAGAGTTGTTCTTCAGAGAGCGAAGAGTAATTGTCGCCTCGAAGTCCAGTTTGTCAAAGGTTTCGGTGATTTCCTCAATAATCAGCCACGAGTGAAGAACTGACCAAGCTCAAGGAGATTGGTGCAGAGGAGAAACGGACGGGGAGAGGTTAGCTCCTGTGTTCAATCACAAGTCCCTCCAACCAGACGTAGCACTTTGCAGAGTGTGAACTGGTCGAACAAACATCACCGAGTCAAGAGTTCGTTTAACCTTCCGCACTTACATTCAGTCTATCAATTGCTTCAGTGATCTGCTTCGATGCAATTGATTCGATGCTTTTGATTCGCTATGTTTTGCTTCAATCATGTTCTGCTTCGACATTTACCTTTCTGTTGAATCCTTTCGGTTACTGAGTTATGCTTCACTTCATAGTTTCATGCAAAATTTTGAAGTGATCATTCACCCCCTCCCCCTCTGATCACATACTTGGTCTAACAATTGGTATCAGAGCTAGGCACTCTTTATTTGGATTAACCTCCTGGAGTGTTTTCAAGTATGTCTTCTAGTATGTCTTTCGCAGCTATTCGCTCTGGCGAACCTATTCCTATTTTCAATGGGAAGGACTACCCGTACTAGAAGGACAAGATGAAAAGAAATATCATGGCTATCAACTCAACTGCCTGGCAAGTTGTCTTGCATGGAGTCACTGTTGCTGATGAGAAGGAGATCACCCCTGAAGAAGCAACGCTGATTGATCTTGATTCTGTAGTTTGGGTTTTCATCACCAATCACTTGACACCTGAAAAGTATCATGAAGTGAATAATATTCCAACTGCCAAAGGTGTCTGGGACTATCTTGAGAAGATTGGTGAAGGTGTTTCTACCCAGAAAGATGCCAGAATTGACACTCTCTGAAGCAAATTCTATCGCTTCAAGAGAAACGAGGGTGAAAAAGTCAGTTCTATTTACAGCAGACTCACAACTCTTGCAAATGAATTGATTTCCCTCGGTGCTGATGACATTACACCTCACTCTGTTGTGAGAACTCTGCTTCGCTCGTTGGATGACTCGTTTGATCACATTGTGCTGATGATCAAGGAAAGGACTAATTACAGACGTCTTGTTGCTGCTGATGTTCTTGAGAGACTCACTACCTTTGAAATGGAAGAAGAAGAGAAACGTGACATAAATGGTTCTCGAAGGAGATCCCATGCCCTGAAAGCAAAAGCTTCGCGTCATTCTTCACCCGAAGTCAGTTCTGCTTCAGGTGTCGAATCAGATGATCCCTCAAGCATTGGAAAAGATTTAGCACTGATCATGAGACGCTTCAACCGCTTTCAAAGAAAAGGCTTTTCTTCACCCAAGAAGAGTTATCCTTCAAGAAGCTCTAGTCATTCTTCCTACCGTTCATCCTCTAAAAGCTCTCCATCAAAGGACAATTGTTGTTACAAGTGTAAGAAACCAGGACACTACATTGCTGATTGCCCTTTGTGGGAAGCTGAAAACAAATCGAAACATTCACTCAGAGACTCTTCATCGAAGCCTTACAGATCCTCCAGAAGTCATGAGTCAAAGAAACATGATTCCAGTTCAAGAAGGGAAAAGAAGAAAGATTATGATGATGATAAGAGGAAGAAGTATCATAAGAAGCATGAGGGTTCTTCATCGAAGACTCACTCGTCTCGTCGAAGCAGCTCTCACCGTGCCAAGGCCTATTTGGGAAAGGAGATGAACTCAGAAGATGAAGCCTCTGGTTCCTAAGCTGAACAAGACTCAAGGTCTGCTTCAGGGTCCGAATCAGATGGAGTTGCTGGTTTGGCTTTTGCTTCGGCAGATGCTTCATTCAATGCTTCGAGCTCATTCTTCACCAACAACAGTAGTGAAGATGAAACTCCTGCATATTGCTTCATGGCCAAGGCAAAGGTATCTTCATCCAAGTCAACCTATGATACTTCTGATTATTCCTCATGTGAAAGTGATACTAGGATAAGCTATGCTAAGCTTGCTAAAATTGCTTCAATTCAACAAGATGAACTTGATTCACTAAGCAAAACCATTAAGAAGTCAGAAACGTTGTTGATCGATGAGATTGAGAAGAATCAAACTTCAACCAATGAGCATGCTGCTCTGAAGGAGAAGTTTGAAGAATTATCCTCTCGGCATGATCTTATTTCAGTTGATTATGAGAAGCTTACCTATGAATTTCTTCAGAGGAAAGTGGCTCTCGAAAAACTGACAGAGGCTCATGAAGAATTGGAAAATGTCAATCTCTCTCTCATGGCTCGACAAGGTTCTGAAGCAATTGATAAATCTGAATCACCTTGTTTGGATTGTTTGGAACGAAGCAAAACTATTTCCAAAGGGAAAGCTCCTATTGTTATTGATGATACTAATGCCTCCGATGAGGAAAATCCTGCTGTTATCGAGGAACTCCTCAGGTTGAAAAACTTATTTGAAACTGGCATGTTCAAAAGTGTGCAAGGACACCAATATCTCTGTGATATCCTGAGGAAGGCCCTCCTTCACAGGAATCCCAGGAATGAAGGTGTTGGTTTCGAGAGAAAGATAAATCCTGATGGCACATACTGGGAGCCTGAACAGTATCCTAAGACTGTTTGGGTTCTAGCTAAGGAGAAACCCATTGATATTGCTAACCTTTCAGGTTTCGACTGCAAAATGAACAAAGTCATTGTGGATGAATCACTTGATTCAGACTACAAACTCATGAAAGATGAACAGGGAAAAGTTTCAGCTGAGTATGTAGGTACTCCACCAAAGAATGGATTTTACAAGAGGCAAATATGGGTGCAGAAAGCACTTGTGGAAAAGTTGCCTGCTAACCATTCTATGCAGGGAAAGTCTTCGGTACCACCGAATCATTTCTACTCTCTTGAGACGAGAAATGATCCATTGGTGACCGAATCAAATGTTCCGCAGAAGAAATACTATCGTACTGGTCGCCACACGTATCGTCCTCATAATAATCATACTAAGATTGCATATGCTCATACTTATGCTAACCATTCGCAGAGGACTTACATTTATGGTGTGCTTGATGGTACACCGAAGCAATACACTCCTGTCCGATTTAATATTGCTTCGACCAGTGCTTCAACATCTTCTCAGTCACCTGCTCGTTTGTGGGTGGTTAAGAAGAACTAATTCTTCTGCAGGGCTATGTCTCCGGTGGATCCGAATGGGTCATGGATAGTGGTTGTACAAATCATATGACCGGAGACAAGGAGTTGTTCATCGAAGAAAAACTATCTCAATCTTCTCTGAAGTACATTACCTTCGGTGATAACAACAAAGGTAAAGTGTTAGGTTTGGGTAAGATTGCCATATCGAAGGATAAGCACATTGACAAGGTTATGCTAGTCCAATCACTTGGATATAATCTTATGTCTATTTCAAAGTTATGCGATATGGGTATGCTTGTGTTGTTTTCTGCTTCGCGTTGTGTGGTCTTTTCACAGGATGACTATTCATTTGTCTTCGAGGGTTACCGAAAGGGAGATCTATACATTGTTGATTTTTCTTCGGGCCCTGCTGTTTCCACTTGCTTAATGGCAAAAGCTTCATCTGGCTGGTTATGGCATCGAAGACTTGGTCATGCAGGGATGAGAAATCTTCATAACTTAGTGAAGAAGAATCATGTTATTGGTCTTACCGAAGTAAAATTCGATAAGGATCGTCTCTGCAGTGCTTGCGAAGCTGGTAAAATTACGAAGAAACATCATTTAGCGAAGACCATCATGACTACCACTCGTCCTCTTGAATTGCTTCATATGGATCTTTTTGGTCCTCAAAATTATGCAAGCCTGGGAGGAAACAAATATGGTCTAGTTATTGTTGATGACTTCTCACGTTATACTTGGGTTTTCTTTTTGGATGACAAGAGCAAAGTTGTTGAAATCTTCAAGTCATTCGCTAAGAGAGCTCAAACAGAATATGAATTATCTCTGAAGCATATCCGAAGTGATAATGGAACTGAATTCAAGAATACTCACATTGAAGATTTTCTTGATGATTATGGTTTTACTCATGAGTTCTCTGCAGCTTATACACCTCACCAGAATGGTGTAGTTGAAAGGAAGAATAGAACTCTTATTGAGATGGCCAGAACTATGCTTGCTGAATACAAGACTCCTATTAGGTTCTGGGCCGAAGCAATCAATACTGCATGTCACATCATCAACAAGGTTTACCTTCACAAATTCTTGAAGAAGACTTCACATGAGCTTATCACTGGTAACAAACCAAATGTCTCATATCTTAGGGTATTTGGTGCTCCATGCTTTATTAGAGATATGAATCATAGCTCCAAATTTGCCCCTAAGGCACATGAAGGTTTTCTTTTAGGTTATGGCTCAAACTCTCACACTTACAGAGTCTATAACTCTCACTTTGGGAAAGTTATGGAAACTGTGAATGTAAGGTTTGATGAAACTAATGGCTCTCAAAAGGAGCATTTGCCTCATGATCTAGATGAACCTCCTCTTGATGAAGTAATAAGGTCCATGGCTATTGGTGAGATTCGCCCTGTTGAAGCCAATCAACGTCAAGTTGTTAGGGATGATGATGGTCCAATGTTCCCACACATAGCCCGGGGCGCTGGAGATCAACATCCTGAAGCCAATGATGAACAGGACGAAGAAGGTCAAAGGAACGAAGGAAATGCTACTCCTGAAGGAAATGCTGAAGCTGAAGGTGAAGCTGATCCCGAAGCTGATGCAGATCCTGGAGCAGAAGCTGAGCCTGAAGCAAATGATACTGCGTTATCCCGAGTTCGAAGAAGAGTTGATGTGGATTCGATCCTTGAAGATATCAATCAACCAGGTCGTCCCACTACTCGATCTCGTACTCGTTTGGCTAACTTCTGTGGAAACTTTTCTTTTGTCTCCATGCTAGAGCCTTCAAAATATGATGAAGCCATGAAGGACCCAGATTGGTTATTAGCTATGATGGAAGAACTTCACCAATTTGAAAGGAACAAGGTCTGGTCACTTGTTGAAAGGCCAGATCCCACGAAGCACAACGTTATTGGCACCAAGTGGATATTTCGCAACAAGCAAGATGAAGACGGTATTGTGGTAAGAAATAAGGCTAGATTGGTAGCACAAGGTTACACCCAAATCGAAGGCATTGACTTTGGTGAAACCTATGCTCCAGTAGCCCGTCTCGAATCCATTCGTGTCATGCTTGCTTTTGCTAACCACAAAAATATATTGCTATATCAAATGGATGTCAAAAGTGCGTTTCTTAATGGTGAAATCGAAGAAGAAGTGTATGTTATGCAGCCCCCAGGTTTTGAAGACTCGAAGAATCCTGATATGGTGTACAGGCTTCACAAAGTTTTGTATGGACTGAAGCAAGCACCTCGTGCTTGGTATGAAACACTGAAGGATTTCCTCCTGAAGAAAGGCTTCAAACCAGGAACAACTGACCCCACTCTTTTCACTCGATCATATAACAATGATCTATTTGTGTGTCAGATTTATGTAGATGATATTATTTTTGGCTGTACTAACACTGAGATCAGCGAAGAATTTGCAAGGATGATGTCGAAGAAATATGAGATGTCTATGATGGGAGAGTTGAAGTTTTTCCTTGGACTTCAGATTCGACAACAGAAGAATGGCACCTTTATTTCACAAGAGAAATACTTGAAGGATTGCCTGAAGAAGTTTGATCTTGCTGAATGCAAGACCATTAGAACTCCCATGCCTACTAATGGTTTTCTTGATGCAGATGAGAAAGGGAAACCCTTCGATCAGAAAAAGTTTCGGTCCATGATAGGTTCTCTCTTATACTTATGTGCATCTAGACCTGACATCATGCTATCAGTTTGTATTTGTGCTCGATTTCAGGCAAATCCGAAGGAATCGCATCATATAGCTGTGAAGCGAATTCTTCGATATCTAGCACATACTCCTTCTTTGGGACTTTGGTATCCCAAAGGCACTCAGTTTGATTTGATTGGATATTCTGATTCAGACTGGGCTGGTGATAGGGTTGACAGGAAATCTACCTCAGGCACTTGTCATTTTCTTGGTAGATCTCTTGTGTGTTGGGCTTCAAAGAAACAGAATTGTGTCTCAATATCTACTGCTGAAGCTGAATACATTGTTGCTGGCTCGTGCTGCACTCAAATACTTTGGCTTAAGCAGACGCTGAAAGATTATGGTATTTATGTGAAGAAAATCCCTCTGCTTTGTGACAATGAGAGTGCCATCAAGATTGCTCACAATCCGGTGCAACACTCTCGAACGAAGCACATTGATATTCGTCATCATTTTCTTCGAGATCATGTTCAGCGCGAAGACATTGAGATTAGCCATGTAAGAACTGAAGATCAATTGGCAGACATATTCACGAAGCCATTGGACGAGAAAAGGTTTTGTGCATTGAGATGTGAGCTCATAATCTTAGACTCACACAATGTCCAGTAAGATCGAAACTTTTCACTGTATATATTCACCTTCGTTTGTGTTTTTTTGTTTAGTTTCGCTTGAGTTTTCCTTCGTCCAAGTTTAGCTTCGTTTGCCAGTTGCTTTTTGTTCTGTGTTTAGTTTGTTTTATTTATTCGTTTCTTTTGTCCCCTATGCTTACCACTTTTAGCTTCGATGTTGTTCTTCGAAGTGTTAAGTTTCGGACCCTACCCCCTCTATTCTGTTTCGCTCCCAATCTTTTCTATCTTGAATGATAAGCACAATTGAAACGGAAAGCATATTGCTTCGAGCATCATTGAGTTCCGAAGCAAATGTTTTCAACTTTATCGAAGTTTTTGCTCTCGGTCAAGACTTATTCTTCGGCCGTTGAGTCCCCGTCTTCTCCGGGTCGTTGAGATTCGCTCGCGATACGCCACTTCATCTTAGCCGTTGAATCGGAAGAGTCAGTCGCTGTGAATCGTTCGATCTGATCTGGTAACCGCTCCAGGTTAGGCCTATTTAAGGCGTTCCCCCATCGAAACGGTTCACCCCACGCTCATTCTCTCCAACTTCTCCGTCTCCCTCCTCGAGCATCCGCAGAGCTCTCGTCCTCGTCATCGCCGTCGCCGCTTCACTGCCGGAACGCCGCCGCCGTGGACCTTCCTCGTCGATGCAGAGCACTTCTCCGCCCTCCGTCGCCGTAGCCGTCGTGCGTCACCAAGTTAGGGTACACACAACATCTTGGATCCAATCGTGTTCTCTGTGTTCTTCATCTAGGGTTTGGATCTAAGTTTGTTAGGGTTTTGATTTCTGTTTATAGGGTTGTTTGATCTGTGCGGGTCTCTTCATCTTGGGAAAGCTGTTCTTAGCATCTAAGCAATCCCATCTCCTCAGGTCAGTGTGTATGATACGATTCGTTCTCTGAACTGGATTGGGTTAGGTCTTGTTTTCGAACTTGTTCTAGCCAAATTCATAAACAGAGTTGCATCCAATCTGAGTTTGATCTGGGCTCCTGTCAAATTGTTTTAGTTTTGATCGAAACCTTTGCCTGTGCTTATTCATTCCCTCTCCCTGGTTCCCTCTTGTCTATGATTCTGTTCACAGGATGTCTGACGAAGAAGCTGCAATGGGGAATGAGTCTCCGATTGTTGAAGGACTGGAAAATTACCCAGAGCCACCGAAGCAGAAGGGCAAAGGAGGCAAAACTAAGGAAGTAAATAATGCCCGAGGCATACCCGAAGCCAGTCGCCTCAAGATGGGCTATGACACCCCGCCAGAAGAGACAGATCATGATAGAAAGATTCGACTGCAAAAGATTCGTAGATATTGGGCTATCAGGTGGTACAAGTATAAAAGCATTCCAACTTGGAAGTGGGCAATGCAATTTGCCTTCAGTCCACCCTATCGGTACACCACCGCCATGTGCGCTCAGTACACAGCAGCCAACCGAAAGAAGTACTACCCAAAGCCTCCGGCTGTCCCGCACCCAAACTCTCTCAAGTCCCCGGATGATTATCCTGAAGAGCAAGAAAGGCTTGCTATTCTGGCTGAGAAGAAAAGGATCCGAGACGAGAAAAAGGCCAAAGCTCTTGCTGCTGCAGGGCTTGATAGCCGAACCATCGAAGCCTCAGAAGAGGCGAAAGCTTCGGAAGCTGAGTGATTCACCCCCTCCTGCTTCAGAAGAGGAGGCTGAACATGAAGCAGATGACGAAGCTGAAGCAGCTGCTCTGCTTGAAGACTCGATCAATGAAGATCCTGCTGATGAAGCAGATGATGAGTCAGAGCACTCACCCATCCCCCCAAGTCCTAAGAAGAAACTGAGTAAGAAGCCTCTGAAGAAGAAGGCTGGAGCGAAGCCAACTGCTCCTAAGGGTGTTAAGTTTCATGAACCTACAACACCTCCTGCTCCAAAGAGGAACATTGACTTGACGAACTTGGTAGTCGAGGCACCCCTGTCCTCCAAGCCTCCTCGCCGTCCTGTTCCATCCGAGCAGAGGACCAAGGAACGGCATGACCCGAAGGCAAAGCCTGTGGCTAAGCCTGCTGCCATCCCCGAAGCCAAAGCTCCAGCGCCTGTTAAAGCTTCGAAGCTGAAGACAACTGTGGCTAAGCCTGGCCAAACATATGCCCAGGTTGGCACAAAGAAGTTGACAGAAGCTGAATTGCGGAAAACAGACCGCATTGAAGCTGAACGTCTGCACGCCGAAGCTCAAGCCAAAGCTAAGGCTGAAAAAGAAGCCAAAGAGAAAGAGAAAGCTGATAGGGAAGCAGATGATCTTGAAAAGCAAAGGAAGGAGCTGGCCGAGGCAAACCAGCAAGCTGAAGCGAAGCGCAAGCTAGCTGAAGCTCAAGCACAACAGGCTAAGGCTGCCGCCGAAGCCAAACAACTTGTTGAAGCTGAAGCCAAACGCCAAGCTCAGCTGGATATCCTTCACACAAAGAAGGCTGAGAAAGCTGCCAGGGCCGCTCAAAAGGAAGCCGCTGTGGACATGGCACCGAAGGAAATTCCCCCGAAGCCAGTCGCAGCTCCTGTCCCCGAAGCCCATGATGAAGCTGAGCATAGTGAACACAATTTTCCAGATGCTAGAGAAGGTGAGCTCTGGGACTGTTTAAGCCTGTTTCAGGTATACTGTAAGCTTGCTGAAGCTGTAAATCCCCAAGCTGTGGATATTGGGAATATCTACATTTCACCAAATCTTTCAGCCATGCTCGAAACTTTGAACAATCAGCTGAGAGATTTGCACTCAAGGAACAGATCAGAAACTGCTAAGATTCTGAAATTCAAGAAGAAAGCAGACGATGAGTCTGATGAGGACTTCAAGAGCGAAGCCATAGCTGCCTCGAAAAAGATTGCTATTGTTAATGAACAAACGAAGCAAAATATTCAAGTCTTTCAAGACAAGTTAAAGTCTGCCATTGAAGAATGCTGCAAGACTCACAATGCCTCAGTCATGGCTCTTGACTCAAAGAAGCGCGAAGCCATGCTCAAGCAATTAGCTTCACCACTTCCTATATTGCAACAAAGGAAGAGGCGTCTCATTGCTGACACTGAAGAAGCTGATGAGGTGAGCTCTCATCCGGCAAAGAAGGCCCCTAGAAAGGCATCGCCCCCTCGATGCAGAATCATCAAGCTTGGCAAACCCACATCGAAGCCATCCGCCCCCGAAGTCATTCCACCCCGTGCTCCAACTCCTCCTCCACCTCAACCTGCTCCACAACCATCCGCTCAAGACAATTTTGCACCAGAACCCTCTCCACCCCCTCAAGCCATTCCTGAAAAGGATTACTCTTCAGCTCACTCTGCTGAGGAGTCTGAAGACAAACAAGGTGAAGCCCAAGATCAAGCTATTAATGCTGAAGCCAATGCTGATGCAGAAATCGAAGCTGAAGCCGAAGCAAATGAGTTGGCCATCGTCACTCAACCGCAAAGGCGAATCACAGATGCTCGAAGGCATTGCATTCCTGCTCAGGACACCCAGCTGGACTCCATCTATCCAAGAGAGACTTTTCCCATTTTCCTGGGAGAAGGATCTTCGTCAAGACACGGTCCTGAATTTGACATTGAAGTTCATCGCAAGAAGCTTCGATTCTTTGGCACTAGTCCATATGATTCACCAAGAACAGCTAATGATCTTCGATTCTGGACTGCTGAACAGCAAATCTTGTACACGAAGCTTTACTGCCAGAAAGGTGTACTTTTCAGACACAAGTATTTGGATATGCACAGTCTAGCTTCTGCAACGTGCTTCCAAAACATCATGGAAACCATCGAAGCACAGAACTTGACTGGATTATTTGCCATGGAAACTCCATTCAATTCAGAGCTAGTGAAGCAATTCTATGCCACACTATATGTCTCTAGAACCCCAGAAGATACTAGCACATGGATTCTTGAATGGATGATTCAAGGGAAAGTCTTCAGGATGCATACAGATGAATTCATGGATATTATAAACATCCCAAGACACACTGGAGAAATTGCAAAAGTTCACATGTTACCGGATCCCACTGAAGCTGAATTTGCATATTTATTGGATCCCGAAGTCTCTGGAGATCACATGCCAGAAAACATTCGCCCGAAGCATTTAGTGTTCATATCGAAGACTTGGTTTTATATCTTGTCAAACTCACTAATGCCTCTAAGTACTGCGAATGAAGAATCCAATATTCTATACCCAACTCGTCATGCTCTAATGAAGCTCACTCATGGACATGTGTTTGACTTCGAGGATTGTTTTCTTCGATACATGGTACAAGCTGCTGAATTGGTAAATCAACTGAAGCCATATGCCCCTTGGCTGCAAGCCATTTGCAACCATGGACGCAGCGAAGATTTCACTGCGAAGCATCACCCGAAGCTGTTCTGCCCTCCGGTCCGCGATACAATGAATATCTTCAGGCGGCCAAATGACCCATTTGCAACATATGTTGGAGTCAGACAGCACGTCAACGAACGCAATATGTCGAAGCGTTATCAGAAAGAAGTGTACCACTTTGAAGTTGCTATTCGAAACCAACAGCTGCTTGAAAACTTCATCGAAGGAAATCAGCGGCAGATGCAACATCTGTCTGATGAGATAAACAGAGTTGGTAACATTGCCTTGAATAACAACCAATACTTGAAGGTTCTGAAGCGTCATTCTTGGAAAGGCCTAAGGAAATTCAACTCAGTGAAGAAACTTGAAGCCGATCGCATATTCAAGGAGTACCCACATTTGTAGAGGCACTTTTCCAGAAATGATTCGATTGATCGCCCCAACCCCAAGATACCATCACTAGACAAGATTGATGAAGTTCTCTTTGTCAACCCTGCTGAACAGATTCGCCCCGACACCTTCTCGGATGAAGACTCTCACACATCGAAGCACGAAGACGATCCTCTCGCCGACAGCGACCTTGAATTGCTTCAAGCGCCGATGGACTTCGACGAGGAATAGTCACCTGCTTCGACCGAAGGAGAAACTTCAGGCGATGCATCTTCTTCAGGCGAAGACAATGTGCAGGGTCCCAGGGTTGCAGCTAACGCATAGATGCTCTTGATCTACCTATCAACCTTTTGTCCAATTATTGACAAAAAGGGGGAGAAAGTAGCATCGAGTTTAGATTCGCTGCGGGGTTTTTGGGTTTTGTTTCGATTCGTTCTTTTGCATGTTAAGTTACGACAAACATTCCATTCACTTCAATTGGGTTGTAACTTAAAGTTTTACTTCGGTTGTGAACTGTTTTATCGTATATGTTAATAACCTCGTGCTTGCAAGTTGCTTTCCTATATTTTATCTTGCAGGTGGGTATTATCCTTAAGTTCACAGGTCATTGGATGATTGCATATTCTTCAAGACAAATTATCTTTGTATGCAATTGATTCACTAGGATATGTGTTAGACTTCCCATTGATGATATTCTTCAACAAGCATTTTCTTCGATTATACAAATCTTCAATGCTTGCATTCAGGGGGAGTCATAAGCTTCATATCTTAGAGTTTGCTCTCAACATAAATTCAAAATTCCAAATCTTTTATCGATGCCTATTTTGTCAACAATAGTCCAAAAAGGGGGAGATTGTAAGAGCAAAGTTATACCCTCATAAGTTTTGGATATTGTTCGTCAAAACAGTAGAGGAACTAACAAGTTTTCTAGTGTGAATCAGATGGTTAGGTTCCTGAAGTTATAGGTTGGTGATAAAGCTTCAACGAAGATTTATACTTTTACCGAAGCACATCCTCTGGAGTGAAGCTCATCACGGATGTCGACCCCTAAAAAGATAAGGAATCCTGAAGCACGTCTCATCGAAGAAGATGATCAAGATGGCGCATGACTTAGTTGTTTTTGCGTAGTTCTTTTTTACTTCTTTGAGTCATAGGAAAAACCGTACTATCAAGAGGGGTTTAGTAAATGTACTCCGAAGGTTTTGATGAAAAGACTCAGATCGAATCTTAAACAGTGAGAAGCCAGAGTTGAAGAAATCTCATGTGAGCTAGGTAATGCTTCACCAGCGAAGAGTTTGTTCTTTCGGCTCCTGAAGCAGAACCAAGTCCGTGAGTCAGCTTTACTTGGACCGCAAGTAAAGTTGCGCATTGATTGGAAATATGACCGTTGGGGACAGGTGTCAAGCTGTCACATCGGGTCACTTCAGTCATTTCGCTCCTAGGGATTGCCACCTATAAATACGCCACCCCCGCCCTCATTGGCGGGTGGCTGCTCCAAGATTGATTCCCTACAGAAGAGAGAGAGAGAGAGAGCAACCCCACCGAAGCATTTCAAAAACCCATCCACCGAAGCACAAGTCCTATTGATCTGAGTTGATTCATTATGACTTAGGAAGAAGTTTGCTAGCCTTTTTATCTTGGAGAACCGCAATTCTCCTAGACGGTTAGAGAGTTGTTCTTCAGAGAGCGAAGAGTAATTGTCGCCTCGAAGTCCAGTTTGTCAAAGGTTTCGGTGATTTCCTCAATAATCATCCACGAGTGAAGAACTGACCAAGCTCAAGGAGATTGGTGCAGAGGAGAAACGGACGGAGAGAGGTTAGCTCCTGTGTTCAATCACAAGTCCCTCCAACCAGACGTAGCACTTTGCAGAGTGTGAACTGGTCGAACAAACATCGCCGAGTCAAGAGTTCGTTTAACCTTCCGCACTTACATTCAGTCTATCAATTGCTTCAGTGATCTGGTTCGATGCAATTGATTCGATGCTTTTGATTCGCTATGTTTTGCTTCAATCATGTTCTGCTTCGACATTTACCTTTCTGTTGAATCCTTTCGGTTACTGAGTTATGCTTCACTTCATAGTTTCATGCAAAATTTTGAAGTGATCATTCACGCCCTCCCCCTCTGATCACATACTTGGTCTAACAATTACACTTGCCTGAACAAGGCGTGCCCGAAAGATCCATTTGCTCTGCCCCGTATTGATCAAGTGATTGATTCTACGGCCGGCTGTGAGCTGTTGTCCTTCCTGGACGCCACTGCTGGCTATCACCAGATCAAACTTGCTGTGGAAGATCAGATAAAAACTGCATTCATCACCCCTTTCGGAGCTTATTGCTATATCACTATGTCGTTTGGTTTGAAGAATGGAGGCGCCACTTATCAACGCACAATTCAGAGATGTACACACTCCCAGCTCGAAAGAAATCTCCACGTCTACGTGGACGACCTAGTGGTGAAGTCGGCAAAAGGAGTCACACTGTTAGACTACCTCAGAGAAACATTTGCAAACTTGAGAACTTATCAGATCAAGCTCAACCCGGAGAAGTGCGTGTTTGGAGTCCAAGCCGCCAAGCTCTTGGGATTTCTCGTTTCCGAGAGAGGAATCAAATGCAATCCCGAGAAGATAGCAGCAATAGAGCGCATGGAGCAGCCCAAGACCCTGAAGCAAGTACAGAAGTTCACCGGTTGCCTCGCATCGCTCAGCCGATTCCTCAGTCGGTTGGGTGAGAAAGCAATCCTGTTGTATCAGTTGATGAAGAAGACAGAGAAGTTCACCTGGAGCCCCCAAGCGAATGAAGCATTCCGAGGGCTCAAGCGCATGCTCTCCACGGCACCGATTTTGGCTGCCCCGATTGAGAAGGAGCCAATGATGCTATACATTGCGGCAACCAATCGGGTGATCAGTGCAGTCATGGTGGTGGAGCGACCTGAAAAGGACAGGGCGCAGCAAATTCAGCGTCCAGTATATTACATCAGCGAAGTGCTCTCGGCATCCAAGCAGAATTACCCTCACTATCAGAAGATGTGCTATGGAGTGTACATGGCAGCCAAGAGGTTGAAGCCATACTTTCAAGCTCACTTGATCACAGTCGTCAGCTCGGCTCCGCTGGCCGACATCATGGGAAGCAGAGATGCAACCGGAAGAGTGGCAAAGTGGGCAATCGAAGTCGCTAGCCATGGCATCCAGTATGAGCCGAGAACGGCAATCAAGTCACAAGCGCTAGCCGATTTCCTGGTGGACTGGGCGGAAACTCAGTACATGCCGCAGCTCCCAGGATCGGATTTCTGGCGAATGCACTTTGACGGCTCCAAGATGAAGAATGGCCTAGGGGCTGGTGTGGTACTCACTTCACCAAGAGGAGATCAACTGCAATATGTGCTCCAGATTCACTTTGCAGCATCAAACAATGTCGCCGAGTACGAAGCCCTTGTGCATGGTATCAAGTTGGCCAAGGAAATCGGTATTCGGAATATTGAGTGCTTTGGTGATTCCGACCTGGTTATACAGCAATGCTCGGGCACCTGGGATGCAAAGGACGCAAACATGGCAAGCTATCGCTTCCTGGTGCAGCAGATCAGCGGATATTTTGAAGGGTGCGAATTCCATCATGTGCCAAGAGCAAACAACGAGGCAGCAGATGCGTTGTCCAAGCTCGGCTCAACAAGGCAAGCTATTCCACCAGGTGTGTCTTTGGAGCACATCAAGAAGCCATCCATCATACCATCCCCAGAGTCTGAGTCCATTTTTATCTCGGAGGCCGACCTTGAAGCTTTGAAGAAGGCGAAAGAAGTTCAACCGGCAAAACCTGCGACCATGAAGAAACAATCCAGCGCCCAAGGTATCTCGGCAGCAGCACCAGGGGCTGCCGAGTGCGAGCCAGAGGCCGCCAAAGGATGTGACAGGAGCAAAGCCACAGCGAAGCAAGCAGAAGTTGCGCCAGAAGGCACAGCCTCCGAAGAGACAATGACATCAAAAATTGTCGACTGCAATGATGAAGCTCCAGCTCCAGACGATAAGCCGGCACCAGGGGCTGCCGAATGCGTGCCAGGCGCCGCAATCGGCAGTTCAGAAGCAGAGGCAGAAATGACAGATGTCCAAGAGGCCGAGATCCAGGAGGTCAATGGCCAAGGAACTGTGATCCAAGAAGAAGTCCCACCCCAGAATGCAGTGGTAATGGCAGTCGTCAGCGCGCCGTCATGGGCACAGCCGGTCAGAGATTTCCTAGAAGACGGAGTCCTCCCGGAAGACGAAGCAGAGTCACGGCAAATCAGCCGCCGATCTTGGGCGTACACAATAATCAACAATGAGCTAGTGCGCAAGAGTGCAATAGGTATCCTTCAGAGATGTGTAGAAGAGGACAGAGGCTTGGAGCTGCTCAGAGACATTCATCAAGGTGAATGCGGTCATCATGCATCAGCAAAGGCAATCGCCAGCAAAGCTTTCCGGCATGGTTTCTATTGGCCGACTGCGCTTGCAGCGGCTAAGAATTTGGTGAAGTACTGCAAGGGTTGTCAGCGGTTCAAGGCAAAAAGTCATCAGCCAGCATCGACACTGAAGACAATCCCAATAGCGTGGCCGTTTGCATGTGGGGTTTGGACATGGTCGGACCATTCAAGAGAGCTCGCAGTGGCATGACACATATTCTAGTCGCAGTGGACAAGTTTACCAAGTGGATTGAAGCCAAACCGAACAAGAAGTTGGATGGGCCGACTGCGGTTCGATTTGTGGCCGACATTGTGTACAGATATGGCGTGCCTAACAGCATTATCACCGACAACGGCACAAATTTTGCGAAGGGTGCACTGGCTCGATATGCATCTCAGCAGGGCATTCGGCTTGATCTGGCGTCTGTGGCGCACCCGCAATCAAACGGTCAAGTCGAAAGGGCAAATGGACTAATCCTATCGGGTATCAGGCCCAGATTGGTAGAGCCACTTGAGAGGGCACCCGGAGCATGGATTGAGGAGCTCCCCGCAGTACTGTTCAGTCTAAGGACCACACCAAACAGGTCGACTGGATTCACTCCTTTCTTCCTGGTGTATGGTTCAGAAGCAGTCATCCCATCCGACATCGAGTTCGATTCACCTCGGTATGCCCTATACACCGAAGAAGAGGCCAGATTGGCACGAGAAGATAGCATCGACCTCAAAGAAGAAGCTTGTCTATTGGCCTTGTCCAGGTCGGCAGTCTACCAGCAGAAGTTGCGGCACTACCACAGCAAGAAGATTCGTCCTCTCGCCTTCCGAGAGGGAGACATGGTGCTACGCCGAATTCAGAAGTCAGATGGACAGCACAAGCTATCCTCACCTTGGGAAGGGCCATTCGTCGTCAGCCGAGCACTCAAGAACAACTCCTATTATCTGATCGACTGCACCAAGGGCACTCAGCACAAGGACACATCAGGAGCAGAGACGGAGCGGCCGTGGAACGCCGAGTTGTTATGTCCGTTCTATAGCTGAGCGGCAGAAACTTATGTAAGCCATTCGGCAAACAATCAGTAAAAGTGATCATGCCTCTGAAAATGAGCATTCGATTATCTTTGCATAATTTCATTCGAAGAGCTAGCCTCAATCGGCGACGCTCAGTCATACCCGAGGTGTGTATAACGCACCCGGGAACTGACCGACTACGACGTCAAGCGAATAGGCCATCAAGGCACGGGGACTGCGGGCTGGCACTCAACTCGGCACTCAGCTCAAGCGCAAACCACTAAATGGTTTCTGGCATTGAGAAGGGTCGTTTTTGAGGCAGCCGGCAGTACGAATCCCCGAGAAACAATTCGAAACGCGCCACTAAGGGCATATTCGATAAAACAAAGTCGCCGATTGCGCCGTGACCCAAGGCGTCGAGCCCGATAGCGAGCAATCGGCGCCTACTGTCGCAGAATCCCTTGCACTAAATCTTGTCGTGTAAAAAAGAAAAACTTATCGAACCTTGGCTGGTAAGCTACCGTTGATCCGATTGCGGACCGCATGACGGCAGCAAGGTTGACACGGTAGACATCCCCAAGTGCAGCCGATAAAGGAAACCGACAAAGACGCAAAGTTGATCGCACAAGTAAAAGCAAAGATCAAGCAACCGGATCGCATCAGAAGTAGCAGGCCCAAGGCCGAATATGTTCATTACATCGAGGTCACACCCAGTGGGTGTCGACAAAATTAAAATTATGTCTTACAAGCAGATAGTCGGAAGACAAAATAAGATAAAAACCGATCTAGTATCGGCAAGTTGCAACAAATAACATAGTTGGCGGCATGGCTCAGGAAGTCGGAGGCACAGAGCTAGAAGATGGAGCAGGCGGATCCGATTGCGCTTCAGAAAATGTGGCACCAGTCTGCTTGGATCTCGGAGATGTTTGAGATGAGCCGCTATCAGAAAGCTCCTCAGCCAGGCCAGAGATTGAAGGTGCAGCGAGCGGATTCCCTCCCTCGTCGAGATACGGAGTGTACTCGTAGGGAGAGAACCAGTTCACCATAGAGCTGGCTAGCCGATTTACTTCGGTATAGGTCTTCTCAAGCAGATCAGAGGCATTGTCTCGGGGGCTGTAGAGTTGGGGGAGCTTCACCTGAGGGTACCAGCTCAACACAGTTTGGAGGGAGGTTTCCGCGCCAGTCCGACCGGCAGAGTTCAGCAAGACGTCGATCCGACGAGGGATAGCCTTCAGGAGAATCCGAGTCTTTTCGGTGGTAGCATTCGGATCTTCCCCTTCGTCAGAATCTTCTTCATCTTGTGCTTCAGCCTTGTCGGTCCCGGCGGAGGAACCAGCAGCATGTTTCATTTTTTTAAGGCCAGCCTTAAGCTCAGTCGGTGACCACAATGATTCAGCAATCTTCAGGATGCCGAGCTTGAATGACAAGGCAACTCCCTTGATAACAGGAATACGGGCTTCGGTGCCGATTAGATATTCATGCCGAGTCCAGACGTTATCTTCAAGTTGGCAGGTCCCTCCGGCGGCAACAGTTTCCTCTCGGGATTTGGCAACGGCCGCATAGGCAGCTGCTTCAGACTCGGGCCAAGCTTCTGTGTCAATAAAGAAAGTGTTAGCAACGCGATAAAGGAGGAAAGCAATCGGAAAATGCACCAGGATGCAGGAAACCCTCACCGCTAAGGAGGACGTCCATCTCGGTCATTGTGTCGCAGAAGCCTTTGGCTCGGCGGCGCAGTCGGGTGGTCTATTCGTAGTTGCGTTTCTCCAGATCTTCAAATTTGGCGACGTGTTCATCACGATCTCGCCGAATGGAATCGCGTGCAGCCACCGCTTCATCCCTCTAAGCTTGCAAGGCTTCTCGGGCGGCGACGGCGGCATCTCGCTCGGCAAGGAGACCATCACCAGTGGCCGTCACGGCAGCTATGTCGGCCAGATGTTTTCTCTCAAGGGAAGCCATCTCAGAGCGAAGGCTTTGGATAGTCTGATTTAGATCAGTTTCTACCCCCTGCAGTCGGGTCGCTTCTTCCTTGGCTTTGGCGAGTGTTGGGCCATGTTGGTTGAGTTCTGCAGTCAATTCAGTAATTCGGCCCTGAAGGTCATCTATCATGGGAGTAGAAGCTAGAGGAGAGCATAAAAGATATGAGTGCAAGAGTAATTGTTAATCGGAAAGGAAACAGAAATAGTATAGAGGTTACCTTTCAGATTAGTGATCTCGGCCGATTGATTGTTGACCTGCAGCTGGGCCTGGGCGAGAGTTCGGAGGCTAGCAGTGTAAGAATCAAGAAGCTTTTCGAAGACCTCACACTTTTCTTCCATGACAGCCTGAGAAGAATAACAAGATGGAGTTAGAGATACAGCAGAAGATCCGACTCGATTGCAAGCAATCGGCCCGAATCTCGGGGACTACACCCAGTGGGTGCGCTTGCGCGCACCCACCGGAAGAAAAGTCTCCCGATTGAAGGAAGGCAAACGATAAAGCAAAAAGGATGAAAGATCCGAACTCGATTGCAAGAAATCGGTCCGAATCTCGGGGACTACACCCAGTGGGTGCGCTTGCGCGCACCCACCGGAAGAAAAAGTCTCCCGATTGAAGGAAGGCAAACGATAAAGCAAAAGGCGTGAAAGATCCGAACCGATTGCAACCAATCGGCCCGAATCTCGGGGACTACACCCAGTGGGTGCGCTTGCGCGCACCCGCCGGAAGAAAAGCCTCCCGAGTAAAGGAAAGACATAAAAGGAAAGTCAAGAGTTTACCGTGTGGTGAGAGGTGAGCTGTTGGAGGTCCCGAGCAAGGGCGTCGGCAAATTCATTCACCCGACTCAGGGTAGTTGTCACAAGGTCTTGAGGACGATGCGAGGCGTCAGGCCCGGTGCCGACTTGACGGGCGCGAGAATACTCGTCCCGGAACTGGTCCACCGAGCGCATAAGAATCTCCGACGCAGAGGAGGTCGGCGTCGGCACTAAAGCTTGAGTGGCGGTGGAAGCAGCAGTGGGAATGGACAGTGGCATTAGCGTCACCCGAGGGCCAGAAGTACTCGGTTGTGGTGGCGGCGCAGTCGGGTGAGCTGAAGCGGAAGTGATAATTGCGACTGGCGGCAAGGTCGTTGTCGTCAGTGGCACGGGCAGAACCACCGGTGGCACAGTTGTGGCAGTCGGTGGCGCCGACACCACGATTGGCGGCGGGCTTGTCACCATCGGTGGCTCGAATGTGGCAGTCGGAGCAGGTGTAGTCGCGACAGTGGAGACCGGGTCGGAGCGGCGTGGTGGAGATGGGGCAATCGGATCGACCGATTGCGTTCCTATCCCGCCAGGAGCTCCCCGGTCAGCTGCGCTCTTGGAAGTCTTGGAGGCAATGGAATAGGAAGAAGTCTTCTTGGTCGCCTCCAGGCGGGTCTTCTTGGCAGCGCGCTCGGCGTCCTTGGAGGAGCGATGAGAAGCAGGCGGCCGTTTGTGGGTGGCGGCGGCAGATGCGGCAGGCGAAATGACGACGCCAGATCGGACCGGAATGTCGGCATCAACGTCGTCAAGCCCAATCGGTTCCCTGAAAGAAGAAAGAGGAAGTGAATCAGTATAAAGAGGGACAGTAAAATGCAAGGCGAGAAGATAAAAGCATACCCGATTGTTCTTGGTGCTCCAGAGGGCATCCGGCATCTCAGCGGGGCGACATCCAGCGGCGCCTGGGAAGTCGGCCTCCGAGTGGTCGTCCCCTGGGGGTGTTTTCCTTTGCTGGCATTCGGCGTGGCTTTAGCAACCTTGCTGGGAGCAGTACCAGCGGAGGAGCTGGTGCTCGAGGTGCGCTTAGCCGGCACCTTCGGAGGTTTGGCACGAAGAGCTGCATCAGAACCATCAGCCTTTGAGACACTATCATCATCACTCCATTTGGCCAAAAATTGCTCAAGGGAAGGGTCAGGCGTACCCCCTTGAGCTGGCGGTTGGGTGTCGGTCCTCGGAGGGTCGGCGGCTCCGGCATCAGTGAAGTCGGCATCCATGGAGTTGGAGGATTCTCCGGAAGACTCGTCGTCATCATCATTATCATCATCGGACTTGGCAGAAGGAACTCGCCGTTGTACTCAAAGTCGGCGGGGTCATCCTCCGCGCGGTCGGGGGCATACACGCCAGCTTCCTGGCCGTCTTCCATCAGGTTGGACTGGATAAAATGCTGGAAAGAAGATAAAAGTAATCAGAGAAGCCGAGAGAAAAAAGCAATCGGAAGAAGAGGGCAATCGGAGCATACCACAGACGGTTTCTGCTGGCGAGTGAGGCAGTCAAGCCCGAAGCAGAAGGGGTCGGGCAAAGGGCTAGATGTAATAGCCCTCACCCTGGCGCAGAGGTCTTCCTTCTTCACCCGCCATGTGCAGAGCCGAGTGGGATCTCGAGGACCCGACATGTCGCACAGGCGGTGCACTCGGCGCTGCAGGGGGAGAATCCGAGCTTGAAGCCAAGCGTCCAGCAGGTCGGTCGGGAGAAGTCCTTCTTGCTCTAGCTGGGCGACCCTGGCGACCTGAGCATCGACATCGCAATCTCCGACGCCATACTTCAGCGACCACTGGTGCTTGTCAGTCGGCCGGGCGAGGGAGAACTCGGGCAGATTCAGGAGATTGGGCCCTTGGTCAGGGGACTTGACGTAGAAGAATGAGGTCTGCCAATTTTTGCATGATTGGACGATCTCGGGACTCTTGTACTTTGGCTTGCTGGCTGCGACAAGGCAACTGCCGCAGTCGGTCATATCAGTCGGGTACGTCGGGTCGCCGCCTTCGATGGTGGAGGGCACCACGGTTCCCGTCCGAGCATTGTGAGCTCGGAGATTGAAGAACCGCTTCCAGAGAGCGATGCTTGGACGGCAGCCGAGATACCCTTCGCAGAGTGTCACGAAACCGGACAGAATCATGATGAAGTTGGCTGTGAGGTGGTGAGGCTGCAATCGGTGGAAGTCGAGGAACCCGCGGAAGAAGGCGCTGGCGGGAAGGCCGAATCCACGCTCGAAGTGAGCGAGGAATACAACCCTCTCGCCAGCACGCGCGCTGGGCATGACCTCGGCGCCGGGAATGCGCCATTCGACCTCCGCGGGCATCTTCCGAGAGCCTTTCCAGCACCCG
Organism: Bromus sterilis; assembly: GCA_950022295.1. NCBI lineage: Eukaryota > Viridiplantae > Streptophyta > Magnoliopsida > Poales > Poaceae > Bromus > Bromus sterilis. Next base: position 182,426,156 of record OX465596.1, read on the forward strand.
CGGCTCGCCTGCGACACATCTCGCCGTGGCGCCATGGCGTTTGCAGGCGGAGAGAAGAAGAGGTACGAGGAGCGCGAGAGCAAAGGAGAAGAGTTACCGCGGAGGCGGCGAAGCGCACGGGTCCATGGCCGGAGCGGATCTGAAGCGCAGAGGTTGGGTCGCAAGAGCGGGAGGGAGTGTCGAGCGGGAGAGGCAATGGCGCAGAGGAGCGAGAGCTGGAGGTTGAAGATGGCGTTTGGGAGAAGGAGGAGGCGAAGGCCTTCCCCTGTGGCTTATATGGGCGGCGGGGGAGGGGAGTGGGATGCAGTTGCGGTTGTGTGGCTCGGTGTGGCCTAGCTCACAGGAAGGGCAACCGGCAAACCAGCGCAAAGAATCCCGGCGCAAAAGGCGAGGCGTGCGACGTGGGGGTCAAGACCTGCAGTTATGTCAAGTCGCGCGTGGGTCGTGGGTCCCGGCTCATTGATCACATCCCGGAAGAATCGGAGGTAACCGTTGGAATGAAATCGGCGAAAGATGCCTTTCTCGAAAAAGTGAAGACACGAATTGGGAGCGAACCAAACCCAATCGGACGAAAATTTGGCCAGCCAAGTATGATCTCCGAGTCAGTCGACAAACTCGGAACGACGCACTCGATGAGGCCATAGCAGTCGGAGGATATCAAGAGAGATTAAAAACTGCAAAGGCCCCGCAGTCAAATGACCGTGGAACCTTTACAGCTTTAGGGGCTACTGTCGGGGGATTGCTACCCGGGTAGGCTAACCCAAGCGGAAGCAACCTTTCAAGACAAGGATGGACCGATTGGGCCGCAGCTGGGCCGAGCTGGGCAGATGTACGGCCGATTGCCTCAAGGCAATCAGCCGTATCGAATGCCAGCAGTCGGCCCAGGCGCAATCGGTCCACCCTTCCTTCACCAAGATAATCGTCTGGTTGGTCCGCAGCTGGGCCGAGATAGGCACTTGGAAGGCCGATTGCCCAGAGCAATCGGCCTTACCAAGAACTAACAGTCGGCCCAGGCGCAATCGGAACAACCTATCACCCTTGGAGGAAGTTGACCCCGACACCAGTCGGGGGTATGATTACGAGGTCATAAATACCATATCCCGAGATATCTGGGTGGCAGGAAGGCCAAGTCATGTCGCGGATTTGGTGGAGATACGGTGTCGACCTCTCCGCCGATTCCACGGACAGGGCGACAAGACCTCACCTCCTAGCTCCACTGTTCATCCCTATGACCTATGGGTCTACAGCATGGGCCGCCGCTCGTAGGATCCGGATCACCCGGAGAGGAGCAGTCGGTGGGCCCAGGCCGATTAGAGGATGACAGCTGGGCCCATTCGGCAGTGAAGTTACCGAAGTACCCTGGACTCACACTATAAGAGCCAGGGTACCCCTCCTGCGTGAGGGACGACCGATCCTAGACCACCATTTTATTCACCTTCCCCTCAGTTCGTTCACTGCTGGTAGTTACTCCTCAGGGACGCAGGAGAGAGCCTTGCCCACGGCGGCGGCGCTCACCTTCCCCTGAGAAGATAGAGAAGCAGTTATTGTAGCCAGAGCATTGATATATAAGAGACAAGCAGGATTAGGGGTGTTATCTCTCCGGAGAGCCCCGAACCTGGGTACATCGTGGTGTCCTCCACCGTGTTTGTGCCCAACCCGATTCCGGCACCATCGACATTCTCTCCCTCGCGTCTTCCCCTCACTTTAGCCATCCCATGGCATCTGACGTTACATATCGACGACAGTACACATACATCTGAATTTATGATCCCTAACAAGTCTTCCGCACGCTCCATTGTTCCATTGAATGGATTCCTTGTCATCTTTCCCAAAAGGCATGCATGTGTCAAGGGATCCAAAATCCAATGACTCCAGAAGTCCATCATCATGAAGCTTCTTCGTGCGCTTTTCACCAATATGACCAAGTCGACAATGCCACATCGTCATGTGTTCTTCGCCACTAGGTTTTAATCTTTTGGCCTCTACGTTATCAATATGAAGTATATCACAATCGAGATTAAGAATGAATAAGCCATTTTTCTCCGGTGCGTGAACATAAAACACATCATCCTTATAAATCGCACAACCAATTGTATCTGACTTAAAAGAATAGTGGTCTCACTTCAAGCAAGAACCACTAACGATGTTCACACTCAATGCGGGTACATAGTAGCACTTATTCAAAATCAAAACTAATCCCGAAGGGAGACTAAGATGCTTCGTGCCGACCGCCATCACTTCAATCCGGCAGTCGTTTCCCACGCGCATCGTCACTTCATCTTTCATCAAGCGTCGCCTATTCCGTAGCCCCTGAGAGGAGTTAGAAATATGAGCAACAGATCATGTATCAAATATCCAGGATTTGTTCCCAGCGCTTGTTAAGAAAATATCAATAACGTGTATATCAAATATACCTTTGTCTCTTCTGACAATCTTGCCAGCCTTCTTATCCTCTAGGTACTTGGGGCAGTTGCGTTTCCAGTGACCATCACCCTTGCAGTAGAAGCACTCAACGTCGAGCTTGGGTCCAGGTTTGGGTGCCTTATGAGGAGTGACAACTAGCTAGTCACCCTTCTTCGGGCTTCCCTTATTTCCCTTCTCCTTCTTGCCAGACTTCTTGAATTCAACGGTCTTGTTGACCATGAATACAGCATGCTCCTTCTTGATCTCAACCTCAGCAGTTTTCAGCATGGCGAACAACTCAGAAGGGGTCTTAGTCATCCCCTGCATGTTGTAGTTCAACACAAAGCCTTTGTAGCTAGGGGGCAGCGACTGCAGCACCCTATCAATAGCAAGTTCATCTGGAATCTGACATTCCAGAGCATTCAAGCGTTGAACGTAGCCAGACATCTTGACTACGTGCTCACTAACACTGCTATGTTCATCCATCTTTGCTGAGAAGAAAGCTTCAGAAGCCTCATAACGTTCAGCCCTGGCTTGGGGTGCAAATACGGCCTTGAGGTCGGTGATTATCTCATATGCACCCATCCTCTCAAAGCGTTTCTGCAGCTCAGCCTCCATGGAGTAAAGCATTCCACTCTGGACAAGGTTGTAATCATCCGTCTTAGAGAGGTAGACATTCTTCTCATCCTGACTAGTGTTTGCTGGTGGTTCGTCACCTAACGCGGCCTCTAGTACGTATGCCATCTTGAGGGGAACGAGGAGAATCCTTAGAGTGCGGAACCAGTTGGTGAAGTTTGACCCATCGGTTTTCAGTTTGTCTTTGTCTAGGAATGACCCTAAGTTGAATGAGGGGCGAGGTGCAGCCATCTACAATGGTTATTAGCAAAACACATATTTAGACTTTGTTCATAATTGGAGTTCAATTTTAATTAATTCTAAAACTCCCACTTAGTTAAACATCTCTCCAAATTTACTAAGTGATTAACATAATCCTAGTTGGAATGATCTCCTCGAATATCACACGGCCGACGACACATCTCCCTAGGTAGGCCATCATGCCAATCATATCCGTTATATGACTCATGCTTACCCTTTTGGTCATCCGTATCCCAAGCTCATATCTACATATGTCAAGCATGCCAGTCGAACCTTAGTGTATGGCTGTTCAGCAAGGCCATATCTGCATATGCTAGGCTTTACAAACCCAACCTCATGCGATCGCTAATGTATGTATGGCACCCGATCGTCACGGCCTGCCTATCATAAAGAGATCCTTCCAGGCGGTGCCCACTAAGGGAGAATACAATCATGGTATTGAGAGAGATTATCCTATCATGCTACCGTCGCATATCTAGCATATTAGCAAGACAGAAAGTAAAACTATAAATCATACAAGCTATGATCCCCCCTTACATGCAAATTAAAGTTAAAACGCCTTCTACTTTATCTTTTGCAAGTTTTACATGGCTGCTAAGGGGTTTCGAGAGAGAACCGCTTTCGATCCTGCGAAAACAAGCCACAACACCAATCCTGCAATCATCTCTATTACACCCCTGTCGGGGCCCTCCGTTGCAAACGTCTTCGCGTCGCTAATGTTAGAGAGACAGACACCCCCCAGCCACTTATATGGTACAAGCCATATGTCAAGCTTGGAACCAGCCTCGCGTAAACGCGTAAGGTCGGTCGGGGCCGCTTCATCAGGACATTGTTGCAACGCTAAACGAGTACACGTGTGTAACGACCCGATTCGCTAAGAATCCAAGTCTCTGTGCATTTTGTGCTAGTCCCTGGATCAATAGCTATCACACACAGTACATGATGTAATATCAAGAATAAACCACATGTCATATATATTACATCGAAGATCCAGTATTACAATAAAGCATACCTGCATAGCTCAAGGCTAGCTTACAAATAAAAATACAGCGGAAGAACAATAAAAGCTTCGTGGCATCCATCAACTCCACCGGCAAGTGGAGTATAGACATCGTAACCCTACATCGCATCACTTACTCGTTGTATACAATCCTGCAACACCGAAGGTTACAGCCCGACAATGGGTCAGTACATCTGATTTGTGCGGCAAGTCACACGAAAAAGTATATAGAAGACCTACATCTACATGCAAGGATAAGTCAAAGGAAAGGCTTATGGTTTTATTTTGCAGAAGGCTGGTTTTTTCCTCACATACTACAACTAATCAAATTTTAATTTATCTTGCTAGTCCTAAGTATGGTTGAATCGGGCTACACCAATTCCAACCATCCATTTATTAAAAGTTCCCACTGAAATTCTTATTAAAGTGAATTATCTATCAAGACCATCCAACAACAATAATGCCCAGTTGCTCAAAGTTGTCTGTAACCGTGGACACGGATAATCATGATTAGTTTTTACACTCTGCAGAGGTTTGTACACTTTCCCCACTGGACTCAACCTGAAGATTGAGACATAGTCTTTCAGAAGAGGTTGCCTCCACCCTTTTGTAGCCGGTACACCTATCATATCTACATCAGCTAGCTACCAGGGCCAGGTTCCCCACAACTTACTCAGCTAAGCCAGAGCCCATATAGCCAGTGGTTGTACATGGAAGCTACTAGTCACACTGTCTGTCCGATCTTTTTGAGCCTGGACGGCGCCCACTGCGTTCAGAGGGTAGTCACCATGACGCACCCGGTTCACCACCAAAACAACCATTTGGGAAGCATTTAGCCCTGGTCCCTCCTTAGTCAAGGCACGAGCCCCAGGATGCATTCCCTGCCCGCCCAGAGGTGATTTCTATTTAAGTTTGCTAGTCAAGTCATTAATCCTCACATAGCTCAATGATAACTCAACCAATCCCCGTCTACAAAGCAATAGCAGTATATAACAACCACGATCCTAGGGCGACAATGAAATACAAGGTCAGAACATATGTCTATCCTACTAGGTTTAAATCATAACTAATATATAATCCTACACATGCATAGAGTGATAATTTGCTACATGCATAATATAAAATATAGGTTGAGGTATGGTCAAAGTGTAACTTGCCTTTTCCATTCGGTGAAGTTCTTCGCTCTCACGGTCCAGTCAACTCTACTCGTCACACTCCGAGAAATCTATCGCAACGGAAGGAACTCAAATAAGCAATCACATCACAAGGCAAACAAAAGATCAACAACCAAACACAAAGGTTTTAGCAACAAAACAAAAAGGCTTGACACGGTACAAGTGTCGATGTGCTCGAAGGTGATCGGTGGAGGTGAACTCGAGAGAGTCAACAGATAAAGATTCATCGGTAAGTAGTTGTAACCATGGACATTTATGACTTCAAGGTGAATATCATGCCCACATGGAAAGTGTATGAATCTTACCGATAACATGTCTCAAATGATTCGATATGTAAAAAGAATCACGTGAAACGGAATACTACAACACAGGTCATAGCAAGTGCAAAATTGAATTGACTTTGAATTTAAACAGAACAAGAACCATTTGAATTTTTGGGTACACATGATATAGACAGAAAGTACATGGAACGAGTGATCCAACGCAAAAAGAATCACTCGATTTGGATCAACGGTTGAAAAGATACGACCTCCGGAATTTGAATTTGAATTTGAAATAAATTCAAATTCAAAAGTGTGCAAAGTGTGCAAAATTTTATTCCATGCTAAAGTAAAGAACAACACGAGCGTGTAGCAAAAAGTTTCACCTCAATCCGACGCTCGGTGTGGGAGATATTGTGAGTACGGCGCCGGGGTATTTTCTGCCAACAGGGACCTATCCGCAATTAAAGTATTTTACAAAAAAGCGATCGGGTCCCTGGCGGCGGATCTGGCGGGAGTTGACTCCGACGAACTCCGGCGAGCTCCATTTTCCGGCGAAGTGGCTCGGCTCCGGCGAGGGGTGGTGATGGCCGGCGAGGAGGGGACGGGGCGCGACAGTGCTGGTGCGGAGGAGGCGGCGGCTCGCGCGGCCAGGCGGCTCGGCCGCGGGCGGCGCGGCACGGGCGGCCGGCTCCGGCGCGGAGGCGGCGGTGGGGCGGCGCAGAGGCGGGAGAGGAGGCGCGGCGGGCGGCGCGGCACGGGCGGCCGGCTCCGGCCGGGCGGCGGGGTGGCGGTCGGCGGGGTGGCGGTCGGCGGCGGCGATTCCGTGGCGGCGGCGAAGACGTGGCGGCGGCGGCGACGGCGGGGTCGGTCCCGACGGCGGCGATGCGGGACCCGTCGCCTAGGGTTTCGATTTTTTTTTGATTGTGAGAAAAAAGGAAAAAGGGAAATAGATTTTGGAAAAATCTATTTATAGACGGAGGGGAAGAAAAAAAACTAAATTGGGTCCGTCTCGGACTCTAATTGTGCTCGTGGGCGACAAGAGACTAATGGGCCGGCGGCCCGAATTTTCTTTCTTATTTAAAACTGCAACTTCAAACAATTAAATAAAATCAACCACTCATCAGAAAAATATGAAACAAAAACCTAAATTCATCAAATAATACAAAGAAATTTATTTAATGAATACATTTTCCAAAAAGGAAAATAAAAACAAAAACATTTTCTAAATAATTTATTTAAGTATAAAATACTTTCCATAAATCAAATAAAATCCAATAAATTATTAAAAATATTTTTATTTGGTCAAAAGCATTGGCAAACCATTTCTAAATAATAAAATATAAATTTTAAATTGTTACACCAATAAATAATTTGGTAAAATGAAAAAATAACCCATTGGAATACTTTTTCAACTCTTTTAAAATATTTAATAGATCATTTCAATGAAATAAACACTCTCTTAGCATTATAAAATCAGAAAAATAATTTAGAGTTATTTTTAATACTCATAATAAATTTTAAAAACTTTAAAGTAATATTCTAAATATTTTCCAACTTTATTAAAAAGGGGATAAGTCATTTTATATCCTCTCAAATGAATTTCCTTGAGTTGAAAAATGTCTTTAATATTCAGAATAATTCCAGTAATGATTTAAAACATTTTCCAACCTTTTAATATGTTGAAGGAGTCATATTACCTTCTCTCATTTTGTTTTGTTGGTTTTGTTTTAAATAATAAATTCCAAAAACACCAATTATGAATATTAGGGAAAGTCCTTTTATTCCCTCTCTTTTTAATATTCAATAAACTCCAAAAGGTTTTAAAACCCAGAGAAAATCAAACACATCAAGCAAACAATCATTATCTAATTAGTTTATTAACATTCCAAAATTTAGAAAATTTTGGGATGTTACAACGTGGGAGGGTAACAATTGGAGAATTGATGCCCACATCCTAGATGTGTTCTACCCGTACAATACATCTACGCATAGCCTTGCTCATGATACCACTGTTGGGGATCGGCGCAAAAAACAAAAATTTTCCTACCTACGAGTCCCGAACCCAAGATCTATGCTATGCTGATGTATGTAACGGAAGGAATCGGTGTTCATACCTTTGAAGACCGAAAGAGGGAAACGTTCCTCGAACGTGGTTGGCGTAGACTCTGATCCTACGACCTTCCTGTCGTGTTGAAGAACCTCCGACGATGAAGTAGCACCACACGTGTAGTGCCTCGCGGTATTACACACGTACGATGCAACCGACGTCCCTCAGGGCTCCGAACCAGAAGAGCAGCGGAAAGAAGATTGATCCGGATCCCGATTCCGGCAGCGCGACGGCGTCCGGATGATGGTGATACCCCCAACCAGGTGCAAACTCCTAACAAGGAGAGTCCGCTCTAGGTCGGAGAAAGAGAGAGAGAGAGAAACTCAATGTTGTGTTGAAAAAGGCACCCCCACCCCTCCTTATATAGGCCAAGGAGGGGCTCCACCCCCTCCCCTTCCCCCCATGTGGGACTAAACCCCCCAGGGGAGGAGTGGTGCGGCTAGGAGGGGGGTGGGCCTCTCCCTTGGCGCCAAGCCCAAGGGGGGAGGCTCCCCCTTCCCCTCATGGGCCTTTTAAGGCCCAAATACCATTTCACTTTTTAATTAATTATTTAAATCATTTTTAATATTTAATTCTGTCAATTAAATAATAAAAGATAATTAAACATTAATATATATTATTTTGAACCTTTCAAAATATCCTGAACAGCTTCCGGCACCTCCCAGTACATTTCCGGTGTTTTCTCTCTTTTCACCGATGATCCCGAATCAATCCTTAATGCATCGATTGCCCTTAAGTGTGACACCCTACGGTCCAGGAAACAGTAGACATGATCGAGACACTCTCTGACCAATGACCATCATGTGGGATCTGGTTACAATCCTTGATGTGCCCCTACGCTTCCATCGAATAAACTTCATCGCTATTGAACCGTTAACAATATGACTTAATCCCTTTGTGCTTCGGTACTATGTTTGTCCGAGGTATGATCGTCGGTATCCAATACCTAGTTCTTCCTCGTCTCCGAAATAACATGTTTACTCGTCTGTGAATATTACATCTCTTGTGACCTAGTCACTTGCTTGCAAGCTATTGATGCAACACCACCGAGTGGGCCCAGAGTACCTATCCGTCACTCGGATTGACAAATCCCGCTCTGATCTATTTCATACTCCTCAACATATCTACTTCGGAATACCCAAGATACACCTTTTCAGTTACCATGTTTCAGTGTAACGGTTAATGCACTCAAAGCATCCTAATAGATAGCAATTATGTATGATCATCACGGTCTAAGGATTCAGTCACTATGTTATTAAGTCATTGCAATGCTGAACTTATGTGACTTGATCACACTGCAATGCTTAAGGTGGGTGTGTGTCCATCACATCATTCTCCTAATGATATGACCTCATTGTCAATAGACTATTATGCTCTCATGATCAGGAAACCTTGATTATCAATTGCCCAATGAGCTAGTATGCCTGAGTTTAACTAGGGACCAGGTTGTTATATATCACACGTGTACTAATGTTTCCGCTTAATACAGTTCTATCACAATATATAACGTATTATGAACAAACAGATATGTGACAAATATCTTTATTAATTTGCCTCTAGGGCACATATCTAACAATAACCAACGTATATCCCCGACTTACGGAGCGGGCCCATTTCTGATCGCTGGGGTGGTGGTATCGGTACATACACCTGGCAACCGAACCTGCGAAGGTGGGAAATTTTCGGTTCCGACCCCTGCGCAAGCTGCATTGGAGAATGGATGTTGTAGGCCGATGGTCTAAAATTGATGAGTTTAGCAGCGTGCAACACAGCGTGCCCCCAACATGTAGTTGGTAAATTACAACCCTGAAGGAGCGGTCTTGCAATGAATTTAATCCTTTTTATCAAAGCCTCTGCAAGTCCATTTTGCGTATGGACATATGGTACTAAGTGCTCGACTGCAATTCCCATTGCCATGCAATAATCATCGAATGTCTTTGAAGTTAATTCTCCAGCATTGTCCATTCTGATGGACTTAATACGATAATCAGGGAATCTATTCCTCATTTGTATGATCTGAGAGATCAACTTTGCAAATGCATGGTTCCATGTTGACAGCAGGCAAACATTGGACCATTTTGAGGAAGCGTCGATGAGTACCATAAAGTACCGAAATGGCCCTGAGAGGGGCTGAATCGGGCCGCATATGTCCCCTTGGATGCGCTCCAAGAACGCGGGGATTTCATCCTTCACCTTTAAGGGGGATGGTCTAATGGTTAACTTCCCGGTAGCGCATGCGGAGCACACGAAATCATCGGGATTCGGGAAGTTTTTCACATTGACATTGTGACCATTCGAGTTTTTAATTATGTTCCTCATTATTCTTAGACCGGGATGGCCTAATCTATCATGCCATAGGCAAAAGAGTTCAGAGCTTCGGAAAATAGTCTTTAAGGTAACGTACACGGGCGGTGCTACAATTTTTGTGTAGTATAGCCCCGTGTCCCATGAAGGAAGCCTTTCGAGGACATTGGTACCATTTTCATCGCGCTTTGTGATGAGGAGGTATTCTTTACCACCCTCGTCATCGGTCTCAATATGAAAACCATTAGCACGGATAGCTCTGAAGCTCAAGAGAGTGCGAGTAGCCCCTGGTCACAACAACGCGCCATTAATGACCAAAGTTGTTCCCATGGGGAGTACAATAGTAGCTCGTCCGGAGCCAACTATTTTTGGACCGCATCCAACGATCGTCATAATACTACCCGGAGACTTTTGAATTGACTCGAAGTACTTATCATCTCTCAGGATAGTATTTTTCGTTCCACTGTCAGCAAGCCATGTTTCCTCCATGGGGCGCCACACGTGTTTCTAAAATATTTGCATTCAATTAACATAATGAAGCGAGGAAGTAGCAACATTGCAGAACAAATGCACATATATCGCAGAACATAACAAGCCATCATATTTAAATAGAGGAATTCATGAACGATAACCAAATGCCATTCAAGCGTCGAAATAATGAACATGTATTGCTCTTATAAAGCTTATTACAAACCAAATGTATCTCAAAATAGCCTAAGGAATCATCATAAATAAATGAGTGGAAGCTTAGAGGGGTGACGGGATCAACCCTGGCAAATCCCATGGTCAGGGACCCTGGGTTAGTCATAGAGATAGGCACAGGTTGGACGATACTCCTCGGCTAATAGGAGAAGCACTTCCTGCTCGATATTATTGCGTGAGGGGGCCATTACAGTGGAGGCCAAGGCGAGTTCTCACAAGGCTAGATGAGTAGATGCGTATTGAGTTGATCTGGACGTCTCCCCTCCCAGCCTTTTATATAATAGGCTAGGTCTCAGGGAGTCCGTACTAGGTTACAAGGATAGTTTCCTAGTTCTAGTTTTTGCCTTGTACGCCAAGTTGCACCTTCCATGTTAGTCGCGGACTCCTACGTTGGTGCCTGGTTGGGCCAATCATGGGCTTGTCGTAGCTTCCCAGCGGGCCTTCTATCTTCATACGCACCAGGTATCCCTACGTGCAGGAGTCGTGGAGTCACCCCCTCGTCAGTAGCCCCCGAGTGCCTGGGGGACTTGAAGAGTCGCGTAGGGACTCGAATTCATCTGCGTTTTATTGTTCTGTAAGCGTGGCATCGCCACGGGTCGCTGGCAGTTTTGAGCCATGACAATATCTGTTTCGAGGGATTGCTAAGCTGAAAGGGCCCAAGGAGTCGACTGGTCGAGCCTTGGTGAATTGTTCTAGTTACAAATACCACAGTAGCCCAATCAATACCACGTCCCTCGACATGAACTTGGAACACTGGTGTCAAGCAAAGTCATGCCGCTGGAGGTCTTATAGGATCAATTGCTTCCAGTCTAAGCACATAGCCTGAGCGTGTCCGCTCGGCTCTTTCTATCATGCGAGCGCATGGAAAAGGTCGGGAGTGAAATCACTCTACGGCAAGTCCCGGCCCGGACGTTCTGCGCAGCGGGGTCTTACCTACACGCTAAGCTTGCGTGCCATCTGGGTACAGTGTGTCATAGCCCAGGCATAATTATTTTTGTAGACGCACGGAGCCTAATTAGTGATGCACCCACTTGGAATAAACGATCAAGTGAGTTGTTTAGTCGTCACTCGCGGAGTTAGTAGTGGACTCAGGCGAGGAAAGAAAGCACCCACTCGGAAAGTCGTCGAGTGCGCGAGTAAAGTCATGTTTTGCTGAAGTGCTAAGTCTTTTTTGCGAGTGGTCACTCGAATGCTTTTCTTCTTTCGGGGTGAGGGAGCACCCGAACTCTGAGAGTATGTTGTTTTTGCTGGTGCGAGTGATCACTCGAGCACATCTTTGCCTTCTGGGTGAGGGAGCACCCGAACTCGAATAAAGGTACTCCCGATGGGAGTAAGAATTTTTTAGAGTCAGAAAATTTGGACATGTAGCTGGCTCTTGGAATCGTTTGTTTTTTTCCAACCTTGATCCGTTCCCTTTGAGATGTCGTACTGATATGCATTGTCATGCTTTCTAATGACCTATGATGATGCTTGATTTTTTGATCCGTCGCGTCTTCTGGACCGTCATAATGATGATTTGGACGTCGCGCTGCCTGTTGCCTGTTGGGTTCCCGAGGCTTGAATGGGAAACCGGAGAGATTTGACGCGTCCTGTAAATAATGCTGACCGTGTGAAGGCATCTTTGTCTTGGAATTCGTAACGCCCGACCCGTTTGGTTTTTGATGCAATGATGGCGCCGCCTGAGCTTCCGCGTGTTTTTCCTGGTTTGTCCTTGGTTTGTGCCATAAATACTTCATGTGGTTGCCCGTCCTTGGCATCCATTCTTCACATCTTTCCCTTCTGCTTCTTCTTCTTCATATGGCGCCCAAGCGTGGCAGTGGTGTAGCTGGGCGAGGCCGTGGCCGCCGTGGTCGTGGTGGCCGCACACCTCGTTCTTCGCACGGTGGATGTCATGGTACCGCGTTGGTGCCTTCTTCTTCTTCCTCCATGGAAGAGGGGTTTTGGCGCTATGATTTTCTTTTGCGTGTTCTTAGCCGGGATGCTGCCCGGATTCCTCTTCCTGCCTCCATTGCTTCTGAGCGTGACTTGAAGGGTTTCTGACTCCGTCTTCACGAAAGCTCTCGTTCTTCTTCTTGGGTGGAGCTGGAAATTGATAGTTCGTCCTTGATCTTTCTTTGGTTCTGGCTGGAGGACGTTTTCTCGTCGTCTGAATCTGCGCGGCGGGGACATTCTTTGTTGTCGTTTTGACGGCGAAGATACTGTTATTATCCGTGCATTTGATGGTGGTGGTAACCGTCTGGATCCATACTATGAGGAAACAAGCAGCAGCGGTTCTGATGGCTCGAGTGGTGGTTCGCCTGCTTCTCCCGTGTCTTCATCTTCGGCTGATCCCTCGGGCTATGGTGTTTTCTCTTCTACTTCTAAGGAGGAACTGGACGTCAAGCCAGTCGTCAAGCGATAGCGTCAGTAGGCGAGGCACCTTGTAGAACTGGAGGACATCGAGCTTCTTCTTCGCCAGCTGGGCTGCTACTTTGTCTGTGATGATGCCCGCCGGGTTGTGGCACGAAAGTGCCAATTATCTCAGCATGAGCACACATGTAGAAGTCGAGTGCAGCCCATCTTGTAGTTCCACGGGTTCCTTTGTAGCGGCAAACTGTCGTTTCGACTTCTTTGTAATGAAAATGTCCTGCGACTCCTTTGTAATGAAAATGTCTTCGACTCCTTTGTAATGGAAATGTCTTCGACTCCTTTATAATGAAAATGTCTTCGACTCCTTTTAATGGAAATGTCTTCGACTCCTTTGTAATGAAAATGCCTTCGACTCCTTCTAATGAAAGTGTCTTCAACTCCTTATAATGAAAATGTCTTCTCGGGTGCGCGCCAGCGCTCCCGATGGGAGTAGCCCCCGAGGCTGCGCTTGATTTGCAAAATCAAGCATAGGCTTTATGAACTTTTGTCTCACTGGTTTGTAGTTGTTTTTGAATTTTTCCAAGTTTGGATCGGGTGCGCGTCAGCGCTCCCGATGGGAGTAGCCCCGGGGTCTTTAGGTGATCGCTTGCGATCGGGTGAAGACTAAAGAACCATGCATCTTTCGATGCGAATTTCTTTGTCGAAGCTTTTGTTTTTGACGAGAGTCTTGCGTTCTGTGTTCCCGATGGTTGTAGATAAGGTCACGTTTTTTAGCGAGGATAGTGTCTTTCGGGGGAGTTTTAGACTCGAGCCCCCGAGTGCTTGTAAGTAAAAGTTGCGTTTGCGAGGATAGCGTCTCTCGGGGGGAGTTCTAGGCTTGAGCCCCCGAGTGCTTTTGAGTAAAAGTCGCGTTTGCGAGGATAGCGTCTCTCGGGGGGAGTTCTAGGCTCGAGCCCCCGAGTGCTTTTCAGTAAAAGTCGCGTTTGTGAGGATAGCGTCTCTCGGGGGGAGTTCTAGGCTCGAGCCCCTGAGTGCTTTTCAGTAAAAGTCGCGTTTGCGAGGATAGCGTCTCTCGGGGGGAGTTCTAGGCTCGAGCCCCCGAGTGCTTTTCAGCAAAAGTCGCGTTTGCGAGGATAGCGTCTCTCAGGGGGAGTTCTAGGCTCGAGCCCCGAGTGCTTTTCAGTAAAAGTCGCATTTGCGAGGATAGCGTCTCTCGGGGGGAGTTCTAGGATCGAGCCCCCGAGTGCTTTTCAGTAAAAGTCGCGTTTGCGAGGATACCGTCTCTCGGGGGGAGTTCTAGGCTCGAGCCCCCGAGTGCTTGTAGGTAAAAGTCGCGTTTGCGAGGATAGCATCTCTCGGGGGGAGTTCTAGGCTCGAGCCCCCGAGTGCTTTTGAGTAAGATGCTTTGGGCAACATTGTTTTATTCCTTCGAATTTTACATGTGTTGCCGATCGGTGCTGCTGCCGATGTCTCTGATAATTCCTGGATAACTATGGGTAGAACAGGCGTAGGTTCGCTACGTTCCATGGATTTCCCACATCCTCATTGGTCTTCGTATTCTTCAATATGTATGCTCCTCCTCCAATGACTTCCGAGACGATGAATGGTCCTTCCCATTGTGGGGCAAGTTTGTGCACTTTTCCTGTATTAGCCGTAGCACGAGGTCTCCTTTGTTGAATGTTCTGGTCCGCAGGCGAGTGCTTTGATATGTGCACAGCTTTTCCTGGTATCCTTAAGATCTTGTAATGGTTGTGTCTCGTGCTTCGTCTGCTATGTCTTTGTCGTTCTGCAGTGCTTCTTCTGGCTCTTCCTCTTTGTACCCTGAGATTCTGGGTGCTCCGAATTTTAAGTCGTGCGGCAACACTGCTTCTGCCCCGTATACCAAGAAGAAAGGTGTATACTGGGTCGAGCTGTTTGGGGTGGTGCGCAGGCTCCATAGAACTGCGGGGAGCTCCTCTATCCAGTTGCCTGCGGCTTGTTCGAGTGGTGCTAGGAGTCGCTTCTTTATTCCTCCGCACACTAAGTCGTTTGCTTTCTCCACTTGGCCATTGGACTGCGGGTGTGCAACTGATGCGTAGTTTATTTTGATGCCCAGCTCCTGGCAGAAGTTTTGGAACTCTACCGCTGTGAAGTTTGTACCATTGTCTGTGATGATGTTGTGTGGTACTCCGAATCTGAAGATGATTGATTTGATGAAGTTGACTGCCGTGAGGGCGGTTGAGCTGGTGATTGGTAATGCCTCGATCCATTTGGTGAACTTGTCTACTGCGACTAGTAGGTGTGTTCGTCCTCCTTTTGATGATTTCTTGAGTGGGCCTACCATGTCGAGTCCCCATGTGGCAAATGGCCATGATAATGGTATGGTTTTGAGTTCTGATGCTGGGGCGTGCGGCCTGCTGGCGAATTTTTGGCAGGCGATGCAACGCCGTACGATGTCCTCTGCGTTTCTCATGTCGGTCGGCCAGTAGAATCCTGCCCGAAAGGCTTTTCCCACGAGTGCTCGACTGCTGGCATGATGCCCGCAGGTGCCTTCGTGAATCTCTAGTAGTAGGGCTTTGCCGTCTTCTTCGTCTATGCACTTTTGGAGGACCTGAGAGATGCTGCGCTTGTAAAGCTTTCTGTTGATTACCATAAATGCTTTAGATCGTCGACTGATGCGTCGGGCTTCTGCAATGTCTTGTGGTAGAGTGCCTTCGGCTAGGAATCGAAGGAAAGGTCATTCCCAGGCCGGGTCTTCGGGTGTTGTTGGTACTTCGACTTCGATTGCTTGATTGTTTGTATCATCAGCTGCGCTTGTTGCTTCCACCTGTGTTGGCTCATTAGTGTCGTCTTCTTCTGCGACTATTTGGGCTCCGCTGGCTTTGCTTTTATTGATCTCTGGTTGATGCTCTCGAGGAAATGCCTTGCGGTATTGGTCCTCGATCCGATCCGATGTTCGCGAGTTCGTCGGCTTCTGTATTGTTTGCTCTGGGATGTAGTTGAGTTCGCATCCGTCGAATCCTCCCTCTAGTGCGTTATAGAGCTTCTAGTAGGTTGTCATGTTGTCTGCGACTGCGTTACAGTCTCTCATCGCCTGCTGGACGACGAGGATGGAGTCGCCATAGATCGAGAGGCGAGTGGCACCGCAAGTTTTTTCCATGCGCATGCCATGAATTAGTGCCTCGTATTCTGCTTCGTTGTTGGAGGTGTTGCTGAAGTTGATCTGGAGTATGTATTTGAGCTTCGTTCCTTTGGGGGAGACTTGGACGACGCCTGCTCCGTCTCCTTGCTGTCTTTTAGATCTGTCGAACTACATCGTCCATGAGTTGGATAGGTCTGGGGGACCCGGTGTTTGGACTTCTGCCCACTCGACCATAAAATCTGGGAGTACTTGGGATTTGATTGTTGTCGGGTGTTTGAACTGCAGGTCTCGCGGGCTGAGCTCCATGTACCACTCGGCGACTCGACCGGTCGCTCCGGGATTGTTGAGGATGTCCGCGAGTGGTGCACTGCTCACGATTGAAGTAGTGTGATACTTTCTTGGAGGTCATGATAATGGCGAGCAGGAGCTTCTGCTAGTGTGGGTACCGCTGCTGTGGCTTCGTGAGTAGCGTGCTGAGGTAGTAAATTGGTCTTTGGATGCTCTGGAATTTTCCTTCTTCTGCACGCTCGACGACGAGCACTGTGCTCGCGACGCTGCTGCTTGCTGCTATGTAGAGATACAGCTTTTCCCTCTCTTTAGGCACCGCCAAGATTGGTGGGGTTGAGAGGGTATTCTTTAAGTCCGCGAATGCATTGCTGGCTTCCTCGGTCCACTCGAATTTTTCTCCTTTTCTCAGCAGTTTGTAGAACGGTAATGTCCTTTCGCCTAACCTCCTGATGAAGCGGCTCAATGTTGCGAGCTTTCCTGTGAGCTGTTGTACTCCTCTGATGTTGGTTGGTCTTTGCATCTTGGCAATTACTTGAACCTTTTCGGGGTTTTCTTCGATTTCTCGGGCAGAGACCATGTACCCGAGTAATTTTCCGGCTGGGACGCCGAACACGCATTTTTTGGGGTTGAGCTTGATCCTGTATTTGTTGAGGGCCCCGAATGTCTCGCGGAGGTCGTCGAGTAGCGTGTTGGCACTATAGGTTTTGATGACGATGTCGTCTACGTAGACTGGACGTTCCTGCCAATCTGATCTCTCAAGCATGCTTGCATCGTCCGCTGGTACGTGGCTCCCGCGTTTTTTAGGCCGAAGGGCATTGTTTGGTAGCAGAATACTCCGTAGGGGGTGATGAACGATGTGTGCTCTTCGTCTTCTTCCTTCATCCTGATCTGATTGTATCCTGAGTATGCGTCGAGGAAGGAGACGAGGTCGCATCCTGCTGTGGAGTCGATTATCTGATCGATTCTTGGCAGGGGGAAGTGGTCTTTTGGGTAGTGCTTGTTGATAGGCCCATAGTCGACGCACATCCTTAGTACCTCGGTGTCCTTTTTAGGGACTAGGACTGGGTTTGCTATCCATGTTGCTTTCTTCGTCTCTCACATGAACTGTGCGTCGAGTAGTCGGTTGACTTCTTCTTCGATTGCTTGCGCTTGGGCTCTGAGAATCGTTGCAGCGCCTGCTTTACTGGCTTGGTGTTTGGCTTGATGTGGAGCGCGTGCTCTGCAAATTCTCGTGGTACCCCGGGCATGTCGGCTAGGCACCAGGCGAAAAATTTCCATTCTTCGCGAAGTAAAGTTATGAGGGCGGTTGCTTGCTCTTCTGGAAGGTGGGCATATACGCGGACTGCCTTTTCTGGGTCTGTTGGGTGTACTTGGTGTGTGATCGTATCGCTGTCGATGCTGAAATCGTGGCTGAATTCTTTTGTCTCGCTTCGGTTTGCCAGCGGGAATATGCTTTTGTCCGTCACCATGGCTATTTCTTTGAGGTGTTGTTGGGCTCCAAATCTGTCTGAGACTTTGTGGAAGTCGCGGTCGCACTGGTCCGATTTGGTGAAGCTTCCCTTGACTGTGATGATTCCTGCGGGTCCTGACATCTTGAGCTTGAGATATGCGTAGTGTGGAACTGCCATGAACTGTGCGAACGCTGGTCGCCCAAGTATGGCATGATACTGTGACTGCCAGTCGAGCACTTCGAACTCGAGCGCTTGCTTTGCGAAGTTGCGCTTGTTGCCGAAGATCACGTCAAGTTGTATTGTTCCGATGGCGGTGGCTGCTTCACCCGGAACTACGTCGTATATTATGGTGCCTGACTTCTTCCAAACTGATCGTGGGATTAACATCTTGCGTAGGGTGCTGGCGAAGATTATGTTCAGGCTGCTACCTCCGTCCATGAAGATTTGTCCATGTCGTATCCTCCGATCTGAGCTTCGAGGACCAGGGGTGCATGCACAGGCCTCAGGACTGCGGGCGAATGGTCGCTCTGTGAGAAAGTGATGCTGGTCTCGGCACCGCTAAGTTGGTATGTTTCGGTTATCTTTAGGCCTTCGGCTGCTTAGGCTTGCAGGGTGTAGGCATCTTGCTTTGCTTTCGAGGGTCTTCCTTCTTGGATGATGCAGATTCGTCCCTAGGACGCGGGTGACTGCGTGCTTCTTCAAGTGCGTTTGGCTTCACGCTGCTTCTCCTCCTTCAGGCTGTTGGAGAGTTCGGCGAATAGGCGGCAATCTCCGAGGGTGTGGCTTGCTCTGAGATGTCCCTGGCTGTCCTCAAAATAGTGGATCGCGCAAGGTCCTTCCAGTTGCTCTTGGGTTGTGAGTTTACTGGAGCTGGCGTGCCTTCTTCTTCTTGAGATTTGGAAGATCTGTGAGTGGTCTTCCTCTCGGCTATGGAATCTTGGGTCAATTTCTATCTCGTCGCTGAGTGATTGGCTTCGGATGAAGTTGGCGAATCCATCTGGCCTTCGATCTGGGTTGTAGTACTCTCCGGTCTGGGTTTCGGAGTCGCTGTCTTGGCGTGTGGTGGGAGTCCGAGCGGCGGCGGGTCGTCGACTGGTGGGCGAGCCTTCGATCGCGCGCCGCGACTCGTCGAGTGGGGTTCTTGAGTAGAGTCCTCGTGCTTGTCTTCCGGATTGTCGAGTCATTTTCCGTCGGTGATGGATCTGCCATCGTCGAGGCGCCAGACTTGGCACGGCTGCGAGCTAGATGATCTTGACGAGATGATGGAGATGCTTGTGGTGATCTTGAATTCTTCGAGCGGGCTAGATCTGGTTCTAGACCTCGAGTCTTGGTCTTCTCAGGGCGGGACTGCCGAGATCGTGATTCCAACATGCGTAGTTCCCACAGACGGCGCCAATTGACGGGGATCAACCCCGGCAAATCCCATGGTCAGGGATCCTGGGTTAGTCATAGAGATAGGCACAGGTTGGACGATACTCGTCGGCTAACAGGAGAAGCACTTCCTGCTCGATATTATTGCGTGAGGGGGTGATTACAGTGGAGGCCGAGGCGAGTTCTCGCAAGGCTAGATGAGTAGATGTGTCTTGCGTTGATCTGGACGTCTCCCCTCCCAGCCTTTTATATACTAGGCTAGGTCTCAGGGAGTCCGTACTAGGTTACAAGGATAGTTTCCTAGTTCTAGTCTTGCCTTGTACGCCAAGTTGCACCTTCCATGTTAGTCGCGGACTCCTACGTCGGTGCCTGGTTGGGCCAATCATGGGCTTATCGTAGCTTCCCAGCGGGCCTTCTATCTTCATACGCACCAGGTAGCCCTACGTGCAGGAGTCGTGGGGTCACCCCCTCGTCAAGGGGCATAGAGAACGCTCCATTCACTTCAGACTCAATCTCCAACTGGGCAAACTGCTCCTCAGTGAGTATAGGATCATCATCAGTGCCAACACGAGGTGCAGAAGGGAGCACCAAGTTCTCGACCTCCATAGAGACACCGACGTTCGTTGTACTCCATGGGCACATCTGTAGGTGCATCCATAGGAAGAGGTGGAAGTGGTGGGAGGAGCGCGGGCGCCACTAGGGGTGTCGCGGATGCCTCCCACTGTATCGAGGCGAGGTGCGTTTCACGCCCCTTCTTACTAGCCTTGTACGCTTCCACAACTTCCTTAGGTGCAAGGCACTGGCGTGAGAAGTGTTCAGTAGAGCCACAACGATAGCAATCCTGGGCCCTCTGCCCCCCCCCCTTGCCTGGCTGATGCTGTTGAGCCTGGCGAGGGGGGCGAGGTGCCTTCTTGCCCTTCTTGCCCCTCTTCTTCTTGAGAGGCGCCCTAGCCTTATAGGCATTAGCATGTTCCTCCTGATGAGAGCTCGCTCCAAGTGGTTGCGCGAGAGAGTTCTTGCGTAAGAGCTCATCATGCGCCTCCTCCACCTGGAGTATGTCCACAAGCTCTGCATACTGCGTGTACTTTCCCTGGTGGTAATTCCGCGAGGACTGTACGGCATTGGGGTAGAAAGTAGAGAGAGTCTTCTCAATCTTTTGGGTGTCAGTGATGGTGACACCACACAATAGAAGAGAGGTTCAAATCCGGTGCAAAGCCGAATTATAATCTCCCACCGTCTTGAAGTCCTGGAACCTTAGACGGGTCCACTCCTCCTGGCCTGTGGACGAACAGTGTACTTTAGTCGCTCGAAACGCTGCTTGAGAGCATTCAAGAGGTCCAAAGCACTCCGTTCAGCCATGTACTCATTTTTTAGGGTACTGCAGAGGTTGTGACGCAGAAAATGCAGAGCTTCAGCATTCTGAGCAGGGGTAACGGCATCGATGGCCACTTGGGACCCTATGCCGATGACCTTTGTCAGCTCCTTGGATCCGAGGAAAATTTCCACGTCCGATGCCCACGTCAGATAGTTCAACCCATTCTGGGCAAGCTCTTCAAACTGACGGTTGGCGATTCCGGCCATCTACAATTTATGCAAATCGTATTAGATTACAACATGTAATCCGGATTACAACAGGTAATCCTTTGCATAAATGCGATGAAGATAACATTTGTTCATTAACATGACGTTCCAGTATTTAAACACATGCTAACAATAATTTCAAAGCAATTAAAAGTAATTAAACAATTAATTCAAGCAATGAAAAATATATTTTGTAAGCATGCTATATAATGATAGAAACATGTTAAGCATATCATAAACTTAAAAAAATTGCCAGAAAAAATCCACCCGGGGTTGCGTGGCGGCGCAGCCGAGGCGGGTGTGGCAACCGTACGTGGTGACCAGCAGGGTCACATCTGCTTGCGTGGTGACACGATCAAAATCAACAAGGTGTGGCGGTACGATCATGATCGGCACACAACCAGCAAGGTACGGTGCATGTGGTCTATACCATGACCATCTCACGTGGGTTGCTAGCTAGGTGCCCTGCTTCTAGCTTCGTCTATAGCTGTTCAGATTGCCCAACATAGATACCCAACATGCAATGGGAAGGGGATTCTCTACCGTACGGTAGGGTGACGTTGGGTCACTGCCATGTGGGTCTCACCAGCATACGGTCCCACCTGCCAGTGACCCCATGTCACCTTGCCGCACGTCAGAGGAGCTTCGTCCCATGCAATGACCAGCGGGGTCAAAACATCTACTTATTGCGGACCCATCAGACAGCGTGATGACAACTAACGCCAGCAGGGCGTCTAACCGAACCGTAGCCATCTGGTTAACATGCACGCAAAGAAAACGAAAAAAACATGCATGCAAGGGCGCGTCATCTGGACGTCATATCCATTAGGTACATCTAAATATAAAGATGGCGTGTGTACATCCGGTGCATCGAGGCGTTAAGTAGTGCGAAATTCGGCGTGTGGCTTGGCTGCTCGGCCGACCGGGCAACACACGATGAGCGGCTCTACGGTAGTCAACGACGATGACATGCTCATGGGGAGCATATGTACATCAGGTACATGGATGACAAAAAAAACATGTGTACATCAGGTACATCATGACGGTGTCGTACTCATCTATAGTATGTATATTCACCGTTTTTCATATGATGTAGTTTAGTAAAAATTCTCTTGATGCAAGATCGATCGGTATTATACAGGCGACATCAGGTCTCCGCGATGAACGACGAGAGCCTGCTTGATGGAGGCTCGAGGCAGATCAGTCGGCGGAGGTCGTGCTGATAACGTGTTCCACAACCTTTGCCGGCGAGTCCGGTCCAAGGGCGTGAAGCGAGAGCGTAGTCGAAGTAGTCATACACGTGGCACAATCACAGATGCGAAAACTAAAGGGACACGGAGAAATAGTCTGGATTTGATCTTTATTATCAATTGGTGTCTCTCTCCATACAATACAATGGGTATATATAGGGGGGAGAGGGTAGGTGGAGAGGACCAAACCCTAGAGGGAAAATCCCCCACCCAAGAAAGGGTGGGGCCCACACGGGGTCATAGTCGGTTTCCCAACATTATGAAGTGATCATTGCACCTTTACTTTAATGGACATTGTCCCCACCATGATGGTTTTGTATTTGTGGTGCACGTGTAAAGGACAATCTCATTCTCCAATCTTCACGGTTTCAATATTCTCTTTTGAGTTAAGGCCATGCCTTTTGTCGATCTTCTTTGGAAAATACACCGTGTGTTCTTTATCATCTACATTGAAGGTGACCTTTCCTTTATTGCAATAAATAATGGCACATGCGGTGTTAAGAAAAGGTCTACCAAGAATAATGGACATGCTCCCATCCTCGGGCATGTCAAGCACAACAAAATCTGTAAGAATTAAAAAATTAGCAACTTCAACTGGAACATCCTCACAAATACCTATCGGGGCGGCTGTTGATTTGTCAGCCATCTGAAGAGAGATATCTGTAGGGATTAGCTTCTCTAAACATAGCCTTTTGTAAAGAGAAAAAGGCATAACACTCACCCCTGCTTCGAGGTCACATAAGGCGGTCTTGACATAATTATTTTTTATGGAACAAGGAATGGTGGGTATACCTGGATCACCAAGCTTCTCAGGAATCTTGCCTCTGAAAGAGTAATTAGCAAGCATAGTAAATATTGCCTCATTAGGAACTTTTCTTTTATTAGTAACAATATCTTTCATGTATTTGGAATAAGGAGGTAACTTGATAGCATCAGTCAAAGGAATTTGCAGAAAAAGAGGTTTCATCCATTCACAAAATTTATTATACTGTTCTTCTTCTTTAGATTTGAGAGACTTACCTGGAAAGGGCATTGGTTTTTGTACCCACGGTTCTCTTTCCTTCCCATGTCTTCTTGCTATGAAGTCTTCTCTTGTGTACTTCTTGCGTTTATCGGGTGCTTCTTCTTCTCGCACCTCAGGAGGATCATTCTTCTCCTTGTAATTTTCTTCGGGCTCAGCACTGTCTTCAGTTTCAGCATCGGAGGTAGATATGCTATTGGGATCAACAACAGGTTCTTCACTTGGAATAGGATCATTAGAGTTGTCAGCTTCCTTGTGTTTCTTCTTCTTCTTTTTCTTCTTAGGAGAGCTAACAATCTCATCTTCCACTTGTACTTGAGAATCTTGCTCGATCCTCTTCGGATGCCCCTCAGGATAGAGTGGGTCCTGGGTGTGTGTTCTACCCCTGGTTTTGATGCCATAAGCTAATATGTCCTGTTTGGCATTGTTAGCAAGCAAATCTTTTTGCACATTAGAAAAATTTTCAAGCTGAGTTTGAACCATATGGAAATGCTTAACAAGACATTTAACATCATTAACTGTTCTTTCAAGAACACCAAGTAAACTTTTGATAGCAAGAGAATTATCATGTAACTGACTTTGTACCCTCCTATTAAAATTGTCTTGCTTAATAATAAAATTATCAAGCTCATCTAAGCATTGGTCGGGAGGCTTACCTTTAGGGATGTCACTTTCAGTAAATTCTAATAGAGAGTTTACCTCTACCAAGGTAGGGTGACTAGGCTCACACAACTTCTCGATAGGCGGTAGATTCTTCACATCTTCGGCTTTGATGCCCTTCTCCTTAATAGACTTCGTTGCTTCTTGCATATCTTCGGGGCTCAGAACAAGAATGCCCCTCTTCTTTGGTGGTGGAGGTGGTTCAAGGATGGACCAATCTTCATGGTTCTTCAGCATCGGCTGGCGTTCTTTCCCTGAAAACACAACCAGCACAACTATCCAGATAGGACCTGGATTCATCGGTTAGACCAGCATAAAATATATCAAGCAATTCATTCTTTGGGACTTCATGTCCCGGTCTAGCCTTAATTAAGTCACAATACCTCCCCCAAGCTTTAGGGAGGTGCTCATCCTACAACTGTTTAAAGTTATAGATTCTTTGCAAAGCAGCATGTTGCATATGAGCAGGAAAATATTTATCAACGAAAAATTGAACTAAGTCCTGAGGACTCTCAATGGAACCATAAGGTAGTGCATCATACCAAGATTTAGCGTCTCCCTTCAAAGAAAAAGGAAAAATCTTGGCCATATAGAAGATACGTATCTTCTCATCAGTAGTAAATAGGTCACCTAACTCAGCAAGTTTGGTCAGGTGTGCTATAGCATCATCATTTTCTCTTCCATAAAAAGGGTCAGCCTCGACTGTAGATATAAGTGAAAGATCAGTAGAGAAATCATAATCAGGATCAGTGATGCATATAGGAGATGTGGCAAATTTAGGATCAGGAATATTCTTGTTCTTCATGGAATGCTTTTTGAGCAACTCCTTAACAACTCCAGGGTCAGAGTCGGCACACTCTCTGAGTTCGCTGCAAAGATCATCATCGATAATAATATAACCATCATCAAGGATTATCTCCTTGAGTTCATCCAGGTCTGGGTAACCAAAGGTTATGCAAGTAGGAATATAGGTAATAGGAGTATCGGTCTCGGGTTCTGCTGCAACTTTAGCAGTCTGAGTTTCAATATAATGACCAAGAAAATTATCATCATCAAGAGTAGTGGAAGCATCATCAAAAGTATCAGACATAGTGACAGGCTCATTAGAAGTAGCATGTGGTGGTAGTGGTGAAGCAAACTTACTTATAACGGAAGGTGAATCAAGCGTAGCACTGGTACTCAGAACGGTACCTTTTCTTGTAGTGGATGGTAGGATCGGAACCTTGGGGTCTCCTTTCTTACCTATAGCGGATGAAGTGTGGAAGGCAGGATACTTCAAGTAGACTTGTAAATATTGCTATGGTCCCCGGCAACGGCGCCAGAAAACAGTACTTGATGACCCTCAACTGTAGGGGATCGATTGTAGTGTTCTCGCGGGTAAGTTAACACAATTTATTGATTCGACACAAGGGGACACAAAGAGTATTTATAAGCCTTGACAGTTGAGTTGTCAATTCAACCGCACCTGAAATATGCTTGCTTGCAACAAAGTATTAATAGAAATTGTGATATGATAGTGATAATGATAACGGCAAAAGTAAACTAGTAGTAACCAGCAGGATTAAAACACTGTAGGCTAGGGGATAATGGTTGGGCGTTGCATGAATAAGAATGAACATGTAACAGATTCTAACACGGGGCAAGGCACACAGAAAAGTAATGATCATCTAGGCAAATATCAAACATTAGGCATGTATCCCACATGTAGTTGTGTGTGCTTGCAATAAGAACTTGCACAACATCTTTTGTCCTACCATCCCGCTACGAACGGGGCCAAAAGGAACTTATGGAGATTAAGGTGCTCCTGTCAAAGAGCACCGAAACAAAGCAATAAACTCAATGGATACATGGAATCCTCAAATTATGGACCATCCCCTTTGGTGTCCCAAGCTGTCACCTTTGGGATCGCCGGTTCCGGACCATAATAGGTGCATACAACTCATAGATAGGATCTTGAACATAGATAAACTCATGAAAACATAAGTGGTTCAAATCTGAAAACATGGCACTCGGGCCCAAAGTGACAAGCATTAAGAGCAACAAGTTGTAGCAAAGATGATAAACACCAAAGTAGATGATAGGCAACATGCCCCCAACAATCTGACGAACTATTACATGATCAATCTCATCCAATCCCTACCATCCCCTTTGCCTACAGCAGGGAATTACTCACACATGTGAAGGGAAGTCATGCAGGAAGGATGGAGTGGTGATGGTGATGACGATGGCGCCGATCTCCCCTCTCCGGAAGCCAAATCAGCCTCCAGATTAGCCCTCCCGAGGAAAAACAGAGGTTGGCGGCGGCTCCGCGGCGGGTTCTGGAAAAGCGACTTCTGTTTCGGAGTTTCCCCATCACGGGAATAAATAGGAGTCAAAGTAGGGCACCAGGGGAGGGGGGGTCGCCCAGGCGGCCTCCCAGCGCGGCCCCACCCCTGGCCGCCCCTACAGGGCGCCTGGAGCCCCCCTGGCTGCCCTCTCCCCCCCCCCCTTCTGGCTCCGGGCTCCATCGGGTGCGTGGATTTTTTTTGGTATTTTTCTGGGGATTTTCTGATATGTCAAAAAATCCATTTTCATGCACACAATAAAACCATACAAACATCTCTGCTGAAAACAACGTCAGTCCGGGTTAGTTTAGTTCAAATCATGCAAGAATGAGGGAAAAATAATAGCAAAAGTGTTTGGAAAAGTAGATACATTTGGGATGTATCACTCCTTTCTCTCTTTTTATTTCTTTTTCTCTTTTTCTATTTTTTTTGTATTTTTTTGGCGGCCTCAATGGCTCTTTCTATTTAACTCTCATTTGTCCTCTTTGGGATCTTTTCCTCACTTAAGGGCAACACTCTATTTTACAAGAGGGTATAGAAGATCTTTCACACTTTACAAGGTACTCAACATAAAGAAGCTGTAGCTATCATGATGTGTGCAAATGTATGTCTCTGCCAGTGTAGTAGGAACATGTATGACATGGAGATCAAGTCATGAAGAGGTGGATGTTGCATGGCAATATATCTCGGAAAGGCTATGGAAATGCCTTGATAGGTAGGTATGGTGGCTGTTTTGAGGAAAGATATAGGGAGGTTTATGATGACAGAACATATCATGCCAAGGGTTTGGATGCACCGGCGAAGGTGGACGCCAACTCTCGGAGTGAGAAGAGGGCAATGCACGGTACGGAAGAGGCTAGCAAATATGAGGAGGTGGAAGTGTCAACTTTCAATAATTACATTAGTCAGAAGAACTCATGCACTTATTATCGGTAACTCTCAATCTACTAAGGAGGTTCACAAAGAGACAAGTACCCCGAGGAGGAGTGAATGGGGGTTTGGTTATCCTTGCGCATCCTCAACTCACGGTACGTGAGTGTACTCTAATATTCGATCCCTCCAAAGATTAGTGATCCATCTAGTAGCTAGAGTTCTGATCTAGTTTTTGTAGGTTTTGAAAATAAACACGGATTGCCCAAAATATGACACCTATCACCAATAGGCTAGAGCTCTTCACACCAAAAGTTCAAACATTACTCACAACAATACATCAAAACTATTGCAAGTTACTACTACAATAGAATAGCAACCTCAATTACCTACTTCAAGACAAGACACAACTCAGTGCAACAACCAACTCTCTTAACAAGATAAACATGAAAAATAAACAGAGTTCCAGCAAAAAACCAAACAAAAGCCAAGGCTCTTGCTAAAGACAAACTAAACTAAACCTAAACATGGCATCAGCTACGAAAAGATAAAGAACACACAACAAAGAAAAGATAAGCATGAAAAATCCTATGATGTGCTCTAGATTGGAGTGGAGCGTGATTCTCTCCCACACAAAGTAAGTTGGGGTATAACTTGTTATGAATAGCAAACAAAGCTAAAGAAAACTAAAAAGGAAACCTAAGAGTGAGACGCTCCAAGCATAACACATAACGCATGAAGTGATAAATATATAGTGAGACGAAGGAAGAACTGATGATTGTTGATGGAGAAGGGGATGCACGGGGGCATCACCAAGCTTAGACGCTTGAGTCTTCTTGAATATTTATTGGGGATGCATGGGGCATCCCCAAGCTTGAGCGTTTGACACTCCCGGATCTTCTTTCGTCATCTTCCCTTGCACACTTGAAAACTCCCTTCATACATAACTCATCGTAAGCTGAATAGAGAGGTTAGTACCTTAATAAAATAATTTTTACCCACTATATATAAAGATATTCTTGAAGATCTATTGTTTCTCAAGATTGCCAAAAGGTTTTGAAAATAAAAAGCAAGCTTAAGATTTGCAAAAGTGAAGAGAGGCAAAACGTGACAGAATCTGTGAAAAACAGAACAGCAGGTAGCAGAGAAATTTTTTGAGGCACTTCTGCAACTCAAATCAAAAAACTCAGAACATACGGAAGTTTCACAATTGTATAGAGCATGTTGTGTAAACAATTGGGCTAAAAAGATGAACTGGTGATTTGTTTCGATTTTTTTCGTCAAGCAGACATAATCTGTTTTCTGGACAGCATTTCACAACTTTTGCTTCCCTTATCATAAGAGGCTATAACTTGGCACAAAGCTTGAAAATAAAGATACAATGATGTTGCTACAGTAGTAAAAATCATCAATACCACTAAAAACATAAGTAAAAACATCTTGGGTTGCCTACCAACAAGTGCTTTCTTTTACGCCTTTAAGCTAGGCATAAAGCAAAAGAAGAATCAAGTTTTATCAAGAGATAGAGAATAGCTAGCCCGCGTAACGGACTCAAAAGGTAACTTGATTTTATTTCTAGGGAAGTGTTCCGTCCCCTTTTTGAGAGGGAATTGAAATTTTATAATCCCCTGTTTCATGTCAATAACAGCACCAACGGTGCGAAGAAAAGGACGTCCCAAAATAATTGGACATAAAGGTTCACACTCTATATCCATAATAGTGAAATCAACGGGAACATAATTGTCATTGATAATGATTAGAACATCGTCGATCTTCCCCATCGGTTTCTTTACGGAAGAATCAACGAGACGAACACCAAAAGAACAAGGCTCAAAGGGCTTCAATTCAAACATATCATACATTCTTTTGGGCATAACGGAGGTACTAGCTCCAACATCACATAAAGCATATCAAATGAAGTTATTCAATTTAATTTTTATCATAGGATCCCAACCATCATCTAGCTTCCTAGGTATGAAGGCTTCTATTCTAAGCTTCTCCTCCCTAGCTTTGATTAGAGCACTAGTGATATGCTCCATGAAGGCAAGATTTAGTGTGCTAGTGTGGGGGTCTCTAGAAATTTTGTGTAACAAGCTAATAACTTCTGAAAGGGTACAACTATCAAAATCAATATCACTACTATCAAAGGTGGTAGTAGTGTCATCTAGGCTCACTTGTTTGAAACCCTCTATGTTCATAGGAGTTTTTTCTTCTATAGTTGAGGTATTAGCATATCCATTAATAGGTCCAATGGGACTAGGAGTGCATTGGGTGCTAATAGTTTGGGTGTCCTCAACAATTTGGATAGTAGCAATTGTGTGGTGTGTAGGAAGGCTCTTAATTATATCATCTTCCTTTTTTCTCTAGTCCATCTTCCTAATATTTTCATTAATTTGCAATTGGATAGCATTAATAGGAGTGGCCTTCCTCTCCTCAACGGGAGAGGTTCTAATTTTAAGCATCTCAACATCAAGGGCTAAGCTATCTACCTTCAAAGAGAGATTATCTAATTTGGCTAATTTCTCTTCAACATTCTTATTGAAGGCTTTTTGGGTAGTGATAAAGTCTCTAAGCATGCTTTCAAGTTCACAAGTGGGGTTCTTATTACTAGGATAAGTGTTGTTGTTCCCATAGTTGGATGGAAACGGTCTAGGATTGCTAGCAAAATTACCCTTATAAGCATTGTTGTTGAAGTTTTTCTAGCAATAAAGTTCACATCTACTTGTTCCTGAGCAACCAAAGAATTTAAACGAACATCATGAGGATCAATAGAGGGTTTCTTGGTAAGTAGAGACATAATCAAGTCAACTTTTTCATTTAGGGAGGTAATCTCCTCGACAGAGTTTACCTTCCTACCTGTTGGAGCGCGTTCGGTGTGCCATTGGGAATAGTTGGTCATCATCTCATCGAGAAGTTTTGTGGCAGCACCAAGTGTAGTTGACATAAAGGTTCCTCCCGCGGCCGAATCTAACAGGTTCCGCGAGGTAAAGTTCAAGCCTGCATAAAAATTCTGGGTAACCATCCAAGTAGTCAAACCATGTGTAGGGCATTTCTTAACAAGAGATTTCATTCGTTCCCAAGCTTTGGCAATGTGTTCATTATCCAATTGCTTAAAATTCATAATGTTACTCTTCAATTGGATTATTTTAGCAGGTGGGTAGTACTTCCCAATAAAAGCATATTTGCACTTATCCCAAGATTCTATGCTATTCCTAGGAAAAGTTTGAAACCAGATTTTAGCTTCTCCTCTCAAAGAGAAAGGAAAAATCTTGAGCTTAACAACATCACCTTCTACTTCTTTATACTTTTGCATATCACATAACTCAACAAAATTGTACAAGTGTAAAGCAGCAGCATCTCCAGCACCAGAAAATTGATCTCTCATAACAAGGTTTAGCAAAGCAGGTTTAATTTCATAAAAGATAGCTGAAGTGGCAGGTGTGGCAATAGGAGTGCAGATAAAGTCTTTGTTGTTGTGACTAGTGAAGTCACACAACTTGGTGTTTTTAGTGGAACCCATAGCAGCAGCAAGTGTGGCAGATTTTTTTGTGATTTTTGATATAGGACACAAAGATAAAAACTGAAAGGTAAAATAACAAGACTAAAAAGCAAAGGTAAAGGGTAGTGTGCAAATCCCCTATCTTAGCACTCGTAGTCCCCGGCAATGGCGCCAGAAATTTTCTTGATACTCTATCCTCGTTGGTTACCCCAAGTGGAAGGTTAGATGTGGTGTAGCGGCAAATTTCCCCTATGTAGAGGATATGATTTGTCTCCCGTAGGACTCCGACAATGATAAGTAGGTGGTTTAGCAAGTTAGGCACCGAATTACTTGCTTCGCCTGGACCTGCACACAATACAAATAACTTTGCTTCCCAACGAGTACAGAGAGGTTGTCAAACTCTCCGGCCTTGTTGTTCACAAAGGATCAAACACAAGGGATAATGATAATGGTGATAGCAGCTAGAAAGTAAAAGCAGGAAAATAATAGAGCGTGTAAACAGTGATGAGAATATGGACTGAGGTCCCGTGATGTTCACTAGTGATGTCTCTCTCCCAAAAGACAATAAGACTGCTATGCGAGGTAAAAAAATCACAGTTGGGCAATTGACAGGATTAAAAACGCACCGCAATGCTAACTATGCTACGAAGAAAGAGGCTCAAAAGCATGGGCAGTACGCCAAAATAAGTAGACCGAAATCCAACTGCATCTACTACTAATAATCCACCTTGAGATATCTATCCAGAACATCTCGCTGGTATTAAGTTGCGAGCCCCACCCAAAGTGTAAACCCAAAGCAACAGACAACTGCATTAAAAGCATTTTGCGTGAAGTAAACAATCCTTGCAACCGCGGTTACAAGCACCATTGTTTTCCCCCTTGTGGCAAAAACACATCCCCTAGACTCATGTTTCTGTCACTCAAGCGTGTCATCGGGGGGCATGAACCCACAATCGAGCATAACGTTCCCTCTTGGAGTTACTACCTACTACTTGCCAAAGCAATAAACAGCAACAGAGAACATGCAAGAATTACTTAGGAAAAAAATATCAAAGATAAGAACCAAATATATTACTCGATCACAATCTGAACATAATCTCATAATCCATCAGATCCTAGCAAACTCAACATAGCAACAACAGAAAATTACATATGTGCCTCGATCATGTAGGGCAGCTCACGAGGTCTAAACCATGAAGAACAAAGAGGGGAGGAGAACATCACATAGCCACTGATCACGGACCCATGGTCCAAGGGAGACTACTCACGGCACATCCGGGAAGCGTCCATGGTGGAGGGGAAACTCCCGGAGGTCAATCCTCCCTCCGACAGGGTGCCGGGAAGAGGTCTGCTTGCGCTCCCGATCTTGGAAGCGCGGCGGCGGCGGAACAAAGGCGAGATCGCGAAAAAGGGTTCTGTCTTCAGAGGTTTCGCGTCACGGAGAATATATAGGCGAAGGGGGGCAGCCAGGGGGGCCACTGATACATCTCAAACGTATCTATAACTTTTGCTCGTTCCGTGCCTTTTTGTGTCATTGCTGCATCTTTTTGCCATGCTTTTGAATCATTTATTGGACTAACCTACTAATATAGAGCCCAGTGTCAGTTCATGTCTGTTTTGTCTTTGCAATGCAGAAAAAGTCCAAAAATGAAGTTGCTCAGAAAATTCCCAAAAAATATTTACATTGGAAGAGTCCTCCAGCCGGAGGACGGAGTCAGGAGGTGGCCCCAGGCCCCCAGGCGCCCTCCCGGCGCAGCCAAGGGGGCCCATGTCAAGTGGCCTCCTGGGTGACCTGGGCACCGCCTCGGACTCCCCCTTGGCCTATATATTCACCCGTGACGCAAAAACCCGAGATATCGAACTCCTTTTTCCAGAAACGCTCCCCATCTCCGCCGCCATCGAAACCTAGCTTCGGGGGTCACCATGATCCTGCTCCGGCACCCTGCCGGAGAGGGCCTTGGTCCCCGGGGCCATCTTCATCAACTCTCCTTCACCCCATGATGGATCGTGAGTAGTTCCTCCTTGGAATACGGGTTCTTGGCAGTAGCTTGTTGGTATCTTCTCCCCCTAGTTCTTCAATACAAAGTTCTCATGAGCTGCCCTACATGATTGAGATCCATATGATGTAATTGGTGTTGTGTTTGTTGGGATCCAATGAATTTTTACCTTGTTCAGTCCTAAGAGTTTTATGAATTATTGTTTCTGCAATTTTGTTGTTCTTAATGCTTGTTACTAGTGCACGAGTAGCATGATTTCAGATCTGAGCACGTTATGGTTGCATGATTATAATTGTTGTTCTAGATCTTATCTACGATTGTATGCACCTATTATAGTCCGGAACCGGTGATCTCAATGGTGACAGCTTGGGACACCAAAGGGGATGGGCTATAATTTGAGGATCACATGTGTTCATAGAGTGTTATTGCTTTGTTTTGGTGCTCTTTGACAGGAGCACCTTAATCTCGATCAGTACCTTTTGGCCCCGTTCGTAGAGGGATGGTAGGACAAAAGATGTTGTGCAAGTTCTTATTGCAAGCACGTACAACTACATACGGAACACATGCCTACGTTTGGTTCTAAGACTTGGATGCTCTAGTTTGTTCTTTGGCTAGAGTTTGTGCAATTTTGTCAATTGCCCAACTGTAATTTGTTCACCCAACACCTTGTTCTTTTTCTTTGAGAGTTACCACTAGTGAAATCTTGAACCCCGGTCCATATTTCATCTTCATTGCCTTCGTTGTTACTATTGCTCTCGTTACTGCTGCTACTACTTTGTGGTGTTGGTGATTGGGAAAGTCTTAAGGCTACACCCGTCAACACACCGTTGCTACTAAATATCTTGTCTAGTGTTTTTTCAGGTGTGGTTGAATTGACAACTCAACTGCTAAGGCTTATAAGTATTATTTGGCTCCCCTTGTGTCGAATGAATAAATTAGGGTTATACCTACCCGCGAAGACTGTTGTGATCCCCTACACTTGTGGGTTATCAAGACTATTTTCTGGCGCCGTTGCCGGGGACCATAGATTTACTTATAAGTTCACTTGATAAGTACACTTTATCTTATTACTCTGTTTGCTTACAATGATTACTTTCTACGAAACTAGATCTTATTGGCAAGGTGGATTCACTAAGGATCAACAAAAATATTATAAGGAATACCGCTTGTCTGAAAAAGGGATATTTATATGGAGACTTATGTCTCAAGTTAATAGATATGCTAGAAACTTATGCTCTTATTATGATAAATCTTATTGTTGTGATGAATCTTGTTGCTTCTTGCCCTTTAAGCACCTTCCTTTCCAATGTTGGTGTAATGATAATGAAACCTTGGTATCTTATACTAGG
Source organism: Bromus sterilis (assembly GCA_950022295.1). Classification (NCBI taxonomy): domain Eukaryota; kingdom Viridiplantae; phylum Streptophyta; class Magnoliopsida; order Poales; family Poaceae; genus Bromus; species Bromus sterilis. The sequence goes on from OX465596.1 coordinate 182,460,117, forward strand.
GGACATTATGATTTCTTTGATGTAGCACAAATAGAAGAATTTGTTGTCTTAAAGGGCGCCTATGAAATTGCTTCCTTTGTTGAAAATATTGATGATGCCCCTTACAAATCTGAGAGTCTTGATATACTTAAATATTTCTTTGAGAATTTTTATAATAATGCTTATATTACTGACTATCTCAAAAGGTTCTCTCCACAAGAGGAAGAGACTAATGCTTTGCAGGACTCTACGGAAGAAGAAATTGCTGAAACTGAAATCTCATTGGATAAAAAGAGGAGGAGAGTGACGAACAAAAGGAGGAAGAATGGAGTAGCTACCCATATCTCCCAACTAATGAGACTAACTCTTTGACTCTTAATTTATATGATTGCCCTCCATGCTCACCGAAGGAGGATGAATGCTATATTGATTGCTATGATCCTATTGAATCTTTTGAAATACCCCTTTTTGATGAAATTGATGCTTGTGGCCATGATGCCCCTATGAAAGAAACTTGCAAGGATGATTTTTCTATTGTTATTTATGATAACCCTGATTTTGATAAGTCTTATGATAACCCTCTATTTTTGCCTACTCTTGATGTTCTTAATGATGAGGAGTTTTGCTTAGAAAGTTTATATGACTATGTGCTAGTAGATCATGAAAAGCATGCTTTATGTGATGATTATATTGTTGATTTTGTTCATGATGCTACTAAAAATTATTATGAGAGAGGAAAATTTGGTTGTAGAAATTTTCATGTTAGGAAAACACCCCTCTCCATGTTGAAAATCTTGAAGGTGCTCTTGTTTTACCTTCCTATGTTTGATACTTTGTGCTTCATTTATTTATTTGCTTACAAGATTCCCATGCATAGGAAGCATGTTAGACTTAAATGTGGTTTATATTTTATCCTTTGATGCTCTCTTTTGTGCTTCAACTTTTTATTCTTTTGTGAGCACTGTTACACCCATGCCTACCTAATGGCTTTAAAGAAGCGCTTCTGGGAGGCAGCCCAAAACGGATTAGGTTTATTTTGATTTTGTTGTGTCTTGGATGTTGTTAATATTGTAGCAACACCATTGTATCTTTATTTACAAGTTTTGTGCCAAGTTCTAGCCTCTTATGATAAGAGAAGCAAATGTTGTGACCTGCTATCCAGAAAACAGATTCTATCTGCTTGACGGAAAAAATCATGATAAATTACCAGTTCATCTGTTTGAGCTGAATTTTTTACACATCATGCTATATAAAATTTTCAAACTTTCATATGTTTTGAGTTTTCTTATTTGATCAGCAGAAGTGCACCTGAAAAATCAATCTTTACGATCTGTCCTGTTTTGGCAGATTATCTATTAGTGTACTAACCGCTCTAATAAGTTTATGAGAAGTTTTGTGTGAAGGAAGTTTTCAAGTGTGCGAAGAGAGATGATGAAAGGAGATTTAGGAGTGCCAAAATCTTAAGCTTTGGGATACCCCCGGCACCCCCACAAAATATTCAAGGAGACTCAAGCGTCTAAGCTTGGGGATGGCCCCGTGCATCCCCTTCTTCATTAACAATCATCAGTTCGTCCTTCTCCACACTATATTTTTATTGCTTCACATGATATGTGTTGTTCTTGGAGCATCTGTATATTTGCTTCTAGTTTTGTTTGGTTTTGTTTGCTGGTCATTACAATGTCAGACCCTTGCATGCTTGATTGGAAGAGATACACGCTCCACTCTATCATAGAACGCTCTAGAGCTTCACTTATATCTGTTGAGTGTTAAATTTATCTACTTCCTGCTTGTTAGCTCTTATGCTTCACTTAGATCTTGTTTGAGAGCAATTTAATTTGTTTCGTAGAAAGTTTAGAACTCTCGTGCTTCACTTATATTTGTTTAGAGAGTTGTTTCTGTTGCAATGGTTTATGTGTCTCATGCTATGTTTTATATGTGGTGTATAGGTAATCTAGATCACTAGGTCTAGCTTTGGATATCTTGCAATAGTGTTGAGGTATTGATTGAGTAATGATGAATGTTTATGCAATTGAGCTTGCGCCCATTAGTGATAGGTGTCGCATCTTGGTTAACCGTGTCTTATTTTCGAAAACTAAAAAATTAGTTGAGAACTCTAGCTACTAAAAGGATCACTAATCTCTGCGGGGTTGGAATATATAGAGTACCCCCATGTACCATGGGTCGAGGATGCGCAAGGATAACCAAACCCCCATACACTCCTCCTCAGGATACTTGCTCTTTGTGAATCCCCTGACTAGATAGAGAGTTAATGATAATAAGTGCATGAGTTCTTTGGACTAATGCGAGTATTCGATTGTTGGCACTTCCACCTTCCCATATTTTTCTAGCCCCTTCTATACCGTGCATTTCCCTTCTCGCGGGAGTTTGTGCAAACTTCGCCGGTGCATCCAAACCCTTGGCATGATACGCTCTGTCATCATAAACCTCATTATATCTTTCCTCAAAACAGCCACCATACCTACCTATCAAGGCATTTCCATAGCCTTTCCGAGATATATTGCCATGCAACATCCATCGTTCTTCATGTTCATATGACTTATCCTTCACTGTCATATTGCCTACACTGGTAGAGGCATTCATATAGAGTAATTACTTTTTGATTCAGAGTTGTAAGTAAATAAAAGTGTGTTCATGTTCTTATAGAGTGTTGCCCCCATAGTGAGGAAAGGAATAAAAGATCCCAAAGTGGAAGAAAAAAAGAGAGAATAAAGAGCCATGGAGGCCACCCAAAAATCAAAAATACAAAAAAGGGTGAAAAGGAAAAAAGAATAAAAAAAGAGAGAGGGGGCAGTACTACTATCCTTTGTTCCACACTTGTGTTTCAAAGTAGCACCCGTGCTTCATAGAGAGTTTTCATATCATTCATACACAACTATGTGGGGATCTATACACTATAGAACTTGGCTTGCATTTTCCAAGGATGATCCTCCTCAAAAGAGCTCTAGGTCTTCATGAGCAAGCAATTTGGATGCACCCCCACTAGTTCCATTGGAGGGCTTTCATACACTTATAGCTCTATGTGCATCCGCATGTTTCATGGCAATCCCTACTCCTCACACCATATCTATCATTTGGCTTTCTCCCGCCTATGATTGTCCTCATTGGTGTGAGCCTTTATCACTTTTTGACTTCCTATCCCCATCATTATTCTATTTTTTCATCCTAAGTGCCAACGTATCTTGCTCGCGCTCATCCATTGCATGCGTGCTCAAAGTCAAAAGGGAGAGGATCAGTTTGACTTGTACCTGACTAGTGGTCTGGGGATGAGTCAAAATAAGATTCCAAAGGGACCATGTGTGAAAATTTAGTAGATTGAGTTCTCAACAACTATTCAGTATTTTTATGCTCTAAACCTTCCCACTCTTGGCACGGGAACTCCGACTGAGACATTCGATTCACGGACAGCAAGAGCTCAATTGTCTAGACGTTCTTTCATTGCTTGCTTAATATCAACTATAGACTATTGCTTTATATCACTTTGTCTTTGGCATATGTATCTTCATTACATTAGATTGATTGCCTTTACTCCTAAGTAGCATGTCACATCAAAAATTATCTTGTTATAATTTACCTACTCGAGGACGAGCAGGAAATAAGCTTGAGGATGCTGATACGTCTCAAACGTATTTATTATTTTTTTCTCGTTCGATGCCCTTTTTGTGTCATTGCTACATCTTTTTGTCATGCTTTTGAAGCATTTATTGGACTAACCTACTAATATAGAGCTCAGTGCCAGTTCCTATCTGTTTTGTCTTTGCAATGCAGAAAAATTCCAAAAATGACGTTTCTCACAAAATTCCCAAAAAATATTTACATCGGAAGAGTCCTCCAGCCAGAGGACGGAGTCAGGAGGTGGCCCCAGGCCCCAAGGCGCCCACCCGGCGCGGCCAGGGGGGCGCGCCAGGTGACCTGGGAACCGCCTCGGACTACCCCTTGTCCTATATATTCACCCGTGATGCAAAAACCCGAGATATCAAACTCCTTTTTTCCAAAAGCGCTCCCGATCTCCGCCGCCATCGAAACCTAACTTCGGGGGTCACCTGGATCCTGCTCCTACACCCTGCCAGAGAGGGCCTTGGCCCCCGGATCCATCTTCATCAACTCTCCTTCACCCCATGATGGATCGTGAGTAGTTCCTCCTTGGACTACGGGTTCTTGGCAGTAGCTTGTTGGTATATTCTCCCCCTAGTTTTTCAATACAAAGTTCTCATGAGCTGCCCTACATGATTGAGATCCATATGATGTAATTGGTGTTGTGTTTGTTGGGATCCAATGAATTGTTACCTTGTTCAGTCCTAAGAGGTTTATGAATTATTGTTGCTGCAATTTTGTTGTTCTAAATGCTTGTTACTAGTGCACAAGTAGCATGATTTCAGATTTGAGCACGTTATGGTTGCATGATTATAATTGTTGTTCTAGATCTTATCGACGGTTGTATGAACCTATTATAGTCCGTAACCGGCGATCTCAATGGTGACAGCTTGGGACACCAAAGGGGATGGACTATAATTTGAGGATCACATGTGTTCATAGATTGTTAATGCTTTGTTCCGGTGCTCTTTGACAATGGCACCTTAATCTCCATAAGTACATTTTGGCCCCGTTCGTAGAAGGATGGTAGGACAAAAGATGTTGTGCATGTTCTTATTGCAAGCACTTACAACTACATACGGAACACATGCCTACGTTTGGTTCTTAGACTAGGATGCTCTAGTTTGTTCTTTGGCTAGAGTTTGTGAAATTTTGTCAATTGCCCAACTGTAATTTGTTCACCCAACACCTTGTTCTTTTGCTTTGAGAGTTACCACTAGTGAAACCTTGAACCTCGGTCCATCTTTCATCGGCATTGCCTCCGTTGTTACTATTGCTCTCGTTACTGCTGCTACTACTTTGTGGTGTTGGTGATTGGGGAAGTCTTAAGGCTACAGCCGTCAACACACCGTTGCTACTAAATATCTTGTCTAGTGTTTTTTCAGGTGTGGTTGAATTGACAACTCAACTGCTAAGGCTTATAAGTATTCTTTGGCTCCCCTTGTGTCGAATCAATAAATTAGGGTTATACCTACCCGCGAAGATTGTTGTGATCCCCTAAACTTGTGGGTTATCAGCCACCAGGGGTCTAGGCGCCCCCCCTCCCCCGGCGCGGCCAGACCCTAGGTCACGCCAGGTGGCCGCCTGGGTCCCTGGTGGTGGCCCTCTGGGCCCACCCAGTTGATTCCGAAAGGTTCCTTCACGCTGATTTTTTATCTGATTTTTCCCGAATTTTTGGAGCACTTTTAATATGGGAGAAACCTGAAATAGAAAAACATCAGAAAACAGGAACTGGCACTGTGGTGCACTGAGCTAATAAGTTAGTCCAAATATGATCAAAAGTGTCTGAAAGTGTATCTAGATCATAGCAATATCACACAAAACATGCATGGAGCAAGCAGAAATTATAGATACGTTTGGGACGTATGACCATCCTAAGTGCCAACATATCTTGCTTGCACTCATTCATTGCATGAGTGCTCAAAGTCGAAAGGGAGAGGATCAGTTTGACTTGTGCCTGACTAGTGGTCTGGGTATGAATCACAATAAGATTCCAAAGGAGACCAAATGTGAAGTTTTAGTAGATTTATTTCTCAATTAAACTATATAGTATTTTTATGCTCTAAACCCATCTCCCACTTCTTGCACGCAAAGAATATTTGGAGACATTCGAGTCACGGACAGCGAGAACTCTTGCACCTTTATGTTCTTATGTTGCTAGTTTCAATACTAGATATATACTCTTGTTTGTTATTGTCTTGACTTGAATTGCATATATTTCTTGTTGTACTATAAAGTTCATATGTGTTGGTAGCCTGTCACCACAGAAATTATCTTTGTTATCATTTACCTGCTCGAGGACGAGCAGAAATTAATCTTGGGAATGTTGATACGTCCCAAACTTATCTATAATTTCTGTTTGTTCCATGCTTATATGGCTGACTTTGCTATACATTTTTCTACACTTGCATATCTTTTATAACATATTTTGGAACTAACCTATTAATGGTTGCAAGAGTGCACAAGTTCTTGTTTTTGTACTTTATGTGTAGGAATTACTTGGACAAATGAAAAATCACAAGAAGGAGCTTTGTTGGAGTTGGACTCTCAACTCTTCCGAAATCTGTCCCCACGAGACAGGTTTTAAAGATTGCGTCGGAAACGCCAGAAGACGACCTCAAACGAAAAAACTTACAACTACAAATTTGTAGAGAAATTTTTTTCTCTTTCTTCTGGATATACAATTCGGTCCAATCAGAGTTCGCATGCTCCCTCTAAGCCCATTTTACTGAAGACCTAATATGGATGACGAGAATACGAGGGTCTTTATAAAGAGTGGAAACCTAGGTCAAAGGACACCGCAAATTTTTTCTTCCCCTTGGCAATCGTCTTGAGGGGGAGATCCATCTAAAGACCAGAACCATCTCCAAGGAAGAAGATGGGGCCAAGGGCCGCTTCCACCAAGGGTCGTGGCCGCCGTCGTCTCCTTCATCTCCTCCGGGCTGCACCTCTCCATCAACAACTCTCTCTTTCTCACCATGTCTATGTGTGAGTAGTTCCCATCGGGGCTGAGGCGTGTACCTTGATCTATGTGGTTATCTCTCTCTCCCATGATGTGATCTTGATTGTGATCATTAGTTATGTTTCTAGGGTGATCCCATGATGTTTCCCCTTCTTCTATTTATTGGATTTGATGTACTCACTTGTCTTTATCTAGTGTAATCTCCGAGACCATGGTGACAACGGTCTATTGGACATGGATTAGAAGAATATTTTCATGAGTGATTTCCTCTTTTGGGAACTGATTGAAGATTGAGAGTCTCTTGTTGCTTGTTTTTGACTATCCTTGAGATATATTGTGGTGATTGTGGTACTCTCTTTGGATGACTGCAGTGACATTGGGAAATCCATAGATGAGAACTACGAACTCTGAGGTGTGATTTTGTAGCCCTACATAATTCTCGTCTTTTCTTAATCACAAAGAAATGACCTATGAGTACGTCTCCATTGCATGTTTTAGTGAAAATATTATGTGATTAGACTATGTTAATGTTGTTGGGAGTTGCCACTAGTGAAAGTATGAAGCCTAGGCCTTGTTTCTCACCATTGCAATACCGTTTGTGCTCACTTTTTTCACTTGCTACCTTGCTGTAATTTTTATTACAGATTTTTTTAACCTTGCTTTGCCACCCATATCACTCATATTTTACCATCTCTTCGCCGAACTAGTGCACCTATACAACTCCTAGTTGTATTAGGTGTGTTGGGGACACAAGAGACTTCTTGTTTCTTAATTGCAGGGTTGCTTGAGAGAGACCATCTTCAACCTCTACTTCCCTGAGTTCGATAAACCTTAGGTCAGCCACTTGAGGGAAATTTTCGCTGTCCTACAAATCTCTGCTCTTGGAGGCCCAACATAGTCTACGAGAATAGAAGCGTGTGTAGACATCACACTCTGTCGGAGGGAGGATTGACTTCCGGAGGCATATCCATCACCATGATCGCCTTTGTGATGCGTCGTGAGTAGTTTCCCTTGGACCATGGGTCCATGATCAATAGCTAGATAATGTCTTCTCTCCAATCTTGTGCTTCAATGTGTATCCCTTGTGAGCTGCCTATCATGATCAAGGCACCTATGTATTAATTCCTGCTTTGCTATGTTGTGTTTGCTGGGATCAGATGGATTATGAGATTATGTATAGATTGTGATGAGTAATATATTTGGTTTACCTTTTTATTTTAGTTCTTGAGTAGTCTTGCATGTTCTTTGTTGTGTTTCATTTCTTTGGCCAAGTAGTAGATTGCAACTCCAAGAGGGAGCGTTATGCTAGATAATAGGTTCATGCCTCCCGATGTCCGGCTTGAGTGATAGAAACAAGGGACTAGGGAATGTGTTGTTGCCATTAGGGGTAAAACAGTGGTGCTTATGACTGCGTGTCATAAGGATTGCTTACATTATGCATAGAGTGTTAAGGCAGCTGTCTGTTGCTTTGAACTTACAATTTGCAGGTTGGGGTTCGCAACTTAATACCAACGAGATGTTTTGGATAGATATCTCAAGGTGGATGATTAATGAGTAGATATTGATGAATAAACGATCTACTCTTCTTGGCATAATGCCCATACGATTGATCCTCTTTGCTTTCAAGTAGCATAATTAGCATTGCGGTGCGTTCATAATTTTGTCAATTGCCCAACTGTAATTTGTTCACCCAACTTAGTTGTTTACTATCTTTTGGGAGAGAGATATCACAGGGAAAGTCATGGCACCCCGGTCTATATTTCCACCATTGTTTGCACCCTCGCTTTTATTATTTTATTTCCTTTTAGTCGCACCATTATTATTTTCATGTTGTGTTTGATTCTTTGTAAACAACCAGGCCTGAGAGATTGAAAACCTCTCTGAACTCGTTGGGAGAAAAGTTATTTGCGTTCTTGTGTGCAGGTCCACGTCAACTGGCGCCGTTGCCACTTTCTTGTGATCTTAGGAATCCTACTGGGGACAAACCTTGGTATCTTAACTAAGGGAAATTTATAGTTGTCTGCATCATAACCTTCCATTTGGGGTAACCAATGAGGAGGCGTTATCTGCACCCATCAGATACCCTTTAAAGTACGAAAGTCGTGTGACTCCAAGAGAGCACGCTGATACGTCCCAAACGTATCTATAATTTTTGCTTGCTCCATGCATGTTTTGTGTGATATTGCTATGATCTAGATACACTTTCATACACTTTTGATCATATTTGGACTAACTTATTAACTCAGTGCACCCCAGTGCCAGTTCCTGTTTTCTGCTGTTTTCTATTTCAGGTTTCCCCCATACTAAAAGTGCTCCAAAAATTCGGGAAAAAACAGATAAAAAATCAGCGTGAAGGAACCTTCCGGAATCACCTGGGTGGGGCCAGAGGGCCACCACCAGGGTCCCAGGCGCCCTGGTGGCGCTCCCTAGGGGCTGGCCGCGCCAGGGGGGGCGCCTAAACCCCTGGTGGCCTATATATTCTCCATGACGGGATTCTTCCGAAGACAACCTTTTTTTGTGATCTTGCCTCTGTTCCGCCGCCGCGCTTCCAAGATCGGGAGCGCCAGCAGACCTCTCCCGGCACCCTGCCGGAGGGAGGATTGACCTCCGGGAGCTTCTCCTCCACCAAGGAAGCTTCTCGGATGATCCGTGAGTAGTCTACCTTGGACCATGTGACGAGGGGGTGACCCCACGACTCCTGCATGTGAGGATACCTGGTCTATGCGAAGACAAAAGACCCGCTGGAAGCTTCGACAGGCCCACGAGTGGCCCGCTCCGAGCACCGACGTAGGAGTCCGCGATCAATATGGAAGTAAGGACTTGGAGTTTAAGGCAAGGATAGAATTAGGCAAACACCCTTGTAAACCTTAGATGGACTCTCCGAGACCTAGCCTAGTATATAAAGGCTGGGAGTGGGACGTCTCAGGACATCCAATCTACAATCAACACCTCCAGTCTTGCGCGAACTCGCCTTGACTCCCACTATAATCGCCCCCTCGCATAATACAATCGAGCAGGAAGTGCTTCTCCTGTTAGCCGACGAGTATCACCAACCTATTCTCTCTACGATCTAACCCAGGGTCCCTGATCATGGGATTTGCCGAGGCTGATCCTCGTCAATTGGCGCCGACCGTGGGCACTACACAGGTTGGAATCACGATCTCGACGGTCCCATCTCCATCAAGTCGCAACTCAAGAACTCGAACAAGATCCAGCCCACTCGAGGAATTCAAATTCATCGCAAACCTCTCCATCGCTCCACCAGGATCGCTCGACCCGCAGCTGGACCAAGTCCAATATTTTGGCGACTACCAAATTCGTCATCAACGGAAAAGAACTCGGCGATCCAGAAGTCGAGCACAAGCCACGACCACAAAGCCAACCAGGACGCTGGAACAAGCACAAGAATTCTGCGCAGGAATCCCACTCGAGGAGTCGCAATATGTGACAGAAGCCTCGCCAGCCACTCGAAGACCCGCCGCCACCCGGACACCCGCCACGGGACAGGACAGCAACTCCGAAACCCAGACTGGTGAATACTACGACCCAGATCGAAGACCAGATGAATTCGCCAAATTCATCCGGAACCACTCGATCAACGACGGAATAGAACTCGACCCAAGATTCCACTCCCGCTCAGAAGACCACTCATAGTCATTCCAAGTCATGCGAAGAAGAAGGCACGCCGGCTTAAGCAAGCTCTCAGCCAAAGAACAACTGGATGGACCGTGTACAATCCACTGTTTCGAGGACGACTGGGGACGCCTTCAAGAAAGACACACCCTAAGAGAGTGTCGTCTATTCGTTGAACTCTCCAACAGTCTCAAGGAGGAGAAGCAGCGCGAAGCCAAACGAACCCGAGGAACCAAGCAGTCGCCAGCACCAAATATGGAAGAGCAATATCCCGCGTCCCACGGACGAGTATGCATGATCCAAGAAGGGCGACCCTCCAAAGAAAAACAGGATGCCCACACACTGCAGACCTGAGCAGCCGAGGGCCTCCAAACAGCAGAAATCTACCACATGTATGGCGCAGAAACCAACATCACCTTCTCACAGAGCGACCACCCAACCGCAATTCCAAGACCAGGACACGCACCACTGGTGCTCAACGCTCATATCGGCGGATACGACATGGACAAAATCTTCATGGACGGAGGCAGCAGCTTAAACATAATCTTCACCAGCACCCTGCACAAGATGCTGATCCCACGGTCAGTCTGGAAGAAATCAGGTGTCTCAATCTACGCAGTAGTCCCAGGAGAAGCAGACGCCTCCCTCGGAGCAATCGAGCTCGATGTCATCTTCGGCAGCAAGGGCAACTTCGCAAGAAAAGTCCTCGAGTTCGAAGTACTCGACTGGCAGTCCCAATACCACGCCATACTAAGACGACCCGCATTCGCACAATTCATGGCGGTCCCGCACTACGCATATCTCAAGCTCAAGATGCCAGGACCCTCAGGGGTCATCACGGACAATGGAAGCTTCATCAAATCAGACCAGTGCGACTGTGACTTTCATGAAGTTTCTGACACGTTTGGAGCCCAGCAGCAGCTCAAAGAGATAGCCATGGCAACAGACATAAGCATATTTCCACTAGCAAGCAGAAGTGAGTCAAAAGAATTCAATCGCGACTTCAGCGTCGACAGCGACATAGTCACCCACCAAGTTCACCCAACGGACCCGAACAAGACGGTTCGAATCTACGCGCACCTTCCAGAAGAACAAGCAACTGCCCTCATGGCCTTCCTCCGCCAAGAGTGGAAAATTTTCGCCTGGTGCCCGGCTGACATGCCCGGAATACCACGAGAGTTTGCAGAACACGCGTGCACATACGTCCAAACACCAAACCAGTAAAGCAGGTGTTGCGCCGATTCTCATAACCCAAGCGCAGAGCCATTGGAGAAGAGATTAATCGACTACTCGATGCGCAATTCATTCGAGAGACGAAGAAGGCCACCTGGATCGCAAACCCGGTCTTGGTACCCAAAAAGGACACCGACGTACTACGGATGTGCGTCGACTACGGGCCCATCAACAAACATTGCACGAAGGACCACTTTCCCCTGCCAAGGATAGACCAGATAATCGACTCCACCGCAGGATGTGACCTCCTATCTTTCCTCGACGCCTACTCAGGATACAACCAAATCAGGATGAAATAAGAAGACAAAGAACACACCTCGTTCATCACCCCCTATGGTGTATTATGCTACAAAACAATGCCCTTCGGATTGAAAAATGTCGGAGCCATATACCAACGGATGATGCAAGCGTGCCTGAGAGATCAAATCGGCAAAAACGTCCAAGTCTATGTCGACGACATCGTTATCAAAACACACAGCGCATGCACACTACTCGACGACCTCCGCAAAACCTTCGCCGCTCTCAACAAATACAGAATCAAGCTCAACCCAAAAAAGTGCGTGTTCGGCGTCCCAGCCGGAAAATTACTCGGGTACATGGTCTCCGCTCGAGGAGTCGAAGAAAACCCTAAAAAAGTCCAAGCAATCGCCAAGATGCAAGAACCAATCAACATCCGGGGCGTAGAACAACTCACAGGAAAACTCGCAGCACTGAGCCGCTTCATCAGCAGGCTGGGAGAAAGGACCCTACCATTCTACGAGTTGCTCAGAAAGGAGAAAAAATCGCGTGGACTGAGGAAGCCCGCAATGCATTCGCAGACCTAAAGAAGACCCTCTCAACACCACCAATCCTGGCGGTGCCTAAGGAGGAAGAACCACTCTACCTCTACATAGTGGCACGCAGCAGCGTAGTCAGCACGGCGCTCGCCGTCGAGCGCATGGAAGAAGGCAAAATCCAGAGCATCCAAAGACCAATCTACTACCTAAGCATGTTCCTCACAAAATCTCAGCAGCGGTACCCGCACTACCAGAAGCTCGTATACGCCATCGTCATGACTTCAAGGAAAGTAACACATTACTTCGACGAGCACCACATCACGATCGTAAGCAGCGCACCACTCGCGGACATCCTCAACAATCCTGGAGCAACTGGCAGAGTCGCTGAATGGAACATCGAGCTCAGTCCCCATGATCTACAATTCAAGCACCCAACGGCGATCAAAGCCCAAGTACTCCCAGATTTTCTGGTCGAGTGGGCAGAAGTGCAAACACCAGGCCCCCCAGACCTGTCCAACTCATGGACAATGTTCTTCGATGGGTCAAAAAGACAGCAAGGAGCTGGAGCAGGCGTCGTTCTAATCTCCCCCAAAGGAGCCAAACTCAGATATGTGCTTCAGATCAACTTCAGCAATGCCTCAAACAATGAAGCAGAATACGAGGCACTACTCCATGGCATGCGCATGGCGAAAGCTTGCGGCGCCACTCGCCTCTCCATCTACGGCGACTCCAACCTCGTCGTCCAGCAGGCAATGAGAGACTTTGAAGCAATCGCAGAAAACATGATGGCTTACCAGAAGCTCTACAACACCCTGGAAGGAGGGTTCGACGGCTGCGAGCTAAACTACATCCCCAGAGCAAATAACACAGAAGCAGACGAACTCGCAAACATTGGATCAACCCGAGGACCCGTCCCCCCAGGCGTTTCCCTAGGAAGCATCAACCATAGGTCAATCAAAACCAAGGCACCCGCATCGGAGGCAGTCACAGAGGACAACGATGCAAACGAACCAGCACAAGTAGCGGCGGCGAACCTAACAGACGACGCAGGCAACGAAGCAGCCGAAGAAGCAGAACCAGCCGCGCCCGAAGGCCCAGCTTGGACAAAGCCGCTCCTCTGATTCTTAATCGAAGGCACCCTACCACAAGACATCGCAGAAGCCCGACGCATCAGCCGACGGACAGCTCTACAAGCGCAGCATCTCTCAGGTCCTACAAAAGTGCATCGAGGAGGAAGACGTCAAGGCCCTATTGCTTGAGATCCACGAAGGCACTTGCGGGCACCACGCGAGCAGTCGCGCACTTGTGGCCAAATCCTTTCGAGCAGGGTTCTACTGTCCAACCGCAATGAAGAATGCGGAAGACATCGTTCGACGCTGCATCGCCTGCCAAAAATTCGCCAGCAGGCCGCACGCCCCAGCATCAGAACTCAAAACCATAACACTATCCTGGCCGTTCGCCACCCGGGGACTCGATATGGTGAGGTCACTCAAGAAATCTGCAAAAGGAGGCCGAACACATCTACTAGTAGCAGTAGACAAGTTCACCAAGTGGATCGAGGCGGTGTCAATCACCAGCTCAACAGCCCTCACGGCAGTTAACTTCATCAAGTCCATCATCTTCAGATTCGGCGTACCCCACAACATCATCACAGATAATGGCACAAACTTCACAGCGACAGAATTTCAGAACTTCTGCCAAGATCTGGGCATCAAAATCAACTACGCGTCAATCGCACAACCACAATCTAACGGCCAGGTGGAGAAAGCAAACGGTTCAGTGTGCGGAGGAATAAAAAAGCGGCTTCTCGCACCACTCGAACAAGCTGCAGGCAACTGGATAGAAGAACTCCCCGCAGTCCTGTGGAGCTTGCGCACTACACCCAACACTTCAACCCAGTACACACCCTTCTTCATGGTGTACGGAGCAGAAGCGGTACTACCGCACGACCTAAAATTTGGAGCCCCCCGAATCTCAGGATACGAGGAAGAAGAGGTAGAAGAAGCGCTCCAGGATGATAAAGACACCGCAGATGAAGCAAGGGACACAACCATAGCAAGGTCAGAAGGATACCAGGACAAACTTCTCACATACCAAAGCAGTCGCCTGCGGACCAGAACTTTCCTCAAAGGAGATCTCGTCCTGCGACTAATACAAGAAAAAGTGCACAAACTTGCCCCGCGGTGGGAAGGACCCTTCATAATCTCCGAGGTCATAGGAGGAGGCGCATACAGGCTGAAGAATCCGAAGACTGATGAAGACGTGGGAAACCCGTGGAACGTGGCAAACTTGCGCCTGTTCTACCCATAGTCTACTCATATGCCCCAACAGGAGTATCAGCAGCAACACCGATTGGCAGCTCATGTAAAAACTCACAAGCAATAAAAGGTGTTGCCCAAATAATACCACTAAAGCACTCGGGGGCTCGAGCACAAACTCCCCTCGAGCGACGCTATCTTCACTTACGCGACACTACCTAAAAGCACTCGGGGGATCGAGCACAAACTCCCCCGAGAGACGCTATCTTCGCTTACGTGACACTACCTAAAAGCACTCGGGGGATCGAGCACAAACTCGCCCCGAGAGACGCTATCTTCGCTTACACGACACTACCTAAAAAAGCACTCGGGGGCTCGAGCACAAACTCCCCCGGGGAGACGCTATCTTCGCTTACGCGATGCTACCTAAAAGCACTCAGGGGCTCGAGCACAAACTCCCCCCGAGAGACGCTATCTTCGCTCACGTGATGCTACGTAAAAGAACTTGGAGGCCAGAACGCACTCCCCCCAACGGACAACATATTCTGCTTACACAGCCGCAAAAAAACTTATTCAGGCACGCTTTAAAGATAGGTACAAAGCAAGACAGAAAAATTCCTTAGTCTTCACCTGATCACAAAATGATCACCTAAAGACTCGGGGGCTACTCCCATCGGGAGCGCTGCCGTGCACCCGATGAAAATCTGGAACAACTAAGCAGCTACAAGAAAGAACGGTCCAGGTGAATAAAAACTCACAGCCTACGCCTGATTCTACAAATCAAACGCAGCCTCGGGGGCTACTCCCATCGGGAGCGCTGTTGCGCACCCGACAAACCTATACAAAGGAATTGAAGACAATTTTCTCATTACAAAGGATTCGAAGACAATTTCTCATTACAAAGGAGTCGAAGACAATTTCTCATTACAAAGGAGTCGAAGACAATTTCCTCATTACAAAGGAGTCGAGGACAGTTCTCATTACAAAAGGACTCGAGCAGCTACCAGATGGGTTAAAATACCAATTATCCTAGGGAATTATGACTTCTACATGTGTGCTCATGCTGAGATAATTGGCACTTTCATCCCACAACCTTACGAGCATCACCACAAACAAAGTAGCAACTAAGCCTGCGAAGAAGCAAGTCGCCGCCCTCCAGTTCTACAAGGTGCCTCGCCTACTGACGCACCCGCTTGACGACCGGCTTGACGTCCAGCTCATCCTTAGAACTAGAAGAGCAAGCACCACCAGCCGAGGAGTCGGCAGAAGATGAAGTCCCAGGAGAAGCAGATGAACCACCCCTCGACCCATCAGAACTATCACTGATTGTGTTCCTCCCAGTATGGATCCAGACGATTGCCACCGGCATCAAACGCACGAACAATGAGGGTATCTTCACCATCAAAACGATAGCAAAGACTATCCCCATCACGAAAGTTTAGCTGCTGAGAAAATGACTTCCAGCTAGGATTAAGAAAAATCAAGAAGGATCCATCAACAGAAAGCTCAACCCAAGCAGGAGGCCGAGCGCATCCCTGAAGCCGAAGCCACAGACCCCTCAGATTAAGCTCAGAAATCATGGAGGCAAATGAGAATGGAAGAGGGATCCGAGTAGCAGTGCGACTAAGAATGCGCAGAAGGAAGTCATAGCGCCAAACACCCTCATCCGCACAAGACGAAGAGGGCGTCGCCGCAGCTCCACGGCGCCCACCATGAGAAGAGCGAGGGGTACGGCCACCACGACCACGCCGGCCACGACCTCAGTCAGAAGCACAACCACCCCACTTGGGAGCCATAGGAAGAAGAAGAAGATGGGAGAAGAACGGATGACCAAGCCCAGGAAAAAAAGCAACGGGTATTTATAGCGCAGCCCAGGGGCAAACCAGGAAAAAAATGCAGAAGCCCAGGAGGCGCCATCATTAAAGCAAAGACCAAACACGTCAGGTGTTACGATTTCCAAGACAAGATGCCTTCACACGGTCAGCAATATTTAAAGAACGCGTCAAATCTCGCATGTTTCCCATACACACCTTGGAAATCCAACGGGCACCAGGCAGCACGACGTCCAAGTCGTAATTATGACTGGCCAAAAGACGCGACGGATCGAAGACCAAGCATCATCATAGGTCACCAAATAGCATGACAACTCCTATCAACGCGACATCCCAAGAGGGACGGATCAAGGTAAAAACAATTGGAAAAAACAAAAGTCTCGCAAAAAGTTACCTATCCCTCAGTGCCAAAATATTCTGATTCCAAAATCTTTTTACTCCCATCGGGAGTACCTTTATTCGAGTTCGGGTGCTCCCTCACCCAGAAGGCAAAGGTGTGCTCGAGTAACCACTCGCACCAGTTGAATTCACAGCGACTACAAAGTTTCGGGTGCTCCCTCACCCAGAAGACAAAAAATTTGCTCGAGTGGCCACTCGCACTAGCAGAAACGACGTATCTTCAGAGTTCGGGTGCTCCCTCACCTTGAAGACAGCAAAAGCATTCGAGTGAATACTCACAAAGTACTCAACAACTATTTCGGCAATATAGACTACTCGCACGCTCGACAACTTTCCGAGTGGGTGCCTTCTTATTTTCCTCGCCCGAGTTCGTGAAACAGCTCCACGAGTGACCGCTAATAGCTCACTTGATCATTTATTCCAAGTAGGTGCATCTCTAATCAGGCTCCGCGCCTCTATAAAAAATGAATCCTGGGCAACGATGTTGGGATTCGGAGTAGAAAAAAAATCGGCACTACGAAACCAAGTCCCAAGAACAGATCTAGATAGATGCAAACACAGTTAGTGATCTTGTTACCTTAACAATCGTTCAAACGGTAGTTCTCTCGGAGCGGAAGAAGTTGATGGAGAGTTGAGGAAGATTGACGCGGTGCAATCCCTCGAACAGATCTGATCCGTGTGACTCCCCACGAACAGATCTAGTCCACGGAAGAAGATGCAGAAGTCCCTCGAACAAAGATCGAACGCATGATCTCTCTATGGTTGATCCACACGTACGGTGTGGAAGATCCGGCAGGGCTCCGCCATCCAGAGCTCGGCGCCTCCGGAGTAGAGAGGAGGGAGGAGCAGCACTTCGAGGTATGGTGGAGATTAGATCTAAGAGAGAAGAGAAAGGGGCAGCCTTACGGAACAATTATGTGTCATCTTGGGGCTGCCCCTCCACCTCTATTTATAGTGGGGAGGGAGGGGGCACCTTCTTGGGGAGGGGGCAGCCCCTAGTGCGCCCCCATCTAGGGTTTTCCCTCCCTAGGGTCGGCCACAAGGGAGGAAGCTTCCTCCTAGGCGCCATCCCCTTTTGGGCCTCCTTGGTCCAAGTGCTCCATCCCCACCTGGGCCTTCCAAGTGAGAGGGGGCCAATTGATATTAAATCTATTTTATTAATTCCAAAACAATTTGGGAATTCACAATAAATAAATATTAAACATATTTATACCATCCCGGAACTTTTCCGGCCCTCCTTTTTTACCCGGTTTTCTCAAAACTTTTCCCGGTACTTTACCGGTGCCCCGAAACTATTCAGGTTTTCTCTCTGATTAAATCTCAATCACTCCGAAACTTTTCTGGTGTGTTATACTCGTGCTCCTATCACTCTACTAAACAAATCTTCCACCCTTAAGTGTGTGACCCCATAGGTTCGGTAGAATACGGACATGAACCGGAAACTTATTTTCCCGCGGAACAATAACCGATAGCGGAGCCATGGACACCCATAACGGTTCCCGTACCTACACGAATATAAATTCGAGTGAACCACAAGCTTAACATGCCAGTCCTATTTGCTTCACGATACTATACAAAACCTGAGGTGAGATCTTTTAGGTATCCGCATGATTAACCATTAACCATTATACCAAGTCATCCTCCTTCTTGTTTTGTTCCATTTTTCTCGTTTAGTATTCCGGTATCCCTTGTGATCAATTCACAGTGTCTGGCCAGACGATGTTGGATGTCGTAATACCGAGAGGGCCCAAAGAAGTATCTCTCCATCGTTAGAGGAGCAAATTCCCAACTCGAATCGTTAAGTCCCTTGACACACTTTCAGGTGTGAGTGATCAAAGCCGTTATTGCCACGCCTGTTACGGGTGGTGTTGGGACAGTGTCAAGACCCACCCTCCGGTATGAAGTTACAAAAAATTCTTATGGTCATGAAGGACACATGCATATTAACTTTATATGATTTTACTTATAACATGGAAACGATGTGATCTCAAAGAAAATCATACAATTGGGTCGGTTCAGCACCCTTGTTCTGGCAACAATGGGCTCCCATGTGTTACCGGCATTTCCAATGCCCTATGAACAGGAAAACATGTCATCCATAACACACGGGTTAGTCCTAGAGGCAGACTAAGAACACTTTGTGTTTATACTCTACACCTGCATATGGGTTTCCTCCGAAGGCAGTTAACATGCTACTTGGCAAACCTCCGCATAGGCCATTGCAGTTATAGCATAGACATATAAACATTAATAATGAACCTGGATTATAATAATACAATTTATATTGCCTCTAGGGCATAATTCCAACAGTCTCCCACTTGCACTAGAGACAATAATCTAGTTGCATGGTTTACTTAGACCAATGGCATTTTGGTCTTCATGCTCGCCTTTGGTATAGACTTCGTCACTGAGCTTAACGTTTTAGGCTCGTCTCAATCCTGCTTATCTTAATGTACCCCTTCATCCTTTATGAAGTATTTAAAGATAGGGCACTATCATTAAACATGTTTGGACTACAATGAGCTCTTAGCTTACTTTGCTTTGATCATGATGCTCATATCAAAATATGGTTTCTGTAGATCAAGCGTTCGGAACTATGTCAATCACTATGATGGTGTTCCTGATCCAAATACCCTCTTATGCAACTACTAGAGTTGCCATGTTTCACGTCTATGTGCCTTAGCTTGAAAAAAAATCAACATCCTATTTTGCTACTTAGCTATAGACCGAAAAAGGAAAAATATTACAAATCATTATGAAACTTTCTTTCATCTATTTGTAATGAACTCTTTAGTTTTCCTCATAGAACCTTTCTTCATCTGAGGTACTTCAAGAGAACTAATCTACTATTTAGATTAATTTGGTGCTTGTTGCACTTTCAGGATATCCAATACCTTAGTGTTTTATTTTGCTAAAATATTTATTCTCAATCACTCATATGTTATTCACATATATGATTAGAATCGTGCTCCCACTTCATTCCACATCTTATATGATTATTGATGAAATAATAACTTTTATAACTTCATCAAAAAACTATTACTCCAGCTCTGTGATTTTGCTTAAACTATGGACTGATCTTTGAAGCATTCTCACTTTTACTAATATCATATAGATCATTAAATCCTTTCAGGTTGTATCATGCATACACCCTTTGTTTAATTTTCTCAGGAAAAAAAATCCATATGTCATACTTCAGAAGTATGTCGCGATTATCAGTAATTTTCCATATGAACATTTGCATCACTACACATATTGTAGTCAACCTTTTGAACTCTATTGAAAAACTTATTTTACGATAAGTTGAGCAATATCAACGATTAAGCTATCGTCTATGTTCATATCTATGAAAGTCAAATCCACTCTGATGAGCAGGTATCCTTAGGAGGGTTTTACCAAGTTCTCAACTTGATTTAGATGGATGGCTTTCATATAGTTTTTATGGTTTTTAAGTCATACAATGGAGTTAGTACTCGTCATGGTTTCTTGTAGTTCACACTATAGAACCACCTTGGTCCAACGTGAATTTACAAAGTTGTGTGATACATCATAAGACTTGATCATTTCATCTCTTGAACACATTTCAGAGTTTCATCATTCCTTTTCATCAAATGTAGGAATTTCTGGTTTGGTCACAGAGTTTATCTCTAGAACGAGTTTATGAGTTTCATTCTGTAGAACCAAATGATTCAATGTAATCATTATCAAGCTATTAGTACTCCCACTTAATTGTTTCAAGAGAGCAATTTTCTCAAGAAAAATCCCATGTCCCCTGATAAACATTTTTCCCGGGTATAGTAGTGGAAGTGTTGTTCGTAACATGATGTTTCTACGATACTTATATTCGGGATCGATTATATTCATCTCCGAAATTATGAAATAAAAATTGGAGTTCTTATCCATGTCGTATTATTATAGGGCATTGTTTCAACAAACATATGCCGACGCTCTATTTAGTTCGTAAGTGGTTTCTCAAAAGCGTTAAGCAGTATAGTAAATGGGAGTGTGGTTTAAGTTCATCACCAACCTCACCATGTCATGCTGGAATTCATGGTAGAAAACAATTTTGATTCCAATATGTCATATAGGGCTTGGTTATGCGTCAAGATACTCCGTAGCTATACGGGGTTTCAGGTGACGCTAGTTTATGAACTGACTTCATACACTCGATGATGTTTGCTAAATTCTTTAACTCATTTATTTTACGATCAGATCGTCAAATATTTGATCTATGTGTGATGATTATTCTCTTTGTGTTGAAACAATTTTGAACTTATTCAAAATTTCAGATATTATGTCTTGTCTAAATATCGGTATATCTATACAAGTCATTATCACAAAGTTTTATGTAAAGTACTGTTTATTGGTTCTCCACACATCGTTATGTGTTATTACCAATAGTTTACTAAACACTTGAACAAATGATTTTGTCTATTAGAAAAACATTGCATGTGTCAAATGACTCAAAGTCAAGAGATCGAATGACTTCATCGATATGAAGCTTCCGTATGCGCTTTGTTCTAATGCGACTAAGTCATTTATGCTATTACAATAATGACATTATCATTACATAACTTAATTTATTTAGCAATGAACAAAATAGACATAACATCAAGTTTCAACTTAAATAATTCACCACGTAGGGTGACATTCAGAGAGTAATAATTTTCGAACAACCATTATTCAAAACATGGATAACACATCCACCGTGTAGACAACGCAATACAATATTAGTGTTTTACACAACCTCTGAATCAAATAACATTTATTAACTCTAAGATAAATCTTGATAGACTAACGCCGACGGCCTTGGGTGACTTGGGCACCACTTCCGACGCGGACTTGCACTTCATTCACTCTTCTCCTTCGAATTCTGATAATTCGCTGTATCGAGTTGCAAAACAAGTGCAATCGATATGGTATCAAATATACCTATGAAGGTGAAATAATGAAATTGTCTATTAACTTCGTATAACTTATTTATACATACGGTGATTAGACCATTCTTCATATCTCCCAGATACTTCTTACAGTTCCTCTTCCAGTGTCCCTGATTACCACCATCATATGGTCTGGATCCTTTTGTATAGATGCTTCCGCAGTCTTAAGCATAGCGAACAATTCGTCTATGGTCTTGTCAAGCCCATTCATTTTATTATTCATGACAAACCGTTGTAAGACGGGGGGCGTGACGCAAGGAGAACGTTAGTGTCGAATGTCATAGGGATCACAAATCCAAGAGCACTCAGCCTCTGTGCGTAACCAACAAGTTTGATCACGTGCTCACTTAATGAGCCACCTTCTGCCATCTTGAATTCCCACGACTGCTTCGTTATCTCGTAACGTTCAATCCTAGCTTGCTTCAAATACAGAGCGTTCAGTTTTGTCACCATGTCAAAAATGGTGAAGTTTCTCAAAACGTTTCTGAAGCTCGGTATCCATGCATGTCACCATCAAGCATTGTACTACGGTGTGGTCATCCACTTTAGTGACATAGACGTTCTTATCGTCCTACTATGCATCCTCTATGGGAGTTGCTGGAAGAGATGCTATGAGAACATAGTCCTTTTTAAGCAACTTTGAGGAAAAACCCAAATTGCGGAACCAGTCCGCATATTCGCCTCGCATTTCTTTTTCAAGCATCGGTCCTAAGCTAAAAGCATTGTTGTTGCGGGCCATCTCTCTACAACGATATAAATAGATTGATTTAGACATGGTTCAAAATTAATTGCATTAATCTTAACAAGTTTAACCTAATGCTCCCACTAAAACCAATATCTCTCAAAATTGATCTTAGGGTAATCAAGATCCGGATCAATACACCTGCCACCGGTGTAACACTCAGCCATGGAGGAGATCAACCCGATAGGTCTAAC
Source organism: Bromus sterilis (assembly GCA_950022295.1). Lineage (NCBI taxonomy): Eukaryota > Viridiplantae > Streptophyta > Magnoliopsida > Poales > Poaceae > Bromus > Bromus sterilis. Next base: position 182,482,677 of record OX465596.1, read on the forward strand.
AAAACCAATCACAACCAGTTTGTGACTCTTGTATTAGTCTTTCGACACTTGTGCTCCGAGCTCAGATCGGATAAGCTAGAACGTCAAGACAACCAAGCACTATTGTTGTGGAGACAACTCAATCCACCTGCCTCTTTGTTACCTCTCCGTTGGTACTCGTGTGACACGACGCACCGCAGGTGGCGTTTATTACAGACGATTGCACGCTTGGGAGAGCACGAACTTCTTGATATTTTAAGAGAGATCATCCTATTAAAATTACGACTAGTGCGCAATCAAAACAGGCAATGAAAAGGATTAACATCACAGGCAATTTAATGTGTGTGATATGGTATAGCCCTTTTCTTCAAGAAGCTCCAAGCACCATGCTTTTCTTTCTTCATCTTCTTTTGGCGGAGAGCATCACCTCCACGCACGACACGTCGTCAAGCACCATGACGTATGATCATCATCTTCACGTAGATACTACAACTATTGCTAGCATCTATTCTACTAAAAGAAAATTACATGAAGTTTGGCACGCAGGCCGAATAAATGACAATCATATGGCTCCAGCCATCATGCCGTACCATGACATGCAAGTCGTGCAAATTTAACATGTACAAAGTATAATCATCTCATACAACTTTTATCATGACGAAGACTATACCACATCACATGTTACTGCAAAAACAATTTAGACGTTCTTCTACTCGTTCTTTGCATCTTTTACGTGGCTACTAGGGTTTGCAAGGCAAAACGTTTTGCTAGCTGCGTAACCACATAAAGCACAATCTTCAAGTTGCCAGATTAACACTCGGGGCGTATCAACCATGAGACTACAATTTAATCTCATCACCCATACTGAACAATCGTCAATACGCGTGATCCCCGTGCTAGATCAACAATTCTAACACGCCCCTTTTGTTACACAATTTCTCCACACTAAAAGCAAGACCCAAATCATCTTCGCGCGACCAGTATACTTAGGAGCAGCATAGAAGGACCCCGAGGGGCAAGACGTTTGTAACAAAATCAAGAAATACAGGAGGGATCAACTTGTGCAATTAGAGGGGAAGCAGCTAGAAGATTCAGTTTAGATCTATTATCAAAAACCGCACACAATGAAAATTTTGTGCAATGCCCATTCATCACTATGGACTCTAGATCGAACCTGCATCTATTACTAGAACTAGCTCATGATGCCGCTCTTGGGATTCGGAGTAGAAAACAAAAAAAATCGGCACTACGAAACCAAGTCCCAAGAACAGATCTAGATAGATGCAAACACAGTTAGAGATCTTGTTACCTTAACAACCATTCAAACGGTAGCTCTCTCGCAGCGGAAGAAGTTGATGGAGAGTTGAGGAAGATTGACGCGGTGCAATCCCTCGAACAGATCTGATCCGTGTGACTCCCCACGAACAGATCTACTCCACGGAAGAAGATGTAGAAGTCCCTCGAACAAAGATCGAACGCACGATCTCTCTATGGTTGATCCACACGTACGGTGTGGAAGATCCGGCAGGGCTCCACCGTCCAGAGCTCGGCGCCTCCGGAGTAGAGAGGAGGGAGGAGCAGCACTTCGAGGTATGGTGGAGATTAGATCTAAGAGAGAAGAGAGAGGGGCAGCCTTACGGAACAATTCTGTGTCATCTTGGGGCTGCCCCTCCACCTCTATTAATAGTGGGGAGGGAGGGGGACAGCCCCTAGTGCGCCCCCATCTAGGGTTTTCCCTCCCTAGGGCCGGCCACAAGGGAGGAAGCTTCCTCCTAGGCGCCATCCCCTTTTGGGCCTCCTTGGTCCAAGTGCTCCATCCCCACCCGGGCCTTCCAAGTGAGAGGGGACCCATTGATATTAAATCTATTTTATTAATTCCAAAACAATTCCAAAACCCACCCTCCGGTATGAAGTTACGAAACATTCTTATGGTCATGAAGGACACATGCATATTAACTTTAGATGATTTTACTTATAACATGGAAACGATGTGATCTCAAAGTAAATCATACAATTGAGTCGGTTCAGCACCCTTGTTCTGGCAACAATGTGCTCCCATGTGTTACCGGCATTTCCAATGCCCTATGAACAGGAAAACATGTCATCCATAACACACGGGTTAGTCCTAGAGGCAGACTAAGAACACTTTGTGTTTATACTCTACACCTGCATATGGGTTTCCTCCGAAGGCAGTTAACATGCTACTTGGAAAACCTCCGCATAGGCGATTGCAGTTATAGCATAGACATATAAACATTAATAATGAACCTAGAATTATAATAATACAATGTATTATTGCCTCTAGGGCATAATTCCAACAAGCGACTTGTTGTACCTAGATGCCACGCAAGCTTAGCGTGTAGTTAGGACCCCGCTGCGCAGACGGCTGGGCCGGGACTTGCTACAACGCAACTTCATTCCCGACATTTTCCATGCGCTCGCATGATTGAGAGATGAGCCGATAACAGACGCGTTAAGGCTATTTACTGGGACCGGCAATATTGATCCTGTAAGACCTACAGCGGCATGACTTTGCTAGACACCGGTCGTTCCCAAGTTCCTGTCGAGGGACACGGGCTTGATTGGGCTACTGAGGTATTTTCCACTAGAGCAATTTACCAAGGCTCGACCAGTCGACTACCTTGGGCCCTTTTAGCTTAGCATCCCTCGAAATAAACATTTGTCATGGCTAAAGCTGCCAGCAACTCGCGGCTGCGCTGCGCAAAGCGGATGAGGATGAATTCGAGTCCCTGCGCGACTCTTCGAGTCCCCCAGGCACCCGGGGGCTACTGACGAGGGGGTGACCCCACGACTCCTGCGTTTGAGGATACCTGGTGTATGCGAAGACAAAAGGCCCGCTGGAAGCTTCGACAGGCCCACGATTGGCCCGCTCCGAGCACCGACGTAGGAGTCCGCGATCAATATAGAAGTCACGACTTGGCGTTTAAGGCAAGGATAGAATTAGGCAAACACCCTTGTAAACCTGAGATGGACTCTCCGAAACTTAGCCTAGTATATAAAGGCTGGGAGGGGGGACGTCTCAGGATATCCAATCTACAATCAACACCTCCAGTCTTGCGCGAACTCGCCTTGACTCCCACTGTAATCGCCCCCTCGCATAATACAATCGAGCAGGAAGTGCTTCTCCTGTTAGCCGACGAGTATCACCAACCTGTTCTCTCTACGATCTAACCCAGGGTCCCTGACCATGGGATTTCCCGAGGCTGATCCTCGTCACCATGGGTCCATAATTAGTAGCTATGTGATGTTCTCCCCCCTCTTTGTTCTTCATGGATTAGACCTTGTGAACTGCCCTACATGATCAAGGCACATATGTAATTCTTTCTGCTGTTGCTATGCTGAGTCTGCTGGGATCTGATGAATTATGAGACTATGTTCAATTTGTGATAGAGTAATATATTTGGTTCTTATCTTTTACATTTTTGTTCCTAAGTAATTCTTGCATGTTCTCCGTTGTTGTTTATTGCTTTGGCCAAGTAGTAGGTAGTGAATTCAAGAGGGAACACTATGCTCGATTGTGGGTTCATGCCCCCTGATGACACACTTGAGTGACAGAAACATGAGTCTAGGGGATGTGTTGTTGCCACAAGGGGGAAAACAACGGTGGTTGTTACCGCGGTTGCAAGGATTGTTTACTTTACACAAAGTTATTTTAATGCAATTGTCTGTTGCTTTGGGTTTACGCTTTGGGTGGGGCTCGCAACTTAATACCGCCGAGATGTTCTGGATATATATCGCAAGGTGGATGATTTGTAGTAGACGCAGTTGGATTTTGGTATACTTATTTTGGCGTACTGCCCATGCTTTTGAGCCTCTTCCTTTCTTTGTTTCATAGTTAGCATTGTGGTGCGTTTTTAATCCTGTCAATTGCCCAGCTGTTATTTGTTTACCTCGCATAGCAGTTTTATCATCTTTTGGGAGAGAGACATCACTAGTGAACATCATGGGACCCCGGTCCATATTCTCATCACTGTTTACACGCTCATTTTTTTCTGCTTTTACTTTCCAGTAGCTATCATTATCATTACCCCCTTGTGTTTGATCCTTTGTAAACAACAAGACCGGAGAGACTGACAACCTCTCTAAACTTCGTTGGGAGCAAAGTTATTTGTTGTGTGTGTGCAGGTCCACGTCAACCACTAAATTTCTAGCGCCGTTGTCACCTAATTTGCCGCTTGCGGAGTCCTACGTGAGACATACCCTATCCTCTACATAAGGGAAATTTGCTGCTATCCTACATCTCACCTTCCACTTGGAGTAACCAACGAAGGGCGAGAAGCCATTATCATCTCTCGCACATCACCAGCGAGATAAGGTAAGGATACGGGTCACCTTGTTGGTACCCGCGAGAGAAACTGTGACGGGACAATAGGGCAAGCGGATATTGCCTGCTCTGCTCATGAGAGGTGGGCTTGGCTCCTATTCGTTGTCCCCGAGTTACCCAGTCCGAGCGTTGATAACGGTTGTCTCCGCGAGATATTAATAATGCACTTAATGGATCAGGTGTTAGTGATCTAAGTTGGACACTGGCCTATACACGCTACCTCCATGCGGGATAATGGGTATGGCCCCCTCGGCGACGTACATTATCCCGAAATCTCTGAAAGACGTCCAGTTCAACACTGTGGTCAGGTCGGATCGTCACCTAGAGGGGTGTTCGGATCATCCTGCGCACAGTGACCCAGAGTGCGAGGGGCGATGGCCAAGACCCCTAAGCGCTTAGGAGTTAGACCGGCAGGGACCTATTTGACGAGCCTAGGTAGGACTACGTCGTGTCGGATGGCCTCGGTCGGGAATTCCCCAGAAAGGTGTGCGTGACCCGGGATATGTGAGCGTGTAGGGTAATAGTAGTGCAGCCCATGTAGGGAAGTTAATCTATTCGAATAGCTGTGTCCATAGTAACAAGACGCTCGATGTTGTCTCCAGATCTGCAAATACAACTACAAACTATTACTCCTATAATATAAACTGTTAGTATTGTTCCCGGGATTGCTTTATCGCAGGGTTGTCGAGAAAGGATTTCAGGGCTTGTTATTATTGCTATTGCACACTATTATCAACACAATATTATAAACTGTTATGTATATTCTCTTCTACTGCTGCAAGATCGCCGCAAGATGGTAGTCTTCGATAGGCCTAGCTTCTCTCCGCTTTAATCTGGCATTTCTGTAGTTTAGTCCACTATATAGCCTCCCTTTTCCATTTGATACCAATGCATAAATGCTTAGAATGCCTGAGTATAAGTCTCGCGAGTATATTAGGTACTCACCCTTCCCTTTTCATTTATGTTTTCCCTATACTCGGTTGTTGCGGTCAGGCGTTGGAGTTCCGGAGCTGGAGTGCCTCGACGATGCTTACTACGTCGTCGAGATCCCCGATGGCCAGGAGTAGCTAGGAGGCTTCCAGGGCAGGAGGCTTGCGCCTTTTTGATCGGTGTTGTTATTTGTGCTAGCCTTCTTAAGGCAAACATGTTTATTTGTGTCTGTATTCAGATACTGTTGCTTCCACTAACTACGAGCTATTGTATTCGAGCCCTCATGGCCTCTGGCTTGTAATATAAAGCTTGTATTATTTTATTTTAGAGTTGTGTTGTGATATCCTTACCGTGGGTCCCCGCCCTGAATCGCGGGCGCCACATAAACCCACACATAGACGCCTCTTGTGTGATCCCAACTCCCCCTTGCTACGTCCATTTTGCATCACTACTTCCTATTGTAATTTATCCTTTGCCTATTATATATTTCATATTATGATGTTGTTTTAATGCATTTTCTCTCTTATTTTGCAAAGAACACACTAAGGGGGAGATTACCGGTAGCTGGAATTATGGGACAAAAATAACAATAGTACAAAACCCAATTTTCCAGAGCTCCAAATGAACTAAAAATTCATGGAGGACCGTTTCAAAATATAAGATGGTTTTGCAAGCAAGGAAGTACCAAAAGGGAACCACTTGAGCTCCACACGATCAGGTGGGCCGCGCCACCTACCCGTTTGGGGCCGTGAGGCCTCATCTTCTAACCCCTTTGGCTATATAACTCCTTGATAACCCATAAGTATAGGGGGTCAGTTGAAGCCTTTTTGATGAATAAGAACGTCGAACCCAACGAGGAGTTAAATGCAAGATTAATATTCTCTTCAAGTTATACCAACCACTGATACAACTCTACGCACACAAGGCGTTTGCTTTATCTAGAAACAAGAAGTGATGCTACTTTGCAGGTATAATTGGATAGCTTAGCAAGATCATAAAGAACAGGTAAATACAAGTTAAGACCTGCTTGGAAGAAGAACAATAAAGAACAAGTTTACGAGTGTGGAGTAGTATATGATCGGTGTTGTGAAATTGTCCCTAGGACATTGGTAACTGGATAATTATTATCATTGTAATTTTACGTGTGTGAGTAGCTAATTCTAACATACTATTCTTACTTGGATCATACGTACTTATGATTAGAACCCCTAGCAATCATCGCAACTACTAAGAATTCATTAAGGTAAACATCCAACCATAGCATTAAGATTTAGGATTTTCTATTTATGTGCCCCTCCTTTCTTAATTGTGCTCAGTTTTGTCTAAGCCATCTAACTTTGCTCACTTTCTCCCTCCACCATTCGTCCCATTCTCACAAAAGCCCAGACTGAGCCTTATCATTGGGTTAAAGCAGTTGACCATTACGTGCTTAGTCACTAACGAGTGGGCCTTGAATATATCAGCACATGTGGGGCGCATTTGATAGATGGGCCATGCATTTCCGCTTATGACGCGTGAATCTCGACCATGTGAACTATCACTTTCAGTTGCCTAAAATAGCCCGACCCCGAGCATCCGCATCACCCACACAACCACCTCCAACCCCATTCACCCACCGCCTCCATCGTGCCGCTAGCAGCCCCGTCGCCCACTCCGACCGTTCGCCTGAGCTCCGATGGCGCATCACCTGCTGCTACAGCGTCGCCATTCGACCGTTATACTGCAAGCAACCAAGGTCGTTAGCCAGACGGTCTGTTTCTAATTGGAACCCTATAAATTAGGTTTCGTTTATAACCGATTGAATGAGCGGTTTAGCATTCGAATTGTTGTTTGCTTAGTTACATGAGTTTGCAAATATGATTGACGTTTATTTATGATTGGATTCGTGCCACTGGTACTCATGACAGCTACTTTCGAAATAAAAAACCCTTATTTTTTATTCCGTGGTAATTTTCATTGATGTCTAGCAACCCCCACGTTTTTGGTTGAGCTACTCAACGAGGATGAGAAATTGAGAAGGACGACCGCAATAGGGCGCGAGAACAATGGTCACAACCACCCGAGAAGAAAATGATAACAATACCTGCGATGTGTATGAGATCCTAGAAGTATATGTTAGGGAACGTTTGGTTCTATGGCAAGCCCTTGCTTAGCCTCGCCAAGCAAAGGAGCAGAGGGTTTGGTTTCCGGACAAGGTAACCTCGTTACGAGCAGTTTTCAGCTTTTTCTTCGGTTGAGCGAGCGAGCCAATTTGGCTAGCCTTGCCTATTAATGTTAAACCACAAAAATATGTATGAGTAAAAATACAACGCACAGGCAATTAACAAATAAAAAAATAAAAAAAATGCAGAATAGCAAAAACATACTGTATTATTTTCACTGTTGTGTATCAGCAGTCTTTTCCGCCTCCGCGTCCGCGGGACCAGTACCACACCCACCCATCGGGAAATTGGAAAGATTTCAAATCTCCCTCTCTCCTACCACTCCCGTCGCCCAAACCTTCTCTCCTTTCCCCTTCCACATCACACGCTCTCCCCCCACCCGCGCCCCAACCCTAGATCGGCCACCACCACAGCCATGGCCACGCGCGACCGCGCCGCCCGCTCAGCGACGCCCCGCCTCCAAGAGAACGATGCGCAGTATGGCAAGCGCCAGCGCACGGCGGCAGGAGGACCAGCCACTCGCCCGCCGCTCTCCACGGCCTCCCAGAACGCCGCCGCGCCTCCCCCCGCTGAGGCCCCCATCGAGTTCGCCGTGAGGGAGGACGTTGACGCCCTCCTCAACGAGAAGATGAAGGGCAAGAACAAGATGGATTACAAGGTATGGTTTTTTTTTCCGCATCAGACAACAAAAATACTACTACTAGTATATTTCTCGCGTTTTGGTGTCTCGGTCTCAGCCTTTTGGGTAGGCTGAGACACGAAATTCTGGATTTTAGCTTCCAAGAAAAATAATAACCAGAATCTGCCCTACTGCTCTAATCTGCCCTCACATGTAATTTGTCCCGCCCCGAACATTTCATGCCTCTACTGGGTGATGAATACATAGGTCAATTTCCATCATTTGGGAAACTGTATGTGGTTCTGGTCCCTTTTGTCTTGCTAACGAATTACGTACTATTTTCTGCTATTCTGTCTGAGCTGATGATTATGTTCTTTGGCAGTGTTCTAAATAACCTCAATTGTGTAATTGGTTCCGCAGGGAAAAAGCGAGCAGATGATTGAATACATCAAGAAGTTACGAGCTTGTATCAAATGGTTACTCGAGAGGGAGGATGCAAACCTTGCTGAAATTGGGAAACTCAATGGCCTAATCGAGGCTGCTGAGAAACATCATGCTGAAACTGGTAACACTTCTTCACCTGACATGGTGCAGACCTGTACAATTGTTGATCCAACTGACTGAACTTGTATGGTGTCATCTAGTGGCTCAGTTGGAGGGAAAAATCGAAGAATCCATGGCAACGAAAGAGGAGCTTCAGAAACAGTATGCCTCTTTAGGAGAGAGCCTAAAGAAAGTGGAAGCTGAAAAAATGGTGTTGTGGCTTGTGAATTTGGCTAATTTCTCCTTTATGGACCAAGAAACACTCTGTAACCACAACTTTGTAAAGTGCAGGAGTGCCTTCGATCTTACGGAGATGAAAAGGAGGCTAGGATTACTGCGGAATCTTCAAGAAACGAGCTTTCTGAAGAACTAAACAGAGTTAAGTTGGAGCAGAAGCGTCTTAATGATCAGGTATTATTGTTGTTCAATGTCTTCTCTAATACATTTTTGATTTACCATTGTTCCTATGTTTAATTGTATCTCTATCACATTTAGATCAAGATGCTTCAGGATACAAATAAGAGGCTTCAAGAATACAATACTAGCTTGCAGCAATATAATTGCAATCTCCAAGCTGATGCAACAAAGAATGCTGAAACAATAGCAAAGCTGCAAAAAGAAAAGAATACTATGGTAGAAACAATGAATGGTTTGAAGGATCATTCTAACTCAGTAAAGATGCAGCTTGATCTGGCAAAGGTACTACTTTAGTTTTCATCTTTTAACTGTGTTCTTTTCGCCTTAAGATCTCTATTGTTCCACGCGTTGGTTACATGGTGATAGCTAAGGTTTTTACTCTTTCAGTCTTCGCAGAATGAAGCTTTGGAGAAAAAGAATGATCTACTAAAAGAGGTTGAAACTCTTAGAGCTGAATTGCACCAAGTAAGGGATGACCGTGATCATAAATCAGCGGAAATAAATTCGTTGTTGAGTGACTTGGGTGCGTACAAGGAACTGACAGGAAAGTCTTCGACAGAATTAGAGAATGTCATGATACGTTGTGATGCACTTGAGGTACAGTTATACACATTCAATGATAATGTTAACCATTTCAGTTAGGTTGGCTAATTTGTTTCAATAATGTAGGAGACTTGTTCAACCCAAAGTGACAGGATAAAAACACTGCAAATTCAGCTTGCGTCGGCTAATGAAAAGCTGAAGGTTTGTACTTTATAGAAAACTAGCAAATTGACCGCACATTCGCGCGGATACGTTGTCATTTTCTATTGTTAATTTCTATCATCTCTACACCCTGATGCATGAATTCAATTTAATGTCACTCCACTTTAATTTGTATCATTTATGTTCAGGGGTCTTCCCCTATGTTGAGAAAACTTTTCATCTTTGGCTACATGAATTGGCTAGTTCAAAAATTAAGCATATCTTGGCCTAGCACTTGAAATCATTTAGTTTCTTACTAATGTAATATATAGCCTTCTATATTACAATTTAGTCTATCATCGGTGTTAACTTGTTATTAAGAATTATAAGACATTTCCCCATAAAAAATAGTAATTTTTCTAATGCTTGTATTGAATTCTTGTGTTCTCTTCATCTATCCATTTCTTCATTTGGACTAATACCACTATTTTTACTTGGACAATGGCATGCTTTATGTACTTTAATTCTCTATGTCGCCTTGTTAGAGTATGTAATGGGACTGGGCCCGTTAGTCTTAGGGTTAATTAGAGATATGGGTTGCATGCTTAGGGGTCAAGTAAAGCCTTGCTCGGGAGTCAAGTAAACCTCTCTATATAAGGAGAGGAGATGTATCAATCTAATCAAGCAAAAATTAAGAAGGAAATCCCTTCCCTCTTGCGCGCTGTGGACAAAGGTCCCCTGCCGGCCCTCTCGCGCCCTCGCAGCCCTCTCTCTCCCTCTCAAACCCTAGCAGACACATAACACACCTTTTGTCTAAGAAATTTGAATAGTTGATGCATATTTTTCTCGAAATATGTGTCTCTACTTGTGAGGCCATAATGTATTGTCTTTATCTTGCCCCTGTTGTTTAATAACTTTTTTCGTTTAGCACATTGACATTTAAGACAAGCCAGACGCGGCCACCCATCAATATAATGTCTCTTTTCGATTTGGTCTTAGCCTTTGCCATTTTATTTTAGTTTATCACGGCTTCTTTGATTTATAGACTTCCTTTGGTTCGCTGTAAGCCACACAGGTTCCATGTATATTTACATTGGTCTACTCATATAAGGAATAATTATATCCTATCCTAATGAGGACTCTGTATGTGATTCTATTACAGAAGACCATATGATTAATTTATTTTTTATTTGTCCTATCATACATGAAATAGTTTTTTTTTCACCCAATGCAATTTTATTCATAAATAATTGAGTTTTAATTTGCTCTATTCATGGTTGCCACATGAAAATTTAAAAGATTCCACTTGTTTATTTATTATTATTGTGAATTTCATATATAAAACATATATTCTCTTATAGTCATCTAATAAGAGTTGTACTGTTTAGTACGTATCAGTTTCTGCAATATACATCGTTATACTCTGAACCACCACAATAAACAATTTGAAAGAGATAAGTCTTGGTTCAACACGATTTTTTTTCTGTATGTAAAAGTGGCATGGTGTGGCGTGTGATTGCCTTTCAACACATCCATGCATGAGTTTGTCCCGTTGGCGTTTGACTTTTCCGTGTTGTGTCCGAGGCTTCGAGCCAAATTTTCTATTTGGTTCACACTTCACAATTACATATACACACGCATCTGTAATCCTTATTTTGCATGATGCATGCATGCCTCTATTTTTTCGTTCTTTTGATTTGTGTATTCTCAAGCATGCGTACGTTGCCTAGCTAGCTTATTTTAGGTGGCTTAGCTAGCTTCAGCCTATATGTAGCATGCCTCATTTTTGTTGCTAATTCTCCTATTAGGAATCAAACTAGAATTAATTACATGTTCTTTTATTTCCACGTACAACAAACGTGATAGCATTGTAAAATTGAAGTCGTCTTTTTTTTTTGAGAAAGGAAGGTGTCCTTGTTCTATACGTAATTGTGGTTGCACTTTTTCATCATAGATACATGCATTTACGTGACATCCTTCATAGGTACAAAATAATGCATGTACATGCTATTTGTATGTAACGTTTATATCTTTAAATCTTAGCCGTTTATATCTAGAAAACTAGAACTAATGGTCAAGATAATTTAATCTGTGTGGAAGAATGTAACGACTTGTTTGTTTATTGTTTTAATAGTACAATAGATGATGGTTCCAGCTTATAGAACTTCAAGTTACTGACTTGCCATTTATGTTTTTTAAATTATTAGGGATTAGTTTGAAAATGAGCATGTTTAGCTAGAAGTTGTAACTGTTGTTCATTTGTATCTGTTTCTATTATTGAAATAGCTTGTTCAAGAGGTACTTACAAGATAACAGGGACAATGCATTACTATTATGCCCTTGTTCTTAATATTTTCTAGAAGCTTTATGTGCAGCTTATTATTATTATTGAGATTGAATTACCATATTTCCAGTGTATCAAATGCATACTTGTATAATGGTTACAATTTCTTACCGTGCAGAGATCTGATTTGACAACTATGGAAACAATGACCGAGTATGAAAACCAAAAGAGAATGTTGGAGGATCTACAGTTACGTCTTGCAGAATCTGAGCAAAAAATCGTGGATGGGGAGAAGCTGCGGAAAAAACTACATAACACTATACTCGTAATGATTTATTCTCACCTAATCTTCATAATAATCCCATACAATATGTCTGTTTTTAAGATTAGTGTATTGCAGGAGCTTAAAGGAAACATCCGTGTCTTCTGCCGAGTACGGCCTTTATTGTCAAATGAATCTGGAGCTGTTTCCTATCCAAAGAGTGGAGAAAATATAGGCCGTGGAGTTGAGTTGATGCATAACAGTACGTTATATTTACTGCTTTTTAGTATCGGTTGGTGTTTCTAACTTTTATGAAAAGTACTTATAATAATTTCTTTTCATCGTTTTTTAGCACAAGCATATTCATTTGCGTTTGATAAAGTGTTTGATCATTCGGCATCTCAAGAAGACGTATTCACTGAAATTTCTCAGTTGGTTCAAAGTGCCCTTGATGGTTATAAGGTACTTTTACTGGTGCTATATCTACTGTTGTATTTTCAGAACTGAAAGAGCATGAATCGAATTAGGTAAACGATTGAGACAAAATTATGACTCTAGCTGTTAATCACTGTGCAATTATCTAATTGTTTTAGCCAAATACTTGCTTGTTTGATTATTTTGCTTCCTTCTTTGGAATATAATTGAACATAAAGATTTATTCTACTTAAAAAAAGGTTTTTTGTTCTCAAACTAGGATGTATTTTGTATTATGGAACTAACTGATTTCAAACTATATAGGTATGCATATTTGCTTATGGGCAAACTGGCTCTGGTAAGACGCACACTATGATGGGAAACCCTGAAGTCCATGATCATAAAGGGTTAATACCTAGATCGCTTGAACAAATATTTCAAGCTAGTCAATGTCTTATGTCACAAGGTTGGAAATATAAGATGCAGGTGTGTTTTGATTCATTTGGTTTACTTGTTAAACTAAATACTCATCAAGTTTTCTATATTTACAATCCTAATTTTAGCTTATTTCTTGTAGGCTTCAATGTTAGAAATCTATAATGAAACTATACGCGACTTGCTAGCAACAAATCGCATATCTAACCAAGATGGTGCTTCTTCAAAATATAATATCAAACATGATGCCAATGGTAATACCCAGGTGTCTGACCTCACAGTCGTTGATGTATGGAGTATCAACGAAGTTTCTTCTTTGCTCAAGCGGGCTGCACAAAGCAGGTTGCCTCAAAGTTCTTTTGAGATTTAGGGAAACAACTACTAATCCTTAGTTTTGTTTGACAATGATAAGTTTTTGATTGCGCATGCAGATTTGTATTGTGGATGCAAGTTAGAAGCAGTATTTCCTTGATTTGAAATAAAGTTTCTCGATTTTTTTTTCTTACTCTTGTAATCATCATAAATGGCATGTTTTTTTGTTATGCTACATATGCTTTTTACCCAGACTAAATCTCCTAGAAAGTGTTCAATTTGATTGCAATATCTCAAATTTTGTGGTACATACACATACATATATGCTGAAGCAACCATTATTTCTTTTATCCTTCTTGTTTGCAGATCAGTTGGAAAAACACATATGAATGAAGAATCATCAAGAAGTCACTGTGTGTTCACACTTCGGATTTTTGGTGTTAACGAGGTGTGCAATCTTGTACTGATAAATCTAATTCTTGTGTGACATTTTTTCATTGTTTGGATTATTTCCTGTACAGGGAACGGATCAACAAGTGCAAGGAGTTCTCAATCTAATCGATCTTGCGGGCAGTGAACGGCTTAACAAAAGTGGTGCCACTGGGGATAGACTCAAAGAAACACAGGTAATTTGCTATCTCTTTGTTTTCGTAAGTGTACACTGTAACATCCATAGCACTTGTATTGATATTAACTTCAACTATTTAGGCTATTAACAAGAGCTTGTCGTGCTTGAGTGATGTTATCTTCGCCATTGCTAAGAAGGAGGAACACATTCCGTTCAGGAACTCCAAGCTAACGTATTTACTCCAGGTAGCTTCTTAGTACTGAAACAAGGGTGTGCAGTCTCACTATAGCCCAGTGCCATTTTACAACCTACAACTGTTTTCCTTGTACACAGCCATGCTTGGGTGGAGACTCGAAGACACTAATGTTTGTGAATCTGTCCCCGGAAGTATCTTCTACAAGCGAGTCCATTTGCTCGCTTCGCTTTGCTGCTCGGGTAAACTCCTGCGAGATTGGCATCCCTCGCCGTCAGACCCAAATGCGCAGCTTGTCACAAGGATGAACCTGTGTAGTGAATTCATTGTCAAAGTGTCATGGGCCATCAGTCAGTAATGTATGTCTGTTGTTTGTTTGTTAACTGAGGGATGCGACCCATCATTTGCACCCCCATGGTTGGGCAATTAGAGATTGCTCTTGCTGATTGTATTAAAGGTCAGGGTGTGGCGTGCTGGCCTTTCCATTTCAGTTATGTAATCTGTATTGGCTTTCATGCTCATAGTGTAGAGTTGTGCAAGTAGCTGAGATCTGTAGGTGTATTTGCAATCAGCTATTAATTTTATTATTTAAAAAAGCGAGAATTCAACTTTATCACGAAATGTTGTTGTGTAGACTTGGCTTGTATCCTCTAATTGTTGGCAAGAAGCATTCCATTGTGTGGCATCTGTACCAATTGTTCAAGACTACAATCGTGGTATCACCAATGTACATAATGCATGATGGCATAACTGTCGGATGCAGAGCTTTTTGGTCTGAAAGAAGTGTTTGTCCTAGCTAGCTAGCTAGGCCATTCTCGTCATGACTTCCTGCAGGATGAGCTTAGTGTCGGCATAGCAGGATCCTATGTCGGCGTCATCCTTGGTGGTGACGGCGGCCTGCAGCTTCTCGAAGCTGTCGAAAAGGCGGTTGGCCAGGTCGAGAAGTGGCTGCTTGGCGTCGGAGTCTGCAGCGGTGATGAGCTTGTCGAAGTCGTAGTAGATGAAGGTGGCCTTGAGGCGGAGGTACTTGTTGACATAGTTGGAGGCTTCCTTGCCGAGGAGGTCCTCCAGCGCCAGCAGGTCGAAGGCGGAGCTGCGCACCCGGTAGGCGTGTGCTGTGAAGCTTGGCCCGATGTCGGCCATGTAGATGCCGTTCTTGACGAAGGATCGCGTCCCCGTCTCGCCATTGTTGATCTCCTCTGCAATCATCAGCTCCGGTTTAGTTGAGTAACAATCTCTTGAAACATTGCTATGATGAATGAATGCATGGTGAACATGAACGAGGTGGTATAGTACTGTTGCGGATCTTGGGTACCGGCAAGGGGAACTCTGTGAGCCACCAGCCGTTGTTAGCCGGCTCCGTGTCCTCGTCGGTGGCCCGGGCGGGTGATGTGTGGTGGAGCACAGTGGCGGTGGCGAGGCCGATGCCGAGGCGGAGGCAAGCTGATCGCCTGCCCGATGGCTCGGACTCGGACGCCTGGCATGTCACCACTCTTGGTCTCGGTCTCGGCCTCGGTGACGCGCCGCCGCTAGTGGCGGTGGCGGTGGCCTGGAAGCTTGGGAGGTAGGTGTTTGCCATGTGCGCCGTGGGGCTGACTGGATAGCGCGGGCAGCGGATGAAACACGACTGGTGTGCGTTACAACAGGATGAGGAACACAGCTCCCAAATTATTATGAGAAACTCTAGTGAAAGAAGTTTATGAGAAAGAGACGACTTGGGCGTACTACCTTTTCATGACTGAAATTATCTGGCATTTATATGTTGTGCTTCCTTCCGGATTTGTGTTGGACGGGCTGGATGTCATCATGTCAAATTGTGCCCATGTCCAATTACCACAACGTAGTGACCGGAAAGCTCCTTCCTTGGCAAAGCAAAAACATTAACATGACTGATTAAGTCGGTTCTATTATCTTAAGCCATTTACTTTCTCACCGATTTTCATATGTTTACGTGTACCAAAGATGATATCAACAAGCTTCAATGAGCCTTTATGTGGGCGGGTTCCAAGAAGGCCTTCAGGCGCCAATGCAAGGTCTACTGTAAGTTGGTATGTCGATCACTATCTAGGCGGTTTGGGCATTCTCGACCTTGAAAAATCCTCCCAGGCACTCAGACTTTGTTGGATTTGGTTCCCGTGGGAGGATACACAAAGGGTGTGGATTTGTTTCGACATGAGGTTGAGCCGAGATGTTAGTGCATCCACGTCATGGCCGACTCATTATTTACAAAGCCAACATTTGGTAGGTTGATCGTTGAACGCAGAACCAACCTAGAGGCTTCTTGCGCCCAAATGCCACTGCTCAGTTGAGGAAGTGCTCAAGGAGATTCAATCCTTAGATCGGCCATGTTGCGTGACTTGAATCCCGGTGACTACTGCATCAACGTTTCTCATGAAATTCTTTGCGTGCAATATCCGGTTTTCGAGGATGATTTCGATCCTCGGGTCGACTACTTGCACCCGATTTGAGCCTTGGGGATACTACACAACTTTTTTCTCTAATTATGTTCCCAAGTTTGGATTCGATCCTTAGGCCAATTTTGCAAATTAGCCTAAGTCTTGGGGCTACTACTCATTGGGTTTCTATTTGATAATGCAAAGCACCTATCGAGGAAGATTTCAATCCTCGGGTGCTACTGCACACTTCGGTTTATACAAAAGGTGCATCTTGGATTTTGGATCGCACAGACCTTGATGGCTACTAACTATATAACTAGCTTGTAGGGAAAACCTTTTTTCCTCGGATTCCGACTTTCTTTATCAACAAAGCCTGTCTTTATCATCAAAATATGAACATGACGACTTTCTAGACGCATCGGGGGAAAGCATCCCGCCCAAGTAGCTGAAGTTACCAGAATATTTTTGAGGATCAAGTCGGCTACACTTCTTCAACTTTTTCAAGACCAAGGTAATCTACATCACCTCGGATCACAGCTGGACTGATGGAGGACGGTTGCCTGTAGACATTGTTCGGGGAAGCTTTTGTTGAACCTGTTTTTAATATATTATGATTAAAGATGATGAGCTACTCGTATTAGCCTAGGATCTTACTTGAAGACTGGTTCAGTGGGTTTACTATCAGAGTCCTGTATAAGGGGCCTCTCACCATGTCAACTCCCGTCCTGGTGGAATGGGATGACCCCTTATCGGTTCAATCCCAGGTTGCATTGGACGGCCCATGACGCATTATATGGAATATTCAAGAAGTCTTGCCAATCAATACAAGGATTCCAGATCTGTTGAGGACTCCTCCCCACCTACGTAGTTGACTACGACTCTTGTAATCCTAGACCCCTGGTGTCTCATATGAATTGAGGGCCATGCTAGTCAATAGATCATCAACTCATAGATCTAGAATCTAGGCATAACAACAATCTATCGGTCAACGTACTCGGTATGATACCCCCCTCCCCCACAATAATTAGAAACAAGGAGTAGGGTTTTATCTCTTAGGATAGCCTAAACCTGGGTAAAACCTCGCCCCTGTTACCATTTTCATTGATCACCTAGCTTAGGACACCCTACCAAGAGGTTCGTGAGCTACCGTTGACCATCTTAACTTGTGATGACTGATCTTGACTCTTGTTGACCTCAGATGCGTTGTGTCATGTACAATACGGGGTAGGATCTCAAGTGTGATCGGAAGTCATTACTACAACACCTAAGCTTGTGTAAGTTGTTACCACTTCTACATGAGTATAGTGATAATTTTATTGTAATAAAACTTGTAACGAGGTCCTCTACTGTAGCTCATAGAGAGAATCAAAACGGTGATGGTAGTCCAAAAATTGGGAAGAGCATGAATTTCTCTTCAGAGTTGGATGACGGTGACGACGAGAGGAAAGCGAAAGGGTTCCTAGAGTTCCCACCCCGGCGGCTAGCATGGGTTGTACAGATGGGAGAAATATTAGAAATGAGATGCTTAAGAGAGAATGAGATATGGAGGCGGTGAAGAAAAATATTGATGAGTTGATCAGAGCAAAAAGAAAGTACGCCAAGGCAAGAAATTCTAGAGATGGAGGAGAAGAAGAACCAAGAGAAGAGGTCGAGATGGCTATTATGCAAGAGATCATACAACATCGGAAAGAGATGGAGGCGCGAAATATCCAACTTCAGATGAACATGGAGGCGCATAGACTCTAAATTCAAGAGGAACGAACAATAAACAAACGCATTGCTAGATCCGAACCTAATGGATCCAATGGCTCGGGAATGTTAGGAGAAGACGCAAATAGTGATTGTACGTTTCATAAGGCTCGACAATGTACACGCGGAAGGAGGAGGGAACGATGAAAATACCGACAACATGCGATTGGACACGCTAGAGTAGGAGTGGACAGTACAAATGCTTTTGTTCACGCAACTTGTTAAAAAATATTTGGGTGACTGCTTGATGTGTTGAATGTATAAATTTGAAGGGAATCGAAGTGTTTGAATGAGGAAATGAAAATAAAATTATGAAAACTGAGATATGGAAACTCTGAGTTTGTGCATCATCTGTCCAACCTTCCAATTCATATGAAGCGCATTTCATATGCATTATTACGATAAAAAATATGGCAACTCTGCTAGAATATCTGTTAGATCTCATGAGTAATGTGGCCTCTTGCTTATAGTTTTGAGAGCATTATGTACTTTTCAAGAGTAAATAGAAACTAAGCAAGGTTTCTTCTTCATTTCTGGTGAAATGAACTTGTTGTGGGCATGGAGAAGGGGATGATGGAGTTAGGATTTGGAAACCCTGGTAGTACATGTTAAACAAGTGAGCGTGAGTGGGAAAGTGCTCAAGTGATCCCGAGCTCATATGAGCTCGGTATGAATAGTAAATTCGAAAAAAATACATTTTTGTGACGAACATTTGATAAATTTTTGATATGCTTGCAAAATTTCATCACGAAATGACATTCGTGTAATACGCAGAAAAAAAAATCAAAACTCCAAAATGCTATAAAAAAAAACATTTTTGGAGTATCGATTTTGTTTTTTTTTGCTGTGTATTCGACGGATGTTATTTTGTGATAAAATTTTACAAGCATATTAAAAATTTGTCAAATGTTCACCACAAAAAATTTCAGAATTTTTTGAATTTCTTTTGTATTTTTTTCAATTTTACTGTTCACCCGAGCTCATATGAGCTCGGGATCAATTGCTCTTGGTCCGCGTGAGTGCGGTTACGCAGAAGAACCACCTGAACAAACAACCCATTTTGAACAAGGAGAAATGATTCCATCCTAACATGTGCGCACTGGCTGCTTATATTTGTTCTTTTTTTCCGTGATTGAAAACATTTGTCGTGCAAATGGCAGTACCTTTGTCTTTTATTTATATTTTTTTTCTTTCGTTGGACAGGATGTCAGATGTTTGTTAATGAATGCACCATTTTTCTCTCATAACGATATCTGACCGTTTTCTTTGCAATTATTTCCAACAGGAATGCCCGAGATCAGAGATGGTCAACGAGTCATAGAGCGGTCCTTGTTCTTAGCACCCAAATGTAAGAGCACCAATTCCATCAAGAAGTAATGTTCTAAGGTAAAACAAAAACTGATCTGTAAGTATTAAGGAGAACAATCGTGACCAGAGAGTAAACACGAATCAAAATTACAAAGATCAAGATGCGACTTGAATCGGTGAAATCTCCATGTTCGTGCGATAGGGGGTGGTTATGAAGGATTTAATCCAGCAATTGAAAAGAAAACTGCAGACAAATTCCATGTCCTGAACCTGAATCAGTGCACTACAACCTGAATCTGCTCAGAGGTCGCGTCATAAATATAGTCAAGAAACAACTACTACATGCATCAGGACGCCGTCGGACTCGGCGCCTCCGGGGCTGGCGGCGGGGCAGACAGCAACGCCGGCGGTGGCGGAACCAGCGCGACCGGAGGCGACTGTGACGCTAATGCCGGCGGCGGCACCAACACAACCGGAGGCGGCTTCGACGCAAATTCTGGCGCCGGTGGCGCAATTGCTAGTGGAAGCGGCGGCACCAGCGCATCCGGAGGCGGCGGGGGCGCAAATGTGGTCTGCGAGGGCGAGGGCGACGCAATTGGTGCTGGTGGCGGTTGCAGAGGGGGCACAAGCGGCTGCGGCTGCGGCAAGGTGGTTTCCGGGGATGGAAAGGTGGGATTTTTCGGCGGCGGTGGAGCGGTGGAAGGCATGGATGGCTGTTGGCTGACGGGTTCGGGCGGGACTGGCTGACACCCGTCAGCTGCGGTGGCGCAGGCGCCGCCGGAGTTGGAACGACGGGACTTGGCGCGGTGGAGGACGGCTCCGAAGGCAACGATGAGGCCAACGATGGCCAGCGCGGCCACGACGGCGAAGAAGATCTTGGTCGCCTTCCCCACGTAGCACCACCGGCGCATGGCTGCTGCTCCGCTGCTCCCGGCCCCTCTCTCTCTCCGGTGAGTGGCACTGTAGTGGAATGTACTTTTAGGCAGTAGCAGAGCAGAGCAGCTGAGGTCCTCTGCTACTGTACGTATGGGATAGCTGAGTCAAGGGACACCGCCCCAAGGAAACACATTTCTAGCTGGCAGCACCTACGGTAGGTTTTCTTTTGAGGGGGTCAGTAGGTATTGTTTTAACGGCATGCTGCTACGTATATAAACGTGTAAAACTCATGTATTTGTAGGAGTATATCAATGTATTTTGTTACTACCTCTGATCGCGTTAACTTGTCGCAGATGGATAACTAGTATAGTGCAAAGTTGTTTACAACTCACGACAAGTAAATCTGACCGAAGGTAATACTTTATTTTTTAGTTAAATCACGTACTTCAGAGTATTATTTTTGTTAATGCATATGCAATATCTTTTCTCTCTTTTCCAAACAAATTCATGGACTTATTTTTCATCTTGACCAGCATAAAAATATTATATGTTTTAAACCATAATCTTGTTTCTGAAACTTTTTCTATATTTGGATTCCTCGCGTAAGACCTTTTGAACAAGATCAATCTTGAAATACAGTTCAAACAACTTTAATTTCAACGTTTCAGTTCTTTTATTACACTCAATCTATTTTAGTGTGTGAAACTGTTTATTTCAAATCATTTTCTTGAAATAATTAAACCCGTTTAATTAAAATTTCTAAAATTAGTTTCTTAAATTGAGTGAAATCTTTCTCTCGAAAGGGTTGACTTTTTTTTGAAATGAGTTAAATATCATTTTCAATACCCTTTATTTTTATGAAATGAATGTAATATGTTGTTTTGAAATACGTGAAACTAGTGAAATGTAGAAGTAAGTGGAATATATTATGTTGTTTTAAACAAGTGAAATCGTTCTATTTAAAAATGAGTGAAATCAATCTTTTGAAATGAGTGAAATAAATATTTTGATACGAGTGAAATAAGTGAAACCTAATATCTAAGATGAGTGAAATAAGTCTTTTAATATGAGTGAAATCATCGTTTTGAAATGAGTGAAACCTATTGACGAGGGGGTGACCCCACGACTCCTATGGGTGGGCCTACCCGGTGTACCCGAAGGCAGAAGGCCCACAAAGATGCCGCCTGGGCCCAGTCTTGGCCCACTAGTGGCACCGATGTAGGAGTCCGCGACTCGTAAGGAAGGTGCAAACCTGCCGTGTGGTACAAGACCAGTGTTAGAAAACCTCACCTGTAATCCAAGACGGATTCCCCGAGACCTAGCCTAGTATATAAGGGCTAGGAGGGGAGACGTCAAAACCAACCAATACACAATCTGTAACCCTAGCCTTGTGCGCACTAGCCTTGGCCTTCCTGTAATCGCATCTCTAGGAAATACTATCGAGCAAGAACGTCTCCTCCTGTTAGCCGACGAGCTATCGTCCAACCTGTGCCTCTCATGACTAACCCAGGGTCCCTGACCATGGGATTTGCCGGGGTCCATCCCCGTCAATTGGCGCCGTCTGTGGGAACCGCACCGGTTGGTAACGCGATCTCGGCGGCCTCGCCAACATCTTCAACACCCGCCAACGCGATGACTCCACCAGCACCCTTCGATCCGAGAACCCAGACGGAATCCGATCTGTTTGGGTCCCTCGGTTTCACAGCTCATCTTTCGACTCTCCGACCAGTCTTCGCTGATCTACGCTCCGACATCAACCTGATCTTCGGAGCATATCATATCTACATCAACCATTGGGGCGCCCTCCGCCTCACGGATGACGCTCGAGCACCCGCGGCGACATCTACAACAACAATCGACGCGGTCAACACCCGCGCGGCCACCCTTCGAGCCAGCCGCGACTTCCCACCCAACCCAAGACTTCACGTCACCCGCGACCGCTCGGTTGGACCTTCGGCCTGGAAGAGCAGCATCACACGCGTGAGAAAGAAGACAGTCATGGCACCATCGCAGGTGTTCATGGCAGAAGCCGAGGCACCAGCAGCAAACGGCAAGGGCCAAGACGACGACTCGAATACTCGCCAAGACAACCAAACCAACGGCAACACAAAAGAGCCCGGAACCACCGGTAAGACCGTCGTGAAGCTGGGAGCAGTGGGAAGCATACCAATGAAAGTACCACAGGGACAAGAACAGATCAACCAAAAGAGCAACGAGCCATCAAGCAGCAAGCAAAAAACCCCGGGTGCGGCGGATGACCCACCCAGAGAGCGAATATACCTGTCCAAAGAGTCAATGGCCAGAGTAAGGGACGCAGTCGAACACGACAAGCTACTACCATCAAACGCAACAAGGGATGAGCTTAGGGCATACAACAAAATGGCAAGCGAGCTAACCCAGCAAACGAGACAACGGCGCCTAGAGATAGAGAAGCAAGAAAGGGCGGTCGCCGAGCAGAAAAACAATCGCAAACCACCTCCCAGAGGCGACTCTCCCGATCACGGATCCCCTATCCGCACTAAATCAAAACTTAGCAACCTGCGACGAGCAGACAGGGAGAGAGTGGTTCGGAAGCTCGACGACGACTTCAAGCTAGAAGAGGAGGACGATGAGGAGGAACCCCTCACACCAGCAAAAGCCCTTATAAGCGCCCGAGACTACCTATCTCGCGCCCAGAAAAGTAGGAAGAACAGACCAGACCGCAACACATCAATAGACTTGCAGATAATGAAAGGCGCCATCGCCGCTTCAGCACCCAAAAAATCAAGTGCAAAGCGACCGACCCGCGAGAGGACACTAGACAGGGACCCCAGCTCACCCGACGACGACGACGACAACAACGATGACTGGCGCAAACGCTCCGACAATAACAAGAAGCACGACAGCGACGACAACGACAACAAGCGCCGCAACAGTCGACGAGACCCGCGCGACGACATCCCGCAGAACAAATTCAACCGCAGCAGGCGAAGACGCGCAACACACGAAGAGTACTCGGACGAAGAAGCTTCCGACGAAGAAATTGAGCCATGCGGAGCATTATGCTTCACGCGTTCTATACATGAGACACGAATGCCGAGTGGGTTCAAATTGAACTCCACAACGCTAAAATACAATGGACTCGAGGAGCCGGAGGCATGGATCGACGACTACTTAACAATAGTTAAGTTTCAGCGAGGGACCAACGTCACGGCAATGCAGTACGTGCAGCTCCTGCTCGAGAGCTCGGCACGACACTGGTTGAAGAATCTCCCGCGAGGATCCTGTCGGGGGACTGGTACCCGGGTAGACTAACCCAAGCGGAAGTAACCTTTCAAGACAAGGATGGACCGATTGGGCCGCAGCTGGGCCGAGCTGGGCAGGCGTACGACCGATTGCTCCAAGGCAATCAGCCGTATCAAATGCCAGCAGTCGGCCCAGGCGCAATCGGTCCACCCTTTCCTTCACCAAGACAATCATCCGATTGGTCGGCAGCTGGTCCGAGGTTGATACCTAGCAAGCCGATTGCCCAGAGCAATCGACCTCGCCAGGAACCACCAGTCGGACCAGGCGCAATCGGAACTACCTACCACCCAGTCGGGGGTATGATTACGAGGTCATAAATACCATATCCCGAGATATATGGGTGGCAGGAAGGCCAAGTCACGTCGAGGATTTACTGGAGATACGGTGTCGACCTCCTCGCCGATTCCGCGGACAGGCCGACAAGACCATACTCCCTAGCTCCACTGTTCATCCCTACATCCTACAAGTCTACAACATGGGCCGCCGCTCGTAGGTCCCGGGTCACCCGGAGAGGAGCAGTCGGTGGGCCCAAGCCGATTAGAGGATGACAGCTGGGCCCATTCGGCAAGGAAGTTACCGAAGTACCCTGGGCTCACACTATAAGAGCCAGGGTACCCCTCCTGCGTGAGGGACGACTCATCCTAGATCACCATTTACTCACTTTCCCCATAGTTCGTTCACTGCTTGCAGTTACCCCCCCCCCCAGGGACGCAGGAGAGAGCCTTGCCCACGGCGGCGGCACTCACCTTCCCCTGAGGAGATAGAGAAGCAGATGTTGTAGCCAGAGCATTGATATATAAGAGACAAGCAGGAGTAGGGGTATTATCTCTCCGGAGAGCCCCGAACCTGGGTACATCTTGGTGTCCTCCACCGTGTTTGTGCCCAACCCGATTCCGGCACCATCGAAATTCTCTCCCTCGCGTCTTCCCCTCACTTTAGCCATCCCATGGCATCTGGCGTTACATATCGACGACAGTTGGCGCCCACCGTGGGGCAGACCGAGGCGTCGACTGGAGTAAAGATCCGGACGGGATTTTCCTCTGCATCGGGCGGGAGCCACGCCTCTGGCCTGATTCTAAGACGTGGGGCAATTGACTATGTGGTGGACTACTCGGCGCGGTACAGGGCTGGAGCACCCCTGCTGCCCGGTGTGTCGCTGCAGGTTGGCAGTCATCGCCTCTTCATCGGCAGCTTCCCCGAGGCGTATCCCAGAGATATTCACATCTTCTCGTGTGCTACAGACCCGCTCTCGACCAGGGGCTGCAGTGCAGCGCCTGGCAGAGAGGGAGGCCGAGTGCACGCTGCCGTAATGATGGCGGGAGCATCTTCATCAACCAACCGCGACCCAGTGAGCGCGGCGAGAAAGGCCAAAGAGGCAGCTGATGCCGCAGAGCGAATCGGCACCAGTGCGTTGCGGGATGTGTTATACACACCCGTGAACAGGAATGGTGATCCGGAGCAGATGCACACGGAGCTGGAAACAGCACGGCTCGCTCTGGCTCGCAGAGCTGAGCAAGTGTTAGCAGAAGAGCGCAGGCTGGGAGCCATCACAAGGGAGTACAATGCAGCACATGCAGGACCGCGTCGGCCGATTGAGCCCGCAGTCCTGGAAGATCTGAGAAGCCGAGGCAGGGCAGTCAACCAGCAGCTGTCGGGGGCCGAGCAACCGGAGCGTCCGAGAAGGCCAGTGCAACCGGAGCAACCGGCGCAATCGGCATTCATCCAAAGGCCAGCTTACAGCACACCAGACAAGAACTTGAGAGCAGCCGAGCAGATAGCGCTTGAGCTAGAATACCTGGAAGGAGATGAGCGGCGTGAGCAGTCGCGCCGAATGCGTGAGCTGATAGCAGCCGCAAAGGAGCAGAGGCTCATAGCAATGGGCAACCAGAATGCAGAACCAGAGGCGTCAAGAGGAACGGTGAGGCCGAATGCGGGAGCTAGTCAGCGACCAAATGCATCGCGCCAGAACAGGCACCAACCCGCGCCATCTCGGCATGAGAGCAAGGTTAGAAGCAATCGGCCACCCCCAGCAGCAAGCAGAAGAATGGAAGAGCCGGCTGTTAACAGCAGGCGCAATGACATGCCACAGCAATCGGCACCAAGACCAGCAATCAGCGCCCGACTTGGCCCTCGCCAAATCGGTCAGAATGATGCAAGGCATCGCATTGAGCTCCTAGAGAAGGAGGCTCAGGAAGATGAAGAAGGAGAAGCTGGTCCATCATGTTTTGGTCATCGCATTCGGACGGAGAAATTCCCCAGAGGCTTCACGCTGCCGAGGGACACTCCCAAGTACAATGGTTCTGTGAAGCCTAAAGACTGGCTGTCCGATTACCTGACAGCAGCCCGCATTGCAGGAGGCAATCGGCGTGTAGCAGTCCGCTATGCACCTCTCATGCTGCAGGGCTCAGCAAGGACGTGGTTGAACAGTTTGCCCAAGGACAGTGTGAACTGCTAGGAGGATTTCACGACTGCATTCATCCACAACTTCACAAGCACATATGAGAGGCCCAACCTCCCGAGGCAGTTAGCTTTATGTGTGCAAGGCAAGGATGAACCCCTCCGAGATTACTTATCTCGGTGGATCAAGCTGAAAAACTCATGCGAAGGAGTCCATGAGATCCAGGCCATTCAGTACTTTACTGATGGATGCCTGGCTGATTCAATGTTGAAGCACAAGCTGCTCTGCAAAGACTTCACATCGCTCGCCGAGCTCATAAAGGTGGCAAATGCGTTCGCCATGTCCGATTCTGCGATGCGCCCTATCCAGCTCGGAGTTGGAGGTGTGATCCAGTCACCAGGGGCTCCGCAGTCGGACACAGGGAACCAAGGCCTCAGTCGGAAGGAAAGGAGGGAGAACAACCGCAACAATAACAACCACAACCAGCAGAACAGTGGCAAGCGCAAGGATGAGCAGCCCGATACTCAGTATGGCAGTCGGCAGGTGGCCGCTGTCCAGAATGAAGAAGATCCAGGGGCTGCAGGAGGCAGTCGGAAGATGAGACCAAACGTGAGACCCCCGGGACAGATGAAACCCAAGTACACGTTCGAGGATATGCTGGACGCGCCATGCAAGTTGCACAGCACGCCTGGCAGGCCATCCGCACACACTACTCGGCACTGTGACTTTGTGAGAAGAATTGCGAAGGGAGAAGCTTTACCACCTCCACCCCCACCACCACCCCAGAACAGAGGACCACCTCAGCAGCAGAGCCAGTTCCCGCAACAAGATGCCGCCTACATGATTTTCACCAGCGAGTCCACGGACAAGGGCAGTCGGAGAGCCCGAGCAGCGGAAGTTAATGCCACTATGCCGCCGATTCCCCAGTTTGTGCTTTGGTCCGAATGTCCTATATCCTGGGACAGAGCAGATCATCCCACCATTTTGCCGAGTCCGGGCAACTATCCGCTGGTGGTGGACGCTCTGTTCGCAGGACCAAAGTTTTCATGCAAATTCTCCCGAGTGCTCGTTGACGGAGGAAGCACAATCAACATCCTGTATAGAGATACAATGATCAAGCTAGGGCTCACAGAGAGAAATCTAGAGCGCAGTCGGACAACTTTCCACGGGATTGTCCCGGGATTGTCTTGCACCCCCATGGGCCGCATTCGGCTGGATGTCATATTCGGCACAGAGGAAAATTTCAGAAGGGAGCCGATTTGGTTTGAGGTCGCCGACCTCAGCAGTCCTTACCATGCTCTGTTGGGGTTGCCGGCGTTTGCCAAGTTCATGATCAATGCACAACAGACATACCTGAAGATGAAGATCCCAGGGCCAAACGGTGTCATCACTGTCACCGGGGACTTCAGGAAGTCCCTCGAGTGCACATCCGCTGGCAACAGTTTGGCTGACTCGTTAGTGGTCGAGACGGAGAAGCGTCAGCTCAGCAAGGTGATCGCAATGGCGCAAGCACAGAACAAGAATCCACTCCCAGTCGGCCCGGCAAAGAGAGTAGATGAGAAATCGGCTTTTCAGTCGGCCAAGGACAGCAAGAAGATCGCTCTAGATCCCTCCGACTCAACCAAGTTTGTTGTAGTCGGAGCAGGACTCAGCGATAAATAGGAAAGCGCGCTCGTCGAGTTTCTCCGTGAGAATCGGGACATCTTTGCATGGTCTCCACAAGACATGCCTGGTGTGCCGAGAGAACTCGCCGAGCACAAGTTGCACATTCGGCCAGGCTCGAAGCCGGTCAAGCAACCCTTGAGACGTTTTTCTGAGGACAAGAGAAGGGCAATCGGCGAAGAGGTTGCGAAGCTACAGGCTGCAGGGTTCATCATGGAAGTATTTTACCCCGAGTGGCTGGCGAATCCAGTCCTCGTCATGAAGAAGAACAAGACTTGGCGCATGTGTATAGATTACACCTGCCTGAACAAGGCATGCCCAAAAGATCCGTTTGCTCTGCCCCGTATTGATCAAGTGATTGATTGTACGGCCGGCTGCGAGCTGTTGTCCTTTCTGGATGCTACTGCTGGATATCACCGGATTAAATTGGCGGTGGAGGATCAGATAAAAACTGCATTTACAACCCCCTTTGGGGCTTATTGCTATATCACCATGCCGTTTGGTCTGAAGAATGGAGGTGCCACTTATCAGCGCACGATTCAGAGATGCACACACTCTCAACTTGGCAGAAATCTCCATGTTTACGTGGATGATTTAGTGGTGAAGTCGGCAAAGGGAATCACGCTGTTGGATGACCTCAGGGAAACATTTGCAAACTTGAGAACTTATCAGATCAAGCTCAACCCGGAGAAGTGCGTGTTTGGAGTTCAAGCCGGCAAGCTCTTAAGGTTTCTCGTTTCCGAGAGGGGAATCGAATGCAACCCCGAGAAGATAGCCGCAATAGAGCGCATGGAGCAGCCCAAAACCCTGAAGCAAGTGCAGAAGTTCACCGGTTGCCTCGCATCACTTAGCCGATTTCTCAGTCGGCTAGGTGAAAAAGCAATCCCGTTGTACCAGTTGATGAAGAAGACGGGGAAGTTCACCTTGACCCCTCAAGCGAATGAAGCATTCCGAGAGCTCAAGCGCATGCTCTCCACGGCGCCGATTCTGGCTGCCCCGATTGAAAAGGAACCAATGATGTTATACATTGCGGCAACCAATCGGGTGATCAGCGCAGTTATGGTGGTGGAGCGGCCCGAGAAAGTCAAGGCACAACAAATTCAAAGTCCAGTATACTACATCAGCGAAGTGCTCTCGGCATCCAAGCAGAACTACCCTCACTATCAGAAGATGTGCTATGGAGTGTACATGGCAGCCAAGAGATTGAAGCCATACTTTCAAGCTCACTTGATCACCGTCGTCAGTTCGGCTCCTTTGGCCGACATCATGGGAAGCAGAGATGCAACCGGAAGAGTGGCGAAGTGGGCAATCGAAGTCGCTAGTCATGGCATTCAATATGAGCCGAGAACGGCAATCAAGTCACAAGCATTGGCCGATTTCCTAGTGGACTGGGCTGAAACTCAGTACATGCCACAGCTCCCGATGTCGGATTCATGGCGAATGCATTTTGACGGCTCCAAGATGAAGAATGGCCTAGGGGTTGGTGCGGTGCTCACTTCACCAAGAGGAGATCAACTGCAATATGTGCTCCAGATTCACTTCGCAGCATCAAACAATGTCGCCGAATACGAAGCCCTTGTGCATGGTATCAAGCTTGCCAAGGAAATCGGTATTCGAAATATTGAGTGCTTTGGTGATTCCGACCTGGTGGTACAGCAGTGCTCGGGCACTTGGGATGCAAAGGATGCTAACATGGCAAGCTATCGCTTCCTGGTGCAGCAGATCAACGGGTATTTTGAAGGTTGCGAGTTCCATCATGTGCCAAGAGCAAGCAACGAAGCAGCGGATGCATTGTCCAAGCTCGGCTCAACAAGGCAAGCAATCCCACCAGGAGTATCGTTGGAGCATATCAAGAAGCCATCCATCGCACCATCCCCAGAGTCCGAGTCCATTTTCATCTCGGAGACAGATCTTGAAGCTTTGAAAAAGGCAAAAGAAGTTCAACCGGCCAAACCAGCAACCATGAAGAAGCAGTCAGGCGCTCAGGGTGTCTCGGCAACAGCACCAGGGGCTGCCGATTGCGAGCCAGGGGCTGCAGAGGAACAAGAGAAGAGCAAAGCCAGAGGGAAGCAAGTAGAGGCTGCGCCAGAAGGCACAACCTCCGAAGAACCAATGACATCAGAAATTGCTGATTGCAATGATGAAGCTCCAGCTCCAGGTGAGAAGTCGGCACCAGGGGCTGCCGAACGCGTGCTAGGCGCCGTAGTCGGCAGTTCAGAAGCAGAGACAGAGATGGCAGATGTCCAAGAGGCCGAGGTCCAGGAGGCCAACGACCAAGGAACCGAGACACAAGAAGAGGTCTTACCCCAGCATGCAGTGGTAATGGAAGTGGTCAGTGCGCCATCATGGGCACAGCCGATTAGAGATTTCCTAGCAGACGGAGTCCTCCCAGAAGATTTAGCAGAGTCAAGGAAAATCAGCCGCCGATCTTGGGCATACACAATAATCAACAATGAGCTAGTGCGCAAGAGTGCAACTGGCATCCTTCAGAGATGTGTAGAAGAGGACAGAGGCTTGGAGCTGCTTAGAGACATTCATCAAGGTGAATGCGGTCATCATGCGTCTGCAAAGGCCATTGCCAGCAAAGCATTCCGACATGGTTTCTACTGGCCGACTGCCCTTGCAGCGGCTGAAAATCTGGTGAAGTACTGCAAGGGTTGTCAGCGTTTCAAGGCAAAAAGTCATCAGCCAGCATCGGCACTGAAGACAATCCCAATAGCATGGCCGTTTGCGGTATGGGGTTTGGACATGGTCGGACCGTTCAAGAGAGCTCGAAGTGGCATGACACATCTTCTGGTTGCAGTGGACAAATTTACCAAGTGGATTGAAGCTAGACCGATCAAGAAGCTGGATGGGACGACTGCAGTTAGGTTTGTGGCCGACATTGTATGCAGATATGGTGTGCCTAACAGCATCATCACCGACAATGGCACAAACTTTGCGAAGGGTGCACTGGCCCGGTATGCATCTCAACAGGGCATTCGGCTTGATCTCGCATCTGTGGCGCACCCGCAATCAAACGGCCAAGTCGAAAGAGCAAATGGGCTAATCCTATCGGGTATCAGGCCCAGATTGGTAGAGCCACTTGAGAGGGCACCCGGAGCATGGATTGAAGAGCTTCCCGCAGTACTGTTCAGCTTAAGGACCACACCAAACAGGTCGACTGGATTCACTCCTTTCTTCCTAGTGTATGGTTCAGAGGCAGTCATCCCGTCCGACATCGAGTTCAACTCACCTCGGCATGCCCTGTACACCGAAGAAGAGGCCAGATTGGCACGAGAAGACGACATTGACCTCAAAGAAGAAGCTTGTCTGTTGGCCTTGTCCAGGTCAGCAGTCTATCAGCAGAAGTTGCGGCACTACCACAGCAAGAAGATTCGTCCTCTCGCTTTCCGAGAAGGAGACATGGTGCTACGCCGAATCCAGAAGTCAGATGGGCAGCACAAGCTACCTCACCTTGGGAAGGGCCATTCGTCATCAGCAGAGCGCTCAAGAACAATTCCTATTATCTGGTCGACTGCACCAAGGGCACTCGGCACAAGGACGCATCAGGAGCAGAGACGGAGTGGCCGTGGAACGCCGAGTTGTTATGTCCGTTCTATAGCTGAGCAGCAGAAACTTATGTAAGCCATTCGGCAAGCAAGTAGTAAAAGTTATCATGCCTCTGAAAATGAGCATTCGATTATCTTCGCATAATTTCATTCGAAGCGCTAGCCTCAATCGGCGACGCGCAGTCATACCCGAGGTATGTATAACACACCCGGGGACTGACCGACTACGAGGCCAAGCGAATAGGCCATCGAGGCACGGGGACTGCGGGCTGGCACTCAACTCGGCACTCAGCTCAAGCGCAAACCACTAAAAGGTTTGCGGCATTGAGAAGGGTCGTATTTGAGGCAGTCGACAGTACGAATCCCCGGGAAACAATTCGAAACGCGCCACTAAGGGCATATTCGATGACACAAAGTTGCCGAGTGCGCCGCGACCCAGGGCATCGGACCTGATAGCACGCAATCGGCGCCTTCTGTCGCAGAATCCTTTGTGTTAAATCTTGTCGTGTAAAAAAGAAAATACTTATCGAACCTTGGCTGGTAAGCTACCGTTGATCCGATTGCGGACCGCATGACGGCAGCAAGGTGGACACGGTAGACATCCCCAAGTGCAGCCGATAAAGGAAACCGACAAAGACACAAAGTTGATCGCACAAGTAAAAAGCAAAGACCAAGCAATCGGATTGCATCAGAAGGACAGGCCCAAGGCCGAATAAGTTCATTACATCCAAGGCACACCCAGTAGGTGTCGGCAGAATTAAAATTATATCTTACAAACGGACAGTCAGAGGACAAGATAGGATAAAACCGATCCAGTATCGGTAAGCTACAATAAGTAAAACAGTTGATAGCATGACTCAGGCAGTCGGAGGCACTGAGCTAGAAGACAGAGCAGTCGGATCCGATTGCGCTTCAGAAGCTGTGGCACCAATCTGCTTGGATCGCAGTGATGTTTGAGATGAGCCGCTATCGGAGAGCTCTTCGGCCAGGCCAGAAATTGTAGGAGCGGGGAGCGGGTTCCCTCCCTCGTCGAGATACAGAGTATACTCGTATGGAGAGAACCAGTTTACCATAGTGCTGGCTAGCCGATTGACTTCGGCATAGGTCTTCTCAAGCAGATCGGAGGCGTTCTCTCGGAGGCTGTAAAGTTGGGAGATTTTCACCTGAGGGTACCAGCTCAACACGGTCTGAAGGGCGGTTTCCGCGCCAGTCGGACCGGCAGAGTTCAGCAATACATCGATTCGACGTGGGATGGCCTTCAGGAGAATCCGAGTCTGCTCGGTGGTAGCATTCGGAGCTTCCCCCTTGTCAGAATCTTCTTCATTTTGTATTTCCCCCCTGTGGATCTCGGCAGAGGAGTCAACAGCGTTCTTCATCTTCTGGAGTCCGACCTTAAGCTCAGTCGGTGACCACAGCGATTCAGCAATCTTCAGGACGCCGAGCTTGAAGGACAAGGTGATGCCCTTGATAACAGGAATACGGGCTTCGGTGCCAATCAGATATTCATGCCGGGTCCAGACGTTATCTTCACGGTCGCAGGTCCCTCCGGCGGCAACGGTTTCCTCTCGGGACTGGGCGACGGCTGCATTGGCAGCTGCTTCAGACTCGGGCCAGGCTTCTGTGTCACGAAAAGGAAATATGACCAATAAGATAAGAGAAGAGAGCAATCGGAAAGCGCATAAGGTGCAGGAAACACCAACCGCTAAGGAGGACGTCCATCTCGGTCATTGTGTCGCAGAAGCCTTTGGCTCCGCGGCGCAGTCGGGTGGTCTCCTCATAGTTGCGTTTCTCAAAGTCTTCATACTTGGCAACATGTTCATCGTGATCTCGCCGAATAGAATCACGGGCGGCGACTGCTTCATCCTTTTCAGCTTGCAAGGCCTCTCGGGCGGCAACAGCAGCATCTCTCTCGGCGATGAGGCCATCACCGACAGCCGTCACGGCAGCAATGTCGGCCAGATGTTTTCTCTCAAGGGCGGCCATTTCCGATCGAAGACCCTGGATAGTCCGATTGAGATCATTTTCTACCCCCTGCAGTCGGGTCGTTTCTTCCTTCGCTTTGGCGAGTGCTGGACCATATTGGTCAAGTTTTGCAGTTAATTCAGCAATTCGGCCCTGAAGGTCATCTACCATGGGAATAGAAGCTAGAAGAGAGCATGAAGATATGAGAACATGTTTAGTCAGAGAGAAGACAGAAATGGTAGAGAAGTTACCTTTCAGTTTAGTAATCTCAGCCGACTGGTTGTTGACCTGCAGCTGAGCCTGGGCAAGAGTTCGGAGGCTGGCAGTGTATGCATCAAGGAGCTTCTCGAAGACCTCACGTTTTTCTTCCATAACAACCTGAGAGGAACAGCAAGATGGGGTTAGAGACACGGCAGTCAGCAAAAGACATTAAAGATCCGAACCGATTGCAACCAATCGGCCCGAATCTCGGGGACTACACCCAGTGGGTGCGCTTGCGCGCACCCACCGGAAGAAAAGTTCCCGATTGAGGAAGGCAAGCGATAAAGCAAAATCAGTTAAAGATCCGAACCGATTGTAACCAATCGGCCCGAATCTCGGGGACTACACCCAGTGGGTGCGCTTGCGCGCACCCACCGGAAGAAAGTTTCCCGATTAAGGAAGGCAAGCGATAAAGCAAAATCAGTTAAAGATCCGAACCGATTGTAAACAATCGGCCCGAATCTCGGGGACTACACCAAGTGGGTGCGCTTGCGCGCACCCACCGGAAGAAGGGCCTCACGAGCAAAAGAAAGATATAAAGAGAAAGCCAAGAGTTACCGTGTGATGAGAGGTGAGCTGTTGGAGGTCTCGGGCAAGGGCGTCGACAAAATTATTCACCCGGCTCAGAGCAGTCGTCGCAGGGTCTTGAGGACGATGCGAGGCGTCAGGCTCGGTGCCGACGTGACGGGCGCGAGAGTACTCGGCCTGGAATTGATCCACCGAGCGCATAAGGATTTCCGAGGCAGAAGAGGTCGGCGTTGGCGCTGCAGTTTGAGTAGCGGTGGAAGCAGCGGCAGTAAGGGCCGGGGGCGTCGGCGTCACCTGAGGGCCAGAGGCACCCGATTGTGGCGGCGGCGCAACCAGGCGAGTTGGAGCAGAAGTGACAACGATAACTGGCGGCAAGGTCGTCGTCAGGCGGTGGCGCGGATAAGACAACCGGCGGCACAATCGTGGCAACCGGCGGCACAGTCGTGGTAATCGGCGGAGCCGACACCACGGTCGGCGACGGTGTCATCACCACAAGCGGCTCGGACGTGGTAGTTGGGGCAGACGTAGTTGCGGCAGGAGAGGCCGGGTTGGAACGGCGTGGCGGAGATGGGGCAATCGGATCGACCGATTGCGTTCCTCTGTCACCAGGAGCCACCCGGTCAGCAGCATTCTTGGAGGTCTTGGAATCAAGGGTGGAAGAGGAGGCTTTCTGAGTCGTCGCGAGGCGGGCCTTCTTGGCAGCGCGCTCGGCGTCCTTCGAGGAGCGATGAGAAGCAGTCGGCCGTTTATGAACGGCGGCGGCAGAAGCGGCAGGCGAGATGACGGCGCTGGCACGAACCGGAATGCCAGTGTCGACATCGTCAAGCCCAATCGGCTCCCTGAAGGAAGAAGGAAGAGGAGAATCAGTATCAGGAACAGATAGTAAAATACAGGGCGTAAAGGTAAAGTCATACCCGATCGTTCTCGGCGCGCCAGAGGGCATCCGACATCTTAGAGGGGCGACGTTCAGTGGCGCCTGCGCAGTCGGCCTCCGAGTGATCGTCTCCTGGGACTGTTTGCCTTTGCCGGCAGTCAGCGTGACCTTGGCAACCTTGCTGGGAGCCGTACCGGCAGAGGATCCGGTGGTCGAGGTGCGTTTAGCTGGCACCTTCAGGGGTTTGGCACGAGGAGCTGCATCAGAATCATCAGCCTTTGAGACACTTTCATCATCGCTCCATTCAGCCAAAAATTGCTCAAGGGAAGGGTCAGGCGTACCCCCTTGAGCCGGCAGCCGGGTGTCAGTCCTTGGAGGATTGGCGGTCTCGGCATCATCGCCCTCGACGTCCATGGAGTCGGAGGATTCTCCGGAAGACTCGCCATCATCTTCATCATCGTCACCGAACTCGGCGGAGGGTATCTCGCCGTTATATTCGAAGTCGGCGGGGTCTTCCTCCGCGCGGTCGGGGGCGTATACGCCAGCTTCCTGACCGTCCTCCATTAGGTCGGACTGAATAAAATGCTGGAAAGAAAATAGAAGTGATCAGAGAAGCAGAGAGAAAGAGCAATCGGAAGAAAAAGCATTCGGGACATACCACAGGCGGTTTCTGCTGGCGGGTGAGGTAATCAAGCCCGAAGCGGAAGGGGTCTGGCAGTGGGCTAGATGTAATAGCCTTCACCCGGGCGCAGAGATATTCAGTCTTCACCCGCCACGTGCAGAGCCGAGTGGGATCTCGAAGACCCGACATGTCGCAGAGGCGGTGCACTCGGCACTGCAGGGGGAGAATCCGAGCTTGAAGCCAAGCGGCTACCAAGTCGGTTGAGAGGAGCCCTTCTTGCTCCAGCTGGGCGACCCTAGCAACCTGGTCATCGACGTCGAGGTCTCCGACGCCGTACTTCAGCGACCACTGATGCTTCTCAATCGGCCGGGCAAGGGAGAACTCGGGCAGGTTGAGAAGATCGGGACCTTGGTCGGGTGACTTGACGTAGAAGAATGAGGTTTGCCAGTTCTTGCAGGACTGGACGATCTCGGGACTTTTATACCTCGGCTTGCCGGCTGTGACGAGACAACTACCGCAGTCGGTCATGTCAGTCGGGTACGTTGGCTCGCCGCCTTCGATGGTGGAGGGCACCACAGCTCCTGTCCGGGCGTTATGAGCTCGGAGGTTGAAGAAGCGTTTCCAGAGGGCGATGCTCGGACGGCAGCCGAGGTACCCCTCGCAGAGTGTCACGAACCCCGAGAGGATCATGATGAAGTTGGCCGCGAGATGATGGGGTTGCCGTCGGTGGAAGTCAAGAAATCCGCGGAAGAACGAGCTGGCGGGAAGGCCGAATCCACGCTCGAAGTGAGCAAGGAACACAACCCTCTCGCCAGCGCGTGCGCTGGGCACGACCTCGGCCTTGCCAGGGATGCGCCACTCGACCTCCGCGGGCATCTTCCGGGCGCGGATCAGGGACTGGACGGCGTCGGTGGTGGCCTGAGACCCCCTCCAGCACCCGCGGCTCGCCTGTGACACATCTCGCCGGGGCGCCATGGTTTTCGCAGACGAGAAGAAAAGGAGAGAAACAGAGGGAGGTGGAGCGCGAAAGCGGCGGTGAAGAGTCATTGCGGAGGCGGTGAAGAGCACGAGTCTGTGGCCGGAGCAGGTCCAAGGCACAGAGGTTCGCGGCAGAGAGTTTCGCGTGGAGTAGCAATGGAGCAGAGGGGAGGGAGCTCGAGGTTGAAGATGGCGTCTGGGAGAAGGAAGGCCCTCCCCTGTGGCTTATATGGGCGGCGGGGGGGGGGGAAGTGGGATACGTCTGCGGCTGTGTGGCCCTGTGTGGCCTAGGGCACAGGAAGGGCAACCGGCAAGCCAGCGCAAAGGATCCGGGCGCAAAAGGCGTGCGACGTGGGGGTCAGGCCCTGCAGTTATGTCAAGTCGTGCGTGGGTCGTGGGTCCCAGATCATTGATCACATCCCAGAAGAATCGGAGGTAACCGTTGGAGAGAAATCGGCAAAGGGTGTTTCGCCAGGAAAGAGAAGACACGAGCTGGGAACAAAACAAACCCAATCGGACGAGAAGCTTGGTCAGCCGAGTGTGATCTCCGAGTCGGCTAACGAGCTCGGAACGACACACCCGATGAGGCCATAGCAGTCGGAGGATGTCAAGAGAGAGATTAAAAACTGCAAAGGCTCCGCGGTCAAGCGACCGTGGGACCCTTACAACTTTAGGGGCTACTGTCGGGGGACTGGTACCCGGGTAGGCTAACCCAAGCGGAAGTAACCTTTCAAGACAAGGATTGACCGATTGGGCCGCAGCTGGGCCGAGCTGGGCAGGCGTACGACCGATTGCTCCAAGGCAATCAGCCGTATCAAATGCCAGCAGTCGGCCCAGGCGCAATCGGTCCACCCTTTCCTTCACCAAGACAATCATCCGATTGGTCGGCAGCTGGTCCGAGGTTGATACTTAGCAAGCCGATTGCCCAGAGCAATCGACCTCGCCAGGAACCACCAGTCGGACCAGGCGCAATCGGAACTACCTACCACCCAGTCGGGGTATGATTACGAGGTCATAAATACCATATCCCGAGATATCTGGGTGGCAGGAAGGCCAAGTCACGTCGAGGATTTACTGGAGATACGGTGTCGACCTCCTCGCCGATTCCGCGGACAGGCCGACAAGACCATACTCCCTAGCTCCACTGTTCATCCCTACATCCTACAAGTCTACAACATGGGCCGCCGCTCGTAGGTCCCGGGTCACCCGGAGAGGAGTAGTCGGTGGGCCCAAGCCGATTAGAGGACGACAGCTGGGCCCATTCGGCAAGGAAGTTACCGAAGTACCCTGGGCTCACACTATAAGAGCCAGGGTACCCCTCCTGCGTGAGGGACGACTCATCCTAGATCACCATTTACTCACTTTCCCCATAGTTCGTTCACTGCTTGCAGTTACCCCCCCCCCCCCCAGGGACGCAGGAGAGAGCCTTGCCCACGGCAGCGGCACTCACCTTCCCCTGAGGAGATAGAGAAGCAGATGTTGTAGCCAGAGCATTGATATATAAGAGACAAGCAGGAGTAGGGGTATTATCTCTACGGAGAGCCCCGAACCTGGGTACATCTTGGTGTCCTCCACCGTGTTTGTGCCCAACCCGATTCCGGCACCATTGACATTCTCTCCCTCGCGTCTTCCCCTCACTTTAGCCATCCCATGGCATCTGGCGTTACATATCGACGACAGATCCATTAGCTCATGGAGGCAGTTCCGTGGAGCCTTCATAGAAAACATTAAATCTCGTCCGTGGTCGTGGGTTCGATTCCCACAGATGGCGCCAATTGACGGGGATGGACCCCGGCAAATCCCATGGTCAGGGACCCTGGGTTAGTCATGAGAGGCACAGGTTGGACGATAGCTCGACGGCTAACAGGAGGAGACGTTCCTGCTCGATATTATTGCCTGGAGATGCGATTACAGGAAGGCCAAGGCTAGTGCGCACAAGGCTAGGGTTACAAATTGTGTATTGGTTGGTTTTGACGTCTCCCCTCCTAGCCCTTATATACTAGGCTAGGTCTCGGGGAATCCGTCTTGGATTACAGGCGAGGTTTCCTAACCCTAGTCTTGTACCACACGGCAGGTTTGCACATTCCTTACGAGTCGCGGACTCCTACGTCGGTGTCACTAGTGGGCCAAGGCTGGGCCCAGGCGGCATCTTTGTGGGCCTTCTGCCTTCGGGTACACCGGGTAGGCCCATCCATAGGAGTCGTGTGGTCACCCCCTCGTCACCTATTATCTAAAATGAGTGAAATATGTTTATTCATAAATTAGCGATTTTTTTTCGAAATAAGTGAAATAGGTTCTTTAAAAAATGAGCAATGGCAGATTTTTTTAGAAACGAGCAAACTTTTCTTTTAAATGAGCGAAACATACTCTTGAAATGATTAAAATATGCTTTTTAGAACACGGTGTTTTTAAATGAGTGTAACATGTAATCTAAAATGAGTGAAATGTGTTGATTTAGAAACTGGCGATTTTTTTTTGACATAAGTTGTTTCATAAATGAGCAATGTCGGGAAGTTTGTATGAAATGAACAAACTCATCTTTTAAACAAGCAAAATATATCTTTTCAAACTATTGAAAATGTGTTTAATAAGAAATATGTTTAAATGAGTGAAACCTGCTATCTAAAATGAATGAAATATATAAATTCAGAAACCAGCAAAATATTGTTTTTGAAATGAGTGAAATAGGTTTTTTCAGAAATGAGGAATGACATCTTGTTTATAAGAAATGAGCAAACTCTTCTTTTAAAAGATAGAAATATGTTTTGGAAACGAGTGAAATAGGTTGTTTTGTTTAAATTTGTGAAACTGCTATCTAGAATGAGTGAAATATGTTGATTCAGAAACTAGAAAAATATGTTTTCTTAAATGAGTGAAATAGGTTGTTTCAGAAACGCGTAATGGCAGATTTTATTTAAAAATGAGCAAACTCTTCATTTAATTGAGCGAAATATGCTTTTTGAAATGAGTGAAACAGGTTATTTAGGACATGAAATTTGTTTAAATGAGTGAAACCTGCTATCTGAAATGAGTGAGATATATGATGTTTACAAAATTTAAACTATTATTGTAGACGAGTGAAATGTATTGTTTTATACGAGTGAAATAAGTTTTTCGAACTCGTTTAAAATATATCCAAGATCAATCTTGTTTAGAGGTCTCATGTTAGGAATTCAAATATGTAAAAAGTTTCATAAACGAAAATATGTTTAAATGTTATTCATCATTTAAAATATTATGAGAGAAAATATTAAGGAAGTTTTCAAGCCCCTTTGTGGATACCATGAATCAATACCCTTCATCTATCCCCTCAATTCCCTACATTCTCTATCGTTTTCGAACTCAATATTTTCTTGCACATAAATCATTGTTTGACATGTGAGGCTAGCTTTGAAGTGCATAAAAAAGTAATTTTTATCACACCAACAACAACACCACCACATTAGTTTTTGTCAGGTTCATTACATAATGACTTGGGTATATCCCGCGGATCCCCACTATGAGCATATCCGGCACTTGTCAAGACCGGTGGGCCACATGAAGCTTGTCAAGCCCTTTTTAAGCCTATGAGGCTCAATTGAGGCCTCATCGACCGCACTGACTTGGCGACTAATGCGTGAGCACAAGACTAGTTATAATAGGAAACCTACCTATACCTGAGTCGGACTCCCCGAGACCCAACCTAGTGTAAAAAAGCTGGGAGGGGCGACGGCTCAGGACATCCAATCTCGCATCAGCACCTCTGGGATGAGCAATCTCGCCGGAACCGCCACTGTAGACACCTTTTCCATATAAGCAATCGGGGAGGAGTAGGGTTTTACCCTAGGGCCCCCGAACCTGGGTAAAATCCTGTGTTTTGTTAGCTGACGAGATCACCAACGACACACCTTTCTCCTATACAAAACCCTAGGTATCTTACCATGGGATTGGCCGGGTCCACCCGCATAAATTGGCGCCGTCTGTGGGAAAGACGCAAGTTAGATCTACGGTCTCGGTGGTTTCGTCACCAGCAATCGACAACTTGGCGACGTCGACCACGACACTCGACAACTCGGGGACTCAGATGGAGTCGGCTGTTTGGCTTCCTCGGCTTTGTCGCGCACCTTCCGATCATGCATTCGATCTTTGCGGATCTGCATGCAGGCGCGGATCTGGCGTTCAGAGTTTTCCGGATCTATGTCAACCGATGGGACACTCTCCTTCTCATGGGTCAAGTCTGATCGCCACTCGCAAGGTCAAGATCTACACCAACAACGACATCGGCACCGACCCCATTCGACGCCGAATCTCCAAGAATCAAGGCACCCGCCCGCGCAGAGACCAGCATCGTCAACTGTGCCACCCACCGCCAGGTGGCCACCATCAACTGCACAAGCTACGACGACGACGACACATTCGGGTGCGAAAGTTGCTGCAACAGCGAAACCCCGACGCGACATGTTGCTTCGTTCCAGGTGTACATGAACAATCCCGTGGAGCCCGTCAAGGACGCCACCCACAACGACAAAGATGTCGACCCTAGAAAACCCGACGACTTTGTCAAAACCGGCAAAACTAGCAACCCGACAACACCGTCAAGAAAACCATCACTCTCGGTGGTACCATATAATCAATCGAGCAAGAGTAGGGGTTTTACCATACGAGGACCCCGAACCTGGGTAAAATATTGTGTCCCGTTAGCCGAGGAGATCACCAACGACACACCTTTCTCCCTTTATGAAAACCTAGGTACCTTACCATAGAATTTGCCGTGGTCCATCCGCGTCATATAACAAAAATAAAATAAAAACTATTATTTGGTAGGTTTATCATTGAAAAACAACAATCATTTTGCATGACTTTCAAACCAAGAACATATCATCTGAGCTAACTAAGAAAGATAATCATGGCCGCACTTAATAACAACGGTCCATGATTGTAGTTTACGACACAACTTCATACATCTTTTTGAGTGCGAATTTTGTACCAACATAAGCGGGTACATGATATATCTATACCAACATCCCCGCATCAAGATCCATGCACTACTAACACAACTCCTCACAGTATTCTACATTTCATCACTAAAACTGTATACTACATCTCATCACTAAAACTGCTAGACAATGAATAAAAAGAGAAGATTCCACTATCAGGTAGGTGGAAATTCCTTACTATAAACCTCGCTGTGCTACCCGCATAGCGAGCGCCCCTGCGAGCTGCGATGCATCCCGTCCGCTGGTTACCTTCCCCTGGTTAGTTTTTCTATACGTTGGCATTGTTTTGCTTCAATCGCTGATGGGTGGGCCTCTTTACCCGTTGGCCCAGCTTTGTAGTGTGCGTGCCTCGTGGCTTGGGTGAGAACAGTTCCCCGCATCAGCCGCGCCCCCGCCACACGGTGAAAACGGGCGCGGTGAAAACCCTAGCCCCCATCCCCTTCACTCCCGCTCCCTCAGCCGCCTCCTCCCTCTCCCGGGTGCTCGCCTCCTTTCCGCGCCGCCGTCGCCGTCGCCATCGTTCCTCTTCTCCTTTGCGCCACCCCCTCGCCCTGGGATGCCGGGATGCAGCTGTGTGGCGACCGACCGAGGCGCGGTGCCGCTGGTAGTGGTCCTCGTCTTCCTCCGTGAAAGCCGCCTCGAGCCCCTCCTTCGCGCCGTCCGGAGCTCCGGCCGCCGGGACACCACTGCCGGGTACGCGGTAGCCCGACCTCCCTCTCCTCTCTCTTTTTCTTCTTCCTCCCTCACCTCACTCTCCTCTCTCTCCTACTCCATGTACAACATGGCTTTCTCGATGCTATGGGACAGCAGGGCAGCGTGGTTTGTGTGATGGGTATGAAGGATTAGGAGGATGAATCACGGTCAGATTTATCGAATCTCTCTCCCCCCTCTTCTATGTGGAAATTTATCTCCCCCTTTTTTATGTGGAAAGAAATTTATGTCCCTCCTCTTATGTGGATTTTTTTTTTCAGGATATGTGTGGAGCTTCAAGAGGAAGGCAGCACTCCAGGAGGTTGATCTGGCCAGAGAGAGATGGCGGCGGCGAATGCTTTGGGTGTGGGCTGCTTCATGGTGCAAGGCCCCCCACCTCCTGTACTGCCGGCTGCCGTGTTGCACAGCAACATCACCAACCCGAACGTATGCTGGCTTCTCCTCTTCTTTTTTTAACGCTATTGGAAAAAGAGACATGCAAATCTGGAGATTAACCAAGAGCTTTAATTAGACGGCCAGCGAGGAAGCCACCATCATTTCCGATGAATTGTTCATGAACCATGGAAGATGTAGATACATGTAGGTTTCTTTAATAAGTTAATTGTTTTATGTACTTGTTTGTGTCTATTTTTCAGAGAAAAGATAGAGGGATATGGGAGAGTCCTATTCAGTTTTTCCTGTTGACATTTCATTGTTTATGTCTTTTGCTCCACCCATTGTCGACCAAATTCATACACCTCATGCTCGCTACCTTTTTGTTTATGAATGTCTTTGTGCTCAATACTTGAACATGTGTTTGTTAACTGCAAAAGGATCTAACAATCTGCATTCTGCTTAGGCATTGAATGATTTTAGTTAAAAGGAGGGGGAACACATTATTGCGATGTTACTTATCAGTTTCTTGGAACTTGGAAGTAGTTTCATCATCTATTTGCACAACATTTTTGGTTCGTTGCCTTGTGGTCTTGGAATGTGTAATCACACACATTATTATATATTCTAGGTTCTTTCTCATTTTAAATCCTCTATTGCGGATTCTCCTAGGGTGCAGGAGAAACCTAGAGTTGAGAGAACAGTGAAGACGTTGTCTGTTAAACCTGAGTAGAAGTCAATTCATATATCTTTTATATTAGTAAACCTGCAGAAATAGGTGTGAAACAAATTTTTTTTGTTACAACCGCCAAGACGGCGGCAGTGCTGGTGTTTCCCCGTTGCTCCTCCTCTCCCATGTGCTCCGATTGAAATCTCAGTCCCACTGGTGAATGTTATTGAGACCAAGATCCCTAGCTATGAATTTTATACCTAGATCCTCTGCAGTCTATCTATACCTGAAGGTTGCCATCTCTATGTTCATCTAAAAATGTTCACCGACCCATTTTTTAAGAATTGATATGTATGGCCGCTTTCTGTTTAATTATCTTGTACTGTTTGTGTTGTCCTCTTCGCCATGAATTATATCTTTCTAACTGTGTGTATTGATAAATTTCTAAAATACGACACAAAGAATTACTTGCAGATACTAAGATAGGATGCCATATGGGTAAGAACATACATACTATGTATGAATCTATCATAACAATATTCTCACTTCTCAAGTAGCCGTATTGTTTCTAGATATCTTACACAGATTATTGTTGTGCTGCAGG
The DNA here is from genome assembly GCA_950022295.1 of Bromus sterilis. NCBI lineage: Eukaryota > Viridiplantae > Streptophyta > Magnoliopsida > Poales > Poaceae > Bromus > Bromus sterilis. The sequence continues at coordinate 182,526,607 of OX465596.1, forward strand.
AAAAAAAAGGTGAAGTAGAATTTCTGAAATTAGTATTCAGAGCTCTTTGTCTGTGCTGGGACAAAATAACTCAGGACTTGCATATTGACTGGATAATGTTCAGAGGACACCCACTATGGGTGGCAGAGAGGAAGAAGGGAGGTAGGGGAACAACGTGGAAGGGGATGGACATGAGCTTCATGCCTAGACAGCGAGCGCGTCTGATGCCAACACGCAGATGTGAGCCTCTCTATCTCTCATTCACTCTGTGTTATCCATTTATGACATTTGAATTTTTTTTGGCTGTGTGACAATGCTTGCTGAAACCTGAATGCTCTAGCTGGTTGTTTGGGTACTGGGTCCAGAATTTTCTGATTTAAATTTTTGATCTGCTCTACTGTTGTACAAGTTGACACCTAATATAACCATGGTTAATTGGTTATAAAATCTTGTTGGTTTTGGCCTAGCTGTTCTTTGGTTAGATATAATTACTCAAGCATCTGCATGTTGGATGTAGCAGTTATAGAGAAGACATTGAGTGCCATACTGTGGGGTACGTTAATACAACATTAGCAGGTTATATGATCTCTTTTGTTGCTGTGTCTCGATATCCTGCTTCGTTGCATCTCATTTTAGATGCGGTGAGAACCACACCACACAGAGTAGCGCCAACAGAGCACATCTCCATTTATTTAGCAGGTTATACGATCTCTTTTGTTTCTGTGTCTCGATATCCTGCTTTGTTGCATCTCATTTTAGCGTATTTCCGTTCATGTACATGTTGTCATGGTGATTAAATTATTGCTCGTTTCAATTTTCTGGATCTGGCAGTGCGTCGTGTATTGCTAGGCCTCATGCTTCTCCAACTCGCCCTTCCCTTCCAAGGGCAAGCACACCGTCGAGGGTGCCATCTTGGCCGTCTCTCCCGTACCCTTTCCTTCACTGTCGCGAGTGGAGTGAGAGGGGGGGGGAAGGCATGGCGTTGGCGGCGCACTAGCCACAAGCCTTGTGTTGATAGACCCCCTCTCTTTTTTAATTCTCCATTCAAGCAATGGTGCAAATTTGGCAAAAAAAAACCTAATCTACCTTAAGTTAATGATAGGTTAGCCATTGGATCTGCCTGACTCTATGGTAGTGCTTGTTGCATCTGCGTCATAAATCTTATGCAACTCCTGACTGTAGGTGACAATTCTATTTTTTTATTCGCAGGTATGAAGATGATATTCGACATCAATTTGGTAGCAGCCTTTGAGTGGTGGGAAGGTTATGTGCATAGTATACTTTCAGTACTTGCATATCCTTGTGCCTGGTCTTGGAAGCAATGGCGCAGAAGAAGAAAAATCCATCGGCTTCAAGAATATGTTAATCTGAATATGACCATTCATGTCTTCGCTCTTGCAGATCACGGGCTCTATATAAAGGGCCGAAGGTCAGTGCTTAGAATTTAGTCACTTCATTTGGTATTAGAACCAGTAATAACCTTGTCAATCAATGTTTTGAAAACCAGAACTAGCTGGATGAAGCAACATTATCCAGTTCAACTTGGTTTCAGTTCTATATTTCACCTTCAAGAGAATACTGGGAGATATATGCCATTAGTAGCTATTTATAGAAACATATAGCAAATGCACAATTTAGTTATCAGGCATGAATTTAATTTTTGGTGTGAACCGCTGAAACCTCCGTGTGTAATTTGGGCTTACAATTGTTTCTTATATGTGAATTCAGTCTGCAGTAATTGGGATTTTGGACTAAATATCTACCTTTGTTGAATCTTGCTTTTGAAGGCAGCAAGATAATATGGTGTCCACTAACTTTTCATGGGCGTCTACCTCTGCAGCAAGGACTGTTGATGAAGCCATGTTTGCTATCATAACTGAGATCCCAGGTACCTCTTCATGCTTGCTATCACCATTCCTTTCCTCCTATGAGTTCCAACATGTCTTGATGTGGCTGGTCTAAAAATTCCTAAAATTACTCAATATGGGTGGTGTATTATAATGGATTTCATATTCAGTTTTCCAGTTAAATCTTGGTGGTCATGCTTTGTTTTCACCTTCCTTACACAAGCCATTTATGTGATAGATAGATATTACGCATCTTGCTTTTGGGTTGTTTTGTTATTCTTTACCGCTTGTCTAAATAAGATTGTTAACTTTCGCTCCGTTTATTCTTAGGTTTGACTCGGTTATTATAAGTTTACAACCCTTTTGCCTTTATCTATTTTCCTGGTTGTTGTATGTTTGTTTGCATGAACATGATACTGTGGTCTGATACAGCCGATACATGTTCGTATTTCTGTATAAATTTCAACACCTTCTGATGTGCTGATGTGGGGTGACCTCTACATGTCGACGTTGATATAACTGTCCTGACAGAACCTCTGTTTACCATGCTTAATTATCCGCCTTTTGTAATCTACCCCACATTATCCGCTGGTTCTGTTTGGATCATTTGCTTCTAAGATTATCATGAAATGTGCTTTTAGGATGATGAAAAACAAAATTATCTTATTTTCTTGCCTGGTAAATTTTTACTTTATGCATGCATGCAAAGCTTACTTCACAGTTTTCCTGTCGCAACATCATTGGGTACATCATCCAGTTACTATCACAATTTTTTATCAGCAATGTTTTTGTCACAATTTTTTTAATAAATATCATAGCCGAATGTAGAATCAGTATATAACGCAGACTACTCAATACATAAGGCAAGGACTGTTGGTCTTGAGGCATTCAGTTCTATCCCTCTGAGAAAAACAACACATTTTTTATGCCGATGGCAGATGTGGTGACGACTCTACCTGATGTAAATGATTGCATATATTACCATAAGCTGCGTGACCAAAGCTATCTATATGATGCATCTTTGCCTATGAAGCTTTGCTTTCATGAACTGGTCTCATGCCTTTTCTTTTGGCCTATAAACCTACCATGCAATGTAATATATAACGCCATGTATGAAGATCATATCTAAATATCTATTTCCTTATGCTTCAAGTATTTTATGATCGATCTCTGAATATGCTTAGTTGCATGGTTCTTTTGTTTATTCATTTATTATCTACAGGCCGTCTCTGGCTAATTGGTGTTTGAAACTGGAAAGCAGTTCATATATAAGATTCCTAGGTTATTTCCTACGACTGCTCATTTTCATGATCTGGGCCTATGGTATTACCCTTTGACACTTCTAGCATCCATGTTGAAGGATTATGTCTGTCATTTATCTTGCTCACACCTTCATTACCCTTGGTAGAATGAAAGAGAAGCAGTTAATAACATGTTTGTTCAATGCAAAACTGCATATGGAAACATACAATACTTTTCTCTCTTTCTTAACTCACCTCAAAATAAAGGATTTCTCGAGATAAAATTATTGATTGGTAGGGCCTCAGTTTATTAACTATTATATACTTGTAGAAACTGAAAGCCAAATCATATGTTGTTTCTTCTTTGGGTTGAAACATATCATACGTACAACATCGACTAAGACCGTAGTCTGATCATACATGGCTTTATTGATTGTTGATTCTACTTTCATAGTCTGATCTATCCGAGGTGCATCCAAGATCTGGCGAGAGGATGATGTCAGTGATGGATCATCTGTAGGTTTACATTTTCTTTTATTTTGCTATTTTTTTGTTATGTATTAGAAGCTTGGTGTTAGGTTCCACTGGATAAATTTTTAGCTCTTGTTTCTTATGTTCTACAGAAGTTAAAGGAGTAATTTGTTTTCTCTGTTTTCTGATGAGTGTGTGGATGCATACAGATAGTAGAGGAATAATTAGTTTTCTCTTCTTCTTATTCAAATTACATTATCCTCTTTATGATCTACTTACTCATGTTATCACAAAATACAACAACCTAGAGAGCGCATGCTTTAGATTTAGGAGTCATACATACTAAAAAGGATTAATATTATTCCTCTACTTATTCATCTTAATATTTTAGAACACTGTTTGTACCAATGTTCTTCATCGCAACCTAGGATTGACGAATTTTCGAGCCCTATGATCTTTGTACACTAAGGTTCGGCTGTGTTCTTTGTGAAATATATGTCCTGCAAGTTTCATATGTCTTGCGTTGTTTTCGCTTTCCTAGCTACAGGATTTTGATATGCTTCAAACGATATTTTTTATATGTTGTTCGATTCCTCTTGCTATCACCACAGGGGAAAATTTCTTGCAGGATTTTGAGCTCACATGGTTTTTGTACAACAGGTTATTACGATGAGGCCCTGCGAGGAGATGGAGGTTGTTGCTTCCTCCACTTGGTCCTGCTCGGCAACGACGAGGGCCTGCAAGGAGAGGGCTCCACTGCTCCATTCTCCTCTGACATGCTACTGTCGACGCCATGGACATGCTACTGTCGACGCCATGAAGTCTACCCACACTCTCCCTCCCCTCTTTTCATGTACTGTAGAATCTCCCATATGTATGTATTATTGTATTTGGACTCAACTATCAAAATTATTTACTGTACGATTCATTCTGGCTGTATATGGGGAGGCCACCAACCATAGGTAGACTCTTTTTCTCGAAGGAACTATCTGCATTTATTTAATTGACTTGAGTAATTGAAATTTAGCATATCTAACATGCTTTCCTCGGACCCCCTATATTTTTTTGCCAGTTGTGTCAGTATTGAGGAACCAGACGCAAGTTGAGGGAGCGAGCATCGTACATACCTCAAGCAAAGTGAAAGTTGGATTCAGTAGAGAGGCTCTATATGGCCTGGTAGGCTAAACTCACTGCATTCTTTGTTTTACTCCTTATTTTCTCTCTATGTGTAGCGATTCAGTACAAAGATAGAACTCAACTGCTGCTTTTTCTTGCTGTCCTTGTATCCCCCAATTCCTCTGATGGATACTGAATATTGATCTGAACTTATTCGGTGTGCTACCACTAGGTCTTGATTATTACACTCAACTGTCCTAAAAGTAAACATGATAATTTGTGTGAACTATATGAATAGATACTTTCAGCATGTAGGAATGTATTTATTCAAATCCCTACACCTTCCATGCTAACTTGCATTTTTTTTCTTCCATGTTTTCAGTTGGTATTTTAGGCCTGTCGCATATGGATGAACTTTCTGGCATGGGTAATACTTGATAATATTTCCAATTTATCAATGATAGATTATTAGTTAATAGCTACCAATTTATCAATGATGCCCCAGTAGTGCCTAATTTATATAGCATCTAATGTTCCATATATATTTTTACTCTTCGAATCATTGCCATTATTTAGGGAGATTTGATCGGTTAATAAATTATGTATAATGTGACCTAACTCAAAATTATATGTCCCTAAATACCAAGCCCAGTGCTTGACCACTGCCCATGCACTCCTGATCCCAGATTGCCTTGGCTGTCGTAGTAGCACATCCTAAGCTCCACCCCATCATAGGAAAGTAATAGAGCATCTGTGTAATTAAGCACTTTCAAGAAATTGACAATCTTTGTATTTTGATGATTGCTTGATCCTTGATTATTTAAGGCACCGCATAATGGAGGAACAATGCCTTCAGGGTGTTGAGTTTATAAATGAGAGGAAGGCACTGTCTGAAGGAGCTTCTATGGATATTCGAGTAGATAACCGCACAACTTTGGACAAGCATGAGGTGAGTATGCATGGGAATCTATCTCATTATTAGCCAAAAATAGTCTCTTTTCTGTCCCCTGATTTTGCCACTAAATTGAAAGTCTCATGCGATGAGCACCTAGGACGAGTCCTTTCAAATCTACAAGTTTGCATTTTAAATTAGCTTATGGATATGCATAGCATAGATGTGTGTTGATTGGCTGGTAAAAAAACTGGTATACAAAGCCAGTAGTATGAAGTTATGAACCATTTGTTTTAAATTTCAGTTATACAAAGCCAGTAACTTTTGCCTTTCTTATAGTCATTGTTACTGCAGGCTTTGTTCAGAGAGGGCATTATCTATATCCTGCAAAGCTTTGAGCATTTGCCAACTGAGACGATTTAGATGCATTTTTTCTTGACCAATTGACATGAAAGTGAATTAGTGTTTTTTACATAGATTCTTCTTATTCTTTGTTGAAGGAAAAATGTAGCTACCAATATCATATAACACACCAAGATCTGGTATATCGTTTCCGGTTCATCTTTCTAATATTGTGCGGATAAGGAGTAGTCATCATTCTTTGTTTTGCTGATATGTGTAGTTGTGTAAAAAATGTCTATTATAGTTTAGATTCTGATATACACAACCAGTAAGATGTGTCATTTCTTTTCTCAGTTCTGTGTTTCCTATCCTCTTTTATGCCTATCATTACTACATGATTGGTTCTATACATAGTTTCATATTTGCATAACCTAATTTTGTTGTTGACCAACTTCCGCAGACCTGTCTTGATCTTTCTGGATCGTATGTCTTAACTATCATGTTTCCTGTGGTTGTTATTAGGTACACTACATTGTCCTTATTCTCTATGGTTTTGTTAATATCAATTTATGTGCCTTGTGTTCTTAGCCTTTTCCTGGTTATTCCTTAAATTATCACAGGCATCTTTGCTTTGCATTCCTCCTGCATGCCTTTATTTGAAGTTGTTGCTACTTGTTGTCATCTATGGTTCCAGGTTCATATTGCCTTTGGGATGGTTTACTATGAATACGCTCACATATTAGAATTTCGATTTCCGCATAATCCCAGATGCTCCTTTCTTACTGTTAGGTCTATATATTTGATATATTTTGGAAACATAGTCTGTATTCCTATGCTTATACTTATGTCTTACAGAAAGTCAATCCTAGCTCGGTTAGTAATATGAAAAACACTATTCCATGCCTTAATCTTCAAAAGTCAGGACGAAATGATGGGTTTGGACAATAACAATGTGAATTAATTTTTGTTTGGTTCTTTCTTCCAGGCCTTATCATTATTGTGTTTCCTTATTGTTCTTATGACCCTATTGCTCTACCCTGCCATTTAGATAAAATGCCCTTGCTAATTTAACAGTATATTTTGCATGGACAAAGTCAGCATCATTAAAATGTGAACTCTTAAAATCTTTTATTTTTCTCATAAGTTTGTAATAATTTTGGGACGCAGGGGAGGTTTGTATCTTTCAGATGTAGGGGCAAGGGGAGGTTTCTCTTATATTACTTCTATTTTATAAAGTATCTTTACAGGTTACAAGCCTAATTGATTGCTTGGTTTTTCTTATTTGAACTGTACATACTTGTAGCTCAATATGGAGTAAGAAAGCCTTATAACTACAGCGAGAATTTCTGCCTTACAAACTATTATGCATGGTGCTATTTAAAATTTATATTTTTCCTACTGGGTGCTATATATAAATGCTTGCGTGTCCTACATTTGCTTATTTGAGCTAAATTATATTATATCTGGAGTTTATATTTTGCCTACTGTCGCCTAATTGGCATTCATACTGAGTATGCACCTGTCCATATTTCCTGGAAGGAATGCAACTTTGTGGAATGGTTTTTATGTTTTTCCTTTTGGAAGTGCAAACAAGTGAAGAGAATACATATCCGTAATCACAACGCAAGGGAGGAGAGGAGAGGCGGCCGATATGGCATTGCAAGGGAGATGAGGCAAGGTAGCGGTGCAAGGGAGAAGAGGAGAGGGGGTCGAGATCAAGGGGTAGGAGGTGGCAATGTTGTGATAGAAGAGCAGGAACGACTTTTGCGGTGATCGTAGCAAAGGAACCTACCCTGGCACCCTGTTCGAGCCCCCACCTCGGCAGATGCCTGCAGAGGAGTAGAGGTTGAGGATGGCTGTCTCCATCACCGTCATCCTTACCCCTCAGCTCATGGGCCAGAGACAGACGACGAGGACAAGCAGACCGTCTGCCACCGCCAACGTCCTCGCCCTTTGCCGCACGAATGCCCAGTCTCTCTCATATAGATCATCATCTAATGGTAGCTCTGTATCCTTGACATAGATGCCATATGGAGTTGTCGCCGTTGCGGTGCCGCCTGGACTCGACCGCCATGGTCTCCCAAGTGCTGCAGCCTCTCCTCCCGAAGGCAACCACGCTGGAGCAGGTAATATCGACCATGCCCTTGATGTTGTATCGATATTTGGGTTAAGCTGCTGCTAGCTCCCTTGTTCCCCATGCCCTTGCTATTGTTGCTGCTGCTTGCCTGTTGCTTAAACATGCTGCTCCTGCTTCTTGCTATGGTCATTTGAATTGTTTGCTATGTGTCTACCTGATCCCTATAAGCTCCTATCTATTATGTTTTTGTGGACTCTTTCATATTGTGATGTAGTACTTGTCTGACAGTGTATCTATGCTTATTAGGAATGCCAATTTCTTTCTTCCGCAAAGCAACTCACACATATTATAACTTAGTTTTTTCTTATCAATTATGAATCAACTATCTGCACCTGTAACTGTAATTCAGTCAAATAGCTTATGTTTTTTTCCTTTTCCCGCAGTTGTAGGCTAGCTACCAGCACAATGTCTTTAGCAAGATCTGTGCTTCCTACGCAGCCGTAACCGGAAGAACAAAGAAAAATCAAGCTTGGGATGCTCTATAATAACAGATGCATTGTCTGATGGATCATGGACTATAGATGTTTAAATTTGTGACATTGTTAACTTGTGGTTGTAGTTTTGAGGTCTGAACTTATTTATTTAATGATGAATACCAATGAAACAAATATGTTGGTGCTTGATCATTCTGTTATGTTGTGTAATATGTTGGTGTGATAGTGATGATGATAGTTTCTTGCTTATATGGTTGGTTGTATTATTCTGTTGTGTCTACTGATAGTTTTTGTAATTTTTTTAGAAAAGTAATAAAAACACTACATTCATGTGTCTTCTGTTTGCTATATACGCTGCTATTTATTAAACAACAAATACATGACGCAAATCAAAATATAGGTTATGAATACCACCGTCTAAAGGTTATGTCAGCAACTCCATTTACATATACTTGAATTACAAAAAAACCAGTTCTTAAGATTTCAAAACTTGGTTTGCTCTGGCCCTTTGCGCCATGGTCATCTAGTGGCATGAATGGGTGAACAAATCAAAGTCAAATGCATGACCACATATCTCCAAAACGCAGTGCGCGAGGACATGCTGAATATGTTCTTGTTTTCCAAAAGAACGTGTCACAAAATGGCACCATCATAAGTTGATCCAACGCAAAATTCGTATGGGTGAGGATGAATTAGACAGATACGGGCAGACATCTACATTCCTGTTCGCTCCCAGTAATCAACGCACAAGACCAACCAAAGTTTCACTGCGGGGGAATCGCTGCGGGAAGCCGGAGTTTATCGCATCCACGATGTCTACGGGAAAATGTGTGGCAACTATGACGATCCCTCCCTTCTTGCAGTGCTCCACTATGATGTACTCGAGCAGCTTGACGCCCTCGGAGTCGAGCATGACGGAGGACTTGTCGAGGAGCCAGATGGGATGGTCGATGGAGAACATCCTTGCCAGCGGCGGCCTAAGGGGCGGCATATCTAGGGATCAGGTGGGGTGCCAGGCCGCGGTGCAGGAAGGACGGGTGGAGACGCGAAGCGAGTGGTGGGGGTGATGGCTGTGCGCGGCGGTGACACATGGAGAGCTGGAACTGGAAGCGGAGGAGACAACATAGGATCCGGCGTGGGTAGCGTTTGGGAATGGGATCTGGAGTGAGGTCTAGGTTTGTACATATCTCAAAGCAATTTTATTTCATCGATGAGATATGATATCATGTTCCCGTCCGATCAAACATTTGCACTCTTGCGAGCTTCTTCCTTGGCTGAAAATAAAATGATAGTGTTGTGAGGGTGCATTAAAAGCATAAGTCAAACATTTGCAGAATCGTGAATATTTATTCACTAAAAATTTAAAATATATAGGGAATCATATGTAACGACTAAGGTAGATGTTCTTTTTTGAGGTTTAAGTGTATGTAAAAAAGTAATCAACAACAACTGTTACAAAGCTTGTCTGTTCCTAGACCTGGCCATTTCTCGGGCCGGGCCGGGCTCGGGCCCGGCCTGAGCCCGGCCCGGCCCAAGCTGACCATAAACTGCAGAAATCGGACCCGACCTCGGCCTGAGTCCGACAAAGCCCGACACGGCCCTGTCAGCCCGGCCCGATTCTTTGTTAATTTGCGTTTTCTGCAGGCCCGATCCTGGCCCGACCCGAGATTTTCGGGTCGGGCTGCATCGGGCCGTCCGGGCCTGGCTTCCCACGTCCAGGCTTATCTGTTCCAAAGAAGTTGGGGTATGCTAGAGATGATACCTATATATAATTTCCTTGAAATGGATCTTCTCGTCCATCGCCCCCCCGCAAAGTTTGCAATTGGGGAAGTATTTTTGCACATTGGGGCCAGGGCATCCCACTCCGCGTGAGAGAAGCACGGGCCCGTGTAATTAGTACCACGACAACCACCTAATGAAGGATCTCCTTGAGAGGGATCATAATCTTGAGACAGAGCAGGAGCCTTGGGAGGTGCCTCCTTAGCCTACCCTCAATACAAACCTTGATGCAATAGGCTTTGGTCGAGGGGAATACCTAAACCACACCACAAACCAGAGCAAGAGCACAGCACTAAATTCTGGAACGAACCGGGCCATGTCAAGGAATAAAGTCCATGTCAATTGCAATAGGTTTGCCGACCATCTCACTGTTACGTTCCAAATATATCTATAATTTTTGCTTGTTCCATGCATATTTGTTTGACTTTTACGTTTTGATTACATTCATATCCTTTTACAACATATTTGGGACTAACCTATTAACCTAGTGCCTAGTTCCAGTTTTTGTCTGTTATTTCTGAGCATCACAAAAATAATAATGAAAAATCAATATTGCCAGAAAATTCTATAACAATTCTAGAAATTCCAATATGTCAGAAGACTCTAGAAGCCTAAAGAGCAACCGGAGAAGGCCCACCCCTAGCCAAGCGTCAGGGAGGGACCTTGCCCCCTGGCCGCTGATACACGAGATAACTTCTCGCCCCCGTTGGTTACCCCAAGTGGAAGGTGAGATGTAGATAGCGGCAAATTTCCCTTAGCAAAAATGCTAAGGTTGAGTATCGTCCAGGAGGACTCCAACGGCAACAAGTAGGTGGTTCGGCAAGTGAGGCGCCGTTTTATGATAATCACTTGCTTTGCCTGGACCTGCACACACAACAGATAACTTTGCTCCCAACGAGTACAGAGGAGTGGTCAGTTCCTCCGGCCTTGTTGTTTACAAAGGATAAAAGGCACGGGATAATAATGATAGTGATAGCTACGGAAAAGTAAATACTGAAAGTAAATTGAAGGTGTAAGCAGTATTGGTAATATGGACCGGGGTCCCATGATGTTCACTAGTGACGTCTCTCTCCCAAAAGACGATAAAATAGCCATGTGAGGTAAACAAATTACAGCTGGGCAATTGACAGGATTATGTGCGCAAACCAATGCTAATTATACAAAACAGAAAGGAAGAGGCTCAAAAGCACGGGGGGTACGCCAAGACAAGTAGACCGAAATCCATCTGCATCTACCCACTAATCATCCACCTTGAGATATCTATCCAGAACATCTCGCTGGTATTAAGTTGCGAATCCCACCCAAAGTGTAAACTCAAAGCAACAGACAACTGCATTAAAGAACTTTGCATAAAGTAAACAATCCTTGCACCCGCAAGTACAAGCACCGTTGTTTTCCCCCTTGTGGCAACAACACATCCCCTAGACTCATGTTTCTGTCACTCAAGCTAGTCATCGGGGGGGGGGGGCATGAACCCACAATCATGCATAACGCTCCCTCTTGGAGTCACTACCTACTACTTGGCCAAAGCAATAAACAGCAACGGAGAACATGCAAGAGTTACTCAAGAACAAAAATATAAAATAAGAGAATCAAATATATAACTCAATCACAATCTGAACATAATCTCATAATCTATCGGATCCCAGCAAACTCAGCATAGCAATAGCAGAAAGATTACATATGTGCCTCGATCATGTAGGGCATATCACGAGGTCTAATCCATGAAGAACAAAGAGGGTAGGAGAACATCACATAGCTACTGATCATGGACCCATGGTACAAGGTGGACTACTCACGGTTGATCCGGGAAGCATCCATGGTGGTGGAGAAGCTCCCGGAGGTGATTCCTCCCTCTGGCAGGGTGCCGGGAAGAGGTCTTCTGGTGCTCCCGATCTTGGAAGCGCGGCGGCGGCGGAACAGAGGAGAGATCGCAAAAAAGGGTTCTGTCCCCGAGGGTTTCTCGTCACGGGGAATAAATAGGCGAAAGGGGACATCCAGAGGTGGGCCAGGGGCTCCAGGCGCCCCCCTGCCGCGCCCTCTGGCCGCCTGGGCCCCCTGGCTCCACTCTGGCCCCTCTTGGGCTCTTCGCGAAGCTTCCAGTATGCTGATTTTTCCTATATTTTCCCGGAATTTTTCTGGTACTTTTAATAAGGGGGAAACCTGAAATAGAAAAACAGTAGAAAACAGGAACTGGCACTGGGGTGCACTGAGTCAATAGGTTAGTCCAAATATGATCAAAAGTGTATGGAAGTTCATCAATGTCATAGCAATATCACACAAAAGAGGCATGGAGCAAGCAGAAATTATAGATACGTTTTGGACGTATCAACCGCCTGGCCAGGTGGGGTTACCCAAGTGCCCTCTCTTTCGTCTATTTATTCCTCTTCCATTAAAAACCCTCGGGGCGGAGTCCTTTTTGCAGAAACCATCCCTGTTCCACCATCAAAGCGATTCCCAGTTGGGATCACCAGAAGTTCTGTCCCGGATTGCCGAAACCATCTCTGTTGCTATTAATGAAAAAAATGGTGCTTGCAAATGCGTGTTGCAAGTGTCACTTACATTACACCTAGAGTGTTAAAGCAGTTGTCTTTTGCGTTGGGTTGGCAACATATAGTTGTGTCTCACAACCTAATACCAAGGAGATGTCTTGGATTAGATATCTCAAAGTGGATGATTAGTTGGTAGATGGTGATGGATAAACAGTGTACTTGTTTTGGTGTAATCCCTACATGATTAGGCCTTGCACTTTCTTGTAGCATAATTAGTATTGTGGTGCATTCATAATTTTGTCAATTACCCATCTCCAATTTGTTCACCCAGTGTAAGTTTTATTGTATTTTGGGAGAGAGACGTCACTAGTGAATGCCATGACACCCCGGTCCATATTCTCATCATATACTTACACCCGCTGCAATTTACCGCATTTATTTTCTTTTGTTGTTTTATTTTTATTGTTTCAATTCCCTTTTTGTTTAATATTTTGTAAATGTCAAGACAGAGGGATTGACAACCCCTCTTAATCGTTGGGTGCAATTTTTTTTGCGTTTGTGTCCAGGTCCATGTCAAGTAAGTTTCTCGCGCCGTTTCTTGCTTAACCACCTACTTGTAGCATTCAGAGTCCTACTGGAGACATAAACCTTGGTATCTTACCGAGGGAAATTTGCTATTATCTACATCACTAACCTTCCACTTGGGGTAAGCAACGAGGGGGTGCGATCTACACCATCAAGCAATTTTTGGCGCAGTTGTCGGGGACTCCAATATACAATATAGGTGAGTTGCACACTCACCTTTACCTTTGCATTTTTTATCTTGCCAGTTTAATTTTTATTTAGTCTTGTTTGCTTGTCTTATATCAAAATCCAAAAAAGTTGTCCAGTTTCTAGTTTGTTGTCTTGCTTAGTTTGTTTGCTTTTCTTCTGTTAGCATGGTTTCTATAATAGCAACACTCCATGGGACTTTGTTAGCTTGGATGGTTCACCCTGCCCTTGGCATGATACCCCTGGCATTGTGCCAGTAAATAGGATTGAGGAAACCCCAATTCTCGGGCAAAAGCGTCCTCACACTTGGGAGGATGTCAAAGTTGAAATAGGTAAAAATAAGTTGGTTTTAGATAATAACACCCCCACATTACTTGAAGCTAGTGACCCGATACGTCCCAAACGTATCTATATTTTTTCCTTGTTCAATATTTGTTTTGGTGATTTTGTTATATGTTTTGATGCACTTTCATATCCTTTACAACATATTTGGAACTAACCTATTAACCTAGTGCCCAGTGCCAGTTTCTTTCTGTTTTTGTCCATGCATTGCAAAAAAAGGTGAAAAATCATTATTGCTAGAAAAATCCAAAAAAACTCTAGAAATTCTTATTTAGAGGAAGCTTCCAGATGACCGAAGGGGGCCAGGGGGAGCCACCCCCTGGCCAGGTGACCACCTGAGGCGGCCAGGGTCGCCTGGCTAGGTGGCCCCACCCCTAGTGCCCTACTTTGCGCCTGTTTATTCCTTTCGTTCAGAAAACCCTTAGAGAGGACTCCTTTTCAATGTTTATGCCACTGTTCCGCCGACATCGCTATCCTAAGATCGGGATCAGCAGAAGTTCCTGTCTCGGCACCTTTCCAGAGGGAAGATTGATCTCCAGAGGCCCCTCCATCACCATTCTTTCCTCCGAGATGCTTCGTGAGTAGTTCCTCCTTGGATCTAGGGTTCATGGCAGCAAGCTAGTTGATGTATTCTCTCCAATCTTGTGCTTCAATGTTTAGTCCTTGTAAGCTACTCCCTCCGTCCCATAATGCAGTATCATTTTACAAACTATCTTAGTTTAGAAAATGATACTATAATATGGGATAGAGGGAGTACCTATCATGATCAAGGTATATATGTTATAGTTTCTGTGTTGTTATGATGTGTTTGCTGGGATCCGATGGATTATGAGATTATGTTTAGATTGTGGAAGTAATATATTTTGATCTGTGTTCTTGAGTGTTTTTGCATGTTCTCCGTGGTAGTTGGTTTCTTTGGGCAAGTAATAGGCTGGGACTCAAAGAGCGAGCGTTATGCTAAAAAATTGGTTCATGCCTCCATATGTCCGGTTTGAGTGACAAAAACATGGGACTAGGGAATGTGCCATTGCCATTAGGGGTAAAACAACGGTGTTTGTGACTGTGTGTCATAATAATTGCTTACATTACACATAACGTGTTAAGGCAGTTGTCCGTTGCTTTGAGTTCGTAACTTTAGTTGTGGATCACAACTTAATACCAGTGAGATGTTCTGGATTAGACATCTCAAGGTGGATGATTAATATGTATATGCTGATGAATAAATGGTCTACTTGTCTTGGTGTAATGCCCATATGATTGAACCTTGCACTCTCTGCTGGCATAATTAACATTGCGGTGCATTCATAATTCTGTCAATTGCCAACCTGTAATTTGTTCACCCAATATAGTGTTTATCGTCTTTTCGGAGAGAGACATGACTAGTGAGCGCCATGATGCCCCGGTCCATATCACCATCATATATTTACACCGTTGCAATTTACTATTTTCCTTTTCTTTCCACTTGCACCTTTTATGACCTCTTGTGTTAACCTTTGTAAACAACAAGGTTTAAAATAATCGTGCTTATGTAAACCTGCACATGTTACTTATCCCGTGTATATTCTTATATGCTCAACTTACAATGCTATGTCGGAAAAAACACAAGAGATAATTTGCAACATGAAACTTACTGCTGGAACCACATGTACGTGGAAAGATACATGGTTTGTCATCGGATTTTCTAACAGTATTAACTAGCTTGTGGGAAAATAGGCGTATGCACCAAGTTCTGGACCGTACAAGCAACTTATCCACACTCTGACAAGGACCAACATTAATAAGAAACTATTGGTAATGATTTATTTGTTTTAGCATTCATATTACAGTCTTTGGTATTTAATTAGGACATCATACAATGACACAGTTGTGTTATTGCAAAAAAGACTCCCCAGTCGTGTTCTTTCTGATCAGATGGATCGATATGGTGAAATGATAATTATTATCTATCCTGATACCGACTTATGGTCAATATACTAGACGTCAGAAAAATAGGGATGCCTCGTCATGGATGGGTGGAAGAATTTACTCTGCTTGTAAAAAATTTTAATTGGGGACAGACTGTTATTAGTGATCCACCATGGAGGTGATGAGGTTCTTATCTTTATCACACCAATGCCTGCTGGAACTGAATATGCTGTAAAACTTGATAAAGAGTAGTTTGATCAGTCCTGTTGGTACCCTCCCTTCTGCTGTACACCGTGTTGGTGCTCCATCTGCCCTGCTATTGATATGTGATACTGTTGGTAATGACGTGCTGATGTACCAAGTGTTTGTTGTACGTCTGACCTAATTATGCAGTGTAAACACAAGTTCTGTTTCATAGATGCTATGGAACATCATCTTCCTGCATTGTACTTGTACAATAAAATACACCTAATTCAATATCCTTCTTCCATTACATTGGGGTACAGTGCCAATCATCATATTTTATGGTATATTGACGAAGTTTTTTTATTAGCAAAGTTAGTTGTTTCTTCAAAAAATGAAATCGTTATACACAAATGTTAAATAATATTCCTAAAGCAGTATGATTTAAAGTCATACCATGTCGGGACCCGGAATATGCGTATGTAATTCCAGTCACAACTCAATCATATGGAGAGCCGAGAGTCGTACCCACTTGTCTAAGCAGACAAGGCCAAGCACAGAACACTCTCGGAAAGCATCGTACGTGAGGGGCATCCCATCTAGGCCGGATGATCAACTGAGATGGGTCCTCATCGCCCGCTCACAAGTCTAAATGATTATGGGTGGTGAAATCCCATACTCATAGACAAGTCGGCTCAACCATATTATCGATTGAATTATAACACTTACATAAATAGACTCCAGCCCGATCACTTAGTCGGGGTCTCGGGCGGGCTCGATCATACAACAAAGTGTGCCACGTCACAGAGTCACGAGCAATCACATCGTGATGCCCCAAGCTGCACACATCTAAGGGCCACTTGGTGTATAAAAGACCGCCAGCAAGAACACAACTAAGCTATCGAACCCCACACTAAGACATGCATGTTATAATCATACACCCAACATACATGTCCAGTGTAAACAGCAGGTACACATTGCATGAACTCTACAAAGTATATCTTTATTGACTTGCACATAGAGTACACAAAGATCATATGACTATGATCCATCATTACATCAAACAACGGAAGCAAATTAGGTCCGAGTACAGACAAGTTTAAAAAATGGGTTAATGAAGCCTTGTTCAACATACATGCCCTTCCACGAGGGACCAGACTGCTGTCTGGAACTATACTAGCTTAGTCAACGTCGAGCTTTAGGAAGGTGTCTCCATCGGGGGCTGGGTTCTCATCTAAAACATAGAATAGGCAAACGTGAGTACAAAATCATACTCAGCAAGACTTACATCAGAACTATACTACTCATGCTCAAGTTTCAAGGTAAAGGGAGGTGGGGTTTCAAAATGCAGAAGTGCCAGCTTTGACTTGGCTAGTCCTGTACTACGAGTACCAGAATGAGGTAAGAAGCGTACACGAGTCCACTACCAAGTCTCCATCCAATACACCACTATGGATACTTACTCGACTTCCCCACGAGGAAGCACGCCATAGCACTCACGCTTATCTTGTGAGTTTTAGAAGTGTCCATTGAAGTTGTCTATGATCAAGTAAAGGTATCCAAGTAGTCCATTACCGCGGACGCAACTATTCGAATAGTTTGTTAACCCTGCAGGGGTGTACTGCTACACACATGAAACTATTAGTTACCGCCGGGATCTTGTCACCCTTCAAGCGGGTGTCGGCGAGGATAATTCCCACAACTTTAACTCACAGCCAACTATAATCCAGGAGTCGACTATCTGAGTTGGTTACCGCTCGAGAGTCCGGCCGGATCAACGATACGGACCCAGACAATGTAGGCGACCGAGATGCCACCCTGGTAGATGGTTTTACTACCTCACAGGTCCACCCACATATCTAAATGATGCACCCTTTCAATTCATTATTTTTCTATGCATATGCCAAATGGAAAGCCCGAACTAGTGTGACTCCTGGACCTGAATTGGGGTGAGTTAGTAGGTTGAGCGGGGATCCGTTTTCCAAACATGTGGTAGTACTCTTTGTCTTGGATCACAACACAAGAACTCGGGGCCTAGGGCAGTGTTCAACGAGACAACCCACTGTGTACTCCTACACAACCTCTCATCGTTCACCTTGTTTAGGTCAAATTCACCACACCCTTTTTCATCACAAGTAACATGAACATGACTGCTACCAACATCAATTCATCACCCAAGATGGACCAATGCTTCCAAAACTCTAAGAATAGCATAAACATAACATGGATGAATGGCCACATGATGATCACAAACAATTCCTAGATCTGCTAGGTTGAGGTTTGCTTAATACTGTGGCAGAAATGATAGGTCATGCAAAGGAATGGGCTCAACTAGGGGTAGAACGTATCATGGTGATCTCCTAAACATGCATAAGTGAGACTGAGAGGGAAATGGGTTTTTAAAGTCATGATCAATCGGGTTTGCTTGCCTTGCTGGTGATACACGGGTTTAACGGTCTTCTGCTTCGGGGGGACCTCCGTCTCGGAAACTCTGTTACCGGAACAATCATCAACAAAAAAAAGGGGGGGGACAACATTGAAATAGAATGCACAAGCACATGATATAGTTGTCCATGATGTGAATGCTACTGGTTTGTGGCAAATTCATCTTAATTGAAGTGTATTGCATTTGGAATACAAATTCAAACTTCAAATTCAAATTCAAATTATGCCATATGCATGTTTGCTACTGTTCACCCATTTTAAAATGGTCAAACATAGAAACAAGTTGCATATTCATAATCCTTGCATTTTTCTGATGATTTTTCATATATTATTTATTAAATTTGGAGTTATAGATTAAAAGTTATAGCATTTCAAAGTTTTCAGCTTTTTTTGGATTATTTCTTAAATAGAAAATACTTTTATTGCGTCATGCTTGCGTCAGCACTGCGTCAGGGGTTGACTGGTCAAACTGACCATTGGGGCCCAGCTGTAAGTGAATCAGGCGGTTAATGCATGATTTGTTTTAATCTGCTTGTTTAATTAAGCAGAGGGCCCACTTGTCTGTGAGGGTTAGTGGGGTGGATTAAGGCCTAATGGCCGGCCACGTCACGGGCTGCCAGCGGCTAGTCGCCGGCGACATCAGCACGGCGGAGTCCACTCGGGGTGGCGTTCCCGGGCACCGTTCGCTGCGCTGAGACAACGAGCGTGTAGCCTGTGCCCGCGTGCAGCTACTGGAGGAGTCGGGCGACCACGGGGAGGCCCAACGTGACGGCGGCGAGCTTCTCGGCGGCGGCCGGAGCATGGGTGCGGGCGGCGCTATGATGCAGGGGACGGGGAGGAGTGCAGACATGGGGGAAAGGTGTAGAATCTCACCCCGAGCGCGATGGAGGGGTCGGGGAGGACGAAGGAAGCGGGATGGCGGTGCAATCAACCACGGCGGCCGGTGGCTTGTAGCGGACGACGGCGACGATGGAGTCACCTAGGGGGCGTCCCAGCCCGATTCCTGTCGTGGGGAGACGAAGACGAAGGCTTTGAGGATGAAGGACACAGTGTCGTGGCTTGTGGGTGGCCGGGGTCACCCGTGTGCACGGCGGTGTTCTCCGACGGCCTCGGGATGGTGACGAAGACGACGAGGGGAGGCAGGGGAGACGAGCAGCGAGAGGGGGAGAGAGTGCGGGGCTTCTGGGCGTCCTCGTGGCGCTCTGAGGAGGAAGGGGAGGGCCTAGGTGGCCTCGTCGTCGCGGTGGCGGTCGCCGGCCGAGGCATGCTGAACAGCGAGCTGCTTCGGTCCGCGGGGTGGAAGACGACACGCGCGGGGAGGTGGGCTGGGCCGTGGTGCGGTAAGTTGGGCTTCTTCCCTGGTAAGCCCTCTTTTCTTTATTTCTTTCGTTTTTCTTTCTGTAATTTTGTTGTGCCTTGATAAATAAATACCTAGGCAATTTATAAAAATGCCCAAAGTATTCATAAAATCGTAAGTAGCCAGTAGCAAGCCACTTTTAGGATTTGAGCATTTTTGAAATTCAAAACATTTGAATTTCAATTCAATTAGGGGTCAACTTTAATTTCCAGAGCACCTTTTGAATTTTAGAAAATTCCATAGGCATGGGAATGAACCCAAACCATTTTTTAATGATCAACATCATTTATAGGAATTTTCCAAATGTTCAAATGATTTTTGGAAAAATATTTTTATCTGGCCATTTAAATTAAATTCTCTAGGGCTTTTCTTTTCCCCATTTTTGAATTTGAATTTGAATTTTTTGCATGATGCAAAGGCACACTTGAACACTAGCACATACCTAACTTGGGGTTGTGACAACTCACCCCCACTCAAAAGAATCTCGTCCCGAGATTCAGAACTCGTCGGGAGGAAGGTGGGGTACTCGGCACGGAGGCGGTCTTCTCTTTCCCAGTTTGCTTCTTTCTCGGACTGGTGTGACCATTCCACTTTCAGAAACCTGATCTTCTGACGACGAGTGACACGCTCTGCTGAATCAAGAATACGAACAGGGTACTCTCGATAAGAAAGGTCATCTTGGAGATCAAGAGCTTCATGGTCGACTTCACGGATGGGGTCCTTGAAGCAACGCCTGAGTTGTGACACATGGAATACATCATGTACTCGGGAGAGGTGAGGGGGTAGCTCAAGTTGGTAGGCAACTTCTCCACGTTTAGAAAAAATGCGGAAAGGTCCGATGTAACGTGGGGCCAACTTGCCTTTGATACCGAATCGTTGGGTACCCTTTAGAGGAGTAACCCGAAGGTAAGCCTTCTCATCCAGATTGTATCTTTCTTGCCTATGATGACGATCATAGTAGCTTTTCTGACGAGACTGAGCTTCTTTCAATTTCGAAAAATGCGAACTTTCTCTTCTGCATCCTTGATCATATCCGGTCCAAAGAATTGTCTTTCACTGGTTTCTGACCAGTTTAGGGGTGTTCGACATCTTCGTCCATAGAGGAATTCAAAAGGAGCCATGTTCAGACTAGATTGAAAATTGTTGTTATAAGAAAATTTGGCGAATGGAAGAGATTTCTCCCAATTCTTTCCGAAAGAGATAACACAAGCTCTGAGCATGTCTTCAAGAATTTGGTTAACCCTTTCAAATTGACCGCTAGACTGAGGGTGGAAAGTTGTACGAAAGGAGAGATGAGTTCCCTAGCATTCTGAAAGCTTTGCCAGAATCTAGAGGTGAAAAGGCTACCTCGATCAGAATTGATTTCCAAAGGAACACCATGAAGAGACACGATTCTAGAGACATGCAAGTCCGCTAACTGGCTAGCAGTTATAGACTCGCGAACGGGAAGGAAGTGAGCAACTTTGGAAAGCCTATCAATGACAACGAAGATGGCATCATTTCCTTTCTGGGTTTTTGGAAAACCAGTGATGAAGTCGATACTGACTTTGTCCCATTTCCACTCGGGAATAGACAAAGGTTGAAGACTACCAGCAGGTCTTTGATGTTCCGCCTTAATGCGACGACAAACATCACATTCAGCAATGAACTGAGCAATTTGTCGCTTCATCCTAGTCCACAAAAATCTCTGGCGTAGGTCTTGGTACATCTTTGTGCTACCAGGATGAATCGAAAGGGGAGTATCATGAGCTTCTTTGAGGATGAGTTGCCTTAAATCCCTATTCTTAGGTACTACCAAACGATTTTCAAAGAATACCGTTCCTTTGCTATCTGTGGAGAAACATTTAGCAACTCCGCTAGCAATGTTCTCCTTGATCCGACGAACACCTCGTGCACGCCTTTGGGCAACTATGATTTGATCCTCAAGGGTTGGTTTCTCCTCTAAGGTAGAAAGAAAGCCATGAGGAATAATCTCGAGATTGAGTTTTTGAAATTCCTCATGAATAAGTGGTTGATACTGTTGTAACATGAGGTTCTTACAATACGACTTACGACTTAGTGCATCAGCATGACATTGGATTTGCCTGGGGTGAAAGAAATCCCTAAGTCCTAATATTTTATCAACTCTATCCAGCGTCTTTGCCTGAGATAAAGATTTGGCTAGGTGAATATGCATTTGAGGCTTTGGTGGTCGGAATAGATCTCACAACGATTACCAAGGAGGTAATGTCTCCAAGTCTTCAAGGCATGAACTACGACAGCGAGTTCAAGATCATGGGTAGGGTAGTTCTCTTCATGTGGACAAAACTGGCGTGAAGCGTATGCTACCACATGTCGATCTTGCATAAGTATGCATCCTAACCCTTTTCGTGAGGCGTCACAATAGATCTCGAAATCCTTTTTGGTGTCTGGAGGCGCAAGTAAGGGGGCATAAGTCAATCTTCTTTGTAGCTCTTGAAATCTTTCCTCGCACTTGGGGGTCCATTCGAATTTCTTATCTTTCTTGAGGAGTTCAGTTAGAGGCTTTGCAACTTTGGATAAGTTCTCAACGAAGCGGCGACAATAGATTGCTAAGCCAAGAAAACTCCTAACTTTCTTAACCGATTCAGGTGGAGTCCAGTCAAGGACGACCTGAACTCTCTCGGGATTCACAACAATGCCTTTTGCAGAAATCACGTGGCCTAAGTAGGTCACTTCTGGTAGCCAAAATTCTCACTTAGAGAACTTGGCATAAAGGCGATGCTCTCGAAGTTTCATCAATACCAACCTAAGATGTTCTGCGTGCTCTTCTTCGTTCTTCGAGTAGATGAGAATGTCATCAAGATAAACCACAACAAATTTATCTAGGTACTCCATGAAGATCGAATTCATTAAGTGCGAGAATGTGGCGGGGGCATTGGTTAAACCGAAGGACATGACGGTGTACTCGTAAAGACCATATTGAGTAGTGAAATCCGTCTTGGGAATGTCCTCGTTTCTGATTTTGATTTGATGATAGTCTAATCTCAAATCCATCTTGGAGAAGACAGAGGATCCAGCAAGTTGATCATAGAGATCATTGATCCTGGGTAGTGGGTACTTGTTCTTTATCGTCGCTAGATTAAGCGGGCGATAATCTACGCACATCCTTCCTGTTCCATCTTTCTTCGTTACGAACAGAACGGGGCAACCCCATGGCGATGAGCTAGGGCGGATGAATCCTTTTGCCAACAAAGCTTCAAGTTGGATTTTAAGCTCAGCTAACTCACGTGGGGCCATTTTGTATGGGCGTCTGGAAATTGGGGCGGTTCCTGGGGCAAGATCTACAATGAATTTTACACATCTGTCAGGAGACTTGGTTTAAGTAGTTGGGTTACTGGATGGTTTTCCTAGAGGATGACCATAGCGTACTAGGGGCTACAAAAGATATCTCAGAGTAGCAAAGTACCCTAACATGATGGTTAGTGTGATTATTCCGGCTATAAGACATCTAAAGTGGGAGGAAGAACTGCGAATGCATCAGTATAGGTTTCTAGAATAAAACCTACAACAAAGTCTGTGGAACTGCCGGGCATGCCACCTAGAAGTTCTTCTAAAAGGACAACCGAAATGGAGAGAAGGATTTTGCAAATGCATCAGATTATGAAGAAACCTGGAATGACTCGGACAACATAACGACTGTAATTGCAAGAGAAAAGGAAATCCTCACAACATAACAACAAAACTTACATAGGAAGTCTCAAATAGGAAGCACAACGACTCTAGATAATCGAACACAAATTTCCTACGGCTACAAGGAAGCAATCAACGAGATGTTCTAGTAAGACATAGATGAGCCTAGTCCTATCTTCCCGTAGAAAAGATGAGGGTGACTTAGAACTCAGATCGATGAGGGTAAGGAGAAAAATAAGCCTTACGTTGTGCCCTTTATACCCAAGTAACTGTATAACTATAGAATGCTAGACTCGACATCGGCAAGGCTTGATAGTCCTACAGACAGTCCTGCTCTGATACCAAGTCTGTCGGGACCCGGAATATGCGTATGTAATTCCAGTCACAACTCAATCATATGGAGAGCTGAGAGTCGTACCCACTTGTCTAAGCAGACAAGGCGAAGCACATAACACTCTCGGAAAGCATCGTATGTTAGGGGCATCCCATCCAGGCCGGATGATCAACTGAGAAGGGTCCTCATCGCCCGCTCACAAGTCTGAATGATTATGGGTGGTGAAATCCCATACTCATAGACAAGTCGCCTCAACCATATTATCGATTGAATTATAACACTTACATAAACAGACTCCAGCCCGATCACTTAGTCGAGGTCTCGGGCGGGCTCGATCATACAACAAAGTGTGCCACGTCACAGAGTCACGAGCAATCACATCGCGATGCCCCAAGATGCGCACATCTAAGGGCCACTTGGTGTATAAAAGACCGCCAGCAAGAACACAACTAAGCTATCGAACCCCACACTAAGACATGCATGTTATAATCATACACGCAACATACATGTCCAGTGTAAACAACAGGTACACATTGCATGAACTCTACAAAGTATATCTTTATTGACTTGCACATAGAGTACACAAAGATCATATGACTATGATCCATCATTACATCAAACAACGGAAGAAAATTAGGTCTGACTACAGACAAGTTTAACAAATGTCTTAGAGAAGCCTTGTTCAACATACATGCCCTTCCACGAGGGACCAGACTGCTGTCTGGAACTATACTAGCTTAGTCAAAGTCGAGATTCAGGAAGGTGTCTCCATCGGGGGATGGGTTCTCATCTAAAACATAGAATAAGAAAACGTGAGTACAAAGTCGTACTCAGCAAGACTTACATCAGAACTACACTACTCATGCTCAAGTTTCAAGGTAAAGGGAGGTGGGGTTTCAAAATGCAGAAGTGCCAGCTTTGACTTGGCTAGTCCTATACTACGAGTACAAGAATGAGGTAAGAAGCGTACTAGAGTCCACTACCAAGTCTCCATCCAATACACCACTATGGATACTTCCCCGACTTCCCCACGAGGAAGCACGCCATAGCACTCACGCTTATCTTGCGAGTTTTAGAAGTATCCATTCAAGTTGTCTATGATCAAGGAAAGGTCTCCAAGTAGTCCATTACCGCGGACGCGGCTATTCGAATAGTTTGTTAACCCTGCAGGGGTGTACTGCTACACACATGAAACTATCAGTTACCGCCGGGATCTCGTCACCCTTCAAGCGGGTGTCGGCGAGGATAATTCCCACAACTTTTACCTCACATCCAACTATAATCCAGGAGTCGACTATCTGAGTTGGTTACCGCTCGAGAGTCCGGCCAGATCAACGATACGGACACAGACAATGTAGGCGACCGAGACGCCACCCTGGTAGATGGTTTTACTACCTCACAGGTCCACCCACATATCTTAATGATGCACCCTTTCAATCATTCTTTTTCTATGCATATGCCAAATGGAAAGCCCGAACTAGTGTGACTCCTGGACCTGAATTGGGGTGAGTTAGTAGGTTGAGCGGGGATCCGTTTTCCCAACATGTGGTAGTACTCTTTGTCTTGGATCACAACACAAGAACTCAGGGCCTAGGGTAGTGTTCAACGAGACAACCCACTGTGTATTGCTACACAGCCTCTCATCGTTCACCTTGTTTAGGTCAAATTCACCACACCCTTTTTCATCACAAGTAACATGAACATGACTGCTACCAACATCAATTCATCACCCAAGATGGACCAATGCTTCCTCAACTCTAAGCATAGCATAAGCATAACATGGATGAATGGCCACATGATGATCACAAACAATTCCTAGATCTTCTAGGTTGAGGTTTTCTTAATACTGTGGCAGAAATGATAGGTCATGCAAAGGAATGGGTTCAACTAGTGGTAGAACGTATCATCGTGATCTCCTAAACATGCATAAGCGAGACTGAGAGGGAAATGGGTTTTTATAGACATGATCAATGGGGTTTGCTTGCCTTGCTGATGATACACGGGTTTAACGGTCTTCTGCTTCGGGGGGACCTCCGTCTCGGAAACTCTGTTACCGGAACAATCATCAACAAAAAGGGGGGGGGACAACATTGAAATAGAATGCACAAGCACATGATATATTTTTCCATGATGTGAATGCTACTGGTTTGTGGCAAATTCATCTTAATTGAAGTGTATTGCATTTGGAATTTAAATTCAAACTTCAAATTCAAATTCAAATTATGCCATTTGCATGTTTTCTACTATTAACCCATTTTAAAATGGTCAAACATAGAAACAAGTTGCATATTTATAATCCTTGCATTTTTCTGATGATTTTTTATATATTATTTATTAAATTTGGAGTTATAGATTAATAGTTATAGCATTTCAAAGTTTTCAGATTTTTCTGGATTATTTCTTAAATAGAAAAGACTTTTATTGCGTCATGCTTGTGTCAGCACTGCGTCAGGGGGTTGACCGGTCAAACTGACCAGTGGGGCCCGGATGTAAGTGACTCAGGCTGTTAATCCATGATTTGTTTTAATCTGCTTGTTTAATTAAGCATAGGGCCCACTTGTTTGTGAGGGTTAGTGGGGTGGATTAAGGCTTAATGGCCGGCCACGTCACGGGCTGCCAGCGGCTAGTCGCCGGCGACATCAGCACGTCGGAGTCCAGTCGGGGTGGCGTTCTCGGGCACCGTTCTCTGCAGTGAGACCACGAGCGTGTAGCCCGTGCCCGCGTGCAACCACAGGAGAAGTCGGGCTACCACGGGGAGGCCCAACGTGACGGCGGCGAGCTTCCCGGCGATGGCCGGAGCACGGGTGCGGGCGGCGCTATGATGCAGGGGACGGGGAGGAGCGCAAACATGGGGGAAAGGTGTAGAAGCTCACCCCGAGCGCGATGGAGGGGCCGGGGAGGTCGGAGGAAGCGGGACGACGGCGCAATCAACCACGGCAGCCGGTGGCTTGCAGCGGACGACGGCGACGATGGCGTCACCTAGGGGGCGTCCCAGCCCGATTCCAGTCGCGGGGAGACGAAGACAAAGGCTGTGAGGATGAAGGACACGGTGTCGCGGCTTGTGGGTGGCCGGGGTCACGCGTGCACACGGCGGTGCTCTCCGACGGCCTCGGGATGGTGACGAAGACGACGAGGGGAGGCAGGGGAGATGAGCAGCGAGAGGGGGAGAGTGTGCGGGGCTTCTGGGCGTCCTCGTGGCACTTTGAGGAGGAAGGGGAGGGCCTAGGTGGCCTCGTCGTCGCGGTGGTGGTCGCCGGTTGAGGCTTGCTCGACAGCGAGCTGCTTCGGCCCGTGGGGAGGAAGACGACACGCGCGGGGAGGTGGGCTGGGCCGTGGTGCGGTAAGTTGGGCTTCTTCCCTGGTAAGCCCTCTTTTCTTTATTTCTTTCGTTTTTCTTTCTGTAATTTTGTTGTGCCTTGACAAATAAATACCTAGGAAATTTATAAAAATGCCCAAAGTATTTATAAAATCCTAAGTAGCCAGTAGCAAGCCACTTTTAGGATTTGAGCATTTTTGAAATTCAAAACATTTGGATTTCAATTCAATTAGGGGTCAACTTTAATTTCCAGAGCACCTTTTGAATTTTAGAAAATTCCATAGGCATGGGAATGAACCCAAACCATTTTTAATGATCAACATCATTTATAGGAATTTTCCAAATGTTCAAATGATTTTTGGAAAAAGATTTTTCTCTGGCCATGTAAATTAAATTCTCTAGGGCTTTTCTTTTCCCCATTTTTGAATTTCAATTTGAAATTTTTGCATGATGCAAAGCACACTTGAACACTAGCACATACCTAACTTGGGGTTGTGACATACAACAAGAATCACATAATCAACACGAGCATGTAGGAAAAGAAACCACTGGATTTCAATTTGAGAATATTGATCATACTTGATCAGATTAGTTCCAAAGTAAACATTTGTGTTTTTTGCTTTTTAATCTTATGAAAATGTACATCTACTTTCATTATACACTATAAAATAGTACCAACAATACACTAATTGTAGCGTATTGGTATAGATCTAAGGAGAACGCGTGAGAGTTTGCCGTTTCTCGGTTCAAATCTCGCACAACATCTTTCTAGTATTTATTTTCCTTCTTCCACCCGAATAACATACTTTTTTTCCTACAATGTCATCGTGACGCTTTATTCATATCACGTGACACGGGGAACCGTCGTAGAAATTCTACATGCCCAGTGAAGACCAAATACTCCATCTAAGATCAGGAAAGACTGTCACCGAAATTGTCGGGGGCGCCGGGATGGGAGGGAAATTTCCTAGTGACGTTCACCGTGAAATAAAATTGACTTAGATGACATTTTTCCTTTCGTCACGAGGATTTTCGTCAAAAGAGATCACAAATTTTGTAGTGTAAACAATGTCGCGATATGAGCAAGTGTACGAAAAAGGGTAACACCTAGAAAATCAATGCCCACATATCATAATGTGTTC
Source organism: Bromus sterilis (assembly GCA_950022295.1). Classification (NCBI taxonomy): domain Eukaryota; kingdom Viridiplantae; phylum Streptophyta; class Magnoliopsida; order Poales; family Poaceae; genus Bromus; species Bromus sterilis. Next base: position 182,554,783 of record OX465596.1, read on the forward strand.
TAACCATACCAATTCATCTACACATAGACCGCTCTGTTACCACTGTAAGGTTTCGTAGCAGAAAACAACATTTTTTACTCGCAAAGAGAACGATATATCCAAGATGTATACTACACAGATGTAAGGTAGAAGAGGAGTTTGTTGTTCATACCCTTGACGACCGAAAGCGGGATTTCGTTCCCGTTGAAACATTGGTGATGAAGATGTACGTTGACGTCAACCTCAAGGTCGTGCAGACGTACCGGCAATGTCAAGTGCTACAACCGGCAGCACACTCACATCTTTATACGTGTCCGGTGTAAACAGCCCCCGGGATCTGGTCCAATGAATCATGTAAAGAAGAGAGATCTATACCAAAAGTCCAGCAGCACAACAACATGTGTATGGTGGAGATCTCAAACCCCGTATGCATGTTTCAATATTTCGGAACCACATGTGAGGGAGGGAGAGGGAGAGAGAGGCAATTGCCATGTGGAATTCTGAGGGGAGGGGGCTCCCTCCTCCTCCTTACATAGGCGTGGGGGGAGGAGGAACCACCTCCCTAGGGTAAACCTCCCCGAGGGGCTGCGCCCCCTCCTTGGCCACCGCCCCCACGTAGGGTTGGTCGGGACGCCCCACATGGGGCCTCCGACCCCCTTGGCCCATGGGGCTTCGCCCACCCTAATGGGTAGGCCATTGGTGGCCCATTAGGGGTTAGCCTATATTTTACTTCATTTTTAATACATTTAATATATAATTCATTTTTAATAGATTTAATATTTAATTCATTAAATTAAATACTAAAACACATTCTTAAGTCTCCGAACACTTTAGTAACTCCGGATCTTTTTTCGATACCTCTCCAAAAAAATTCGGAGTTCTCTCTTGTTTCTCTGATGACCCCAGATCTATTCCACAACATCGTATACCCTTAAGCGTGCCACCTTACGATTCGAGAATGCGCAAAAATGATCGAGACACATCTTCAATCAATGACCAACATCGGGATCTTAAAACCCATGATGGCCCCCCGTGCTGTCCACGAATTAACTTTATCGCTTGAACCTTAAGCGTCGAGTCTTAATCCCTTTGTCTCACAGTACTTAGTTTCTCCGAGATATGATCTTTGTTATCTTCTTACCTAGCTAGATCAATCTCATTACCGACAAACATATAAACTTGTTCCTGTGATCTTATGTCCCCGTGACCTAGTCACATGCTTGCAAGCTTCATAGATGTAATCTCATCGAGTTGGCCCAAAGTATCTATCTGTTGCGCGGATGAAAAAAATCCTGATCTCGATACATACGCCTCAACATATCCCTTCGAAATACCTTTATGATCATCCTGTTACGGTGTGACAGTTGATGCAGTCAAACCAGCCTCCGGTGATACTGAATAGATATGATCTCACGATTGAAGGATTAGGTTACTATGTTTTCTTAGTTATCGCAATGTTGAACTATGTGACTGTATCTCATTACAATACTTATGTTGGGTGTGTGTCCAATCACATCATTCACAACATGATATGACCCATTCTCAATTGATATAAGTGTCTAGGATCAGGAAACCTTGATCATCAGTTGACAAATGGACTAGTTGTATAGAGGCTACTAGAGAGTTGGTTTGTTTACATACCACACGTGTGATAATTTTTTCACTTAACACAGTTATAACATGGTACAAAACTTATTATGAACATTTGAAATATGACAATAAAAAATATATTTATTATTTGCCTCTAGGGCACATCTCCAACAGATCCAGTTGCAGGTGGGCGCGATGGAGGAGCAGGAGGAGGGTGAGATTCCTTAGGCGGGCCACATACCACAAATCTGGCCTCTTGTCAATGCGGGAGACCACCACTGTCGCAATCTCCCAGGGGCCATCCATCGAGGGGCGATACTCTCCAGACTTTCACAGCAGCGCTCATCCTCCTGTAGCAAGGCTGACCCCTTGTTCACGCCTGGCGATCAAAGCGCTCCTTCTCAAGCTTGGAGCGGAGCTCGCACTTGTACGCCAGATCTGAAGGCGTGTCACCGAGGCCCTCCAGCAAACACTAACGAAGGGTCTGAAGAGCCACGGGGGATCCAGATATACCCACGCGGGATTGGTGGAGATGTGCCACGGCCAAGGATCAAAGGTCGCACAAAGGCCAAAGTTTCTTGTGACTATGGTCAACTGAGATTTGGTCTTACACATTTTTTAGTGATGCTGGTTTAATATCCAGGTTAGTTTGGTGTATATGGTTTTAAGATAATTTGTTTTTTAGGGATAACTATTGCGAGGCGGCGCGGTGTGGGGCGACGACAGGGCGTGCCTACAGGCTACAGCCGGAGGAGGAGACGGCCTCGTGGTTGTTGGCTCCCACCATTTCTTAGATAGTGCGGCGACGACGCGTATTGTTAGTTGGAAGGCATGAACATATATGCACTAATGGGACTTCCCTCCTCCGCCAGATCGTGTTCAAAGGTATGTGGCCTGGGACACTGACGTATGGACCAGTGGAGGATGCGAAAAACCCGTGAAGAGACGTCATCTTTTCTTAGATAAACAGGAGCCTCACCCCCGGTTTCATTTCATAGAAGCAAAACCACAACCACAAAGTATGTTTTCTGGTCTCACACATGGATAGATCGAAAAAATTATTACATGCAAACATGAAAGCAAAATGGGGAAATTTTGAAATGGGAAACTTGTCGGGGGAATAATTCATTGACTCGAGAAGATCAAAAAGAGGGTCTCTATGTTCAAGATAAAGGGTGTCGGCCTGTGGGCCATCTCATTGAAGAGAGGGCCCGAAAGAAAGATTCAGCTTATGAGCCGACCGCCATACAAGATGAAGACCGATGCCAAAGAAAGGAGTACGAGCCGCCTTGGAGGACAAGATAGCCATCGAAGAGATATAATAGGACTCCACCTCGTGTCATGGTCGGACTCATTGTAAGACCCTAGGTCTCGGAGTGTATATTAGACGAGGCCCTGGGACGTCCTAAGGGCGAATCAACTTAGTTCTTGAGGCACCGACGACTTCTAGCGCCCTTGTAATCGAGTTCTCCCACATATAATACAAGAAAGGTAGGAAGTAGGTCTTTACCTCATCAAGGGGACGAAACTGGGTAAATCTCTGTGTCTCTCTTATGCGGAATCATCATTGCCGACACCTCGCTGATCGACTCTTCCTCCTCGAAATCACTCGTAGCAAAGGCCCTTCTTTAAGTTCTCTATGAGGATATTTGGCGTGTTTTTCCCACGAGAGTTGGCGCCCACCGTGGGGCCTACGTGCAAGGGTGTTGAGATCCAGGAGGGAACTCGATACGATACGGAGGAGATCACCGCCAGCCGGATGACCTTTAACCTGCACGTCCTGCTCTCCACCAACCTCACCGCCGAAAACCCATGGACGGACCCCGTATACGAGGTCCACGTTGGTTCAGTCATCCTCTCCATCAAACAAAACAATGGGTCCACATCGTCGCCAGCTCAGGCTCGCATGATCAACCACGAGGATCAGCCTTCAAACAACACCATCCATTTTCTGATCAGTTTCTCCCAAGGAACTCCCGGATCGGAAGATCCGGTCTACAAACTCTCTTCACCACCGACTCAAGTCGCCATAAAGGGAGCTCGCCCGACCGCGGCTTCCAAGAGCACCCCAAAGAACTCGCGCGCGTCGCCTCATATCATGTCTTCACCACCAACAATTGCCGAAGGGAGAGTGACGAGGGGGTGACCCCATGACTCCTGCGTATGAGGATACCCGGTGCATATGAAGACAGAGGGCCTGCTGGGAAGCCACGACAGGCCCACGACTGGCCCAAGAAAGCACCGACGTAGGAGTCCACGACCAGTATGGAAAGGCATGACTTGGCGTACAAGGCAAGACTAGAACTAGGAATCTATCTTTGTAACCTAGTACGGACTCCCCGAGACCTAGCCTAGTATATAAAGGCTGGGAGGGGAGACGTCCAGATCAATCCAATACGCATCTACTCTCCTGTCTTGCGAGAAATCGCCTTGGCCTCCACTGTAATCGCCCCCTCACGCAATAATATTGAGCAGGAAGTGCTGCTCCTGTTAGCCGACGAGTATCGTCCAACCTGTGCCTTCTCTATGACTAACCTAGGGTCCCTGACCGTGGGATTTGCCGGGGCCGATCCCCGTCAATTGGCGCCGTCTGTGGGAACTACACAGGTTGGAATCGCAATCTCGGCGGCCTCAACAGTCATCGAAGCAACGACTCCGACAACATTCATCGACTCCACGACTCGAGCAGACTCCGATCTGTTCAGATCCCTCGGCTTCATGGCTCACCTTCCAGCTTTTCGGCCGGCCTTCGGCGATCTGCGCACCGGTGTCAACCTGACCTTCGGAGCATACAAGATCTACATCAACCACTGGGGAGTTCTCCGCCTCACGGACAACACTCGAACACCCGCAGCAACAGATCCTACACCAGCGACCGAAGCAGCACCCGCCCGCGTGGCTACCGTGCGAGTCAACCACGACTCCCAACCCGACTACTCGAGTGGTCCATGGAAGAAGCACAACATGCACGTAAGCAAGACGACAGTCAAGACATTGTCCCAAGTGTTCATGGAAGACGTCCACGAGCCAACCGCAGATGAAAAAGGCCAAGACGACGACCCGAGCAGTCGCCGAGACACTCGCTCAAACAACAAAAACAGTGATCCCGACAACACCGGCCAGGTCACCGTCACACTGGGAGAACCAGGAACCATACAAAATAAAATATACAAAGGAACGGAGCATAGCAATCACAGGAGTACCGAGCCAGAAAGCAGCAAGCACCAGATCCCGAGCATGGCGACAGAGGACCATTACGTAGAAAAAATCTACCTGTCAAAAGAAGCTATCACCAGAGTAAGAGACGCTGTAAAACGCGGCAAACGACTCCCGGAGAACGCAACATGAGGCAAGCTCAGAGCATACAACAAGTTGGCGAGTGACGTCACCAAGAAAACAAGACAATAACGCTTATAACTAGAGAAGCAAGGAAAAATAGCCATCAACCCAAGGACCAACCGCAGGCCATCTCCCAGAAGCGACTCCTCCGACTACGACTCCCCCGTCCGATTCGGATCCAGATTGACCAATCTGAAACGCACGGACAAAAAGAAGGTAGCCCGCAAGCTAGATGACGACTTCAAGCTAGAAGAGGACGACGACGAGGAATAACAACTCACGCCAGCCGAAGCCCTTATAACTGCCCAAGAATACCTATCTCGCGCTCAGGAAGGCAAGAAGGGCAGTTTGGATCGCAACACGACGATGGCACTCAAAATAATGAAAGACGCCATCACCGCCTCAGCCCCCAAAAAAGCAGGCGCGAGACGAGTCCCTCGCGAGCAGACCCCGGACAGGGACCCCAGTTCACCCGACGACGACATCAGTGACGACTGGCACAAGCGCCCAAACAAAAACAAAAACCACGACAGCGACGACAACAGCAACAGAAGCAACAGCAATCGGTGAGACGCACGCGACGACATAACACAAAACAAGGTCAACCGTGGAAGGCGAAGGCGAGCAGCCCGCGAAGGATACTCGGACGAACAAGCCTCTGACGAGGACATAGAACCATGTGGAGCACTGTGCTTCACGCGATCCATACGAGAAACAAGGATGCCGAAAGGTTTCAAGCTAAACTCCACAACACACAGGTACGACGGGTTCGAAGAGCCAGAAGTATGGCTCGACGACTACCTAACGACCGTCAAATTTCAGCGTGGAACAGACATTACAGCAATGCAGTACGTACAACTGATGCTCGAGGCTTGCAACGCATCGACTTCAACGAGAAACTCGGGCAGATGAAGGTCCAAACACTCGCACGACTACTAGAGCAAGCCATCAACTGGGCAGACGGAGAAGACTCCGTATGGAACGAATCAGAGATCCAGATAGCGCGCTCAGAATGCGACTACGACTACCACACTAGCGACAAAGGATTCGACAGAAGAAGAAAACGCCCGAGGCGTAACTTCTACAACGACAGAGGACCCGATATGGTCGCGACCGGCTTCCCGGACGACAGAGAAGGCAGACACTGCGACGACAGTAGAATGCAGTGCAGAGACGACCAAGAAGAAGCACCCTAAGTTCAGAAACATGATTGGAGAACAAGGCAGCCACGAGATGATGCTCCAGCATATCGCTCGGCCAAAGGACAGCTCGAGGGACCGTGCACACTACACGGGTTCAGAAACGAGCGAGGAGAGCTTAGATCAGGACACACCCTCAGAAACTGCAGGCGCTTCATCGAGCTCTCAGAAGAAAAAATCCGAACTACAACTGCAGCAGCATAGCCTCTCACAAGCATAGCAGTCGGGACCATCGCCCACAACACACGACCAGCACCTGCAATACCAGCAAGGCAAGTAGCAGTAATCCAAGAACGGAGCACGACACCCGAGGAGGAAGAAAAATACCTAGAAGCGCATGGCCGGATCTACATGATACAAGAAGGAAGACCGTCAAACAGGCAACAGAAGAAGGTCACCAGACAAGTTTTTCTCGCAGTCTCCTCGCACCCCGCTGTCCCAGAATACTTAAGTGGGTCCGAGACTGAAATCACCTTCTACCGAGAAGACCACCCGCCAGCCATCCCGCGCCCAAGACATGCTGCATTAGTACTCGAAGAATGAATCGGAAACTACGACATGTCACAAGTCTTCATGGATGGCGGCAGTGGAATCAACATCATATTCACCAGAACCCTGGAAGAAATGCTCATCCAAAACTCAGCGCTAAAAACTTCAGGCACAACATTCCATGGAATCGTGCCAGGGAAGGCAGTCTACCCCCTCGGAAAAATAAGCCTCGAAGTGGTTTTTGGCAGCACGAGCAACTTCCGCAAAGAGACATTGGATTTCGAAGTGGTCAACTGGAAATCACAGTACCATGCCATCCTAGGACGCCCAGATTTCGCGCGTTTCATGGCAGTCCCACACTACGCCTACCTCAAGCTGAAAATGCCAGGCCCGCGAGGAGCGATCACAGTCAGCGGCAGCTTCGTCAGATTTGACCGCTGCGACAAAGAATTTCACAAGATATCAGAAACCTTCGGAGCACACCAAGCCAGCAGAGCCGCAATATCAGAAGATGAAGCCCTGCCATAGAAGCAAAAGGGAGTAACCAGAGGACCTACAAGGTTTCGCACAACAAGAACCCACACCAGTCCACCACAACAATCTACAACTCTTAGGGCTACCAAGCCATCGATCCAAATAAAAGGGCTGTCTTCAAACAACCCCCCTCGTGTAAGAAACAAAAGGAAAAATATTGAAAATATTCTTCCAAAAATTCTTTTTTCTCATTGGCACTCGGGGGCTCGCCGCAGCAGTCACCCCCGAGGCGTTCTTTGCTCACGCGACTAAAAAATTGGCACTCGGGGGCTCGCCGCAGCAGCCAACCCCCAAGGAGTTCTTCGCTCATGCGACTAAAAAATTGGTACTCGGGGGCTCGCCGCAGCAGCCACCCCCGAGGCGTTCTTCGCTCACGCGACTAAAAATTGGCACTCGGGGGCTCGCCGTAGCTGCCACCGCCTGAGGCGTTCTTCGCTCACGCGACTTAAAAATTGGCACTCGGGGGCTCGCCACAGCAGCCACCCCCCGAGGCGTTCCTCGCTCACACGACATAAAAATTGACACTCTGGGGCTCGCCGCAGCAGCAACCCCCCGAAGCGTTCTTCACTCACGCGACTTAAAAATTGGCACTCAGGGGCTCGCCGCAGCAGCCACCCCCCAAGGCGTTCTTCCCCTACGCGACTCTAAAATTAACACTCGGGGTATCCTCGCCCAAAAACTCAGCAGCCGACAAGACTAACCTGTACCAGACAAGATTCATTACAACAGACGAACAAAGTAAAGCTAAAGGGAACAACAACACACATTGTCCAGCAAAGGAACCAGCACCAAGCAGGGACTAATCTCCAGGCTCTGATTTCACTTTACACAGGGCACCCAACCGACGGTCCTTATCCTCGACTACCCACTTCACAACTTGACTCGCAGGCTTGTCCGCCACGACGTAATGATCGTCCATTGGCTGAGCTCGACCACCAGGAGGACCTTGATCCGCTAGCATAATATCCACCCCCGGCCAATGACTATGGACAAAAGCAAAAGAACAGGGAGCCCCTGCATATATCTGGTGATTAACTACACGCCAAAGATCCGTAGGCTGAGAGAACACCCGACAAAGCTTTTCAAGAGAAGACGGGACATGATCCAAAGGGTAAAACTCAGCAAAGATCCTGCCAAACACTCCGCAACAGGACTCAAGAGCTCGCGGTACCCTCTCAACCCGCATCCGCAGAAGGCGAAAACCCGAGCACGCGCCCTATCCATCCAGAAAGGATTGTTCGCCTGCACAACTGGGTCCTCCAGCCACAACAACTCCGATTGCACGGCTTCTTCTTACTCGCGAGAACGCCCGGCAAGCACTTCGCAAGGAAGAACAAAAGATCAGCCGCAAGCATAAAGGAAAAAAACTCGCGCAGTCGAGCGGTCGAAGAGAGACAAACTCACCCTTCAGAAGATCAGACAACTTTATCATCCTAGCCGCCAAGCTATCCAAGACGGCTTCAGCACGTTCGCGTTTCGAGCGATGGACCACAACAGCACCTTTCAGGAGAACGGTCTCGCGTTCGGCCTCTTTCAGCCTCAAGCAAACAGACTCGTAGGCACCCTCGCCAGCATCCTCCTTCAGAAAATTCCAAGCCCGAGAAACGGTCGGGATGGCCTACCGCAAAGAGAAACAAGTCAAAATAAACAAGACAACAAGCAACACAAAAAGCAAAGCAGGTCCATGAATTAAAAAAGATCCACCGTCCCGCAGGAGGCACATTACAGCTGAAGTTTTCAAAGTAAAAACAAATTCACCCTACTCCTCGGCCGAAGAATTGTTCGCAGCCTCTATGACCAGCTGCAAGTGGCGGGCCAGCCGAGTGGCTCGAGCACTCTGCTCGTCCGTATAAGTAGGCAAACTATCCACCATGGAATCCTCAATGGGAACACCATGCACCAGAAGAACAACAATAGACGTGGCAAGCCTACTCACCACGTTCTCGCGAACCAAGCCCTCTAGCTGATCACCATCCGGACCGAAGGCAGCAACCAGAGAATGGAGACCCTCAGGACGCTTCTCCTCATCTGGGAACATATGCTCATGAAGAAGCTTCAGGAGAGTTGAAGCCCGAGCACAGACATCCCCAACAATTACAACAGCGCCCGAGACATCATCTATAGAGCCACGGAGAGCGCCCGACCTTGCAGCAGCTACCTCCACCGCCCCAATACCCGCAGAACCTGGAAGAAGGGAAAAGACTAAATATCCAGCAATTTCAGAGACAAACAAACCCCAGTAAACGAAAGACAGGAAGAGTCCAAAAACCAGTCGAAGAGCTCGCTAAATCCTACAGGCGCCCAAAGTCAGCCTTCTCGACCTGGAGAAACTGCTCATCCACCTGCCGCAACCGCTCGAGCTTGCCATCCTGCGCCTGCAGCTCCTTTTCTTTGGACTCCAAAGCAGCCCGAAGCTCAGCAAGCTCCTTCTTTGCAGCCTCTGCCCGCTTGTCAGCACCTTTCTTGCGACCTACAGAACGGACAACAATCAGGAAAAATCAACTAGCAAAAGAAACAAAGACCAAGAATCAAGATCTCACGTCTCATAGCGGTCAAGCTCCCTTGGACCGAGTCATGAGCACGTCGCCACCGATCAGTTTCAGTCAGCACACGTTCTCACATCCGGAACAAAGGCTGAATTCAAGTAAAAGCACCAGTCAAAGCCTAGGAAAGAAGAAAATGAAGCTCAAGACTACAACCAGTCACAAGTGATTGCTTGCAGCCTCGGGGGCTACTCCCTATGGGAGCACTGCCGTGCTCCCAATATTCATAAGATCGACAAAAAGGAAACCCAAGCTAAAGACTACAACCAATCACAAGTTATTGCTTGCAGCCTTGGGGGATACTATTGCAAAGCTTAGAAAGACAAAGAAATCACATTCCTGCTCCGCCATGCGATCAAAGAAATTCGCTTTATCTTCAGAAGAGAGATCCCGCCTTGCCAAGAAGTGCTCCTCAGGGATCACCGGCTTAACATCCGGAGGTAAGTCCCCTTCAGGAGCCGCAGCAGCCGAAGCAGACCCCCCAGACGGAGCAGTCGCAGAAGTCCCCTCCGCGCCTACTGTCGCAAGGGTCGTCCCCGCACCTGAAGCCACAGGAGTAGCAGAACCAGCCAACCGATCAGGCGCCGCACCAGAATCAGTCGAAGGAGCGCCAACAGCACCGACACTCGCAGAGGAAGCAGCCGGAGCAGTCCTACAAACAACTTATCTTCAGGACACCATTCAAAGCAATGAACACCAGAATGACAAAGTGGAAAGTTATACTAACCCAGAAGGCGTAGCGCCAGGACGCAGCAATATCCTGAACTTGCGTTTCTTCGGGGCAGCTGAAGGAGGACACGGCATAGCAGGCTGCACGACCGTTGGCAAATCATCACCGTCACCCGCCGCATCACGACCACTGGCACTCAAAGGGCGAGTGCGTTTGACACGCAGAGGACTCTAATCCCCGGAGTCATCCGCAACTGACGGTGGACCACCCATGGACTCGACAGCAACAGCACCCGAAGCGCCAGAAGCACCTCCATCACTCGCGGGCATAGGATCAACATCAGCCTCACCAAGTTCATCAAGTATATCCGCATCTTCAGGCTGCGGCGGATTGTTCAACAAAGGGGTGTGACCCTACAGATCAAAACAACATCAGCAATCAACAGAAACGAGTCAAAATTACAAATAAATAATTCAAGACAACTACCTGACGAAGAGGCAAGTCAGCAGAGTAAGGACGAACAAGGCTCTCTTCCCCAATGCTCGTACACTTTGTGACTTGCTGAACCCGGGCCAAAAGGTCACCATCAGAAAACTCCTCGGGCGAACACCTGGTCGAGTCATCAAACCCTGTGTATTGCCACATGGGACGCACCCGATGCTGAAGCGGCTGCACGCGTCTCCTGACAAACACGGAGATAAGCTGGCCACCAGTCAATTCATCCTTCAAAGCAGTAATCTTTTGCACAAACGGCTCCACAAGAGACACCTCGCGAGCAGACAAAGGATGTGCCCATGAAGACCGCTTAACCGCCCGCGCAGCAGGATCAAAAGGGGCAAGACCAAACCGCTGACCGTCAACGCATTGATCCTTCAGATAAAACCAACTCCCCCGCCATGAAAAGACGGAGTCCAGCTTCTCCAGATGAAAATAGGCAGCCTTCTCCTTAATGGAAATACCCACGCCCCTAATGGCATATTCAGAATTTGTCCTCTTCACATTGAAGAGACGTTTCGAGAGGCCCCAATGGGGATAGATCCCCAAAAAACCCTCACAGAGCATAATGAAGCAGGCAATGTGCAAAATCCCTTAGGGAGTCAAGTCATGCAGTTGCAATTGATAGGCACAAAGCAACCCATGGAGAAAAGGATGAACAAGAAGCGCAAAACCACGAGGGAAGAAGCTCTGAAAGCATACCCATTCATCTGGACGGGGCGCAGAAACCTCCTTATCCCCAGGAATCCGGGCGGCACCATGCACCACCACGCCGTCCGCCTCCAACTTATCCAGATCTGCGGATCCAAAAGCAGACCGCTCCCATCTACCAGCCATCCTCGCCGACTCCTGTGCTGCACTACGAGGACGCTTGGACATGGATCGCACCGAGCGAACGGTGCAAAGAGAAAGGCAGGAGACAAAGAACGAAGAAGGACGAAGAAGTGCTAGCAACAGAAGGCAAAGGCTGGGTGAAAATCTAAACAAGCCAGACCACCTGGTATTTAACCGGCAGTAAGGGAACGCCAATCATGACCTGTAATCTTGGAAACAAGGAGACGTGGCGCGATCCCACGATAGCCGAGAAACATGGAAAACTCAACCGGCGCACTAACCATACCGCCCACTGCGTACGAAAAACGAGGGCCATCATCGCGCAGCGCGAAATTTTCGGGCAGCAGGCGTCAAGTCACTTCATTTTCACATGACACGGCGACCCAATCTGTCAGGCGGACCAGCAAACGTCACATCTCAGCAATGCGTCTCAAGAACGCACCTTCGGTCAGCATCCTGCTCTTTACAAGCTTTTCATATTATCCAAAAAAAATCTTTTTACTCCCATTGGGAGTACCTTTATTCAAGTTCGGGTGCTCCCTCACCCAGAAGGAAAAGACGTGCTCGAGTGATCACTCGCACCATAAAAAACAACGTACTTTCAGAGTTCGGGTGCTCCCTCACCCTAAAGACAGTAAAGCATTCGAGTGACCACTCGCAAAAGACTCAACAAGTATTCAACAATATGATCTACTCGCGCACTCGACGACTTTCCGAGCGGGCGCTTTCTTATTTTCCTCGCCTGAGTTCATTACAAGCTCCGCGAGTGACTGCTAAATAGCTCACTTGATTGTTTATTCCAAGTGGGTGCATCGCTAACCAGGCTCCGTGCCTCTACAAAAAACAATTATGCCTGGGCTACGACACACAATACAAAGATGCCACGCAAGCTTAGCGTGTAGGTAAGACCCCTCTGCGCAGAACGGCCGGGCTGGGACTTGCCGCAGATCGATTTCACTCCCGACCTTTTCCATGCGCTCGCATGATAGAAAGAGCCGAGCGGACGCGCTCAGGCTATTTGCTTTGACTTACAACAATTGATCCTATAAGACCTGCAGCAGCATGACTTTGCTTGACACCGGTCGTTCCAAGTTCATGTCGAGGGACGTGAGCTTGATTGGGCTACCGCGGTATTTTCCACTAGCGCAATTCACCAAGGCTCGGCCAGTCGACTCCTTGGGCCCTTTCAGCTTAGCAATCCCTCGAAACAGGTATAGTCATGGCTCAAAACTTCTAGCGACCCACGGCAATGCCGCGCCTACGAACAGTAAAGCACTGACGATTTCGAGTCCCTGCGCGGCTCTTTGAGTCCCCCAGGCACTCGGGGGCTACTGATGAGGGGGTGACCCCATGACTCCTGCGTATGAGGATACTCGGTGCATATGAAGACAGAGGGCCCGCTGGGAATCCACGACAGGCCCACGACTGGCCCAACAAAGCACCGACGTAGGAGTCCGCGACCAGTATGGAAAGGCACGACTTGGCGTACAAGGCAAGACTAGAACTAGGAAACTATCTTTTTAACCTAGTACGGACTCCCCGAGACCTAGCCTAGTATATAAAGGCTGGGAGGGGAGACGTCCAGATCAATCCAATACGCATCTACTCTCGTGGTCTTGCGAGAACTCGCCTTGACCTCCACTGTAATCGCCCCCTCACGCAATAATATCGAGCAGGAAGTGCTTCTCCTGTTAGCCGACGAGTATCGTCCAACCTATGCCTTCTTATGACTAACCCAGGGTCCCTGACCATGGGATTTGCGGGGCCGATCCCCGTCAGAGAGGAAGAGCGCACAGCGTGCGACAGCCTTCTCGGTCTCCCATACTCCAGCAGTTCCTAGATGGCTCAAGTGGTCGGCACAAGTAATAACCTGGAGTTGGAACGACCACCACCCATGGGTCGACTCTCTAGGAACCCTAGCCCTAGTGGTGGCACTCCAGGTGTATGGCTACACCTTGGAAAAGGTGCTCATGGACGGAGGGAGTAACATAAACATATCTATTTCAAAACCTTTCAGGAGATGAGCCTAACTTGGAAGCAGTTGCAACCTTCCTCCACGGTCTTTCACAGAATTATCCCCGAAAAATCGGCTCACCCGCTAGGAAAAATATATCTCGAAGTGGCCTTCGGAAGCAGCTCCAACTTCAGAATTGAAATAATGCCCTTTGAGGTCGTAGACTTTAAGACCCCTACAATGTGTTATTCGGAAGGCCGACCTATGCCAAGTTCATGGCTCGCCCATGCTACATATATCTCAAACACAAGATGCCGGGTCCTCACGACATAATCACCATTGACGGAAGCCGAGAAGTCGCTACGGCCTGAAAAAAAGAAGACGCCACATACGCGGAACAAGCATGTGATCAACGGGGACTCGAAGTCTACAAGGAAAGGGTAGACCCAGCCGACCCAACACTGCTCAAATAGCCGACTCCTGACTCCTATCCCAAGTTTCAGCCGGCAAATAACAGAAAGAAAATTGATTTCGTCCGAGATGATTCTTCCATGCAATTCATCATTGGGACGGGACTACCCGACAAATAGGAAAGCGCGGTTATCAAGTTCATCCATGAGAATCGGGACATCTTCGCATGCAAACCTTTATACATGCCAGGCGTCCCGAGAGAACTCATTGAGCACCACCTTAACACTGAACCAAAGATGAAACCAGTCAAGCAATGCCTCCGACGTTTTAACGACGAGAGAAGAGAAGCCATGGGAGAAGAAATAGCCCAACTCCTAGCTGTCGGGTTCATTATAGAAGTATTCCATCCAGACTGGCTGGAAAACCCGGTCTTGGTTCTCAAGAAAAATGGAACCTGGCGCATGTGCATCGATTACACCAACCTCAACAAGCATGCCCCATGGACCCCTTCGCCCTGCCTCAAATAGATCAAATAATCGACTCGATAGTGCGATGCAAACTTTTGTGCTTCCTGGACGCATATTCCGGCTGTCACCAGATAAAGATGGCCGTCGAAGACGTCATTCATCGCACCCTTTGGAGCTTTCTGTTAGACATCGATGTCGTTTGGCCTAAAAAACGCAGGGGCCGCATATCAAAGTACCGTCCAGAACTGCCTAAAAGAGCAGATCGAGCGCAACATACACGCATATGTCGACGACATAGTGATCAAAACCAAGAAGGCCGACTCATTGATCAAGGACTTGGAGGAAACTTTTGCGAACCTCCCCACTTACCAAATGAAGTTAAACCCAGCTAAATGCGCCTTCGGAGTTCCATCAGGAAATGTTTGGATATATCGTATCAGAAGGTGTATCAAGGCAAACCCAGAGAACATAAATGCCATCATTTCCCTGTCAAAGACAATCACCATTCGGGGTGTCCAGAAGATCACCGAATGCATCGTTGCCCTCAACAGATTCATAAGTCGACTCGACGAAAAAGCTATTCCCCTTTATCGGCTCTTAAAGAAAACAGACACATTCGTTTGGAATAATTATGCTGACGAAGCCCTAGAAGCCCTGAAGCTCCAATTATCTCAAGCACCAGTCCTGGCGGCTCTAAGACCAAAGGAGCCTATGCTGCTCTACATCACTTCAAACAACAAGACCATCAGCGCTGCTGTGGTGGTTGAACAAAAATTCTGCTATGTCCTTCAACTACGATTCCCCTGCACCAACAATGCGAGCAAATACGAAGCATTGTTGTACGACCTACGACTTGCTGATACGTCCCAAACGTATCTATAATTTCTGCTTGCTCCATGCACTTTTATGTGACATTGCTACATGTTTTGTTACACTTTTATATCATTTTACACATATTTGTACTAACCTACTAACTCAGTGCACCTAGTGCCAGTTCTTGTCTATTGATGTCTTTAGTTGCAGTGATTTTTCGCCAATTTAAAATTCCATACAAATTCCCGAAAAACCAGAATGAAAATCAGCGTCAAGGAAGCTTCTGGAACCACTGAAGGAGAGCCGGAGGGGCCCACCCCCTCCCAGGCGGCCAGGTAGCCCGGCCCCACCCTTGGCCGCGCCACCAGGGTGCCTGGGAGGTGGGCCCCACCTCTGGTGCCCCCCTTCGGCCTATTTTTACCCTCGTTGAGGAAACCCTCGAGGAGAATCCCGCATCGCGTAATACCTCTCCGTTCTGCCGCCGCTGCGCTCCAAAGATCGGGAGCACCAGAAAACGTCTTCCCGGCACCCTGCCGGAGGGAGGATTGATCTCCGGGAGATTCTCCACCACCATGGACGCTTCCCGGATGTGTCGTGAGTAGTCCCCCTTGGACCATGGGTCCGTGATTAGTAGCTATGTGATGTCTTCTCTCCATCTTTGTTCTTCAATGTTTAGACCTTGTGAGCTGCCCTACATGATCAAGGCACCTATGTAATTTTCCTGCTGTTGCTATGCTGTGTTTGCCGGGATCCGATGGATTATGAGATTATGTTCAGATTGTGATGAGTTATATATTTGGTTTACCTTTTATATTTTGTTCTTAGTAATTCTTGCATGTTCTCTGTTGCTTTTATTGCTTTGGACACGTAGTATATAGTAACTCTAAGAGGGAGCGTTATGCATGGTGGGTTCAGCCCCCCGATGTCTACTTGAGTGACAGAAACATGAGACTAGGGGATGTGTTGTTGCCACCAGGGAGAAAACAACAGTTCTTGTAACCGTGGTTGCAAGGATTGTTTACCTTACGCATAGATTGTTAATGCAATTGTCGGTTGCTTTGAGTTTACACTTTGGGTGGGGCTCGCAACTTAATACCAGCGAGATGTTCTGGATAGATATCTCAAGGTGGATGATTAGTGAGTAGATGTAGATGGATTTCGGTCTACTTGTCTTGGCGTACTACCCATATTTTTAAGCACTCTTCCTTTCAAGTAGCATAATTAGCATTGCGGCGTGTTTATAATTCTGTCAATTGCCCAGCTGTAATTTGTTCACCCAGCTTAGCTTTTAATCTTCTTTTGAGAGAGAGAGACACCACTAGTGAACATCACGGGATCCCGGTCCATATTTCCTCCACTTTATTTACCGTTTATGCCTTTCGATGCAATTATCACTACTATCTACTCTTGCGTTTGACCCTTTGTAAAAAACAAGGCCGGGGAGATTGACAACCTCTCTGTACTCGTCGGGAGCAAAGTTATTTGTATATGTGTGCAGGTCCACGACAACTACCTAGCTAGAAGTAATTTCTGGCACCGCTGTCACCTACTTGTCGATCCTTGGAGTCCTATTGGATTGATAACATTGGTATCTTCACCGAGGGAAATTTGCTGCTACGATAAATCTCAACCTCCCACTTGGGGTAAGTAATGAGGGGCAAGAATCCATCAAGCTAATTTCTGGCGCCGTTGCCGGGGAAGCAAGCAAACTATACCCGTCAACTCTCGCGCCATCAAGTAATTTCTGGTGCCGTTGCCGGGGTCTCCACTCTTCAAGATAGGGGAGTTGCACACTATCTTTTATCTTTGATTTTTAGTCTTGTTAGTTTACTTTATCGATTTTATCTTAGTGTCCTTTATCAAAAATCACAAAAAAAATTCTTGTCTTGTTCTTGCTCGCTGCTACTATTATGGGTACCACTAGTCACAACAACAATGACTTTAACTGTACCCCTATTTCTACACCTGCCACTTCAGCATCTTCTTATGAAATCAAACCTGCTTTCCTAAACCTAGTTATGAAAGATCAATTCTCTGGTGCTGGAGATGATGCCGCTTTACACTTGAATAATTTTGTTGAACTTTGTGACATGCAAAAGTATAAAGAAGTAGAAGGTGATATTGTTAAGCTTAAGCTTTTTTCCTTTCTCCTTGAGAGGAGGAGCTAAAATCTAGTTTCAATCCTTGCCTAGGAATAGCATAGATTCTTGGGATAAGTGCAATGATGCTTTTATTGGGAAGTACTACCCACCTGCTAAAATTATCCAATTGAGGAGTAATATTATGAATTTTAAGCAATTGGATAATGAACACGTTTCCCAAGCTTGGGAACGCATGAAATCTCTTGTTAAGAATTGCCTTACACATGGTTTGACTACTTGTATGGTTATACAGACTTTTTATGCATGCTTGAACTTTTCCTCGCGGAATCTGTTAGACTCGGCCGCGGGAGGAACCTTTATGTCAACAACACTTGGTGCTGCCACAAAACTACTAGATGAGATGATGACAAACTATTCCCAATGGCACACCGAAAGAGCTCCAACAGGTAGGAAGGTAAACTCTGTCGAGGAGATCTCCTCCCTAAATGAAAAAGTTGACATGATCATGAATTAACTTACTAAGCAAGCTCCTATTGTTCCTCATGATGTTCCGTTGAATTCTTTAGTTGCTCAAGAGCAAGTTGATGTTAATTTTATCTCTATGAACAATTTTAATAATAATGATTATAGGAGTAATTTTGGTAGCAATCCTAGACCGTTCCCATCCAACAATTATGGGAACAACAATACTTATCCTAGCACCAAAAACTCCACTCCTAGAGGCAGAGATTTGCCTAGTTATGATAACTCAAGAAATAGAGAAGGTCACTAAGAATTACATGCATACTCAATATGAACAAAATAAGACCTTCTCTAGACAATTAGAAGAGAATTCTTCTATCTTGCAAAACATTGGGAAAAAACTTGAGAGTCTGAACATTGAGATCTCCAATCTTCAGACTAGGCTCACCACCACAGAAATCCAAGTTTCCAATATGTCCCATACCCAGGCTACTTTGATAAATCAAATGGCAGCCAAACCTGAAGTAGTTTCGTCTATAGAACAGGAAGATAGAGTTAAGAGCCATCCTACACACACTACTGTTTCCACTATACAAGTTGTTGAGGATCTCAAAACTTTTAGCACCCAACACATCCCTAGTCCCACTGGACCTATTAATGGTGATGCTAAAACCTCAACCATAGAACAAGAACTTCTGTCACTCTAGAGACTACCAAACCCATAAGCTTAGATGACATCACCACCACTTTAATTAATGGTATTGATTTTGATTTTGGTAATTGTAGTCTCTCAGAATTTATCACCTTTTTGCAAAGGATGGCTAAAGACCCTCACTCTAGCACACTTAACATTGCCTTTACCGAGCATATTACCAATGCTCTTATCAAAGCTAGGGAGGAGAAGATCAAACTTGATACTTCCATCCCTAGGAAGATAGAATATGGTTGGGATCCCATAGTAAAAATTAAATTAAATAACTTCTCTTGCTATGCTTTATGTGATGTTGGAGCTAGTGCCTCCGTTATGCCCAAAAGAATGTATGATATGCTTAATTTGAAACCTTTTGATACTTGTTATTTTGGTCTTCACCTTTTTGATTCTTCCGTAAAGAAACCTTTAGGAAGGATTGATTATGTGATTATTAGTGTCAATGATAATTATGTTCCCGTTGATTTTCTTGTCTTGGACATTGAGTGTGATCCCTCATGTGCAATTATTTTGGGACGACCTTTTCTTCGCACCGTTGGTGCTATCATTGACATGAAAGAGGGGACCATTAGATTTCAGTTCACCCTCAAAAAGGGAATGGAACACTTCCCTAGAAAGAAAATCAAGTTACCTTTTGACTCCGTTACACGGGCAAACTATTCTTTTGACATTGATAAAACTTGATCTTCTTTGCATCATGCCTAGCTAAAAGGGATAAAAAAGTGCTTATTGGGAGGCAACCCAAGATGTTTTTACTTCCAGTTTTACTGGTCTTGATGCTTTTTTACTACTGTAGCAACATAATTTCATATTTATTTTTCAAGCTTTGTGCCAAGTTTTAGCCTCCGATTGCAAGAAGTTCAAAAGTTGTGACATGCTGTCCAGAAACAGATTCTGTCCCCTTGACGGAAAAATTCAGCTAAAATCACCATATCATCTTTTGATCTGATTTTTTGACATCATTCTCTATACAATTGTCTTTCGTGTGTCTATTCTGAGTTTTTTGATTTGAGTTGCAGAAGTGCTCCAAATTTTTTATTTACTACATGTTGGTCTGTTTTTCACAAATTCTGCCACGTTTTGCCTTTTCTTCGTTTTGCAAACCTTAAGCTTGATTTTTCTTTGCAAAAACTCTTTGGGAGTATTGAGAAACAGTAGCTCTTCAAGAATATCATTATTTCCAGTGGAGAAAAAATATTTTATCATGGGTACTAACCAATCTAATCAGCTTATGATGAGTTTCATATGAAGGAAGTTTTCAAGTATGCGAAGGAAGATGATGAAAGAAGATTCAGAAGTGTCAAGTGATTAAGCTTGGGGATGCCCCCATGCACCCCAAGAAATATCCAAGGAGACTCAAGCATCTAAGCTTGGGGATGCCCCCGTGCATCCCTTTCTCCATCAACAATCATCAATTCGTCCTTCTCCATGCTATATTTTTATTGCTTCATATGTTAAGTGCTAAACTTGGAGCGTCTCCCTCTTTAATATTTAGTTTGTTTTAATTTTGCTTGCTGTTCATATCAAGTTGGATCCTAGGCTTCATTGTTTGGGAGAGAAACACGCTCCACTCCATCGTAGAACACACCATAGGCTTGCATGCTTATCTTACTTTTTGTGTGTGTTCTTTATCTTTCCATAGCTACTATCATGCTTAGCTCTTTATTTTCATGCTTATCTTTGTGAGAGATTTTGTTTAGGTTGTTCTAGGAACTCTCTTAGCCTTCATGTTTATCTTGTTTAGAGAGTTGGCTTGTTGCACTGAGTTGTTTGTCTTGCATGAGTAGGTAATTAAGGTTGCTATTACAAGTGTAGTAGTAACATGCAATAGTTTTGAGGTATTGATTAGAGTAATGTTAGGACATCAAGGTTCCAAGAGCTTGAGCCTACTAGTGATAGGTGTTGAATTTTGGGAAATCCGTGCTTATTTTCAAAAACTAGAAAAATTAGTCCAGAACTCTAGCTACTAGATGGATCGCTAACCTTTGGAAGGGTTGGAATATATAGAGTACCCTCACGTACCATGGGTCGAGGATGCGCAAGGATTACCAAACCCCCATACACTCCTCCTCGGGGTACTCGTCTCTTTGCGTACCTCCCGATTGTACAGAGAGTTACCGATAATAAGTGCATGAGTTCTTCGGACTAATGTGAGTATTCGATTGTTGGCACTTCCACCTTCCCATATTTTGCTAGCCTCTTCGGTACCGTGCATTGACCTTTCTCATCTTGAGAGTTGGCGCATACTTCGCCGGTGCATCCAAACCCTTGGCACGATACACTCTTTCATCCTCCTTATATCTTCCTCAAAATAGCCACCATACCTACCTATCAAGGCATTTCCATAGCCTTTCCGAGATACATTGCCATGCAACATCCACCATCTCATGACTTGATCATCATGTCATACATGCTTTTGCTTGATCAAGGAGCCGCATGATAGTTGGGCTTTCCCCTTATTATTTTTACATGACACGCTAGTATCATTGCATATCCTGCTACAGTGGCAGAGGCATACATTTGCATACATCATGATAGTTTTCATTCTTCTTTATGTTTGAGTACTTCTTGTAAAGTGTGAAGATCTTCTATATTCTTGTAAAATATAGAGTGTTGCCCTTAAGTGAGGAAAAGATCCCAAATAGGACAAATTAAAAGATCCCAAAGAGGACAAATGAGAGATAAATAGAAAGAGCAAAACAGGACACAAAAATACAAAAAATAGAAAAAGAGAAAAAAGTAGTAAAAGGAGAGAAGGGGGAAACACTACTATTCCTTTTGAAAGATCCACACTCGTACTCCATTGCTATATTTGTACTCCATAGAGATTATCATTCATGCATAACTATGTGGGGACCCTTTCACTATAGAACTTGGCTTGCATATTCCAAGGATGAGCCTCCTCAAATGAGCTCTAGGTCTTCATGAGCAAGCAAGTTGGATGCACCCCCACTAGTTCTATTGGAGAGCTTACCGTAGCTCATATGTGCATCCGTTGCATGGCAATCCCTACTCCTCACGTCATATCTATCATTTGGCTTTCTCTCGCCTATGATTGTCCTCATTGATGTGAGCCTTTCAAACCCTTTTTGTCTTCCTTCCCCACCATTTCTCTCCTTGCCATCCTCAGTGCTAACGTATCTGGCTCGCGCTCATCCATTGCGTGAGTGCTCAAAGTCAAAAGGGAGAGGATAAATTAGACTTGTACCTGACTAGTGGTTTGGGGATGAGTCAAAATAAGATCCCGAAGGAGACCAAGTGTGAAACTTTAGTAGATTGAGTTCTCAATTAAACTATATATATATATACTCTCTTAATCCCATCTCCCATTGCTTGCACGCAAACACCATTTGGAGACATTCGAGTCACGGACAGTGAGAGCTCTTGCACCTTTATGTTTCTACTTTTCTAGAAGTAATGCTAAGACTCTTGCTTGTTATTATCTTGTCTTGAATTGCATATCTTACTTGATTTACTTTGAAGTTCTTATATATGTGTGTGTTAGCATGTCACCACATAAATTATCTGTGTTATCATTTACCTACTCGAGGACGAGCAGGAATTAAGCTTGGGGATTTCTTGCCTAGGAGATGAACATAACCAGGATACATTGGTTATGGGATTCCGACTTAGTCACCCATCAAGTTTCAGGGAAATGGGATTCCAGGGACCTGATGATGGCGGCTTATCGCCGAGAGGTATCACGGCAGGCTGGTTTCTTTACATGGTACCGGGTTGACCACATAGAAAGGAAACTCAACGAGGCAGCCGACAACTTATCATAGTTGGGATCGCAATAGAAGCCGGTACCTCCAAATGTCTTCCTTGATATCCTAGATCACCCCTCTGTTCGACTCCCAACCGAAGAAGAGATAGAAGTACCAGAACCGGAATTGGACCTAGTGGAAGCACTCCACGCAACCCTAGAATGGGTCACACTGTATTTGGACTACAAATCATGAGGAATATTGCCAGACGATGAGGTCTTGGCTCGACAAATCGCCAAGCGCATCAAATCTTTCGTGATCCACAAGGACGAGCTGCACCGACTCAGTCCGACCGACATCTTCCAACGACGCGTCTCCCCAACGGAAGGACGCAAAATCCTGAACGAGATACACTCGGGCAACTGCGGTCACCACGCCGTCTCTCGTTCCTTGGTCGCCAAAGACTATAGACACGGTTTCTACTGGCCGACGGCTCACGCCGATGCAGAGGATATTGTGAAGAAATGCGATGGCTGTCAGTGCTACGCTCGACAGTACCACATACCGGCTCAAGAACTCAAGATGACCCCGATAACTTGGCATTTTCCAGTATGGGGACTAGATATGGTCGGCCCTTCAAGCCTTCCAAAAACAGAAAACTCACCTCTTGGTGGCAGTCGACAAGTTCACCAAATGGGTGGAGGCAGAACCAGTCAGCAAATGCGACGCAAAGACGACACTAAAATTCCTGAAGAAAATCATCTTCCAATTCAGATACGAGTCATGGAATGGTTCTGCCAACAAGAACGCATTCGACTGGACCTGGCCTTTGTATCACACCCACAATCAAATGGAAAAGCCGAACGTGAAAATCAGGAACTCCTCCGAGGAATCAAACCTCGACTCCTCGTCCCATTAGAACAGTTCCCGGGTTGGAGGGAAGATGAACTTCCCTCTGTGTTATGGAGTATCCGAACATCTCCAAACCAATCAACTAGGTATACACCTTTCTTTCTCTTCTAAGAAGCCGAAGCAATTCTACCAAGCGACATATGACACGACTCACCCTGAGCCATGGCATACATAGAAACCGACAATGAGAAATCAAGACAAGACTCTCTATATCTCCTCGACGGAGAACGTGATCTTGCCGCGGCCAAATCCAAAATTTATCAACTGTAACGACCCGGTCCCAAAAGGAACCAAGTCTACTGTGCTTCTGTGCTATCCCTGGATCAGTATGCTAGCACACACAGTACTCGATGAAATACCATGAATCACATGTCAAAAAGTAACGTAAATACATGGTATTTATTACCTTATAGCCTTTGGGCTAGAATACACCGCGGAAACAAACAATACATAAGTGGAGTCCCATCAACACCAACGGAAAAGTTGAGTGTAGACATCGTAACCCTACATCGCATCACTTACTCGTCATATACAATCCTGCAACACCGAAGGTTACAACCCAAAATGGGTCAGTACTTTGAATGTACGGCAAGTTACTCCCAAAAAATATATAACAGACCTATCTTCTACATGCAATTTTGGCTGGTGGAAAAGCTCTAAGAGTTTCAGTTTGCATAAAGCTGATTTTGTCCTACTCAAAGATTATCATAACAGTACTACAAAGCTCATAATATGATTGAATTGGTTTCTCCAAGTCAATCTATTCCCAAAGTTGATTAAACCCGATTGATTAGTTAAATATGATGAGATCCGTCAACATTCCCACTTCTAGATGCTCAAAGTTGTCCGTAACCGGGGACACGGCTAATCATGATCAGTTTGTACACTCTGTAGAGGTTTGTGCACTTTTCCCCACAAGACTCGACCACCTCCGTTTTAGTTCGTCACACTACATGTTGTATGAGAACCGGAAGGTCGAGACATGGTCTTTTAGAAGAGTTTCCCTCACTCTGGTGGTGCCCATCCCACCTACTCATAACTACGTTCGTAGCACCACCTAGTAAGAGTCACTACAACTAATCAACCAAGCCAGAGCCCATAATAGCTTGTGGCTGCACACGTAAGCTTCTAGTTATGAAAAATATGATTGATCCCTTTAAGCCTGGGTGGCATTCCGCAGTGATTACTGGCCATCTCCAGGTCACTCAGGCAAATCCACTGGTTCCTCCAGGGTGCCCCCAACCATTCCACCCAGGTGGTTCATTAAGATTATCTTGGTCCTGTTTACTACTTAGTCACTCATACCTCATAATGGATCACTTCCCAATCCACGTCTACTTAGCAAAGCAGTATAATTCTACACGGCGGCGACAATGATATAAGGTTCAGACCTACCTCAATGAACTACTGGGTGTAATAGCATAGCATAATATATAATCCTATCAATGCATAATATTTAAGTTGGACTACAATGCATATAAAAAATATAGGTAATAGTGGAGCATGATCAAAAGAGTAACTTGCCTGGATCCTGACGATGAAATATTCTACTCGTAGTCATCTCTCCATCTCGTTACAATATATCTAACGGTAAAAGAGAAACACTTCAACACACAACTCAATCCAAAGTGAAGATCCAAATAAGATACAATTACAACATAAATATTTAGTTATTACTATTAATAAACTAATTACTATGGCATGGATAGGTTGAGATAGGATCAAGTTGGATTGGATGGAAATATGATGGAAATCATATATCCGAGGATTGTAAAATCAATTGGATATGTTGGAGGTTGATTATAAAATCAATTGGATGGAGAGTATGTCAAACTCGGTTGGTTTGTCCATATGCATAATTGAATAGGAAATCAATTCTTAGATTGGATTCAAAAAGATCCGATAGAAATCGTGATGATCTTGTTGAGAAGATTGAATTTTTGTAGCCAAATTTATATAAAAAAGAGATATAACTAAATAGTGTATTTATATGATGGAAAGAATGTGACAATTGTCCAAACAGAAAGATTTGATTTTAAGGATCAAATTTGATGAAGAAAATATTCCAAATAAATTATAGAATAAGATGTATATCAATTATACTCAAATTATAGAAATAAATTTGAGTTAAATTTCAAATTATCAAAAGTGGAATATTACTGGAAAATAATAAACTACATTTTACAAGGAATCCGGGGATATAAAATTTGTCGAAATCCGACTTACGGGCTAGAAGATATGAATTTCTTGAAGTTTGGATATTTTTGCTAAAATGAATTACGGGATTAATAAAAGGATGCCACGTGGCGAGTTCTGATAGGTCCGCACCTATTCAATTTTTACAAAATAAAATGATGAACAAAGAGGGGAGAAAGGCTCACCGGAGATCTCGCCGGAATTTTGGAAAAAGGTCGTGGGCGTCAATAAACAGCCGAACGGGATAGAAGATGATTTGGGCGACTCGATGGACAAGGTTATAGCTCTAGGTTCGCCCTCGGATAGGGAAGAAGTTCCACCGGAGTAGAGAAGAACGCATGAAGAGCACAATGACATGGACGGCGTGCTCCGGCCTTGCAATCGAGAGGAAAAATATGTCACAACGGTGCGCATCGGCAAGGGGAAGAAACTAGAGGAAGAAATATGGACTAGGTACCTTTCATGGCGACAAAAATCTTCACCGGAAGTGTGGATGCATCTTTACTCCGACGAGAAATTGTGCACGAAGGAGAGGGCTTTGGAGAGGGACTTTATGCGTGGGGATGTGTGGTTCAAAGGGGTCCTAGGGGCGGTATTTATAGGGTCATGGGAGGTCCATAGAAGGAGAGTGGGTGAGGTTTTGGAATGGAGTTAATGGAATTCATGGAGAAATAATGGGCATTAAAAGCGAGGTTTTGGAAATAGATTTAATGGCATTTATGGAGAAAATTATGGACAATTAAAAGCATTAAAACGCGTGTTTGTTTCCATGAATGGATTCTTCATGAACTTGTCCACAATTTTTGTGTAGGTTCTGAATTGAATCGATCAAGGATGGAGTAGAATGGAGGGAAGGAATTTGTCCAGGTTCATGGTGTTTGTGTGTGTTAGTTCACGTACACAGAAAAGAACAGGGAGGAAGAAGACGGTCAGGGCTATGGGCCTTAGCGGGAGGATAGGCCCAAGACGGAAAAAAGAAAGAGAAAAGAGATAGAAAAAAAGATATGGGCTCGACCCAATAGATTTAGGATTTCAGTTTCTTATTTTTAACTTTGAAATAATAACTCTCAAATAAATCAGAAAATTTATATAGACCAAATAAAATATCGAGAGTTTAGGAAAATATATTTCCCTCTCTGAATAAATTTTATAAATAGATTTTTAATAACAAAAACTCATTGAAGACATTATTAAATATTTCCAATACATTTTGTTTTTTTGGAGAAGTCATATTATCTCCTCTCATTATATTAATTGAGTTATTGGAAATATTTAAATATCTATTGAATGTTGATATCAAATAAACTCCATTAAGAATTCAAGAATGATTATGGGACCACAATAAATTTGAGAAAGTCATTTTATTCTCACTCTAAATATTTAATTGTGGTTCCTACCAAATTTCAAAAAGATAAAAGAAAGAAAATCCTTCTTTTAATTTTCAATAAACCTCACAACCAAGATTTTTATTATTGGATAAATGATTATCCAAAATTTATTAAATGGTTTGTAAAGGTTTAAACAAAAACTCAAATGAAAATTTTTCATTTACTCTAAAATTCAAACAAGTCAATCAATATTATATTATTTATTAACATTCCAAAATTTGGAAAATTTTGGGATGTTACATCAAGAGGACCTATGACGATACCACAGTTGAAGAATTAGAAGCCAAAATTTCCAAGAAAGTGACTTAGTGCTACGCGCCATACAGAAAAAGGGGGGCATGCATACATTATCTTCACCATGGGAGAACCGTTCATGGTAAGTAAAACCTACACAATGGGTCATACTATCTGATGGACATACGAGAGCCATCAAAATCACAAACATTGGGGGAGGAAATGCCTCGACCATGGAATATCGCTTAGCTCCGTCCCTACTACACATAGTACCAATGGTAAATCCGCCACACGGCTTCTCCCTATCCCTCCTTATCTCTCCCTATTTTCTTGTACAATAAACATGAAGTCGACTCCGCGAAGAGACGACTCTGTTTATTCCTCATATAAAGAAGTCGAGTTGCTGTCCTTTTATTCTTCTGAGAAGTACTTTTTCTTTCTCGACTTAGTCTATCACGACTTAACACTGCCTGTAACCTGGATGCATAATCGCACCCATATGACCTGGTGGTATCGGCTTTTGATGCACTCGACAACAGATCTATGTGACGCCACGTCGACCCTGAATTTAAGTCAGCATAACACCATAATAAGTCATGCGATGCCAGCTTACAGAGAAGTTTGACCTACGCGCAATCCGTGACCAATAATTCCTTTTCATAAGTCAATCGGAGGCATTCGATCGTGAAGCCGGCCGACCCTGAACTTACTCGATTAAAGGCTACTGACCAGTCAAGCGCACAACCGACTTCTACATGAGCTATTTACTTTCTAGTACTAAAATTATTTTACACACAAATATTTGCATAAATAAGTCACTTTCATACAATTTTTTCTTACGCATAAAGGAAATAAGCTACTCCCTCCGATCCATAATAAGTGTCTCTCATCTAGTACAAAATTTGTTCTAGCTTAGAACAAAATGAGCGACACTTATTATGGATCGGAGGGAGTACTAAACTATCCTTTCAAGGCTTCTTACTAGTCCCTGCAACCGACTCCTTCGCACGACCGGGTTTTGTTAACTCCACGCTTGGGGGCTACCCCCATAGAAGGAGTCGAAAGGTGCACCAGTGGCATCCGAAAGCCACCTGGTCTCAAATCCACAGGATCTGGAGTCGGCATAGGCCGTTTCCTACCTTGTTCATCATAACCAGGCTCGAATCTCTCCACATTAATGTCATCCTCTATAAATTGACGCCTCCATACGAGTCGCCCTTACAACCTCACGATAATCTTTGTTCTTGAACAATCGACCATCGACTCTTCTTGCTGGGAAACCCTCCACTATCCGAGCCGTCTCGAAGGAAGGATAATATACTTTGCATAAAGCGAGAGCCCGCATGGATCCCTGACGACAAGTCGACAATTTGGACTCTTGGATCCAAGCCAACACCTTTGAAAGCTGTTCCAGTATCTTGGAAATAGCTTGGGGGACCTCAGGAAAATTCGCAGCAAATGTAATTGCCCGACACCCACCAGTGTGAAGATCACGGACGACATTCATGATCACCCTTAACTTATTTGCTGGCGACTCTGTCATTACTGGGTCTTCTGAACCAACAAAACATATAACAATATATCAAAATGACAAAGAAAGAAGAGCTATATTTCAAATAGACGACTCGCTAACCAAAAATAGCCTTGACTAGTTTTGTAACACTCTGGTCCAGAGTAGCCTCCTCATCATCCCTATGTCTTAATCTACCTTCGAACTGCTTAATACGCTCTTACTTTTCAACGAGCCGGCTTGAGCAGCTTTCAGCAGACCCGCCATCTTCTTATGACGATCCATCAACAAAGATATCCTCTTTTCAGCCTCTTTAAGCTGAGAAGCTTGATGGATAACCTGTTTCTTCAAAGTCGCCAAGATAATTCCAGAATTGTTGGAACTATCCCGCGAACACAAGTACAGGAGATTATACTTTTATGACTCTGCCCAATGACATACATCATTATCCCGACTCATGGGGGCTACAGTAATCACAATACGGTACAAGAATTACCCCATATTTTCTCTTCATCAATCCAAGGAAGTCTCGTTGACTATCCATCTCGCTCACAAGATTGCTCTACAGCTCAGGGAAAGCCGACTCCTCTTCCAAAGGAATCGATATTCTCCGACTAGACTCCTGTTTGTCTTCTTCAAAAGTAGAAGCTATAGTCACCGAAGGACCCGGAGGATCCTGACGGTCAGCCTATACCCTGGAAAGTAGATAAACGTTACATGTCATCCATCAATTAGGGAACATGAGAAAAATATATAATTTACCTTTTGGTTGTTCGATAATCTGAAGAGTCATGATCCGACAAATCAATAATGGGAACCGACTCTGGTCGACTCATATTAACCAGAGGAGAAAGCCGGTCGGGCGAGGTTATCTCGTCCGGATGATATAAATCCTCAGAGTCGGAAGACTCAATTCTTCGTATTTTTACCGGCTCTTCCCACTAGAAGAACAAGGGATAATTAAACAGACTTGAAAGGATTCAGAGAAAAACAAAGAAAGATAAAAAATAATACCCCTTCTTCAAGGGAGTCTTCGAGTTCTTCGTCATGCCTAGCTTCTTTGTCAAAATCGAATTCATCATCATAGTAGTCCACTGCTATAAAGGGGCATCTTGAAAAGACCATGGATCCAACTCCTACACGCATGATACATTCAATCAGGCTAAAGTTGACTCCATTGCGTGGTAAAAATGACGAAGGATGAAGACATTCAGAAAACTCGATTAGAGGAAGAGTCGATTTGATTCTTTTCATCAAGTAAAGGCTTTTCCTTTTTACGTAAGTCAATTAGGCCGATATCCTTAGGAGGCATCATCACAACCAAAGGAAAGTAATTCCTAAAGTCTACTTGCGAGCCTGCCTTGGGATTTGCTTGACGTCTCTGACATCTCACTCATAGTTGGAGTAGCTATTAACACCTCCACCGCCATGGACGCCTTCTTCAGACGACGACTCGAAGGGGCCAGAGCCAGTGATGATCCCGTCGCTCCGATTACTTGCGACAGGAGAGCCATGAGAGTCGTCATCATCTTCAGAGTTGGATTCGCTAGTGCTCTCCGCGAAACACTCCAGGCGATCACCATGAGCATTGAAAGGCCTCACCAGAAGGGAGTCCTTCCCATCAAACTTGCAACAGAGGCAGTCTCCCCTACGCAAATCATACCAACGGGCAAAGTTTTTCCACCCTCTCCCCTTGAACATCGAGGCTTCTTCCTCAAAGTTTGTTTCCACCTAGATTGGCCATATGGGCACCCATCGACGCGCAAGAACAAGCCTGGGGGCTTGAGGTCCTCCATGTCGATGGCGAAGGAAATAGGAAGCCCGATGCGATGGAAATGTGGGAGCAAATATTTACCATGAAGTCGCGATTGGAGACTCCTTCATGGACGACCGGATTGCGGGGGACGGCCGCAACGCCTCGTCGACCACCGCGGCCACGCCCAGTAGAACTGCCTCGACCACGACCGCGGCGGCCTCGACCCCTGACGCCATGGCTCGTGCATGGGTTTGACTCCTCAGGTTCACGGAGGCGAAGCTTGGGGGCCATGGAAATGGGTGTGGAAAATAATGGAAAGGGAAGCGAAGGAGAAAGGAAGTGTGTGGGTGAATCATGCCTGCATCCAGGTTTAAATAGCCCAAGTTAGGGGTAAAGCAGTAAATTCATCAAACGACGATGGTAAAGATTCCCACGTCAGATTTTAAGGCAGGGGACTCATCGGTTTCCCAGACGATGCGACTTAACGACGACGCCTCGGTAACTGCGTCATCATAGATTGTGTTCACGCCTTGGCGTGATCTATTTGAACGATACGTCTTCCATGTTGACTGATGCCAAGGGTGTGAAAGGACGCATACTCTATAGACTGCCGGGTTTGATAATAATTTTTTTGTTAGAAAGATTGCCCTGAAGCCGGCTTCATGTCAATCTTGGGGGATACTGTCGGGGGGATGATTCAGGGACCTGGCAAGATCAAAAAGAGGGCCTCTATGTTCAAGATGAAAGGGGTCGGACCGTGGGTCGGATCATTGAAGAGAGGGCCCAGAAGAAAGGTTCGACTTATGAGCCGACAACCATACACGATGAAGACCGACGCCAAAGGAAGGTGTCCGAGCCGCCTTGGAGGACAAGATAGCCATCAAAGAGATAGAATAAGACTCCGCCTCGTGTCATGGTAGGCCTCATTGTAAAACCCTAGGGCACGACATGTATATAAGCTGAGGCCCTGGGACGTCTGATATGTCCCAAACGTATCTATAATTTCTGCTGGTTCCATGCTTATATGGGTGACTTTGCTATATGTTTTGCTACAGTTTAATACAT
The DNA here is from genome assembly GCA_950022295.1 of Bromus sterilis. NCBI lineage: Eukaryota > Viridiplantae > Streptophyta > Magnoliopsida > Poales > Poaceae > Bromus > Bromus sterilis. The sequence continues at coordinate 182,586,141 of OX465596.1, forward strand.
TTTCAACATATTTGGACTAATCTACTAACTCAGTTCCCTAGTGCCAGTTTCTGTCTGCTGTTGTCCATGCATTGCAGGAAAATGCCAATATTTAAAGTGCTCAAAAAAATCTGGAAAAATTATATAAAAAATCAGCATACATGAAGACTCCATAAGCCCGAAGGGAAGCCAGAGGGGCCACCCCCTGCACCAGGCGGGTGTCTAGCGCGACCAGGGTGGGGCCGCGCCACATGTCCGCCTGGTCAGGTGGCCCCCACTGGTGGCCCCCTTCGGCATATATTTACCTCTCGTCCCGAATACCCTCGGGAGGACCTCCGTTACCCGATTCTCGTCACTGTTCTACCACCGCCGTGATCCCGAGATCAGGATAGCCAGAAGACCCTGTCCCTGGACCCTGCCGGAGGGAGGATTGATCTCCGAGAGATTCTCCACCTCCATGAGCAATTCCAAGATGTGCCATGAGTAGTCCACCTTAGAGCATGGGTCCATGACAAGTAGCTATTTGATGTTTTCTCTCCAATATTGTACCTCAATTCTTAGCCCTTGTGAGCTTCCCTACATGATCAAGGCACCTATGTATTAGTTTTTGTGTTGCTATGCTGTGTTTGCTGGGATGCGATGGATTATGAGATTATGTTCAGATTGTGATGAGTAATATATTTGGTTTACCTTTCATGTTTTAGTTCTTGATCAATTCTTGCATGGCCCTCGTTGCTTTTTATTGCTTTGGCCAACTAGTAGTCCGTGACTCCAAGAGGGAGCGTTATGCTTGATTGTGGGTTCATGCCCCCGATGTCTAGCTTGAGTGAAAAAACATGAGACTAGGGGATGTGCTGTTGCCACCAGGGATAAAACAATGGTTCTTGTTACTGCGGTTGCAAGGATTGTTTACCTTATGCATAGTTTGTTACTGCAGTTGTTTGTTGCTTTGATCCTACAGTTTGGCTGTGGTTCACAACTTAATACCGGCGAGATGTTCTGGATAGATATCTCAAGGTGGATGATTAGTGAGTAGATGTTGATGAATAATTGGTCTTCTTGTCTTGGCGTACTGCCCATACGATTGTGCCTCTAGCTTTCTTTTAGCATAATTAGCATTACGGTGTGTTTATAATTCCGTCAATTGCTCAACTATAATTTGTTCACCCATCTTTGTTATTTATCGTCTTTTGAGAGAGAGACATCACTAGTGAAGATCATGGGACCCCGGTCCATATTTCCACCATAGTTTACACCGATAATCTTTACTGCTTTTTATTTCCTTTCCGTTGCAATCACCACTACTATTCCCGCTTGTGTTTGATCCTTTGTAAACAATAAGACCGGAGATATTGGCAACCTCTCTGTACTCGTCAGGAGCAAAGTTATTTGCTTTTGTGTGCAGGTCCAGGTCAAGTGAGTAACTTATCTCAAGCGGCGCCTTGCTCGTTTGTCCACATACTTGTATCTCTTCGAGTCCTTCAGGAGACATAACCCTATCCTCTAAGTTAGGAGAAATTTGTTGTTGTCTACTTCTCAATGTTCGAGTTGGGGTAGCCAACGAGGAGCACTATCCGGTGCCATCAAGCTAAATTTATGGCGCCGTTGCCGGGGAATCCAGTCTACAAGATAGGGGAGTTGCACACTATCTTTTACCTTTGCTTTTTAGTCTTGTTAGTTTACTTTCTAGTCTTTGCTTTGGAGTCTTATATAAAAACACCAAAAAATTTAGGTACCTTGCTCTTGCTTGCTTCTGTTACTATGGGTACCACTGAAATCACTAAGTTGTGTGACTTCACTAGTCACAACAATAATGATTTTATCTGCACTCCTATTGCTCCACCTGCCACTTCAGCACCTTCATATGAAATTATACCTTCTTTTTTAAAGAAAGAAAAATTCTTTGGTGCTAGAGATGCTTCTGCTTTGCACTTAAATAATTTTATTGAGCTTTGTGATATGCAAAAGTACAAAGAAGTAGATGGTGACATTGTTAAACTTAAGCTTTTTCCTTTTTCTTTGAGAGGGAGAGCTAAGGAGTGGCTCCAATACTTGCCTAGGAATAGCATAGATTCTTGGGATAAGTGCAAGGATGCTTTTATTGGGAAGTAATACCCACCTGCTAAGATTATCCAGTTGAGAAGTAACATAATGAATTTTAGACAACTGGATAATGAACACGTTGCCCAAGCTTGGGAACGTATGAAATCTGTTGTTAAGAATTTCCTTACACATGGTTTGACTACTTGGATGGTTATCCAGACTTTCTATGAAGGATTGAACTTTGCCTCGCGGAATCTGTTGGACTCGACCGCGGAAGGAACGTTTATGTAGACTACACTTGGTGCTTCCACGAAGCTATTGGATGAGATGATGAAAAATTATTCTCAATGGTACACCGAAAGATCTCCAACAGGTAGGAAGGTAAACTCTGTCGAGGAGATCTACTCTTTAAATGAAAAGGTTGATTTGACCATGTCTCTACTTACTAATAAAGCTCCTATTGATCCTCATGATGTTCCTTTAAATTCTTTGGGAATAAAAACACGTATCTTAGCACAAAAAAACTCCACTTCTGAATTAGAGAGCATGCTTATGGAATTTATTACTTCTCAAAAATCCTTCAACAAGAGTGTAGAAGAGAAACTAGACAAACTAGATAGTCTCTCTTTGAAGGTAGACAACATAGCTCATGATGTTGAGAGGCTCAAAATTATGACTTATCCCCTTGAGGAGAGGAAAATTACACCTATGAATGCTATCCAAGTGCAAATTAATGAAAACATCAGAATGATAGCCAAACTTAAGGACATGTGGGCTAGAGAAGAAGAAGAGGAAGATATAATTAAGAGCCTTCCTACGCACACCACACTTGCTAGTTTACGTGTTGTTGAAGATCTCAAAACCTTTAGCACCCATCACATCCCTAGTCCACATAATGGACCTATCAATGGTGATGCTAATACGTCAACTTTAGGACAAGAAGGTCCCATGAACTTAGATACTACCAAGGAAATGAGCTTAGATGACATTAATACCACTTTAAATAATGGCAGTGGACTTGATTTTGATAATTGTAGTCTTTCTGAAGTGATCACTTTTTTTGCAAAGAATGGACAAACACCCCCACACTAGTTCACTTAACATTCCCTTCACCGATCATACACTAGTGCAAAGAGGGGCTAACACGATACTCCTTTCCAAGTCCCTTGTACGGAACTGTTTGCGATGCTATCAACGCAAACGGTATAAATAAAAAACCGTTTGGGAGCCATACCCGAGTGGCCACAATTCTAAAAAATATTGCGTGGGTGATGTAGGGCTGACGGGTCTTTGAAAATCGGTCTGGGATGTTTAGGGTGAAAACCCACGGTTGCAAATAAAGGAACGCCATCCTGTCTGCGCAATCGTTCATAGAAACTGAAATGTTTGGAATGACTAATCTATCAGGACCACTTTTGAAAATCCTTTGGTGTGTGAAACAAGGGGTGGCTTCACAATCATTTGTATGTACTGAAATGTGTGGGATGTGTAATCTATCAGGCACGTTTCTAAAAATGCTTCCGTGGGTGGAAGCAAGGCCGACGGTCTGTCCAAACAACTGTCTACTATGAGCATTCGGAAAATAGTTAAATATAGATAGTTCGAGGTACATTAATTGAAGCCGCGGCTACCAGCGCATGCAGTACACACACACCCGGAGTTCATCGCTACACTTTTAACTCATTCAAACTGGAAATACAGTACTAGCTAGCTAGAATGGGCGCCCTGCAGGTGAAGTCGGCGTCGGCTCACGACTTTGCGGATGTAGGGCGGTCGATCACCGCCTTGTATTCATCGTAGGCGACGTCGTACGCCGCTTTTGCCAAGACATGACGTACGGCCGCCTGATCTTCCATGGCCATGAGTGCCGCGTTGTCAGCGCGGAGCTCCTGCTCGGCGTGGTAGAGCTTAGTGAGAGCCGACCCGGGCTCCCGTGGCAACCCGGGCTCCCGTGGCAACCCGAGGGCGCTCGAACAAATATCAACGCTGACTTAGACGCCCGTTGGAAGGAAGGTGTAGGTACCGGGGCCCATGGAGCTACCGGAACCGCGGTCGCCGCGGGAGACGCCGCCATTTCCTCCACAACCAAGTCCTCCATGGGATCCACCATTTCCTCCACGTCCAGGACCTTCGGCTGAGTTGCTCGCCATGAAATAGATCGCCAGAGTTGGAGGAGCGAAGTGGAAGGGAAAAATTGTGGTCTGGGTGTGGAGAAGTATATGAAACCCATATAGCGCACCCGACCAGGTAAAAGTTGCAGGCGATAGCAAACTCAAATGGCCGCTGAGTGCCCAAGCATTGAAGCCCCGCCGCCCGCTTGTCTTACGTCCCCTCGCCGCCGCCGCTTGGTAAGTAGTGCCACGCGTAGTTTGACCGACGTGCCAATTGGGCCATGAGCCCCTGCCCCTGATTGGACCCCTTCGATCATATGGACCAGTGTAGAACGGGAACCTCCGTTTCGCCCCGATGAACGAAAAGTCGGTGTGACCTTCGTTCGGTTACCAATTTACCATGCATGCATAACTTTGCATATTATGTAAGCCAGACGGCCAGAGAAAATCATCCCGCACACAGTAAAACTTTCATCGTCTTCTCAGCCCTCTCGAGCAGTTCGACATGGATGCACAGGACGACATCGATGCTTCACCTCCGGCGCAAAGACGCTGCCTGGAGGTGCAAGACGACATCGATGGTTCCCCTCTGGCGCAAATACGCCGCTTGGAGGAAATCGGCGACGATACCCTTACAACCGAGGTCTCCAACAACAGTAGAGTTGACATGTTGAGCGTCACAAGGTTTGCATCATGTGCCCCGGGGGTTATGCGCCTCGTCCTAGGTCGAATTGAGGAGATGAAGTTGGTTCTCGGGCTTCCCTGCGTAATGGAGCAAGCAATACATTATCAGTACATGGCATCAGAGCAAGAACAACCACTGAGCGACAAGTGCACCATCACCCCTCTTGATGCAACACCTTTTTCAGCAATGATTTTCTGTCGCGCTCAGTTAGGTGATCGATCACTTACGTCTTTCTTTACAAAATTTCATTTCTCTTAGCCTGATCTTTGAAGATCGATCCAACTGCACGTATGGGCTACGACAGCCTTGGGTTGGTGCGAATGGCGACTGGCTAGCCTTCTTGTACGTAACGGCGGTGACGTCCAGTTTCCAATGTGTACACTGGAATGATAGTTGATGTGCCTCCATTTTCTTCTATTGGCCTACGTCAGACAAATGGCCTATGCAATTCGGATACGATCTCATAAATCCTAAATTGAAAAAGATAGCCATTGTACGTCCACCTGGAAAGCAATGTGGCTTCAAAGACTACAATCTCATCGCCGTCTTCGACAACATGATTGCCATAACAGGCCCGGGAGATGTTACCAACTCCTGGTACGATGTTCCTGACTCCTTAACATTGTACATGCTCGCAACACCCCATCTGAGTCCTTGGCGATATAAAGATGCCATTCACAGTCGCGACCGGTACTTTGCCTTAACAAACAACGATGATTGTTACATGTGGGATCCAGATCATGGAGGTAAAGCTTGTTTTTACATATATATCCCATGGTGTATATGTTATTATTTGCTTCAGTAAATGTTCGGTCCATTTATATATAGTAATAAGATGTACTATGCTTGGTTTCAATTGTAGGTTCGATGCAGCCCCCAATTTCAATTCGTGCGCCGCATATTGTCAATGACATGGTCCCGCAGGACGGTTGGCACGATTGGACAAAGCGATGGTACCTCGTTCCTGCTGGCTATTACAACTGCTTACTTATCGTGCGGGTTGCTGCAGAGATCACCGGAGACGAACCTGAAATTCATTACCTAGACCAAACTATTCAAAGTTACAACAATGCGAGCTGCACCATCTTCAGGATTAATGTAGGACAACATGATCTCCGGGGCGCACAATTGGAGGCGGTCCCCGACTTGGGTGAGTACTCCATCTTGTTAGGAAAAAGTTATCCTCGCATGATCAAAATAACACCACAGATGATGAGCACGGACCGTTCGATGCATGCTGGGGATGATGGTCCGCCGTTCCTTAAGCCTGGTTGTGTCTTCATTGCTCGTCACCGCATCTCCGACTGGGAAGCACCATCTCCCAATCTTTGCCATTTTTCCTTGGACGACTCTGCTATGCTTGGTTGTAACCTACCAAGTTGCTAAAACGGCCAGGAGTCAACCCCTCTATGGATAGTGCCATCGCTGCTAAACTACGAGGACTGGATCGAGCATGATCCAGAAGTGCCACAATGAAAGTTTACGTATGCTCGATCCATCCTTATTGGTATAAATATGTATATATGTGTGTGAGTGTGTGTGTGCTGACGAGACTATATACATGTGTTTATTATATTATAGGTGTGTGAGGTAATTTATATGAATCATTGTATGTAATGGATGTATATATGCAACTGGAATTTAGGTCAATTTATATGTGATCGTTTTTGTTATCATAACATATAACCCACACGAATTGTAAAAAAAAAACTATTTGCAATGTGCGATTTGGCTTGCTGAGGAAGCTAGGAAGAGTTTCGATCGGAAACAAACACATCACAACGCCATCCATGTTATTCTTAAATATTTTAAACCCAAATATTTTTGTATGTTCAACATTAAGCATCCACACTAACATGCTGAAATTTCAAACGCTGTCATCATTTCATCAACTTGGACCGTCGTAAAAGTTTCAGTGGATCACTGAAGAAATTAGACACACTTCGTGTACAAACTAGGCCATTCCATTTGAAGTATCGGGGTTTCGACCGGAAATAACCACGTCACAAAGGCATCACGTTATACTTAAATCTTGTCAACCCCAAACTTTTTATATGTTCAGCATTAAGCATTGACACTAACATCCTAGAATTTCAGGCGTTTCTGACTTCATTTGACAATTTTAATGCATTAAATGAATAATTTTCAAGCATAATGTCATTGAAATTGAAAATATATTCAAATGACCTCTAAAAAGGACGAGATTTGGCATGCTGTTATCATTTCACCAACATGGTCCGTGGTAAAAGTTTCATTGGATTACTAGAAAAATTAGATACACTTCGTTCACAAATCAGACCATTCAGTTCGAAGTTTTAGGGTTTTGATAAAAAACAATCACAACACAAGGGCATCACGTTATTCGTAAATACTTTAAACCCCAATATTTTTATATGATCAACATTAAGCATTCACACTAACATACTGAAATTTCAAAATTTTATGACTTCATTTGGCAATTTAAATGCATATAATGAATTATTTTTGAGCATAAGGACCTTGTAATATCTCGTAAACCATAGCGTAGGACGCTGACCGTTGGATTTAACCTGCGCCGAAAGATAGTCGTTGGATCTTACTGCGATCCGCAAGAAGCAAATTATGCGACCTGATTTGCTGGGTATTTGTTCACGTATATTACACACAGATAATTATGCAGAAATGTTTGTGATACCACTTACCGAAAAGTACCATTGGCCGCGTCAATATCTAACCCTCCCATCTTTCCATCCACCACCAAAATTTCAATGTTCCCCTATCATCTCACTCGGGTAAAAAAATTGCCCGTTTGCGATAAGATAGTAGCCCATACGAATTTATTTTTAGTTTCCTCTGCGATACCACTTGTCCCTCCTATCATCCCCACCTACCCAAAAATTTCGCCAGCCGCGGGAATATCTAAGCCGCCCCTCCTTCCTTCCACCACCAAAGGCTGCATTCCCCCTTTTTGTTCAAACCCTCCCCTGCTCCTGCTAGCGCTGCAGCCTAGACGGCGGAGGCAACTCCAGCGAAGTGCTACACAGCGGAATCCCGCCCACGTTATGCACACCGGGCGTGGCGGCCTACACGACTAATACGCGAGAGAGGATAATGGCTTCTAGCCCTTCTTTGGTTACCTCAAGTGGAAGGTGAGATGCAGCGTAGTGGCAAGTTTCCCTTGGCGATGATACCAAGGTTGAGATCGACCAGTAGGACTCAAAAGTCGACAAGTAGGTGGTTCGGCAAGTGACGCGCCGTATACAATAATCACGTGCTTCGCCTGGACCTGCACACGACACAAATAACTTTGGTCCCAACGAAGTTCAGAGAGGTTGTCAATCTCTCCGGTCTTGTTGTTTACAAAGGATCAAACGCAAGGGATAATGTTAATGGTGATAGCAGCGAGAAAGTAAAAGAAGAAAATAAAAGAGCGTGTAAACAGTGATGAGAATATGGACCGGGGTCCCGTGATGTTCATTAGTGATGTCTCTCTTCCAAAAGACGATAAAACTGCTATGCGAGGTAAACAAATCATAGCTGGGCAATTGACAGGATTAAAAATGCACCACAATGCTAACTATGCTACAAAGAAAAGAGGAGGCTCAAAATCATGGGCGGTACGCCAAAATAAGTAGACCGAAATCCAAATGCATCTACTATTAATCATCCACCTTGAGATATCTATCGAGAACATCTCGCTGGTATTAAGTTGCGAGCCCCACTGAAAGTGTAAACACAACACTACTAGAGAAATAGCTATACATGGAAACCTTATTAGTGGCGCATTTTATATGTAATGCGCCACTATGTTGTAAGGGGTGGCGCACTGGTAAAAAATGCGCCACCCATAAAGCTCTTATTGGCGCATTTCTCCAAATGCGCCATCCCTAAGAGTGGGCCAGCCCTGGATCCCCTTATACATGGCACATTTGGAGAAATGCGTCACCCCTAAGAACCTTATAGGTGGCGCATTTTGGAAATGCGCCACCCCTAGGAGCTTATGGGTGGCGCATTCTGGAAATGCGCCACCCCTAAGGAATTATTAGTGGCGCATTCAGAATGCGCCACCCATAAGCTCTTAGGGCTGGCGCATCTTGCATATGCGCCACTACTAAGAAAAAACTGTGAGGGAAATTCTCAAATATACCCCTCCTATGGACCGCCTTTTCAATTTGAAAATAAAATAAAATAAAATGATAGAAATGTCAAAAAAATAAGTTTCCCATATGATATGTGGTCTAGTTGTTAGAAAAATTTACAAATATGAATTTCGACTTTTTTTTGCAAAATCTCTCGAGAATTTAGTAAAAGGGCATAACTTTTGCATACGACCTTCGATGAAATTTTTTTAATATGAAAAATCATATACTCGAAAAGTTATATCCAAATTCAACCGGGTGGAACCTGTTGAACATTTTTAGAATCCACAAAACCTAACAGAAAAAAAGTTACTGGCATTTGAAGATCTGGAGACAAAAAAATGAATTTTTTTGAACTAGTAACATAATTTTTTTTTGATTATTTTTTAATTTTTTTAATTTTTATAAAAAAAATTAAAATAGGCTAGAGGACCGATCGGGAAGTTTCAGAAAAAGGTTAAAAAATTTAGCTAGTAACATTATTTTTTTAAAAAAAATACAAATTTTAAATATTTATTTACAATTTTTTTCAAAATGTTCAAAATATGCTAATGGTTCCATCGAGAAAATTTCAAAAAAATATTGAAAATTGTAGCACACCCATGAACATCAACAAGGTCCTCGACATCAACATGGTTCAATAGGATTTGTATGATAGATATATCAACAAGTGCTTGCTAGGTGAGCTGGAGTGGGAGTTGAATAAAACTAAGAAGTTAATCGTGTTGGGGCTGGAGTAGTGCTAGGATGGGTGACCCTCGGGGAAGTTTGACCATGAAGGTTAGTTTGACCTCAGATTAAGCATAGTGACCGAGCATTAAGCATACTAACCCGAGATTAATAGCACAGGCGCATTTCAAAATGCGCCATGCATAAGAGTTTTAGGGGTGGCGCATTTGAAATGCGCCACTATTAAGGCCTTATTAGTGGCTTGTCCTTAGTGGCGCATTTGAAATGCGCCACTAAAGGCCAAAAAAGGACGCCACTATAAGGCCTTTTCCTAGTAGTGCAAAGCAATAGACAACTGCATTAAAAAGAACTTTGCGTAAAGTAAACAATCCTTGCAACCGCGGTTACAAGCACCGTTGTTTCCCCATTGTGGAAACAACACATCCCCAAGACTCATGTTTCTGTCAATCAAGCGTGTCATCAGGGGGCATGAACCCACAATCGAGCATAACGTTCCCTCTTGGAGTCACTACCTACTACTTGGACAAAGCAATAAACAACAACGGAAAACATACAAGAATTACTTAGGAACAAAAATATAAAAGATAAGAACCAAATATATTAGTCAATACCAAAATGAACATACTCTCATAATCCATCAGATCCCAGCAAACTCAGCATAGCAATAGAATTTTTTTACATATGTGCCTCGATCATTTAGGGTAGCTCACGAGGTCTAAACCATTAAGAACAAAGAGGGGAGGAGAACATAACATAGCTACTGATCACGGACCCATGGTCCATGGGAGACTACTCACGGATCATCCGGGAAGCGTCCATGGTGGAGGGGAAGCTCCCGGAGGTCAATCATCCCTCCGGAAGGGTGCCGGGAAGGGGTCTGCTGGCGTTCCCGATCTTGGATGCGTGGCAGCGGCGGAACAGAGGCGTGATCGAGAAAAGGGGTTATGTCTTTGGAGGTTTTGAGTCACGGAGAATATATAGGACAAGGGGGCCATCCAGGGGGGACACCAGGGGTCCAGGCGCCCCCCGGCGCGGCCAAGCCCTAGGCCGCGCCAGGTGGCCGCCTGGGGCCCTGGTGGGTCCCCTCCGGCTCTCCTTCGGGACTCCGGTAGCTTCCGTTGCGCTGATTTCTTATCTGATTTTTCCCGAATTTTTGGAGAACTTTTAATATGGAAAACAACAGAAAACAAGAACTGACAGTCTGGTGCACTGAGTTAATAAGTTAGTCAAAATATGATCAAAATTGTATGAAAGTGTATATAGATCATAGCAATATCACACAAAACATGCATGGAGAAATCAGAAATTATATATACGTTTGGGACGTATCAACATCCCCAAGCTTAATTCCTGCTCGTCCTCGAATAGGTAAATGATAACAAGCATAACTTCTGTGGTGACATGCTAACAACCATATAAGAACTTTGAAAGTAAAGATATCAAGGTATGTAATTCAATTCAAGTCATAACAGGCAAGGGTCTATATTAGCATTGAAACTAGCAACATAAGAACATTAGGTGCAAGAGCTCTCGCTGTCCGTGACTCGAATGTCTACAAATGGTGTTTTTGTGCAAGAAGGGGGATATGCGAATACAAGATAAAAAATATTATTTGTTGAGAACTCAATCTACTAAAGTTTCACACTTGGTCTTCTTTGGAATCTTATCTTGACTCGTCCCCGGACCACTAGCCAGGTAGAAGTCAATTTGATCCACTCCTTTTCAATATTTTGAGCACTCATGCAATGGATGAGCGTAAGCATGAGAGTTGACACTTAGGATGGCAAAGAGAGAAATATGGTGGAGGAGGAAGACAAAAAGGTGAGATAGGCTCACATCAATGAGGACAATCATAGGCGAGAAGGCCAAATAATATATATGATGTGAGGAGTATGGATTGCCATGCAACGAATGCACATATGAGCTAAGAAAAGTTCTCCAATGGAACTAGTGGGGGTGCATCCAACTTGCTCGCTCATGAAGACCTAGAGCTTGTTTGAGGAGGCTCATCCTTGGAATATGCAAGCCAAGTTCTATAGTGTGAAGGTCCCCACATAGCTATATGCATAAATGATCATCTCTATGGAGCACAAAGATATAGAGGGAGTACGAGTGTGGAACTTTCAAAAGGAATAGTGTTGTTGCCCCTTTCTCTCTTTTTATTTTCTTTTTCTATTTTTTATATATTTTTGTATCTTTTTGGTGGCCTCAATGTCTCTTTCTATTTAACTCTCATTTGTCCTCTTTGGGATCTTTTAATTTGTCCACTTTGGGATCTTTTCCTCCCTTAAGGGCAACACTCTATTTTACAAGAAGTATAGAAGATCTTCACACTTTACAAGGTACTCAACATAAAGAAGATGTAGCTATCATGATGTATGCAAATGTATGCCTCTTCCAGTGTAGCAGGAACATGTATGACATGAAGATCAAGTCAAGAAGAGGTGGATGTTGCATGGCAATATATCTCGGAAAGGCTATGGAAATGCCTTAATAGGTAGGTATGGTGGCCGTTTCGAGGAAAGATATAAGGAGGTTTATGATGACAGAGCGTATCATGCCAAGGGTTTGGATGCACCAGCAAAGGTGGATGCCAACTCTCGGAGTGAGAAGAGGGCAATGCACGGTACCGAAGAGGCTAGCATATATGAGGAGGTGGAAGTGTCAACTTTCAATACTTACATTAGTCCGAAGAACTCATGCACTTATTATCGGTAACTCTCAATCTAATGAAGAGGTTCAAAAAGAGACAAGTAACCCGAGGAGGAGTGTCTGGGGGTTTGGTTATCTTTGCGCATCCTCGAGTCATGGTACATGAGTGTACTCTAATATCCGATCCCTCCAAAGATTAGTGATCCATCTAGTAGCTAGAGTTCTCAACTAGTTTTGTAGGTTTTGAAAATAAACACGGATTTCCCAAAATACGACACCTATCCCTAATAGGCTAGAGATCTTGACACCAAAAGTTCAAACATTACTCACAACAATACCTCAAAACTATTGCAAGTTACTACTACAATTGAATAGCAACCTCAATTACCTACTTCAAGACAAGACACAACTTAGTGCAACAACCAACTCTCTTAACAAGATAAACATGAAAACTAAAGAGAGTTCCAGCAACAAACTACAAAAAAGCCAAGGCTCTCGCAAAAGAAAAACTAAAACTAAACATGGCAGCAGCTACGAAAAGATAAAGAACACACAACAGAGAGAAGATAAGCAAGAAAAATCCTATGATGTGTTCTAGATTGGAGTGGAGCGTGTTTCTCTCCCACACAAAGTAAGCTGGGGTCTAAATTGTGATGAACAACAAACAAAGCTAAAGAAAACTAAAAAGGAAACCTAAGAGAGAGACGCTCCAAGCATAGCACATAACACATGAAGTGTTAAAAATATAATGAGACGGAGGACGAACTGATGATTATTGATGGAGAAGGGCATGCACGGGGGCATCCCCAAGCTTATACGCTTGAGTCTCCTTGAATATTTATTGGGGATGCATGGGGGCATCCCCAAGATTGAGCGTTTGACACTCCCGGATCTTCTTTCATCATGTTCCCTCGCACACTTGAAAACTCCCTTCATACATAACTCATCATATGCTTATTAGAGAGGTTAGTAACCTTAATAACATAATTTTTCTCCACTGGAAATAAATATATTCTTGAAGAGCTACTGTTTCTCAAGATTGCCAAAAAGTTTTTGCAAAGAAAAAACAAGCTTAAGGTTTGCAAAAGTAATGAAAGGCAAAACATGGCAGAATCTGTGAAAAACAGAACAACAGGTAGTAAATAATTTTTTCGGGGTACTTCTGCAACTCAAATAAAAAAACTCAGAACATACGAAAGTTTAAAAATTCTATAGAGAATGCTGTGTAAAAACTTCAGCTCAAAAAGATGAACTGGTGATTTGTTTTGATTTTTTCCGTCAAGCAGACATAATCTGTTTTCTGGGCAGCATGTCAAAACTTTTGCTTCCCTTATCATAAGAGGCTAGAACTTGGCACAAAGCTTGAAAATAAAGATACAATGATGTTTCTACAGTAGTAACAATAATCAAGACCACTAAAAACAGAAGTAAAAACAATATGGGTTGCCTCCCAACAAGTTCTTTCTTTTACGCCTTTAAGCTAGGCATAAAGCAAAAAGAAGAATGAAGTTTTATCAAGAGAGAGAGAATAGCTAGCCCGTGTAACGGACTCAAAAGGTAACTTGATTTTATTTCTAGGGAAGTGTTCCATCCCCTTTTTGAGAGGGAATTGAAATTTTATATTCCCCTCTTTCATGTTAATAACAGTACCAATGGTGCGAAGAAAAGGACGTCCCAAAATAATTGGACATAAAGGTTCACTTTCTATGTCCATAATAGTGAAATCAACGGGAACATAATTGTCATTGACAATGATAAGAACTTCGTCGATCTTCCCCAAATGTTTCTTTACGAAAGAATAAACGAGACGAACACCAAAAGAACAAGGCTCAAAGGGTTTCAATTCAAACATATCATATATACTTTTGGGCATAACGGAGATACTAGCTCTAACATCACATAAAGAAAAGCAAGAGATGTTATTCAATTTAATTTTTATCATAGGATCCCAACCATCATCTCGCTTCCTAGGTATGGAGGCTTCTATTCTAAGCTTCTCCTCCCTAGCTTTTATGAGAGCATTAGTGATATGCTCTGTGAAGGCAAGATTTAGTGTGCTAGTGTGGGGGTCTCTAGACATTTTGTGCAACAAGCTAATCACCTTTGAGAGGGTACAACTATGACAATCAATATCACTACTATCAAAGGTGGTAGTAGTGTCATCTAGGCTCACTTGTTTGAAACCCTCTATGTTCATAGGAGTTTCTTCTTCTACGGTTGAGGTATTAGCATCACCATTACTAGGTCCAGTGGGACTAGAATTGTGTTGGGTGCTAATAGTTTAGGTGTCCTCAACAATCTGGATAGTAGCAACTGTGTGGTGTGTAGGAAGGCTCTTAATTCTCTCCTCTTCGTCTTTTTATCTAGCCCATCTTTCTTTAAGTTTAGCCATCATCCTAATATTTTCATTAATTTGTAATTGGATAGAATTAATAGGAGTGGCCTTCCTCTCCTCAAGGGGAGAGGTTCTAATTTTAAGCATGTCAACATCAAGGGCTAAGATATCTACCTTCAGAGAGAGACTATCTAACTTGGCTAATTTCTCTTCTATATTCTTGTTGAAGGATTTTTGGGTAGTGATAAAGTCTCTAAGCATGCTTTCTAGTTCATAAGCTGGGTTCTTGTTACTAGCATAAGTGTTGTTGTTCCCATAATTGGATGGAAAAGGTCTAGGATTGCTAGCAAAATTACCCCTATAAGCATTGTTGCTGAAGTGGTTTCTAGCAATAAAATTCACATCTACTTGTTCCTCAGCAACCAAAGAATTTAAAAGGAACATCATGAGGATCAATAGAGGGTTCCTTGGTAAGTAGAGACATAATCAAGTCAACTTTTTCATTTAGGGAGGTAATCTCCTCGACAGAGTTTACTTTCCTACCTGTTGGAGTGCGTTCGGTTTGCCATTGGGAATAGTTGGTCATCATCTCATCGAGAAGTTTGGTGGCAACACCAAGTGTAGTTGACATAATGGTTCCTCTCGTGGCCGAATCTAACAGGTTCCGCGAGGCAAAGTTCAAGCCTGCATAAAAAGTCTGGATAACCATCGAAGTAATCAAAGCATGTGTAGGGCATTTCTTAACAAGAGATTTCATTCGTTCCCAAGCTTGGGCAATGTGTTCATTATCCAATTGCTTCAAATTCAAAATAGTACTCCTCAATTGGATAATTTTAGCATGTGAGTAATACTTCCCAATAAAATAATCTTTGCACTTATCCCAAGAATCTATGCTATTCCTAGGAAAATATTGAAACCAGATTTTAGCTTCTCCCCTCAAATAGAAAGGAAAAAGCTTGAGCTTAACAACATCGCCTAACTTGTTTAAGTGTAAAGCAGCATCATCCCAAAATTGTACTTCTTTATACTTTTTCATATCACATAACTCAAAAAAATTGTTCAAGTGTAAAGCAGCATCATCTCCAGCACCAGAGAATTGAACTCTCATAACAAGGTTTAGCGAAGCAGGTTTAATTTTATAAAAGGTAGCTGAAGTGGCAGGTGTGGCAATAGGAGTGCAGACAAAGTCTTTGTTTTTGTGACTAGTGAAGTCACACAACTTGGTGTTTTCAGTGGAACCCATAGCAGCAGCAAGTGTGGAAGATTTTTTTGTGATTTTTGATATAGGGCACAAAGATAAAAACTGAAAGGTAAACTAACAAGACTAAAAATAAAAAGGTAAAAGATAGTGTGCAACTATCCTATCTTGACGATTGGAGTCCCGGGCAAACGGCGCCAGAAATTTGCTTGATACGCGAGAGAGGATAATGGTTTCTCACCCTTCGTTGGTTACCCCAAGTGGAAGGTGAGATTCAACATAGCGGCAAGTTTCCCTTGGCGAAGATACCAAGGTTCAGATCGACCAGTAGGACTCCAAGGTCGACAAGTAGGTGGTTCGGCAAGTGACGCGCCATTTACGATAATCACGTGCTTCGCCTGGACCTGCACACGACACAAATAACTTTGCTCCCAACGAAGTTCAGAGAGGTTGTCAATCTTTTCGGTCTTGTTGTTTACGAAGGATCAAACGCAAGGGATAATGATAATGGTGATAGCAGCGAGAAAGTAAAAGCAGAAAATAAAAGAGCGTGTAAACAGTGATGAGAATATGGACCGGGGTCCCGTGATGTTCACTAGTGATGTCTCTCTCCCAAAAGACGATAAAAATGCTATGCGAGGTAAACAAATCACAGCTGGGCAATTGACAGGATTAAAAATGCACCGCAATGCTAACTATGCTACAAAGAAAGGACGATGCTCAAAACCATGGGCGGTATGCCAAAGTAAGTAGACCAAAATCCAACTGCATCTACTACTAATCATCCACCTTGAGATATCTATCCAGAACATCCTTGCAACCGCAGTTACAAGCACCGTTGTTTTCCCCCTTGTGGCAACAACACATGCCCTAGACTCATGTTTCTGTCACTCAAGCGTGTCATCAGGGGGCATGAACCCACAATCGAGCATAATGTTCCCTCTTGGAGTCACTACCTACTACTTGGCCAAAGCAATAAACAACAACGGAGAACATGCAAGAATTACTTAGGAACAAAAATATAAAAGATAAGAACAAAATATATTACTCAATCACAAACTAAACATAGTCTCATAATCCATCAGATCCCAGCAAACCCAGCATCACAAAATCAGAAAATTACATATGTGCCTCGATCATGTAGGGCAGCTCACGAGGTCTAAACCATGAAGAACAAAGAGGGGAGGAGAACATCACATAGCTACTGATCACGGACCCATGGTCCAAGGGACACTACTCATGGATCATCCGGGAAGCGTCCATGGTGGAGGGGAAGCTCCTGGAGGTCAATCCTCCCTCCGGCACGGTGCCGGGAAGAGGTATGCTGGCGCTCCCGATCTTGGAAGCGCGGAGGAGGCGGGACAAAGGTGAGATCGAGAAAAGGGGTTCTTTCTTCGGAGGTTTTGCGTCACGGAGAATATATAGGCGAAGGGGGCCAGCCAGGGGGGCCACCAGGGGTCTAGGCGCCCCCTGGTGCGGCCAAGCCCTAGGCCGCGCCAGATGGCCGCCTGGGACCCTGGTGGGTCCCCTCCGGCTCTCCTTCGAGACTCTGTAAGCTTCGTTGCGCTGATTTTTGATCAGTTTTTTCCCGAATTTTTGGAGCACTTTTAATATGGGGGAAACCTGAAATAGAAAAACAACAGAAAACAGGAACTGGCACTGTGGTGCACTGAGTTAACAAGTTAGTACAAAGATGATCAAAATTGTATGAAAGTGTTTCTAGATCATAACAATATCATACAAAACATGCATGGATCAAGCAGAAATTATAGATACTTTTGGGACGTATCAACGGCGCAACCCCCCGTTCCGTATATCACGCGCAGTGGCCAAGACTGTGTAGGCTGACCGCCCCTCCCTGCTAGCCGCGCCGCTCACCCTATTCCGGTAAGATCCCGACCGCCCTCCTGATGCGCATGCTCTTACTCCTCCATCGATCCTGATGCTTATGTTATAGTTACTTTATCGACTTTCCATGTCTTGAATCTGCTCGATTGTAAGTTTTTTGCGGGTTGGTTGTATTGTTTAGTTTCCATGAGCGAACCTGTCATCATTGATCGCCTCTGCATTTATGTCGTGCTTCACCCAAGGGGCAAGCGAGATAGCACTGTACTATGTTTAGACTATGAGCATTGCAATCTTGAAGTAATTTCCAGTTTCATAGCATCCATTCTTAACTATTTGCGTTCTTTTTCACGAGCTTGAATGTTCTCTTTGTGCATGATATTCATAGCACTGTTCCAATGCTCATTAGATACGATCGTAGCTACTTATCTGGAATTTCCATGTCTTGAATCTGATCATTTGTATGGTTCATTTTGTATGAATGAACCTCTTATCATTGATTTCCCCCAATTCGTACATTACTTAACCATTTTATACTTCATCTAACTACAGGTTAGCAATGGTTGGCTCTGAGACTTACAACCGAGGTAAGCACTTGGTCTAAAGGTCTTATACTCATTAATATACAATCGAAGGAAAACGACAATATTTGGGGTCTAACATTTACATCTTGCTTGTAGCTCCTTTTATAAGATGTTTAGATCCGTTGTTCGACTCATTCTGCATCTCAGGAAACGAGGACACCATGACCATCAACCAAGTCAAGAAAATTAGAAAGATTGTTAGGATAAAGAAACTGGCAACGAAAGACACCAAACTCTTTGTCTGCACAATGAAGAAGACTTCATTATGCTGTAAGATGGTACTAATTTACCCCCCGACCATATTTTATCATTTGCACACAATTTCAATACCGAGAAACGATACTTATGCCCATCTTTGCATGCAGTCTTTTCCGAAGCAGTTAAGCGATGATTACCTCTCAACCCACCTGTATAGTCAAGAGGCAAGAAAGGTTTTTGTACAACACCCACACTATAATATTGAAGTATTCCTGAAGAGGGCGAACGATGGACGGGTAATCATCAACACTGGTTGGGCTAAAGTCGCACATGCGTTCAACATTATCGTAGGGTCAATTTTTGCATTCCTCTTCCACAGCTTCCCAGACGAGATTCATATGTCTATCTACAGACTATGAAACTGTACTTCGCAAAGGTTGTAATAACAAAGATTTGGTGCTTCTATATTGTGGCTGGTTGTACTACCTGCTGGTTGTACTGTGATTTCAGTAACACTATGTTATATATATATATAGCCGGTCTATTCTGACATCGTTGTCAGAATAACTATTCCGCCAACACTTTAGAACTGCATCGTATCGCAAAGAACCGCACTGCTGACTTCGGAGCACTGCAGCTCGGGTAAAACAGAATCGCATGCAGTGTTTTCGGTATAACTTTTTAACCGTTGGTCGGAATTGAGCGTACGATACACCGTTGGATTCGTATGGAAAAGGAGCATCTTACGTATGTTGAACACTTCCCCCGATTCTTCACGGATTAAGATAAGTTTCGAAAATGGTGCGACAACCCACTTTCACAGCCGCAGTTTTTGCGTGATTTCTCTTAAACCGTTCATCGGAATAATGCAAATGATATACCGTTGGAAAAATATCGATCAGGCGCTCCATCCATATGTAGAACACTTTGTCTAATTCCCTACGGATTTGAGAGAAATCTAGCCGCAAAAAAACACGCACACTCTGTTTTTCGCCGACGGATCTTGTATAGAGTAGAACTTTTTAACCGCTTGTCCGATTGATATGTATGATACACCATTGATTCGAATGGAGTAGGATATTAATACATATGTTGAACACTTTTCCAGATTCCCCATGGTTTTGAAGTAATTTGAAAAACGGTGTTGCTGCCCTCTTTTGGACAGCGGGAGTTTTTGCGTAAATTTGTTTGATTCGTTCGTCTGATTGATGCAATTGATACTCCATTGGATAGCTATCATCGAGGCGCTCCATTTGTATGTAAAACACATCCTCTAATTCCTTACGATTTAAAAGTTGTGTCAATTTTAGTAAACCGCGGAACTCCGTTCTTCGCGGACCCGGAATCGACGACGTGAACTGCATTCGACGCTGCAACCACACCGCATTCGACAGGCGAGCACACTGCATTATTGAAAAACGGAAATGCACGTGCTCTTTCGCGAATTCGAGATTGACGTAGTGAACTGCATCCTTCAAAGTCCGTTTGCATTTATCGACAGAAAGAACTGCACTTGTTTTTTTAACTTTTAACATAATTTTTTTATCAACGAGCGTGCACCGCAAAGACGAGGCAAGTGAACTGCATTTGTTTTTCAGATGTTTTTCTCGTGTTATCAAGCGAACCACAGATAAATTTATTGTGAACCACATACATATGAAAAATAGTAGCAAAGAACTTTCTTATACAATTTTTGTAAATAATGCACTGCATTTTTCTAGTTCATAAAAAAGTGCATTGCAGTTTTTTACACATTCCAAAGATGCAAATAACCCAAATATAATTGCTCAAACATATACAAAGGGAACTGCAATTATTTTACAAAGAACAACAAACTGCACTGTGAATCCCCGTGCTTGAATTGATCGAAACAAACTATGCAGAAGAAAACAAACTACACAGAAGAACTTCCGGTGTGGTTTTTTCTCGCCCGTCTGGCCGAGGACTGGCTGTGACAACGCTGGCTAGATCGAACCTCCATAGGCGGACGAGCGAACTGCATAGGGAGGACGAACCCAAACGAATATGAAGAACAACTCCCTGACGAACTGAAACCGAACACTTTGACGAGGCATGACGGGGCGCTCGATTCAGGCGGGAAGCAGAACGGCGAGAGGGCACCTGGGACGTGGCTAGGTCGGCTGGAAGCGATCTTGCGGACCACCTCGCGAGAGTGGCAGCCCAGCCAGGGGCGCTGAAGGCTGGCCGCTTCGTTGCTCGTCTCCAGGCCGAACGGGGCATCGGCGGCGAGCTTCAGAGGCGTGTAGCTCCGCGAGGGCAGGCGAGGTCGGTGGGAAGGGGCCACGGGGGAGGCGGATCGGCGGCCGGGGTCGCCGGATCCGGCCGGTGGCGCTGAACGGCAGACGAGCGGCCGAGCTCGGGGAGCTTCATCCATGGTGGCCATTGCGCTCTTCATGCAAACAGAGAGAGGAGAGAGGTTAGAGGGAGAGGGAAAGAGAGGAAGGAGGAGAGGAGAGGGAAAGGATCACCGCGGCGGTCTACTGGCGATGCACGAGGTAACCGGGCGGCGCCGATCCGATGGTGGCCATCCTCTCTGGGGCCGTCGCTGGTCAGATCCGATGGTGGCTGGTTGCTCCTGGCCGACGCTCGCTAGATCCACAGGGGCGCCTGGTTCGGCGGCGCGCGATGGCGTCTGGCCGAACGACATGGCAGCCCTGATCCGGCGCACAGTGGTTCATGTGGCGGCGGCCGGCGCGAGATAGAGCCCTGGTCCGGTGGCGACTTTGGGAAGTGGAGGGGAAGGAGAGGTTGGTGCGGCGTGGGTGTGAACGAGGTGCTGGGGTGGGTGGGGAGTTTTTTTATCTGTCCGCCGGCGTGGGACTTGTTTTCTCAGTGTTGTTAGAATAAGGTCTTAATGGGTGTTGTTAGAATAGACCCACCCTATATATATATATATATATCTGGTGGGAACATTTTTTTTATAAATGTCCTTCTTACATCAATTAAAAAATGACTAAAATGTTTCACATTAATATATTGCTAAATAATCCTTTTTGTAGCTACAACATTGCACACGATTCTGCATATAATTTCGCCACAGATAGGTGCGTACATCACACACACATTCGATAAGAAATGAGCATCGGGGATTTATTTCTAATTCCACACATATTTTGTGCACAAGCGTTTGTAACTTTCAGCGTATATCACACACAGTTCGTCCGAAAATAACATTTGTGATTTACTTCTGAAATCACACGACCATTTCTGACAAACGTTTGGGTCGGTGTTAACAAAACAAACATGTACTATATGCAAATTGTATGGAATAGGTTCGGCTATCCCACACAGTTCATGACACACCCGCGTTTGGGATAGTATAAATAAACTCAAACGTAGTTTATGAATTAAACGTTTGCCATGGGATGATGATCTCAGATGGGCATTCGGGTAAAGTGTTTGCGACAAAAAGATCAACACAAACGTTCGATTTATCATGTGTGTCTGCGCGGACTAGTCCATAGGCAAAGGTTTCTGGCTATCGTCTGGAATAGGCCCCCCTACCGCAATAGAAGGCAAGGCGACGGTTCCGATTCCCGTAGGCGATAGATAGCTACGCTGCGCACTAGTGATATCACCAATACTCTTATTAAAGCTAAGGAGGAAAAGCTTAAATTAGAGGTTCCTATTCCTAGAAAACTAGAAGATGGTCGGGATACTATGGTCAAGATCAAAATAAATAAGTTTTCTTGCTTTGCTTTGTGTGATGTTGGAGCTAGCGCCTCCGTTTTACCCAAAATAATGTATGATATGATTGAATTGAAACCTTTGATCCATGTTCTTTTGGTGTTCACCTTGTTGATTCTTCCGTAAAGAAACCTTTGGGGAGGATTGATGATGTTCTTATAGTTGTCAATGATAATTATGTTCCCGTTGATTTTCTTGACATGGACATTGAGTGTGATCCCTGATGTCTAATTATTTTGGGACGTCCTTTTCTCCGCACCGTTGGTGCTATCATAGAAAGAAGGGATTATAAGATTCAATTTCTTCTCAAGAAAGGCATGGAACATTTCCCTAGAAAGAAGATGAAGTTACCATTTGAGTCTGGTACGCGGGCACTTTTGAAATTGATAAAACTTGATCTTCTTGCCTCATGCATAAATCAAAGGCAAAAGAAAGTGCTTATTGGGAGGCAACCCAAAATGTTTTTACTTTCAATTTTAGTGGTCTTGATGTTTGTTACTAATGTAGCAACGTTTTTTTTTATCTTTATTTTGAAGATTTGTGCCAAGGTTTAGCCTCCGATTGCAAGAAAAATCATAAGTTGTGACATGCTGTCCAGAAAACACAATCTGTTCGCTCCATTGCAAAAATTCTTAAAAATCACCAGATTATCTTTTTGATCTGATTTTTTTGAAAGTATGCTCTATACAATTGAATTTCTGCGGGTCCGTTCTGAATTTTTGATTTAAGTTGCAGAAGTGCCCCTAAAAAATATTTACTACCTGCTGATTTGTTTTTCCAAGATTGTGCCCTGTTTTGAGTTTTCACCTTTTTGCAAATATTAAGCTTGCTTTTTCTTTGCAATTTTTTTTGGAAATCTTAATAAACAATAACTCTTCATGAAAATCTTTATTTCCAGTAGAGGAAAATTATGTTATTATGGGCACTAACCCCTCAAACCAGCTTATGATGAGTTTCGTATGAAGGGAGTTTTCAAGTGTGCGAAGGAAGATGATGAAAGAAGATCCGGGAGTGTAAAAAAGCTCAAGCTTGGGGATTCCCCCATGCACCCCAAGAAATATTCAAGGAGACTCAAGCGTCTAAGCTTGGGGTTCCCCCGTGCATCCCCTTCTCCATCAACAATCATTATTTCGTCCTTCTCCACACTATGTTTTTATCAATTCCTATGTTACGTGCTATACTTGGAGCCTCTTGTATTTACTTTTTAGTTTGTTTAGTTTTTCTTGCTGTTCATAACAAGTTGGACCCTAGCCTTCATTGTTTGGGAGATAAAACACGCTCCACTTCACGGTACAACACAACATAGTTTTCAAGCTTATCCTTGTTGAGTTTTTTTATAGCTGCTATCATGTTTAGCTGTTGTTTTTCATGCTTATATTTTTAAGAGCTTTATTTAGGTTGTTGCTTTTGTAACTCTCTTGAGTTTTCATGCTTATCTTGTTTAGAGAGTTGGCCTGTTGCACTGAGTTTTGTGTCTTGACTTGAGTAGGTAATTGAGGTTGCTATTTAAGTATAGTAGTAACTTGTAATAGTTTTGAGGTATTGATTTGAGTAATGTATGGACTTATGTGTGTCAAGAGCTCAAGACTATTAGTGATAGGAGTCGTATTTTGGGCAATCCGTGTTTATTTTCGAAAACTACAAAAAATTAGCTGAGAACTCTAGCTACTAGATGGATCGCCTAACCTCTGGAGGGATTGTAATATATAGAGTACCCTCACATACCATGGGTCGAGGATTCACAAGGATAACCAAACTCCCATACACTCCTCCTCAGGGTACTTGTCTCTTTGTGAATCTCCTGATTAGATAGAGAGTTACCGATAATAAGTGGATGAGTTCCTTTGACTAATGTGAGCATTCGACTGTTGGCACTTCCACCATCCATATTTTTCTAGCCTCTTCGGTACTGTGCATTACCCTTTCTCATCTTGAGAGTTGGTGCAAACTTTGCCGCTGCATCCAAACCCTTGACATGATACACTCTTTCATCATA
The DNA here is from genome assembly GCA_950022295.1 of Bromus sterilis. Taxonomy (NCBI): domain Eukaryota; kingdom Viridiplantae; phylum Streptophyta; class Magnoliopsida; order Poales; family Poaceae; genus Bromus; species Bromus sterilis. The sequence continues at coordinate 182,610,283 of OX465596.1, forward strand.
AACCTCATTATATCCTTCCTCAAAACAACTACCATACCTACCTATCAAGGCATTTCCATAGCCTTTCCGAGATACATTGCCATGCAACATCCATCATCTGATGACTTGATCTTCTTGTCATACATGATTTTTCTTGATCGAGGAGCCACATTCTAGTTGGGAATTGCTACATGACGCACTAGTAGCATAGCATATCATGCTACACTGGCAGAGGCATACATTTGCATACATCATGATAGTTTTCAGTTTTCTTTATGTTGAGTACTCCTTATAAAGTGTGAGATCTTATATATCCTTGTAAAATATAAAGTGTTGCCCTTAAAGTGAGGAAAAGATCCCAAATATGTCGGGGGATCAGATCCCTCAGGCCCTCCTTCTAGCGCCACTTCGTCGTAGAAATAGAAGCAGGGGAGGACAACGGCAACGCTGCCCCGAGAACACCTTTCCAGAGGGCACGACCCGGAGACCGTGCGGGATGGGGAACACGCTGGGTTCCCGGTTGCTTAATGTAGACGAAGGTCGCTGCGGCGTCGAAACGGCAATGGGCAGATGCGAGTAAACACCGGGGTTTACCCAGGTTCGGGCCGTCCGGAGACTAAAAGACCTACTCCTGCTTGTCTAATCCTCTTGATAGTGAATTAGAACACAGTACAAGGTGATCTTCGGGAGAAGATACCCTACACTACACTCCACTATCCTCCTCTTCTACTTTTGATGGAGCTACTCACGCTCTCACGCGGAAATCCGAGAGAAACCTCCCGGGGAATTCTGCAGACGAACTCCCCGGCCTTCTTTTGGTGGGTGCCTCTTGAGATGGATGCACAACTATGGTAGCTTTTGCTGGGATGACCTTCCTTCTTCTCTTCCTTCTTCTTCTTCTTTGTTCTTCTTCTTTGCTCTTCTCCTACTTCTCCTCTGCTCCCCCCTTTACTGATGTGGTTGGTGTCTCCCTTTTATAGAGCAAGGGGCTCGCCACAGTACCACTGATAGCTACAGTAAGGGTGGTTATCTCAAGCTTGTGGACACGAGGCGTCCTGGGTTCTTCCGAGAAGGTCCCGTGGTGTCGCGGGGACGATTGGGGCATGCATGCGCTGAGTATGCGTGGGAACGCCCGCCAGGTGGAAGTTGCCTCCTGTCAGTGGTGCATGCTTGTCCTCTAGTGATTTGAATGCACTGCCTTCTTTGTCGGGTGGTGGGAGCCATCTGGGTGACTCTGTCCTTCCGGAATTGATCCTGTGAGCTCATCCGGAGCGTTCCAGGCATCTCCTTGCCGGAACTCTTCCACGGTCATGTTTGGGCGGTGCGAGAGGCGTGGTCGGAACTAGGGAAACGTAGCCCCCGGGCTCGGCTTCTGATGGAGGCTTCCCGGAATCGAAGTCGATTCATCCGAGAAGTTCTTGTAGTCGGGGAACGGGCTGTCATGTCACGGGGACAGGGCAGACGGTGCCACGTGGTGCGCCTCCTGTCGGATTTGACGGATGATGATGATGCCCCTACAAAAGATGGCAAGACTCGAGGTAATGCAGCAGCCGACCCCACGGTAATTTAATGTGCTTATGGTACACTAGAAAAGTCACTCCCCTACGAGTGTCCGTTGGGTATTTAAGCAAGCCAGCGAGAAGCGGAGGAGTCCGTTCCCTTCTCCATCTCCTTCAAGCTCCGAGCTTCCATGGCACCTCCGACGTCACCCAACACCCTAGGCGCTGCGGCCCAAGCGATCTTGGGTGTCCGAGGCAGCATCATGGTCCGAGGCGGAGTGGCGGCCCGACAAGGGCACGCACGGTGGTGCCGGCCCACGAGGTCTTCGTGGTGGCGGTCGACCCGACGTGTGGCTGGACTTGGCTGCCAGAGCCTTTCTCGCAGGCAATGGTGGGACGGAGGCCGCAAGGCTTGTACCTCCGGATGGAGGGGTGCCCCATGGCTCCGTGTGGGTGGCGACAACCTCTGACAGCGGCGCCATGTATCTGGATCAAGGCTGGGCGGCATTCGTCCGCTGGAGTAACATCCAACAATTCCAGACCATCCTCTTCCGCTTTGATGGCCAGGACACCCTCTGGCTGAAGATCTTCCACCCGTGGGGACCTCGCACAGAATGCTGCGTGGAGGTTGCCGTTCGAGATCCCGGCGAGAAAGGCGCTGTGGGAGTCGTCCACGACTTCATGGGCGCTGAATCCGCCGCCGAGCACTGATGCAGCGGGATGATGCCGGAAAGGTCCGTGTGAGGGCCATAGCTTAGATCCGGCGGTTCACCCATGCAGGGTTCTTCTTATTTTGGCCCTGCACTTTTGTACTAGAAGTAGGTGCACAGTGGTAGTGGTGCAACTACTCCGTCCGATTAGCGCAAGGTGTAAATAGTAATCCGGAAAGACCCAAACAATGCTTTGGTTCTGGTAGAATTCCCTATGTGGTAGTAGTAATGAATACAGTAACTTTTTAGGGAGCTTTGTCCTTTTCGTACCTCATGGAACCTTTTTGCGTCGATAGCCTCTGAAAGAGAGAACATCCGACAAGTGGATTCCGATACCTTTGCTTCGACCTCTTGCACGGCTTATTGGGGGAGTGTTGCAGGAAATCGCTACGGTGTGCGGTAGGCGCATTTGGATGAGAACACAGATGTCAACATGAGCATTAAATACTCACTTCCACTGCTGGTCTTCATAGAGAATGCAACTCCGAGAACCGAAAGGTCTCCGGGAGTACAATCCTTCATGGGTGCTGTGCTAGTGCCTCGGTTCGGGATCCGAGTTGTGCGGTTCTTTCCGGTGAGTCTTTCCGGGAGACTATTACATCTGTCCGCACGGATGCTAGACGGGGACTCCAGCCCGGTCTCTCCGGGATGGCTGGATACCGGGAGGTGAGGAACATACGTTGGAACCTTTACCATGGGCAGGTACGGAGCCTCCGCAGGCTACTCGGAACAGAGCTTTATCAGACAAACCGATAGTGGCAGCTTAGTACTGTCCGCGCAGGGCGGAACAGTCATCCGAGTGGGATTGATTTCATGGAGAACCATCGTCGACGGACGGCGTGGTCTGGCGTGAATCTCTTGCCAAGGCAAAGCGAGGGTGAGTCCTCGTGCACTCTCCGCCTTAAGTGAAAAGATGTGCTCCGGGAACTAGAATCCGGAAAAGGAACAAACCATCTGGCCCAACCGTCCGGTAATAATAAGATAGCTCTCCTCAGGCGGTCGTGAGACCGGCCGAGGGAAAAGCGTCCAACAACATGTCGGGGGAAGACATCCGGAACGAAAGCCATCCGAGATGTCATCCCTGCGGGTCTGAAGGGTGAAGCTTCGTGAAGCGTCCTCGAGAGAACGCCGGGAAGCCCCAGAGCGCAGCAATCATGGAATCACCATGACAGGTGTGACGAGAAGCCGCTTCTGTTGATGCCTATACCGGCGGTGCTTGCCATGGCTTGATGAAGATCTAGTGAACTCCATATCCTGCACAAGGAACAAATGTGACGGCCGATGTGATCGCATTCTCTCGTTCTAGCGCTAGCTGTCGGGGGATCGGATCCCTCATGCCCTCCTTCTAGCGCCACTCTGTCATAGAACTAGATGCAGGGGAGGACAGCGGCGACGCTGCCCCGAGAACACCTTCCTAGAGGGCCGCTCCCGGGAGGGCACGACCCGGAGACCGTGCGGAACGGGGAACATGCTAGGTTCCCGTTTGCTTAATGTAGACGAACTTCGATGCGGGATTGAAACGACAATGGGAAGATGCAAGTAAACACCGGGGTTTACCCAGGTTCGGGCCGTCCGGAGAAAAAAATCCCTACTCCTGCTTGTCTGATCCTCTTAATAGTGAAGTAGAACACAGTACAAGGTGATCTTTAGGGAGAAGATACCCTACACTACACTCAACTATGCTCCTCTTCTACTTTTGATGGAGCTACTCACGCTCTCACGGGGAAATCCGAGAGGGACCTCCCGGGGAATTCTGGAGACGAAATCCCCGGGCTTCTTTTGGTGGGTGCCTCTAGATATGGATGCACAGCTATGGTGGCTTCTGCTAGGATAGACCTTCCTTCTTATTCTTTGTTCTACTCCTACTTCTCCTCTGCTTCTCCCCCTGCTCCCCCCTTTACTGATGTGGTTGGCATCTCCCTTTTATAGAGAAAGGGGCTCGCCACAGTCCCACTGATAGCTACAGTAAGGGTGGTTATCTCAAGCTTGTGGACACGAGGCGTCCTTACATCAAAATAAGAGCCTGACATCAAAAGAAAACAAGACCAAAGTCGACAAATACTACCAGATAAGAACTACAGCTTCAGTGGCCCTCCTCAGAGTCGGTTTCGTCATCAGATGAGGAGACTCGGGCCTCCTCTTCATTGTTATAGAATTCTTCATCATTGCTGCTGGAACTCTCCATACAGCAGCCTCCTCGATCGCCATCTGAGTTAAAAATCTTGGCCCATGTGGTCTCATCACCATCATAACTAAAGATGATGGTATCTCCTCATGAGATGTTCTTGGAACGAAGAAAGGTTTTCCAGCCCTTCTCCAGGAACATGGAATCATCACCAGAAAAACTAGTGGCCACCCAAATGGGTCCATGAGGACACCCCTCAGAACGGAGCCACAACCCTGGAGGCTTGGAATCCTGTAACATCCCAATTTTCTAAATTCGGATGTTAATAGATCATCATATGCATCTCATGCTGCTTCCGCATTTTTCTGGAGTTTTAAAATATTTTTAAACATTTTTCAACACATGGCAGTTCGCTGGAGAGGATATAAAAGGACTTATCCCCATTTTTAATTTGTTGGAAAATAGTTGAAAATATTTATGGGAGACTTTTTAATTCTTCTTTGGAGTTATACATATTTTCTAAAATTATTTTTGGAATTAATTATGCTCTGGAAAAGTTTTCAAATCAAGTTTCGGAGTTTTCGGTATTTTTAAAATGCCAGAAAAGTATTTAAAAATATTTAAAAATAAGTTGCAAAGTTTTTATTTTATATTATTTTATTATTTTGGTCAAGCCAAAAATTCAATTTTATTATTTTAAAAATATTGGCGAAGACGGAATTTTAAAATAAATTTCCGTGATTTTTCTAATATTGTTTTGGGCCTATTGGGCCTGGTCTGTTTTTTTTCCAGCAGACCGAATTTGTTTTTATTTAGATTTACAAAAAAAAAGGGATTAGGGGTTGGCTATAAATAGCCCCGATTAGGGCTAAGTTTATTTTCGCTCAGCGTTTTAGGGTTAGACTAATCTAATCCGCGGGACCCGCCGCCGCCGACGTCATCGCCGGAATCTCGCCGGAGCTTCGCCGGAAAGTTCGCCGGAGTGCGTTTTCGCGTTTTTTCGAGGTAAAATTGTGTGCGGATTGCCGGAATTTTTGCGCCTAGCCGTGTCGCCGGAGTACCGCGCCGTCCCCGCGCCGCCGCCCGTGGCCGCCGCCGCCGCCGCCACGGCCGGCCGACCGAAGCCGAGCCGCGAGCCGCCATGGCCGTGCGCCGTGCGCCCGCTGGCCGCCCGCGCCGCCTGGCCGCGCGCCCCTTCCGCCTGGCCGCCGCCCTCGCCGGCCTCGCCCTTGGCCGGAGCTGAGCCCATGGCCGAAGCCATGGCCATGGTTGCTCCCGTGCGTGCAGCCGTGAGGTAGAAGACGACCTTGGAAAAAATATATTAGAAAACGGTTCGCAATTTTTTTTTCCAGACCTGGATCCAAAACCGCCCAGGGACCCGATCGCGTTTTTTGTAAAATTTTTATTTATGTATCGGTCCTTTTTACAGTAGAACCCCCGGTACCCCCGTTTTTCACCCGAAACCGTTTTCGCGACTACGTTTTAACCGTAACTCGGAATCGAGTGATTCCAGTTGCGTTGCGACCGTGTAGAAATTCTCTAGCCAGTAGACCTAGTGTTACAGGAGTTTGAAGTTTTTAAATTTGGGTCCCAAGCTGATCCAAATTTGAACTTCCGGCAGCCGTAACTTTTTACCGGTGCGCCCGTTTGCGCCGTTTCTTTTGCGTTGGTTTTTATTTGTCAAGTACTTTAAGTTTAGCTACTGTTAGGCAAGTTTTTCTACTGTTATTTGAATGTTTATTATTGTTTGAGCATATTTGTTTTGAACATATGATTGATTGGTGCTATGTTTGCTCGTATAGATTGTCCGGAGTGTGCCGCCTCGTATTGTGAGGATTGTGATCGTCAGGACCAGCAAGAAGGCTAGTGATGCTTTGACCATACTCATACCTATATTTTCTATATGCATTATGTCAGGAAATATCACTCTATTGCATGATAGGTAGTTTATTTTACTGTTGCTGCAAACCAGTTAGGATAGCCACATGTTTTGACTTGTCTACCGTAGATCAACCTAGCCGTGTTGTTACTTTATTGCTATGCTTTGTAGACGTGGTTTGGGTTGTGCAATTCATGGAGTGCATGTGAGCTATTTAATAACTTGTGTAGCAACTGTTTAATAAATAGAAATCACTTCTGGACGGGCAGGGAGTGCTTCCTGGGGGCTCGTTCCTTTTCTAAGGTCGAGACCAGGTTGTACCCCTAATGGTTTGTTTGGTGGACGAGAAAACGTCATGGTGAGCCCTCTGACGTGGTGGGCGCCGTCCAGGCTCAAAAAGATTAGACTTACTTGGTGACTAGAAGCTTACATGTACAGCCGCTGGCCATATGGGATCTGGCTTAGTTGAGTATGATGTAGGAAGCCTCTCCCGTGCAATGCTAGCAGATGTAGATATGATAGGTGGTACCGGCTTGCCGTTGGTGTAGGTGACCTCTTCTGAAAGACTTCGTCTTAATCTTCGGGTTGAGTCCAGCGGGGAAAGTGTACTAACCTCTGCAGAGTATAAACTAATCATGATTAGCCGTGTCCCCGGTTATGGACATCTTTGAGCTACTAGACATTACTGTTACTGGAGGATCTTGACAGATGAATCACCTTAATAATTTGAGTGGGCAAGATTAATAAAGGGTGTGGTGGATTGAGACTGGTGTGCCCAGTTCAATCTTTAGTAGTAAGTTCAACATAAAATTTTGACTAGTTTAGTTCAGGAGAAAATTGGCTTTCTGCAAAACTAAACCATAAGCCTTTCCTTTGACTTACCTTGCATGTAGTTGTAGGTTCTTTATATAAACTTTTTCGTGTCACTTGCCATACAAATCAGATGTACTGACCCGTTGTCGGGCTGTAACCTTCGGTGTTGCAGGTTTTTCAGACGATCAGTAAGGTGCGTTTAGGGGTTGCGAGTCTACACTCAGCATGTTCGCATGTGGCTGTTGATGGGACTCCACGTTATTTTCTTTTGCTTCCGCTATATTTATATTGAATAAGCTAGCCTGGAGCTATGCAACTTGTTATTCATTTACTCTGGATCATACGTTGTAATAATGATGCACTTGTACTTTGATATACATCTATTATACTGTGTGTGCCAGCGAGTTCGATCCAGGGACTGGCACTTGAGCACAGAGACTTCAATTCTGTGTGAATTGGGTCGCTACAGATGGTAACAGAGCACAGAGACTTCAATTCTGTGTGAATTGGGTCGCTACAGATGGTATCAGAGTACAATCCATCATGATCTTGGCAAAAGATTCATGAAGACTGACCCAACGACGGATCGTCTGAACTGTCAGAAAGAATTCATTCCTTTCAGGAGAAGAAGGTGGAGATTCAAGATCTGAGGATGGTTGACTGGTACACGCACCTCTTCCTCTACCCCGGCTACGGCCTCTTCCACGGCCTCGACCACCGCGAGAACCAGCACTGGAACCAGGATCGCCGGAGGTCGATGGAACACGGGTGCCGAGCTTGGGAACCATGGAGGAAGTTGCAGAGGGAGAAGAGGAAGAAAGAAGATGCGCACGCCTGGAAGATTGGACTACGAGATGGCTATTTATATAGGCACAAGGAGATGATCAATCAATGCCATAAAGGTAGGGGTAGATTACCCATGGTAGGTGAAATTTATGGAAGACTCTTCGATTCTCACACACGGCATAAATGCCCTCAACAGTGGCGTTTCGGGAAGAGAAACCATAAATGAAAGTAATGGATCTTTGACTAAAAAGTCAAATGAATTTTTCAAATGGAAAGTGAAACAAAAGCAAGAGAGAATTGGCTCCGACTCCTTATAAAAACATTGAAGTATAAGAGTCGGCTTGACCAATTGAAGAGTCGGCGACCACGATGGAATCAAGAAGATTACTGTGAAGACTAAAGCATCGCACCAATCTTGGGGGCTAATGTCGAGGGGATGGACCAAGCCCATAACCCAGCATTAGATCTATGGGCCGACTCATTTATGGAAGGTCCACAAAAGAAGACCCGGCCACGAGCCGGACACATCAGGCATGAAGATCGAAGCCGTAGAAGGAAATTGACTTACCTTGTATAGTACGTAACATGTTTGTAAAGTAAAATAGGAGTGCACCTCGTGTAGGTGTCGGACTCGCGGAGCCCCGGGACCCGACACCTTTATAAGTCGAGGTCCACGGGATCCAGGGTCAGAACTCAATCTCAATCCAAGATAGGACTAGACACTTTCGGCGTAACCTAGATCTCCTCGAGACTAAAGTTGTGATCCAACTCTCTTGTAATCAATCCATCAACTCCTTTAATAAAGGACTCGGTACTCGTAATAATAAGAAGCAGGACTAGGCTTTTACCTCGAGACAAAGAGGGGCTGAAACCTGGGTATATTTCCGAGTCTCTTGTCCATGTCGACTCTCTCCTCGTATCCACCTCGCAGCAAAGGTCCCATGATAAGTTCGACTCTTCGAACATCTGCCGTGACTTTCCCACGACAAGGCCCGCGCTGCTAATTGAAGAGTTAGCTACAGCGCGGGTGACACGTGCTATAACTGAAAGTTAGCTGTAGCGCGTTATCTACAACACGGGCACCCCGCGCTGCTGATGGGCCTTTACCCCGCGCTGCTGAAGGGCATTATCCAAGTAGTGCATGGACCCGTCGTCCAAGGTGGACTACTCATGGCACATCCGGGTGGCGAGCATGGTGGTGGAGGAGTCCCCAGAGGTGAATCCTCCCTCCGGCAGGGTGCCGGGATAGGGTCTTCTAGCGATCCCGATCTTGGGATCGCGGCGGCGGCGGAACAGTGATGAAAATAGCGTAACTGAGGGATTTTGGATCATGAGGAATAAATAGGCCAAAGGGGGGCACCAGGGGGGCCCACGTGACCAGGCGGCCAGGTGGCGCGGCCTCCCCTCCGGCCTTGTTGTTGACAAGGGATTAAACGCAAGGGTAGATAGTAATGATAAATGCAAAGGAAGTAAAAGTAGTAAAATAAAGTGGAGGTGTAAACAGTGGTGGAAATATGGATCGGGGTCCCATGACGTTAACTTTACCACCTACTTGTCACGATCATGACGTTCACTTTACAAAATATAAAAGGTAAACCAAATATATAACTCATCACGATCTGAACATAATATCATAATCTGTCGGATCCCAGCAAACATAGCATAGCAACAACAGGGAAATTACATAGGTTCCTTGATCATGTAGGGAAGCTCACAAGGACTAAACATTGAAGAAAAAGAGTGGAGAGAAGAAATCACGTAGCTACTGATCATGGACCCATGATCCAAGGGAGACTACTCACGGCACATCCGGGAGGCATCCATGGTGGTGGAGAAGCTCCCAGTGGTCCTTCTTCCCTCCGGTAGTGTGCCGGGATGGAGTCTTCTGGTGCTCCCAATCTTGGAAGCACGGCGGCGACGGAACAGAGAGGTATTTCACGATGCGGGATTCTCCTCGAGGGTTTCCTGGACGAGGGGTAAAAATAGGCCGAAGGGTGGAGCCAGGGGCCACCTGGTGCTCCCAGGCGCTCTAGTGGCGCGGCCAGGGGTGGGGCCACGCCACCTGGCCGCCTGGGCACCAGGTGGGACCCCCTGGCCCTCCTTCGGGATTCCGGAAGCTTCCGTCGTACTGATTTTTATTCCAATTTTTCTGGAATTTTTGGAGCATTTTAAATTGGGGAAAAAAATTACTGCAACTAAAAAACTGGCACTGGGTGCACTGAGTTAGTAGGTTAGTCTAAATATGTGTAAAATGATATGAAACTGTAGCAAAACATGTAGCAATGTTACATAAAAGTGCATGGAACAAGCAAAAATTATAGATACTTTTGGGCGTATCAACATCCCCAAGCTTAATTCCTGCTCGTCCTCGAGTAGGTAAATGATAACACAGATAATTTCTGTGGTGACATGCTAACACACATATAAGAACTTCAAAGTAAAGCAAGTAAGATACAAAATTCAAGTCAAGATAATAACAAGCAAGAGTCTTAGTATTAATTCTAGCAAAGTATAAACATAAAGGCGCAAGAGCTCTCGCTATCCGTGATTCGAATGTCTCCAAATGGTGTTTGCGTGCAAGAAATGGGAGATGGGAGTAAGAGAATAATAATAAAAAATATATAGTTTAATTAATAACTCAATCTACTAAAGTTTCACACTTGGTCTCCTTCGGGATCTTATTTTGACTCATCCCCAGACCACTAGTCAAGTGCAAGTCAAACTGATCCTCTCCCTTTCGACTTTGAGCACTCATGCAATGGCTGAGCACGAGCAAGATACGTTAGCACATAGGATGGAAAAGAGAGAAATGATGGGGAATGACGACAAATAGGTGTGAAAGGCTCACATCAATGAGGACAATCATAGGCGAGAGAAGGCCAAATGATAAATATGATGTGAGGAGTAGGGATTTCCATGCAACGGATGCACATATGAGCTAAGGTAAGCTCTCCAATAGAACTAGTGGGGGTGCATCCAACTTGCTTGCTCATGAAGACCTAGAGCTCATTTGAGGAGGCTCATCCTTGGAATATGCAAGCCAAGTTCTATAATGTAAGGATCCCCACATAGTTATGCATGAATGATAATCTCTATGGAGTACAAATATAGCAATGGAGTACGAGTGTGGATCTTCCAAAAGGAATAGTAGTGTTGCCCCCTTCTCTCTTTTTCTCTTTTTTTCTCTTTTTTGTATTTTTGTGGCCTCTTTGTCTCTTTCTAATTATCTCTCATTTGCCCTCTTTGGGATCTTTTAATTTGTCCTCTTTTGGATCTTTTCCTCACTTAAGGGCAACACTCTATATTATACTAGAATATAGAAGATCTTCACACTTTACAAGAAGTGCTCAACATAAAGAAAGAAGGAAAACACTCACGATGTATGAAAATGTATGCCTCTGCAAGTGTAGCAGAATATGCAATGATACTAGCGCGTCATGTAGAAATAATAAGGGAAAATCCCAACTATCATGCCGCTCCTCCATCAAGCAAAAGCCTGTATGACATGAAGATCAAGTCATGAGATGGTGGATGTTGCATGGCAATGTATCTTGAAAAGGCTATGGAAATGCCTTGATAAGTAGGTATGGTGGCTGTTTTGAGGGAGATATAGAGAGGTTTATGATGAAAGAGCGTATCATGCCAAGGGTTTGGATGCACCAGCGAAGTATGCGCCAACTCTCGAGGTGAGAAAGGGCAATGCACGGTACCGAAGAGGCTAGCAAAATATGGGAAGGTGGAAGTACCAACAATCGAATACTCACATTAGTCCGAAGAACTCATGCACTTATTATCCGTAACTCTCTATCTAATCGAGAGGTTTACAAAGATACGAGTACCCCGAGCAGGAGTGTATAGGGGTTTTGTTATCCTTGCGCATCCTCGACCCATGGTACATGAGGGTACTCTATATATTCCAACCATTCCAGAGGTTAGCGATCCATCTAGTAGCTAGAGCTCTCAACTAATTTTTGTAGTTTTCGAAAATAAACACGGATTTCCCAACATACGACACCTATCACTAATAGGCTCAATCTCTTGGCACCTTGATGTTCAAACATTACTCTAATCAATACCTCAAAACTATTGCATGTTACTACTACACTTGTAATAGCAACCTTAATTACCTACTCATGCAAGACACACAACTCAGTGCAACAAGCCAACTCTCTAGACAAGATAAACATGAAGACTCAATAGATCTCCTAGAACATCCTAAACAAAAGCTCTGAAAAATATAAAGCATGGAAACTACGAGCTAAGCATGACAGTAGCTATGAAACATATAAAGAACACACACCAAAAGAAAGATAAGCATGCAAGCCTATGTTGTATTTTACGGTGGAGTGGAGTGTGTTTCTCTCCCAAACAATGAAGGCTAGGATCCAACTTCTTATGAACAACAAGAAAAACTAAATAACTGAAAATTAAAGAGCGAGAAGCTCCAAGTCTAGTACATAACATATGAAGTGATAAAAATATAGCATGGAGAAGGACGGACTGATGATTTTTGATGGAGAAGGGGATGAACGGGGCATCCCCAAGTTTAGATGCTTGATTCTCCTTGTATATTTGTTGGGGGTGCATGGGGGCATCCCTAAGCTTGACCGCTTGACACTCCCGAATCTTCTTTCATCATCTTCCTTCACATACTTGAAAACTCCCTTCATACGAAAGTCATCATAAGCTGATTAGAGTGGTTAGTACCCATGATAAAATAATTTTTCTATACTGGAAATAAGGATATTCTTTAAGAGATACTGTTTCAAGCTTAAGGTTTGCAAAACGATGGAAACGCAAAAGGTGGTAGAATCTTTGAAAAACAGACCAGCAGGTACTAGATCATTTTTTTGGGGTACTTCTGCAACTCAAATAAAAAAACTCAGAACAGACGCACGAAATAAAATTGTATGGAACACGCTGTCAAAAAAATTCAGATCTAAAAGATGATCTGGTGATTTATTTCGAATTTTTCCGTCAAGGGGACAAAATCTGTTTTTGGACAGCATGTCACCAGTGTTGAACTTTCTTGCAATCGGAGGCTAAAAATTTGCACAAAGCTTGAAAATAAAGATAAAATGATGTTGATACAGTAGTAACAAGCATCATGACCACTAAAACTGAAGGTAAAAACATCTTGGGTTTTCTCCCAACTAGCGCTTTCTTTTATGCCTTTGAGCTAGGCATGAAGATTTTAAATGATGCTCTCATAAAAATAAGGATTTGAAGCAAAAAAGAGCATCAAGAAGCAAATATGAAACACATTTAAGCCCAACCCACTTCCTGTTCCTAGGAAACTTGTAAACAAATAAATCAAAGAAGCACAAAGTGACATGCATAGGAAGGTGGAACAAGAACAACTTCAAAACTTTCAACATAAAGAGAGGAGTTTTAGTAACATGGAAGTTTCTACAACCCAACTTCCCTCTCTCATTTTTTTCAGTAGTATCATGAACAACATCAAGAATATAACTATCACATAAAGCATGTTGTTCATGACCTATAAGCACACGTGTGTAGTTTTCAACACGGTATTTACGAACATAAGATAAATGCAACCCATTAGATTGAGCCTTGATAAGAGCAAAATTCTCCGGAATATGAGATGGAGATTTCAAAAGTATAATATGGCAATCAAGTGTGGGTGCAATAGCAAAAAATTCATGCTTAACATAAGGAACTATAGAGAGTTCATCTTTGTCAGCATCATCCAAAGTGGCATCTTGTCCATAAGAAAAACAAGTATCAAGTTCTTCAGAAAGGGATATATCAAGTGAGTCCTCAGAATTATAGGATTCCTCATCATACAAATCATTATACTCTTCTTGGGAAGCAAACATTTTATTTTTAAAATCCTCAATATAATCATTGCAAATATAATTCTCAAAGCAATAAGCAAGAACTGCAAGGTTTTTGGATTTGTGAATAGTACGGTAGTACTTTTCAATCGAAGAAGCAATCACATAAGCACCCTTAAAAGCAACAAGCTCTTCAATATTTTCAACATCAAAGTAATCATAAACACCTTTAGCATAAGAAGATATGATCTCATTTTCATTAAAGTCACATTGGAAAGGAAGGTGTTTGCGATAATTTCTAGAGCAGCAAGTAAAATCATAAATGTAACACTCAGCATAGCAATAAGAAGTATTTATTTGATCCAATAAGGGTTTCCCTTTCTGAGATAAGTGGTGTCACTTATAATGAGCATGCTCATCCAATGATTTTCCCACAACTGATCGAAGACGATCCAAGTGAAACGTGTCCATCCTACCATATTTGGGTGGTTCCACACCCATGGTAAAGATAGCATCAGTAGGTAGACAAAGACAAAGAAAAAAGGTAGCAACTATTTTTTGGTTTTCCATATAAGACTCAAAAGAAAAAGCAAAAAATAGAAAGTAAACTAACAAGACTATTAAGTAAAGGTAAAAGATAGTGTGCAACTCCCCTATCTTGAAGATTGGAGTCCCCAGCAATGGCGCCAGAAATTAGCTTGATGGCACTGAAGTTGTGCCCTCGTTGGCTACCCCAAGTGGATGGTTGAGATGTAGCGTAGCATCAAATTTCCCTTGGCAAAGATACTAATGTTGAGATCGACCAGTAGGACTCCAAGGTCGACAAGTAGGTGGTAAAGTGAAAAATGGTGCCGTTCACAACTCAAGGTTGTTTACTTTACCTGGACCTGCACAGACAATAGATAGCTTTTATCCCAACGAGTAAGAAGGGGTTGTCAATACCTCCGGCCTTGTTGTTTACAAAGGATTAAACGCAAGGGTAGATAGTAATGATAAATGCAAAGGAAGTAAAAGTAGTAAAATAAAGTGGAGGTGTAAACAGTGGTGGGAATATTGACCGGGCTCCCATGACATTCACTAGTGATGTATCTCTCCCAAAAGACGATAAATAGCTAATGCTTGGTGAACAAAGTACAACTGAGCAATTGATAGAATTATAAACGCACCGCAATGCTAATTATGCTACTAGAAAGTAAGAGGCTCAAAAGTATAGCCATTACGCCAAGACAAGTATACTAAAATCCAGCTGCATCTACTCACTAATCATCCACCTTGAGATATCTATCCAGAACATCTTGCTGGTATTAAGTTGCGAGCCCCACCCAAAGTGTAAACTCAAAGCAACAGACAATTGCATCAAAAATCTATGCGTAAGGTAAAGAATCCTTGCAACCGCGGTTACAAGCACCGCTGTTTTCTCCCCGGTGGGAACAACACATCCCCTAGTCTCATGTTTCTGTCACTCAAGCTAGACATCTGGAGGCATGAACCCACAATCATGCATAACGCTCCCTCTTGGAGTTACTATCTACTACTTGGCCAAAGCAATATAAAGCAATGGAGAACATGCAAGAATTACTCAAGAACAAAATATGAAAGGTAAAACAAATATATAACTCATCACGATCTGAACATAATCTCATAATCCATCGGATCCCAGCAAACACAACATAGCAATAGTAGGAAAATTACATAGGTGCCTTGATCATTTAGGGCAGCTCGCAAGGACTAAACATTGAAGAACAAGATTGGAGAGAAGACATCACATAGCGAAATATCATGGACCCATGTTCGAAGGGATACTACACACGGCACATTTGGGAGGAGTCCATGATGGTGGAGAAGCTCTCGGTGGTCCTTCTTCCCTCCGACAGGGTGCCGGGAAGGAGTATTATAGTTCTCCCAATCTTGGAAGCGCGGGTGTGGAAGAACAGAGAGGTATTTCGCGATGCTGGAATCTCCTCGAGGGTTTCCTGGATGAGGGGTAAAAATAGGCTGAAGGGGGGAGCCAGGGGCGACCTGGTGCTCCCAGGCGCCCTGGTGGCGTGGCCAGGGGCTGGGCCGCGTCACTTGGCCGCCTGGGCACCAATTTCATGCTTAACACGAGGAACTATAGCAAGTCCATCTCCGTAAGCATCATTAATAATGGCATCATGGCCACAAGTATAGAAGGCATCAACTTCATCAAAAAGGGATATTTCAAAAGAATCCATAGGATCATAACACTCGTATAAGGTAAGAGTCAAAGAGTTACTCTCATTAGAAGGTATACATGGATGGCTCCATTCTTCCTCCTTTTGTTCGTCACTCTCCTCCTCTTTTTCATCCAAGGAGCTTTCAGGTTCAACAATTTCTTCTTACATAGAGTCCTGGAAAACATTAGTCTCTTCCTTTGGGGGAGAGATTCTCTCAAGATGATCAGTAATATAATAATCTGCATCGTAATTTTCCAAACAAAAGTTAAGTATAGCAAGACTCTCAGATTTGTAAGGGGCATCATCAATATTTTTTAGAAGAGAAGTAATTTCATAGGCACCCTTATAAGCAACAAATTCTTCTATTTGCTCTGCATCATAAACATCATAATTTATCTTAGCCTAAGAAGCTAAGGTTTCATCATCATTGTACTCACATTTGAAAGAAAGGTGTTTATGCCTCATAAAGCAACAAGATTCATGCCTCAGAAAGATATATTATATATTGAGCACAAGTTTCTAGCATACTCGTACAACTGATGTATTTGTTTCCATAAGTGTATCCCCTTTTGAGACAAGCGGTGTTCCTTGTACCATTCTTGTTGATCCTTAGTGAATCCTCCATGCCAATAGGATCTGGTTTCAAAGAAGTTAGGCATTGCTGGCAAGCAAGTAACAAGACTACTATTTTTTTGGGTTTCTGGTAAAGGTAAACTAACAAGACTAAAAATCAAAGGTAAAATATAGCATGCAACTCCCCTATCTTGAAGATTCGAGTCCCCGTCAACGGCGTCAGAAATTTCCTGTGCTAACTCCTCGTTGGTTACCCCAAGTGAAAGGTTGGATGTAATGTAGTAGCTAGATTTCCCTTGGACAAGATAGCAAGGTTTAGTTCGACTAGTAGGACTCGAAGGTCGACAAGTAGGTAGTTCGGCAAGTGATGCGCCATCTGAAAGAATCACTTGATTTGCCTGGACCCGGACACAAAACAAATAACTTTGCTCCCAACGAGTACAGAGAGGTTATCAATCTCTCCGGCCTTGCTGTTTACAAAGGATCAACGCAACAGATAATACATAATGATAACTATAACTAGAAAGTAAAATCCGCAAGTAAATTGAGTGTGTAATAGTGGTGGAAATATGGACCGGGGTCCCATGATGTTCACTAGTGATGTATCTCCCCCAAAAGACGATAAAACTTCTATGCGAGGTAAACAAATCACGGCTGGGCAATTGATAGGACTACAGGCGCAAACCAATGCTAACTATGCTACAAAGAAAGGAAGAGGCTCAAAAGCATGGGCGGTACGGCAAAATAAGTAGACCGAAATCCATCTGCATCTACTACTAATCATCCACCTTGATATATCGATCCAGAACATCTCGCTGGTATTAAGTTGCGAGCCCCACCCAAACTGTAAACCCAAAGCAACAGACAACTGCATTAAAAGAACTTGCGTAAAGTAAACAATCCTTGCAACCGCGGTTACAAGCACCATTGTTTTCCCCCTTGTGGCAACAACACATCCCCTAGACTCATGTTTCTGTCACTCAAGCTAGTCATCAGGGGGCATGAACCCACAATCAAGCATAACACTCCCACTTAGAGTCACTACCTACTACTTGGCCAAAGTAATAAACAGCAACAGAGAACATGCAATTATTACTCAAGAAAAAAATATAAAAGATAAGAACCAAATATATTACTCAATCACATTCTGGACATAGTCTCATAATCCATCAGATCCCATCAGACTTAGCATATCAACAGTAGAACGAATTACATATGTGCCTTGATCATGTAGGGTAACTCACAAGGTCTAATCCAGGAAGAACAAAGAGGGGAGGAGAACATCACATAGCTACTGATCATGGACCCATGGTGCAAGGTGGACTACTAACGGATCATTCGGGAAGCGTCCATGGTGGTGGAGAATCTCCCGGAGGTCAATCCTCCCTCCGGCAGTGTGCCGGGAAGAGGTCTGCTGGCGCTCCCGATCTTGGAAGCGCGGCAGCGGCGGAACAGAGGCGAGATCGCGAAAAAGGGTCCTCTCTTCGCGGTTTTTTTAGGACGGAGCATAAATAGGGGAAGGGGGGCAGCCAGGGGGGCCACCAGGGGTCCAGGCGGCACCTTGGCGCGACCCCACTCCTGTCTGCGTTGGGAGAGTGCCTGGGGCCTTGGTGGGTCCCCTCTGGCCGCTCTCCGGTGATTCCAGAAGCTTCCAAAGCGCTGATTTTTATTGTATTTTCCCAGAATTTTTGGAGCATTTTTAATAAAGGGGAAACCTGAAAAAGAAAAACAGCAGAAAACAGGAACTGGCACTGAGGTGCACTGAGTTAATAGGGTAGTCCAAATATGATCAAAAGTGTATGAAAGTGTATCTAAAACATAGCAATATCACACAAAACATGCATGGAGCAAGCAGAAATTATAGATACGTTTGGGACGTATCAACATCCCCAAGCTTAATTCCTGCTCGGCCTCGAGTAGTGTAAGGCCTGATATGCGGTACTGTTCCAGATCTAAGTGTTTCCACCCAGATCCGGGGACGAAGCACATATCGGACCCACCGCGACATATGACAAAGCCATATGCCCCGGATTTCCAACATGATATCACAACATTACAGATACAAGGATACAACATCTCATACAATCGGTATACAACTGCCTCAAATACAATACAACAGCGGAAGATACATGTCTGAGTACAGACTACAAGTAAATTCCTACTGGCAAAGAGAAAAGCATCAATCCCATAACCACACGGGTCCAGGCCCTCCGCCGGGATCCGCCTAACTAGTCGTCGTCGAGTCTCCACGTGAAACGTCGATCACCATACCTGTTGTCGATCAGAACCCTGAAAAGAGTTTGGGGGTAGTATCATGAGTACAGAGGTACTCAGCATCCAACTGTAGTGGTCATCTGACCCAGCAAGGACTTCATCACTCGTCATTCTAGGACAACTAGTAGTTTAAGGTAAGGAAGGGGTAAGTGGTGAGGTTGCTGCCGCACTAGCATTTATGAAGTGGCTAACGATCTAGAGAGTAAGATAAGAAGCCAAGCATTCGATGAGGAATCGCCTCCAACAAGGCTTGCTATCAACTACTTACGCAAACATAACACCTATCCTATCCTTGTCCTCCTCTTCGCATCCCAACGAAGAAGAAGCAGTCAAGGCACACACACGTTGATCAAGTTATATTAAGATTATCTCAGCTGTTGTTGTCTATGAACAAGGAGTAGGTCTCAAGTCGTCCATAACCGTGGACACGGCTTCTCGAAAAGATTTAACCCTGCAGGGGTGTACCAACTGCCCATTACAAGGCTCCGCACGCACGTCCATCTCTCTCAGTTGCTACCCATTACAGGCAACCATTTTATGATTTAGTTCCAAGAGATCCGAAACGACAGGTCCCTCTAACTAACAACGCACAAATCCGGGTGGCCCCCGGTGAGTCGACATCCAACTCAAAAGCCGGCCGCGCTCTCGAATCGGCCTCTACCGTCTGGACGAGGTCGGGTTAGCTACCCAAACAGATGTGGGCAGCCCCCTAGCTTCCAGGTGTGGACCAACAAGAGAAACCATGTCTCCGCTGGCCCGAGTTGTTTAAAAGATATCTGCTAGGAGCGACCCGACAAGATATATATGCATATTTTCAAATGGTAAATCAGCTTGGGCCACCACTAGAAATGTTTGAAGCTAGATAGGTAAGAAAAGGGGACCCCATAACATCCCACACGCGGTTAGGCACGCTCAGTCTTAAAACCAATACCCGGAACTCGGATCCTAGGTGACTCGAATGGAACAAAGCGTCGGGGCGGGATAGCCTAGACCTTCCATCCTTCGTCGAATATAGTCAACATTATAATAATCATATCATCAACAATAATATAATAAGGTGATATCCCAACCCAAAGAGTAACAGGGTAACATCGTAGCATCCTAAGCATGCATACTAAGCAGAGGCTGAGCAACGAGCAATAGTAACATAGCAGTACAAGGTTTGCTGGGAAGGGACATGGCTGTATCGGTTTGAAAGAGGCTGTAAACATGTGGTAGGATCAAACATCGAACCTACCCTAGACTAGCATGCAAACCGCTGGTTGAAATAGAATGGATCATAAGTAATGTATAGTCCTTGCCTGTTGATAAGTCGGGTTCCGAAGGTGTAGTCGATCGCACGCTCGCATCGTCTCCGAGAGGTACCCGCGGGAGCACACAAGACGATAAACACTGGAAAGAAATCAACGAGCAAGCATCTATTAGTACGAGGCAAACACGAGCAAGCATGGCATAGCACACAAACATGTCAAGAGGTGAAGCATAAATAAACTATCTGATCTAGTCAATTTAGGTGGGGTGAAATCCTAGACATGGCAAACTATTGCGAACCCCACGATAAATATTGCATTTGGTACTGTTTTTACCTAAACAATATTTTATTATTTTTATTAGCAAGCAAGAACAGCAAAAACACAACCTACATGCAATTCTAGTCAAGTTACATATAAAGAACATTTTCAACAGAGCAACATATAAAAAGTTATAGCAGTTACAGTTTACAGTGGCAGGCAGTGTAATTAGCAGTCAAACAGCAAGTAAACAAGCTCAAACATGGCAACAAAGCACAAATTATTAAACTAGACACAATTCTAAGCAAGTTTCACATGTAAATCGTCGCAATCGGAGCTACGGTTAAAAAGTTACGGGACTGCAAAAATCCTAATACAAACTGCCTAATTAAATAAATAAAAACTAGCAGAACAGAAAGAAAAACTAAACGGGCCGAATCTAATCCTAATGGGCCCAACAGAAAAAAAAAACAGATCTAATAAAAATAAAAAAAAGAAAAGGGGCAGCCTCACTGTTGGGCTGAGGCCCACTGGCCTGGAGGTGGCCGGCCGGGGCTGGAGGGGCGAGTGGGCCGCTGGGCCTTGGAGGCTCCTGGCCCACGTGGGCTCATCGGGCGGCTGGTGCGGCTGGAGCGGGCGCTGGCTCCGTGCTCCTCCCGTTCCAGGAGGCTGGCGGCGGCGGCTCCTGGCCGGCTGGCCTCCGGCGAGGGAGAGCGGCGCCGGGCACGGGGCGCGTGGAGGTCGGCGGCCGGCGCGGGGATCCCGTAGGGAAGGGGGGCGCGACAGCTTGGACGCGGAGGGGAGCCATGGGGGCGCGGCTCGAGCTCCCTCGGGCTCCCATGGCGGCGCGGCCCGACGGCTACCCTGCAAGGAAGAGGAGGCGGGTCAGAGAGAGAGGAGAGGAGGAGGTCCGGCGAGCTGCTGGCTGCTGCTGGCCGGCGGGAGCGGCGACGGCGCTCGGGTCCTCCATGGCTGCGGGAGAGAGAGAGGAGAGAGGTTGGAGAAGGTGGGAGCTGGCCAGGCGACGTGGCGCTCCGAAAGCCCTCCGATTTGCGATCCGACGGCTCCGGGATCGTCCAGGGCTAGGGTTTCGGATTTTGGGGGTGGTTTGGGTCAGATCTGAGATAGATCAGGGGGGTGGCTGCAAAATGTGCTCAGGGAAACCCTAGAATGGGTGGGAGTGTGGTGGTGTTTATATAGCATGGGTGGCTGGCAGTTGCAAAAACATCATCTGTTTTTATCTCGCGCGCACGGTGCTCACGTTTCTGACTGCCGGGGGTACGCAGTACCTCTGATTCGGGTAAAACTTCGAACTGCGCGATCAACGCGTCGAGCCGGAGGCGTTCACTTCGCGCTGGAACCGTTCCGGAAACACTTTTCGGCGCGCTATAAAAATATCCTGTTTAATTATTAAACGGGGTTTTTCGTTCCGTTGGCTGCGGCTGGTCTCGTGCGGTTTTCGCGACGGTGATCGGGTGAAACCCGGTGTCGCAAAGGTCGAGTGTCAGGGTGGCAAGGGTCGGTGTCCGTCCGGTACGAGATAAGAGGGGGGAAAATAATCGCCGATCAATAAATCGGGGATGCAAACACCGCAAACAAATCAGACAATCAAACAATTCACACCGAAAACAAAATTTTTAATTTTTGTGAAAACTGGGCTTTTACAAGTAGCTAATTGATAACAAGCATAATTTCTGTGGTGACATGCTAACAACCATATAAGAACTTTTAAGTAAAGCAATCAAGGTATGTAATACAATTTAATTCATAACAAGCAAGAGTCTATATTAGCATTGAAACAAGAAACATAAGAACATAAAGGTGCAAGAGCTCTCGCTGTCCGTGACTCAAATGTCTCTAGATGGTATTTGCGTGCAAGAAGTGGGGGATGGGAATACAAGAAAAAATATGTATTTGTTGAGAACTCAATCTACTAAAGTTTCACACTTAGTCTTCTTTGGAATCTTATCTTGAATCGTCCCCAGACCACTAGCCAGGTACAAGTCAATTTGATCCACTCCCTTTCGATATTTTGAGCACTCATGCAATGAATGAGCGTAAGCACGAGAGTTGACACTTAGGATGGAAAATACAGAGAGATAAGGTGGATGAGGAAGACAAAAAGGGTGTGAAAGGCTCACATCAATGAGGACAATCATAGGCGAGAGAAGGCCAAATGATAGATATGATGTGAGGAGTAGGGATTGCCATGCAACAGATTCACATATGAACTAGAAAAACTCTCCAATAGAACTAGTGGGGGTGCATCCAACTTGCTCCCTCAAGAAGACCTAGAGCTCGTTTGAGGAGGCTCATCATTGGAATATACAAGCCAAGTTCTATAGTGTGAAGGTCCCCACATAGCTATATGCATATATGGTCATCTCTATGGAGTACAAGGTATAAGAGGGAGTACGAGTGTGGATCTTTCAAAAGGAATAGTAGTGTTTCCCCCTTCTCTCTTTTTATTTCTTTTTCTCTTTTTTCTATTTTTTTGTATTTTTTTGTGGCCTCAATGGCTCTTTCTATTACACTCTCATTTGTCCTCTTTGGGATTTTTTAATTTGTCCTCTTTGGGATCTTTTCCACACTTAAGGGCAACCCTCTATTTTACAAGAAGTATAGAAGATCTTCACACTTTACAAGGTACTCAACATAAAAAAATATAGCTATCATGATGTATGCAAATGTATGCCTCTGCCAGTGTAGTAGGAACATGTATGACTTGAAGATCAAGTCATGAGAAGGTGGAAGTTGCATGGCAATATATCTCAGAAAGGCTATGGAAATGCCTTGATAGGTAGATATGGTGGCAGTTTTGAGGAAAAATATAAGGAGATTTATGATGATAGAGCGTATCATGCCAAGGGTTTGGATGCACCGGCGAGGTGGATGACAACTCTCGGAGTGAGAAGAGGGCAATGCGCGGTACCGAAGAGGCTAGTAAATATGAGGAGGTGGAAGTGTCAACTTTGAATACTTACATTAGTCCGAAGAACTCATGCATTTATTATCGGTAACTCTCAATCTAATAAGGAGGTTCACAAAGAGACAAGTACCCCGAGGAGGAGTGTACGGGGGTTTGGTTATCCTTGAGCATCCTCGACTCATGGTACGTGAGTGTACTCTAATATCCGATCCCTCCAAAGATTAGTGATCCATCTAGTAGCTAGAGTTCTCAGCTAGTTTTTGTAGTTTTTGAAAATGAACACGGGTTTCCCAAAATACGGGACCTATCACTAATAGGCTAGATCTCTTGACCCCAAAAGTTCAAACATTACTCACAACAATACCTCAAAACTATTGCAGGTTACTACTATAATTGAATAGCAACCTCAATTACCTACTTAAAGTCAAGACACAAATCTCTGCAAACAACCAACTCTCTTGACAAGATAAACATGAAAACTAAAGAGAGTTCCAGCAACAAACTAAAATAAAGCTCTTGAAAATGATAAACATGAAAAGTAAGAGCCAAACATGACAGCAGCTAAGAAAAGATAAAGAACACACAACAAAAGAAAGATAAGCATGCAAATCCTATGATGTGTTCTAGTTTGAAGGGGAGCGTGTTTCTCCCACACAAAGTAACCTGGGTTCTAACTTGTTATGAACATAAAACAAGCTAAAGAAAACTAAAGAGCGAGACTCTCCAAGCATAGCACATAACGCATGAAGTGAGAAAAATATAGTGAGACGAAGGACGAACTGATGATTGTTGATGGAGAAGGGGATGCACTGGTGCATCCCCAATCTTAGACACTTGAGTCTCCTTGAATATTTATTGGGGATGCATGGGGGCATCCCCAAGCTTGAGCTTTTGACACTCCCAAATCTTCTTTCATCATCTTCCCTCGCACACTTGAAAACTCCCTTCATACATAACTCATCATAAGATGATTAGAGAGGTTAGTACGCTTAATAAAATAATTTTCCTCTACTGGAAATAAAGATTTTGTTGAAGGGCTACTATTTCTCAAGATTCCAAAAAAGTTTTTGCAAAGAAAAAGCTAGAGCAAGTCTCGCAAAAGTAAGGGAAGGCAAAACGTGGCAGAATCTGTGGAAAACAGTACATCAGGTAGTAAATAATTTTTTCGGGGTACTTCTCCAACGCAAATAAAAAAAACTCACAACAAGCACTCGAAATCCAATCTCATAGAGCACGCTGTCAAAACAATTCTGATAAAAAAGATGACCTGGTGGTTTTAGGCGATTTTTTCCATCCAAGGAGAGAATCTGTTTTATGGGCAGCATGTCACAACTTTTGAACTTTCTTGCAATCGGAGGCTAAACTTGGCACAAAGCTTGAAAATAAAGATAAAATGATGTTTGCTACATTTGTAAAAATCATCAAGACCGCTAAAAACAGAAATAAAACATCTTGGGTTGCCTCCCAACAAGCGCTTTCTTTTATGCCTTTGAGCTAGGCATGAAGATTTTAAATGATGCTCTCATAAGAATAAGGATTTGAAGCAAAAAGAGCATCAAGAAGCAGATATGAAACACGCTTAAGCCTAACCCACTTCCTATGCCTAGGAATCTTGTAAGAAAATAAATCAAAGAAGCACAAAGAGACAAGCATAGGAAAGTGGAACAAGAACAATTCAAAACTTTGAACATGAAGAGAGGTGTTTTTGTAACATTGAAGTTTCTACAACCAAACTTTCCTCTATCAAAGTAATTTTCAGTAGTATCATGAACAACATCAAGAATATAACTATCACATAAATCATGTTGTTCACGACCTACAAGCACACGTGTATAGTTTTCAACACGGTCTTTAGGATCATAAGATAAATGCAACCCATCACATTGAGCTTTAATAAGGACAAAATTCTCCGGAATATGATTCGGATATTTCAAAAGGATAATAGGAAAATCAAGTGTGCGTGCAATAGCAACAATTTGATGCTTAACATGAGGAAATATAGCAAGTTCATCTCTGTAAGAATCATTAATAATGGCATCATGGCCACAAGTATAGAAGTCATCAACTTCATCAAAAAGGTATATTTCAAAAGAATCCATAGGATCATAACACTCGTATAAGGTAAGAGTCAAAGAGTTACTCTCATTAGAAGGTATACATGGTTGGCTCCATTCTTCCTCCTTTTGTTCGTCACTCTCCTCCTCTTTTTCATCCAAGGAGCTTTCAGGTTCAGCAATTTCTTCTTACATAGAGTCCTGCAAAACATTAGTCTCTTCCTTTGGGGGAGAGATTCTCTCAAGATGATCAGTAATATAATAATCTGCAACGTAAGTTTCCAAACAATAGTTAAGTATAGCAAGATTCTCAGATTTGTAAGGGGCATCATCAATATTTTTAATAAGAGAAGTAATTTCATAGGCACCCTTATAAGCAACAAATTCTTCTATTTGCTCTGCATCATAAAAATCATAATTTCTCTTAGCATAAGAAGCTAAGGTTTCATCATCATTGTACTCACATTGGAAAGCAAGGTGTTTATGTCACAACCCAAGTTTAGGTATGTGCTAGGGTTCAAGTGCTCCTTTGCATCATGCAAAATTTTAAAAAGAAATCCAATTGGGGAAAAAAAGGAAAGCCCTAAGAATTTAATTCAAATGGCCAGACAAAAATTTCTTTCAAAATTTCCTCTGTTATTTTTGAAAAGTCTTATAAATAAGCATGATCACATATGAAGTGAATTGGGTCCCACTGCATGCACCAAGATTTCTCAAAAAATCCAAACAGATCTTGGAAATTAAATAATACCTCTATTTGATTTGTAATTGAAATTGTTTGAATTTCAAAAATCCCCAAAATTTGTGAGTGGCTATCTATATGCCTTGTGAGGCCACATAAAAATTTGGAGGATTTTATAAATTTTCTTGCTATTTTATTCAGGGCAAAACAAATTTACAGAAAAAGAAACACAGAAAGAATAAAGAAAAAGGGCTCACCTGGCTTCCAGCCCAACTCATCCCCCCACGGCCCAGGCCCACCTTCCCCGCGTTGTCGTCTTCCCCAAGAACCTCGGTGGCGAGCCGAGGGCGCGCGGCGACCGCCACCACGATGCCGAGGCCCTTCCAGGCCTCCCCGACCCCTATCCTCTCGCCACGGAGCACTCCACGTACCCCCTCACCATTTCCCCCTCCTCTGGCTCCCTCTAGCTCTCTGCCCCTCGCCGATATCGTCACGGCCGAGCGCACCGGAGAGCACCGCCGCCGCGCCCGCGTGGCCAACGGCCGCCAGACACCGCGCAAGCGTTTTGAGCATCACCAACACCCTCCTCTTCATCGACCTGCAACAGATCAGAAGCCCAGACGGCCTTGAGTCGCGGTATTCGTCGTCGTCGACTCGCCGGACCCGCACGAGCTCGTCGAGAAATAGGTCGCCACCGAGCCCTCCCCGCCGTAGCCGTCAGCGCAATTGACTCCGGGGTGATCTCCCCATCTTTTCTCCCTATCTCCAGCCTCTCCCGTGCCTAGAACCCTCATGCCCGTCGAGCTTCTCTTCGGCCGGCGCGCGCACGTCGTCGCCGGCGTAGTCTCCGACAGCGCAGGTGACCCCCTCCTAGACCAATCGACGCGGGCGAGCACAAGGAGTCTCCTGGTGCCCTTCGTTGTCCAAATGGATCCCTGCTCTGTCGTTCCGTGCGGGAGCCACCGCACACAGTGGTCGTTGCCGGCGAGCGATGACGTGGCCCCGGTCATTAGGACCTAAAGCACCCCCTAATTAACCCCTTGGTCACAAACAAGGGGCCCAGCCCCCCTAACCACCGCCTGTAAGTTTAATTAAACAGGGGTTTAACCCTCAGTCACTTACAGATCTGGCTCACAGGTCAGAGCCCCCCCTCACGTCAGCATGGGGTCATGCTGACGCCATATTTGGCTTTTATTTTAAAAAGAAAAACCAGGAAATTGCAGAAAATACTTTAAACTTTGAAATTCAATAACTTTTAATCCTAACTCCAAATTTAATAAATAATATATGAAAAATTATCAGAAAATTACAAGGATTATGAATATGCAATTTGTTTTCATTTTTGACCATTTAAAAATGGGGGAACAGTAGGAAATGTGCATATGAACCCTTTTTAATTCAAATGTGGAGTTTGAATTTGCAACTCAATTACAATACACTTCATTTAAATGGAATTGTTCACACATCAGCAACATGTACATCAAATTATACCACTTGATCATGTGTATGTGCATTGTACATTCTTTTGATAGCTTGGTTGCATTGTTTGCTATCGAATAGTGGTGGAGCCGGAACCCGAGATCACCCCCTTCGTTGAAGACCCCGATACTGAACCTCGTCAGAAAGGCAAGCAAACCCCCATTGATCATGTCTATAAAATTCCACTTCCCTCTCAGTCTCGCTTATGCATTGATTAGGATGATCACCTTGTTATCGATTCTACCGCATAGTAACCCATATCCGATGCATGACGTATCATCTTGTCACTGTAGTAAGCAAACCACAATCCTAGCTGACATAGGAGTTGATTGATATCATGTGGCCCCTGCAACTGTTAAAGCTTATTGCATGCCTAGAGTTTACAATGAGGTTACTTTTATCCATGATTCGGGATGGTAGTGAACATGGTGTTGATGAAGGAGAAACTGTGTTGGTGAATCTACCCTAATACAAGGTGAACGATGAGAGGCTTTGTAGGAGTACAAAGTGGGTTGTCTCGTTGAACACCTCCTTAAGCCCGAGTTCTTGTGTAGTGATCCAAGACAAAGAGTACTACCACATGTTGGGCATACGGATCCCCGCTTAGCCTATTAACTCACCCTGATTCAGTTCCAGGAGTCACACCTAGTTCGGGTTTTCCATTCGGCATATGCATAGAAAGATAAAGGAAATGAAATGTGGCATTCATGGTAGGGCGTGTTGCACATGGCTTGTCAAGCGGAGAACCATCTGTCGAGGTGGGATTGCCGGTCGTGACTGCATGGTTTGAGTCCTGACGGGAAACCTGACCGGATTTCCAGTTGGGTTTGGAACTCAGATAGTCGACTCCTAGATTGGAATTGGATGTGAGGTAAAAGTTGTGGGGATTATCCTCACCGACACCCGCTTGAAGGGTGACGAGATTCCGGTGGTAACTGATAGTTTCATGTGTGTAGCAGTACACCCCTGCAGGGTTAATAACTATTCGAATAGCTGTGTCCGCGGTTATGGACTACTTGGAGACCTTTACTTGATCATTAGACAACTTCAACGGATACTCTAAAACTTGCCAAGATAAGTGTGAGTGCTATGGCGTGCTTTCTCGTGGGGAATTCGAGGAAGTATCCATGGTGGTGTATTGGTTGGAGACTTGGTAGTGGACTCGTGTACGCTTCTTACCTCAAGTCTGGTACTCGTAGTACAGGACTAGCCAAGTCAAAGCTGGCACTTCTGCATGTTGAAACCCCACCTCCATTTACCTTGAAACTTGAGCATGAAGGGGAAAACAGTAGGGCAAAGCCCCACTGCAACTTTTAAAAATTATAAATAAGTATCAAGTACAAAAATAAGGGGCCTGGCTTGAGATAAGCCAGATAGGAAAGAAAAAATTGAGTAGTATAGTTCTGATTTAAGTCTTGCTGAGTACGACTTTGTACTCACGTTTTCTTATTCTATGTCTTAGATGAGAACCCAGACCCCGATGGAGTCGCCTTCCTGAAGCTCGACGTTGACTAAGCTAGTATAGTTCCAGACAGCAGTCTGGTCCCTCGTGGAAGGGCATGTATGTTGAACAAGGCTTCTCTAAGCCATTTGTTAATCTTGTCTGTAGTCAGACCTAATTTGCTTCCGTTGTTTGATGTAATGATGGATCATAGTCATATGATCTTTGTGTACTCTTTGTGTAAGTCAATAAAGATATACTTTGTAGAGTTCATGCAATGTGTACCTACTGTTTACACTAGACATGTATGCTGCGTGTATGATTATAACATGCATGTCTTAGTGTGGGGTTCGATAGCTTAGTTGTGTTCTTGCCGGCGGTCTTTTATACACCAAGTGGCTCTTAGATGTGCGCAGCTTGGGGCATCGTGATGCGATTGCTCGTGACTCTGTCACGTGGCACAGTTTGTTGTATGATTGAGCCCGCGTCGGGCTGGAGTCTGTTTATGTAAGTGTTATAATTCAATCGATAATATGGTTGAGGTGAATTGTCTATGAGTATGGGATTTCACCGCCCATAATCATTTAGACTTGTGAGCGGGCGATGAGGACCCATCTCAGTTGATCATCCGGCTTGGATGGGATGCCCCTCACGTTCGATGCTTTCCGAGAGTGTTCTGTTCTTGGCCTTGTCTGCTTAGACAAGTGGGTACGACTATCGAATCTCCATATGATTGAGTTGTGACTGGAATTACATATGCAGATTCCGGGTACCGACAGACTTGGTATCAGAGCAGGACTATCCGTAGGATTATCAAAGCCTTGGTCGAAGTCGAGTCTAGCATTCTATAGTTATATAGTTACTTTGGGTATAAGGGAACAACGTAAGACTTATTTTTCTCCTTACCCTCATCGATCTGAGTTCTGAGTCACCCTCATCTTTTCTGCGGGAAGATAGGACTAGTCTCATCTTTGTCTTACTAGAACATCTCGTTGATTGCTTCTTTGTAGCCGTAGGACTGTCGTGGTCGTCCAGAGTCATCCTGTTGTTGATTTCGTTGAGGAAGTTCTGTCCAACCTCCTCAAGGTTGTTTCATTTTCCATCCCCGTGTAACCGTTATGATGCCCGAGTTATCCCGTGGTCCTTGTGAAGTCATTGTTGTTGCATTACAATCTTTTCCGCCTAAATCATGTCCTCTTATCTTTGATTCTATCATACAACCTGTTCTGATTGTTGATTTTTACCACACAGGATGTCAATTTGAACTCGTAGTGCTGTTCATCAGAATCGAGACCGTGATCAGAATTGAAGTGATGATGATCCTCCTCCACCGCCTTCTGCGCCAGAAATCATGGTGGAAGCTGAACGGAATCGACGTGATCAAACACGCCTTCTGGAGCTCATCGAGCAGAATACCGCTCGTCAGCGCAATGTGGTTGTCAGCATTCAGGATTTCATCCTGCTCAAGCCACCGGTATTTCGATGTTCTTCTGAGCCCCTTGAAGCTGTTGATTGGCTCCGTTCCATTGAGCGTAAGCTTGAGACGACGCATGTTGCTCCAATGATCGTGTGATGTTTGCAGTATACTTCTTGGAAGGTGCTGCTGGTGAATGGTGGGAGAACTATGTTGTAATGCAACCTGATGGTCACTTAGTGACTTGGCAGCAATTCCGTGATGCCTTCCGAGGGTACCAAATTCTGGATGAGATGATGGAAAGAAAGAAGGAAGAGTTTTGCAATCTAACTCAGGGAGATAGGTCCATCCACGAGTATATGACCGAGTTCAACCATCTTGCTCGTTATGCCCAAGAGGAGATATCCACTGATGCCAGGAAGCAAGCAAGGTTCCGCAAGGGACTTAGCCCTGTTATTCGTCATGATATCAATATTCATGAGTTTGTCAACTTTGAGGATTTAGTCAATAGGTCCTTCAGATCTGAGTATGGAAATGAGGTGTTCGAAGAGTCTCGCAAGCGTTCTCGTGAGTTTGCTCCATCTTCTAGTTTGGCCCCTGAGAAACGCCAGATATGGATTCCAACTAGTGCCATTCCTTCACACCTTTTTGCAAGGCCATCCTATATGGTGCCTCAACCTCCTCCACCAAACACGAATCCCAACAGCTATGGTAGTGAGCCTGCCACCCTTGCTCCACCCCCTGACACCAGAGTTTGCTACAAGTGTGGTCAGCCTGGCCACATCGCGCGGAAATGTTCATCTTCGGTGAAAGTGGATCCTCGTCCAAGACATGATGCCACCACACCCAAGTCTTCCAAAGCTAAGTCTTCACAGAAATCAAACTCCAACTCCTTGCAAGAAAAATCCTTAGCCACTGTTGGTGGTTGTGTGAACCAAATATCAGTTGAGGAAGCTATTGATACTTCTGACGTTGTCCTTGGTACGCTCCCATTCAATCATGTTCCCGCCTCTGTTCTTTTCGATCCAGGAGCCTCTCATTCATTCGTGTCAGAGAGTTATACACTTCGGCATGAGTTCGCCTTTGAAGAAATGTTTTCTCCAATGATCATCCAAACTCCTGGTTCAAAGTGGCAAACTAATAGAGTAAGCCATGGCACTCAAATTGCAATTGAGGGTTTAGTATTCCTTGCCTCTCTTATAGCCCTCAAGTCTTCAGATATTGATGTCATCCTAGGAATGGATTGGTTGTCAAGACAGAATGCTTTCCTTGATTGTAGAGCCAAGTCAGTTAAACTTACCCATCCTTCAGGCCAGACAATTGACTACACCTCACCCAGTTCTAGAACCCAGATGCATATTTTGAATGTGCTTCCCCTTCTACACCTTGAAGATATTCCGGTGGTTCGTGACTTCCCGGATGTCTTTCCTGAAGAACTGCCAGGAACGCCTCCTGACAGATGTGTAGAATTCATTGTAGATCTTTCCCCAGGAACCGCCCCAATTTCCAGACGCCCATACAAAATGGCCCCACGTGAGTTAGCTGAGCTGAAAATCCAACTTGAAGCTTTGTTGGCAAAAGGCTTCATCCTCCCTAGCTCATCGCCATGGGGTTGCCCCGTTCTGTTCGTAACAAAGAAAGATGGAACAGAAAGGATGTGCGTAGACTATCGCCCTCTAAATTTAGCGACGATAAAGAACAAGTACCCACCTCAGGATCAAATGATCTTTATGGATCAACTTGCTGGATCCTCTGTATTCTCCAAGATGGATTTGAGATTAGTCTATCATTCAAATCAAAATCAGAAACAAGGACATTCCAAAAACGGCTTTCACTACTCGTTATGGTATTTACGAGTACACCGTCATGTCCCTTCGGTTTAACCAATGCCCCCGCCACTTTCTCGAGCATGATGAAGTTCGATCTTCATGGAGTACTTGGATAAATTTTGTTGTAGTTTATCTTGATGACATTCTCATCTACTCGAAGAACGAAGAAGAACCATTGCCGAACATCTTAGGTTGGTATTGATGAAACTTCGAGAGCATCGCCTTTATGCCAAGTTCTCTAAATGCGAATTTTGGCTACCAGAAGTGACCTACTTGGGCCACATGATTTTCTGCGAAAGGCATTACTGTCAATCCCGAGAGAGTTCAGGCCGTCCTTGACTGGACTCCACCTGAATCGGTTAAGCAAGTTTGGAGTTTTCTTGGCCTATCAAGCTATTTTCGCCGCTTCGTTGAGAATTTCTCCAAAGTTGCAAAGCCTCTGACTAAACTCCTCAAGAAAGATAAGAAATTTGAATGGAATCCCATGTGCGAGGAAAGATTTCAAGAGATGAAAATAAGATTGACTTCTGCCCCCGTACTTGCGCCTCCAGACACCAAAAGGGATTTCGAGATCTATTGGTGAAGCTTCACGGCAAGGGTTAGGATGCATACTTACGCAGGATCGACATGTGGTAGCGTACGCTTCACGCCAGTTGCGTCCACATGAAGAGAAAATACCCTACCCATGATCTTGAACTCGCTGCCGTAGTTCATGCCTTGAAAACCTGGCGACATTACCTCCTTGGTAATCGTTGTGAGATCTATTCCGACCACCAAAGCTCTCAAATACATATTCACCCAGCCAGATCTTAATCTCAGGAAAAGACGCTGGATAGAGTTTGATAAAATATTATGACTTACGAATTTCTTTCGCCCCAGCAAAGCCAATGTCATGGCTGATGCACTAAGTCGTAAGTCGTATTGTAACAACCTCATGTTACAACAGTATCAACCACTTCTTCATGAGGAATTTTGAAATCTCAACCTCTAGATTGGTCCTCATGGATTTGTTTCTACCTTGGTGGCGAAACCAACCCTTGAGGATCAAATCATAGCCGCCATGAAACGTGATAGTGGTATTCGAGAGATCAAGAAGAACATTGCTAGCGGAGTTGCTAACTGTTTCTCCATAAATGATCAAGGTGTCATTTTCTTTGGCACTCGATTAGTTGTACCACGAAAACACAACCTTAGGAGGCTAATTCTTAAGGAGGCTCATGACACGCCCCTTTCGATTCATCCTGGTAGCACAAAGATGTACCAAGACCTACGCTAGAGATTTTGGTGGACTAGGATGAAGCGACAAATTGCTCAGTTCATTGCTGAATGTGATGTTTGTCGTCGCATTAAGGCGGAACATCAAAGATCTGCTGGTACTCTTCAACATTTGTCCATTCCCGAGTGGAAATGGGACAAAGTCGGTATGGACTTCATCACCGGCTTTCCAAAAACCCAGAAAGGAAATGATGCCATCTTCGTTGTCATTAATAGGCTTTCCAAAGTTGCCCACTTCCTTCCCGTTCGAGAGTCTATAACTGCTAGTCAGTTGGCGGACTTGTACGTCTCTAGAATTGTGTCTCTTCATGGTGTTCCTTTGGAAATCAATTCTGATCGAGGTAGCCTTTTCACCTCTAGATTCTGGGAAAGTTTTCAGAATGCTATGGGAACTCATCTCTCCTTTAGCACAGCTTTCCATCCTCAGTCTAGCGGTCAAGTTGATAGGGTTAACCAAATTCTTGAAGACATGCTCAGAGCTTGTGTTATCTCATTCGGAAAGAATTGGAAGAAATCTCTTCCATTTGCCGAATTTTCTTACAACAACAGTTTTCAATCTAGTATGAACATGCCTCCTTTTGAACTCCTCTTTGGACGACGATGTCGAACACCCCTAAACTGGTCAGAAACCGGTGAAAGACAATTCTTTGGACCGGATATGATCAAGGAAGCAGAAGAGAAAGTTCGCATTGTTCGTGATCGATTGAAAGCCGCCCAGTCTCGTCAGAAAAGCTACTATGATCGCCATCATACGCAAGAAAGCTACAATATGGATGAGAAGGCTTACCTTCGGGTTACACCTCTGAAGGGAACCCAACGATTCGGTATCAAAGGCAAGTTGGCCCCACGTTACATTGGACCTTTCCGCATTCTTTCTAAACGTGGAGAAGTTGCCTACCAACTTGAACTACCCCCGCACCTTTCCCAAGTACATGATGTATTCCATGTGTCACAACTCAGGCGTTGCTTCAATGACCCCATCCGCGAAGTCGACCATGAAACGCTTGATCTCGAAGATGACCTTTCTTATCGAGAATACCCCGTTCGTATTCTTGATTCAGCAGAGAGTGTAACTCGCTGTCAGAAGATCAAGTTTCTAAAAGTGCAATGGTCACACCACTCCGAGAAATAAGCCACGTGGGAAAGAGTAGACTGTCTCAGTGCGGAGTACCCCTCCTTCCTCCCGCAGACTTCTGAATCTCGGGACGAGATTCTTTTGAGTGGGGGCGAGTTCTCACAACCCAAGTTTAGGTATGTGCTAGGGTTCAAGTGCTCCTTTGCATCATGAAATTTTCTCAAAAGAAATCCAATTGGGGAAAAAGGAAAGACCTAAAGAATTTAATTCAAATGGCCAGACACAAATTTTTTCAAAATTTCCTCTGTTATTTTTGAAAAGTCATATAAATAAGCATGATCACATATTAAGTGAAGTGGGTTCCCACTGCATGCACCAAGATTTCTCAAAAAATCCAAACAGAGCTTGGAAATTAAATAATACCTCTATTTGATTTGAAATTCTAATTGTTTGAATTTCAAAAATCCCCAAACTTTGTGAGTGGCTATCTATATGCCTTGTGAGACCACAAAGAAATTTGGAGGATTTTATAAATTGCCTTGCTATTTTATTCAGGACAAAACAAATTTACAGAAAAAGAAAAACAAAAAGAATAAAGAAAAAGGGCTCACCTGGCTTCCAGCCAAACTCATCCCCCGACGGCCCAGGCCCACCTTCCCCGCGTTGTCGTCTTCCCCAAGAACCTCGGTGGCGAGCCGAGGGCGCGCGGCGACCGCCACCACGATGCCGAGGCCCTTCCAGGCCTCCCCGACCCCTATCCTCTCGCCACGGAGCACTCCACGTACCCCCTCACCATTTCCCCCTCCTCTGGCTCCCTCTAGCTCTCTGCCCCTCGCCGATATCGTCACGGCCGAGCGCACCGGAGAGCACCGCCGCCGCGCCCGCGTGGCCAACGGCCGCCAGACACCGCGCAAGCGTTTTGAGCATCACCAACACCCTCCTCTTCATCGACCTGCAACAGATCAGAAGCCCAGACGGCCTTGAGTCGCGGTATTCGTCGTCGTCGACTCGCCGGACCCGCACGAGCTCGTCGAGAAATAGGTCGCCACCGAGCCCTCCCCGCCGTAGCCGTCAGCGCAATTGACTCCGGGGTGATCTCCCCATCTTTTCTCCCTATCTCCAGCCTCTCCCGTGCCTAGAACCCTCATGCCCGTCGAGCTTCTCTTCGGCCGGCGCGCGCACGTCGTCGCCGGCGTAGTCTCCGACAGCGCAGGTGACCCCCTCCTAGACCAATCGACGCGGGCGAGCACAAGGAGTCTCCTGGTGCCCTTCGTTGTCCAAATGGATCCCTGCTCTGTCGTTCCGTGCGGGAGCCACCGCACACAGTGGTCGTTGCCGGCGAGCGATGACGTGGCCCCGGTCATTAGGACCTAAAGCACCCCCTAATTAACCCCTTGGTCACAAACAAGGGGCCCAGCCCCCCTAACCACCGCCTGTAAGTTTAATTAAACAGGGGTTTAACCCTCAGTCACTTACAGATCTGGCTCACAGGTCAGAGCCCCCCCTCACGTCAGCATGGGGTCATGCTGACGCCATATTTGGCTTTTATTTTAAAAAGAAAAACCAGGAAATTGCAGAAAATACTTTAAACTTTGAAATTCAATAACTTTTAATCCTAACTCCAAATTTAATAAATAATATATGAAAAATTATCAGAAAATTACAAGGATTATGAATATGCAATTTGTT
Source organism: Bromus sterilis (assembly GCA_950022295.1). Taxonomy (NCBI): domain Eukaryota; kingdom Viridiplantae; phylum Streptophyta; class Magnoliopsida; order Poales; family Poaceae; genus Bromus; species Bromus sterilis. Next base: position 182,646,292 of record OX465596.1, read on the forward strand.
TTCATTTTTGACCATTTAAAAATGGGGGAACAGTAGCAAATGTGCATATGAACCCTTTTTAATTCAAATGTGGAGTTTGAATTTGCAACTCAATTACAATACACTTCATTTAAATGGAATTGTTCACACATCAGCAACATGTACATCAAATTATACCACTTGATCATGTGTATGTGCATTGTACATTCTTTTGATAGCTTGGTTGCATTGTTTGCTATCGAATAGTGGTGGAGCCGGAACCCGAGATCACCCCCTTCGTTGAAGACCCCGATACTGAACCTCGTCAGCAAGGCAAGCAAACCCCCATTGATCATGTCTATAAAATTCCACTTCCCTCTCAGTCTCGCTTATGCATTGATTAGGATGATCACCTTGTTATCGATTCTACCGCATAGTAACCCATATCCGATGCATGACGTATCATCTTGTCACTGTAGTAAGCAAACCACAATCCTAGCTGACATAGGAGTTGATTGATATCATGTGGCCCCTGCAACTGTTAAAGCTTATTGCATGCCTAGAGTTTACAATGAGGTTACTTTTATCCATGATTCGGGATGGTAGTGAACATGGTGTTGATGAAGGAGAAACTGTGTTGGTGAATCTACCCTAATACAAGGTGAACGATGAGAGGCTTTGTAGGAGTACAAAGTGGGTTGTCTCGTTGAACACCTCCTTAAGCCCGAGTTCTTGTGTAGTGATCCAAGACAAAGAGTACTACCACATGTTGGGCATACGGATCCCCGCTTAGCCTATTAACTCACCCTGATTCAGTTCCAGGAGTCACACCTAGTTCGGGTTTTCCATTCGGCATATGCATAGAAAGATAAAGGAAATGAAATGTGGCATTCATGGTAGGGCGTGTTGCACATGGCTTGTCAAGCGGAGAACCATCTGTCGAGGTGGGATTGCCGGTCGTGACTGCATGGTTTGAGTCCTGACGGGAAACCTGACCGGATTTCCAGTTGGGTTTGGAACTCAGATAGTCGACTCCTAGATTGGAATTGGATGTGAGGTAAAAGTTGTGGGGATTATCCTCACCGACACCCGCTTGAAGGGTGACGAGATTCCGGTGGTAACTGATAGTTTCATGTGTGTAGCAGTACACCCCTGCAGGGTTAATAACTATTCGAATAGCTGTGTCCGCGGTTATGGACTACTTGGAGACCTTTACTTGATCATTAGACAACTTCAACGGATACTCTAAAACTTGCCAAGATAAGTGTGAGTGCTATGGCGTGCTTTCTCGTGGGGAATTCGAGGAAGTATCCATGGTGGTGTATTGGTTGGAGACTTGGTAGTGGACTCGTGTACGCTTCTTACCTCAAGTCTGGTACTCGTAGTACAGGACTAGCCAAGTCAAAGCTGGCACTTCTGCATGTTGAAACCCCACCTCCATTTACCTTGAAACTTGAGCATGAAGGGGAAAACAGTAGGGCAAAGCCCCACTGCAACTTTTAAAAATTATAAATAAGTATCAAGTACAAAAATAAGGGGCCTGGCTTGAGATAAGCCAGATAGGAAAGAAAAAATTGAGTAGTATAGTTCTGATTTAAGTCTTGCTGAGTACGACTTTGTACTCACGTTTTCTTATTCTATGTCTTAGATGAGAACCCAGACCCCGATGGAGTCGCCTTCCTGAAGCTCGACGTTGACTAAGCTAGTATAGTTCCAGACAGCAGTCTGGTCCCTCGTGGAAGGGCATGTATGTTGAACAAGGCTTCTCTAAGCCATTTGTTAATCTTGTCTGTAGTCAGACCTAATTTGCTTCCGTTGTTTGATGTAATGATGGATCATAGTCATATGATCTTTGTGTACTCTTTGTGTAAGTCAATAAAGATATACTTTGTAGAGTTCATGCAATGTGTACCTACTGTTTACACTAGACATGTATGCTGCGTGTATGATTATAACATGCATGTCTTAGTGTGGGGTTCGATAGCTTAGTTGTGTTCTTGCCGGCGGTCTTTTATACACCAAGTGGCTCTTAGATGTGCGCAGCTTGGGGCATCGTGATGCGATTGCTCGTGACTCTGTCACGTGGCACAGTTTGTTGTATGATTGAGCCCGCGTCGGGCTGGAGTCTGTTTATGTAAGTGTTATAATTCAATCGATAATATGGTTGAGGTGAATTGTCTATGAGTATGGGATTTCACCGCCCATAATCATTTAGACTTGTGAGCGGGCGATGAGGACCCATCTCAGTTGATCATCCGGCTTGGATGGGATGCCCCTCACGTTCGATGCTTTCCGAGAGTGTTCTGTTCTTGGCCTTGTCTGCTTAGACAAGTGGGTACGACTATCGGATCTCCATATGATTGAGTTGTGACTGGAATTACATATGCAGATTCCGGGTACCGACAGACTTGGTATCAGAGCAGGACTATCTGTAGGATTATCAAAGCCTTGGTCGAAGTCGAGTCTAGCATTCTATAGTTATATAGTTACTTTGGGTATAAGGGAACAACGTAAGACTTATTTTTCTCCTTACCCTCATCGATCTGAGTTCTGAGTCACCCTCATCTTTTCTGCGGGAAGATAGGACTAGTCTCATCTTTGTCTTACTAGAACATCTCGTTGATTGCTTCTTTGTAGCCGTAGGACTGTCGTGGTCGTCCAGAGTCATCCTGTTGTTGATTTCGTTGAGGAAGTTCTGTCCAACCTCCTCAAGGTTGTTTCATTTTCCATCCCCGTGTAACCGTTATGATGCCCGAGTTATCCCGTGGTCCTTGTGAAGTCATTGTTGTTGCATTACAATCTTTTCCGCCTAAATCATGTCCTCTTATCTTTGATTCTATCATACAACCTGTTCTGATTGTTGATTTTTACCACACAGGATGTCAATTTGAACTCGTAGTGCTGTTCATCAGAATCGAGACCGTGATCAGAATTGAAGTGATGATGATCCTCCTCCACCGCCTTCTGCGCCAGAAATCATGGTGGAAGCTGAACGGAATCGACGTGATCAAACACGCCTTCTGGAGCTCATCGAGCAGAATACCGCTCGTCAGCGCAATGTGGTTGTCAGCATTCAGGATTTCATCCTGCTCAAGTCACCGGTATTTCGATGTTCTTCTGAGCCCCTTGAAGCTGTTGATTGGCTCCGTTCCATTGAGCGTAAGCTTGAGACGACGCATGTTGCTCCAATGATCGTGTGATGTTTGCAGTATACTTCTTGGAAGGTGCTGCTGGTGAATGGTGGGAGAACTATGTTGTAATGCAACCTGATGGTCACTTAGTGACTTGGCAGCAATTCCGTGATGCCTTCCGAGGGTACCAAATTCTGGATGAGATGATGGAAAGAAAGAAGGAAGAGTTTTGCACTCTAACTCAGGGAGATAGGTCCATCCACGAGTATATGACCGAGTTCAACCATCTTGCTCGTTATGCCCAAGAGGAGATATCCACTGATGCCAGGAAGCAAGCAAGGTTCCGCAAGGGACTTAGCCCTGTTATTCGTCATGATATCAATATTCATGAGTTTGTCAACTTTGAGGATTTAGTCAATAGGTCCTTCAGATCTGAGTATGGAAATGAGGTGTTCGAAGAGTCTCGCAAGCGTTCTCGTGAGTTTGCTCCATCTTCTAGTTTGGCCCCTGAGAAACGCCAGATATGGATTCCAACTAGTGCCATTCCTTCACACCTTTTTGCAAGGCCATCCTATATGGTGCCTCAACCTCCTCCACCAAACACGAATCCCAACAGCTATGGTAGTGAGCCTGCCACCCTTGCTCCACCCCCTGACACCAGAGTTTGCTACAAGTGTGGTCAGCCTGGCCACATCGCGCGGAAATGTTCATCTTCGGTGAAAGTGGATCCTCGTCCAAGACATGATGCCACCACACCCAAGTCTTCCAAAGCTAAGTCTTCACAGAAATCAAACTCCAACTCCTTGCAAGAAAAATCCTTAGCCACTGTTGGTGGTTGTGTGAACCAAATATCAGTTGAGGAAGCTATTGATACTTCTGACGTTGTCCTTGGTACGCTCCCATTCAATCATGTTCCCGCCTCTGTTCTTTTCGATCCAGGAGCCTCTCATTCATTCGTGTCGGAGAGTTATACACTTCGGCATGAGTTCGCCTTTGAAGAAATGTTTTCTCCAATGATCATCCAAACTCCTGGTTCAAAGTGGCAAACTAATAGAGTAAGCCATGGCACTCAAATTGCAATTGAGGGTTTAGTATTCCTTGCCTCTCTTATAGCCCTCAAGTCTTCAGATATTGATGTCATCCTAGGAATGGATTGGTTGTCAAGACAGAATGCTTTCCTTGATTGTAGAGCCAAGTCAGTTAAACTTACCCATCCTTCAGGCCAGACAATTGACTACACCTCACCCAGTTCTAGAACCCAGATGCATATTTTGAATGTGCTTCCCCTTCTACACCTTGAAGATATTCCGGTGGTTCGTGACTTCCCGGATGTCTTTCCTGAAGAACTGCCAGGAACGCCTCCTGACAGATGTGTAGAATTCATTGTAGATCTTTCCCCAGGAACCGCCCCAATTTCCAGACGCCCATACAAAATGGCCCCACGTGAGTTAGCTGAGCTGAAAATCCAACTTGAAGCTTTGTTGGCAAAAGGCTTCATCCTCCCTAGCTCATCGCCATGGGGTTGCCCCGTTCTGTTCGTAACAAAGAAAGATGGAACAGAAAGGATGTGCGTAGACTATCGCCCTCTAAATTTAGCGACGATAAAGAACAAGTACCCACTTCCCAGGATCAATGATCTTTATGATCAACTTGCTGGATCCTCTGTATTCTCCAAGATGGATTTGAGATTAGTCTATCATCAAATCAAAATCAGAAACAAGGACATTCCAAAAACGGCTTTCACTACTCGTTATGGTATTTACGAGTACACCGTCATGTCCTTCGGTTTAACCAATGCCCCCGCCACTTTCTCGAGCATGATGAATTCGATCTTCATGGAGTACTTGGATAAATTTGTTGTAGTTTATCTTGATGACATTCTCATCTACTCGAAGAACGAAGAAGAACATGCCGAACATCTTAGGTTGGTATTGATGAAACTTCGAGAGCATCGCCTTTATGCCAAGTTCTCTAAATGCGAATTTTGGCTACCAGAAGTGACCTACTTGGGCCACATGATTTCTGCGAAAGGCATTACTGTCAATCCCGAGAGAGTTCAGGCCGTCCTTGACTGGACTCCACCTGAATCGGTTAAGCAAGTTTGGAGTTTTCTTGGCCTATCAAGCTATTTTCGCCGCTTCGTTGAGAATTTCTCCAAAGTTGCAAAGCCTCTGACTAAACTCCTCAAGAAAGATAAGAAATTTGAATGGAATCCCAAGTGCGAGGAAAGATTTCAAGAGATGAAAATAAGATTGACTTCTGCCCCCGTACTTGCGCCTCCAGACACCAAAAGGGATTTCGAGATCTATTGTGAAGCTTCACGGCAAGGGTTAGGATGCATACTTACGCAGGATCGACATGTGGTAGCGTACGCTTCACGCCAGTTGCGTCCACATGAAGAGAAATACCCTACCCATGATCTTGAACTCGCTGCCGTAGTTCATGCCTTGAAAACCTGGCGACATTACCTCCTTGGTAATCGTTGTGAGATCTATTCCGACCACCAAAGCCTCAAATACATATTCACCCAGCCAGATCTTAATCTCAGGAAAAGACGCTGGATAGAGTTGATAAAATATTATGACTTACGAATTTCTTTCGCCCCAGGCAAAGCCAATGTCATGGCTGATGCACTAAGTCGTAAGTCGTATTGTAACAACCTCATGTTACAACAGTATCAACCACTTCTTCATGAGGAATTTTGAAATCTCAACCTCTAGATTGGTCCTCATGGATTTGTTTCTACCTTGGTGGCGAAACCAACCCTTGAGGATCAAATCATAGCCGCCATGAAACGTGATAGTGGTATTCGAGAGATCAAGAAGAACATTGCTAGCGGAGTTGCTAACTGTTTCTCCATAAATGATCAAGGTGTCATTTTCTTTGGCACTCGATTAGTTGTACCACGAAAACACAACCTTAGGAGGCTAATTCTTAAGGAGGCTCATGACACGCCCCTTTCGATTCATCCTGGTAGCACAAAGATGTACCAAGACCTACGCTAGAGATTTTGGTGGACTAGGATGAAGCGACAAATTGCTCAGTTCATTGCTGAATGTGATGTTTGTCGTCGCATTAAGGCGGAACATCAAAGATCTGCTGGTACTCTTCAACATTTGTCCATTCCCGAGTGGAAATGGGACAAAGTCGGTATGGACTTCATCACCGGCTTTCCAAAAACCCAGAAAGGAAATGATGCCATCTTCGTTGTCATTAATAGGCTTTCCAAAGTTGCCCACTTCCTTCCCGTTCGAGAGTCTATAACTGCTAGTCAGTTGGCGGACTTGTACGTCTCTAGAATTGTGTCTCTTCATGGTGTTCCTTTGGAAATCAATTCTGATCGAGGTAGCCTTTTCACCTCTAGATTCTGGGAAAGTTTTCAGAATGCTATGGGAACTCATCTCTCCTTTAGCACAGCTTTCCATCCTCAGTCTAGCGGTCAAGTTGATAGGGTTAACCAAATTCTTGAAGACATGCTCAGAGCTTGTGTTATCTCATTCGGAAAGAATTGGAAGAAATCTCTTCCATTTGCCGAATTTTCTTACAACAACAGTTTTCAATCTAGTATGAACATGCCTCCTTTTGAACTCCTCTTTGGACGACGATGTCGAACACCCCTAAACTGGTCAGAAACCGGTGAAAGACAATTCTTTGGACCGGATATGATCAAGGAAGCAGAAGAGAAAGTTCGCATTGTTCGTGATCGATTGAAAGCCGCCCAGTCTCGTCAGAAAAGCTACTATGATCGCCATCATACGCAAGAAAGCTACAATATGGATGAGAAGGCTTACCTTCGGGTTACACCTCTGAAGGGAACCCAACGATTCGGTATCAAAGGCAAGTTGGCCCCACGTTACATTGGACCTTTCCGCATTCTTTCTAAACGTGGAGAAGTTGCCTACCAACTTGAACTACCCCCGCACCTTTCCCAAGTACATGATGTATTCCATGTGTCACAACTCAGGCGTTGCTTCAATGACCCCATCCGCGAAGTCGACCATGAAACGCTTGATCTCGAAGATGACCTTTCTTATCGAGAATACCCCGTTCGTATTCTTGATTCAGCAGAGAGTGTAACTCGCTGTCAGAAGATCAAGTTTCTAAAAGTGCAATGGTCACACCACTCCGAGAAAGAAGCCACGTGGGAAAGAGTAGACTGTCTCAGTGCGGAGTACCCCTCCTTCCTCCCGCAGACTTCTGAATCTCGGGACGAGATTCTTTTGAGTGGGGGCGAGTTCTCACAACCCAAGTTTAGGTATGTGCTAGGGTTCAAGTGCTCCTTTGCATCATGAAATTTTCTCAAAAGAAATCCAATTGGGGAAAAAGGAAAGACCTAAAGAATTTAATTCAAATGGCCAGACACAAATTTTTTCAAAATTTCCTCTGTTATTTTTGAAAAGTCATATAAATAAGCATGATCACATATTAAGTGAAGTGGGTTCCCACTGCATGCACCAAGATTTCTCAAAAAATCCAAACAGAGCTTGGAAATTAAATAATACCTCTATTTGATTTGAAATTCTAATTGTTTGAATTTCAAAAATCCCCAAACTTTGTGAGTGGCTATCTATATGCCTTGTGAGACCACAAAGAAATTTGGAGGATTTTATAAATTGCCTTGCTATTTTATTCAGGACAAAACAAATTTACAGAAAAAGAAAAACAAAAAGAATAAAGAAAAAGGGCTCACCTGGCTTCCAGCCAAACTCATCCCCCGACGGCCCAGGCCCACCTTCCCCGCGTTGTCGTCTTCCCCAAGAACCTCGGTGGCGAGCCGAGGGCGCGCGGCGACCGCCACCACGATGCCGAGGCCCTTCCAGGCCTCCCCGACCCCTATCCTCTCGCCACGGAGCACTCCACGTACCCCCTCACCATTTCCCCCTCCTCTGGCTCCCTCTAGCTCTCTGCCCCTCGCCGATATCGTCACGGCCGAGCGCACCGGAGAGCACCGCCGCCGCGCCCGCGTGGCCAACGGCCGCCAGACACCGCGCAAGCGTTTTGAGCATCACCAACACCCTCCTCTTCATCGACCTGCAACAGATCAGAAGCCCAGACGGCCTTGAGTCGCGGTATTCGTCGTCGTCGACTCGCCGGACCCGCACGAGCTCGTCGAGAAATAGGTCGCCACCGAGCCCTCCCCGCCGTAGCCGTCAGCGCAATTGACTCCGGGGTGATCTCCCCATCTTTTCTCCCTATCTCCAGCCTCTCCCGTGCCTAGAACCCTCATGCCCGTCGAGCTTCTCTTCGGCCGGCGCGCGCACGTCGTCGCCGGCGTAGTCTCCGACAGCGCAGGTGACCCCCTCCTAGACCAATCGACGCGGGCGAGCACAAGGAGTCTCCTGGTGCCCTTCGTTGTCCAAATGGATCCCTGCTCTGTCGTTCCGTGCGGGAGCCACCGCACACAGTGGTCGTTGCCGGCGAGCGATGACGTGGCCCCGGTCATTAGGACCTAAAGCACCCCCTAATTAACCCCTTGGTCACAAACAAGGGGCCCAGCCCCCCTAACCACCGCCTGTAAGTTTAATTAAACAGGGGTTTAACCCTCAGTCACTTACAGATCTGGCTCACAGGTCAGAGCCCCCCCTCACGTCAGCATGGGGTCATGCTGACGCCATATTTGGCTTTTATTTTAAAAAGAAAAACCAGGAAATTGCAGAAAATACTTTAAACTTTGAAATTCAATAACTTTTAATCCTAACTCCAAATTTAATAAATAATATATGAAAAATTATCAGAAAATTACAAGGATTATGAATATGCAATTTGTTTTCATTTTTGACCATTTAAAAATGGGGGAACAGTAGCAAATGTGCATATGAACCCTTTTTAATTCAAATGTGGAGTTTGAATTTGCAACTCAATTACAATACACTTCATTTAAATGGAATTGTTCACACATCAGCAACATGTACATCAAATTATACCACTTGATCATGTGTATGTGCATTGTACATTCTTTTGATAGCTTGGTTGCATTGTTTGCTATCGAATAGTGGTGGAGCCGGAACCCGAGATCACCCCCTTCGTTGAAGACCCCGATACTGAACCTCGTCAGCAAGGCAAGCAAACCCCCATTGATCATGTCTATAAAATTCCACTTCCCTCTCAGTCTCGCTTATGCATTGATTAGGATGATCACCTTGTTATCGATTCTACCGCATAGTAACCCATATCCGATGCATGACGTATCATCTTGTCACTGTAGTAAGCAAACCACAATCCTAGCTGACATAGGAGTTGATTGATATCATGTGGCCCCTGCAACTGTTAAAGCTTATTGCATGCCTAGAGTTTACAATGAGGTTACTTTTATCCATGATTCGGGATGGTAGTGAACATGGTGTTGATGAAGGAGAAACTGTGTTGGTGAATCTACCCTAATACAAGGTGAACGATGAGAGGCTTTGTAGGAGTACAAAGTGGGTTGTCTCGTTGAACACCTCCTTAAGCCCGAGTTCTTGTGTAGTGATCCAAGACAAAGAGTACTACCACATGTTGGGCATACGGATCCCCGCTTAGCCTATTAACTCACCCTGATTCAGTTCCAGGAGTCACACCTAGTTCGGGTTTTCCATTCGGCATATGCATAGAAAGATAAAGGAAATGAAATGTGGCATTCATGGTAGGGCGTGTTGCACATGGCTTGTCAAGCGGAGAACCATCTGTCGAGGTGGGATTGCCGGTCGTGACTGCATGGTTTGAGTCCTGACGGGAAACCTGACCGGATTTCCAGTTGGGTTTGGAACTCAGATAGTCGACTCCTAGATTGGAATTGGATGTGAGGTAAAAGTTGTGGGGATTATCCTCACCGACACCCGCTTGAAGGGTGACGAGATTCCGGTGGTAACTGATAGTTTCATGTGTGTAGCAGTACACCCCTGCAGGGTTAATAACTATTCGAATAGCTGTGTCCGCGGTTATGGACTACTTGGAGACCTTTACTTGATCATTAGACAACTTCAACGGATACTCTAAAACTTGCCAAGATAAGTGTGAGTGCTATGGCGTGCTTTCTCGTGGGGAATTCGAGGAAGTATCCATGGTGGTGTATTGGTTGGAGACTTGGTAGTGGACTCGTGTACGCTTCTTACCTCAAGTCTGGTACTCGTAGTACAGGACTAGCCAAGTCAAAGCTGGCACTTCTGCATGTTGAAACCCCACCTCCATTTACCTTGAAACTTGAGCATGAAGGGGAAAACAGTAGGGCAAAGCCCCACTGCAACTTTTAAAAATTATAAATAAGTATCAAGTACAAAAATAAGGGGCCTGGCTTGAGATAAGCCAGATAGGAAAGAAAAAATTGAGTAGTATAGTTCTGATTTAAGTCTTGCTGAGTACGACTTTGTACTCACGTTTTCTTATTCTATGTCTTAGATGAGAACCCAGACCCCGATGGAGTCGCCTTCCTGAAGCTCGACGTTGACTAAGCTAGTATAGTTCCAGACAGCAGTCTGGTCCCTCGTGGAAGGGCATGTATGTTGAACAAGGCTTCTCTAAGCCATTTGTTAATCTTGTCTGTAGTCAGACCTAATTTGCTTCCGTTGTTTGATGTAATGATGGATCATAGTCATATGATCTTTGTGTACTCTTTGTGTAAGTCAATAAAGATATACTTTGTAGAGTTCATGCAATGTGTACCTACTGTTTACACTAGACATGTATGCTGCGTGTATGATTATAACATGCATGTCTTAGTGTGGGGTTCGATAGCTTAGTTGTGTTCTTGCCGGCGGTCTTTTATACACCAAGTGGCTCTTAGATGTGCGCAGCTTGGGGCATCGTGATGCGATTGCTCGTGACTCTGTCACGTGGCACAGTTTGTTGTATGATTGAGCCCGCGTCGGGCTGGAGTCTGTTTATGTAAGTGTTATAATTCAATCGATAATATGGTTGAGGTGAATTGTCTATGAGTATGGGATTTCACCGCCCATAATCATTTAGACTTGTGAGCGGGCGATGAGGACCCATCTCAGTTGATCATCCGGCTTGGATGGGATGCCCCTCACGTTCGATGCTTTCCGAGAGTGTTCTGTTCTTGGCCTTGTCTGCTTAGACAAGTGGGTACGACTATCGGATCTCCATATGATTGAGTTGTGACTGGAATTACATATGCAGATTCCGGGTACCGACAGACTTGGTATCAGAGCAGGACTATCTGTAGGATTATCAAAGCCTTGGTCGAAGTCGAGTCTAGCATTCTATAGTTATATAGTTACTTTGGGTATAAGGGAACAACGTAAGACTTATTTTTCTCCTTACCCTCATCGATCTGAGTTCTGAGTCACCCTCATCTTTTCTGCGGGAAGATAGGACTAGTCTCATCTTTGTCTTACTAGAACATCTCGTTGATTGCTTCTTTGTAGCCGTAGGACTGTCGTGGTCGTCCAGAGTCATCCTGTTGTTGATTTCGTTGAGGAAGTTCTGTCCAACCTCCTCAAGGTTGTTTCATTTTCCATCCCCGTGTAACCGTTATGATGCCCGAGTTATCCCGTGGTCCTTGTGAAGTCATTGTTGTTGCATTACAATCTTTTCCGCCTAAATCATGTCCTCTTATCTTTGATTCTATCATACAACCTGTTCTGATTGTTGATTTTTACCACACAGGATGTCAATTTGAACTCGTAGTGCTGTTCATCAGAATCGAGACCGTGATCAGAATTGAAGTGATGATGATCCTCCTCCACCGCCTTCTGCGCCAGAAATCATGGTGGAAGCTGAACGGAATCGACGTGATCAAACACGCCTTCTGGAGCTCATCGAGCAGAATACCGCTCGTCAGCGCAATGTGGTTGTCAGCATTCAGGATTTCATCCTGCTCAAGCCACCGGTATTTCGATGTTCTTCTGAGCCCCTTGAAGCTGTTGATTGGCTCCGTTCCATTGAGCGTAAGCTTGAGACGACGCATGTTGCTCCAATGATCGTGTGATGTTTGCAGTATACTTCTTGGAAGGTGCTGCTGGTGAATGGTGGGAGAACTATGTTGTAATGCAACCTGATGGTCACTTAGTGACTTGGCAGCAATTCCGTGATGCCTTCCGAGGGTACCAAATTCTGGATGAGATGATGGAAAGAAAGAAGGAAGAGTTTTGCAATCTAACTCAGGGAGATAGGTCCATCCACGAGTATATGACCGAGTTCAACCATCTTGCTCGTTATGCCCAAGAGGAGATATCCACTGATGCCAGGATGCAAGCAAGGTTCCGCAAGGGACTTAGCCCTGTTATTCGTCATGATATCAATATTCATGAGTTTGTCAACTTTGAGGATTTAGTCAATAGGTCCTTCAGATCTGAGTATGGAAATGAGGTGTTCGAAGAGTCTCGCAAGCGTTCTCGTGAGTTTGCTCCATCTTCTAGTTTGGCCCCTGAGAAACGCCAGATATGGATTCCAACTAGTGCCATTCCTTCACACCTTTTTGCAAGGCCATCCTATATGGTGCCTCAACCTCCTCCACCAAACACGAATCCCAACAGCTATGGTAGTGAGCCTGCCACCCTTGCTCCACCCCCTGACACCAGAGTTTGCTACAAGTGTGGTCAGCCTGGCCACATCGCGCGGAAATGTTCATCTTCGGTGAAAGTGGATCCTCGTCCAAGACATGATGCCACCACACCCAAGTCTTCCAAAGCTAAGTCTTCACAGAAATCAAACTCCAACTCCTTGCAAGAAAAATCCTTAGCCACTGTTGGTGGTTGTGTGAACCAAATATCAGTTGAGGAAGCTATTGATACTTCTGACGTTGTCCTTGGTACGCTCCCATTCAATCATGTTCCCGCCTCTGTTCTTTTCGATCCAGGAGCCTCTCATTCATTCGTGTCGGAGAGTTATACACTTCGGCATGAGTTCGCCTTTGAAGAAATGTTTTCTCCAATGATCATCCAAACTCCTGGTTCAAAGTGGCAAACTAATAGAGTAAGCCATGGCACTCAAATTGCAATTGAGGGTTTAGTATTCCTTGCCTCTCTTATAGCCCTCAAGTCTTCAGATATTGATGTCATCCTAGGAATGGATTGGTTGTCAAGACAGAATGCTTTCCTTGATTGTAGAGCCAAGTCAGTTAAACTTACCCATCCTTCAGGCCAGACAATTGACTACACCTCACCCAGTTCTAGAACCCAGATGCATATTTTGAATGTGCTTCCCCTTCTACACCTTGAAGATATTCCGGTGGTTCGTGACTTCCCGGATGTCTTTCCTGAAGAACTGCCAGGAACGCCTCCTGACAGATGTGTAGAATTCATTGTAGATCTTTCCCCAGGAACCGCCCCAATTTCCAGACGCCCATACAAAATGGCCCCACGTGAGTTAGCTGAGCTGAAAATCCAACTTGAAGCTTTGTTGGCAAAAGGCTTCATCCTCCCTAGCTCATCGCCATGGGGTTGCCCCGTTCTGTTCGTAACAAAGAAAGATGGAACAGAAAGGATGTGCGTAGACTATCGCCCTCTAAATTTAGCGACGATAAAGAACAAGTACCCACTTCCCAGGATCAATGATCTTTATGATCAACTTGCTGGATCCTCTGTATTCTCCAAGATGGATTTGAGATTAGTCTATCATCAAATCAAAATCAGAAACAAGGACATTCCAAAAACGGCTTTCACTACTCGTTATGGTATTTACGAGTACACCGTCATGTCCTTCGGTTTAACCAATGCCCCCGCCACTTTCTCGAGCATGATGAATTCGATCTTCATGGAGTACTTGGATAAATTTGTTGTAGTTTATCTTGATGACATTCTCATCTACTCGAAGAACGAAGAAGAACATGCCGAACATCTTAGGTTGGTATTGATGAAACTTCGAGAGCATCGCCTTTATGCCAAGTTCTCTAAATGCGAATTTTGGCTACCAGAAGTGACCTACTTGGGCCACATGATTTCTGCGAAAGGCATTACTGTCAATCCCGAGAGAGTTCAGGCCGTCCTTGACTGGACTCCACCTGAATCGGTTAAGCAAGTTTGGAGTTTTCTTGGCCTATCAAGCTATTTTCGCCGCTTCGTTGAGAATTTCTCCAAAGTTGCAAAGCCTCTGACTAAACTCCTCAAGAAAGATAAGAAATTTGAATGGAATCCCAAGTGCGAGGAAAGATTTCAAGAGATGAAAATAAGATTGACTTCTGCCCCCGTACTTGCGCCTCCAGACACCAAAAGGGATTTCGAGATCTATTGTGAAGCTTCACGGCAAGGGTTAGGATGCATACTTACGCAGGATCGACATGTGGTAGCGTACGCTTCACGCCAGTTGCGTCCACATGAAGAGAAATACCCTACCCATGATCTTGAACTCGCTGCCGTAGTTCATGCCTTGAAAACCTGGCGACATTACCTCCTTGGTAATCGTTGTGAGATCTATTCCGACCACCAAAGCCTCAAATACATATTCACCCAGCCAGATCTTAATCTCAGGAAAAGACGCTGGATAGAGTTGATAAAATATTATGACTTACGAATTTCTTTCGCCCCAGGCAAAGCCAATGTCATGGCTGATGCACTAAGTCGTAAGTCGTATTGTAACAACCTCATGTTACAACAGTATCAACCACTTCTTCATGAGGAATTTTGAAATCTCAACCTCTAGATTGGTCCTCATGGATTTGTTTCTACCTTGGTGGCGAAACCAACCCTTGAGGATCAAATCATAGCCGCCATGAAACGTGATAGTGGTATTCGAGAGATCAAGAAGAACATTGCTAGCGGAGTTGCTAACTGTTTCTCCATAAATGATCAAGGTGTCATTTTCTTTGGCACTCGATTAGTTGTACCACGAAAACACAACCTTAGGAGGCTAATTCTTAAGGAGGCTCATGACACGCCCCTTTCGATTCATCCTGGTAGCACAAAGATGTACCAAGACCTACGCTAGAGATTTTGGTGGACTAGGATGAAGCGACAAATTGCTCAGTTCATTGCTGAATGTGATGTTTGTCGTCGCATTAAGGCGGAACATCAAAGATCTGCTGGTACTCTTCAACATTTGTCCATTCCCGAGTGGAAATGGGACAAAGTCGGTATGGACTTCATCACCGGCTTTCCAAAAACCCAGAAAGGAAATGATGCCATCTTCGTTGTCATTAATAGGCTTTCCAAAGTTGCCCACTTCCTTCCCGTTCGAGAGTCTATAACTGCTAGTCAGTTGGCGGACTTGTACGTCTCTAGAATTGTGTCTCTTCATGGTGTTCCTTTGGAAATCAATTCTGATCGAGGTAGCCTTTTCACCTCTAGATTCTGGGAAAGTTTTCAGAATGCTATGGGAACTCATCTCTCCTTTAGCACAGCTTTCCATCCTCAGTCTAGCGGTCAAGTTGATAGGGTTAACCAAATTCTTGAAGACATGCTCAGAGCTTGTGTTATCTCATTCGGAAAGAATTGGAAGAAATCTCTTCCATTTGCCGAATTTTCTTACAACAACAGTTTTCAATCTAGTATGAACATGCCTCCTTTTGAACTCCTCTTTGGACGACGATGTCGAACACCCCTAAACTGGTCAGAAACCGGTGAAAGACAATTCTTTGGACCGGATATGATCAAGGAAGCAGAAGAGAAAGTTCGCATTGTTCGTGATCGATTGAAAGCCGCCCAGTCTCGTCAGAAAAGCTACTATGATCGCCATCATACGCAAGAAAGCTACAATATGGATGAGAAGGCTTACCTTCGGGTTACACCTCTGAAGGGAACCCAACGATTCGGTATCAAAGGCAAGTTGGCCCCACGTTACATTGGACCTTTCCGCATTCTTTCTAAACGTGGAGAAGTTGCCTACCAACTTGAACTACCCCCGCACCTTTCCCAAGTACATGATGTATTCCATGTGTCACAACTCAGGCGTTGCTTCAATGACCCCATCCGCGAAGTCGACCATGAAACGCTTGATCTCGAAGATGACCTTTCTTATCGAGAATACCCCGTTCGTATTCTTGATTCAGCAGAGAGTGTAACTCGCTGTCAGAAGATCAAGTTTCTAAAAGTGCAATGGTCACACCACTCCGAGAAAGAAGCCACGTGGGAAAGAGTAGACTGTCTCAGTGCGGAGTACCCCTCCTTCCTCCCGCAGACTTCTGAATCTCGGGACGAGATTCTTTTGAGTGGGGGCGAGTTCTCACAACCCAAGTTTAGGTATGTGCTAGGGTTCAAGTGCTCCTTTGCATCATGAAATTTTCTCAAAAGAAATCCAATTGGGGAAAAAGGAAAGACCTAAAGAATTTAATTCAAATGGCCAGACACAAATTTTTTCAAAATTTCCTCTGTTATTTTTGAAAAGTCATATAAATAAGCATGATCACATATTAAGTGAAGTGGGTTCCCACTGCATGCACCAAGATTTCTCAAAAAATCCAAACAGAGCTTGGAAATTAAATAATACCTCTATTTGATTTGAAATTCTAATTGTTTGAATTTCAAAAATCCCCAAACTTTGTGAGTGGCTATCTATATGCCTTGTGAGACCACAAAGAAATTTGGAGGATTTTATAAATTGCCTTGCTATTTTATTCAGGACAAAACAAATTTACAGAAAAAGAAAAACAAAAAGAATAAAGAAAAAGGGCTCACCTGGCTTCCAGCCAAACTCATCCCCCGACGGCCCAGGCCCACCTTCCCCGCGTTGTCGTCTTCCCCAAGAACCTCGGTGGCGAGCCGAGGGCGCGCGGCGACCGCCACCACGATGCCGAGGCCCTTCCAGGCCTCCCCGACCCCTATCCTCTCGCCACGGAGCACTCCACGTACCCCCTCACCATTTCCCCCTCCTCTGGCTCCCTCTAGCTCTCTGCCCCTCGCCGATATCGTCACGGCCGAGCGCACCGGAGAGCACCGCCGCCGCGCCCGCGTGGCCAACGGCCGCCAGACACCGCGCAAGCGTTTTGAGCATCACCAACACCCTCCTCTTCATCGACCTGCAACAGATCAGAAGCCCAGACGGCCTTGAGTCGCGGTATTCGTCGTCGTCGACTCGCCGGACCCGCACGAGCTCGTCGAGAAATAGGTCGCCACCGAGCCCTCCCCGCCGTAGCCGTCAGCGCAATTGACTCCGGGGTGATCTCCCCATCTTTTCTCCCTATCTCCAGCCTCTCCCGTGCCTAGAACCCTCATGCCCGTCGAGCTTCTCTTCGGCCGGCGCGCGCACGTCGTCGCCGGCGTAGTCTCCGACAGCGCAGGTGACCCCCTCCTAGACCAATCGACGCGGGCGAGCACAAGGAGTCTCCTGGTGCCCTTCGTTGTCCAAATGGATCCCTGCTCTGTCGTTCCGTGCGGGAGCCACCGCACACAGTGGTCGTTGCCGGCGAGCGATGACGTGGCCCCGGTCATTAGGACCTAAAGCACCCCCTAATTAACCCCTTGGTCACAAACAAGGGGCCCAGCCCCCCTAACCACCGCCTGTAAGTTTAATTAAACAGGGGTTTAACCCTCAGTCACTTACAGATCTGGCTCACAGGTCAGAGCCCCCCCTCACGTCAGCATGGGGTCATGCTGACGCCATATTTGGCTTTTATTTTAAAAAGAAAAACCAGGAAATTGCAGAAAATACTTTAAACTTTGAAATTCAATAACTTTTAATCCTAACTCCAAATTTAATAAATAATATATGAAAAATTATCAGAAAATTACAAGGATTATGAATATGCAATTTGTTTTCATTTTTGACCATTTAAAAATGGGGGAACAGTAGGAAATGTGCATATGAACCCTTTTTAATTCAAATGTGGAGTTTGAATTTGCAACTCAATTACAATACACTTCATTTAAATGGAATTGTTCACACATCAGCAACATGTACATCAAATTATACCACTTGATCATGTGTATGTGCATTGTACATTCTTTTGATAGCTTGGTTGCATTGTTTGCTATCGAATAGTGGTGGAGCCGGAACCCGAGATCACCCCCTTCGTTGAAGACCCCGATACTGAACCTCGTCAGAAAGGCAAGCAAACCCCCATTGATCATGTCTATAAAATTCCACTTCCCTCTCAGTCTCGCTTATGCATTGATTAGGATGATCACCTTGTTATCGATTCTACCGCATAGTAACCCATATCCGATGCATGACGTATCATCTTGTCACTGTAGTAAGCAAACCACAATCCTAGCTGACATAGGAGTTGATTGATATCATGTGGCCCCTGCAACTGTTAAAGCTTATTGCATGCCTAGAGTTTACAATGAGGTTACTTTTATCCATGATTCGGGATGGTAGTGAACATGGTGTTGATGAAGGAGAAACTGTGTTGGTGAATCTACCCTAATACAAGGTGAACGATGAGAGGCTTTGTAGGAGTACAAAGTGGGTTGTCTCGTTGAACACCTCCTTAAGCCCGAGTTCTTGTGTAGTGATCCAAGACAAAGAGTACTACCACATGTTGGGCATACGGATCCCCGCTTAGCCTATTAACTCACCCTGATTCAGTTCCAGGAGTCACACCTAGTTCGGGTTTTCCATTCGGCATATGCATAGAAAGATAAAGGAAATGAAATGTGGCATTCATGGTAGGGCGTGTTGCACATGGCTTGTCAAGCGGAGAACCATCTGTCGAGGTGGGATTGCCGGTCGTGACTGCATGGTTTGAGTCCTGACGGGAAACCTGACCGGATTTCCAGTTGGGTTTGGAACTCAGATAGTCGACTCCTAGATTGGAATTGGATGTGAGGTAAAAGTTGTGGGGATTATCCTCACCGACACCCGCTTGAAGGGTGACGAGATTCCGGTGGTAACTGATAGTTTCATGTGTGTAGCAGTACACCCCTGCAGGGTTAATAACTATTCGAATAGCTGTGTCCGCGGTTATGGACTACTTGGAGACCTTTACTTGATCATTAGACAACTTCAACGGATACTCTAAAACTTGCCAAGATAAGTGTGAGTGCTATGGCGTGCTTTCTCGTGGGGAATTCGAGGAAGTATCCATGGTGGTGTATTGGTTGGAGACTTGGTAGTGGACTCGTGTACGCTTCTTACCTCAAGTCTGGTACTCGTAGTACAGGACTAGCCAAGTCAAAGCTGGCACTTCTGCATGTTGAAACCCCACCTCCATTTACCTTGAAACTTGAGCATGAAGGGGAAAACAGTAGGGCAAAGCCCCACTGCAACTTTTAAAAATTATAAATAAGTATCAAGTACAAAAATAAGGGGCCTGGCTTGAGATAAGCCAGATAGGAAAGAAAAAATTGAGTAGTATAGTTCTGATTTAAGTCTTGCTGAGTACGACTTTGTACTCACGTTTTCTTATTCTATGTCTTAGATGAGAACCCAGACCCCGATGGAGTCGCCTTCCTGAAGCTCGACGTTGACTAAGCTAGTATAGTTCCAGACAGCAGTCTGGTCCCTCGTGGAAGGGCATGTATGTTGAACAAGGCTTCTCTAAGCCATTTGTTAATCTTGTCTGTAGTCAGACCTAATTTGCTTCCGTTGTTTGATGTAATGATGGATCATAGTCATATGATCTTTGTGTACTCTTTGTGTAAGTCAATAAAGATATACTTTGTAGAGTTCATGCAATGTGTACCTACTGTTTACACTAGACATGTATGCTGCGTGTATGATTATAACATGCATGTCTTAGTGTGGGGTTCGATAGCTTAGTTGTGTTCTTGCCGGCGGTCTTTTATACACCAAGTGGCTCTTAGATGTGCGCAGCTTGGGGCATCGTGATGCGATTGCTCGTGACTCTGTCACGTGGCACAGTTTGTTGTATGATTGAGCCCGCGTCGGGCTGGAGTCTGTTTATGTAAGTGTTATAATTCAATCGATAATATGGTTGAGGTGAATTGTCTATGAGTATGGGATTTCACCGCCCATAATCATTTAGACTTGTGAGCGGGCGATGAGGACCCATCTCAGTTGATCATCCGGCTTGGATGGGATGCCCCTCACGTTCGATGCTTTCCGAGAGTGTTCTGTTCTTGGCCTTGTCTGCTTAGACAAGTGGGTACGACTATCGGATCTCCATATGATTGAGTTGTGACTGGAATTACATATGCAGATTCCGGGTACCGACAGACTTGGTATCAGAGCAGGACTGTCTGTAGGATTATCAAAGCCTTGGTCGAAGTCGAGTCTAGCATTCTATAGTTATATAGTTACTTTGGGTATAAGGGAACAACGTAAGACTTATTTTTCTCCTTACCCTCATCGATCTGAGTTCTGAGTCACCCTCATCTTTTCTGCGGGAAGATAGGACTAGTCTCATCTTTGTCTTACTAGAACATCTCGTTGATTGCTTCTTTGTTGCCGTAGGACTGTCGTGGTCGTCCAGAGTCATCCTGTTGTTGATTTCCTTGAGGAAGTTCTGTCCAACCTCCTCAAGGTTGTTTCATTTTCCATCCCCGTGTAACCGTTATGATGCCCGAGTTATCCCGTGGTCCTTGTGAAGTCATTGTTGTTGCATTACAATCTTTTCCGCCTAAATCATGTCCTCTTATCTTTGATTCTATCATACAACCTGTTCTGATTGTTGATTTTTACCACACAGGATGTCAATTTGAACTCGTAGTGCTGTTCATCAGAATCGAGACCGTGATCAGAATCGAAGTGATGATGATCCTCCTCCACCGCCTTCTGCGCCAGAAATCATGGTGGAAGCTGAACGGAATCGACGTGATCAAACACGCCTTCTGGAGCTCATCGAGCAGAATACCGCTCATCAGCGCAATGTGGTTGTCAGCATTCAGGATTTCATCCTGCTCAAGCCACCGGTATTTCGATGTTCTTCTGAGCCCCTTGAAGCTGTTGATTGGCTCCGTTCCATTGAGCGTAAGCTTGAGACGACGCATGTTGCTCCAATGATCGTGTGATGTTTGCAGTATACTTCTTGGAAGGTGCTGCTGGTGAATGGTGGGAGAACTATGTTGTAATGCAACCTGATGGTCACTTAGTGACTTGGCAGCAATTCCGTGATGCCTTCCGAGGGTACCAAATTCTGGATGAGATGATGGAAAGAAAGAAGGAAGAGTTTTGCAATCTAACTCAGGGAGATAGGTCCATCCACGAGTATATGACCGAGTTCAACCATCTTGCTCGTTATGCCCAAGAGGAGATATCCACTGATGCCAGGAAGCAAGCAAGGTTCCGCAAGGGACTTAGCCCTGTTATTCGTCATGATATCAATATTCATGAGTTTGTCAACTTTGAGGATTTAGTCAATAGGTCCTTCAGATCTGAGTATGGAAATGAGGTGTTCGAAGAGTCTCGCAAGCGTTCTCGTGAGTTTGCTCCATCTTCTAGTTTGGCCCCTGAGAAACGCCAGATATGGATTCCAACTAGTGCCATTCCTTCACACCTTTTTGCAAGGCCATCCTATATGGTGCCTCAACCTCCTCCACCAAACACGAATCCCAACAGCTATGGTAGTGAGCCTGCCACCCTTGCTCCACCCCCTGACACCAGAGTTTGCTACAAGTGTGGTCAGCCTGGCCACATCGCGCGGAAATGTTCATCTTCGGTGAAAGTGGATCCTCGTCCAAGACATGATGCCACCACACCCAAGTCTTCCAAAGCTAAGTCTTCACAGAAATCAAACTCCAACTCCTTGCAAGAAAAATCCTTAGCCACTGTTGGTGGTTGTGTGAACCAAATATCAGTTGAGGAAGCTATTGATACTTCTGACGTTGTCCTTGGTACGCTCCCATTCAATCATGTTCCCGCCTCTGTTCTTTTCGATCCAGGAGCCTCTCATTCATTCGTGTCGGAGAGTTATACACTTCGGCATGAGTTCGCCTTTGAAGAAATGTTTTCTCCAATGATCATCCAAACTCCTGGTTCAAAGTGGCAAACTAATAGAGTAAGCCATGGCACTCAAATTGCAATTGAGGGTTTAGTATTCCTTGCCTCTCTTATAGCCCTCAAGTCTTCAGATATTGATGTCATCCTAGGAATGGATTGGTTGTCAAGACAGAATGCTTTCCTTGATTGTAGAGCCAAGTCAGTTAAACTTACCCATCCTTCAGGCCAGACAATTGACTACACCTCACCCAGTTCTAGAACCCAGATGCATATTTTGAATGTGCTTCCCCTTCTACACCTTGAAGATATTCCGGTGGTTCGTGACTTCCCGGATGTCTTTCCTGAAGAACTGCCAGGAACGCCTCCTGACAGATGTGTAGAATTCATTGTAGATCTTTCCCCAGGAACCGCCCCAATTTCCAGACGCCCATACAAAATGGCCCCACGTGAGTTAGCTGAGCTGAAAATCCAACTTGAAGCTTTGTTGGCAAAAGGCTTCATCCTCCCTAGCTCATCGCCATGGGGTTGCCCCGTTCTGTTCGTAACAAAGAAAGATGGAACAGAAAGGATGTGCGTAGACTATCGCCCTCTAAATTTAGCGACGATAAAGAACAAGTACCCACTTCCCAGGATCAATGATCTTTATGATCAACTTGCTGGATCCTCTGTATTCTCCAAGATGGATTTGAGATTAGTCTATCATCAAATCAAAATCAGAAACAAGGACATTCCAAAAACGGCTTTCACTACTCGTTATGGTATTTACGAGTACACCGTCATGTCCTTCGGTTTAACCAATGCCCCCGCCACTTTCTCGAGCATGATGAATTCGATCTTCATGGAGTACTTGGATAAATTTGTTGTAGTTTATCTTGATGACATTCTCATCTACTCGAAGAACGAAGAAGAACATGCCGAACATCTTAGGTTGGTATTGATGAAACTTCGAGAGCATCGCCTTTATGCCAAGTTCTCTAAATGCGAATTTTGGCTACCAGAAGTGACCTACTTGGGCCACATGATTTCTGCGAAAGGCATTACTGTCAATCCCGAGAGAGTTCAGGCCGTCCTTGACTGGACTCCACCTGAATCGGTTAAGCAAGTTTGGAGTTTTCTTGGCCTATCAAGCTATTTTCGCCGCTTCGTTGAGAATTTCTCCAAAGTTGCAAAGCCTCTGACTAAACTCCTCAAGAAAGATAAGAAATTTGAATGGAATCCCAAGTGCGAGGAAAGATTTCAAGAGATGAAAATAAGATTGACTTCTGCCCCCGTACTTGCGCCTCCAGACACCAAAAGGGATTTCGAGATCTATTGTGAAGCTTCACGGCAAGGGTTAGGATGCATACTTACGCAGGATCGACATGTGGTAGCGTACGCTTCACGCCAGTTGCGTCCACATGAAGAGAAATACCCTACCCATGATCTTGAACTCGCTGCCGTAGTTCATGCCTTGAAAACCTGGCGACATTACCTCCTTGGTAATCGTTGTGAGATCTATTCCGACCACCAAAGCCTCAAATACATATTCACCCAGCCAGATCTTAATCTCAGGAAAAGACGCTGGATAGAGTTGATAAAATATTATGACTTACGAATTTCTTTCGCCCCAGGCAAAGCCAATGTCATGGCTGATGCACTAAGTCGTAAGTCGTATTGTAACAACCTCATGTTACAACAGTATCAACCACTTCTTCATGAGGAATTTTGAAATCTCAACCTCTAGATTGGTCCTCATGGATTTGTTTCTACCTTGGTGGCGAAACCAACCCTTGAGGATCAAATCATAGCCGCCATGAAACGTGATAGTGGTATTCGAGAGATCAAGAAGAACATTGCTAGCGGAGTTGCTAACTGTTTCTCCATAAATGATCAAGGTGTCATTTTCTTTGGCACTCGATTAGTTGTACCACGAAAACACAACCTTAGGAGGCTAATTCTTAAGGAGGCTCATGACACGCCCCTTTCGATTCATCCTGGTAGCACAAAGATGTACCAAGACCTACGCTAGAGATTTTGGTGGACTAGGATGAAGCGACAAATTGCTCAGTTCATTGCTGAATGTGATGTTTGTCGTCGCATTAAGGCGGAACATCAAAGATCTGCTGGTACTCTTCAACATTTGTCCATTCCCGAGTGGAAATGGGACAAAGTCGGTATGGACTTCATCACCGGCTTTCCAAAAACCCAGAAAGGAAATGATGCCATCTTCGTTGTCATTAATAGGCTTTCCAAAGTTGCCCACTTCCTTCCCGTTCGAGAGTCTATAACTGCTAGTCAGTTGGCGGACTTGTACGTCTCTAGAATTGTGTCTCTTCATGGTGTTCCTTTGGAAATCAATTCTGATCGAGGTAGCCTTTTCACCTCTAGATTCTGGAAAAGTTTTCAGAATGCTATGGGAACTCATCTCTCCTTTAGCACAGCTTTCCATCCTCAGTCTAGCGGTCAAGTTGATAGGGTTAACCAAATTCTTGAAGACATGCTCAGAGCTTGTGTTATCTCATTCGGAAAGAATTGGAAGAAATCTCTTCCATTTGCCGAATTTTCTTACAACAACAGTTTTCAATCTAGTATGAACATGCCTCCTTTTGAACTCCTCTTTGGACGACGATGTCGAACACCCCTAAACTGGTCAGAAACCGGTGAAAGACAATTCTTTGGACCGGATATGATCAAGGAAGCAGAAGAGAAAGTTCGCATTGTTCGTGATCGATTGAAAGCCGCCCAGTCTCGTCAGAAAAGCTACTATGATCGCCATCATACGCAAGAAAGCTACAATATGGATGAGAAGGCTTACCTTCGGGTTACACCTCTGAAGGGAACCCAACGATTCGGTATCAAAGGCAAGTTGGCCCCATGTTACATTGGACCTTTCCGCATTCTTTCTAAACGTGGAGAAGTTGCCTACCAACTTGAACTTCCCCCGCACCTTTCCCAAGTACATGATGTATTCCATGTGTCACAACTCAGGCGTTGCTTCAATGACCCCATCCGCGAAGTCGACCATGAAACGCTTGATCTCGAAGACGACCTTTCTTATCGAGAATACCCCGTTCGTATTCTTGATTCAGCAGAGAGTGTAACTCGCTGTCAGAAGATCAAGTTTCTAAAAGTGCAATGGTCACACCACTCCGAGAAAGAAGCCACGTGGGAAAGAGTAGACTGTCTCAGTGCGGAGTACCCCTCCTTCCTCCCGCAGACTTCTGAATCTCGGGACGAGATTCTTTTGAGTGGGGGCGAGTTCTCACAACCCAAGTTTAGGTATGTGATAGGGTTCAAGTGCTCCTTTGCATCATGAAATGTTTTCAAAAGAAATCCAATTGGGGAAAAAGGAAAGACCTAAAGAATTTAATTCAAATGGCCAGACACAAATTTTTTCAAAATTTCCTCTGTTATTTTTGAAAAGTCTTATAAATAAGCATGATCACATATTAAGTGAAGTGGGTTCCCACTGCATGCACCAAGATTTCTCAAAAAATCCAAACAGAGCTTGGAAATTAAATAATACCTCTATTTGATTTGAAATTCTAATTGTTTGAATTTCAAAAATCCCCAAACTTTGTGAGTGGCTATCTATATGCCTTGTGAGACCACAAAGAAATTTGGAGGATTTTATAAATTGCCTTGCTATTTTATTCAGGACAAAACAAATTTACAGAAAAAGAAAAACAAAAAGAATAAAGAAAAAGGGCTCACCTGGCTTCCAGCCAAACTCATCCCCCGACGGCCCAGGCCCACCTTCCCCGCGTTGTCGTCTTCCCCAAGCACTTCGGTGGCGAGCCGAGGGCGCGCGGCGACCGCCACCACGACGCCGAGGCCCTTCCAGGCCTCCCCGACCCTTATCCTCTCACTACGGAGCAATCCACGTACCCCCTCAGCATTTCCCCCTCCTCGGGCTCCCTCTAGCTCTGTCCCCCTCGCCGATTTTTTCATGGCCGAGCGCACCGCCGCCACGCCCGCTTGGCCAACGGCCGCCAGATGCCGCGCAAGCGTGTCTAGCATCACCAGCGCCCTCCTCTTCGTCGACCTGCAATAGATCAGAAGCCCAGATGGCTCCGAGTCGCCGTATTCGTCGCCGTCGACTCACCGAGCCCTCCCCGCCGTAGCCGTCAGCGCCATTGACTCCGGGGTGAGCTCCCCATCTTTTCCCCCCTATCCCCAGCCTCTTCCGTGCCTAGAACCCTCACGCCCGTGGAGCTTGTCTTCGGCCGCCGCGCGCACGTCGTCGCCGGCATAGTCTCTGACATCGCAGGTGACCCCCTCCTACACCAATCGACGCGGGCGAGAACAAGGAGTCGCTTGGTGCCCTTCGTTGGCCAAATAGAGCCCTTCTCCGCCGTTCCGTGCGGGCGCTGCCGCGCACAATGGTCATCGCCAGCGAGCGATGACGTGGCCCCGGTCATTAGGACCTAAACCACCCCCTAATTAACCCCTTGGGTCACAAACAAGGCGCCCATCCCCCCTAAACACCCCCTGTCAGTTTAATTAAACAGGTGTTTAACCCTGAGTGACTTATAGACCTGGCCCACAGGTCAGAGCCCCCCCCCCCCACGTCAGCATGAGGTCATGTTGACGCCATATTTGGCTTTTAATTTAAAAAGAAAAACCAGGAAATTGCAGAAAATACTTTAAACTTTGAAATTCAATAACTTTTTAATCCTAACTCCTAATTTAATAAATGATATATGAAAAATTATCATAAAAATACAAGGATTATGAATATGGAATTTGTTTTCATGTTTGACCATTTTAAAATGGGGGGACAGTAGAAAATGTGTATATGAACCTTTTTAATTCAAATGTGGAGTTTGAATTTGCAACTCAATTACAATACACTTCATTTAAATGGAACTCTCCACACATCAGCAACATGTACATCATATTATACCACTTGATCATGTGTATGTGCATTGTACATTATTTTGATAGCTTGTTTGCATTGTTTGCTATCGAATAGAGGTGGAGCCGAAACCCGAGATCACCCCCTTCGTTGAAGACCCCGATACCGAACCTCATCAGCAAGGCAAGCAAACCCCCATTGATCATGTCTATAAAATCCCACTTCCCTCTCAGTCTCGCTTATGTATTGATTAGGAGGATCACCTTGTGATCGATTCTACCGCATAGTCGAACCCATATCCGATGCATGACCTATCATGTTGTCACAGTAGTAAGCAAACCAAAATCCTAGCTGACATAGGAGTTGATTGATATCATGTGGCCCCTGCAACTGTTAAAGCTTATTGCATGCCTAGAGTTTACAATGAGGTTACTTTTATCTGTGAGTCGGGATGGTAGTGAACATGGTGTTGATGAAGGTGAAACTGTGTTGGTGAATCTACCCTAATACAAGGTGAACGATGAGAGGCTGTGTAGGAGTACACAGTGCGTTGTCTCGTTGAACAACGCCTTAAGCCCGAGTTCTTGTGTAGTGATCCAAGACAAAGAGTACTACCACATGTTTGGCAAACAGATCCCCGCTCAGCCTATTAACTCACCCTGATTCAGTTCCAGGAGTCACACCTAGTTCGGGTTTTCCATTCGGCATATGCATAGAAAGATAAAGGAAATGAAATGTGGCATTCATGGTAGGGCGTGTTGCACATGGCTTGTCAAGCGGAGAACCATCCGTTGAGGTGGGATTGGCGGTCATGACTGCATGGTTTGAGTCCTGACGGGAAACCCGACCGGATTTCCAGTTGGGTTTGGAACTCAGATAGTCGACTCCTGGATTGGAATTGGATATGAGGTAAAAGTAGTGGGGATTATCCTCGCCGACACCCGCTTGAAGGGTGACGAGATCCCGACGGTAACTGATAGTTTCATGTGTGTAGCAGTACACCCCTGCAGGATTAATAACTATTCGAATAGCCGTGTCTGCGGTTATGGACTACTTGGAGACCTTTACTTGATCATTAGACAACTTCATCGGATACTCTAAAACTTGCCAAGATAAGTGTGAGTGCTATGGCGTGCTTTCTCTTTGGGAAGTCGAGGAAGTATCCATAGTGGTCTATTGGTTGGATACTTGGTAGTGGACTCGTGTACGCTTCTTACCTCAAGTCTGGTACTCGTAGTACAAGACTAGCCAAGTTAAAGCTGGCACTTCTGCATGTTGAAACCCCACCTCCCTTTACCTTGAAACTTGAGCATGAGTAGTATAGTTCTGATGTAACTCTTGCTGAGTACGACTTTGTATTCACGTTTGCTTATTCTATGTTTTAGATGAGAACCCAGACCCCGATGGAGTCGCCTTCCTGAAGCTCGACGTTGAGTAAGCTAGTATAGTTCCAGACAGTAGTCTGGTCCCTCGTGGAAGGGCATGTATGTTGAACAAGGCTTCTCTAAGCCATTTGTAAATCTTGTCTGTACTCAGACCTAATTTGCTTCCGTTGTTTGATGTAATGATGGATCATAGTCATATGATCTTTGTGTACTCTATGTGTAAGTCAATAAAGATATACTTTGTAGAATTCATGCAATGTGTACCTGCTGTTTAGACTGGACATGTATGTTGCTTGTATGATTATAACATGCATGTCTTAGTGTGGGGTTCGATAGCTTAGTTGTGTTCTTGCCGGCGGTCTTTTATACACCAAGTGGCCCTTA
Source organism: Bromus sterilis (assembly GCA_950022295.1). NCBI lineage: Eukaryota > Viridiplantae > Streptophyta > Magnoliopsida > Poales > Poaceae > Bromus > Bromus sterilis. The sequence continues at coordinate 182,674,698 of OX465596.1, forward strand.
GATGTAACGACCCGATTCACTAAGAATTCAAGTCTCTGTGCATTCTGTGCTAGTCTCTGGATAAATAGCTAGCACACACAGTACATGATGTAATATCAAGAATAAACCACATGTCATAAATATTACATCGAAGATCCAGTATTACATTAAAGTATACCTGCATAGCTCAAGGATAGCTTACAAATAAAATACAGTGGAAAAACCATAAAGAGCTTCGTGGCGTCCATCAACTCCACCGGCATAGTTGAGTATAGACATCGTAACCCTACATCGCATCACTTACTCGTCATATACAATCCTGCAACACCGAAGGTTACAGCCCGACAATGGGTCAGTACATCTGATTTGTACGACAAGTCACACGAAGAAAGATATAACATACCTACATCTACATGCAAGGATAAGTCAAAGGAAGGCTTATGGTTTTATTTTGCAGAAAGCTGATTTTTCCCAATCTACCTAAGTCAAAATTTTATTTTATCATACTACATAAGGTTGAACTGGGCTGCACCAGTTCCAACCCATACCCTTTATTAAATCTTTCCCACTCAAGTTTTATTAAAGTGTTTCATCTGTCAAGACCATCCAACAACAATAATGCCTAGTTGCTCAAAATTGTCCATAACCGGGGACACGACTAATCATGATCAGTTTGTACGCTCTGCAGAGGTTTTTACACTTTCCCCACCGGACTCAACCCGAAGATTGAGATAAAGTCTTTCAGAAGAGGTCACCTCCACCCTTTGGTAGCCGGGACACCTATCATATCTATATCTGCTAGCTACCAGGGCCAGGCTCCCCACAACGTACTGAACTATGCCGATGGAGTTGATGGACGCCACGAGGCTCTTTATTGTTTTTCCTCTGTATTTTATTTGTAAGCTAGCCTTGAGCTATGCAGGTATGCTTTAATGTAATACTGGATCTTCGATGTAATATTTATGACATGTGGTTTATTATTGATATTACATCATGTACTCTGTGTGCTAGCTATTGATCCAGGGACTAGCACAGAATGCACAGAGACTTGGATTCTTAGTGAATCGGGTCGTTACATTAGATGTGCGCAGCTTGGGGCATCGTGATGCGATTTCTCGTGACTCTGTCACGTGGCACACTTTGTTGTATGATTGAGCCCGCCCGAGATCCGACTAGGTGATCGGGATGGAGTCTATTTATGTAAGTGTTATAATTCAATCGATAATATGGTTGAGGCGACTTGTCTATGAGTATTGGGATTTCACCACCAATAATCATTTAGACTTGTGAGCGGGCGATGAGGACCCATCTCAGTTGATCATCCGGCCAGGATGGGATGCCCCTCACGTTCGATGCTTTTCGAGAGTGTTTTGTGCTTGGCCTTGTCTGCTTAGACAAGTGGGTACGACTCTCGGCTCTCCATATGATTGAGTTGTGACTGGAATTACATATGCGAATTCCGGGCCCCGATAGTTTATGCGTCATAAAGCAACAAGATTCATCCCTGCAGAAAGATATATTATATATTGAGCACAAGTTTCTACCATACTCATACAACTGATGTATTTGTTTCCATAAGGGTATCCCCTTTTGAGACAAGCGGTGTTCCTTGTACCATTCTTGTTGATCCTTAGTGAATCCTCCATGCCAATAGGATCTAGTTTCAAAGAAGTTAGGCATTGGTGGTAAGCAAGTAACTAGACACACTATTTGTTAGGGGTTTTGGCAAAAAACCTGAAAGGTAAACTAACAAGACTAAAAAGCAAAGGTAAAAGATAGCGTGCAACTGCCCTATCTTGAAGATTGGAGTCCCCGGAAATGGCGCCAGAAATTTCTTAATGCTAACTCCTTGTTGGTTACCCCAAGTGGAAGGTTGGATGTAGTGTAGCAGCAAGATTTCCCTTGGCAAATAAACCATGGTTTAGTTCGACCAGTAGGACCCAAGGTCAACAAGTAGGTGGTTCGTCAAGTGATGCGCCGTCTGAAAAGAATCACTTTCTTTGCCTGGACCTGCACACACAACAAATAACTTTGCTCCCAACGAGTACAGAGAGGTTGTCAATCTCTACAGCCTTGTTGTTTTCAAAGGATCAACGCTATCGGGAACCGGGGTTAGCGTATGCAAGTCCCGCTACAACACAATCATATGGAGATCCGAGAGCCGTACCCACTTGTCTAAGCAGACAAGGCCAAGCACAAAATGTTCTCGGAAAGCATCGAACGTGAGGGGCATCCCATCCAGGCCGTATGATCAACTGAGATGGGTCCTCATCATCCGCACACAAGTCTAAATGATATGGGTGGTGAACTCCCATACTCATAGACAAGTAGGCTCAACCATACTATCGATTGTATTATAACACTTACATAGACTTATTCCAGCCCGATCACTTAGTCAGGGCCTAGTGCTGGCTCAATCATACAACAAAGTGTGCACGTGACAGAGTCACGAGCAATCGCATGGTGATGCCCCAAGCTGCGCACATCTAAGGGCCACTTAGTGTATAAAAGACCGCCATCCAGATCACAACTAAGGTCTCGAAAACCCATACTAAGACATGCATGTTATAATCATACACGCAACACACATGTCTGGTATGAACAGCTGGTATCATTGCAATTCTCTACAAAGTTTACAACTTTATTGATAACTCTTAAAGAGTGCACACAGAGATCACGAGACCGTGATCCAACATTACATCAAGCACGGAAGCAAAGTAGGTCTAAGTACAGAGAAGTTTAACAAATGGCTTAAGAAGACTTATTTAAACACAAGCACTCCACGAGGGAACCAGTCTGCTGACTGGGACTACACTAGCTTGGCTTCAGTCATCGAGCTCCAGGAAGAATCCACCTTCGGGATCAGTGGGTTCATCTAAAACATAGAATAAGCAAACGTGAGTACAAAGTCGTACTCAGCAAGAATTACGTAGGAACTATACTACTCATGCACATGTATCAAGGTAAAGGGAGGTGGGGTTCAAATGCAGAAGTGCCAGCTTTGACTTGGCTACTTCTGAGCTACGAATATGAGACTTGAGGTAAGAAGCGTACACGAGTCAACTATACAAGTCTCTCAAACAATTACTCCACTATGGTGCCTTCCTCGACTTCCCACGAGAAAGCACGCCATAGCAGTCAAACTTATCTTGGCAAGTTTTATAAGTAACCATTGACGTTGTCTAATAATCACGCTAAGCTTTCCAAGAAGTCCATAACCGCGGACGCGGCTATTCGAATAGTTTTGTTAACCCTGCAGGGGTGTACTGCTACACACATGAAACTATCAGTTACCACTGGGATCTCGTCACCCTTCAAGCGGGTGTCGGCGAGGATAATTTCCACAACTTTTACCTCACAACCAACTCAAGTTCAATGAAGAGGCCTATCTGGGATGGTTTCCACATTCGTAACCCCGCCGGTTTACCGAAGTGGTCCCAGAAGATGTGTGCGTGGTGCATAAGCCGGTCTCGGTTGAGCAGTTCTCTCACTTCACAGCCAGGCCACAGACCTACCAGAACTCCGAACTACTACGACTCATTGAACTGAGAAGGGGTGAGTTAGTAGGTTGAGCGGGTGTCCATGTGCCCAACATGTGGTGGTACTCTTCATCTTGGATCACCACACAAGAACTCGGACTTAGGGCGGTGTTCAACTAGACAACCCACTGTGTACTCCTACACAACCTCTCATCGTTCACCTTGTATTAGGGTAGATTCACCAACACATTTCCACCATCATCAACATGATCACAACCATCCCGACTCACATAACATTATCAACATTGTATCACTCTAAGCATGGAATAAGCACTAACAAATGATATTAATCAACTCCTACATCTTCTAGGATTGTGGTTTGCTTACTACTGTGACAAATGATAGGTCATGCAAAGGAATGGGTTCATCTATGCGATAGAAACGTATCATGGAAATCATCCTAAACCATGCATAAGCGAGACTGAGAGGGAAGTGGGATTTTATCGACATGATCAAATGGGGTTTGCTTGCCTTGCCGACGAGGGTTGTACACGGTATCTTCAACGGAGGGTGTGATCTCGGGTTCCGGCTCCACCTCTATTCGATAGCAAACAATGCAATCAAAGTGATCAATATAAAGACAATGCACAATCACATGATATGATGTTATAGCATGAGGTGCAAAGTGCTGATGTGTTGAACATTCTATTTAAATGAAGTGCTTTGCATTTGAGTTGCGAATTCAAACTCCATATTTTAATTTAGAAGGGTTCATATTCATGTTTTCTTCTGTTTTTCCCCTTTTTAAAATGGTCAAACATGAAAAAAAAGTGCATATTCAGAATCCTTGCATTTTTCTAATAATTTTACATATATTATATGTCCAATATGGAGTTAAAATGAATTAGTTATGAATTTCCAAAGTTTAATTCATTTTCTGCCTTTTCTAGAAATATTCTTTAAATAGCAAATCCTTTATTGCGTCACAGTGGCGTTAGAGTGACGTGGGGGGGGGGGGGCTGCTGACGTGTGGTTCCGGCTTGTCAGTGCGTTAAGTTAATCTGCCAGGTTAGTTTAAACTAACACATAGTTAGTTAGCAGCCTGGGCCCACATGTCAGTGACCCAGGGGGTTAGTTAGCGAGTTAATCTCGCCGGACCTGTCAGTTTACCGACGACGTGGTGCCGGCGACCAACAGAGGCGGCGGAGGCACGCCGGAGGGCATTTCCGGCCACCATTTGGCACGCTACCACAATCAGAATAAATCCCGCGCAACCGCGAGTCCATCTGGCCATAGCAGCACCTCGGGGGTGGACGGAATCCACGCCGTAGATGAGAATTTCATCAAGATAAACTACAACAAATTTATAGAAGTACTCCATGAAGATCGAATTCACCATGCGCGAGAGAGTGGCGGGGGCATTAGGTTAAACTAAAGGACATGACGGTGTACTCGTAAAGACTATAATGAGTAGTGAAAGCCGTTTTGGGAATGTCCTCGTTCCTTATTTTGATTTGATGGTAGCCTAATCTCAAATCCATCTTGGATAAGACTGAGGATCCAGCAAGTTGATCATGAAGATCATTGATCCTGGGAAGTGGGTACTTGTTCTTTATCGCTAGATTTAGCGGGCGATAGTCTACGCACATCCTTTCTGTTCCATCTTTCTTCGTTACGAACAGAACGGGGCAACCCCATGGTGATGAGCTAGGGCGGATGAAGCCTTTTTCAAACAAAGCTTCAAGTTGGATTTTAAGCTCAGCTAACTCACGTGGGGCCATCTTGTATGGGCGTCTGGAAATTGGGGCTGTGCCTGGCATAAGATCCACTATGAACTCTACACATTTGTCGGGTGGCTAGATTTAAGGAGTTGGGTTACTGGATGGTTTTCCTAGAGGTTGACCAAGGCTTACTAGGGGTTACAACAGATATGTCAGAGTAGCAAAGTACCCCAACACGATGGTTAGTGTGGTTATTCTGGCGAGAAGACATCTAAGCTGGGAGGAAGAGCTGCAAATGCATCAATATAGGTTTCTAGAAGAAAACCTACAACAAACTCTATGGAAGTGTCGGGTATGCCACCTAACAAATCTTCTAGAAAGACATCCGAAATAGATAGAAGGATTTTGCAAATGCATCAGATTATGATGAAACTTGGAATGACTCGGACAGCATAATGGCTGTAATTGCAAGAAAAAACAATTTTCTTACAACATAGAAACAACACTTACATACGATGTAAGAAATCAGGAAGCACAACAACTCTAGCAAACCGAACACAACTCTCCTACGGCTACAAGGAAGCAAACAACGAGATGTTCTATTAATACATATATGAGCCTAGTCCTATCTTCCCGTAGAGCAAGATGAGGGTGACTCAGAACTTAGAGCGATGAAGGTAAGGAGAAAAAAGAAGCCTTACGTTGTTCCCTTATATACCCTGAGTTACTATATAACTATATAATTCTAGACTCGATTTCGACCAAGGCTGATAATTATACAGTCAGTCCTGCTTAATTCAAATAGGGGTTTTTATTTAATTCCATGCTCCTGTCTGAATATTTGAGAAATCCATGAGCATGAGATTTGTTCCACATCACTTGATATGTGATCACACTCATTTATGGGAGTTTTCAAAAATGCAAAAGGAATTTTGGGAGCAACTTTTATTGTGGGCATTTGAATTAATTTCATATGGGGGGGGGTTTCTTATCCCATTTCAAATTATTTTTTGAAATTTTTAACATGATGCAATGTGAGACTTGATCCTAGCACATACCTAACAAAGGGTTCTGACAACTCTCCCCCACTCAAAAGAATCTCGTCCCGAGATTCAGAAGTCTGCGGGAGGAAGGAGGGGTACTCGACACTGAGAAGATCTTCTCTTTCCCACGTGGCTTCTTTCTCAGAGTGGTGTGACCATTGCACTTTCAGAAACTTAATATTCTGATGACGAGTGACACACTCTGCTGAATCAACAATACAAACGGGGTATTCTCGATAAGAAAGGTCATCTTGGAGATCAAGTGTTTCATGGTCGACTTCGCGGATGGGGTCCTTGAAGCAATGCCTGAGTTGTGACACATGGAATACATCATGTACTCGGGAAAGGTTCGGAGGTAGTTCAAGTTGATAGGAAACTTCTCCACGTTTAGCAAGAATGCGGAAAGGTCCAATGTAACGTGGGTCCAACTTTCCTTTGATACCGAAGCGTTGGGTTCCATTCAAAGGAGTAACCCGAAGGTAAGCCTTCTCGTCTAGATTGTAGCTTTCTTGCCTATGATGACGATCATAGTAGCTTTTCTAACGAGACTGGGCTGCTTTCAATTGATCACAAACAATGCGAACTTGCTCTTCTGCTTCCTTGATCATATCCGGTCAAAAGAATTGTCTTTCACCGGTTTCTGACCAGTTTAGGGGTGTTCGACATCTTCGTCCATATAGGAGTTCAAAAGGAGCCATGTTCAGACTAGATTGGAAACTATTGTTATAACCAAATTCGGCGAATGGAAGAGACTTCTCCCAATTCTTTCCGAATGAGATAACACAAGCTCTGAGCATGTCTTCAAGAATTTGGTTAACCCTTTCGACTTGACCGCTAGACTGAGGATGGAAAGATGTACTAAAGGAGAGATGAGTTCCCATAGCATTCTGAAAGCTTCCCCAGAATCTAGAGGTGAAAAGGCTATCACGATCAGAATTGATTTCCAAAGGAACACCATGAAGAGACACAATTCTAGAGACATACAAGTCCACTAATTGGCTTGCAGTTATGGACTCGCGAATGGGAAGGAAGTGAGAAACTTTGGAAAGTCTATCAACGACAACGAAGATGTCATCATTTCCTTTCTGGGTTTTTGGAAAGCCAGTGATCAAATCCATACTGACTTTGTCCCATTTCCACTCAGGAATAGGCAATGGTTGAAGAGTACCAGTAGGTCTTTGGTGTTCGGCCTTAATGCGATGACAAACATCACATTCGGCAACATACTGAGCAATTTTTCTCTTCATCCTAGTAAACCACAATCTCTGGCGTAGGTCTCGGTACATCTTTGTGCTACCAGGATGAATCGAAAGGAGAGTGTCATGAGCTTCTATAAGGATGAGTTGCCTTATATCCCTATTCTTAGGTACTACCAAACGATTTTCAAAGAATACCGTTCCTTTGCTATCTGTGGAGAAACATTTAGGAAAGCCGCTAGCAATGTTCTTCTTGATCTATCGAATACCACTATCACATTTTTGGGCGGCTATGATTTTATCCTCAAGGGTTGGTTTCGCCACCAAGGTAGAAAGAAAACCATGAGGAACTATCTCGAGATTGAGATTTCAAAACTCCTCATGATGAAGTGGTTGATACTATTGTAACATGAGGTTGTTACAATATGACTTACGACTTAGTGCATGACATTGGCTTTGCCTGGGGTGAAAGAAATTCTTATGTCATAATCTTTTATCAACTCTATCCTGCGTCTTTGCCTGAGATTAAGATCTGGCTGGGTGAATACGTATTTGAGCTTTGCTGGTCGGAATAGATCTCACAACGACTCCCAAGTAGGTAATGTCGCCAAGTTTTCAGGGCATGAACTACGACAGCGAGTTCAAGATCATGGGTAGGATAGTTCTCTTCATGTGGCCGCAACTGGCGTGAAGCATAAGCTACCACATGTCTATCTTGCATAAGTATGCATCCTAACCCTTGCTGTGAAGCATCACAATAGATCTTGAAACCCTTTTTGGTGTCTAGAGGCGCAAGTACGGGGGCAGAAGTCAATCTTATTTTTAGCTCTTGAAAGCTTTCTTCGCACTTGGGAGTCCATTTGAATTTCTTCTCTTTCTTGAGGAGTTCAGTTAGAGGCTTTGCAACTTTGGAGAAGTCCTCAACGAAGCGACAACAATAGCTTGCTAAGCCAAGAAAACTCCTAACTTGCTTAACCGATTCAGGTGGAGTCCAGTCAAGGACGGCCTGAACTCTCTCGGGATTCACAGCAATGCCTTTTGCATAAATCACATGGCCTAAGTAGGTCACTTCTGGTAGACCAAATTCGCACTTAGAGAACTTGGCATAAAGGCGTTGCTCTCGAAGTTTCATAAATACCAGGCTAAGATGTTCGGCATGTTCTTCTTCGTTCTTCGAGTAGATGAGAATTTCATCAAGATAAACTACAACAAATTTATAGAAGTACTCCATGAAGATCGAATTCACCATGCGCGAGAGAGTGGCGGGGGCATTAGGTTAAACTAAAGGACATGACGGTGTACTCGTAAAGACTATAATGAGTAGTGAAAGACGTTTTGGGAATGTCCTCGTTCCTTATTTTGATTTGATGGTAGCCTAATCTCAAATCCATCTTGGATAAGACTGAGGATCCAGCAAGTTGATCATGAAGATCATTGATCCTGGAAAGTGGGTACGTGTTCTTTATCGCTAGATTTAGCGGGCGATAGTCTACGCACATCCTTTCTGTTCCATCTTTCTTCGTTACGAACAGAACGGGGCAACCCCATGGTGATGAGCTAGGGCGGATGAAGCCTTTTTCGAACAAAGCTTCAAGTTGGATTTTAAGCTCAGCTAACTCACGTGGGGCCATCTTGTATGGGCGTCTGGAAATTGGGGTTGTGCCTGGCATAAGATCCACTATGAACTCTACACATTTGTCGGGTGGCTAGATTTAAGGAGTTGGGTTACTGGATGGTTTTCCTAGAGGTTGACCAAGGCTTACTAGGGGTTACAACAGATATGTCAGAGTAGCAAAGTACCCCAACACGATGGTTAGTGTGGTTATTCTGGCGAGAAGACATCTAAGCTGGGAGGAAGAGCTGCAAATGCATCAATATAGGTTTCTAGAAGAAAACCTACAACAAACTCTATGGAACTGTCGGGTATGCCACCTAAAAAATCTTCTAGAAAGACATCCGAAATAGATAGAAGGATTTTGCAAATGCATCAGATTATGATGAAACTTGGAATGACTCGGACAGCATAACGGCTGTAATTGCAAGAAAAAACAATTTTCTTACAACATAGAAACAACACTTACATACGATGTAAGAAATCAGGAAGCACAACAACTCTAGCAAACCGAACACAACTCTCCTACGGCTACAAGGAAGCAAACAACGAGATGTTCTATTAATACATATATGAGCCTAGTCCTATCTTCCCGTAGAGCAAGATGAGGGTGACTCATAACTTAGAACGATGAAGGTAAGGAGAAAAAAGAAGCCTTACGTTGTTCCCTTATATACCCTGAGTTACTATATAACTATATAATTCTAGACTCGATTTCGACCAAGGCTGATAATTATACAGTCAGTCCTGCTTAGATGTTTCCAGATATGCGGTACTGTTCCAGATCTAGATGTTTCCATCCAGATCCGGGGACGAAGCACATATCGGTCCCACCGCGACATATGACATAGCCATATGCCCCGGATTTCCAACATGATATCACAACATTACAGATACAAGGATACAACATCGCATACAATCGGCATACAACTGCCTCAAATACAATACAACAGCGGAAGATATATGTCTGGGTACAGACTACAATCAAAGCCTACTGGCAAAGAGAAAACATCGGTCCCATAACCACACGGGTCCAGTCCCTCCGCCGGGATCCGCCTAACTAGTCGTCGTCGAGTCTCCACGTGAAACGTCGATCACCATACCTGTTGTCGATCAAGAACCCTGAAAAGAGTTTGGGGGTAGTATCATGAGTACAGAGGTACTCAGCATCCAACTGTAGTGGTCATCTGACCCAGCAAGGACTTCATCACTCGTCATTCTAGGACAACTAGTAGTTTACGGTAAGGAAGGGGTAAGTGGCGAGGTTGCTGCCGCACTAGCATTTATGAAGTGGCTAACGATCTAGAGAGTAAGATAAGAAGCCAAGCATTCGATGAGGAATCGCCTCCAACAAGTCTGCTATCCACCTACATACGCATACATAACACCTATCCTATCCTTGTCCTCCTCTTCGCATCCCGACGAAGAAGAAGCAGTCAAGGTACACACGTTGATCAAGTTATATTAAAATTATCTCGGTTGTTGTTGTGTATGAACAAGGAGTAGGTCTCAAGTCGTCCATAACCGTGGACACGGCTTCTCGAAAAGATTTAACCCTGCAGGGGTGTACCAACTGCCCATTACAAGGCTCCGCACGCACGTCCATCTCTCTTAGTTGCTACCCATCACAGGCAACCATTTTATGACTTAGTTCCAAGAGATCCGAAATGACAGGTCCCTCTAACTAACAACGAACAAATCCGGGTGGCCCCCGGTGAGTCGACATCCAGCTCAGGAGCCGGCCGCTCTCTCGATCTGGTCTCTACCGTCTGTCTCGGGTTTGGATAGCCGGTTAATCACACATGGGAAACCGGGTCCTCAGCCGAACAAGGTGGGCCAGCAAGGGAACTATGTCCTCACTGGTCCGGGTTGGTTTGTAAACAACTGGCAGCTGACCAGCACACACACGGTTTCAAATGGTAAACCAGCTTGGGCCACCACTAGAAATGTTTGAAGCTAGGTAGGTAAGAAAAGGGGACCCCATAAAATCCCACACGCGGTTAGGCACGCTCAGTCTTAAAACCAATACCCGGAACTCGGATCCTAGGTGACTCGAATGGAACAAAGCGTCGGGGCGGGATAGCCTAGACCTTCCATCCTTCGTCGAATATAGTCAACATTATAATAATCATATCATCAACAATAATAATAATAATAATAATGTGATTTCCCAAACCAAGGAGTAACAGGGTAACATCGTAGCATCCTAAGCATGCATACTAAGCAGGGGCTGAGCAACGAGCAATAGTAACATAGCAGTACAAGGTTTGCTGGGAGGGGACATGGCTGTATCGGTTTGAAAGAGGCTGTAAACATGTGGTAGGATCAAATATCGAACCTATCCTAGACTAGCATGCAAACCGCTGGTTGAAATAGAATGGATCATAAGTAATGTATAGTCCTTGCATGTTGATAAGTCGGGTTCCGAAGGTGAAGTTGATCACAAGCTCGCAACGTCTCCGAGAGGTACCCGCGGAAGCACACAAGACGATAAACACTGGAAAGCAATCAACGAGCAAGCATTCTATTACTACGGGGCAAACACGAGCAAGCATCAACAAGAAGACACACGAGACATCGCACCTACCGTCGAGAGCGGTTTCGAACGATTTAAGTGGAGTACTCGTCACACACAACGATACCGCACATTTACGATGGTTCAAGTTGTTTAGCTACAGGTGATCAACCAACGGTTGTTAACATGGCAACTCAAGCAAGCATGGCATATCACACAAACATGGCAAAAGATGAAGCACAAAGTAAACTATCTATGCTAGTCAATTTAAGTGAGGCACAACCTAAACATGGCATAACACTAAGTGCCGCACGACAATTAAAGGATTTAGTACTGTTCTGTCCTAAACCATATTTTAGGTTGGTTAACAGCAGAAAACAATAGCATAAACACAAAGTACACGAAAAACTAATCAAGTTACTTATAAAGAACACTCCAAACGGAGTTACGGTTAAAAAGATATAAGCAAAACAAGCTATGCACACATGCTGTATAAACAGGGGTAAATCTATATGCAACAGTGCAGCAACATGACATAGCAATACATGGGATGAAAGTAGACATGATGATTAACAATATGCAAAAGTAATCAATCAATTCCGATAAACGGTTGCGAAGCAATCGTCACCCGAAGTTGCAACAAAATAACAGTTTCAGCAACAACAACACATTAACATCAGGATCACCACTTTGGAGCAAGATTTAATATATCTAGAGCACCCAAACATGACAAGTTAAAGCATGGAAATGAAGTACACATGATGCTTAACACATAGGAGAAAGAATCAATGGAATAGGCCTCATGGATTTGTTACAATCATCATGCAAAGTTGCAACAAAATATAACAGCAGCACTTAACAGGAATTTGTAGCAGTTTAACGGCCCGATGCCCACTTTAGCATACAATTACACAATCAAGACGACCTCAAACGGAAAAACTTTCTACATACGAAAGCTAGAGCACGCAAAACTGAGCAACTTTCATTTTGGGGCACGTTCATCGGAGCTACGGTTCAACGGGAAAACGCAGTACAAAACGGGATCAGCAGCAAATTACACAAGGACTTAGAAAAAAAAGGCAGCAGGGAAATAAAAAAAAAGGGCGCGAGGGCCTCACCCAGCTGGGCCTCGGCCCACTAGCCTGGGCTGGATCTGGATCTGGACGCCGCTGGGCTGGAGGCCTGGCTGCGGGCCGGATCTGGCGAGGTGGGCCGGAGGCGTTCACCTCGCGCTGGAACCGTTCCGAAAACACTTTCCGGCGCGCTATAAAAATATCCTTTTTAATTATTAAACGGGGTTTTTCGTTCCGTTGGCTGCGGCTGGTCTCGTGCGATTTTCGCGACGGTGATCGGGCGAAACCCGGTGTCGCAAGGTCGAGTGTTAGGGTGGCAAGGGGCGGTCTCCGTCCGGTACGAGATAAGAGGGGGAAAAATAATCACCGATCGATAAATCGGGGATGCAAACACCGCAAACAAATCAGACAATCAAACAATTCACACCGAAAACAAAATTTTTAATTTTTGTGAAAACTGGGCTGTTATACTAGGATTGTGGTTTTCTTACTACTGTGAAAAATGATAGGTCATGCAAAGGAATGGGTTCATCTATGCGATAGAAACTTATAATGGTAATCATCCTAAAGCATGCATAAGCGAGACTGAGAGGGAAGTGGGATTTTATCGACATGATCAATAGGGGTTTGCTTGCCTTGCTGACGAGGGTCGGACACGGTATCTTCAACAGAGGGGGTGATCTCGGGTTCCAGCTCCACCTTTATTCGATAGCAAACAATGCAAACAAAGTGATCAATATAAAGACAACGCACAATCACATGATATGATGTTATAGCATGAGGTTCATGGTGCTGATGTTTTGAACATTCTATTTAAATGAAGTGCTTTGCATTTGAGTTGCGAATTCAAACTCCATATTTTAATTTAAAATGGTTCATATGCATGTTTTCTTCTGTTTCCCCATTTTAAAATGGTCAAACATGAAAACAAAGTGCATATTCAGAATCATTGCATTTTTCTGATAATTTTACATATATTATATGTCCAACTTGGAGTTAAAATGAATTAGTTATGAATTTCCAAAGTTTAATTCATTTTCTGCCTTTTCTGGAATTATTCTTTAAATAGAAAATCCTTTATTGCGTCACTGTGCCATCATGGTGAAGTGGAGGGGGGGGGCTGCTCACTTGTGGGTCCGGCTTGTCTGTGGGTTAAGTTAATGTGCCCGGTTAGTTTAAACTAACCCGTATTTAGTTAGCAACCTGGGCCCACATGTCAGTGGCCCAGGGGGGTTAGTTAGCGAGTGAATCTCGCTGGACCTGTTAGTTCACCAGTGACCAACAGAGGCGGCGGAGGCACGCTGGAGGGCGTTTCCGGCCACCATTTGGCACGCCACCACCATCAGAATTATGCCCGCGCAAGCGCGAGTCCATCTGGCCATAGCAGCGCCTCGCGGGTGCACGGAATCCATGCCGGCGACGAGCTTGGCGGCGGCCGTGGCTCGGGTTTTTAAGCGGAGGTCGCTAGCGTGCACCAAAATGAGAACGGAGAGGGGCGCTGGGTTCCTGGAGTGTGCAGAAGCCATACGGGTGCTCTGGCTTGGTCTTGGGAGCACAGGAGCGCGCGTGGCATCGTCCATGGCGACGACGGAGCTCTGCTCCCAAGGAGGAACTGGCTAGGAGGGAAGTGGAGCGTTGCAAGCTTAGGGGAAACGCTCACCAGACCAAGGGGAACTCGACGAGGCAGTCGACGGAGTCGGGGAGGTCACGATGGCGAAGAATTTAACGACGAACTCCACGACGGCCGACAGGGTCTTGGTGATGCGTACGTCTGCTCGGGGGCGTCCGGGATCTCGATCCGTTGCAGGCTGGGGAAGACGACGACGAGGAACATGTTGTACAAGGTCTCGACGGCTAGTTCGGGCTCGGGCTGCGACTTTCCATTGCCATGGCCTGCGGTGCTTTCGGGGTGCGTCACGGGAGAGATGGAGAGGGGAGGATAGGCACTGGGAGGAGCGGGAATGAACTCGACGTCTCCAGGGTGTCGTCTTGGCGCGGTTAGAAGGCCCGGGGAGGGCCAGGCAGGCTAGCAGCCGCTCGCCGTCGTCGGCATGCGGGGCATGCTTCAGCGTGCCCATCTGCCTGGGGTAGACGACAAGTGGGGGAGGTGGGCTTGGGCCGGGGACGATGAGTTGGGCTTCTTCCAGGTAAGCCTTTCTGTTTTTATTTTTCTGTTTAATCTTTCCTTTCTTTTTCTGTTTATTTGTTTTGGCTCTACTAAAAATAGCAAACCATTTTATAAAATCCTCCAACTTTTTATATGGCCTCACATAGCATGTATCTAGCCACTCACAAGTTTGGGGATTTTTAAAATTCAAATGATTTGAACTTTAATTCAAATAGGGGTTTTTATTTAATACCATGCTCCTGTTTGAATATTTGAAAAATCCATGAGCACGGGATTTATTCCACATCACTTGATATGTGATCACACTCATTTATGGGAGTTTTCAAAAATGCAAAAGGAATTTTTCGAGCAACTGTTATTGTGGCCATTTGAATTAAATTCATATGGGGGGGGGGGTTTCTTCTCCCATTTCAAATTATTTTTTGAATTTTTTAACATGATGCAATGTGAGACTTGATCCTAGCATATACCTAACAGAGGATTCTGACAAACGAAACAGATAATAGATAGTGATAGCTATAACTAGAAAGTAAAAGCAGGAAGTAAATTGAGTGTGTAACAGTGGCGGAAATATGGACTGGGGTCCCATGATGTTCACTAGTGAAGTGTCTCTCCGAAAAGATGATAAAAATTCTATGTGAGGTAAACAAATCATGGTTGGGCAATTGACAGGATTACGGGCGCAAACCAATGCTAACTATGCTACAAAGAAAGGAAGAGCCTCAAAGGCATTGGAGGTACGCCAAAATACGTAGACCGAAATCCATCAGCATCTACTACTAATCATCCACCTTGAGATATCTATCCAGAACATCTCGCTGGCATTTAGTTGAGAGCCCCACCCAAAGTGTAAACCCAAAGCAACAGACCACTGCATTAAAAGAACTTTGCGTAAATTAAACAATCCTTGCAACCGCGGTTACAAGCACCGTTGTTTTCCCCCTTGTGGCAACAACACATCCCGTAGATTCATGTTTCTGTCACTCAAGCTAGTTCTCAGGGGGCATGAACCCACAATAAAGCATAATGCTCCCTCTTGGAGTCAGTACCTACTACTTGGCCAAAGAAATAAACAGCAACGGAGAACATGCAAGAATTACTCAAGAACAAAAATATAAAAGATAAGAACCAAATATATTACTCAATCACAATCTGAACATAGTCTCATAATCCATCAGATCCCAGCAAACTCAGAATAGCAACAGAAGAAAGAGTTACATATGTTCCTTGATCATGTAGGGCATCTCACAAGGTCTAATCCATGAAGAACAAAAAGGGGAGGAGAACATCACATAGCTACTGATCATGGACCCATGGTCCAAGGTGGAATACTCACGGATCATCCTGGAAGCGTCCATGGTGGTGGAGTAGCTCCCGGAGGTCAATCCTCCATCCGACAGGGTGCCGGGAAGAGGTATGCTGGCTCTCTCGATTTTGGAAGCGCGCCGGCGGAGGAACAGAGGCGAGATCGAGAAAAAGGGTTCTGTCTTCGAGGGTTTCGGAGTACGAAGAACAAATAGGCGAAGGAGGCAGCCAGGGGGGCAGCTGGTGCCAGAGTTGACGGGGCAAAACTTGTGTAGAGCTTCGACTCCCCGGCAACGGCGCTAGGAATTTGCTTTATGGCGTGGAAGTGGTAATGGCTTCTCGCCCTTCGTTGGTTACCCCAAGTGGAAGGTGAAATGTAGGATAGCAGCAAATTTCCCCTATGTAGAGGATAGGGTTTGTCTCCCGTAGGACTCCGGCGATGATAAGTAGGTGTCAGCGGCACACCTGATGCGGACCTGCACACAATACAATTAACTTTGCTCCCAATGAAGTTCAGAGAGGTTGTCAATCTCTCCGGTCTTGTTGTTTACAAACGGTCAAACACACCAGGGATAATGATAATGATAATGATAATGGTAGCAACTGAAAGAAAATACGGAAAAAGGACATAGCTTCTAAACAATGATTGGAATATGGACCGGGGTCCCGTGATGTTTACTAGTGATGTCTCTCTCCCAAAAGACGATAAAAATTCTATGCGAGGTAAACAAATTAAAGATGTGCAATTGACAAGATTATGAACGCACCACAACGCTAACTATGCTACAAAAGAAAGGAAGAGGCTCATAAGCATAGGCAGTACGCCAAAATAAGTAGACTGAAATCCATCTACATCTACTACTAATCATCCACCTTGAGATATCTATCCAGAACATCTCGCTGGTATTAAGTTGCGAGTCCCACCCAAAGCAACAGACAACTGTATTAAAAGAACTTTGCGTAAAGTAAACAATCCTTGCAACCGCGGTTACAAGCACTGTTGTTTTCCCCCTTTTGGCCACATCACATCCCCTAGACTCATGTTTCTGTCACTCAAGCGTGTCATCAGGGGGCATGTACCCACAATCGAGCATAATGTTCCCTCTTGATGTTACTATCCACTACTTGGCCAAAGAAATAAACATCAACGGAGAACATGCAAGAATTACTTAGGAACAAAAATATAAGAGATCAAAACCAAATATATTACTCTATCAAGATTTGAACATAATCTCATAATCCAACAGATCCCATCAAACTCAACATAGCAAAAGTAGAAGAATTATATATGTGCCTCGATCATGTAGGGCAGCTCACGAGGTCTAAACCATGAAGAACAAAGAGGGGAGGACAACATCACATAGCTACTGATCACGGACCCATGGTCCGAGGTAGACTACTCACGGCACATCCGGCAAGCGTCCATGGTGGTGGAGAAGCTCCCGGAGGTCGATCCTCCCTCCGGTAGGGTGCCGGGAAGGGTCCTGACGGTTCTCCCGATCTTGGATGCGCGGCGGCGGCGGAACAAAGGCGAGATTGGACAATAGGGATGTCTCCTCGGAGTTTCCCATGACGGAGGAATAAATACGCGAAGGGGGGCAGCTAGGGGGCACCAAGGGCCCAGGCGCCTCCCCTGGCGCGGCCAAGCCCCTGGCCGCGCCAGTAGGCCACCTGGGGCCCTGGTGGTGGCCCTCTGGCCCCACTTGGATGCTTCTGGAAGACTCCATTACGCTGATTTTTTATCCGATTTTCCCGAATTTTTGGAGCACTTTTAATATGGGGGAAACCTAGAATAGAAAAATGTTAGAACCCCAACTAGGGTAAGTGCTAGGGTTTGAGTTCCCCTTTGCATCATGTGAAAAATTCAAAAAGAAATTCAAAAATGGGAAAAAGAAAAGCCCTGAAGAATTTAAATATATGGCCAAATAAAAATCTTTTTCCAAAAATCATTTGAATGCTTGGAAAACTCCTAGAATTGTTGCTGATCATTGCAAAAGTGGTTTGGGTTCGTTCCCAAGCTCATGGAATTTTTTAAAAATCAATATGTGCCTTGGAAATTAAATATGACCCCTATTTGAATTGAAATTCAAATGTTTTGAATTTAAAAAATGCTCAAATTCTACAAGTGATTTGCTACTGGTCACCTAGGATTTATAAAAATGTTTGGGCATTTTAATAAATTGCCTAGCTAATTTAATTAGTGGGTCCAACCTATTTACAGTAATATAAAAAGAAAAGAAAAACAACAGGGCTATCTGCCGCCCAGGGGCACGGCCCACTTACCTTGGCCTCGGCCCAGCCCAGCATGACGGCTTGTCCTCTTCCTCCCTGCAGCTCCAAGCAGCTCGCTGGAGCTGGGAGCACGTCGACGGCGACACCACGACAACCGGGCGTTCTAGGCGAGCCCTTTCCCTCTCCTCGCGCCACGCAGCTACCCGAGGACCCCGCATCCCTTTCCCCTACCTCACGCACGCCCTACCCCTCTCTGCTTCCCCAATCTAGCGAGAACCCGAGAGCACGCCGGAGCACCTCGCTGCGCCACCGTGGCCACCCTCCTCCTCAGCCGCTGCCACCATGTCCAGGCGAAGCGCCACTGCCCTCTCCGTCGAATCCCTCAACTAATCGAGCCGGGCAACCTCTACACGCGACACTAGGTTCACCAACTTGCCGCCGGCGGCCACAGAGTTCCTCGCCAATTGCTCGCCGTTCGACCTCCCCAACCTCCCTAACCAGCACAGGCACGATCCTGGTGAGCTCCTCTTCCTCCCCAACCCTTTCAAGCTCCAATTGGCACACGACATCGTCGATTCCGTGGGGCTAGTGGCCAGCACGCCGCGGCGAACGCCATAGCCGTCGCCCTGGAGCTCGATCTTGACCCCCTCCTACTCGGTCGCCTTCGGAAGCCCGCGAGTCACGCACATACCACCAAAACCCCACCCCGTGCCAAAATTCTCAACTCCGGCGACATTCCAGCGTGTACAGTGTTGTCGCCGGCGATTTTCTCCATTAGAGCCACTAACCCGAGCCCTAACCCCCCTCTAATCACCCTAGTAGTGGCTGCCAGGTGGGGCCCCAGCCACTAATCAAACTCCTGTTTAAATTAACAGGGTTAAACTAACTCTCTCTCACTGACATGGGTGGCCCACAGGTCAGCCCCCCCTGACGTCATGATGACGTAGGGCTGATGCAGTAATTAGAAAAGAATTAAAAGAATACAAGAAAAAAGAGAAAAATCCAGAAAATAGCTGAAATTTTAGGAAATCATAGAAAATTCATATTGACTCCAAATTTAACATATAATATATGAAAAATGATCAGGAGAAAATAATCTATCGAAATATACAACTTTCAGCTATGTTTGAGTTGAATTTAAAATGGTACCAGTAGCTTTTGCTATTTGGCTTATTTGGAATTAATTCAAATTAAATTCAAATGCTATTCCAATTTGAACCATTGCAATGCAAACATAAATACTTGTACATCAGAGGCATATCATACACATGTCAAGATGGTTTACAAAGAACAAACAATAGCAAATGGAACTTGGCAAATTTGAACAACATTTGGATTTTGAATTTGAATTAACTTTTCAAATCAACTTCAATTAACATGTGAAAAATTGAACCTAGGTCACATCAATACCTTTCACATCATGTGACAACATAAACATGTGATTGTGCATTTAAATTCAATGCTGGCCCCCTTTGTTGATAATTGTGCCGGTAACAGTGCCTCCGAGACGGTGATCACCCCTGAAGGAGAAGAAGTTCGGTAATCCCCGTGTATCGTCAGCAAGGCAAGCTAACCCCATTGATCATGTCTATAAAATCCCAATTCCCTCTCAGTCTCGCTTATGCATGTTTAGGAGATCACCTTGTTATCGATTCTACCGCATAGTTGAACCCATATCCGATGCATGACCCATCATTTTGTCACCGTATTAAGCAAACCACAATTCTAGCAGATATAGGAGTTGAATGATGAGCAAGTGGCCACTGCAACTATTACTGCTTATTGCTGCTTAGTGATACAATGAGGTTACTTTGATTGTGAGTCGGGATGGAATGTTCACAGGTTGTTGATGGCAACGTGTTGGTGAATCCACCCTAAACAAAGGTGAACGATGAGAGGCTGTGTAGGAGTACACAGTGGGTTGTCTCGTTGAACACCACCTTAAGCACCGAGTTCTTGTATGGTAATCCAAGAAAAATAGTACAACCACACATTGGGCTCACTGACCCCTCTCGGCATAGTACCTTGATCCGTGTTGACGTCCAGGAGTCACATTAGTTCGGGCCTTCCATTTGGCATATGCATAGAAAAAGAGTGAGTGAAATGTTGCATCATCTTAGATATGTGGGTGGATCTATGAGGCAGTAAAACCATCTGTCAGAGGTGGCGTCTCGGTTGCCTACATTGTCTGGGTCCGTATCGTTGATCCGCCCGGACTCTCGAGCGGTGAAAAACTCAGATAGTCGACTCCTGGAATAGACCGGTTGTGAGCGAAGTGTCGTGGTGAACATCCTCGCTGTCACCTCTTGAACGGTGGCGAGACCTGGCGGTAACTGATGGTCATGTGTGTGTAGTTTACACCCTTGCAAGGTTAACAAAACTATTCGAATAGCCGCGTCCGTGGTTAAGGACTACTTGGAACCTGTACCTGATTATTAGACAACTTGAATGGATACTCTAAAACTCACAAGTTAAGCGTGAGTGCTATGGTGTGCTCCTCGTGGGGAAGTCGAGGAAGTATCCATAGTGGTGTATTGGTTGGAGACTTGGTAGTGGACTCGTGTACGCCTCTTACCTCAAGTATGGTACTCGCAGAACAGGACTAGCCAAGTCAAAGCTGACAGTTCTGCATGATGAAACCCCACCTCCCTTTACCTTGAAACTTGAGCATGAGTAGTATAGTTCTGATGTAAGTCTTGCTGAGTACGACTTTGTACTCACGTTTGCTTACTCTATGTTTTAGATGGAAACCCAGAACCAATGGAGCCACCGACCTGAAGCTCGACGTTGACTAAGCTAGTATAGTTCCAGACAGCAGTCTGGTCCCTCGTGGAAGGGCATGTATGTTGAACAAGGCTTCTCTAAGCCATTTGTTAAATTTGTCTGTACTCAGACCTAATTTGCTTCCGTTGTATGATGTAATGTTGATCAAAGACATGTGATCTTTGTATACTCTATGTGTAAGTCAATAAAGAAGTATTTTGTAGAGTTATGTGATGATTCCTGCTGTTCATACTAGGCATGTGTGCTGTGTGTATGTTTATAACATGCATGTCTTAGTATGGGTTTTCGAGACCTTAGTTGTGATCTGGCTGGCGGTCTTTTATACACCAAGTTTCCCTTAGATGTGCGCAGCTTGGGGCATCGCGATGCGATTGCTCGTGACACTGTCACGTGCACACTTTGTTGTATGATCGAGCCCGCCCTAGACCCTGACTAAGTGATCGGGCTGGAGTAAGTCTATGTAAGAGTTAGGATTCAATCGATAACATGGTTGAGGCGACTTGTCTATGAATATGGGATTCACCACCCATAAGCATTTAGACTCGTGAGCGGACGATGAGGACCCATCCCATTTGATCATCCGGCCTGAATGGGATGCCCTCACGTTCGATGCTTTCCGAGAGTGTTCTGTGCTTGGCACTACTGGAAAAAAGGTCATTAGTGGCACACCTATTTTGGATACTAATGGCACACATATGGTGCGCCATTACTAGCACGCCATTGGTTAGTGATAGTAATGGCACATTCGGTGCGCCATTACTACCTCTGACACTAATGGCACACCTGGAGTGCGCCATTACTGACGGGAAAGGTGCGCTATTACTACTATGAATATTTGTAAAAAATTGCATCTTCCGTATTTTCAGAGGGGTTATAAAATACATCATCCATATAATTAAACAACAGCATCAACATGACAGTTATAACATGACATCATCATCATATGAACAGCCACATCGGAATTCTTAACTAACACCATTTATTAACAAGAGGGCAAATCAACAAGTATAGCATGAGAGAGTTCACACATTCTTAACCAACATATTATAGATTACACTAAAGACACTTCACTCCTCGTCGTCAGAAGACGAAATGACGATGAGCTTGTTCTCTTTTTCGGCCTGAGTTGCTTCCCATACAACCTCTTGGCGCGCAAGGTCTGGTATGCCCACCGGGTACTTGCGCTCCCAAACGACATTGAACTCCGCTGCCTCTGCTGCGTCCTCCTCTTCTATCTCCCGCCTATTTCGAGGCAGCTCTGAAGCAGTGGGCTGAATGTCAGAGCTTGCCGTCGAAAAGTCAGAGACATCCGAGGACGTCGTCGATGCAGAGAGGCGCGAGCCCGTGGAGCAGCCCGACAAGGCGGGCACGGGTGCGGGTGCGGGCGCGGGCACGGGCAGCACTGGCACGGGCGCGGTCTCCGGCTCGGGGGTGGCGGCTCGGGGGTGGGGTGGTATACGGATGCCGGTGGTGATGCGGCAGGTTTGGCGAGAGCAAACCATTTCTGCAAGATAAGATGATAAGGCAGATAACTGACATGAGCAAAATCACAGCATCAATTAAAGTAGAGTGCCAAAATTAAAGCATCACTTCTAGATGTGTCAGTTTTTCTAGTGTAGCAAAAATATATTTAGAAAATCTAGATGTGTCAGTTCTAGAAGATGTGCAGTTTTTTACATGTGTCAGTTCCAGAAGATGTGCAATTTTGTAGTATAAATGTGCAGTATAGATGTGCAAAAGCCAAAATTAACCAAAACATCTATTGTGTAGTATAGATGTGCAGTTTTTAAGAGAACGAGTCCTAGCTACATTGTTCAGACTATGGCATGATTAGTGGTTGGGGATCAAATGAGAATAAAAGTGTTTGCTTGAAAACTTTTTTAAAATCACCAAACTTGATAGGTGATTAAAATACTTCTACAGGTCAACTGGATGTACAAAAACATATATATCTTGATAATGCTAGTATCCAACATGCTAGTATAATAGTTGCTTCCCAGGCCAAACCCAAATAGATAATGCAACATAAATGAATATGCAGACTTAAGAACAAGCACGCATTACTGGTTTAAAAAACTTGGCACATGAGTATGTATTTTGCATGCAGAGCACAACCCAAGGAGGAGGAAGAAGAGAATCAATCACCTAGGAACACTTAATCAGAAAACACAATTTACTTAATCACAATTTTCACTTAATCAGACTACTTCAAATGAACACTTTACTTATATGATCATTCAAGACAGCTTTATTTCACAACAGAATTAAGTAGGACAAGTGTAGAAGTGATCTATGCGTGCTTAGATTTAGTTCTTGAGACATTTAGCAGTGAAATGATTTGGCTAATGCACATCTCCGGTGGGCGTATGGCATTCATTCATAGCGCAAAGGTACCATTATATATGCAAATGAAAATTATATGTGGTGACCAGGAGAGCCCGTCATCCACGAACAACATGTCTTTATCGTTCCTTTTTGTCAGTAAGAAACAACAGTGAGCAGTGAGCACGCGCACGAACGGAAAGGAAAAATCCACAGCAGCAGGTAGACTACTCACCTAGGGTGGCTTGGAGACGAGCTCGAACACGTCGTAGGGGAAGAAGACGACATAGCCGAGGAAGAAGACTCCCGCGATGAGCGTTGATAGCTCGGGGATGCGTCGATGGCGGGCGTCGTCGTCGTGGATGGATGCGTCGATGGCGAGCGTCGATAGCTCGGGGATGCGTCGATTCGGGCGTAGGTGGTAGCAGACGGGCGGCGGCACTATCGGGCGGGTCCGCTACGGGGAAGGGGGAGGGGGCGGGAGGGAGAGCGAGGCCACCGGATCGGTCGCCGGAGAGGTGGATAGGGGGTCGCCGAAGACTGGGAGGGGGGCGAGGGCGATAGGCTAGGGTTGCGGGAGAGGTGGATTGGATCTAGAGGGGGAGGGGGAGGGGACAGGGGCGATAGCTAGGGTTAACTTGCGGTGCGGGGGGGGGGGATGATGCTATAGCTAGGGTTATGGCGTTTGGGCCGGTATGTGGCCAAGCCAGCCCAGAGAGATACCAATAGCGCATCAACAAGAAGTGCGCCATTAGTATCCCTGGTTCCTAATGGCGCATTCCAGAGAGGTGCGCCATAGCTATGTAAGGGGAGGGGGCTGGTCCAGGAGCAATTTAGTAGTAGCGCACTAGATGAGGAGTGCGCCATTAGCAAAGTGGATACTAATGGCGCACTTGATGACTGTGCGCCATTGCTATATAGCAGTGGCGCACCTCATGGGCAGTGCGCCATTAGCTATCATATTAGCTATAGCCTATTTTCCAGTAGTGTGGCCATGTCTGCTTAGACAAGTGGGTACGGCTCTCGGCTCTCCATGTGATTGTATCGTGACTGGAATTACATACGTCTATTCCGGGTCCCGACAAAAAACAGCAGAAAACAGAAACTGGCACTGGGGTGCACTGAGTTAGTAGGTTAGTCCAAATATGATCAAAATTATATGAAAGTGTATCTAGATCATAGCAATACACACAAAATATGCATGTAGCGAGCATAAATTATCGATACGTTTGAGACGTATCAACATCCCCAAGCTTAGTTCCTAATCGTCCTCGAGTAGGTAAATGATAACAGGCATAATTTCTGTGGTGACATGCTAGCAACCATATAAGAACTTTGAAAAGTAAAGAAATCAAGGTATATAATTCTATTCATGTCATAACATGCAAGAGTCTGTATTAGCATTGAAGCAAGCAACGAAAGAACATTAGGTGCAAGAGCTCTCGCTGTCCTTGACTCGAATGTCTCCTGATGGTGTTTGCATTCAAGAAGGGGGATAGGGAATACGAAAAACAAGTATTATTGTTGAGAACTCAATCTACTAAAGTTTCACACTTGGTCTTCTTTGGAATCTTATCTTGACTCGCCCCAGACCACTAGCCAGGTACAAGTCAATTTGATCCACTCCTTTTCTATATTTTGAGCACTCATGCAATGGATGAGCGTAAGCACGAGAGTTGACACTTAGGATGGAAAAGAGAGAATATGGTGAAGGAGGAAGTCAAAAAGGATGATAAAGGCTCACATCAATGAGGACAATCATAGGCGAGAAGGCCAAATGATAGATATGATGTGAGGAGTAGGGATTGCCATGCAACGGATGCACATATGAGCAGAAAAGCTCTCCAATGGAACTAGTGGGGGTGCATCTAACTTTCTCGCTCATGAAGACCTAGAGCTTTTTTGAGGAGGCTCATCCTTGGAATATGCAAGCCAAGTTCAATAGTGTGAAGGTCCCCACATAGCTATATGCATGATCATCTCTATGGAGTACAAGGGTAAGAGGGAGTACTAGTGTGGATCTTTTAAAAGGATAGTAGTATTGCCTTTCTCTCTTTTTATTTATTTTTCACTTTTTTGTATTTTTTGTATTTTTTGGTGGCCTCAATGGCTCTTTCTATTTAACTCTCATTTGTCCTCTTTGGGATCTTTTATTTTGTCCACTTTGGGATCTTTTCCTCACTTTAAGGGCAACACTCTAATATACAAGAGGGTATAGAAGATTTGTCACACTTTACAAGGTACTCAAATCATAAAGAAGATGTAGCTATCATGATGTATGCAATGTATGCCGCTGCCAGTGTAGAAGGAACATGTATGACATGAAGATCAAGTCATGAAGAGGTGGAAGTTGCATGGCAATATATCTCGGAAAGGCCATGGAAATGCCTTGATAGATAGGTATGGTGGCTGTTTTATGGAAAGATATAAGGAGGTTTATAATGACAGTGCGTATCATGCCAAGGGTTTGGATGTACCGGCGAAGGTGGACGCCAACTCTCGGAGTGAGAAGGAGGCAATGCACGGCACATGAGAGGCAAGCAAATATGAGGAGGTGGAAGTGTCAACTTTAAATACTTACATTAATCTGAAGAACTCATGCACTTATTATCGGTAACTCTCAATCTAATGAGGAGGTTCACAAAGAAATGAGTACCCCGAGGAGGAGTGTATGGGGGTTTGGTTATTCTTGCGCATCCTCGACTAATGGTACGTGAGTGTACTCTAATATCCGACCCCTCAGAAGAGTAGTGATCCATCTAGTAGCTAGAGTTCTCAACTAATTTTGTAGGTTTTTGAAAATAACACAAGGATTGCCCAAAATACGACACCTATCACTAATAGGCTAGAGCTCTTGACACCAAAAGTTCAAACAGTACTCGCATCAATACCTCAAAACTATTGCCGGTTATTACTGAAATTAAATGGCAACCTCAATTACTTACTTCTCAAAAACAAGACATAACTCAGTGCAACAACCAACTCTCTTAACAAGATAAACATGAAAACTAAAGAGAGTTCCAGCGACAAACTAAACAAAAGCAAAGGCTCTCGCTACGGCAAACTAAGACTAAAACTAGACAGGGAAGCAGCTACGAAAAGATAAAGAACACACAACAGCAAAAATATAGGCACAAAGAATCCTATGATGTGTTCTAGGTTTTGAAAGTGGAGCGTGTTTCTCTCCCACACAAAGTAAGACGAGATCTAACTTGTTATGAACAGCAATCAAAGGTAAAGAAAACTAAAAATAAAACCTAAGAGCGAGACGCTCCAAGCATAGCACATAACGCATGAAGTGATAAAAATATAGTGAGACGAAGGACGAATTGATGATTGTTGATGGAGAAGGGGATGCACGGGGTCATCCCCAATCTTAGACGCTTGAGTCTCCTTGAATATTTGTTGGGGATGCGTGGGGGCATCCCCAAGCTTGAGCGCTTGACACTCCCGAATCTTCTTTCATCATCTTCCATCACACACTTGAAAACTCCCTTCATACACAATTCATCATAAGCTGATTAGAGAGGTTAGTACCCTTAATAAATAATTTTTCCCCACTGGATATAAAATATTCTTGAAGAGCTAATTTTTCTCAAGATTGCCAAAAGTTTTTTGCAAAGAAAAAGCAAGCTTAAGGTTTGCAAAAGTTAGAAGAGACAAATCGTGGCAGAATCTATGAAAAACAGGACAGCAGGTAGTAAAGAATTTTTGAGGGGTACTTCTGCAACTCGAATGAAAAAACTCAGAACATACGAAAGTTCCGTGATTGTATGGAGTAAGTTGTGTAAAAACTTCAGCTCAAAAAGATGAAATGATGATTTATTCTGATTTTTCCCGTCACGAGGACAAAATCTGTTTCCAGGACAACATGTCACAACTTTCACTTCCCTTGTCATATGAGGCTATACTTGGCACAAAGCTTGAAAAGAAAAGATACAATGATGTTGCTACAATATTAACAATCATGAATACCACTAAAAAGTGAAGTAAAAATATCTTGGGTTGTCTCCCAACAAGCGCTTTCTTTTATGCCTTTAAGTTAGGCATAAATCAAAAGAAAATCAAGTTTTTTCAAGAGAAAGAGAATAGCTAGCCCGTGTAACAGACTCAAAAGGTAACTTGACTTTCTTTCTAGGAAAGTGTTCCATCCACTTTTTGAGAGGGAATTGAAATTTTATATTCCCCTCTTTCATGTCAATGATATCACCAACGGTGCGGAGAAAAGGACGTCCCATAATAATAAAATCAACGAGAACATAATTTTCATTGACAATGATAAGAACATCATTGATCTTCCCCAACGGTTTATTTACAGAAGAATCGACAAGGCGAACACCAAAATAACATGAATCAAAAGGTTTCAATTCAAACATATCATACATTCTTTTGGGCATGACGGAGGTACTAGCTCTAACGTCACATAAAGCATAGCAAGAGAATTTATTTAATTTGATTTTTATCATAGGGTCCCAACCATCATCTAGCTTTCTAGGTATGGAGGCTTCTATCCTAAGCTTCTCCTCCCTAGCTTTGATGAGAGCATTTGTGATATGCTCCGTGAAGGCAAGATTGAGTTGGCTTGTGTGGGGGGCTCTAGACATTTTGTGTAATAAGCTGATAACTTCTGAGAGGGTGCAACTATCAAAATCAATATCACTACTATCAAAGGTGGTAGTAGTGTCATCTAAGCTCACTTGTTTGAAATCCTCTAGGGGTCTCTTCTTCTAAAGTTGAGGTATTAGCATCACCATTAATAGGTCCAATGGGACCAGGAGTGCATTGGGTGCTAATAGTTTCAGTGTCCTCAACAATTTGGATAGTTGCAACAGTGTGGTGTGTAGGAAGGCTCTTAATTCTATCCTCTTCCTCTTTTTCTCTAGCACATCTTTCTTTAAGTTTAGCCATCATCCTAATATTTTCACTAATTTTTAACTGGATAGAATTAATAGGTGTGGCCTTGCTCTCCTCAAGGGGAGAGGTTCTAATTTTTAATATCTCAACATCAAGGGCTAAGTTGTCTACCTTCAAACAAATATTATCTAATTTAGCTAGTTTTTCTTCCACATTATTGTTGAAGGCTTTTTGGGTAGTGATAAAGTCTCTAAGCATATTCTCTAGTTCAGAGGTGGGGTTCTTGTGCTAGGGTAGGTGTTGTTGTTCCCATAAGTGGATGGAAACGGTCTAGGATTACTAGCAAAGTGTTTCTAGCAATGAAGTTCACATCTACTTGTTCCTGAGCAACCAAAGAATTTAAAGGAACATCATGAGAATCAATAGAGGGTTTCTTGGTAAGTAGAGACATAATTAAGTCAACTTAATCATTGAGAGAGGTAATTTCCTTGACAGAATTTACCTTCCTACATGTTGGAGAGCCTTCGGTGTGCCATTGGGAATAGTTTGTCATCATCTCATCGAGGAGTTTTGTGGCAGAACCGAGTGTAGTTGAGATAAAGGTTCCTCCCGCGGCCGAATCTAACAGGTTCCGCGAGGTAAAGTTTAAGCCTGCATAAAAAGTCTAGATAACCATCCAGTTAGTCAAACCATGTGTAGGGCATTTCTTAACAAGAGTTTTCATGCGTTCCCAAGCTTGGGAAACGTGTTCATTATCCAATTGCCTAAAATTCATAATATTACTCCTCAATTTGATAATTTTAGCAGGTGGGTAGTACTTCCCAATAAAAGCATCTTTGCATTTATCCCAAGAATCTATGATATTCCGAGGCAAAGATTGAAACCAGATTTTAGCTCCGTCCCTCAAAGAGAAAGGAAAAAGCTTGAGCTTAACAATATCACCTTCTACTTCTTTATACTTTTGCATATCACATAATTCAACAAAATTATTCAAGTGTAAAGCAGCATCATCTCCAGCACCAGAGAATTGATCTCTCATAACAAGATTTAGTAAAGCAGGTTTAATTTCATAAGAGGTAGTTGAAGTGGCAGGTGTGGCAATAGGAGTGCGGATAAAGTCTTTGTTGTTGTGACTGGTGAAGTCACACAACTTTGTGTTTTCAGGGGAACCCATATTAGCAGTAGGTGTGGCAGTTTTTTTGTAATTTTCGATATAAGACACAAAGATGAAAACAGAAAGGTAAACTAACAAGACTAAAAATTAAAGGTAAAGGATAGTGGGAAACTCCCCTATCTTATCACTCGGAGTCCCTGACAACGGTGCCAAATTTTTTCTTGCTGGTGCCAAAGTTGACGGGGCAATACTTGTGTAGAGCTTCGCCTCCCCGGCAATGGCGCCAGAAATTTGCTTGATGGCGTGGAAGTGGTAATGACTTCTCACCCTTCGTTGGTTACCCCAAGTGGAAGGTGAGATGTAGGATAGCTGCAAATTTCCCCTATATAGAGGATAGGCTTTGTCTCTCGTAGGACTCCGGCGATGATAAGTAGGTGTCAGCGGCACACCTGACGCGGACCTACACACAATAGTATTAACTTTGCTCCCAACGAAGTTCAGAGAGGTTGTCAATCTCTCCGGTCTTGTTGTTTACAAAGGGTCAAACACACAGGGGATAATGATAATGATAATGGTAGCAACTGAAAGAAAATACCAAAAAAGGAAATAGCTTGTAAACAATGATTGGAATATGGACCGGGGTCCCGTGATGTTCACTAGTAATGTCTCTCTCCCAAAAGATGATAGAACTGCTATGAGAGGTAAACAAATGACATATGGGCAATTGACAGGATTATGAACGCACTTCAATGCCAACTATGCTACAAAAGAAAGGAAGAGGCTCATAAGCATGGGTGGTATGCCAAAATAAGTAGACTAAAATCCATCTACATCTACTACTAATCATCCACCTTGAGATATCTATCCAGAACATCTCGCTGGTATTAAGTTGCGAGTCCCACCCAAAGTGTAAACCCAAAGCAACAGACAACTGCAATAAAAGAACTTTGCGTAAAGTAAACAATCCTTGCAACCACGGTTACAAGCACCGTTGTTTTCCCCCTTGTGGCCACATAACATCCCCTAGACTCATGTTTCTGTCACTCAAGCATGTCATCAAGGGGCATGTACCCACAATCGAGCATAACGTTCCCTCTTGAAGTTACTATCCAGTACTTGGCCAAAGCAATAAACAGCAACGGAGAACATGCAAGAATTACTTAGGAAAAAAAGTATAAGAGATCAAAATCAAATATATTACTCTATCACGATCTGAACATAATCTCATAATCCATCGAATCCCATCAAACTCAACATAGAAAAAGCATAAGAATTACATATGTGCCTCGATCATGTAGGGCAGCTCACGAGGTCTAAACCATGAAGAACAAAGAGGGGAGGAGAACATCACATAGCTACTGATCACGGACCCATGGTCCAAGGTAGACTACCCACGGCACATCCGAGAAGCGTCCATGGTGGTGGAGAAGCTCCCGGAGGTCGATCCCCCCTCCGACAGGGTACCGGGAAGGGTCCTGACGGTGCTCCCGATCTTGGAAGCGCGGCGCGGAGGAACAAGGCGAGATTGGAAAATAGGGTTCTGTCCTTGGAGTTTCCCATGACGGAGGAATAAATAGGCGAAGGGGGGCAGCCAGGGGCGCCACTAGGGGCCCAGGTGCCCCCCTGGCCGCGCCAGGTGGCCACCTGGGGCCCTGGTGGTTGCCCTCTGGCCCCACTTGGGTGTTCTGGAAGACTCCGTTACGTTGATTTTTTATCCGATTTTCCGGAATTTTTGGAGCACTTTTAATATGGGGGAAACCTGGAATAGAAAAACAGCAGAAAAAAGAAACTGGCACTGGGGTGCACTGAGTTAGTAGGTTAGTCCAAATATGATCAAAAGTATATGAAAGTGTATCTAGATCATAGCAATATCACACAAAATATGCATGGAGCGAGCAGAAAATATCGATACGTTTGAGACGTATCAGGGGCCACCAGGGATCCAGGCGCACCCATGGCGCGACCCCACTCCTGGCCGCGCCGGGAGGGCATTTGGGCCCTTGCGGGTCCCCTCTGGCCCCTCTTCGGTGATTCCGGAAGCTTCCGAAGCACTGCTTTTTATTGTTTTTCCCTGGAATTTTTGGAGCATTTTTAATACGGGGGAAACCTGAAATAGAAAAAAAGTAGAAAACAGGAACTGACACTGAGGTGCACTGAGTTAATAGGTTAGTCCAAATATGATCAAAAGTGTATGAAAGTGTATCTAAAACATAGCAATATCACACAAAACATGCATGGAGCAAGCATAAATTATAGATTATAGATACGTTTGGGACGTATCACCAACCGGGGGGACCCGCGCCGCCTGGCCGCCTTGGCGAGGTGGGGACCCCCTCGGTCTCCCCTTTGGCCTATATTTACCCCCAACGCAAAAACCCACGATATCCCATCATATTTTCCAGAAGCGATCCCGATCTCCGCGGCCATCGAAACCTAGCTTTGGGGGTCACCAGGATCCTGCTCCGCCACCCTGCCGGAGTGGGCCTTGGCCTCCGGGGCCATCTTCATCAACCCATCTTCGCTCCATGATGCTTCTTGAGATGTTCCCACTTGGACTAGGGGTTCTTGGCGTAGCTATGTGGTATCTTCTACCCCTAGATCTTCAATAAAAAGTTCTCATGAGCTGCCCTGCATGATTGAGATCATATGATGTAATTGGTGTTGTGTTTTTTGGGATCTGACGAATTTTTACATTGTTATTCAATCCTAAGAAGTTTATGAATTATTTTTGCTTCAATTTGTTGTTCTTAATGCTTGTTACTAGTTGTGACGCCCCCAAAATCAAGCCGTGTACAGTAATCATAGACGCAAGGTACACGATCGAGATCAGGGACTCACGGTAAGATATCACAACACAACTCTATAAATAAAATAATACAAACTATTTAATACAAGCTAGGGGACATGAGGGCTCGATTACAACAACTCGAGAGGAAAATATATTAATCCTAGATGTTTCTATAGAAGGATGGCTCCCACCCCGCTCCCACCCCCTTAGCCCTAGCCGCCACCTCGTCGCCGGCGATCTCTACGTGCAACCGTGAGATTTGATTTCGGCACCCACCATTCTCTTCGCTGCATTGCCCTGCATCGACTGATCTCCATTTCTATGGCGGTCCATGCATCAATCTCCTTGGGACTTAACTTTGCCCCGAGGATCAAGCTGGCCGAACATGTTCATCGGATCTTCAAACGCACGGTACACCCTGATGAATCTGGTCACTTTACTCTGGTTGTTTCTTTTGTGAGACATTCATTCCGTTTGAATGAGGATAATGTTAGTCTGGCGTTGGAAGCTGCCATTGGAGGGTTTTGTTCCAGCCTCAAGGTTTTCCATTTGCAAGATCGGGTTTATGGTTTTCATGTATCGTGCAAGGATGTGGGTTTCTTCATATATCATCAGAAGACCTTTGTTTGCTCTAAGTTTCATTGTTTGTTTCATCTTTGGGGTAATGGTGGTCCTGATTGGAAGAAGGAATTTCGATCTTGGCAAGTAGAATGCGATGAAGAATGGACTCTGGTTAGTCCCTCTAAACGTCGTGCTAAACTAGGTTTAGCTGCGATGGAGAAATCTCCATCCAAGTCGGCGTTCAAGTCCTCGTTATCCAAGAACAAAAAGGTTAAATTTGCGACGTTTATGAACTATGAAGCTTGTAAGGGTTATCGTTTTCTCCCTACTGGTAGGGACACACAACTGGTTCTTGAAGCTGGCTACTCCTTTTCTCGTCATGAGATTTCCCATCTGCACGCCAATACTGCTGTTCATGATAGCCCTCCGTCGTCATCCATGTCTCTGGTGGCCTCTGAACGACCGGTGATTCAATTTGGTAGTTTTTCCACCGTCCCTCTCGGTTTGGAAGTTGTTTCTCCTAGCCCGGCTCAGTCGGGATCACCTACCATGCACAAGTCGTTTGAAACTCCGTCCAATGCGGACCGGGAAGTTAGGGTTGTTTCTTCTGAGTCTGCTTCGGAGGAGAGCGGGAATCCTATCTTTCCTAGGTTGGTTGATTATGATTCTGATCGCGATTCTCCGATTAAGATCCCGTCACCTAAAGAGGAAGTTCAACAACTACAAATTTTTGACGAGATGATTGAGGAGATGGCTGCTAGTTTCTGGGATTGCCAAAACTGCATCAGCATGGGACATGCAACTAACGCGTGTACTAACCGGGTGCGTTGCAGACTGTGCTTCAGGTCCGGTCACGTTAAAAAAGAATGCCCAGGCCTCATTAATGCAGCTCCTATCTGGGTGCCAAATGTCCCATCTAAAACCTTTGGAACTCGAGCCCCAGCTTTGTCCTCTCTTGACGATTCGGTTTCACCTCAGATACGCACGAGCTCTCCCGCAAAAAACCCCAATCCTAGCAGCAGCGGCGGCTCCCCTGCTTCGTCCTCATCGCCGCTTTGCCCCCCCCCCACAGTGCTCCACCGTTTGCATCGCTGCAGAACTCTTCTGCATCCATGGCCAACTTCGAGCTAGATCCTCGTCGTTTCCTCCCAGCGGGTCATGACATTGTGGATGGCGGCCCAGAGAGATTTCCCCGGACTTTCTACTCTGCATCTCAACCTCCGCCACGGATGCACGAGCACTACATGGTGGCGATTGTGGAGCCACCGCCGCCGGCACACTTGGTTGGGGTCCGACGTGAGAAAGTGCTACACTTACTCACCCAGGAACTTCAGGTGATTGTTCCCTCCGCCCAGACCTGGTTTCAAGGGGTAGGTTTGTTTGAAGTTGAGAATCCTGTGGTTCGAGCATCTTTTGTTGGACATGCACCTGTTGCGCTGGGATTTGATGAAGAGGGAGATGAGTTTTTTGTTAGATTCATCCCTCACAATGAAGGAGAAGGGTTCTGGGCTATTCATGGTCACCGCACTGGTTGGCTCATGCTTATTGGGGTGCCTCTGCATTATAGGAATACCCGCTATCTCTCTGAGGTGATTGGAACTTTTGGGTAGTTCATCGAGTGGGATCACACTGACAGGCGCATGGTTCGCTCGCTGGTTCATGCCTCCTTCCCCGAAAATTCTCTTGTGCTGAGGGACGTGGTCTTCAGAGAATTTGCTCCATGGGGAGGCACGGTGGTTTCTTGGACTGCAACAATATATATTCTCACTGCCAACTTTGCGGATGCTGTACTACCAGCTGATGAGGACGTTATGCCACTGGATGGAAATCCCCACCCCATGCCAGGTCATATTCCACCCCCTTTCCCTGCTTGGGGGTGCCCCACCGTACCCTGCTTTGGGTTGGAATGAAGGAGGACTGCAACATCAACCTCAGCATGATCAAGGGAACAATGATGCTGCACCTGAAGATGACGCTGGTTGGCCTGCTTGGGAGGCAGAGGTAGAGGCAGGGGAAGAGGTTGCAACTGAGAATGAGCCGGTTGGTGCTATGCCTCAACAGGACCAGATTTCCATAGAGAACAACTCTTCTGCGGGCTCCAGTTCATCTTCTGACTCTGAGGTGATTGAAGTCCAGGCGCCAATTGTGGAGGATCACGAGCCCGTTTATAATGTGCAGGACTGGGCCATTGTGCCATATCAGCCTCGGGTCATTGTGCTGGATCCAATTGAGGAAATCCATCATGTTCAGTTTGGACCGGTTCTCCCTCCTGAGATGATCCTGGATAGAACAATGAGGGAGTTATTTCCATCTATCTCTGCTCGGATCATCCCCAAAAGTATCAATATTCTTCCCTCAACACTTCCTCCATCTGGTGACTGAGCCCTTCTTCTTCCAGCCGATGAGGACCCAGTGGTGGTTGCTGAACCTCTGAGAATTGAACCTCCCCCTTTGGAAAGTTCTTCAGTACCTGCTGTACTTGCTGCTATGGAGTCTACTGCTGGTAAGAAGCGCCGTAATCGGCCACCTCTGGTGCGTGATGACGTGGATTTCTCCACACGACGAATCACCAGAAGCTGTGCTAAGAAGTCAGGTTTCAAGCCTACCTCTGCCGTCCAGATGAAGCCCAGTCCTTTGAGG
The DNA here is from genome assembly GCA_950022295.1 of Bromus sterilis. NCBI lineage: Eukaryota > Viridiplantae > Streptophyta > Magnoliopsida > Poales > Poaceae > Bromus > Bromus sterilis. The sequence goes on from OX465596.1 coordinate 182,710,044, forward strand.
AAGCCACGTGCAAAAAATCCAAGACTTCATGCGCCTCCGGCTGTACATTCTGAAGATGATCTTCATATCCCTCCGCCCACCCCAATCCGTGCAATGCAGGACATGGGCATCGATCTGGGCATTGCTCCTGAAGACCTCACTACGTCCAAGCTTATGGCGGGACCGTCTGCTCCAGCATCTCCTGAAGTTTAATCATGATTGATACAACTTTTATATTATATAGGAGTGTGGACTGTAGTAGTTGTGGTCTTTTGCTTACTTTGATCTATGGTCCCTACGTTTCGATCTTTTGGTATGACTACACTGGAATTTATCATGTCTGTTATGCAAACATGAGTTCTGTTTTACCCAACTTTGTTCAGTATGAATAGTTCTCATTATCTTAATTGGCGTGTTATGTGCTGGAATGTGCGTGGTCTGAAATCGGCTGAACGACAGCGTGATGTGCGAGCAAAGATTAATGAAAGTGGTTGTTCCATTCTCTGTCTACAAGAAACCAAGTGTGAAAATTTTGATCTACGTCTGGTCAGGAAGATTTGTCCTCGTAGATTTGACAATTTTGCTTTTTCCCCCTCTGTGGGAGCTTCTGGGGGTCTTATTGTGGTCTGGTGTTCATCCATGTTTCATGGAACTCTGGTGGAGTCTAACCGTTTTGGTATTACCATCACCTTCACCTCAGTTCATAATGCTGAATTTTGGACTTTGGTTTCTGTCTATGGACCTTGCCAGGGCCCAATGAGGGATGAATTTGTCCAATGGCTATATGATCTCAATATTCCTGATGGTGACAACTGGTTATTATTAGGTGATTTCAATTTCATCAGATCTTTCGAGAATAGAAACAGGCCTGGTGGTGATCTCAATGACATCCTCCTGTTCAATGAGATTATAGGCCACCTTGGGATTCTTGAGTTGCCACTTAAAGGTAGAGCTTTTACCTGGTCTAACATGCAGGATGAGCCACTGCTGGAACAATTGGATTGGTTTTTTACTTCCAGTTCTTGGATCTCTGTTTATCCAAACACAATTGTCCTTCCCATGGCCAAGACCTCTTCTGATCATGTGCCTTGTATTGTGTCCATAGACACTGATATCCCGAAGAGTAATCGTTTCAGGTTTGAAAACTATTGGGCTGAGTTACCAGGTTTTCTGGATTGTGTAAAGAATTCTTGGAATGCTCCTATTGATGCTGATTCTGCTGCTTCCATTATCTCTAAGAAATTTAAAAGGCTCAGATATGCTCTAAAAAAGTGGTCTTTCAATATGGCATCTCTCAAGAAAGTCATTCTCAAGTGCTCTCAGGTGGTGTTAGCCTTTGATTCCTTGGAAGAATTAAGGCCTCTAACTAGACTTGAGTTTAATTTCAGGAAAATTGTGAAATATCACCATGAACATCTTCTCAGACTTCAATATTTATATTGGAGACAGAGGTGTACTATCAGGGATATTAGAGTAGGAGAGGAAAATTCAAAATTCTTTCATGCTATGGCTTCTGAAAGAATGAGGAAGAACTCCATCTCCTCTTTACATGCTCCTGATGGGGCTGTTCTCTCTGATCATGAGCAGATGGCCAACCTGTTGTGGAACTCTTACACAGAGAGAATGGGGGTTTCCCAAGGTATCCAAATGGAGTTCAATTTACCTGATTTAATCCACCCAGTGGAGGGTTTGCAGGATTTGACCACTCCCTTCTCCCAGGCTGAAATCAATGAGGTTCTCAAAGATCTCCCTGTAGAAAGAGCTCCTGGGCCTGATGGGTTCAATGGTTTATTCCTTAAGAAATGTTGGCCCATCATCCAATCTGATTTTATGAATCTGATTTCTCAGTTTGCTCATGGCTCTCTCAAGTTGGAATGTCTTAATGGTTCTTTAATCACCTTGATTCCACAAATGCTAGCTCCTGTTTGTCCAAATGATTTTAGGCCTATATCTCTAACTAACACCTGCCTGAAATTCCTCACAAAGTTGCTTGCTAATAGACTTCAGAAGGTTATTCTACAGTGCATTCACTTGAATCAATATGGCTTTCTTCAGTCTAGATCTATTCAGGATTGCTTAGCATGGGCTTTTGAGTATATCCACCAATGCAAACAGTCTAAAAAGCCCCTTCTTATTCTAAAGTTAGACTTTGCAAAAGCTTTTGACACTATTGAACATGAAGCTGTTCTTCAGGTTTTGGAGCACAAGGGGTTTTGTCAGAAATGGATCAGTTGGATTAGAGAGATTTTAGGCTCTGGATCTTCCTCCATCTTGTTGAATGGAGTGCCTGGTAAACAGTTCTACTGCAAGAGAGGGGTTAGACAAGGAGATCCTCTGTCTCCCCTGTTGTTTGTATTGGCTGCTGATCTGTTACAATCAGTAGTCAATAAAATGCTCCATGATAAAATCCTGACACTGCCACTTGATTCCCATGATCCATATTATCCTATCATTCAGTATGCTGACGACACTATATTGGTAGTTCATGCTGATGAATCCCAGATGTTGGCTATCAAAGAGATGCTTATCAGGTTCCATGCTTCCACTGGTCTCAAAGTGAACTTCAATAAATCCTCTTTAATCCCCCTGAATGTTGATGATGCTATGACTGCTCATCTTGCTGAAGTGTTTGAATGCTCCATTGGACAAATGCCTTTCAGTTACCTTGGTCTACCACTGGGCACTACCAGGCCTTTTATTCAAGATTTGATGCCTTTGGTAGACAGGGTGGAAAGAAGACTCTCTGCTAGTTCTGCTATGCTGAACCAAGGGGCAAGGCTTCAGTTACTCAATTCAGTAATTTCCTCCATGCCCATTTATCACCTTTGTAGTCTTGCTATCCCTCAGGGCATCTTCAAACAGCTGGAGAGAATTCAGAGACAATGCCTCTGGAGAGGTAACTCTGATAACCCAAGACAATCCCTTGCTGCTTGGGAGCTTGTTTGCAGGCCTAAAAAGAAAGGTGGTCTGGGTATTGTCAACCTGCAAATTCAGAACAAAGCCCTACTTCTGAAGCACTTGCATAAGTTCTACAATAAGGAGAATATTCCTTGGGTTTCCCTTATTTGGAACACTTATTATAATGGAAATGTCCCACATGCAACAATGCTTTGTGGATCCTTTTGGTGGAAGGATATCCTTAAGCTAAGTGACCTATATAGACCTGTGACCTCTATCAGGATCAATGCTGGGGATTCGGCACTCTTTTGGTCAGATGGGTGGTGCATCAATGGCTCATGTAGACCTCTGCGTGGTAGATTGCCTCATCTTTTCTCTTTTGTGAGAGATGACAAGCTATCTGTTTATGATTTTTTGAGATTGGAGGATGAAGAGATTTTGTTTCACTTGCCACTCACACAACAAGCTGCTAATGAATACTTCTGTCTTAAGGACAAGATTTCTAATCTTCAGAGAGATCCTCAAGCTGCTGATTCTTGGCACTGGCCTGGTAAATATGGTTATACTGCCAAAGGGTTTTACAATCTCATGCATTCTCACATGCCAACTGATCAATCTTGTGCTTGGATATGGAGGAGTAAGTGCACCATGAAGATAAAAGTTTTTGGCTGGCTCCTGATGTTTCACAGATTAAATACTAAAGACCTACTGGTTAGGAGACACTGGAGACTACCCACTGAGGATAATTCTTGTGTGATGTGTCACTCACATGATCTTGAAGACAGACTGCACTTGTTCTTCTCTTGCAACTTTAGTTGCAGAGTTTGGAGCTATCTACAAATCTCATGGGGGGCCAATGGATCCTTGTAGTCCTATTTACAACAGTCCAAAGATTCATTTGGTCAGTCTTTCTTCATGGAGGTCATGCTTACTGCCTCCTGGTGTATCTGGATAGTCAGAAATGGGAAGACCTTCAGGAATGAGAGACCTTCCTTTCATTCCTGGAGAAGGCACTTTGTGCATGATATCACCTTGCTTTCACATAGATTTCAGGGTGATCCTAAAAATAGATTGATTTCATGGATCAATTCTCTGCAATAGTATAGGTAGGGTTAGTCTTCTTCCTTTACTTTATTGTTCTGTTTTACTATTCAGTTGTACCATTCTTTGAGAACCTTTGGTTCTCCCATGCAATAAATTACTGTGGAGCTCATGCTTCACATTCTTAAAATTCAAAAAAAAAACTCGAGAGAAGAAAGTTAGCGGAAGCAATAGTATCTGAGTACAGACACAGGGTACACATGATCTGCCTTAATAAGGCTAGCACAAAAACAACAACGATCGAAAAGGCGAGGCCTCCTGCCTGGGAACCTCCAAACTACTCCTGGTCAACCGGGAAATCGACGACGTAGAAGGCATCGGGGATCTTCATTTTGCAGTGGTCGGCATCGGGGATCTCCTGCTCCTAGGCTGCAACGTTGACTGCAACGACCGATCAGGCAAAACAAAAAAAGGGGAAAATAAAGAAAGGGTGAGTATCTAGCATACCCGCGAGTCTTACGTCCGGTACTAAGCATTTATGCATTTGTATCAAATGGAAAGGGGAGGCGGTATATAGTGGACTGCAAGGTATAAAGTCAGAATAAGGATGAGAAGCTAGGCCTATCAAAGACTAGCATCTTCTGACGGTTCTTGCAGCATGAGAAGAGAATAACCAACAGTTATAATAACATGAATGTAATAACAATGCAACATAAGTTGATGCAGCATTGAATAATAGTAAGTTGTAATGATTATAAATGCCTCCGAGATCCCTACCTCGACTCCCTTGCGAGGAAGAAAACCGGGAACCAACAGTTTAATAGTGGTAGTTTGTAGTAGTAGGATCCGGCTTCAGCATAAAGCGTCCTGTTACCATGGACACGGCTATTCGAATAGATTAAACTCCCTGCAGGGGTGCACTACTGTTAAGCATGCACGCTCGGATCTCCAGGGTGGCTTACACCTTGATAGGGAATGCCCCACCGAGGCTATCCGATACGCCGCAGCCCATCCTAGGCTTAGCAGAGAGGCCATCCGCCGGACTAAATCCTATGCGATCTGGGGTCTAGGACCCTCACCCTTCATGCTCCTGCGCGGTGCGACACTGGCCGGTGAAGCAAAATCAAATACCACAGCTCGAGCAAAGAAGACACACCGCTTCCCGTCAATCAGACCGCGGTACTGCTGACGTCTAAAGACCTTTCGAATGAACTACGACGCAGGGGAGCCCATAACTCCTTATCCCACGAGAAGGTAGTGCGTACAGGCCTTTGCGGCCTCTCAAGTCATCCACCGAACCCATTAAGCATTTTATTATTTTCTGTCGGAAAAACCGTTATCGTTGCCCCTATCCGGGTGAGTCGCGGACAACGACAGCAGCCAGGTCCACCCCCATAACCAGAGCCGATGGCCGCCTGCCATGTCATCCCACCAACTCGTGCGGTTACCAACAAGGTGAACCGTCTCCTTATCTTATCTCGCGTGTGCTCTTTGAAGAGACCGACTTTCGTACAATAGGATATCTCATGGCCAACGAGCAAGGACCAGGCCCACGATGGTATCCGCCTGTCCTGCCGTCCCGATACAATCCCTACACAAGCACCGTTGGGTCACCCGACTCCTTACCTTTAAGGACACCAGTTGATTCGAGTGCCTACCATCAAGTGAAACCAGGAGGAATCACCCTCGATGGTACACTTGAAGAGGTTCGACTGAGACATCAGCGGAATGAACTAAAGAGGAATATCCTCATAACACCCCGGTGATGCTACGCTACCGAGCCGACGACGAGAGTGAAATACGAGTCCATCCACTCGTAAGTCAAACTTGAAGCGACTCGGAGAGTCTCGCCGTTGTAGGTTCCCTGGGCGTGTGCTCTATACCATACCTGTTGCAGTTATAATAAATTGTATCCGTGTCACTCCCAGAGTGATCACGACCCACTATCTAATCCTAGTTGACTAGCAATGCGCAGGGTCCACTACTGGATAATATATATATATATATATATATATATATATATATATATTTAATAGGCAGCATAGGATAAAGAAAGGTACATCAAGGCGCGACAATGACATGGTTTGCAATTGAATTGGATTGTAACGTAGCAGCAGCAATGCCTAGTGCAAGAAATATATGGAAAAGATAGGCGATATCTGGGGAAGAAAATGGGTCTGCTTGCCTGCAAGCTCGGTAGTAGAGGTACGGTCGTCGACGAAGTACTCGTACTCGGCAGCGGTGTAGTCGGCGGCAGCAACTTGAACTATTGGATAATAAAGGTGGGGGAGAAACAATAAATACACATCAATAATAGCAATACAAAAGTGTGACATAGAAGATACAAAGAAACGGGGCTCTAATGCAGTGTTCGGTGATTTTCTCGGAGCAGGATCTTATCCGGGGATGACTCATCAGTACTGGTTGATTATCGGACAGATGATCCGAAGGGGAAGGTTCCATGTATGCAGTGTTAGAGACATATGACAAACATGTGGATAGTGTATCCATGCTCGTTGATCCATTCAGAACAACTTTCATATATACAAAACATTTTCATCCGGAAAGTTTTACCGGCACCGGTCGTCTGACAGACAGATGAACCGAAGGAGAAATTTCCACGTTCGACATGTTAGAAGAGTGCGGTGCGTATACGGGTAGCGTATCCATAACTGTTATATTTTTCTGATCAAGTTTCATATATAAAGTTTTCCATGTGATTTATGGATTAAAAAATATTTATTTTTGAATTCTTAATCAATTAAATCAATTACTAGAATTCTTTTATCAATAAAAGCAACATTATCCACAACAGTAATTTTGACTAGTCAACCTAACAGTTGGGACCCACATGTAAGTTTCTTGGATTTTGGCTAAGTCTGGGAATCCTATTATTTTTATGCCTTTTGTGAATTTTATAATTAAATAATTATGCCTCAAACAAATATATGCCCATCACATTAATTGATCTTGGCTATGTGTACAACATGCCCATGCCATTTTCATTATTTATAAGAATCAATAACACAAAGTTTTGGGCCTAGGAAGGGGTTAAGATAATATTTCTGACTTAGGAGAAATTTACAAAGTCTGGAAATTTTGTTGTTAACGGAACTTTGCAATTTTCAAAAGGCTATAAATAGAGTTCTATACCTCCTATGATTTTGAGGCAAACAACACTTTGAGCAGTGTTGTATGATCTACAAACCTATACAAGTTTCATTCATGTTAGAGTTCAATTCCCAATTAAATCTTTGTTGGAAAAATGCTACTCAATGTTAACTTCAGAAACTTTTAAGATTTAGGGATTTTGCTTGATGATTGCCACTAATCTATAGATCTTTTGAGTATGAATCCAAAAGGCGTTTTGATCCACAATAAGTGTACTACAATGACATGCCATTAGATGCTATGATAGGATACTTTATCATGTCCAAAATGTGCTCTACAGTAGCTATGTAATGATCTGTTTTCTGTCATTTCTTTTGCTAACAGAAAACTGAAATTTGTGATTATTATAAGAATTAATCCATGCATCTATTGGGGTTGGTACAATGGAACAAATGTAACTTGTTCGGTCTAATTTATGCACATATTATTTTTATCAACATAAAATGCGTTTGGCTATTGTTTTGTTGTTGACCAAGGATGCACCTTAAACAGCAGTAGTAACACTTAGCCCTGATGGTTGAGTTCAGGAGCGGCAACGAACAGCTGAAAATAGCAGCAAGCAGAACAACAACACGCGCATGGAGGGGACAAGCAGCAAGCGGTAGTCGCAGGGGCAATGGCACGGGCAGGGCTCGGCCGGCACGGGGGATTGGTCCGGCGGCGTCCAGGGGACGTGTTGGGTGCGGCTAGAGGACGACATGGCGCGGCCGGCGCAGGGCACGGCGAAGGCGTGCCTGGCAATGGAAACCATGACGCAACACGGCACAACAGGGGCATAGGGAAGGGGGAGCAAGGGAGGTTCACAACGGGCGGTAACAGCGGCGGTTGAGGCTGTGGAGCAGTCCGGTGAGGGGGTGGCGAGCCGCCCGGCCGTGGTGCGGTAATTGCGACGGGGGCAGCGTCGGTGTCAGCGATGCAGAGGGGTTGTGCAGGGATAGCGAGGTGAGCACGGGTGTAGGGGCGACTCGTTGAAGGGGAGGGGAGGGTCCGGCGGCAGGAGCAGGCGAGGAGAGGCGACGGCGGCACACCAACGAGGTCGGGGCCGTGGTAAAGTGATGTGGTGGCGGCGCCCGACGTGCTCCAAACCGAGGGAGATGGCGAGGTAAGGGAAACGGGGATTCGATGGCTAGGGTTACAGGGGAGAGGGGGTGCGGTGTCTTTGTCGTGGGAAAGTCACGGCAGATGTCCGTAGAGTCGGATTTATCATGGGACCTTTGCTGGGAGGCGAATTCGAGGGGAGAGTCGACATAGACACGGGACTCGGCAGTTTACCCAGGTTCGGCCCCGTCGATGCGGTAAAGACCTACTCCTGCTTCTTAACTATTGTGGGATCGACTCCTCAATAGGAAGAGCTGATCTTATCAATTACGGTGATGATGTTTCTCAACCTTAGTCTCGTGGAGATCTAGGTTATAGCGCGAGTTTTCTAGTCCTGGCTTGACGTAAGTTCTGGCTCTGGCTCCCGTGGACCTCGGCTTATAAAGGTGCCGGGTCCCGGGATTCCGAGAGTCCGACTCCAGACGATGTAGAGTTCTATTCTACTTTACAAGTTTTCTTCGTGCTATACAGGGTAAGTCGAATTCCTTATAGGGCTTCAATCTTCACGCTTGGCACGTCAGGCTCCTGGCCGGGTCTTCTTTGTGGGTCTTCACATGTAAGTCGGCCCAGAGGTTTCTAATGCCAGGTCTATGGGCTTGATCCATCCCCCCGACAGTCTTGACCTCGCCGGCGACCGCACGATGGCGGCCACGTTGACCATCACCGGCGTCGAGCGCCCCTGTGCCGACAGTGAGGCGAGGGGAATAGCGAACGAGAAGAAGTGGATGGTGGTGGGCTACACCCAGTGGTGGGCCTCGCCCTGAGCGAATTTTAGTTAATTTTCATTTTCTCTTTATTCCTATGCCTTTTCTTTTCTGTCACAACTTATTTCAGCTAGCTAAATCATTTTGCCAACAGTGCCACTAGTCTTAATATTTATATTTCCATATGTAACACTGCTATAAAAAGTATGGGGCAGAACAAAATTCATTTATAATTTTATATAATTATTAAAGGGTGTGTAGGTGTTGTTTGACTATATTTTTATTTATTTATGTTACTAAACTATGTCAATAAATATGTGTTTCCACTTTACCATGGCCTATGGATTATTTGATATTTAATAAAACATGTTACACAATTTTTTGTTTAAGTATATTTCCATATTATTATTTTTTATTCCCAAGGGCAATTTAATATTCTAAAATAATGCTTTCATTTCTATAATTTCCTTGGGATCATTTACAATATTAAGAACATTTTGTTTAATCATTTGAAGAAGTTTTATTTGATGGCACTTGCATTTTTGGTTGAAGTTGAGTTATCACTTTTGTTTTCAATTTCATCCAAGGGGCATTTGAATGTGATTGAAATAAATGATCAAAGCATGATTAAGCAGTGTGATTTGAAGTTAACAAAATGATTACTGTAGCATGACACTGGGGGTGTTACACTAGTGCACGAGTAGCATGATTTCAGATCTGAGCACTTTATGATTGCATGATTATAATTGTTGTTGTTTATCTTATCTACGGTTGTATGCACCTGTTATCGTCCGCAACCGGCGATCTCAATGGTGACAGCTTGAGACACCAAAGGGATGATCTATAATTTGAGGATTATATGTATTCATGAAGTGTTAATGCTTTTTTCGGGTGCTCATTGACAGGAACACCTTAATCTCCATAAGTTCCTTTTGGCCCCGTTGGTAGAGGGATGGTAGGACAAAAGATGTCGTGCAAAGTTCTTATTGGAAGCACATATGAATACATACGGAATACATGCCTACATTTGGTTCTTAGACTAGGATGCTCTAGTTTGTCCTTTGGCTAGAGTTAGTGCAATTTTGTCAATTGCCCAACTGTTGGCTATAATTTCATCTTTATTGCCTTTGTTGTTACTATTGCTCTCGTTACTGCTGCAACTCCTTTGTTACTACTTTGTGGTGTTGGTGATTGGGGAAGTTGTAAAGTCTACATCCGTCAACACACTGTTGCTACTTATATCTTGTCTAGTGCTTTTCCAGGTGTGGTTGAATTCACAACTCAATTGCTAAGGCTTATAAGTATTATTTGGTTTCCCTTGTGTCGAATCAATAAATTGGGTTACAGCTACCCGCGAAGAACTGTTGCGATCCCCTACACTTGTGGGTTATCAAGACTATTTTCTGGCGCCGTTGCCGGGGAGCATAGATTTACTTTTAAGTTCACTTGATAAGTACACTTTTGCTTTTTACTCTGTTTGCTTAAAATGGTTAAATTCTTCAAATCTATATCTTATTGGCAAGATGGATTCACTGAGGATCAACAAAAGTATTGTAAGCAATACCGCATGTCTGAACAAGGGATATTTATATGGAAAATAATGAATAAACTTGATAGTTATGCTAGAAACTTATGCTCTGATTATGATAAATCTTTTTTCTGTGATGAATCTTTTTGCTGCTTGATGTTTAAACACCTTCCTTTCCAATGTTGGTGTAATGATAATGAATCTTATACTAAGGGACATTATGATTTCTTTGATGTAGAACAAATAGAAGACTTTTGTTTTATGGGTGCCTATGAAATTGATTCTTTTGTTGAGGATATTGAAGATGCCCCTTACAAATCTGAGAGTCTTGCTATACTTAAATATTGTTTTGATAATTTTAATGATAATGCTTATATTACTGACTATCTCAAAAGATTCTCTCCACAAGAGGAAGAGACTAATACTTTGCAGGACTATATGGAAGAAGAAATTATTGAAACTGAATGCTCCTTCGATGAAAAAGAGGAGGAGTGTGATGAACAAAGGGAGGAAGAATGGAGTAGCTACCCATATCTACCTTCTAATGAGATTATCTCTTTGACTCTTACATTATATGATTTCCCTCCATGCTTACCAAAGGAGGATGAATGCTAGATTGATTACTATGATCCTATTGAATCTTTTGAAATAGCCCTTTTTGATGAATTTGATGCTTGTGGCCATGATGCCCCTTTGAAGGAAACTTGGAAGGATGATTTTGGTACTGTTATTTATGATAACCCTTGCTACTTTGATAAGTCTTATGATAACCATCTATTTTTGCCTACTATGGATGTTCTTTATAATGAGGAGTTTTGCTTAGAAAGTTTGTATGGTAATGCTCTAGATGATGGTCCTATGTTTCTTGATGATATAAATTATGATGATATAAATGGGATCGGAGAGGTCTTGAGTTTGGCTAGAAGGAGTCCCATACATTTGGAGAGTGATCAATCATCTTGTTACTATATTGTCAAATGTGGGTTTGGAGAAGTCATGACTTTAGTTAATGTTTACCCCACTATTTTGGAGCTTGATATGAATTATGTGCTAGTAGATCATGAAAAGCATGCTTTATGTGATAACTATATTGTGTTTGTTCATGATACTACCAAAAATTATTATGAGAGGGGAAAATATGGTTTTAGAAATTTACATGTTAGGAAAACACCTCTCTCCATGTTGAAAATCTTGAAGGTGCTCGTATTTTACCTTCCTATGCTTGATACTTTGTGCTTCATTTATTTATTTTCTTTCGAGATGCCTATGCATAGGAAGCATGTTAGACTTAAATGTGGTTTATCTTTTCTCCTTTGATGTTCTTCTATGTGCTTCAACTTTTTATTCTTTTGTGAGCATCGTTACACTCATGCCTAGCTAATGGCTTTAAAGAAGCGCTTATTGGGAGGCATCCCAAAGCGGATTAGGTTTATTTTGATTTTGTTGTGTCTTGGATGTTGTTACTAACGTAGCAACACCATTGTATCTTTGTTTTCAAGTTTTGTGCCAAGGTTTAGCTTCTTATGATAAGGGAAGCAACATTTGTGACATGCTGTCCAAAAAACAGAATCTGGTTGCTTCATTGCAAAATCTTTAAAAATCAACAATTCATCTTTTTGAGTTGATTTTTTACACAGTGTGCCTTATACAATTTTAACCCATCATATGTTTTTAGTTTTCTTATTTGAGCTATAGAAGTGCACCTGAAAAATCAACCTTTCCAATTTGTCATGTTTTGCCAAATTATCTTAAAGTGTACTAACCGCTCTAATAAGTTTAGGAGAAGTTTTGTGTGAAGGAAAACCAGAGGCAAAAGCTTAAGCTTGGGAAAGCCCCGACACCCCCAACAAGTATTCGAGGAGACTCAAGCATCTAAGCTTGGGGATGCCTGATGGCTTCTCATAACGAGTTGGTTACCCCAAGTGGAAGGTTGAGATGTAGTACAACAGCAAGTTTCCCTTAGTGAAGATACCGAGGTTTATGTCTCCAGTAGGACTCCGACAACGACAAGTAGGTGATAACAACGCTAGAAATTGATAGCAGGAGAGTTGACATGGACCTGCACACAACAACATATAACTTTTCTCCCAACGAGTACAGAGAGGTTGTCAATCTCTTCGGCCTTGTTGTTTACAAAGGGTCAAACACAAGGGTTGATAGTAGCGATAAATGCAACGAACACTACTAGGGAAATAGCTATACATGGAAAGCTTATTAGTGGCGCATATAGAAAGCCATGCGCCACCATCTGTAAGGGGTGGCGCACTGGAAAATAATGCGCCACCCATAAGACCACAGTGCGCCACCCGTAAGAGTGGGCCAGCCTGGATGATCTTATACGTGGCGCATCTAGCAATATGCGCCACCCCTAAGAACCTTATAGGTGGCGCATATACAGAATGCGCCACCTATAAGGTTCTTAGGGGTGGCGCATATCCCTAATGCGCCACCCATAAGAGCTTAGGGGTGGCGCATTCTGTGAATGCGCCACCTATAAGGTTCTTAGGGGTGGCGCATATCCCTAATGCCCAGAGCTGCCCTTGTCTACTCCACCCCACCTACCACCTCTCATTCACTCCACACAATTCTCAAACTAGATCCACTCTTCTCACCCTAGATCTATTCGGTTTTCTTCTCCCCCCCACCTCATTTCTTCCATTTATCCATCGATACTTGGCATTACATCTATTTTGTTTCATATTGAAGTAAGTGGACCTCCTCCCAAACTCTTTTGTTCCATTTATGACCCATATACTTGCCTTTATTAGCTTGGGGTTTGTTGTATATGTGAAGCTTGGGTTTGATGTATATGTGAAGCTTGTGGTGGTTTGATGTATATGTGAAGCTTATGGTGGTTTGATGTATATGTGTATCTTGAGTGGCAAATGTTTTTCCGAAATGTCGATTCATTTCCGTTTCGGCAAATTTCTGGCACACTCTCCGCATGCTCCCATGCATTATTAGGGAAGGTCATGCCGAATTTTTCCGGCGACTATTGTGATATATAATTGTGTTGCTCTCTCCGTGCACGCAGGTGATCGACCATGGTCCACGAGATGCTAAGCGATATCACCGTGGCTAGGTGGATGCAATGTGCGACCAACGACATGCTAAGGAATAATAGGTCGGATATAAGATGTCCGTGTCGGAGATGCAAACTGCAGTGCGTGACCGAGCCTAATTCCGGAATATTGCAAAGACACCTGAAGCGTAATGGTTTGATGGATGGCTACACACGATGGATAAGTGATGAAGCTGGTGAGGAGGAGGACGTCAATGGTGGGGTGCCAATAAATGAGGAAGGGCAACCAGAAAACAGCGGCGGGCGAGATGAAGAAGAGCATCCCGTACATGATCATGAAGAAGATGCCGAAGCGGATCATGTAGATCAAGATGCCGGACATGAAGATGAAGATGTCGGACATGAAGATCAAGATGTCGGACATGATGAGGATTCAAGCTGGGTGCGGGCCCTCATGTTCAAGAGCTGCTTGTCAAAGAGGCGTTGAACGCAAGAGGTGCAGCTAGAGAGAAAGCCAAGATGGCGCAACTCGAGAAAGACGCGATTACGAAGTTGTACGAAGGATGCAACGACGGGGATACCCGCTTGAATGTAACACTTGGGCTATGGAGATGAAGGAAAAACACAAATGGACCGACGAAAGCTTCGATGATAACATGGCATTCTGACACGATCGTCTTCCGAAGGGAAACACGTTCCCAACTAGTATCGCTGAGGCCAAGAAAGTCCTTTGCCCTCTCGATCTTCCGCACGTTAAATACCACGTCTGCATAAATGATTGCATGATCTATCGGGGTGAGGACGAAGATAGAACCACATGTTCGGTGTGCGGTGTTAGTCGATACAAGAGAGGGAAGAAAGTTCCTAGAAAAGTGGTATGGTACTTTCCGATCACTCCTCGTCTGCAGAGGTATTTCGTAGATCCCGAGGAAGAAAAGCTCATGACCTGGCACGCGGATAGAAAGAAGCTAAAAGAGGATGACCCGAACCCGGATCCGGAAAAGGAGGACATGCTGAGGCACCCTTCAGATGGTAGCCAATGGACTGCGTTGGACCTCGAATACCCAGATTTTGGGAAAGAACCAAGGAACCTCAGGATTGGTGTGAGCGCCGATGGAGTCAATCCGTTTGGCGGCCAGAGCAGCACACACACAGTACCTGGCCCGTGTTTGTATGCATATACAACCTTCCCCCCTGGAAGTGCATGAAGAAAAAGTACATAACAATGTGTATGCTAGTTCAAGGGCCGAAACAACCAGGTACGGACCTCAATCTATATCTGCAGCTGTTGAAAGAGGAGCTAGAAACATTATAGAAAGACAGAGTCAATACGTGGGGCGCCGGGGCAAAAGAATATTTCCCAATGAAAGCCGCGGTGATCACGACGGTGCACGACTATCTCGGATACGGATATTTCTTAGGGCAGGTGGTCCAAGGATTCTGTGCATGCGTTAGGTGCATGGATAATACAACGTACCGCCAGCTACCAAAAGATCCCGGATCTTCAAAAACCGTGTTCCAGGGGTCTCCGAGGTGGCTTCCCAAGAAACACGCGTGGAGAAAATAGGGACATGTGTTCGATGGAAGCGAGGAGCTCCGAGCACCCCCAGCTCGAAGGAGCGGCAAAGAAATTGACAACTTGCTGAAAACTTGGAAAGAGTGCCCCGCGCCGGGAAAGAAAAAAAAGAAGACTCGGCCGTTGATGAGGGTATGGAAAGCGAGGTCTGTTTTCTGGTATTTGCAATACTGGAGTCTACTCCGCAGTCCTCATAGCCTTGATCTAATGCATATCACAAAGAACGTGTGCGAGAGCTTGTTTGGCACGCTGCTCAACATGCCGGAGAAGACCAAGGACGGGCCAAAAGCAAGGAATGACTTGAAATTTATGGGCATCAGGAGGGAACTTCACCCCCCTAGTGACGACGATGATGAGCCGGAGGAGGAAGAGGATACGGAAACGAAAAACTCTCGCAAACGAAAAAGGACGACCAAGAAGAAGACCGGTATTGATCACTGCCCCCCGGCATGCTTCACTCTGTGCGAGGAGGAGATCAAGCGGTTTATCCACTGCCTCATAGGAGTAAAATTTCCGAACAGCTACGCGGGGAAGATAAGCAGATACCTAGATGAGGCGAAGCAGCGTTTCAGCGGGATGAAATCTCACGACTGTTTCGTGCTGATGACGCAGATTCTCCCGGTTGCGATGCGAGGGATAATGGACGAGCACGTCCGTAAAACGTTGTTTGGCCTTTGCAACTTTTTTGACGTCATCTCCCGGAAGTCGATTTGCACTACGCAACTCAAAAGGCTACAGGAGGAGATCGTGCTCATACTATGCGAGCTTGAGATCTATTTCTCGCCCGCGTTCTTCGACATTATGGTGCATCTGCTGATTCACGTCGTGGAGGATATCGTCCAACTCGGGCCTGCATTTCTGCGCAGCATGATGCCGTTCGAAAGGATGAATGTGCACATCAAAAAATACGTTCGTAACAGGTCCCGTCCAGATGCAAGCATAGAGAAGGGATTTCTAACCGAAGAGTGCATCTCTTTTTGCACGAATTATCTCAACACCGAGAACCCTGTTGGTCTGTCCGTCAACAAGCACTTTGGCAGGACCGATGGGTGTGGTCACCACGAGGGAAGCCGCGCAATGCATGTAAACTTTGACGGTTGAGACATCGACTTTGAAAGAGCAAGCCTAGTCGCGCTACAACACATCCAGCTGGTCGATCCTTCGATAGTAAAGCACAAGGATTTAATCAGGAAGAAGTACAGTGACCAGGGCCTGCAGATAACGGACCGAGATCCACGGCTAATCAAAGAGCACAACTCCGGTTTCATGACTTGGTTCAGGGACGAGCTTCGTGCTAATCCCTCGCGAAGGAACGCTTCCAAGGAAGAAAAGATGATATTCACCTTGTCACAGGGTGCCGCACGCAACCTGATGACCTATCAAGCGTATGATATCAACGGCTACACATTTTACACGGAGGAAAAGGACAATAACTGCGATTACCAGAACTCTGGGGTAACGGGGATATTCTACACCGATGACGTCAAGGAAAGATTCTATGGAAGGATCGAGGACATATGGGAGCTCGACTACTGTGGAGAGAAGGTGCCGATGTTCCGTGTGAGATGGGACAAGAGCGTCGTAAAAGAAGACCGGTACTTCACCACCATGGTTATACCCGAAGCCAAATCCAAGTCTGCGGGCGCAAACGTCACCGCAAAAAATGAGCCATGGGTACTGGCTAGCCAAGTGGACCAATGCTTCTTCATTACCGACCCATCAAAGCCGAGCCGCGTTGTAGTGAGGAGAGGCAAAAGAAACATCATCGGAATGGATGGAGTCGCCAACGAGCAAGACTTTGACAAGTACGGCGACCCGAAGATGGAGGATGACTACGCCGCTCAGGATACATACACCACAACCCTACCGAAGAAAGGTCTCCTCCCGTTCAAGAGGAAAAGTGAAGGCGTCCCGGGCCTAAATTATTCAACCACGACAAAGAAGGGCAAGAAGAAGATTGTGAGGAAACGATAGCTAGATAGCTAGCTCCAAATTTAAGTAAAATATTTTGTAATTCATGATCACTTTGTGTATGCATGGATTTAGTATGCACTTTGTAATTGATGATCATAATCTTATGTTTCCAAATGCCGCTACACCTTGTGTTTGTGGAATTGGTTCGGCGACGACACGGTTAAGGCATGGTACGTGGATCGATATGATCACAATCGAAGTACTCCCTCCGTTTCTTTTTACTCCGCATATAAGATTTGGTCAAAGTCAATCTTAATAAAGTTTGACCAAATTTATACACAATTGAAGCATCATGCCTAACTCCTTAAAAATATCTAGTAGTGGTAAAAAAACTAGCAGCGATAAAAAACCAGATAGATAGCTAGTCCAATTAATAAAAAAAATTAAAAAACTCTTAGGGGTGGCGCATCTTTCATAAATGCGCCACTAAATGTGCTTAGGGGTGGCGCATTTTGCCAGAATGCGCCACCAAGAGGTTCCTTATGCGTGGCGCATTCTGGCAAAATGCGCCACCCCTAAGCCTTAACCTCCACGGCCCCCTCCCCCTTGCTCGTCACAGTACCCATTCGTCCTCGCCGCTGACGCCGAGCCTGAACCTCTCGAGCCCTAGCCGCCACCTTGCTCGCCGCCGACGCCGGAGCCGCCCCTCGACGCTACCGGAGGGGCCCAGTACGTACCCAGATCCAGGCCGCTCCGTCGCCGCCCGCGCCCCTCAACATCAACCTCCGCCGCCTCCGTACCCGCCTCTCTGCTTGCAGATCCACAACCGTCGGCCTTCCCGGCGTCTGATCCTTCCGACCCACGCTCCTCCACGCCCACTGGTACGACCCCTGCCCTCTGTGGTTCTTCTCTGCGCGAACAGAAATGACGCCGCAGTATGCTATTTTTCTTGTCATCATGCTCTGTGTGCCATTGCTGCTACTGTGTGATCAGTGATGCCATGCCCGCAAACAAATTGTTGCTTTAGAGCCTGTGAGATGCCAGGACCGTATGGCCTAACCTAAGAATTCCTGAAGCTGCATGAGTTTCAGTGGATCCATACAGATCATTGTAACGAAAACATCACAATTCTTCACTGCCATCAGTCCATAAGTATTTCTTTTTGCGGGTGCATCAGTCCATAATCTAAGATGCTAACAAAGAGGGAATTGCAGGGAAGATGTTAGGGAACAATTGATGCCAACAGCATCTACTCTACTGTACTTAAAAAGCACTTAGGGGTGACGCATTTTTAAGTGTATGCATGATTTTTAAGTGTATGCACTTAGCCGACACAATGTCCTCATCTGCTAGAAATTATAAGTGTATGCATGATTTTTTGTTGTTTGGCTTGTGGGAGATATGCAACCTTTTGCTGTTTGTGCCAAGGATTTGATAAGGTAGCATTTGAAAGCTAGCTGTTGGGATCATTGTAGTTTGTGTGGAATAGTAGTGAAAAATCCCCTTGTGCAAAGAAACTGAATTTTTTGAATTTAGTTTAAGATCTGCACCTAACAACTTGTACAAGGTTCCATATTATTTGATGTTGAAATCCAAAATAGGTTGTCTTATGAACCACTATTAGACAACACTTATAAAATTATACTAAGGTTATTGACCCCCCTCCCCTTGGACAGAGAACCTCTTATTGTTTTTATGCATCAAAGCTTGAAAGTTGGAATATGCTTTAGTAAAAATTAAAAAAGAGAGAGGAGAAAAACCAGTAGGTAAGCATTTGTTCTTATGAACATAATGATGAAACTAGCAAGTGTAGAATCTGTTCTTCGATAGTTTTATATTTTGATGTGCCATTGTTACATGATCTCATCATGTTTATCTCATCGTGTTTGTCCGCTGTTTTAGTCAAGCTCATTTTTTATCCATTTGCAAGTATACAGAATTTGCAATGCATTTTTTATCATATGAAATTTACCTATATATATGTTTCTTGAATATCTCTTGTTTGAATATCTATTTTTGTGCATTGTTGTGCCTACATGTAGGCATTTGTTTTGTGCAGGTACAAATTATTATCCCCTTTCTCCCGAAATGTTGATTAACTTCCGTTTCGGTTGAGAATGGGGCACTCTCATGTTAAGAAAAAGAGCAAAGGTCATGCCGAATTTTTCCGTGAATTCGTGCATGACCTTTGCTATTTTTCTTAACATGAGAGTATTTGCATTTATTTATTGTGCTAATTAATTAAGTAGTTGCATTTCTTAATATTGTACTAGTGCAAACATGTCGACCGGAGCCGACGCCGGTCCTTCTTCTCAGCCGGGAGAAAAAAGGAAGCAATTTTGGGAATACTCCCAGGAGGAGGTCGAGGAGCAGAGAGAAGAGGAAGTACCTCCGGGCGAGGAGGAGTATGAGGAGGAGATAGAGTCGGAGTCCGACTCATCGGATGATGACCTAGAGGAGGAGGCCGGTATGACAGACGGCGAGAGGAACATCGGCGAGGATGATGAGACCGGTGGCTCCAACACAGATGGTACCCAGTCGAAGAAGAGGAATCGGAAACCGACCAAGGTCGGCGTCATCAGGCAAGAGTTTACTGTTGTGACCGCCGTCGGGATTCCTAAAGAGCCCGAACGTTTTTCGGAAGGGTACGGCCGTCAAGTCGCGGCGATCCTCCGCAACACCGTGCCGATCACCACGATTAACCTCAGGAGTCGTGAGAATATTCATTATTGTCAGCTTCTTATCAACAAGCTGCACGGACGATACAAGTTTCCGGAGCCGTACGATAACACCAAACTCAGAGGGAACAAAGTAAACACATGGGCCCTCAGGAAGATGAGCAAGGCCTTGTCCAGTTGGAAAACCCGGGTGAAGAGGGCAATTTTTGAAAAGAACAAAACCTGGGAGGAGCTCAAGGAGAAAGAGCCGTTGATCGACGAAGCTACCTACAACCTTTTCAAGGCTAGGTGTGAGTCCGAGAAAGCCAAGGCCGCGAGTGCAAAGGGCAAGGCCATGCGGTCGCAGGTCATAGGTAACCACCTTCTCGGAGCCGGTGGTTACAAAAGTTCCAAGTCTAAATGGGACAAGGAGGATGCCGAGTACGCCGCTGCGGTCATACCTAACCCCTTCCAGCAATACAAAGATGATCCGCAGACCGAATTCTTTGTGAGGGCCCGGAGCTATAAGGACAAAGCAACCTCGAAAATAATTATCGATCCTAAGATTCAGGAGTTTACGACTGCCGTGGTAAGTAGTTTATCACGCGACCTTGTCGATTGAATTCTCGAGTGAAGTTCACAATTTCTTAACGTTTCACATTCTTTTTGCAGCAAGCGGAAATGAAAATCGCCTCATCGCAGGAGTCGTCGGTTAAGCCGGCCGGCCCGTGGGAGAACGCCTTTAACAGGGCGTTGAACAAGGTCAAGAAGGTTGACAACGTGACGGCGAAGCCATCGTCAGCCGGCCATGTGGTCGGCTTTGGTCCGGATCTAAATTGGTCCGAATATTATGGAAAATCGGCGGAGCAGTCCGGTTCGAGGGGGCGCAAGGCGAGAAGGACCGAAGAAGATGCCGCTTATGTTCGGGGACTGGAGGAGAAGGTGAACATGCTTCCGCAGCTTGTCCAGGACGAAGTGGCGAAGAAGATGAACGCTCTCCTTCCAGATATGATGCAGTCGCTCGCGAATTGGCAAGCGCGTGGTGGACAAGGGCCCATACCAGTCCCCAGCATGGTCGGCAGCAACTCGGGCCCCGCGGCGCCTGCAGTCCCGACTCCGGCTGTAGTGGTGGCTCCCGCACCGACTCCCGGCGTATTGGTGACTCCGGCCGCCAACACCGCGGCGGCGACGCTGGACGTGATGGTAACTCCTCCGGCCACGATCGAGCAACCGGGGCATAACAATAATGCACCCAGCGGCAGCGCAAATAGGGCGACCGACGCCACGGGAGGCAGCGCGCCCTCCGTCTCTTGGATGCCCGCCGTCATCGGCGGGGTCTCTGACGGCGGGGTCTCTTCACTAGCCGACCTCGACGCCCTCAAGGTAACTATAAGCGTCTGCAACTCAAACGAGGACTTCATCTCCTTGCCTTTTTTAGTGGAATCTCTCTGATGCCGTACATGCATATATATATATATATATCTTTCGCAGGAGGACACTCCATGCATTCTATTACAAGTCGTGGACGGCGAGTTGAAGAATGTTGCCAAAGGTAAAATCATTCAACCACAAAATCGAATCATGCACAATATGCCGATGGCACCGGAGATGCATAGGGTTCAAATCTCTCTTGTGATTTCGGGCTACGAGAGAGTTGAACCTCCCATTCAACCCCCCGGATACGATGAGGACGAGCCGGTAGTCCTCAGTGACTGTTTCAACCAAATATGCCTATGGCGGAAGAGCCAAATGCGTTTAATGACGGGGGAAAGGGGCACCACACCTAGGACAACACCGCTAGTCATCGTGTCGGCGCCACATGATCCCATCGGCGCACAAAAAGAAGACGATGATCTTGATGATGATATCAGCGCCGACCAGTTCATCAATACTTTGTATGATGCTGATGACTTATTCATGCCTCCTACTGAAGGAGCCTATCAGCATGACGAGGAAGCTCGCGGTCCAGCTGATCCTGCGGCGAAGCCTGCTTGCTCCATGCGTCTCTTCGCTGCTTCTCAGGACATGTCTCTAGCAGCTTGCGCCTTCACCGAGCCTCAAGCAGATGCCACAAGATCTATTCTCAGCCCGTCCACACTCCATAAGGCGGCCACTGAGCAGATAAAGGCCGGTGACTGCTCAAAATTAGAAAAGAAGAAGGGACGGAAAAGAAAGAAGAACATCACTTCTAGTAGCCAACCTTCGATGCCGATCCGGGCTCAGGACGGGCCACCAAGACCCAAGGATCTCTCGTTTGAAATCCATGTGGCTGGTAGGGCGATGCTACCTAAGGACATGCTGGACCTTGCAACTTCGGATATGCAGAGTGTGCATCATAGTATTATGGAATTAGAGAAGATTCTTCTTCGAGAAGAGAATCCCTCATACCCGGTTTTCATGGCCAAGGTGCACTCAACATGGGATTCATCAACACTATCCCCGCGGATATGATAATCCTGCGATTTTAAGAGATCTTCAATTTGTACCATCTCAAGCGGCTGGACCATAGCCTTATCCGTCTGTTCTCGCTCAGCCTTTCTATGAGTATCAGGAGAGATAAGACCCCGAGCGTCGCGATGTTGGACCCCTTCTACATGCGTGAAAGCATCTTGATGGACGACGGGGACGCGGCTCTCGCGGCGGGGTACATCACAGACTTCATGCTACAGAACGCCGACAAGGATTCATTTCTTATGACATACTCTCCCAAGTAAGTCATTCGCTCTCCTCCGTAGCATATATGCTTTCTTAGCTTTCCATTGTCCTCTTCCAACATTCCTTTTGGATTATTTTAATTATGCAGTGAGGATCAAGACTGCGTGCTCATCTGCTTTTCACCGCAACACTCGCATGCCGTGTATTTAGACTCGGGGAGTGTGAAGAAGAAAGATTAAAAGTATATCATGAGAGTTTTGGATGATGCTCTCGTCGGCTACATAAAAGCCGGAGGCAAGATCATGAAGCACAAGTTCAGGAAAAATCAGCCTGGCGTGAACGTGTTCAACCACGTAACGCAGTTCCTGTGCGTCAAGCAGCCGGCTGGCAGTGTGAGGGATGCGTACTACGCCCTTCATCACATGAGGGAGATTGTACAGGAACAACGCAACCTTACGCTGCCAAGTCATCTCATAGCGTGGGCCGAAAGAAAGGCGGAAATTGCCGATGCAAACCTGAAGGAGGAGTTCTTTCACATCCAAGCAAAGATGGCGACTATCATCCGTCATGAAGTACAAATGAAGGGGGCGATCTTCCACTCCAACATTGCACCATCCAATGGGGAGATAGAAGTCCGCCTAAAGGGCCTGCGTGATACAAGGCCTTTCATGACGAAAGAAGGATGCCGCCCATTCCCAGAGCCGAGTCAGAACAATTAAATGTACTCTTTGTGTATTTTGGATGTAATTTGGATGTACTCTTTGTGTAGTAGATGGTAGTGTCAAAAACTCTTGGTGCTCTTTGTGTAGGTCACTGCATATGCATTTTTATGCATATGTGCATGCTTCTCACCATTGATCGACTTGCTTTAAGTTGTTGATAAGAATAGATGCTAGATTGCTTTGTTCTCCATTGGTATGATTCATATGGATGTGAACTCTAAAGCTTTGTTTTGTGCAGGTTGACGAGCAAACAAGATATGATGACGAAAGTAGCTTTCGGTTTTCAATAATTGTTGGACTCATTGTAATTTTGTGATGGATGTAATCTTGTGAATCTTGTTGGCCTCTAAACCTTTGTAATAAAAATTATAATGCAATTCTTTTGTATCAATAATTTTTGGCCTCATTGTTATATTGTATTTTGCATTTCTGTAATATAATAAAAATATCTGTAATGCTTTTTTTATTTTCTATAATTATTATTTTTTGTTTTCTGTAATTATTTAGTGGCGCATATTTTCAGGATTTAGTGGCGCACTGTGAATCCGCCACCCCTAAGGCCCTTAGACGTGGCGCATACCAGAATGCGCCACCCCTAAGAGCTTAGAGGTGGCGCATTCTGAGATGCGCCACTCTTAAGGGCCTTAGGGGTGGCGCATCCAGAATGCGCCACCTCTAAGCCTTTATTAGTGGCTTGTAGTTAGTGGCGCATCCCTAATGCGCCACTAAACTCAAAAACAGTGCGCCACCATAAGGCTATTCCCTAGTAGTGGAAAGTAAAACAGGAAGTAAATTGAGGGTGTAAACAGTGGTGGAAATATGGACCGGGGTCCCATAAAGTTCACTAGTGATGTCTCTCTCCCAAAAGACGATAAACAGCTATGCAAGGTGAACAAATTACTGCTGGGCAATTGACAGGATTAAAAACGCACCGCAATGCTAACTATGCTACAAAAGAAAGGAAGAAGCTCAAAAGCATGGGAAGTACTCCAAGACAAGTAGACCGAAATCTATCTGCATCTACTCACTAATCATCCACCTTGAGATATCTATCCAAAACATCTCGCTGGTATTAAGTTGCGAGCCCCACCCAAAGTGTAAACCCAAAGCAAGAGACAACTGCATTAAAAGAACTTTGCGTAAAGTAAACAATCCTTGCACCCGCAAGTATAAGCACCATTGTTTTCTCCCTTGTGGCAACATCACATCCCCTAGACTCTTGGAGTTTCTACCTACCACAATCACATCACGGGGCATGAACCCACAATCATGCATAATGCTCCCTCTTGGAGTTTCTACCTACCACTCAACCAAAGAAATAAACCGCAAAGGAGAACATGAAAGAATTACTCAAGAACCTAAATATAAAAGGATAAGAACCAAATATATTACTCATCACAATCTGAACATAATCTCAAAATCCATCAGATCCCAACAAAGTCAACATAGCAACAGCAGAAAGAATTACATATGTGCCTTTTATCATGTAGAGCAGCTCACAAGGTCTAATCAATGAAGAGCAAAGGTGGATAGAATACATCACATAGCTACTGATCATGGACCCATGGTCCAAGGTGGACTACTCAAAGCTCATCCGGGAATCGTCCATGGTGGTGGAGAAGCTCTCGGAGGTCAATCCTCCCTCCGGCAGGGTGCCAGGATAGGGTCTCCTAACAGCCCCGATCTTGGAAGCGCGGCGGCGGCGAAACAGAGGGGAGATCGCGAAAAAAGGTTTTGTCCTCGGGGGTTTTTGTAACATCCCAAAATTCTCCGAATTTTGGAATGTTAATAAAATTAAATAGATAATGTTTTTTTGCTTGATGTGTTGGATTTTCTCTGGGTTTTAAAACTTTTGGAGTTTATTGAATATTAAAAAGAGAGGGAATAAAAGGACTTTCCCAAATATTCATTGTTGGAGATTTGGAATTTAGTATTTAAAAAAAAACCAATAAAACAAAATGAGAGAAGCTAATATGACTCCTTCAACATATTAAAAGGTTGGATGATGTTTTAAATTATTATTGGAATTCATTTGAATATTCAAAACATTTTTCAACTCGAGGAAATTCATTTGAGAGGATATAAAATGACTTATCCCCTTTTTAATAATGTTGGAAAATATTTAGAATATTAATTTAAAGTTTTTGAAATTTATTTTGAGTATTATAAATAACTCTAAAATTATTTTAGGAATTTTATAATGCTAAGAGAGTTTTTATTCCATTGAAATGATTTATTAAATATTTAAAAAGAGTTGAAAAGTTTTCCAATGGAATATTTTTGTTTTACCAAATTATTTATGGGTGTAACAATTTTAAAATTTATATTTTATTATTTAGAAATGGTTTGTCCATGCTTTCGCTGAAATAAAAATGTTTTTGTAAATTTATTGGATTTTATTTGATTTACGAAAAGTATTTTATATTTAAATAAAGTATTTAGAAAAAAAATTTATTTTAATTTTTTTTTGTAAAATGTATTCATTAAATAAATTTCTTTGTATTATTTGATGTATTTAGGATTTTTTTTTTCATATTTTTCGGAGTTACGGATGATTTTATTTTATTGTTTGAAGTTTCGGTTTTAAAGAAAAGAAAAACCTCTAGCGCCCGGCCCAGTAGTTTGTCTCCGCCCTAAGCGCAAATTGGAGTCCAAGTCGGGCCCGATTCGTTTTTTTTCTTTTTTTCTAGTTGTTTATCTGTCCATAAATAGTTTTAGGAAAATTCTCTTTAACTCTTTTATTTTTCTTAAAAAAAGGAACCCTAGCCGCCGGGACCCGCGGTCCCCACCGCCGCCGCCGCCGGGCCTCTCGCATCGGACCGCGCCGCCGCCGTTCGCCTTCGCCGGATTCCGGCCGTGCCGCTGCCGCGCCGGTCAGCGACCTAACCGGAGCGCCCTCCTCCGCGCGCCCGGAGTGCGCGCCCACCGCTGCAACTCCCTCGCCGGAGCTCGTGCGGCCACGCCGCCGCCGGCCTAGCCTCGTGCGCCGGTCACCGGAGCGCCGCGCCGCTCCTCCTCGGGGCCGAGCCGCCGGAGCCGGCCATCACCTGCGCCACCGGCCGGCGCCGCCCTTCACCGGAGCACATCCACGTCCTCGCCGGCCCTGCCCAAGTTTGCCGGAGAAGAAAAGTTCGCCGGAGACGAGGTCAACTCCGGTCAGATCTGACCAGGGACCCGATCTCTTTTCGGAAAATATTTTATTTGCGAACAGGTCCCTGTTGGCAGAAAACACCCCGTTGCCGTGCGTGCAATATTTTCTACACCGTAAGTCGGATCAAGGTGAAACTTTTTCCTACGAAGTCGTGTTGTTCTGTAGTTTAGCATGGTATCCACTTTTCACACCTTTGCACACTTTTGAATTTGAATTTATTTCAAATTCAAATTCAAATTCCGGTGGCCGTATCTTGTAAACCATTGATCCAAATCGAGTGATTCTTTTTGCGTTGGATCACTCGTTCCATGTATTTTCTGTCTATATCATGTGTACACAAAAATTCACAAGTTTATTGATCTGTTCAATTTCAATTCAATGTTGCACTTACTATGACCTGCGTTGTAGTATTCCGTTCACGTGATTCTTTTTGCATATCGGATCACTTGAGACATGTTATCGGTAAGGTTCACACACTTTTCATGTGGGCATGATATTCACCTTGAATTCATAAATGTCCATAATCACGATTTCTTACCGATGAATCTGTATCTGTTTACTCTCTCGAGATCACTTCCACCGATCACTTCGAGCACATCGACACCTTTGCACTTCAAAGCTTTTGTTTCGTTACTAAAACCCTTGTGTTTGTTTGTTGATCTTTTGTTTGTCTTGTTGTGATGCGATTGCTTATTCGAGTTCTTTCGTTCGCAATAGATTGCTCGGAGTGTGACGAGTAGAGTTGACTGGACCGTGAGAGCGAAGATCTTCGTCGAATGTATAAGGCAAGGTACACTTTGACCATACCTCAACCTATATTTTCTATTATGCATGTAGAAAATTATCACTCTATGCATGTGTAGGACTATATATTAGTTATGATTTAAACCTAGTAGGATAGCCATATGTTTTGATCCTGTATTTCATTGTCGACCTAGGATCGTGGTTGCTATATACTTCTATTGCTTTGTAGACGGGGATTGGTTGAGTTATCATTTGAGCTTTGTGAGGAATAATGACTTGACTAGCAAACTTAAATAGAAATCACCTCTGGACGGGCAGGGAATGCACCCTGGGGCTCGTGCCGGACCAGGGATGAATGCTTCCCGAATGGTTGTTTTGGTGTTGAACCGGGTGCGTCATGGCGAGTACCCTCCGACGCAGTGGGCGCCGTCCAGGCTCAAAAAGATCGGACATACAATGTGACTAGTAGCTTCCATGTAAAACCACTGGCTATATGGGCTCTGGCTTAGATGAGTAAGTTGTGGGGAACCTGGCCCTGGTAGCTAGCTGATGTAGATATGATAGGTGTACCGGCTACCAAAGGGTGGAGGCAACCTCTTCTGAAAGACTATGTCTGAATCTTCGGGTTGAGTCCAGTGGGGAAAATGTACAAACCTCTGCAGAGTGTAAAAACCGATCATGATTAGTCGTGTCCACGGTTACGGACAACGTTGAGCAACTGGGCATTATTGTTGTTGGATGGTCTTGACAGATATTTCACGTTAATGAGAATATCAGTGGGAACTTTTAATAAAGGGATGGTTGGAATTGGTGTAGCCCGATTAAACCATACTTAGGACTAGCAAGATAAATTAGAATTTGATTAGTTGTAGTATGTGAGGGAAAAACTGGCTTTCTGCAAAACTAAACCATAAACCTTTCCTTTGACTTACTTTTCATGTAGCGATAGGTCTGTTATATCCTTTTTCGTGTGACTTGCCGTACAAATCAGATGTACAGACCCGTTGTCGGGCTGTAACCTTCGGTGTTGCTGGATTTTATACGACAAGTAAGTGATGCGATGTAGGGTTACGATGTCTATACTCAACTATGCCGGTGGAGTTGATGGACGCCACGAAGCTTATATTGTTTTTCCGCTGTACTATATTTGTAGCTAGCCTTGAGCTATGCAGGTATGCTATATTGTAATACTGGATCTTCGATGTAATATATATGACATGTGGTTTATTCTTGATATTACATCATGTACTGTGTGTTCTAGCTATTGATCGAGGGACTAGCACAGAATGCACAGAGACTTGGATTTTTTAGTGAATCGGGTCGTTACAGATGGTATCAGAGCCCATGTTGACTGTAGGTCGTGACCCTAGAAAATGGATAGGAAAAGCCATAGGAACAAAAAAAATTTATCACTCTTTGACTACTTATTCTCTCCACTAGTATCTCTCATCTATTATTCATCTTCTAAACTTCTCATCTTGTTTTACTGTAAATACCCCTCTGAGTTGCATACCCCTGAAGACATGACTTTTGAGAAGTACATCATCAACCTCGTGGATCAATTGTAGTGATGACCATAAGAACCAGGAGGAATACCCTATGAGGATCAATAAGTTTTGACACTACAAGAGGAATCTTTAAGATCAGCTTAGCTGAGAAGGATGAAGCATTAGAATCAGACCACCATATTTTAGGTGAAGTTAGATGAACGAATTTCGCGTAGTATGATGAGATCGTA
Source organism: Bromus sterilis (assembly GCA_950022295.1). Lineage (NCBI taxonomy): Eukaryota > Viridiplantae > Streptophyta > Magnoliopsida > Poales > Poaceae > Bromus > Bromus sterilis. The sequence goes on from OX465596.1 coordinate 182,738,642, forward strand.
TGTCTTGCACATATGAACTTACTCTAGGTGTTGTTTGTGTGTTTTGACTTTTGTGACTGTATTGTTTGTTGTTATGTGTTACTGTCGAACGTAGGTGTTTTTGCCGCTTTCTTGTTTGAGTGCATATGTTTGGTGGTATCTTTAGTTGTTGTCTTGTCGGTGTTATAGTTTTGCGCTAACCCTTGTCGTATGGGCTAAATAGATGGAGTATGAAGTAGGACTCGCCTTTTCCGGGGCGATGTCGAGACTGAAGGTGGAGCAATGGATTCGTAATATGGAGGAGCACATGAAGATAAACAAAGTTGGAAGTGAAGACATGGTCCCCTATGCTGTTAAGTACTTGGTAGAAGAGGCTGCTACTTGGTGGAGAATCCACCAAGCAATTGACGAATCACGAAGGAAGATTACTTGGAAGGAGTTCACAAGGATTTTGTTGGGATCCCGCCTTGTCACCCCGATGCAAAGGACGGTAACCCGTAAGAGGCCTCGTGCCTGCAAAATTTGCGGGGAAGAAGGACACTCCTACGAAGGACACCAAGAGGGATGTCCCCATTGTGAGGAAATGCACATGGGCGAAGAATTCCCCACTGCACAAGTCACATGTTTCGTGTGTGAAGGAAAAAATCATTACCCGGCTCAGTGTCGATTTTTCATCACGACACAACAAGTATCTCAGCATCAAAAGGAAGGAATGGAGAAGATTATCCAAGAATTCAGGGAAGCACCCGTGAAGAAGAAGATGAAGGACATTAGCCAGATTCAGTGTTTCCGGTGCAGGAATATGGGACATTACGCCAACATGTGTCCAGAATTGAAGGAAACGAAGAAGATGTGAACGCGGAAGCAAGGATGCTGACTTGAAGAAGCGTATGTTTTGCAATTGGAGGACGTACGTAGGTGTGCACTAAGTGTATGTTGTTACCTTTCATTTTTAGTTGGAGATGTGGATCGATGCATGTTTTGCTATTGATTAACTAGATGTTTTATGTCATGGTTGTTTTGTTAAGTTTTGCTTGTGGCCTTGACCCTGATATGCCTTTGTTGTGATGTGATGTGTTGTGCTTTGTGGTTCTTCTTCGTGAGTAGAATAAGTTTACGTTACCTTAGACCCCTTATCTAATTAGTATGCTTCAAGACTGAAGAAGACACAACCACAAGAAGAGTAAATTGGCAAGTGACTCGACGATACGAAGATTTCTTCGACAATGCAAAATTGAAGCTACCGTCATTGAAGACCTGAAGACTTGAAGACCTAGAAGATTCAAAGTTTCTACCGTTAGATCGTTTCTGTGAGCTGTCATTTCTTGTTTTACCGACAGCTGCACACCAAAACTTGTTTTCAAAACTAGTGTGATGTTTGTATGGGTATCTCTCCCTATCTCTCTCTCTACCTCTCTATCTACATTCTATACCCCCTCATCCTCATCCCTAAACTGAAGAAGCTACTACAATGGATGCTAATGTCAAGACTGGAATGAAGATGGATGCAACTTAATGCCGAGTCCAAGGATAACCCCGTGTGCCAGGATCTTACAACAAGCAAGCACAATCCAGCTGAAGGAAGAACTCTGGAGGAAGTTGTAGTCCACCAGTACCCGTTTTATAGCAGTTTGCGAAAACCTGAGTGTAGTGAAGAAACGATAGATGTTTGTTTGGCTTGCAGAACCAATGGATTTATCTGAACCCAGTTCATGAATAAGAAGGACTTCTGCAAGGCTTGTGAGGATGTCCAAGTGTTAGACTGCGAGATTCGCTAAACCATATACAAGGTAATGATTTGGGTGCGGAATGGATTGATCACCACGACGACTACTCTTATTATTCGCTCTTCCTATGTGGGATAGTAAATCTTGAGTGACTTACCTATAGCAGAGAGACGACGTTGTTAAGACTAAACCAAAGAATGGTACGATGTGTGACCCCTGTAGGATATTACCGTTTGTGTTATACGGTGAGAATGGACCAAGACCGTCTCCTGCAGGTATTCCGTAAAAGTATGCTTGATGACCACCATGAGGAAATCGATAGTTGCTTAGTATTGGCGCCTGACTTGTCAACCATGAAGGTTCAGTATACGGAAGACTCCTCTTTTGCTAAGGATTCAAGACCTGATAGGAGGAGGTAGATCTCTTTGAAGAAGGTCATCGATGGAGTAAGATTTTGAAGACCACGTCGCACTCCTTTTAAGGGTGGTAGCACCCTAGCTCATCGGAGGATCGATGGACTGTCATGAAGACCCAAACCCTAACCTTTCTTTCTAGCCTTCTCGAATCTCGAGGACGAGATTCCTTTTAAGGGTGGTAGTGTGTAACATCCCAAAATTCTCCGAATTTTCGAATGTTAATAAAATTAAATAGATAATGTTTGTTTGCTTGATGTGTTGGATTTTCTCTGGGTTTTAAAACTTTTGGAGTTTATTGAATATTAAAAAGAGAGGGAATAAAAGGACTTTCCAAAATATTCATTGTTGGAGATTTGGAATTTAGTATTTAAGACAAAACCAATAAAAAAATGAGAGAAGGTAATATGACTCCTTCAACATATTAAAAGGTTGGAAGATGTTTTAAATTATTATTGGAATTCTTTTGAATATTCAAAACATTTTTCAACTCGAGGAAATTCATTTGAGAGGATATAAAATGACTTATGCCCTTTTTAATAATGTTAGAAAATATTTAGAATATTACTTTAAAGTTTTTAAAATTTATTTTGAGTATTATAAATAACTCTAAAATTATTTTAGGGATTTTATAATGCTCAGAGAGTTTTTATTCCATTGAAATGATTTATTAAATATTTAAAAAGAGTTGAATAGTTTTCCAATGGAATATTTTTGTTTTACCAAATTATTTATGGGTGTAACAATTTTAAAATTTATATTTTATTAAATGGTTCGTCAATGCTTTCGCTCAAATAAAAATGTTTTTGATAAATTTATTGGATTTTATTTGATTTACAAAAAGTATTTTGTATTTCAATAAAGTATTTAGAAAATGTTTTTATTTCTATTTTCCTTTTTGTAAAATGTATTCATTAAATAAATTTCTTTGTATTATTTGATGAATTTAGGATTTTATTTCATATTTTTCGGAGTTACGGATGATTTTATTTTATTGTTTGAAGTTTCGGTTTTAAAGAAAAGAAAAACCTGTAGCGCCCGGCCCAGTAGTTTGTCTCCGCCCCGAGCGCAAATTAGATTCCAAGTCGGGCCCGATTCGTTTTTTTTATTTCTTTATTTCTAGTTGTTTGTCTGTCCATAAATAGTTTTAGGAAAATTCTCTTTACCTCTTTTCTTTTTCATCAAAAAAAAGGAACCCTAGCCGCCGGGACCCGCGGGCCCCACCGCCGCCGCTGCCGGGCCCCGCGCACCGGACCGCGTCGCCGCCGTTCGCCTTCGCCGGATTCCGGCTGTGCCGCTGCCGCGCCGGTCAGCGACCTCGCCGGAGCGCCCTCCTCCGCGCGCCCGGAGCCGCTGCGCGCCGCCCGCGCCTTGCCCCGCCCTCCCCGCCGGCCAGCCGAGCCGCCGGAGTGCGCGCCCGCCGCCGCAACTCCCTCGCCGGAGCTCGTGCGGCCACGCCGCCGCCGGCCAAGCCTCGTGCGTTGGTCACCCGAGAGTCGCGCCGCTCCTCTCCGGGGCCGAGCCGCCGGAGCCGGCCATCACCTGCGCCACCGGCCGGCGCCGCCCTTCACCGGAGCACAGCCACGACCTCGCCGGCCCTGCCCAAGTTCGCCGGAGAAGAAAAGTTCGCCGGAGACGAGGTCAACTCCGGTCAGATCTGACTAGGGACCCGATCTCTTTTCGGAAAATATTTTATTTGCGAACAGATCCCTATTGGCAGAAAACACCCCGTCGTCATGCGTGCAATATTTTCTACACCGTAAGTCGGATCGAGGTGAAACTTTTTCCTACGCACTCGTGTTGTTCTTTAGTTTAGCATGGTATCCACTTTTCACACCTTTGCACACTTTTGAATTTGAATTTATTTCAAATTCAAATTCAAATTCCGGTGGCCGTATCTTGTAAACCGTTGATCCAAATCGAGTGATTCTTTTTGCGTTGGATCACTCGTTCCATGTATTTTCTGTCTATCTCATGTGTACACAAAAATTCAAAAGTTTATTGATCTGTTCAAATTCAATTTCAATTCAATGTTGCACTTACTATGACCTGCGTTGTAGTATTCCGTTCACGTGATTCTCTTTGCTTATCGGATCAGTTCAGACATGTTATCGGTAACGCTCACACACTTTTCATGTGGGCATGATATTCACCTTGAATTCATAAATGTCCATGATCACGATTTCTTACCGATGAATCTGTATCTGTTGACTCTCTCGAGATCACTTCCACCGATCACTTCGAGCACATCGACACCTTTGCACTTCAAAGATTTTGTTTCGTTACTAAAACCCTTGTGTTTGTTTGTTGATCTTTTGTTTGTCTTGTTGTGATGTGATTGCTTATTCGAGTTCTTTCGTTCGCGATAGATTGCTCGGAGTGTGACGAGTAGAGTTGACTGGACCGTGAGAGCGAAGATCTTCATCGAATGTATAAGGCAAGTTACACTTTGACCATACCTCAACCTATATTTTCTATTATGCATGTAGAAAATTATCACTCTATGCATGTGTAGGACTATATATTAGTTATGATTTAAACCTAGTAGGATAGCCATATGTTTTGATCCTGTATTTCATTGTCGACCTAGGATCGTGGTTGTTATATACTGCTATTGCTTTGTAGACGGGGATTGGTTGAGTTATCATTTGAGCTTTGTGAGGAGTAATGACTGGACTAGCCAACTTAAATAGAAATCACCTCTGGACGGGCAGGGAATGCATCCTAGGGCTCGTGCCGGACCAGGGCTGAATGCTTCCCGAATGGTTGTTTTGGTGGTGAACCGGGTGCGTCATGGCGAGTACCCTCTAACGCAGTGGGGGCCGTCCAGGCTCAAAAAGATCGGACATATAGTGTGACTAGTAGCTTCCATGTACAACCACTGGTTATATGGGCTCTGGCTTAGATGAGTAAGTTGTGGGGAACCTGGCCCTGCTAGCTAGCTGATGTAGATATGATAGGTGTACCGGCTACCAAAGGGTGGAGGCAACCTCTTCTGAAAGACTGTCTCAATCTTCGGGTTGAGTCCAGTGGGGAAAGTGTACAAACCTATGCAGAGTGTAAAAACTGATCATGATTAGCCGTGTCCACGGTTACGGACAACGTTGAGCAACTGGGCATTATTGTTGTTGGATGGTCTTGATAGATATTTCACCTTAATGAGAATTTGAGTGGGAACTTATAATAAAGGGATGGTTGGAATTGGTGTAGCCCGATTCAACCATACTTAGGACTAGCAAGATAAATTAAAATTTGATTCGTTGTAGTATGTGAGGGAAAAACTGGCTTTCTGCAAAACTAAACCATAAACCTTTCCTTTGACTTACCTTGCATGTAGCGATAGGTCTGTTATATCCTTTTTCGTGTGACTTGCCGTACAAATCAGATGTACTGACCCGTTGTCGGGCTGTAACCTTCGGTGTTGCAGGATTTTATACGACAAGTAAGTGATGCGATGTAGGGTTACGATGTCTATAATCAACTATGCCGGTGGAGTTGATGGAGGCCACGAAGCTTATATTGTTTTTCCGCTGTACTATATTTGTAGCTAGCCTTGAGCTATGCAGGTATGCTATATTGTAATACTAGATCTTCGATGTAATATATATGACATGTGGTTTATTCTTGATATTACATCATGTACTGTGTGTGCTAGCTATTGATCCAGGGACTATCATAGAATGCTCAGAGACTTGGATTATTTAGTGAATCGGGTCGTTACAGTTTTTCTCATGAGAGAACTTGATTATGGGGCCTTTGCTACAAGTGTATGAGGAAAAATAAATCACACACGAAGATTGATGCGATTTATAAAGCTTTAGGCCCCGGGAAACACCATCCGGTAAAGACCCTACATGCTGTTTGTGGCTAGGTCTTATTCCTTTTCTCACCGGAAGTCGCCGGCATGTCGCCGGATCTCCTATTGTTGTGTCTAGTTGTTCTGGGTTTAGATGACCCGGAACTAATCTTTAATTTAGAACCTATTGTGGTCTGTTGATTCTGCCCTGTTTGGGGCGCCTTATCCCTCCTTATATAGGTGGAGAGCAGGAGGCTTACATGTAGAGTCCTAGGAGGGTACAAACTAGTCTCATCTTCTATTACAAGTCGGATATCAATCTGGGTCTACTCTACGTCTTGTAGCCTTTCTGTTTTTATAATAGTGGACCCCCCTACGGATACTGTAGCAGGATGACTCTTGGGTCCTGTAGAAGACCCCCTATGGGCACTATAGAAGGAAGACTCTTGGGTACTATAGAGGACCCCCGCGGGTACTGTAGCGGCCGACTCACGGGTCCTATAGAGGAGTCCATGTCGGTACTGTAGCAGCCGACTCATGGGTCATGTAGAGGAGTCCGTGTCGGCACTGTACCAGCCGACTCCAGTAGAGGACTTCATGTATGCACTGTAGCAATCCGGGTCTTCTCTTCAGGACATGTCTTCTAGCCGAGTCTTCCTTTTGTGTGTTGCCTTTTGGCCGGGTCTTAGCTATGAGTAATCCCCCCGATAGTAGCCCCCAAGTTTATCTTGGACGCAATCTTGGCATGGGCTTCATTTTTTTCCTCTGCTTGTCCTTGGCAATGAGATTGTCGTAGAAGAGAACGCTAGGTGCGCGTCCATGGTAAACTTCCAATATAATGAATAGTTAGGACAAAGACCGGGTCCGAAGGCCAAATCATTAGGCCGGCGATATGTCCCAAACGTATCTATAATTTCTACTTGCTCCATGTATGTTTTGTGTGATATTGCTATGATCTAGATACACTTTCAGACAATTTTAATCATATTTGGACTAACTTATTAACTCAGTGCACCACAGTGCTAGTTCCTGTTTTCTGCTGTTTTTCTATTTCAGGTTTCCCCCATATTGAAATTTCTCGAAACATTCGGGAAAAATCAGATAAAAAATCAGCGCAACAGAAGCTTTCGTAGTCCCGAAGGAGAGCCGGAGGGGACCCACCAGGGGCCCAGGCGGCCATTTGGTGCGGCCTAGGGCTTGGCCCCGCCGGGGGGGGCACCTGGAACCCTGGTGGCCCCCTGGCAGCCCCCTTTGCCTATATATTCTCCGTCACACAAAACCTCCCAAGATAGAACCCCTTTTCTCGATCTCGTCTCTGTTCCGCCGCCGCTGCACTTTGAAGATCGGGAGCGCCAATAGACCTCTTCCCGGGACCCTGCCAGAGGGAGGATTGACCTCAGGGAGATTCCCCTCCACCATGTAAATCTTTCTACTGTTGCTATGCTAAGTTTGCTGGGATCTAATGGATTATGAGACTTTGTTCAGTTTGTGATTGAGTAATATATTTTGTTCTTATCTTTTATATTTTTGTTCCTAACTAATTCTTTCATGTTCTCCGTTGTTGTTTATTTCTTTGGCCAGGTAGTAGGTACTGACTCCAAGAGGGAACGTTATGCTCGATTGTGGGTTCATGCCCCCTGATGACACGCTTGAGTGACAGAATCATGAGTCTAGGGGATGTGTTGTTGCCACAAGGGGGAAAACAATGGTGCTTGTAACCGCAGTTGCAAGGATTGTGTACTTTACGCAAAGTGATTTTAATGCAGATGTATATTGCTTTGGGTTTACACATTGGGTGGGGCTCACAACTTAATACCAGCGAGATGATCTAGATAGATATCTCAAGGTGGATGATTAGTAGTAGATGCAGTTGGATTTCGGTCTACTTATTTTGGCGTCCTGCCCATGCCTTTGGGCCTCGTCCTTTCTTTGTAGCATAGTTAGCATTGCGGTGCGTTTATAACCCTGTCAATTGCCCAGCTGTGATTTTTTTACCTCGCATAGCAGTTTTATCGTCTTTTGGGAGAGAGACATCACTAGTGAACTTCACGGGACCCCGGTCCATATTCTCATCACTGTTTACACGCTCTTATATTTTCTTCTTTTACTTTCTATCTGCTATCACCGTTATCATTATCCCTTGTGTTTGATCATTTGTAATCAACAAGACCGGAGAGATTGACAACCTCTCTGAACTCCATTGGGAGCAAAGTTATTTGTGTCGTGTGCAGGTCCAAGCGAAGAACGTGATTATCGTAAATGGTGCGTCACTTGTCGAACCACCTACTTATCGACCTTGGAGTCCTACTGGTCGATCTCAACCTTGGTATCTTCGCCAAGGGAAACTTGTTGCTACGCTGCATCTCACCTTTCACTTGGGGTAACCAACGAAGGGCGAGAAGCCATTATCCTCTCTCGGTTATCAAGCAAATTTCTGGCGCCGTTTGCGGGGACTCCAATCGTCAAAATAGGGGACTTGCACACTATCTTTTACCTTTTCTTTTTAGTCTTGTTAGTTTGCTTTATGAGCTCTACCTTGAATTAGGACATGAATTGTTTGAAGTGAAAATCAAAAAGCCTATGGAGCTTAATTATTTGTATAACACTCATGCTGGTAGCAATGTCATTAGTATGTCTTCTCTAAATAATTTTGATGCTAATGATATGCAAATTTATAAGCTTGGGGATGCTACGTTTGATGAGGATGATGTTTTTAGACCCCCAATTTTTTATGAGGAAATTTATTTTGATGATACTTTGCCTCCTATCAATGATGATTATTGTGATGCCACTTATGCTATAAAGAATGAATTTTTTCAAGTGTATCATGATAAGAATGATTCTTGTGATAGCTATTTTGTTGAGTTTGTTCCCAGTACTATGGATGATTATGCTTATAAGGGGAGTAATAAATTTTTGATAATTGTGGATCATGATAAGAACTTTTTTATGTGATACTTATATTGTTGAGTTTATTCATGATGCCACTGAAAATTACTATGAGAAAGGGAGACATGGCTTCACATATCTCAATGATATTAAACTCCCTCTCTCCATGATGTAATTTTTGAAGTTGTTCTTGTCCTACCTTCTTATGCTTATTACTATGTCCTTCATTGATTTAGTTAGTTACAAGATCCTTTTGCATAGGAAGTGTGTTAGGCTTAAATGTGTTTCACAATTGCTTCTTGATGCTCTCTTTTGCTTCAAATCCTTATTCTTATGAGAGCACCTTTTAAAATCTTCATGCCTAGCTTAAAGGCGTAAAAGAAAGTGCTTGTTGGGAGGACACCCAATATGTTTTTACTTCTGTATTTAGTGGTCTTGATGATTGTCACTATTGTAGCAACATCATTGTATCTTTATTTTCAAGCTTTGTGCCAAGTTCTAGCCTCTTATGATAAGGGAAGCAAAAGTTGTGACATGCTGTCCAGAAAATATATTCTGTCTGCTTGATGGAAAAAAAAATAAAAAAAAATCACCAGTTCATTTTTTGAGCTGAATGTTCTACACACGATGCTCTATACAATTGTGAAACTTTCATCAGTTATGAGTATTTTGATTTGAGGTGCAGAAGTACCTCGAAAAAATTATTTACTACCCGTTGTTCTGTTTTTCACAGATTCTACCACGTTTTGCCTTTCCTTACTTTTGCAAACCTTAAGCTTGCTTTTTATTTGCAAAAACTTTTTGGAAATCTTGAGAAACAGTAGCTCTTCAAGAATATCTTTGTTTCCAGTGGAGAAAATATATTTTATTAAGGGTACTAACCTCTCTAATCAGCTTATGATGAGTTATATATGAAGGGAGTTTTGAAGTGTGCGAGGGAAGATGATGAAAGAAAATCCGGGAGTGTCAAACGCTCAAGATTGGGGATGCCCCCATTCATCCTCAATTAATATTCAAGGAGACTCAAGCGTCTAAGCTTGGGGAAGCCCCCGTGCATCCCCTTCTCCATCAACAATCATCAGTTCGTCCTCCGTCTCATTATATTTTTATGAGTTCATGCGTTATGTGCTATGCTTGGAGCGTCTCTCTCTTAGGTTTCCTTTTTAGTTTTCTTTAGCTTTGTGTTATGTTCATAAAAAGTTAGACCCCATCTTACTTTGTGTGGGAGAGAAACACACTCCACTTCAATCGAGAACACATTATAGGATTTTTCATGCTTATCTTTCTGCTGTTGTGTGTTCTTTATCTTTTCGTAGCTGCTGCCATCTTTAGTTTTAGTGTTTGTGTTTGTCTTTATAAAGAGCTTTACCTTTTCTCTAGTTTGTTGCTGGAACTCTCTTTATTTTTCATGTTTATCTTGTTAAGCGAGTTGGTTGTTGCACTGAGTTGTGTCTTGTCTTGCAACTAGGTAATTTAGATTGTTATTCAATTGTAGTAGTAACTTGCAATAGTTTTGAGATATTGTTGTGAGTAATGTTTGAAATTTTGGTGTCAAGATCTCTAGCCTATTAGTGATAGATGTCGTATTTTGGGAAATCAGTGTTTATTTTCAAAACCTACAAAAACTAGTTGAGAACTCTAGCTACTAGATGGATCACTAATCTTTCGAGGGATCGAATATTAGAGTACACTCACGTACCATGAGTCGACGATGCGCAAGGATAACCAAACCCCCATACACTCCTCCTCGGGGTACTTGTCTCTTTGTGAACCTCCTTATTAGATTGAGAGTTACCGTTAATAACTGCATGATTTCTTTGGACTAATGTAAGTATTGAAACTTGGCACTTCCACCTCCTCATATTTGCTAGCCTCTTCGGTACCGTGCATTGCCCTCTCCTCACCCTGAGAGTTTGCGTCCACCTCGCCGGTGCATCCAAACCCTTGGCATGATACGCTCTGTCATCATAAACCTCCCAATATCTTTCCAGAAAATGACCACCATACCTACCTATCAAGGCATTTCCATAGCCTTTCCGAGATATATTGACATGCAACATCCACCTTCTTATGGCTTGATCTTCATGTCATACATGTTCCTGCTACACTGGCAGAGGCATACATTTACATAAATCTTCTTTATGTTGAGTACCTTGTAAAGTGTGAAGATCTTCTATACTTATTGTAAAATAGAGTGTTTCCCTTAAGTGAGGAAAAGATCCCTAAGTGGACAAGTTAAAAGATCCCAAAGAGGACAAATGAGAGTTCAATAGAAAGATCCATTGAGGCCACCAAAAAAATACAAAAAAAGAGAAAAAAGAGGCAAAGAAAATAAAAAGAGAGAAAGGGGCAACACTACTATTCCTTTTGAAAGATCCACACTCATACTCCATCTATATCTTTGTGCTCCATACAGATGATCATTTATGCATATAGCTATGTGGGGACCTTCACACTATAGAACTTGGCTTGCATATTCCAAGGATGATCCTCCTCAAACGAGCTCTAGGTCTTCATGAGCGAGCAAGTTGAATGCACCCCCAGTAGTTCCATTAGAGAGCTTTTCTTAGATCATATGTGCATCCGTTGCATGGCAATCCCTACTCCTCACTTCATATCTATCATTTGGCCTTCTCGCCTATGATTATCCTCATTGATGTGAGCCTTTCTCACCTTTTTGCCTTCCTCCTCCACCATATTTCTCTCTTTTCCATCCTAAGTGTCAACTCTTGTCCTTACGCTAATCCATTGCATGAGTTCTCAAAATATCGAAAATGAGTGGATCAAATTGACTTGTACCTGGCTAGTGGTCTGGGGACGAGTCAAGATAAGATTCCAAAGAAGACCAAGTGTGAAACATTAGTAGATTGAGTTCTCAACAATTTTTTTCTCTCGTATTCGCATATCCCCCTTCTTGCACGCAAACACCATTTAGAGACATCCGAGTCATGGACAGTGAGAGCTCTTGCACCTAATATTCTTATGTTGCTTGTTTCAATGCTAATATAGACTCTTGTCTGTTATGACTTGAATTGAATTACATACCTTGATTGCTTTACTTGACAAGTTCTTATATGGTTGTTAGCAGGTCACCACAGAAATTATGCTTGTTATCATTTTTAAAAAAGATAAAGAACCTATATTATAATATGAGTTCTGTGATTAATCGTTTGCTATGTCAGTATCTATATCTATACGTGTTTATTAAATGTATAAAGTATAAAACCCCGCTTTCTCTAATTTAGAATTAGAAGGAATTCCACTAACAACACAACGTAATTAACTCGATTCGTTAGAACAGCTTCCATTGAGTCTCTACACACCTACTCGAGGATGAGCATGAATTAAGCTTGGGGATGTTGATATGACCCAAACGTATCTAGAATTTCCGCTTGCTCCATGCATGTTTTGTGTGATATTGCTATGATCTAGATACAGTTTCATACAATTTTGATCATATTTGGACTAACTTATTAATACAGTGCATCACAGTGCCAGTTCCTGTTTTCTACTTTTTTTCTATTTCAAGTTTCCCCCATATTAAAAGTGCTCCAAAAATTCGGAAAAAATCAGATAATAAAATCAGCGCAACGGAAGCTTCCGGAGTCCCGAAGGAGAGCCGGAGGGGACCCACTAAGGCCCCAGGCGGCCACCTGGCGCGACCTAGGGCTTTTCCGCGCCAGGGGGGGCGCCTGGACCCCTGGCGGACCCCTGGCTGCCCCCCTTCGCCTATATATTCTCCGTGACGCAAAACCTCCGAAGAAAGAACCCCTTTTCTCAATCTCGCCTCTGTTCCGCGTCTCCGCTCTTCCAAGATCGGGAGCGCCAGCAGACCTCTTCCCGGCACCCTGCCGGAGGGAGGATTGACCTCAGGGAGCTTCCCCTCCACCATGGACGCTTCCCGGATGATCCGTGAGTAGTCTCCCATGGACCATGGGTCCGTGATCAATAGCTATGTGATGTTCTCCTCCCATCTTTGTTCTTCATGGTTTTGACCTCGTGAGATGCCCTACATGATCGAGGCACCTATCTAATTTTTTGCTGTTGCTGTGCTGAGTTTGCTGGGATCTGATGGATTACGAGACTATGTTCAGTTTGTGATTGAGTAATATATTGGGTTCTTATATTTTATATTTTTGTTCCTAAGTAATTCTTGCATGCTCTCCATTGCTGTTTATTGCTTTGGCCAAGTAGTAGTTAGTGACTCCAAGAGGGAACATTATGCTCGATTGTGGCTTCATGCCCCTTGATGACACGCTTGTGTGACATAAACATGAGTCTAGGGGATGTGCTGTTGCCACTAGGGGGAAAACAACGGTGCTTGTAACCGCGGTTGCAACGATTGTTTACTTTACGCGAAGTGCTTTTAATTGCAGTTGTCCGTTGCTTTGGGTTTACACTTATGGATGGGCTCGCAACTTAATACTAGCGAGATGTTCTGGATAGATATCTCAAGGTGGATGATTAGTAGTAGATGCAGTTGGATTTCGGTCTACTTAATTTGGTGTACCGCCCATGCTTTTGAGCCTTGTCCATTCTTTGTAGCATAGTTAGCATTGCGCTGCGTTTTTAATCCTGTCAATTGCCCACCTGTGATTTGTTTACCTCGCATAGCAGTTTTATCGTCTTTTCAGAGAGAGACATCACTAGTGAACATCACGGGACCCCGGTCCATATTCTCATCACTGTTTACACGCTCTTTTATTTTCTTCTTTTACTTTCTAGCTGCTATCACCATTATCATTATCCCTTGCGTTTGATCCTTTGTAAACAACAAGACCCGAGAGATTGACAACCTCTCTAAACTTCGTTGGGAGCAAAGTTATTTGTGTCGTGTGCAGGTCCAGGCGAAGCACGTGATTATCTTAAACGGCGCGTCACTTGCCGAACAACCAACTTGTCGACCTTTGAGTCCTACTGGTCGATCTCAACCTTGGTATCTTCGCCAAGGGAAACTTGCCGCTACGCTGCATCTCACCTTCCACTTGGGGTAGACAACGAAGGGCGAGAAGCCCTTATCCTCTCTCGCGTATCAGCCGGCTTGCTCCACTGATTCATGTTAATGAACCCAATATGATTCAATTTTGAGCTCTTCCACGTTTGAGTTCAATGTTGGTTTTTGCTTTTCCCTTTCTTGTCAAAGGACTCGGAAAAAAAATTACGGGAAATTTTATTTCCATATCACCTGTAGCCCCCAAGCTCCGAGTTTATCATCTCGTGATGACTTGGAGTTTTGTATATAAAATAGCCTTGCTGGTGTAGCCCCCAAGTGCCGGGTTGCTCTCCCACGACATCCTGGGACTTAGAATTTCTTGATGTTAGGTCTTTCAATTTGTGCAGCCTCCAAGTGCCTGGTTTTCCTGCTTGTAGCAACCTGGGACTCACTTCTGCTATAATCTTGTAAGTTATATCTTATCCATGCGCCGAAGCGCCATTGAAAAGTCTAGTATCCGTAATGCTTTGATGAAAGCCGGCGTTGTACTGACTTGCCACGGTTACAGCCGAGTCATGTTCTTTTTGCTAGTCTTGCTCTGAGCAGGATATGATACTCATATTATTCTGCGTGATCAATGTATGCCATAGGATTTGATAGGTAATGTCTGGGAGTTGGTTGTGCATATGTCACATCCGTTCTCACTTTAAAGCTCATAATCATCTGGCTTCCAAGTAGGAGCTCTTGTGACCGACTTTATAAGGAAGAAAATTGTTTGATTTACCAATAAGTAAGCTAGTAAATAGCTGGCGGTCCCTGTCCTTAGATCAATTTTAGCTAGTCTTTTAGTAAAGATGGTAAAAGTTTTTGAACTAAGTCGGGTCCACTCATGCTAGTGTTCCCTTTTTCTTAGAGAAAACTTTGCATCACCTTGTAGAGCTGGCCAATGTTTAGAATTTAAGACAGGTTCACGTTTGTGTATGCGAGTCGGTAAGTTATACCAAGTCATATAATTTCGAGTTATATTCCCCAAGAGTCGGTATGAGCATCTTTGTGTCATGCCGAGTCTTAGAAAAGTTTGAGGTATAGTCCCCATGAGTCGGTATGAGCATATTTGTGTCATGCCGAGTCACAGAGAAGTTCGAGCTATAGTCCCCATGAGTATGTATGAGCATCTTTGTGTCATAGAGAGTCACACAGGTTAATGCTCATATTGTATGAAAAAATTATGCATAGTTTTATGGCATATGAAATGATATAAAAGAAAGTATGCTATGATGCTGATGTATGCAAAGAGTAAAGTACAAAGTCTCATATAGAAGTCGGCCCTGGATTTAACATGCCTCATCTTCTCGCGTTGAGAAAGATTATTGGGTTATTCGTTAGTCGAAACTTCTCTTTCAGCCGGCATCATATGACTAGTGTTCCCGATGCTTAAGACCAAACTCGATAGGCATTATAAGCCCCCAAGGTTTAGATTAAGTCGGGTACACGCTGGTCATATGAGCTTGGGCAATACAGGCCAAGATTAAGTCGTGATTGGCCAATTCATATATATGCCGAGTTCTTAGATAAGGGTCGATGGATGTCATCCAACCCCCCGATTCCTCTAAATAAGTCATATACTTGCGCAGTTTTACATATATATGCCGAGTTCTCAGATTAGAGTCGATGAATATCATCGAGCTCTCCGATTCCCCTCAATAAGCCATAGACATTCTCAGTACAAATAAAGGGTTGATCAAGCCTCCAGGCCTCTGAGGTATAAAAACGCAGAATATGCAATGCATCTTGATATAAAAATAAAGGCGCAATGCATAAGATGACAAATTATGGGTTCCAGAAGTGTCGAGTCTTACCGAGATTTCTTGTGAAGCCGGTATTTTGTAATAATCCTGATTCATAAATGAGCCAGAATTTTCGATGAACCGGAACTCATCGAGGAGCCGGAATTTTTTATGAGCCGAGAATCACTGAGGATCCAAAATTTTAAATGAGTCAGAATTCGTTGAGGAGCCAGAATTTTGGATGAACCGGAACCTCATTGTGGAGCCAAGATTTTCCAATGAACCGGAACTTGAGAAGGGATCCAGGATTTTTCCGATGATCCGGAACTCAATGATAGGGCCGAATTTTTCCAATGAACCGGAATCTGAGCCGGGATTTTACCAATAATCCGGAACTCAATGAAAGATCCGGAATTTTCCAATGAACCAAAATCTGAGCCGGGATTTTACCGATAATCCGGAACTCAATGAAAGAGTTGGAATTTTTCCAATGGACCGGAATCTGAGCCGGGATTTTACCATCGAAATCAATGGACCAAAATATTTGATGGTCAATTATAATCTGTCGTTGAAACGTAATATATCTCAATCTTTGATGGATCCTATAGGAGGTGTATCCTTCGAGTCTTGAGTCGACTTGAGGAGTTGGCTGCGGACTCCATCTATCTGGCTTGATAAAGAAACAAGCATTGATCTGTTGATGTAGAGAAAACCCGGAGAACCATGTAAGATAATCGTGGTGAGGTTGTGACTGATCTTCGTAGGAGTCAGCGGTTGATAGTCCTATCGGGGGGATGGATCAGGCCCGTAGACCCGGCATTAGGAACCTCTGGGCCGACTTACATATGAAGGCCCACAAAGAAGACCCGGCCAGGAGTCTGACATGCCAAGCGTGAAGATTGAAGCCCTAGAAGGAATTCGACTTACCTTTTATAGCACGTAGTAAATTTGTAAAGTAGAATAGAACTCCACATCGTGTAGGAGTCGGACTCTCGGAATCCCGGGACCCGACACCTTTATAAGCCGAGGACCACGAGAGCCAGAGCCAGGATTTACCTCAAGCCAGGACTAGAAAACTCGCAATACAACCTAGATCTCCATGAGACTAAGCTTGCGAAACGTCACCACTGTAATCGATACGATCGCCTCTTCCTATTGAGGAGTCGACCCCATCATAATCAAGAAGCAGGATTAGGTATTTACCGCACCGTCGAGGCCGAACCTGGGTAAACTGCCGAGTCATGTGTCTATGTCGACTCTCTCCTCGAATTTGCCTCGCAGCAAAGGTCCCATGATAAGTCCGACTCCACGGACATCTGCCCTGATTTCCCCAAGATAGTTGGCGCCCACCGTGGGGCCTGCGCTCGCATGTGTTGAGATTCTAGGAGGAGCTCTTCAAAGTATGGAAGGATTCTTTGCTGGGAGGATCACCAGAAGCCGGCGTGGAAAGCTATACATTGACGACTCAACTTGGGGCCGTGAGGCCGATCCCGTCGAATCCGGGTATCGGGTTCCGATCGGGTCTGTTCACATCTTCATTGGGAAGACAGACGGATCTGAGATAGAGCCGGATCCTGAAGTCCCGATGGAAACCTCGAGCCGGCGATATGCCGACTCAAGGCACGCTTTTGTTGGGTTCCTGGCTGGATCTCTAGAGTTGGCACGCTTTGTCGAGTCCCTAACGCCCGACACCTCGGAAGAAATGACGCTGACACACATCCCAGTGACACAAGCCTCTCAGATACCGGCTCCATCCGATTTTCCGGGAGCAACAGACTCGTCCCGGGAACAACAGAATACGACCCCGACTTCCCACAATACGAGCCTCCATACTGCGTGACAGTGTTCATGGAAGGTACCGAAGAGTAGGGAAGTCAGGGGGCTCCGGGCACAGCACAAAATTAGAACATAGAGACGGCTCACAACACAGCCCCTAATCCAGATAGGGAGCAGCCAGAAGTTCTCACAGGAGCGGAAGTCCTCACAGATCCCCAGGGGCAATCGATTTGCTCAAAACTACAATCACACAAAAAGCCCAGTACTCACAGGGATTCCAATAATTTCACGAAACCCCATATCAAAGTGTGAGACGACAGGAAGATTCACCGGCACCGGCCGGCTCGAGCAGCCATCGCCAGAGTAGAGCTCCACCACCTCCGGGCCCTCAGGGGGCAATAAGGATCCAAGACCTACCGACCGTCTTCAATCTCGAACCCCGTGTAGAGCAGATGGCCCAACCTCCACATCAAGATCAAGACACCGAGTTCATCAGCAGATCCATGGGCAACCGATGCCTGGTGCTGGCTCTATGAAATACACGCTTGCCATCAGATTTCACGGGCCCACGTAAGATCGCGAACTATATAGCTGACATGGACCTGCCAGCTTGGATCGAAAGTTATGACCTAGCCATGGACATGTTACAAGCCAGCGAAGGAGGTTGTGCCCGTTACCTCATAATGATGTTGGAAGGGCCGGCTCGCACATGGTTCAAAAATCTCCGAGAGAATTATGTCACCTCCTAGGCGGATCTCAAGGAAAATTTCATCAAGAACTTCCAAGGCACATGTCGGCGAGCCACCACAATTGTTGACTTGGAGCATTGTGTCCAGAAGGAAGGAGAGTCGACCCTGAGTTGGGCTTGATGGGTAGTAGAGATAATCCACTCCTCGGACACTATCACTGCCCAAACAGCCGTCATTGTCTTGGAAAGGAACTGCAAGTTCGAGCCCCTAGTACACAAGCTTGGCCGATTGAAAAGGACGGTCAAGGATATAGGAGAGCTCATGAACGCGGTTATCAAATATGCCGAGTCTGACAAAACCAAGGATACTGAACCTCAACAGGATAAAGTCGGCCAGAACAAAAACGACGGCAAAACATCCCAGAATCAGGGTCAGCAAACCAAGTGGCGACTTGATCAGACTACTTCTGACTTGGTAGCTAATACAAATGTCGGCTTCCAAAGACAGAAGCAGGGGGCAACAACTACCGCAAGCCGGAAGGAAATTTTTGCCCAAATAGCTTTGAAGCAGCTATGAAGAGTCCTTGCCCAACCCATAGTAAACCCGGTCGCCTAGCCAACCACACCTGGGAAGATTGAAATTTCATGAAAGAGTTTGCATGGCGTGGGAACCAGGGACCTCCCGGGTCAGGTGGGGGAGCCGGCCAGAACGGTAACAACAAAATCCTAGCTACCAAGGAGCCGCGCGATCCCTCAACACCAAGGACCCGGGGGAGGGGGCCAGCAAAATTAGTCAGGGCTTGCTGGATTTCAAGCAAACCCGAAACAACTCCATGACCCTGCAGCATATCACGTTTTCACCACCAGCAGTTGCCGGAGAGATTGGAAGCTGCAACGGAGAGCCGCTATGGCCGTGACTGCAGAGCCGGCTTGGCCCAGGTGTCTTAATTGTTCAGAATAGCCAATCACTTGGACAAGGGATGACCACCCCCCGGTGGTGGATAAACCGGGGGCCCTGGCTCTAGTAGTCTCTCCACAAATTGGAGGATATACACTTTACAAAGTACTCATGGACGGAGGAAGCAGCATCAACATCCTTTACTATGAAACTTTCCGTAGGATGGGGCTGACCCAAAAACAGCTGCAACCCTCGAACACCGTTTTCCACGGAATAGTCCCAGGCAAGTCGGCACGTCCGATAGGGAAGATCTACCTGGAAACGGATTTTGGAAGCGCCGAAAATTTCTGCTCCGAGCTCATACCCTTTGAAGTGGTAAAACTCGAGAGCCCATATCACGCCATTTTAGGCAAACCGGCTTACGCTAAATTCATGGCTCGGCCATGTTATGTCTACTTAAAGCTAAAGATGTCGGGTACTAATGGCCCGATCACAGTGGATGGAAGTCGGACCAGGGCAGCAGAATGTGACGAATAGCACGTCAAATTTGCCGAGTCGACACGCGCCAAAGAGGACTTGTTAGTATACCAAGAAAAGGTAGACCCGGCTGATAACCCTCAACTGTAGGGGATCGAGATAGTCTTCGCGGGCAGGATAACCCAATTTATTGATTCGACACTTGGGGACAAAAAGAATACGTACATGCTTTGACAATTGAGTTGTCAATTCAACCGCACCTGAAATAAACACTTGCTTGCACAAAAGTATTAGTAGCAACTGTGCTATGGTAATGTTGGTAATGATAATAGTGGTGATAGTGATAATGGAACAGCAAAGGTAAACAACTAGTAACCAGCAGAAGGAAAACACTTTAGGCTAGGGAGATGGATGGTTGGGCGCTACTTGGATTAGAACGAACATGTAACAAATTCTAACTTGGGCAAGGCTCACATAAAACAAAGGATCATCTAGGCAAATATCAAACATCAGGCATGTATCCCAAGGTAGTTGTACGTGCTTGCAATAAGAACTTTGCACAACATCTTTTGTCCTACCCTCCCGCTACAAACGGGGCCAAAAGGAAGTTATGGAGATTAAGGTACTCCTGTCAAAGAGCACCGGAACAAAGCATTAACAATTCATGGATACACGGAATCCTCAAATCATAGTCCATCCCCTTTGGTGTCCCAAGCTGTCACCATTGGGATCGCCGGTTCCGGACTATAATAGGTGCATACAACTCATAGATAGGATCAAGAACACCACAAACTCAAGAAACAAAAGGGTGATCAGATCTGAAATCATGGCACTTGGGCCCAAAGTGGCAAGCATTAAGAGCAACAAGTTGTAACAGAGATGATAAACACCAAGTAGATGATAGGCAACATGCCCCCAACAATATGATTGAACTATTACATGATCTAACTCATCCAATCCCTACCATCCCCTTTGCCTATAGCAGGGAATTACTCACACATGAGAGGAGAAGTCAGGGAGGGGTGATGGAGAGGCGATGATGATGATGACGATGGCGATGATTTCCCCCTCACCGGAGGCCAATTCAGCCTCCAGATTAGCTCTCCGAGGAAGAACAGAGGGTTGCGGCGGCTCCGCGACGTAGATTGGAAAAGCTACTTCTGTTTCGGGGTTTCCGCGTCGGGAGAATAAATAGGGGCCAAGGTAGGTCACCAGGGGGTGTGGGACCCAGCCAGGAGGGCAGGTGGCGCGGCCAGGGACCGGGCCGCGCCAGGCACCCTCCTGGCTGCCCCCTGGCTGCCCTGTGGCCCCCCTTTGGCCTGGTGGAAGCTTCCGGAACGCTGATTTTTTATATATTTTTTTGGGATTTTTCCAGCGTACCTAAATATCCAGAAACCTTCACAAAATAAAACAGCACTGGTAGCTCTGCTGAAAACAGCGTCAGACCGGGTTAGTTTCGTTCAAATAATGCAAGAATGAAGGCAAAACAATAGAAAAAGTGTTTGGAAAAGTAGATACGTTTAGGACATATCAACTCCCCCAAGCTTAGCTATTGCTTGTCCTCAAGCAATTCAGTTCAACGAACTGGACGCGACAAAGAAAACTTTTACAAACTCTTTTGCTTCATTAGATGTATATAAGCATGTACTACGAAAGAGTTTAGCAAGTTTTGACACCATGCTACAAGGACAATGCACGAAGCAATTCTTCTTTCATGTAATCAGTCACAAACAAACAAAAAGTAAACAATATGCTGCTGAAAATCAATCTAAGATCACAGTGCACACAGCATGAACATATCAGAGTGGTATCTCGCTAGCCTCCATGAGTGAAGCAAAACATAAATGCAGAAACTCCTCCGGAGTTTTAAAGGAGACTAGAACTTAGAACTCGAAGTAAGAAACATCACAAGCATGCAGAAGACAATGTGGTACTTTGGGACAATGCATGTTACACTAAGAATGACAATTATGCTCTCATAGTTGGTGCTTTGGAGAAAGGAAGGTGGAGACTCTCGAACCGTGGCTTTTGATGACAAGGTTGAAAAACCCGTGAAAGGAAGCAAAGACTAAACATGTGCCAGAGCTCTTGGTTTTGAAAACAAAGATAAAACTCTTTTGAGAGGTGCAACTTTCCAGTCAACGGTGAACGGTAAAGGTCTCTCAATATCTCCCATGCCAACCATATTAATGCCTTTTTCTTACACATATTCCCTTATCCATAAATCCTTTGATGGTCTAGAGAACCTTTTATTTTGCCTCAAGGATGGAAGGAGGGTATCGTTCCATCTATCATAAGCAGCATTTGGTCCATTTCACTCCATCATCAAGTATGGGGGAGGTGTAACTCTCATTTTTTTTTTGACTAGTTAAAACTTCCTTCAAAAAAAATTTGGCATGAAAGATACTGATTTTCCCTCACCGCACCATGAGCTTGTACGGTTACAAAGGGGAAGCTTTTGAATAAATTTCGAGATGGCACAAGAAAGTCTAAGTTAGCAGTGGCTGGTAAATACCACATATAGGTAGGTAAGGTGGACTCAAATGGAGCAACTGGGTTTAGAAAGGTGATTGTGGAAGCACAAGCAGAATTCCGCTTGGTGCTGGAGGAAGGCTAGCAAAAGACGGGGAAGCGACCAACTAGAGAGCATAACAGTCATAATCATGCAGAGCGACAAAGGAACATTGAATCGGGCATGAAAGTGATATAACTCACCCTGAAGTAAAAAGATCATCAAGGCAGAACAGACTTTTTAGTCTTAACATGCGTGATCATGTGCCAAGTCAATCCAATAATCCCCCAGAGGGAGATACCACTTCAATATGCCACACCATGAACAATGCAATGCATGTCAATCATCTCAAGCAACACATTATAAACTCTAGCTATTTGAGACTAACCACAAAGAAAGCATGAACCACTGAGAAAGCATTGTAAACATAGCACTATGTCGCTACAAGCTGGTCTCTAATCATAAGTACAGTCATATCTACAAAAGTAGAAACAAAAAGAGTTCATACCGGCTTTCCTTGTTGCATCCCTTCCGTCGATCTTCGTCATTACTGCCTTGTCACTTGCACGATCGAACGTAGGAAATTATAATCATCACGGACTCGAGCTGAACTCTGAAAACAAAGCAAACTAAAGAGCAAAGGAAACATATTTTTGGGTTTTTTAAAGTTTAACGAAAGAAAAAGAAAGGAGAAATCTTTTTGGGTTTTTTGCAAACTAGAAGAACAAAGAAGAACAAGAAAAAACTTGCAAAAAGATAAAATCGGACCAACGGTAGATACAAAGGAAAGGGGAGGAGAGCACGTACTCCCCCAAGCTTAGGCTTTTGGCCTAAGTTGGGATCTTCTACCGCGGTCCCGCGGAGCTTCCTGCTCCGGGGTAATGGTAATCCCACGGGTTGTATGAGCCCTCCGGTGCGTACACTGAAGTCCTCGGATCCTCCCACGTGGAAGAGGAAGGTCCCGCCCCCATCCAGAGGAACACCCTTCACCCCAGGGGGTGACAGTCTCCTCCTGAACTGGTGGATATACCACGTGCTCCTCCTCGTCTGGCTCGAACCTCTCCGTGGGGTCGTGAAACTAGTATCTCCCCGTGATCTCATCAAACTCGGCCACTGAAAAACGAAATCCGTTCCTGCGAGAAAAATCAAACACAAGTGGTGCAGGTAGACGGACAGCGCGTGCCACACCGTCTTTAAACCGCAAAACATAATCAAGTGCATAGAGGTCAGAGGCCTTAGTAACAAAGAAATGCCTCTTCATGGAAGCCAAGTCAAGGCTAACAAAAGGAAAGACTGTATCATCTGGGCGCGGTTCTCCTTGGAGAAACTGCAAAAGAAGTGTGGCATAGACGCC
Source organism: Bromus sterilis (assembly GCA_950022295.1). NCBI lineage: Eukaryota > Viridiplantae > Streptophyta > Magnoliopsida > Poales > Poaceae > Bromus > Bromus sterilis. The sequence continues at coordinate 182,761,871 of OX465596.1, forward strand.
ACCAAAGAGGTCCCCCTTGTTACTATTAGTAGCAAGGCGTTTCGCGATAAGCGAACCCACATGATACTCGTGCTTCCCTGAGAGGCCATTCGCCATGATAGCAGTATCAGGCGTAGAAGTGCTGCCCGTGTTGTCTCGAGCCAACACTCCTCTAGCAATATAATAGGCGAAATACCTGAGGTGAGGGAACATAATGTTGGAAATCTTCTGACGGTTGGATGCCCTCACTTCAGTGTTACAGAACGAGTCGAGGAGGGTGTTGAATGCAACAGTTTGGACATTTTTCCTCATCTTCTTCTCGACCAAGCCTGGCAAACCTAAAGCTTCACAAAATGTACTCATAGGCATGGTCAGCAACATTTCATAAAGTCTAAACACCACAGTATCATTGTCAGGATAAAACCTGAAACTGTTAACAAAAATAGCGGTGAGTGTATCGTACTGTGGTACATGGCTCGTAACGAGCCGTGTCAAACCTGCATGGGCACACAGAGCATAGAACTCTTCTCGTATGCCGGCATCCTCCATGAAGTCTTCACATGGAAATGCCATAGCTCTTGCGGGTGACGCGTCCAACGTCTCCATGGGTACGATATCTTCATTATAGCTCACCCTTGTGGACGAAGGTGAAGCTGCGGAACGCGTAACACGGCTAGAGCGCTCGGGCTTCTTCTTCCCAAGCCACTTTCCTAGCCTCTCCATTTCTAAATTTTTTTACAATTGACAAAAACGAAGATTTAAGCAAAACTAGTTTGGGTAAAACATTCTACTTACTTTACCAAGGCTCAAACTAGCAACAAAACTTGAAAAATAAATTTCTACACAAACATTTAAGCTTAACTAAACAGCACCAAGAACCACTAAATAATCACTAATGAAGCCACGAACTAGAAAACTAATTGGAGGGGTGAGGGAGTCACATACCAGAGAATATTTGTCCCAAATTTCAGCTCAAATGAGTGGTTGTAGAGGGAGATCGAAGTTCCGTGCTCAAGAACAGCAAGAACACGAAACCAGAGCAAGAACACGAGTTTTCGGGGTGAAAGAAAGAGAGTGGAAGAAGAGATGCCAGCAGGGGGTGCTTGTGGGCCCCAGGAGGGTGGGTGGCGCGGCCATGAGCTGGGCCGCGCCACCTGGCCTCCTGGGCCAGGGGTGGACCCCCCTGGTCAGCCACAGGTACTCCCCGATGGATTTTTACCTGGAAATTTTTGTTTTGAATTTTCTGGAATTTTCTGGGCAACTTCACTGTAGAGAATTTTTCAATGTTCAAAAAGCTGCAAAAACTTTCGTGAACTTGAGAAAAAAGTTAGAACAAGTGAAGTTTTAAACAAAAACTTGGGTTGAGCAAGGAGAATAAAAGCTAAAGGAAATGAAAACATAACAAGCTCAACTTTTTACTTATATAAAACTTGCTAGTTAGCAAGGTTGATCAACTCTTACCAACACACCGGTGATATATAGCGCAGAAAGTGTCGCCTCTTATGAAGTGATCATTGCACTCTCACTTTAATGTACATGGTCCCCACCATAATTTTTTTTATTTGTGGTATACATGTAGTGGACAATCCCATTCTCCAATCTTCACGGTCTCGATATTCTCAATGGAGTTAAGGCCATGCCTTTTGTCGATTTTCTTCGGAAAATACACCGTGTGTTCTTTGTCATTTACGTTGAAGGTAATCTTCCCTTTATTGCAATCAATAATGGCACCTGCGGTGTTAAGAAAAGTTCTACCAAGGATAATGGACATGCTCCCATCCTCGGGCATGTCAAGCACAACAAAATCAGTAAGTATTAAGCAAGTTGCAATTTCAACTGGAACATCCTCACAAATACCGATCGGGACGGCCGTGGACTTGTCGGCCATCTGAAGAGAGATATATGTAGGAATTAGTTTCTCTAAACAAAGCCTTTTGTAGAGAGAGAAGGGCATAACACTCACTCCTGCACCAAGATCACATAAGTCAGTTATAACATAATTATTCTTTATGGAGCAAGGAATGGTGAGTATACCTGGATCACCGAGCTTCTCAGGATCTTGCCACTGAAAGAGTAGTTAGCAAGCATAGTAGATATTTCCTCATTAGGGACATTTCTTTTATTAGTAACAATATATTTCATATATTTTGAGTAAGGAGGTAATTTAATAGCATCAGTCAAAGGAATTTGAAGAAAAATAGGTTTCATCCACTCACAAAACTTGTTGTAGTGCGCTTCTTCTTTGGATTTGACGGACTTGCTTGGGAAAGGCATGGGTTTCTGTACCCATGGTTCTCGTTCCTTCCCGTGTCTCCTTGCAAGGAAGTCTTCTCTAGTATACTTCTTGCGCTTATCGGGTGCTTCTTCTTCACGAACCTCGGGTGGATCATTCTTTTCAGTATCTTTTTCAGGTTCAGCACCGTCTTCAGTCTCAGCATCGGATGTAGATATGTTGTTTGGATCGACAGCTTGTTCTTCTTCTTCTATAGGATCATTGGAATTGTCAGCTTCCTTGTGTTTCTTTTTCTTCTTCTTCTTCTTTGGGGAGCTAACAATTTCTTCTTCCTGCACTTGAGAATCTTGCTCAATCCTCTTTGGATGCCCCTCTGGATAGAGAGGGTCCTGGGTGTGGGTGCCACCCCGAGTCTTTATACCGTAAGCTTGTAACTTGTCCTGTTTGGCATTATTAGCAAGCAAATCTTTTTGCACATTAGAAATTTGTTCAAGCTGAGTTTGAACCATATGAAAATGCTTCACAAGACATTTAACATCATTAACTGTTCAACCGAGAACATCAAGAAAACTTTTGATAGCAAGAGTATTATCATGCAACTGACCTTGTATCTTCTTATTGAAGTGATTCTGCTTCATAATAAAATTATCAAGCTCATCTAAACATTGGTCAGGAGGTTTACCTTTAGGGATGTCACTTGCATGGAAATCTAAAATAGAGTGTACTTCTACCATAGGTGGGTGAGTGGTGGGCTCACACAGCTTCTCAATTGGAGGTAGATTCTTCACGTCGTTAGCTTTAATACCTTTCTCTCTTATGGACTGTAACAGCCCAGTTTTCACAAAAAAATTGAAAATTTGTTTTCGGTGTGAATTATTGATTCCCTGTATTGTTTGCGGTGTTTGCTTCACCGAAATAATAATCGGTGAATATTTCCCCCTCCTTCTCGTATCGGTTGCGAGTCCGGACCCTTTTCCCCACTGGCACACGATCTCGTTGTGGCATCAGGAAAGTCACCCGATCACCGTCGTAATTTTCGGCACAAGACCAACCTTCACCATCGGTGCGAAAAAAACCCCATTTATATTTAAATGGGTTATTTTATCGGGGGGTGTTCGACGTTCTATTTTTGGCATTAAACGTTGTAGACGACGTCAGTGCAGTGTGGCGATGCTGTGTTTCAAATTTCGCGCGTGTCCGACTTCGTCGGGTAGGTGAACGTTCGGATGTGCCAGGCATAGTAGCCGGTATAAGTCCGAGGGGCGTATTTACAAAATGTCGCGTGTGCCTTTAGCTGGATCCCCGGATTCCCTGATTATCTTCGGATTCTAGCCACCCGAAAAACCGGACCCACAACGGGCCATTTCGTGGCCCGAAAACACCCCCAAACACCCACTTGCTATTTATAGCAGTGCTACCTACCAAATCTGGACAAACCCTAGACAGCCTCCCTCCAATTCCGTGCCTTCCCTCTCCCCCGCCGCCACTTGGAGCCAGCCACACCCCCACGCCAGATCTGGCTACAGCGTTGTGATCCGTCCGATGTGGATCGGACGATCCTCGTGAGGCCACGTCACCACTTCGCAGCTCCCACGCCCGGGCCGCACCCAGCCCGCACCCGAGCGCCTCCCATGGAACCACCGAGCCGCCGCGCCGCCTCCGCTGCTCCGGCCAGCGAGCCCCCGTCCCCGCAGACGCCGGTGAGCCCCTCCATGCCGCGGCCACGCCTCCTTTTCTCCCCTGAACCCCATCGTCCCCTTGCCGCAGGTCCCGAAGGATCCCGCCGTGCCGACGCGCCATGGCTCGGTCGCGGCCCGAGCTCGCGCCCCCCTGCAGGTCCCTCCTCCGCCGCCTCGTCGCCGGATCCGATGGGATCCCGGCCGCTGCCGCCGCGCCTGGTCCCTGCCCCCTGCTCCGCTTCGCCCGCCGCTGGTGGCCGGCCGGCGAGCCATGCGCCAACCGACGCCGCCACCTGGAGACGAGGACGAGGCAGCCGTCCAGGCCGCCAGCCGCGAGTGGGCCGGCTTCGCAGCCCAGGCCTACCAGTTGTCCCAGCCGAGCCGCCACCCACTTGGGCCACGGCCCACTCTGGTGAGGCAGCCCCCTCCAGTTTTTTTTCCTTTTTCTGTATTGGGCTCGGCCCACTGTTATATGACGCCCGTGTGCGTAAGATAGATGAGCCACCCCTTTTTTTCTTTTTTTATTACTGCTGCTGCACTGTTGGGCCCAGTTTCGTTTAGATTTATCTGCTCATTAAAATAAATTACAGAAAAACATAGGATTTTGCGATGGCGATAACTTTTCAACGGTAGCTCGGATCGCAACACGTTAAACATGAAAGTTTCTTAGTTTTTCGTGTAGTTTAATAAAATGTGCTTTGTTGCCATGTTTGACTTTGTTTACATGCTTTTTAACTGCTAATTACAATTGCCTGCCATTGAAACTGCAACTTCCATAACTTTTTATCCGTTGCTCCGATAAAAATGTTCTTTATATGTAACTTGACTAGAATTGCATGTAGATTGTGTTTATGTTGATCTTGCATGCTAATAAAAATAATAAAATATGTTTAGGGGCAAAACAGTACCAAATGCAATAAATATCGTGGGGTCCGTAATAGTCGGCATGTATAGGTTTTACCCCCCACTTAAATTGGCTAGCTTAGGTAGTTTATTTATGCTTCACCTTTTTCCATGTTTGTGTGCTATGCCATGCTTGCTTGAGTTGCCATGTTAATAACCGTTGGTTGATCACCTGTAGCTAAGAAACTTGAACCACCGTAAACGTGCGGTATTCGTCGTGTGTGACCGATACCGCACTTTAACTGTTAGTAACCGCTCTCGACGGTAGGTGCGATGTCTCGTGTTGCCTTCTTGTTGATGCTTGCTCGTGTTTGCTTCGTAGTAATAGATGCTTTCTCGTTGATTGCTTTCCAGTGTTTACCGTCTTTTGTGCTTCCGCGGGTACCTTTCGGAGACGATGCGAGCTTGCGATCAACTGCACCTTCGGAACCCGACTTATCAACAGGCAAGGACTATAAATTACTTATGATCCATTCTATTTCAACCAGCGGTTTGCATGCTAGTCTAGGCTAGGTTCGATGTTTGATCCTACCTCATGTTTATAGCCTCTTTCAAACCGATACAGCCATGTCCCCTCCCAGCAAACCTTGTACTGCTATGTTACTATTTCTCGTTGCTCAGCCCTGCTTAGGATGCTACGATGTTACCCCTGTTACTCCTTGGTTTGGGCTATCACATTATTATATTTTTGTTGATGATATGATTATTATAATGTTGACTATATCGACGAAGGATGGAAGGTCTAGGCTATCCCGCCCCGACGCTTTGTTCCATCCGAGTCACCTAGGACCCGAGTTCCGGGTATTGGTTTTAAGACTGAGCGTGCCTAACCGCGTGTGGGATTTTATGGGGTCCCCTTTTCTTACCTACCTAGCTTCAAACATTTCTAGAGGTGGCCCAAGCTGATTTACCATTTGAAACCGTGTGCGTAACTGGTCTGCAGCCAGTGGTTTTAAAAAAACTCGGGCCAGCAGAGACAGAGTTCCTTTGTTGGTCCACACATGTGAGCTAGGGAAGTCCCCTTTATATAGGTGAGGCTAACCCCGACCTTAGCCATACGGAAGAGTCCGATCCGAGAGCGTGGCCGGCTTTTGGATTGGGTGTCCACTCCCCGGGGGCCACCCGGATTTTTTCGTTGTTAGTTAGATGGACCTGTCGTTTCGGATCTCTCGGAACTAAATCATAAAATGGTTGCCTGTGATGGGTAGAAACTGAGAGAGATGGGTGTGCGTGCGGAGCCTTGTAATGGGAAGTTGGTACACCCCTGCAGGGTTAAATCTTTTCGAGAAGCCGTGTCCACGGTTACGGACGACTTGAGACCTACTCCTTGTTCATAGACAACAAGCTGAGATAATCTTAATATAATTTGATCAACGTGTGTGTGCCTTGACTGCTTCTTCTTCGTCGGGATGCGAAGAGGAGGACAAGGATAGGATAGGTGTTATGTTTGCGTAGTAGTTGATAGCAAGACTTGTTGGAGGTGATTCCTCATCGAATGCTTGGCTTCTCATCTTACTCTCTAGATCGTTAGCCACTTCATAAATGCTAGTGCGGCAGCAACCTCACCACTTACCCCATCCTTACCGTAAACTACTAGTTGTCCTACAATGACGAGTGATGAAGTCCTTGCTGGGTCAGATGACCACTACAGTTGGATGCTGAGTACTTCTGTACTCATGATACTACCCCCAAACTCTTTTCAGGGTTCTTGATCGACAACAGGTATGGTGAACGACGTTTCACGTGGAGACACGACGACGACTAGTTAGGCGGATCCCGGCGGAGGGCCTGGACCCGTGTGGTTATGGGGATCGATGATTTTCTTTAGCCACTAGGCATTTGATTGTAGTCTATACCCAGACATGTACCTTCCGCTGATGTATTGTATTTAAGGAAGTTGTATGCCGATTGTATGAGATGTTGTATCCTTGTATCTGTATTGTTGTGATATCATGTTGGAAATCCGGGGCATATGACTTCGTCATATGTCGCGGTGGGACCGATATGTGCTTCGTCCCCGGATCCGGATGGAAACATCTAGATCTGGAACAGTACCGCATATCCGGCCGTACAACTTGGTATCAGAGCCTTACCGACTGTAGGATCCCCTCTATGGCCAAAGTCGAGTCTAGACAAAAACTATTTTGTAGTTAATCAGTTAGTTGTTGGAGAGTAGGAATCGTTTTACTCCTTACCCTTGCTCTGGTCAGGACAAGTGTCGTAGGTGTTTTAAATTCTCGCCTTATCCCCTTCAAACTCTAGGATCTCGAGTGTGTGGAGTATCGAAATCGTTACAATGCCTTGCTTGAAGCGTATTGTCTCGATTCCGATCTCAGGTTTGGGAATTCCTGTAGTACCTTTAGTATGTCCGACTCTGGTTTACATCTTGGTCATCTGTTGACTTCAGTCCTCTTGCCCAGTATCCTCACACTTTGAGTGAGAATGCTTCCCTTAACCGTCGCTTTGAACTCATCGTTCCTCCGCTTGAACCCTGATGGCTTCGTTCTTCGATGATGTCTTCTCTCTCCGGAAATTTATCTCGACAGAAGTTCGACGTCGACATGGAGCAGAGTCCCTTGTTGGTGGTGTTTAAGATCGTCGACTCTTTTTTTCTCTCTTCCCCTCTCCCCCGGATCATCCTGGATCTCGGGACGAGATCCCTTGTTGGTGGTGTTGTATTGTAACAGCCCAGTTTTGACAAAAAATTAAAAATTTGTTTTCCGTGTGAATTATTGATTGCCTGTATTGTTTGCGGTGTTTGCTTCACCGAAATAATAATCGGTGAATATTTCCCCCTCCTTCTCGTATCGGTTGCGAGTCCGGACCCTTTTCCCCACTGGCACACGACCTCGTTGCGGCATCGGGAAAGTCACCTGATCACCGTCGTAATTTTCGGCACAAGACCACCCTTCACCATCGGTGCGAGAAAACCCCATTTATATTTAAATGGGTTATTTTATCGGGGGGTGTTCGACGTTCTATTTTGTCATTAAACGTTGTAGACGACGTCAGTGCAGTGTGGCGATGCTGTGTTTCAAATTTCGCGCGTGTCCGACTTCGTCGGGTAGGTGAACGTTCGGATGTGCCAGGCATAGTAGACGGTATAAGTCCGAGGGGCGTATTTACAAAATGTCGCGTGTGCCTTTAGCTGGACCCCCGGATTCCCCGCTTATCTTCGGATTCTAGCCACCCGAAAAACCGGACCCAAAACGGGCCATTTCGTGGCCCGAAAACACCCCCAAACACCAACTTGCTATTTATAGCAGTGCTACCTACCAAATCTGGACAAACCCTAGACAGCCTCCCTCCAATTCCGTGCCTTCCCTCTCCCCCGCCGCCACTTGCAGCCAGCCACACCCCCACGCCAGATCTGGCTACAGCGTTGTGATCCGTCCGATGCGGATCGGACGATCCTCGTGAGGCCACGTCACCACTTCGCAGCTCCCACGCCCGGGCCGCACCCAGCCCGCACCCGAGCGCCTCCCGTGGAACCACCGAGCCGCCGCACCACCTCCGCTGCTCCGGCCGGCGAGCCCCCGTCCCCGCAGACGCCGGTGAGCCCCTCCATGCCGCGGCCACGCCTCCTCTTCTCCCCTGAACCCCCTCGTCCCCTTGCCGCAGGTCCCAAAGGATCCCGCTGTGCCGACGCGCCATGGCTCGGTCGCGGACCGAGCTCACGCCCCCCCTGGAGGTCCCTCCTCCGCCGCCTCGTCGTCGGATCCGAAGGGATCCCGGCCGCCGCCGCCGCGCCTGGTCCCTGCCCCCTGCTCCGCTTCGCCCGTGAGCCGTGCGCCAACCAACGCCGCCACCTGGAGACGAGGACGAGGCAGCCGTCCAGGCCGCCAGCCGCGAGTGGGCCGGCTTCGCAGTCCAGGCCTGCCAGTTGTCCCAGCCGAGCCGCCACCCACTTGGGCCACGGCCCACTATGGTGAGGCAGCCCCCTCCAATTTTTTTCCTTTTTCTTTGTTGGCCTCGGCCCACTGTTATATGAAGCCCGTGTGTGTAAGATAGATGAGCCGCCCCTTTTTTTCTTTTTTTTATTACTGCTGCTGCACTGTTGGGCCCAGTTTCGTTTAGATTTATCTGCTCATTAAAATAAATTACAGAAAAACATAGGATTTTGCGATGGCGATAACTTTTCAACGGTAGCTCGGATCGCAACGCGTTAAACATGAAAGTTTCTTAGTTTTTCGTGTAGTTTAATAAAATGTGCTTTGTTGCCATGTTAGACTTTGTTTACATGCTTTTTAACTGCTAATTACAATTGCCTGCCACTGAAACTGCAACTGCCATAACTTTTTATCCGTTGCTCCGATAAAAATGTTCTTTATATGTAACTTGACTAGAATTGCATGTAGATTGTGGTTATGTTGCTCTTGCATGCTAATAAAAATAATAAAATATGTTTAGGGGCAAAACAGTACCAAATGCAATAAATATCGTGGGGTCCGTAATAGTCGGCATGTATAGGTTTTACCCCCCACTTAAATTGGCTAGCTTAGGTAGTTTATTTATGCTTCACCTCTTGCCATGTTTGTGTGCTATGCCATGCTTGCTTGAGTTGCCATGTTAATAACCGTTGGTTGATCACCTGTAGCTAAGCAACTTGAACCACCGTAAACGTGCGGTATTCGTCGTGTGTGACCGATACCGCACTTTAACTGTTAGTAACCGCTCTCGAAGGTAGGTGCGATGTCTCGTGTTGCCTTCTTGTTGATGCTTGCTCATGTTTGCTTCGTAGTAATAGATGTTTTCTCGTTGATTGCTTTCCAGTGTTTACCGTCTTGTGTGCTTCCGCGGGTACCTTTCGGAGACGATGCGAGCTTGCGATCAACTACACCTTCGGAACCCGACTTATCAACAGGAAAGGACTATACATTACTTATGATCCATTCTATTTCAACCAGCGGTTTGCATGCTAGTCTAGGCTAGGTTCGATGTTTGATCCTACCACATGTTTACAGCCTCTTTCAAACCGATACATCCATGTCCCCTCCCAGCAAACCTTGTACTGCTATGTTACTATTGCTCGTTGCTCAGCCCCTGCTTAGTATGCATGCTTAGGATGCTACGATGTTACCCTGTTACTCCTTGGTTTGGTCTATCACATTATTATATTGTTCTTGATGATATGATTATTATAATGTTGACTATATCGACGAGGGATGGAAGGTCTAGGCTATCCCGCCCCGACGCTTTGTTCCATCCGAGTCACCTAGGACCCGAGTTCCGGGTATTGGTTTTAAGACTGAGCGTGCCTAACCGCGTGTAGGATTTTATGGGGTCCCCTTTTCTTACCTACCTAGCTTCAAACATTTCTAGAGGTGGCCCAAGCTGATTTACCATTTGAAACCGTGTGCGTAACTGGTTTGCAGCCAGTGGTTTTAAAACAACTCAGGCCAGCAGAGACAGAGTTCCTTTGTTGGTCCACACTGGTGAGCTAGGGAAGTCCCCTGTTATATAGGTGAGGCTAACCCTGACCTTAGGCATACGGAAGAGTCCGATCCGAGAGCGTGGCCGGCTTTTGTATTGGGTGTCGACTCCCCTGGGGCCACCTGGATTTGTTCGTTGTTAGTTAGAGGGACCTGTCGTTTCGGATCTCTCGGAAATAAATCATAAAATGGTTTCCTGTGATGGGTAGCAACTGAGAGAGATGGGTGTGCGTGCGGAGCCTTGTAATGGGCAGTTGGTACACCCCTGCAGGGTTAAATCTTTTCGAGAAGCCGTGTCCACGGTTACGGACGATTTGAGACCTACTCCTTGTTCATAGACAACAAGCTGAGATAATCTTAATATAATTTGATCAACGTGTGTGTGCCTTGACTGCTTCTTCTTCGTCGGGATGTGAAGAGGAGGACAAGGATAGGATAGGTGTTATGTTTGCGTAGTAGTTGATAGCAAGACTTGTTGGAGGCGATTCCTCATCGAATGCTTGGTTCTCATCTTACTCTCTAGATCGTTAGCCACTTCATAAATGCTAGTGCGGCAGCAACCTCACCACTTACCCCATCCTTACCGTAAACTACTAGTTGTCCTAGAATGACGAGTGATGAAGTCCTTGCTGGGTCAGATGACCACTACAGTTGGATGCTGAGTACTTCTGTACTCATGATACTACCCCCAAACTCTTTTCAGGGTTCTTGATCGACAACAGGTATGGTGATCGACGTTTCACGTGGAGACTCGACGACGACTAGTTAGGCGGATCCCGACGGAGGGCCTGGACCCGTGTGGTTATGGGGATCGATGATTTTCTTTTGCCACTAGGCATTTGATTGTAGTCTGTACCCAGACATGTACCTTTCGCTGATGTATTGTATTTAAGGCAGTTGTATGCCGATTGTATGAGATGTTGTATCCTTGTATCTGTAATGTTGTGATATCATGTTGGAAATCCGGGGCATATGACTTCGTCATATGTCGCGGTGGGATCGATATGTGCTTCGTCCCCGGATCTGGATGGAAACATCTAGATCTGGAACAGTACCCCATATCGGGCCTTACATGGACTTCTTTGCTTCTTACATATCTTCCGGGCTTAGGACTAGCATGCCCCTCTTCTTTGGTGGTGGAGGTGGTTCAAGCATGGACCAATCTTCATGGTTTTTGGCAATTTTTCCCATCAATTCTTCAGCATCGTCCGGTGTTCTTTGCCTGAAAACACAACCAGCACAACTATCTAGGTAGGATTTAGACCCATCGGTTAGAACAGCATAAAATATATCAAGTAATTCATTTTTAGGGATTTCATGTCCCGGTCTAGCCTTTAGCAAACTGCAAAATCTCCCCAAGCTTTAGGGAGATGCTCATCCTGCAACTGTTTAAAGTTATAAATTCTTTGTAAATCAGCATGTTGCATATGAGCAGGAAAATACTTATCAACGAAGAAAAATGAATGGAACCACATGGTAGTGCATCGTACCATGCTCTAGCATCTCCTTTCAAGGAAAAATGAAGAAGCTTGGTCACATAAAAGTTCTGGATCCTTTCATCTGTGGTAAACAAGCCGCCTAACTCTGTGAGTTTGGTCAGGTGCCCGATAGCATCATCATTTTCTCTGCCATAAAAGGGATCAGCTTCAACTGTGGATATAAGTGAAAGGTCAACAGAGAAATCATAATCAGGATCAGTGATGCATATAGGAGACATAGCAAAAGTAGGATCAGGAGTAAACTTGTTCTTCAGGGAGTGCTTCGCTAGCAACTTCTTTATAGTAGCAGGGTCGGAATCAGCACATTCATTAAGCTCCCTGCATAAATCATCATCAAGTATAACATAATCGTCCTCAAGGAGTTTCTCCTTAAGGCGAGCAAGGTCATGAATTTTTCCAATAGGTGTTTGGGTAGCAGGAATTTCAACACCCGAGAATCGGGCAGCAGCAACAATTTGTTCTTCTATAAAAGAACCAAGTGAACTTGTAGTCTCAAAAGTAGTAGAAGCATCATCAAAAGTATCTGACATATTGCCAGACTCAGCAGAAGTAGCATGTAACTGAGGTGAATAAAACTGACTCATAACCGAAGGTGAATCAAGTTTAGCACTAGTACTAAGAGCAGTACCTTGTCTCGTACGGGATGGTAAGATCGGAACTTTAGGGTCTCCCTTCTTACCCATAGTGGATAACGTGAAGCAGGTAGGATACTTCGAGTAGACCTGTAAATAAAGCTATGGTCCCCGGCAACGGCTCCAGAAAACAGTACTTGTTAACCCTCAACTGTAGGGGATCGAGATAGTCTTCGCGGGCAAGATACCCCAATTTATTGATTCGACACTTCGGGACACAAAGAATACGTACAGGCTTTGACAATTGAGTTTTCAATTCAACCACACCTGAAATAAACACTTGCTTGCACAAAAGTATTAGTATCAACTATGGTATGGTAATGGTGGTAATGATAATAGTGGTGATAGTTATAATGGAACAGCAAAGGTAAACAACTAGTAACCAGCAGAACGAAAACACTGTAGGCTAGGGAGATGGATGGTTGGGTGCTACTTGGATGAGAACGAACATGTAACAAATTCTAACTTGGGAAAGGCTCACAGAAAACAAAGGATCATCTAGGAAAATATCAAACATCAGGCATGTATCCCAAGGTAGTTGTACGTGCTTGCAATAAGAACTTTGCACAACATCTTTTGTCCTACCCTCCCGCTACAAACGGGGCCAAAAGGAACGTAGGGAGATTAAGGTACTCCTGTCAAAGAGCACCGGAACAAAGCATTAACAATTCATGGATACACGGAATCCTCAAATCATAGTCCATCCCCTTTGGTGCCCCAAGCTGTCACCATTGGGATCGCCGGTTCCGGACTATAATAGGTGCATACAACTCATAGATAGGATCAAGAACACCACAAACTCAAGAAACAAAAGGGTGATCAGATCTGAAATCATGGCACTCGGGCCCAAAGTGGCAAGCATTAAGAGCAACAAGTTGTAACAGAGATGATAAACACCAAGTAGATGATAGGCAACATGCCCCCAACAATATGATTGAACTATTACATGATCTAACTCATCCAATCCCTACCATCCCCTTTGCCTACGGCAAGGAATTACTCACACATGAGAGGAGAAGTCATGGAGGGGTGATGGAGAGGCGATGATGATGACGATGGCGATGTTTCCCCCTCACGGGAGGCCAATTTAGCCTCCAGATTAGCTCTCCGAGGAAGAACAGAGGGTTGCGGCGGCTCCGCGACGTAGATTGGAAAATTGACTTCTGTTTCGGGGTTTCTGCATCGGGAGAATTAATAGGGGCCAAGGTAGGTCACCAGGGGGTGTGGGACCCAGCCAGGAGGGCAGGTGGCGCGGCCAGGGGCTGGGCTGCGCCAGGAACCCTCCTAGCTGCCCTGTGGCCCCCCTTTGGCCTGGTGGAAGCTTCCGGAACGATAATTTTTTATATATTTTTTGGGATTTTTCTAGCGTACCTAAATATCCAGAAACCTGCACAAAAGAAAACAACACTGGTAGCTCTACTGAAAACAGTGTCAGTCCGGGTTAGTTTCATTCAAATCATGCAAGAATGAAGGCGAAACAATAGCAAAAGTGTTTGGAAAAGTAGTTACGTTTAGGACGTATCACCAGCAGACCCCACAATCCTGAAAAAACCGACTCCCGACAACAATCCCAAGTTCCAACCGGCTCAGGATACAAAGAAAGTTGATTTTGTCCCTGGTGACTCTTCTCAGCATTTCATCATTGGGACAGAGTTATCTGATAAATAGGAAAGTGTGCTCATCGAGTTCCTCCGTGAGAATCGGTACATCTTTGCATGGAAACCCTCTGATATGCCAGGTGTCCCGAGGGAACTCGCTGAGCACCACCTAAACATAGATCCAAATTTGAAGCCGGTCAAGCAATTCCTTCGCCGTTTCAACGACGAAAGGAGAAACACTATTGGGGAAGAGATAGCCCGACTCCTTGCCGCCGGGTTCATCATGAAAGTCTTCTATCCAGAATGTCTCGCAAACCCGATCCTTGTCTTGAAAAAGAACGGGACCTGGCGTATGTGTATCGACTACACTGACTTAAATAAGTCATGCCCGAAGGATCCCTTTGCGCTGCCTCATATTGACCAGATCATAGGCTCGACTGCGGGATGTGAGCTCCTATGTTTCCTTAACGCCTACTCTAGTTATCACCAGATCAAGATGGCCCTTGAGGATCAAGAGAAAACGGCTTTCATCACTCCCTTCGGGATCTACTGTTACACTTCTATGCCTTTAGGCCTCAAGAATGTGGGAGCCACATATCAGTGAACAGTGCAGAGTTGCCTCAAAGAGCATATTGGGCGCAACGTGCATGCTTATGTGGATGATATAGTGATCAAATCCCAATGGGCTGACTCACTCATCAGTGACCTATAGGAAACCTTCAAAAATCTACGCAAGTATCAGATGAAGTTAAACCCGGCCAAATGCACATTTGGGGTACCTGCAGGTAAGCTCCTTGGATACATAGTATCAGAGAGAGGCATCGAGGAAAACCCGGAGAAAATCAATGCTATCATGACTCTTCAGAAGCCAGCCTCAGTAAAGGGAGTCCAACGACTCACAGGATGTATAGCCGCCCTAAGTCGGTTTATAAGACGGCACGGGGAAAAGGCAATCCCCCTGTACCGACTTCTGAGGAAATCAAAAACATTTGTCTGGGATGACAAAGCCGATCAGGCCCTAGAATCATTGAAGAAACAACTATCCCAGGCTCCGATCTTGGAGGCTCGCAAGCCAAAGGAACCTATGTTACTTTATATCGCAGCCAACAATCGGGCAGTCAGCGCTGTGGCTATGGTTGAGAGTATGGAAGCCGGCAAAGAGCACCCCCTGCAAAGGCCAGTTTACTATGTCAGTGAGGTCTTGACTTCATCGAAGCAACGTTATCCTCATTGGCAGAAATTGGTTCTTGGTGTATTCATGGCGAGTCGGAAGCTTAAACACTATTTTCAAGAGCACCCCATAACTGTAGCCAGCTCAGCACCACTTGCAGAGATCATCCAAAACCGGGACGCCATGGGAAGGATTGCAAAGTGGGCCATAAAGTTGGGGGCTTATCACATCAAATATAAACCTCAAACGGCCATCAAATCCCAGGCGTTAGCCGACTTCAGCAATGACTGGACGTAAATCCAAACATCTCCGGAGAAGCCAGTCACCAAATATTGGACGATGCACTTCGATGGAAGTCGGCAGCTCCAAGGGTCAGGAGCCGGCGTGGTCCTTACCTCACCTAAAGGGGAGAAATTCTGCTACGTTCTACAGCTGCAGTTCACTTGCACCAACAATGCAGCAGAGTATGAAGCCTTACATCATGGGCTACGGCAAGCTCGTGAAATGAGCATAAGTTGGGTCCAATGCTATGGCGACTCTGATCTCGTTTCTCAACAAGTGTCAGGTAAATGGGATTCCAAGAATCCCATAATGGCAGCTTATCGACGAGAAGTGCAAAGACAAGCAGGATTTTTCGTTGGATACCAGGTGGATCATGTGGACCGTAGGGAAAACGAAGCAGCAGATGCCTTGTCCCGACTCGGCTCTCAGCGAAAGCCGGTCCCTCCAAACATATTCCTGGATGTCCTAACAAAACCATCTGTACAACCACCAACAGAGCAAGACATAGCAGAGCCGGATCCAGAGCCGGCTTTGGTTGCCACAAATCATGCTACACCCTCATGGGTCATACCTTACTTGGATTACAAGACTCGGGGAATCCTTCCTCAAGATGAGATTTTGGCCAGACAAATTGTCAGGAGAAGCCAATCCTTTGTACTCATCAATGGTGAGTTACATCGGCAGAGTGCCGCAGATGTTTTCCAGAGATGTGTCTCACTAGAAGAAGGTAGAGCCATCCTCAATGAAATACATTCTGGAGATTGCGGACACCACGCCGGATCTCGTTCGCTTGTAGCTAAAGCCTTTCGACATGGCTTCTACTGGCTCACAGCACATGCGGATGCAGAGGACATATTCAAGAAATGTGATGGATGTCAGCGCTATGCAAAACAAGCTCATGTACCAGCTCAAGAACTCAGGATGATCCCTCTCACTTGGCCCTTTGCGGTATGGGGGCTTGATAGGGTGGGACCTTTCAAAAGGTCAGCCAACAAGAATACCCACATATTGGTGGCAAAGGATAAATTTACCAAATGGGTCGAGGCAGAGCCGGTCAGCAAATGTGACGCCGCGACAACATTGAAATTCTTGAAAAAGATCATATACAGATTCGGCTACCCCCACAACATCACCACTAATAACGGTTCTAACCTATCAGGAGTGGTTATGCAGCGATTCTGCCATAACGAGCACATCCGACTCGACCTTGCATCAGTAGCTCACCCACAGTCCAATGGAAAAGCCGAGAGAGCCAACCAAGAGTTGCTTCGAGGCATCAAACCCCGACTCGTTGTCCCCTTGAAAAGGACGCCAGGTTGCTGGGAGGAGGAGTTACCCTCAGTATTATGGAGCATCAGGACAACTCATAACAGGTCGACAGGCTACACGCCCTTCTTCCTAGTCTATGGAGCGGAAGTTGTTCTCCCAAGTGACATACATCACGACTCACCACGAGTCACTGCATATGTAGAAGCCGAAAACGAGAAAGCAAGGAAACATGTCTTGGATATTCTCGATGAAAAATGAGATTTGGCTGGAGCTCAGTCGGCTATTTACCAACAAGATCTGCGACGCTATCATAGCCGCCGCGTCAGAAGTCGGACTTTCCTGGAAGGTGATTTAGTGCTCCGACTCATACAGAAAAGAGATGGAATGCACAAGTAATCCTCTCCTTGGGAAGGACCGTTTGTGGTCAGCAAGAACCTGTACAATGGATCCTACTACCTAGTTGATATACGCGACAAGGCAGACACGCGCACATGCATGGAGGAGACTCCCATGCCGTGGAACATCGCACAACTCCGTCCATATTACACTTGAGTAGAACAGTAACATGTAACAACCCAGTTTTTGCAAAAAATAAAAAATTTGTATTCGGTGTGAATTGTTTGATTGTCTGATTTGTTTGCGGTGTTTGCATCCCCGATTTATCGATCGGCGATTATTTTCCCCCTCTTATCTCGTATCGGACAGAGACCGGCCCTTGCCACCCTGACACTCGACCTTTGCGACACCGGGTTTCACCCGATCACCGTCGCGAAAACCGCACGAGACCAGCCGCAACCAACGGAACGAAAAACCCTGTTTAATAATTAAACGGGATAATTTTATAGCACGCCGGAAAGTGTTCTCGGAACGGTTCCAACTCGAGGTGAACGCCGCCGGCTCGACGCGTTGGTCGCGCAGTTCGAAGTTTTACCCGAATCGGAGGTCCTGCGGACCCCCGGCGGTCAGAAATGTGAGCACCGCACGCACGAGAGAAAAACCGGGGATGTTTTTGCAAACTGCCAGCCACCTGGGCTATATAAAGACCCCCACACTCCCACCTCTTTCTAGGGTTTCCCTAGCCACAAAATTGCAGCCACCCCCCTCCACTTTGCTCAAAATTTGCCCCCAAATCCCTCTCTCCCCGAAACCCTAGCCTCAGCCCTCGATCTGGACCGTTAGATCCAGATCGGAGGGTTCCCAACACCCCCACATAGCCTCCCACCAACCTCCACCCCGTTCCGGGCCCCGCAGGGCCCTTGGAGCCGCCGCCAGCCCGCCGCGGGCCAGATCTTGGCTCGGCCAGCCGCTGCGCCACCCGCACCTTCTGGCCGGCCGCTGCAGCCGGCGGCGACCATGGCAGCCGCCTCGTGTCGCGCCTCCCATGGTGGGCTCGCCGGCCTCCCCTTCTCTCCTCCCCGTGCCTCACCTGCTTCCCCTCTCTGCACAGGTCACGGCCGCGCCGCCGCGCTCTCCCAGCCGCGCCGCCGGACTCCATGGCGAGGGGCCGGTCGAGTCGACCGCCCGCAGAAGCTCGCCGCCGCCGCGTTCCAGTCCGCCTCCCCCCACCGCCTTTGGACCAGGCCGCCTCCTCCGCCTGGCGCCGCCTCCGCGGCCTCCCTCGCGTCGCGTCTCCACGCCGGGATGGCCACCGCCGGCGGCCTCGATCGGAGCCGAGGACGGCAGCGCCTCTCGATCCGGTCACCGTGGCTGGGCCGGCTCCCAGCGCGCCCACGTGGGCCAGCTCGCCCAGTGCGGCCCACCTCCTCCTCTAGGCCAAGTGGGCTTCGGCCCGATAGGGGTGAGAAGAGGCCCGAGCTCCCCTGTGTTTTTTTTCTGTTGAAATACCTGCGAATTTTTGCAAAGTCTGAGATATTATTGTTGCTGATCCGTTTTTGCGCTGTAATTTCCTGTTGATCCGTAGCCCGTATCGCGTTGCGCCCAAAATGAAAGTTGCTTAGAATTGCGTGTACTTCAATTCATCTTTTGTGAGCATTTGCATTTGAGGTCATCTTGATTGTGTAAATGTGTGCTAATCAGGGCATTAGATCGTTAATTGCAACTGCTGCCGTTAAACTGTCTGAAAACTGTTGCTTGATTGAAACTTCGGGCGACGGTTGCTTCGCAACCGTACGTCGGAATTGAGTGATTCCTTTTGCGTTGTGTTAAGCATTGTTTCTACTTCATTTTCATGCATTCACATGCCATAATTGCTTGCTTCATCATGATTGTATCTTTCTCCAAAGTAGCTACCCTTTTGTTAGTGTGCTGCTGTTTATATTTTGTTGCAACTTCGGTCGACGAGTGTGTCGCGACCGTTTATCGGAATTGAGTGATTCCAATTGCATATTGTTAAGCATCATGTCTACTTCCATTATATTTATTGCATTGTCATGATATGCTTGCTGGTCATATAGTTATTGAGCTCCAAAGTTGTTATCCCACTGTTGTTGACAGCCACCTCTGTTTTTCTCTAAGTCTGTAACGTTCCGATGCCATGTTGCATGTTGGATATCTTTTGATCTATGATGCCTTTTGCATGATTCTTTTTCCATTCCTTCCCTGTCATGTCTACTTTAGTTCCATGTCATTTGTGAGCATGTTTGCATTCATTTACCTGTTTATGCATTGCTCTAAAGTGTGCTTCGTGATGTTGGCAGATTGTGCCCGTAACTTGTTTTGCTTATATCTTTTTAACCGTAACTCCGTTTGGAGTGTTCTTTATATGTAACTTGATTAGTTTTTCATGTACTTTGTGTTTATGCTATTTTTTGCTGCTGTTAACCAACCTAAAATATGGTTTAGGACAGAACAGTACCAAATGTTTTAATCATCGTGCCGCACTTAGTGTTATGCCATGTTTAGGTTGTGCCTCACTTAAATTGACTAGCATAGATAGTTTACTTTGTGCTTCACCTCTTGACATGTTTGTGTGCTATGCCATGCTTTCTTGAGTTGCCATGTTAACAACCTTTGTTGATCACCTGTAGCTAAGCAACTTGAACCACCGTAAACGTGCGGTATTCGTCGTGTGTGACCGATACCCCACTTAAACTGTTAGTAACCGTTCTCGACGATAGATCCGTATCGCGTTGCCGTGTCGTGTGATGTCTTATTGATCTTGTGTTGCCTCGTATTAATAGATGCTTGCTCCTTAACTGCTTTCCAGTGTTTCCTTCTTGTGTGCTTCCGCGGGTACCTTCGGAGACGATGCAAGCTTGGGATCAACTACACCTTCGGAACCCGACTTATTAACAGGCAAGGACTATACATTACTTATGATCCATTCTATTTCAACCAGCGTTTTGCATGCTAGTCTAGGTTAGGTTCGATGTTTGATCCTACCACATGTTTACAGCCTCTTTCAAACCGAGACAGCCATGTCCCTTCCCAGCAAACCTTGTACTGCTATGTTACTATTGCTCGTTGCTCAGCCCCTGCTTAGTATGCATGCTTAGGATGCTACGATGTTACCCTGTTACTCCTTGGTTTGGTCTATCACATTATTATATTGTTGTTGATGATATGATTATTATAATGTTGACTATATTCGACGAAGGATGGAAGGTCTAGGCTATCCTGCCCCGACGCTTTGTTCCATTCGAGTCACCTAGGACCCGAGTTCCGGGTATTGGTTTTAAGACTGAGCGTGCCTAACCGCGTGTGGGATTTTATGGGGTCCCCTTTTCTTACCTACCTAGCTTCAAGCATTTCTAGTGGTGGCCCAAGTTGTTTTACCATTTGAAACCGTGTGTGTGCTGGTCAGCTGCCAGTAGTTTTTAAACCAACCCGGACCAGTGAGGATATAGTTCCCTTGCTGGCCCATCATGACCGTCTGAGGACCCGGTTTCCCATGTGTGATTAACCGGCAATCCAAACCTGGAGTCATACGATAGAGACCAGATCGAGAGTGCGGTCGGCTCCTGAGCTGGATGTCGACTCACCGGGGGCCACCCGGATTTGTTCGTTGTTAGCTAGAGGGACCTGTCATTTCGGATCTCTTGGAACTAAATCATAAAATGGTTGCCTGCGATGGGTAGCAACCGAGAGAGATGGGCGTGCGTGCAGAGCCTTGTAATGGGCAGTTGGTACACCCCTGTAGGGTTTAATCTTTTCGAGAAGCCGTGTCCACGGTTATGGACGACTTGAGACCTACTCCTTGTTCATAGACAACAACAACTGAGATAATGTTAATATAACTTGATCAACGTGTGTGTGCCTTGACTGCTTCTTCTTCGTCGGGATGCGAAGTGGAGGAAAAGGATAGGATTAGGTGTTATGATTGCGTAAGTGGTTGATAGCAAGACTTGTTGGAGGCGATTCCTCATCGAATGCTTGGCTTCTTACCTTACTCTCTAGATCGTTAGCCACTTCATAAATTCTATTGCGGCAGCAACCTCACCACTTACCCCTTCCTTACCATAAACTACTAGTTGTCCTAGAATGACGAGTGATGAAGTCCTTGCTGGGTCAGTTGACCACTACAGTTGGATGCTGAGTACTTCTGTACTCATGATACTACCCCCAAACTCTTTTCAGGGTTCTTAATCGACAACAGGTATGGTGATCGACGTTTCACGTGGAGAATCGACGACGACTAGTTAGGCGGATCCCGGCGGAGGGCCTGGACCCGTGTGGTTATGGGATCGATGTTTTTCTCTTTGCCAGTAGGCATTTGATTGTAGTCTGTACTCAGACATGTATCTTCCGCTATTGTATTGTATTTGAGGCAGTTGTATGCCGATTGTATGAGATGTCGTATCCTTGTATCAGTAATGTTGTGATATCATGTTGGAAATCCGGGGCATATGGCATTGTCATATGTCGCGGTGGGACCGTTATGTGCTTCGTCCCCGGATCTGGATGGAAACATCTAGATCTGGAACAGTACCGCATATCGGGCCTTATAGAACATTACTGTACATTTATCTAAGTCGACACACGTCGCACTGGCTTTCGCCACATTAAGATACATATATAAGCCGACATTCGTCATGCGGGCTTTCGCCATCAAAATATGCATAAGTCGACTTTTGTCGCGCTGGCCCTCGCCACATATACCTAAGTCGACATCTGTCGCACCGGCTCTCGCCATGTCGACTCCTCTTTACTTTTTTTGTTTCATGTCATTTATTTTTCATCATACATTTCATGTTTTGCATTATTATATCTCAGAGACC
Source organism: Bromus sterilis (assembly GCA_950022295.1). Classification (NCBI taxonomy): domain Eukaryota; kingdom Viridiplantae; phylum Streptophyta; class Magnoliopsida; order Poales; family Poaceae; genus Bromus; species Bromus sterilis. The sequence continues at coordinate 182,783,725 of OX465596.1, forward strand.
TGGGGGCTTGATCAACCCTTCTATTGGTACTGAGCATGTATATTGCTTATTCAGGGGAATCGGGGAGCTCGATGACAATCATTGACTCTTTATCTGAAAACTCGGCATATATATGTAAAAATACACATGTGTATAAGCTTATTCACGGGCAATAGGGGAGTTCGATGTCACTCATCGGCTCTTGTCTGAAGAAATCCCGGCATACACATGAATTAACTAACTACGCCTTAATCTTGGCCTGTATAGCTCAAGCTCATATGACCTACGTGTACCCGGCTTAGCCTAAAAACCTTGGGGGCTGACAGCAACGCCTACTGAGTTTTGTCTTAAGTACAGGGAACGCTAGTCATATGTAACCGGCTTACAGAGAGGTTCCAACTCCTGGATAACCCAATAATCTATCTCAAACGCAAGAAGATGAGGCATGTTGAATCCAGAGTCGACTACTATATGAGCCTTTATACTTTCTTTTTGCATACATTAGCATCATAGCATGCTTTTTCTTTTAATCATTTTTGTATGTCATCCAAAAAATGCACCGATAGCATTAACCTGTGTGACTCGGTATGACACAAAAGATGCTCATACTGACTCATGGGGACTATAGCTCAAAATTATCTATGACTCGGTATGACACAAAAGATGCTCACACCGACTCATGGGAACGACAAATTGAAATCCTATAGTTTGGCAAAACTTGTCCAAATACATATAGCAAAAATTGAACCCATCTCAGGCTAAAACACTGGCCGACTCTACACGACGTCGTCAAGTTTTTCTGAGAAAGGGAACGCCAACTTCAGTTCAAATGAGTCAGACCTATGTGATTTGGCATAGCACCCAGATGCACATACCAACTCATGGGGACTACACCTCGAAATTCCTTCTCAAAGATTCGGCACGACGCAAAGATGCTTGTACCAACTCTTGGGGGAGTATCACTTCAAAATTTTATGATTTGGTTTGGCACACAAGGTGACCATATCAAACCATGGGGGCTACAAGTCGATCTTGTCAATGAGTCTACATGACACAACATGTCTATCCAAATCGACTCAGGGGGCTACATATATATTAAGGAAGTCGGCCCTCACATATATATTATCTTATCAAGTTAGGTACAAAAAACCGACTTACAGATCGGATGGGAAATAAAAGTTCTCATTCATCATATACCGGGTCTTACATCAGAAGCATACAAGACAAAAGTCGGCAATACTTATATCAATCTACTTGCTAAACTACAGCTTCATTGGTCATCTTCAGAGTCGGCTTCATCATCAGATAAGGAAGCTTGAGCTTCATCACTACTGCTCGAGCTCTCCACGCAGCAGCCGACTCGATCACCATCTGAGTGGAAAATCTTGGCCCAAAGAGTCTCATCTCCATCATATTTGAAAATGATAGTATCTCCCTTCTGAATGTTCCTGGAATGAAGGAAAGTTTTCCAACCCTTCTCCAAGAACATGGAGTCCTGGCCAGAAAAGCTAGTAGCCACCCGTATGGGTCCATGAGGGCACCCTTCAGAGCGAAGCCAGAGGCTTGGAGGTTTGGAATCCATTACAAACTGAGCAAAAGATTCAGGAAGTTTTACCCAACGGCGGATTGCGTGAACCTTCACCAAGAACTCACTCCTCTCGGGAGAAGAAGGTGGAGATTCAGATGGTGAAGCGGAACGCGTACCTCTGCCACGGCCACGACCACGTCCATGGCCACGACCGCGGCCACGGCCTCGACCACCACGAGTGCTAGCGCTGGAACCAGGGTCATCGGTCGCCGAAGGAACACGGGTGCTTAGCTTGGGAGTCATGGAGAGTTGCGAGGAAAAGAAACGAAGGAAGAAGATATGAGCACTCAAAAGATAAAACTGCCTGATGGCTATTTATAGCAATTACAAGGAAGATCAATCAATGCCACGGGTAAACTACCCATGGTGGGTGACATTTATGGAAAGACTCCTCGGTTTCCACAACGACATGAATGCATCTAATAGTGGCATCTCCGGCAGAGAGATTATAAATGTAAAAACGAATCTTTGACCAAAAGTCAAAGAAAATTTTCAAGTAGAAGATGATGTGAAGCAAGATTGAAGAGAGACGACCCTGACTCCCAATCAACGCCAAGCATGAAGTCGGCCTTTGATCCATGAAGAGCCGGCGGCAATGAAGAAAATAAAGAAGATTCTTGTGAAGACTAAAGCATCACAACAATCTTGGGGGCTAATGTCGGGGGGATGGATCAGGCCCATAGACCCGGCATTAGGAACCTCTGGGACGACTTACATATGAAGGCCCACAAAGAAGACCCGGCCAGGAGTCTGACGTGCCAAGCGTGAAGATTGAAGACCTAGAAGGAATTCGACTTACCTTGTATAACACGTAGTAAATTTGTAAGGTAGAATAGAACTCCACATCTTGTAGGAGTCAGACTCTCGGAATCCCGGGACCCGACACCTTTATAAGCCGAGGACCACGGGAGCCAGAGCCAGGATTTAGCTCAAGCCAGGACTAGACAACTCGCAATACAACCTAGATCTTCACGAGACTAAGGTTGTGAAACGTCACCACTGTAATCGATAAGATCGGCTCTTCCTATTGAGGAGTCGACCCCATCATAATCAAGAAGCGGGAGTAGGTCTTTACCGCATCGTCGGGGCCGAACCTGGGTAAACCGCCGAGTCCTGTGTCTATGTCGACTCTCTACTCGAATTCGCCTCGCAGCAAAGGTCCCATGATAAGTCCGACTCCGTGGACATCTGTCGTGATTTCCCCACGACAAGTCCAGCCAATGTGTCGAGCCAGAGGTGGAGACCAGATTTTTTTTAGGCCTGTAGCCGGAAAATCGTCGAATAAGGCGCTGAGCCCGGTGACGCAGCATGATGGAGCTCGGTACGGGGAACCATGGCACTGGAAATCAATGCGGCCATGTACGTCGAGCATGGCGTCAGTAGCCGGCGCGCGGATATGTGCGTTCAGCGCAATGTCGAAAGTTGATGCAGATGCCGAAACCGGCCATGAGTAAAGCAGTCAACGACTCGAACGATCGTCGGTGCGGCGCGATGCTAGATGATTTGTAGCCGGAAGACGTTGGAGACAAACACCTGTTGCGTTTAGCATTGGCATGAATTTTAGCCGAATGACAATCTTTGCTCTTGATGTGTACATTTGTGTTGCTCTGATGGATCACAGTGTGTTAATCAGATGAAGCAATGCTAGCTTTGTACGTACGTATCCATTAATTGTGCTAGCTTTGTTTTGTGTGATCCATTCACCTTGGCTTTGCACGTAGGTATTGTTTCAACCATCTTTATTAGTTTCGTAAGTAAATGTGCTAGCTGGGAGTCTAGGCAACGAAGGTCGGCGAACTGGATGAAGGCATGCGTAGTTGAGGCAATTGTAGAGACCCTTGATGAGCCGGCCGGGATGTGAACAAGAGCCAAAGTTTTGGATGCAGATCCGGGCAAGCGCGGAGGCGCGGAGTTTTGCGACAGTCGCGTGGAGCCAATGGTGCCATGACGGCATGGTCGAGCCGGTAAGGTAAGCTGGGAAGGCGTGGCTCTTGGCGAGTGTGAGCCAGCGACAAGAGGCCGGCGAGTATGAATTGAAAGCAGCACGAAGCTGGTGATTCGGGGCGTGTGCGGCAAACTGGCGCGGCAGAACCGGGGGTTTTGAAAACTGAATTTTTTATCCATGATAATGTGGGGTTTGCCAGCTTGGTACGGCGAGCGCGGAGGTAACCGACTTGGCCTATGTGGACACGGTAAGGAGAGGGAGGCGCGGCGTCGGAGTCTACTGCTTCCGATTATGAGTATGGGGACCGTGGCGAAGATCACTGGGTCACGGCGTATTGCACCAGCCGGACCGACGCTGTTTGGCCGTAATCGCTGCACGTCGAGTGCTTATTTCCTTGGCTTGAAAAATCGAGTAAGGGGCTGGCTGTTGCTAACTCTGTACGTGTATGTTTTACCACGTCTGGTTTTATCTTCAATTGATACTCCATCAAGTAGCACACTTTTCAAATGCTTAATTGCTCAGAACGCCCAATTTTTTCATCATGGTCGTTGTGTATGCTGGGTGACCCGGAGTTAGGGCGTAAGGAGATAGCCGTGCGTTAGGCTGACAGCGCTGAGTCGGGTATGAAGGCCGGTGCTGCCGGGAGCCGGTTATCCATTGCAAGTGTTTGGAGTTGAAATCAGCCATGGGGAGAGCCGGCGCAAGCGAGAGGCGATGCTGCTGAAATCCGTTGTTGTTGCAGCGAATATGAGCCGACATCTCGAGAGGCTGCCGCTGCTTGAAGCCGCTATTGCGGGAGGCCACGCGTACGGGGGCCGGCGGCAATCGTGAGACTAGCCATAGTGGGGAGTAACATCAACTAGTAACTTCATTTATTATTTATAGACTCATATTGCATTGGTATGTGTGATGTTATTTCAAGAGCAAGTAACTATTTAAGTTATCACATGCCTTTTTTTCATCATTAATTACTTGTCACATCAATTTTTTATCTTATGTGTCGATGTTATTACCTATGTTACTTCCACTATACGTAGTCTAAACGGGCGGCGTGGAAAGCTGCTGCAGCCTGCAGGAGGGTGATGAACGTGCTGGAGGAAAGAGCCGACCGGGTCGCGACTGAGCGAAGGCAGAGTCGTCCGGTCTGATCTGGATGTGGAGCACGAGTCTACACGGTGACCGAGGCCGGTAAGGTTTGGTCATGCGGCTGTTGACTGGTGGATGTGCAAGCGCACGGGACAGTAGAGCAACGCTCGAGCGATGGCTTGATGGCTAGCGGTCATGGCGCGCTCGGGGAGGCGGCCCGGCCTGAGGTCCTGGACTGGCGGTGCGGTGAAGCACCCGCCAGGAGACCGAGTCGACGGAGAAAAATCGGGCCAGATTGGGTCGCAGATGATTTTTGTTTTCTTGATTCCTTCTATACGAGAGTTTGGTAGATTGGATCGAATCGGAGAGGATCGATCTTTATGGCTTGACGTAGTCGTGCGCGCTTTGTACGACGGCGACGGTATTCCGTCGAGTTGCAGATACTTTTTCCATTGATCTGGATCATCATAGCAGGTTAGCGTTGATGTAGATTGATGTAGATATCGAGTAAACCGGGATTGCGATGCACCCGGGTCGGATCAAGTCCCGCCAAAGTCGGTGGATCGTCTTCTTCGTCCGGACGATCACGGGCCTCTCGATCCCTGTGAGCACTTTCTTCAAAATGACAACATCTTTGTGCGCAGGGCCAACGGTGGGCGCCAACTGTCGTGGGAAAGTCACGGCAGATGTCCTCATAAGAGAACTTGATTATTGGGCCTTTGCTAGGAGTTTACGAGAAAAAATAAATCACACAGAGAGAGAGACGCGATTTATACAGCTTCAGGCCTCGGGAAACACCATCCGGTAAAGACCCTACATGTTGTTTGTGGCTAGGTCTTATTCCTTTGCTCAACGGAAGTCGCCGGCATGTCTCCGGCTCTCCTATGGTTGTGTCTAGTTGTTCCGGGTTTAGATGACCCGGAACTAATCTTTAATCTAGAGCCCATCGTGGTCTGTTGATTCTGCCCTCTTTGGGGCTTCTTACCCCTCCTTATATAGGTGGAGAGGAGGAGGTTTACATGTAGAGTCCTAGTAGGGTACAAACTAGTCTCATCTTCTATTACAAGTCGGATATCAATCCGGGTCTACTCTACGTCTTCTAGCCTTTCGTGCCTTCCAAGTGAGGTGGACTCCTTCCGAGATTGGGGCTTCTTTCCTATAGCGGATCTTGTTTTTACTGTAGCGGACCCCCCTACGGATACTGTAGCAGACCGACTCTTGGGTCCTGTAGAAGACCCCCTATGGGCACTGTAGCAGGTCGACTCTTGGGTACTGTAGAGGACCCCACGCGGGTACTGTAGCAACCGACTCATGGGTCCAGTAGAGGAGTCCATGTCGGTACTGTAGCAGCCGACTCATGGGTCCTGTAGAGGAGTCCATGTTGGTACCGTAGCAGCCGACTCCGGTAGAGGACTTCATGTGTGCACTGTAGCAATCCGGGTCTTCTCTTCAGGACATGTCTTCTAGTTGAGTCTTCCTTTTGAGTGATGCCTTCTGGCCGGGTCTTAACTGTGAGTAATCCCCCCCGACAGGTTTCGGGACGAGAGGTATATATAGGCGAAGGGGGAAGCCAGGGAGTCCATGCGGCCCCACCCTAGGCTGCGCCCCCTGGCCACCTGGGCACCTGGTGGGGCCACCCTGGTCCCTATTCGGGCGTCTGGAAGCTTCCGTGTCGCTGATTTTTTTATATATTTTCTCAGAATTTTTCTGGCACTAAGTAATGGGAAAACCTGAAATAAAAAGACAACAGAAAAAAGGAACTGGCACTTGGGTGCACTGAGTTAATAGGCTAGTCCAAATATGATCAAAAGTGTATGAAAGTGCATCAAAAGCATAGCAATATCACCAAAAACATGCATGGAGCAAGTAAAAATTATAGATACGTTTGGGACGTATCGATGCCCCCGTGAGTCCCCTTCTTCATCAAACGATAATGAGGTTGTCTCTCTCAATACTATACTTTTATTACTTCGCATGATATGTGCTGTTCTTGGAGCATCTTTTCTTTGTTTCTAGTTTTCGTTTGCTTTTTATTGCTGGTCATTACAATGTTGGACCCTTGCATGCTTGATTGGGAGAGATACACGCTCCGCTTTATCATAGAACACTCTAGAGCTTCACTTATATGTGTTGAGTGTTAAATTTATCTACTGCTTGTTTATTAGCTCTTGTTCTTCACTTAGATCATGTTTGAGAGAATTTCATTTCTTTTGTAGAAAGTTTAGGACTCTCGTGTTTCACTTATATTTGTGTAGAGAGTTGTTTCTGTTGCAATGGTTATATGTCTTATGGTATGTTTTATATGTGGTGAATAGGTAATCTAGATCACTAGGTCTAGCTTAGGATATCTTGCAATAGTGTTGAGGTATTGATTGAGTAATGATGAATGTTTATGCAATTGAGCTTGCACCCATTAGTGATAGGTGTCGTATCTTCTCTAACCGTGCCTTATTTTCGAAACAAAAAAAATAGTTGACAACTCTAGCTATTAGCACTACTAGAAAAATGGACATTAATAGCGCATCGGTTTTGGGTACTAATGGCGCATCGGATGTGCGCCATTACTAGCACGCCGTTAGTAGGCGATAGTAATGGCGCACATTTGGTGTCCCATTACTATTCCGGAGAGTAATGGCGCACCGGGAGTGCGCCATTACTACCTCTTCTGGTGCGGCACTGGTTCCTTCTTTTTTTTTATTTTTTTTTGAATTTGGAAGGAGGGAACATAGAAGTGACGCATATTCTAACCTAAGGTGTGCCACTACTAACTTTTTTTTCAATATTTTTTTTCAATTTTCTTAATCTTGGGTCACTATGGCTTCATCCGAGGTAGGTCAAATTGCACTCCGTGGTCAAACTTCTCGGAAGGTCACCCATCCTCACACTACTCTAACCCGAGAATGCTTAACTTATCAATTCCATTCAACTCCTGCGCGATCTCACTTAACAAGCACTTGTTGATATATGTATCATATCATTCCTATTAAACCTTGTTGATGTCTAGGATCTTGTTCATGTCCATGGGTGTGATGAAATTTTGAACATTTTTTTAAAGTTACCAATCGATCACCTATCATATTTTGAACATTTTAAAAATATTTTTTCAAAAAATATTTTTTTTTAATTTTTTCTATTACTAGTGGCGCACTTTTCAAATAGTGCGCCATTACTAAGTTTGATTTTTTTTTCTATTTTTTTGCCTCCATATCTTGAAAGCCTTGTAACTTTTTTTCTGTCAGTTTTCTCGGTCGTGCTGGTTTCTATAGAAGATTCATTAAAGAATTTTCTAAGAATTAGAGACCCCTCACTAATCTTCTTCAGAAGGATATCCCTTTTGTGCTTGATGAAGATTGTAAGGAAGCCTTCGAAGTTCTTAAGAACGGTTTGATAACTGCTCCTATAGTCCAACCGCGTGATTGGAATTTACCTTTTGAAATCATGTGTGATGCTAGTTACTTTGCTGTTGGAGCTGTGCTAGGACAAAGGGTTGATAAGAAAACGAATGTGATACATTATGCTAGCAAGACCCTTGATAGTGTTCAAAAGAATTATGCTACTACTGAAAAGGAATTTTTAGCAGTAATTTTTTCTTGTGATAAATTTAGACCTTATATTGTTGATTCCAAAGTCATTATTCATACTGACCATGTTGCTATTAAGTGTCTTATGGAGAAGAAGGATGCCAAACCTAGGCTTATTAGGTGGGTTCTTCTTCTTCAAGAATTTATTTGCAGATTGTTGATAGGAAAGGAGCGGACAATCCCGCAGCGGACAACCTCTCTAGGATAGAGAACATATCCCATAATCCTATTCCTGTTAATGATAGCTTTCCTGATGAACAGTTAGCTTTTTTAAGGATACAATCTATTTCCGATCCTTGGTTTGCAGATTATGCTAACTTTATTGTTACCAAGTTTTTACCTCTAGGTTTAACATTTCAGCAAAGGAAGAAATTCTTCCATGATTTGAGGTATTACTTTTGGGATGATCAAAACATTTTCAAAGAATGTGCGGATGGGATCGTGATAAGATGCATACCAGAGCACGAGCAGAAGAATATCTTGAGGGACTGTCACGATAGTCCCTATGGAGGGCATCATGCCAGTGAGAGGACCGCACACAAGGTTCTCCAATCAGGATTTTATTTTCCTACTCTCTTTAAAGATGCTAGAAAATATGTTTTATCCTGTGATAAGTGTCAAATAGTTGGTAACATTAGTAGGAGAAATGAGATGCCTATGAATTATTCTCTAGTTATGGAGCCTTTTGATTGACGGGGTTTTGATTTTATGGGTCCTTTTCCTCCACACAAGTACACTCACATTTTATTAGCTGTTGATTATGTAACCAAGTGGGTTGATGCAATCCCCACTGAGAGTGCTGATCACAAGACATCTTTTAAAATGCTTAAAGATGTGATCTTTCCTAGGTTTGGTGTACCAAGGTACCGCATGACCGACACAGGATCACATTTTACATATTGTGCTTTTAGGAAAGCTTTAGCAAATTATGATGTCAACCATAGGATTGCTTCACCTTACCACCCTAAAACGAGTGGGAAAGTTGAGCTCGCAAATAGGGAGATCAAGCTGATCTTACAAAAGACAGTGAACAGTTCTAGGAAGGACTGGTCCAAGAAATTAGGAGATGCTTTGTGGGCATATAGAACTGCTTATAGAAATCCCATGGGCATGTCTCCTTATAAGATGGTCTATGGCAAAGATTGTCATTTGCCTTTAGAATTAGAACACAAAGCTTTCTGGGCTGTTAGAGAGCTTAATTCTGACCCAAAGCTTGTTGGTGAAAATCGTCTCATGAACTTGACCTCTCTAGATGAGTGGAGAAGTGAAGCTTACGAGAGCGCAAGAATGTTTAAGGAAAAGGTAAAATAGTGGCATGACAGGAGAAGTTTTAAACGTGAATTTAATGTTGGTGATAAAGTTTTGTTGTTTAGATATCGTTTCAGGTTTTATCCAGGTAAATTACCTTTCAGATGGGAAGGACCATTCCACGTTGAAGAAGTTTACCAGTCCGGTGCAATCAAGATTAACAATTTTGAAGGAACCAAACCTCACGTTGTGAATGGGCAAAGACTGAATCATTACCTGTCAGGAGACCCTGTCAATGTTGATGTGGATACAATACGAACAACCACTCATGAAGAACATGTTGCAGCCCTGATTCAGACACCAACAGAAGAAGAACAAGAATAGGTATGTAATACGGTAAGGAAACTTCGCGGACATCTATAAAAGTCATGTATTACGTATTTTTGAAAAATTAGGAAAATTCGGAGCTGAAGTGGAGCCGGAGAGAAGCTCCAGGGGATCCAGGCGCCCTAGTGGCGCGACCTGCTTCTTGGCCGCGCTAGGAGGCCGCCTGGGCCACCCGGAGTCCCATCTCCGACCTCGCTTTGGCTTATTACCTTCCTTTCGATGCAGAAATTTTTCCTATATATTTGCCCGGATCGTCCCGGCTTTGTATCTTGCAATTTCATGCGTTCTCTTTTCGATCTGTTGCTTCCAGGAAACTTTTAGCAAAACCTAGGTGACATGGCTTCCCCACGTTCCCTCAAGGACAAGTTCCTCGTCAACGTCATCAATCCTTACATCGTAGAGGTGAAGAGGTATCCTCAAACACTTTGGGTGGAGGATGGTGCCTTTCACCAAGAAAATCGGAAGGGACCGGTCAAGGAGGGGAGCACCAAGGTGTAACGCCCCCAAAATCAGACCATGTACAGTAATCATACACGCAATGTACACGATCGAGATTAGGGACTCACGGTGAGATATCACAACACAACTCTACAAATAAAATAATACAAGCTGTTTAATACAAGCCAGGGGCCACGAGGGCTCGAATACAAAAGCTCGAGAGCAAAAAGTTAGCGGCAGCAATAGTATCTGAGTACAGACACCAGAATACAAGGTTGCCTTAAGAAGGCTAGCACAAATAACAACAGATCGAAAAGGCGAGGCCTCCTTCCTGGGAACCTCCGAACTACTCCTGGTCAAAGGGGAACTCGACGTCGTAGAAGGCATCGGGGATCTTCATGTTGCGGTGGTCGCACTAGTGCAAAACAGGTCATTAGAACCGGTTCTGGGAGGCCATTAGAACCGGTTTTGGCAACCGGTGCTAAAGGTTTGGTGCTAGAGGGTGAACCCCTTTAGAACCGGTCGCTCACGAACCGGTTCTAAAATCTCTGCAGCCAGCCACGTGGAGGAAGGTCGGGCGCGAGGGCTTGGGAACCTTTAGCACCGGTTTGTAACACAAACCGATTCTAAAGGTTTAGAGGTTTAAGTTTTTTTAATTATTTTCTTTTTGGTTTTAATAGTTTAGGGTTTAGGGTTTATTAATTCTTTTCTTTTGGGTTTAGGATTACTGTTTATTTTACGCTATTACATAATGTACAATGCATATATATATATATCTAGAATATCTCGTAGCTAGCTAGAACCATCATATATAGTAGAATAATCGTACCTCCAACATATATATACATCGATCATATATAGTACTAGTGCCTCACCACTGCCCCTCTTTGCTTGCCTCGAGCCCACAACAATGGAGGGCATTTGAATATACATACAGTTACATTATATGGACAACACACCAGTTTCCTATTACATATGGTAAGGGAATTCTCCGGTCGACTTATTTATGACTTCACGAAGAAGAAATCCCGCTATTTCCTCTTGAAGTGCTCGCATGCGATCATTTATGTCGAGTTTATCCCGCTTCTCTAAAATCTTCTTATTTAAAGAAGATGATCAATATATGAATATATTACATATGGTAAGAACAAAGTCTAGATAGTATTTACGTACCATCATTGTTCTTTGATTAAACTTTTGGGTCATATAGCGAATGTTCTCCATTACGATGTAAGCACAAGGTTCAGTCCCCGATGTCTGTCTCATACACTTCACAAAAAAATAGAATTCAAACAGATTTAATAATCAAGAATATATATGATAATGGTATATTGAAACTAGAAATATAGTTAAATCGAATGTTCTCTCACATATTTATCGTACTGCCACGTCAGCTTCTCCTTCCATTCACCGCGCTCGAGTTTTTTGAACTTTCCCCAAACTCTGCCGTAAAACAAAATGAATAAAGGATTTAATTACTTGATATAACAGAAACTTAAAGTGAACACTAAAGAAGCCTACATGTGTGATAATGATTAAAATTACCTGGCGAATGAGTTCTTAATTTCTTTATACTCACTAATATCTTTACGTAGTGAGTCCATTACTGTAACCCTTCCTTTTTCATTTTCAATGTCTAGCAGGATGAAGTGATAGCTGCACATACGTAAGCGGGTATCACTTATATAACAATATCGAGTAAGCAAGACTATAATTTGTAGTACAAAATAATGACACTCACTTGAAGTTGTAAGGAAATAGTATATGTTCTTCTACATGTAGATCCCTCAAACTTTTAAGCAAAAGGGTCTCCGCGAAATCTGTGTTATGTTTTACTGTTACTTCATGTATGGTATTTGGGTCAATGAACCCAATTCCAAAGACTCCACCTTTTCTCATTTCGTACATCTTCATTCTGCGTAATACCACACACAAAAGAATATATATAGTGAGGATAATATAGTCAATGACGTACGATCTGAGCTAGAAAGAAATCACTTACAGACAATACAAACTGACGATAGATTTGTCGAGTGCCAATTGATGGAATAACTGAAATAATTCTTCATTTTCAATCCACAAGTCACCAGTTCCATTGTCGAAATAATCTGGCCTGATCGGAATCCAGAAGCCGGTCATCTCGAACGGTATAGCTTCTTTGATGTACCACTTATGCAAGTTGTGCATTTGCGTTGATAATAGCTTCTCTTCTTCTTCAGTGACCATAGGCTCCCCTTTTGCATATTTCCTTTTTGGAGATGGCTCACCGGACAAGTCATCAAGGTTTAAAAATTGTTCAATAGTAAGACCCGCCTCTCTAGCAAATGCTCTTTGTTCGTAGGTTATCTCTTCCTGCTACTTGGTCTTCACCTTGAGCGGGGCTATCGATTGCACTGTCTGTTCTCCGAGTTGCGCAACGGTTTTCCCACATTTTTTACTGCCTGAGTGGCTGCTTCTTGAACCCTTTTGCAGAAAAGACTTGTTAATAGAGTGTTCGTAGTCCGAGAACACGGTCTTAACAGGGGGTTCAAACATCTTCAAGAAGTGTTGTACTGTTACCTCGGGTATTTTCTCCTTCGGTGGCGGGGGAGGTTTCGGTGCAAGGTGCCTCGCCACGGCTTCATCCACTATGGCCTTGGTTTCAGCTACACTCCTATCCCAGGGTAAGACCGGCGGACTCTTCTGGGGTTTATCTTTCTTTGTTTTCTTCTTCGGTGGACTGCTATGACGCGATGGAGGTCGATTAATTTTTGATTGTCGTGTTTTCCTTCTATCCATCACGGGCGGAGCTGGTGGGATCGGTTGGCGCTGCGGACTCGCGATGTGGGGTGGTTGTGGTGGAATCGACTGACGCCGCGGAGTCGCGCTGCGCTCCACGGGGATGGATGGTGCAGGACTCGGCTGACGTCGCAGCGGATCAGTCCCACTGTGCTCCATCTCGGGGATGGATGGTGCAGGACTCGGCTGATGTTGCAGAGTCGCACTGCGCTCCATCTCGGGGAGGGGTGCAGGACTCGGCTGGTACAATCCATCTCGGGGGGTGGTGGTGAACTTGATGTCGAACGCGTTGGACTTGACATAATGGATGGAAATATGATCCATTGTTTTCTCCATAGATAGCTACCACTTTGTTTGGCTTCTCTGAGGGTCTTCTGCCCTTCACCTCCAGGAATATTAAGGTTTAGTTCTTGATATTCCGTCACAACTTCATCCATCCCGACACGAGCATAGCCAGATGTAATCGGATTGCAGTGGTGCAGTGCTCCAGGTGGATTCGTTAAAGCAAAGCTGTCCGCCACCTTAATGGATATATTGTTCATTTTGAAGATTAGCTCGCAACGTTTCTGCTCTGTGATATCATCCACGGGGTAGTGACCATCATCGACCCCCGTGGAGCCCACACTGATTTTCGTCATACATGGGACGGTAGTTGCTTCAGGTGGATCTTGAGTTGGCTGCGATTGCTGGCTAAGTGACACCTTTAGTCGCTCCTGCATATCCTTCATAGCATTTTCCAACTTTGGAAGACAGTCTGCTTCCAACTTCTTCTTTCTTGCACGGCTTTTGTAAGTATCTTTATACTCCGCAAACCCCTCATACCATGGAACAACGCCTACGCCTCGCGTTCGTCCCGGATGTTCAGGATTGTTGAGGGCGCGTGTAAGCTCGTCGTTCTCTCTCTCGGGGATGAAAATCCCATTCCTAGCATCATCAATTGCATTTAGTATCTCTTGATCGGATCCTTTAAGACTTGCCTTTATAATAACCTTCCCTGTCTTTGGGTCCAACTTTCCCCCATGCCCAAAAAACCAACTCCTGCACCTGGGTGGAAAATATATTGTGACTGGAGTGACCCCTGCAGCAATCAGCTTCTTCTCAAATGCATCCCACTTAGGCGACGCGGACTTGTAGCCACCTGTCCCCATGGTATGGAAAAGCTTATGCTTCTCAGCATTAATCTTGTTTATTTCCGACCGAAGTTTAGCTTCATCTGATTCGTTGTTCTCCACAAATTTGTCCCAATGTGCTTGTACCTTCGCTAGTGCTCCAGTGAAATTTGGAGTCTTCTTATTATTAGCAACGTATTTGGACCATAGCTTTACCTTCCAAGATCGGAATAGTTCTCCCATCTTCTTAAGAGCAGCATGCTTGACTTTCAACACATCGTCTGGTGTCGCCCAATCTGGTAGGGTGAAATATGATAATAGTTTAGCCCAAAGATACTCTTTTGCTCTATTGCTGACAAAACTTTTGTTTCCACCTTCCTTTGGTTGATGCCATTCTTGAGTGCTAATCGGGATGTTATCTCTAACAATTACTCCGCATATAGCTATCCATTTCTTCACGTGAGCTTCCGGAGCATTCGGCTGGGCACTCAAACCGATCCCATCGATGTTGTACTTTACATCATCCCGCGGCAATTTGGTCAGGCCACGTTTTGCTTTGCTTGAAGAAGATTTAGTGATAAATCAATTATTTGTAAATTTTATGATCACCAGAGGCCATATATATATATTTATATATATACCTCGGCAGACTTTGTTGTTAATTGAAGATCTTGTTCTTCTCCTTCGTCGAACACTCCCTCATCGGAGTCGCTCAGATATCGTGAGCCGTCATCATCGATATCGGCGTCATCATGAGGACCGATATCGGCTTCGGCGATAATTTCGTACATATCATCTTCTTGCTCTCTGCCGCTATTGAACACGTCGTCCATAGCTTAACTAATATCGACGAGATGCAGAAAAAGATAAAACAATTTAGTATAAGCAAATATAGAAAATGACATCTCAAATAATCAAGTTCACATGCAACAATAATATTAGAATAATAATCCAGCTTACATCTCGAATAATCCAGTTCACATATATGCAACACTAATATATATATAACATATCACTAGCTAAAACAGTAAATGACATCGGCTCCGGCTGTCGGTGGACACCCAAAGAGAAGGAACAATCACCCACTCGTAGCTAGGGTGAGATCCCTGAAGCACCTGCCATAAACTGTAGTATCCGGCGTCCAACGCTGCCATGTAGCGACAGACGTGGTCGTCCTCCTCCCTGATACGTTGGCGTACAACCTCCTCGGGGGCCGGCTCCCTCCGCACCGACTGTGGCCCACGCGACCGCCACCAAACAAGATCCGGGTCGACGACAAGACCCGGATTCCTCGCTAAGCGACCCACCCCGGAAACCACCTCCCAGTGCCATCCCGACGGAGCCCAGTCCAAGACATTGCGCATCCCGTCAAGAACTCCCGGAGTGCGACGGTAACGAGGATGCGGGCCCGGCATTCTCACTAATGAAACTAATAAAATTACAACTAAAAATATCTTAATATTTTCATGTTAATAGCTATTGATCTATAGCTCAAATTGTAGAACATCTCATATATATATATATACTAATAATATTTAGAACAATATATATACTAATAATATTTATAAAAATATATATACTAACAAAGTTTCATATATATACTTGACTACAAGGCTTATAACAAAAAATTTCATCTAGAAAAAATGTTCATCTAGCAAAATGTTCATCTAGCAAAATGTTCATCTAATAACATGTTCACATCTAGCAAAATGTTCATCTAGAAAAATTGTTCATCTAGCAAAATTTCCATCTAGAAAAATATTCATCTAGCAAAGTCCATCTAGCAAATATGTCCATCTAGAAAAAATGTCCATCTAGCAAAATGTTCATCTAGCAAAATGTTCATCTAGCAAAATTGTTCATCTAGCAAAATTGTTCATCTAGCAACATTTTCATCTAGAAAAATATTCATCTAGCATCGTCGTCGATCCTCGGCGGGGTACTACGACGGCGGAGCTCGCCGTGGACACATGCATGTGGTCGGACAGGGGGGAAGAGGAGAGCTCACCAGCGGCGGTGCCGGCGGAGACGTAGTCGAGGAACGGCGGAGACGGCGAGGGCGACGTCGGCGGCGAAGCGCAGCAGCCTGGCGGACAGGGCGATGACGACGACAGAGCGCAGCAGCCTAGGGGCGTCAAGTTTCGATCTCGGCAGCGGTGGTTTTCCCGGTTAGGAGGCGGGGTTATATAGCGAATACCTTTAGAACCGGTTTGTATCACAAACCAGTACTAAAGACCCTTGAGCACCGGTTGCTAACACAAACCGGTGCTAAAGGTCTCCAATTTACTCAATTTTTCGGGCAAATTTTCAGCGGGAAGAGTGAAGACCTTTAGCACCGGTTCGTATCACAAACCGGTACTAAAGATATATACTTTATATTTATTGATTATTTGTTTTTAGTAATTCTTTTGAAGTCATTTGGCACAAAATAAATCATTAAATGCATGGAAAATAGCAAATGAAGTCAGAAAGGGTTCAAATTTTAGTATGTGGCTTGGAATGGTGCATATTGAATGCACAAAAAGTCTTGAGTTCAAAAAAGTTTAGAAAAATGAAATGCCTTTGTAACAGATGAGTTTTCGTCAAAACCCCTCACAAGTTGAAAGAGATGCTCCAATTTGTACATGAAGTGCATCCAGTTTTTGTCGTAACCCTCTCAACTTTTGCACACTTTTTATGTGGGTCAAGTGATGATACCATGCCAAGTTTCAAACTTTTCTGAGTTCATCTGTAGATGCTTTCCATTTTCAGGGTCATTTGGCACAAAATAAATCATTAAATGCATGAAAAATAGCAAATGAAGTCAGTAAGGGTTCAAATTTTAGTATGTGGCTTTGAATGGTGCATATTGAATGCAAAAAAAGTCTTGATTTCAAAAAAGTTTAAAAAATGAAATGCCTTTGCAACAGATGAGTTTTCGTCTCTCTCACACTTCGAAAGAGATGCTCCAGTTTGTGCACGAAGTGCATCCAGTTTTTGTCGTAACCCTTTCAACTTTTGCACACATGTTATATGGGTCAAGTGATGATATACCATGCCAAGTTTCAACCTTTTCTGAGTTCATCTGTAGATGCTTTCCATTTTCAGGGTCATTTGGCACAAAATAAATCATTAAATGCATGAAAAATGGCGAATGAAGTCAGAAAGGGTTCAAATTTTAGTATGTGGCTTTGAATGGTGCATATTGAATGCACAAAAAGTCTTGAGTTCGAAAAAGTTTAGAAAAATGAAATGCCTTTGTAACAGATGAGTTTTCCTCTAAAACCCTCACACTTCGAAAGAGATGCTCCAGTTTGTACACGAAGTGCATCCAGTTTTTGTCGTAACCCTCTCAACTTTTGCACACATGTTATATGGGTCAAGTGATGATACCATGCCAAGTTTCAACCTTTTCTGAGTTCATCTGTAGATGCTTTCCATTTTCAGGGTCATTTGGCACAAAATAAATCATTAAATGCATGAAAAATAGCAAATGAAGTCAGAAAGGGTTCAAATTTTAGTATGTGGCTTTGAAAGGTGCATATTGAATGCACAAAAAGTCTTGAGTTCAAAAAAGTTTAGAAAAATGAAATTCCTTTGTAACAGATGAGTTTTCGTCTAAAACCCTCAGACTTCGAAAGAGATGCTCCAGTTTGTACACGAAGTGCATCTAATTTTTGTCGTAACCCTCTCAACTTTTACACACATGTTATATGGGTGAAGTGATGATACCATGCCAAGTTTCAACCTTTTCTGAGTTCATTTGTAGATGCTTTCCATTTTTAGGGTCATTTGGCACAAAATAAATCATTAAATGCACTCATGAGCCACCGTCGGGCTGTATGCAGGGGAAACCTTGTGTTTTGTTCTACACATAGAAATATTTCAGTTCATGATCGACCGAATACAAATCATTCGGATTCCCTGCATACGTCCGATGGTGCATTGATATGCTTGCACTCATAAGCCACCGTCGGGCTGTATGCAGGGGAAACCTTGTGTTCTGTTCTACACATAGAAATCTTTCAGTTCATCGACCGAATACAAATCATTCGGATTCCATGCATACTATTTCTTCGCGTGTTTCCCTTTCTTTTTGCACCGTAACCATGGACAATGTTCTTCATTTAACACGATGCTTGGGTCAGTCTTTACTGTGAAGGGAGGAATTTCATGAAACTTTTCATAATCTTCTGACTTGTCTGTCTTGTCCTCCACTCCCACAAGGTTTCTTTTCCCTGAAAGAACTATGTGGCGCTTTGGCTCACCGTATGATGTATTCGCTTCCTTATATTTCCTTTTTCTCGTTTTACTAGACGTGTCCTTCACATAGAAAACCTGAGCCACATCATTGGCTAGGACGAATGGTTCCTCTCAGTACCCAAGATTGTTGACATCCACTGTTGTCATTCCGTACTGCGGGTCTACCTTTACCCCTGTCAGATTGAACCATTTGCACCGAAACAAAGGGACCTTAAAATGAGGTCCATAGTCAAGTTCCCATATCTCCTCTATGTAACCATAATATGTGACCTTTTGCTTATTGTTGATTGCATCATCAAAGCGGACACCACTGTTTTGGTTGGTGCTCTTTTCATCTTGGGAGATCGTGTAAAATGTATTCCCATTTATCTCGTACCCTTTGAAAGTCATTATAGTCAAAGATGGTGTGCAGGACAACAAGTACAACTCCTCTTCAACAGTGTCGTTACCCGTGAGATGGTCTAGCAACCAACCGCTGAAAGTCCTATTGTGTTCCTTCTTCATGCAGACTTCAGACTGCTCCGGGTTTTTTAAGCGTAGAATATTCTCGTGTTGATCGATATACGGGGCCACCAAGGCAGAATTATGTAGAACAATATTGTGTGCTTTCTTCCAAGATTCTGCGTCCCTACATATTATTGGGCGCGATGCTAGCGTGCCTTTTCCACCCATTCTCCCCTCATGCCGTGATTCAGGAAGACCAATCGTCTTAAGGTCAGGAATAAAGTCAACACAAAACTCAATGACCTCCTCTGTTTGATGGCCCATGGAGAAGCTTCCTTCTGGCCTATCACGGTTACGAACATATTTCTTTAAGACTCCCATGAACCTCTCAAAGGGGAACATATTGTGTAGAAATACAGGACCCAGAATTGCAATCTCGTCGACCAGGTGAACCAGCACGTGCGTCATAATATTGAAGAAGGATGGTGGGAACACCAACTCAAAACTGACAAGACATTGCACCAAATCATTTTGTAACCTTGGTAGACTTTCTGGATTGATTACCTTCTGAGAAATTGCATTGAGGAATTCACATAGCTTCACAATGGCTAATCGAACATTTTCTGGTAGAAGCCCCCTCAATGCAACCGGGAGCAGTTGCGTCATAATCACGTGGCGGTCATGATACTTTAGGTTCTGAAACTTTTTCTCTGTCATATTTATTATTCCCTTTATGTTCGACGAGAAGCCAGACGGGACCTTGATACTGAGCATGCATTAAAAAAAGATTTCCTTCTCTGCTTTGGTAAGAGCGTAGCTGGCTTGACCCTCGTACTGCTTTGGGGGCATGCCTTCTTTTTCATTCACATGTTTCTTGTCCTCTCTTGCCTCCGGTGTATCTTTTGTTTTCCCATACACACCCAAGAAGCCTAGCAGGTTCACGCAAAGATTCTTCGTCACGTGCATCACGTCGATTGCAGAGCGGACATCTAGGTGTTTCGAATATGGTAGGTCCCAAAATATAGATTTCTTCTTCCACATGGGTGCGTGTCCATCAGCGTCATGCGGAATAGATTTTCCACCAGGACCCTTTCCAAAGACTACTTGCTCTGGTAAATCCTTGACCATATCAAGTATATCATCACCAGTACGGCGGACAGGCTTCTTCCGATGATCTGCCTCGCCTTTGAAATGCTTGCCTTTCTTTCTTAAGGGCTGATTGGTCGGAAGAAACCGACGATGTCCCAGGTACACATTCTTATTGCAGTTGGGAAAATATATACTTTCAGTCACATCTAAACAGTGTGTGCATGCCTTGTATCCCTTGTTTGTCCGTCCTGAAAGATTACTAAGAGCAGGCCAATCATTGATGGTTACAAACAGCAATGCTCGTAGATCAAATTCCTCCTGTTTATTCTCATCCCACACACGTACACCTGGTTTAGCCCACAACAGTAAAAGTTCTTGAAATAATGGCCTTAGGTACACATCATTGTCGTTTCCAGGTTGCTTAGGGCCTTGGATTAGCACTGGCATCATAATGAACTTCCGCTTCATGCACTTCCAAGGAGGAAGGTTGTAGATACATAGAGTCAAGGGCCATGTGCTATGATTGCTGCTCTTCTCCCCAAAAGGATTAATGCCATCTGCACTTAAAGCAAACCATATGTTCATGGGGTCCTTTGTAAACTTGCCATTTTCCTTTTCTTCCATTCTCTCAATTTTTCTCCATTGTGACCCATCAGCGGGGTGTCTCAAATTCCCGTCTTTCTTACGGTCTTCGTTGTGCCATCGCAACAACTTGTGATGCTCTTTGTTTCTGAACAGTCGTTTCAACCGTGGTATTATAGGAGCATACCACATCGCCTTGGCAGCAACCCTCTTCCTGGGACGCTCGCCCTCAACATCACCACGGTCATCTCGTTTGATCTTATAGCGCAATGCACCGCATACCAGGCATTCATTCAAATTCTCGTACTCACCACGGTAGAGGATGCAGTCATTAGGGCATGCATGTATCTTCTGCACCTCTAGTCCCTCTTTTCTTTGTAAGTGTTGTCAGGAAATTCGTTATCCTTTAGAAGCCTCTTCTTAAATATTTTCAGTACCTTCCCAAATCCCTTGTCAGGTATACCATACTCTGCCTTCCATTGCAACAATTCCAGTGCGGCACCGAGCTTTGTGTTTCCCTCTTCGCAATTTGGGTACAATCCTTTTTTGTGATCCTCTAACATGCGATTGAACTTCAACTTTTCCCTTTCGCTTTCGCATCGTCTCTGTGCATCAACAATGACACGGCGAAGCTCATCATCAGGCTCATGTGATGCCTTTTCTTCACCTTATTGTTCTTTCTCTTGTTCTTCATTCTGTTCCCCCATTGTACCACCGTATTCAGGCAGCTGGAACCCAGGATACCTGTCATCATCCTCATCTTCTTCATTCTATTCCATCAGAACCCTTCTTTCTCCGTGCTTGGTCCAGTAGTTATAGCCGGACATGAAACCATGCTTAAACAGATGGAGGTGAATATCTTTTGAGTCAGAGTAGCTCTTATTATTCTTGCAGACACCACATGGACAACACATAAAATCATCCCGCTTGTTAGCCTCAGCCACTTGCAGAAAACTATGCAAGCCATTAATGAACTCGCCAGAGCGTCGGTCTTTGTCGTCCATCCATTGCCGACTCATCTCCATAATGGCACAACATCGAAAATATAAAATTAATACATGTAATTCATATACATAAAATTGATCATACATGCATAAAGGTTGTTCATACATAAAGTTGATCATACATAAAGTTCATACACATACTTATTATCATAAAAACAACATAAAACTATCTACCTAAAGCATTTAAATGCAATAATAAATGCGATCAATATCGCACAAAGGTACCAATTGCTCCAACAACATAATGATACCAAGCATCTTTAGTAAGGGCATATTTTCTAATTTTCCTAATCTTCATGCGCATTACATCCATCTTGTTCTTGTGATCGCCGACGACATCGGCAACATACAACTCCAATATTGTCTTCTCTTCTTCAACTTTTTTCAATTTTTCTTTCAAATACTCATTTACTTTTTCAACTAAATTTAACCGCTCAACCAGAGGGTCAGTTTCAATCTCCGGTTCACATACCTCCTAGATAAAAATATCTATGTCAACTTAATTGGTCATCATTGTCAAACACGAAAAATGGAACAAATAAATAGTTATAAAAGATTAATATATATATATACCACATCCGAATCTAAGACAGGACGAGGTCCGACATGCGCGGATACCATAACCATCGCACTATGTATAACAAAGAATCATACAAGTAAGAAAATTAGACAAGTATCTATCTAAATCATACAAATAAAATTTCTTATATAAAAAAATAAGAAACACATATATAGAGGCTCACCAAGGTGGTTCCGGTGAAGAGGGACGATGGGGGCGATCGACGGTGGTAACTATATGTCCGTGTGCGGGAGGGCACTAAGCAATCACTACAAATATGCATACTAATTAACTTGAGCTCAAAGTGCATATAAATCAAATAAACTCCACATATCACTATATAGCTAGCTAGCTCCCAAACTAAAGTCCACAAATCTACACATATAGAGCATAGCACAAGCTAATCTAGCAAAAATGAGAGAGGACAAAGCTGCTAACCTTTGTGAACACTTGGATGTAGAAGGTTTTCTTCAAATCTTCACAATTCTTGGCCAAAATGGAGAATGAACTCGAGCAAAGAGAGAAGTGAGCTTCAAAAATAGAGAATGAGCTTGGCCGGCTCATGTTGGAGAAGAAGGAGTATATATAGCTGTATCTTTAGCACCGGTTGGTAGCACCAGCCGGTTCTAAAGGTGGGACACTAGAACCGGCTGGTAGCACCAACCGGTGCTAAAGGTTCTAGCGGGCCCCCCAGCCCAACGGCAATCTGCCGCCACACCTTTAGCACCTCTTTGTACTACAAACCGGTTCTACAAGTGTGGTGGCAGGTTGCCGTTGGGCTCGGGCCCACCACACGAACCGGTTCTAAAGCCCAGCCTCACGAACCGGTGCAATTCGGCCAGTAGAACCGGTTCGTGTTCGGGCCGTGGCCTTTGCTCATATCCAAAGGCCTGTTTTGTACTAGTGTCGGCATCGGGGATCTCCTGCTCCTGGACTCCAAGGCTCCAACGTCGACTGCAGCGGCCGATCAGGCAAAACAAAAAGGGGAAATAAAGCAAAGGTGAGTATCTAGCATACCCGCGAGTCTTACATCCGCTACTAAGCATTTATGCATTTGTATCAATGGAAAGGGGAGGCTGTATATAGTGGACTGCAATGTAGAAATCAGAATAAGGATAAGAAGCTAGGCCTATCGAAGACTAGCATCTTCTGACGTGTCTTGCAGCATGAGAAGCGAAACAACCAACATTTCAATAACATGAATGTAATAACAATGCAGTAGAAGTTGCTGCAGCATTGTATAATAGTAAGTTGTAATGATTAATAATAATAATGCCTCCGAGTTCCCTTCCTCGACTCCCTGCGAGGAAGAAGACCCGGAACCATACAGTTTAATAGTAATAGTTTGTAGTGGTAAGATCAAGCTTCAGCATAAAGCGTCCTGTTACCGTGGACACGGCTATTCGAATAGATTAAACTCCCTGCAGGGGTGCACTACTATTCAGCCTGCACGTTCGGATCTCCAGGGTGGCGTGAACCTTGTTAGGGAACGCCCCACCGAGGCTATCCGACACGACGCAACCCATCCTAGGCTCAAGAGAGAGGCCATCCGCCGGACTATATCCTATGCGCCAAGGGGTCTAGGACCCTCACCCTTGCACGCTCATGCACGGTGCGCGGCTGGCCGGTGATGCAAAATAAAATCCAAATACACACCGCTCGAGCGAAGAAGACACAACTTCCCGGGGTAGGCCGCAATACTGCTGACGTCTGAAGAGCTTTCGGACAAACTACGACGTAGGGGAGCCCATAACTCCTTAACCCACGTGAAGGTAGTGCGTACAGACCAACGGGCCTCTCAAGTCATCCGCCAAACCATTTAGCATTTTAATTAACCTGTGTGACAACCGTTATCGTTGCCTCGACTTAACTGACCCACGGTCAACGACAGCAGTCAGGACCACCAGTACATCGGTGCGTGCCCTATTGTCCCACCAAGTCACACCGGTTACCAAGAAGGTGAACCGACTCCTTACCTTGTCTCGCGTGTGCTCTTGGTAGAGCTTGACTTTTCGTAGTTTGGTAACTCTCGCGAGATACGAGCAGGGGCCAAGCACGCCAGTAACGTCGGTCGTACCCTCCCTGTCGCTCCCAACAATATACCGCTCGCGGGCACCGTTGGGACGCCCGACTCTTACCTTCAAGGACACCAGTTGATTCGAGTGCCTACCATTAACTGAAACCAGGAGGAATCACCCTCGATGGCACACTTAAAGGGGTTTGACAGAGACATCAGCGGAATGAACTAAAGAGGTAAACCTCGTATCATCCCGGTGATGCTACGCTACTGAGCCGACGAGAGTGAAATACGAGTCCGTCCACTCGTAAGTCAAACTCGAAGCGACAGGGCAGAGTCTCGCCGTTGTAAGTTCCCTAGGGCGTCTGCATTGATCCGTACCTATTGCAGTTGTATATATTTTGTATCCGCGTCACTCCCCTGAGTGGCTACGGCCCGCTATCTAATCCTAGCTAACAAGGCGCAGGGCTCACTGCTGAATAATGCATAATTATAATAGGCAACATAGGATAAAGGAGGTACATCAAGGGGCGGTCAAAACAGGCTATGCAATTGATCAGGATTGTAATCGTAGCAGCAACAGTAACAATGCCTAGTGCAAGAAAGTACGGAAAAGGTAGGCGATATCTGGGGAAGAGAATGGCTCTGCTTGCCTGGAAGCTCGACAGTAGGGGTAGGGTCGTCGACGAGGTAGTCGTACACGACAACGGTGTCGTCGGAGCAGCAACGGGGTCTATCGGAGAATAAGGGGGGAGAAACAATAAATACACAACAATAATAGCAATACAAATACAAGACATGGCAAACGCAGTGTTAACGGGGTTCTAACGCAGTGCAATGCACGTTGCTCGAAGCGGGAATTCATCCAGGGATGAAATACCGGCTCCGGGTGATTATCGGATAGGGTGTCCGGAGGGGGAAGGGTTCATGCCGGAGGTGTCGTGGACATCCGACAAACATGTGGATTGTGTAACCATGTTAGTTGAAACAATACGAAAAACTTTCGTGTTCAGAATAAATTCATCCGGGTACTTTAACGGTACCGGAAAAATCATCGGACAGACGGTCCGGTAGGGGACGATTCGATGTTCGGTGAGTTAGAGGGGTGTGGTGGGTATACGGATAGCGTCTTTGTATTTGTTCTATTTTTCTGATCAATTTTGATGTATAAAGTTTTTGAATCCGACTAACGGTTTAAAAGATATTGAATTTCCAAATTTAAATCATTTTATAACATTTCTGAATTCCTTTTATTAAATAAATAAACATTATCCAGAACAGGGGTTTGACCAGTCATACCTGACCACCCACTGGTCAGCCTCACATATTGATAAATCATTTTTATTTAACAAAACAGAAGGGTGGCCCACATGTCATTTGGATAGAGGGATTAGCTGGGGGGTTAATTCAACCAGGGGATTAACCCCTAATCTCAACCGGGATGGCCCCACATGGTAGTGGCACAAGCCACGGGAGGTGACGAGCCGTAGGACGGCGATGAGCACGCCGGGCGCCTCCGGCGACCAAATCGCTTGCCGAAACGGGCATTCGAACTGGACGAGCTTCGCGCGCTAACTGGTGTCACCAACACGGGCAGAAACGGACAACAACGTCGGCGGCAACAATCCCGGCGGTGGCCGGTACGCGTCTACGGTGGGGTGGTAGCCAGAAGCTGCGAAATCGAAAACGGGGAGATGAGGAAGGGTCATAATCTCACCGCGGTGACGGGGGAACGCTCGCTGAAGACGGAGGACCTCAGGGTGGGGCAAATCGACACTAATGGCAACGACGGCCATGGTTGGGGACGTCGCCCGATTCCACCGATGCAGAGGATAGCGACCCGGTGCTGTGCACGCTGGTGACGAAGTCGAGGCCTACGGGGCCCTTGGACATGCCCCCGGAGCTCGACGCGGCCGTAGGCCGCGTCAATGGCGAATGGCGATGACGACCGCGCTCGGCGTGCACAGAAGAAAAAGGAGGGGTGACGGAAAAGGGGTGTGAGGCAGCGCTAGGGTTTGCAGTGGGGTGGCGTGGCCTCCTTATCTTCGCCAGGGAGCCGCGGGATGGCGGCCACGGCGGCACGCCCCGGCCTGTCCGGCATGGATGGCATCCACGGGGGCAAGGTGAGCAGTGTGGGGGAAGAAGACAAGTGGGGGTCGGCTGGGGTGGGCCCGGGTGGGTGGGCTTTCCCCGTGGTGTAAAATAGGTTTCTTTTTTTATTTGTTTTTCTTTTCTGTTTTGCTTTTCTGTCTATATTTTAATCAGCCAACATTTGATTTTATACAAAGTTGTAACTAGCTCCTATATTAGTGCTACATAGTATAGCAGTGCTACAAAAAGTTTGGGGATTAATTAAATCCAGTTGCAATTTTGTTTTATTTAAAAGGGATCAAACCCTACTGTTTTGTTATTGTTTTGATTTGTTTACAATATTTAAACCTTGTAATAATTTCCCACTATTATTTTAATATGACCTAAAGATTATTAGGCATTTAATAAAATTGTTTTAACAATTTTTTAGTTTAACTTTATGTTCCACTTTTATTTTAATTCATAGGGACAATTTAATAACCTACCACAATTAGTTTCATAATTATCATTGACCTGGGATTATTCTAAAGGCTAGGTATGACTTGGTCTATTTATTTGCAAGGTGACTAATAATCTCCCAAAATTCTTGGTGCAAGATTTATAATCCACCCAATTTGAAAATTTTATCAGGGTTGGAATTCGACAGAGCTATGATCAAGGTGACCATGGCTTGATTAACAACAGTGATGATCATTACCAAGGGGATCACTGTAGTGATTACTGTTACTGGATCTGGGGTGTTACAAATCTCCCCCACTACAAGAATTCTCGTCCCGAGAATTAAAAGGTAGTGGAAGGGGTAAAGCTTTGGTCTCGTATTCTAACGATTCTTTTGGTGCTTGTTTTCCTTCTCGAAGAAGTTAATCCTTCTCGTTGACGCCTTCATTTCTCTGCATCAGTGCATATCGACGGGTTGTCATCCTTCTTTCAGGGTCTTCATCGTACCTACGAAAAAGTTAGGGGGGGAAATTGAGGGATTCAGATCGGTACAAGCTTAATCAACCGAAATTGTCCAAGGGAATGGGGTACAAAGTAACTCACGAGATAAACTCAGGGAGATACATCAAGGGAAACAAAAGAAGACATAAGAAGTTTCAAGCGGATAGGAAGGCATTCAATGTTGATGAGAGACGATGAAAAAGGGGTCCAGAGCATCAAGCATAAGCACCGAATCTGATATCGAGCTGGATATCACAAGGTAGAGGACTCGTGAGTTGCATACGAGGTCAATCAATAGGAATAACCTCGAGAACAGAAAGGAACAAGAGAGTCAGGTTTCGATCCTGTTGAACTCTGGGTTATGGGCCCACACTGAGTAAGAAGGGTGGTGGCAAACAATGCGATCAAGTTGCAAGGTAAGTCAGAGAACAACTTGTTAGCTATGTCGGCAACAACATCAGTGCCAAGGGCGAGGGACGAGGAGAACCATTTTCCTGCTCGTTAATACGAGGCGGACCAATTGGAAAAGTTCTTGTCCATCGGTGGTCACCGAAAGTCATCAACAATTGTAACAGGTTGTACAGACAAAGTAGTACACCGAAGTGTTTACATAAGCAGGGAATTATCACTGCTCGGATAATTTATATTCAAATAAAGGTTAAACAGACCAATGGAAAGGAAAATGTGATGATACCCAAGTATCAGGCGTAAATCTTTCCCAAGGGAAAGCAGAGAAAGATATATATGACCAAGTTTGTATTGGCAAGGAGTTAAAGGGGGTTGTCAACGATGACACCAATCATCGAGGGGCAAGAATGGTATTTCCCACAATGAATTAAATTGACACTTGGAAGAAGGTAAAATGTTGATGATGACCACGAAACATCATGTCAATAGGTTTGAAGAAAATACAATCGAACAACGGCGACATCAAGCGAAAGGAATGGTGAAGAAAAAGGTATTCGATGTTCTCGGTTGACAACAACCCAGAACCCATAGAGTGGTTACGACAGGGAAAAGTATTGTTCCATCAAAATTCATTCGATGTAGTGCAAAGGTATGATATCCTCGAGATACCAGGGGTAATACTCGAAGGTAGTATGGTGGATCATAGGTGAAGAAGAATTTATACCAAGGGAGTTGATTATCTTTACGAGAAGCTTTAATGATAAGTTCTACATAGTATCCATGGGCATGAACACAAAGGTTCAGGGTCGACTCCCACTTCTTCAATGCATAGCCTCTCATTCACTTCTCGCTCACAATGAATTTGTAGCATTCACAATTTTATCTTGCATAACACCAGTAGAGTATAGGGTTAACCCATCGCGGCATTTTGATACCCATACAACAAACATCATAAGCGAGGGATACCAGTTCAAAGGCAGAAGGCTGACGACATCGCGTAGATGATATCATTCGCCAGAGGCATCTGATATCAGGGAAAGCTCGTCAATGATTTAGGACACAAGGGGACGACAGGTAGTAATCCACCAAAAAGGTCAGGCGGCGTAAAGAGAGTCTAGTGTGAGTATCGGTACTCCACCACAAGAAGAAATAATGCAGGGACATCGGAGATAGAAGCATCTCAATATTTCAATGCTTAATTTCAAAGGAATTATGAGTTCCAAAATGAAGGATCGGAAGCAGATGCTCCGGTCAAAAGGTGAGTAAGTTGAATGAAACTCGACGGACAATCATTCAAGGTTTGATTTACCGAGATCCAGCTCATGTCCGGGATGACGTCTGAGCCGGAAGAACGAATTCACAGGGTTGACGGATGACTGCGTGTATTCGCACACATCGAATTATTAGGATCAAAATGTCAATGACAAGGGTCGTCAACGAAGACTACTAAACATATGGAATTAACCATAATGCAAGCAGGCAAGAAGAATCTCCAAAGCAGTAGGCTGCCGAGGATTGGCGTGAGATCGGATAGCATTTCAAAGTATTTTGGGAATCACATGAACCAATCAGGATGAACGGATCCTCGATAAATGTGACGAATTATCTGCAGGGTGAAAAGAAGCTGCAAGGAAGTAGGCTCAAAGGATTCTTGAAACAACGGAAAGTATTTCGATGCATCTTGTGAACACAAGAGCAACTAGGATTGAATGGATGAACGGAACGTGTATGTGGTTATACATACGGGCTTATCAGTGGCAGTGAATTGTAAAGGTGATCGACACATATGGTCTCGGGAATTTTATCGGAGACTAATCTTCGACCTCTTCTGGCAAAGTAAGCGACCATCTGGAATGAAGGGCTCTCCGGAAGGAAGTAGTCACGAGAACCTAATGTCAGAGTTAGCAAAATATTTAACCCGAAAGGAGGAGAGAGTAGGATCCGAGAGTAAAGGTGCGGAGAAAAAGATCCTAATACGACCCAGTTTGCGACATGGGCCGATAATCCACACGACACTGTTAGTAAAGTAGTTTTGCAAAGACTAGACTCGACTTGGACCAAGGAGTTGGAAGGGGGTGTCCGACAAGCAGTCGGCTCTGATACCAACTTGTAACGCCCCAAAAATCAGACAGTGTACAGTAATCATACACGCAAGGTACACGATCGAGATTAGGGACTCACGGTGAGATATCACAACACAACTCTACAAATAAAATAATACAAGCTGTTTAATACAAGCCAGGGGCCACGAGGGCTCGAATACAACAGCTCAAGAGCACAAAGTTAGAGGAAGCAATAGTATCTGAGTACAGACACAAGAATACAAGGTTGCCTTAAGAAGGCTAGCACAAATAACAACAGATCGAAAAGGCGAGGCCTCCTACCTGGGAACCTCCGAACTACTCCTGGTCAAAGGGGAACT
Source organism: Bromus sterilis (assembly GCA_950022295.1). Lineage (NCBI taxonomy): Eukaryota > Viridiplantae > Streptophyta > Magnoliopsida > Poales > Poaceae > Bromus > Bromus sterilis. The sequence goes on from OX465596.1 coordinate 182,813,661, forward strand.
CGACGTTGTAGAAGGCATAGGGGATCTTCATGTTGTGGTGGTCGGCATCGGGGATCTCCTGCTCCTGGACTCCAAGGCTCCAACGTCGACTGCAGCGGCCGATCAGGCAAAACAAAAAGGGGAAATAAAGCAAAGGTGAGTATCTAGCATACCCGCGAGTCTTACGTCCGCTACTAAGCATTTATGCATTTGTATCAATGGAAAGGGGAGGCTGTATATAGTGGACTGCGAGGTAGAATTCAGAATAAGGATAAGAAGCTAGGCCTATTGAAGACTAGCATCTTCTGACGTGTCTTGCAGCATGAGAAGAGAAACAGCCAACAATGCAATAACATGAATGTAATAACAATGCAGCAGAAGTTGCTGCAGCATTGTATAATAGTAAGTTGTAATGATTAATAATAATAATGCCTCCGAGTTCCCTTCCTTGACTCCTTGCGAGGAAGAAGACCCGGAACCATACAGTTTAATAGTAATAGTTTGTAGTGGTAAGATCCAGCTTCAACATAAAGCGTCCTGTTACCGTGGACACGGCTATTCGAATAGATTAAACTCCCTGCAGGGGTGCACTACTGTTCATCCTGCATTCTCGGATCTCCAGGGTGGCGTGAACCTTGTTAGGGAACGCCCCACCGAGGCTATCCGACACGACGCAGCCCATCCTAGGCTCAATAGAGAGGCCATCCGCCGGACTATATCCTATGCGCCAAGGGGTCTAGGACCCTCACCCTTGCACGCTCCTGCACGGTGCGTGGCTGTCCGGTGAAGCAAAAGCAAATCCAAATACACACCGCTCGAGCGAAGAAGACACAACTTCCCGGCGCAGGCCGCGGTACTGCTGACGTCTGAAGAGCTTTCGGACAAACTATGACGCAGGGGATCTCATAAGTCCTTATCCCACGTGAAGGTAGTGCGTACAGACCAACGGGACTCTCAAGTAATCCGCTGAACCATTTAGCATTTTAATTAACTTGCGTGACAACTGTTATACTTGCCTCGACTTAAGTGACCCGCGGTCAACGACAGCAGTCAGGACCACTAGTACATTGGTGCCTGCCCTATCGTCCTACCAAGTCACAGCGGTTACCAACAAGGTGAACCGACTCCTTACCTTGTCTCGCGTGTGCTCTTGGTAGAGCTCGACTTTTCGTAGTTTGGTAACTCTCGCGAGATACGAGCAGGGGCCAAGCACGCCAGTAACGTCGGTCGTACCCTCCCTGTTGCTCCCGACAATATACCACTCGCGGGCACCGTTGGGTCGCCCGACTCTTACCTTTAAGGACACCAGTTGATTCGAGTGCCTACCATTAAGTGAAACCGGGAGGAATCACCCTCGATGGCACACTTAAAGGGGTTTGACAGAGACATCAGCGGAATGAACTAAAGAGGTAAACCTCGTATCATCCCGGTGATGCTACGCTACTGAGCCGACGAGAGTGAGATAAGAGTCCGTCCACTCGTAAGTCAAACTTGAAGCGACTCGGCAGAGTCTCACAGTTGTAGGTTCCCTAGGGCGTCTGCATTGATCCGTACCTGTTGTAGTTGTATATATTTTGTATCCGCGTCACTCCCCTTAGTGGCCACGGCCCGCTATCTAATCCTAGCTAACAAGGCGCAGGGCTCACTGCTGAGTAATGCATAATTATAATAGGCAGCATAGGATAAAGGAGGTACATCAAGGGGCGACAAAAACAGGCTATGCAATTGAATAGGATTGTAATCTTAGCAGCAGAAGTAACAATGCCTAGTTCAAGAATGTACGGAAAAGGTAGGCGATATCTGGGGAAGAGAATGGCTTTGCTTGCTTGGAAGCTCGACAGTAGGGGTAGGGTCGTCGACGAGGTAGTCGTACTCGGCAACGGTGTCGTCGGCGGCAGCAACGGCGTCTATCGGAGAATAAGGGGGAGAAACAATAAATACAAAACAATAATAGCTATAGAAACACAAGACATGGCAAACGCAATGTTAATGGGGTTCTAACGCAGTGCAATGCACGTTGCTCGGAGCGGGAATTCATCCAGGGATGAAATACCGGCTCCGGGTGATTATAGGACAGGGTGTACGGAGTGGGAAGGGTTCATGCCGGAGGTGTTGTGGACATCCGACAAACATGTGGATGGTGTAGCTGTGTTAGTTGAAACAATAGGAACAACTTTCGTGTTCAGAATAAATTCATTCGGGTACTTTAACAGTACCGGAAAAATCATCGGACAAACGGTCCGGACGGGGACGGTTCGATGTTCAGTGTGTTAGAGGGGTGTGGTGGGTATATGGATAGCGTCTTTGTATTCGTTCTATTTGTCTGATCAATTTTGATGTATAAAGTTTTTGAATCTAACTTACGGTTTAAAAGATATTGAATTTCCAAATTAAAATCATTTTATAACATTTCTGAATTCCTTTTATTAAATAAATAAACATTATCCAGAACAGGGGTTTGACCAGTCATATGGAAGGGTCCCACTGGTTAGCCTCACATATTGATAAATCATTTTTATTTAACAAAATAGAAGGGTGTCCCACATGTCATATGGTTAGAGGGATTAGCTGGGGGGTTAACTCAACCAGGGAATTAACCCCTAATCTCAACTAGGCTGGCCCCACATGGCAGTGGCACAAGCCATGGGATGACCACACCGGTGACGAGCCGTAGGACGGCGGTGAGCACGCCGGGCGCCTCCGGCGACCAAATCGCTGGCCGAAACGGGCATTCGAACTGGACGAGCTTCGCGCGCTAACTGGTGTGACCAACACGGGCAGAAATGGACTGCAACGGCGGCGGCAACAATCCCGGCGGCGGCCGTTACGCGTCTACGGTGGGGAGGTAGCCAGATCGAAAACGGGGCCATGAGGAAGGGGCATAAGCTCACAGCGGTGACGGGGGAACGCTCGCTGAAGACGGAGGAGCTCGGGGTGGGGAAAATCGACACTAGTGGCGACGACGGCCGTGGTTGGGGACGTCGCCCGATTCCGCCGATGCAGAGGCTAGCGGCCCGGGGCAGTGCACGCTGGTGACGAAGTCGAGGCCCACGGGGCCCTTGGACATGCCCCCGGAGCTCGAGGCGGCCGCGGGCCACGTCAATGGCCAATGGCGATGACGACCGCTCTCGGCGTGCACAGAAGAAAAAGGAGGGGTGAGGGAAAAGGGGTGGGAGGCGGCGCTAGGGTTTGCAGTGGGGTGGCGTGGAATCCTTATCTTTGCCGGGGAGCCGCCGGATGGCGGCCACGGCGGCACGCCCCGGCCTGGCCGGCATGGATGGCATACACGGGGGCAAGGTGAGCAGTGTGGGGGAAGAAGACAAGTGGGGGGTGGGCTGGGGTGGGCCGGGGTGGGTGGGCTTTGCCCATGGCGTAGAATAGGTTTCTTTTTTTATTTGTTTTTCTTTTCTGTTTTGCTTTTCTGTCTATATTTTAATTAGCCAACATTTGATTTTATACAAAGTTGTAACTAGCTCCTATATTAGTGCTACATAGTATAACAATGCTACAAAATTTTTGGGGATTAATTAAATCCAGTTTTAATTTTTATTTATTTAAAAGGGATCAAACGCTACTGTTTTGTTATTGTTTTGATTTGTTTACAATATTTAAACCTTGTAATAATTTCCCACTATTATTTTAATATGACCTAAAGATTATTAGGCATTTAATAAAATTGTTTTAACAATTTTTTAGTTTAACTTTATGTTCCACTTTTATTTTAATTCATAGGGACAATTTAATAATCCACCACTATTAGTTTCATAATTATCATTGATCTGGGATTATTCTAAAGGCTAGGTATGACTTGGTCTATTTATTTGCAAGGTGACTAATAATCTCCCAAATTTCTTGGTGCAAGATTTATAATCCACCCAATTTTAAAATTTTATCAGGGTTGGAATTTGACAGAGCTATGATAGGTGACCATGGCTTGATTAACAACAATGATGGTCATTACCAAGGGGATCACTGTAGTGATTACTGTTACTGGCTCTGGGGTGTTACACAAGGCCAGGCTGGAAGAAGTGGAGCAAGAAGTCTTCAAGTACAAGTTGATGATCGAGTGTGGTGTAGAGCCCAACTTCGACATCATCACCGAGCTGAAGAAACAACACGAGGAGGAGAGGAAGGAAGTGCATTCGGGAATGTTTGCACTTGAAACCAAAGTGTTCGAGCTCCAAGTACACATATATGACCTCCAAAACCAGAACTGTGAGTATGAATTAAAGATTTTGCACATGGTCTTAGCTGCCTACTGCAGGATCCCAGAGACTGAAGAGTCATGTGTTTTTCTTAGACTTACCCGATGTACGAGAACAGAGATCAAGATTGAAATCTTCATGGGTAATGGCATCCCCTTAACTTGTTCCAAGCTTTGGGGAGTGCCCGGTATCTTTATCTTTATCTTTGTCTTTTGTTGTCAGGTTTAGTGTCGCATCATGTCTAGGGAAGTTATCTTATAAAATAGGTGTTTGCATTGAGGTCTATCTTCCCTATGTGGAGAGTCTTGTATCCGTGAGCGTGTAATTGTCTATGATGGAATATTAGTGAGAAGTCTATTGGTTTCTTCGCTGCACTTGGTATTCTGTTCACGCAATCGAACTTATATTCTGATTCTTATGGGAGTGTTGATCTTATATATCAGGTATGGCTTGGAAAACTTTATTTAATCTTAGCAAACATAGCTTTGGTCATAACAACAAGCATGAATTTTTCTAGTAGATACATATCCAAAACCTTTATGTTCTTATACTTGAAGTGTAATGTTAACAAGGAAGACAACTTGACGTTTCATGTCAATTCCTAATGCTAAACTTTATATTGTTTTGCATCCAAGTCAACATCATTTGTCTACTCTCAAAGCCTTTGCTAGCCAGACCTTGTACTAAGTGGGAATACTGCTTGTGCACCCATACCTTGAAACCTTAACCTTCCAAAGAGTCCACCACACCTTTCCTATTTGTGGTCTTTCACCGCCACTCCTAAAGTATATTATTCATGTGCTATCTTTAAACCTTCAAAATAGTATATTCCTTGTTTTGTGCCTCTGTTTTAGCTCATGAGGAAGCAGTAGGTAATTCATGATCTTCTTATGCTGGACAAGCTTTATCTTGGGATTGCATGTATAATCTGCAAACCCCTAATACGAGGAGGAACTGGCATGAGTGCGCCCAAATCACAAAAGATAATAGAAACAAACAAACCCTCCTTCACGCTTTTTTCATGAGAAATCAGAAAACTTTGGCAGTGATAAACAAAGGAGATTAAGAGGATGTGATCGTCCCCACCTTGGGAGCCATTCCTCGAAACTTGTCCAACATGAGAAGTAATTGGGCTATCCACTAGCATTTGTTGACGAATTATGCACCTCCCAAAATCTTATTTTATAATCCTACTATTTTCAAAATATCTAAAAATCTCTAGCACATGAGTTTTCCCTACTTCCCTCTCGAAGGGCTAAGCCTTTACTTTTATGTTGAGTCAGTAAACCTACTTATTTCTATCCCACAAAAGAGCAGACACCTTATGTTGATAAAGTTGCATGCACTTATATTGTCTCATTGAGTATTGACATATTACATATTTTTTGACTTTATCATTAAGATAAGCAAGTTGTTTGTTGAGCTTTGCTACACCAAACATATTACTTTGTGTTAGCATTTTCACTTCTTCACTAATAATATGTTCTTTCAAAAGCTTCAAATGATCTCACCAAAATATAAAGGAAAGAGCAAAAGCTAAAAGTTATTAGTTGTTCCTTAACCAAAGGATATGTTTGCCATGATTTGATGAGTTTTCTCGGTCCGACTTTTGATTGTAAGTAATATCACTCTTTCATAAGGACCATATGAGTTGAGGTCGCTGTTGAGGATGCTTGAGTTTAGTATAAGAAATTATGATGCTTCTTGTCTCTATTCTTATTATCGACACTTCACTCTCCAATCTTGTGGACAGGTATACCGAGCTCAGTATTCTCTTGGGAACAAGCATGGTCTAAGCTTGGGGGAGTTGATACGTCCAAAATGCATCACTATTTTACATCATAATTCACCTCTATTCATTGATATATTTCACGTTATGATGATGTTCTTATAGTGTATTGGCTTGTTTTTCACAGTTTAGAACTTTCCGGTGCCGAAACAGCAGACGTAGGAATCATCGGGGAAAAGTGCACATCAAGTGGCCATATCAGCACATCTCCAAATGACGTGAAATTCATGCGGCGTGAATTTCTGAAGAATTGACGAAGACCTGCCTAAGCCACCTGGAAGGGGGCCACCAGGGTTCCAGGCGCCCTGGTGCCCCCCCCACCTTAGGTCGCGCCACTTGGCCCCACTCCTGGAGCCCCCCTTTGGCCTATATATTCCTCGTGACCCCAGAATGAGAAGAGTTTCCGGAGTTCCGCCGCCGCTCCGTGATACGTCTCAAATTTATCAACTAACCCGGACTGACCCTGTTTTCAACAGAGTTGCATGTATGTTTTTCATGTGTGCAGGAAAATGGATTTTTAGGTGTCTCAGAAAATTCTAGGAAAAAATACAGAAAATCCAAGCACCAGGAGGAGCCACATGTCAGAAGGAGGGTCAGAGGGGGCTGCCCCTGGCCCAGGCAGCCAGGTGGCGCGGACAGGCCCCTGGCCGCGCCAGGGGGTGCCTGGGTGGGTCCCACTCCCTCCGGTGCCCTACCTGGGCTCCATTTTTACCCTCGATGATGAAACCCCAGAACATAAGTCATTTTCCCATTTCTCGTCGTGGAGCCGCCGCCACCCTCTGTTCTTCTCTCGGAGAGCTAATCTGGAGGCTGTTTTGGCCTTCGATGAGGGGGAATCATCGCCATGGTCATCACCATCGCCACTCCATCATCCCTCCATGACTTATCCTTTCATGTGTGACTAATTCCCTGCTGTAGGAAAAGGGGATGGTTGGGATTGGATGAGTTGAATCATGTAATTGTTTATCAGATTTTTGGGGGCATGTTGCCTATCATCTAGTATGGTGCTTATCATCTTTTCTACAACTTGTTGTCCTTATTGCTTTTCACTTTGGGCCCAAGTGCCATGATTTCAGATCTGAACCCTATGTGTTTGCATGAATATATTTGTGTTCTTGATCATATCTGTGAGTTGTATGCACCTGTTATAGTCCGGAACCGACTATCCCAATGGCGATATCTTGGGACACCAATAAGTCCCAAACGTATCTATAATTTCTGCTTGCTCCATGCATGTTTTGGGTGATATTGCAATGATTTTGATACACTCACATACACTTTTGACCATATTTGGACTAACCTATTAACTCAGTGCACCCCAGTGCCAGTTTCTGTTTTCTGCTGTCTTTTTATTTTAGGTTTTCCCATTACGTAAGATGCCAAAAAAATCCGGGAAAAATATATAAAAATCAGCGTACCGGAAGCTTCTAGATGCCCGAAGGGGGGGGGGGCAGAGAGGCCCCACCTAGTGCCCAGGCGGCCATGGCGTGCGGCCTAGGGTGGGGCCGTGCCGGGAGGCAGCCTGGACTCCTGGTCGCCTCCCTAGCTGCCCCCCCTTCTCCTATATATCTCTCTTGTCCCGAAATCCCCAATGACAGAAGCCTGTTTTGCGATCTCGCCTCTGTTCCACCGCTGCCGTGCTTCCAAGATCGGGAGCAACAGAAGACCTCTTCCCGGCACCCTACCGGAGGGAGGATTGACCTCTGGGAGCTTCTCCAAGACCATGGACGCTTCCCGGATGAGCCGTGAGTAGTCCACCTTGGAAAATGGGTACATGATCAGTAGCTATGTGATGTCCTCTCCCCCTTTTTGTTCTTCATGGATTAGACCTTGTGAGCTGACCTACATGATCAAGGCACATATGTAATTCTTTCTGCTGTTGCTATGCTGGGATCTGATGGATTATGAGACTATGTTCAGATTGTGATGAGTAATATATTTGGTTCTTCTCTTTTATATTTTTGTTCTTGAGTAATTCTTGCTTGTTTTCCGTTGTTGTTTATTTCTTTGGCCAAGTAGTAGGTAGTAACTTCAAGAGAGAGCGTTATGCTTGATTGTGGGTTCATGCCCCCCGATGACAAGCTTGAGTGATAGAAACATGAGTCTAGGGGATGTGCTGTTGCCACAAGGGGGAAAACAACGGTGCTTGTAACCAAGGTTGCTAGGATTGTTTACTTTACGCAAAGTTCTTTTAATGCAGTTGTTTGTTGCTTTGGGTTTACCCTTTGGGTGGGGCTCGCCACTTAATACCAATGAGAAGTTCTGGATAGATATCTCAAGTGTGATAGTTAGTAGTAGATGCACATGGATTTCGGTCTACTTATCTTGGCGTACTGCCCATGATTTTAAGCATCTTCCTTTCTTTTGTATCATAAGTAGCATTGGTTTGCGTATGTAATCATGTCAATTGCCCAACTGTAATTTGTTCACTTTGCATAACAGTTTTATCGTCTTTTGGGAGAGAGACATCACTAGTGAACTTCATGGGACCCCGGTCCATGTTTCCACCACTGTTTACACCCTCAATTTACTTCCAGTTTTACTTTCTAGTTGCAGTTATCATTACCTTTTATCTCTTGCGTTTGACCCTTTGTAAACAGCAAGGCTGTAGAGATTGACAACCTCTCTGTACTCGTTGGGAGTAAAGTTATTTGTATCTCTGTGCAGGTTCACGTCAACTCGTACTAGTAATTTCTAGCGCCGTTGTCACCTACTTGTCATTGCTGGAGTCCTACGGGAGACAAACCTTGGTATCTTTGCTGAGGGAAATAACGCTACGCTACATCTCAACCTTCCACTTGGGGTAGCCAGCGAGGAGCACTATGTCAGTGCCATCAGAACCAAATGGGATGGACTATAATTTGAGGATTCCATGTATCCATTGATTGTTAATGCTTTGTTCTGGTTCTCTGTAACAGCCCACATGTAATAAGCTACCAAACACCATGAAATTTTACTTCCTCTGTTGGACTTGTAACTTGCCATGGTGGGTGTTATTGAGATTTCATGTGATGATCTTGAGTTGCTTTGTGATGGGAGTCAAAATGCTTTGTGATCAGGGGTGACCCATGTGGTGCATTTGAGTTATTGTTGGAATTGTTCTGCTCACATGGAATATCTTCTCAACCTCATGTTTGGCATAGCCATTTCAAATGTCTTGGCCATGATTGTCAACTTTTCAAAATCCTTTTACCACATTCAAAAACAGTAGCCCTAGTTCAAAGTGAATTTGAATTCAAAAGGGGCCACATTTTTGTTGTTGCCAAAATTGGTCAAACCAATTTTGTAAAATCTAGAAAAATGCAAGGATTAAGAATTTCAAGTTCATGAAATTTTAAACCTTCTGTTTTCTCCTAAAAAACTCCCCAAAGGCCTTTTCTATTTAATATTAAATAGAAATTGGTGCTGTTTTACTTTGGGTGCATTTTTCTCTGCATGCAAATTGATCAAATCAATTTTTGGTGATCAAGCATGGCTCAAGGGTTTTTAAAATATATTTTCATATATTTTATTTGCCTATTTCTTTTCTGCTTTTCTTCTTTTCTTTTCTGGCTGGAATTCTTTTTTTTTCCAAAGGGGCTGTGCCCCTCCTTTTTCTCCCTAGGGATAGGCTTGGCCCAGCTGGGCCTAGTCCACCTCGAGCCCATCCCAGCGCGAACCGGTACGGGAGGGGGTCGTCTCCCACCTTTACACCGTGGCGACGCCTCCCCCTCTCTGCTTTTCCCCGCCGGAGAGGCCACGGCAACAGGAGGAGGCGAGCGTGTCCGGTAGCCCTCCCCTGCATATAAGAGCGTCTAGGGCTCCGCCTGGGAACCCTAGTTCCATTCCTCCCTTCCCCTTTCGCTCGCCACCGCCGCCATGAGTCTCCCGCTGCTCCCCTGTTCCTCCAGTCCGGCGACAAATTCCGGTAAGCGCCGCCATTTTCGCTCGCATCTCTCGGCCGCGGAGTCGATCTGACCATCTTAGTTGCGCTCTGGTGCTCCTGGTGCTGCGGGTTCGCACTAGGGGGGAGCCAAGCAGGTCCCTCGTCGTCAAGCCGCCGCGGACGTCTCTGACCGCGTCGTCGCCCCGTCCGTCTCCTTCGTCTCCGGCTCGCTCGGCACGTCAACGACGCCCTAGGTGAGCTACTCCTCTCCCAGAGCCCTGTAGCTCGCCGTAGTGGCCGTGTGTCGCGCGCCTCTGTTCGTCTCCGCCGTGTAGTCGTTGCCGTGCAGCTCGCGGTCGCCGTGTCAGTGGCGTGCCCCGGGCGTGCGCGCGCGTGTCTTGTAGGTGTCCAGCGCGTGCGTTGGGAGGCAAAGGCTAGGCCTTTGCTCGCATAGTCGCCGTAGTCGCCGCTACTGCTCGCTGTCTGAAGTTGACAGCTGCCGCCGGGAGATTCAGAGAAACCGCGCGTCGCCGTCGAGGAGAGTTAGACCGAGCTTTTTCGTAGAATCACAGAGGGATGATCGGGCTCAAGCCTGAACACCGTAGCGCTGCCGCAGGAGACCTGTACGCGAGGCGGGGTTCGCCCGAAGTTCGCCGGGGCAGCAGGTGTACATCTTCAGAAGCCGTCGCCGCTCGTCTGAATCTTTGATGATTCCGGCGAGTCCAGTAGAGGAGGGCGACCTTGTACTGCTCCGTGCTGTGGAGGAAGTTGCCCCCGTGAGATCCCGGTGCGTGGCGTGGCAGGAGGTGGCCGGAGTTGGCCGTGAGCTCCACGGGAAGTCGCCGCCGTCGTCGGGTTTCAGAAGGCGCCTCTTTTCTTCAGTGTCGCTCGAGATTCAGAGAAGAGAGGGGGGGGCAGTGCGCTTGGGCCGTGGAGAAGCAGTGGGCCTCGGCCTTCTTCTTTTTTTTGTTTTTCCTGCCCTGCTGGATGGGCTCGGTCCAGTTGGACCGTGGAGTGAAGTTGGGCCCCGAGCGCCCGAGGCTAGCCCATGCGGCCAAGTCATCCCCTTTTTCCTTTTTCTTTTATTTTCTTTTCTGGTTAACTCAAATTTGAATTTGAATTCAAATTCAAATCTGAATTTGGCCATCTTTGCAAACAGGGGCATCCCATATATGAATTTGGGGTAGCTTGAGCTACTGGTCAGCATGGTGGGGTGTATATTTGCATTTGGCCCCTCTAAAAATTGGATCTTGGTCATTTTGCAATTTACCCCCTATAAAGTCTTTGAATTTTGTCAAGTTTGTTCAAAATTTAAATTGCCCATGCCATATATGGATTTTGGGTAGTTTTTCCCAAGGAGTTGCAAGGTGATGATGATTTATTCATTGGAGCACATTTCAAAATGCATGTAGTGCAAATTTGCACTCAGGCCCCTAAACTTCAGTTGAATTTGTAACTGTCCTTACAAATTCAAATGGGGACATATCATATATGTTTTTGGGGTGTTTTTCTGCAAGGATTTAAATAGTGATGTCCTCATGATGCTTTGTGCAACTCATGAAATCAAGGTGTGGTCACCTGATCCAGGAACATTCAGATCTTTCTGCTTACAACATTTTCAACTTCAGTGCATTTGAAAATGTTGTTCATCTGATCTTTTCAAATCTGTTCCGTGTCATCTTCTTTCTTCAAGTCAGCCCCAACATATTGTCATATGTAATGTGGCTGATTTCCAACAGTTTTTTCACCTACTATGTGTCAATTTCACCGACACTACTCCGTCTCCGGAATCGTTGTTTTACTTTCACGTTGTTTAAATTCTTGCAATTGTTTTGTTGGTCATGTCATGCGATCATGCTACTTACACCTAAATTAAGGCTTAGACCAAAGCCATTACAATGTAAATAAATGCATATGAAGTTGATGACTTGTCGTCATCACCTTCATTTAAACTTGACTAGACAGGGTCATACCATATCAATAAAACTTGAACATGCCATCCTTGTTTGAATTTGCACCCGTTGCTTACTTGTGTGTTTTCCTTGCCGGTATCCTTACGTTAGCACCCGAGACTGACGAGGAGACTTACGTGGAGCTGTCCGACACCGAGCCCGAGGGTGCCGTGGGTGCTACTTCGACTACCTTACCAGGCAAGGGGGAGAAACTGTGTCATTACTTTATAACTTTCTGCTCATGCCTAGCTGTAGACCTAGAACGTTGTTGCTTGATCCTATCCACCTGATATGCCATGTTTAAAACCCATACAACCATGATCCAGACATCCCAGCAAACCATGGTACTGCTAAGTTTCCGCCGCTCAGCCATTGCTTAGCATGGATAGAAAACTTGCTGCTTACCCTATATATTTGTGGTTGGGATATCATGCTATAAAAGAAGTTGGTTGATATTTATTATTGTTAAATGATGTTAATTATATTCGACGAAAGGTGGAAGGCTGGACTATCCCGTCTAGTGCTTTGTTCCATTTGAGTCACCTAGGACCGAGTTCCGGGTATTGGTTCTTTGATCGAGCGTGCCTAATCGTGTGTGGGGTTTTATGGGGTCCCCCTTGTCTTACCTACCTAGCTTCATACATTCTAGTAGTGGCCCAAGCTGATTTACATTTGCAACGTGTGTGTGCTGGTTGGATCCCCAGTTGTTTCCAAACCAAACCAGGGCCAGGAGGACATAGTTTCTTGGCTGGCCCAAATAGACCGGCTGAGGACCCGGTCTCATAAGAGAACTAACCGGTAATCCAAACCCGAGTTATACGGTAGAGTCCGATTCGAGGGCGTGGCCAACTTTTGAGTTGGGTGTCGACTCACCGGGGGCCACCCGGAGTGTGCGTTGTTAGCTAGAGGGACTCTGACGTTCCGGAGTTTCAGGCGCTAACCTAGCCAAGTGGAAACCGGGCGTACATGCGACGTCTATAATGGACAGTTGGTACACCCCTGCAGGGTAAATCTTTTCGAAAAGCCGTGTCCGCGGTTATGGACAACCTTGAGCCTACGTCCTGTTCATAGAATAACATCAACTTTAATCATGCTATAAAAACTTGACAAACCGTGTGCGTGCCTTGGTTGTCTTTCTCCGTCCAGGGGGACAGAGAGAGAAACGAGGTTGTGTTATGTTTGCGTAAGTAGGTGAATAGCCGACTTATGACACGTTGTCAACGTAACTTCTTGGATCTCATCTCTATTCTGATAGAACGAGTAGCCACCATATATGCTAGTACGGCTGCAACCTGTCTATGTCTTTACCGTTCATGCAGCGTTAGTTATTCCGTAATGACATGTTCTCACCCCCGTTTACTTTTCTGTCTTTACCGCTTTGCCTGATCGGCCGCTGCAGTGGACTACTACCTCGACCCGAGCACCGGACGCTACTTTGTGGAGGTGCCCCTGGAGGATGACGACAAGTACGAGTACCTCGACCAGTAGGATCTTGTAGTTGGGTTCAGACGTTCCCGTGGGTGGATATTTACGTGTAGCCCTCTCTAGGGAAATTTGGATCTTGACCGTACCCGGTCCCTATTATGCTTCCGCTTGATGTATTGATGAGTTGTACTCAGATGATGTTGTAGTATTAGACAGTGGCGTTGTATGCTCTGCTCTATATATCTATCTATATGTATTTCTGTCTTGTAGAGTTGTGCTTTATATACCTGTTGTCGAGAATCCGGTAGCGACACGAGTGCGAGTGTCGTGCGCCGGTGGCGTTTGATGCACTTCTAACTCCGACCGGACGCGAAAGCGACTAGTTAGAGTTAGTACCGCATCAGGGGCCTTACAACTTGGTATCAGAGAAGGACTGACAGTAGGACCCTTTACTGGTCGAAGTTGAGTCTAGAAACTATTTTGGATGTTATATAGGGAAAATTTCGGAGAGTAGGACCTCTTTCTGTTTTCTCCTTATCCCACCCTCCCACCCCTTTTTTCCGTGAGGAAGTGAAACGATGTTTTGTCTCTACAACTTATCCCCTTTCAAAACAATCTAGGTTCTCGTTTACGTGAGGCTCTGATTCCTCTATAATTTTTTTGCTAGCGACGAGATGTGTTGGCGTCTTTGAGACCACTGAGCCGCCACTTGGGGTTGACTGCTCTACCTCGCTTACGGCGTACCCCAGGTGAAACGTCCATACAGGATTGGCGGGCATCCTATGGTAATATGGATGTGGCGTCTTTTCCCCTATGGACGACCGTGATGGCGGGCCGCTCAGGGCAGATGTCTCATTGTTCAGGTTTCCAACCGCTCGTATATATTGTTGTGTGCTCGCTAGCAGATTATTATCTTGATTTCGGATGATCTTGGTTTGGGGATTCCAGTAGCACCTAGCTATCGACTTTCCGGGTTAACCTTGGTGGAATTTCAGCCTTCGGCTTTCTCATACCTCGTGAGGAAGTTTTGTTGTCAATATTGCTTTATCTTCTGGTTACTTCAATGATTCGACCATGTTCTCATAAGTGTTCCTGTGTACAGGATGCCAAGAGCGAACATGCCGCCGCCAGAGAACCCTATCCTTGGGGAGGATGTAGCCGCAGTGGCTCAGGGCACAGCTGCGATCCTACAGATACTGCAGAACCAGAGCGCCCAGAGGAGTGATCGACCACATCACACCACACTGCAGCAGTTCCTCGCGATCAACCCTCCCAGGTTCTCCGAGGCTCGAGACCCGCTGGAGGCGGATGACTGGATCGCAGAGATCAAGAAGCACTTCAATGCCAACACCGCCAGACCCGTCGACTACGTCACCTTCGCCTCCTTCCAGCTTCAGGGTGCCGCAGGCAGTTGGTTCTCGACGTACAAGGCCAACAAGGGTGATGCAGAGATCACTTGGGAGGACTTCGTCAGGGATTTCAGAGCTGCTCATATCCCCAGTGGACTGATCGAGAGGAAGCGCGAGGAGTTCTTAGCTCTGAGGCAGGGGGACAGGTCTGTGCAGGAGTATAACCTGGCCTTCGTCAGGCTTGCCAGGTACGCTCCAGAGGAGATCTCGACAGAGGCCAAGCGCATTGCCAGGTTCCGCGGTGGTCTTGCCACGGACATCAACTATGCGCTCACCTTGTCCACGCCACGCCTGTTCTCAGAGTTCGTCGACCAGGCTATCAGACAGGAGTCAGCTGAGGCAGAGCGTTCCGCAGAGAAGAGGAAGCAGAGAGAGCATAGTTCAGAAGTGATGGTCCACAAGAAGGCAAAGTCCTGGGTTGCAGAGCCTCAGCCTCAGCCGCAGCGTCAGCAGTTTCACCCGAGGGGGGCAGTTGTCCGCACTTTTTCCCGCCCTCCCGTCCCAGTGCAGCACGGACCTCGCTCTACTCCACCCTCCGCGAGGCCGCCTGCTCCACAGGGCCAGCCCAGGCCAGAGATCACGTGCTTCAAGTGTGGCAAGCCGGGGCACAAGTCTCCGCAGTGCACCGACCCGCGCTTTGCTCGGCTGCCTCCGCCTCCACCTTGCTCTACACCCAGCAACGCGATGGTGTGGGCCCAGACACGAGCGCTCCGTGTGAACAACGTGACCGTCGAAGATGCCCAGCAGTCGTCTGAGATTGTGCTTGGTAGGTTGCTTGTGTGTTCAGTTCCAGCGACAGTTTTGTTTGATTCCGGAGCTTCCCATTCCTTCATGTCCGATGCTTTTGCCAGTTCACTTGAACTTCCGCGTGAGAGGTTGCCTATACCTGTAGCAATTGCTTCTCCAGGTTCGAGGATGCAGTCAGCGGGCAGTGTCCCAGATGTGCAGATTTGTATCCAAGGAGCCATCTTTTCCGCGTCTCTGATTGTCTTCCCCCGTTCAGACATTGATGTCATTTTGGGCATGGATTGTCTTGTCAAGTACAAGGCCAAGATCTATTGTCCGTCCAAAACCGTGTTGCTGACGCACGATTCAGGCGCAGAGATTTGGTACAGTTGTGGCTCGACAGCAGGATCAGCACAGTTGTACGCTCTGAACGCTGGAGTTTCTCCATTGATCGAGGAGGTCAGAGTTGTTCGAGAATTCCCAGATGTCTTTCCAGAGGAGTTGCCAGGTATTCCACCCGTGCGTGCTATTGAGTTCGTGATCGAGCTAGAACCTGGTACACAACCGATATCTCGGCAGCCTTACAAGATGTGTCTAGAGGAGCTGATTGAATTGAAGGAGCAGCTGGTGAAGCTTGAAAAGGATGGGCTCATTCGTCCGAGCACTTCCCCTTGGGGTGCCCCGTGTCTTTTTGTGAAAAAGAAAGATGGTACTAGCCGGTTGGTCCAGGACTACCGTGGCATCAACAAGAAGACCATAAAAAACAAGTACCCTTTGCCCAACATCAATGACCTATTTGAGAAGTGGCATGGAGCAAAGGTGTTCTCAGAGCTTGATTTAAAGATGGGGTATCACCAGATTCGTGTCCGTGAGGAGGACATTCCCAAGACAGCCTTCCGCAATCGTTATGGACTGTACGAGTTTACGGTCATGACGTTTGGCTTTTAGAACGCGCCTCGGACGTTCATGAGGGCCATGAACTATCTGTTCCAAGAGTGGCTAGACGTGTTCGTACTCCTCTACCTCGACGACATCCTTGTCTTTTCCAAGTCAGAGACTGAGCATGAGGAGCATCTCAGATTGGTGTTGCAGAAGTTGAGAGATCACCAGTTTTATGCCAAGTTCTCCAAGTGTGAGTTTTGGCTCAATAAGGTCAACTTCCTTGGCCATGTCATTTCCTCAGAAGGCATTGCCGTTGACCCAGACAGAGTCCGGGCGATTCAGGATTGGACCCCGCCGAAGAATGTCAAGCAGCTGAGGAGTTTTCTCAGACTTGCCAGCTATTGCAGGAAGTTTGTCGAGAATTTCTCCAAGATAGCAAAGCCGATGACGGAGTTGTTGTGCAAGGGCAAGAGGTACATTTGGTCATAGGCTTTCCAGGCAGCTTTTGATGAGTTGAAGCTAAGGCTGACCACAACTCCGATCCTTACACCGCCAGACGAGTCACAGCCGTTTCAAGTTTTCTGTGACGCCTCGTTGAATGGCCTTGGCGGAGTGTTGATGCAGGGAAGGAGTATTGTGGCTTACACCTCGAGGAAGTTGAAGCAGGCTGAGAGGGATTATCCGACCCACGATCTTGAGCTGGCTGCGGTGATTCATGCGTTGGTGACTTGGCGACACCTCCTCCTAGGGAGGAAGGTTGATGTGTTCACCGATCACAAAAGCTTAAAGTACTTGTTCACGCAGACTAACCTGAACTTGAGGCAAAGGAGATGGCTCGAGACTATTACTGAGTAATCCGTGGATATTCAGTATACACCGGGCAAGGCGAATGTCAAAGCCGATGCGTTGAGCCGCAAGGGCGATTGCAACAGTGTCCAGGTGCAGAAGATACACCCTGATTTGTTTGAGTCCTTTCGAAGGCTCAATCTCGAGCTAGTTCCAGCAGGCTATCTAGCCAACCTTGTGGTAGAGCCCACTATCCGTGAGAAGATTCGTGAAGCTCAGTCTGGTAGCTCAATGATTCAGAAGGTCAAACAGGGTATTGCCGCCTCAGTTCCGAAGTACGGTTGCTTTTCAGTGCATAATGACGGCACCGTGATGTTCGAGGAGCGAGTTGTTGTTCCCAAGGAAGGAGATCTCAGAGAGGTCATCTTGAGAGAAGCCCATGACTCAAAGCTATCTATCCACCCTGG
Source organism: Bromus sterilis (assembly GCA_950022295.1). Classification (NCBI taxonomy): domain Eukaryota; kingdom Viridiplantae; phylum Streptophyta; class Magnoliopsida; order Poales; family Poaceae; genus Bromus; species Bromus sterilis. Next base: position 182,831,146 of record OX465596.1, read on the forward strand.
TAGTACCAAGATCTATCAGGACCTCAAGCAGAGTTTTTGGTGGACTCGTATGAAGCGGGATGTTGCCCGTTTTGTCTCCCAGTGTGATGTGTGCAGGAGAGTGAAGGCACAACACCAGAAGCCAGCAGGGCTGCTTCAGCCACTCGAGGTTCCGGAGTGGAAGTGGGACCACATAGAGATGGACTTTGTCACTGGTTTTCTGAGGTCTCAGAAGGGCAACAATGCTATCTTTGTTGTCATTGATAACTTGTCCAAGGTTGCCCATTTTCTGCCTGTCAAGGAGACTGTCTCAGCTAGTCAATTGGCAGAGCTGTACACCGCAAGAATTGTTTCGCTGCACGGCATTCCCAAGAAGATAAGTTCTGATCGTGGAAGCATATTCACATCAAACTTCTGGAAGGCCTCTCAAGAGGCATTGGGTACAAAGATTCTCTTCAGTACCGCGTATCACCCTCAGACCAGTGGGCAGGTTGAGCGTGTGAACCAGATTCTCGAGGACATATTGAGGGCATGTGTGATCTCGTTTGGCATGAAGTGGGAAGAGTGTTTGCCGTATGCTGAGTTTTCCTACAACAACAGCTATCAGGCAAGTCTGCAGGCAGCTCCCTTTGAGATCTTGTATGGCAGGAAGTGCAGGACACCGTTGAACTGGTCCGAGACAGGCGACAGGCAATTGTTCGGCCCAGACATGATCCAGGAGGCAGAGGACAAGGTCAGGATCATCAGGGAGCATATCAAGGTATCACAGTCTAGGCAGAAGGCCTATTATGACAAAAAGCACCGTGGTGTTGACTTCAAAGTTGGTGACTTCGCATACCTCAAAGTGTCTCCACTTCGGGGCACTCACCGCTTTGGGATCAAAGGCAAGTTGGCTCCCAGATTTGTTGGTCCGTTCCGCATCCTGGAGACTAGGGGACCTCTCGCGTTCCGCCTTGAGCTTCCAGACAGCTTGGCTATGGTGCATGATGTGTTCCACCTGTCCCAGTTGAAGCAGTGTTTCAAACAGCCAGAGCAGGCAGTGGACTTGGGCGAGATCCAGCTGAGTGCGGACCTTTCTTACTCAGAGCGTCCAGTTCGTGTTCTTGACTCGTCCGAGCGAAAGACTCACAACAAGACCGTCAAGTTCCTCAAGGTGCAGTGGGCACATCACTCGGAGAAGGAGGCAACATGGGAGCGTGAAGATCATCTCCGTTCTGAGTATCCCGAGCTTTTTCATGCTTAGATCTCGGAACGAGATCCTGTGTTGGTAGGGGAGAGCTGTAACAGCCCACATGTAATAAGCTACCAAACACCATGTAATTTTACTTCCTCTGTTGGACTTGTAACTTGTCATGGTGGGTGTTATTGAGATTTCATGTGATGATCTTGAGTTGCTTTGTGATTGGAGTCAAAATGCTTTGTGATCAGGGGTGACCCATGTGGTGCATTTGAGTTATTGTTGGAATTGTTCTGCTCACATGGCATCTCTTCTCAACCTCATGTTTGGCATAGCCATTTCAAATGTCTTGGCCATGATTTTCAACTTTTCAAAATCCTTTTACAACATTCAAAAACAGTAGCCCTAGTTCAAAGTGAATTTGAATTCAAAAGGGGCCACATTTTTGTTGTTGCCAAAATTGGTCAAACCAATTTTGTAAAATCTAGAAAAATGCAAGGATTAAGAATTTCAAGTTCATGAAATTTTAAACCTTCTGTTTTCTCCTAAAAAACTCCCCAAAGGCCTTTTCTATTTAATTTTAAATAGAAATTGGTGCTGTTTTACTTTGGGTGAATTTTTCTCTGCATGCAAATTGATCAAATCAATTTTTGGTGATCAAGCATGGCTCAAGGGTTTTTAAAATAGATTTTCCTATATTTTATTTGCCTTTTTCTTTTCTGCTTTTCTTCTTTTCTTTTCTGGCTGGAATTCTTTTTTTTTCCAAAGGGGCTGTGCCCCTCCTTTTTCTCCCCGGGGACAGGCTTGGCCCAGCTGGGCCTAGTCCACCTCGCGCCCAGCCCAACGCGGACCGGTACGGGAGGGGGTCGTCTCCCACCTTTACACCGTGGCGACGCCTCCCCCTCTCTGCTTTTCCCCGCCGGGAGGCCACGGCAACAGAAGGAGGCCAGCGTGTCCGGTGGCCCTCCCCTGCATATAAGAGCGTCTAGCGCTCCGCCTGGGAACCATAGTTCCATTCCTCCCTTCCCCTTTCGCTCGCCTCCGCCGCCATGAGTCTCCCGCTGCTCCCCTGTTCCTCCAGTCCGGCGACAAATTCCGGTAAGCGCCGCCATTTTCGCTCGCATCTCTCGGCCGCGGAGTCGATCTGACCATCTTCCTTGCGCTCTGGTGCTCCTGGTGCTGCGGGTTCGCACTAGGGGGAGCCAAGCAGGTCCCTCGTCGTCAAGCCGCCGCGGACGTCTCTGACCGCGTCGTCGCCCCGTCCGTCTCCTTCGTCTCCGGCTCGCTCTGCACGTCAACGACGCCCTAGGTGAGCTACTCCTCTCCCAGAGCCCTGTAGCTCGCCCTAGTGGCCGTGTGTCGCGCGCGTCTGTTCGTCTCCGCCGTGTAGTCGTTGCCGTGCAGCTCGCGGTCGCCGTGTCAGTGGCGTGCCCCGGGCGTGCGCGCGCGTGTCTTGTAGGTGTCTAGCGCCTGCGTTGGGAGGCAAAGGCTAGGCCTTTGCTCGCGTAGTCGCCGTAGTCGCCGCTGCTGCTCGCTGTCTGAAGTTGATAGTTGCCGCCGGGAGATTCAGAGAAGCCGCGCGTCGCCGTCGAGGAGAGTTAGACCGAGCTTTTTCGTAGAATCGCAGAGGGATGGTCGGGCTCAAGCCTGAACACTTTAGCCCCGCCGCAGGAAACCTGTACGCGAGGCGGGGTTCGCCCGAAGTTCGCCGGGGCAGCAGGTGTACATCTTCAGAAGCCGTCGCCGCTCGTTTGAATCTTTGATGATTCCGGCGAGTCCAGTAGAGGAGGGCGACCTTGTACTTCTACGTGTTGTGGAGGAAGTTTCCCCCGTGAGATCCCGGTGCGTGGTGTGGCAGGAGGTGGCCGGAGTTGGCCGTGAGCTCCACGAGAAGTCGCCGCCATCGTCGGGTTTCAGAAGGCGCCTCTTTTCTTCAGTGTCGCTCGAGATTCAGAGAAGAGAGGGGGGGGGGCAGTGCTCTTGGGCCGTGGAGAAGCAGTGGGCCTCGGCCTTCTTCTTTTTTTTGTTTTTCCCGCGCTGCTGGATGGGCTCGGTCTAGTTGGACCGTGGAGTGAAGTTGGGCCCCGAGCGCCCGAGGCTGGCCCATGCGGCCAAGTCATCCCCTTTTTCCTTTTTCTTTTATTTTCTTTTCTAGTTAACTCAAATTTGAATTTGAATTCAAATTCAAATCTGAATTTGGCCATCTTTGCAAACAGGGGCATCCCATATATGAATTTTGGGTAGCTTGAGCTACTGGTCAGCATGGTGGGGTGTATATTTGCATTTGGCCCCTCTAAAAATTGGAGCTTGGTCATTTTGCAATTTACCCCCTATAAAGTCTTTGAATTTTGTCAAGTTTGTTCAAAATTTAAATTGCCCATGCCATATATGGATTTTGGGTAGTTTTTCCCAAGGAGTTGCAAGGTGATGATGATTTATTCATTGGAGCCCATTTCAAAATGCATGTAGTGCAAATTTGCACTCAGCCCCCTGAACTTCAGTTGAATTTGCAACTGTCCTTGCAAATTCAAATGGGGACATATCATATACGTTTTTGGGGTGTTTTTCTGCAAGGATTTCAATAGTGATGTCCTCATAATGCTTTGTGCAACTCATGAAATCAAGGTGTGGTCACCTGATCCAGGAACATTCAGATCTTTCTGCTTACAACATTTTCAACTTCAGTGCATTTGAAAATGTTGTTCATCTGATCTTTTCAAATCTGTTCCATGTCATCTTCTTTCTTCAAGTCAGCCCCATCATATTGTCATATGTAAGGTGGCTGATTTCCAACAGTTGTTGCACCTACTATGTGTCAATTTCACCGACACTACTCCGTCTCCGGAATCGTTGTTTTACTTTCCCGTTGTTTAAATTCTTGCAATTGTTTTGTTGGTCATGTCATGCTATCATGCTACTTACACCTAAATTAAGGCTTAGAAAAAAGGCATTACAATGTAAATAAATGCATATGAAGTTGATGACTTGTCGTCATCACCTTCATTTAAACTTGACTAGACAGGGTCATACCATATCAATAAAACTTGAACATGCCATCCTTGTTTGAATTTGCACCCGTTGCTTACTTGTGTGTTTTCCTTGCCGGTATCCTTACGTTAGCACCCGAGACTGACGAGGAGACTTACGTGGAGCTGTCCGACACCGAGCCCGAGGGTGCCGTGGGTGCTACTTCGACTACCTTACCAGGCAAGGGGGAGAAACTGTGTCATTACTTTATAACTTTCTGCTCATGCCTAGCTGTAGACCTAGAACGTTGTTGCTTGATCCTATCCACCTGATATGCCATGTTTAAAACCCATACAGCCATGATCCCCACATCCCAGCAAACCATTGTACTGCTAAGTTTCCGCCGCTCAGCCATTGCTTAGCATGGATAGAAAACTTGCTGCTTACCCTATATATTTGTGGTTGGGATATCATGCTATAAAAGAAGTTGGTTGATATTTATTATTGCTAAATGATGTTAATTATATTCGATGAAAGGTGGAAGGCTGGACGATCCCGTCTGGTGCTTTGTTCCATTTGAGTCACCTAGGACCCGAGTTCCGGGTATTGGTTCTTTGATCGAGCGTGCCTAATCGTGTGTGGGGTTTTATGGGGCCCCCCTTGTCTTACCTACCTAGCTTCATACATTCTAGTGGTGGCCCAAGCTGATTTACATTTGCAACGTGTGTGTGCTGGTTGGATCCCCAGTTGTTGCCAAACCAAACCATGGCCAGGAGGACATAGTTTCTTGGCTGGCCCAAATAGACCGGCTGAGGACCCGGTCTCATAAGAGAACTAACCGGTAATCCAAACCCGAGTTATACGGTAGAGTCCGATTTGAGGGCATGGCCAGCTTTTGAGTTGGGTGTCGACTCACCGGGGGCCACCCGAAGTGTGCGTTGTTAGCTAGAGGGACTCTGACGTTCCGGAGTTTCAGGCGCTTACCTAGCCAAGTGGAAACCGGGCGTACATGCGACGTCTATAATGGACAGTTGGTACACCCCTGCAGGGTAAATCTTTTTGAAAAGTCGTGTCCGCGGTTATGGACAACCTTGAGCCTACGTCCTATTCATAGAATAACATCAACTTTAATCATGCTATAAAAACTTGACAAACCGTGTGCGTGCCTTGGTTGTCTTTCTCCGTCCAGGGGGACCGAGAGAGAAACGAGGTTGTGTTATGTTTGTGTAAGTAGGTGAATAGCCGACTTATGACACGTTGTCAACGTAACTTCTTGGATCTCATCTCTATTCTGATAGAACGAGTAGCCACCATATATGCTAGTACGGCTGCAACCTGTCTATGTCTTTACCGTTCCTGCAGCGTTAGTTATTCCGTAATGACATGTTCTCGCCCCCGTTTACTTTTCTGTCTTTACCGCTTTGCCTGATCGGCCACTGCAGTGGACTACTACCTCGAACCGAGCACCGGACGCTACTTCGTGGAGGTGCCCCCGGAGGATGACGACAAGTACGAGTACCTCGACCAGTAGGATCTTGTAGTTGGGTTCAGATGTTCCCGTGGGTGGATATTTATGTGTAGCCCTCTCTAGGGCAATTTGGATCTTGACCGTACCCGGTCCCTATTATGCTTCCGCTTGATGTATTGATGAGTTGTACTCAGATGATGTTGTAGTATTAGACAGTGTCGTTGTATGCGCTGCTCTATATATCTATCTATATGTATTTCTGTCTTGTAGAGTTGTGCTTTATATACCTGTTGTCGAGAATCCGGCAGCGACACGAGTGCGAGTGTCGTGCGCCGGTGGCGTTTGATGCGCTTCTAACTCCGACCGGACGCGAAAACGACTAGTTAGAGTTAGTACCGCATCAGGGGCCTTACATTCTCTTTGATAGGAGCAACTTAATCTCCATAAGTTCCTTTCGTCCCCGTTTGTAGCGGGATGGTAGGACAAAAGATGTTGTGCAAGTTCTTATTGCAAGCACGTACAACTACCTTCGGGATACATGCCTAATGTTTGATATATGCCTTGATGATCATTACTTTTCTGTGTGCATTTCCCCAAGTAAAATACATGATGTCTCTCATCCATGCAGCGCCCAACCATCCGTCTCCCTTGCCTACAATGTTTTAATTATGCTTGTTGCAAGTTACTTTACTTTATTGTTCTTACTTTCGCTGCTTTACCACCACTATTTCCTTTACCACTACCACTTCATATCATCGTTTCCACTAATACCTCGTTGCCAAGCAAGTATCTTTCAGGTGTGGTTGAATTGACAACTCAACTGTTAAAGCTTATAAATATTATTTAGATCCACTTGTGTCGAATCAATAAATTGGTTATCTTACCGGCGATGACTATCGCGATCCCCTACACTTGTGGGTCATCAAGATTGTTTTCTGGCGCCGTTGCCGGGGATCATAGCTCTATTTACAAGTCTACTTGAAGTTATTTTGCTTGCTGCAATTCATCCACTATGGGTAAGAAAGGAGACCCCAAGGTTCCAATTTTGCAATCCACTACAAGAAAATGTACCGCTCTTAGCACCAGTGCTACGCTTGATTCACCGTCCGTTATGAGTAAGTTTGCTTCACCACCACCACATGATGCTTCTACTGAGTCCGTTACTATGTCTGATACTTTTGATGATGCTTCCACTACTCTTGATGATATTGGTTTTCTTGGTCGCTATCTTGAATCTAAAATTGCTAAGGTTGCAAAACAGTCTGAGACTAAAACTCCTGCTAAACATTACCCCACTTGCAGACCCTTTGGTTACCCAGACTTGAGTGAACTCAAGGAAAGAATCCTTGATGATGATTTTGTTGAACTTGATGATTATTTATGCAGGGAACTTATAGAGTGTGTCGACTCGGACCCTGGTCCTATAAGGAAGCTTCTTGAAAAGCACTCCATGAAGTACAAGTTTATCCCAGATCCTAAATTTACTTCACCTCCTATTTACATTGAAGATGATGACTTTGATTTCTCTGTTGATCTTTCATTTATATCTACAGTTGAAGCTGGCCCATTTTATGGCAGAGAAAATGATGACGCTATTGCACACCTTACAAAACTCACTAATCTATGTGGTTTCTTTGCTACAAAGGACAAGAAGAGAAATTATTATGTTACTAAGGTCCTTCCTTTTTCTTTGAAGGAGGGTGCTAGAGCATGGTATGACGCACTAACTTATGGATCTATTAAGAGTGCTCAAGAATTATCTCAATATTTTGTTGCAAAATATTTTCCTTTTCATATACAACATGCTGCATTGCAAAGAATTTATAATTTTAAACAGTTGCAGGATGAGCACCTCCCTAAAGCTTGGGGGAGGTATTAAACTTTCCTCAAGATTAGCCCAGGACATGGAGTCCCTAAGAATGAATTGCTTGATACATTTTATGCTTTTCTAATCGATTAATCTAGAACCTATCTAGATAGTTGTGTTGGTTATGTTTTTAGGGAAAGAACAACAGACGATGCTGAAGAACTAATGGAAAAATAGCCAAACATCACAAATATTGCTCCATTCCTGAACCACCTCCACCACCAAAGAAGAGGGGAATGTTCGTCTTGAACCCCGAAGATATAGAAGAAGCTAAGAAGTCTATCAAAGAGAGTGGTATTAAAGCTGAAGATGTGAAGAATCTACCTCCTATTGAAAAGCTTCATGGGCCTACCACTCACCCTCCTACGGTAGAGGTACACTCTCTTTTCGATTTCGATGCAAGTGACATCCCTCATGGTAAGCCTCCTGATCAATGTTTAGATGAGCTTGATAATTTTATTATAAAGCAAAATCACTTTAATGAGAGGATACAAAGTCAGTTGCATGATAATACCCTTGCTATCAAAAGTTTTATTGATGTTTTCGGTAGAACTGTTAATGATGTTAAAGGTCTAGTTAAGCATTTTTATATGGTTCAAACTCAGCTTGAACAAATTTCTAATGTGCAAAAAGATTTGCTATCTAACAATGCCAAACAAGATATGAAGGCTTATGCCATTAAAACCGAGGGGTCACCCATACTCAAGATCCTCTTTATCCAGAGGGACATCCTAAGAGAATCGAGCAAGATTGTCAAATGCAGGAAGAAGATATTGTCAGCTCCCCTAAGAAGAAGACGAAGAAGAAGAAACACAAAGAATCTGATAATTCAAATGATCTTGTAGTTGATGAAGAGCCTATTGGTGATCCTAATCGCATATCTACTTCCGATGCTAAAACTGAAGACGGTGCTGAACCCGATAAAGATAAACAGAAGAATGGTCCTCCTGAAGTGCGAGAAGAAGAAGCACCCGATAAAAGAAAGAGATATACTAGAGAAGACTTCATTGCAAGGAAGCACAGGAAGGAACGAGAACCATGGGTACAAAAACCAATGCCCTTCCCAGGTAAGTCTCTCAAAACTAAAGAAGAAGAGCACTATAATATATTTTGTGAATGGATGAAGCCACTTTTTCTGCAATTCCCTTTAACTGATGCTATTAAGTTGCCTCCGTATTCAAGGTATATGAAAGATATTGTGACTAATAAAAGAAAAGTTCCTAATGAGGCAATATCTAATATGCTTGCTAACTATTCTTTCAGTGGCAAGATTCCTGAGAAGCTCGGTGATCCAGGTATACCCACCATTCCTTTCTCCATAAAAAATTATGTTATAACTTCTTGATGTGATCTTGGTGCAGGAGTGAGTGTTATGCCTTTTCTCTTTACAAAAGACTCTGGTTAGATAAACTAATCCCCACAGGTATCTCTCTTCAAATGGATGACAAGTCAACAATCATTCCCATTGGTATTTGTGAGGATGTTCCTGTTGAAGTTGCTAATTGTTGATTCTTACTGATTTTGTTGTGCTTGACATGCCCGAGGATGGGAGCATGTCCATTATTCTTCGTAGACCTTTTCTTAACACCGCAGGTGCTATTACTGATTGCAATAAAGGAAAGGTCACTTTGAATGTTAATGATAAAGAACACACGAAATATTTTCCAAAGAAGATCGATAAAAGGCATGGCCTTAACTCCATTGAGAATATTGAGACCGTGAAGATTGGTGATTGGGATTGTCCTCTATATGTGCATCACAAATATAAAACAATCTTGGTAGGGACAGTCTCCCTCGAAATAAATTTACCATGAATGCCTTATAAGAAGTGAAACTTTTTGCTTGATATATCACTTGTTTAGTAGTAAGACATGATCAACCTTGCTAATAAGCAAGTTTTATAAAAGTAAAAAGGGAAGCTTATTATATTTGCATTTCTTTTAGTTTTCATCTACCTTGTTGTACCAAAGTTTCTGCTTTTGAAACTTCATATGTTTAACCACTGTTTCGAGCCCTCCAGAAGTTTTTGCAGGTTTCGTTACCTCAGAAAATTCTCAAAAATGAAGTTGTCAGAAAAATTCCAGGAAAATTATATTAATTTTTTTCACAAATTAAGAAGCACAGGGGCACCTGGAGCTGAAAAGGGGGGCACCCCTGGTCCAGGAGGCCAGGTGGCCCGGCCTGGCCCCTTTCCAGGTACTTCTTTTTCCTTCCTCTCTCTCTCACTCCAAAAAACAAGTTTTGCTGCTGGAACCCATGTTCTTGCTGTTCTTGGAGGCGAATTTCGATCTCACTTTTCAGCCCACCATTTTAGTTGAAATTTTGAGAATTTTCTCCCTGGTATGTGAGTCCTCCACCCCTCAAATTAGAATTTTGAATGGTGGTCACATCTATGAGTATTTAGAAGTTTTTGGTGCTATTCATATGAGCTTGCATGCATGTTTAGAAATTTATGTTTGAAATTTTGATGCAAGTATATGCCCTTGGGAAGTGAGTAGAGTAGTTTGCCTCAACTCATTTTGCTTAAATATTCGTTTTTGTAACTTGTCCAAAAATTTCAGATATGATTTTGTTTGGAAAAGCTAAGGGATGGCTTGGGAAGAAGAATCCCGAGCCTTTGGATAGAGTAAGTAGAGCCACAACTTCATCCTCTTCCGCGAGGATGAGTTACAGCGATGATATTGTGCCACCGGAGTTGCTCTACGAGATGGACACGACATGTGCCATGACGTACCCATGTGTGGATTTTATTACGGCTGCAGGTATTAAGAATGAGTTTGATAACCTTTGTGCAGCTTCTAGTTTGACACGCCTTGTGACACATCTGGTGCCACAGTATCCGAAACTCACGTATTATTTTGTCAATTGGTTTAAGTATAATGAGAAATCTTCCACGGTTGAATTTAGAAACTATGAGAAAGTTATTATCATGCGGTTGGCAGAGTTTTCTGATATTTTAGGGTGAGGAATGCTGGGAAGAGCAAGATACCTTCTCACCCCACCGAGTTGCAGGCCCTTTTCACTTCTCTTTGCAGCAAGGACCCGAAGGACTTTCACTTGGGGAAGATTTCCATCATTTTGTTTTCTCACCTCAGGTATTTTGCGTATTATATTTCTTGAGGGGTGTTAGCTCGTAACAACATGAGCAACATTTCGGGGCCAGATATTGCTATCCTGGCAACCGCCCTCGCAGGAGATAGCCAGTATAATATTCGTGCTTTGATTTCTCGCCGCCTTGTCGCTAATAGTGTCAAAGGACCTCACTTTGCTGGCGTTTCCGCCACACTTATTCTTGAGCATCTCAAGCTCTCTGCACATTTTGATGATGCACTTTTTCCGTTCTTACGCTTTGATATTGCTGCTATGAATAGGCATGAGTTTGTTACTAGGACTTCCGAGTTTGGTAATGACGAGGATCGGCCTCGGCAAATCCCATGATCAGGGACCCTGCGTTTATCATAGAGAAGGAAAAGGTTGGAAGATACTCGTCGGCTAACAGGAGAAGCCCTTCCTGCTCGATATTACTGCTTGAGGGAGCGATTACAAGGGAGGCCAAGGCGAGTTATCGCAAGAACAGGAGAGTAGATTGGACATTGGATGTTGAGACGTCTCCCATCCCAGCCTTTATATACTAGTCTAGGTCTCAGGGAGTCCGTCCTAGATTACAGAGATAGTTTCCTAACCCTAGTCTTTTCTTGTGCGCCAAGTCGTGCCTTCCATATCAGTCGTTGACTCCTACGTCGGTGCCTTAGGAGGGCCAGCCGTGGGCCCATCAGTGCTCCTTGCGGGCCTTCTGTCTTCATACGCACCAGGTATCCTTACACGCAGGAGTCGTGGGGGTCACCCCCTTGTCAGTAGCCCCCGAGTGCCTGGGGGACTCAAAGAGTCGTGAAGGGACTCGAATTCGTCATTGTTTTATCATCGCAGGCGCAACACAACTGTGGGTCGCTGGCAGTTTTGAGCCATGGCAATACCTGTTTCGAGGGATTGCTAAGCTGAAAGGGCCCAAGGAGTCGACTGGTCGAGCCTTGGTGAATTGCGCTAGTGGAAAATACCGCAGTATCCCGATCAAGCCCACGTCCCTCGACATGAACTTGGAACGACCGGTGTCTAGCAAAGTCATGCCGCTGCAGGTCTTATAGGATCAATTGCTGCCAGTCTGAGCAAATAGCCTAAGCGCGTCCGCTCGGCTCTTTCTATCATGCGAGCGAATGGAAAAGATCAGGAATGAAGTCGCTCTGTGGAAATTCCCGGCCCGGCCGTTCCGCGCAGCGGGCTCTTACCTACACGCTATGCTTGCGTGGCATCTGGGTACAGTGTGTCGTAGCCCAGGTATAATTGTTTTTCTTGCAGAGGCACGGAGCCTGGTTAGCGGTGCACCCACTTGGAATAAACAATCAAGTGAGCTATTAGCGGTCACTCGCAGAACTTTTGCGAGCTCAGACGAGGGAAATAAGAAAGCGCCCACTCGGAAGTTCGTCGAGTGAGCGAGTAGATCGTAGTGTCAAATACTTTGTGGAGTCCTTGCGAGTAGTCACTCGAATGCTTTACTGTCTTCAGGGTGAGGGAGCACCCGAACTCTGAATGTACGTTTATTTCTGCTAGTGCGAGTGATCACTCGAGCACGTGTCTGCCTTCTGGGTGAGGGAGCACCCGAACTCGAGTAAAGGTACTCCCAATGGGAGTAAAAGTTTTTAGAATAATATGAAAAAACATGTGAGGAGCGGGATGCTGACCGAGGATGCTTACTTAATACACATTGCTGAGATGTGACGTTGTTGGCCCGCCTGACAGGTTGGGTTGCCGTGGTGTTGAATGGAAGTGACTTGACGCCCTGCTGCCCGAAAATTTCGCACTGTGTTATGATGGCCCTCATTTTTCGCGCGCAGTGGGCGGTATGGTTAATGCGGCAGTTGAGTTTTCCATGTTTCTCAGCTATCGTGGGATCGTGCCTCGTACGCTGAGTTCCAAGATTAACGGTGGTTATGCGTGCCCCTGCTGTTGGTTAAATACCGGGGAGTCTGGTTGTTTTAGGTTTTCACCCATCCATTGCCTTCTCCTGCTTGTCCATGTTCTTCCTTCTTCGTTCTTTGCCTCCTTCCTTTTCTCTTTGCGCAGTTTCGTGTTGAGATCCATGTCCAAGCGCCCTCGTAGTGCAGCGCAGGAGTCGGCGAGGATGACTGGTAGGTGCGAGCATTCTGCTTTCGGAGCCGCAGATCTGGATGACTTGGTAGAGGACGACATGGTGTTAGATGGTGCCGCTCGGATTCCTGGGGATGAGGAGGTTCATGTGCCTCGTCCAGATGAACGGGTATGCTTTCAGAGCTTCTTCCCTCGTGGGTTTGAGCTTCCTATTCATCCTTTCCTCCAGGGGTTTCTTTTTGCCTATCAATTGCAACTACATGACTTGACCCCTAATGGGATTCTGCACATTGCCTGCTTTATCGCGCTCTGTGAGGGTTTTTTGGGAATCAATCCCCATTGGGGGCTCTGGAAACGTCTTTTCAATGTGAAGAGGACGAACTCTGAATATGCCATTGGGGGCGTGGGTATTTCCATTAAAGATAAGGCTTCCTACTTTGATCTGGAAAAGCTGGATTCCGTCTATACATGGCGGAAGAGTTGGTTTTATCTGAAGGATCGGCACGTTGAGGTGCAGCAATTTGGTCTTGAACCTTTTGATAGATGTTTCCTGGGCACATCTTTTGTCTGCTCGCGAGGTGTTTCTTATTGAGCCATTGGTGCAAATGATCTCTGCTTTGATAGATGAGTTGACTGGTGGCCAACTTATATCTGTGTTTGTGAGAAGACGCATTAAGTCGCTTCAACATCGGGTGCGTCCCATGTGGAACTACACTGGACCCGACGACTCGACCAGGTGTTCGCCCGAGGAGTTCTCTGATGGTGACCTTTTGACTCGGGTCCAGCAAGTCACGAAGTGTACGAGTATTTGTGAGGAGATCCTCGTTCGTCCTTACGCTGCTGAATTGCCTCTTCCGCCGATTTGTCTTGAGGTTCTTTTGTGATTTTGAACTGTGTCAGTTGATTACTGATGTTGTTCTGATCTGCAGGGTCATACTCCTCTGTTGTACAATCCTCCGCAACCTGAGGATGTGCAAATACTTGATGAGCCTGCTGTAGCTGATGTTGGTACTATGCCTGCGGGTGATGCGGGCACTTCCGGTGCTGATGCTGGTGAGTTTACGGGTGGGAAACCATCGGCTGCTGAGGACTCTGGGGATTCGAGTCCTTTACGCGTCAAGTGTGCTCGTTCCTCGAGTGAGAGTGACCGCGACGCGGCGGCTGGTGCTGATGATTTGCTGCCGGCCGTGCCCTCTGCTGTACCGCGTCCTCCTTCGGCTTCTCCAAAGAGGCGCAAGTTTGGGATGTTGCTGCGTCCGGGTGCTGCACCTACCAGTTTCGTCTACCTTTCCTTTTGCGGCTTTATTGCTTGTTTTTTGGCTTTTTGTTCTGATGATGTGTCATTTTGCAGTACTGCTCCTGTTCATGCTGTCTCTCCTACGAGTGCTGATGCGGCAGATTTTTAGTCATCCGATTCTGGTGCGGCTACTACTCGGCCGGGTGACTCAGGTGCGGCGATTGATCTTCCAGTTTCTTCGGCGACTCCTGTGGTTTCGGGTGCGGGGACGACTCCTACGACTGTTCTGACCGGGGGATCTGATGCTGATACTGGGGAAGCCTCTCCTCCAGAGGCGAAACCTGCGGTTCCTGAGGAGCACTATTTGGCGCGGAGGGATCTTTCTACGGAGGATAGGGCAAAGTTTTTTGATCGTATGGCGGAGCAGGTATGGAATTCCCCGCCCTTCTGAACTTTATTGGAGCGCGACAGCGCTCCTGATGGGAGTAGCCCCCGAGGCTGCAAGCGGTCATTTGTGATTGGTTGCAGTCTTTAGCTTGGGACTTTTGTTGATCTTTGTTTGACATTGGGGGCATGGCAGTGCTCCCAATGGGAGTAGCCCCTGAGGCTGGAAGCAATCATGTGTGATTGGTTGCAGTCTTTGGACTTGATTTTCTCCTTTCATTGGCTTTGACTTGTGCATTTCACTTGAATTCAACCTTTGTTCCAGATATGTGAGCGTGTGCTGACTGATACTGATCGGTGGCGACGTGCCCATGACTCAGTCTAGGGGATCTTGACCACCATGAGACGTGAGATCTCGATTCTTGGTCTTTATTTCGGCTGATAGTTGGTTATCTGACTGATGTCCTTTCCGCAGGTCGCAAGAAGAGTGCTGAGAAGCGGGAGAGACTGCAAAAAAGGAACTCGCTGAGCTTCGGGCCGTTTTAGAATCCAAGGAAAGGGACCTGCAGGCACAGCATGGCGAGCTCGAGCGGTTGCGGCGAGTGGAGGAGCAATTTCTCTAGGTGGACAAAGTTGAGTGCGAGCGCCTGCAGGACTTGGCAGGCTCTTTGGCTGGTGCGAGGACTGATCCTTTCTTCCGTTCTTTGGGGTTTGCTCTTCTCTTGAATTTCTGAGTATTGAATCTTTTGCTTCTTGAAGGCTCCGCGGGTATTGGGGCGGTGGAGGTGGCTGTTGTAGGATCATGCACTCTTTGTGGTGCTGTGGATGCCGTCTCGGGTGCTGTTGTAGCTGTGGGGGATCTCTGCGCTTGGGCTTTGACTCTCCTGATTCTTATTCATGAGCATATGTTTCCGGATGAGGAGAAGAGGACAGATGATCTTGATTCTCAGGTTGCTTCCTTCGGTCCAGACGGTGATCAGCTGGTGGCCTTGGTGCGCGAGAACGTGGTGAGTGGGCTTGCCACGTCTATTGTTGTTCTTCTGGGGCACGGTGTCCCCATTGAGGATTCCATGGTGGATAGCCTGCCTAATTATACAGACGAGCAGAGTGCTCGAGCCACTCGGCTTGCCCGCCAGCTGCAGCTAGTTGTTCAGGCTGATAACCATAATTCTCAGGGAGAGGAGTAGGGTGAACTGATTTTTGGTGCCCTGTCTTGGGACTTTAAGTTGTAATGAACTTCCTGCGGAATGGTGAATCTTTTATGCGGTGACAACTGCTTTGTTTGTTTTGCATTGCTCCTCCTTTTTTGACTTGTTATCCTTTGCGGTAGGCCACCCCGGGCGTTTCTCAGGCTTGGAATTTTCGGAAGGAAGACGCTCGCGAGGGTGCCTATGAATCCGTTTGTTTCAGGCTGAAAGCTGCCGAGCGTGAGATTGTACGTCTCAAGGGTGCTATCGCTATTCAGCGCTCCAAACGTCAACGTGCTGAAGCTGTTGTGGATGGCCTGGCTGCTTGGGTGGTGAAGTTGTCTGATCTTCTGAAGGGTGAGTTTGTCTTCCTTCGGCTGCTCGACTGTGAGGTATTTTCCTTGTGCTTTGTTCTGATTATTTCTCTTTTTGCGAATTGATGGATGAGCGATCTCGCGAAGAGGAAGAGGCCGTGCAGTCGGAGTTGTTGAGGCTGGATGACCCAGTCATGCAGGCGAACAATCCCTTTTGGATGGATAGGTCGCGAGCTCGAGTGTTCGCCATTTTTCGACGGCGGGTTGAAAGGGTGCCGCAGGCTGTTGGGTACTGTTGCAGGGTACTTGGTGGGATTTTCTCTGAATTTTATCCGCTGATTCCTGTTCCATCCTCTCTTGAGAGGCTGTGTCGGGTGTTCTCTCAGCGTGCGGAGCTTCGTCACCAGATTCATGTAGGGGCCTGATGTGCTTTTGCTTTTGTCCATAGTCATTGGCCTTGTCTGGACATTATGTTGGTGGCTCAAGGTCCTCCTGGTGGCCGAGCTCAGCCTATGGGTGACCATTATGCCGTGGCGGATGAGCCTACGAGCCAAGTTGTGAAGTGGGTGGTCAAGGAAAATGCCCGTCGTCTGGGAACTCTGTGTAAAGTGAAATCAGAGCCTGGAGATTAGGCTTTGCTTGGTGTAGGTTCTTCTTTTGAGTTGTAGGTTGACTTCTTCTGCTGGATAGCGTGTGCCGTTGTTCCCTTTTGATTTATTTTTCTTTATCTGTTATGAATGGATCCCGTGCGGTACGGGCGCGTCTTGTCGGTTTCCAATTCTTCGGCAAGTAACTCCTTGGGGGTGGCTGTGGCGCACGAGCCCCTGAGTGCTGATTTTTGAGTCGCGTGAGCGAAGAACGCCTCGGGGGGGGGGGGGGGGGTGGCTGCTGCGGCGAGCCCCCGAGTGCCAATTTTTAAGTCGCGTAAGCGAAGAACGCCTCGGGGGGGTGGCTGCTGCGGCGAGCCCCCGAGTGCCAATTTTAAGTCGCGTAAGCCAAGAACGCCTCAGGGGGTGCTGCTGCGGCGAGCCCCCATGTGCCAATTTTAAGTCGCGTAAGCGAAGAAAGCCTCGGGGGGTGGCTGCTGCGGCGAGCCCCCGAGTGCCAATTTTTAAGTCGCGTAAGCGAAGAACGCCTCGGGGGGTGGCTGCTGCGGCGAGCCCCCGAGTGCCAATTTTAAGTCGCGTAAGTGAAGAATGCCTCGGGGGGTGGCTGCTGCGGCGAGCCCCTGAGTGCCAATTTTAAGTCGCGTAAGCAAAGAATGCCTCGGGGGGTGGCTGCTGCGGCGAGCCCCCGAGTGCGAATTTTTAAGTCGCGTAAGAGAAGAACGCCTCGGGGGGTGGCTGCTGTGGCGAGCCCCCGAGTGCCAATTTTTATGTCGCGTAAGCGAAGAACGCCTCGGGGGGTGGCTGCTGCGGCGAGCCCCCGAGTGCCAATGAGCGAATTTTTTTGGAAAAATATTTTCAATATTCTTGCTTTTGTTCTTACACGAGGGGGCTGTTGAAGACAACCCTTTATTTGGATTGATGTCTTGGTAGCCCTAAGAATTGGAAGTTGTTGCGGCGGGTATGGGTCATTGGTATGTGAAGCCTGCGGGTCCTCTGGTTGCTCCTTTTGCTTCTATGGGAGAGCCTCTTCTTCTTGGGTCGCGACTCTGCTAGCTTGGTGTGCTCCGAAAGTTTCTGATATCTTGTGGAACTCTTTGTCGCAGCGGTCGGATCTGATGAAGTTGCCGCTGACTGTGATGACTCCTCGCGGGCCTGGCATTTTCAGCTTGAGGTAGGCGTAATGTGGTACTGCCATGAAGCGCGCGAAGGCTGGGTGTCCTAGGATTGGATGGTATTGGGATTTCCAGTCGACCACTTCGAAGTCCAACGTTTCCTTGCCGAAGTTACTCGCGCTACCAAAAACGACCTCGAGACTTATTTTTCCGAGGGGGTAGACTGCTTTACCTGGCACAATTCCATGGAAGGTTGTGCCTAAGGAGTTTAGTGCCGAATTTTGGATGAGCATTTCTTCTAGTGTTTTGGTGAATATGATGTTGATTCCACTTCCACCGTCCATGAAGACTCGTGACATGTCGTAGCTTCCAATTCTTGCTTCGAGTACCAATGCAGCGTGTCCTGGACGCGGGATGGCTGGCGGGTGATCTTCCCGGGAGAAGGTAATTTCAGTCTCGGACCCGCGTAAGTATTCTGGGACGGCGGGGTGCGAGGAGACTGCGAGGAAAACTTGTCTGGAGACCTTCTTCTGCTGCCTATTTGATGGTCTTCCTTCTTGTATCATGTAGATCCGGCCATGTGCTTCTGGGTATTTTTCTTCTTCTTCGGGTGTCGTGCGCCGCTCTTGGATTGCTGCTACTTGTCTTGCTGGTATGACAGGGGCTGGTGGTGCGTTGTGGGCAATAGTCTCGACTGCTACGCTTGCGAGAGGCTGTGCTGCTGTTGTTGTAGATCGGATTTTTTCTTCTGAGAGCTCGATGAAACGCCTGCAGTTTCTGAGGGTGTGTCCTGATCTGAGCTCTCTGCGTTCGTTTCTGAACCCGTGTAGTGTGCACGGTCCGTCGAGCTGCTCTTTGGCCGAGCGATATGCTCGGGCATCATCTCGCGGCTGCCTTGATCTCCAATCTCGTTTCTGAGCTTGGGGTGCTTCTTCTTGGTTGTCCCTATGCTGCATTCTGCTATCTTCGCGATGTCTGCCGTCTCTATCATCTGGGAAGCCGACCGCGACCATGTCGGGTCCTCTGTCGTCGTAGAAGTTACGCCTGAGGAGTTTTCTTCTTCTGTCAAATCCTCTGTCTCCGGTGTGGTAGTCGTAGTCGCGTTCTGAGCGCGCTGTCTGGATCTCTGATTCGTTCCGCACGGTGTCTTTTCCGCCTGCCCAATTGTTGGCTTTCTCTAGTAGTCGCGCGAGTATTCGGACCTTCATCTGCCCGAGTTGCTCCTTGAAGTAGATGCATTGCAAGCCTCTCCTAAATGCGTCGATTGAGCTTTCGTCTGATATGTCCTCGGCTGAATTTTTGAGTATGGTCCACCGCCGGATGTATCTTCGCAGGGACTCTCTGGTTCCTTGCTTCCAGGCCCTCAGCTCCTCGAGTGATGCTGGTCGTTTGTAGGTGGACTTGAAGTTCTCGATGAAGGCGCTGCGGAACTGTTTATAGGAACTGATTGATCCTCGCGGCAGGTTCTTCAGCCAATGTCGTGACGAGCTCTGGAGCATGAGTTGCACGTACTGCATTTTTGTGATATTGGTTCCTCGTTGTAATTTTATGACTATTAGGTAGTCGCCGAGCCATACTTCTAGCTCCTCCAGCCGATCGTACTTGTGCGTTGTGGAGTTTAGTTTGAAACCTATCGGCATCCGTGTCTCTCGTATGGATCGCGTGAAGCACAGTGCTCCGCATGGTTCTATGTCCTCATCGGAAGCTTGCTCGTCCGACTACTCTTCGCGGGCTGCGCGTCTTCATCTTCCGCGATTGACCTTGTTTTGCGTTATGTCGTCGCGTGCGTCTCGCTGACTACTGTTGCGTCTGTTGCCGTTGTCATCGCTGTCATGGTTTTTATTTCTGTTTGAGCGCTTGTGCTAGTCGTCACTGATGTCGTCGCCGTCGGGTGAAATAGGGTCCATGTCTGGTGTCTGCTCGCGGGGCACTTGCCTTGCGCCTGCTTTTTTAGGGGCTGAGGTAGTGATGGCGTCTTTCATTATTTTCAGGGCCATCGTCGTGTTGTGGTCTAACCCGCCCTTCTTGCCCTTCTGAGCGCGAGATAGGTATTCTTGGGCAGTTATAAGGGCTTCCGCTGGCATGAGTTGCTCTTCTTCATCGTCGTCCTCTTCTAGCTTGAAGTCGTCATCTAGTTTGTGGGCTACCTTCTTCTTGTCCGTCGTCTCAGGTTGCTGAATCTGGATCTGGCTCGGACAGGGGAAGCGTAGTCGGAGGAGTCGCTTCTGGGAGGTGGTCTGCGGTTGGTCCTCGAGTCGATGGCTGTTTTTACTTGCTTCTCTAATTCTAGACGTTGTTGTCTTGTTTTCTTGGTGATGTCACTCGCCAATTTGTTGTATGCTCTAAGCTCGTCTCGTGTTGCGTTTTCCGGGAGTAGTTTCCCGCGTTTTACTGCGTCCTTTACTCTGGCGCCTGCTTCTTTGGACATGTAGATTTTTTCTACGTGATGGTCCTCTTTCGCCGTGCCTGGGGTCTGGCGGTTGCTACTTTCTGGCTCGTCGCTCCTGCGATTGCTATGCTCCAGTCCTTTATACACTTTTCTTGGTATGGTTCCTGGTTCTCCAAGTGTGACGGTGACCTGGCCGGTGTTGTCGGGATCACTGATTTTGCTGCTTAAGAGAGCGTCTTGACGACTGCTCGGGTCATCATCTTGGACTTTGCCGTCTGCGGTTGGATCGTGAACGTCTGCCATGAACACCTGGCACGGTGTCTTGACTGCTATCCTGCTTGCGTGCATGTTGCACTTCTTCCATGGTGTCAGTCCGCTCGAGTAGTCGCGAGTGACGCGATGTCTTGTGTTGGGTTGGGAGTCGTGGCTGACTCGCAGGGTCGCCACGCGGGCGGGTGTTGCTTCGACTGCTGCCGTAGCGACTGTTGCTGCAGGTGCTCGGGTGCTATCCGTGAGGCGGAGGGTTCCCCAATGGTTGATGTAGATCTGGTACGCGCCGAAGGTCAGGTTGATGCCAGTGCGCAGATCGGCGAAGGCCGGTCGAAAGTTCGGAAGGTGAGCCATGAAGCCAAGGGACCCAAACAGATCGGAGTCTGCTCGAGTCGTGGAGTCGATGAGTGGTGACGGAGTCGCTGCCTTGACGGATGCTGGTGACAAGGCCGCCGAGATCGTGATTCCAACCTGCGGAGTTCCCACAGATGGCGCCAATTGACGAGGATCAGCCTCGGAAAATCTCATGGTCAGGGACCCTAAGTTTATCATAGAGAAGTAACAGGTTGGACGATACTCGTCGGCTAACAGGAGAAGCACTTCCTGCTCGATATTACTGCTTGAGGGAGCGATTACAAGGGAGGCCAAGGCAAGTTCTCGCAAGACCAGGAGAGTAGATTGGATATTGGATGTTGAGACGTCTCCCTCCCAACCTTTATATACTAGGCTATGTCTCAGGGAGTCCGTCCTAGATTACAGAGATAGTTTCCTAACCCTAGTCTTGTCTTGTGCGCCAAGTCGTGCCTTCCATATCAGTCGTGGACTCCTACGTCGGTGCCTTGGGAGGGCCAGCCGCGGTCCCATCAGTCCTCCTTGCGGGCCTTCTGTTTTCATACGCACCAGGTATCCTTACACTCAGGAGGGGTCACCCCCTCATCAGGTAACCTTGTTTATGTTATGAGATTTGGCGGGACTACCACTCGCGAGATCAGTCTACCTGGACCACTTTGGCTTGGTTATACTAGCAGGAACAGATGGTATTTCACTTCGGCCGAGATGGACGAGTTTGTTGTTCAGCAACAGTTCCATAACCCCATGGAGGGGGTTTCTCTCGAGGAGGAGGAGCAGGAGATTCCGCACCCTCGGGAGGAGCCTGACGCCCAATGGGGTGAAGGACCTTCTTCTTGGTCTGGGAGCCTTCTTCTTGGGAGGAAAGAATGACGTCCGTCTACGCACCCGAGACTTCATACAACGGATGGACGTACCATTACCACCTCGGAGACGGAGGAAGCTCCTAGGGCCCGCAGTAGCCGAGCCCAACTTAGGCCAAAATCCTAAGCTTGGGGAAGTACGTGCCTTCTCCCCTTCCATTATATTATCCATTTGTGTTCGTTTTTTATCTTTTCGAAGTTTTTGCCCATTCTTCTTTGTTCTATCTTAATTTTCAAAAACAATAAAAATATTTCCCCGTTCTTTTATTTTTGATTAACCTTTGAAAAATACAAAAAGATTTCCTTTCTCTCTTTAGTTTGCTTTGTTTGTAGAGTTCAACTCACGTCCATTGTTGCATTTGCACTGGATTATATCTTTTCCATGTTCGATTGTGCAAGCGACGAGGCAATAATGACGAAGGTCGACGGAAGGGATGCAACAAGGAAAGCCGGTATGAACTCTTTTTGTTTCTACTTTTGTACATATGCATGTACTTATGATATAGAGACCAACTCGTAGCAACAAAGTGCTATGTTTGCAATGCTTTCCCAGTAGTTCATGCTTTCTTGTGACTAGTCTCAAATAGCGGGAGTGCATAAAGTGTTATTGAAATGATTTACATACATTGCATTGTTCATGACTTAGCATATTGAAGTGGTATTTCCCTTCGGAGAATTTTTGGATTGACTTGGCACATTCTTACACATGAGGCAGAGGCCGGTCTGGAGAATGCCCAGTTCTCACTTATTTTACATTTTATTATAAAAGCTTGCACTTGCCCTTGCCCTCCATACTTGATGACGGAATGAAATGGAACTAAATGTTGGCCACTAAGTGCTAATGATAGGTGGAGAGAGAATCACAATCTTCTCTTCCATAATTGAGGCAAGATAAAAGGCACCACACAATTGCTGGCCATGGAACGTTTATGATAGATGGAAAGGGAACACAAGTGTAGGCATAACACAAAAGCATGGGAACCACCATTAATTTGGTTGTTATGGAAGATATTGAAAACCTTTACTATTACCATTGACTGGAAAGTTACACTCTCAAAAACTTTGTATCTCTTATTTCAAAACCACGAGCTCTGGTACTTGTTTAGTCTTTGCTTCCAGCCACGGGTTTTCAACCTTGCCATCAAAAGCCACGGTTCGAGAGTCTCCATTTCTTTCTTCAAAGAACCCAATATTGAGAGCATACTTGTCATTCTGAGTGTAATGTGCATTGTCCCAAAGTACCACATTATCTTCTGCATGTTTGTGATATCACTGATTCTAAAATATGTAGTTCTAGTATCCTCTAAAACTCCGAAGGATCTTCTGCATTTATGTTTTGCTTCACTCATGGAGGCCAGCGAGATACCACTCTAGTATGTTCAAGTCATGCGCATTGCAATCTTGTTTTTGATTTTCAGTTGCATATTATTCATTCGTGGTTGTTTGAAACTTTTTACATGAAAGAAGGATTTCTTTGTGCATTGTCTTGGTAGCATTGTATCAACACTTGCTAGTCTTGTTCGTAGTACATGCTTATATACATCTAATGAAGCAATAGAAGTTTGTCAAAGTTTTCTTTGTCTCGTCCAGTTCGTTGAACTGAATTGCTTGAGGACAAGCAATATGCTAATCTTGGGGGAGTGGTTACGTCTCAAACGTATCGACTTTTCCAAACACTTTTTCTATTGTTTTGACTTCATTTTTGCAAGATTTGAAGGAAACTAACTCGGACTGACGTTGTATTCAGCAGAATTGCATGTATGGTTTTCTTGTGTGCAGGAAAATGGATTTTTAGGTGTCTCAGAAAATTCCAGAAAAAAATGAAGAAAACCACGCACTGGGAGGAGCCACATGTCAGAAGGAGGGCTAGAGGGGGCTGCTCCTGGCCCAGGCGGCCAGGTGGTGCGGCCAGGCCCCTGGCCGCGCCAGGGAGTCCCTTGGGTGGGTCCCACCCCTCTGCTGCCCTACCAGAACTCCTATTTTTACCCTAGACGAGGAAACCCCAGAATAGAAGTCGTTTTCCCAATTCTCGTCGCGGATCCGCTGCCACCCTCTGTTCTTCTACAGGAGAGCTAATCTGGAGGCTGTTTTGGCCTCCGGTGAGGGGGAATCATCACCATCGTCATCACCATCGCCACTCCATCATCCATCCATGACTTCTCCTTTCATGTGTGACTAATTCCCTGTTGTAGGAAAATGGGATGGTAGGGATTGGATAAGTTAGATCATGTAATTTTTTAGCGGATTATTGGGGGCATGTTGGCTATCATCTGGTATGATGTTTATCATCTTTTCTACAACTTGTTGTTCTTATTGTTTGTCCCTTCGGGCCTGAGTGCCATGATTTCAGATCTGAACCCTACGTGTTTGCATGAATATATTTGTGTTCTTCATCCTATCTATGAATTGTATGCACCTGTTATAGTCTGGAAACGGCAATCCCAATGGTGACAACTTCGGACACCAAAGGGGATGGACTATATTTTGAGGATTCCATGTATCCGTTGATTGTTAATGCTTTGTTCCTGTGCTCTTTGAAAGGAGCACCTTAATCTCCATAAGTTTCTTTTGGCCCCGTTTGTAGCGGGATCGTAGGACAAAAGATGTTGTGCAAGTTCTTATTGCAAGCACGTACAACTACCTTCGGGATACATGCCTAATGTTTGATATATGCCTAGATGATTATTACTTTTTTGTGTGTCTTGGCCCATACAAAATATATGATTTCTCTCATCCATGCAGCGCCCAACCATCCGTTTCCCTAGCCTACAATGTCTTTATTCGACTTGTTGCAAGTTACTTTACTTTACCATTCTTACTTTCGTTGCTTTACCACCACTATTTCCTTTACCACTACGACTTCATATCACTGTTGCCACTAATACCTCGTTTCCAAGCAAGTATCTTTCAGGTGCGGTTGAATTGACAACTCGACTGTTAAAGCTTATAAATATTCTTTAGCTCTCCTTGTGTCGAATCAATAAATTGGATGATCTTACCCGCGAAGACTACCACGATCCCCAACACTTGTGGGTCATCACTCCGTGGCAGAAACCTACAGAGAAGAAATGACCTTTCCGCCGGGAAGATTCCATCCGGGAGAACTCCTCCCGGAGGGGGAGAGCGTCCTCATAGTCATCACCATCGTCACGCCTATCATCGAGATAATCATCAACATCATCCCCATCACCAGCACCATCTCCATCTTCATCCCATCTCATCTCACCATTGCAATCCAAGTTGTAACTTGCACTATTCATCCCCTCTACTCTACCGGTGTTAATTACTCTTTTGTGGTGAATGCTATTTAGTTTTGTTGAAAGATTATTGTTATGACCAGATTGCTTATCATATATTTATCACCTCTGATCATGATCTCATTTATGTCTTGTGAGTAGTTCCTTTTGGTCTTGAGGACATGGGATAAGTCTAGGTTATAGTAGTCATATGATGTTGAAGTAATATGTGTTGTTTGATATTTAAGTTGTGGTGTTATACTTCTAGTGGTGTTATGTGAACGTCCACTACATAACACTTCACCATTTTAAGGACCTAGGGGAATGCATTGTGTATAAAGTATTATTATGGTGGGTTGCCGGGGTGACAGAAACCTGAACCCCAGCTCGCACGCTTTTACACGAGGGAATGTTGGATCCTAAAGTTTATTGCTATCGTCAGGCTTTGCCTTAATTTCTCGCTTGTATTTTTCGATGCTTGCAAGAGGTTTAACCATAAGTGTGTACTTATCTTAGTCTAGAAAATGCACTAGCATAGGTTCACCCACACAACACTTATCAACACGAAACATAGTACTAGACGAAATATCGCGAAAGCACATGACTATCTCTCCCACGTGTGTCCTCGAGAATGTTTTAGCTTTTATAAGTTTGATCCTTCAGGCTATTCTTTGTGTTCAAAAGGATTGGGCCACTTGCAGCACCTTAGCATAATCTATTTCCCTTTCATTTATTTCCTTGGTGCTTATATCAGAGAACCCATAAAAATCTACCTTTCAGTACTTGCAATTATTCCTATCTCAAAATCACTTGTCAATACCTTATGCTCCTCGTTGGGTTCGACACTCTTACTTATCGAAAAGGCTACGATTGATCCCCTACACTTATGGGTCATCAAGAGGCCGCGCCAAAATGAAGCTGATGACGTGGACTTGGTGAGCCTCTACCTTGAAGAACACATCTATCCGTCATCCAAGATGCTCTACGATACTGAGAGCAAGCTGGACTCCGCGAAGGAAGATTTTGTGGCCGGTTTTGAGGTTGCCGGCGCCAACCGCTTCGACAAGGCGCTAAACGCATACATGCTCGCCTTAACCCTCTACAAGGCGGCTTGCTTGTCCTTCCCCGCAACATGCAAGCCTTGAGTCTGCTTAGCCGCCGTCTTCCTGAGCCGCTGTCAACCATCGCCTCCAAGAGCCAGACCTCTCTAGTTTAAGTTTTAAGTTTAAGTTTTATGGTTTTAGTTGACAAATAAGTCCAGTGTATCGCGTCGATGTACTCTGTAGAGGGGATCCTTTAAAAAAATTAGCGTTGTTCGCATGAGTTGTTCTCAGCCGTTGCATATTTGACCGCAAAATGTTAACAATATTTTTTCCGAAAGGATTTAACCGGTCATGGATCAGGGCGAATGCGTCTAGGAACTAACTAGCCTTGGGACTGTCCACACGCATAACTAGTTGTACGATGATTAGACGGGAGAGACATGGCGTGTGAGAAGGTTTGACTAGACGAGAGTGTGCTAGGAGCACACAACAGCACTGCTCACCGGGACTAGTTCTAGCTCACCGTGAGACAGGGCCTTTGACCTTTTCTTGTTAAACCCCTCCTCCCCTCACCTCTCCCAAATCCATGTTCTTCCTTCGTCCCATTGCAGCCATGGCCTCTCCATCAAGGTCGCTAAGTGCTCCCCCTCACCACCAACGTTATTTGAATGTACAACCACCATCTCGCAGGAGAAGGAAAAAACCAACACGTTCTTGCTCATGGTGGCCTTATCAACCTTACAGTCGTAGATTGCCACGGCAAAGGAAGATGTCTGGGCTCAGACCGCCATGAATGCGGCAGAAGAAGCAGCTTGGTTGACAAAGCGGAGGACCGCGCCTCTAAGACCGCGGAGAACACGTCAAGGTCCTATATGGCTACCCATGTTGTGAGGAAGCGCATAGTTGAGACATTGGAAATGTATGATTTCGTGACATAACTCACTAAATCTGTCAAGCTTAAGGAGGCGGGGGTGGCCCGAAGCGACGACGAGTACGTCGATTTGACCACTGCCTCTGCACTTTCCAAGCTCGAAGCCAACAATCAGAGAGATGATGCCTACCAATTTTTCAAGGAAATGGTGGCCAACGATGAAGATACTGAGCCTTCCATGCGAGTCAAGATGATGAACAAGTGCAGGCAAATTTTCCTTGGTCAAGTCAATATGTTGTAGCTCGCGTTAGTTATCTTATTATCGTAGTTAAGTATCTGTTATTTAGCTAGTCTGATGAAGAAAGAAATCCCTTGTTCTTCTCCTTTATAGAGGACTGGGATGACTTGGAGGCAATTGAGGGGGAATTTGATGTATTTGTAGAATTGATTGTGTGTGCAATTATTTTCCAAGCTAGGCTCGTGAATGCCCACAAGCACAGCTAGATGTGCGATGATTAGAGGGGAGAGGTGTGGCGTGTGCGCAGGTTTGACTAGACGGCCGCGTGCCAGATGCACGCACCACCACTCCTCATCGGGACTAGTGCTAGCTCACTGGCCTTAATGCATGGCACCAGCTAGCTCTAATAGGCTGAACCCAGATCATTAATTAGCTAGTACTCCCAAAAATAAATCGTTAATTATGCAAAAACGATTGGGTTTTCAAGTTAGTTGATGCACAAACGTTTGTAATTTCTTATATTTTGATACAGAGGTATTGGTATTAATATGTTTTAATCGAATGTGTACGTCGCTGGTCCCAAGCTTCTCGAGTAGGCCAACTCTTCCAAGATTCTACCATCAGGCAACTCTTCCTCCTCGCAAAAAGGGCAGTCAAATCTGCAATGAAAATCTTGGCGCAAGCGGTTGCGCATTGCCAACAGTCTGTTTTAATAACCTATATGCCTTTCTTCATATGTATCTGAACAAGACTTTACATCTGGAAATCAATCAAACAAGAGCAATACACACATAGGATTCACTGAAAAGAGATTTTCATTGCATAACATAGATGTCCATTGCATAAAGGAGCATGGTTATTTTTTTCCAATTAGTTCAACTATAAGAACTAACCAAAATAAACCCAAAACTAGCGTTAAGTATGTACTAAAATAGCTTTTACCCTCATATCTAGCTCATTTCAATTACGCCAACAGTCCATCGGCATACAAATGAACCCAAAATATTTACGACTAACTAAAAGCTCCTCACCGCGTGCGCATATTAGTTGGAGGCACCGAAGGATAAACCCCTTCGTCTATGGGCATCCTCCTCCAGCCGCCCCCGATTCTCTTCCGCAAAGAGGATGGTGTTGGGATACGGGGCAGAAAACACAAATTTTTCACACCTACGGTACCCGAACCCAAGATCTATGCTATAGCGATGTAAAGTAACGGAGGGAATCGGTGTTCATACCTTTGAAGACCGAAAGCGGGAAACGTTCTTACGAATGTGGTTGGCGTAGACTCAGAACTACGACCTCCCTGTCGTGTAGAAGACCACCACCGGCGAGGATGACTCCCGGTAAACCTCCAGCGACGAAGCAGCACCACAGGTGTAGTGCCTCGAAGAGATTATACACGTACGACACAATCGATGTTCCTCCTGGGCTCCGAACCAGGCGAGCAGCGGAAAGAAGACGGCTACGGATCCCGACTCCGGCAGAGCGACGGCCTGCCTTATGGTGGAGAACTCCAATCCTGGTGCAGACTCCAAACAAGGGGATTTCACTTCCGGAAATGGAGAAGGAAGAAGAAGGAGATCAATTGTTGTATGGAAAAAGGGGGGTCTACCCCTCTATATAAAGGCCAAGGGGGGTGTGATCCCTCTTCCCTCCCCCACGTGGGACTAAACCCCCAAGGGGGGAGGGGTGCGCCGGCCAAGGGGGGGAACCCCCTCCTCCCCTAATGGGCCTCTAAGGCCCATATAGCCATTTTTCCATTATTTTAGTTATTTAATAAGTTTTAAATATTTAATTAAGATAATTAAATAATAAAAAACATTATTAAAACAATTAAACTTTATTTTGAACTATTCAAAATGTCCGGAAACCATTCCGTCCTCCTCCGGAACTATTCCGGTGATTTCTCCTATTTCACCGATTGATCCCGTAACTGTCCTATGCATCGATTGCCCTTAAGTGTAAGACCCTAACGGTCCGGGAAACAGCAGACATGGTCGAGACTCTTCTCATTGACCAATGACTAGTCAGTTGGACCTGGTTACAATCCTTGACAGCCCCTGCGCTTCCATCGAATGAGCTTCGATCGCTTTTGGAAACCGTTAACGATACGACGTAATCCCTTTGTTCTGCGGTACCTTGTTTGTCCGAGGTTTGATTGTCGGTATCCCACATACCGTGTTCACATCTCGTTCATGACAAACAACTTCTCTCGTCCATGATCATTGCATCTCTTTGTGACCTAGTCACGTCCTTGCAAGGGGTTGATGCAATATCACCGAGTGGGCCCAGAGTACCTGTCCTGTCATAAGGACTGCCAAATCCCGCTTTGATCTATTAACATACTCATCAACCATCTATTTCGGAATACCCAAAGTGCACCGTTATAGCCAGCATATTTCAGTCAGGCGGTGGGATACAAATCAAAGTCTCCTCATAGATCGTGATTACGTATGATCATTACGGTCTAAGGACTAAGGCATACGTTACAAAGTCATAGCAACGCTGAACTATGTGACTCGATCACATTGCATTACTTTTAGGTGGGTGTCTGTCCATCACATCATTCCCCTAATGATATGACCTCATTGTCAATGGACTTAAGTGTCGCCATGATCAGGAAAGCTTGATCAATCAATTGCCCAATGAGATAGTTTACCCGAGTTAAACTACGGACCATGTTTTATACTACACCTGTATTAGTATTTCCAAGTAATACAGTTATAGCACAGTATAAAACGTATTATGAACAAAACGGATATGTGACAAATATCTTTATTAGTTTGTCTCTAGGGCACATATCCAACAGTCTCCCACTTGCACTAGAGTAAAAATTACACTAGTTTACATCAGGTATGTATCTAACACCAATGGTCTCTCGGTGTTCTTCAAACTTGCCCTGTGGAAGAGGTTTAGTCATCGGGTCTGCTGCGTTCAGATCCGTATGTATCTTGTGAATCCTAGTGTGTCCATCCCTGACGTAGTCTCGCGTCACATGGAACTTTCGGAGGATGTGCTTGGCTGTAGAGTGAGTTCTTGGCTCCTTCGCATTAGCAATGGCACCCGTGTTGTCGCAGAAGATTCCCACGGGGTCAGTGAAAATGGGAAAGACGTCAAGCTCGATCACGAACTTCTGCAGCCACAGCGCCTCGTTTGACGGTTCGCAAGCGGCAATATACTCCGACTCCATTGAAGATTGAGCGACGACTGACTGTTTGCCGCTCCTCCAGCTAATCGCGCCACCGTTCAACATGAAGACATATCCCGTGTGGGATTTCGAGTCATCTAGGTCTGAGCCGAGGCTTGCGTCAACGTAACCCTTTACGGTGAGCTCCTCATCAACTCCTCCATAAACGAGAAAGAGATCCTTGGTTCTTCTCAAGTACTTAAGGATGTTCTTTACTGCTGTCCAATGGGCCATTCCCGGATTACTCTGGTAACGATTAGTCATACTAATGGCCAGCGCTAAATCCGGTCTGGTACATAACATAGCATACATGAGAGAACCTATGGCTGAGGCATAGGGCTTTGAGGACATCTCCTCTTTCTCTTTAGCTGTGGTTGGGCATTGAGTCACGCTTAATTTGACACCTTTTATAACTGGCAAGAGACCTCTCTTGGAGTCATCCATTTTGAACCTTTTCAAAATCTTGTCAATATAAGTGTTCTGACTCAAGGCCAACCGTCGATTAGGTCTATCTCTATAGATCTTAATCCCTAGTATGTACGCAGCTTCACCTAGGTCCTTCATGGAAAATTGTCCATTCAGATATTCCTTTACTTCCTCTAAGAATTTCTTATCGTTCCCTATTAGTAATATGTCATCCACATATAACACAAGGAATGCTACAGAGCTCCCACTCAGTTTCTTATAGACGCAGAACTCTTCGACGTTTTGGACAAATCCAAAAGCTTTAATGACCTCATCAAATCGAAGATTCCAGCTCCGAGATGCTTGCTTCAACCCATATATGGACCGTTGAAGCTTGCAAACCATACCAGCATTCCTTGGATCGACAAACCCCTCTGGTTGCATCATATACAACTCTTCCTCAATGTTGCCATTTAGGAATGCAGTTTTCACATCCATCTGCCATATCTCGTAATCATGATATGCAACTATTGCTAGTAGGATCCGAATAGACTTTATCATCGCTACAGGAGAGAACGTCTCCTCGTAGTCAACTCCTTGAATTTGTCGGAAACCCTTCGCGACAAGTCGAGCTTTGTAGACAGATACGTTTCCGTCTGCGTCAGTCTTTTTCTTGAAAATCCATTTATTCTCGACGGCCTTGCGGTCCTCGGGAATATCCACCAAAGTCCATACTTTGTTGGTGTACATGGAGTCTATTTCGGATTTCATGGCTTCAAGCCATTTCTCGGACTCGGGTCCCTCCATTGCTTCTTTGTAACTCGTAGGTTCATCCGACTCAACAGCCGAGATTGCATTCACAAGCTGTCCATAAAACTCAGTAGGTTGACGGACTCTTGATGACCTACGGGGCATAAAAGGTTCCTCTTCATTCTCATCATGATCATTATGAATGTCATGATCGTTATGAATGTCGTTCTGGCCATTCGCTTCAACTCCCACTGTGGAAGATGGTTCCAGAACAAATTCCGTAGCCATTTCATCCAATTGGAGTGATTGGTCAGTTACTTCATCGAGGTCTATTTTCCTCCCACTCAACTCTTTCGCGAGAAACTCCTTCTCAAGAAAGTGTCCCGTCTTGGCAACAAACGTTTTGCTGTCAGACTTGTTGTAGAAGGTGTACCCACAAGTTTCCTTGGGATAGCCCACAAAGATGCACTTATCCGCCTTGGATTCAAGTTTGTCAGGCTGTAGTTTCCTAACATAAGCCTCACAACCCCAAATCTTCAGGTGAGACAACTCAGGTTTAGTGCCATGCCATTCTTCAAATGGTGTTGTCTTTACGGATTTGGATGGTGCCCTATTAAGAATATGAATGGCGGTTTCTAATGCATACCCCCAGAATGACACAAGCAAGTCAGTATGAGACATCATCGATCGCACGCTATCCAATAGGGTTCGATTACGTCGCTCAGCTACACCGTTTCTCTGAGGTGTGCCTGCCGGCGTAAGCTGTGGTATTATGCCACAAGACTTCAGATGATTGCCAAACTCGTGACTCAAATACTCGCCACCTCGATCCGATCGAAGGTGCTTGATTTTCCTTCCGAGTTGATTTTCGACCTCATTCTGAAATTCCTTGAACTTTTCAAAGGTTTCAGACTTGTGCTTCATCAAGTAAATATACCCATATCTACTCAAGTCATCAGTAAAGGTCACGAAGTAACGAAGATCATTGCGAGTGGGGACGTTCATGGGTCCACATACATCCGTATGTATGATCCCCAATAAGACATCCGCACGCTCCATCACACCATTGAATGGAGTCCTTGTCATTTTGCCCATGAGGCATTGTTCACATGTATCAAGGGATCCAAAATCCAATGACTTAAGAAGTCCATCCTTATGGAGCTTCTCCATGCATTTTATACCAATATGACCAAGTCGGCAATGCCACATCATCATGTGATCTTCATTATTCTTCAATCTTTTGGCCTCAATATTGTTAACGTGACACACGTCACCATCGAGATTAAGTACGAATAAACCATGCAACTCCGGTGCGTGAACATAAAACATATCATTCTTATAAATCGAACAACCAATTGTATCGGGCTTAAAAGAATAGTGGTCTCGCTTCAAGAAAGAACCACTCACGATGTTCACACTCAACGCGGGTACATAGTAACATTTATTCAGAACTAAAACCAATCCCGAAGGGAGACTAAGATGCTTCGTGCCGACCGCCAAGACTTCAATCCGGAAGCCATTCCCCACGCGCATCGTCACTTCATCCTTGACCAAGCGTCTCCTATTCCTTAGTCCCTGAATGGAATTAGAAATATGAGCGACAGACCTTGTATCAAATATCCAGGATGTGTTCCCAGCGCTTGTCAAGAGAAGATCAACAATAAGTATATCAAATATACCTTCGTCTCTCTTGGCGACCTTGCCAGCCTTCTTGTCCTTTAGGTACTTAGGAAAGTTGCGCTTCCAGTGACCTTCACCCTTGCAGTAGAAGCACTCCACTCCGAGTTTAGGCTTGGGTGCCTTGGGAGGAGCGGCAACTGACTTGCCATCCCTCTTAGGGCCACCTCTCCTGGCCTTCTCCCGTCTGCTTGACTTCTTGAAGTCAGTGGTCTTGTTGACCATGAAGACGGCGTGCTCCTTCTTGATCTCAACCTCAGCGCTCTTTAGCATGGCGAACAACTCAGAAGGGGTTTTGTTCATCCCCTGCATGTTGTAGTTCAGCACAAAGCCTTTGTAGCTAGGGGGAAGCGACTGCAACACCCTATCAACCGCAAGTTATTCTGGAATCTGACATTCCAGAGCATTCAAGCGTTGAACGTAGCCAGACATTTTGACCACGTGCTCACTCACGCTGCCGTGCTCATCCATCTTTGCTGAGAAGAAGGCTTCAGAAGCTTCGTACCGTTCAGCCCTGGCTTGAGGTGCGAAGACCGCCTTGAGGTCGGTGATTATCTCATATGCACCCATCCTCTCAAAGCGTTTCTGCAGCTCAGCCTCCATGGAGTAGAGCATGCCACTCTGGACAAGGTTGTAATCATCAGTCCTGGAGAGATAGACATTCTTCTCGTCCTGACTGGTATCATCTGCTGGTGCGTCACCTAATGCGTTCTCTAGTACGTATGCCATTTTGAGGGGAACGAGGAGAATCCTCAGGGTGCGGAACCAGTTGGTGAAGTTTGTCCCATCTGTTTTTAGCTTATCTTTCTCTAGGAATGATCCTAAGTTGAACGAGGGGCGAGGTGCTACCATCTACAAGGTTGGATTCACAATGATACAATTTAGACTTTTGTTCATAATGTGGAGTTTCAATTTAATCTTAAAATTCTAGAAAGCTCCCACTTAGATAAACACCTCTCAATTTAACTAAGTGATTACACAATCCCAGCCCCCATACCTCCCCTGATATGAACGGCCCAGTATGCGAACCAGGTAGGCCTCTAAGCCAATCACATCAGGCATGTGACTCGTGCTCGACCTTTCGGTCTTCTGTGTTCCAGGCCCGCATCTACATACGTCAAGCCTGCCAATCGAACCTTGATGTTAGCTGTTCAGGCAAGGCCATATCTGCATATGCCAGGCTCGCCGAACCCAACCTCATGTGAGCTCCGTTGAATATGTAGGACAACTCCAGTATGTACGGAGCGTCAGGCCATATGGGAGAACCTTCCAGGTGGTGCCCATCAAAAGGGAGAACACAATGTTGGTATTGTGAGAGATGGTCCTGTTTCGTGCTACCGTCGATATATCTAGCATACTAGCATAAAACAGGAAGTAAAACTTTAAATCATACAACCTATGATCCCCCTTCATGCAAAGCAAAGTTAAAACGTCTTTCTACTTTAGCTTGTGCAAGTTTTACGTGGCTGCTAGGGGTTTCGAGAGAGAGAACCGATTTCTATCCTGCGAAAAACATGCCACAACACCGTCTCTTATCCGTCTCTATTACACCCCTGTCGGGGCCCTCCGTTGCAAACATCTTCGCATCGCTAATGCAGAGAGACAGACACCCCCCCAGCCACTTTATATGGTACAAGCCATATGTCAAGCGTGGAACCAGTCTCGCGTAAATGCGTAAGGTCGGTCGGGGGCCGCTTCATCAAACATTGCCGCAATGCTCCAATGAGTACACGTGGGAGGGTAACGAATGAAGATTCGATGCCCACATCCTAGATGTGTTCTATCCGTACAATACATCTACGCATAGCTAGCTCATGATACCACTGTTGGGATACGGGGCAGAAAACACAAATTTTTCACACCTACGGTACCCGAACCCAAGATCTATGCTATAGCGATGTAAAGTAACGGAGGGAATCGGTGTTTACCTTTGAAGACCGAAAGCGGGAAACGTTCTTACGAACGTGGTTGGCGTAGAATCAGAACTACGACCTCCCTGTCGTGTAGAAGACCACCACCGGCGAGGATGACTCTCGGTAAACCTCTAGCGACGAAGCAGCACCACAGGTGTAGTGCCTCGAAGAGATTATACACGTACGGCACAATCGATGTTCCTCCCGGGCTCCGAACCAGGCAAGCAGCGGAAAGAAGACGGCTACGGATCCCGACTCCGGCAGAGCGACGGCCTGCCTTATGGTGGAGAACTCCAATCCTGGTGCAAACTCCAAACAAGGGGAGTCCACTTCCGGAAATGGAGAAGGAAGAAGAAGGAGATCAATTGTTGTATGGAAAAAGGGGGGTCTACCCCTCTATATAAAGGCCAAGGGGGGGGTGTGATCCCTCTTCCCTCCCCCATGTGGGACTAAACCCCCAAGGGGGGAGGGGTGCGCCGGCCAAGGGGAGGTTGGGCCCCACCCCTTGGCGCCAAGCCCAAGGGGGGGAACCCCCTCCTCCCCTAATGGGCCTCTAAGGCCCATATAACCATTTTTCCATTATTTTAATTATTTAATAAGTTTTAAATATTTAATTCAGATAATTAAATAATAAAAAACATTATTAAAACAATTAAACTTTATTTTTAACTATTCAAAATGTCCGGAAACCATTCCGTCCTCCTCCGGAACTATTCCGGTGATTTCTCCTATTTCACCGATTGATCCCGTAACTGTCCTATGCATCGATTGCCCTTAAGTGTAACACCCTAACGGTCCGGGAAACAGCAGACATGGTCGAGACTCTTCTCATTGACCAATGACTAGTCAGTTGGACCTGGTTACAATCCTTGACAGCCCCTGCGCTTCCATCGAATGAGCTTCGATCGCTTTTGGAAACCGTTAACGATACGACGTAATCCCTTTGTTCTGCGGTACCTTGTTTGTCCGAGGTTTGATCGTCGGTATCCCACATACCGTGTTCACATCTCGTTCATGACAAAAAACTTCTCTCGTCCATGATCATTGCATCTCTTTGTGACCTAGTCACGTCCTTGCAAGGGGTTGATGCAATATCACCGAGTGGGCCCAGAGTACCTGTCCTGTCATAAGGACTGACAAATCCCGCTTTGATCTATTAACATACTCATCAACCATCTATTTCGGAATACCCAAAGTGCACCGTTATAACCAGCGTATTTCAGTCAGGCGGTGGGATACAAATCAAAGTCTCCTCATAGATCGTGATTACGTATGATCATTACGGTCTAAGGACTAAGGCATACGTTACAAAGTCATAGCAACGCTGAACTATGTGACTCGATCACATTGCATTACTTTTAGGTGGGTGTCTGTCCATCACATCATTCCCCTAATGATATGACCTCATTGTCAATGGACTTAAGTGTCGCCATGATCAGGAAAACTTGATCAATCAATTGCCCAATGAGATAGTTTACCCGAGTTAAACTACGGACCATGTTTTATACTACACCTGTATTAGTATTTCCAAGTAATACAGTTATAGCACAGTATAAAACGTATTATGAACAAAACGGATATGTGACAAATATCTTTATTAATTTGTCTCTAGGGCACATATCCAACAGATGGATTATGAGTAGCTCGCCTGATCACGCTAAAACTCTTCCTCATCACGGATGGAAGCGGCCAATGGCACAACTAGCTGGCTCTGCTCCTCCTTCTCGATGAATGCATTTTAGGTCTCGACGAGGCTGTCGTTGTCGTCGCCAAAGCCCGGAGGGCCCTGGATGGCGCGCTTCGGCGCCTGTATGGTGCTCGCCGGCACCTGGATGGTGCTCTCCGGCGCCAGGAATGTGCTTGCCGGCGCATGCCTTCCACCGGCCTGCGCCCGGATGTTGCTCACCGGCGCCTGCGCCCGCATGCGTCCATGTCCCAAACGTATCTTTAATTTTTGCTTGCTCCATGCATGTTTTGTGTGATATCTCTATGATGTAGATACACTTTCATACACTTCTGATCATATTTGGACTAACTTATTAACTCAGTGCACCACAGTGCCAGTTCCAGTTTTCTGCTGTTTTTCTATTTCAGTTTTCCCCCATATTAAAAGTGCTCCGAAAATTCCGGAAAAGCAGATAAAAAATCAGCGTACATGAACCTTCTGGAATCACCTGGGTGGGGCCAGAGGGCCACCACCAGGGACCCAGGAGGCCACCTGGCGCGGCCTAGGGTCTGGCCTCGGCTTGGGGGTGCCTGGACCCCTGGTGGCCCCCCTGGCTGCCCCCTTCTCCTATTTATTCCCCGTGACGCGAAACCTCCGAGGACATAACCCTTTTTCGCGATCTCGTCTCTCTTCCGCTGCCGCCACGCTTCCAAGATCGGGAGCGCAAGCAGACTTCTTCCCGGCACCCTGCCGGAGGGAGGATTGACCTCCGGGAGCTTCCCCTCCACCATGGACGCTTCCCGGATGTGCCGTGAGTAGTTTACTTTGGACCATGGGTCCATGATCAGTAGCTATGTGATGTTCTCCTCCCCTCTTTGTTCTTCATGGTTTAGTCCTCGTGAGCTGCCCTACATGATCGAGGCACATATGTAATTTTCTGCTGTTGCTATGCTGAGTTTGCTAGGATCTGATGGATTATGAGATTATGTTGAGATTGTGATTGAGTAATATATTTGGTTCTTATCTTTTATATTTTTGTTCCTAAGTAATTCTTTCATGTTCTCCGTTGCTGTTTATTTCTTTGGCCAATGATTTCACGAGACTTTACTTCTCGCCCCTCGTTGGTTTACCCAAAGTGGAAGGTTGAGATGTAGAGTAGCGACAATTTCCCTCGGTGAAGATACCAAGGTTTTTCTCCAGTAGGACTCCGATAACGACAAGATAGTGACACCGGCGGCAGAGATTGACGGTTGTCGTGAACCTGCACACACAACAGATAGCTTTGCTCCCAACGAGAACAAAGGGGTTGTCAATCCGTCCGACCTTGTTGTTTACAAAGGATAAAACACACGGGATAATAATGGTAGTGATAGCAACGGAAAAGTAAATGCTGAAAGTAAATTGATAGTGTAAACAGTGGTGGAAATATGGACCGGGGTCCTATGATGTTCACTAGTGATCTCTCTCTCACGAAAGACGATAAAATAGCTATGCGAGGTAAACAAATCACAGCTGGGCAATTGACAGGATTATGTGCGCAAACCAATGCTAATTATGCTATAAAGAAAGGAAGAGGCTCAAAAGCATGGGAGGTACGCCAAGACAAGTAGACCGAAATCCATCTGCATCTACCTACTAATCATCCACCTTGAGATATCTATCCAGAACATCTCGCTGGTATTAAGTTGCAAATCCCACCCAAAGTGTAAACTCAAAGCAACATACAACGTCATTAAATAACTTTGCGTAAAGTAAACAATCCTTGCATCCGCAAGTACAAGCACCGTTGTTTTCCCCCTTGTGGCAACATCACATCCCCAAGACTCATGTTTCTGTCACTCAAGCTAGTGATTGGGGGCATGAACCCACAATCATGCATAACGCTCCCTCTTGGAGTCACTACCTACTACTTGGCCAAAGCAATAAACAACAACGGAGAACATGCAAGAATTACTCAAGAACATAAATATAAAAGAGGAGAATCAAATATATAACTCAAACACAATCTGAACATAATCTCATAATCCATCGGATCCTAGCAAACTCAACATAGCAACAACAAAAATATTACATATGTGCCT
Source organism: Bromus sterilis (assembly GCA_950022295.1). Taxonomy (NCBI): domain Eukaryota; kingdom Viridiplantae; phylum Streptophyta; class Magnoliopsida; order Poales; family Poaceae; genus Bromus; species Bromus sterilis. Next base: position 182,869,525 of record OX465596.1, read on the forward strand.
CGATCATGCAGGGAAGCTCACGAGGTCTAATCCATGAAGAACAAAGAGGGGAGGAGAACATCACATAGCTACTGATCATAGACCCATGGTCCAAGGTGGACTACTCACGGTTCATCCGGGAAGCATCCATGGTGGTGGAGAAGCTCCTGGAAGTGGTTCCTCCCTCCGGCAGGGTGCCCGGAAGAGGTCTTCTTGTGCTCCCGATCTTGGAAGCGTTGCGGTGGAGGAACAGAGGAGAGATCGCGAAAAAGGGTTCCTCCCCGGGGTTTTCACGTCACGGGGAATAAATAGGCGAAGGGGGGCAGCCAGGGGTTCCACCAGGGGTCCAGGCAGCCCCCTGGCGCGGCCCCACCCTGGGGCGCGCCGGGAGGGCGCCTGGGGCCCTGGTGGGTCCCCTCTAGCCCCCCTCGGTGATTCCGGAAGCTTCCTAATAGCTGATTTTTTATTGGATTTTCCCCGAATTTTTGGAGCACTTTTAATATGGGGGAAACCTGAAATAGAAAAACATCAGAAAACAGGAACTGGCACTTGGGTGCACTGAGTTAATAGGTAGTCCAAATATGATCAAAAGTGTATGGAAGTTCATCAATATCATAGCAATATCACACAAAAGAAACATGGAGAAAGCAGAAATTATAGATACATTTTGGACGTATCAATATCCCCAAGCTTAATTCCTACTCGTCCTCGAGTAGGTAAATGATAAAAGCATAATTTCTGTGGTGACGTGCTAACAACCATATAAGAACTTTTAAGTAAAGCAGTCAAGGCATGTAATTCAATTCAAGTCATAACAGGGAGGAGTCTATATTTAGCATTGAAATAAGCAACATAAGAACATAAAGGTGCAAGAGCTCTCGCTGTCCGTGACTCGAATGTCTCAAAATGGTGTTTGCGTGCAAGAAAGGGGATAGGGATATACGAGTAAAAGTATTTTTGTGTTGAGAAATCAATCTACTAAAGTTTCACACTTGGTATTCTTTGGAATCTTATCTTGACTTATCCCCAGACCACTAGCCAGGTACAAGTCAAAATGATCCACTCCTTTTCGACATTTTGAGCACTCATGCAATGGATGAGCGTAAGCAAGAAAGTTGACACTTAGGATGTCAAAGAGATAATATGGTGGAGGAGGAAGACAAAAAGGTGTGAAAGGCTCACATCAATGAGGACAATCATAGGCGAGAGAAAGCCAAATGATAGATATGATGTGAGGAGTAGGGATTGCATGCAACGGATGCACATATGAGCTAAGGTAAGCTCTCCAATGGAACTAGTGGGGGTGCATCCAACTTGCTTGCTCAAGAAGACCTAGAGCTTATTTGAGGAGGCTCATCATTGGAATATACAAGCCAAGTTCTATAGTGTGAAGGTCCCCACTAGCTATATGCATGAATGATAATCTCTATGGAGTACAAGATATAAGAGGGAGTACGAGTGTGGATCTCTCAAAAGGAATAGTATTGTGCCCCCTTCTCTCTTTTTATTTCTTTTTCTATTTTTCCTATTTTTTGTATTTTTTGGTGGCCTCAATGGCTCTTTCTATTTCTCTCATTTGTCCACTTTGAGATCTTTTAATTTTTCCACTTTGGGATCTTTTAATTTTTCCACTTTGGGATCTTTTCCCCACTTTAGGGGCAACACTCTATATATTAGAAGAAGTATAGAACATCTTTCACACTTTACAAAGTACTCAAATCATAAAGAAGATGTAACTATCATGATGTATGCAAATGTATGCCTCTGCCAGTGTAGCAGGATATGCAATGATACTAGCGCGTCATGTAGCAATGATTAGGGCAAGGCCAAACTAGCATGAGGCTCATCGATCAAGCAAGTAGCATGTATGACATGAAGATCAAGTCATGAGAAGATGGATGTTGCATGGAAATGTATCTCGGAAAGGCTATGGAAATGCCTTGGTAGGTAGGTATGGTGGCTGTTTTGAGGAAGGATATAGGGAGGTTTATGATGACAGAGCGTATCATGCCAAGGGTTTGGATGTACCAGCGTAGGTGGACGCCAAATCTCGGAGTGAGAAGAAAGCAATGCACGGCACAAGAAAGGCTAGCAAAATATGGGAAGGTGGAAGTGTCAAATTTCGAATACTCACATTAGTCTGAAGAACTCATGCACTTATTATCAGTAACTCTCAATCTAATAAGGAGGTTCACAAAGAGACAAGTACCCCAAGGAGGAGTGTATGGGGGTTTGGTTATCCTTGCGCATCCTCGACTCATGGTACGTGAGTCTACTCTAATATTCGACCCCTCAGAAGAGTAGTGATCCATCTAGTAGCTAAAGTTCTCAACTAATTTTGTAAATTTTGAAAATAAACACGGATTGCCCAAAATACGACATCTATCAATAATAGGCTAAATCTCTTGACACCAAAAGTCCAAACATTACTCAAAACAACACCTCAAAACTATTGCAAGTTACTAGTTTAAAAGAATAGCAACCTCAATTACCTACTTCAAGTCAAGACACAAAACTCAGTGCAACAGGCAAACTTTCTAAACAAAATAAACATGAAAACTCAAGAGAGTTCCATCAAAGAACTAAGCAAAAGCTCTTTGAAAATATAAGCATCAAAACTAAGGGCAAAACAAGACAGTAGCTATGAAAAAGATAAAGAACACACACAGCAAAGATAAGCATGAAAGGTCCTATGTTGTGTTCTAGATTTTTAAAGTCGAGTGTGTTTCTCTCCCACACAAAGAAAGCTGGGTTCTAACTTGTTATGAACAGCAATCAAATCTAAATAAAACTAAAAATAAAACCTAAGAGCGAGACGCTCCAAGAATAGCACATAATGCATGAAGTGATAAAAATATAGTGAAACGAGAGACGAACTGATAATTGTTGATGGAGAAGGGGATGGACGGGGGCATCCCCAAGCTTAGACGCTTGAGTCTCCTTGAATATTTCTTGGGGATGCATGGGGGCATCCCCAAGCTTGAGCGCTTGAAACTCCTGATCTTCTTTCATCATCTTCCCTCGCATACTTGAAAACTCCCTTCATACATAACTCATCATAATCTGATTAGCGAGGTTAGTACCCATAATAAAATAATTTTTTTATCTACTGGAAATAAATATAATCTTGAAGAGCTACTGTTTCTCGAGATTTCCAAAAAGTTTTAGCAAAGAAAAAGGAAGCTTAAGCTTTGCAAAACGAAGAAGAGGCAAAACAGGACAGAATCTGTGAAAAACAGACCAGAAGGTAGTAAAGAATTTTTTAGGGATACTTCTGCAACTCAAATCAAACAACTCAGAACATACAAAAGTTTTGTAATTGTATATAGAAATCTGTGTAAAAAATTCAGCTCAAAAGGATGAACTGGGATTTTTCTCTGATTTTTCTAGCCACGAGGACAGAATCTGTTTTCCGGACTGCATGTCACAACTTTTACTTCCCTTGTCATATGAGGCTTGAAAAGTAAAGATACAATGATGTTGATACAGTAGTAACAATCATCAAGACCACTAAAAACAGAATAAAAACAAAAGGTAAATCCTAAATTCGTGGCGGGCTGCCTCCCAAAAGCGCTTCTTTAAAGCCATTAGCTAGGCTTAAAGATTTTTAAAAGATGCTCTCATAAGAATAAGAATTTTGAAGCAAAAGAGAGCATCAAGAAGCAAATATGAAACATAGTTAAGCCTAACCCACTTCCTATGCATAGGCATCTTGTAAAGAAATAAATCATGAAAGCACAAAGTAACAAGCATAGGAAGGTGCAAGAAGAACAAATTAAAAACTTTCATCATAAAGAGAGGTGTTTTTGTAACATGAAAGTTTCTACAACCAAACTTTCCTCTCTCAAAATAATTTTCAGTAGCATCATGAACAACAAAAAGAATATAACTATGACATAAAGCATGTTGTTCATGATCTACAAGCACACATGTATTGTTTTCAACACAGTTTTGAGGATCATAAGATAAATGCAACCCATCACATTGAGCTTTGATAAGAGGAAAATTCTCCGGAGTTGGAGATTTCAAAAGGATAATAGGGACATCAAGTGTGGGTGAAATAGCAGCAATTTCATGCTTGATGTAAGGAACTATAGCAAGTTCATCTTCGCAAGCATAATCCATATTGGCATCAAGGCCATCAACAAAGCAAGTATTAAGTTCATCAGAAAGGGAAGTATCAAGTGAGTCCTCGGAATCACGGGATTCCTCATCAAAGCAATCATTAGCCTCTTCTAGGGCAGAAAACATTTTATTTTTAAAATCCTCAATATAAGAATTGGAAGTATAATTCTCAAAGCAATAAGCAAGAACTGCAAAGTTTTCAGATTTGTAAATAGTATCGTGATACTTTTCAATCAAAGAAGCGATCTCATAAGCACTTTTAAAAGCAACAAACTCTTCAATCTTTTCAACATCAAAGTAATCATAAACACTTTTATAATAAGAAGATAAGATCTCATTTTCATTAAACCCACATTGGAAAGGAAGGTGTTTATGATCTATATTAGAACAACAAGTAAAATCATAAATTTGGCATATACACTCAGCATAGCAATAAGAAGTTTGTATTTGGTCCCATAAGTGTTTCCCTTTCTGAGATAGTCGGTGCCGCGTATAATGAGCATGCTCATCCAATGATTTTCCCTCAACCAAGCCAGTTGGGTTTTTAGCGCGAGCACAAATTGATCGAAGACGATCCAAGTGAAACATGTCCATCCTTCCATATTTGGGTGGTTCAGCACCAATGGTGAGGATAGCATCACTAGGCAAAGCAAGACAAAGGCAAAAGGTAGCAACTATTTTTGTGGATTTTCATATAAGAGACAAAGGCAAAAGCAAAAACTGGAAAGGTAAACTAACAAGACTAAAAAGCAAAGATAAAAGATAGTGTGCAACTCCCCTATCTTGAAGAGCGGAGTCCCCGGCAACGGCGCCAGAAATTGCTTTGATGTCACGAGACTTTACTTCTCGCCCCTCGTTGGTTTACCCAAAGTGGACGGTCGAGATGTAGACTAGCGGAAATTTCCCTCAGTGAAGATACCAAGGTTTGTCTCCAGTAGGACTCCGATAATGACAAGATAGTGACAACGGCGCCAGAGACTGGCGATTGTCGTGAACCTCCACACACAACAGATAGCTTTGCTCCCAAAGAGTACAAAGGGGTTGTCAATCCCTCCGGCATTGTTCTTTACAAAGGATAAAACGCACGGGATAATAATGATAGTGATAGAAACGGAAAAGTAAATGCTGAAAGTAAATTCATAGTGTAAACAGTGGTGGAAATATGGACCGGGGTCTGATACGTCCCAAACGTATCTATAATTTCTGCTTGCTCCATGCATGTTTTGTGTGATATTGCTATGCTTTTGATACACTTTCATATCTTTTTATAACATATTTTAGAACTAACCTATTAATGGTTGCAAGAGTGCACAAGTTCTTGTTTATGTACTTTATGTGTATGAATTACTTGGATAAAGGAAATATCACAAAAAGAAGGCTTGTAGGAGTTGGACTCTAACTCTCGCGAAATCTGTCCCCACCAGACAGGTTTAAAAGATCGCCTCTGAAACGCTAGAAGACGACCTCAAACGGAAATACTTGAAACTACAAAGTTGTAGGGAATTTTTTTCCGGTGGATCTACACATAAAATTCGGCCCAATCGGAGTTCGGATGCTCCCTGGAGCCCCGAAATAACGTAGACGTAATCTGGATGACGGGAATCCGAGAGTCTATATAAAAAGAGAAAACCTAGGTCAAAGGACACAACGAAATTTCTTCCCCCTTTGCAGCCGTCTTGAGTGGGAGATAAATCTCCACAGCAGCACCATCTTCAAGGAAGAAGAAGGGGGCCAAGGACCGCTGCCCGCAAGGGCCGTGGCCGTGGGCGTCGTCGTCGCCGCCGCCGTGGCCACACCTATCACCTAAATTTTACCATCTCTTCGCCAAACTAGTGCACCTATACAACTCGTAATTGTATTAGGTGTGTTCGGGACACAAGAGACTTCTTTTATCTTAATTGCAAGGTTGATTGAGAGATACCATCTTCAACCTCTACTTCCCTGAGTTCGATAAACCTTAGGTCATCCACTTGAGGGAAATTGCTGCTGTCCTACAAACATCTGCTCTTGGAGGCCCAACATAGTCTACAAGAATAGAAGCATGCGTAGACATCAAGCTATTTCTGGCGTCGTTGCCGGGGAGGTAAGGCTTGAAGGTATATCTTTAGATCTTGCAGTTAAATCTTTTCGTTTCTTGTTTTTGTTTTCACTAGTTAGGCCTTATGGAAAACAACAACAAAATTATGAAAGAACTTTATGAGCTCTATCTTGAGTTAGGACATGAAGTGTTTGAGGAGGAGATCAAAAAGCCTATGGAGCTTTATTAGTTGCATAACACTCATGATAGTAGTAATGTTAATTGCATGTCTTCTTTGCATACTTTTTATACTAATGATATGCAAAGCCATAAGTTTGGGGATGCTACATTTTATGAAGATGATATTTTTAGCCCCCCAAGTTTTGATGAGGAAATTTATTTTGATGATACTTTTCCTCCCATCTGTGATGATTATTGTGATGACACTTATGCTATAAAGAATAATTTTTTACAAGTGCATCATGATAAGAATGATTCATGTGATAGCTATTTTGTTGAGTTTGCTCCCACTATTACTAATGAGAAGGATTTTGCTTATGTGGGGAGTAACAAATTTTCTATGCTTGTGGATCATGATAAGAAAGTTTTATGTGATACTTATATTGCTGAGTTTATTCATGATCCCACTGAAAATTATTATGAGAAGGGAACATATGCTTGTAGATATTTCAATAATATCAAGTTCCCTCTTTTTATGTTGAAGGGTTTGAAGTTGCACTTGTTTTGCCTTCCTATGCTAATATGTTTATGCTTCAATGAGTTATTTCTCTACGAGATCCCTTTGCATAGGAAACATGTTAGACTTAAATGTGTTTTGTATTTTCTTCTTGACGCTGTCTTTTGTTCTTCAACTCTTATTCCTACGAGAGCATTATTAAAATCTTAAACCTATCTTTATGGCTAAAGAAAGAGCTCTAGGCAGACAACCCTTGTTATATTTAGTTTGAGTTTTTTACTTCTGTTTTTAGTGGTCTTGATGATTGTTACTACTGTAGCAACATAATTGTATCTTTATTTTCAAGCTTTGTGCCAAGTTATAGCCTCATATGACAAGTGAAGTGAAAGTTGTGACATGCTGTCCAGAAAACAGATCCTGTCCTCGTGACGGGAAAAATCATAGAAAAATCCCAGTTCATCTTTTTGAGCTGATATTTTTACGCAGCGTGCTCTATACAATTACGGAACTTTCGTATGTTCTGCGTTTTTTGATTTGAGTTGTAGAAGTATCCCTAAACAATTCTTTACTACCTGCTGGTCTGCTTTTCACAGATTCTGTCATGTTTTTCCTTTTCTTCGTTTTGCAAACCTTAAGCTTGCTTTTTCTTTGCAAAAACTTTTTGGCAGTCTTTAGAAACTGTAGCTATTCAAAAATATCCTTATTTCAAGTAGAGAAAATTTATTTTATTGTGGGTACTAACCGCACTAATCAGATTATGATGAGTTATGTATGAAGGGAGTTTTCAAGTGTGCGAGGGAAGATGATAAAAGAAGATTCAGGAGGGTCAAACGCTCAAGCTTGGGGATGCCCCCGTGCACCCCCAAGAAATATTCAAGAAGACTCAAGCATCTAAGCTTGGGGATGCCCCCATGCATCCCCTTCTCCATCAACAATTATCAGTTCGTCTTTCGTTCCATTATATTTTTATCACTTCATGCGTTATGTGCTATGCTTGGAGCGTCTTGCTCTTTATTTCCTTTTTAGTTTTCTTTAGCATTTCTTTCTGTTCATAACAAGTTAGAACCCATATTTCTTTGTGTGGGAGATAAAAACGCTCCACTTCACCCTAGAACACAACATAGGATTTTCATGCTTATCTTTGCTGTGCGTGTTCTTTATCTTTTTCATAGCTGCTGTCATGTTTAGCTCTTAGTTTTCATGCTTATCTTTTTAAGAGATTTTGTTTAGTTTGTTGCTGGAACTCTCTTGAGTTTTCATGTTTCTCTTGTTTAGAGAGTTTTCCTGTTGCACTGAGTTTTGTGTCTTGACCTGGAGTAGATAATTGAGGTTGCTATTCAATTGTAGTAGTAACTTGCAATAGTTTTGAGGTATTGCCATGAGTAATGTTTGAACTTTTGGTGTCAAGAGATTTAGCCTATTAGTGATAGATGTCGTATTTTGGGAAATCCGTGTTTATTTTCGAAAAACCTACAAAATTAGTTGAGAACTTTAGCTACTAGATGGATCACTAATCTTTGGAGGGATCGAATATTAGAGTACACTCACGTACCATGAGTCGAGGATGCGCAAGGATAACCAAACCCCCATACACTCCTCCTCGGGGTACTTGTCTCTATGTGAACCTCCTAATTAGATTGAGAGTTACCGATAATAAGTGCATGAGTTCTCCGGACTAATGTGAGTATTCGAAAGTTGACACTTCCACCTAGCCATATTTTTCTGGCCTCTTCGGTACCGCGCATTGCCCTTTCTCACCTCGAGAGTTGGCACATACTTCGCCGGTGCATCCAAATCCTTGGCATGATATGCTCTATCATCATAAGCCTAATTATATCCTTCCTCAAAAGAGCCACCATACCTACCTATCAAGGCATTTCCATAGCCTTTCCGAGATACATTGCCATGCAACATCCACCATCTCATGACTTGATCTTCATGTCATACATGCTTTCGCTTGATCGATGAGCCACATGCTAGTTGGGCCTTGCCTAATCATTGCTACATGACGCGCTAGTATCATTGCATATCCTGCTACACTGGCAGAGGCATATATTTGCATACTTCATGATAGTTTCATTTTCTTTATGTTGAGTACTTTTGTAAAGTGTGAAAGATCTTCTATACTTCTTGTAATATATAGAGTGTTGCCCCTAAAGTGAGGAGAAGATCCCAAAGAGGACAAAATCAAAAGATCCCAAACAGGACAAATAAGAGTTAAATATAAAGATCCATTGAGGCCACCAAAAAAATACAAAAAATAGAAAAAAGAGAAAAAGAAATAAAAAGAGAGAAGGGGGCACACTACTATTCCTTTTGAGAGATACACACTCGTAGTCCATCTTATATATTGTACTCCATAGAGATTATCATTCATGCATATAGCTATGTGGGGACCTTCACACTATAGAACTTGGATTGTATATTCCAATGATGAGCCTCCTCAAATGAGCTCTAGGTCTTCTTAAGCAAGCAAGTTGGATGCACCCCCACTAGTTCCATTGGAGAGCTTACCTTAGCTCATATGTGCATCCGTTGGATGGAAATCCCTACTCCTCACATCATATCTATCATTTGTCTTTCTCTCGCCTATGATTGTCCTCATTGATGTGAGCCTTTCACACCTTTTTTGTCTTCCTCCCCCATCATTTTCTCTCTTTGCCATCCTAAGTGTCAACTTTCTTGCTTACGCTCATCCATTGCATGAGTGCTCAAAATATCGAAAGGGAGTGGATCATTTTGACTTGTACCTGGCTAATGGTCTGGGGATGAGTCAAGATAAGATTCCAAAGAAGAACAAGTGTGAAACTTTAGTAGATTAAGTTCTCAACAATAAAAACTATGTTTTACTCTCTCGTATATCCCTATCCCCTTTGTTGCACGCAAACACCATTTGGAGACATTTAAGTCATGGACAGCGAGATCTCTTGCACCTTTATGTTCATATGTTGCTTGTTTCAACGCTAATATAGACTCTTTCCTGTTATGACTTGAATTGAATTACATGACTTGATTGCTTTACTTAAAATTTCTTTTTTGGTTGGTAGCATGTCACCACAGAAATTATGCTTGTTATCATTTACCTACTCGAGGACGAGCAGAAATTAAGCTTGGGGATGTTCATACATCCCAAACGTATCTATAATTTCTGCTTGCTCTATGCATGTTTTATGTCATATTTCTATGCTTTTGATACACTTTCATATCTTTTTATAACATATTTTGGAACTAACCTATTAATGGTTGCAAGAGGGCACAAGTTCTTGTTTATGTACTTTATGTGTAGGAATTAATTTTTTTGAGGTTTTTATACTACTTCATTGCTCAAAATTTAAAACAGGTAAGATACAAGATGGGTCATGAGGGTTAGACAGCCACACATGGCGCCCCATCGACAAACTACAAGCAAACTTATAGATGTTATGAGCATCAACATTCGATGCTCGACCTTCAAAGAAAAAATTTCAAACTAGAAAGTTTTGACGCCTAAAACTAATCTCATTTAGAACGGATTCAAACTTCCCTCCATTCTTCTTCCCAATTGCTTCAACCACCAGCTTCGCAGCACATGAAATGGCGATCTTGGCAAGGAGTAGAGCGCCTGCCAGAGCGAGCGCCTCCCTATAAGCAACCGCCTCAAGAACTGAAGGATCTGAGAGACCAGAAATCACCAGAGCTGAGGAGCCCAGATAGTTGCCTTGTTCATCCCTGCAGATGGCAGCAGAAGCACACCTTTCTCCATCTGGACTGAAGCCGCCATCAACCATAATCTTGGCACAGCCCTTAGGAGGCTTCCTGCCAGATTTTCCCCGAACTCGGTCCACATGCGATAATAACCTCGTAGTTGAAGTTGCACCAATCGAGTTCTTGGCCAGGGAATGTATTGATTCCAGCTCATTTATAAACTTTTCAACGAACTGATTAGTGCCCAAGGGACTCTGGAAGATACTCTCATGGATGGCTTTACGACATGCCGTCCAGATTTCCCAAAGGGTGACCGTTATGCGAGTGAAATCAGCATGTGATAACGACTCCATAAGGGTCAAGAGCCACAGTTTTGCACTAGGAACCAACCGTGCCATCATATTGTCCACCAGAGCTTCATCTTGGAGAGCCCAAACACATTTTTCCATTGTAAAATCCAGCAAAGAATGTCTCCAGGAATTCACCTCACCACAGAGTTGGCAGGTGTCCTCAGTACTCATGTTTCGATGTTGACGCACATCATTCGTAGGGAGAGAGTGTTTTGCTAGTCTCCAGAGAAAGTTTCTAACCTTAGCCGGTACCTTCACTCTCCACAACGATTTCCACCCCTTCTCATCCCCTTGTGGGTCAGAAGATGAGGCTCTGGATTGATGAAGATCATCCTCCATGTTCCGCCTGCGAACCAGAAGTTTGTACATGGATCTAACACTGAAAATCCCAGTTTTTTCGTAGTGCCATGACCAGAAGTGGGAGATGTTGTACGTGCAGACTGGGATTCCCAGAATAGCCGCCTCATAATTGGGAAGGAAAGTTTTCCTGGTCAGATCCTTGTTCCATCTAGCCTCAGTCTGGACAAGGAGTTCTGACACCATGGTAGGCTTAGGAAGAGACAGAAATGTGATAAGCCTAAGCTCATGATCTCGAGGGATCCAATTAGCATCCCAAATGTTTGTCGAAATCCCATCACCAATACGCTGGATCAAGCCGTATTTCAAAGCATCTCTACCTTCAATTATGCATCTCCATTTTTGGGATGGATGAGCTCTCAACTCAGCTTCCAGTATATCCGAGCTTGGAAAATACAATGCCTTGAGCAGTTTTGCACATAGGGAATCCGGGACCGTCAGAATCCGCCATGCTAGACTCGCCAGAAGGGCCACATTGAACAGCTCCAAATCCCTAAAACCCAGGCCACCATCTTGCTTAGGTTGAGTCATCTCTTTCCATGAAACCCAATGTGGTTTTCTTTTTCCTTGCTTACTCCCCCACAAGAACTGTCTTACAAGCTTGTTTAAATGTTCACATAGTCCCTTTGGCAGTTTGAAGCGAGACATGGAATAGACAGGAACGGATTGGGCTACAGATTTTATAAGCACCTCTTTGCCTCCATAAGAAATAACCCTATCAATCCATCTTTTGACTTACCCACACAGGCGGTCTTTGAGGTATTTAAAAGCTCCAGATTTTGAAGATCCAACGTCCAAAGGGAGCCCCAAATACTTCTCATTGAGGGTTTCAGTGTGCACATTGAGGATTCCTTTAACCTCATCCTTCATTGCCTCAGGACATCCCTTGCTGAAGTAAACTGACGACTTTTCCGCATTAATTCTCTGACCCGAAGCTTGACAATAAAGGTTAAGTAAGTTTGACACCTCCGTTGCCACTTCTCTATTGGCCTTTACCACCAGCAGGCTATCATCAGCGAACAGTAGGTGATTTACTGGAGGAGCCAGGACGGCCACCTGTAAACCGATCAACTGTGATGATGGGTCTCTTTTTTTGAGGAGGCCTGAAAGTCCCTCCGCTGCTAGAAAGAATAGATAGGGAGACATGGGGTCTCCTTGCCTTATCCCTCTCGTTGGTTTGAAATCCTCCAACTTCTTCCCATTGAACATAACCGAGTAAGAAACTGAGGTCACCAAGTTCATCACTATAGACACCCAATTAGCAGGAAAAATCAGCTTGAGCATAACAGCCCGAAGATAAGGCCACTCCACCCTATCGTAGGCTTTCATCATGTCGAGTTTTAAGGCGCAATGTCTATGCTTTAGGGATCTGTTTCTCTTCATGAAGTGTAAGCACTCATAAGCCACTATGATGTTGTCAGTGATGTGACGTCCATGAACAAAGGCAGACTGTTCCTCAGATATAATATCTGGTAGGATTACTTTCAGTCGATTTTCAATCAGTTTAGAGGCAATCTTATACAAGACATTGCAAAGGCTAATAGGACGAAATTGCGTGAGGAGAGTCGGATTCTTCACCTTGGGAATAAGGACTAAAAAAGTGTTGTTGATAATTTCTGCACTTTCCTCTCCACGCACTATTCGAAGCACCGCACTGGTTACCTCTTCTCCACACGTATCCCAGTGCTTTTGAAAAAATGGGCGGGAAACCCATCTGGACCCGGCGATTTCATGGGAAACATCTGGACCCGGCGATTTCATGGGAAACATCTGGAAAAGAGCTTTTTTCACTTCATCACATGTGTAGGCCGATTCCAAAGAGGCGATCATGTCATGAGTGACCTTTGTGGGAACCGCAGAAAGTACTTCTTCCATATTAGTCACACCTTCAGAAGTAAATAAAGTCTTATAGAACTGGGTAGTCATTGCCTCTAAATCTTCAATACGACTGATAACATCCCCGTTGTGATTCTACAAGGATTTTATAAGGTTCTTCCTCCTGCGCATTGAAGAACGAAGATGAAAAAACCGGGTGTTCTTGTCACCCGCAGCAAGCCACTCGATACGAGATCTCTATTTCCAGAGAATTTCTTCGGGATGGTAGAGTTCAACAAGCCGGTCCGTGATTGCAATCTCCCTCGGAGTAGGGCTGCTTCGGCCCGGGACAGACCTTAGGATCTGGAGCTGCCTCTTCAAGGTCTGAATTTCTTTACGGACATTCCCAAAGGTCGACCTATCCCAGGTAGCAAGATCATTTTCCAGTCCCTCCAGTTTCTCCTTCATCATTGTGACTGAGGTTGCCTTAGGAGAACTATTCCAGGAGCTTGCCACACGTGGCTTTAAAACCTCATGAGAGTCCCACATGACTTCATAACGAAAAGGCCTGGCCCCTTTCTTTTCAGATAAACTCTGATCAAACCGAAGTAGAACAACAACATGATCTGAACACGCTGTTGGATGGTGCTCCACCACTGCGTTTGGAAACTGAGCGCTCCATTCAGGATCCACCAATGCACGGTCCAAGCGGACCCGAGTGTATGATCCCCCACTACTCTTTTCTCAAAAGTCCAGGGAAATCCTACATGCCCCAAATCCATTAATCCACATACATCGAGAGCATCACAAAATCCATCCAGCTGGGTTTGGCTCCTCGTCCCTATACCCTCATACTCGGCATGGGACAAAACTTCGTTGAAATCGCCAATGGCTACCCAGGGAACAATCGGCGATACTGCAATAGACCTCAACATGTCCCATGTCTTATATCTCTCTGGCACTTGTGCTTCACCATACACACATGACAGTCTCCACAGGGAGGGCCCGAGGTCCGACACAACCGAATCAATATGGTATTGAGATGATCCTTTTATTTCCAGCCCAATTTCCTCATTCCAGTAAATCACCAGCCCCCCACTTCTTCCAGAGCTCCCCACAACAAAATATTTGTAGTAACCAAAAGACAAGGCTAAATTCTCCACACGTGCTTGGCTTGTTTGGGTTTCGACAAGGCACAACACCGCGGGGGCAAACTTGCTCGCAATTTCACGAGCCTCGCGAACTGTCGCAGGGTTGCCCAACCCGCGACAGTTCCAGCAGATGAGACTCATTGTCCCCGGCGCGGCACCTCAGGGATTCCCGCCGATTGGGAATTAGTAGTTTTGTTCTGCCTATCAACTGGTTTGGTTCCGGTGTTAGTTTTAGATCTTTTCGGATCTTGCTTTGGGGGAGGAGTCGGAGGGATATCATTATCACCTGATGCTGAAACATCCATATCCGAGAGGGGCAGAGTTGCTGGTGGTGGTTGATCAGCTTCAAAAACAATTCTCTTCTTCTCCGGATCCGAATCAGCTTCTGTCATCTGCACATCAGGTGTTGTAGATGGTGAGTTCTGGACAGTGAGCGTTCCATTATGGGTTCCACCTTTCTTTCAAAAATTCTTATCTTTCTCAGGTCCTGGTCCAGCTCCTTTGAACCAAGCAGCCTTCAAACTTTTGAAGTGTAGCGACGAGGGAGGATGGATCCCATCTCCATGCTGTTTAAATAGGTGACTGAGGTGCGCACACATGGCACACCAATCCGGTAGGCTCTCATATTGAACAATGAAAATCTGCCTCTTACCTCCCTTGATCAAGGAGACTGCGTTTTTAAGGGGCTTGTGCACATCAATCTTAACTTTGACACAAACGAAATTGCCTTCAAAATATTTTGATCTTGGTTCAGCTAGGGCAGGGAGTAGTGGAAAAAATCCATCCGGAAAATCATGGATTTGAGCCCAGATTTCCATGGTGTTCAGCAGCACCATGGTTGGCTTTGTGAACCCGTCATATTCAGCCAGCAGGACCGCATTGCCCCTGAAATTCCATGGACCCTCCTCCATCACCCTCTCCCAGTCGCTCAAACAAGAGAACTGCATCGCATATAGATTATCCTTGAGTGGCCTGATGTTTACCGGCTGCGCTAAATTCCACGCCGCCCTCATGTTCTTAAAGAACCATAACTGGCTATAGGGTTTCATGGTATGAACCCTAGCTTTAGCCGTCTAGCGAGTTTCTTCCTTCGTTAGTTTCATGGTGTAGGAATTACTTGGATAAATAAAAAATAAAAAAATGAAGGCTTGTAGGAGTTGGACTCTAACTCTCCCGAAATCTGTCCCCACCAGAGAGGTTTTAAAGATCGCCTCGGAAACGCTAGAAGACAGGCTCAAACGGACAAACATAAAACTACAAAGTTGTAGGGAATTGTTTTCCGGTGGATCTAGACATAAAATTAGGCCCAATCGGAGTTCGGATGCTCCTTGGAGCCCCGAAATACCGAAGACGTAATCTGGATGACGGGAATCCGAGAGTCTATATAAATAGAGGAAACCTAGGTCAAAGGACACCACGAAATTTCCTCCCCCTTGGAAGCCGTCTTGAGGGGGAGATCAATCTCCACAGCAGCACCATCTCCAAGGAAGAAGAAGGGGGCCAAGGACCGCTGCTCGCAAGGGCCGTGGCCGTGGGCGTCGCCGTGGCCACACCTATCACCTATATTTTACCATCTCTTCGCCGAACTAGTGCACCTATACAACTCCTAGTTGTATTAGGTGTGTTGGGCACAAGAGACTTCTTGTATCTTAATTGCAGGGTTGATTGAGAGAGACCATCTTCAACCTCTACTTCCCTGAGTTCATAAACCTTAGGTCATCCACTTGAGGGAAATTGCTGCTGTCCTACAAACCTCTGCGCTTGTAGGCCCAACATAGTCTACAAGAATAGAACCGTGTGTAGACATCAAGATATTTTGGCGTCGTTGCCGGGGAGGTAAGGCTTGAAGGTATATCTTTAGATCTTGCAATTAAATATTTTTGTTTCTTGTTTTTATTTTCACTAGATAGGCCTTATGGAAAACAACAACAAAACTATGAGAGAGCTTTATGAGCTCTATCTTGAGTTAGGACATGAAGTGTTTGAGGAGGAGATCAAAAAGCCTATGGAGCTTTATTATTTGCATAGCACTCATGATAGTAGTAAGTTATTTTCATGTATTCTTTGAATACTTTTGATACTAATGATATGCAAAGCAACAAGGGGGAAAACAACGGTGCTTGTAACCGCGATTGCAAGGATTGTTTACCTTACGCAAAGTGCTTTTTAATGCAGTTGTCTGTTTCTTTGGGTTTACACTTTGGGTGGGGCTCGCAACTTAATACTAGCGAGATGTTCTGGATAGATATCTCAAGGTGGATGATTAGTAGTAGATGAAGTTGGATTTCGGTCTACTTATTTTGGCGTACTGCCCATGCTTTTGAGCCTCGTCCTTTCTTTGTAGCATAGTTAGCATTGCGGTACGTTTTTAATCCTGTCAATTGCCCAGCTGTAATTTGTTTACCTCGCATAGTAGTTTTATCATCTTTTGGGAGAGGACATCACTAGTGAACATCACGGGACCCTGGTGCTTATTATCATTATTGTTTAAACGCTCTTTTATTTTCCTTCTTTTACTTTCCAGCTGCTATCATTATCATTATTATCTGTTGCATTGATCCTTTGGTGAACAGTAAGGCCGGAGATATTGACAACCTCTTTGTACTCGTTGGGAAGAAAATTTATTTATGTTGTGTGCAGGTCCACGTCAGTTGCGCCTTTGACACCTACTTATCATCTTCGGAGTCCTACTGGAGACAAACCTTGGTATCTTCACCGAGGGAAATTTTCCGCTATCCTACATCTCACCTTCCACTTGGGGTAACCAACGAGGAGAGAGTATCAAGAAAATTTCTGGCGCCGTTGCCGGGGACTCCGAGTGCTAAGATAGGGGAGTTGCACACTATCTTTTACCTTTGCTTTTTAGTCTTGTTAGTTTACCTTTCAGTTTTTATCTTTGTGTCCTATATCAAAAATCACAAAAAATTTATTTATCTTCCTAGTAGCTGTCATTATGTCTGGTCCGTTTTCCTTTGTTGAGACAGAGGTTCTCACCTTTAAACAAAAAGGTGGTGAAATTTAAAAGATGCTTGGTATAGAATTAATGATTCTCAGAAAAGAGCCACCAAGAAGCAATCTACTACTATCCTGCTTAGATGTTTTATGTTGGGATTACTCCTTGGAATAGATTCATTTTAGATACTACTATCAATGTGAATTTTCTAGAAGCCCCAATTTGGGAGTCTCTTAATGTTATCAAAAATCTTGTTGGAAATCTCCCTGTTGCTAGCATACTAGAAGATATAACTCTAGCGCACATAATGAGAAAACTTGAAAAGATAGAGTTAGAAATACAAAGTATAACTAGGATAAATGAATTGGATCGCAAGACTCAAGGGAATTTGAATAGGCTTGATAGATCCAGCAATAAAATTATTAAAACTTTGAAGACCATCAAATCCCATGATATGGATCCTTCTAGGATTGATATGATTGAGGAAATCATTAATACTCTAGGAACTACATTCTCCTCAATCAAACCAAAAAAGTAGAAACTCCGGCAAGAAAGGAACCTAAGTTTAATTATGTACCTAAGGTTCCCCAACCCAAAATTAACCCTCCTATTTCCAAGGAAGTTGAAACCGTGAAAACTTTGGAAGAAATACCCCTTGATAAATTTATAAATGAAACTTCCATTGATTTCTCGCCTTTTGGTTTTCTCCTTAGAAGTATCTTCATTAGGCCTTTATCCGAAAGACCTCTTAAGACTATTTGTACAATTGAAGAGCTTTTTGATGATCTTGATGATGGGTCGATTGATACAACTTGATCTTTTCCCTTATGCCTAGCTTAAAGGCGTAAAAGAAAGCGCTTGTTGGGAGGCAACCCAAGATGTTTTTACTTCTGTTTTTAGCAGTCTTGATGATTTTTACTACTCTAGCAACTTCATTGTATCTTTATTTTCAAGCTTTGTGCCAAGTTATAGCCTCATGATAAGGGAAGCAAAAGTTGTGACGTGCTGTCCAGAAAATAGATTCTGTCTGCTTGACGGAAAAAATAGAAACAAATCACCAGTTCATCTTTTTGAGCTGACTTTTTTACACAGCATGCTCTATACAATTTTGAAACTTTCTTATGTTCTGAGTTTTCTTTTGAGTAGCATAAGTGCCCCGAACAAATTCTCAACTACCTGCTGTTCTATTTTTCACAGATTCTTCCACGTTTTTCCTTTCCTTACTTTTGCAAACCATAAGCTTGCTTTTTCTTTGCAAAAACTTTTTGGTAATCTTGAGACACAGTAGCTCTTCAATAATATCTTTATATCCAGTGGGGAAAAATTATCTTATTAAGGGTACTAACCTCTCTAATCATCTTACGATGAGTTATGTATGAAGGGAGTTTTCAAGTGTGCGAGGGAAGATGATGAAAGAAGATCCGGGAGTTTCAAACGCTCAAGCTTGGGGATGACCCCATGCATCCCCAATAAGTATTCAAGGAGACTCAAGCGTCTAAGCCCGTGCATCCACTTCTCCATCAACAATCATCAGTTCATCCTTCGTCTCACTATATTTTTAGTACTTCATGCGTTATGTGCTATGCTTGGAGCGTCTCGCTCTTCGGTTTACTTTTTTTTGCTCTAGCTTTGCTTGCTGTTCATAACAAGTTAGACCCCATCTTACTTTGTGTGGGAGAGAAACACGCTCCCCTTCAATCTAGAACACATCATAGAATTTTTCATGCCTATATTTTCACTGTTGTGTGTTCTTTATCTTTTCGTAGCTACTGCCATGTTTAGTTTCTTGGCTTTTGTTTAATTTGTTGATGGAACTCTCTTTAGTTTTCATGTTTATATTGTAAAGAGAGTTGGTTGTTGCACGGAGTTGTGTCTTGTCTTGAAAGTAGGTAATTGAGGTTGCTATATAATTTTAGTAGTAACTTGCAATAGTTTTGAGGTATTGTTGTAAGTAATGTTTGAACTTTTGGTGTCAAGAGCTCTAGCCTATTAGTGATAGGCGTCGTATTTTGGGAAATCCATGTTTATTTTCAAAACCTACAAAAGTAGTTGAGAACTCTAGTTACTAGATGGATCACTAATCTTCTGAGGGATCGGATATTAGAGTACACTCACGTACCATGAGTCGAGGATGCGCAAGGATAACCAAACCCCCATACACTCCTCCTCGGGGTACTTGTCTCTTTGTGAAGCTCCTCATTAGATTGAGAGTTACCGATAATAAGTGCATGAGTTCTTCAGACTAATGTAAGTATTGAAAGTTGACACTTCCACCTCCTCATATTTGCTAGCCTCTTCCGTACCGTGCATTGCCCTCTTCTCACTCTGAGAGTTGGCGTCCACCTTCGCCGGTACATCCAAACCCTTGGCATGATACGCTATGTCATCATAAACCTCCTTATATCTTTCCTCTAAACAGCCACCATACCTACCTATCAAGGCATTTCCATAGCCTTTCCGAGATATATTGCCATTTAACTTCCACCTCCTCATGGCTCGATCTTCATGTCATACATGTTCCTGCTACATTGGCAGAGGCATACATTGCATACATCATGATAACTACATCTTATTTATGTTTGAGTACCTTGTAAAGTGTGAAGATCTTCTATACCTTCTTGTAAAATAGAGTGTTGCCCTTAAGTAAGGAAAATATCCCAAAGTGGACAAAATAAAAGATCCCAAAGAGGACAAATGAGAGTTAAATAGAAAGTGCCATTGAGGACACCAAAAAATTACAAAAAAGAGAAAAAGAAATAACAAGAGAGAAAGGGGCAACACTACTATTCCTTTTGAAAGATCCACACAAGTACTCCCACTTATCCTTGTACTCCATAGAGATGATCATTCATGCATATAGCTATGTGGGGACCTTCACACTATAGAACTTGGCGTGCATATTCCAAGGATGAGCCTCCTCAAACGAGCTCTAGGTCTTCATGAGAAAGCAAGTTGGATGTACCCCCACTAGTTCCATTGGAGAGCTTTTCTTAGCTCATATGTGCATCTGTTGCATGGCAATCCCTACTCCTCACATCATATCTATCATTTGGCTCTCTCGCCTATGATTTTCCTCATTGATGTGAGCCTTCCTCACCCTTTTTGTCTTCCTCCTCCACCATATCTCTCTCTCTTTGCCATCCTAAGTGTCAACTTTCGTGCTTACGCTCATCCATTGCATGAGTGCTCAAAATATCGAAAAGGAGTGGATCAAATTGACTTGTACCTGGCTAGTTGTTTGGGGACGAGTCAAATTAAGATTCCAAAGAAGACCAAGTGTGAAACTTTAGTAGATTGAGTTCTCGACAAAAATACTTTTTTCTCATATTCCCATATCCACGAGATGACAATCTTATGGCCCGCATTGGGGGATTTTTGGCAACGGGCTAGAAGGTTGCGCGGTTGCGCGCGTGAACTTGTGCCTTCTCGGCTGCACCGAGAGTATACGCGTGGCCACCACAAAAGATCAAGAGGTGTTCATCAGTTTGACTATAAGTCGTCGGCGGGTACAAGCCGATAGGACGCCTAGGAAGACGAGCGGCTGACGCGTGCGGTTGTATTAAACCAATCATGTGTGATGCTTCTATATTGCAATGTTCTCGTTACTCTTTCCTTCATTTTTTCTAAAAAAGTGCGCAAAGTATCACACACATGGTGTTCGTAAAAAGTCTAGAATTACAATCGTTTGCTTGGCAGAGTAGACATTTCACAGCACATAAACGTTTGTGTTGTCAAGGATATCTCAAAAGGGTGGCGGTCGCGAAATGTTTGCCTACAAAGTAGAGATTTTCAAAAACTAACCTATTTGTGTTACACCATATCATTGCACACAATTTTGTAATTTCGAACAATGCCAAGAGAATCTAGTTAAATTTAAAAATATAGAAACTACAAAGAAGAAGCTAGCGTTTTATTTCATGCAACTGTCGGGGCTATTAGCTGTTATCGCGCACATTTGATTGTACAAATTGTGTGTCGTGCAACATGAACACTTAGATTTTTAGAAGCGTTCCTGATAGAGCACATATCACACACATTTAAATAACCACAACCGATTGGTAAGAAGGGCTAGCGGTTCATTTTTTGCGATCGTGGGTGTTTTGAATGTTTATAGCGGACGATTGCTTGGTTGAATCGTCAGCTTTGATCCCGCCCATGAAAGGATTTTCAGAAGCGTGTCTGATAGATTAGGTATCCCAAAAATTTGAGGAATATGAACGATTGAGATGAAAGGCCAGCGGACCTTTGTTTGCAACCGTGGGCGTTCACTCTACGTATCACAGAAAACTGATTGGACGAACTGTCAGCCGTTCATCTTCGACGAAATAATTTGATAAAATGGTGGCTTATGGCCTATGTTTCCAAGATGATTTAGTTTCGGGCACACGGATTTTTATTTCTATCAACTGCGTTGATAGCATCGTAAATAGTTTTGACAAAGGGTTTGGGAAAGTAGTGTCGTGATAGCTGCAATCTGCACTAGTGAATCCAACTTAAGCACTAGGCCTTTTTGATTTGTAGAATGCACTAAGTGTAAAACCTCATGTGTAGTGACTACACTTTCTAGGATAAACCTTCATTTTAGGAAAGTAGTGTAGTTACAAGCAATAAGCCATTGTAAGATGACAACAATACTATTAGTTATAACGTTAGTAAATATTTTAAAGGTGTAGTCAAGCAAGCTTATTGGCCTAAATTTTCTAATAGAGGTGGTATGAGGTTCTTTAGGAATAAGGGTAAGCATGGCATAGTTTAATCTACAAATATCCATATCCCCTCTAAGAAATTCATTAAAAATAGCAATGAGGTCCTTTTTTATGAGGTCCCAAAAGTGCTGGTAAAAGAAGAATCGGATTCCATTAGGCCCTGGTGCACCACCAACATAATAATAAAAAACAATTTTTTTGATCTCAACCTCAGAGAAAGGAGCCTCTAAGACTGCATTTTCAAATTCACTAAGTTTCTCACTGTCAGCAAAAAAGGATTCACTCAGGTTAAAGCCACTCCTAGGTTCATACTTGAACAAATATTTATAGAAGCCACATGCTATGTTTAACATATCCTTGGTATCAGAGACAGGACCATCAGGGCCACCCAAACAATAGATTGTGGATTTCCTTTTCCTCTGGTTAGCCACTGCATGAAAATATGAGGTATTCCTATCTCCTTGTTTGATATCCCTGTCTCTCACTAGTACCGACCGCATCTATGCAAACGGTTTTCCCCTTCGCATATGATTTTTGGAACCAGGTGCTTGCATGGGTGTGCGATGAGGGGGTCCATCGCATACTATTTAAAAAATGTTTGCGATGAACCCCTCCTTCGCTGACGTACGGTTGAAATGAAACGTGTGTAAATCCATCTCGCATACCCCATGACGATGTAAACAAGAATGTTTAGGATAACCTACTGATTCCATACGATGTTTTGAGAGTGCCTGTGTGTATTGTAGGTGCCTATCTCAAACGATGCATTTGATTGGGTCGTATGAAATGATGGATCCATCGCACCCGAGCACTTTTTACGAATTGTGTGCTTTGTTCAGTTCAAGAACGACGGTTTTAATCAAGAATTGTGTGTTTTGTTAAGTTCAAGGCTGACGGTTTTAAATCATGAATTATGTGCTTTGTTAAGTTCAAGGCTAACAGTTTTTAATCGTCACCATTGAATTATATTTTATTTATTAGTTATTACAATTGAAAATTAACCAGATTCCTTTCCAATTCGAATGTAGGAAGAAAATATTTATTACCATCAAGCACTTCAACAAGTACAAATAATCAATTTTAACAGAACTACATCATACAAGCGCATTGAATTACAATAGTTAACAACAGAACACGTTTAGATACAGTAAAGAGAGAGGCGGAAAAAAGTTGTGGCTATCGTCGAAGTTGGAGAAGCGGAATGCCCATATTGAGCCCTCTTTCATGTGGAAGGATTTAACAACCTTGGTCCAACCCTTGGTGATGACTGCCCGCCTTTCCTTTACACTCTTCAGAATGACATTGAGTTCATCATATTCTTTGTAAAAAACTTTAACCTTTATTGCTTCACCTTCAATTGCATGGTTTGAAAAGTAAGGCTGGGTGAACTGCTTTGAAAACCATAGAAAAAGGAACAAGTTCAAAATTTGCGGTGGAAACAAATTTATATGCATTGTGAATGGAAAAAATCAAAGCAACCAATAATATAGTTCTTACCATCCTGAAATTCTCTATTGTCTTGGATAATGCATAAACGAAGAGTTTGGTACTCAACTTCTTTCTGTTTCTCCTAACAATCTTTTTCATTTTCTTAACTTGGCTATGTTTTAGGATTATATCATTTCCCGATATGAAAAAAGTTTTGAAGTGTGGATCTGTACCTATAACATGTGTACCTAAAAGCAAGAGATACTAAATAAGTTATATGGAAACTGCACAATAATACACAATAAG
The DNA here is from genome assembly GCA_950022295.1 of Bromus sterilis. Taxonomy (NCBI): domain Eukaryota; kingdom Viridiplantae; phylum Streptophyta; class Magnoliopsida; order Poales; family Poaceae; genus Bromus; species Bromus sterilis. The sequence continues at coordinate 182,893,093 of OX465596.1, forward strand.
CAAGCCCTATGAAGTTATAGCTGACCTCCATGTTGAACTGGAACATCTCCCATTATGAGCATGTAATGTGTAATAACCTCATTATCACGTTTTAGCACACTGGTATACCAAAATATTCCAATATGGAAAGCCTTTATCACTCCAATATTGAACATTAGAATAAAACGTTGCATACTGCATACAAACCACATATCTACTTGTACCACATGTTATTACTGATACGTCTCAAACGTATCTACTTTTCCAAACACTTTTGCTATTGTTTTGCCCTCATTCTTGCATGATTTGAAGTAAACTAACCCAGACTGACGCTGTTTTCAGCAGAGCTGCCTGTATGATTTTATTGTGGCAGGAAAATGGATTTTTAAGTATCTCGGATAATTTCAGGAAAATTCATAAAAAATATATGCACCCGAAGCTTCCACAGATCAGAAGTGGGGCCAGAGGGGGTCACAGTGGCTCTAGGCACCCTGCTAGCGCGGCCCCACCCCTGGCCGCGCCAGCTCGCCGCCTGGGGGCCTCCCCCTCCTCTGGTACCCTACCGATGCCCCTATTTATTCCCGTGATGGGAAATCCCCGAAACAGGAGTCGCTTTTCCGGAACCCGTCGCGGAGACACCACCAACCTATGTTCTTCCTCGGGAGGGCTAATTTGGAGGCTGATTTGGCCTCCGGAGAGGGGAGATCGTCTCCATCGTCATCACCATCACCAATCCATCCTCCCTCCATTACTTCTCTTCACATGTGTGAGTAATTCCCTCCTGTAGGCAAAGGGGATTGTATGGATTGGATGAGTTTGATCATGTAATAGTTCGTCAGATTGTTCGGGGCATGTTACCTATCATCTACTATGGTGTTTATCACCTTTGCTACAACTTGTTTCTCTTAATGCTTGTCACTTTTGGCCCAAGTGCCATGTTTTCAGATCTGAACCACTTGTGTTTTCATGAGTTTACTTATGTTCTTGATCCTATCTTGGAGTTGTATGCACCTATTATGGTCCGGAACCGGCGATCCCAAAGGTGACAGCTTGGGACACCAAAGGGGATGGTCCATAATTTGAGGATTTCATGTATCCATTGAGTTTATTGCTTTGTTCCGGTGCTCTTTGACAGGAGCACCTTAATCTCCATATGTTCCCTTTGGCCCCGTTCATAGAGGGATGGTAGGGCGAACAATGTTGTGTAAGTTCTTATTGCAAGCACGCAGAACTACCTACGGGATACATGCCTAATGTTTGATATTTTCCTAGATGATCCTTGCTTTTCTGTGTTTCTTCCCCCGTATTAGAATCTATTACATGTTCACTCTTAGCCATGTAGCGCCGAATCATCCATCTCCCTAGCCTACATTATTTTAATCCTGCTGGTTACTAGTAATTTACTTTCGATGTTTTACTTTCGCCGTTATCACTACCCCATCATATCACAGTTGCTATTAATTTTTGTTGCAAGCAAGTATATTTCAAGTGCGATTGAATTGACAACTCAACTGTCAAAGCTTATAAATAGTCTTTGGCTCCCCTGTGTCGAATTAATAAACTGGGTTAACTTACCCGCGAGAACACTACAAACGATCCCCTATATTTCAGGGTCATCAAGTACTGTTTTCTGGCGCCATTGCCGGGGAACATAGCAATATTTACAAGTCAACTTGAAGTATGTTGCCTGCTACACTTCATCCGCTATGGGTAAGAAAGGAGACCCCAAGGTTCCGATCTTACCATCCACTACAAGAAAAGGTACCGTTTTGAGTACCAGTACTACACTTGATTCACCTTCCGTTATAAGTAAGTTTGCTTCACCACTACCACCTCATGCTACTTCTACAGAGTCTATTACTATGTCCGATACTTTTGATGATTCTTCCACTACTCTTGACGATACTAGTTTTCTTGGTCACTATCTTGAAGCTCAGATTGCTAAGGTTGCAGCACAGCCCGAGACTGAGACTCCTACTACCTATATTCCTATGTGCAAAGCCTTTGGTTACCCAGACTTAAATGAACTCAAGGAGAGAATCCTTGATGATGATTATATTACACTTGATTATGATTTTTTTCAGGTAACTCAAAGAGTGTGTCAAATCTGACCCTGGTGCTGTTAAGGAGCTGCTTTAAAAGCACTCCATGAAGAATAAGATTATCCCCGATCCTAAATTTTCTACATCTCCTATATGCATCACTGAAACTGATTATGATTTCTCTGTTGATCTTTCACTTATATCTACAGTCGAAGCTGACCCTTTTTATGGCAGAAAAATGATGATGCTATAGCACACCTGACAAAACTCGCTAAGTTGGGTAGCCTATTTACTACTAATGAGAGAATACGAAACTTTTATGTGGCAATGCTTTTTCCTTTTTCTTTAAAGGAGGACGCTAAAGCATGATATGATGAACTACCTTATGGTTCCATTTACAGTCCTCAGGACATAGTTCAATTCTTTGCCGATAAATATTTCCCTGCTCATATGCAACATGCTGCTTTGCAAAGAATTTATAACTTTAAACAATTGCAGGATGAGCACCTCCCTAAATCTTGGGGGAGGTATTGTGATTTAAATAAGGCTAGATCGGGACATGAAGTCCCAAAGAATGAATTACTCGATATAATTTATGCTGGTCTAACCGATGAATCTAGATCTTATCTAGATAGTTGTGTTGGTTGCGTTTTCAGGGAAAGAACACCGGACGCTGCCGAAGCATTAATGGGCAAGATTGCCAGGAACCACGAGGATTGGTCCGTCCCTGAACCACCTCCACCACCAAAGAAGAGGGGCATGCTTGAAGTCTATAAAGGAGAAAGGCATTAAAGCCGAAGACATGAAGAATCTAGATCCTATTGAGAAGATGTGTGAGCCTACTACTCACCCTCCCTTTGTAGAGGTACACTCTCTATTAGATTTTAATGAAAGTGACATCCCTAAAGGTAAGCCTCCCGATCAATGTTTAGATGAGCTTGATAATTTTATTATTAAGCAAGACCATTTTAATGAGAGGATACAAAGTCAGTTGCATGATAATTCCCTTGCTATCAAAAGTTTACTTGGTGTTCTTGAAAGAACGGTTAATGATGTTAAATGTCTTATTAAGCATTTTCATATTGTTCAAACTCAGCTTGAAAAAATTTCTAATGTGCAAAAAGATTTGCTTGCTAATAATGCCAAACAGGATATTCATGCTTATGGCATCAAAACCAGGGGTGGAACACACACCCAGGACCCACTCTATCCCGAGGGGCATCCGAAGAGGATCGAGCAAGATTCTTAAGTGCAGGTAGAGGATGAGATTGTTAGCTCTCCAAAGAAGAAGAAGAAGAAGAATAAACACAAGGAAGCTGACAACTCCAATGATCTTATTACAAGTGAAGAACCTGTTGTTGATCCAAACATCATATCTACCTCTGATACTGAAACTGAAGACGGTGCTGAGCCCGAAGAAAATGTTAAGGAGAAGAATGATCCTCCCGAGGTGCGAGAAGAAGAAGCACCCGATAAACGCAAGAAGTACAAGAGAGAAGAATTCATTGCAAGGAGACACGGAAGGAAAGAGAACCATGGATACAAAAACCCATGCTCTTTCCAGGCAAGTCTGTCAAATCTAAAGAAGAACAACATTATAATAAATTTTGTGAATGGATGAAGCCTCTCTTTCTTCAAATTCCCTTGACTGATGCTATCAAGTTACCTCCTTATTCCAAATATATGAAATATATTGTTACTAATAAAAGAAAGGTTCCTAATGAGGCAATATCTACTATGATTGCTAACTACTCTTTCAGTGGAAAGATTCCTGATAAGCTCGGTGATCCAGGTATACCCACCATTCCTTGCTCCATCAATAATAATTATGTCAAAACTTCCTTATGTGATCTCGGAGCAGGAGTGAGTGTCATGCATTTTTCTCTATATAAGAGGCTATGTTTAGATAAGATAATCCCTATAGATATCTCTCTTCAGATGGCTGACAAGTCAACGGCCGTCCCGATTGGTATTTGTTAGGATGTTCCGGTTGAAGTTGCTAATTTCTTAATCCTTACAGATTTTGTTGTGCTTGACATGCCCGAAGACGGGAGCATGTCCATTGTTCTTGGTAGACCTTTTCTTAACACCGCATGTGCTATTATTTATTGCAATAAAGGAAAGGTTACCTTCAACGTTGATGATAAAGAACACACGGTGTATTTTCCAAAGAAGATCGACAAAAGGCATGGCCTTAACTCTATAGAGAACATGGAGACCGTAAAGATTGGAGAATGGGATTGTCCTCTACATGTGCATGACAAATACAAAACCATTATGGTGGGGACAATGTCCATTAAAGTAAAGGTGCAATGCTCACTTCATGAGACGTGAGACTTTCTACTCTATATATCACCAGTTTGTTGGTAAGACATGATCAACCTTGCTAGCTAGCATGTTTTATATAGGTAAAAAGTGGATCTTGTTATGTTCTCATTTGCATTAGCTTTTATTCAACTTGTTGTACCAACTTTTTATGTTTTGAAGCTTCACAATTCTAATCACTGCTTCAAGTTTTTAGAAAGTTTCGCAGCTTTTTGAACTCCGGAAAATTTTCAACAGTAAAGTTTTCAGAAAAATTCTACAAAAATTCAAATAAAAATTTCCATGTCGAGAGTGACCCAGAATTACCTGTGGCTGACCAGGGGGGGCCACCAATGGCTATGGCGGCCAGCTGGCGCGACCAGCCCCCTGGCCGCGCCCATAGGGAGCTTGGGGCCCACAGGCCCCATCTCCAGGTATGTCTTCTTCCTCCTCCTTCCTCTCTCTCCAAAAGTACGAGTTATGCCCCTGTGCTCGCGTTCTCGCTGTTCTTGGAGAGGATTTTCGATCTCTCTCTACAACCCACCGTTTGAGCTGAGATTTTGAGAAAATACACCCTGGTATGCAACTCCTTCACCCCTCCAATTAGATTTTTGATTGGTTGCTTCATTTGTGAATATTTAGTAGTTCTTGCTGCTGTTTATATGAGCTGATTGCATGTGTAAAAATTTATTTTCCAAGTTTTTATGCAAGTTTACGCCATAGGTAAGTGAGTAGACTAGTTTGCCTCAACTCACTTTGTTTAAATCCTTGTTTTTGTGAATTGTCAAAAATTTCAGAAATGAGTTTGCTAGGAAAAGCAAAGGGGTGGCTTGGGAAGAAGAAGCCCGAGCGCTCCGATCGACTTACTAGAGTTGCAGCTTCAATCTCAGCTGCTAGGGTGAGCTACAACGAAGATCATGTGCCCCTGGAGTTGCTGGAAGACACAAGTCTATCATGCGCAATGATGTATCCGTGCGATGATTTTCTTGAAGCTGCAGGAATCAAGGAGGATTTTTCTGGCCTTTGCGCCAATGCAGGTTTGACACGGCTACCACAATGTCTTGTGGTACAATATAAGAACCTCACCTCCTGTTTTGTTAATAGTTTTGGTTATAACCATGATGCTGGCACTGTTGAGTTTCAAATTTACAATAATCTTATCACCATGCCTCTGGCAAGATTTTGTGATATAATAGGTGTGCCGAACACTGGTCAGACGGCGAGGATGAACACTCAGCCCTCCGAGTTGAGGACCCTCTTCAACTCTCTTTGTATCCAGAAGGAGAGCGATATTCGGCGTACAAATATTTCCAGCATTTTGTTCCCTCATATCAAGTATTTTGTGTATTTTATTACCAGAGGGTTGTTTGCTCGTGAAAACACGAGCAACAGTTCTGCACCAGATTTTGCTATCTATGCGTATGCCCTCTCTGGTAGGAATGATTATAATGGGTGCCTTAATTTCTCGTCGCCTTGCTACGAACGGTAACAAGGGTGATTTATTTGGTGGATTTTACGCCTGTTATCCTTGAGTATTTTGATGGCACCCCGCATCCTGATGATGTTCCCTTTTCATACACAAGTCTTGATCTTACTGCTATGAAGAGGCATATGTTTGTTACCAAGACTTCCCAGTTTGGTAACCTTGTTTATATTTTGAGGTTTGAAAAGAATATTACTCGAGAGATCCGTCTACCTGCACCACTTTTTTTTGATCATACTCGCAGGAACGGATGGTCCTTCAATGATGTCCAGTTTCATGATTTCATGGACCAGTATCAGTTACATAAACCCATGGAGGAGGTTGTGCCCGACGAGGAGGAGCATGGTGAGCTCCCACCTTTCCAGGAGGAGACCTTCACCCAGTATGGTGAGGGGTCTTCTTCTGCTTGGAGCGCAGGACCTTCATCATGGGAGGACCCGAGGACTTCGGTGTATGCACCGGAGGGATCATACGACTCCTGGACTTACCCGCACCACCCGGAGCAGGAGGCTCCCGGCGGCAGTAGCTGCTACCAACTTAGGCCAAAAGCCTAAGCTAAGGGGAGTACGTTCCCTTCTCACTTTTCCATTGTATTATCCATTTTTATTTTGTTCGCTTTGATCTTTTTGAAGTTTTTGCCCGTTCTTCTTTGTTCTTTTTAATTTGCAAAAACAACAAAAAGATTTCTCCTTTCTTTTGTTTTTATATAACCTTTGAAAAACCCAAACAGATTTCCTTTTCTCTCTTTAGTTTGCCTTGTTTTCAGAGTTCAGCTCGAGTCCGTGATGGCATTTGATTATATATTTCCCACGTTCGGTCGTGCAAGTGACAAGGCAGTAATGACGAAGATCGACGGAAGGGAGGCAACAAGGAAAACCGGTATGAAATCTTTTTGTTTCTACTTTTGTACATATGCCTGTACTTATGATCTAGAGAACAAGTTGTAGCCACAAAGTGCTATGTTTACAATGATTTCCCAGTGTTCATGCTTTCTTTGTGGATGATCCCAAATAGCTAGAGTGCATAATATTTTGTTGAAATGATTTACGTGCATTGCATTTTTCATGGTTTGGTATATTGAAGTGGTATTTCCCTTCGGAGAATTCTTGGATTGATTTGGCACATGTTCGCACATGTTTATGACTAAAATGTCTATTTTTCCTTGATGATCATTTTGTTTCATAATAGTTATATCACTTTCATGACCGATTCAATGTTGCTTTGTCGCTCTGCATGATTATGACCATTATTGCTCTCTAGTTGGTCGCCTCCCCATCTTTTGCTAGCCTTCACTCGCACTAAGAGGAATTCTGCTTGTGTATCCAAACTCCCTTACAAACAAGTTATTTCATTTGAGTCCACCATACCTACCTATATGTGGTATTTACCGGACACCCCTAACTTAGACTTTCTTGTGCCATCTCGAAATTTATTCAAAAATCTTACCTTTTGCAACTGTACAAGCTCATGGTGCGGTGAGGGAAAATCAGTATCTACCATGCCAAAAATATTTTGACGGAAGTTTTAACTAGTCAATTTTTTTTAAAAAGAGAAAGAGTTACACCTCCCCCATACTTGATGATGGAATGAAATGGGGGAAATGCTGCTAATGATAGATGGAACGAGAAACTTCCTTCCATACTTGAGGCAAAATAAAAAGGCACCATAGACCGTCAAAGGATAGATGGATAAGGGAACAAAGTGTAAGCAAAAGCATTAATATGGTTGGGATGGGAGATATTGAGAGACCTTTACCGTTCACCATTGACTGGAAAGTTTCACTTCTCAAAAGAATTTTATCTCTGTTTTCAAAACCAAGAGCTCTGGCACTTGTTTAATCTTTTCTTCCAACCACGGGTTTTCAACCTTGCCATCAAAAAGCCACGGTTCGAGAGTCTCCCCTTATTTCTTCAAAGCACCAACTATTGAGAGCATAATTTTCATTCCTAGTGTAACATGCATTGTCCCAAAGTATTACATTGTCTTCTGCATGATTGTGATATTTCTTGTCTGAAATTCTTAGTTCTGGTCTCCTTTAAAACTCCGGAGGAGTTTCTGCATTTATGTTTTGCTTCACTCATGGAGGCTAGCGAGATACCACTCTAGTATGTTAAAGCTATGTGTATTGTGATCTTGTTATGATTTTCGGCAGCATATTATTTACTTTTGGTTGTTTGTGATTGATCACTTGAAAGAAGGATTTCTTCGTGAAATGTCCTCATAACTTTGTTTTGATACTTGCTAAACTCTTTTCGTAGTACCGTCTTATATAAATCTTATGAACCAAAAGAGTTTGTCAAAGTTTTCTTTGTCGCGTCCAGTTCGTTGAACTGAATTGCTTGGGGACAAGCAATAGGCTAAGCTTGGGGGAGTTGATACGTCTCACACGTATCTACTTTTCCAAACACTTTTGCCATTGTTTTTCCCTCATTTTTGCATGATTTGAACTAAACTAACCCAGACTGACGATGTTTTCAGCAGAGCTACCTGTCTAGTTTTATTGTGTGCAGGAAAATGGATTTTTAGGTATCTCGGAAAATTCCAGTAAAATTCATAAAAAATCCATGAACCCGAAGCTTCCACGGACCAGAAGTGGGGCTAGAGGGGGGCCACTGGGGCTCTAGGCGCCCTGCTGGCGCGGCCCCACCCCTGGGCACGCCAGCTAACCGCCTGGGGGCCTCCCCCCTCCTCTGGTGCCCTACCGATGCCCCTATTTATTCCCGTGATGGGAAAACCCTGAAATAGAAGTCACTTTTCCAAAACCCGTCGCGGAGCCGCCGCCACCCTCTGTTCTTCCTCGGGAGGGCTAATCTGGAGGCTGATTTGGCCTACGAAGAGGGGAGATCGTCGCCATCGTCATCACCATCACCAATCCATCCTCCCTCCATGACTTCTCATGTGTGAGTAATTCCCTCCTGTAGGCAAAGGGGATGGTAGGGATTGGATGACTTTGATCATGTAATAGTTCGTCAGATTGTTGGGGGCATGTTGCCTATCATCTACTATAGTTTTTATCATCTTTGCTACAACTTGTTGCTCTTAATGCTTGTCACTTTGGGCCCGAGTGACATGTTTTCAGATCTGAACCACTTGTGTTATCATGAATTTACTTATGTTTTGATCCTATCTATGAGTTGTATGCACCTATTATGGTCCGGCGATCCCAAAGGTGATAGCTTGGGACACCAAAGGGGATGGTCCATAATTTGAGGATTTCATGTATCCATTGAGTTTATTGCTTTGTTTCGGTGCTCTTTGAGAGGAGCACCTTAATCTCCATAAGTTCCCTTTGGCCCCGTTCGTAGCGGGATGGTAGGACAAAAGATGTTGTGCAAGTTCTTATTGCAAGCACGCACAACTACCTACGGGATACATGCCTAATGTTTGATATTTTCCTAGATGACCCTTGCTTTTCTGTGTGCCTTGCCCCGTATTAGAAACTATTACATATTCACTCTTATCTGTGCAGCTCCCAACCATCCATCTCCCTAGCCTATAGTATTTTAATCCTGCTGGTTACTCGTAATTTACTTTCACTGTTTTACTTTCACTGTTATCACTACCACCATCATATCACGTTTGCTATTAATATTTTGTTGCAAGAAAATATATTTCAGGTGCGATTGAATTGACAACTCAACTGTCAAAGGTTATAAATAATCTTGGGCTCCCCTTGTGTCGAATCAATAAATTATGTTAACTTACCCGCGAGAACACTACAAACAATCCCCTATAGTTGAGGGTCATTAGTTGTTGGTGCGTAAGTTTGCGGGAAAAGATTCTTCCTTCTCTCCTCGGCAACGGCGCCATAAATTCTCTTGATGGCAATGGCTAGTGCATCTCGTTGCCTACCCCAAGTGAAAGGTTGAGATGTTGACAACAGTGAATTTCCCTCGATGAAGATACGAAGGTTTATCTCCGTTTGGACTCAAATTCCTTCAAGTAGGTGTCAACGGCGCCAGAAATTTGCCGTATGGAGACAAAGTTGATGTGGATCTGCACACAACAACAAATTACTTTGCTCCCAATGAGTACAGAGAGGTTGTCAATCTCTTTGATCTTGTTGTTTACAAATGATCAAAACACAAGGGTGGAAATAGTAGTGGTGATTGCGACAGAAAGGAAATAAAAGCAGTAAAGGTGAACGGTGCAAACTATGATGGAAATATGGACCGGGATCCCATGACTTTCACTAGTGATGTCTCTCTCAAAAGACGATAAACAACTATGCTGGGTGAACAAATTATAGTTGGGCAATTGATATAGAATAATGAATGCACCACAATGCTAATTATCCTACAAGAAAGCTAGAGTCTCAATCGTATGGTCATTACAACACGATGAGTAGACCGTTTATCCATCAGCATCTACTCACTAATCATCCACCTTGATATATATATCCAGAACATCTCGCTGGTATTAAGTTGCAAACCAGAAAAACTGTAAAAAATCCTTGCACCCACAAGTACAAGCACCGTTGTTTTATCCCTTGTGGCAACAACACATCCCCTAGTCTCATGTTTTTGTCACTCAAGCTAGACATTGGGGGGCATAAACCCATAATCATGCTTAATGCTCCCTCTTGGAGTTACTGTCTGGACCCGGGGTTAGCGTATGCAAGTCCAGTTAAGACATAGTCATATGGAGAGCCGAGAACCGCACCCACTTGTCTAAGCAGACAAGGCCAAGCACTGAACATTCTCGGAAAGCATCGTACGTGAGGGGCATCCCATCCAGGCCGGATGATCAAATGAGATGGGTCCTCATCGTCCGCACACAAGTCTAATGATATGGGTGGTGAACTCCCATATTCAAAGACAAGTCGCCTCAACCATACTATCGACTATCTCAAAACTCTTACATAGACTTACTCCAGCCCGATCACTTAGTCGGGTTCTAGGGCGGGCTCGATCATACCACAAAGTGTGCACGAGACGGAGTCTCGAACAATCGCATCGCGATGCCCCAAGCTGCGCACATCTAAGGGCCACTTGGTGTATGAAAGACCGCCAGCCAGAACACAACTAAGGTCTCGAAAACCCATACAAAGACATGCATGTTATAAACATACACGCAGCACACATGCCTTGTATGAACAGCAGGTACCATTGCAATTCTCTACAAAGTGTACATATTTATTGATAACTCTTATAGAGTGCACACAGAGATCACATACATGTGATCCAACATTACATTACAAGCGGAAGAAAATTATGTCTGAGTACAGACAAGTTTAACAAATGGCTTAAGAAGCCTTATTTAAACACAAAGCCCTCCACGAGGGAACCAGTCGTCTGACTGGGACTAGACTAGTTGGTCTTCAGTCGTCCAGCTCGATGAAGAAGCCAACTTCGGGGTCAGTGGCATCATCTAAAACATAGATTAAGCAAACGTGAGTACAAAGTCGTACTCAGCAAGACTTACATAGGAGCTATACTACTCATGCACATGTATCAAGGTAAAGGGAGGTGGGGTTCACTTGCAGAAGTGCCAGCTTTGATATGGCTAATCCTGAACTACGAGTACCAGACTTTGAGGTAAGAAGCGTACACGAGTCCACTACTTTCTCCAACCAATACACCACTATGGTACCTTCCTCGACTTCCCCACAAGGAAGCACGCCATAGAACTCACACTTATCTTGGTGTGTTTTAGAAGTATCCAGTTCAAGTTATCTAATAATCAAGCTAAGCTTTCCAAGCAGTCCATAACCGCGGACGCGGCTATTCGAATAGTTTTGTTAACCTTGCAAGGGTGTACCGCTACACACACATGACCATCATTTACCGCCTTTGATCTCGACACCATTCAAGGGATGCCAGCGAGGATGCTCACCACAACTGTTACCTCATAGCCGATCTAGTCCGTGAAAGCCGCCTACTTGGGTTGGTTACCACAATCGTGAACCCGGCTGGTTTACCGAAGTGGACCCAAGTGATGTGTGCGTGGTGCATAAGACGGTCTCAGATGAGCCGTTCTCTCACTTAGCAACCAGGCCACAGACCTACCAGAACTCCGAACTATTGCGACATCTGGACATCGAAAGGGATGAGTTAGTAAGTCGAGAGGGGTCAGTGAGCCCAATGTGTGGTTGTACTCTTCATCTTGGATCACCACACAAGAACTCGTACTAGGGCGGTGTTCAACGAGACAACCCACTGTGTACTCCTACACAGCCTCTCATCGTTCACCTTGTATTAGGGTCGATTCACCAACACTTTTCTACCATCATCAACATGATCATTCCCATCCCGACTCACATCACAGTAACAACATGGTATCATACTAAGCATGCAATAAACAGTAACATTGCAGGGGCCACATGATATATAACAACTCCTACATTTGCTAGGATTGTGGTTTGCTTACTACTGTGACAAAATGATAGGTCATGCAAAGGAATGGGTTCATCTATGCGGTAGAAACGAAGCATGGTGATCATCCTAAACAATGCATAAGCGAGACATGAGAGGGAAGTGGGATTTTATCGACATGATCAATGGGGGTTTGCTTGCCTTGCTGACGAGATTCGGGTTCGGGGTCTTCAACGAAGGTTGCAACCTCTTGCTCCGGTTCCACCTCTACTCGATAAAAAAAGCACGAAGTAGCAATCAATATGAATGCAATGCTCAAGCACATGAATGAATGTTGAAACTTGAAGTATAAGTTTTGATGTGTGAGGCAATTCCATTTAAGTGGAGTATATTGCATTTGAAATGCAAATTCAAACTCCACATTTGAATTCAAATTAACCAAGTTGTATATGACATGGTTTGATCATTTTGAATTATCTTCAATTGTATAAGATATGCCTCTGATGTGTGATTGAAATGTAGCATGTTGCCATGGTTCAAGTTGCAAAAATATTTGATTTGAATTTGATTTAATTCCATTTAAATCAAATAGCAAATGCTACTGATCACATTTTAAATTCAACTCAAACAGAGTTGAAAGTTTCATATTTGGAAAGATAATTTTCTCCTGATCATTTTTCATATATTATTTGTCCAATTTAGAGTTAATATGAATTTTCTATGAATTTCCAAAGTTTGGGGTATTTTCTGGAATTTCTGGAATTTCTTTAATTCAAATAATCTCTGGAAATTCATTTAATTGATTTATTGCACAAGTGCTGACGTCAGGGGGGGCTGACATGTGGGGTCACCTTGTCAGTGACTGGGTTAAATTAACCCGTGGGTTAAATTAATCCAGTGGCTTAAGTAAGCCACTGGGCCCACTGGTCAGTGACCCAGGGGGTCATTTGCCAGGTGATTAACGGCGGGGGGGGGGGGGGGGGGGGGTCTGGCTAACTCGCCGGCGGCTAAACGCCGGCGACTGGAGCCACGGCGGCGCTGCACGGGAAAGGGCTAGGGGTCACGGGAGGCCACGGGGAGGGCACCAATGGATGCAGCAGCTTCGTCCGCGTCTTCTGGAAGCAACAGGCGGTCACGGGGTGGTCGGGAGCGACGACGGCGATGACTCCGGCGGCAACAGAACGGCGGCGAGGTCGTAGTTGACATTGTAGTGCACGGTTTGGGCTGAGCTCGCGTGCTTTCGAAAGCTAGAGTCACTGGGAGTCAAACGCGCGCGCTGGACGCGATGATGGGGCACAGGGGCGACCTCATCGTCGTCCATGGCGGCGACGTGCTTCGGCATCCATGGTGAAAACGGATAGAGGGGTCGTGGGGTGCTGGAAGCTTAGGGGAAACACTCAGTAGCTCACCGCGGTTCGAACAGAAGCAACGACAAGCTTGGGGAGGCTTCAACGGCGGTGAATCGACGGCGGCGAGCTCGCGGGTCCAGCGAGAGGTTGAAGACGATGGCGTCGGCTCGGGGAGGAACTAGGGCTCCAGCTTCTGCTTGAAGACGAAGTCGAGGACGAGGAGCACGGTGGACTTGCTGGCTTGAGCTCTAGGGCACGGTGGCCACGTCGACCACGGCGGTGCGCTCCGGTGAGGCTTCGGGCGGCGACGGATTCGAGCATGGGAGGAGGAGGAGGAAGCTCTAGAGGGGGGGAATGGAGCGAGGCGGCTGCGAGGAGTCTCCAGACGCGAGAAGAGGCCACGGGGAGGCCTGGAAGCTCTCGGCGGCGACGTGGCGTCCCCGGCTAGCTCGGTGGCATTCCACCGAGCAGCTTGGAGGCGCGGGAGGGGGAAGAAGACGTCGCTGCCCCGGTGGGCCTGCTGGGCTGGGGTGGGCCGGCTTCGCCTGGGCGCCAGGTAAGGATTTTTCTTTCTTTTCTTTTTTTCTTTTCTTCTATTTGTTTTGCTGTGCTAAAATAATTAGCTAGGCATTTTATTAAATGCTGAAATTTTTTATGTGGCTTCATAATAATATAGACTAGCCACTTATAAACTTTCAACATTTTTAAAATTCAAATAATTTGAATCTTAATTCAAATAGGGTTATTTCTTTAATTCCAAGGCACTGTTTGAATATTTGAAAAATCTATGAGCATGGGATGGGTCCCACATCACTTGATATGTGATCACACTCATTTATAAGACTTTTCAAAAATCTAACATGAATTTTTGGAGAAGATTTTTATCTGGCCTTTTGAATTAATTCATCTGGGGGGTGTTCCTTCTCCCATTTAAATTTTGAAGTTGAATTTCCTTTGAAATTTTGACATGATGCAAGGTTACTTTGATCCTAGCACATTACCTAACAGAGGGTTGTGACAGTTACTATCTACTACTTGTCCAAAGCAATACAAAACAACGGAGGACATGCAAGAATACTCAAGCACTAAAACATAAAAGGTAAACAAAATATATTACTCATCACAATCTTAACATAATATCACAATCCATCGAATCCCAACAAAAACAAAATAGCAACACATAAACTAATATATAAGTGCCTTGATCATATAGGGCAGCTCACAAGGTCTAAGAATTGAGGAACAAGATTGGAGAGAAAACATCATCTAGCTACTGATGATGAACCCATAATCCAAGGTGGAATACTCACGGCACATCTGGTTGGCGAGCATGGTGGTGGAGGAGTCTCCGGAGGTGAATCCCCCCTCCGGAAGGGTGCAGGGAAAGGGTCTTCTGGCGATCCCGATCTTGGGATCGCGGCGGCGACGGAACAGTGGTGAAAATCGCGTAACTGAGGTCCTCTCGAGGGTTTTCGGAGCAGGCGGAATAAATAGTCGCAAGGGGGGGGGGGTACCAGGGGGCCCCACCTGACCAAGCGGCCAGGTGGCGCGGCCTACCCTCTGGACGCGCCAGGGACCTGCCTGGTCAGGGGGGTGGGGCCCTCCGGCTCCCCTCCGGCCTTCTGGAGTCTTCTACCGTGCTAATTTTTCATATGATTTTTCCTGTGCACTTTAATAATTGGCATTTTCCTGCAATGCCCGGACAACAATAGAAAGAAACTGGCACTGAGGCACTGGGTTAGTAGGTTAGTCCAAATATGTTGTCAAAGTTATGAAAGTCTAGCAAAACATATAGCAATATCACAAAAATAAGTATGGAACAAGCAGAAATTATATATACGTTTGGGATGTATCAACATCCCCAAGCTTAATTTCTACTCTTCCTCGAACAGGTAAATGAAAACAAAGATAATTTATGTGATGACGGGATCAAATTGACTTGTACCTGGCTAGTGGTCTGAGGACGAGTCAAAATAAGATTCCGAAGGAGACTAAGTGTGAAGTTTAGTAGATTGGGTTCTCAACGACTATTCAGTATTTTTATGCTCTAAAATTCCCCAAACTTGGCACGGGAACTCCGACTAGAGACATTCGATTCACAGATAACAAGAGCTCAATTGTTTATATGTTCTTTCATTGCTTGCTT
The DNA here is from genome assembly GCA_950022295.1 of Bromus sterilis. Lineage (NCBI taxonomy): Eukaryota > Viridiplantae > Streptophyta > Magnoliopsida > Poales > Poaceae > Bromus > Bromus sterilis. Next base: position 182,908,710 of record OX465596.1, read on the forward strand.
TAATATCAACTATAGACTATTGCTTTATATCACTTTGTCTTTGACTTATGTATATTCATTATATTAGATTGATTGCCTTTACTCCTAACTAGCCTGTCACACCAAAATTTATCTTTTTATCATTTACCTACTCGAGGACGATCAGGAATTAAGCTTGGGGATGCTGATACGTCTCAAACGTATCTATAATTGTCATCTTGTTCCATGCTCATTTTGTGTCATTGCTACATCTTTTTGCCCTGTTTTTAATCATTTATTGGATTAACCTACTAATATAGAGCCTAGTGCCAGTTTCTATCTGTTTTTTTGTTGCAATGCAGAAAAGGTCCAAAAAATGAAGTTGCTCAAAAAATCCCATAAAATTACAAAAAAATCTTTTACATCAGAAGAGTCCTCGAGCTGGAGGAGGGGCTCTGGGGGAGGTCCACACCACCCAAACGGCCTTAGGGCGCGACCAGGGGGGACCCGCGCCGCCTGGCCACCTAGGCGAGGTGGGGCCCCCTCGGTCTCCCCTTTGGCCTATATTTACCCCCCAACAAAAAAACCCGAGATATGCCATCATATTTTCTAGAAGAGATCCCAATCTCCGCCGACATCGAAACCTAGCTTCGGGGGTCAACAGGATCCTGCTCCGGCACCCTGTCGGAGAGGGCCTTGGCCTCCGGCGTCATCTTCATCAACCCCTCATCGCTCCATTATGCTTATTGAGTAGTTCCCCCTTGGACTATGGGTTCTTGGACGTAGCTATGTGGTATCTTCTCCCCCTAGATTTTCAATTCAAAGTTCTCATGAGCTGCCTTACATGATTGAGATCATATGATGTAATTGGTGTTGTGTTTTTTGGGATCCGCTAAATTGTTACATTGTTATTCAGTCCTAAGAAGTTTATGAATTATTTGTGCTGCAATTTGTTGATCTCAATGCTTGTTACTAGTGCACGAGTAGCATGATTTTAGATCTGAGCACTTTATGGTTGCGTGATTAAAATTTTTGTTCTAGATATTATCTATGGTTGTATGCACCTGTTATAGTCCGCAACCGACGATCTCAATGGTGACATCTTGAGACACCAAAGGGGATGTGCTATAATTTGAGGATTATATGTATTCATGAAGTGTTAATGATTTTTTCGGGTGCTCTTTGACAGGAAAACCGTAATCTCCATAAGTTCCTTTTGGCCCCGTTGGTAGAGGGATGGTAGGACAAAAGATGTCGTGCAAAGTTCTTATTGGAATCACATATTACTACATACGGAATACATGCCTACGTTTGGTTCTTAGTCTAGGATGATCTAGTTTGTTCTTGGCTAGAGTTAGTGAAATTTTGTCAATTGCCCAACTTTAATTTGTTCACCCAACACTTCTCTTTTTTCTTGGAGAGTTACCACTAGTGGAACCTTGAACCCCGGTCAATCTTTCATCTTTATTGCATTCGTTGTTACTATTGCTCTCGTTACTGCTGCTACTCCTTTGTTTCTACTTTGTGGTGTTGCTGATTGGGTAAGTCTTAAAGGCTACACCCGTCAACACACCGTTGCTACTTATATCTTGTCTAGTGCTTTTTCAGGTGTGGTTGAATTGACAACTCAACTACTAAGGCTTATAAGTATTCTTTGGCTCTCCTTTTGCCGAATCAATAAATTCGGTTATACCTACCCGCGGAGACAGTTGCGATCCCCTACATTTGTGGTTTATCAAGACTATTTTCTGGCGTCGTTGCCGGGGAGCATAGCTTTAATTATAAGTTCACTTGATAAGTACACTTTTTCTTATTACTCTGTTTGCTTACAATGGTTAACTGCTTTGAAACTAGATCTTATTGGCAAGGTCGATTCACTGAGGATCAAAAAAAATATTATAAGGAATACCGCCTGTCTGAATAAGGGATATTTATATGGAAAATAATGAATAAAATTGATAGTTATGCTAGAAATTTATGCTCTGATTATGATAAATATTTTTGTTGTGATGAATCTTGTTGCTTCTTGATGTTTAAACACCTTACTGAGGGACATTATGATTTCTTTGATGTAGAACAAATAGAAGAATTTATTGTTTTTATGGGTGCCTATGAAATTGCTTCCTTTGTTGAGGATGTTGAAGATGCCCCTTACCAATCTGAGAGTCTTGCTATACTTAAATATTGCTTTGAGAGTTTTAATGATAATGCTTATATTACTGACTATCTCAAAAGGTTCTCTCCACAAGGGGAAGAGACTAATGCTTTGCAGGACTCTATGGAAGAAGAAATTGCTGAAACTGAATGCTCCTTGAATGAAAAAGAGGAGGAGAGTGACGAATAAAGGGAGGAAGAATAGAGTAGCTACCCATCTCTACCTTGTAATGAGAGTAACTCTTTAACTCTTACGTTATATGATTGCCCTCCATGCTTACCAAAGGAGGATGAATGCTATATTTATTGCTATGATTCTATTGAATCTTTTGAAATATCCCTTTTTGATGAATTTGATGCTTGTGGCCATGATGCTCCTTTGAAGGAAACTTGCAAGGATGATTTTGCTACTTTTATTTATGATAACCCTTTCTACTTGGATAAGTCTTATGATAACCCTCTATTTTTTCCTACTATGGATGTTCTTGATAATGAGGAGTTTTTCTTATACAGTTTGTATGATAATGCTCTAGATGATGGTCCTATGTTGCTTGATGATATAAATTATGATGATAGAAATGGGATTGGAGAGGTTTTCACTTTAGCTAGAAGGAGTCCCATACATTTGGAGAGTGATCAATCATCTTGTTACTATATTGTTAAAAGTGGGTTTGGAGAGGTCATGACTTTAATTAATGTTTACCCCACTATTTTGGAGCTTGTTATGAATTTTGTGCTAGTAGATCATGAAATGCATGCTTTATGTGATAATTATATTGTTGAGTTTGTTCATGATGCTACCGAAAATTATTATGAGAGAGTAAAATATGGTTGTAGAAATTTTCATGTTAGAAAAACACCTCTCTCCATGTTGAAAATCTTGAAGGTGCTCTTATTTTACCTTCCTATGCTTGATACTTTGTGCTTCATTTATTTATTTTCTTTCAAGATGCCTATGCGTAGGAAGTATGTTAGACTTAAATGTGGTTTATCTTTGCTCCTTTCATGCTCTTTCATGTGCTTCAACTTTTTATTCTTTCATGAGCACCATTACACTCATGCCTAGCTAATGGCTTTAAAGAAGCTCTTATTGGGAGGCAGCCCAAAACGGATAAGGTTTATTTTGCTTTTAATGTGTCTTGGATTTTTTTACTAATGTAGCAACACCATTGTATCTTTTTTTCAAGTTTTGTGCTAAGTTTTAGCCTCTTATGATAAGGTAAGCAAAAGTTGTGACATGCTATCCAAAAAACATATTATGTTTGCTTCATTGCAAAAATCTATAAAAATTAATAGTTCATCTTTTGAGCTGAATTTTTTTACACAGTGTGACTTATACAATTGTTAACATGTCATATGTTTTGAGTTTTCTTATTTGAGCTACAGAAGTGCACCTAAAAAATCAACCTTTACAATCAGTCCTGTTTTGGCAGATTATCTTAAAGTTTACTAACCGCTCTAATAAGTTTATGAGAAGTTTTTTGTGAAGGAAAACCAGAGGCAAAAGCTCAAGCTGGGGGAAGCCCCAGCACCCCCAACAAGTATTCGAGGAGACTCAAGCATCTAAGCTTGGGATGCCCCCGTGCATCCCCTTCTTCATGAAACAATAATCAAGTCGTCTATCTCAATACAATAATTTTATTACTTCGCATGATATGTGTTGTTCTTGGAGTGTCTTTTCTTTTTTTTTTAGTTTTTGTTTTATTTTAATTGTTGTTCAGTACAATGTCGGACCCTTGCATGCTTGATTGGGAGAGATACACGCTCCGCTCTATGATAGAACACTCCAGAGCTTCACTTATATCTGTTGAGTGTTAAACCTATCTACTTCTTTTTTGTTGGATCTTGTTCTGCACTTAGATCTTGTTTGAGAGAATTTAATTTATTTTGTAGAAAGTTTAGAACTCTCGTGCTTCACTTATATTTGTTTAAAGAGTTATTTCAGTTGCAATGGTTATATGTCTCATAGTATGTTTTATATGTGGTGTATAGGTAATATAGATCACTAGGTCTAGCTTAGGATATCTTGCAATAGTGTTGAGGTATTGATTGAGTAATGATGAATGTTTATGCAATTGATCTTGTGCCCATTAGTGATAGGTGTCGTATCTAGGCTAACCGTGCCTTATTTCCGAAAACTAAAAAGAATAGTTAAGAACTCTAGCTACTAGCACTACTAGAAAATGGATATTAATGGCGCACCGTCTTTGGGTACTAATGGCGCACATCGGGTGCCCCATTACTACCACGCATAGTAGGCGATAGTAATGGAGCACATTTTGTGTGCCATTACTATTCCGGAAAGTAATGGCGCACCGGGAGTGCGGCATTACTACCTCTTCTGGTGTGCCACTGGTTCCTTTTTTTATTTTATTTTGAATTTGGAAGGAGGGAACATAGTAGTGGTGTCCATTCTAACTTAAGGTGCGCCACTACTAACTTTTTTTTCAAAAAATTCAAATTTATTTTTCAATTTTCTTAATCTCTGGTCAATATGGATTAATCCGACGTAGGTCAAATTGCACTCTGTGGTCAAACTTCTTGGAAGGTCACCAATCCTCACACTACTCCAGGCCAGCACGCTTAACTTCTTAGTTCCATTCAACTCCAGCGCCAGCTCACTTAACATGCCCTTGTTGATATATGTATCATATCAATCCTATTAAACCTGTTGATGTCTAGGATCTTGTTCATGTCCATGGGTGTGATGAAATATTGAATATTTTTTTGAAACTTACCAATCGGTCACCTATCATATTTTGAACATTTTTTACATATGTTTTTCAAAAAATCATTTAAAAAAATCTATTACTAGTGGCGCACTTTTGAAATAGTGCGCCATTAATAAGTTTGATTTTTTTTGCCTCCAGATCTTGAAAGCCCCGTAACTTTTTTTCTCTCAGGTTTTTGAGGATTCTAAGCTTTTTCATCGGAGTTAGTATGCAAAAGTTAAGCCCATTTTACAAATTCTTGAGAGATTTTGCAAAAAAGGTCGAAATTCATGTTTGTAAATTTTACTAACAACTAGACCATATATCACATGGGCATCTCGAAGGATTTTATTTTTTGAAATTTTTATCATTTTATTTTATTTTATTTCAAACTGAAAGGACGGTCCAAGGGGGGTGCATTTGGTGAAAATTTTGGCCACCTCAGAAATTTAGTAATGGCGCACATATACAAAGTGCGTTATTCCTATGTCTAGTACTGGGTCAAACTTTGGTCAAACATAGTAATGGCGCACTTTTTATACGTGTGCCATTCCTAAGTTTGACATAGCAATGGTGCGCATATACAAAGTGCGCCATTACTATGTCTAGGACTGGGTCAAACCTTGGTCAAACATAGTAATGGCGCACTATTGTAAAAGTGTGCCATTACTTTGTCAACTTACTAATGGCGCACCTATACAAAGTGTGCCATTACTATGTCCTGGAATGGGTCAAACCTTGGTCAAACATAGTAATGGCGCACTTTTCACCTGGTGCGCCATTACTGTTTAGGTTACTAATGGCACACCTACACATGGTGCGCCATTACTATATAGTAATAGCGCACCACATGTATAATTCGCCATTAGTTTTCATATTATCTATAGCCTGTTTTCCAGTAGTGTAGATGGATCGCTAACCTCTCGAGGTGTTGGAATGTAAATAGTACCCTCACGTACCATGAGCCGAGTATGCGCAAGGATAACCAAGCCCCCATACACTCCTCCTTGGGGTACTTGTCTCTTTGTGAATCTCTTGACTAGATAGAGAGTTACCGATAATAAGTGCAGGAGTTCTTCGGACTAATGCGAGTATTCGATTGTTGGAACTGCAACATCCATATTTTTATAGCCTCTTCGGTACCGTGCATTGCCCTTTCTCACCTTAAGAGTTGGTGCAAATTTGTTGGTGCATCCAAATCCTTGGCATGATACGCTCTGTCATCATAAACCTCATTATATCTTACTCAAAACAGCCACCATACCTACCTATCATGGAATTTCCATAGCCACTCCGAGATATATTGCCATGCAACTTCCACCTCTTCATGTCATTTCCATAGCCACTCCGAGATATATTTCCATGCACCATCCATCATTCTTCATGTTCGTATGACTTATCATTCATTGACATATTGCCTTGCAAGATCTCATAGCCTACATGTTGTTGGGCTTTTCCCATTCTTCATATTTTTGCTGCATGTTATGCTTGATCATTGCACATACTGCTACACTGGCAGAGGCATTCGTATAGAGTCGTTACTTTTTGACTCAGAGTTGTAAGTAAATAAAAGTGTGTTGATGTTCTTATAGAGTGTTGCCCCTACAGTGAGGAAAGGAATAAAAGATCCCAAAGTGGATGAAATACATAAAAAAGATCCCAAAGAGGACGAAAAAGAGAGAGAGAGAGAATAAATAGCCATGGAGGCCACACAGAATAAAAATATACAAAAAAGGTGAAAAGAAAAAGAATTAAAAAAGAGAGAGGGGGGCACCACTACTATCCTTTATTCCACACTTGTGCTTCAAAGTAGCACTTGTATTTCATAGAGAGTTTTCTTATCATTCATGCATAACTATGTGGGGATCCTTACACTATCAAACTTGGCTTGCATATTCCAAGGATGGGCCTCCACAGAAGAGCTCTATGTCTTCATGAGCAAGCAAGTTGGATGCACCCCCACTAGTTCAATTGGAGGGCTTTCATACACTTATTGATCTTTGTGCATCCACATGTTGCATGGCAATCCCTACTCCTCACACCATACCTATCATTTGGCTTTCTCTCGCCTATTATTGTCCTAATTGGTGTGAGCCTTTCTCACTTTTTGACTTCCTATCCCCCTCATTATTCTATTTTTCCATCCTAAGTGCCAACATATCTTGCTCGCCATCATCCATTGCATGAGTGCTCAAAGTCGAAAGGGAGAGGATCAAATTAACTTGTACCTCGCTAGTAGTCTAGGGACGAGTCAAAATAAGATTTCGAAGGAGACTATGTGTGAAGTTTAGTAGATTGAGCTCTCAGCAACTATTGTGTATTTTTATGCCCTAAACTTCCCCACTCTTCGCACGAGAACTCCAACTGGAGACATTCGATTCACGGACAGCAAGAGCTCAATTGTCTATATGTTCTTTCATTGCTTTCTTTAATATCAACTATAGACTATTGCTTTATGTCACTTTGTCTTTGAATTATGTATATTCATTACATTAGATTGATTGCCTTTACTCCTAAGTAGCATGTCACACCAAAAATTATATTATTATCATTTCCCTACTCAAGGACGAGCAGGAATTAAGCTTGGGGATGCTGATACGTCACAAACGTATATTTAATTTTTGCTTGTTCCATGCTCATTTTGTGTCATTGCTACATCTTTTTGCCATGTTTTTGAATCATTTATTCGAATAACCTACTAATATAGAGCCCAGTGCCAGTTTTTGTCTGTGTTGTCATTGCAATGCATAAAAGGTCCAAAAAATGAAGTTGCTCGGAAAATTCCCAAAAAATCACCAAAAATCTTTTACATCAGAAGAGTCCTCTAGCTTGAGGAGGGGCTCTAGAGGAGGTAAACACCTCCATGGGGACTTAGGGAGCGGTTAGGGGGACCCGCGCCGGCTGGCCGCCTGGGCGAAGTGGGGGCCCCTCGGTCTACCCTTTGGCCTATGTTTACCCCCCGACGCAAAAACCTTGGATATCCCGTCATATTTTCCAGAAGCAATCCCGATCTCCGCCGCCATCGTAACCTAGCTTCGGGGGTCACCAGGATCCTGCTCCGGCACCCTGTCGGAGAGGGCCTTGGCCCCCGGAGTCATCTTCATCAACCCCTCTTCACTCCATGATGCTTCTTGAGTACTTCCCCCTTGGACTACGGGTTCTTGGAAGTAGCTATGTGGTATCTTCTTTCCCTAGATCTTCAATACAAAGTTCTCATGAGCTGCCCTACATTATTGAGATCCATATGATGTAAGTGGTGTTGTGTTTGTTTGGATACAATGAATTGTTACATTTTTATTCAGTCCTAAGAAGTTTATGAATTATTGTTGCTGCAATTTGTCGTTCTTAATGCTTGTTACTAGTGCATGAGTAGCATGATTTCATATCTGAGCACTTTATAGTTGCATGATTATAATTGTTGTTCTAGATCTTATCTACGGTTGTATGCACCTGCTATAGTGTCGAACCGGCAATCTCAATGGTGACAACTTGGGACACCAAAGGGGATGAGCTATAATTTGAGGATTACTTGTATTCATAGTGTGAATGCTTTGTTCGGTGCTCTTTGACATGAGAATCTTAATCTCCATAAGTTCCTTTTGGCCCCGTTAGTAGAGGGATGATAGAACAAAAGATGTTGTGCAAAGTTCCTATTGCAAACACGTATAACTACATATGGAATACATGCCTAACGCTAGTGCGCGCGATAGCTATCCAAACGGATTTTGACCCCTATCGCCTACGGGAATTGGAACCATTCCCTTGCTCTCGATTGCGATAGGGGGGGCTATTCCACACGATATAAGAAACCGTTCGTTATGTCGCCAGTACGCTCAGACGTTTCGGTAAAACAACTCGTATGTGATACGCAAGTATATCCCACATAGTTAACCTGTAAAACTCGTGTGAAATGATTGACTCATCCCAAATGTGTTGCCAGAAAAAACCGTGTTTAAGTATTTTTCATTCAGACGAAGGCGCAATAGCAAACGTGTGGGGTGCAAGAACATATCACACGGTCCGTAAAACTGAATCGTGTGAATTCAGTGTAGTACTCCAAACGTTTGGAAGAATAAGCACGTTTGGTCTGTAAAGAAGATCACACACGTTGGTTGTCTTACAATTGTGTGCGATATAGAAGATAATGCACAAAAAATACTAGGAGCAATCATCACTTATGTATGATGTGTGAGTTAAATCCCAAACGCTCATTATGATCGAACTATGTGAGTTGCACAGAGTCATCAGTGATGAATTTATATGAAAAACATATGGAATGTAATACGAAACAAAAAAATGAGAATATTATGCAATAATCAGATCATTTAACGAATGTAATAAAGGCATGTTCATATCGACCATCGCAATATTTCATAACTTGCACCGCAATACACATCAAGATTTTATAGCTGACATCATAGTACATAATTGAGCAATAAATTTGCCAACCAACATATAAAACCTTTCAAAACTAACATAGAAGATGAACCTCATTTACAAATATGTTGAAGTGGAAGGCGAATATTGATGGCCTCATTGACGGGATCGCCAATGGCATGTGGTGTCACAGCCCTGCAAAACACAAGAAAAATTACTACCTCTTTTTCCAAGAATCTATTCATAGCGTTAAGATAAGTAGAATAAACTTGCAGATATTATTTTTTTGCAGAATGTCACATATGTGGGAGTACTATATCTTACAGTCACAGTGAATTGATATACAGAATCAACCTTCACACGTATCATCCGGCACTTTGTTGAGATCATCTATCAAATTTGGTCCTCCTACCTCTCTGGCATAATGGAATTCACGGAAAGAACACCATATTACTCCAATTTTCAGACATAACACCACTCTGCAACCTACGGCCAAGGCGGAGATATGAGCCAAAGGATGAAAATAATTAACCACAAGGGGTGGGGAAAGAGGTAGCAGATCACCTGGGGGATTTTATAGAACACAAATTTCTTCATCCTGGTGGCTTAAACTTCGTGGGATGCTGGAAGCATGAAGTGATGTACCTTCAGCAAAATTGCCTTATATAAATTTGATATCATTCTGCCAGAATTCTGGCTGCCTATGATCCCCTGTTAGTGTGTTCCTTGCAAATTAAGGAAAAACTCATAAGTGAAAAAACAAAACATATGTAGAAGTTGCATTATAAGAACATCATATGTTAGTTTTAATGAAAGAAGTAATAGATATGAGTAAGAAAACAACCTCGGGTGGATGATGAATGAGGTAGCAAATCAGCTGAGGGAATTTGAAGAACGAAAATTTCTTCATCCAACTGGCCTAAGCTTCATCGGCGGTCGTTAGCATAAAGTGATTTACCGTCAGCAAAATTAGCATCATCTGAGAGCATCGTTAGTCAAGTATGACTCATTCATATAAGTGGTGTTGTCTTCTCTTGCTCGAGCGGTGTATTTGTATTTTCTTTGATTTTGCTTCACCGGCCAGTCATGCACCGTGCAGGAGTACGTTCGGGTTAGGGTCCAAAGCCCGGCGTACATAGGATATAGTCCGGCGGATGACCTCTCTGTTGATTGCCGAAGGATGGTCTACTTTGTGTCGGATAGCTTTGGTGGAGCGTTCCCTAACAAGGTTCCCGCCACCCTGGAGATCCGAGCTTCATAGAGTTACGCCAGTGCACCCCTGCAGGGAAGATTAATCTATTCGAATAGCCGTGTCCAAAGTAACAGGACGCTTTATGCTGAAGCTGGATCTTACCACTACAAACTACTACTATTAAACTGTATGGTTCCGGGTCTTCTTCCTCGCAGGGAGTCGAGGAAGGGAACTCGGAGTCATTATTATTATTAATTATTACAACTTACTATTATACAATGCTGCAGCAACTTCTGCTCCATTGTTATTACATTCATGTTATTGAACTGTTGGCTGTTTCTCTTCTCATGCTGCAAGACATCGTCGGAAGATGCTAGTCTTCGATAGTCCTAGCTTCTTATCCTTATTCTGATTTCTATCTTGCAGTCCACTATATACAGCCTCCCCTTTCCATTTGATACAATGCGGGCGTAAGACTCGCGGGTATACTAGATACTCACCTTTGCTTTATTTCCCCTTTATGTTTTGCCTGATCGGCTGCTGCAGTCAACGTTGGAGCCCAGGAGCAGGAGTACCCTGGAGGCGGATACTACTACGTCGAGACCCCCGCTGACCAGGACCAGGAGTAGTTTCGGAGGCTCCCAGGCAGGAGGCCTTGCCTTTTCGATCTGTATATCTGATGTTATTTGTGCTAGCCTTCTTAAGGCAAAACTTGACTAACTATGTCTGTACTCAGATATTATGGCTTGTATAACTTATGTATTTGGGTCCGTGCGACCCCCCCCTTTATTGTAACATATTGGTTTATCCTTTTGTGTTTAGTGTTGTGCTGTGATATTCTCACCGTGGCACCCTAATCTCAGCCGTGTACCCTGCGTGTATGATTACTGTACACAGATTGATTTTAGGGGCGTCACACCTGGGATGGTTTGAGTCTATATCGCCGCTTAGATCTTTGAAATTCCATCCCATTCGCTGCAAAACACTTACCAATGCACTGAGGAACCACATATTGATTTTTCAAACCATTTTCGTGCATAGTTTTAGTCGTTCGCAATGCTAATCTGAATTTTAATCCATTTAATGCCTAGAAATACACGTAATGCGTTAAAAACAGAAAACTATCTAGCAGAAAAATTAAATTGTAGAAGGTGAGATGGTTGGGTCTATGGTCACTTTAGAAAAAAAATCAAGGTCAAAAGATGAATTAAATGAGAACATACATTCGAATACGATTCGTTCCATCCTTGAAACCACGACTCTTCTTCGGGGATAGTTCGGTTTCTAAAAGGTGTACATCATTCAAGTTGTACAATCGTATCTTATTTTTTCCCTCGCATACTGAAGTGATATGATGGCACCCTGCCAAGTTTCAAAATTTTCAGACCTAATAAAAAATTTCTGGAATTTTTAAATGAATTAATGTTGCGTTTACGGTTAGATATCGCCGCTTAGATCTTTGAAATGCCATCACATTCGCTCCAAAACACTTACCAATGCACTGAGAAACCACATGTTGATTTTTTAAACCACTTTCGTGCACTGTTTTAGTCGTGCACAATGCTAATCGGAATGTTAATCCATTTAATGCCTAGAAACGCACGTACTGTGTTAAAAATAGCAAACTATGTAGCAAAAAAATCATATTGTAGCCCGTGAGATGGTTGGGTCTATGGTCACTATAGAAAAAAACTCAAGGTCAAAAGATAAAGCAACTGAGAATATACATTCGAATACGATTCATTCAATCCTTGAAACCGCGACTCTTCTTCGGGGATAGTTCGGTTTCTAAAGGGTGTACATCATGCAAGTTGTACAATCGTATCATATTTTTTCCCCGGCATACTGAAGTGATATGATGACACCTTGCCAAGTTTCAAATTTTTCAGTCATAATAAAAAGTTTCTGGAATTTTTAAACGAATGAATGCCGCGTTCACGGTTGGATATCGCCGCTTAGATCTTTAAAATATCATCACATTCGTTGCAAAACACTTACCAATGCACTGACGAACCACATGTTGATTTTTCAAACTATTTTCATGCACTGTTTTAGTTGTTCGCAATGCTAATCTGAATTTTAATCCATTTAATGCCTAGGAAATGCACATAATGTTTTGCATGGATTAGTCTATTCTTTGCATTGCAAACTGTTGTTTTAATTGAATCATGTGGAATACATTCGAATCGCCTATATGTACTTCACCAGGATCGCTATCTCGAAACCCTTCTTCGTTTTATTTCCTCCATCTCCAGCGAGCTATTTCCATGGAAAGTGGTGCAGGCGGTGTTGGGAGCCCTCGACGAAACGGGGCCATCTGCGGAGGCCCGCTCGATGCTCGGCCAGGTAGTTCCACCAGGTCACTATTCATCCTCATCGGCGGCTGCGGCGACGACGGCGACTGTGGGGACCGCTCGTAGCTGGTCTTCCTCCAACTGAGTGAGCTTGTTGCGCCTGCCGCCTCCATGTTTCGTGTCGCCGAGACGGCTCTCCAAGCCAGCAACATGGCCGTAGCAGGCACTCAAGAGGGAGGAGGCTTTCGCTACACCGAGGCCAAGGCGGTGTACGACCTCGCGTATGACGAGTACAAGGCGACGTCCGAGCAGTTCATTCCAAAGCCGTGAGAAGCCGCCGCTGACGCCCGTCGCAAATATGCCTATTTAGTTTTATGCTAGTTTGTGGCAAAAATAAAAATGTAGTGGAAGTGGATGATGTAATCCGATGAATTCTGATGGATGTGACGTATTTTGTAGTCTGGAACTATCTTTAATGTTTATTTTCGAATCTATTCGCTGTCTCTGATATTTTGTGCGGAATAAATAATGCATGTTATCAATGCGGAGTTGAGTAGATTGCGCCCCTGATTCCGGCGAGCCGCCTATAACTAGTGCACTTGCAATTGCGAAATTGCTTCATTAGATCCCCACGCCAACCCCCTCACCGCACACACGCTCCAACCTGCAAGAATGGCGCCGCCGGTCAGCTCACGTTCAGCCATGCCACCCGTTGCTGTGCCCCCAACCATGGAGGAGTTGTGGGTGCAGTACGATCGACACCTAGAAGAGATGGTGCCGCCGGAGGTAAAATCCAAGCAGATGGCTGAGAAGGAGGAGGCAGAGGCGAAGGAAGCCGAGCGCCAGGCCAGGGTGGCGCGCTGGGAGGAAGTGAAGTGGAGGAAGGCCGTCGAGCGTTCCGTTCGGGTGGAGGAGGAGGCCGTGTTTCCCTACAAGCAGGCCAAAGGCGCTAGCCGGATCGCCGCCGCATGGGGGTACCAAGCAAAGGTTTACATTGCCACGGTGACGAGGATTGGCCTCGGCAAATCCCATGGTCAGGGACCCTAGGTTAGTCATAGAGAAGGAACAGGTTGGACGATACTCGTCGGCTAACAGGAGAAGCACTTCCTGCTCGATATTATTGCGTGAGGGGGCGATTACAAGGGAGGTCAAAGCGAGTTCTCGCAAGGCTAGGAGAGTAGATTGGATCTTGGATGTTCGAGACGTCTCCCCTTCCAGCCTTTATATACTAGGCTAGGTCTCGGGAGTCCGTCCTAGATTACAGAGATAATTTACTAGTCCTAGTCTTTCCTTGTGCGCCAAGTCGTGCCTTCCATATCAGTCGCGGACTCCTATGTCGGTGTCTTTATTGGGCCAGTCGTGGGCCTATCGAGGCTTTCCAGTGGGCCTTCTGTCTTCACGCACACCAGGTATCCTCACACGCAGGAGTCGTGGGGTCACCCCCTCGTCAGTAGCGCCCGAGTTCCTGGGGGACTCGAAGAGTCGCGCAGGGACTCGAATTCGTCCTTTCTTTATCATCGTAGGCGCAGCATAGCTGCGGGTCGCTGGCAGTTTTGAGCCATGACAATACCCGTTTCAAGGGATTGCTAAGCTGAAAGGGCCCAAGGAGTCGACTGGTCGAGCCTTGGTGAATTGCACTAGTGGAAAATACCGTAGTAGCCCAATCAAGCTCACGTCCCTCGACATGAACTTGGAACGACCGGTGTCTAGCAAAGTCATGCCGCTGCAGGTCTTATAGGATCAATTGATGCCAGTCTAAGAAAATAGCCCGAGCTCTTTCTATCATGCGAGTGCATGGAAAAGATCGGGAGTGAAGCCGCTCTGCCGCAAGTCCCGGCCCGGCCGTTCTGTGCAGCGGGGTCTTACCTACACGCTAAGCTTGCGTGGGATCTGGGTATAGTGTGTCGTAGCCTAGGCATCATTTTTGTAGAGGCATGGAGCCTGGTTAGCGATGCGCCCACTTGGAATAAACAATCAAGTGGGCTATTAGTGGTTACTCGCGGAGTTTTTATGAGCTCAAGCGAGGGTTCATATAGGAAAGCATCCGCTCGGGATGTCGTCGATTGCGAGAGTGGTTTAGTTTGATTGAGCTTTTTTGAGTAGGGACTCGAACGCTTTTTTTCTTCGAGGTGAGGGAGCACTCGAACTCTACATACGTGTTTTTTCCGCTGACGCGAGTAGTCTCGTGAGTGCATGTTCTCCTTTTGGGTGAGGGAGCACCCGAAAATCTGTAAGTGCGAGTGGTTTACTCGAGCGTATCCTCATCTTCTGGGTGAGGGAGCACCCGAACTCTCAAGTTTTTGGTCTTTTACTTTTGTTGTTGAATAAAGAAACTCCTGATGGGAGTAAAAGATTTCGGAATCGCAACATTTTGGCACTGAGAGATAAGTAACCTCTGCCAGTCTTTTGTTTTTTCCCGATTGTTTTTATCTTGATCCGTCCTTCTTGTAACTCCGCGTTGATGGTCCTTGTCATGCTATTTGATGACGTATTATGATGCTTGGTCTTCGATCCGTCGCGTCTTCTTGCCATGATGACGACTTGGACGCCATGCTGCCCGTTTGATTTCCAAGGTGTGCATGGGAAACATGCGAGATTTGACGCCTCCTTTAAGTATTGATGACCGTGTGGAGGCATCTGTTCTTGGAATTTTTAACGCCCTATGTGTTTGGTCTTTGATTTAATGATGGCGCCCCCTGGGCTTCTGTGTTTTTTCCTGGTTTACCCCTGGGTTGCGCTATAAATACCCGTTGTTTGATTGTCTGGGCTTGGTCATCCATTCTTCTCCTATCTTCTTCTTCTTCCCATGGCTCCCAAGCAGGGTGGTGGTGCTTCTGCCCGAGGTCGTGGCCGGCGTGGTCGTGGTGGCCGCACCCCCCGCTCTTCTCGTGGTGGGCGTCGTGGAGCTGCGGCGACGCCCTCTTCCTTCTGCGTATTCTTAGTCGCACTGCTACTCGGACCCCTCTTCCATTCTCCTTTGCCTCCGTGATTTCTGAGCTCAATCTGAGGGGTCTGTGGCTTCGGCTTCAGGGGTGCGCTCGATCTCCTGCTTGGGTTGAGCTTTCTGTTGATGGCTCCTTCTTGATTTTTGTTGATGCTGGCTGGAGGTCTTTTTCACGGAAGATAAACTTGCGTGATGGGGATAGTCTTTGCTGTCGTTTTGATGGTGAAGATACCCTCGTCGTTCGTGATTTTGACGCTGGTGGCAATCGTCTGGATCCATACTGAGAGGAACCAAGCAGTGACAGTTCCGAAGGGTCGAGTGGTGGTTCGCCTGCTTCTCCTGTGACTTCATCTTCTACCGATTCCTCGGCTGGTGGTGCTTGCTCTTCTAGTTCTAAGGATGAGCTGGACGTCAAGCCGATGGTCAAGTGGGTGCGTCAGTAGGCGAGGCACCTTGTAGAACTGGAGGACGACGACTGGTTTCTTCGCAGGCTTAGTTTCTACTTTGTCTGTGGTGATGCTCGTCAAGTTGTGGGATGAAAGTGCCAATTATCTCAGCATGAGCGCACATGTAGAAGTCATAATTCCCTGGGATAATTGTAACTCGTCTGGTGGCTACTCGAGTCCTTTTGTAGTGATAACTGTCCTTGACTCCCTTGTAATGAGAAATTATCTTTGACTCCTTTGTAATGGAAACTGCCTTTGACTCCTTTGTAATGGAAACTGTCTTCGACTCCTTTGTAATGGAAACTGTCATCGACTCCTTTGTAATGGAAACTGTCATCGACTCCTTTGTAAATGAAACTGTCTTCGACTCCTTTGTAATGGAAACTTTCTTTGACTCCTTTCTAATGGAAACTGTCTTCGGGTGCGCGGCAGTGCTCCCGATTAGAGTAGCCCCGGAGGCTACGTTTGATTTGTGGAATCAGCCGTAGGCTGTGAGCTTTTGTCTACCCGAGCTGTCCCTTTTTGTGGCTGTTTTTTGTTTTATTCCAGGTTTTGGTCGGGTGCGCGTGAGCGCTCCCGATGTGAGTATCCCCGAGTTTTTAGGAGATCGTTTGTGATCAGGTGAAGACTAGAGAACTTTTCATTTTGTGATGCGATTTTCTTGTGAAAAAGAAAAAACTCTTGGTGCTTCGAGGAGATCATGTGTTCTGGTTCCTGAGTGTTTGCAGGCATGGGCTAGGATAACATCTCTCCGGGTAATTTTATGCTCGAGTCCCTGAGTGCTTTTTATGTAAAGGTCGCGTGAGCAAGGATATCGTCTCTCAGGGGAGTTTTTGCTCGAGCCCCCGAGTGCTTTTAAGAAAGTGTCGCGTGGGCGAGGATAGCGTCTCTCGAGGGGAGTTTATGCTCGAGCCCCCGAGTGATTTTTAAGTAAAGGGTCGCGTAAGTGAGGATAGCGTCTCTCGGGGGGAGTTTATGCTCGAGCCCCCGAGTGCTTTTTAAGTAAAGGGTCGCGTAAGAGAGGATAGCGTCTGCCGGGGGGAGTTTATGCTCAAGCCCTCGAGTTTTTTTTAGGTAAAGGGTCGCGTAAGCGAGGATAGCGTCTCTAGGGGGGAGTTTATGCTCGAGCCCCTGAGTGCTTTTAAGTGATAATGTTTGGGCAACACCATTTTATTTCTTTGGGTATTACGTGGGTTGCTTATCGGTACTACTGCCGGTGCCGCTTTAATGTTTGGGGGCTATGGGTAGAACAAGCGTAGGTTTCCTACGTTCCATGGGTTTCCCACAACTTCATTGGTCTTTGGATTCTTCAACCTGTATGCGCCGCCTCCGATGACTTCCGAGATTATGAATGGCCCTTCCCATTGTGGGGCAAGTTTGTGCACTTTTTTCTTGTTTCAGTCGCCAGACGAGGTCCTCTTTGTTGAAGGTTCTGGTCCATAGGCGACTGCTTTGATATGTGCGCAGCTTGTCCTAGTATCCTTCAGATCTTGTTATGGATGTGTCCCGTGCTTCGTCTGATGTTTCTTTATCGTTCTGCAGTGCTTCTTCTGCTTCTTCCTCTTCATACCCTGAGATCCGGGGAGCTCCAAATTTTAATTCGTGCGGCAGTACTGCTTCTGCCCCGTATACCAGGAAGAAAGGTGTATACTGGGTCGAGCTATTTGGGGTGGTACGCAGGCTCCATAGTACCGCGGGAAGTTCTTCTACCCAGTTGCATGCGGCTTGTTCCAGTGGTGCAAGGAGTCGTTTCTTTATTCCTCCACATACTAGGCCGTTTGCTTTCTCCACTTGGCCCTTGGATTGTGGGTGCGCGACTGATGCGTAGTTGACTTTGATGCCCAGCTCCTAGCAAAAATTTTGGAATTCTGCTGTTGTGAAGTTTGTACCGTTGTCTGTGATGATGTTGTGTGGTACGCCGATTCTGAAGATGATTGACTTGATGAAGTTAACTTCCGTAAGGGCAGTTGAGCTAGAGATTGGTACTGCTTCGATCCATTTGGTGAACTTGTCAACTGCGACTAGTAGGTGTGTTCGTCCTCCTTTTCAAGATTTCTTGAGTGGACCCACCTTGTCAAGTCCCCGTGTGGCGAATGGCCATGACAGCGGTATAGTTTTGAGTTATAATGCTGGGGCGTGTGGTCTGCTGGCGAACTTTTGGCAGGCGATGCAACGCCGTACGATATCTTCCGCATTTCTCATGGCGGTCGGCCTGTAGAAACCTCCTCGAAAAGCATTGGCCACGAGTGCGCGACTGCTCGCGTGATTCCCACAGGTGCCTTCGTGAATCTCGAGCAGTAGGGCTTTGCCGTCTTCTTCATCGATAAACTTTGGGAGGACCTGAGAGATGCTGCGCTTGTAGAGCTGTCTGTTGATTACTGTGAATACTTTAGATCGTCGATTGATGCGTCGAGCTTCTGCAACGTCCTGTGGTAGGGTGCCTTCGATTAGGAATCGTAAGAATGGTTTTTCCCAGGCTGGGTCTTCGAGTGCGGCTGGCTCTGCGACTTCGGTTGCTTGGCTGCTTGTGTCGTCGATTGTTCTCGCTGCCGCCACCTGCGCTGGTTCATTTGTGTCATCGGCCTCTGCGACATGCTCGGGCGCCGCTGGATTTACTTTGATTGATCTCTGGCTGATGCTCTCGAGGAAAACACCTGGTGGTATTGGTCCTCGAGTCGATCCGATGTTCGCAAGTTCGTCGGCATCTGTGTTATTTTCTCTGGAGACGTAGTTGAGGTCGCATCCTGCTGTGGAGTCTATTATCTGGTCGATTCTTGGCAGGGGGAAGTGGTCTTTCGGGCAGTGCTTGTTGACAGGTCCGTAGTTGATGCACATCCTCAGTATGTCAGTGTCTTTTTTAGGGATCAGGACTGGGTTTGCAATCGAGGTTTCTTTCTTCGTCTCCCAGATGAACTTTGCGTCGAGTAGTCGGTTGATTTCTTCTCCGGTTGCTCTGCGCTTAGGTTCTGAGAATCGTCGTAGCGCCTGCTTTACTGGCTTGGTGTTTGGCTTGATGTGGAGCGCGTGTTCTGCGAATTCTCGCGTTATTCTGGGCATGTCGGCTGGGCACCAGGCGAAGATTTTCCACTCTTCGCGAAGGAAGGTTATGAGGGCGGTTGCTTGTTCTTCTGGGAGGTAGTCGTATACGCGGACCGTCTTCTCTGGGTCTGTTAGGTGAACTTGGTGGGTGATTGTGTCATTGTCGACGCTGAAATCACGGCCGAATTCTTCGGACTTGCTTCGGCTCTCCAGTGGAAAGATGCTTTTATCCGTCACCAAGGCTATTTCTTCGAGTTGTTGTTGTGGTCCGAACGTGTCGGAGACTTTGTGGAAGTCGCGATCGCACTGATCCGATTTGGTGAAGCTTCCATTGATTTTGATGACTCCTGCGGGTCCTGGCATCTTGAGTTTGAGATATGCGTAGTGCGAGACCGCCATGAATTGGGAAAACGCTGGTCGCCCGAGTATGGCGTGGTATTGCGACTGCCAGTCGAGCACTTCGAACTCGAGGACCTGTCTTGGGAAGTTGCGCTTGTTGCCAAAGATGACACCGAGCTCGATTGTTCCGATGGAGGCGGCTGCTTCACCTGGAACTACGCCGTGTATTGTGGTGCCTGATTTCTTCCAAACTGATCGTGGGATTAGCATCTTGTGTAGGGTGCTGGCGAAGATTATGTTTAGGCTGCTGCCTCCGTCCATGAAGACTCTGTCCATGTTCTAACCTCCGATCTGGGCTTCAAGGACCAGGGGTGCATGCCCCGGCCTTGGGACTGCGGGGGGGGGGGGGGGGTGGTCGCTCTGAGAGAAGGTGATGTTGGTCTCGGCGCCACACAGTTGGTAGGTTTCTGCTATCTTTAGGCCCTCGGCCGCTCGGGCTTGCAGGGTGTAAGCGTCCTGTTTTGCTTTTGAGGGTCTTCCTTCTTCGATCATGCAAATTCGTCCATGGGACGTAGGGTATTTCCTTTCTGTACTTGGTCTTGGTGACCGCGCGCTTCTTCGGGTGCGCTTGGCTTCACGCTGCTTTTCCTCCTTGAGGCTGTTGGAGAGTTCGTTGAATAGGCAACAATCTCCTAGGGTGTGGCTTGCTATGAGGCGTCCCCACCCGTCTTCGTAAGAGTGGACCATGCAAGGTCCTTCCAGTTGCTCTCTGGATGTGAGCTTGCTGGAACAATCGTGCCTTCTTCTCCTTGGGACTTGGAAAATCTGCGAGTGGTCTTCTCTTCGGTTGTGGAATCTTGGGTCGAGCTCTATCCCATCGCTGAGCGACTGGTTCCGGATGAAGTTGGCGAATTCGTCTGGTGTTCGATCTGGGTCGTAGTACTCGCCCGTCTGTGTTTCGGAGTCGCTGTCTTGTCGTGCGACGGGAGCCCGGGTGGCGGTGGTTCGTCGAGTGGTTGGTGAGTCTTTTGTCACGCGTCGCGACCCTTCGAGTGGGATTCCCGTGTAGAGTCCTCGCGCCTGTATTCTAGGTCGTCGAGTTCTTTTCCGTCGGCGGTGGGTCTGGCAGTCGTCGAGGTGCTGGGCTTGATTCGGCTGCAGGTTAAGTGATCTTGGTGGGGCGATGAAGACGCTTGTGGTGAACTTGAACTCCTCGAGCTGGCTTGATCTGGCTCTAGCCCTCGAGTCATGATTTGCTGAAGGCGGGACCACCGAGATCGTGATTCCAACCTGTGTAGTTCCCACAGACGGCGCCAATTGACGAGGATCGCCCTCGGCAAATCCCATGGTCAGGGACCCTGGGTTAGTCATAGAGAAGGAACAGGTTGAACGATACTCGTCGGCTAACAGGAGAAGCACTTCCTCCTCGATATTATTGCGTGAGGGGGCGATTACAAGGGAGGCCAAAACGAATTCTCGCAAGGCCAGGAGAGTAGATTGGATCTTGGATGTTCGAGACATCTCCCCTCCCAGCCTTTATATACTAGGCTAGGTCTCGGGGAGTCCGTCCTAGATTACAGAGATAATTTCCTAGTCCTAGTCTTGCCTTGTGCGCCAAGTCATGCCTTCCATATCAGTCGCGGACTCCTACGTTGGTGTCTTTATTCGGCCAGTTGTGGGCCTGTCGAGGATTTCCAGCGGGTCTTCTTTCTTCACGCACACCAGGTATCCTCACACGCAGGAGTCGTGGGGTCACCCCCTCGTCACACGGAGAGTGAGATCGAGTACGCTCCAACCAAATACGATAACCTTGTGGCTGAGGAGCGCCGGCGCGTTCCTGATTCACATGTCAAGGATGTCGAGGCGGCATAGGAGGCCCTCGCCCAGAGCGTTGGAAGGCCGCCGCGAAGAAAAGAAGAGTGGATTAAGATGAGGCAGCGTAGGAGGATGGGATTTTAATTAGTAGTAGTGCTACTCGTAGTAGTAGTAGTAGTAGTAGTAGTAGTAGTAGTAGTAGTAGTAGTAGTGGTGGTGGTAGTAGTAGTAGTAGTGGTAGTAGTATTAGTAGTTAAATAAATTATTTTATGTTGCATTTGTGTTTCTTCTTCAGGGCTGTAGTAGTTTGTAAGATTTTAAGGGCATATACAATGGTGCTATCTTAATCTTATCATGCTGATGTATATCACCACAAATGGCATCATCCCAAACTAGCTTTTTAGCCGCTCTCGTCTCATGGAGTACCCGGGTGGCTAGCCGAACTGGTGAAGACAAGTCGGAATCACTGTCGACCATTGCGAGGAGGAGGCGGCGAGGAGAGGGAAGGAGAAGAAGGATTTGGGTGCGCGAGAGAGACGAGGCTCGCCTGTAGTACTACACCTGACTTTGTGTGAAAGACATGTGGGTCAGTGAGAAAACTGGCCCACATGTCAGTGACCCCAAAGTTAGGTGCAGTAAGTCAGAGGATTCTGTTCAGCGCGACAGAGGTATACGTATGTATAAGGCAAGAATCTGGCAATGAAACGGGATACTCAATTATTTCTAGGGCTAATCAAAGAAAACGGACAGTCATGATGTTGTGTGTGTTAACCGGTGGAGTATAGTAGTAGCATAAGCAGCTAGTAATATATTTTTACAAGCTAGCTAGGACTAGACCTCTCGAAGTGCCCAGTGAGGCAGTGATGAGAAGATGACATCCCACACGCAATACTATGAAGCCCCGCCGCCCTGCCCCGCCCCGCGCGGCGCCATCCCGCGCGCCGCCGCCCTTCACCACCGGTAAGGCCCTGCCCTCCTCTCCTCCACTCCTCCTCTCCTCTCCATTCCTCCCCTCTTCTCCCATCTCCTGCTCTCTTCTTCTCTCCTCTGACCGGTGCCGCTGCAGGTCTCGCCGCCGTCGACGACCCTCCTCGCCGGCGCCACCCTCCTCACCGGCGCCACCTCCCTCCACCGTCGCCACCTGCCCCCACCCCTGTTAAGGCCTCCTCTGTTAATTAGATGTAGTATTTTTTATTAGTGTAGTTAGTTTAGCTTTTATTAGTTCTACTTTAGAAGAACCCTCTATAAGGATTCTCTAAGTTTGAGGTGAGCCGCAAAGACAAATGTGATGAGATTGATCTTTCTAATCAATAAGAAGGAATCTAAAAATTGCAGAAATACACACACACAACATGACTGGAATTACTCATTAGTGGGCTAGAGATCGACCAGAGAAGTTCTTAGTTAAGAACATAAGAAGAAACACACGTCCTGATCTACATAAACATAGTCTTTTATTTTGATAACTAAAACATACACAAAGTTATTCCATGGCTCCTTTTGCCTTGGCCCTCTGGATGATCCTCTGCATCTCTGCATTCTTCTCTGCGAGGTCTTCCGCGCGAAGAACCAATGATTCCTTGCGCGCTCGATTGAGCTCCAGCTCCAGGCTCGCATTTTTATGCGCAAGGTCGATGTTGACGTCCACCGTCTTCTTCAAATCCTCATGCAAGGTCCGAAGTGTTGCAAGCGAATCATCCTCTTGCTTCAGCAGCTGCTCCGTGGCGGCAATGGTGTCATCCATGTTCTCTTTAGCCAACTTGATGGCAACCGTGACATTCACTCTACTTCTTTCCAACGCTTAGCATAACTCATGGATGATGTCTAGGTGATATTCCGGGCAATCAGATCCACCAGACCTGTATGTCAATGTGAATAAAAAACGATGTGAAAAGAAAGATTCATCAAAAAAGAGAAAGATTTCCTCGCAAAAAAAGAGATAGAGTAATGGAATATAACGGAGATGGAAACCACTATAGCTAACACGCTTAGCGGGGGCATTGAAGAAGCCATTGCCTTTGGGTGACGAACTGTGGATGGAGGTCTGGATGGCCGGCATGCGCAGAGAGAGAGAGAGAGTGAGTGAGCGTTAGTCTGTGAGAGCTGGAGTAGTAGAAGTGGAATGGGCAGCTTGTATGGAAGAGAGGAGGAACTGCTCAATAAATCACGGTCGCCGGCCAATTGCATGCGTACTGTGTAGTAGGAGTAGAAATATGTGGATCGCATAGAAGATAAGGAACTTGACCACGAAAACGGCCGCATAACCAGGCGAATATTATAACCCATAGATTTTACAAAACATTTATGATATATTTTACTTCGCACACCATGTTTTAATTCAGAACGTTTGCTTTACTAAGGTAGCAATTCATTTTTTAGAACCGTTGGTGTTCTAAGGAGCAATGCCAAACACTTGATTTTAGTAACTATGTGCCATGCATAACCAACACTAAGAATTACAGAAACGTGCCTGATAGATTACACATCCCACACGTTTCAGTAAATACAAATGATTTTGAATATGGGGCTAGCGGTTCATTCTTTGCACCGTGGGTGTTCTGGTTGGTCATGCAGACGGTTGTTTGAATGAATCGACAGTCCTTGTTTCGCACACGAAAGGATTTTCAGAAGCATGCCTGATAGATTAGGCATTCCAAAAATTTTAGTTACTATGAACGATTGCGTAGACAAGCTGGCGGTCATTTATATGCAACCGTGGGTTTTCACCCTAAACATCCCCGACCGAATTTCAAAGACCCGTCAGCCCCATCTTTAGTTAGACTAGGATGCTCTAGTTTGTTCTTTGGCTATAGTTATTGAAATTTTGTCAATTTTCCAACTGTAATTTTTTCACCCAATACTTGTCTTTTGCTTGGAGAGTTACCACTAGTGAAACCTTGAAACCCGGTCTATCTTTCATCTTTATTGCCTTCGTTGTGACTATTGCTCTCGTTACTGCTGCAACTCCTTTGATACTATTTTGTGGTGTTGGTGATTGGGGAACTCTTAAAGGCTACACCCGTCAACACAGCGTTGCTACTTATATCTTGTCTAGTGCTTTTTCAGGTGTGGTTGAATTGACAACTCAACTGCTAAGGCCTATAAGTATTCTTCTGCTCCCCTTGTGTCGAATCAATAAATTGGGTTATACCTACCTGTAAGGCCCGATATGCGATAGTGTTCTAGATCTCGATGTTTCCATCCAGATCCGGGGAAGAAGCACATATCGGTCCCACCGCGACAAATGACAATGTCATACACCCCGGATTTCCAACATGATATCAGAACATTACAACTACAATGATACAACATCTTGTACAATCGGCATACAACTTCCTTAATACATTGCATCAGCGGAAGATACATGTCTGAGTACAGACTTCAATCAATTGCCTAGTGGAAAAGTGAAAATCATCGATCCCCATAACCACACGGGTCCAGGCCCTCCACCGGGATCCGCCTAACTAGTCCTCGTTGAGTCTCCCCGTGAAACGTCGATCACCATACCTGTTGTCGACCAAGAACGCTGAAAAGAGTTTGGGGGTATTATCATGAGTACAGAAGTACTCAGCATCCAACTGTAGTGGTCAACTGACCCAGCACGGACTTCATCACTCGTCATTCTAGGATAACTAGTAGTTTACGATAAGGATGGGGTAAGTGGTGAGGTTGCTGCCGCACTAGCATTTATGAAGTGGCTAAAGATCTAGAGAGTAAGATAAGAAGCCAATAATTCGATGAGGAATCTCCTCCAACAGGTATGCTAACCACCTACTTATGCAAGCATAATACCTATCATATCCTTGTCCTCCTCTCCGCATCCGACGAAGAAGAAGCAGTCAATGCACACACACGTTGATCAAGTTATATTAAGATTATCTCAGTTGTTGTTATCTATGAACAAGGAGTAGGTCTCAAGTCGTCCATAGCCGTGGACACGACTTCTCGAAAAGATTTAATCCTGCAGGATTGTACCAACGACCCATTACAAGGCTCCGCACGCACACCCATCTCTCTCAGTTGCTACCCATTAGAGGCAACCTTTTTATGATTTAGTTCCGAGAAATCCGAAAGGACAGGTCCCTCTAACTAACAACGCACAAATCCGGGTGGCCCCCGATGAGTCGACATCCAGCTCAGGAGCCGGCCGAGCTCTCGATCTTGTCTCCACCGTCTGCCGCAGGTTTGCATTTCCGGCAAATTTTCACATCAGGCCGGGTCCTCAGCCGGACGGGTTGGACCAATAGGGAAACCATGTCCACGCTGGCCTAGATTGTTTTAAAGAATATCTGCCAGGAGCTACCCGACAGACATATACGCATGGTTTCAAATAGTAAATCAGCTTGGGCAACCACTGGAAATGTTTGAAGCTAGGTAGTTAAGAAAAGGGGACCCCATAAAATTCCACACGCGGTTAGGCACGCTCGTCAAGAGACACAATACCCGGAACTCGGGTCCTAGGAGACTCGAATGGAACAAAGCGTCGGGGCGGGATAGCCTCGACCTTCCATCCTTCGTCGAATATAGTCAACATTATAATGATCATATTCCCCGTAACAATATAATAATGTGATAGCCCAATCCAAGGTGTAACAGGATAACATTCGTAGAATCCTAAGCATGCATACTAAGAAGGGGTTGAGCAACAAGCATTAGTAACATAGCAGTACATGGTTTGCTGGGAGGGGATATGGCTGTATCGGTTTAAGAAAGGTTGTAAACATGTGGTAGGATCAAACATCGAACCTAACCTAGACTAGCATGCAAAACACTGGTTATAATATAATGGATCATAAGTAATGTATAGTCCTTGCCTGTTGATAAGTCGGGTTCCGAAGGTGTAGTCGATCGCAAACTCGCATCGTCTCCGAGAGTATCCGAGGGAGCACACAAGAAGTAAACACTGGAAGAGAATGAACGGAGATGCAACTGTTACTACGAAGCAATCACGAGCCAGCAAAAAACATCAAGAAGGAAACACGAGACAACACACGGTATCGCATCTATCGTCGAGAGCGATTACTAACAGGTTAAGTGGAGTACTCGTCACACACGACGATACCGCTCATTTAGAATGGTTCAAGTTGTTTAACTACAGAACATTTTACCAGGGACTTAGCAAAAATTAATAAAGGAAAAAACCAGATAAAGGAAAAAAGGAGAAGGGCTCACTATTGGGCCGCGGCCCAACAGTCAGAGGAGGCGCTGGCGCACTGTGGCTCATGGTGGGCCGCTTGGGGGCGTGCTGGTCCGGGCCTTGGGAAGGCTGCGGTGCAGGCCAGCCCAGCTAGCTGGAGGCTGGATGCACCGTCGGATCAGGCTCCTCCCGATGCCGGCGAGGGGCGGCAGGCGGCGACGGCTCGTCGGCACCGGCCTCCAGCGAGGGTGCAAGCGAGGGGAGGCGCGGCTCCGGTGGATGGAGGACGCGCGGCGAGGGAGGGCCCGACGAGCACCGGCGATGAGGCCGAGCTCGGGCTAGCCTCCCATGGTGCTCGGGCGGCTCCTTATCGCCGGCCATGGCGGGTGCCCTTGCAGGGAGGAGGACTAGGGGTGAGAGGGAGAGGAGAAGGGGCGCGAGAGGAGAAAGGGTGCGATGGCGCGGTGAGGTGCTAGCCGGCGCGGCGGCTGCCGCTGGCGACGCCGCTCGCCGACGAGGGGAGCTCGGGCGGAGGCGGGCTTCTCTGGCCCAGATCAGGCCCGGTGCAGCCCGGCGCGCGATTGGAGGTGGGGGAAGCCTAGGAGGCTACGTGGAGGCCTCTAGGTCGTCGGATCCTCAGATCAGGCGGTCCATATTCGTTGGGGGCTAGATCTCAGATCTGGAGGGCTAGGCTTTCAAAAATGGGGGATTTTTTGGGGATTAGAGGGGGGTGGCTGTAATTTTGTGTAGGGGAAAACCTAGAAAGGGGTGGGACAGTGGTGGTCTTTATATAGGTGGTCTAGCTAGCAAGTTTACGCAAAAGCCCTCGGGTTTTCCCTCTCGCGTCCGGTACTCCACGTTTCTGACCGTCGGGAGTGCATACGACCTCCGATTCGGACAAAATCTCGAACCACGTGCTCAGCGCGGCGAGCCCGTCAATATTACCTCACTTCGATACCGATCCGGGAATATTTTCCGGAGACCAATAAAATAATCCATTTAATTATTAAATGGGGTTTTTCGTTCCGACTGCGATGGCTGGTCCTGTGCCGGTTGCGAAAGTGCTCGGGTGAAACCCTGGTGTCATAGCGGTCGTGTGCCTTTGGGAAAAGGTTTGGTCCCACATCCGATACGAGAAAGATGGGGAGAATATTCAGCGATTAATAACTCGGTGAAGCAAACACTTCAAAACAACTCAGGCAATCAACAAAGTTACACACCAAACAAATTTTTTAATTTGGGTGAAAATCCGGGGTTGTTACAATACAACACTACCAACAAGGGATCTCGTCCGGAGATCCTGGACGATCCGGGGGAGAGGAGGTGAGATAAAATAGAGTCGACAATCTTCAACATCACCAACAAGGGACTCTGCTCCATGTCGACGTCGAGCTTCCGTCGAGATAAATTTTCGCAGAGAGACAGCGAAGGTGAAAAATGAAACCATCAGGAGATCAAGAGGAAGAACAATAGTCCAAGCGATGATCAAGAGAAGCATTCTCACTCAAATAGTGAGGATACTAGGCAAGAGAAATGGGGTCAACGGACGACCAAGATGATTAACCCGAGTCGGAAAAGCTAAAGGTACTACCGGAATTCCCAACCTGAGATCGGAATCGAGACAATACGCTGCAAGCAAGGCATTGTAACGCTATCGAAACTCCACACACTCGAGATCCTAGAGTTTGAAAGGGGATAAGTCGAGATTAAAACACTTAAGACACTTGTCCTGACCAGAGCAAAGGTAAGGAGTAAAAAGATTCCTACTCTCCGATAACTAACTTAGTAACTACAAAATAGTTTTTGTCTAGACTCGACTTCGGCCAAAAGGGGATCTTACGGTCGGTTAGGCTCTGATACCAAGTTCTAAGGCCCGATATGCGGTATTGTACCGGATCTAGATGTTTCCATCCAGATCTAGGGACGAAGCACATATTCGTCCCACCGCGACATATGACAATGTCATACGCCCCGGATTTCCAACATGATATCACAACATTACAGCTACAAGGATACAACATCTCATATAATTGGCATACAACTGCATTAATACATTACATCAGCGGAAGATACATGTCTGAGTACAGACTTCCATCAATTACCTAGTGGCAAAGTGAAAATCATCGATCCCCATACCCAAACGGGTCCAGGCCCTCCACCGGGATCCGCCTAACTAGTCGTCTTCGAGTCTCCCCGTGAAACGTCGATCACCATACATGTTGTCGACCAAGAACCCTAAAAACAGTTTGGGGGTAGTATCATTATTACAGAAGTACTCAGAATCCATTTTTAGTGGTCAACTGACCCAGCAAGGACTTCATCACTCATCATTCTAGGATGACTAGTAGTTTATGGTAAGGATGGGGTAAGTGGCGAGGGTGCTGCCGCACTAGCATTTATGAAGTGGCTAACGATCTAGAGAGTAAGATAAGAAGCCAAACAGCCGATGAGGAATTGCCTCCAACAGGTCTGCTATTCACCTACTTACGCAAGCACAACACCTATCCTAACCTTGCCCTCATCTTCCCATCCCGCCGAAGAAGAAGCGGTCAAGGCACACACACGTTGATCAAGTTATATTAAGATTATCTCAGTTACTGTTGTCTATGAACAAGGAGTAGGTCTCAAGTCGTCCATAACCGCGGGCAAGACTTCTCTAAAAGATTTAACCCTGCAGGGGTGTACCTACTGCCCATTACAAAGCTCTGCACGCACGCCCATCTCTCTCAGTTGCTACCCATCACAGGCAACCATTTTATGATTTAGTTCCGAAACATCTGAAATGACAGGTCCCTCTAACTAACAATGCACAAATCCGGGTGGCCCCCGGTGAGTCCACATCCAGCTCAGGAGCTGGCCGCACTACTACAGAAATGGCTTATGGTGGCGCCCTTTTTTAGCCTTTAGTGGCGCATTATGGATGCGCCACTAAGGACAAGCCACTAATAAGGGCTTAGGGGTGGCACATTATGGATGCGCCACCCCTAAGACCCTTATGGGTGGCGCATTTCAAAATGCGCCACCCCTAAGACCTTATGGGTGGCGCATTCCAGAATGCGTCACCCATAAGGTTCCTTAGGGGTGGCGCATTTCAGATGCGCCACTAACTGTACAAGAGATGCGCCACCAAATATTTATTAAAGAAAACAAAAAAATCAATTTACAGAAATAGAAAACAAAATAAAGAAACAATTACATAAATGGAATCAGAGAAATTATTACATAAATAGAAGCATTGCAGAACTAGAGAAAGCATTACATGTTTTCGAGTATTTTTTACAAGTATCGAATACAAGTTATTACAAATTAAATAAAAGAAAAACCCTAAAACTAATCTTCGAGTATTGTTTTCTTCACTCCATCTTGATAATGTTGATAATTTTGATCGATCTGTTGCAGCAAACAAGCAAGTGTGAATAACAATGGCATCAATGACCACATTTATCGTTTAATCATATAGGAAGATACATACACACAACACAACTTTAATAAGAACTTTTCAGCTAAACTAGTAGCATTGCCAAAATAATGCATGATACGTTCATACAAAGATGGAAAAGTGTTTGTGCAATAGAGATAGAGTTATTTAGAACACAAATCATCAATATTGTTCGGAACTAACAACGCTAAGCATTAAACAATGTAGCATGAAATTCACATCGACCGTCATCACTTGAGACCCGGCTCAGGGAATGGGCGGCATCCTTCTTTCTTCATGAAAGGCCTTGTGTCACGCAAGGCCTTTAGGAGGGCTTCTATCTCCCCATTGGATGGTGCAATGTTGTTGTGGAAGATCGACCCCTTCATCTGTACTTCATGAAGGATGATACTCGCCATCTCCCCTTGGATGTGAAAGAACTCCTACCTAAGATTTGCATCGGCGATTGCCACCTTCCTTTCGGCCCACGCTTTCAGATGACTTGGCAGCGTAAGGTTTCGCTCTTCCTGTACAATCGCCCGCATGTGATGGAGGGCGTAGTACGCATCCCTCACACTGCCAGCCGGCTTCTTGACGCACGGGAACTGCGTCACGTGGTTGAACACGCTCACGCCGGGCTGATTCTTCTTGTACTTGTGCTTCACAATCTTGCCTCCGGCTTCTTTGTAGCCGGTGAGAGCATCATCCAAAACTCTCATGATATACTTGTAATCTTTGTTCTTCACACTCCCCGAGTCTAAATACACGGCATGCGAGTGTTCAGGTGAAAAGCAGATGAGCACGCAGTCTTGATCCTCACTTCATAATTAAAAAAATCCAAAAGGAATGTTGGAAGAGGACAATGGCAGAAAGCTAAGAAAGCATATATGCTACGGCGGCGAGCGAATGACTTACTTGGGAGAGTAGGTCATGAGAAATGAATCCTTGTCGGCGTTCTCTAGCATGAATTCTCTGATGTACCCCGCTGCAAGAGTCGCGTCCCCATTGTCCCTCAAGATGCTTTCACGCATGTAGAAGGGGTCCAATATCGCAACGCCCGGGGTCTTATCTCTCCTGATACTCATAGAAAGAATAAGAGAGAACAGACGGATAAGGCTATGGTCCAGCCTCTTTAGATAAAACAAATTGAAGATCTCTGAGAACCGCAGGATTATCATATCCGCGGGGACATTTTTGATGAAACCCATGTTGAGTGGCACCTTGGCCATGAAAACTGGGTATGAGGGATTCTTCTCTCGAAGAAGCATCTTCTCCAATGCCATAACACTATGATGCACACTCTGCATATCCGAAGTTGCAAGGTCGAGCATGTCATTAGGTAGTATCTCTCTACCCGCCACATGGATTTCAAAAGAGAGATCCTTGGGTCTCGGTGGCCCGTCCTGAGCCCTGATCGGCATCGGAGGTTGGCTACTCGAAGCGCCCTTCTTTCTTTTCCGTCCCTTCTTCTTTTCTGATTTCGAGCAGTCTGCACCGGCCTTTATCTGCTCAGTGGCCGACTTATGGAGTGTGGACGGGCTGAGAATAGATCTCATTGTGGCATCTGCCTAAGGCTCGGTGAAGGCGCAAGCTGCTGAAGACATCTCCTGAGAAGCAGCGAAGAGACGCGTAGAGCAAGAAGGCTTCTCCGCAAGATCAGCTGGACCGCGAGCTTCCTGGTCATGCTGATAGGCTCCTTCAGCACGAGGCATGAATATGTCATCAGCATCATAGAAAGTATGTATGAAATGGTTGGCGCTGATATCATCATCAAGATCGTCGTCTTCTTGTTGAGCGCCGATGGGATCATGTGACGTCGGCACGACGACTACCGGCGTTGTCCTTGGTGTGGTGCCCCCTTCCCCCGTCATCAAACGCATTTGGTTCTTAGGCCAAAGGCATATTTGGCCGAAACAATCATTGAGGACTGCCGGCTCGTCCTCATCGTATCCGGGGGGTTGAATGGGAGGTTCCACTCTCTCGTAGCCCGAAATCACGAGAGAGATTTGAACCCTATGCATCTCCGGTTCCATCGGCCTATTGTGCATCACTCGATTTTGGGTTTGAAGGATTTTACCTTTGGCAACATCCTTCAAATCGCCGTCCACGACTTGTAGTAGAATGCATGGAGTGTCCTCCTATGAAAGAGACATATGCATTTAGGGATCAGAGAGATGCCAGTAATAAAAGGCAAGGAGATGAAGTTCTCGTTTGAGTTGCGGACTCTTATAGTTACCTTGAGGGCGTCGAGGTCGGCCAATGAAGAGACCCCGCCGACGACGGCGGGCATGCAAGAGACAGAGGGTGCGCTGCCTCCCGTGGCGTTGGTCGCCCTTTTTTCACTACCGGCGGGTGCATTATTATTATGCCCCGGTTGCTCGATCGTGGCTGGATAGGTCACCAACACGTCATGCGCCTGCGTCGCGGTGTTGGCGGCCGGAGTCGGTGCGGGAGCCGGAGTCGGTGCGCGAGCCGGAGTCGGTGCGCGAGCCGGGACTGTGGCCGCCCAGTGCCCAAGTTGTTGCCGACCATGCTCGGGACCGGTATGGGCCCTTGTCCACCACACGCTTGCCAATTCGCGAGTGATTGCATCATATCAGGAAGGAGGGCGCTCATCGTCTTCGCCACTTCGTCCTGGACAAGCTGCGGAAGCATGTTCACTTTCTCCTCCAGTCCACAAACATAAGCGGCGTCTTCTTCGGTCCTTCTCGCCTTGCGCCCCCTCGAACACGACTGCTCCGCCAATTTCCCATAATATTCGGACCAATTTAGGTCCGCACCAAAGCCGACCACACGGCCGGCTGACGATGACTTTGCCGCCACGTTCTCAACCTTCTTAACCTTGTTCATCGCCCTGTTAAAAGTGGTGTCCCACGGGCCGGCCGGCTTAATAGATGAGCCCTGCGATGAGACCACG
This sequence comes from Bromus sterilis, assembly GCA_950022295.1. NCBI lineage: Eukaryota > Viridiplantae > Streptophyta > Magnoliopsida > Poales > Poaceae > Bromus > Bromus sterilis. The sequence goes on from OX465596.1 coordinate 182,941,451, forward strand.
GCGAATTCATCTTCCTGCACAAAGAATGTGAAACACTAAGAAGATGAACTTTAGGAACTAGAATTCAATCGACAAGGAAGTCACGTGGTGAACTACTTACCACGGCAGCCGTGAACTCCTGAACATTAGGATCGAGAATTATGTTCAAGATTTCTTTGTCCTTATGGCTCCGTGCCCTCACAAAGAATTCAGTCTGTGGATCAACTTTGTATTTGTCAAAGGGGTTAGGTAGCCTGCAGCGGCATACTCGGCATCCTCCTTGTCCCATTTAGGCTTGGAATGTCTGTAACCACCGGCTCCGAGACGGTGGTTACCTATGACTTGCGCCCGCATCGCCTTGCCCTTTGTACTCGCGGCCTTGGAGTCCTCGGACTCACACCTAGCCTTGAAAAGGTCGTAGGTAGCTTCGTCGATCATCGGCTCTTTCTCCTTGAGCTCCTCCCAGGATTTGCCGTGCTCCATAATTTCCTCCTTCACCCGGGTTTTCCAACTGGACAAGGCTTTGCTCATCTTCCTGAGGGCCCATTTGTTTACCTTGTTACCTTTGAGGTTTTTGTTGTCGTACGGGCCCGGGAACTTGTATTGTCTGTGCAACTTGTTGAGAAGGAGCTGACAATAATGAGTGTTGTCACGACTCCTTAGGTTTATTGTGGTGATCGGGATGGTGTTCCGGAGGATCGCCGCGACTTGATGGCCGTACCCTTCCGAGAAATGTTGGGGCTCGGTAGGAATCACAACGGAGGTCACAACGGTAAACTCTTGCCTGATGGTGCCGACCTTGGTTGGTTTCCAATTCCGCTTCCTCGACTGGCTACCATCTGTGTTTGAGCCACCGGCATGATCATCCTCGTCGGCGGTGTTCCTCTCCCCTTCCTCCATGCCATCATCCTCCGATCAGTCGGACTCCGACTCTATCTCCTCCTCATACTCCTCCTCGCCCGGAGGTACTTCCTCTTCTCTCTGCTCCTCAACCTCTTCTTGTGAGTATTCCCAAAATTCCTTCCTTTTTTTTCCCGGCTAAGAAGAAGGACCGGCATCGGCTCCGGTTGACATGTTTGCACTAGTACAATATTAAGAAATGCAACTACTTAATTAATTATCATATTAAATAAATGCAACTACTCTCATATTAAAAAAATAGCAAAGGTCGTGCACGAATTCACGGAAAAAATCGACATGAACTTTGCTATTTTTCTTAACATGAGAGTGCCCCATTCTCAACCGAAACGGAAGTTAATCAACATTTCGGGAGAAAGGGGATAATGATTTGTACCTGCACAAAAAAAATGCCTACAGGTAGGCACAAGCAACATATATATATTGTAGAACAGTACATATTCTAGCAATGTACTAAACAGTGCATAAAAATATTGATAAGAAAAGCAACTACTTGTCTATAAAAATCCAAGATGTAGATTTTCTGCTCAGCAATCGAGAGGCATATAGCTAGCTAGAAGCCTAAAATTCTATTCCATTGTAAACACCTTGCCACACCCATTACCTACTAGTTTTCCTCCTCTCACTTTTAATTCTGTTAAGAACAAATTCTACACTTGCTTGGGTTTTTCATATGGTAAATTTGCACTACAATATATAAAAATATCAGTAGATCTTCCCAAAATTTCATATACATCCATTTATCTAAAAAAGTTTTCATTAATCTATAAACTTCATTTGATGGAAGTAACTTTACATTTTTTCTAAAGCATATAAGAGTCAAAGCATATTAGAAAATTTACCTTTGTTACAATATCTATTTGGACCTAGGAGTTCTATTTGGACCTAGGAGTTCTATTTGTTCTCCTGTGCTAAAAATCCAAAACAGGGGCACACACACAAGTGAAGAACATGGGCACTAGCTTTGAATTTAGTACAAAAATTATGGCATGGCATTTCATTATCATGGGCACACACAAAAGTGAAGAACAGGGGCACACACACAATTGAAGAACAACACCATAGCATTTAATTATCATCACCAATATCATTAAAAAAAATAGCAACAGCAAGAACAAGGACCTGCCATTATCATCACCAAATATGTGCAGGGCATCATCAACAGCAAGAACAAGAACAAGGCTAGGGTTGGGCAGGGGATCACCTGAGAGGATGCAGGGGTAGAGTGCGCTGCGGCTAGGGTTGGGGCGGCGGCTTAGGCGTCGATAGGGCGTCGCCGGTGTCGAGGGCGGAGTCTCCGGTGTCGAGGGACGTGGTTCCGTCGTCGAGGGCGGCGGCTCCGGCGTCGCCTAGGTCGGGTAGCGCCCGGGGACGTCGGCGGCCGTGGATGGGTGCACGGGGGAGGCTCCGGTGGCGGTGAGGGCAGCGGCCGGAGAGCGGGCGCACGGCTAGGACTCCTGTGAGGGCGGCGGCCGGAGAGCGAGGTGAGGTGGCGGCTGAGAGGCGTCAAGGGAAGTGGGGGGGGGAATGGGTACTGTTTGGGCATGGAGGGGGTAGTTTTCGATAGGACAAGTCTTAGGGGTGGCACATTTTGCAGAAATGCGCCACCAAGTGGATCCTTATGTGTGGCGCATATCTGCAGAATGCGCCACGCATAAGGATCGCCACCCATAAGGGATTTCTATTTTGCCTACTTATTATTGCAATTTCAATTCTACCATTTTTTTTTCAATTTCCATTTTCCATATGCAATTGTACTAGTATTTTGTACTCATTGTTTTAGATAAACAATGATTATTTGTTAGTTCCTCATACTTTTGTTTTTTAGAGTGATATATTTGATCTTGTGGGGAACCAAATACTTTGATAAATTATGAAGTGCATATTAATTCCATGCATACACAAAGTGATCATAAATTACAAAAGATTTTCTTAAATTTGGAGCTACATATCTAGCTAGCGTCTCCTCACGATCTTCTTCTTGCCCTTCTTTGTCGTGGTTGAATAATTTAGGCCCGGGAAGCCTTCACTTTTCCTCTTGAACGGGAGACCTTTCTTCGGTAGGGTTGTGGTGTATGTATCCTGAGCGGCGTAGTCATCTTCCATCTTCGAGTCGCCATACCTGTCAAAGTCTAGCTCGTTGGCGACTCCATCCATTCCGATGATGTTTCTTTTGCCTCTCCTCACTACAACGCGGCTCGGCTTTGATGGGTCAGTAATGAAGAAGTATTGGTCCACTTGGCTAGCCAGTACCCATGGCTCATTTTTTGCGGTGACGTTTGCGTCCACAGACTTGGATTTGGCTTCGGGTATAACCATGGTGGTGAAGTACCGATCTTCTTTTACGACGCTCTTGGCCCATCTCACACGGAACATCGACACCTTCTCTCCACAGTAGTCGAGCTCCCATATGTCCTCGACCCTTCCGTAGAATCTTTCCTTGACGTCATCGGTGTAGAATATCCCTATTACCCCTGAGTTCTGGTAATCGCAGTTATTGTCCTTTTCCTCCGTGTAGAATGTGTAGCCATTGATATCATACGCTTGATAGGTCATCAGGTTGCATGCGGCACCCTGTGACAAGGTGAATATCATCTTTTCGTCCTCGGAATCATTCCTTCACGGGGGATTAGCACGAAGCTCGTCCCTGAACCAAGTCATGAAACCGGAGTTGTGCTATTTGATTAGCCGTGGATCTCGGTCCGTTATCTGCAGGCCCTGGTCACTGTACTTCTTCCTGATTACATCCTTGTGATTTATTATCCAAGGATCGACCAGCTAGATGTGTTGTAGCGCGACTAGGCTTGCTCTTTCAAAGTCGATTCCTCGACCCTCGAAGTTGACATGCATTGCGCGGCTTCCATCCTGGTGACCACACACATCGATCCTGCCAAAGTGCTTGTTGACGGGCAGACCAACAGGGTTCTCGGTGTTGAGATAATTCAGGAAAAAAGAGATGCACTCTTCGGTTAGAAAGCCCTTCGCTATGCTTCCATCTGGACGGGACCTGTTACGAACGTATTTTTGGATGTGTCCATTCATCCTTTCGAACGGCATCATGCTGCGCAGAAACGCAGGCCCGAGTTGGACGATATACTCCACGACATGGATTAGCAGATGCACCATAATGTCGAAGAACGCGGGCGCGAAATAGATCTCAAGCTCACATAGTATGAGCAAGATCTCCTCTTGTAGCCTTTTGAGTTGTGTAGCGCAAATCGACTTCCGAGAGATGACGTCAAAAAAGTTGCAAAGGCCAAACAACGTTTTACGGACGTGCTCGTCCATTATCCCTTGGATCGCAAAAGGGGGAATCTGCGTCATCAGCACGACACAGTCGTGAGATTTCATCCCGCTGAAATGTTGCTTCGCCTCCTCTAGGTATCTTCTTATGTTCCCCGCGTAGCCGTTCGGAAATTTTACTCCTATGAGGCAATGGATAAATCGCTTGATCTCCTCCTTGCACAGAGTGAAGCATGACGAGGGGCAGTGATCAGTAACGGTCTTCTTCTTGGTCGTCCTTTTTCGTTTGCGAGAGTTTTATATTTCCGTATTCTCTTCCTCCTCCGGCTCATCATCGTCGTCACTAGGGGGGTGAAGTTCCCTCCCGATGCCCATAAATTTCAAGTCAATCCTTGCTTTTGGCCCGTCCTTTGTCTTCTCCGGCATGTTGAGCAGGGTGCCAAACAAGCTCTCACACACGTTCTTTGTGATATGCATGAGATCAAGGCTATGAGGACTGCGGAGGAGACTCCAGTATTCCAAATCCCAGAAAACAGACCTCGCTTTCCATACCCTCATCAACGGCTGAGTCTTCTTCTTTTTCTTTCCCGGCGCGGGGCACACTTTCCTAGTTTTCAGCAAGTTGTCGATTTCTTTGCCGCTCCTTCGAGCTGGGGGTGCTCGGAGCTCCTGGCCTCCATCGAATAGATGTCCCTGTTTTCTCCACGTGTGTTTCTTGGGAAGCCACCTCCGAGACCCCTGGAGCACAGTTTTTGAAGATCCGGGATCTTTTGGTAGCCGGAGGTACATTGTATTATCCATGCACCTAACGCATGCACAAAATCCTTGGACCACCTGCCCTGAGAAATATCCGTATCCGAGATAGTCGTTTACCGTCGTGATCACCGCGGCTTTCATTGGGAAATATTATTTTGCCGCGGCGTCCCACGTATTGACTCTGTCTTTCCATAACGTTTCTAGCTCCTCTTTCAACAGCTGCAGATATAGATTGAGGTCCGTACCTGGTTGTTTTGTCCCTTGAACTAGCATACACATTGTTATGTACTTTTTCTTCATGCACTTCCAGGGGGGAAGGTTGTATATGCATACAAACACGTGCCAGGTACTGTGTGTGCTGCTCTGGCTGCCAAACGGATTGACTCCATCGGCGCTCACACCAATCCTGAGGTTCCTTGGTTCTTTCCCAAAATCTGGGTATTCGAGGTCCAACGCTGTCCATTCGCTACCATCTGAAGGGTGCCTCAGCATGTCCTCCTTTTCTGGATCCGGGTTCGGGTCATCCTCTTTTAGCTTCTTTCTATCCGCGTGCCAGGTCATGAGCTTTGCTTCCTCGGGATCTATGAAATACCTCTGCAGACGAGGAGTGATTGGAAAGTACCATACCACTTTTCTAGGAACTTTCTTCCCTCTCTTGTATCGACTAACACCACACACCGAACATGTGGTTTTATCTTCGTCCTCAACCTGATAGATCATGCAATCATTTATGCATACGTGGTATTTAACGTGCGGAAGATCGAGAGGGCAAAGGACTTTCTTGGCCTCAGCGATACTAGTTGGGAACGTGTTGCCCTTCGGAAGACGATCGTGCCAAAATGCCATGTTATCATCGAAGATTTCGTCGGTCCATTTGTGTTTTTCCTTCATCTCCATAGCCCCAAGTGTTACATTCAAGCGGGTATCCCCGTCGTTGCATCCTTCGTACAACTTCATAATCGCATCTTTCTCGATTTGCGCCATCTTGGCCTTCTCTCTGGCCGCACCTCTTGCGTTCACCGCCTCTTTGACAAGCAGCTCTTGAACATGAGGGTCCCGCACCCAACTTGAATCCTCATGTCCGGCATCTCGATCTTCATGATGTGCTTCGGCATTTTCTTCATGATCATGTACGGGATGCTCTTCATATTCTCGCTCGCCGTTGTTGTCTGGTTGCCCTTCCTCATTTATTGGCGCATTGACGTCCTCCTCCTCACCAGCTTCATCACTTATCCACCGTGTGTAGCCATCCATCAAACCATTACGCTTCAAGTGTCTTTCCAATATTCCGGAATCAGGCTCTGTCACGCACTGAAGTTTGCATCTCTGACACGGACATCTTATATCTGTCCTATTATTCCGTAGCATGTCGTTTGTCGCACATTGCATCCACCTAGTCACGGTGATATCGCTCAGCATCTCGTGGACCATGATTGCCTGCGTGCACAGAGAGCAACACAATTATATATCACGGTCGTCGCCGGAAAAATTTGGCATGACCTTCCCTAATAATGCATGGGAGCATGCGGAGAGCGCGCCAGAAATTTTCTGAAACGGAAATGAATCAACATTTCGGCAAAACATTGGCAACTCAAGATTCACATATATATCAAACCACCATAAGCTTCACATATACACTTCACATATACATCAAACCACCATAAGCTTCACATATACATCAAACCACCTCAAGCTTTCACATATACATCAAACCACCTCAAGATTTCACATATACCTCAAACCACCACAAGCTTCACATATATACTTCACATATACATCAAACTCAAGATTCACATATACATGAAACCCCAAGCTAATAAAGGGAATTATGGGTGATAAATGGAAGAAAAGAGTTGGGGAGGAGGCCCACTTACTTTAATATGAAACAAAGTAGATTTCAAGAAAATATGGGATGGATAAATGGAAGAAATGTGGTGGGGAGGAGCACAAAACCAAATAGAGCTAGGTGAGAAGACTAGATCTAGTTTGAGAAGTGTGTGGAGTGAATGAGAGGTGGTAGGTGGGGTGGAGTAGATAAGGGTAGCTCCACACTTAAGGGTGGCGCATATAGGAAATGTGCCACCTCTAAGATATTAGGGGTGGCGTATTTCCAGTATGCGCCACCCATAAGCTCTTAGGGGTGGCCCATCAGCACTATGCGCCACCTATAAGGTTCTTAGGGGTGGCGCATTTTGCAACATGCTCCACCTCTAAGATCTTAGAGGTGGCGCATTTTTAACCAGTGCGTCACCCATTACACCCTAGTAGCGCATTACACTGAAGATGCTCCACCAATAAGATTTCCATGTATAGGCTTTTCTCTAGTAGTGCCGTGCTCTCGATCTGGTCTCTACCGTCTGTCGCAGGTTTGGATTGCCGGTAAATTCTCACATGAGGCCGGGTCCTCAGCCGGACAGGTTGGACCAACAAGGAAACCATGTCCCCACTAGCCCAGGTTGTTTTAAAGAATATCTTCTAGGAGGTACCCGACAGACATATATGCATGGTATCAAATAGTAAATCAGCTTGGGCCACCACTGGAAATGTTTGAAGCTAGGTAGGTAAGAAAAGGGGACCCCATAAAATCCCACACGCGGTTACGCACGCTCATCAAGAGACACAATACCCGGAACTCGGGTCCTAGGTGAGTCGAATGGAACAAAGCGTAGGAGTGGGATAGCCTAGACCTTCCATCCTTCGTCGAATATAGTCAATATTATAATAATCATTTCATCCACAACAATATAATAATTTGATAGCCCAATCCAAGGAGTAACAGGATAACATTCGTAGCATCCTAAGCATGCAAACTAAGAAGGGGTTGAGCAACGAGCAAGAGTAACATAGAAGTACATGGTTTGCTGGGAGGGGATATGGTTGTATCGGTTTAAGAGAGGTTGTAAACATGTGGTAGGTTCAAACTTCAAACTTAACCTAGACTAGCATGCAAACCTCTGGTTATAATAGAATGGATCATAAGTAATGTATAGTACTTTCCTGATGATAAGTCGGGATCCGAAGGTGTAGTCGATGGCAAACTCGCATCGTCTCCGAGAGTATCCGCGCGAGCACACAAGAAGTAAACACTGGAAGACAATCAACGGAGATGCAACTATTACTACAAAGCAATCACGAGCCAGCAAACAACATCAAGAAGGAAACACGAGACAACGCACGGTATCGCATCTATCGTCGAGAGCGATTACTAACAGGTTAAGTGGAGTACTCGTCACACATGATGATACCGCACATTTAGAATGGTTCAAGTTGTGTAGCTACACAACATGAGCAAAGGTTGTCAACATGGCATCTCACTTAAGCATGGCATAGCACACAAACATGTAAAAAGGTGAAGCATAAGACAAAATATCTATTCTAGTCAATTTAAGTGAGGCACAACCTAAACATGGCATTCCACTAAGTGCCCAACGATGATTAAAGCATTTGGTACTATTCTTCCCTAAACCATATTTTAGGTTTGTGAACAACAGCAAACAATGGCATAAACAAGAAGTACATGAAATTATAATCAAGTTACATATAAAGAACAATCCAAATGGAGTTACGGTTAAAAAGATACAAGAAATACAAGTTACAGGCACAATCTGCCAACATCAGGTAGCACACTTTAGAGCAACAAATAAACAAGCAAAAATTTGTAAACATGTACAAAAATGTTATGCAACTAAATTAGACATGGCATGCAAGGCATGGAAAAAGTAATCATGCAAATAGGCATCATGGTTCACTAATTATAACAACACAAAAAGCTATAAAACATTACTGGTCAAGGACTTAGTGAAAAACAGGTACATAGGGCAAAAACTGTTACTAGCAAGCTGTATAAACAGGGGTAAAACTATATGCAAAAGTGCAAAAACATGACATAGCAATATGTGTGCATGAATTAGACATGATGGTGATCAGGTACGAACAAGAATCATGGTCATAGGCATCATAGATCAAAAGATATTAAGCGTGCAACATGGCTTCGGAAAGTTATAGACTTAGTAAAAAACAGAGGTGGCTATCAAAACAGCGGGATAGCAACTTTTGAGCTGAATATAACTATGACCAGGAATGTAAACATGACCATTCAATACATATAATGGAAGTAGACATGGCATAGATCAAAATGACATATTGCAATGCTCAATAGGATGCACAGTTCAAAAGATATAGGGATGCAAAGTGTCAATGTTTCGCAAACAGCAGCACAAAGTTAACCGGTAGCTACTTTGGGTGAAGATTGAATCAACATGCAGCAGGCCAAAATGACATGTGAAAGCATATAAATGAATTAGACATGATACTTAACACGATGCAGCAAGAATTACTCAATTCCGATGAACGGTTGCGATGCAACCGTCACCCGAAGTTGACACAAAATAACAGTTTCAGCAGTTTAGCAGCAATTAAAGACGGGAAGCCCTGTTCAGCACACAATAGCTACATCTAAACAACCTCAAATCAAACAACTCACTAAAGATGAAAGTTAGAGGACATCACAGACAACAATTTTTTTCCTTTTGGGCGAATCGTGATCCGAGCTACGGTTTACTCGCAAATTACTACGCAAAACTGAATACATCAACAGTTTACCAGGGACTTAGCAAAAATGAATAAAGGAAAAAAACAGATAAAGGGAAAAAAGGAGAAGGGCTCACTATTGGGACGCGGCCCAAGAGGCAGAGGATGCGTTGGCGCGCTGTGGCTCGTGGTGGGCCGCTTGGGGGCGTGCTAGGCCGGGCCTTGGGGAGGCTGCGGTGCAGGCCGGCCCAGCCGACTGGAGGCTTGAGGCGCTTCCGGATCAGGCTCCTCCCGATCCCGGCGAGGGGCGGCAGGCGGCGAAGGATCGTCGGCATGGGCCTCCGGCGAGGGTGCAGGCGAGGGGAGGCGCGGATCCGGTGGCTAGACGACGCGCGGCGAGGGAGGGTTCGGCGACCAACGGCGACGAGGCCGAGCTCGGGCCGGCCTCCACTGGTGCTCGGGTGGCTCCTTCTTGCCGGCCATGGCGGGTTCCCCTGCAGGGAGGAGGACGAGGGTTGTGAGGGAGAGGAGAAGAGGCGCGGGAGGAGAAAGGGTGCGGCGGTGCGGTTAGGTGTTGGCCGGCGCGGTGGCTGCCGCTGGCAACGGCGCTCGCCGGTGAGGGGAGCTCGGGCGGCGGCGGGCTTCTCTGGCCCAGATCGGGCCCAACGCGGCCCGGGGCGCGGGTGGAGGTGGGGGAAGCCTGGGAGTTGACGTGGCGGCCTCTGGGCCGTCGGATCGTCAGATCTGGCGGTCCAGATTCGCTGGGGGCTAGATCACAGATCTGGAGGGCTAGGGTTTCGAAAATGGGGGCCTTTTTGGGGATAAGAGGGGGTGGCTGTAATTTTGTGTAGGGGAAACCCTAGAAAGGGGTGGGAGAGTGGTGGTCTTTATATAGGTGGTCTGGCTGGCAATTTTACGCAAAAGCCCTTGGGTTTTCCCTCTTGCGTCCAGCACTCCACGTTTCTGACCGCCGGGAGTGCATACGACCTCCGATTCAGACGAAATCTCGGACCACGAGCTCAGCGTGGAGAGCCCGTCAATCGTACCTTACTTAGATACCGATCCGGGAATATTTTCTGGCGCCCAATAAAATAATCCATTTAATTATTAAATGGGGTTTTTCGTTCCGATGACGATGGCTGGTATTGCCTGGTAGTGACAATGCTCGGGTGAATTCCCGGTGTCGCAGAGGTAGTGTGTCGTTGGGAAAAGGATTGTTACCGCGTCCTATATGAGAAACAGGGGGAGAATATTCACCGATTAATAACTCGGTGAAGCAAACACTGCAAAAAAAACTCAGGCAATCAACACAGCAACGCAACAAACAAATTTTTTAATTTGGGTGAATTTTTTTTTACTTTTTCTTAGTACTCTATTTGCTTACAATGGTTAAATTCTTTGAAACTAGATCTTATTTTCACGGTGGATTCAATGAGGATCAACAAAAATATTATAAGGAATATCGCCTTTCTGAAGAAGGGATATTTATATGGAAAATAATGAATCAACTTAATAGTTATGCTAGAAACTTATGCTCTGATTATGATAAATATTTTTGCTGTGATGAATCTTGTTGCTGCTTGATGTTTAAACACCTTCCTTTCCAATGTTGGTGTAATGATAATGAAACCTTTATATCTTATACTAAGGGACATAATGATTTATTTGCTGTAGAACAAATACAAGAATTTGTTGTTTCTAAGGTTTCCTATGAAATTGCTTCCTTTGTTCAGGATATTGAAGATGCCCTTAGAAATCTGACAGTCTTTCTATACTTAAATATTACTTTGAGAATTTTAATGATAATGCTTATGTTAATGACTATCTCAAAAGGTTGTCACCACAAGAGGAAGAGACTAATGCTTTGCAGGACTCAATGGAAGAAGAAATTGCTGAAACTGAATGCTCTTTGGATTAAAAAGAGGAGGAGAGTGAAGAGCAAAGGGAGGAAGAATGGAGTATCTACCCATCTCTACCTTCTAATGAGAGTAACTCTTTGACTTTTACATTATATGATTCCCCTCCATGCTTACCAAAGGAGGATGAATGCTATAATTATTGCTATGATCCTATAGAATCTTTTTAAATATCCGTTTTTCATGAAATGGATGCTTGTGGCCATGATGCCCCTTTAAATGAAACTTGCAAGGATGATTTTTCTACTGTTACTTATGATAACTCTTGCTACTTTGATAAGTCTTATTATAACCCTCTATTTTTCCTACTATGGATGTTCTTGATAATGAGGAGTTTTTCTTAGAAAGTTTGTAAGATAATGCTCTAGATGATGGTCCTATGTTGCTTGATGATATAAATTATGATGAGATAAATGGGATTGGAGAGGTCTTGACTTTCTCTAGAAGGAGTCCCATACATTCACTACAAAATTAACGATATCAGATGACGGGCCATTTGTGTCATGGTAATGATTTTTTCTTCAATAATGATACGCTAACAAGGTTTGCCTCCGTCAACGACCCGTCACTGACGCGCCGTAAAAAAAAACGACGGTACCACTTTTTCGTCGACTAAGATGTTTTTTAGGTGACATTACCCAGTTCGTCAACAATGTTAATCTTTGATGACGGGGTTAATCAGTCGCCTAATAAACACAACTTGTCACCTCTATGCGTATTCGTTCTCGATAATTCTGTCCCTAGAAATTGTTTTCTGCTAGTTTGACTAGTCAGCTTCCCGATAAGTGGGTCCCCTTTTGCTAACGTGGCTTCTTCCATGTGGGACCGGATGTGCTTTAACTGCCTTAAGTGCCCGTCACAAATAAAATGTCCCTTAGTTTTCACTAGTCAACAGTCCTGACATATGGGCCCAAGAAATGCTGACGTGGATCCTTTCAAGCGGGCCCAGGCGGGACTAACATGGGAGTTTACATGTGGGGTCGCGGAATGGTGACGGTCCAATAATTGTAACATCACTGTATTGTATATTAAAGTTTTAAAATCATATAAATTATGAAATGAGACCAATATGACTTTCATTAACGCTCAAACATATATACATTACATAATTGTAACAGCCCAGTTTTCACAAAAATTAAAAATTTGTTTTCGGTGTGAATTTTTTGATTATCTTATTTGTTTGCGGTTTTTGCATCCCCGATTTATTGATCGGCGATTATTTCCCCCCTCTTATCTCGTACCGGAAGGAGACAGACCCTTTCCACTCTGACACTCGACCTTTACAACACCGGGTTTCGCCCGATCACCGTCGCGAAAACCGCATGAGACCAGCCACAGCCAACAGAACGAAAAACCCCGTTTAATAAGTAAACGGGATATTTTTATAGCGCGCCAGAAAGTGTTCTCGGAACGGTTCTAGTGCGAGGTGATCGCGCGGTTCAAAGTTTTACCCGAATCGGAGGTCCTACGGACCCCGGCGGTCAGAAACGTAAACACCGCGCGCGCGAGAGAAAAACCGGGGATGTTCTTGAAAACTTCCAACCACCTGGGCTATATAAAGACCACCACTCTCCCACCCCCACTTAGGGTTTCCCCTAAGCCAAAATTGTAGCCACCCGCCTCAAACATAGCCCCAATTTTCGCAATTAGCCCATTTTTGTCCAAAATCTAGCATCCTGCGATCTGGACCGTTGGATCGGGAGATCCAATGGCCCAGATGCACCCAGCCTCCTCCCACCTACCTCTCCTATCCTCCTGGTTGTGGGCACGTCGACGCCTCCAGCCCGAGGAGCTCGCCGCCACTGCCTCCAACTCCGGCCGACGCTGTCAACAGCCGCGCCGCCGCGCCCGTCCTCTCTCCTCCCACGCCATTCCCCTTCCTCTCCTCTCCCTCTCACGCCTCGCCTCTTCTCCTCTCTGCAGAACGACCGCCGTTGGTCGCCGCCATTGGAGCCGCCATGGAGCTCGGGCCGAGCTCGTCGTGGCCAGCCCGTGTCGCCTCCCCTCCTTGGACATCACCGGCCGCCGGATCCGGGCGCCCCGGGAGCTCTGCGCCACCGGGCTCCATCGCCGGAGCCTGTCCGGAGCGCGCCGTCAGCCGCCCGCACGGATCGGGACGGGACGAGCAGCCAGGCGTCCCCGCCACCGTGGGCCGGCCTGGAGACCGCGGCCCAAGTCGCCTCCCCGGCCCAACTCGCATCCGCAGCCCAGCCGCCAGCCTCAAGTGCCTAGCCGGCCAGTGGGCCGAGGCCCACTAGGGGGTGAGGCCCCGTTTTTTTTCTCTCTGCCTTTTTTTTGCTAAGTATGTGAAAATTGTGCTACTTATTCAATTTTGTGATTAGATTTGCGAGTAAACCGTAGCTCAGATCGCGTTGCGCCCAAAAGGAATTTTGTTTAGAATTGTGTGTACTTCAGTTCATCTTTTGTGAGCGTTTTGATTTAAGGCCATCTTGATGTTGTTAATCACCGTTGAAGTGGGTATCAGACTGTTAACTGCTATTATTTTCTGGCAAGTGCTGCTATTATTATTTTATTGCAAGTTTGCATGATGATTGTGACACATCCAAGAGGCCTATTGAATTGATTCTTTTTCCTATGTGTTAAGCATCATGTGTACTTCATTCCCATGCTTTAACTTGTCATGTTTGGGTGCTTTAGATATATTAAATTTTGCTCCAAAGTGCTGACCTTGTTGTTAATGTGCTGCTGTGCTGAAAAATGTTAATTTGTTGCAACTTCGGGTGACGGTTGCGTCACAACCATTTATCGGAATTGAGTGATTCCAATCGCATATTGTTAAGCATCATGTCTACTTCCATTCTCTGTATTGCGTTGTCATGATATGCTTGCTGATCATCTAGTTATTGAGCTCCAAAGTTGCTATGCTGCTGTTTTTGACAGCCACCTCTGTTTTTCTCTAAGTGTGTAACTTTCCGATGCCATGTTGTATGCTTAATATCTTTTGATCTCTTATGCCTATGACCTTGATTCTTGTTTTTACCTGATCACCATCATGTCTAGTTCATGGCCATATATTGCTATGTCATGTTGCTGCACTTTTGCATATAGTTTTGCTCCTGTTTATACAACATGAAAATAACAGTTTATGCTTGTTTTTCTGATTTTCACTAAGTCCTAGACTAGTAATGTTTTATTGCTTTTTGTGTTTCTTATAACTAGTGAACCATGATGCCTTTTTGCATGATTCCTTTTTCCATGTCTACTTTAGTTGCATATCATTTGTGAGCATGTTTGCATTCATTATCCTGTTTATGCATTGCTCTAAAGTGTGCTTCCTTATGTTGGCAGATTGCACCCGTAACTTGTTTTGCTTGTATCTTTTTAACCGTAACTCCGTTTGGAGTGTTCTTTATATGTAAATTGGTTATTTTTTCATGTACTGTGTGCTTATGCTATTTCTTGCTGTTGTTAACCAACTTAAAATATGCTTTAGGTCAGAACAGTACCAAATCCTTTAATTGTTGTGGGGCACTTAGTGTATGCCATGTTTAGGTTGTACTCCACTTAAATTGACTAGAGTAGATAGTTTACCTTATGATTCACCTCTTGTCATGCTTGTGTGCTATGCCATGCTTGAGGGAGATGCCATGTTAACAACCTTTGCTCATCTTGTGTACCTAAAGAACTTGAACCATTCTAAATGTGTGATATCGTCGTGTGTGACGAGTACTCCACCTAACCTGTTAGTAACCGCTCTCGACGGTAGGTGCGATGTCTCGTGTTGCCTTATTGTTGATAGTTTCTCGTGATTGATTCGTAGTAATAGATGCTTGCTCGGTGATTGCTTTCCAGTGTTTACCTTCTTGTGTTCTTCCGCGGGTACTTTCGGAGACGATGCGAGCTTGCGATGAACTACACCTTCGGAACCCGGCTTATCAATAGGCAAGGACTATACATTACTTATGATCCATTCTATTTCAACCAGCGGTTTGCATGCTAAAACATGTTAGGTTCGATGTTTGATCCTACCACATGTTTACAGCCTCTTTCAAACCGACACAGCCATGTCCCCTCCCAGCAAACCTTGTACTGCTATGTTACTGTTGCTCGTTGCTCAGCCCCTTCTTAGTATGCATGCTTAGGATGCTACGATGTTACCGTGTTACTCCTTGGTTTGGGCTATCACATTATTATATTGTTGTTGATGATATGATTATTATAATGTTGACTATATTCGACGAAGGATGGAAGGTCTAGGCTATCCTGCCCCGACGCTTTGTTCCATTCGAGTCACCTAGGACCCGAGTTCCGGGTATTGTGTCTCTTGACGGGCGTGCCTAACCGCGTGTGGGATTATATGGGGTCCCCTTTTCTTACCTATCTAGGTTCAAACATTTCTAGAGGTGGCCCAAGCTGATTTACCATTTGAAAACCATGCATATATAATTATATATCTGTCGGGTCGCTCCTAGCAGATATCCTTTAAACGAACCCGGACCAGCAGAGACATGGTTTCCCTGTTGGTCCACCTTTGACCGGAGAGGGCCCGAGCCTCACGTGAGGCGTCTTAGTAACCCAAACCCTGTTGAGATGGAAGAGGCCAATCCGAGGGTGCGACCGGTTCTTGGATTGGATGTCGACTCCCCGGGGGCCACCAGGATTTGTTCGTTGTTAGCTAGAGGGACCTGTCATTTCGGATCTCTTGGAACTAAATCATAAAATGGTTGCCTATCATGGGTAGCAACTGAGAGAGATGGGCATGCATGCGGAGCCTTGTAATGGGCAGTTGGTACACCCCTGCAGGGTTAAATCTTTTTGAGAATCTGTGTCCACGGTTATGGACGACTTGAGACCTACTCCTTTTTCATAGACAACAACAACTGAGATAATCTTAATAACTTGATCAACGTGTGTGTGCCTTGACTACTTATTCTTCGTCGGGATGCGAAGAGGAGGACAAGGATAGCAAGACTTGTTGGAGGCGATTCCTCATCGCATTCTTGGATCTTATCTTACTCTCTAGATCGTTAGCCACTTCATAAATGCTAGTGCGGCAGCAACCTCACCACTTACCCCATCCTTACCGTAAAATACTAGTTGTCCTAGAATGATGAGTGATGAAGTCCTTGCTAGGTCAGTTGACCACTACAGTTGGATGCTGAGTAATTCTGTACTCATGATACTACCCTGAAACTCTTTTCAGGGTTCTTAATCGACAAAAGGTATGGTGATCGACGTTTCCCGTGGAGACTCGACGACGACTAGTTAGGCGGATCCCGGCGGAGGGCCTGGACCCGTGTGTATATGGGGATCGATGTTTTTCCCTTTGCCGCTAGGCATTTTATTGTAGTCTGTACTCAGACATGTATCTTCCGCTGATGTATTGTATTAAGGAAATTGTATGCCGATTGTATGAGATGTTGTATCCTTGTATCTGTAATGTTGTGATATCATGTTAGAAATCCGGGGCATATGGCATTGTCATATGTCGCGGTGGGACCGATATGTGCTTCGTCCCGGGATTTGGATGGAAACATATAGATCTAGAACAGTACCGCATATCGGGCCTTACAATAATTGTATCACAGATAATGATCATCCAAATGAGAAAACACAGTACTAGCTATGACAGGCATAACAAGAACACGACCCTCAAAAGAAACCATAATAAGTAAACCTAATTTCCACGACGAAGAACAGAATCAGGGCTGCGACATGTGCTGCAACATGGGTTGCGAAATGGGCTGCAACATGGCCTGCGACATGCTCTCCAATGTGGACTGCGGCATGGGCTCATTGGAATTGTACTAGCATAGCATGAACTTCATCATTGATTCCAGCTGGTTTTGCCTGGCCACCACAGTTGCACTTTGCTGCGCTTGTTCCCTCTTGATAGTTGCAATTTCTTCTTCATGCTTCATTTTGAGGCTATGTAGTTCCTGTCGTTGTGATTCCAATATTGCATTCATCTCTTCTTGATACCTATCAACTGTCGATCTAGCTCCTAGATCTTGAGTCTAAAGCCTCTTTTCAAGATCTTTGATGTGTTGATGAGATGTTGATTTCTGCTTTGAGCTAGACGACTCTCCTATACTAGCAAGGAATGTACTTGGCTTGATCTCTCTCTTAGAACCTCAGGAACAATCTCCATATTTGTTTTTCCTTCCACACCATCTTCTTGAGCTGCCTTTTGCTTGTCCTGCATTTCTTTCTGCAATATGATTGAACCGTTATTAGTAATTTTTACTGCTGCAACATGTGAATTCCAAACATTACATAATTCTGACCAATGCTATCTCTATATCCGGACTCATCACCCCAACCTTTTTCCTCGTGTGGGTTGACTTATAAAAATCAACGAGACATGGCTTTTCCTACATGATAAAAAGGACATGATAAACAGTAGTGACACATTTCATATACTTATGAACAAATCAATTTTGAATGCTAGTTCGAGTGCTTACCACCTTTTCGTAAAAATGTGTAATAAATGATCTAGAAATAGTGGTTTCGTGCTGCTTCACACCACTTTGACTTAATTTATTCTTTGAACATATATGCTATGAATTGCGTCTAAAATTAGATTCTTACGATATAACAATCTACAAGTACAATATGACGTATTAGGTATGAATTACCTGGAACTTATCATCAATCCACTATTGCAGCAGTTCTTTCCAACTACGTTGGCTAACAGCGGGTGGCTTCAGCTTCATCGCTTGCTCCATGGTAAGGTCCTTAACCTTAGTGTAATATTGCTTCTTAAGACGGTGCCGGTGTGACCGCAAGGATTTCTGGAGGATCAATTTGATCACTTCGAAGTACAATATAAAATCTTCAATATCGAACCATTGATGCACACATCAGTGAAACAATTCATGTCACAATAGTTGTAGGGCTAATTTAGAAATATGCGCTATGGGAAAATTGGAAATAATAATAATTTGATGGCTGACCTTTACTTTCATGGAAGCTTTAGTAATAATATGCTCATTCTCCTTTAAATTGTAATCCTTCCACTTGGTTTTCAACGGCATATGTGTTCTCAGGTGAATACCAATCTCCGAGATAAGTTTTGCAGCTTGCTAATATTTAGTAGGTCTGCTTAGACCTGGCAGCAAGTCAATCTTCATCTTGCAGCCTTCCCAATCTGAACGGTGTGCGTCTTGTTCTGAATGTTGTTGTGAAATGATGTTCCTATCAATTTTTTGAGTCTCAGGACCACCTGGTTCAGAATAATCATGGGATTTGACAATAGGGTGGTTGCTCTCCGAAGTAAGTTGATTTGGTGGTGTGATCTGCAAGTCTTCAGCTATGTCCTCCTCATCGGGATGTACAAGTGTTTGTGAAGCTACTATTTTCTGCAACTTTGTTGCTGTAGATCTTGTTACTGCATTACTGCCAGGAGCAGTGTTTTGAATCTGCTCATCCTGTGTTGCCTGAAAGACAAAAGTTTAGGAACGTCAAAATCACAAAGCTGATTAATTAGGCACTGTGAAATTAATATGGATTCTAGAGTCCAGATATTATTTGGTACCTCTACTTCAGCTCTACGTCTTGGTAGTGAATGAGTACCAGGAGAAGTGTTTTCAGTGTGCTCATGTTGTGTTTCCTGGAAGAAAAAAATTTAGGAACGTCAAGATGAAAAAGCTCATCAATTAGGAACTTTGAAATTAATATGGCCTCCAAAGTGCAGATATTATTTGCTACCTGTACTTCTGCTCTGCATCTTGGTTGTGCACGACTACTAGGAGAAGTTTTTTGAGACCTCTAATTCTGTGTTACCTGGAAGACAAATGTTTAAGAACGTTAATGTCACAGAAGCTGGTTAGGTGCTGTGAAATTCATATGTCATCGAGATATTATTTGGTACCTCTAGTTCCCAGGCATCTGTGAGGTGGGGTTCTTTCTACGAATTGCTTTCATCTATAGTTTCATCATCATCGTTATCTTCATCAATTTCCTCATTTGTACGCGCTGGTTCAAAGTTAGGGTCCTTATGACCTCTACCTCCTCCTCTATGCGATTTTTTATGCTGTATTACCCCATTTCCTTGTTTCTTTGCTCCTTCCTTACCATTGGAATAAATAATAATACATGCCAGACTGGAAAAATTGTCCAGGCCCTTTTCTCCGAATATTCCTTCATTCGAAGAGCATTTTCCATGATTTTCCTTTCCCTCTCCTTCTGACACTCAGGAATTGGGAGACCGTGTGTAGCCACGGGTGTAGCGACTATAGATCAAAGATGAAATAATCATAAAATCAGCAAATATAAAAACTCTATCTTGGGATTTGAACATATAACAACATGACAACAACATGTGTTGTTATGAAAAAGTACTCTATTTTGAGCAAACAAATACATCATTTGTAGAAAGTAATGAATGCGATGCGATGATGGAGACAGGGATCAATCTGGAGTCGTCGGGATCTGGCTATGTGATGGCTTCTTGCCCCTCGTTGGTTACCCTAAGTGGAAGGTTGAGATGTAGCGTAGCGACAAATTTCCCTCGGTGAAGCACTACTGCAAAGAGGGGATAACATGATACTCCTTTCCCCGTCCCTTGTATGAAACTGTTTGCGATGCTATCAACGCAAAGGGTATAAATAAAAAACCGTGTGCCCGAAACTGAACCGTCTGAGAAACGTTGGCCATCCGCCACCATTACAAAAATTATTTCGTGGGCGATATAGGGATGATGGTTCCGATAAACAATCGTCCGTGATATTGAGGGTGAAAACCCACGGTTGCAAACAATGGACCGCTAGCCCTTCTTTGCAATCGTTCATTGTTACTGAAATGTGTGGGATGTAAACTTTCTGTCACAATTCCGAAAATCCTTCTGTTGGTACTGATTTTTAAAACCAACGGTTGCAAACAATGGACCTCTATCCCTTCTTCGTAATAGTTCATTGTTACTGAAATGTGTGGGATGCAAACTTTCAGGCACGATTCTGAAAATCCTTCCGTTGGTAATAGCTAACTCGAACGGACGGGTGACCAAGCATTAATTATCCCCACCGACAGCTCTTCCAGTCCCCCCCCTCCGGCGCCGCTTCCGAAGTGTCACGCATACAGCTTGACGCGCCGCCACTAATTGAGCCCTTTCATGGTCGTATGGAATCGTTGTTTGGACCGTCGGATGGATGATGGACGGCCTCGGATCCGTCTGCCTCCTCGCATCCTTATTCAATTACTCTCGGCTGGGGCGGTGGCCCAATCAGTTCATGTGAACACCATTCCACACTAGGAAACTTCTCAATATAAGGACCGGTTCCTCGCAATTTTCCAGCGAACCCCAGAAATCTAACAATCCCACTAGCATAAACGATAGTGCTCACTCCCTCATGCCCCCTTCATCTCCACCGCCGGCGCCGAGGCCAGGCCGCCGCTTCCACCATATCGAGCCTTGCCGAATAGCGTATTCGACCAAGCCCCACACAATTCCCAATCTGATGACCAGCCTCCAGCCACTGATGAGCCAGCTTCGTCCTCTTCGTCCACGGCGCCAGGTCATCCACTCGGCTCGAAGAGAAAGCCCGTGACGGACATCAACGGTTCCCCTCCGGCGCAAAGATGACGCGTGGAAGAAATCGACGACGATACACTTACAACATTGGTCTCCAACAACACAAGAGTGGACATGTTGAGCGTCACAAGTTTTGCATCATGTGGCTCGGGGGTTATGCGCCTCGTCCTACGTTGAATTGAGGAGATGAAGTCTGTGCTTGGGATTCCCTGCATAATAGAGCAAGCTGTAGAACATTATTTGTATATGGCATCGGAGCACGAACAGCCGCAGAGCGACAAGTGCACCATCACCCCTCTTGATAATACTCATTTTCTAACGACGATTCTCTCCCCCTGAGGTAGGTGATCTCACGCACGTCGTCTTTCTTTACAAAAAATCATTTCTCTCAGCCTGTCAATTTTTTTGACGATCCAAATGTTACGACAAGCTTGGGTTGGTGCGAATGGCGACTGGCTGGCCTTGCTTGTAGGTAACGGACGCATCCAGTTGCACAACGTGTACACTGGGATGACAGTTGATGTGACTCCATTCACATCTTTTGGTGTTCATCACGCAGGGGGCAGTGGATTCAGACGGTGTTTCAGCTATGATCTCATAGAACTTTTGTTGAAGAAGCTAGCCAATGTACATCCACCAGGACATCGTGGCGACACAAAAGACGACTATGATCTCATCGCCATCTTCGACAAAAGGATTCTCATCACCGACAGAGGCATGGGTGCCGATGAAAAATTAAGATGGTACATGCTCGGCACATCCCATATCAGTCCTTGGGAGTTTAAAGATGCCGTTTTTTCCGGTCAATACTACGCCGTGACGAACCATGGTACTTGTTACATGTGGGATCCATATGATGGAGGTAACAAGGCTTTTACGTATATATATTATTTGCTTCATTGTTGGTTCATACTTTAGTCAAATGTTGCATCATTTGAATTGCAGGTTCGATGCAGCCCCCGCTTTTACTTCTAGGGACGCATCAATTTGAGGACTCTGACAGCCGGAAGGACGATTGGGAAGATGAATGGGGTGTGGAATGGTACCTCGTTCCTGCTAATGGCGAATTTTCAGTACACACATTGGTACTCGTGCGTGTTGCAGTAGACGAGGAAGTCTCCTAGAACGTATCTCAAATTCGACTGAACCAGAGACTTTGATATTTCGAAAATGCAGTCTGCGACATCTGCGCGGTTGATGTATGGTCATCTCGAGAGGACCGCGAAGTACTATTTCGGACGATCAGCAACTTAGGAGATCACTCCGTCTTTTTAGGCCATAGTAGTTATCCTTGCCTGCTGAAAATATCACTAGAGAGCACTGGCCATGACAAAGGGACGTTCATTAAGCCTGGTTTTGTTTTCCTTACAAGTTCTCGCGACTCCGTCTTTGATAACGTACCTGATATATGTCGTTTTCAATTGGACGTCTCTCCTATGCTGGGTTGTGATTTGAACCCAAATCATAAGGCCTACTACAATAATGATTAGTCAGAACGTATGTGGATAGAGCCGTCGGTGAAAAACTTCAAGGGTTGGACCAACCGGGATCAGAACGTATGAAAGTATAGAAGTTCCATCCTTAGTATATGTAAGGGACGCGTTTATGTAACTAAAGAAGATATGTGTTGTGTAAATTAAAATTAGTGCATGATTTTATTGCAGACATTTCATCATATGTGATCGTTTGGACCGTCTCATAACCATGGAGAATATCTCGTAACACTAGCGCACAATTATAGCCGTTGGATGTAACCGTAGCGCCGAACGATAGTCGTTGGATCTTACCGCGATCCGCGAGAAGATGTTTATGCGACCTGATTGGGTCGTCTCAAGACCCTAGAGGATATCTCGTAACCCTAGGCACAACTATGGTCGTTGGATGTAACAGTAGCACCGAACAGTACTCGTTGGATCTTACCACGATCCGCGAGAAGCAGGTTATGCGACCTGATTGGTTGGATATTAATTCAAGTATATTACAAAAAGGTTATAATGCATAAATGTTTGTGACTATCTGATAGGTGATGGCCATCCCCCACCTAAATTTTCTCGTATCATCTCATTCGGGTAAACAATAATGCCTGTTTGGGATAATCCTATGCTTTTCCCGTCCGCCCCTACTTCGCGAATGAAGACATCACATTATTTATAAATCCTTTAAACCCCAAACTTTTTATGTGTTCAGCACTAATAATTCACACTAAGATCCTGAAATTTCAAACGTTTCTGACTTCATTTGGCAATTTAAACGCATCAAATGATTTATATTTTATCAAAATGACCCTACATTGAAAATCAATTCGAACGACCTCTAAAAAGGATGAGACTTGGGATGGTGTCGCTATTTTACATACATGGTAGCTGGTAAAATTTTGAGAGGATTATCATCAAAACTAGATACGCTTTGTGTACAAACTAGACCATTCATTTCCAATTACAAGGGATTCAATCGAAATTAACCAAATTACAAAGACATCGCATTATTTCTCAATCCTTTGAACCCCAAACTTTCTTTATGTGTTCAACACTAATCATTCACACTAAGATCCTAAAATTTCAAACGTTTATGACTTTATTTGGCAATTTAAACGCATTAAATAATTAATTTATTTATCAAAATGGCCTAAATTGAAAATCAATTCAAACGGCCTTTAAAAAGGATGAGACTTGGCATGGTGTCGTTATTTGTCATACATTGTAGCTGGTAAAAATTTGAGAGGATTATCATCAAAATTAGATATGCATTGTGTACAAACCATTCCTTTCCAAGTACCGGGGATTCAATCGGAATCAAACAAATTACAAAGACGTTACATTATTTCTAAATCATTTAAACCCCAAATTTTTTATGTGTTCAACACTAATCATTCACACTAAGATCCTGAAATTTCAAACGTGTCTCACTTCATTTGGCAATTTAAACGCAGCAAATGATTATTTTTTGATCGAAATGACTCTACAATGAAAATCAATTCAAACGACCTATAAAAAGGATGAGACTTGGCATGGTGTCGTTATTTTACATACATGGTAGCTGGTAAAAATTGGAGAGGATTATCATCCAAATTAGATACACTTCGTGTACAAACTAGACCAATCATTTCCAAGTACCAGGGATTCAATCGGAATCAACCAAATTACAAAGACATCACATTATTTATAAATCATTTAAACCCCAAACTTTTTAAGTGTACAACACTAGTCATTCACACTAAGATCCTGAAATTTCAAACGTTTCTAACTTTATTTGGCAATTTAAACGCATTAAATGATTAATTTTTTCATCAAAATGGCCCTACATTGAAAATCAATTCAAACGACCTCTAAATAGGTTGAGACTTGGCATGGTGTCATTATTTTACATACATGGTAGCTGGTAAACATTTGAGAGGATTATCATAAAAATTAGATACGCTTCATGTACAAACTAGACCACTCCTTTCCAAGTATCGGGGATTCAATCGGAATCAACCAAATTACAAAGACATCGCATTATTTCTAAATCATTTAAATCCCAAGCTTTTTAAGTGTTAGACACAAATCATCCACACTAAGATTCTGAAATTTCAAACGTTTCTGACTTCATTGGCAATTTAAACACATTAAATGATTAAATTTTTGATCAAAATGGTCCTACATTGAAAATCAATTCAAACGGCCTCTAAAAAGGATTAGACTTGGCATGGTGTCGTTATTTTGCATACATGGTAGCTGGTAAAAATTTGAGACGATTATCATTAAAATTAGACATGCTTCGTGTAAAAAATGCATTAGTTGAATTGACCGTCTCAAAACCCTGAAGGTTATCTCGTAACCCTAGCCCACAAATATGGCCGTTGGATGTAGCCGTAGCGCCGAAAGATAGTCGTTGGATCTTACCGCGATCCGCGAGAAGCTGGTTATCCGACCTGATTGGACCATCTCAAGACACTGGAGGATATTTCATAACCCTAGGGCACAACTATGGCCGTTGGATGTAACCGTAGCGCCGAACGATAGTCGTTGGATCTTACCATGATCCGCGAGAAGTTGGTTATGCAACATGATTGGTTGGATATTTATTCTAGTATATTACAAACAGCTTATATTTCATCAACGTTTGTGATCATCTGCCATGTACTGGTGGCAACCCACCGACCGAAAGTTTCTCGTATCATCTCATTCGGGTAAACAATATTGTCCGTTTGTGATAAGCATATCCCGCTAGTGCTCTCCCCTCACAAGCGAAATTTTTCGCCAACAGTAGTCAAATATCTAACTTTCCAACTCTGCCCACCACCAAATGCTGCCGCGCATCCCCCATTTGTTGTTCAAACCCCCACTTGCTCCTTCTCACGTTGCGGGCTAGACGACACCGGTAACTACTGCGGCGGCCAACACGGCGCAGCCCCTTCCACCCCAGCCGTATACCTCACGCGGCGGCCTATATGGAGCAACCCTCTTACATATACCACGCGTGATAGCCTAGACTGTCTAGGTCGGCCGGCCCCCTCCCTGCTAGTCGCGCCTCTTCGTTTCACCGCTCACTCTGTTCCTGTAAGATCCCGACCGTCATCCTCATGCTGATGTTCTTACTCCTCCATCGATCATATATGGCCCGACCACCAGGCCATGTTTAGTTAGATTGGATTGCATCTATAATTTCAAGTAACTGAACTCGTACACTGTAAAATGTTAGCACACACTGCAATGCTCATGATTTAGTTACTTACATGGATTGTCGATGTCGTGAATCTGTTTGATCGTCTGTTTTTATGTTCAGGTTCTATTGTAAATTTTAGTTTCATATTATTCATTCTTAGCTCTTTCTGATCTTTTCACGAGTCCACAGAATCGATTTGTGCAGTATCCTTGTAGGCTTGTAGCATTATTCTAATGTTTGATCTCATTATATACTCTATGCAATTGCAGGGTAGCAATGTGCGACTCTGAGATTTACAACCGAAGTATGCACTTGGTCTGAATGGCTTTTACCCCCTTACTATACAAGTGAAGGAAAATTGAGTGTTTGAGTTCTAATATTTACATCTTGCTTGTAGCTCATCTTGCCAGAGGTTTAGATCCACTCTTCGACCCATTTTGCATTTGGGGAAATGAGGTGACCATGACCATGAACCAATTCAAGAAACTTAGAAAGATTGTTAGGATAAAGAAACTGGCCACGAAAGACACCAAACTCATTGTTTGCACAATGAAGAAGACTTCAGTCAGCTATAGGATGGTACCGATTTACCTCGCTACCATATTACCTTACGCATGCACACAATTTCAATGCTGAGAAATGATATTTATGCATATCTTTGTATTCAGTTTTTTCCTAAGCAGTTCACCAATGATTACCTCTCAACCCACATGTATGGTCAAGAGGCAAGAAAGGTATTTGTACAAAACCCACACTATAATATTGAAGTCTTCCTGAAGAGATTGAAGGATGGACGGGCAATCATGAACATGCGCTAGGCTAAAGTTGCACAAGCATTCATCTTTCTCGAAGGGTCAATTTTTGCATTCCTCTTTAACAACTTCCCAGATGTGATTCATCTGTATCTCTACCGATTATGATGGTGTACTTTGCAAGGGTTGTCATATGATGGACTTGGTATTTCTGTATTAAGGTCTGGTGTACTATTTGCTGGTTGTCACCATAGAATTTGTGTTTCTGTATTGCGGCCTGCTTTACTAGCTGCTGGTTATACTTTGATTTCGGTAATTATGAAAATCCTGGAGACCATCATAAGCATATGAAATATATTGTGTTATATATATATATATATGAATGTGATTATATCCACAATTAAAAAATATCCTAAAATATTTTAGATAGATACAATGCTAATTAAACTGCGAGTGATTAGCTTCTGGCACACGGTTCTGCATATAATTTTGTCACCATAGCTATGCATATGACACACGTTCAATAAGAAATAAGCATTGGGGATTTATGTCTATTTCCACACCATTTTTTGAGCACAATCGTTTTTAATGTTCAGCGTAAAGCAGACACAGTTCGACCGAAAACAACATTTGAGATTTCATTCATAAACCACAAGAATGTTCGTGCACAAACGTTTGTATAAATGTGAACAACACAAAGGTGTGCTATATGTAAAGTGTTTGGGATAGTATACGGAACACAAACATTCGATTAATGATGTGCGTCTGCGCGGAATAGTCCATAGGCAATGGTTTCTGGATATCGTCTAGAATAGGCCACCCCGTATCACAATCGAGAGCAAGGCGACGGTTCTGATTCCCGTAGGAGATAGGGGTCAAAAACCGTTTGGATAGCTACGGCGCGCACTAGTGAAGATACCAAGGTTATCAATCCAGTAGGACTCCAAGGTGACAAGGTAGGTCACAACGGTGCCAACCATTACTTCTAGCTAGGTAGTTGTCGTGGACCTGCACACAGAAAAAGATTACTTTGCTCCCAGCGAGTACAAAGAGGTTGTCAATCTCTCTGGACTTGTTGTTTACAAAGGAGTAAACGCAAGGGTATAATGATTGAGATACTAGAAATGAAAGGTAAAAGTGGTAAATAAAGTGGAGGTGTAAAAAGTGGTGGAAATATGGACCAGGGTCCCATGATGTTCACTAGTCATGTCTCTCCCAAAAGACAATAAAAAGGATAAGCTGGGTAAACAAATTACACCTGGGAAATTGATGAAATTATAAACGCACCGCAATGCTAATTATGCTAATGGAAAGTTAGAGGCTCGGAAGTATGGGCAGTACGCCAAGACAAGTAGACCGAAATCCATCTGCAACTACTCACTAATCATCCACCTTGAGATATCTATCCAGAACATCTCGCTGATATTAAGTTGCGAGACCCACCCAAAATGTAAACTCAAAGCAACAGACAACTGCATTAACAATCTAAGTGCAAGGTAAACAATCCTTGCAATCGCGGTTATAAGCACCGTTGTTTTCTCCCTGGTGACAACAGCACATCCCGTAGTCTCATGTTTCTTTCACTCAAGCTAGACATCGGGGGGCATCAACCCACAATCATGCATAAACGCTCCATCTTGGAGTTCCTATCTACTACTTGGACATAGCAATAAAAAGTAACGGAGAACATGTAAGAATTACTCAAGAACAAAATATAATAAGTAAACCAAATATATAACTCATCACGATCTGAACATAATCTCAAAATCCATCGGATCCCAACAAACATATCATAGAAATAGCAGGAAAATTACATAGATTCCTTGATCATGTAGGGCAGCTCACAAGGGCAAAGAATTGAAGCACAAGATTGCGAGAAGACATCACATAGGTACTGATGATGGACCCATGTTCCAAGGGGGATTACTGACGTCACATGAAGGAAGCGTCCATGGTGGTGGAGAAGCTCCCAGAGGTCAATCCTCCCTCCGGCAGGTTGCCGAGAAAAGGTCTTCTGGTGCTCCCGATCTTGGAAGCGCGGCGGCGGCGGAACATAAAGGAAAATCACGATGCGGGGTTCTCTTCGAGAATTTTTTGGACGAGGAGGTAATATAGGCCAAAAGGGGGGAGCCAGAGGTGGGCCAGGGCGCCCAGTCGGGCACCTGGCTCGGCCAGGGGCGTGGCCGCGCCACCAGGGCACCTGGGTGCCTAGTGGGGCTCCCCTAGCCCTCCTTCAGGGCTTCAGAAGCTTCTGTACTGCTAATTTTTATATGATTTTTATGGCATTTTTTGAGCTCTGAAAATTGGGATAAAAACCTGCAACTTAAAGAAACCAGCCGATAGAAACTGGTACTGGGTGCACTGAGTTAGTAGGTTAATCCAAATATGTGTAAAATGATATAAAAGTGTAGCCAAACATTTAGCAATCTCGCATAAAAGGGCATGGAACAAGAAAAAATTATAGATACGGTTGGGCCGTATCACTATGCAAACCCTAATCCTAAGTGAACACGCATTCTCTAATAGAATATGTAGGAGTTGCACCATTGAATTTCAATAACATGCGAACCACATGCAGAACGGAACTTTTACCTGTACATTTACGATTAGCTTTTGCGATGCGTGTGGTAGGAGGAACCTTGCGTTCCTTGCCGCTCCGAAGGCATGATTTTGCGCTGCCATTCTCCTTCATGGCATACGGCAACACCGGGGAGGAACACTGTCGCCGAGGCCCGGGGAGGGCACCGTCTCCGACGATAGTCGTCTGGATCTGGAAGAAGATAGAGGGAGGATGCGAGGTGAGGTGCACAATTAGTGTGAGGTTAACTCCGAGGTAATTATTGTGGGTGTTGAAAACTATGCCCATGTGCGCTTTGGGAATGTAGGCGGGAAGAAAAAAATTGAGGGAAGTAAAAGGAGGAAACCAAATTTTCGACTCTTTCAATATCAGGTTGAGATTGGACTTGTACATGCAGATGGGAGCGCCAAAAACACAACAAGGAGGGAGCTAAAAGGAGGGAACCAAAATTTCTACGTTTTTAATATCAATTGAGAGGTTCAGATCAGACTTGTACACGCATATCTATGCGCCAAAATCCTAGCAAGGAGCGAGCGTAAAGGAGGGAACCAAATTTTCGTGTGCTTGTATACTCATGTGTGTGTGTGATGCACAGGCCAATCCATAATGTTTGTATCGAGAAAATTTTATTTTATATTATACATTTTGTACTTTGCTTAGAATCAAAATTCTGTTTAGGCACACATATACGAACCATCCTCAAGTTCAAAAAATATTCTCAAAAATGGACCATCACGTATGAAGGTTTCATGATTTTCGTGAAATGACAATGCAATGACGATTATCTCTTTACCATTTATTAGGATGGAACATTATGTACAATTTTTAAGGCCATAATATTTGTGGCCAATATGGTCACCTTTTTGTTCAAGGATGTGCTCCATGGTGAATTCCTCTTGGTTAATTCAAGATTTGACATGTATGCCACATGTAACTAAGGGGTTGTTTGGTTCTTAGGCTAATGTTGCCATACCTAATTAAGCTTAATCATGGCACAATATCTTAGGTGTGTGTTTGGTTTATTACCACACTTTTGGCTTGCCACAGTTTACCACTGCTATGGTACACATGTCAAAGCTAGACTCATATTTTTTCCACACCTTGCCAGACTTTGTGGTGGCCATTAATTGTATTCACGACACTTTTCCTAAGGTTATTAGTTGTGGCAAAGTTAGTCACAATCCAAACAACCTATAATTTTTAGGTAAAGTATTCATAACATTTCCGTTCATCGAATCTTAATTAAGTGTATAAGTGATCAGAAACTTACCATGCATTAATTAGTGTGAGTGACAATTATGTGTTTTGTGAAGCAAAAAATGTGGCACATAAAAACCCTGCATTATTGCATATTCAAAACATAACAAAAAGCCTTTTAAGCATCTTCTCTGTACTTAGGGTCACATATAGTTGGGTGGGGGAGCATTCGGAGCTCACTCGTGTTTTTATCTAATAAATTATCTCCTTTTTGTCTAGGGTCTCCAACATAAAAAGGTGGGAGCCCCAATGGTAAAAAAATCTTTTGGTTTACATATATATATAAGGCTTGTCCTCATATAGTACATTTCAAACCAAATTTGGGGCATAGTATTCACAAGGATTCACTTACGTCGTACTTAAAGAACTTGCACTATATATAAGTCCAATAAACCTTTGTGGGTGATAGTCATATATATGTTTGTCAAGCAAATCCACATAAAATTTATATATGCATTGTGTATTAAAAACTTAATAAAAATAAATTCAAACATGCATGTACATATATGCATGCATGAAGATATCAGAGGTCATTCAAACCTATCTGACTGCTATTGTTGTTTCTGTCGAAACGTTTTCCCCGCTGGATGTCGGCCGACATATACCACATTGTAATACTCATGTTTTAAATTGATTTTGTAAGGTTTATCCTAAGACATTACAAACCAAGGTTCGAGGCACATTACTCAAAATATTTCATCCTTCGACTCTATACAAATGGGGTCGGAGACTCACACAAGTCCATAGCGTACAGCGGGCCATAGTTTTGCTAACGAAGCAAGAACTGTTGCGACAAAGTTGTTCATGCATATTCAAACATAACAAAACCACTTCAAACTACCATGTATATGGAGTCTCATTTGGATCCCTCTCCCCCATGGTGCTTTTGATGAAAGCGCTTATTTTCGATCCGATTGATTGCTTGGTTGGCGTTCGATCACTATATAGAGAGGACCGGTGATAGCCCATGATGATTTCCTCTAAGTTCTTGTGGGGTGGTCCTATATATAGGACAGCTGAAACCAAGTTCGAACTTGGCGCATGTGCATAGTTTTCATAAAATTGCCTTTCGGCTGCTGTAAGCAGGGGACTCGCAGTATAAGTCAATATACAACCATATATGTAGAATATATATATATATACATATATAGGTTCGCTAAAGTACGCGAGCGCGCAAATTGCTAATCCTGCGCGCTGGTCTTATCAGTTTTGTTCGACGTGAGTTGATATCATTTGATGGTACTTGAGAGTACAAGAAAAAGTAACCAAATTAATACTTGTTACCATATGAGACAAAACATCTCCGCCCCGCAGCCACTAATTGAAGTACTGTGTACGTAACGGTGAATCTTTGCGGTGGATAGTAATCAAATTAATATGTTTACTATATATTGCATGGTTGATTACTAGGTGAAGATGTTGTGTTTCCTATGGTAACAACTGTTTAAATCAATTACTATACTTTTGAAGGTTCATTATCATGTGCATCTATGATGACTCATACAATAAAATAAACGAGCGGTGGATCGGTGATAATCCATCTTTTTTCCGCGGGGCGGAGATGTTGTGTTTCCTATAGTAACAAGTATTAATTCGATTACTTTTTTTGGTACTCTCTTTTACTACCAAGTGGAGAAGCAAACCAAAGTAAGCACACCAGCGCCTGACCCGCGCGTACGATTAGTATTATGCGCTCGCGCGCACAATAGTGCTATTGTGTGTATATATATATATATATATATATATATATATATATATATATATATATATTTATATATATACAGCCGGTCTATTCTGACATCGATGCCAAAATAACTATTCTGACAACATTCCGAACTGCATCGTATCGCAAAAAAGAACCGCACTGCTGAATTCGGAGCACTGCAGTTCGGGTAAAGCAGAACCGCATGCATCGTTTTAGCGATAAATTTTTAACTATTGGTCGGAATTGAGCGTATGATACACCGTTGGATTCTTATGGAAAAGGAGCACCTTCCGTATGTTGAACACTTCCCCCGATTTTTCACGGATTAAGAGCTGTTTCGAAAATAGTGCGGTGACCCACTTTTGCAGCGGGCGTATTTTTGCGATTTCTCTTAAACCGTTCATCGGAATGATGCAAATGATATACCATTGGAAAGATATCGATCAGGCGCTCCATGCATATGTAGAACACTTTGTATAATTCGCTACGTATTTGAGAGAAATCTAGCCGCACAAAAACGCAGAAACTCTTTTTTTCGTTTTCGGATTTGTAGAGAGTAGAACTTTTTAACCGCTTGTCCGATCGATGCGTATGATACACCGTTGGATTTTTCTGGAGTAGTAGATTAATCCGTATGTTAAATACTTTTCCATATTCCACACGGTTTTGAAGTAATTTAAAAAACGGTGTTGCTGCCCTCTTTTGGATAGCGGGAGTTTTCGCGTAAATTCGTTTGATTCGTTCGTCGGATTGATGCAATTGATAAACCATTGGATATCTATCATCGAGGTGCTCCATTTTTATGTAAAACACATCCTCTATTTCCTTACGATTTAAAAGTTGTGTCGATTTTAGTAAATCGTGGAACTCCATTCTTCGCGGACCCGAAATCGACGAAGTGAACTGCATTCGCCGGAAACCGCACCGCATCCGACAGTCAAGCGCACTGCATTATCGCCAGACAGAACACACGTGTTTTTCGCGCAAAAAAAAATCGGCGAGTGAACTGCATCCGCGGGGCACCCGATTCCATTTCTCAATAGAAAGAACTGCACATGATTTTTTCACATGGCAAAGAGAAATACGCGTTTTTTTTTTCACGGACTCAGAATCGACGTAGTGAACTGCATTCGACCGATACAGGTTCCATTTATCGACAGAGAGAACTGCATTTGTTCTTTTAAATTTTAACATCATTTTATTAATCATCGAGCGTGCACCGCAAGGACAACGGACCGACGAGGGTAAGTGTCTTGGCGGCAGGCCATGGCTAGAGGATGGGGCTGCAAACCAGCAGAACCCCGGCTGCTGCTCACGTCCATGCCCACTAGCAGAACACGTGCTCCATCGACGATGGCCCGGATGGCGGCACGCTCACCGTGGCCGTGCTGGTCAGGCCCGAGCGCCGGCTGTAGGAGTTGTCTGGGAACCACGAGGTACGGCGCCGGCAATATCCTGGCGGTCGCGCTGTTCGCGTGTTGGATGCCCACGGCAAGAAGAGGAGGAGGATGACCTGCACATCCACCTTCACCGCACCTTTGCCCTGTGGTGTTGAATCCTGCACAGCCGACTTTGATCTCCTCGGAACTGAGGCGGGGATGCCATTGTAGTCGTCAGTTGGACCTCAGGCCGGCGCCCACCATTATTGCAGGGAGGAACCGGGGGCCACGGTGGTCGGGGAGACCGGGGTGGTGGCCGGTCGCGCTAGGCCGCGGCCCTGGCGGCTGGGACGGATCCAGCTGCGTGGCCGCCGCTAGCCAGATCGCCAGGGGCTTCGGCTTCGGCCGGGGAGGTGGCGCGCTGGGGTCGGCGGCGGCGGTGGGATCGGCGGCGGCGGTTGTGGAAGGAGGAGGTGGGGGCGTAGTGAGGAAGAAGGGTGGGGGCGACGAGGGGTGGATGCGGTTCGTGATAACGTACGTGGTGGACGCCTGGCTTGGTGAGGGGTGGGCCGTAGCAAGCTTTTTGGTCCGTGCGGATCGGTTTCTTGGGCTGGGTTAGTTTTCGGTGGTGGGGTGTTAGCAGAATAAGGTTTTTTTGTTAGAATAAGGTCTTAAGGGGTCAGTGTTGTAGTTGTTGTCGAACGAAAGGAAGAGGGGAAGGAACATCTCCTACAGAGGCTTGTTTATTATGTCAGTGAAGTTTTGACATTGTCTAAGCAGTGCTACCCTCAATGGCAGAAGTTGGTCCTAGGTGTGTTTATGGCAAGCCGAAAGCTAAAAAATTATTTTCAAGAGCACCCTATCACAGTAGTCAGCTCGGCACCACTCTCACACATCATCGAGAATCGGGAGGCCAATAGAAGAATTGCTAAGTGGGCTATTGAAATGTCGGCTTACCACATTAAGTATGAGCCACACACATCCATCAAGTCCCAGGCCCTGGTCGACTTTATCAATGATTGGAAGGAACTCCAGGCACTCCCAGAAAAACCGACTACCAAGTACAGGACGATGCACTTTCAAGGGAGTTGGCAACTCCAGGGATCAGGAGCCGGTGTGGTCCTCACCTGACCAAAAAGGGAAAAATTCTTCTATGTTTTGCAGTTACAATTCACTTGCACCAATAAAAATAAAGAAGACGAAGCTCTGCTCCACAACCTGCGGTTGGCACGAGAGATGAACATATGCCGGATTCAGTGTTTCAGTGACTCTAATCTTGTTTCTCAACGAGTGTCGGGAACATGGGATTCCAACCCATCATGGCAGCTTATAGGAAAGAAGTTTCGAGGTAAGACGGATTTTTTACTGGCTATCAAGTTGACTCTTTGTCATGACTCGGTTCACAATGAAGCCCGTTTTGCCAAATGTTTTCCTTGATGTTCTGCTGCACTCATCTGTCCATCCCCCTATGGAGCAAGACAAAGCAGTGCCAGACCCGGAGATGGCATTGGTAGCTGCAATACGTGTCACACCCTATTTGGATTACAAGACCCGGGGTATCCTCCCAACAGATGAACTATTGGCCAGACATATCATCAGACATAGCAAGTCCTTTGTGTTAATCAACGGCGAGCTACATCGGCTCAGTCCAACATAGGTTTTCCAGTGAAGTTTCTCACCAGAAGAAGGGCGAGTCATATTGAACGAGATACATTCTGGAGACTATGGTCACCATGCCGGCTCTCGTTGCCTTGTGGATAAAGCCTGCCGTCATGGATTCTATTGTCCCACAGCTCAAGAAGATGCAGAGGACATAGTAAGGAAGTGCGATGGTTGCCAGCGTTACGCCAAACAGGATCATGTGACGGCTCAGGAACTCAGGATGATTCCGATCACTTGGCGTTTCGCAGTCTAGGGGCTCGATATGGTGGGACCTTTCAGACGTTCCAAATGTGGGAACACTCACCTCCTAGTTGCAGTGGATAAATTCACCAAGTGGGTCGAAGCAGAACCGATCAGCAAATGCGACGAGGCAACAACACTCAAATTCTTGAAGAAGATCATCTTCAGATTCGGCTACCCACACAGTTTCATCACTAACAATGGAAGTAACCTGTCAGAAGGTGTCATCTAACGTTGATGGCGGAGATGTTCATAGGTTTAGTTGGGTTGCCTCCCCTGTCAACCGCGCCAATAAACGATTCTTGATGACCCACAAGCCTAGGGGATCAATTTTAGCTTTTCGATAAATAAGGATGTCGATCCCACGAGGAGCACAAGGTATTGACAAGTGACCCTGGATAAGGAAAAGGCTGCACACACTAAAAGATAAATATTTAGGGGTTTTTGGTTTAAGAAACAGAAAGGTAAAAGACAAGAAAAGTAAATAGGGTAACTGAAGAGTAGCAAGTGTCCCAATCCTTTCACAAGAATAAGCCTAGGAACTGAACTTATAAAGGCTAAGGCGTTCTTGAGGACACACGGGAGAGATAGTCAAGTTACTTTCACCATATTTCGCCAAGTAGTATGTATTGTGTCGATAAGTGTCGGTGGGTTGATCAATGCTAGTACACCTTCTAGACTAAGATAAGTGCACTCTTATGATTAAAAACCTTGCAAGCATCCGCAAATACAAGGTAGTAATTAAGGCATAAGCCTAACCACAGCAAATCTATCGAGGATACATAACTCCCTTGTGCAAAAGTGTCCGAACTGGGGTTCAGGTTGCTGTCACTCAGGCAACCCACCATAAGCATCCTTTGTACACAATGTATTCCCCTAGGTCCTTAGTAAGGCAAAGTGTTGGGTGTTCGACACACACAACACCACTAGGAAAATAACAACACAACTTATGTATCAAACAATACATAATACTTCAACTTCATCTGTCTACTAACAACTAGACTTCTCCCATGTCCTCAAGAACTAAAGTAACTTCTCACAAGACATAAAAGAGATCATGATCAGTGGGGATAAATAGATGATAAACAATCTAGACACAATGATAATTCTCCAACAAAACTCAATAGCATTCATTACACGGTAGTAATCAACACCGATAGGGTAGAGAGGATAGATAGTATGAATTACAACACAAGTTGGACTTGTGAGATGAGATTGGATAGTGGTGGTGATGGTGCTGATGTTGGGGATTATATTGATGATGATCTCGATGATGCCCGTGACGATGGTGATGATCTCCCCTTCCGGGAGGTGATCTCCCCGGCGGAATCTTCCCGCCGAAGATGGCTTTTTCTTCTCTGTAGGTTTCCGCCACGAGGCGGCGGCGAAACTCCAAAACTCCTCTTGTTCTAGCATTTTTACCCCAGGGGGATAATATAGGCCAGAGGGGGCACCAAGGTGGGCCACCAGGCGTCCAGGAGGGTGCCTGGCGCGCCCTAGGGGGGCCGCGCCAGGGACCCTTCTAGTTGCCTGGTGGGTCCCCTCTGATCCCTCTTCGGTGATCTCCCATGAATCTTCAGAAAAATGATCTCCGTCAAATTTCGTCGAATTTTGAGTTGATCTGATTCAGCAACTTGATGTCCACTTTTCACCGCTGAATTCTGCTTCTACTGCTTTGGCACCGGAAAGTTTCAAACTGTGTAACAAAAGCCAAAACAACATAAGAACAATACTTTAAAGTGGAATATATCAATGAATAGGGTTAAATTACAATATAAAATAGTGATGCATATTGGACGTATCTACTCCCCCAAGCTTAGACAACGCTTGTCCCCAAGCGATTACTGAGCTCGGCAAACCAGTTCATAAGTTTAGAGAGTTTAGTGTCAATAAAAGAGTACGGACAAGAAGCATCAATATTTCTCACCGAACTGAAGCATGCTCAACAGCAAACTCAACTCATAAGGTCCTTATGAGAAAGTAGTAACAATTATAACAAAGTAGGACCAAGAAAACTCATCAAATCATAGCAAACATAGCCTTGGTCAAGGAACAACTAATAACCTTTACTTTTGCTCTTTCACTTATAATGGAACCAGTTGAAGCTTTTGAAAGAACATGTTATTAGTCAAGAAGTGCACATGTTAACACAAAGGAAGATGTTTACTTGGCATAGGCCTTGCAAACAACTTACTTATCAAAAGATAATGTCAACAAAGATGTAACATGCTAACTCTCAATAAAGCTTTATATGCAAGAATCTTTATCACATCAAGTGTCTGTTCTCTCTCAAGAAGGAAGGAAGTAGGAAGGACTGACTCAGCACAAAATAAAGGATAAACCCCGTGCAAAATGGTAAGCAGGGAAAACTCATGTGCCATCTATAGATCATACAGAATAAAATCAGACTTTGGGAGGTGCATGATCCGTCAACAACTGCTGATAGATAACTCAATCACTTCATGATTTAGACAAGTTTCGAGGAATGGCTCCCATGTGGGGATGATCACATCCCCTTAAATTCTTTTGGTTATCACTCATAAATGGGCGAAGGAACTTGTGTGTTAGTATTTATCTTCTACGAGCTGGGCACTCATGACAGTCCCTTCTCGTATTAGGGGTTTGCAGATTAGACATGCAATCCCAAGATAAAACTTGTCCAAATTAAGAAGATCATGGGTTACCCACCACTTCCTCATGAGCTGAATCAGAGGCACAAAACAGAAGATTTTGAACATCTAAAGATAGCACATAAATTATAGACTTTAGGAGTGGTAGTGGAATACCACGAATAGGTAGTTATGGTGGACTCAAGTGGAAGATGTTGGTTTCAGGGTATGGAAGTACAAGCAGAATTCCGCTTGGTACAGAGTTTTCTCTAGCAAGGCTTTGAGAGACCAGACAATTGATGATGACTTGGATGCAAGCAATATATAGCATAAACATTAAAACTAGCATGGCACATCAAGTTGTATTCCTTGTCAACATAACACTTGAAGCATATTAACACAAAGGTTTTGGCTATGTCGCTACTTTGAGAAAAACATGCTTGTTATTATGATCAAAAAGCTATACTTGCCAAGATTAAATAAAGTTTTCGAAGCCATACCAAATATAAGGTCAATACTCCCCATATGAATCAGCTCATAATGTCGATTGAGTGAAAAGAATACCGAGTGCAGCGAAGAAACCAATAGACTTCTCATTAATATTCCTTCATAGACGACTCCACACTCACGGATACAAAACTCTCCACAAAAGGAGTGATATACCTCAATGCAACACCTATTTCATAAAGTAACTTCCCTAGACATGATACGACTCTACTTGACTCCTAAAGACAGAGACAAAGATAAAGATACTGGGCACTCCCCCAAGCTTGGAACAAGCTGAGGGGGTGCCATTACCCGAGGAGATTTACTCCTCATTCTTGTTCTTGTTGATCACGTACTCCTTGGCGAAGCGCTTCCAAGGCAAAGGTTCTCCAGTCTCGAAGGACATTCCCATCTCAAGGATCCTGCACTCAGCACCCAAACCTATGCGTAAGAACTTAAGTTCATACTCACAGTTCTGTTTCTGCAGATCATAGATCTGTGCTTGAAGCTCATAAACTTTTTCTTCTAGTGCGGCCAAACTTGACCACATCTCCTTCATCTCCTTGTTGTAGGAAGACTCTATCTCGTTCATGATGTCGAAGTTAGCTTCAACACCACACTCCACCATCTTCTTGAACTTGAAGACCTCATGTTCCATCTCCTTCAGCCACTCCTCGGTGCTCCCTTCCTTGACTGATCCCTTCAGATCTTCCTTGTGGAGGACAACATCCTCCACACGAAGGATCTGGGGTGCTATGAGGTAAGGGTTGATGACGAACTTGTCCATGGGGGAATTTGGGGAAGCCATGGAACCTAGGTCTGCTGAAAGTTCTCCTGGCAGAAACAGACCGAAAGAGAAAACGCGAAATCGAGAGATACGGTGTCGGGACGATCTGGGAAAATATATAGCAAAAATTTCCGCAACAGAAGGAAGGTTTCAAGCCAAGGTAGAGTCGGAGTCGGGGCTCCCAGGAGGGTGCCTGGCGCGGCCAGGAGGGGGGGCGCGCTGGGAGGCCTCCTGGGCCCCCTGGAGCTCCTCTCCAGCTCCACTGGGACTTGAAATTTTCCTAATTTTGCTGAAACTCTAAAAAGTAAACTTTTATTGCAGTTCGCGATGTTTCCTTACCGTAATACATACCTTTTCTTATTCTTCTCCTACCGATGTCTGGAACTGGGCTGAAACATGTTCTTCATGAGTTCTTGTATATATCATGTTCACATCCACATTGATAGGATGACCTGCTATGTAATGTTTGAGTCTTTGTCCATTCACAACTTGAGGTTTTGTTCCTTCAAAATTGTTAATCTTGATTGCGCCGGACCGATATACTTCTTCGATATGAAAAGGTCCTTCCCATCTGGAAAGTAGTTTACCTGGAGAAAACCTGAAACGAGATCTAAACAACAAAACTTTATCACAAACATTAAATTCATTTTTCAGAATCCTTTTATCGTGCCACTTCTTTACCTTTTCTTTGAACATTTTTGCGCTCTCGTAAGCTTCACTTCTCCACTCATCTAGAGAAGTCAATGTCATGAGACGATTTTCACCAGATAACTTTGGGTCAGCATTCAACTCTCTGACATCCTGGAAAGCTTTGTGCTCAACTCTAATGGAAAATGGCAAGCTTTGCCATAGACCATCTTATACGGAGACATGCCCATGGGGTTTTTGTACGCAGTTCTATACGCCCACAGAGCATCTCCTAACTTCTTTGACCAGTCCTTTCTAGAACTGTTTTGTGTTTTCTGTAAGATCAACTTGATCTCTCTATTGGTGAGCTCAACTTTCCCACTAGTTTGAGGGTGGTACAGTGATGCAATCCTATGATTGACATCGTATTTGGCTAGAGTTTTCCTAAAAGATCCATGCATGAAGTGTAACCCTCCATCTGTCATGAGGTACCTTGGTACACCAAACCTGCAAAAAATTACATCCTTGAGCATTTTCAAAGATGTCTTGTGATCATAACTCTCAGTGGGGATTGCTTCAACCCACTTGGTTACATAATCAACAGCAACTAAGATGTGTGTGTACTTGTGTGAAGGAGGAAAAGGACCCATAAAATCAAAACCCCAGCAATCGAAAGGTTCGATTACTAGTTAGTAATTCATAGGCATCTCATTTCTCCTACTAATATTACCAACTCTCTGACACTTATCACAAGATAAAACATAATTTCTAGCATCCTTAAAGAGGGTAGGCTAATAAAACTTGATTGGAGAACCTTATGTGTGGTCCTCTCACCGGTAGAATGTCCTCCATAGGGACTATCGTCACATTGTCGAAGAATGTCCTTCTATTCGTGCTCCGGTATACACCTTCTTACGATCCCGTCCACACCTTCTTTATAAAGATGTGGGTCATCCCAAAAGTAATGCCTCAAATCCGTGGAGAATTTCTTCCTCTGCTGAAATGTAAGACCTGGAGGCAAAAACTTTGCAACGATAAAATTAGCATAATTAATCTGCAAACCAATGGTCGGAAAGAGATTGTACTTTTACAACAGCAAGTTTTTCATCTGGAAAACTGTCGTTGACTGGAATAGGATCGTGCGGAATATCTTCCATCCTTGAAAGGTTCTCCGCCACCGGATTGTCTTCTCCTTTTCTATCGACAATCTGCAAATCAAATTCTTGAAGAAGGAATACCCATATTATGAGCCTTGGTTTGGCATCCTTTTTCTGCATAAGATACTTAATGACAGCATGGTCAGTATGAATAATAACCTTAGAATCAACATTATACTGCCTAAACTTATCACAAGCAAACCCTACTGCCAAGAATTCCTTCTCGGTAGTAGCATAATTCTTTCTAGCACTATCAAGGGTTTTGCTAGCATAGTGTATGACATTGAACTTCTTATCAACCCTTTTCCCTAAAACAGCTCCAACAGCAAAATCACTAGCATCACACATAATTGCAAAGGGAAAATTCCAGTCAGGTGGTTGTACTATAGGAGCGGTTATCAAAGCTTTCTTAAGAACTTCGAAAGCTTCCTTACAATCTTCATCAAATAAAAAAGGAACGTCCTTCTAGAGAAGATTAGTGAGTGGTCTTGAGGTCTTAGAAAAGTCTTTGATAAATCTTCTATAGAAACCAGCATGACTGAGAAAATTACAAATACATTTGATGTCCCTAGGATAGGGCATCCTTTCAATAGCTTCAATCTTTGCCTTGTCCACTTCAATTCCCCTTTCGGATATCTTGTGACCAAGAACTATACCTTCGCTAACCATGAAATGGCACTTCTCCCAATTAAGCACCATATTTTTTTCTTCACATCTCTGTAAAACTTTATTAAGATTGTGGAGACAATGGTCAAAGGAGGTTCCATAGATGGAAAAGTCGTTCATGAAGACGTCAACAATCTCCTCACAGAAACCATGAAATATAGCAGACATACACCTCTGAAAAGTAGCAGGTGCATTACACAAATCAAAAGGCATACGCCTATAAGCATAAGTACCGTAAGGACACGTGAAAGTGGTCT
This sequence comes from Bromus sterilis, assembly GCA_950022295.1. Lineage (NCBI taxonomy): Eukaryota > Viridiplantae > Streptophyta > Magnoliopsida > Poales > Poaceae > Bromus > Bromus sterilis. Next base: position 182,983,092 of record OX465596.1, read on the forward strand.
TCTCTTGATCCACGGTGTTAACATGAATCTGAGAGAGGCCACAATACCCATCAAGATAGCAGAAGTGGGTGTTTTTAGACATCCGCTCAAGCATCTGATCAATAAAGGGCAGAGGATAGTGGTCCTTCCATTTTTGTTTAGAATACCTGTAACAAAAGAGTGCTCCTTTATCCTTGCGGGATAAGGAGGCTGTTCATACACAACTGCAGGTAAAACAGGATCAGTAACATTAATCTCAATAGGTGACTCCTTGAAAGGTTTATGATGTTGACTCTCCTTCTTCTTAGAAGAATCAACATGAGAAGCAAAGTCCTTGCAAAAGTCAATCATTAGCTAGGAATCAAGACCAATTTTAGAGCAAAAGGTATTAAAGTAATCAGTCTTCACATAAATCTCAATGTAGTCATGCTCATAGTTTATAGCGGGTTCAATACCTTTCTCAATTTCCTAGTCTTCATTATTCTTCTGGATCCTTTCAATAAGATCCAATTTTTCTTCTATACTTCTGGTCTGGAATACCCCGCTAGAGGAGGCATCCAACATCTCCTTGTCCTGACGAGAAAGCCTGGCATAAAAATTTGTAAGTATAATTTCCTTGGGGAGCTCATGGTTGGGACATTGCAGCATCAGGGACTTAAGTCTCCCCCAAGCTTGAGCGATGCTCTCTCCGGCGCGAGACCAAAAGTTGTAGATGTAGTTCCTGTCTTGGTGAATTTCACGAAGAGGATAAAACTTTTCATAAAAGAGAGACATAAGCTCCTGCCATTCAAGCAAACCAGAGTTATCGAGTAGCTTATACCAATCTGAAGCTTTATCTTTAAGTTATACGGAGAATAATTTCTTCATGACGAACTCCACCGTTACACCTGCAAGCTTAAATAAAGAAAATAATCGTGACAAATATAGTAGGTGTTCTCCCGAATGTCCTTCTCCTGTATAACGATTAGCAAAGACATAATCAATAATACTAGTTGGTATTTTATAGGGAACAATTTCAGTAGTTGTAGGAGTGACCACCACAGTCGTGGGGCGGCTCCTCACCAGCAACGAACCACCAGTAGAGGGGTCCATAAGGACTGAGGGTAGCAACAGCAAAAATAAAAACAGCAACACAAAGTAAAGGTTTCCTTACTGGATTCACTTACCAATAGCGCTACACTCCCCGGCAACGGCGCCAGAAAATCTCGTTGATGGAGGAGAAGTTGATAGGTTAAGTTGGGATGCCTCCCCTGTCAACCGCACCAATAAACGATTCTTGATGACCCACAATTCTAGGGGATCGATTGTAGTTTTCGATAAATAAGGATGTCGATCCGACGAGGAGCAGAAGGTATTCACAAGTGACCCTGGATAAGGAAAAGACTGCAAACACTTAAAGATAAATATTTAGGGTTTTTGGTTTAAGCAACAGAAAGGTAAAAGACAAGAAAAGTAAATAGGGTAACTGAAGAGTAGCAAGTGGCCCAATCCTTTCACAAGGATAAGCATAGGAACTAAACTTATAAAGGCTAAGGCGTTCTTGAGGAAACACGGGAGAGATAGTCAAGTTACTTTCACCATATGCCGCCAAGTAGTATGTATTGTGTCGATAAGTGTCGGTGGGTGGATCAATGCTAGTACACCTTCTAGACTAAGATAAGTGAACTCTTATGATTACACACCTTGCAAGCATCCGCAAATACAAGATAGTAATTAAGGCATAAGCCTAACCACAGCATTACGATCGAGGATCCATAACTCCCTTGTGCAAAAGTGTGCGAACTGGGGTTCAGGTTTCTGTTACTCCGGCAACCCACCATAAGCATCCTTTGTACACAATGTGTTCCCCTAGGTCCTTAATAAGTCGAAGTGTTGGGTGTTCGACTCACACAACACCACTAGGAAAATAACAACACAACTTAAGTATCAAACAATACATAATACTTCAACTTCATATGACTACTAACAACTAGACTTCTCCCATGTCCTCAAGAACTAAAGTTACTACTCACAAGACATAAAAGAGATCATGATCAGTGGGGATAAATAGATGATAAACAATATGGACACAGATAATTCTCCAACTAGACTCAATAGCATTCATCACACGGTAGTAATCAACATCGATAGAGTAGAGAGGATAGATAGTACGGATTACAAAATAGGTTAGACTTGTGAGATGAGATTGGATAGTGGTGGTGATGGTGCTGATTTTGGGGATGATGTTGATTATGATCTCGATGATGACCGTGACGATGATGATGACGATGGCGATGATCTCCCCTTCCGGGAGGTGATCTCCCCGGCGGAATCTACCCGCCATCTCGACGATGGCAATGATCTCCCCTTCCGGGAGGTGATCTCCCCGGCGGAATTTACCCGCCGGAGATGGCTTTTTCTTATCTGTAGGTTTCCGCCACGAGGCGGCGCCGAAACTCCTCAACTCCTCTTGTTCTAGGGTTTTTACCCCAGGGGGATAATATAGGCCAGAGGGGGCACCGAGGTCGGCCACCAGGTGTCCAGGAGGGTGGCTGGCGCGCCCTCGGGGGGGGGGGGGGGGCGGTCCGCGCCAGGGACCCTTCTGGTCGCCTGGTGGGTCCCCTCTGGTCCTGCTTCGGTGATCTCCCATGAATCTTCATAAAAATGATCTCCGTAAAATTTTGTTAAATTTGGAGTTGATCTGATTTAGCAACCTGATGTCCACTTTTCACCGCTGAATTCTGCTTCTGCTGCTTTGGCACCGGAAAGTTGCAAACTGTGTAAAACAAGCCAAAACAACATAAGAACAATAATTTAAAGTGGAATATATCAATGAATAGGGTTAAATTACAATATAAAATAGTGATCCATTTTGGATGTATCAAACGTTTCTGTGAAAAGGAGCATATCTGGCTTGATCTTGCGTCTGTGGCTCAGCCGCAGTCCAATAGACAGGCCGAGAGAGCTAACGAGGAATTACTGCGTGGCATCACACCCTGAATTCTCGTTCCTTTACTAAGAACGCCAGGTCGGTGGGTTGAGGAACTACCCTCTATTCTTTGGAGTATCATGACTAGACCCAACAGGTCGACTGGTTATACGCCTCTGTTCCTCATCTATGGAGCTGAAGCCGTTCTCCCAAGTGACATCCGTCATGATTCACCCCGAGTCACCGCTTATGTTGAGGCTGACAATAAGGAAGAAATACATGGCTCGTTGGATGTCCTCAATGAAGAACGAGGTTTAGAGGCTTCCAAGTCAGCTATTTATTAGCAAGACCTACGACGTTATCATAGTCGCCGCATCAAAAGTCGGACTTTCCAGGAAGGGGAATTAGTGCTCCGCCTAATACAAAAAAGGAAAGGTATGCACAAGTTATCCCCACCTTAGGAAGGACCGTTTGTGGTAAGCAAGAATTTATACAATGGATCCTACTACTTGGCTAATATACGATAGCCGACAGCCACGCGCACATCCGAGGAAGAGAGTCCCAGGCCGTGGAATATTACTCAGCTCCGTCCATATTATACTTGAGTAGATCAGGAATATTCTTGTACACCCGTTTGAAAATATCAATAATAGTAGTAAAGCCGACTTTCTTTCATGCCGACTTCCTCTTCATTTTTAAAAAATTTATTTTTTTCTCTCGTCTTGCATTGCATTACATTCTTGCATTTAATTATCTGGAGACCTGGAGGGCTTGATCACCCCTCTTATTGGTACCGGGTGTAAGGCCCGATATGCGGTACTGTTCCAGATCCAGATGGTTCCATCCAGATCTGGGGAGGAAGCACACATCGGTCCCACCGCGACATATGAAAACGCCATATCCCTTGGATTTCCAACATGATATCACAACATTACAACTACAAGGAAACAACATCTCATACAATCGGCATACAATTGCCTTAATTACATTACATCAGTGTAAGATACATGTCTGAGTACAGACTACAATCAAATGCCTAGTGGCAAAGGTAAAACACACCATTCCCGTAACCACACGGGTCCAGGCTCTCCTCCGGGATCCACCGGACTAGTCGTCGTTGAGTCTCCACGAAGGCGTCAAGAAGAAGGGTCGTCGATCTCGTCTAAAGTCCAAGTTCGTTTGAATAACGTGTGTAAAAGAGAAAAGAAGGGGTGAGCTATATCAACAAGTCTTGTAACTAACTTCTCACGGTAAGATGGGGGTAGTGGTGAGGTTGTAGTCGCACTAGCAATATATGAGGTGGCTAACGATCTATTTAGAGTAAGATGAGAACCAAGAATTCGATGAGGAATCGCCTCCAACAAGTCTTGCTATCATCTACTTACGCAAACATAACACCTATCCTATCCTTGTCCTCCCCTTCGCATCCCGACGAAGAAGAAGCAGTCAAGGCACACACACGTTGATCAAGTTGTTAAGATTAACTCAGTTGTTGTTGTCTATGAACAAGGAGTAGGTCTCAAGTCGTCCATAACCGTGGACACGGCTTCTCGAAAATATTTAACCCTGCAGGGGTGTACCAACTGCCCATTACCAGGCTCCGCATGCACGCCCATCTGCCCATTACCAGGCTCCGCATGCACGCCCATCTCTCTCAGTTGCTACCCATCACAGGAAACCAGTTTATGATTTAGTTCTGAGAGATCCAGAATGACAGGTCCCTATAACTATCAGTGCACAAATCCGGGTGGCCCCCGGTGAGTCAACATCCAGCTCAGGAGCCTGCCGCGCTCTCGATCTGGTCTCTATCTTTTGTCGCAGGTTTGGATTGCTGGTAAATTCTCACATGAGGCCGGGTCCTCAGCCGGACAAGTTGGACCAACAAGGAAACCATGTCCCCGCTGGTTCGTGTTGTTTTACAGATTATCTGCTAGGAGCTACCAGACAGACACACACACGGTTTTCAAATGGTAAATCAGCTTGGCCCACCACTAGAAATGTTTGAAGCTAGGTAGGTAAGAAAAGGGGACCCCATAAAATCCCACACGCGGTTAGGCACGCTCAGTCTTAGAACCAATACCCGGAACTCGGATCCTAGGTGACTTGAATGGAACAAAGCGTCAGGGCGGGATAGCCTAGACCTTCCATCCTTCGTCGAATATAGTCAACATTATAATAATCATATCATCCACAACAATATAATAATGTGATAGCCCAATCCAAGGAGTAACAGGATAACAGTTGATAGCATCCTAGCATGCATACTAAGAAGTGGATGACCAACGAGCAATAGTAACATAGCCGAACAAGGTTTTCTAGGATGTGGAGGACATGGCTATTTGGGATTATTTGAGAGGCATGAATATGAAGTGGTAGGATCAAGCAATCGTTCTATCCTACACCTAGGCGCGAGTGAGATGAAAGTTCTAAGCATGATATATGCTCCCCCTTACCTGATGAGAAGACAAAACCGAAGGTGTAGTCGATTGCAAGCTCGCAACGTCTCAGAGAATAACCGCGGGAGCACACAAGAAGGAAACACTGGAAAAGGCAATCGGCGAGCAAGAATCTATACGAAGCAATCACGAGAAAGCATCAACAAGAAGACAACATGAGACAACGCACTACGGCATCGCATCTATCGTCGAGAGTGGTTACTAACAGGTTAAGTGAGGTACTCGTCACACACGTTGATACCGCACATTTAGAAAGGTTCAAGTTGTTTAGCTACTCAACATGAACAAAGGTTGTTAACATGGCATCTCACTCAAGCATGTCATATCACAAAATCATGGAAAGAGGTGAAGAACAAAGTAACTATCTATGCTAGTGAATTTAAGTGAGGCAATATCCTAAACATGGCATTCACTAAGTACCCCACGACAAATTTAAGCATTTGGTACTGTTCTGCCCTAAACCATATTTTAGGTTGGTTAAAAACAGTAACAAGTGGCATAAACACAAAATACATGAAATTATAATCAATTTACATATAAAGAACACCAAAAACGGAGTTACGGTTAAAAAGATACAAGAAATACAAGTTACGGGTACATGATGTTAACATCAGGGAGCATAATTTAGAGCAATGAAACAATTATCTACTGGATGCAAACATGCAGAAAAATGATGTGGATCAACAGTAGACATGACAAGGAAGGCATGGAAACAAAGTTTCATGTATATAAGCATTAGGAACAAGTAATTGTATCTCATGCAAAAAGCAAGAATATACTACTAGTCTAGGGACTTAGTGAAAAAAATGGCATGTGACAGCAAACAGCAGGGTTTCACTTTGGGAGCTTGATAACTATATGTACAACAAAGATATCATGGAAAATAAAAGAATGTCATCAAATTACACATAACAAGGAGCAATTAATTACATTGAAGCTAAAGCATATGAGGAATGTATCACTAACTATAAGGCATCAAAGTAGAAACTTTATATAAACAGTAGCACATGTTACCAAGGTCACCACTTTGGAGAAAGATATTAAATAGCTACAGAAGGAAAAAAACGACAAAGGAATGCATCTAAATGAAGTACACATGATGCTTAACACATACAAGAAAGAATCAATAGCATAGGACTCATGGATGTGACACAATCATCAACAAAAGTTGGAAGAAAATAATAGCAGCAGCAATTTAACAGAAAGTAGTAGCAGTTAACGATCTGGTGCCCACTTCAACAGTGATTAACAACATCTTCATGGACTCAAATGAATTAACTCCCAAAAGCATTATGATAGAGCACATCACAGTGAACACAATTCATTATGGGCGCATCGTCATTCGATCTACGGATCTCTCGCAATTAACGTCGCAAAACAGATACAACAACACAAATTCCTGGGACTTAGAAAAATAAACAGTAGGAGTAAAAGGAAAAAAATGAGGGCTCACCTTGGGCCTCGGCCCAAGTGGCTGGCGGTTGGTGCTGGAGGCGCCTGGGCTGGCGGCTGGGACTCAGGCCGAGGCAGCCAGGCTGGGCCGTGGTGGCGTGGCCGGCCCGACCCGATCTGGATTGGGTCACGACGGCGGCGGCGGCGCCCCTGGCCGGCGATGGGCGGCGCGACAAGGGGATGCGGAGGGGGCGCGACCGGAGACGGTGGAGGCCGTCAGGGCAGCGGTTCCGGCGACCTGGAGGAGGAGGCGGCCGGAATTCCGTGGCGGCGTCGCTCGGCTGCTCGAGCTCGGTCGTGGCCAGAGCCATGTTTGTTTTCCCCCTTGTGGCAACAGCACATCCCCTAGACTCATGCTTCTGTCACTCAAGCTAGTCATCGGGGGGCATGAACCCACAATCATGCATAACACGCTCCCTCTTGGAGTCACTACCTACTACTTAGCCAAAGCAATAAACAGCAACGGAGAACATGCAAGAATTACTCATAAACATAAATATAAAATAAGAGAGTCAAATATATAACTCAATCACAATCTGAACATAATCTCATAATCCATCGGATCCCAGCAAACTCAGCATAGCAACAGCAGAAAGATTACATAAGTGCCTCGATCATGTAGGGCAGCTCACGAGGTCTAATCCATGAAGAACAAAGAGGGGAGGAGAACATCACATAGCTACTGATCATAGACCCATGGTCCAAGGTGGAATACTCACAGTTCATACGGGAAGCATCCATGGTGGTGGAGAAGCTCCCGGAGATGATTCCTCCCTCCGACAGGGTGCCAGGAAGAGGTCTTCTAGTGCTCCCGATCTTGGAAGCGCGGCGGCGGCGAAACAGAGGAGAGATCGTGAAAAAGGGTTCCGTTTTCGACGGTTTCTCGTCACGGGGAATAAATAGGCGAAAGGGGGCAGCCAGAGGTGGACCAAGGGCTCCAGGCACCCCCCCCTGGCGCAGCCAGGGGTGGGGCCGCGCCCTCTGGTCGCCTGGGGCCTGATACGTCCCAAACGTATCTATAATTTCTGCTTGCTCCATGCATGTTTTGTGTGACTTTGCCATGTTTTGCTTGAACTTTCATACACTTTTGAGCATATTTGGACTAATCTATTAAACCAGTGCACCCAGCTGCCAGTTGTTGTTTTCTGCTGTTTTTGTATTTCAGGTTTTCCGGCCATTAAAATTGCTCCAAAAAATCCGGAAAAATCAGATAAAAAATCAGCGACCCGGAAGCTTCCGGAATAACACGGGCAGCGGAGGGGGGCCACCACCAGGAGACCAGGAGGGTCCCTAGCGCGTCCCCACCCTAGGCCGCGCCAGGAGGCCTCCTGGCTGCCTGGTGGGTCCCCTCGACATCCCCCCTCCGCCTATATTTAGCCCTCGGGGTGGAAACCCCTAATATCGATCTCTTTTCCGCGATCTGGCCTCTGTACCGCCGCCGCCACCGCTTCAAGATCGGGGCTGCCTAGAGAAGCTGCTCCGGCACCCTGCCGGGAGAATCTACCCCCTCCGGGAGACCATCCATGGCAATGGACACCTCCCGTATGTACCATGAGTAGTTCCCCTTGGACAATGGGTCCGTGAGCAGTAGCTATGTGATGTTCCTCTCCCCTCTTTGTGCCTCCACTTTCGGGACCTCGTGAGCTGCCTCACGTGATCGAGGCACCTTTCTAATTTTCTGCCGTTGGTATGCTGAGTTTGTTGGGATCTGATGGATTATGAGACTATGTTCAGATTGTGATGAGTAATATATTTGGTTCTTCTCTTTTATATTTTGTTCTCGAGTAAATTCTTGCATGCTCTCCGTTGTCGTATTTTACTTTGGCCAAGAGATTTGTTGCAACTTCAAGAAGGAGCGTTATGCTTGATTGTGGATTCATCCCCTTGATGGGTAGCTTGAGTGACAGAAACATGAGACTAGGGGATGTGCTGTTGCCACCCGGGATAAAACAACGGTGCTTGTATCTGCGGATACAAGGATTGTTTACTTTACGCAAAGTTCTTTTAATGCAGTTGTCTGTTGCTTTGGATTACACTTTGGGTGGGATTCGCAACTTAATACCAGCGAGATGTTCTGGATACATATCTCAAGGTGGATGATTCGTAGTAGATGCAGATGGATTTCGGTCTACTTACCTTGGCGTACTGCCCATTGCTTTTGAGCCCTTCCTTTCTTTGAAGCACAGTTAGCATTGCGGTGCCTTCATAATCCTGTCAATTACCCAACTGTTATTTGTTTACCTCGCTAGCACTTTTATCGTCTTTTGGGAGAGAGGCATCACTAGTGAAAATCACGGGACCCCGGTCCATCTTCTCATTACTGTTTACATCCTTAGTTTAATTTCCAGTTGCTATCAATATCATTATCTCTTGCGTTAATCCTTTGTAAACAGCAAGGCCGGAGGAATTGACAACTCCTCTGTACTCGTTGGGAACAAAGTTATTTGTATCTGTGTGCAGGTCCAGGTGAAGTTAGCAACCTCGGCGCCATTGTTCACTTTACCACCTTCTTGTATTTCTGCGAGTCCGACGGGAGACAAACCCTATCCTCTGTATAGGGGAAATTTGCTGCTACGCTACATCTCACCTTCCACTTGGGGTAACCAACGAGGAGTGAGAGATCCTCACCGTATCAAGCCAATTTCTGGCGCCGTTGACGGGGACTCCAGTCTACAAGATAGGGGAGTTGCACACTATCTTTTATCTTTGATTTTTAGTCTTGTTAGTTTACCTTTTAGTTTTTACTTTTGTGTCCCTTATCAAAAATACCAAAAATACCTGCTGCTACTATGGGTTCCAATGGAAACACCAAGTTGTGTGACCTCACTAGTCACAACAACAATGACTTTATCTGCACTCCTATTGCTCCACCTGCTACTTCAACACCTTCTTATCAGATTAAACCTGCTTTGCTGAACCTTGTTATGAAAGATCAATTCTCTGGTGCTAGAAATGATGCTGCTTTGCACTTAAATAATTTTATTGAGCTTTGTGATATGCAAAAGTACAAAGAAGTAGATGGTGAAATTGTTAAGCTTAATCTTTTTCCTTTCTCTTTGAGGGATGAAGCTAATATCTTGTTTCAATCCTTGCCTAAGAAAAGCATAGATTCTTGGGATAAGTGCAAGGATGCTTTTATCGGGAACTATCCCCCTGCTAAAATTATCCAATTGAGGAGTAACATTATGAATTTCAGGCAATTGGATAATGAACACGTTTCCCAGGCATGGGAACTTCTGAAGACGCTTGTCAAGAACTGCCCCACACATGGACTGACTACCTGGAAGGTTATCCAGACTTTTTACGCAGGCTTGAACTTTACCTCGCGGAACCTGTTAGATTCGGCCGCGGGAGGAACTTTTATGTCAATCGCACTTGGTGCTGCCACAAAGCTACTTGATGAGATGATGCTGAACTACTCTCAGTGGCACACCGAAAGATCTCCAACTGGTAAGAAGGTAAACTCTGTCGAGGAGATCTCCTCTCTAAATAAAAAGGTTGACCTTATCATGTCTCTACTTACCAAGCAAGCTCCTATTGATCCTCAGGATGTTCCTTTAAATTCTTTGGTTGCTCAAGAACAAATAGATGTGAACTTTATCTCTAGAAACAACTTCCACAATAATGCTTATAGGAGTAATTTTGGTAGCAACAATCCTAGACCTTTCCCATCCAACAACTATGGGAACAACAACACTTATCCTAGGACCAAAAAATCCACCTCTGAACTAGAGAGTATGCTTAGAGACTTTATCACTACCCAAAAAGCCTTCAACAAGAATGTGGAAGAAAAACTAGCTAAATTAGATAATCTTTGTTTCAAGGTAGATAACTTAGCCCTTGATGTTGAGATGTTAAAAATTAGAACATCTCTCCTTGAGGAGAGTAAGGTCACTCCTATTAATGCTATTCAGTTACAAATCAATGAAAACATTAGGATGATGGCTAAACTTAAAGAAAGATGGGCTAGAGAAAAAGAGGTAGAGGATAGAATTAAGAGCCTTCCCACCTACCACACAGTAGCCACTATCCAAGTAGTTGAGGATGTCCAAACAGTTAGCACCAATGGTCCCACTGGACCTACCAATGGTGATGCTACCACCTCAACCATAAATGAAGAAACCTCTATGAACATAGAGGCTTTCAAATAAGTGAGCTTAAATGATATCACTACCTCCTTGATAGATAGTAGTGACCTAGACTTTGACAACTGCACTTTACCTGAAGTTATTGGTTTCCTACACAAGATGTCTAGAGACCCCCACACTAGCACCCTTAATCTTGCCTTCTCAGAGCATATCACCAATGCTCTAATCAAAGTTAGGGAGGAGAAGCTTCGATTAGAAGCCTCCATACGTAGGAAGCTAGAAGATGGTTGGGATCCTATGATAAAAAGCAAATTAAATAACTTATCTTGTTATGCTCTTTGTGATGTTGGAGCAAGTACCTGTGTTATGCCCAAAATAATGTATGATATGCTTGAACTAAAACCTTTTGATCCTTGTTCTTTTGATGTTCGTCTTGTTGATTCTTCCGTAAAGAAACCTTTGGGGAAGATCGACGATGTTCTTATCATTATCAATGACAATTATGTTCCCGTTGATTTCACTATTATGGACATTGAGTGTGAGCCCTCTTGTCCAATTATTTTGGGACGGCCTTTTCTTCGCACAGTTGGTGTTGTTATTGACATGAAAGAGGGGAATATCAAATTCCAATTCCCTCTCAAGAAAGGGATGGAACATTTCCCTAGGAAAAATATTAAGTTACCTTTTGAGTCTGTCACACGGGCTAGTTATTCTCTTGAAAAGACTTGATCTTCTGCTTTAAGCCTAGCTAATGGCTCTAAAGAAGCGCTTTCGGGAGGCAGCCCACAATGAATTTAGGTTTTTCTTTTTTCTTTTCTTCTGTTCTTAGTGGTCTTGATGATTGTTACTACTGTAGCAACATCATTGTATCTTTACTTTTCAAGCTTTGTGCCTTTTATAGCCTCATACGACAAGGGAAGTGAAAGTTGTAACATGCTGTCCAGAAAACAGATTTTCTCCTCGTGACTAGAAAAATCATGGAAAAATCCTAGTTCATCTTTTTGAGCTGAAAGTTTTACACAGCTGCTCTATATAATTACGAAACTTGCGTATGTTCTGAGTTTTTTTATTTGAGTTGCAGAAATACCCCTAAAAAATTCGTTTCTATCAGCTGTTCTGTTTTTCACAGATTCTGCCACGTTTTGTCTCTCTCTACTTTTGCAAACCTTAAGCTTGCTTTTTCTTTGCAAAAACTTTTTGGAAATCTTGAGAAACAGTAGCTCTTCAAGATTATCTTTATTTTCAGTAGAGGAAAAATTATTTTAATAGGGCACTAACCTCTCTAATCAGTCTACAATGAGTTATGTATGAAGGGAGTTTTCAAGTGCGCGATGAAAGATGATGAAAGAAGATCTTGGAGTGTCAAACGCTGAAGCTTGAGGATGCCCCCATGCATCCCCAAGAAATATTCAAGGAGACTCAAGCGTCTAAGCTTGGGGATGCCCCCGTGCATCCCCTTCTCCATCAACAATTATCAGTTCGTCCCTCGCTGCACTATATTTTTATCACTTCATGCATTATGTGCTATACTTTGAGCGTCTCGCTCTTTACTTTTCTTAGGTTTGTTTTTGCTTTGTTTTCTGTAGTAATAAGTTAGATTCCAGCTTACTCTTTTGTGTGGGAGAATTACACGCTCCACTTGAATTAGAACTCCTCATAGGATTTGCATGCTTATTCTTTTGGCTGTGAGTTATTCTTTTTGTTTTCTTAGCTGCTGCTCTGTTTAGTTGTAGTGCTTTAGTTTTTCTAGAGCTTTTATTTTGTTTTAGGTTGAACTTTCTATAGGTTGTATGTTTTATCTTGTTAGAGAGTTTTCCTGTTGCACTGAGTTTTGTGTCTTGACTAGAAGTAGGTAGTTAAAGTTGCTATTCTCTTTGTAGTAGTAACTTGCAATAGTTTTGACGTATTGACTAGAGTAATGTTTGAACTTTTGGTGTCAAGAGCTCGAGCCTAATAGTGATAGATGTCGTATTTTGGGCAATCCCTGTGTTTTTCGAAAACCAAAAACCCCTGTTGAGAACTCTAGCTACTAGATGGATCACTAACCTCTGGAGGGTTCGAATATTAGAGAACACTCACGTACCATGAGTCGAGGATGCGCAAGGATAATCAAACCCCCATACACTCCTCTTCGGGGTACTTGTCTCTTTGTGGACCTTCTGATTAGATTGAGAGTTACCAATAATAAGTGCATGAGTTCTTCGGACTAATGTGAGTATTCGAAAGTTGACACTTCCACCCACCTATCCTTTTTCTAGCCTCTCCTGTGCCGTGCATTGCTTTCTTCTCACTCCGAGAGTTAGCGTCCACCTTCGCCGGTACATCCAAACCCTTGGCACAATACGCTCTAACATCATAAGCCTCCTTATATCTTTCCTCAAAACAGACACCATACCTACCTACAAGGCATTTCCATAGCCTTTCTGAGATACATTGCCATGCAACATCCATCTTTTCATGACTTGATCCTCATGTCATACCTTTGCATCATGATAGTTATATCTTCTTTATGTGAGTACCTTTGTAAAGTGTTAAAGATCTCCTATATTCTTGTAAAATATAGAGTGTTGCCCCTAAAGTGAGGAAAAGATCCCAAAGAGGACAAAATCAAAAGATCCCAAAGAGGACAAATGAGAGTTAAATAGAAAGAGCCATTGAGGCCACCAAAAAAATACAAAAAAGAGAAAAAAGAGAAAAAGAGAAATAAAAAGAGAGAAGGGGGCACACTACTATTCCTTTTGAGAGATCCACACTAGTACTTCATCCTCTATCCCTTGTACTCCATAGAGATCATCGTCATGCATATAGCTATGTGGGGACCTTCACACTATAGAACTTGGCTTGTATATTGCAATGATGAGCCTCCTCAAACAAGCTCTAGGTCTTCTTGAGAAATCAAGTTAGATGCACCCCCACTAGTTCCCTTGGAGAGATTTTAGCTCACATGTGCATCCGTTGCATGGCAATCCATACTCCTCACATCATATCTATCATTTGGCCTTCTCTCGCCTATGATTGTCCTCATTGATGTGAGCCTTTCACACCTTTTTTGTCTTCCTCCTCCACCTTCTTTCTGTTTCGCCTTTTAGGTGTCAACTTTCTTTCTCACGCTCATCCATTGCATGAGTGCTCAAAATATCGAAAGGGAGTGGATCAGATTGACTTGTACCTGGCTAGTGGTCTGAGGACGAGTCAAGATAAGAATCCAAAGGAGACCAAGTGTGAAACTTTAGTAGATAGTTGTTCTCAACAACCTTTTTTCTCTCTTTTTCCCAGTCCCCTGCTTGCACGCAAATACCATCTGGAGACATTCGAGTCACGGACAGCGAGAGCTCTTGCACCTTTTGTTCTTTTGTTGCTTGTTTCAATGCTAATATAGAGTCTTGCTTGTTAAGACGTGAATTGAATTGCATGCTTTGATTGCTTTACTTAAAAGTTCTTATATGGTTGTGTGGCATGTCACCACAGAAATTATGCTTGTTATCATTTACCTACTCGAGGACGAGCAGGAATTAAGCTTGGGGATGTTGATACGTCCCAAACATATCTATAATTTCTTCTTGCTCCATGCATGTTTTTTGTGACTTTTCCATGTTTTGCTTGAACTTTCATACACTTTTGAGCATATTTGGACTAATCTATTAATCCAGTGCACCCAGCTGCCAGTTGTTGTTTTTTGCTGTTTTGTATTTCAGGTTTTCCGGCCATTAAAAGTGCTCCAAAAAAGTCCGAAAAAAATCAGATAAAAAATCAGCGACCCGGAAGCTTCCGGAATAACCAAGGCAACGGAGGGGGGCCACCGCCAGGAGACCAGGAGGGTCCCTGGCGTGGACCCACCCTAGGCCGCGCTAGGAGGCCTCCTGGCTGCCTGGTGGGTCCCCTCGACACCCCACTCCGCCTATATTTAGCCCTCCGGGTGGAAACCCCTAATATCTATCTCTTTTCCGCGATCTCGCCTCTGTACCGCCGCCGCCGCTTCAAGATCGGGGCTGCCTGGAGAAGCTGCTCCGGCACCCTTCCGGGAGAAGTTATCCCCTCCAGGAGACCATACATGGCCATGGACGCCTCCCGTATGTACCGTGAGTTGTTCCCCTTGGACCATGGGTCCCTGACCAGTAGCTATGTGATGTTCCTCTCCCCTCTTTGTGCCTCCACTTTCGAGACCCCGTGAGATGCCTCAGATGATCGAGGCACCTTTGTAATTTTCTTCCGTTGCTATGCTGAGTTTGTTGGGATCTGATGGATTATGAGACTATGTTCAGATTGTGATGAGTAATATATTTGGTTCTTCTCTTTTATATTTTGTTCTTGAGTAAATTCTTGCATGGTCTCCGTTGCCGTATTTTACTTTGGCCAAGTGATTTGTTGCAACTCCAGGAGGGAGCGTTATGCTTGATTGTGGGTTCAGCCCCTTGATGTCTAGCTTGAGTGACAGAAACATGAGACTATGGGATGTGTTGTTGCCACCAGGGATAAAACAATGGTGCTTGTATCCGCGGATGCAAGGATTGTTTACTTTACGCAAAGTTCTTTTAATGCAGTGGTCTGTTGCTTTGGATTTACACTTTGGGTGGGATTCGGAACTTAATACCAGCGAGATGTTCTGGATAGATATCTCAAGGTGGATGATTCGTAGTAGATGAAGATGGATTTCGGTCTACTTACCTTGGCGTACTGCCCATTGCTTTTGAGCCCTTCCTTTCTTTGCAACATAGTTAGCATTGCGGTGCCTTCATAATCCTGTCAATTGCCCAACTTTTATCATATTTTGGGAGAGAGACATCACTAGTGAAAATCACGGGACCCCGGTCCATCTTCACATTACAGTTTACATCCTTAAATTACTTTCCAGTTGCTATCACTATCATTATCTCTTGTGTTAATCCTTTGTAAACAGAAAGGCCGGAGGAATTGACAACTCCTCTGTACTCGTTGGGAGCAAAGTTATTTGTATCTGCATGCAGGTCCAGGTGAAGTTAGCAACCTCGGCGCCATTGTTCACTTTACCACCTTCTTGTATTTCTGCGAGCCCTACGGGAGACAAACCCTATCCTTTGTATAGGGAAAATTTGCTGCTACGCTACATCTCACCTTCCACTTGGGGTAACCAACGAGGAGTGAGAGATCCTCACCGCATCACGGCCCCCTTGGCTCCCCTCTGGCCCCTCTCGAGCTCTTCGCGAAGCTTCCGGTACGCTGATTTTTCCTATATTTTTCCCGGAATTTTTCTGTCACTTTTAATAAGGGGGAAACCTGAAATAGAAAAACAGCAGAAAACAGGAACTGGTACTGGGGTGCAATGAGTTAATAGGTTTGTCCAAATATGATCAAAAGTGTATGTAAGTTCATCAATAACATAGCAATATAACACAAAAGAGGCATGGAGCAAGAAGAAATTATAGATACGTTTTGGAAGTATCATTAAGCTTAGCCAAAAATCGTGCATAGGGGAGCCATGTGCTAGCCATACCACAGCACAAACACCTTTTGCCTCAATGCCACATTTGCAAAGGAAGTGTCATGTGCATTGATCCTTTTGAGCCCATACTTTCCAGATCACTAGTCTTTTGCACCCCAAGGTCAGGTGACAACCTCGCACCACCTCAACCCCCACCATGTGAGCTCTGCTTCCGCTCCAAGTTTGCTGCATCAACTTATCTTTGAGATAGAGCTCACTATAGTACACAGTTTCGCCAGCCACATGCACCACTATGATCAGCAGTGAGAGGACTACAGGTTGGACATACTTGGTCACATTAAACCCCCCAGATGAACCTCCCCTTGGTGTCCACGCCCCTGGGTCGTACATGGCGTGCTCCGGGTGTGCTTTGCTCGTGCCCCGGACACGTCGCCATCCTGCCACAGCACGCCCTCGTCTTCTTCTTCTTGGCAAGCCGCGCCGCTCGGCTTTCCGCAGCACGCGTGCTCCACGCCAGTGTCCCGAGCCGCCTCGAAGCTCCTCGACGTCGCAACCTCACCCCCGCCACGGCAATCCTTATCCCCCTCCTTTCCGCGGCCAATAAAGGCGCATGCCGAGCCCTTGGAGCACCTCACTGCACTCCCCCATCTCCCAACTCTCTCCCAGCCCAAGCAATCGAGCCCTGTTGTTCTAGTTCTCCCCCGCGGTCTCCATGGTCGCCGCCGGCCTCCTTTCGGATGCGCGAGCCCTAGCCTTCCCCTCCTCCACCAAGCCAATGGATGGAGTCCCCGGCTTCCGTAGGACACCACCGCACCCTCTCCCAGCACCCACACCACCGGAACCCCCTCCCTTGGTCGGAGCCTCCACGGCTCGGCTACCACCGCAGCTCCCTTCCCCAGCCAAACCCGACGCCGCGAAGCCCACCAACGGGCACGTTGGCGCGCGGCACCTCCATCCCCCTCGACGCCCGTCCTGGTATAGGCCTCGCTTGCCGGCAACGGGCGCAGCCGGCACCCGCTGTTCCCGCGACAGAGGAAGAAGAAAGAGATAGACGAGAGAGAGGAGCCCGTGGACCCCTCCTGTAAGCAGCCCCGCGAGGCTGACAGCTGGGCCCCGGGTGGATAAGTGAAGGCGACTCCCCACCGAACCCGTTTTCATATAGAGAAAACGTACTTCTCGCCCCTTCGGGCAGAATACGCTTTCCAATTGCAAAAGCGTATTTCTGTCTTCTTCAGCCCAAAATGCGCCTTCATCATCAGAAATTGTATTTCCCTGCCGGCGCCGAAACTTTATTTTGCGAATGTTCACTCGATAAGGGAAGAAATGGACAGCCTCTGTTTATTTTTGGTCTAAAGAACGAACGGCCGTATCTCCGCAACCGTAAGTCCAAACGGGGTGATTCTTTTTGCATTGGTTTTTTCTTGAGCTCCTCTTCAATTTTGCATAGGTTTCATGCCATGTTTCTCTGTTGATATTTTATGGTCAAGTCAAAGTCGTGTTTGACCTTTTTTCCTGTTGGTTTATTATGAAATCCTTTTTCAGGGTTTGCTTGCGTTGAAGATCAACAGATTCTTCACACTCCTTTGGTGAAGGCAAGCCGCAATACCCCTTGAACCTTCGTAAAGCTTTGAAATGCTTTAAAAGTTGTTTTAACCGCCGGTGATGTGATATTCTTGATATGCGTTGATCGTGTTATGTTCATATGCTTGGACCACTTTGATGTTTTCACATGTCTATATTATATTTGATCATACTATGCCATGCTTGACCATGTAATGATTTCGATATGTCCATATGCTTTTGTACATGATATGCCATGATATGCTCCTGATAAGTTTTAACCATGTTACTACCGTATCATACTTTGCTCGTCTTAGTATTGCTATGTTGCATGATAAGATCTTGATCATGTTTAGGTAACTAAGTTAATCAACTAAAATATGACTTGAATCATGATGTGACTACAAACGTATCTTGGTTGGTCCCACTTATGTTGATATTCCTTTGATTGAAATACTCATGTTGCACCTGATGCTTGTGTTTTCTGTTGGAGATATGTTCCATGCCAAGTGGATCAGGTGCCACCGAACCAGACTTATCAAGTGATGCCACACTCGCCTGGATGGGGAGGCCTTGGCTTGGTCTATCGGTGTGCTCTCTTATTCGTATCACCAACGAGGAGAGGCTATGCGCACGCGGTACCTGGCTCGGTACGCGGCGATAGTCTTGAGAGCCGGTTGTTGATGATTTGGGCCCGTCCCCGATTGGGACAAAGTTTATGGACCATGCGATGGTCAGATGACATGCGATGGCAGGTGTGTGGCTACCTAGGGCATGACTTGCGAAGAATGCCAGGTGATACGGTAAAGGAGGCATGCAGTAGAGAGGTCTCGTTGGAGAAGTCCTAGTCCACTCCTATGGTATGAGTTCCGAGGTTCCCGTGGGACAGGTTCCAAGGTACTGCATGGAGGAAGAACTCCATAGTGTGGGTAAAGTGCACAAACTCTGCAGAGTCACACAAATCTATTCAAATAGCCGAGTCCACGGTATTGGACACAGTTCACAATAGGTCACACCATGAGATCAACATGAATTCGCTGGGATGATTCTGGTAAGTCGTTAGTCATGCGATGACCGGATTGGTTGGGTGGTAACAGAGGACACCAAACTCGTGGAATGTTCGTGCGA
Source organism: Bromus sterilis (assembly GCA_950022295.1). Lineage (NCBI taxonomy): Eukaryota > Viridiplantae > Streptophyta > Magnoliopsida > Poales > Poaceae > Bromus > Bromus sterilis. The sequence continues at coordinate 183,002,082 of OX465596.1, forward strand.
CGACCCGTATAAGTTGTTGGTCATGAGATGATCCGGTTCTTGAGTCGGTAAGGACTCCGAGGTAAGGCACATAATCATGCGATGATCATGTGCGGTCTGTGTGACCTTAAGCGATGGTTGTTTGTGCATTAGTCTTAATATTGATAACATGCTTGATGATTATCTGTTTGCATGATGTTGATGATCACATGTTTAATTCATTAAGATACTTTAACCTGTTGTCATGTTATTGTTTAGCCTTAGTGCATGGTTGTTGTGAGCTTGCAAGTACATTCAATGTACTGACCTGGTGATACGTCCAAAACGTATCTATAATTTCTGCTTGCTCCATGCATGTTTTGTGTGATATTGCTATGATCTAGACACACTTTCATACACTTTTGATCATATTTGGACTAACCTATTAACTCAGTGCACCCTAGTGCCAGTACCTGTTTTCTGCTGTTTTCTATTTTAGTTTTCCCCCATATAAATAGTGCCAGAAAAATTCGGGAAAATTCGGATAAAAAATCAGCGTGACGGAAGCTTCGAGAAGAGCCCGGGAGGGGCCAGAGGGGCCCAGGCGGCCACCCGGCGCGGCCCCACCCCTGGCCGCGCCAGGGGGGGCCCTGGCCCACCTCTGGCTGCCCCTTTCGCCTATTTATCCCTCGTCACGGGAAAACCCCAGAAAGAGAACCCTATTCCGCGAACTCGCCTCTGTTCCACCGCCGCCGCGCTTCCGAAGATTGGGAGCACCAGAATTCCTCTTTCCGGCACCCTGCCGGAGGGACAATTGACCTCCGGGAGTCTCCTCTCCACCATGGATGCTCCCCGGATGTCTCGTGAGTAGTTTTCCTTGGACCATGGGTTCGTGATCAGTAGCTATGTGATGTGCTCCTCCCCTCTTTGATCTTCATTGTTTAGACCTCGTGAGCTGCCCAACATGATCGAGGCACCTTTGTAATATTTCTGGTATTGCTATGTTGAGTTTGATAGGATCTGATGGATTATGAGATTATGTTCAGATTGTGATAGAGTAATATATTTGGTTTTTATATCTTATATTTTAGTTCCTAAGTAATTCTTGCATGTTCTCCGTTGCCGTTTATTGCTTTGGCCAAGTAGTAGGTAGTGACTCCAAGAGAGAGCGTTGTGCTAGATTGTGGGTTCATGCCCCCCCCCGATGACATGCTTGAGTGACAGAAACATGAGTCTAGGGGATGTGCAGTTGCCACAAGGGGGAAAACAACGGTGCTTGTAACCGCGGTTACAAGGATTGTTTACTTTACGCAGAGTACTTTTTAATGCACTTGTCTGTTGCTTTGGGTTTACACTTTGGGTGGGGCTCGCAACTTAATACCAGCGAGATGTTCTGGATAGATATCTCAAGGTGGATGATTAGTAGTAGATGCAGATGGATTTCGGTCTACTTACCTTGGCGTACTGCCTGTGCTTTTGAACCTCTTCCTTTCTTTTGTTGCATAGTTAGCATTGCGGTGCGTTCATAATCCTGTCAATTGCCTTTCTGTAATTTGTTTACCTCGCATAGCAATTTTATCATCTTTTGGGAGAGAGACATCACTAGCGAACATCACGTATCCCGGTCCATATCCTTATCATTGTTTCCACGCTATATTTACTTTTCTGCATTTACTTTCAAGTTGCTATTATTATCCCTTGCGTTTTATCCTTTGTAAACAACAAGACCGGAGAGATTGACAACCTCTCTGAACTTCGTTGGGAACAAAGTTATCTGTGTCTGTGTGCAGGTCCGCGTCAGTTGCGCCGCTGACACCTACTTATCATCTCTGGAGTCCTACTGGAGACAAACCTTGGTATATTTACCGTGGGAAATTTGCTGCGGTGCTGCATCACGCCTTCCACTTGGGGCTCACCAACGAAGGGCGAGAAGACTACACCTGTCAACCCTCGCGCCATCAAGAAAATTTCTCGCGCCGTTGTCGGGGACTCCGAGTGCTAAGATAGGGGAGTTGCACACTACCCTTTACCTTTGTTTTTTAGTCTTGTTAGTTTACCTTTCATTTTTTATTTTTGTGTCCTTTATCAAAAATCCAAAAAAATAATATTATGTCTAGTTCCTTACTCACCAATCAATGTCTAACTTCTTTGAAACTAGATCTTATTGGCATGGAGGAATCACCGAGGATCAACAAAAGTGGTACAAGGAACACCGCTTGTCTCAAAAGGGGATACACTTATGGAAACAAATACACCAGTTGTATGAGTATGCTAGAAACTTGTGCTCAATATATAATATATCTTTCTGCAGGGATGAATCTTGTTGCTTTATGAGGCACAAACACCTTTCTTTCCAATGTGAGTACAATGATGATGAAACCTTAGCTTCTTATGCTAAGGGAAACTATGATTTTTATGATGCAGAGCCAATAGAAGAATTTGTTGCTTATAAGGGTGCCTATGAAATTATTTCTCTTCTTAGAAATATTAATGATGCCCCTTACAAATCTGAGAGTCTTCCTATACTTAACTATTGTTTGGAAAATTACGATGCAAATTATTACATTACTGATCATCTTGAGAGAATCTCTCCCCCAAAGGAAGAGACTAATGATTTGCAGGACTCTATGGAAGAAGAAATTTATGAACCTGAAAGCTCCTTGGATGAAAAAGAGGAGGAGAGTGACTAACAAAAGGAGGAAGAATGGAGCCATCCATGTCTACCTTCTAATGAGAGTAACTCTTTGAAACTTACCTTATATGAGTATTATGATCCTATGGATTCTTTTCAAATATCCCTTTTTGATGAAGTTGATGCCTTCTATGCTTATGGCCGTGATGCCACTATGGATGATGCTTACGGAGATGAACTTTCTATAGTTCCTCATGTTAAGCATGAAATTTTTGCTATTGCACCCACACTTGAGTGTCCTATTATCCTTTTAAAATCTCCAACTCCGGGTTGCATTTATCTTATAATCCTAAAAACCGTGTTGAAAACAATACACGTGTGCTTATAGGTCATGAACAACATGATTTATGTGATAGTTATATTCTTGATGTTGTTCATGATGCTACTGAAAATTACTTTGAGACAGGAAAGTTTGGTTGTAGAAACTTCCATGTTACAAAAACACCTCTCTTTATGTTGAAAGTTTTTAAGTTGCTCTTGTTCCACCTTCCTATACATGTCACTTTGTGCTTCTTTGATTTATTTTATTACAATATGCCTATGCATAGGAAGTGGGTTAGGCTTAAATGTGTCTCGTATTTGATTCCTGATGCTCTCTTTTCTCCAAATTATTATTCTTATGTGAGCATCTTCTTTTGCATCATGCCTAGCTTAAAGGCATAAAAGGAAGCGCTTTCGGGAGGCAGCCCGCAACGAATTTACGTTTTTTTTTTTGCTTTTGTTGTGTCTTGATGTTTGTTACTACTGTAGGAACATCATTGTATCTTTATTTTTCAGCTTTGTGCCAAGTTATAGCCTCTTATGATAAGGGAAGCAAAAGTTGTGACATGCTGTCCAGAAAACAGATTCTGTCCCTTGACAGAAAAATTCGAATCAAATCACCAGATCATCTTTTTGATCTGAATTATTTTGACAGCGTGCTCTATACAATTGTGAAACTTTCGTATGTTCTGAGTTTTTTTATTTGAGTTGCAGAAGTTCCCCTAAAAACTTCTTTACTACCTGCTGTTCTGTTTTTCACAGACTATGCCACGTTTTGTCTCTCCTAACTTTTGCAAACCTTAAGCTTGCTTTTTCTTTGCAAAAACTTTTTGGCAATCTTGACAAACAGTACCTTTTCAAGAATATCTTTATATCCAGTGGGTAAAAATTATTTTATTAAGGGTACTAACCTCTCTAATCAGCTTATGATGAGTTATGTATGAAGGGAGTTTTCAAGTGTGCGATGGAAGATGATGAAAGAAGATCCAGGAGTGTCAAGCCCTCAAGCTTGGGGATTCCTGTAACAACCCAGTTTTCACAAAAATTAAAAATTTTGTTTTCGTCGTGAATTTTTTGATTGTCTGATTTGTTTGCGGTGTTTGCATCCCCGATTTATCGATCGGTGATTATTTTTCCCCCTCTTATCTCATACCGGATGGAGACCGACACTTGCCACCCTGACACTCGACCTTTGCGACACCGGGTTTCACCCGATCACCGTCGCGAAAACCGCACGAGACCAGCCGCAGCCAACGGAACAAAAACCCCGTTTAATAATTAAACGGGATATTTTTATAGCGCGCCGGGAAGTGTTCTCGGAACGGTTCCAGCGCGAGGTGAACGCCGCCGGCTCGACGCGCTGATCGCGCAGTTCGAAGTTTTACCCGAATCGGAGGTACTGCGGACCCCCGGCAGTCAGAAACGTGAGCACCGCGCGCGCGAGATAAAAACCGGGGATGTTTTTGCAAACTCCCAGCCACCGGGGCTATATAAAGACCACCCCACCACTTAGGGTTTTCCCTAAGCACCTAGGCAGCCCTTAGCCTCCTAGATCTGGAAAATCCCCCCATTTTTGCATTTTTAGCCAAATTTCAGTCAAACCCTAGACCTTGTGGATCTGGACCGTCGGATCGGCCGATCCAACGACCCAGATCCACCCAACCGGCCTCCTCTCTCCTCTGTCTCTCTCCATGCCGCCGCCTGCACCGTGGATGCCGCCGCCGAGCTACGGGGGCCGCCGGCCTCCCTCTCCTCTCCGTTCTCTCGCGCCCTCTCCTCCTTCCCCTCCGTCTCCTCCGCCTCACCCTTTCCCCATCTCCTCCTCGCAGGACCTACAGGCGGCCGCCGCACCATGCCAAGGTCGAGCCGAAGCTTGCTCGGGACGCCATGGACGCCGGTGTGAAGGACCTCGCACCGCCTGGCCCCTCGAACCGCGCCACCCTCCACCGGACCCGCACGGCCACACCGGCCTCCCCTCTACGCCTCCACGTGCTGGTCGGAGCGCCGCCGGCCGGCCACCGCACCATGTCGCAGGCCGCCGCCGCAGCCGTCGGGTCCCATCGGGACGAACTAGGTCGGCTCCAGCCGACGCCCTCGTGGGCCCTGAAGCCCCAGCAGGCCCACCACAGCGGCCGACTGGCCCAGGCGCCCTTGGTCAGATCTGCCAGCCCAGCCGCCTCATGGGTCGAGCTCGTTTGGGGTGAGGCCATCCCCTTTTTTATTTTTTTTCTCTCTCTGTTATTTTTTTTCCTGTTGCTAAAATCTGCTAAGTCCTTTATTATTGCTGTTGTGATCTGTTTTGCGATGTAGTTTCCCGTTGATCCGTAGCTCCGATGAACGTGCCCCCAAAATGAAAGTTGCTCAGTTTTGCGTGCTCTAGCTTTCGTATGTAGAAAGTTTTTGCATTTGAGGTCATCTTGATTGTGTAATTGTGTGCTAAACAGGGCATCAGATCGTTAATTGCAAACTGTTGTTTAACTGCTGCTGAAACTGTTGCTTGATTGAAACTTCGGGCGACGGTTTCTTCGCAACCGTACGTCGGAATTGAGTGATTCCTTTTGTGTTGCGTTAAGCATTGTTTATACTTCAGTGTCATGCATTCACATGCCATAATTGCCTGCTGCATCATGATTGTATCTTGCTCCAAAGTAGCTACCCTGCTGTTAGGTGTTGCTTTTTATATTTTGTTGCAACTTCGGTCGACGAGTGTGTCGCGACCGTTTATCGGAATTGAGTGATTCCAATTGCATATTGTTAAGCATCATGTCTACTTTCATTACTTGTTCTGCATCTTCATTTTAGCATTACTTGTCATATAGATATTTAGCTCCAAAGTTGCTATGCTGCTGTTGTTGACAGACACCTCTGTTTTTCTCTAAGTCTGTAACGTCACGATGCCATGTTGCATGCTTAATATCTTTTGATCTATGATGCCTATTTGCATGATTCTTTTTACCATGCCTTCCTTGTCATGTCTAGTTTAATTTCATATCATTTGTGAGCATGTTTGAATTAATTATCCTGTTTATGCATTGCTCTAAAGTGTGCTTCGTGATGTTGGCAAATTGTGCCCGTTACTTGTTTTGCTTGTATCTTTTTAACCGTAACTCCGTTTGGAGTGTGCCTTATATGTAACTTGATTAGTTTTTCGTGTAATTTGTGTTTATGCTATTGTTTGTTGTTCTTAACCAACCTAAAATATGATTTAGGACAGAACAGTACCAAATGTTTTAATCATCATGCGGAACTTAGTGTTATGCCATGTTTAGGTAGTGCCACACTTAAATTGACTAGCATAGATAGTTTACTTTGTGCTCCACCTATTGACATGTTTATGTGCTATGCCATGCTTGCTTGAGTTGCCATGTTAATAACCGTTGGTTGATCACCTGTAGCTAAGCAACTTGAACCACCGTAAACGTGTGGTATTCGTCGTGTGTGACCGATACCCCACTTAAACTGTTAGTAAACGTTCTCGACAATAGATCCGTATCACGTTGCCATGTCGTCTGCTGTCTTCTTGATCTTGTGTTGCCCCGTAGTAATAGAGTGCTTGCTCTTTGATTGCTTTCCAGTGTTTCCTTCTTGTGTGCTTCCGCGGGTACCTCTCGGAGACGATGCGAGCTTGCGATCAACTACACCTTCGGAAGCCGACTTATCAATAGGCAAGGACTATACATTACTTATGATCAATTCTATTTCCACCAGCGGTTTGCATGCTAGTCTAGGATAGGTTCGATGTTTGATCCTACCACATGTTTACAGCCTATTTCAAACCGATACATCCATGTCCCTTCCCAGCAAACCTTGTACTGCTATGTTACTATTGCTCGTTGCTCAGCCCCTGCTTAGTATGCATACTTAGGAAGCTACGATGTTACCCTGTTATTCCTTGGTTTGGGATATCACATTATCATTATTATTATTGTTGTTGATGATATGATTATTATACTGTTGACTATATTCGACGAAGGATGGAAGGTCTAGGCTATCCCGCCCCGACGCTTTGTTCCATTCGAGTCACCTAGGATACGAGTTCCGGGTATTGGTTTTAAGACTGAGCGTGCCTAACCGCGTGTGGGATTTTATGGGATCCCCTTTTCTGACCTACCTAGCTTCAAACATTTCTAGTGGTGGCCCAAGCTGATCTACCATTTGAAAACCGTGTGTGTGTCTGTTGGGTCGCTCCTGGCAGATATTCTTTAAAATAACTTGGGCCAGCGGAGACATGGTTTCTTTGTTGGTCCACCCCAGGGAGCTAGGGGGCTGCCCACATCTGTTTGGGTAGCTAACCCGACCTCATCCAGACGGTAGAGGCCGATTCTAGAGCGCGGCCGGCTTTTGAGTTGGATGTCGACTCACCGGGGGCCACCCGGATTTGTGCGTTGTTAGATAGAGGGACCTGTCGTTCCGTATCTCTTGGGACTAAATCATCCAATGGTTGCCTATCATGGGTAGCAACTGAGAGAGATGGGCGTGCGTGCGGAGCCTTGTAATGGGCAGTTGGTACACCCCTGCAGGGTTAAATCTTTTCGAGAAGCCGTGTCCACGGTTATGGACGACTTGAGACCTACTCCTTGTTCATAGACAACAACAACTGAGATAATCTTAATATAACTTGATCAACGTGTGTGTGCCTTGACTGCTTCTTCTTCGTCGGGATGCGAAGAGGAGGACAAGGATAGGATAGGTGTTATGTTTGCGTAAGTAGCTGATAGCAAGACTTGTTGGAGGCGTTTTCCTCATCGAATGCTTGGCTTCTTATCTTACTCTCTAGATCGTTAGCCACTTCATAAATGCTAGTGCAGCAGCAACCTCACCACTTACCCCTTCCTTACCGTAAACTACGAGTTGTCCTAGAATGACGAGTGATGAAGTCCTTGCTGGGTCAGATGACCACTACAGTTGGATGCTGAGTACTTCTGTACTCATGATACTACCCCCAAACTCTTTTCAGGGTTCTTGATCGACAACAGGTATGGTGATCGACGTTTCACGTGGAGACTCGACGACGACTAGTTAGGCGGAACCCGGCGGAGGGCCTGGACCCGTGTGGTTATGGGATCGATGTTTTTCTCTTTGCCATTAGGCATTTGCTTGTAGTCTGTACTCAGACATGTACCTTCCGCTGTTGTATTGTATTAAGGCAGTTGTATGCCGATTGTATGAGATGTTGTATCCTGTATCTGTAATGTTGTGATATCATGTTGGAAATCCGGGGCATATGGCTTTGTCATATGTCGCGGTGGGACCGATATGTGCTTCGTCCCCGGATCTGGATGGAAACATCTAGATCTGGAACAGTACCGCATATCGGGCCTTACAATGCCCCCATGCATCCCAATAAATATTCAAGGAGACTCAAGCGTCTAAGCTTGGGGATGCCCCCGTGCATCCCCTTCTCCATCAACAATCATCAGTTTGTCCTTCGTGTCACTATATTTTTATCACTTATGCATTATGTGCTATGCTTGGAGCGTCTCGCTCTTAGGTTTTGTTTTTTGTTTTCTTTAGCTTTGCTTGTTGTTCATAACAAGTTAGATCCTTTCTTACTTTGTGTGGGAGAGAAACATGCTCCACTTTCAAAATTTAGAACACATCATAGGATTTTTCCTGCCTATCTTCTTGTTGTTGTGTGTTCTTTATCTTTTCATAGCTACTGCCATGTTTAGTCTTAGTTTTAGTTTGTCTTTAGCAAGAACCTTGGCTTTTGTTTTAGTTTGTTGCTGGAACTCTCTTTAGTTTTCATGTTTATCTTGTTAAGAGAGTGGGTTGTTGCACTGAGTTGTGTCTTGTCTTGAAAGTAGGTAATTGATGTTGCTATTTAATTTTAGTAGTAGCTTGCAATAGTTTTGAGGCATTGATGTGAGTAATGTTTGAACTTTTGGTGTCAAGAGCTCTTGCCTATTAGTGACAGGTGTCGTATTTTGGGCAATCCGTGTTTATTTTCAAAACCTACAAAACTAGTTGAGAACTCTAGCTACTAGATGGATCACTACTCTTCTGAGGAGTCGAATATTAGAGAACACTCACGTACCATGAGTCGAGGATGCGCAAGGATAACCAAACCCCCATACACTCCTCCTCGGGTTACTTGTCTCTTTGTGAACCTCCTCATTAGATTGAGAGTTACCGATAATAAATGCATGAGGTCTTCGGACTAATGTAAGTATTGAGAGTTGACACTTCCACCTTCCCATATTTTGCTAGCCTTTCCCGTGCCGTGCATTGCCTTCTTCTCACTCCGAGAGTTGGTGTCCACCTTCGCCGGTACATCCAAACCCTTGGCATGATACGCTCTGTCATCATAAGCCTCCTTATATCTTTCCTCAAAACAGCCACCATACCTACCTATCAAGGCATTTCCATAGCCTTTCCGAGATATATTGCCATGCAACATCCACCTCTTCATGACTTGATCTTCATGTCATACATGTTCCTGCTACACTGGCAGCGGCATACATTGCATACATTATGATAGTTACATCTTCTTTATGATTTTGAGTACCTTGTAAAGTGTGAAAGATCTCCTTTACCCTCTTGTAAAATAGAGTGTTGCCCTTAAGTGAGGAAAAGATCCCAAAGTGGACACATTAAAAGATGCCAAAGAGGACAAATGAGAGTTATATAGAAAGAGCCATTGAGGCCACAATAAAATACATAAAAATAGAAAAAAGAGAAAAAGAAATAAAAAGAGAGAAAGGGGCAACACTACTATCCTGTTGAGAGATCCACACTAGTACTCCTTTTCTATCCTTGTACTCCATAGAGATGACCATTATGCATATAGCTATGTGGGGACCTTCACACTACAGAACTTGGCTTGCATATTCCAAGGATGAGCCTCCTCAAACGACCTCTAGGTCTTCATGAGAGAGCAAGTTAGATGCATCCCCACTAGTTCCTTTGGAGAGCTTCTTAGCTCGTATGTGCATCCGTTGCATGGAAATCCCTACTCCTCACATCATATCTATCATTTGGCATCTCTTGCCTATGATTGTCCTCATTGATGTGAGCCTTTCTCATCATTTTTGTCTTCCTCCTCCACCATATGTCTCTCTTTGCCATCCTAAGTGTCAACTCTCGTGCTTACGCTCATCCATTGCATCAGTTCTCGAAATATCGAAAAGGAGTGGATCAAATTGACTTGTACCTGGCTAGTGGTCTGGGGACGAGTCAAGATAAGATTCCAAAGAATACCAAGTGTGAAACTTTAGTAGATTTTGTTCTCAACACAAAAATAACTTTTTCTCGTATTCCCTATCCCCTTTCTTGCACGCAAACACCATTTGGAGACATTCGAGTCACTGACAGCGAGAGCTCTTGCACCTTTTGTTCTTTTGTTACTTGTATCAATGCTAATATAGACTCTTGCATTTTATGACTTGAATTGAATCTCTAACCTTGATTGCTTTACTTTTCAAAGTTCTTATATGGTTGCTAGCATGTCACCACAGAAATTATGTTGTTATCATTTACCTACTCGAGGACGAGCAGGAATTAAGCTTGGGGATGTTGATACGTCCAAAACGTATCTATAATTTCTGCTTGCTCCATGCATGTTTTGTGTGATATTGCTATGATATAGATACACTTTCATACACTTTTGATCATATTTGGACTAACCTATTAACTCAGTGCACCCCAGTGCCAGTTCATGTTTTCTGCTGTTTTTCTATTTCAGATTTCCCCCATATAAAAAGTGCCAGAAAAATTCGGGAAAATTCAGATTAAAAATAAGCGTTACGGAAGCTTCGAGAAGAGCCCGGGAGGGGCCAGAGGGGAGCCAGGGGGGCCCAGGCGGCCACCCGGCGCGGCCCCACCCCTGGACGCGCCAGGGGGCGCCTGGGGCCCCTGGCCCACCTCTGGCTGCCCCCTTTTGCCTATTTATCCCCCGTCACGGGAAAACCCCAGAAAGAGAACCCTATTCCGCGAACTCGCCTCTGTTCCGCCGTCGCCGCGCTTCCGAAGATCGGGAGCACCAGAAGACATCTTCCCGGCACCCTGCCGGAGGGAGGATTGACCTCCGGGATGTTGGATATATGCTCTAGAGGCAAATAATATATGATTATTCCAATATATCTAAGCAAGTTCATAACCAGTTTCATACCGTGCTAGAACTGCATCAGTGAAACAATGATGCAGGTGTGGTATAGAAACACCCAGAGTTCCTAGTTAGCCTCTACATCGATAACTAGTTCATGGTCAACATGATGATCGTACTTTCGCGATCATGGACAATTAAGTCTCTTGACTATGAGGTCACCTCACTGGTTAAGTGACGTGATGAACATTACCCAAAGAAAGCATTACAACATGATCAAATCTTATGAAGGTTCAGTGTTGTAATTACAGAACGTGGTAGACCGTTCCTTTGACCGTGAGTACGTGCATAATCACTATCTTCCCGGATGCTTTGACTTACATCCCACCACCTGACTGAAATATGCGGGTCATAACGGTTGTATCTTAGGTATTCCGTGGAGATACGTTGAGGAGTATTGTTTACAAGAGCGGGATTTGTCAATCCATATAATGGATAGATGCTCAGGGCCCACTCGGTGAGATTCCATCCATAAAGCTGCGCAGCGTGTGACTAGGTCACGGGGATGAATATCACGGGAACGAGTGTATAAGGATTTAGTTCGGAACGAGGTTGAACCAGACATAGGATGTCATTGATCGAATCTCGGAACAATCCAGTATCGCTGACAAAGGGAATGCTATACGGCGTAAGGTCCAATCGGTATTGATATCCGGAATGCACAGGGGTCATTATGGGCATCCAGGTCCCGCTGATGATCATTGACTGTTGCCTCTGCTCGGTCATGACTGGATTGTTCTCGGACCGTAGGGTAACACACTTAAGGGCTCGATGAAATCGCAGACCTTTTCGGAACCATCGGAGCAACCAGAGAATTAAGGAGACAATATCGGAGGAGTACCGTATTGAACCGAAACAAGTTCGGAGTGAGACGGAAGTGTTTCCGGAGCACCGGGAGATGGAATAATATGTTTTAGTTATTAATTAATTGAATTAATAATTAAAATCATTTTATTTCTAATTAATATGTGCTATGGGCCTTAGTGGAGAAAAAGGCCCATTAAGGAATTAAAGGGAAAAGAAAAAAGAAAAGAAAAAGGGGGGGAGGCGCCATGGGCCCTAGGGCCCATGAGGGGTGCGCCCCCTCTCCCCCCTTGGCCGGCCACCCCCTAGCAAGGGACTTTAGTCCCACATTGCTAGGGGAGGTGGGTTGACTCCCTTCCCCAGCCTATATAAAGACAGGCAGGGTGCACATAATTAATACACAGAAATTCGTGAGAAAATAAATATAACTCCGAATTGAGATCGGTTTTCTCCGGTCTCCTCCCCTCTCTGGTCTCTTCCACGGTGGGCTCCCTAGTGTGAGCCTGTAGTGGAATTGAGACCTCTCTGCTAGAATCGGAGGCCGTCGTGCTGCCGAAGCTCCGTCCGGAGGTCTGCTTCCGCCCCCTCCGCTGGATCGGAGAACGGAGGTCGTCATCGAGTCTCGTACGTGTGCGAGTACTACGAGGTGCTGCACGTGTGGCACTACACCCATCCGGGTGCTCAACACAGCCAGGGGGCTGTGAAACTTGATCGACTACATCAACCACGTTTGCGGGAACGTTTCCCGCGCAACGGACTACACCCCGAGGTATGTTATTTCCGCACTACTGTCCGTTACGGTAATACGGCTAGCTAGATCTTGGGTTAAGGGAACGCTAGTTAGAAAAAATTGTGTTTTCTGCTGCGAACCCCAACACGGGATTCTCCTCTCCACCATAGATGCTCCCCAGATGTCTCGTGAGTAGTTTTCCTTGGACCATGGGTCCGTGATCAGTAGCTATGTGATGTTCTCCTCCCCTCTTTGATCTTCATTGTTTAGACCTCGTGAGCTTCCCAACATGATCGAGGCACCTTTGTAATATTTCTGCTATTGCTATGTTGAGTTTGATAGGATCTGGATTATGAGATTATGTTCAGATTGTGATAGAGTAATATATTTGGTTTTTATCTCTTATATTTTTGTTCCTAAGTAATTCTTGCATGTTCTCCGTTGCTGTTTATTGATTTGGCCAAGTAGTAGGTAGTGACTCCAAGAGAGAGCGGTTCATGCCCCCCCCCCCCGATGACATGCTTGAGTGATAGAAACATGAGTCTAGGGGATGTGTTGTTGCCACAAGGGGGAAAACAACGGTGCTTGTAACCGCGGTTACAAGGATTGTTTACTTTACGTAGAGTTCTTTTTAATGCAGTTGTCCGTTGCTTTGGATTTACACTTTGGGTGGGGCTCGCAACTTAATACCAGCGAGATGTTCTGGATAGATATCTCAAGGTGGATGATTAGTAGTAGATGCAGATGGATTTCGGTCTACTTACCTTGGCGTACTGCCTGTGCTTTTGAACCTCTTCCTTTCTTTTGTAGCATAGTTAGAATTGCGGTGCGTTCATAATCCTGTCAATTTCCTTTCTGTAATTTGTTTACCTCGCATAGCAATTTTATCGTCTTTTGGGAGAGAGACATCACTAGCGAACATCACGTATCCCGGTCCATATCCTTATCATTGTTTCCACGCTATATTTACTTTTCTGCATTTACTTTCAAGTTGCTATTATTATCCCTTGCGTTTTATCCTTTGTAAACAACAAGACCGGAGAGATTGACAACCTCTTTGAACTTCGTTGGGAACAAAGTTATTTGTGTCTGTGTGCAGGTCCGCGTCAGTTGCGCCGCTGACACCTACTTATCATCTCTGGAGTCCTACTGGAGACAAACCTTGGTATCTTTACCGAGGGAAATTTGCTGTTGTGCTGCATCACGCCTTCCACTTGGGGCTCACCAACGAAGGGCGAGAAGACTACACCCGTCAACCCTCGCGCCATCACCTGGCATGTCATGCCAGATTTGCAGGCCGTGCCTTGGATGCGTAGGACGACGTTCCTGGTGTTTGCGAGCTAGGAGATGTCCCAGCCAGTGTCCCTGTGGAATGGAGTTGAGCACAGTCGTCGTTGTTCCGCTGTCGAGTTATATTCCACTGCTAGAGAGTTAGTCTGCTGCTTGATGTAGATCCGTGGCGAGCTTGAGGAGGAAGCTTGTTCTCCATCTCGCTCCGCCAGCGTTGTAATAATCCCCTTATACCCGTATTATTTGGTAATAGAAAGTTGTTTAGTTCTATATCAAGCAGTGTCGTGTTCCAGAAGACTTGATCTCTGGGTTGGAGCACGGGGCGTTCTGGACCTCTGAGCCGGGGTGCCACAACATGAATGGGACTTTTAATGGCGATGCTTCGTTTTCTGAAGGCATTTTATGAAGATGTATCAGCTAAAATAGTGCTGACCTTTTGATTCCCACCGTGGTAAAAAAAATCATTGACTGGAAAATAGATTCAAAAGGAAAGTCGGATCATTATAAGAGCTGGTCTATATTATGAAGATGAAGATATGAAGACTGTTTTTCTGGAAGAATTATCTACGAAGAAAATCACGAAAGTCGGGTCTTATTTTCTGTAAATTCCGACATCAATGTTTGCAGAGGATCCCGGAAGATCGTCGAGAAGATAAATCATCACACCAATATTGGGGGATAATTTTTGCGCGGATGGTTAAAGACCATAACCCGACATTCTAGCAATCCAGGCCGACTCTTGAAAGGCAGGCCCAGAAGGAAACTCGACAATAGGCCGGTTCGTGCCAAGCGTGAAGACCGAAGGCTTCAGAAGTAAGTTATCTTACCTTGAAAAACAAGGAAACTATTTGTAATTAGACTATGACTCTATTTCGTGTGGGAGTCGGATTGTGTAAAACCTAGGACCCGACATCTATATAAACTGGCGCCCTCGGACGTCAAAGGAACAACTCAACTTAAAACCTCTCGAGGTACAAGGTAGCGATTCCGCACCCTTGTAATCGAGAAGTTGACACCCAATAATAGAAAAGCAGGAGTAAGTCTTTACCTTACGAGGGGCTGTAACCTGAGTAAACTCTTGTGTTCCGTGACTTCGCCGACTCTCTCCTCGTATCCACCTCGTAGCAAAGGCCTCGCGTTAAGTCCTCCAATGAGGACATCTTTCGTGACCTTCCCACGACACTTACCCGACTAGATCCATCCATGGATTCATAAATGTTAGTTTTCTTTTTAAGTTCGTTCATATGCTCACACCTTAAAAAATTGTATTTTTTTACTATATATATACATATATGCATGTCTTGTACTTGTAATTTTTGTGATGCATGATTGCATAACTATTTACAATTATTGGTGGCATGTAGGTTATTTCCGAAAAGGATATGCTACACGCGTGTTAATAAACCATATGCATTGTAATATTAGATCAATATTTCACTGGCAAGACACAAAGTATATCATAGAGTTTGCTGATAAACTCGGTGAACTGTGTCTGATTTTCAAAACTGGATCGAGAATGCGATTATGTGGGCCATTGGTGCATACCTTGAACAAAACCAATTGTGTCATGAAAATGTTGGTACGCAATATTATATGTTGCATATTTATATGTGCTGGCATACAGCTCTTTCTAATTCATAATGTTGAAATTATGTGTTTTTGCAACAGAAATTGCCGCGTGAAGTTGTTCTTGAGCTGATACACCATCGTGGTAAAATTACACTTGCTCTTGGTTACAATCAGAAAGTGATGTCAATGTATTCCATCAACCGTCAAGATGGACGCGTTCACATTAATTAGTGGGGGAAAGTCTTGGCCATAGAGACAATGTTATGTCCATGCTCTAAAAAGGCAATAATGGGTTTTTCTTGTTCATTGAGGCCATGCCGTGATCAAGTGCATACTAGCTTGTTGCAGTCGTATGGCTTGGATTGTACCGATACTGTTGTTCTTTAAGTACTGATGTATATCGTGATATCTATCCTTAACTGCTAGCTAGTTCGTGCTATACTATCACTTTTGTTAACTACCTACATCTACTGCTTTAATTTGTTCAGTATATATATATATGTGTGTGCTACCACTCAAATTAATTAATTAAGGTCGAAACTTGGCAAGGTGCCATGATTTTAACCCCATCATAATGATTTTTTAATATTGGTATCGTTATTAAGTATTGATTGGTCATGATTGTTCTACACCTTTTAATTAGAAGTAGATTAGGTTCTTGTATATTTTGTTCAAGATTTATTTTATACTTCATGGCACACGGTTAGAGTCTTCGAACAACGTGTGGTGAACGTTGGGAACTGTAGAATCGTTAGAACGTGTTCCCCTAAGGTCCAATAAGTTCGATCGTATAAATAGAGTAATTACAATGCCCACATTTTTTCAACTATGTGTACTTCATCGCCCACGCGTGATAGGTTTCGGTCGTCAGTGTTGTCACTTTCATCACCCACGCTTTACTTTTGGGAAGACGGATCGATATTCTTGGTGTGTGCTTTGTAATCACAGCACAAAGTTTCGCGCTATAGTGTGCGATACAGGGCTTAAATAGCTGTTGTCGGTACTAGTGTCTAGATCTCTATTTGGCCTTGACCTCCTCTTGCAGCCAAATTTTCTGCAACTTAGAGTGTATGAATTTGTACCTAGCAACTTCATTATCATTCAGAGCAGCAGTCTCAACTTTAACATCTAATATTTTAAATTCTTCTAAGAGGATCTTTTAATCCTATCTATAATACATAAATAGTTCATCCCCAGTAACCTATTTATCTTGACATGCAAGCTATCCACATCATCAAATAAGTTCACCATGTAAAAATTAATTTTCACCAATTCTTCATGCGCATGCTCCCATTAATTCGGCATGCGCATGTAACATATCACCAATAAATATTAAAAAATGCACTCATCTCCATGATTTATAAACGATTTCTTTATAGAAAAAGATGAATTATAAGTTACCTCAAATTTTATTTTTCTATGCGACCAATTTTCTATAAATGCATATCTATAGTTGATATCATTGTTTAATGTTTAGTAAAGGGTGGAGATGTTTCCAATGTCTCTACTTAACATTTATTTTTTTCTGATATCATCTCACCAATATATTGTTAAGATAATAAATTAACAAAGCAAAAATCGCACATATTTTTTGATTTTCATCAAATTTTCTTAGATTTGTACTCTAAACAACAGTTTCTATCATAAAATAATTTATAATCAAATTATAATGTGTTTCATAAATGTTCTCATGTTTTAAAACATCAAAATATTTATTAATAGTTCCCGCAGCAACGCACGGGGCATCATTTAGTATACCTAAATAGTTGATGTCATCTATCTCTATTATCTTAACACGCACACATGCCACATCATCAAAGGGCCACCACAATAGCATTAGTTTTCTAATTATTAGTTGACCTCATGCACACATTAATTTCATCTAACATTGACTCAACATGCATGATTAAAAAAATCCATTATATTATATCATCTATATTACATCAACATTTTCAACTACACAATAATCAAATACAATCATGTTTCAGCTATTTATGTTCATACTTTATTATTCTATTGGGTAAAATTCAACTATTCATGTTTCATACAATAAAATCATTTAAAATATATTACAATTGATTCCCGCATCAACGCGTGGGGTATCCTCTAGTATCTCTTAATGAATGCCTCCTCATTGGAGCTCCAACCTTTAGTGACCTTCCTAATCTTCCTAATTTTCTCTTACCATATGTCTAATGGCTTCCTAGCCCAAGTCCTACCATTCCAAATGTTGTAGATGAGATCTCTAAAAGGAGCCACCATTTCTCCATTTTGTAACTACTAGATTTAGGAGAATTTTGTAAACCAGAATCACAAACCAAGGGTGTGTGGTCACTTCCACATCTAGGTAAAGCAAAAATAGTAGCTAATATAAAAATACCATCTAATTCAGTGGTACAAAAGATCAATAGTGGACATAATCAGGTCCACTTGATTATTATCGCATGTGAATTTTCTACTAGATAACTTAATCTCTAATAGACTCCAAATTTCAAAACAAGCATTGAAGTTACCACTCCACCTTCGATTGATATTACCATTACTTTTATCAGAGGAAAAACTACTAAGTTGAAATCCCCTCCAATAAGGGTTGGGATGGGGTTCTCAACAAAAAGTGATTGCTATTCAGATATGAATTCTTCTTTGCCTTCCTCATAAGGTGAATCATAGATAGTAATGATCCTACATTCCTCTTCATTTTGAGTTTACAACTAAATGAGTAGTCTAAATTGCTGCAACTTATCAAATCAAACACATTTAAATCTATTCCCATCAATATGCCACCAATAGTGTCATTTGAAGGGACGTGGTGCTAGGAATACTCTTTTGCACAACCAAGTGACTTGAGAAAAAACTCAGAGAGTGATTCTTTCTTTGTCTCTTGGAAACCTAAAATAGTTGGGTGGACCCTATTTATGGTATCCAAGATAAAGGTGTTTCTACCAGGTGCAGTAATGCCCCTCACATTCCAGAACATGCAATACATAGGGAACCTATTTTCCTGGGGTGCTTGCCCCACCTATTGTTACAAACTTTGGTCAACATACCTTGCTCCCAATAATTATCAAGAATATTATGAATCCCATTAGTAGCAAAGTAGTTACTAGAGAGAGTTTCAGGAGTTATAGGACCGAGAACCCACCTATGGTGGGATGTTTAGGAGAACTGTGGTGTTCCCATCCCACGAAGGATAAAAACCTAGGTTTGACGCTTTGGTGTTGCATTAAAGGTGAATATTCTTTCAGTGGGAGGAGATGTTATCGTCGACAGCAAAGACGCTTATGGTGGCTTCGTTAAATCTCAAGAATCACCGAAGCAAGATCAGTCCCTCGGAGGTGCTTATAGGCGTAGGGTATACATGTATATGTTCATAGGGATGAGTGCGTGTACGTAGTTGTGAGCATATGCGTTTGTACTGTCTCCTAAAAAAGGAGTTCTAAGACCTGAATCAATACCAACAATATTGTCTTGGTCTATCATGAAATCATCTAAGTTGGGACTAGCATCTACTTGCCCATGAGCGAGCTCAATATTTACTCCCATTTTACTAGCAATGAGGATAAAAGAAGGGTTGTTGAATAAAGAAAAGGGAAGAATGTTTATACCTTATCCTTGGGGACTTCCAGGTTGTGCACTTTTGTGAGTTCTTGTTCTTTGATAAGCATAGGCATCTGGTTGATGATCACCCTGGAGCTTGTTGTGATAGCCTGAGTGGGGCCCCATTTCCCATTTGCTTGAGCAGGTGATTTTTCCAATGTGGGAAATATGGCTTCAAACTGTCCCTCAGGGTAAATATCCAGCTTAGAAACTACCTGAGCATGCTGAAACATTGCTTCTCCTCCAAATCTCCAGCTAGTCCACTGTTTTGGTTACTGTCTACTGGTAGACTAGCTTCGAGTAGAGTAGTAGGTGAGGGATTTTCCTCTAACTCTTCAGCTATCAGTTGCAAGTAATCCATGGGCTGTTGTCTGGTGGATGAATTAGAAAAAGCAACAGAGCCATTATCAGAGTTGCCTCTAGAACACTTTTGAGACATAGCATCTTCAGTGACTTGAGCACTTGCCATGTCAAATTCCAAGGTAATGTTGTCTTCACAGGGTGGTGGTGGGTCCTCATCCCTAGCATCAACACTATTTCCTGGGGGGTTCCACCTCAATAATGATCCTATATAATTCCCCTTGTATCCCAAACACTCTCTCATAAGGTATGTTGGTGTGATCTTGCAGGCCACTTTTAGTCTCATAGTATCATAAAAGGATCAAAAGTTGTGCTGCCAGTCCACATCCACAAGAAGGCCAAAAGAAGAGGTGATCTGATTATACACTTGCCAGTCACACCATTTTGGATCATGCCTTCTAATTTGGACCCAAACCTCCTGCAGGGGTGCTTCAGAGTCAATTTTGCCTTTCCACACCTCTACATTCACAGTGACATTATCTTTCTTCAATCCAAAGCATGGATAACTTGCAACTTGCTCCACAGGTATAGATGGGGGAAACTTAACCAAGAAGGTCCAATCATCCAAGATGTTGATAGGCCATGGCTAGTTTGTTTGGTAGATTTCAGAGAATTCCTTAGACAACTCTTGCTTAGAGATTTCTCTAGACTCCATACAGACAATTCCCACATTCTTCATGGAACCAGCATGTTGTGAGTTGATGTCAGGAACATCCATACTATAGAAACCCCATCATGGTGCATCACTACCAACAAACATGGACATGAATGAGGCTTCTTATTAGTGGGGCAATCCTCAACCTTATGGCTCACTAACTTGCACATGAAGAAAGTTTTTTGCCTGTCACGGTTATCCTTATGAAGGCCTGGCTTCCCACAACTGAAACATGTAAGTTTTGCAAAAGCCATGAGTCTTGTGCCATTACCTACAACCTGTTTGGGTGTTGGCTCCACTTTTTTATTTGCTGGCATCTTCCCTGATGACTCCCCTTGCAGAGCACCTTCATTGGATTCAATCAAGTGTGGGGGTTGTTGAAATTGCCCACCAGAAGCTTGATTCATGATGGGGTTTGTGGCTCCACATCATTGTTGAGGCATGTTTTCCAAAGGAGGTTGCTGTTGAGGGAACTGTGGGTTGAATTGCCCTGCATATGCCCATGGTGGTGGCGCCTTCCCTTGGTAACCATAGACAAATAATTTTTTTGGTGGGGGGCACTTAACTGTTATTGCTTATGATTATTGGAGTCAGGACGCCAGGTGTTGTTCGGTCTCTCTCGGTTGAATCTTCCTTTTCCACGGCCTCTACCATGGCCTCCCCTCGCCATGATCTGTCCAGCAGAACTCCTGGAGGCGGTGAGAGGTGGGAGGGGCTAGGGATGGGGAGAAGGTCGTCTAGAGAAACCCTAACCCCTAGGGCCCTCTCTATGCCCTCCTCTCCCCACAGCTGGCTAAAGAATTCCTCGACAACGTCAAGGCAGAGTGGTTGATCACCCTTTCCAGCAAGGCACCTTTCCAACTCACCGCAGAAACTGCCAAATTATGTAGGCTCAACTTCTTTCGCAAGATTTGAATTGAGACCCCTCCTAAAACATGCATTACAAGCCATCCCGGGGCTGATGAAAATTAGAGGCCGAGCTCCCGTACCAGATTCATGGCCTCCTCTGGTTGCAGATCCCAGAACGCTAGCCATCTCGCCCGCCAGCATAGGTGAGGTGAGTCTCGAGCAGCCAGAGCCCAAGCCACTATCTTGCCCTCTTGCATAGGTGAGGTGACATCAACCTGAGTTCCTCGTCTGTTGCTTCCACGCAAAGCCCGGTCGCTAGCTTCTGTGATGAATCCCTGCCAGCTCGCTGAAAGCGGAGGATCGGTAGCAACCTGACCCGCTATTCTTCCCGGTTCCTGTTCTTCAATCACTATCGTTTGCTCTGACTGCCATGAGCCCATGAGAGGTAGGTGGTGTGTTTGTGGGAGATGTTTCAATGTACAGCCAAGCCAAACCCCCCAGTCCATGTAATAGTCCTCCGATGGGAGCCTGGCCCCGAGCCCCTGCTTATCAATCACTGAGATGCGCCGCCCCCAGGGGCACCTGGCTTTCTCCGGCCGCTCAGTCCTCCCTTAGAACACAACTCCACCTCTGCCGTTGTAGATGATTTGGTGATTTTGCCTCCGCCACCGCCCATCCGGCAATGAGCTCTGGGTGTTGACGCCATGGTTGTACCCTCCTCGTCTTCTCCTCCAAGGTGGCCTCATAGACGATCACCTCTGCCAGCTGCTCCAAACACTGATTCATCTCCCGCTGCTTCTCCCAAATCACACTGTCTTGCGTGGCTCTAAGATCTTAGTTCGTCGCTTGTACCTTCTCAGTCGCGACGAGGATTTTCCTCAATTCCATCCATCGATAGGATTCGGCGTGGATTCGGTCGCACCTTGCTACCCACAGATCCCGCGGTATCTCCTTCAGCTCGTCGTGAGAGATCGTCTCTCCCACACCGACGGTGATCTGCGCGACCGGGCCGCGGGAGCATGCGCTGGTCCGCGCGACCGTGATTCGGAGGCAGGCGGTCGATGGGGAGGCGACATGTCTCCGAGCCGTCTTCGAGGGCGACGGAGGAGCGCAGTGGGCGGCGGCGAGGTGGTTGACGGCGTGGGTGAGCGGCGGAGCGGTGGGTGCGGTGGGGGAGAAGGAGCTCATGTCATGCGGTCTTCTCTGGCCTTTCGACAATGTGTGTGACGTCATCTTTTTTAATTAGGTTACCATGTTAGCTGCAATTTTAGCTGGCATGATCCAAACAACCGCACCAAAACAAAACACATCGGGGCGTTGACGTAAACAGGATATTAGTTCTTTCGCTTGTTCTTGATAATATTGATATTGTAATGGAATGACAAACCTATTTCTTCGCTTTGTCACCAACAAATCTAGAATCTTGAAAAATAGAAGGATAGATAAAAGTCCAATGGCCATTGGACATGATTCGATCCGACGTTGAATAATTAAGAATTTCCCTATCTTTTTTACCATAAGTATTAATTTTACCTTGATCCTTGTGGAGTGAAAAAGATGCTATAGATTATGCAGTGCCGCATAGGGTGGAAACGTCCTCAGTTAAGAAAGGGTAGGGGATTTGTCGGTCCGTTGAAGTTAGCCTATGCACCGCCGCATAAGGTGGAAACATCCCCAACTAACGAAGGGTATGGGACTAAAAATTATGCAACGTGCTAACGAACAGTAGTTGTTGAGCACGACTGAGGAGTGTGCACATGGCCATGGAGCTAACCATTTCTTTTTCTGCGAGCAAGGAAGCTGCAACAATGCATAATAATGGAGGGTTGTTGAACCCGGATAGCTAGTTATGCTAGACACCTGGAGCTGGAGGTCAAAGGTGTTGCCGCGTCCGGCCACCAACCGCTTCCCCGTTCATCTCGCCGCGCGGCCGTCAACCATGTCAGGCATGACGATCTACGGCCTGCAGCTCCATCTATATAAGCAGCGACTCGCCAGCTACCGAGCTCCACAATCGTCTCAGATCTCAACTTCACCTCACCTCAAACACTCTTCTCTTCTTCTCGCTTGGCTTGATTGCTAGTAGAAGCAGGGCTATATTAATGGCAATGCTGGTGAAGGCCATCTTCGTTGCCGCCGTGACGGTGGCGGCGCTCGCGCAGCTCACCGCCGCGGTAGATCACCCCGTGGGCGGCACTGGCGCGACCTGGGCCACCAGCGGCGCCTACGACCCCTGGTCCGCCAAGGAGAAGTTCTCTGCAGGAGACAACCTCGGTACGTGATTAAGCTCACTCTCCTACTCTCCGTCTAGCTCTTGCCGGCTACAGCTGCATCAAGAACCAAACTGACAAACTTGTTGCGATCAATGGTTGCAGTTTTCTCGTACTCGCCGGCGCACGACGTCGTGGAGGTAAGCAAGGCCGACTACGACGCCTGCACGGCAAGCACCGTCGTGGCCAGACACACCGGCGGCAAGACCACCGTCAAGCTCACCACCGCGGGGAAGCGTTACTTCATCTGCAGTATCACCGGCCACTGCGACGCCGGCATGAAGCTCCAGGTCACTGTCGCCGCCGCAACCGCAGCCCCCACCAAGCCTAGGGGCCAGAGGAGCGTCGCTCCTGCCACCGCCCCGGCACCAGCAGCAACGGAGGGGTCGGCCACGGACGAGCAGCTGCCGACAGTGTCATCGCCCACGGGAGCACAGGCGCCCAGTGCGCCCAGTGCGCCGTCCGGCTCGAGCGCCGCCAGCATCGGTTCCAGCGCTACGCTGGCGCTCGCCATGGGCATGATTGTGGCGTTCGCCATGTGAGTGGGTCATAGGGATCTGAACGATTCATGGGTACCAAGAGTAAATTTTGGAGTGCTCAAGTCTTAATCATGTCGATACATTTGCGAATTCGTTATTCTTATTCTTGCGTCCTGTCTAGCTGGCAGTGGCATGCACGTTGCCTTCCCTCCATGTTCCTCCTTTCCCGAGTATTACCCGGGTTCAGTCCATGTTCCTCCTTTCCTAAGTGTTACCAGGGTTCAGTGTACTACTATATGATTTATTTGTTTAAAAAAAATATTTCTCTATTGAGTTCTAATGTACAGTAGCATCAAGACGGACACATGATCTTTAGATAGTTAAAATGCACACAATCGGAGGGCATCCCTGCGCACGCCTGGGACCGGTCCACGGCGGAGGAGCTGGTGGGCTCGGTCTGTCTGGTGGATCGGCTGGCCCCGGAGACGGCCAACCGTGAAGAGTTGGCCTTGTTCATGTTTTTGATGACGCTCCCCCCCCCCCCCCCACCGTGGCCAATCCGGTGGTGGTCCCCTGGTCGCGCGGCGTCCAGGACGTGCGTGGCGGCGACCGGCCAGCTGCAGCCGTCGAGTCTAGCCAGTCGTACCGACAGACGCTCCTTGGACGCATTGGCCCATCCTCCTGGCGCCTCTCACCGATGGATCCGGGATCTACGGTGGGCGATGTGGCTATGCTGGCAGATGGCTCTGGCCCACGGCGGTCCGCTTTTTCGCGGCTCACACGGCCTGCTGGCTCCCCCTTGGCTCCAGCGTCCCCAGCGGCCTCGTCACCCGTGGTCAGTTTGAATCTGCTGGAAGGACAGACTGCCCCGCCTGTGGTGGACTGCATGGTTCGTATAGAGATCACCTGTTGTCGTTGCCTGTCATCACTGCATCTGGTTAGTACCTGCAAGTTGGACCGCTTTTGGGAAGGATAACATGCCCTACTCTACCTCCTTGCCCGCTCGAAGACAACTGCCCTCTTAATAGGTGCTCAGGGCGCATCGGACCAGCCTTTGACTGAGGTGATCGGTGGTGGGACGGACTGCCCCCTAGACCTAGAAACTCTTGCTGTCCCCCCCCCCCCCCGGTGCAGGAGGCACGTGGCGCTAGTGCTATGGTGGATACGGATGTCGCTCCCGCACCCAAGAGGCACTGCATCGGATCCCCCACCGGTTGCAACCCCTTAGACCCCCTCCTCTCCTGCTCTCGACCACTGCATGCGCCCGGGCCCAACCAATTAGGAGTCGTACTTGGTGCTCTCCCCCGGTGTGTCTGGCCTTGGGCCCCGGCTGTCAGCTAGAGACTTGGTTTTTGTGGATAATATCAAGAGGTTTTGCAGTAGTATCATGAAGAGGCTGGCTCCACCGTTGATGAAGGAAATTCAGCTAGCCCCCAACTTGGACAACGGCCAAGATCAGGTGATGACTCGTAGGGCCACTAGGTCTTCCTGCCTCTCGGCCCCTCTGAAATCTAAGGCGTCGTCCGCCAAACTGGTTCTCCTCAAGACTGTTGGCATCACCTCGGGCGACCTTGCCCCCTCTGAATGAGCCCTAGACGAGTTACGCCGCGTCTTCGACTCCCCCCCTGCAAGAATCGCACTCCAGGCCATCGCTACAATCTTCGGCAACGTGATGCCCAGGTCGTTAGATCTGGAATCAGATGGGGCACTGACCACCATGGTCTAGTGCTTATGGGAGCTGTGCCGTGTTGGCGATCTCTCTTCCATGACGAATGCCAACTTGTCGCTCATTTGCTGGCAATGTACGTGGCTTGAACAGTCCAGCTAGGCATAAGACTCTTAGGGAATTTGTAGATTCCTCCCTGCTAGCGATTGTTTGCCTGCAGGAGACTAAGCTCGTTGTTTGTGACTCGTTTATGATTATGCAATTCCTTAGCGCGGCTTACGATGGCGCTTTCTCTTTGGCTGCCACGGGCACTCGTGGAGGCATCCTTTTGGACCGGAATTCTTCCCTTTGTCACTATCTCGAACTACGTTGTTGACACTCACTTCCTCACGGGATATGTCTCCCCTTTTGAAGGCGCACCATGGTGGCTCTCGGTTGTATATGGGCCTCAGGAAGGTGATCATAAGTTGATCTTCATCGAGGAGCTTGCGGAGCGTAGACTTCTTTATCCGAGATCGTGGCTAGTAGTTGGGGACTTCAACATGATCCTACGCGTGGCTGACAAGAACAACTCTAAATTGGATGATGTCGCACTATTCAACACACCCTCGCATGGTGATCTGGACTTTGTTAAACATGGGCTAGCAATTTTCGGTATGGCCTCCGGACTCCATACAAACTTTGCCAAATCCTCGGCATTTTTGATCCTCTGCGATGAGGACGATCGGCTCAGAGTGGCCTCGGCTATCCCCTGGAGTATCGACACCTTCCCATGCAAATACCTGGGGATTCAGCTATCCATCCATCAACTTACCAGGTCGGAGTGGCAGCCGATTGTTGACAATGTGCTCCGGCTACTCCTTGGTTGGTGGCGCGGTCTTCTCCAGCGGTTTGGCCGACTGGTCCTCGTCAATTCGGTGATCCGCGCTAGACCCACCCACCACCTCCTAGTGGCCGAGGTGCCCAAATGGGCCATTGAGAAGATTGACCGTAGCAAGTGCCCGGTTTCGTGGCGGACCGTGTGCAAACCAAATTGTCTGGGTGGGCTAGGGATCATCGATCTGCAGAAACATGGTTCTGCGTTGAGACTCCGTTGGGAATGGTTACAAAGGACCGATCCCTCCCGGCCCTGGCAAGGTCTGGCCTTCACATCTGACGCCATGGTCCGTTCCACTTCCGATAGTATGACCAACTGGCGGCTGGGCTCTGGAGACAAGCTTTGGTTCCCACGTGATACACCATCGCGGATCTCGCGCCGAATGTAGCTTGTCAGGTCAGAGCACAGGTGGCGAATAGGCGCTCCGTTCGTGAAGGCCTTGTGAATCATAGCTGTACTCTTGACATTCGCGGTGACCTAGCCGTGGACGACTTGGCGCAATATATCCACCTTTGGAACATTCTCATCGAAGTTGATCTTGACCCAGGCGTGGACGATCAGGCTTACTGGAAAGTTTCTGCGAGCGGTGTCTACTCCTCTGCCGTTGCCTACCGCCTGTTGTGGGAGGGATTGACCCGAGTTACGTACCACAAGGTTGTCTCGCGCTGTTGGACCCCCCTCTCTTGCAAAATCTTCATGTGGCTTGCCTTGCAATACCGCCTCTGGACAGGTGACCGGCGTAGACACCACGGACTACAGAACGAGGTCACGGCCTGTAATTTCTGTGTGGCCTGGATGAGGATTATGTCGACCACATTCTTCTTCGGTGTGTTTATGCGCGTCAGGTTTGGTTACTTTGCTTCTGGAAGGCCAAGATGCAATTAGACAGAATCCCCTTTGTGACCGACAACCTTGAAGCTTGGTGGCTATCCGTGCGCGGCCACCTCCCCAAGCTACAGCGTCGTGGGTTTGACTCCCTTGTGATCCTCACATGTTGGATCCTTTGGAAGCAACGTAATAATCATGTGTTTGATCACCGACAGGAGATCAAGCTTTGGATCGCTTCTGGAGGCCGAGGGTTAGACATCTTCTATGAGGAGTAGGGTTTCTGTTTGTTGGGCTGGGTGATGTGCTTCACTCCGACGTGTGGAGGGAGCCTTTTCATTCTCTTGTAAACTCAATTATATCCTTATATAAAGCTATGCTGCGCCTTTGGCGTACCCTAAAAAAATTAATTTTTTTGATATAGAACCCTCTATTATTAAAATGGTTTAAGAATTACAAGATTGCATAATAAGGATGCACACAACAAAATCAAACACGAACACGAAAGAGAAAGAAAAAATTCCGAAAATACATATGCTAATAAATACTATAAAACGCCTAATCCGAATGGGACCAATCATGAGATCATGCTATCATCCATGTTGCGAAAAAATAACTCTCACTATGTACTTCAACCGTGTAAAGACCTCTATAAACATGCCTCGATTCTCCACACGTTGTACAGATGACCATATACAAAGCGTACTGGTACACATGTAGATAACCTGCACTAGAGAAGTTCACTTATCGTTAAAACCTTATCATTTCTAGATAGCCACAATGACCATATAACAGAGAGTGCTCCCATCCTTAGAAGAATTCTAAACTTGTGATCAATCACATGCAATTAGTTGCTAAATATGTTAGCAACACTACATGGAGAATAGAAGACGGAAGCTACTTGGATGACTGATGAAAAACACATTTTCCACTTCCATGTTGGTTCCTTCAATATGTCTATCTTTAGTAAGAATGAATCATCGACACATACCACACAAAGATTTTATTCTTAAGCGGTATCTTCATCCGCCAAATCTTTTTGTTGTTAACTGATACGTCTCAAACATATCTTTGATTCTTTCATGCTTATTTTATGCCATTGCTACATGTTTTTACTATAATTTTATATCATTTAGAGGATATTCTTTGACTAACCTATTTACAAATACCCAGTACGAGTTTCTGTTTACTGATGTCTTTTTGTTTCAGAAAAGTTGTACATAAATATTCGCAAAAGACCTAAAAATTTGCGGAGGCCGGTTTTTACCCGACACGAAGAAGTCCAAAGGAGAGACGGGGGGCCCACACCTCCCGGGAGACTAGGGCACGGGTACCCCCTGGCAACACCCTCTAGCCGCCTCCTCGCCTCGGGAACATCCCGGGGAACCCTCTTCGCCTATAAAGACTCCCTTGACTTAAAATTTGCGTATCCTTGAGGATTTTCTAGAAACAAGAGAGAGCTCCGACGCCATCAAACCCTAGTTTCGGGGGTAAGGTCCTCTTCCAGCACCCTATCTGGACAGGGATTGACCCCCGGGGCCATCTTCATTTGTTAGTAGTTCTCCCATGGACTATAGGCTCGTAGCAGTAGGTAGTTGGTATTCTCTACCCCTTGATGTTCAATACAATGATCTCATGAGCTGCCTTACATGATTGAGATCCATATCATGTAATCGGTGTTGTGTTTGTTGTGATCCGATGAATTTTTATATTATGATCAATCATTCATGCTTGTGAGTTATTGTTGCTGCAACTTGTTGTTCTTAATGCTTGTTACTATGCACGAGTAGCACGATTTCATATTTGGACTCTTTATGTTTGCATGAATATAATTGTTGTTTTGGATCATATCTGCAAGTTGTATGCAACTATTAATTGTCCGGAACCAGAGACCCAAAGGTGGCAGGTTGAGATATCAAAGTGAAAGGCTTTAACTTGAGAATCACATGTGTTCATTGTGTGTTATTTCTTTACTCCGATGATTTGTAAAAGGAGCACCTTAATCACCATTGGTTCCATGATTCGCCCCACTAAAACTGGATGGTAGGACAAAACTTGGTGTGCAAGTTCTTATTGCAAGCACGTACAACTATATACGAAATACATGTCTACGTATGATTTATAGATTAGGATGCTTTGTCCTAAGCTATTTCAATTTTTTCAATTTCCCAACTATAATTTGATCAGCCAGCACATGTTATTTTGTTTGAAGAGTTACCCCTAGTGAAACTATGAACCGCGATCCATCTTTAATCATCATTGCTTCCATTGTTACTATTACTGCTGCTAATTTACTGTTACTGTTGCTCTAAAATTGCTATTGGTTTCACATCACTTTTGCTACTAGTACTTTTCCAGGTGTGGATGAATTAACAACTAAGCTTCTAAGGCTTGTAAGTATTTTTTGGCTCCCCTTGTGTCGAATCAATAAATTCGGTTGCACTTCCCTTGAATACTATTGCAATCCTCTATACTTTTCGCTCATCATCAACTGGCATGTATGGTTGGACCAAAGCTATATACATAGAATCCACTAAGAATTTATCACTCTCGCATAGTGTGTCACCCAGGCTCAGAGCAACCGGTTTACCTCACATTGCCAGCCCAGAGATCATGTCTTCTGGCAATGCACAACATATTGGTACAGAAATAACCGCTTCACTAATAATTATACAGGTACATAGGTTCGGGATACAAATTTCTATGAGGCATGGCGGCACATATCGTGCGGCAACAATATCAACATTATTTATGTTACATCTCGGGGCCTCGATATGAGCGACGAGAAACACTACGGCAGCGGAATAACGGGGTGATGGAGCTCCTCTCCACGGGGACACTGCTGGGATACGTCCTAGTTCGCAAAGTACGGCACACTAGAGTCTTCAGGCACAGCTTCTCCTGCATCTGGCATGACACGCCAGGTCAGTACATTGAATGTGCTTGCAAGCTCACAACAGCCATGTCATCAGAGTGAACAATAACAACAATGCAAACATAATGAATAGCACAAATTCATAGTTATGATTGTTTAAATACCAACCACCCATGATCATCGCATGACCATGTAACTTACCTCCGAGTCCATCCTGACTCAGCATCCGGGTCATCGCATGACCTCCCCAAATATTTTGGTCATCACATGACCACAAGTTAACTTTATCATTATACCAGTTTGTGTTGACCCATAGTGTGACCTAGAACGAACTGTGTCCAATACCGTGGACTCGGCTATTCGAATAGATTTTTAACACTCTGCAGAGGGTTGTGCACATTACCCACACCATGGAGCTCCTTGCCCAACGGACTAGGACTACTCCAACGAAACTTGAACATTTTAATTCATGTTCAAGTTTAACCATAATCATTTGCAACATGAGATCAAGTCATAACATCAACATGATATTAAACATATGAGCATTATATTACCACCAAACATGTGTAACAACTAATATGGCATCAACATGGATTCATCAAAACATGGTCTTCAATACTTACATGCGGTAAACATGTAGGAATCATGATAGAATTAACATGAATATGTCATGAGCTCAAGCAAGCATGTAAATGACCAGAGAACAAGTCATGGTATATCACATCAATCTAACATGGCATAATTTATTTATTTAGCAATCAAAATTGAAAGAAAATTTAGGTTAAATGAGAAAAGCATCATGTAGCAATTCAAGACCCTCATGACAAGAATGTTGTGTCTTGCCTTGGTCAAGTGGAGTGTCACTGAACTCCTGGTTTTCAGCAAGCAAGTTGTGGTCTTCTGAAAAGAATTTCAAATGGAAAAAAAATAAGTCAAATGAACATTGCTTCTTTCCAGCATACCTACACACAGAGGAAAATCACCAAACTTTTCCAACTTAAAGAGGAGACGAAGACAAAAATTTAGCAAAAAGAATCAACTCATTTGGCCTTGTGGTTTAGGAGATATTAGTGGTCAAAGTTGGGTCAAAATATTCACTTAAAATGATTTAAATGAATTTCCAGAAAATATCCAGAATAGGCCACGTCGAAGACGTATTCTGGGGAATACGCCTCCACTTGATACCCTTTCGGGCTGGCCTAGGTGGCTGAAAGTGGGCCAGCCCTGTCAGGTTGAGTGAGAGAGAGGTGGGAACAGGACCCGACGGCTCCGGCGAGGGAGTTCGCCGTCGACGAGCCCCTGCCGGCGACGAGAGGGGGAACCAGTGGACGGAGGGGCTTACGGCGAGCACGTACGTACCCAGAACACGGCGAACGGCGGCTGGACGGTGTGGCTAGGGTCTTCTCAAGCGTTTGGCGGCGGCGGGAGCTCGTCGGAGTCGGAGTTTTCTGCACAAAACCCACCGGCGAGCACACCGTTAGAACCACCAGAGCAAGGAGAAGCTAGGGGAAGCAATGACGGGGCTAGGGTAGCACCAGGGGTGGCGATCTCACGGCGGGGCACCAATGAGAACCAAGGCCTGGGGCCTCCCCGGCGGGATTTGCTGGGTTGGGTGATCAATTGGAGTGTAGTGGGTGGGATTGCGATGCTCAGAAGCGAGGAGGGGTTCGGTTTTTATAGGTGGGCACGAGATTCCTATGAGGATGCCACCGGGCAAAAGAAATTGAAGCAGTGTTCGGAGTGGATGAGCTCGAGGTG
The DNA here is from genome assembly GCA_950022295.1 of Bromus sterilis. Taxonomy (NCBI): domain Eukaryota; kingdom Viridiplantae; phylum Streptophyta; class Magnoliopsida; order Poales; family Poaceae; genus Bromus; species Bromus sterilis. The sequence goes on from OX465596.1 coordinate 183,033,701, forward strand.
TTACCGGCGGGTCTAGGAGGTTCTAGAGGTGACCTGGCGTGCGTACGAGCAGCTCCCGAGGCTCTACATCGACGGGGAGACGGGTCACGTCGGCAAAGCTCTCTATGGCTGCTCTGCAACAGCGAGCAAGGCGGCGGGCGGCGGGCGGCGTGGCTTTGCTCGGGACAGATGGCAAGCCTTGGTGCGGTGGAGTTGGAGACAAGCAGAAGCAAACGCGGGCAACGCGGAGGCGTGCGGAGCACAGCGGCCGGCGTGCGTGTCCTCTGTCGAACAGTGGCGGTGGCGGTGCGTCCTCCTGCGAGCGGCCCGTCTTTGGGAGAGGACATGTGGCGCACGGGGGTGCTGGAGGAGCTACGGATGCGAGGGCGCGGCCACGGGCTCGTCGGGCGAGGCGTGCCCCTGATGGCGACATCTCGACCACGGCCAGAGCATGCCTTTGGCAGGCAGCGAGCGTGCTCACCCTGTGCAAGCGTGCACTGGGTGCAGCCACTGTTCTCCAAGAGTGTCCATGGCACAAAGGCAACGTCCAGAAGCACACCTGGGGGCTTGGAGGCACTGGGGGAGGTCTCATGCAGATCCCAGCTTCAAAAAGAAGTTTCTGCAACAAACTTTGGGAATTTCTGGAGGCTGAATTGCTAGGAGTTTTGAGCTGAATTTTTGTGTGCATTCAAGGTTTAGGAAGGTGCCCAAGTGGTAAAAATCCCAGAGCCAATTGACTAGTGTACAGGGTACCTACTTCACAAAGTGCTCCTCTGTCCAGGATTGAAAAAGAATTTTTAGAGGGGAAATGTTGTACTGAACTTGTTGATCTTTTTCCATAGAATCATGAGGCATGATCCTAGAGTTCAGCACAAAAAGTTTCAGAGCAATTGGGCAACCAGAGAAGATGATGGTTTCAAAAGCATGGGGGAAATAGGCTTATTTCTTGCCTGAAAAAGGGATATCTTGTGAAATAAAAATATGGCAAGGGAATGGATGACCAATCTTGATTTGGGACATGAGGGAGAAGAGTTTTGAGGTCACTTGGCCTAGAGAAAAATTTAGGTCCATGTGATCAAGGCCAAAAGAGTTGCAAAACATCAGGCAAATGAAATTCAAATTTTCCAGAAATCAGAAAAAAGTTAGAAAATCAAAGGGCTAAAAACCAGGATGTCACACATAGGTTCTAGCGAAATATATCGGATCCTTGTGACAAATGTATCGTGGATTGGCATTGTAAAAATGTGTTCCATGATTCTCCTCTAGTACCAAATAAATCTCTTGTGAACGTCACATTGGATGACTAGGTTTTCATAACCTTGGCGATAGTTTAACCCTTGTAGTTTACAATATTGTATAGAGATGGATATTGTTCCCAGAGTGCGGCATTACCTAGCCAATTCTCCTTCCAAAATCTAATTTTTGAGCCATCATTAATAGAAAAGAACCAACACTGAAGAAATATATTTTTCATAGCCACTAGACCAGCCAAAAAGTGTGATTCTCCAGGCTTCCAATATACTTGGTATACTTCCTTGGAACCCACGCATTTCCTCCTAAGGAGGGTTTGCCAAACACCATCCAAACCCCAAGGTCATATATTCCCAATCCCCATTGTTCTTTGGGTCGTCAAACCACATTTAGCCATTCAATATTTCTTTTTCCGGCTATCTCCTTTCCAAAAGAATATCGAACGGAGATAATCTAATCTATGTAAGACTCATGTAGGAGGTTGGAAGAATGAATATACAAAATCATATTGCTTAGTATTTAATTTATGAGACCCAATCTTCCACTCAGAGATAGCAGTTTTTCTTCCCAACTACTCAACTGCTTTTGTAGTCTCTCCTCTACGTATGTCCATTCAGCATTTGTGAGTCTCTGATAACGTATCGGTAATTCCAAATAATTAATAGGAAATTGGCCTTGTTTGCAACCAAATAATTCAACGTACAAGTGTGCGGTATCCTAGGCCTCGCTAAAACAAAATTATTCAGTTTTATGAAAGTTTATCTTGAGACCTGGAAGCTACTCGAAAGCTAAAAAATTAATTTTGGATTCATTGCCTTTTCTAGGAAATGATCCATAAAGAAAATTGTATCATTGGAATATTGAAGGATAAATAGACCACCATCCATTTTACCATCAATTTTAGCGCGATGAATCATGGCAGCTAAAATATCCGCCACTATATTGAATAGCATGGGCGATAATGGGTCGCCTATTCACAATCAGTTCTTCATTTGTAAGTCGCGACATTATTATCATTGATTTTAATGGAAACACTACCTCCAAAAACAAATTTATGGATCATAGCCCACCACTTTGCAGAGTAACCTTTCGTTATGAGAGTTTGTTGGAGAAATGTCGATCTTAAGCACAATTATCGGAGAGAATTGTTTATAGGAAATCCCCCAAAACCTTAGTTCGAACATGGGGGGCTTAGCTTCACGACGTCGACGGCAATGGTGAGGAAGACGTATGTCAAGCAAGCATGCGCACAAGGGACACATGGAGCTACCCAGGTTCGAGCCACCGTGGTGGTGTAAAATCTTACTCCTGTATGTTTGGGATTGCTCCCATGCGGATGATCATAGTGAGCTACAAGTTTGGAGGTTCGGAATGGCCAGCCCTCCTATGGTGCTCTAGCTAGGCCTAATGAATGGAAGCCTTGGTCCTCTTCCTCCACAGCCCGAAGGGAAGGGATGCGACATGATGCCAATTATTTTGGGGACCAACATGTCCCTTATCCTGACTAAAGCTCACTGCTCCTGACAAATTGGAGAAGATAAGCTGGTTGTTGTTTTTTGGCACTTCCTTCGTCTTGGGTGGCGTGGTTCGCGATCCAGAGAGCTCTTCGGGAGGCTCGCGAAGCATTGATGTTGGGCTTCTTAAGCAATGTCTTGGGGAAGGCAGCTGTCTCCGGGGACATCTTCATAAGTCGGGGCTCAAGAAGGAGCGGACCTCCTCGGAGGGGGAGAGACTCCAGAGGTGTTTCTTCGGGATGCAAGGACCTCATGGGTCTTAGGCACGGCCCAAGATGCACTGGTTCCCATTGGTCCGACAGTAGCCCCCGGGCACGCATCATCGACTGGACCTATGGAGGGGACGTCCAATCAATCGTCGGGCCCAGGAGGTGCACTTCTTCCCATGGGAGAGGGCTGCATCCCAGTATGCCCTGGCTCTTGCACTGTTGTCCTTCTCTGTTCTAAAATGTGGTTGCGTGTGGCGCCGTTATCTCCTCGGTTTCCGTGACGTGAGGTATGGAGCGTCGGGGGGAGCCGAATCATGGGCCTATAAGAGGCGGAACCGCTTATCCTCTTGAAACATCGATACTCCGCCCTTCTTCTTCCACTTTGCTCTTCTTCATTGGTTCCTAGCTTTATTCATGGGGATGACTTTTGCTGATCTGAACCGGCATGGCGTGGAGGCGTTTGGCAGCCGACCGGGCCTTGACCGCCGTTGTCGCTATGGCGTGAGCGACCCAAGGACCTCACCACCGCCGAAAGAGATGATGCATTTCTCTTCGTATGGTCTTGAATCCCTGGTGAACTCATTCTCGGCCTTCTCATTGGCTCTGGAAATTGGATACCTGGACGGAGCTAACAATGGAGAGGAAGGCCCTAAGGCTAGCGCTTCAGACGGGCAGACAGCCCACTGGACTCTCCTGAGATCAAGCGGAACACCTTCTCCGCGGGGCCATGACATCCACCCTTCCTTACGACCATGGTCGGGGATGCGCCCCACGCTTTGGCTTGTCGAGGAAGCGACGGGCTTCTCGAAACTCTTCATGTTCTTCGATGAGCGCCCGAGTTGTTTCACAGAAGGCAAGGTTGATGGTGACGCCTCGTCTCATGGTTGCAATGGAAGCCACTCAAGTGGCGATGAGAAGGCTACGACGACCATCACGATGGAGAAGATCGGCTGGGCAGCGTTGTCGGGCGGCTTGTGGTACTCTGGTTCTTACCCGACCGTTATTCGACCCCTCCGGGTACAAGAGGAGGTGAGGGGCACCAAAATCTTGTCAAGGAAGTTGTGCCAGCCAGGAGGAGGCAACATCATACACCTCTAGGGGTTTTTCCAGAGACCTCAATGATTCGGAGGCTTTCCGATTATCTAGATCCTCGCCGATGATGGGCTCACGAGCGCTGGTGGCCTCCTTGCAACTGAGCGCTGTAGGGCCCTAGTTGAACCTGTAATTAAGAAAAGTCTCACTTCCTCCAGATTTATTATCTTTAGGGAGTTTGTTAGCTTGTGGGTCGAGATGAACCGGTATGACATTCGTTTCCTCAACTCTGAAATGTGGGGGATTAATTTTGAAGGAAATTAAAGAATAACTAGGGATTCCCCTTTACTCATATGTGCTTTGTGGTTGCTGTCACCATCCTTCAGGAGCGTGATTTCTTTTGTGATACCTGATCTCATGGGGCTTGCTCCCGCGTGGAAAGGTTCTTTAGCTTGACATCCTTCGCGATCCTAGGTTGCTCCTGAATGTGGGTATCCTTGCTTGACGATGGGTGTTCCTTTGTTGGTGAAGAAGACGTTTTTGAATTTCTTTTCCTTATTGTCCTGTAATTGGCGAAGAAACTTTGTTCGTTTCGTTGGGGTGAGGACATGCGGCGGATCTATGCAATATCGTTGTGAGGGCGAGGCCCTTTTTGGTGTAGCACAGATCTTCTAGGGGTTCCTACAGTGATAATGTAAAGCCGACGAGCACGAATGACTTGCTCACGAAGATAATTATTTGTTTGTTCTCGCGTGTGGGCTGCGCGGGGAGTTAGAGGTCTGAGGTCCTCCTTGAAATGGTGCCGCGTAAAGGGACAGTCTCATGAGCCATAGCTTAGCCCTCAAAATGATTAGCCGTTGGGGTGTTCATCAAGGACCTCAGTGATGTGGTGTGCACGGGGGCAGGCTCATGAGCCAAAGCTCAATCTCTTGGATTTTTGGAGCTTTCAGACTAACCTCGGGTATAGGCATCCGTGTCCAGCGCCCTCTTGCGTGGAGCACACGAGGATTAATAGAGGCTGGCAAATTCGCGAAGCAGAGAAATGGCAATGCAAGAAATTCAAGAACGAAGCAAGACGCTTAAGACAAAATTCTGGCCAGCGGTCAATTTGAACACCAAAATAAAAGTGTGAAAGGAAATCCTTATTGAAACTTCCTGAAAAGTCGAATCTTACATTCGGCGTGGAGAAAAGAAGAATGAAAAATATGTTGCCAGCGCTGATGGGTTCGCAACACAGAAAACAAAAAAAATCCTACGGATTGCAACTAAAACTGCCAAGATCATATCTAGGAGATAACTGGTAACGGTTTGGGAAGGACTCATCCTCGAAGACCAAAAGTGTTAACGAGAACAATTTTCGTGGGTGATGTAGACGTTCCTTTTCTGATCTCAAGATCCTGAAGAAGAACGTTGCAAGAGGCAATGCTTCCGTAGTCGCTCACACATATAGCTTGATGACGACCTATGTCCCTTGCTCTAGTTGGGCAGCAGATGTAGTGGATCCTTGGGAACGCCAGCATCACTACTCCATGGTAGTAGTGGTGGTGGAGAAATTTGAGCAGGGCTTCGCCTAAGCAAATGCTCGTGTAGAGGACAAGGAATCAAAGAGAGGAAGTTGTCAACCAAAGGACATGAAAGAATGAGAGAATGAGAAACTTGGGAGAGGGTTAACTCCTCCTCCTTATATAGTAGAGGGGGGCTACACCCATGGGGTGGCCGGCCACCATAGTGGTGCCCCCACTTCTCCCCTCTTTGATGATGGTGGAGTCTCCACTCACCAAAAATCAAAGGCACTTTCTTCATTTAACCTCCACTCAAAATCCATTAGCGTTTTCCATTAAAACCACTTTTAATTCACTTGTTTTAATGTCACTTCATTTAATGAACACTTCATTCAATGAACACTTCATTCAATGAACACTTCATTCAATGAATATATATTTAACAATTTCTCCCTTGCAACAATTTAATAAACGGAAATGTCGGGGGTCTCTTCTCGGGCCTTCCTTCTAGCGCCGGATGTTGGGGGTTCAGATCCGTCCCTTTCCAGCACCAGAAGTCGGGGAGAATGGCGGCGACACCGCCCTGAACGGTCCATTCGGAAGGCTTCTTCCGGGAGGGCTCCGCCCCAAAGACCACGCATGACGGGGAGAACGTAGGGCTCCCGCTTGCTTCATGTAGACGGAGGTTGATGTTGGCTTCGAAACGGCATTCGAGCTAATGAAATGGCACAAGAAAACACAGGGTTTACCAATGTTTGGGCCGTCCGGAGGCTAAAAGCCCTACTCCTGCTTGTCTGATCTATCTTGTGGGTTGTAGTGGAGTAGAATGCTTGGTGATCCTCACAGGGAGAATCTGCTATCATATGCCTTGCTCTAATTGTTGGATGGATGCTAACTGGTGCCCCAGGAAGCAGGTCCTGGGTTTTCCTATACTACCGAGAATCTCAAGGATAAACTCCTTTCTCCCTCCTTGGGAGCTTGTCGAGCCAAGTCGAGTTGAGCGTCCTCTCCCTTTCTTCTCTTATCCCCCCCTGTGCTTCGGTTTCCAACGTCTCCATTTAATAGCTTAAGGGGATCGTCCAACTTCTCTTATCCGTTCCTCCCTCGTGCGGACGTGGAGGGTCTTGGTGTATTCCGGTAAGGTCCAGCAGTGTCGTGGGGACAGCTGGCTCATGCGCGGGCTAAGTAGCCGTAGGGACATACGCCAGGTATCGGTGTCATCCTATCATGCCGTGCATGTCATCTCCTAGTGCTTTTAATGCACTGGTTTCTTGGTTGCGTGGTGGGAATTGACCGAGGCCTCACCATCCCTTAGGCTGGGCGAAGGAGTTCCCCAGGACACATTATGGACGGGTGGTGCCCACGATATTCCCATGCCGAAACTTCTCCAGGTTGCGGTAACAAGTGGTCGAGGCTCTGTGACGAGGGGGTGACCCCACGACTCCTATAGATGGGCCTACCCGGTGTACCCGAAGACAGAAGGTCCACTGAGATGCCGCCTGGACCTAGCCTTGGCCCACTTGTGGCACCGACGTAGGAGTCCGCGACTCATAAGGAAGGTGCAAACTTGCCGTGCGAAACAAGATCAGGGTTAGGAAACCTCCTTTGTAATCCAAGACGGACTCCCTGAGACCTAGCCTAGTATATAAGGGCTAGGAGGGGAGACGCCAAGATAAATCAATACACAATCTGTAACCCTAGCCTTGTGCGCACTAGCCTTGGCTTCCCAGTAATCGCCATCTCCAAGCAATAACATCGAGCAGGAATGTATCCTCCTGTTAGCCGACGAGCTATTGTCCAACCTGTGCCTCTCATGACTAACCCAGGATCCCTGACCATGGGATTTTCCGGGGTACATCCCCGTAAATTGGCGCCGTCTGTGGGAACTACACAGGTTGGAATCACGATCTCGGCGGTTCCGTCTCCAGCAAGCTACAACTCAAGAGCAAGAACCAGATACAATCCATCAGAAGAAATCAAGATCACGGCAAGAATCTCTGCCGCCCCAGCGAGATCGCTCGGCCTGCAGCTGTGCCAGGACCAACACTATGGTGGCAACCGAGCCCACCGGCAGCAAAGGAGAACTCGACGAGCCAAAAGAAAGGCGCAGGGTTCTACACAGAGATCCCGGTCGACGAGCTAGAGCACGAAGCAGAGGACCCGCGGACCACTCGACGACCCGCCAACCACTCGACGACCCGCCACCACCCAGGCACCCGCCGCACAACAAGACACCGACTCCGAGCTCGAGATCAGCAATCATCAAAATCATCACCAACGAAGAAGGAATCGACGACCTAGAAGACACGCGCGAGGATTCTACGAGGAGACCCCACTCGACGAGTCGCACTACACAGCTACGCGCTCGCCGACCACTCGATGAACCGCCGCACGGACAGCTGTCGCCCGCCAGGACAACGACTCTAAGACTCAGACCGGCGAATACTACGACCCAGATCGAAGACCAGACGAATTTTCCAACCTTATCAAGAGCCAGAATCTGAGCATGGGAATCGAAATCGATCCACGAGTCCACGAGCACCCAGTGGATCACGCGTTGTTCTTCAGAATCTCAAGGGGGAAACGGCACGCCGGATCCAGAAAACTCACGGTCAGGGAGCAGCTAGAAGGACCCTGCACGATCCACTGCTTTGAAGACGACCGGGGATACATCAGATCGAGTCACACTCTGGGAGACTGCCGCCTGTTCAATGAACTCATTGACAACCTCAAGGAGGAAAAACAGCGAGAAGCCAAACACACCCGACGAACCGAGCAGTCGCTGACTCCAAGTCCCGAAAGACGCTCCAACCCGACTCAAGGACAGGTGTTCACGATTCAAGAAGGCAGGGTATTGCAAGCCCAACAGGACGCCGACACCCTGTAAGCCAGAGCATCCGAGAATCTAAACATAGTCAAAGTCTACCAGCTACACAGCGTAGAAACCAGCATCACGTTCGACAGGAGTGATCACCCACCTGCAGAACCAAGGCCGGGGCACGCGCCCCTGGTACTCGACGCTCAAATCCGAGGGTACGACATGGATAGAATCTTCATGGACGGAGGCAGCAGCATGAACATAATCTTCGTCAGCACCCTACACAAGATGTTGATCCCACGATCAGTATGGAAGAAATCAAGCACCGTGCTATACGGAGTAGTATCAGGAGAAGCGGCCACTTCCCTTGGAGTAATCGAGCTCGAAGTTGTCTTTGGCAGCAGACGCAATTTTGCAAGACACACCCTCGAGTTCGAAGTACTCGATTGGCAGTCACGGTACCACGCCATACTGGGGCGTCCAACATTTGCGCAATTCATGGCGATTCCGCACTACGCCTACCTCAAACTCAAGATGCCAGGATCCGCGGGCGTCATCACAGTCAACGGAAGCTTCACCAAATCAGACCAATGTGACCGCGATTTCCACAATGTGTCCGACACCTTCGGAGCTGAGCAAGAGCTCACAGAAATAGCCATGGCGATAGACAAAATTATCTTCCCGCTAGCAAGTCGAAGCGATTCAAAAGAATACGGGCGCGACTTCAGGATCGACAGAAAACCGGTCAATCACCAACTGCACCCGACGGACCCAGAAAAAATAGTCCGCGTGTACGCCCACCTCCCGGAAGAGCAAGTGACTACCCTCATCGCTTTCCTCCGTGAAGAATGGGAAATCTTTGCCTGGTGCCCAGCCGACATGCCAGGAGTACCGCGCGAGTTCGCGGAACACGCGCTGCGTATCAAGCCAAACACCAAGCCAGTGAAGCAAGCACTGCGATGATTCTCAGAACCCAAACACAGAGCAATCGGGGAGGAAGTCAACCGATTACTCGACGCCCAATTAATCCGAGAAACGAAGAAAGCCACTTGGGTCGCCAACCCTGTGCTGGTCCCCAAGAAAGACACAGACGTGCTACGAATGTGCGTCGACTACGGGCCAGTTAACAAACACTGCCCAAAGGATCATTTTCTCCTGCCAAGAATCGATCAGATAATCGACTCGATAGTAGGATGCGATCTACGATCGTTCCTCGACGCCTACTCAGGATACAATCAAATCAGGATGAAGGAAGAAGACGAAGAGCATACATCATTCATCACCCCCTACGGTGCATTTTGCTACAGGACAATGCCCTTCGAACTCAAGAACGCTGGTGCCACATACCAACGGATGATGCAAGACTGCTTGAAAGAGAAAATCGGAAGAAATGTGCAGGTCTACGTGGACCACATCGTCATCAAACCTTACAGTGCAAACACGCTACTCGACGACCTACGCGAGACCTTCGCAACACTCAACAAGTACAGAATCAAGCTCAACCCAAAGAAGTGCGCATTTGGCGTCCCAGCCGGGAAGTTGCTCGGGTATATGGTCTCCGCTCGAGGAATTGGAGCGAACCTCAAGAAAGTTCAAGCAATCGCCAAGATGTAGGAGCCAACCGACATAAGAGGCGTGCAGCAGCTCACCGGAAGACTCGCAGCCTTAAGCCGTTTCATCAGAAGACTAGGAGAACGCACACTGCCATTCTACCAGCTGCTCAGAAAAGGGGAAAAATTCGAGTGGACCGACGAAGCCCACAAAGCATTCGCGGACCTAAAGCAGACACTCTTGACCCCACCAATCTTGGCAGTGCCCAACGAACGAGAAAAGTTGTACCTCTATGTGGCAGAACGCAACAGCGTGGTAAGCACAGCACTCGTCATCGAGCGCATGGAAGAAGGCAAGGTCCAGAGCATACAAAGACCGAGCTACTACCTCAGCATGCTCTTGACAAAATCCCAGCAGCGGTACCCGCACTACCAGAAGCTACTACTGGACATCATCATGACCTCAAGAAAGGTGTCGCACTACTTCGACGAACACCCTATCACAATCGTGAGCAGCGCACCACTCGCGGACATCCTCAACAACCCCGGAGCGACTGGGCTAGTCGCTGAGTGGAACATTGAGCTCAGCCCGTGGGACCTGCAGTTCAAGAACCCAACAGCAATCAAGGCTCAAGTCCTCCCAGATTTTCTGGTCGAGTGGACGGAGGTCCAGACACCAGGCCCCCCGGACCTATCGAACTCATGGACAATGTTTTTCGATGGGTCTAAAAGACAGCAAGGAGCCGAAGTAGGAGTCGTTCTGGTCTCCCCCAAAGGAACGAAGCTCAAATACGTCCTACAGATCAACTTCAGCCACGCCTCCAACAACGAAGCCGAATACGAGGCACTGCTCTATGGCATGCGCATGGCCAAGACATGCGGTGTCACTCGCCTCGTAATCTACAGAGACTCCAACCTCGACGTCCAGCAGGCGATGAAAGACTGCAATGCAGTAGCCGACAACATGGCGGCCTATCATAAGCTCTACAACAAGCTCGAAGGAAGTTTCGACGGTTGCGAGCTCAACCATATCCCCAGAACAAACAACACAGAGGCCGACAAACTCGCAAACATCGGCTCGACTCGAGGACCAGTACCACCCGGTGTTTTCCTCGAAAGCATCAACCAGAGATCCATCAAGGTAAAAACAGCAGCACCCGAGGCAGCTGTATATGACGACACCACTGAGCTAGCACAGGTGGCATCAGCGAGCCCATCCGAAAGCAACAGCAGCCAAGCGGTCGAACCTACAGATCCAACAACACTCGAAGGACCAGCATGGAAAAAACCGTTCCTCTAATTCCTAATCGAAGGCATGGTACCGCAAGATGTTTCAGAAGCTCGGCGCATCAGTCGTTGATCCAAGGCATTCACACTGATCAACATACAGTTATACAAGCGCAGCATCACCCATATACTCCAAAAGTTCATCGACGAAGAAGACGATAAAGCCCTACTACTCGAAATCCACGAGGGTACCTGCGGGCACCACTCGAGCAGTTGAGTGCTCGTGTCCAAAGCATTCCGAGCAGGGTTTTATTGGCCCACTACGATGAAAAACGCAGAAGACATCGTGCAGCGTTGCATCGCCTGTCAAAAATTCGCCAGCAGAACGCACGCTCCAGCCTCAGAACTCAAGACCATACCACTATCATGGCCGTTCGCCACCTAGGGACTGGACATGGTGGGCCCGCTCAAGAAATCATCAAAGGGAGGAAGAACACACCTGCTAGTAGCAGTCAACAAGTTCAGCAAGTGGATTGAGGCAGTGCCCATCACCAGCTCCACTGCCCTCACGGCAGTGAACTTTATCAAATCAATAATCTTCAGGTTCGGAGTACCACACAACATCATCACGGACAACGGTACGAACTTCACAACAGCAGAATTCCAGAACTTCTGCGACGAATTGGGCATCAAAATCAACTACGCATCTGTCGCGCACCCGCAGTCCAACGTCCAGGTGGAAAAAGCAAATGGCCTAGTATGCGGAGGAATCAAAAAACGGCTCCTTGCAACACTCGAGCAGGGCGCGGGAAACTGGATAGAAGAACTCCCTGCAGTACTTTGGAGCCTGCGTACCACCCCAAATACCACAACACAGTACACACCTTTCTTCATGGTGTACGGGTCGGAGGCAGTGCTACCACACGACCTCAAATTCGGGGCACCCCGGATCTCGGAGTACGAAGAAGAAGAAGCAAAAGAAGAACTGCAATATGACAAGGATACAACAGTCGAAGCAAGAGACACAGCCCAAGGAAGGTCAGAGGGGTACCAGGACAAGCTGCGCACTTATCAAAGCAGCCGCCTGCGCACCAGAACATTCAACAAAGGAGACCTCGTCCTGCGACTGATACAAGAGAAAGTCCACAAGCTTGCCCCCCAATGGGAAGGACCGTTCATAATCTATGAAGTCATAGGAGGAGGCGCCTATAGACTGAAGAACCCAAAGAGTGATGAGGACGTGGGGAATCCATGGAACGTAGCGAACCTACGCCTGTAATACCCATAGTCTCCACCAATCATGCTCAACTGGCAGCACATGTAACCCCTCGACGAAATAAAATGATGTTTCCCAAACACTACTACCCCAAAGCACTCGGGGGCTCGAGTACAAAACTCCCCCCGAGAGACGCTATCGTCGCTCACGCGATCTTGATCCAAAGCACTCGGGGGCTCGAGTACAAAACTCCCCCCGAGAGACGCTATCGTCGCTCACGCGATCTTTATCCAAAGCACTCGGGGGCTCGAGTACAAAACTCACCCCGAGAGACGCTATCGTCGCTCATGCAATCTTTATCCAAAGCACTCGGGGGCTCGAGTACAAAAATCCCCTCGAGAGACGCTATCGTCGCTCACGCGATCTTTATCCAAAGCACTCGGGGGCTCGAGTACAAAACTCCCCCCGAGAGACGCTATCGTCGCTCACGCGATCTTTATCCAAAGCAATCGGGGGGCTCGAGTACAAAACTCCCCCCGAGAGACGCTATCGTCGCTCACGCGATCTTTACCCAAATCACTCGGGGGCTCGAGTACAAAACTCCCCCCGAGAGACGCTATCGTCGCTCACGCGATCTTTATCCAAAGCACTCGGGGGCTCGAGTACAAAACTCCCCCCGAGAGACGCTATCGTCGCTCATGCGATCTTTATCCAAAGCACTCGGGGGCTCGAGTACAAAAATCCCCTCAAGAGACGTTATCGTCGCTCACGCGATCTTTATCCAAAGCACTCGGGGGCTCGAGTACAAAACTCCCCCCGAGAGACGCTATCGTCGCTCACGCGATCTTTATCCAAAGCACTCGGGGGGCTCGAGTACAAAACTCCCCCCGAGAGACGCTATCGTCGCTCACGCGATCTTTACCCAAATCACTCGGGGGCTCGAGTACAAAACTCCCCCCGAGAGACGCTATCGTCGCTCACGCGACCTTTCACCAAAGCACTCGGGGGCTCGAGTACAACCTCCCCCCGAGAGACGCCATAGTCGCTCACGCGATCTTTACCTAAACTAATCGGGGGCTCGAGCACCCCCAACCCCCCGAGGCGCTATCGTCGCTCGTGCAACCCAAAAATTAAAAGGTCCAAGAAAAAAACCCTGACAGGTGCCACCTGCTGAAAACTGATCGGAATCAAAGGGAAGACACGGCTACAACCATAAGGAACACCAAGTACTCTAGACACATATGGATGGAGCACAGTACGCAGACAATCCTTTAGTCTTCACCTGATCGCCAACGATCACCTAAAGAATCGGGGGCTAGTCCCATCGGGAGCACTGTCGCGCACCCGATAAAATACAGCAGTTAACAGAAGAACAATGAGAACAATAAAGCTCAGCCTACGTTCGACTCTACAACTCGAACGTAGCCTCGGGGGCTACTCCCATCGAGAGCACTATCGCGCACCCGATAGAATCCACAGTACAAGGACTCGACGGACTCGAAGACATCTCTCGCTGAAAGACTTAAAGATAGATCACATCACCAAAGGACTCAAAGACAGATTCCATTACAAGGAGGCAAACACACTTCGCATTACAAGGACCCGAAGGTCGTCCTCAGTACAAAAGATTCGATGTACATTGTATAGAAGGCAGCTCTGATTACTCGAAGGAAATCATCATTACATGGAGAAATAACCTAGTTACAAAAGACACAAAACAGCCGATAAGCCAACAGCATCAGTCACCCAAGGAATTATGACTTCTACATGTGTGCCCATGCTGGGATAATTGGCACTGAGACAACGAGCATCATCAACGATGCAGGCGTAGGAGTCCTCGACCTGACGGAACCATCGCTGCTTGTCTCCTGACAGTACGGATCCATGCGATTACCGCCCGGGTCAAAAGCGCGGATGGTAAGAGTATCTTCGCCATCAAAGCGGCAACAGAGGGTATCACCATCACGCAAGTTCAAGCGTCGAGAAAACGACTCCCAGCCAAATCCAAGAAAAATCAGGCGAGAACTATCGATCTCCAACTTAACATAACAGGGAGATCGAGTGCACCCCTGAAGACAAAGCAGCAAGCCATCAAGATTACGCTCAGAAACAAGGGCAGAAAATGCAGAAGGTAGCAGAATGCGAGCGGCATTCCGGCCACGGACACGTAGGAGGAAATCATAACGCCAAAAACCCTCCTCCGAGGAAGAAGAGGAAGGCGTCGACGGTGCACCACGACGGCCACCGCGAGAAGAGCACAGAGTACGACCACCGCGACCACGACGAACCCGGTCGCGGCTGGTCATACCTACACTTCGTCTTGGCACCATGAGGAGATGAAGAAGAGGAGCAAGAGGGGCAAAGGACAAACACTACAACCGGATGAAGAAAAGGGGTCTATTTATAGCACAACCCCAAGGGCACGCAGAAGCCCAGACCACGGCAGCAATTAATTCAAAGACCAAGCATGCCGGGCGATTCGAATTCCAAGACAAAGATGCCTTCACACGGGCAGCACTGGACGCGTCAAGTCTCGCGTGTTTTCAATACATGCATCGGTAACTCAACAGGCGGCTGCAGCACGCCACCAAGACCATCATTATGACAGGTCATGAAGACATGACGGTTCGCAGACAAAGAATCTTTGACAGTCCTCCAACAAGGAGATTGTTATTGTCACCAATAAAAGGTAAATTAAAACGGCAGCGCAAAAAGAAAAATGCAGTCTGCAAGCACCATTTTCTCCAACTCAAATACATTTTTCAAATATATTTAACTCCCATCGGGAGCGTATCCACCCATGAGAGTTTCAGGTGCTCCCTCACCTAAAAGAAAAGACGTGCTCGAGTGATTACTCGCACACATGAAGAGTTTCGGGTGCTCCCTCACCACGACAGAAGATAAACAGACCTGCACTCGCCGGATCAAGCGGTCCCAGAGTATCGGGTGCTCCCTCACCCCGAGAGCAAAAGCGATACTCGAGTAATCACTCACAAGACCCTGATTACCCAAGCACTCGACGACCTCCCGAGAAAATAGTCCTCTAACATTACTCCTCGCCCGAGCGCTCGACCAAGCTCCGCGGGTGACCGCTAAAACAACTCACTTGATTGTTTATTCCAAGTGGGTGCATTACTAACTAGGCTCCGTGCCTCATTAAAAAATACATATTCCTGGAACACGATACACTGTGCCCAGATGCCACACAAGCTTAGCGTGTAGGTAAGACCCCGCTGCACAGATCGGCCGGGCTGGGACTTGCCGCAGAGCGATTTCACTCCCAACCTTTTCCATGCGCTTGCATGATAGAAAAATCCAGGAGGAGGCCACGAACTTTACTGGCGGCAATTGATCACTGTAAGAACTGTAGTGGCATGAATTTTGCTCGACACCAGTGTTCCAAGCTCATGTCGAGGTACGTGACCTTGATTTGGCTACTGCGGTTTTTTCCACTAGCGCAATTCACCACGGCTCGACCAGTCGACTCCTTGGGCCCTTTCAGCTTAGCTATCCCTCAAAACAGGTTTTGTCATGGCCCCAGACTGCCAGCGACCCGCGGTTGAACCATGCATACATAGAAATGGCGCAAGAAAGGACTCGAGTCCCTGCGCGACTCTTCGAGTCCCCCAGGCACTCGGGGGCTACTGATGAGGGGGTGACCCCACGACTCCTATAGATGGGCCTACCCGGTGTACCCGAAGACAGAAGGCCCACTGAGATGCCGCCTGGACCTAGCCTTGGCCCACTTGTGGAACCGACGTAGGAGTCCGCGACTCATAAGGATGGTGCAAACTTGTCGTGCGAAACAAGATCAGGGTTAGGAAACCTCCTTTGTAATCCAAGACAAACTCCCCGAGACCTAGCCTAGTATATAAGGGCTAGGAGGGGAGATGCCAAGATAAAGCAATACACAATCTGTAACCCTAGCCTTGTGCGCACTAGCCTTGGCTTCCCTGTAATCGCCATCTCCAAGCAATAACATCGAGCAGGAACGTATCTTCTTGTTAGCCGACGAGCTATCGTCCAACCTGAGCCTCTCATGACTAACACAGGGTCCCTGACCATGGGATTTTCCGGGGTACAACCCCTTCACTCTAGCGCTCTTCTTCTTCTTTCCATGGTATTCGCATACCGGGGTCTTGTGAGTGATCCACGCGGGACCCTCTCTTGGATGCCCTCGCTGTGGTGCAAAGGGAAGGTTTCCCCCTGCAATCCGGGAGATGAGTCAGGAACACGGGAAAATGGGATGCCCCAGTTCTGGTTTACCGACAGTATCCCTCGGGCTCGGCTCCGATGGAGGTCCCCCGGAATCGAAGCTGAGTCTTCCGAGAAGGCCTAGTAATCTGCACATCGGTTGTCACATCGCCGGCACAACGCTGGTCTTGACAGGTGTTGCGTCGCCATTCGGATTTGAAGGGTGATGATGATGATATCTTACAAAAGGTGGTAAGACTCAAGGCAACACAGTAGGAGGCCCACGGTAATCAATTCATTTGTGAATGCATAGAAAAATTACTCCCCTACGGTAGCCTCATGATTATTTAAGCGGTGGGGTGAGAATCGAAGGAGGACACTTTCCTTCCCCCATTCTCCACCTTTGATTCCGCTTGTCTTGCTCGGTGGCGCCTCGGACGCATTCCAACACCTTGCAGGCGGCAGCTCAGACAATGTCGGGGGTGCGCAGATGAGCCACTGGTCGGGGGTCCTCGGGCTGCCGTGGAAGAGGTCATGTTGGAGCGCCATCTTCTTCAGCTCTGGCGAGGGCGCACATGGGGGTCGCAACCACGAGTTCTTCGTGGCGGTGATTGAGCCCCTGTGCGGCTAGCTTCGGCTGCCCAACACATTTGCGCAGGAGATGGCGGGGCACAATCCCCCGGGCTTGTGTACCTCTAGGTGGAGGGCTGCCCCCATGGTTCGGCATGGGTGGCCACGTCCTACGGAGGATATGGAGCCATGTTCCTTGACCAGCGGTGGTCAGCATTCTTCCGCTGGGGGAACATCCAGTACTTCCAGGCCATCCTTTTCTGGTGCGATGGCCAAGAAACTCTGCGGCTGAAGATCTTCTAGCCGTGGGGGGTCCGCGCAGAATGTTGCGTGGAGGCTTACGTTGGTGTTTCCGACGAGACGAGCGTCGTGGGGGTCACCTAGGACTTCCTCGATGCTGAGTCCATCGCCGATCGTTGAGGAGGTGGACCGCCGCCGTCGGGAAGGCTTGGGGGAGGACTGCGGCTCCCATCCGGCGGTTCTTCCATCTGCAGGGTGCTCTCATCTTGGCCCTGCACTTTTGTACTTTGTGGTAGTTGATGCAGGGTAGCAATGTAACCACACCATTAGTTAACGTTAACATATAAATATTGATCCGGGAACCTAATTTTTACTCAGGTCCCGAAAAGTCTCCTAAAGGAGCTGGAATGAGGTGGTATCTGAAAGCTTACTTGTCCCTTTTTACCTGACGCACTTGGTGCGTTTTGATGGCAATCCAGAGGGAAATAGGAATCCGGTAAGAATATCCGGGGATATATAACGGGGCATTGTCCTCGACTTATTCGGAAGAGCATGACGGCTTCCTTCCGTGCGAGTGGTAGGCGCGTTCCAAGAGAAGAACCAACAAAGGGGTAGGGAACGGTTGCCTGGCCCTTTAGTTTTTTCGTTCTGGGAGGTGCATCCGAGAACCCATGGGTCCAGCGGAGCCGGCTCCTATCATTCCTACCGGGACATCCATGTGAGTCTGGTTCCCGGGAAGGATAGCTCGGAGTGGGGTCCGAGTTGTGTGACTTGCCCGGGAAGGCCTTTCCGGGAAACATGTACATCCGCCCGCACGGATGCTTGACGGTAACTCCAGCCCGGCCTCCACAGGATGGCTGGATCCTGGAAGGTAGGGTCTTCCACGGGGAGGGGGGGGGGTTCTTCCTAGGCAGGCGTGGAGCCCCGCAGGCTACTCAAACGGGGCTTTTTGGATGGGCCGAAAAGTTAACAAAGACCGGCTGCACGGAGAAAAGTCGGTCGCTTGAGTGAGGACTTACCGGGGGAGGACGGTGTCGTTGGACGGCACGAGCCCCGGGGGCTTTCCTCTAAGGTAGGGGGACGACGAGGCGTCGTACTCCCCTCTTCCCAAAGCAGCATACTTTTCCAGGAATGATCATCAGGGGAGAGAAAACCATCCGGAAACAGGCGTACGGGAATAATAAGATAGCCAGCTATGGAGCCCGAGGGACATCCGAAGGAGGCGTCTAGTAACCTTCTTGGAATAATCATCAGGTACATGAAAACCATCCGGAGTACTCCCTACAGGAATTCGCGATGAGACCACTACCACGAGGGAGCGTTGAGGAGCCCCCGAGAATGAAGAGTGCAGTGGAGGAAAGCCACCACCCGCGAGAGTAGTTGTACACGCGCGCTCGCTTAAGCGTGGTGGTGTGGTCGGATAAATCTGTTGAACATGAAAGGAAAGAAAATGTTACGGCCGATGTGACTGTCGGCCCTCCTTTTCCCGCCAAATGTCGGGGGTCGCTTCTCGGGCCCTCCTTCTAGCGCCGGATGTCGGGGGTTAAGATCCAGCCATTTCCAGCGCCAGAACTCGGGGAGAACGGAAGTGACTCCGCCTTGAAAGGTCCTTCTGGAAGGCTTCTTCCGGCAGGGTGCGACCCTGGAGACCACGCGAGACGGGGAGAATGCACGGCTCCCACTTGCTACATGTAGACATAGGTTGTTGTTGGCGTCTGATGACCCTCAGCTGCAGGGGAATGTTTGTAGCATTTTTGATAAATAAGCGTGTCGGACCCAACGGGGAGCAAAAGGTATTGGTAAGTGACTTTGGTAAAGAAGTAGCTGCAGGAACTGAAAGATAACTTTTTAGGGGTTTTTGATATAGGCAACAAAAAGGTAAAAGCGAGCGAAGTAAAAGGTATTTAGGAGAAACAAGTGGCCCAATCCTTTTGAGCAAAGGAGAGGCCTGGCAACTGAACTTATAAAGGCTAAAGCGTTCTTGAGGACACACGGGAGAAATAACCACGTGCTTTCGCCATACTCCGTATCGGTACTATTTGCTGCGTTGATAAGTGTTGAGTGGGTGGATCTATGATAGTGCACCCTCTAGACTAAGATAAGTGCACTCTTATGATTCAACACATTGCAAGCATCCGCAAATACAAGATAGTAATTAAGGAAAAAACCTAACCATAGCAATACGATCGATGATCCATTGTTCCCTTGTGCAAAAGCGTGTGAACTGGGGTATAGGTTAATGTCACTCCGGCAACCCACCGTAAGAATTCTTTATACACAATGCATTCCCCTAGGTCCTTAATAAGGCAAAGTGTTGAGTGTTAGAGTCACACAACACCACTAGGAAAATAACAATACAACTTAAATACCAAACTACTCATATTTCTTCAACATCATATGATTACTAGAAACTAGACTTCTCCCATGTACTCAAGAACTAAAGTAACTACTCACAAGACATAAAAGAGATCATGATCAGAGGGGATAAATAGATGATAAACAATCTAGACACAATGATATTTCTCCAACAAAACTCAATAGCATTCATCACACGGTAGTTATCAACACCGGTAGAGTAGAGAGGATAGATAGTACGGATTACAACACAAGTTAGACTTGTGAGGTGAGATTGGATGAAGATGAAGATGGTGGTGATGTTGGGGATGATGTTGATGATGATCTCGATGATGCCCATGATGATGGTGATGACGATGACGACGATCTCCCCTTCCGGGAGGTGTTCTCCCCGGCGGAATCTGCCCGCCGGAGTTGTCGTTTCTCCTCTGTTGGTTTCCACCACGGTGCGGCGGCGGAACTCGTGAAAACTCTCCTATTTTAGGGTTTTTTGACGATGTGTGATATACAGGACAAAGGGGGGGAGCCATGAGTGGCCCCAGAGGTCCAGGCACCCTCCCCGCGCGGCCAGTGTGGGGCCGCGAGACGCCTTGGC
Organism: Bromus sterilis; assembly: GCA_950022295.1. Taxonomy (NCBI): domain Eukaryota; kingdom Viridiplantae; phylum Streptophyta; class Magnoliopsida; order Poales; family Poaceae; genus Bromus; species Bromus sterilis. The sequence continues at coordinate 183,053,953 of OX465596.1, forward strand.
ACCCTATGGCTCCCCTCTGGCCCCTCTTTGGCATGTCTTCGTCATCCTTCTGAAAAATACACTCCGTCGATTTTCAGGTAATTTGGAGGTATTCTTCTTCAGCAACTCAGCGTCCACTTTTTACCGCTGAATCCTGCGTCTACTGCTTCGGCATCGGAAAGTTGCAAACTGTGTAAATTAAGCCAAAACAACATAAGAACAACATCATATCATGAAATATATCAATGAATAATAAAGAATTACTATATAATATAGTGATCCATTTTGGACGTATCAACTCCGCCAAGCTTAGACCTCGCTTGTCCCCAAGAGAATACTGAGCTCGGTAAACATGTCCACAAGTGTCGATAAATAGAATACGGACAAGAAGCATCAAAGTTTCTCCATCAAACTAAATAATCCTCAACTCATAAGGTCCTTATGAGAAAGTAGTAACAATTATAATCAAAAGTAGGGCTGAGAAAACTCATCAAATTATGGCAAACATATCCTTGGTCAAAGGACAACTAATAACTTTTACTTTTGCTCTTTCTCTTTTTAATGAAACAATTTGAAGGTTTTGAAAGAACATGTTATTAGTCAAGAAGTGCAAATGCTAACACAAAGGAAGATGTTTTCTTGGCAAAAGCTTTGGCAAACAACTTACTTATCAAAAGATAATGTCAACAATGATGTGGCATGGCAAAACTTAATGCAACATTATATGAATGAATCCTCATCAGCACCAAGTGTCTGTTCTCTTTGGTAAAAGAAGGAAGTGGGATAACTGACTCAACATAAAAGTAAAGGAAAGGCCTTGTTAAAGGCAAGCAGGGAAAAGTCATGTGCTATCCTTAAATCAAATAGAATTAAAATAAATTTTCAGAAGTGCATAGTTTGTCAACGAATGCTAATAGATAGCTCAATTAGTTCTCAAAATGGACAAGTTTCGAGGAACGGCTCCCAAGTGGGGACGATCACATCCCCTTAATCTCCTTTGTTTATCACTGCCAAAGTTTCTGATTTCTCATATACCAAGTGTGAAGGAGGGTTTGTTTGTTGTATTATCTTTCGAGCTGGGCGCACTCATGCCAGTTCCTCCTAGTATTATGGGTTTGCAGATTAGACATGCAATCCCGGGGTAAAACTTGTCCAAATTAAGAAGATCATGAATTACCTACTACTTCCTCGTGAGCTAAACAAGAGGCACAAAACAGAAGATTTTGAACATTTAAGGATAACACATAAATTCTATGCTTTTAGAGGTGGTAGGGAAATACCACGAATAGGAAGGTATGGTGGACTCTTATGGAAGATATTGGTTTAAAGGTGAGGATGCACAAGCAGAAATCTACTTGGCAAAGAGTTTGGCTAGCAAAGGCTTTGAGAGAACAGACAATTGATGCTAATTTAGATGCAAAACATATAAAGCATAAAAATTAAGGTAAGCATAACACATCAAGTTGTCTTCCTTTTCTACATAACACTTCAAGCATAATAACATAAAGGTTTTGGCTATGTCAATACTTGAGAAAACATGCATGTTGTCAAGACCAAAGCTATGTTTTCCAAAATTAAATAAAGTTTTCAAAGCCATACCTGATATAAGGTCAATACTCCCCATAAGAATCATCATATAAGACTTCTCATTAATATTCCATCATAGGCGACTCCACACTCAAGGATACAAACTCTCACAAGAGGAGTGATAGACCTCAATGCTAACACCTATTTCATATAATAACTTCCTTAGACATGATACGACTCTACTTGACTCTAAGAGACTAAGATAAAGATAAAGATACCGGGCACTCCCCCAAGCTTGGAACAAACTGAGGGGGTGCCATTAACCGAGGAGATTTACTGCTCATTCTTGTTGTTGTTGATTCTTCAGATCTCTGATGACACGACGAAGGGTTCAGTTTTCTGATTCCAAGACTTCCACTTGTACTTTCAGTACACGAAAATCTTCACAAAGTTGATTGGTGATGCGGTAAGCCTCGGAGATGGTGGAGATCGTACGTTGATCTTCAAGTGAAGTGGGAGGCCCTTGCAGCGATTTCTTCTTTCGTAGCCCAATCAATGTACCTCCCTTGGTTGAGATCCTGCTGGACTTGACATAGGCGTCGCCCCAAAAGTCTTCTCTGCTCGAGCCACAAGAAGACATCTCTAATAATCACCCTTGCCCTGACAGAAACATCTCGAGAAGAAAACACACGAAATCGCGATATACGATGTCGGGACTATCCTGGGAAATATATAGCAAAAAATTCTGCAACAATAGGAAGGTAATGAGCCAAAGTGGAGTCGGAGACGGGCTTCAGGGTGCCCAGGCGGCCACACGGCGCGGCCAGGAGGTAGGCCGCGCCAGGGGGGTGCCTGGCCCCCCTGGAGCTCCTCTCCGGCTCCAATTAGGCTCTGAATTTTCTATATTTTTCAAAAACTCGTAATCTGGAACTTTTATGGCGGTTCACGATGTTTCCTTATAGTAATACATACCTTTTCTTCTCCTTCTTCTCCTGGTGTCTGAAATGGGGCTTCAACATATTCTTCATGAGTTGTTGTGTGTATTAAATTTACATCAACATTGACGGGGTCTCCCGCCATGTAATGCTTGAGTCTTTGCCCATTCACAACTTGAGGTTTGGTGCCATCAAAATTGTTAATCTTGATTGCACCTGACCGGAAGACTTCCTCGATATGAAATGGCCCTTCCCATCTGGAAAGTAATTTACCTAGAGAAAACCTGAAACGGGAGCTAAATAATAAAACTTTATCACCAACATTAAATTCACGTTTCAGAATCCTTCTATCATGGCACTTCTTTACCTTTTCCTTTAACATTTTAGCACTCTCGTAAGCTTCACTTCTCCACTCATCTAGAGAAGTCAAGTTCGTGAGGCGCTTTTCACCGGCTAACTTTGGGTCAGCATTAAGCTCTCTAACAGCCCAAAAAGCTTTATGTTCTAATTCTAATGGCAAATGGAAAGCCTTGCAGTAGACCATCTTATACAAGGACATGCCCATGGGGTTTTTGTAAGCAGTTCTATACGCCCACAAAGCATCTCCTAACTTCTTCGACTAGTCCTTTCTAGAACTGTTAACTGTCTTTTGCAAGATCAACTTGATCTCTCTATTGGTGAGCTCAACTTGCCCACTGGTTTGAGGATGGTATGGTGAAGCAATTCTATGATTGACATCGTACTTGGCTAAAGCTTTTCTAAAAGCTCCATGCGTAAAGTGTGATCCTCCATCAGTCATGAGGTACGTAGGTACACCAAACCTAGGGAAAATTACATCGTTGAGTATTTTCAAAGATGTTTTGTGATCAGCACTCTCAGTGGGGATTGCTTCAACCCACTTGGTCACATAATCAAAAGCTACTAAAATGTGAGTGTACTTCTTTGATGGAGGAAAAGGACCAATAAATCAAAACCCCAACAATCAAAAGGCTCAATCACTAGTGAGTAATTCATAGGCATCTCATTCCTCCTACTAATATTACCAACTCTCTGACACTTATCAAATGACAAAACATAATTTCTGGCATCTTTAAAGAGAGTAGGCCAATAAAAACCTGATTGGAGAACATTATGTGCGGTCCTCTCACCGGCGTGATGTCCTCCATAAGGACTATCGTCGCATTGTCTGAGAATGTCCTTCTACTCATGTTCCGGTATGCATCTTCTCACGATCCCGTCTGGACCTTCTTTGAAAAGATGAGGGTCATCCAAAAAGTAGTGCCTCAAATCATGGAAGAACTTCTTCCTTTGCTGAAATGTTAAATCTGGAGGCAAATACTTTGCAACGATAAAATTAGCATAATCTGCAAACCAAGGATCGGAAAGAGATTGTACTTTTACAACGGCAAGTTGTTCATCTGGAAAACTGTCGTTAACTGGGATGGGGTCATGTGGTATATCTTCCATCCTTGAAAGATTGTCCTCCACCGGATTGTCTGCTCCTTTTCTATCAACAATCTGTAGATCAAACTCTTGAAGAAGAAGTGCCCACCTGATGAGTCTTGTTTTGGCATCTTTCTTCGCCATAAGGTACTTAAGAGAAGCATGGTCAGTATGAATAATAACTTTTGAATCAACAATGTAGGGTCTAAACTTATCACAAGCAAACACTACTGCTAAGAATTCCTTCTCAGTAGTAGCATAATTCTTCTGAGCACTATCAAGGGTTTTGCTAGCATAATGTATAACATTTAATTTCTTATCAACCCATTGTCCTAAAACAGCTCGAACAGCAAAATCACTAGCATCACACATAATTTCAAAGGGCAATTTCCAGTCAGGTGGTTGTACCATAGGAGCGGTTATCAAAGCTTTCTTAAGAACTTCGAAGGCCTCCTTACAATCTTCATCAAATACAAAAGGAACATCCTTCTGGAGAAGATTAGTGAGGGGTCTCGAGGTCTTAGAAAAGTCTTTGATAAATCTTCTATAGAAACCAGCATGACCGAGAAAACTACGAATAGCTTTAATGTCCCTTGGATAGGGCATCCTTTCAATAGCTTCAATCTTCGCCTTGTCCACTTCAATTCCCCTCTCGGAAATCTTGTGACCAAGCACGATCCCTTAGTTAACCATGAAGTAGAATTTTTCCTAGTTTAAAACTAAGTTTGTATCCTCACATCTATGCAAAACTTTATTAAGATTGCGGAGACAGTGGTCAAAGAAAGTTCCATAGACGGAGAAATCGTCCATGAAGACTTCCACAATCTCACAGAAACCATGAAAAATAGCAGACATACATCTCTGAAAAGTAGAAGGTGCATTGCATAAACCAAAAGGCCTACGCCTGGAAGCATAGGTACCGTAAGGACATGTGAAAGTGGTCTTCTCTTGATCGGCAGTGTTGACATGAATTTGAGAGAAGCCGGAGTACCCATCAAGATAGCAAAAGTGTGTGTTTTTAGACAACCTCTCTAGCATCTGATAAATAAAGGGCAGCGGGTAGTGGTACTTCCTAGTTGCCTTGTTCAAGTTCATGTAATCAATACACATTATAGCCCAAGGTGTGTGTTGGAAAATCGATGGACTAATCCCCTTAAGGTCATCAAGGGTATAGCCCAAGGCAACACGGTGTCTGCGAATGTCTCCAATAATCGCTCTTCTTGAAATCCTGAAAGGTTAGCATTCATAATAACAAGATATATTTTCTTTTCATCTAAATAGGCATACTTGAGCGTATCGGGCAATGTTTTGAGGTCAAACACCGGGTCCTCTTTTGGTTGTGCTAGGATCCCCAAAGGCTCAACTGGGAGGTTGTGCTTCAGGATAGCAGCTTGTCTTGAAAATATTTCGTCTAACTCATTTCTCTCCTCCATATGCATATCATTCTCGTGGTCTTCCATATATTGCTGCAAAGGATCATTAGGAGGAATAGCAATAGAAGAAATATTTTCAATAATTTTATCATCACTAAGTAAATCAGTACCAAGAGTTGCTTAGAAAATTTCGAAAAGTTAAATTCATATGGCTCACCATTGAATTCAACAGAAACTTTACCTTTTTTACAATCTATTATAGCACCACAAGTGCTGAGGAAAGGTCTACCAAAGATAATAGGGCAAAAACTATCTTGCACTGAACCAAGTACGAGAAAGTCGGTAGGATACTTTACCTTTCCGCATAGGACTTCAACATCTCTCACAATTCCAATGGGAGAGAAAGTCTCTTTGTTTGCTAGATAGATAAAAGCATCGATATCTTCAAGTTCACAGGATGAAATCTCACCCATGATCTCCTGATAGAGTGAATAAGGAATAGCGCTAGCACTGGACCCCAGATCGCAAAACCGGTAATAGTTGTGATCTCCAATTTTGACAAATACAACTGGTGTACCTGAAATTGGGCTCTTATTCTTGGCTGTGACAATGTTAGTTGAAACAACAACAAAATTTCTCCGTATCGGTACTATGTGTTGTGTTGATAAGTGTTGAGTTGGTGGATCTATGCTAGTGCACCCTCTAGACGAAGATATCTTATGATTAAACACCTTGCAAGCATCCTCAAATACTAGATAGTAATTAAGGAAAAAGCCTAACCATAGCAATACGATCGATGATCCATTGTTCCCTTGTGCAAAAGCGTGGGAACTGGGGTTTAGGTTTCTATCACTCCGGCAACCCACCGTAAGCATTCATTATACACAACGCATTCCCCTAGGTCCTTATTAGGAAAAGTGTTGAGTGTTCGACTCACACAACACCACTAGGAAAATAACAACACAACTTAAATATCAAACAACACATATTACTTCAACATCATATGAGTACTAGCAACTAGACTTCTCCCATGTCCTCAAGAACTACAGTAACTACTCACATGAAATAAAAGAGATCGTGATCAGAGGGGATAAATAGATGATAAACAATCTGGATACAATGATATTCACTACTAGGGAAATAGCTATACATGGAAAGCTTATTAGTGGCGCATATAGAAGGCCATGCGCCACCATCTGTTAGGGGTGGCGCACTGGAAAATAATGCGCCACCCATAAGACCTTATGGGTGGCGCATTATTTTCCAGTGCGCCACCCCTAAGAGTGGGCCAGCCTGGATGATCTTATACGTGGCGCAATTAATTATATGCGCCACCCCTAAGAACCTTATAGGTGGCGCATTCCCAATATGCACCACCCCTAAGAGCTTAGGGGTGGTGCATTGGGGTAATGAGCCACCCATAAGAGCTTAGGGGTGGAGCATTTCACCAATGCGCCACCACTGACTTTCTATATGCGCCACTAAATGCCTAGAGCTTCCCTTATCTACTCCACCCCACCTACCACCTCTCATTCACTCCACACAATTCTCAAACTAGATCCACTCTTCTCACCCTAGATCTATTCGGTTTTCTCCTCCTCCCCACCTCATTTATTCCACTTATCCATCGATACTTGGCATTACATCTATTTTGTTTCATATTGAAGTAAGTGGACCTCCTCCCAAACACTTTTGTTCCATTTATGACCCATATACTTGTCTTTATTAGCTTGGGGTTTGTTGTATATGTGAAGCTTGGGTTTGATGTATATGTGAAGCTTGTGGTGGTTTGATGTATATGTGAAACTTATGGTAGTTTGATGTATATGTGTATCTTGAGTGGCCAATGTTTTGCCGAAATGTCGATTCATTTCCGTTCCGGCAAATTTCTGGCGCACTCTCTGCATGCTCCCATGCATTATTAGGGAAGGTCATGCCGAATTTTTCTGGCGACGACTATGATATATAATTGTGTTGCTCTCTCTGTGCACGCAGGTGATCGACCATGGTACGCGAGATGTTGAGCGATATCATCGTGGCTAGGTGGATGCAATGTGCGACAAACGACATGCTAAGGAATAATAGGTCGGATATAAGATGTCCGTGTCGGAGATGCAAACTGCAGTGCGTGACCGAGCCTGATTCCGGAATATTGCAAAGACACCTGAAGCATAATTGTTTGATGGATGGCTACACACGGTGGATAAGTGATGAAGCTGGTGAGGAGGAGGACGTCAATGGTGGGGCGCCAGTAAATGAGGAAGGGCAACCAGACAACAGCGGCGGGCGAGAAGAAGAAGAGCATCCCGTACATGATCATGAAGAAGATGCCGAAGCGGATCATGTTGATCAAGATGCCGGACATAAAGATCAAGATGTCAGAAATGATGAGGATTCAAGCTGGGTGCGGTACCCTCATGTTCAAGAGCTTCTTTTCAAAGAGGCGTTGAACGCAAGAGGGGCAGCTAGAGAGAAAGCCAAGATGGCGCAACTCGAGAAAGACGCGATTATGAAGTTGTACGAAGGATGCAACGACGGGGATACCCGCTTGAATGTAACACTTGGGGCTATGGAGATGAAGTCAAAACACAAATGGACCGACGAAAGCTTCGATGATAACATGGCATTCTGGCACGATCGTCTTCCGAAGGGCAACACGTGCCCAACTAGTATCGCTGAGGCCAGGAAAGTCCTTTGCCCTCTCGATCTTCCGCACGTTAAATACCACGTCTGCATAAATGATTGCATGATCTATCGGGGTGAGGACGAAGATAAAACCACATGTTCGGTGTGCGGTGTTAGTCGATACAAGAGAGGGAAGAAAGTTCCTAGAAAAGTGGTATGGTACTTTCCAATCACTCCTCGTCTGCAGAGGTATTTCGTAGATCCCGAGGAAGCAAAGCTCATGACCTGGCACGCGGATAGAAAGAAGCTAAAAGAGGATGACCGGAACCCGGATTCGGAAAAGGAGGACATGCTGAGGCACCCTTCGGATGGTAGCCAATGGACTGCGTTGGACCTCGAATACCCAGATTTTGGGAAAGAACCAAGGAACCTCAGGATTGGTTTGAGCGCCGATGGAGCCAATCCGTTTGGCGGACAGAGCAGCACACACAGTACCTGTCCCGTGTTTGTATGCATATACAACCTTCCCCCCTGGAAGTGCATGAAGAAAAAGTACATAACAACGTGTATGCTAGTTCAAGGGCCGAAACAACCAGGTACGGACCTCAATCTATATCTGCAGCTGTTGAAAGAGGAGCTAGAAACGTTATGGAAAGACGGAGTCAATATGTGGGACGCCGCGGCAAAACAATATTTCCCAATGAAAGCCGCGGTGATCACGACGGTGCACGACTATCTCGGATACGGATATTTCTCACGATAGGTGGTCCAAGGATTCTGTGCATGCGTTAGGTGCATGGATAATACAACGTACCGCTAGCTACCAAAAGATCCCGGATCTTTAAAAGCCGTGTTCCAGGGGTCTCAGAGGTGGCTTCCCAAGAAACACGCGTGGAGAAAACAGGGACATATGTTCGATGGAAGAGAGGAGCTCCGACCACCCCCAGCTCGAAGGAGCGGCAAAGGAATCGACAACTTGATGAAAACTTGGAAAGAGTGCCCCGCGTCGGGTAAGAAAAAAAAGAAGACTCAGCCGTTGATGAGGGTATGGAAAGCGAGGTCTATTTTCTGGGATTTGGAATACTGGAGTCTCCTCCGCATTCCTCATAGCCTTGATCTCATGCATATCACAAATAACGTGTGCAAGAGCTTGTTTGGCACGCTGCTCAACATGCCGGAGAAGATCAAGGACGGGCCAAAACCAAGGAATGACTTGAAATTTATGGGCATCAGGAGGGAACTTCACCCCCCTAGTGACGACGATGATGAGCCGGAGGAGGAAGAGGATACGGAAACGCAAAACTCTCGCAAACGAAAAAGGACGACCAAGAAGAAGACCGGTATTGATCACTGCCCCCCGACATGCTTCACTCTGTGAGAGGAGGAGATCAAGCGGTTTATCCACTGCCTCATAGGAGTAAAATTTCCGAACGGCTACGCGGGGAATATAAGCAGATACCTAGACGAGGAAAAGCAGCGTTTCAGCGGGATGAAATCTCACGACTGTGCCGTGCTGATGACGCAGATTCTCCCGATTGCGATGCGAGGGATAATGGACGAGCACGTCCGTAAAACGTTGTTTGTCCTTTGCAACTTTTTTGACGTCATCTCCCGGAAGTCGATTTGCGCTACGCAACTCAAAAGGCTACAGGAGGAGATCGTGCCCATACTATGCGAGCTTGAGATCTATTTCCCGCCCGCGTTCTTCGACATTATGCTGCATCTGCTGATCCACATCGTGGAGGATATCGTCCAACTCGGGCCTGCGTTTCTGCGCAGCATGATGCCGTTCGAAAGGATGAATGGACACATCAAAAAATACGTTCGTAACAGGTCCCGTCCAGATGCAAGCATAGCGAAGGGCTTTCTAACCGAAGAGTGCATCTCTTTTTGGACGAATTATCTCAACACCGAGAACCCTGTTGGTCTGGCCGTTAACAAGCACTTTGGCAGGACCGATGGGTGTGGTCACCACGAGGGAAGCCGCGCAATGCATGTCAACTTTGACAGTCGAGACATCGACTTTGAAAGAGCAAGCCTAGTCGCGCTACAACACATCCAGCTGGTCGATCCTTGGATAGTAAAGCACCAGGATTTAATCAGGAAGAAGTACAGTGACCAGGGCCTGCAGATAACGGACCGAGATCCAAGGCTAATCAAAGAGAACAACTCCGGTTTCATGACTTGGTTCAGGGACGAGCTTCGTGCTAATCCTCCGTGAAGGAACGCTTCCGAGGACGAAAATATGATATTCACCTTGTCACAGGGTGCCGCACGCAACCTGATGACCTATCAAGCGTATGATATCAACGGCTACACATTCTACGCGGAGGAAAAGGACAATAACTGCGATTACCAGAACTCATGGGTAACGGGGATATTCTACACCGATGACGTCAAGGAAAGATTCTATGGAAGGATCGAGGATGTAACATCCCAAAATTCTCCGAATTTTGGAATGTTAATAAAATTAAATAGATGATGATTGTTTGCTTGATGTGTTTGATTTTCTCTGGGATTTAAAACTTTTGGAGTTTATTGAATATTTAAAAGAGAGGGAATAAAAGGACTTTCCCTAATATTCATAGTTGGTGTTTTGGAATTTATTATTTTAACACAAAATCAACAAAACAAAATGAGAGAAGGTAATATGACTCCTTCACCATATTAAAAGGTTTAAAAATGTTTTAAATCATTATTGGAATTCTTTTGAATATTCAAAACATTTTTCAACTCGAGAAAATTCATTTGAGAGGATATAAAATGACTTATCCCCTTTTAATAATGTTGGAAAATATTTAGAATATTACTTTAAAGTTTTTAAAAAATTATTTTGAGTATTATAAATAACTCTAAAATTATTTTAGGGATTTTATAATGCTAAGAGAGTTTTTATTTCATTGAAATGATTTATTAAATATTTTAAAAGGGTTGAAAAAGTATTCCCATGGGATATTTTTATTTTACCAAAAAATTTATTGGTGTAACAATTTTAAAATTTATATTTTATTATTTATAAATGGTTTGTCAATGCTTTTGACCAAATAAAAATATTTATAATAATTTATTGGATTTATTTGATTTATGAAAAGCATTATATATTTAAATAAAGTATTTAGAAAATGCTTTTATTTTTATTTTACTTTTTGAAAAATGTATTCATTAAATAAATTTCTTTGTACTATTTGATGAATTTAGAAATTTATTTCATATTTTTTTGATGAGTATTTATTTTTCTACAATTGTTTGAAGTTTCGGTTTTTTAAAGAAAAAGAAAATGCGTACGGAGCCGGCCCAATAGTCTTTTCCGCCCACGAGCGCAATTTGAGCCCGAGACGGATTTAAATTTTTTTTTTCAGGCTATATAAGATTTCGAAATTTTTCTTTTTCGTTTTTTTCAGAAACCCTAAATCGTCCGCGCCTCGATTTCCGTGCCGCCGGCACCTCGATTTCCGCGCCGCACGCCTCGGTGTCTGTGACGCCGCCACCTCGATTTTCCGTGCCAGCGAACCTCGGTTTCCGTGTCACCGCTGTCTCAATTTCCGTGCCGACGAACCTCGGTTTCCGCGTCGCCGCCGCCTCGATTTCCATTCCCGGCGAACCTCGGTTTCCGCGTCAGCGGTACGTCAGCAATTTTGTCCTGTAGTGAAAAGGATCTGTTTGCGACAGAAACTTTTATTTTATTTACGAATAGGTCCTTTTTCACAGTTTGCACCCTATAATCTTCGTAGCCGTATCTTTTAAACCGTGTATCGGAATTAGGTGATTCTTTGTGCTAAACGCTCGTTTTGTTCTGTACTTTAGCATAGAATCAACTTTTCAAACTTTTGAACAATTTTGAATGTGAATTTATTTCAAATTCAAATATCGGTGGCTGTATCTTTTAAGTCGTTGATCCAAATCGAGTGATTATTTTTGCGTTGGATCACTGGTTCCATGTACTATCTGTTTATACCATGTGTACACAAAAATTCACAAGTTTAGTGATCTGTTCAAATTCAAATTCCATTCAATTTTGCACTTGCTATGACCTGTGTTGTAGTATTCCGTTTCACGTGATTCTTTTTGCATATTGAATCATATGAGACATCCTATCGGCAATATCCACACACCATTCATATTGCTATGATCTTTACCTTGATTTCATAATGCCTTGATCATAATCTTGTACCGACAACTCTTTATCCGTTGACTCTCTCGAGTTCACGTTACCCTGATCACCTTCGAGCACATCCACACCTCTGCACGTCAAGCTTTTTGTTTTGTTGCTAAAACCATTTGTGATTGTTTTCTTATTTGATTTCCTTCGTTGCGATAGATTTTCGGAGTGTGACGAATAGAGTTGACTGGACCGTGAGAGCAAAGAACTTCACCGAATGGAAAAGGCAAGTTACACTTTGACCATACCTCAACCTATATTTTCTATTATGCATGTAGGAAATTATCACTCTATGCATGTGTAGGATTATATATTAGTTATGATTTAAACCTAGTAGGATAGCCATATGCTCTGACCTTGTACTTCATTGTCGCCCTAGGATCGTGGTTGTTATATACTGTTATTGCTTTGTAGACGGGGATTGGTTGAGTTATCATTTGAGCTATGTGAGGATTAATTACTTGACTAGCAAACTTAAATAGAAATCACCTCTGGACGGGCAGGGAATGCATCCTGGTGCTCATGCCTTGGATAAGGAGGTACCAGGGCTAAATGCTTCCCGAATGGTTGTTTTGGTGGTGAACCGGGTGCATCATGGCGAGTACCCTCTGACGTAGTGGGCGCTATATGGGCTCTGGCTTAGATGAGTAAGTTGTGGGGAACCTGGCCCTGGTAGCTAGCTGATGTAGATATGATAGGTGTACCGGCTACCAAAGGGTGGAGGCAACCTCTTCTAAAAGACTATGTCTCAATCTTCGGGTTGAGTCCAGTGGGGAAAGTGTATAAACTTCTGCAGAGTGTAAAAACTGATCATGATTAGCCGTGTCCACGGTTATGGACAACTTTGAGCAACTGGGCATTATTGTTGTGGATGGTCTTGAAAGATATTTCACCTTAATAAGAATTTGAGTGGGAACTTTTAATAAAGGGATGGTTGGAGTTGGTGTAGCCCGATTCAACCATACATAGGACTAGCAAGATAAACTAAAATTTGATTAGTTGTAGTATGTGAGGGAAAAATCAGCTTTCAGCAAAACAAAACCATAAGCCTTTCCTTTGACTTATCTTTCATGCAGATGTAGGTCTGTTATATACTTTTTCGTGTGACTTGCCGTACAAATCAGATGTACTTGTCAGAACCCCCTGTTAGGTAATGTGCTAGGATCAAGTAACCTTGCATCATGTCAAATTTTCAAAGGAAATCAACTTCAAAATCCAAATGGGAGAAGGAACCCCCCCAGATGAATTAATTCAAAAGGCCAGATAAAAATCTTCTCCAAAAATTCATGTTAGATTTTTGAGAAGTCTTATAAATGAGTGTGATCACATATCAAGTGATGTGGGACCCATCCCATGCTCATAGATTTTTCAAATATTCAAACAGTGCCTTGGAATTAATCAAATACCCCTATTTGATTTAAGATTCAAATTTTTTGAATTTTAAAAATGTTGAAAGTTTATGAGTGGCTAGTCTATATTATTATGAGGCCACATAAAAGTTTTCAGCATTTAATAAAATGTTTAGCTATTTTATTTGGCTAAACAGAACAAATGTCAGAAAAGAAAAACAGAAAAGAAAGCAGAAACCACTTACCTGGCGCCTAGGCGGAGCTGGCCCACCCAGCCCAGCCGGCCCACAGGGGCAGGGGCGTCTTCTTCCCCATCCCGCGCCTCCAAGCTGCTCGGTGGAATGCCACCGAGCTAGCCGGGGACGACACGTCGTCGTCGAGGAGCTTCCAGGCGCCCCGTGGCCTCTTCTCGCACCTGGACGCGCCTTGGAGACGTCGTGAGCTCTTCCCCCCCTCCCCAGTGCCTATCCTCCTCTCTCTCGCTGAGCCCCGAGAAGAACAGGACGCCGCTGTCGCCATAGCTTGAAGCCCGCGTGGCCAACGACGTCCCCGAGCTGCGCCGTGCTGTCCATCCTCCTCGCCATCCTCGACTTCGACTCCGTGCAGAAGGAATCGAGCTCGTACGCTCTGTAGCCGCCGGAATCTTCTCCACGTTGCCGCCGGACCCGCAAGCCAACTCCGGCGAATTCGTCGTCGTTGAAGCCTCTCCGTCTCCACCGCCTGCGCCGTTGCGTTCACCACCTCCTGGTGAGCAGAACCCCTAATCTTGCGGCCCCTCATTCCCCCCCTAGACGATTCCGCCATGAGAGCAGAGGAAGGTCTCCGCCTTGGTCGTCGTCCTCCTCGCTCCAGTGCTCATCGTGAACCCCCAGTGCGTGCGTTTGGCTCCTGAACATGCCAGCGTTCGAACGCGCCCCGAATCGCCTCAAGTCTTGCACTTCAACGTCGACTACGACCTCGCCATGGTTCTGTCGCCGCCAAGGACGTCGCCGTCGTCGCTCCCGAACACCCCGCGACCCCCTGTTGCCTCTAGGAGACGCGGACGAAGCTGCTGCATCCTTTGGTGCCCTCCCCGTGGTCTCCCGTGGCCCCTAGGCCATTCCGGCGAGTCACCGCCGCGGCTCCAGTCGCTGGCGGTTAGCCGCCGGTGGGTTAGCCCTTAAGCACCTGGCTAATGACCCCCTGGGTCACTGACAAGTGGGCCCAGTGGCTTAATTAAGACACTGGATTAATTTAACCCACGGGTTAATTAACCCAGTCACCGACAAGGTGACCCCACATGTCAGCCCCCCCTGACGTCAGCACTTGCGCAATAAATCAATTTAAATGAATTTCCAGAGATTATTTGAATTTAAAGAATTCCAGAAATTCCAGAAAATACCCCAAACTTTGGAAATTCATAGAAAATTCATATTAAATCCAAATTGGACAAATAATATATGAAAAATGATCAGGAGAAAATTATCTTTCCAAATATGCAACTTTCAAATATGTTTGAGTTGAATTTAAAATGTGATCAGTAGCATTTGCTATTTGATTTAAATGGAATTAAATCAAATTCAAATCAAATATTTTTGCAACTTGAACCATGGCAACATGCTACATTTCAATCACACATCAGAGGCATATCTTATACATTTGAAGATGATTCAAAATGATCAAACCATGTCACATACAACTTGGTTAATTTGAATTCAAATGTGGAGTTTGAATTTGCAATTCAATTTGCAATATACTCCATTTAAATGGAATGCTCAACACATCAGTACCATGAACATCACCGTTTCAATCTTATTCATGTGATTGTGCATTGTACATCATGTTGATCCTATGATTGTCATGTTGCTGATAGACGTGGAGCCGGAACCCGAGGTCACCCCCTTCGTTGAAGACCCCGAACCCGAACCTCGTCAGCAAGGCAAGCAAACCCCCATTGATCATGTCGATAAAATCCCACTTCCCTCTCATGTCTCGCTTATGCATTGTTTAGGATGATCACCATGCTTCGTTTCTACCGCATAGATGAACCCATTCCTTTGCATGACCTATCATTTTGTCACAGTAGTAAGCAAACCACAATCCTAGCAAATGTAGGAGTTGTTTGATATCATGTAACCCCTGCAATGTTACTGCTTATTGCATGCTTAGTATGATACCATGTTGTTACTGTGATGTGAGTCGGGATGGGAATGATCATGTTGTTGATGGTAGAAAAGTGTTGGTGAATCGACCCAATACAAGGTGAACGATGAGAGGCTGTGTAGGAGTACACGGTGGGTTGTCTCGTTGAACACCGCCCTAGTACGAGTTCTTGTGTGGTGATCCGAGATGAAGAGTACAACCACACATTGGGCTCACTGACCCCTCTCAACTTACTAACTCATCCCTTTCGATGTCCAGATGTCGCAATAGTTCGGAGTTCTGGTAGGTCTGTGGCCTGGCTGCTAAGTGAGAGAACGGCTCATCCGAGACCGGCTTATGCACCACGCACACATCACTTGGGTCCACTTCGGTAAACCGGCCGGGTTCACGATTGTGGTAACCAACCCAAGTAGGCGGCTTTCTCGGACTAGATCGGCTATGAGGTAACAGTTGTGGTGAGCATCCTCGCCGACACCCCTTGAATGGTGTCGAGATCAAAGGCGGTAAAATATGGTCATGTGTGTGTAGCGGTACACCCTTGCAAGGTTAACAAAACTATTCGAATAGCCGCGTCCGCGGTTATGGACTGCTTGGAAAGCTTTGCTTGATTATTAGATAACTTGAACCGGATACTTCTAAAACACACCAAGATAAGTGTGAGTGCTATGGCATGCTTCCTCGTGGGGAAGTCGAGGAAGGCACCATAGTGGTGTATTGGTTGGAGAAAGTAGTGGACTCGTGTACGCTTCTTACCTCAAAGTCTGGTACTCGTAGTTCAGGATTAGCCAAGTCAAAGCTGGCACTTCTGCAAGTGAACCCCACCTCCCTTTACCTTGATACATGTGCATGAGTAGTATAGCTCCTATGTAAGTCTTGCTGAGTACGACTTTGTACTCACGTTTGCTTAATCTATGTTTTAGATGATGCCACTGACCCCGAAGGTGGTTTCTTCATCGAGCTGGACGACTGAAGACCAACTAGTCTAGTCCCAGTCAGACGACTGGTTCCCTCGTGGAGGGATTTGTGTTTAAATAAGGCTTCTTAAGCCATTTGTTAAACTTGTCTGTACTCAGACATAATTTGCTTCCGCTTGTAATGTAATGTTGAATCACATGTATGTGATCTCTGTTTGCACTCTATAAGAGTTATCAATAAAATTGTACACTTTGTAGAGAATTGCAATGGTACCTGATGTTCATACAAGGCATGTGTGTTGCGTGTATGTTTATAACATGCATGTCTTTGTATGGGTTTTCGAGACCTTAGTTGTGTTCTGGCTGGCGGTCTTTCATACACCAAGTGGCCCTTAGATGTGCGCAGCTTGGGGCATCGCGATGCGATTGTTCGAGACTCTGTCTCGTGCACACTTTGTGGTATGATCGAGCCCGCCCTAGACCCCGACTAAGTGATCGGGCTGGAGTAAGTCTATGTAAGAGTTATGAGATAGTCGATAGTATGGTTGAGGCGACTTGTCTTTGAATATGGGACTTCACCACCCATATCATTAGACTTGTGTGCGGACGATGAGGACCCATCTCAGTTGATCATCCGGCCTGGATGGGATGCCCCTCACGTACGATGCTTTCCGAGAACGTTATGTGCTTGGCCTTGTCTGCTTAGACAAGTGGATACGGTTCTCGGCTCTCCATATGACTATGCCTTAACTGGACTTGCATACGCTAACCCCGGGTCCCGACAGTACTGACCCGTGTTTGGGCTGTAACCTTCGGTGTTGCAGGATTGTATACGACGAGTAAGTGATGCGATGTAGAGTTACGATGTCTATACTCAACTATGCCTGTGCAGTTGATGGACGCCACAAAGCTTTTATTGTTTTCCGCTGTATTTTATTTGTAAGCTAGCCTTGAGCTATGCAGGTATGCTTTATTGTAATACTGGATCTTCGATGTAATATATATGACATGTGGTTTATTCTTGATATTACATCTTGTACTGTGTGTGCTAGCTATTGATGCAGGGACTAGCACAGAATGCATAGAGACTTGGATTCTTAGTGAATCGGGTCGTTACAGATGGTATCAGAGCCCATGTTGACTGTAGATCGTGACCCTAGAAAATGGATAGAAAAGCCATAGGAACAAAATTACTTTATCACTCTTTGATTACTTACTCTCTCCACTAGTATCTCTCATCTATTATTCATCTTCTAAAACTTCTCATCTTGTTTTACTTTAAATACCCCTCTGAGTTGTTTACCTCTGAAGGCAAGAGATTTGAGAAGTGCATCATCAACCTCGTGGATCAATTGAAGTTACAGCGGCCAGAATTGGGGGGAGTATCCTATGGATTTTAATAAGGATTAGTGTTTACACTATGAGAGGATCTTTAAGATCAGCTTAGCTGAGAAGGATGAAGCATTAGATTCAGACCACCAATTTTAGGTGAAGTTAGATGAACGAATTTCATGTAGTATGATGAGATCGTATGTCTTGCACATATGGCCTTACTCTAGGTGTTGTTTGTGTGTTTTGACTTTTGTGACTGTATTGCTTGTTGTTATGTGTTACTGTCGAACGTAGGTGTTTTTGCCGCTTTCTTGTTTGAGTGCATATGTTTGGTGTTATTTTTAGTTGTTGTCTTGTCGGTGTTATAGTTTTGCCCTAACCCTGGTCGTATGGGTTTAATAGTTGGAGTATGGAGTAGGACTCGCCTTTTCTGGGGCGATGTCGAGACTAAAGGTGGAGCAATGGAGTCATAATATGGAGGGGCACATGAAGATAAACCAGGTTGGAAGTGAGGGCATGGTCCCCTATGCCGTTAAGTATTTGGTAGAAGAGGCTGCTACTTGGTGGAGAATGCACCAAGCGATTGACGAATCACGAAGGAAGATTACTTGGACGGAGTTCACAAGGATTTTATTGGGATCCCGCCTTGTCACCCCGACGCAAAGGACGATAACCCTTAAGAGGCCCCGTGCCTGCAAAATTTATGGAGAAGTCGGACACTCCTATGAGGACACCAAGATGGATGTCCCTTTTGTGAAGAAATTCATTCGTGTGAAGAATGCCCCACTGCTCAAGTCACGTATTTCGTGTGTGAAGGAACTGATCATTACCCTCTCAGTGTCAATTTTTCATCGTGACACAACAAGTGGTTCAACATCAAAAGGAAGGAATGAAGAAAGTTATCCAAGAATTGAAGGAAGCACCCGTGAAGAAGAAAAACAAGGACATTAGCCAAGTTGAGTGTTACCGGTGCAGGACTGTGGGACATTACGCCAACATGTGTCCAGAATTGAAGGGAACGAAGAAGTTGTGAACGCGGAAGCAAGGATGCTGACTTGAAGAAGTTTATGTTTGGCATTGGAGAATAGAATATTCGTGGTGTGCACTAAGTGTATGGTGGTACCTTCTAAATGTTAGTTGGAGATGTGGATCGATGCATGTTTTGCTATTGATGAACTAGATGTTTTATGTCACGATTGTTTTGTTAAGTTTTGCTTGTGGCCTTGCCCTGTTATGTCTTGTTTTGATGTGATGTGTTGTGATTTGTAGTTCTTCTTCGCGAGTAGAATAAGTTTACGTTTCATTAGATCCCATATCTATTTAGTATGCTTCAAGACTGAAGGAGACACAACCACCAGAAGAATAAACTTGGCAATTGACTCGACGATATGAAGATTTCTCGACGATACGAAGATTGCTTCGACGATGGAAAGATTACTTCGGCGATGTAAAACAAGAGCTACCAACACTGAACACTTGAAGACCTGGAAGATTCAAGTTTCCACCGTTAGATCGTTTCTGTAAGCTGTCATTTCTTGTTTTACCGACAGCTACACATTAAAACTTATGTTTCAAAACTAGTGTGATGTTTGTATGGGTATCTCTCCCTATCTCTCTTTCTACCTCGCTATCTACATTCTATTCCCCCTCATCCTCATCCCTAAATTGAAGGAGTTACTACAATGGCTTCTAATGTCAAGGCTGGGATAAGTATGGATGCAATTTAATGCTGAGTTCAAAGTTAACCCTTGTGCAAGGATCTTACAACAAGCAAGCACAATCTTGCTGAAGGAAGAACCCCGGAGGAAGTTGGAGTTCACTAGTACGCGTTCATAGTAGTTTACGTAAACTTGAGAGTTGTTAAGAAATGATAGATGTTGTTTGGCTTGCAGCACAAAGGATTTTTCTGAACCAGTTCATGAACAAGAGGACTTCCTGCAATGCTTGTAAGGATGAACGAGTGTTAGATTGCGAGATTCGCTAAACCATATACAAGGTAATGATATGGGTGCGGAATGGATTGGCCCCCATGACGACTACTCTTATTATTCGCTCTTGCTATGCGGGTTAGTAAATCTTGAGTGACATACCTATAGAAGAGAGACGACGATGTCAAAGCCTAAACCATAGAATGGTACGATGTGTGACCCCTGTAGGAGATTACCGTTTGTGTTATACGGTGAGTATGGACCAAGAGCATTTGCTGCAGGTATCCCGTAGAAGTATTCGTGATGACCACCAAGAGATAAATCGATAGTTGTTTAGTAGTGGCGTCTGACCTGTCAGCCATGAAGTCTCAGCACTTGGAAGACCACTCTCTTGCTAAGGATTAAAGACCAGGTAGGAGGAGGTGAATATCTTTGAAGAAGGTCATCGATGGAGTAAGATTTTGAAGACCACGTCGCACTCCTTTTAAGGGTGGTAGCACCCTGGTCCATCGGAGGGTCGATGGAATGTCATGAAGACCCTAACCCTAGCCTTTCTTTCTAGCCTTCTCGAATCTCGAGGACGAGATTCCTTTTAAGGGTGGTAGTGTGTAACATCCCAAAATTCTCCGAATTTTGGAATGTTAATAAAATTAAATAGATGATGATTGTTTGCTTGATGTGTTTGATTTTCTCTGGGATTTAAAACTTTTGGAGTTTATTGAATATTAAAAAGAGAGGGAATAAAAGGACTTTCCCTAATATTCATAGTTGGTGTTTTGGAATTTATTATTTTAAAACAAAATCAACAAAACAAAATGAGAGAAGGTAATATGACTCCTTCACCATATTAAAAGGTTGAAAAATGTTTTAAATCATTATTAGAATTCTTTTGAATATTCAAAACATTTTTCAACTCGAGGAAATTCATTTGAGAGGATATAAAATGACTTATCCCCTTTTAATAATGTTGGAAAATATTTAGAATATTACTTTAAAGTTTTTAAAAATTTATTTTTAGTATTATAAAATAACTCTAAAATTATTTTAGGGAGTTTATAATGCTAAGAGAGTTTTTATTTCATTGAAATGATTTATTAAATATTTTAAAAGGGTTGAAAAAGTATTCCCATGGGATATTTTTATTTTACCAAATTATTTATTGGTGTAACAATTTTAAAATTTATATTTTATTATTTAGAAATGGTTTGTCAATGCTTTTGACCAAATAAAAATATTTATAATAATTTATTGGATTTATTTGATTTATGAAAAGCATTATATATTTAAATAAAGTATTTAGAAAATGTTTTTATTTTTATTTTACTTTTTGGAAAATGTATTCATTAAATAAATTTCTATGTATTATTTGATGAATTTAGAAATTTATTTCATATTTTTCTGATGAGTATTTATTTTTGTACAATTGTTTCAAGTTTCGGTTTTTAAAGAAAAAGAAAATGCGTACGGAGCCGGCCCAATAGTCTTTTTCGCCCACGAGAGCAATTTGAGCCCGAGAAGGATTGAAAAAAAAAATTCGGGCTATATAAGATTTCGAAATTTTTCTTTTTCGTTTTTTTAGAAACCCTAAATCGTCTGCGCCTCGATTTCCGTGCCGCCGCAACCTTGATTTCCTCGCCGTGCGCCTCGATTTCCGTGCCGGCGAACCTCGATTTTCCGTGACGACGCCACCTCGATTTCCGTGCCGGCGAATCTCGGGTTCCGTGCCGGCGAACCTCGATTTCCGCGCCGCCTCGTTTTCCGTGCCCGACGAACCTCGGTTTCCGCGCCATCGCCACGTCAGCGGTACGTCAGCAATTTTGTCCTGTAGTGAAAAGGATTTGTCTGCGACAGAAACTTTTATTTTATTTACGAATAGGTCATTTTTGACAGTTTGCACCCTATAATCTTCGTAGCTGTATCTTTTAAACCGTGTATCGGAATTAGGTGATTCTTTTTGCTACACGCTCGTGTTGTTCTGTACCTTAGCATAGAATCAACTTTTCAAACTTTTGAACAATTTTGAATTTGAATTTATTTCAAATTCAAATTCAAATATCGGTGGCTGTATCTTTTAAGCCGTTGATCCAAATCGAGTGATTCTTTTTGCATTGGATCACTCGTTCCATGCACTTTATGTTTATACCATGTGTACACAAAAATTCACAAGTTTATTGATCTATTCAAATTCAAATTCCATTCAATTTTGCACTTGCTATGACCTGTGTTGTAGTATTCCGTTTCACGTGATTCTTTTTGCATATTGAATCATATGAGACATCCTATCGTCAATATCCACACACCATTCATATTGCTATGATCTTTACCTTGATTTCATAATGCCTTGATCATAATCTTGTACCGACAACTCTTTACCCGTTGACTCTCTCGAGTTCACGTTACCCTGATCACCTTCGAGCACATCCACACCTCTGCACGTCAAGCTTTTTGTTTTGTTGCTAAAACCCTTTTTGATTGTTTTGTTGATCTTTTGTTTGTCCTTGTGATGTGATTGCTTATTTGAGTTCCTTCGTTGCGATAGATTCTCGGAGTGTGACGAATAGAGTTGACTGGACCGTGAGAGCGAAGAACTTCACCGAATGGAAAAGGCAAGTTATACTTTGACCATACCTCAACCTATATTTTCTATTATGCATGTAGGAAATTATCACTCTATGCATGTGTAGGATTATATATTAGTTATGATTTAAACCTAGTAGGATATCCATATGCTCTGACCTTGTACTTCATTGTCGGCCTAGGATCGTGGTTGTTATATACTGCTATTTCTTTCTAGACGGGGATTGGTTGAGTTATCATTTGAGCTATGTGAGGATTAATGACTTGACTAGAAAACTTAAATAGAAATCACCTCTGGACGGGCAGGGAATGCATCCTGGTGCTCATTCCTTGGATAAGGAGGGACCAGGGCTAAATGCTTCCCGAATGGTTGGTTTGGTGGTGAACCGGGTGCGTCATGGCGAGTACCCTCTGACGCAGTGGGCGCCGTCCAGGCTCAAAAAGATCGGACAAACAGTGTGACTAGTAGCTTCCATGTACAACCACTGGCTATATGGGCTCTGGCTTAGATGAGTAAGTTGTGGGGAACCTGGCCCTGGTAGCTAGCTGATGTAGATATGATAGGTGTACCGGCTACCAAAGGGTGGAGGCAACCTCTTCTGAAAGACTATGTCTCAATCTTCGGGTTGAGTCCAGTGGGGAAAGTGTACAAACCTCTGCAGAGTGTAAAAACTGATCATGATTAGCCGTGTCCACGGTTATGGACAACTTTGAGCAACTGGGCATTATTGTTGTGGATGGTTTTGACAGATATTTCACCTTAATAAGAATTTGAGTGGGAACTTTTAATAAAGGGATGGTTGGAGTTGGTGTAGCCAGATTCAACCATACTTAGGACTAGCAAGATAGATTAAAATTTGATTAGTTGTAGTATGTGAGGGAAAAATCAGCTTTCAGCAAAACAAAACCATAAGCCTTTCCTTTGACTTATCCTTCATGTAGATGTAGGTCTGTTATATACTTTTTCGTGTGACTTGCCGTACAAATCAGATGTACTGACTCGTGTTCGGGCTGTAACCTTCGGTGTTGCAGGATTGTATACGACGAGTAAGTGATGCGATGTACAGTTACGATGTCTATACTCAACTATGCCGGTGGAGTTGATGGACGCCACGAAGCTTTTATTGTTTTCCGCTGTATTTTATTTGTAAGCTAGCCTTGAGCTATGCAGGTATGCTTTATTGTAATACTGGATCTTCGATGTAATATATATGACATGTGGTTTATTCTTGATATTACATCATGTACTGTGTGTGCTAGCTATTCATGCAGGGACTAGCACAGAATGCACAGAGACTTGGATTCTTAGTGAATCGGGTCGTTACAGAGGACATATGGGAGCTCGACTACTGTGGAGAGAAGGTGTCGATGTTCCGTGTGAGATGGGCCAAGAGCGTCATAAATGAAGACCGGTACTTCACCACCATGGTTATACCCGAAGCCAAATCCAAGTCTTCAGGCGCAAACGTCACCGCAAAAAATGAGCCATGGGTACTGGCTAGCCAAGTGGACCAATGCTTCTTCATTACCGACCCATCAAAGCCGAGCCGCGTTGTAGTGAGGAGAGGAAAAAGAAACATCATCGGAATGGATGGAGTCGCCAACGAGCAAGACTTTGATAAGTACGGCGACCCGAATGGACGATGACTACGCCGCTCAGGATACATACACCACAACCCTACCGAAGAAAGGTCTCCTCCCATTCAAGAGGAAAAGTGAAGGCATCCCGGGCCTAAATTATTCAACCACGACAAAGAAGGGCAAGAATAATATCGTGAGGAAACGATAGCTAGATAGCTAGCTCCAAATTTAAGAAAAATATTTTGTAATTCATGATCACTTTGTGTGTGCATGAATTTAATATGCACTTTGTAATTGATGATCACAATCTTATGTTTCTAAATGCCGCTACACCTTGTGTTTGTGGATCTTGGTTCGGCGATGACACGGTTAAGGCATGGTACGTAGATCGATATGATCACATTCTTATGTTTGGATCATAGTTTGAAGTGTATGAACATCGACGATACACAATCGAAGCACCATTCTCAAGTTTGGTTAGAGCAAGTACTCCCTCCGTTTCTTTTTACTCCGCATATAAGATTTGGTCAAAGTCAATCTTAATAAAGTTTGACCACTTTTATAGAAAAATGTACTCCATAATTATTATTTTTAAATGGTTTCACTTTAATTAAAAAATAAATAATTGTTTAAACTTTAATTAAAAAATAAAAAACGCTTAGGGGTGGCGCATATTGTTGAAATGCGCCATTAAGTGTTTTTGGGGGTGGCGCATTTTGCCAGAATGCGCCACCAACAGGTTTCTTATGCGTGGCGAATTTTGCCGAGATGCGCCACACAAAAGAAACATGTTGGTGGCGCTTTCTGGCATAATGCGCCACCCCTAAGCCTTAACCTCCACGGCCCCCTCCCCTTGCTCGTGCACAGTACCCATTCGAGCCCTAGCGCGCCGCAGCGGAGCCCTCGCCGCACCGGAGCCCTAGCCACCGCACGGGAGCCCCATCCGCCGCACCAGAGCCGCCTCGCGCCACCGCCTCGCGCCACCAGAGTCCCCCCTCTCCTCGCCAACTGCCTCCACCGGAGACGCCCCCGCCCCCTCCCCCTTCGTTCACCGGAGCCGCCCCAACCCCTCCACGGTGACCTAGGCGACGCCCCTCCACCGCCAGGTACCCCCTCCCTCCCCTTGCTGGCTTCCGACGACGGTCGTGGTGGCCATGGCACCACCCGCAACCCCCACTCCCCCTGCTGCTCATAAATCCTTTGGGGGGGATGGGTTAGATGTTGCTGTTAGTTTTAGGGGGAAGAGGGATTAGTGTTAGGGGGAAGAGGGATTAGAGTTAGTACAAGAAAATTCATTTAGTACCTTGTCATGGTTGTTTTGCACACAAAATTCAGACATTTGCACACAAAATTCAGTTAGGGGGAAGAGGGATACACTCCACTCTTAGTGCATGTTGACCATGTTCTTTAAAGATAGTGCAATTTTAAATTTTGAATCAACACGCAATTGATTTTGGCAAAATGTGCCCCTGTTCATGCAATTGTGTGTGTGTCCTGTGTGTGTGTGTGTGTGTGTGTGTGTGTGTGTGTGTGTCATGTGTTCATGCAATTCTGAATTTGATGCATAGCATATGTTCTTATTAATGGAACAAAAGTTTTTTTTGTGTGGTAGAAATGGAATAGAATTTCTGCACTTGAAAGCTAGATGTTGGGATCATTGTAGTTTGTGTGGCATAGTAGTGAAAAATTGCTTGGTTATGTGCTCCAATATTAATTTTGCTACTGTACATTCAATCTAAATAGCTAGGATTATTTCTTACTGCTAGGATTATTGCTTAGTGCACAAAATTGCTAAATGCAGAACACACATGCTATTGGGATCATTATAGGATCTGTGTGTGTGTGTGTCCTGTGTGTGTGTGTGAGGTGTGTGTGTCCTCTGTCTGTGTGTGTGTGTGTGTGTGTGTGTGTCATGTGTGTGTGTGTGTGTTGTGTGTGTGATGTGTGTGTGTGTGTCTTGTAGCTAGGGAATTTGCTTAAGTAGCTAGGGAAATTTTTTAGCTAAAGTAGCTAAAGATTACTCCATGCAGAATTGAATTAAAGAGTTAATCCTAAAAAAGAACTAAGTAGTTAATAGGTCTCTTATTGATATGCTGATAATTAAATAAAGTCTGAAAAGATAGTGGTCATGTGTAGAATTTATTCTTAACAAAATTAAATGGAGAGGGAAATCCGAGTAGAATCTGTGCTTAACAGAATGCAAGCAGCTTTAAAAAATGCTACTAGCTTTGGTCATTCCTTGGTTCTCTTTAAAAAAAATGCAACACATGGGTTATGTACTAGTTTTACTAGAATTTTAGGACAGTGATGAAGTAGCTATATCATTTGTTCTTATAAAAATCCAGCAATTGTCATATAGATGTTGTTAAGCATATATCAATCCACTGTTTTACTTGATGTTTGGTGACTCTGTTTATGAAATATGATAAGAACAAATGCTATGTTGCTGGTTATTGTCTCATGTATAGCCTATTTATATGTTGTGCAGGTACAAATCATTATCCCCTTTCTCCCGAAATGTTGATTAACTTCCGTTTCGGTTGAGAATGGGGCACTCTCATGTTAAGAAAAAGAGCAAAGGTCATGCCAAATTTTTCCGTGAATTCGTGCATGACCTTTGCTATTTTTCTCATGTTGAGTATTTGCATTTATTTATTGTGCTAATTAATTAAGTAGTTGCATTTCTTAATATTGTACTTATTTATTGTGCACTCTCATGTTGAGTATTTGCATTTATTTATTGTGCTAATTAATTAAGTAGTTGCATTTCTTAATATTGTACTAGTGCAAACATGTCGACCGGAGCCGACGCCGGTCCTTCTTCTCAGCCGGGAAAAAAAAGGAAGCAATTTTGGGACTACTCCCACGAGGAGGTCGAGGAGCAGAGAGAAGAGGAAGTACCTCCGGCCGAGGAGGAGTATGAGGAGGAGATAGAGTCGGAGTCCGACTCATCGGATGATGACTTGGAGGTGGAGGCCGGTACGACAGACGACGAGAGGAACATCGGCGAAGATGATGGGACCGGTGGCTCCAACATAGATGGTACCCAGTCGAAGAAGAGGAATCGGAAACCGACCAAGGTCGGCGCCTTCAGGCAAGAGTTTACTGTTGTGACCGCCGTCGGGATTCCTAAACAGCCCGAACGTTTTTCGGAAGGATACGGCCGTCAAGTCGCGGCGATCCTCCGCAACACCGTGCCGATCACCACGATTAACCTCAGGAGTCGTGAGAATATTCATTATTGTCAGCTTCTTATCAACAAGCTGCACGGAAGATACAAGTTTCCGGAGCCGTACGATAACACCAAACTCAGAGGGAACAAAGTAAACACATGGGCCCTCAGGAAGATGAGCAAGGCCTTGTCCAGTTGGAAAACCCGGGTGAAGAGGGCAATTTTTGAAAAGAACAAAACCTAGGAGGAGCTCAAGGAGAAAGAGCCGTTGATCGACGAAGCTACCTACAAACTTTTCAAGGCTAGGTGTGAGTCCGAGAAAGCCAAGGCCGCGAGTGCAAAGGGCAAGGCCATGCGGTCGCAGGTCATAGGTAACCACCGTCTCGGAGCCGGTGGCTACAAAAGTTCCAAGCCTAAATGGGACAAGGAGGATGCCGAGTACGCCGCTGCGGGCATACCTAACCCCTTCCAGCAATACAAAGATGATCCGCAGACCGAATTCTTTGTGAGGGCCCGGAGCTATAAGGACAAAGCAACCTCAAAAATAATTATCGATCCTAAGATTCAGGAGTTTACGACTGCCGTGGTAAGTAGTTTACCACGCGACCTTGTCGATTGAATTCTCGAGTGAAGTTCACAATTTCTTAATGTTTCACATTCTTTTTGCAACAAGCAGAAATGAAAATCGCCTCATCGCAGGAGTTGTCGGTTAAGCCGTCCGGTCCGTGGGACAACGCCTTTAACAGGGCGTTGAACAAGGTCAAGAAGGTTGACGACGTGACGGCGAAGCCATCGTCAGCCGGCCGTGTGGTCGGCTTTGGTGCGGACCTAAATTGGTAAGAATATTATGGAAAACCGGAGGAGCAGTCCGGTTCGAGGGGGCGCAAGGCGAGAAGGGCCGAAGAAGACGTCGCTTATGTTCGTGGACTGGAGGAGAAGGTGAACATGCTTCCGCAGCTTGTCCAGGACAAAGTGGCGAAGAAGATGAACGCTCTCCTTCCAGATATGATGCAGTCACTCGTGAATTGGCAAGCGCGTGGTGGACAAGGGCCCATACCATTCCCCAGCATGGTCGGCAGCAACTCGGGCACCGCGTCGACTGCAGTCCCGACTCCCTCCGTAGTGGTGGCTCCCGCAGCGACTCCCGGCGTATTGGTGACTCCGGCCGCCAACACCGTGGCGGCGGCGCCGGACGTGATGGTATCTCCTCCAGCCATGATCGAGCAACCGGGCATAACAATAATGCACCCGGGGACAGCGCAAATGGGGTGACCGACGCCACGGGAGGCAGCGCGCCCTCCGTCTCTTGCATGCCCGCCGTCATCGGCGGGGTCTCTTCACTAGCCGACCTCGACGCCCTCAAGGTAACTATAAGCGTCTGCAACTCAAACGAGGACTTCATCTCCTTGCCTTTTTTAGTGGAATCTCTCTGATGCCCTACATGCATATATCTCTTTCGCAGGAGGACACTCCATGCATTCTATTACAAGTCGTGGACGACGAGTTGAAGGATGTTGCCAAAGGTAAAATCATTCAACCACAAAATCGAATCATGCACAATATTCCGATGGCACCGGAGATGCATAGGGTTCAAATCTCTCTCGTGATTTCGGGCTACGAGAGAGTTGAACCTCCCATTCAACCCCCCGGATACGATGAGGATGAGCCGGCAGTCCTCAGTGACTGTTTTGGCCAAATATGACTATGTCCGAAGAGCCAAATGTGTTTAGTGACGGGGGAAAGGGGCACCACACCTAGGACAACACCGCTAGTCATCGTGTCGGCGCCACATGATCCCATCGGCGCACAACAAGAAGACGATGATCTTGATGATGATATCAACGCTGACCAGTTCATCAATACTTTGTATGATGCTGATGACTTATTCATGCCTCCTGTTGAAGGAGCCTATCAGCATGACGAGCAAGATCGCGGTCCAGCTGATCCTGCGGCGAAGCCTGCTTGCTCCACGTGTCTCTTCGCTGCTTCTAAGGACATGTCTCCAGCAGCTTGCGCCTTCACCGAGCCTCAAGAAGATGCCACAAGGAGATCTATTCTCAGCCCGTCCACACTCCATAAGGCGGCCACTGAGCAGATAAAGGCCGGTGACTGCTTAAAATCAGAAAAGAAGAAGGGACGGAAAAGAAAGAAGAGCATCACTTCGAGTAGCCAACCTTCGATTTCGATCCAGGCTCAGGAAGGGCCACCAAGACCCAATGATCTCTCATTTTAAATCCATGTGGCTGGTAGGGCGATGCTACCTAAGGAGATGCCTTGCAACTTCGGATATGCAGAGTGTGCATCATAGTATTATGTCATTAGAGAAGATTATTCTTCGAGAAGAGAATCCCTCGTACCCGGTTTTCATGGCCAAGGTGCCACTCAACATGGGCTTCATCAACACTATCCCCACGGATATCATAATCCTGCCGTTTTCGGAGATCTTCAATTTGTACCATCTCAAGCGGCTGGACCATAGCCTTATCCGTCTGTTCTCTCTCAGCCTTTCTATGAGTATAAGGAGAGATAAGACCCCGAGCGTCGCGATATTGGACCCCTTCTACATGAGTGAAAGCATCTTGATGGACGACGGGGACGCGGCTATCGCGGCGGGGTACATCACAGACTTCATGCTACAGAACGCCGACAAGGATTCATTTCCTATGACCTACTCTCCCAAGTAAGTCATTCGCTCACCGCAGTAGCATATATGCTTTCTTAGCTTTCCATTGTCCTCTTCCAACATTCCTTTTGGATTGTTTTAATTATGCATTGAGGATCAAGACTGCGTGCTCATCTGCTTTTCACCGCAACACTAGCATGCCGTGTATTTAGACTCGGGGAGTGTGAACAAGAAAGATTACAAGTATATCATGAGTGTTTTGGATGATGCTCTCGCCGGCTACATAAAAGTCGGAGGCAAGATGGTGAAGCACAAGTTCAGGAAGAATCAGCCAGACGTGAACGTGTTCAGCCATGTAATGCAGTTCCCGTGCGTCAAGCAGCCGGCTAGCAGTGTGAGGGATGCGTAATACGCCCTTCATCACATGAGGTCGATTGTACAGGAATGTAAGGCCCGATATGCGGTATTGTTCCAGATCTAGATGTTTCCATCCAGATCCGGGGACGAAGCACATATCGGTCCCACCGCGACATATGACGAAGTCATATGCCCCGGATTTCCAACATGATATCACAACATTACATATACAAGGATACAACATCTCATACAATCGGCATACAACTGCCTTAATACAATACAACGGCGGAAGATACATGTCTGAGTACAGACTACAATCAAAAGCCTAGTGGAAAAGAGAAAATCATCGATCCCCATAACCACATGGGTCCAGGCCCTCCGCTGGGATCCGCCTAACTAGTCGTCGTAGAGTCTCCACGTGAAACGTCGATCACCTTACCTGTTGTCGATCAAGAACCCTGAAAAGAGTTTGGGGGTAGTATCATGAGTACAGAAGTACTCAGCATCCAACTGTAGTGGTCAACTGACCCAACAAGGACTTCATCACTCGTCATTCTAGGACAACTAGTAGTTTACGGTAAGGATGGGGTAAGTGGTGAGGTTGCTGCCGCACTAGCATTTATGAAGTGGCTAACGATCTAGAGAGTAAGATAAGAAGCCAAGCATTCGATGAGGAATCGCCTCCAACAAGTCTGCTATCCACCTACTTACGCAAGCATAACACCTATCCTATCCTTGTCCTCCTCTTCGCATCCCGACGAAGAAGAAGCAGTCAAGGCACACACACATTGATCAAGTTATATTAAGATTATCTCAGTTGTTGTTGTCTATGAAGAAGGAGTAGCTCTCAAGCGGTCCTTAACCGTGGACACGGCTTCTCGAAAAGATTTAACCCTGCAGGGGTGTACCAACTGCCCATTACAAGGCTCCGCATGCACGTCTGTCTCTCTCAGTTGCTACCCATCACAGGCAACCATTTTATGATTTAGTTCCAAGAGATCCGAAACGACAGATCCCTCTAACTAACAACGAACAAATCCGGGTGGCCCCCGGGGAGTCGACACCCAATCCAAAAGCTGGCCACGCTCTCGGATCGGACTCTTCCGTATGATCAAGGTCAGGTTTAGTCTCACCTATATAACAGGGGACTTCCCTAGCTCACTAGTGTGGACCAACAGAGGAACTATGTCTCCGCTGGCCCGGGTTGTTTAAAAATTGCGAGGGGATCCACCAAGCACACACACGGGGTTTCAAATGGTAAATCAGCTTGGGCCACCACTAGAAATGTTTGAAGCTAGATAGGTAAGAAAAGGGGACCCCATAAAATCCCACACGCGGTTAGGCACGCTCAGTCTTAAAACCAATACCCGGAACTCGGATCCTAGGTGACTCGAATGGAACAAAGCGTCGGGCCGGGATATCCTAGACCTTCCATCCTTCGTCTAATACAGTCAACATTATAATAATCATATCATCAACAACAATATAATAATGTGATATCCCGAACCAAGGAGTAACAGGGTAACATCGTAGCATCCTAAGCATGCATACTAAGCAGGGGCTGAGCAACGAGAAATAGTAACATAGCAGTACATGGTTTGCTGGGAAGGGACATGGCTGTATTGGTTTGAAAGTGGCTGTAAACATGTGGTAGGATCAAACATCGAACCTATCCTATACTAGCATGCAAACCGCTGGTTGAAATAGAATGGATCATAAGTAATGTATAGTCCTTGCCTATTGAATAGTCGGGTTCCGAAGGTGTAGTAGATTGCAAGCTCGCAATGTCTCCGAGAGGTACCCGCGGAAGAACACAAGATGGTAAACACTGGAAATCTATCAACGAGAAAGCATCTATTACTACGAAGCAAACACGAGAAAGCATCAACAAGAAGGAAACACGAGACAACGCACCTACCGTCAGGAGCGGTTACTAACATCTTAAGTGGAGTACTCGTCACACACGACGATACCGCACATTTGGAAAGGTTTAAGTTGTTTAGCTACAGGTTATCAACAAAGGTTGTTAACATGGCAAGCACAGAAGCATGGCATGGCACACAAACATAGCAAAAGGTGAAGCATAAATAAACTATCTAATCTAGTCACTTTAAGTGGGGGGTAAAACCTATACATGGCAACTATTACGGACCCCACAATATTTATTGCATTTGGTACTGTTTTGCCCCTAAACATATTTTATTATTTTTATTAGCAAGCAAGAGCAGAATAAACACAATCTACATGCAATTCTAGTCAAGTTACATATAAAGAACATTTTAAACAAAGCAACGGTGAAAAAGTTATTAATTAAACAGTTTACAGTGGAAAGCAGTGTAATTAGCAGTCAAACAACATGTAAACAAATTCAAACATGGCAACAAAGCACATTTTTTTGAACTACACGGAAAACTAAGCAAGTTTCATGTTTAAACCGTCGTGATCCGAGCTACCATTAAAAAGTTATAGCCCTCGCAAAATTACAACTTAATCTGCCAAAAAAATAAACTAGAAAAGAAAAAAAACATCTAACGGGCCGAAAGCTACTGTTGCTGGGCTTGGCCCAACTCGCAACAGGAAAAAAAGAAATAAAAGAGAAAAAAGCAAAAGGGAGCTCACCATGGGCCGGCCATAGGCGGCTACTAGAGTGGAGGCTGGGCTGGGGCGCCTGGGCTGCGGTCGGCTGGGCCGCGCTGGGCTGGCCGGCCCACTGGCGGCTGGCAGCCTGGCCGGCTCGCCCCCGTTCCCGTCGGAACCGAGGCCAGTGGTGGCGGCTGGTGACGACGGCAACGCAGTTGACCGGCGAGGGGGCGCAGGTGATGGGGCAGGCCGGGAGCGGACCTTGGGAGGCGGATCCGGGCGCGGGGACCAGGGGACGGAGACGAGGTGGTGAGGCCGCGGGCTCGAGGTCCTGCCCGAGGCGGCTGTCCATGGCGCGGCTGGCCTCGTCCGCGTTCCTGTGAGGGAGAGAGGGAGGTGAGGGAGGAAGAAGAGAGGGAAGGGGCGCGACAGGGAGCTGCTCACCAGCGGCGCTGCGGCTGCTGCCGGCGGCGGCCGGAGGCACATGGCGGCGGTGGCTTCGGGTCTGGGCGGCTGCGTGAGGAGGTTGGAGGAGAGAGGAGGGAGACGAGGTGGAGGCCAGAGTCGATCTGGGCCGTCGGATCTCAGATCTGACGGTCCAGATTAGTGAGAGAGCTAGGGTTTCGGAAATTTGGAGGCAATTGGGAAAATCTTAGTTTTGTGATGGGGGTGGCTGCAATTTTGTGGCTAGGGAAACCCTAGAAAGGGGTGGGAGTGTGGTGGTCTTTATATAGCCCAGGTGGCTGGCAGTTTGCAAAAACATCCCCGGTTTTTCTCTCGCGCGCGCGGTGTTTACGTTTCTGACCGACGGGGTCCGCAGGACCTCCGATTCGGGTAAAACTTCGAACTGCGCAATCAACGCGTCAAGCCGGAGGCGTTCGACTCGCGCTGGAACCGTTCCGAGAACACTTTCCGGCGCGCTATAAAAATATCCCGTTTAGTTATTAAACGGGGTTTTTCGTTCCGTTGGCTGCGGTTGGTCTCATGCGGTCTCGCGACGGTGATCGGGTGAAACTCGGTGTCGCAAAGGTCGAGTGTCAGAGTGGCAAGGGTCGGTCTCCGTCCGATACGAGATAAGAGGGGGGAAAATAATCGCCGATCGATAAATCGGGGATGCAAACACCGCAAACAAATCAGACAATCAAACAATTCACACTGAAAACAGAATTTTTAATTTTTGTGAAAACTGGGTTGTTACAATACAACACCACCATAAGGGATCTCGTCCCGAGATCCTGAACGATCCGGGGGAGAGGAGGGGAGAGAAAAGAGAGACGACGATCTTCAACACCACCAACAAGGGACTCTGCTCTATGTCGAACGACGAACTCCGTCGAGATACTTTCCGCAGAGAGACAACATCATCGGAAAAACGAAATCGTCAGTGTCAAGAGGAATAATGACCACGAAAACCGGATCAAGGGATAGTGATTTTCGACGCAAGTCGTAAAAACACCATTAAAAGGAGGGATGGCAACGGATTACCCAGATGATATCTGAAATCGGAGAAGCTAAAGGTACTACAGGAATTCCCACCTGAGCTCGGAATCGAGACAATACGCTGCAAGCAAGGCATTGTAACGGTTCCCATACTCCACATACTCGAGATCCTAGAGTTTGAAGGGGATAAGGCGAGAGTAAAACAATTACGGCACTTGTCCTGACCAGAGTAAGGGTAAGGAGTAAAAAGAATCCTACTCTCCGACAACTAACTTAGTAACTACAAAATAGTTTTTGTCTAGACTCGACTTCGGCCAGAAAAGGGATCCTACGGTCGGTAAGGCTCTGATACCAAGTTCTAAGGCCCGATATACGGTACTATTCCAGATCTAGATGTTTCCATCCAGATCCGGGGACGAAGCACATATCGGTCCCACCGCGACATATGACGAAGTCATATGCCTCGGATTTCCAACATGATATCACAACATTACAGATAAAAGGATACAAAATCTCATACAATCGGCATACAACTTCCTTAATACAATACAACAGCGGAAGATACATGTCTGAGTACAGACTACAATCAAAAGCTGTAAGGCCCGATATGCGGTACTGTTCCAAATCTAGGTGTTTTCACCCAGATCCGGGGACGAAGCACATATCGGTCCCACCGCGACATGTGACAAAGCCATATGCCCCGGATTTCCAACATGATATCACAACATTACAGATACAGGATACAACATCTCATACAATCGGCATACAACTGCCTCAAATACAATACAATAGCGGAAGATATATGTCTGAGTACAGACTACAAGCAAAAGCCTAATGGCAAAGAGAAAAACATCTATCCCATAACCACACGGGTCCAGGCCGTCCGCCGGGATCCGCCTAACTAGTCGTCGTCGAGTCTCCACGTGAAACGTCGATCACCATACCTGTTGTCGATCAGAACCCTGAAAAGAGTTTGGGGTAGTATCATGAGTACAGAGGTACTCAGCATCCAACTGTAGTGGTCATCTGACCCAGCAAGGACTTCATCACTCGTCATTCTAGGACAACTAGTAGTTTACGATAAGGAAGGGGTAAGTGGTGAGGTTGCTGCCGCACTAGCATTTATGAAGTGGCTAACGATCTAGAGAGTAAGGTAAGAAGCCAAGCATTCGATGAGGAATCGCCTCCAAAAAGTCTTGCTATCAACTACTTACGCAAACATAACACCTATCCTATCCTTGTCCTCCTCTTCGCATCCCGACGAAGAAGAAGCAGTCAAGGCACACACACGTTGATCAAGTTATATTAAGATTATCGCAGTTGTTGTTGTCTATGAACAAGGAGTAGGTCTCAAGTCGTCCATAACCGTGGACACGGCTTCTCGAAAAGATTTAACCCTGCAGGGGTGTACCAACTGCCCATTACGAGGCTCCGCACGCACGCCCATCACTCTCAGTTGCTACCCATCACAGGCAACCATTTTATGATTTAGTTCCAAGAGATCCGAAACGACAGGTCCCTCTAACTAACAACGAACAAATCCGGGTGGCCCCCGGTGAGTCGACATCCATCTCAGGAGCCGGCCGCTCTCTCGATCTGGTCTCTACCGTCTGTCGCAGGTTTGGATACCCGGTTCATCACACATTGGGATAACCGGGTCCTCAGCCGGACAAGGTGGGCCAGCCAAGAAACTATGTCCTCCTGGCCCTGGTTGTTTTAAATAATATCTGCCAGGAGCTACCCGACAGACACACACACGTTTTCAAATGGTAAATCAGCTTGGGCCACCACTAGAAATGTTTGAAGCTAGGTAGGTAAGAGAAGGGGACCCCATAAAATCCCACACGCGGTTAGGCACGCTCCGTCTTAAAACCAATACCCGGAACTCGGATCCTAGGTGACTCGAATGGAACAAAGCGTCGAGGCGGGATAGCCTAGACCTTCCACCCTTCGTCGAATATAGTCAACATTATAATAATAATCATATCATCAACAATAATATAATAATAATGTGATATCCCAACCCAAAGAGTAACAGGGTAACATCGCAGCATCCTAAGCATGCATACTAAGCAGGGGCTGAGCAACGAGCAATAGTAACATAGCAGTACAAGGTTTGCTGGGAGGGGACATGGCTGTATCGGTTTGAAAGAGGCTGTAAACATGTGGTAGGATCAAACATCGAGCCTAACCTATACTAGCATGCAAACCGCTGGTTGAAATAGAATGGATCATAAGTAATGCAAGTCCTTGCCTGTTGATCAGTCGGGTTCCGAAGGTGTAGTCGATCGCAAGCTCGCAACGTCTCCGAGAGTACCCGCGGGAGCACACAAGAAGTAGACACTGGAAAGCAATCAACGGTGCAC
Source organism: Bromus sterilis (assembly GCA_950022295.1). Classification (NCBI taxonomy): domain Eukaryota; kingdom Viridiplantae; phylum Streptophyta; class Magnoliopsida; order Poales; family Poaceae; genus Bromus; species Bromus sterilis. The sequence continues at coordinate 183,090,355 of OX465596.1, forward strand.
CACTATTACTACGGAGCAATACAAGAGCAAGCATCAACAAAAGGCAACACGAGACATCGCACCTACCGTCGAGAGCGGTTACTAACAATTTAAGTGGAGTACTCGTCACACACGACGATACCGCACGTTTACGGTGGTTCAAGTTGTTTAGCTACAGGTGACCAAACAACGGTTATTAACATGGCAACTCAAGCAAGCATGGCATAACACACAAACATTTCAAGAGGTGAAGCATAAGGTAAACTATCTATGCTAGTCAATTTAAGTGAGGCACAACCTAAACATGGCATAGCACTAAGTGCCGCACGATGATTAAAAGATTTGGTACTGTTCTGTCCTAAACCATATTTTATCTTGGTTATCAACAGAAAACAATAGCAAAAACACAAAGAACACGAAAAACTAATCAAGTTACATATAAAGAACACCCCAAACGGAGTTACGGTTAAAAAGATACAAGCAAAACAATTTATGCACACATGCTGTAAAAACAGGGGTAAATCTATATGCAAAAGTGCAGCAACACGACATAGCAATACATGGGATGAAAGTAGACATGATGCTTAACAATATGCAATTAGAATCACTCAATTCCGATAAACGGTTGCGAAGCAATCGTCGACCAAAGTTGCAACTAAATAACAGTTTCAGCAATAGCAGCACAATAACATCATGATAGCTACTTTGGAGCAAAATATAATTATGATGCAGCAGGCAATTATGGCATGTGAATGCATGAAACTGAAGTAGAAACATTGCTTAACGCAACGCAAAAGGAATCAATGCAATAGGCCTCATGGATTTCTTACAATCATCATGCAAAGTTGGAACAAAAATAATAACAGCAGCATCTAACAGGAAAAGTAGCAGTTTAACGGCCTGATGCCCTGTTCAGCACACAATAACACAATCAAGATGAGCTCAAATGCAAATTCTCACAAAAGATGAATTAAAGTACACGCAATTCTAAGCAACTTTCGTTTTGGGGGCACGTTCATCGGAGCTACGGATCAACGGGAAATCGCATTACAAAACAGCATCAGCACACAGTTTTTTTAACAGACTGCAAAATAAAAAAAATAACAGCAGAGAAAAAATAATAAAAAAAGGGGGCTACCATGGGCTGGCTCAACAGGCCGAAGGTGGAGGCGCTGGGCCTGGCGGCCTCGCTGCTGGACCGCGCGCTGGTGGGCCGGCCCACGTGGGCATCGGCTGGGTCAACCGCCCGATCCAGATCGGATCGGGTCGGCCGGCGGCAACCAGGCGGCGGCGCCCCGACGACAAGCGGCGGCGCGGAGGAGGGCTGGGGGAGGCGGCACATGGTGGTGGAGGGGGCCGAGGCGAGGCCGGCGGCGACGGACGCGGTCCCGGCGGCGAGGTCCCGTGGCGTGGCGCGGCTCCCGGCCGAGCTCGGCCTCGAGCTCACCCGTGGCGGTATCCATGGCGGCCGGGCTCCGGCGGTCACCTGCAGAGGGGGCGGTGGCGGTTAGGGAGGCTAGGAGGAGGAGAGGGAGCGAAAGAGAAGGGGAGGAGGGGCGCCGGCGGCGTGCTGCTCCGGCGGCTCGCCGGCCGTGAGGCGGAGGCGGCGGCTCCGCGGGCGTGGGTGGAGAGGAGGGCTCGGGTGGCGGCGAGCTCGGCCCAGATCGGGTCCGAGGTGGGCCGCGGCGGCGGTGAAGGGCCCGGCGGGGCCCGTTCCCGGCTGGGAGGTGGCTGGCTGGCCTGGGTGGCGACGTGGCAGCCTCCAGGCCCTCTGATCTGTGATCCAATGGCTGTGGTGCACCCAGATCTAGGGTTTCGGGAGAGAGAGGGGTTTGGGTGCTGATTTGGGGACTCTTAGAGGGGGGTGGCTGCAAATATGCCATGGGGTAAACCCTAGAAGGTCTAGGGGAGTGTGGTGGTCTTTATATAGGAAGGTTGGCTGACCAGATGACACAAACGCCCTCGGTACCCCTCTCGTGTGTCCGTTGATCGCGTTCGTGACCGCCGAAGTTGCATATGGACTTCGATTCCGACGAAATCTCGGACCACGCGCTCAGCGCATCGAGCTCTTCGATCGTACTTCACTGCGGTGACATTCCGACAACATTTTCCGGCGCGCTATAAAAATATCCCGTTTAATAAATAAACGGGTTTTTCGTTCCGGTGGCGATGGTTGGTCCTGTGCGGTTTTCGCGACGGTGATCGGGTGAAACCCGGTGTCGCAAAGGTCGAGTGTCAGGGTGGCAAGGGTCGGTCTCCGTCCGATACGAGATAAGAGGGGTTAAAATAATCGTCGATCAATAAATCGGGGATCCAAACACCGCAAACAAATCAGGCAATCAAACAATTCACGCAGAAAACAAAATTTTTAATTTTTGTGAAATCTGGGCTGTTACAAAAGCCTAGTGGCAAAGAGAAAATCATCGATCCCCATAACCACACGGGTCCAGGCCCTCCGCCGGGATCCGCCTAACTAGTCGTCGTCGAGTCTCCACGTGAAACGTCGATCACCATACCTGTTGTCGATCAAGAACCCTGAAAAGAGTTTGGGGGTGGTATCATGAGTACAGAAGTACTTAGCATCCAACTGTAGTGGTCAAATGACCCAGCAAGGACTTCATCACTCGTCATTCTTGGACAACTAGTAGTTTATGGTAAGGATGGGGTAAGTAGTGAGGTTGCTGCCGCACTAGCATTTATGAAGTGGGTAACGATCTAGAGAGTAAGATAAGAAGCCAAGCATTCGATGAGGAATCGCCTCCAACAAGTCTGCTATCCACCTACTTACGCAAGCATAACACCTATCCTATCCTTGTCCTCCTCTTCGCATCCCGACGAAGAATAAGCAGTCAAGGCACACACACATTGATCAAGTTATATTAAGATTATCTCACTTGTTGTTGTCTATGAACAAGGAGTAGGTCTCAAGTCGTCCATAACTGTGGACACGGCTTCTCGAAAAGATTTAACCCTGCAGGGGTGTACCAACTGCCCATTACAAGGCTCCGCACGCACGTCCATCTCTCTCAGTTTCTACCCATCAAGGCAACCATTTTATGATTTAGTTCCAAGAGATCCGAAACGACAGGTCCCTCTAACTAACAACGAACAAATCTGGGTGGCCCTCGGGGAGTCGACACCCAATCCAAAAGCTGGCCACACTCTTGGATCGGACTCTTCCGTATGGCCAAGGTCAGGTTTAGTCTCACCTATATAACAGGGGACTTCCCTAGCTCACCAGTGTGGACCAACAGAGGAACTATGTCTCCGCTGGCCCGGGTTGTTTAAAAATTGCGAGGGGATCCACAAAGCACACACACGGGGTTTCAAATGGTAAATCAGCTCGGGCCACCACTAGAAATGTTTGAAGCTAGATAGGTAAGAAAAGGGGACCCCATAAAATCCCACACGCGGTTAGGCACGCTCAGTATTAAAATCAATACCCGGAACTCGGATCCTAGGTGACTCGAATGGAACAAAGCGTCGGGGCGGGATGGCCTAGACCTTCCATCCTTCGTTGAATATAGTCAACATTATAATAATCATATCATCAACAACAATATAATAATGTGATATCCCGAACCAAGGAGTAACAGGGTAACATCGTAGCATCCTAAGCATGCATACTAAGAAGGGGCTGAGCAACGAGCAATAGTAACTTAGCAGTACATGGTTTGCTGGGAAGGGACATGGCTGTATTGGTTTGAAAGTGGCTGTAAACATGTGGTAGGATCAAACATCGAACCTATCCTATACTAGCATGCAAACCGCTAGTTGAAATAGAATAGATCATAAGTATGTATAGTCCTTGCCTGTTGAATAGTCGGGTTCCGAAGGTGTAGTTGATCGCAAGCTCGCAACGTCTCCTAGAGGTACCCGCTGAAGCACACAAGACGGTAAACACTGGAAAGAAATCAAAGAGCAAGCATATATTACTACGAAGCAAACACGAGCAAGCATCAACAAGAAGGCAACACGAGACAACGCACCTACCGTCGGGAGCGGTTACTAACATCTTAAGTCGAGTACTCGTCACACACGACGATACCGAAAATTTGGAAAGGTTTAAATTGTTTAGCTACATGTTATCAACAAAGGTTGTGAACATGGCAAGCACAGAAGCATGACATAGCACACAAACATAGCAAAAGGTGAAGCATAAATAAACTTTATAATCTAGTCACTTTAAGTGGGGGGTAAAACCTATACATGGCAACTATTATGGACCCCGCAATATTTATTGCATTCGGTACTGTTTTTTCCCTAAACATATTTTATTATTTTTATTAGCAAGCAACAGCAGCATAAACACAATCTACATGCAATTCTAGTCAAGTTACATATAAAGAACATTTTAAACAGAGCAAGGGTGAAAAAGTTATTAATTAAACAGTTTACAGTGGCAAACAGTGTAATTAGCAGTCAAACAACATGTAAACAAAGTCAAACATGGCAACAAAGCACATTTTATTAAACTACACGGAAAACTAAGCAAGTTTCATGTTTAAAGCATCGTGACCCGAGCTGCCGTTAAAAAGTTATAGCACTCGCAAAATTACAACTTAATCTGCCAAAAAAATAAACTAGAAAAGAAAAAACATCTAACGGGCCGAAAGCTACTGTTACTGGGCTTGGCCCAAATCGCAACAGGAAAAAAAAGAAATAAAAGAGAAAAAAAAACAAAACGGAGCTCACCATGGGCCGACCCAAGGCGGCTGCTGGAGTGGAGGCTGGGCTGGGGCGCCTGGGCTGCGGTCGGCTGGGCCGCGCTGGGTTGGCCGGCCCACTGGCGGCTGGCGGCCTGGCCGGCTCGCCCTTGTTCTCGTCGGAACCGAGGCCAGCGGCGGCGGCTGGTGACGCCGGCGACGCCATTAACCGGCGAGGGGGCGCAGGTGATGGGGCAGGCCGGGAGCTGACCTTGGGAGGCGGATCCGGGCGCGGAGACCAGGGGACGGCGATGAGGTGGTGAGGCCGCGGGCTCGAGGTCCTGCTCGAGGCGGATGTCCATGGTGCGGCTGGCCTCGGCCGCGTTCCTGTGAGGGAGAGAGGGAGGTGAGGGAGGAAGAAGAGAGGGAAGGGGCGCGACAGGGAGCTGCTCACCAGCGGCGTTGCGGCTGCTTCCGGCGGCGGCCGGAGGCACACGGCGGCGGTGGCTTCGGGTCCGGGCGGCTGCGTGAGGAGGTTGGAGGAGAGAGGAGGGAGACGAGGTGGAGGCCAGAGCCGATCTGGGCCGTCGGATCTCAGATCTGACGGTCCAGATTAGTGAGAGAGCTAGGGTTTCTGAAATTTGGAGGCAATTGGGCAAATCTGAATTTTGTGAGGGGGGTGGCTGAAATTTTGTGGCTAGGGAAACCCTAGAAATGGGTGGGAGTGTGGTGGTCTTTATATAGCCTAGGTGGCTGGCAGTTTGCAAAAACATCCCCGATTTTTCTCTCGCGCGCGCGGTGTTTACGTTTCTGACCGCCGGGGTCCGCAGGACCTCCGATTCGGGTAAAACTTCGAACTGCGCGATCAACGTATCGAGCCGAAGGCATTCACCTCACGCTGGAACCGTTCCATGAACACTTTCCGGCGCGCTATAAAAATATCCCGTTTAGTTATTAAACGGGGTTTTTCGTTCCGTTGGCTGCGGCTGGTCTCGTGCGGTCTCGCGACGGTGATCGGGTGAAACCCGGTGTCGCAAAGGTCGAGTGTCAGGGTGGCAAGGGTCGGTCTCCGTCCGATACGAGATAAGAGGGGGAAAAATAATCGCCGATCAATAAATCGGGGATGCAAACAACGCAAAAAAAATCAGACAATCAAACAATTCACACTGAAAACAAAATTTTAATTTTTGTGAAAAATGGGTTGTTACAAGGAACAACGCAACCTTACGCTGCCAAGTCATCTCAGAGCGTGGGCCGAAAGGAAGGAGGAAATCGCCGATGCAAATCTGAAGGAGGAGTTCTTTCACATCCAAGCGCAGATGGCGACTATCATCCGTCATGAAGTACAAATGAGGGGGTCAATCTTCCACTCGAACATTGCACCATCCAATGGGGAGATAGAAGTCCGCCTAAAGGCCTTGCGTGACACAAGGCCTTTCATGACGAAAGAAGGATGCCGCCCATTCCCCGAGCCGAGTCAGAACAATTGAACAATTTATGTTATATATGGAAGTCGTTTGATGAATGTGTGCCCTACATGTAATTTGGATGTACTCTTTGTGTAGTAGATGGTAGTGTCAAATACTCTTGGTGCTCTTTGTGTATAAAGGTCACTGCATATGCATTTTATGCATATGTGCATGCTCCTCGATTGATCGACTTGCTTTAAGTTGTTGATAATAATAGATGCTACATTTCTTTGTTCTCCTTTGGTATGAATTCATATGGATGTGACCTCTAAAGCTTTGTTTTGTGCAGGTTGAAGAGCAAATAAGAGATGATGACGAAAGTAGCTTTCGGTTTCAATAATTGTTGGACTCATTGTAATATTGTGATGGATGTAATCTCGTGAATCTTGTTGGCCTCTAAACCTTTGTAAATCTTTGTAATAAGAATTATAATGCAATTCTTTTGTATCAATAATTGTTGGGCTCATTGTAATATTGTATTTTGCATTTCTGTAATATAATAAAAATATCTGTAATGTTTTTATTCTTTTCTGTAATTCTTTTTTTTTGTAACCCATTTAGTGGCGCATATTGTCTGGCTTTAGTGGCGCACTGGGAATGCGCCACCCCTAAGGCCCTTAGGCGTGGCGCATATCAGAATGCGCCACCCCTAAGAGCTTAGAGGTGGCGCATTCTGAGATGCGCCACGCCTAAGGGCCTTAGGGGTGGCGTATCCAGAATGTGCCACCTCTAAGCCCGTATTAGTGGCTTGTAGTTAGTGGCGCATCCCTAATGCGCCACTAAACACAAAAAAATGGCGCCACTAAAAGGGCATTCCCTAGTAATGATTCCTCCAAGGAAACTCAATATCATTCATCACACGGTAGTAATCAACACCGGTAGAGTAGAGAGGATAGATAGTATGGATTACAACACAAGTTGGACTTGTGAGGTGAGATTGGATGAAGATGAAGATGGTGCTTATGTTGAGGATGATGTTGATGATGATCTCGATGATGCCCGTGATGATGGTGATGACGATGGCGACCATCTCACCTTCCGGGAGGTGTTCTCCCCGGCGGAATCTGCCCGCCGAACATGTGTTTTCTCCTCTGTTGGTTTCTACCACGGAGCGACGGTGGAACTCAAGAAAACTCTCCTCTTTTAGGGTTTTTGGACGTTGTGTGATATATAGGCCAAAGGGGGAGCCAGGAGTGGCCCCAGGGGTCCAGGCGCCCTCCCCGCACGGTCAGGGTGGGAGCCACGCGAGGTGGCCGCCTAGGCACCCTGTGGCCCCCCTCTGGCCCCTCTTCGGATTGTCTTCGTCATCCTTCTGAAAAATACCCTCCGTCAATTTTCAGGTAATTTGGAGGTATTCTTCTTCAGCAACTCAGCATCCACTTTTTACCGCTGAATCCTGCGCCTGCTGCTTTGGCATCGTAAAGTTGCAAACTGTGTAAATTAAGCCAAAACAACATAAGAACAACATCATATCTTGAAATATATCAATAAATAAGAAATAATTAATATATAAAATAGTGATGAACTTTGGAGGTATCAGCGTCGAAGCGGCATTCGAGCTGATGAAATGGCACGAGCAAACACAGGGTTTACCCAGGTTCGAGCCGTCCGGAGACTAAAAGCCCCACTCCTTCTTGTCTGATATTTCTTGTGGGTTGTAGAGTGGGGTACAATGCTTGGTAATTATCACAGGGAGAATGTGATGTCCTATGCTTCTCTCTAATTGTTGGATGGATGCTAACTGGTGCCCCAGGAAGCATGTCCTAGGTTTTCCTATCCTACCGAGAAGCTCAAGGCTGAAATCCTCCTTTCTCCCTCGTTGGGAGCTAGTCGAGCCAAGTCGAGTTGAGTGTCCTCTCCTTTTCTTCTCTTCTTTTCCCCCTGTGCTTCGGTGGCCAACGTCTCCCTACTATAGCTTAAGGGGATCGTCACTAGACCACTGATAGCTACACTGATGGTCGTTATCCTTTCCTCCTTCGCGTGGACACGGAGGGTCTTTGTGCTTTCCGGGAAGGCCCAGCAGTGGCGCGGGGACAGCTGGATCATGTGCGGGCTAAGTAGTCGCGGCGACGTACGCCAGGTGTCGGCTCCCTCCTGTCATGCGATGCATGTCATCTTCTAGTGCATTAATGCACTGGTTGTTTGGTTGGGCGGTTGGAATTGATCGAGGCACCACCATCCCGTAGGCTGGGCGAAGGAGTTCCCCAGGAAAATGTATAGTGCCCACGGTATCCCCATGCCGGAAGTTCTCTATGTTTCGGTAACAAGTGATTGAGGCTCTGGCGCTCTTTTTCTTCTTTCCCAACGGTAATCGCATAACGGGGTGTTGTGAGTGATTTGCGCGGGACTCTCTCTTGCATGCCCTCGCCAGGGTGCAAAGGGAAGGTTCCCCCCTGGCAATCCGGGAGATGACGCAGGCACACGGGAAAACGGGATGCCTCGGTTCCGGTTTACCGACAGAAACTATTTTGGTGATCAAAATAGTTATTATGATGTCCTCCTTTTTCTCTGGTGTTCTGTATTTATTTCAGAATGTTAGAAAACCTTATGTGTTTCACCCTATGGTTCATGAACAAAATGGACATGGCCAAGACTTTTCTTTGATCAATAATCATTAGCGGGATCTGGAGATCCCTAGTGACTCCCATTTATTCAACGATGAACTAGTGATCGTGTGAACCTTCAACTTCTTAACCAATTCCTTATGTCTCGCGATATTTTACTTGTCCGAGATCCGATCATCGGTATTAGCCATACCTAGTTCGATCTCGTTACCAACAAGTACTCTTTACTCATTTCGTGAGAGAACATCCTCGTGAGCCAGTCATGTGCTTCCAAGAGATGTCAATTGGATATCACCGAGAAGGCCCAGAGTATATATCTCTGTCATCAGGATGGACAAATCCCACTCTTGATCCCCGAGCCTCAACTAACACTTTTAGAGTACACAACTACACCTTTATAGTCATTGATACGTCCCAAACGTATCTATAATTTCTGCTTGCTCCATGCATGTTTTCTGTGATATTGCTATGATCTAGATACACTTTCATACATTTTTTATCATACTTGGACTAACTTATTAACTCAGTGCACCCCAGTGCCAATTCCTTTTTTATGCTATTTTTCTATTTCAGGTTTCCCCCATATTAAAATTGCTCCAAAAATTCGGGAAAATAAGATAAAAAATAAGCGGAGAAGAACCTTCCGGAAACACCTGGGTGGGCCCAGTGGGCCACCACTAGGGGCCCAGGCACCCTGGTGGCGCGCCCTAGGGATTGGCCGCGCCAGGGGGCGCCTAGACCCCTGGTGGCCCCCCTGGATATCCCCTTCGCCTATTTATTCTCTGTGACAGGATTCTTCCGAAGATAGAACCCTTTTTCGCGATCTCGCCTCTGTTCCGCTGCCGCCGCGCTTCCAAGATTGGGAGCGCCAGCAGACCTCTTCCCGGCACCCTACCGGAGGGAGGATTGACCTCCGAGAGCTTCCCCTCCACCATGGACGCTTCCCGGATGATCCGTGAGTAGTCTACCTTGGACCATGGGTCCGTGATCAGTAGCTATATGATGTTCTCCTTCCCTCTTTTCTATTCATGGATTAGACCTTGTGAGATGCCCTACATGATCAATGCACATATGTAATTCTTTCTGTTGTTGCTATGCTGAGTTTGCTGGGATCTGATGGATTATGAGATTATGTTCAGTTTGTGATAGAGTAATATATTTGGTTCTTATCTTTTATATTTTTGTTCCTAAGTAATTCTTGCATGTTCTCCATTTCTGTTTATTGCTTTGGCCAAGTAGTAGGTACTGACCCCAAGAGGGAACGTTATGGTCGATTGTGGGTTCATGCCCCCTGATGACACGCTTGAGTGACAAAAACATGAGTCTAGGGGATGTGTTGTTGCCACAACGGGGAAAACAACGGTGCTTGTGAACGCAGTTGCAAGGATTGTTTACTTTACGCAAAGTTCTTTTAATGCAGTTGTCTGTTGCTTTGGGTTTACACTTTGGGTGGGGCTCGCAACTTAATACCAGCGAGATGTTTTGGATAGATATCTCAAGGTGGATGATTAGTAATAGATGCAGTTGGATTTTGGTCTACTTACTTTGGCGTACCGCCCATGCTTTAGAGCCTCTTCCTTTCTTTGTAGCATAGTTAGCATTGCGGTGCGTTTTTTATCCTGTCAATTGCCCAACTGTGATTTGTTTACCTCGCATAGCAGTTTTATCGTCTTTTGGGAGAGAGACATTACTAGTGAACATCACGAGACCCCGGTCCATATTCTCATCACTGTTTACGCGCTCAATTTATTTCATGTTTTACCTTTCGGCTGCTATCACCATTATCATTATCCCTTGTGTTTGATCCTTTGTAAACAACAAGACCGGAGAGATTGACAACCTCTCTGCACTTCGTTGGGTGCAAAGTTATTTGTGTCATGTGCAGGTCCAGGAGAAGCAAGTGATTCTTTTAGGAAGGCGCATCACTTGCCGAACAACCTACTTGTAGCTTTCGGAGTCCTACGGGAGACAAACCCTATCCTCGACATAGGGGAAATTTTCTTCTATCCTACATCTCACCTTCCACTTGGGGTAACCAACGAAGGGCGAGAAGCCATTATCATCTCTCGTGCGTCAAGCAAATTTCTGGCGCCGTTGCCGGGAACTCCAATCTACAAGATAGGGGAGTTGCACACTATCTTTTACCTTTGATTTTTTGTCTTGTTAGTTTACCCTTCAATTTTTATCTTAGTGTCCTATATCAAAAATCACAACAAAATTATTTACCTTTCTAATAGTTTTCCTCCTTGTTTAGTTGAACATGTTAGGACTTTGTGCTTTGAGGGAATCGGAAGTTCTAGATTTCCATCAAAGGGATGGACAGAATATGAAGAAGGCATGGGACATTATTTCTGAAGCACATAAAAGAATTATGCCCTGGATACCTACAAAAATTGTGCTTTGAACTTTTTACCATGGTCTTTTTAAGTGGTGTAAACACTCTCTTGATATTATGGTTGAAGGAGACTTTTTAGAGTGTGATGAAGCTAGAGCTCTTGATATTTTGCATGGTGTATCTAGTTATTTTTTTTATGATCGTAGTTTTGATACTACTATAGATAGAATTGCCACTATTGAAAAGAGGATGGATGCTCTAGACTTGAGAAAAGTAGAGGAACTTAAGTCCAACGAGAAAGAAATGTTGGAGATAGATGATGATTGGGAGCCTTTTGTTAGGATTAGCATCTCTAACCAAGACATCCTTGATTTTTGTGATATTGGATCCATGGTTTCTACAATGCCAAAAATAGTTTATGATTCCTTGGAACCAAATATGGATAATTTTTCATCTTATCATGAACATGCTAATGGAGATATTTCAGAGATTAATGGAAAAGTGAAAGAAGTCCAAGTTACATTGCTTAAAATGGTTGCAACAATGGATTTCGTCATCATGGAGCCAAACCAAAGTAACATCGTGCTTGGAAGGGACTTCCTCCGAGCTATGAAAGGCTTCATTCCTATTGGTAACGGGCACATACGCTTACATGGTAAGAGGAAAGTTAAGTACATTTTCCCTAAGAAAAGAAGAATGAACTTATTGAAAATCAATTCGAAGGTTTTTATGACTCTGATGATCTCGGGGACTGTCGTGGTCGCACCAAAGTTTAACCCCTAGGCAGTGGAAACCAAGGGGTACCCTCAAGCCCTTGGGCTCTTAAACACACCCAACAAAATAAATAAGATCGTTAAAGGATACAGAGCTTTATCAAACTCAGAAGCTCAATTCACAGTGTCTCCGAGTAAGACGTTACTCGGAAGAAGAGACTACCTCCGAGTAGCTAGTTACTCGGAAAGCAAACAGGATCCGAGTAGTCAGTTACTCGAAGAATGGGACCGGCGAGTTTTTCGTTACTCGGACGATAGGAACGCAACGGGCGTGAAGCATCCAAGACCACGGGCGTTTCTCCTCCTTTATTAGAAGTAATGAAGAGACCGTTTCCTGTATTTAGTATACGCATGTAACCTTGTAATTAAGACCTATTAACTGCGGCATTGAAGGGGCAGAGGTGCACTCTATATAACCCTCTCCCCCTCACCCGGTATGGGCACGCGCAACTATTTCCTCAGATTTTGAGCTAGAACACTGTAACAGCCCAGATTTCACAAAAATTAAAATTTTTGTTTCCAGTGTGAACTGTTTGATTTCCTGATTTGTTTGCGGTGTTTGCATCCCCGATTTATCGATCAGCGATTATTTTACCCCCTCTTATCTCGTACCGGACGGAGACCGACCGTTGCCACCTTGACACTCGACCTTTGCGACACCGGGTTTCACTCGATCACTGTCGCGAAAACCCGCACAAGACCAACCGTAGCCAATGGAACGAAAAACCCTGTTTAATAAGTAAACGGGATATTTTATAGCACGCCGGAAAGTGTTCTCGAAACGGTCCCAGCGCGAGGTGAACGCCACCGGCTCGACGCGCTGATAGCGCATTTCGAAGTTTTACCCGAATCGGAGGTCCTGCGGACCCCTGGCGGTCAGAAACGTAAACACCGCGCGTGCGAGAGAAAAATCGGGGATGTTTTTGCAAACTGCCAACCACCTGGGCTATATAAAGACCACCACTCTCCCACCCCTTTCTAGGGTTTCCCCTAAGACAAAATTGCAGCCAACCCCTCCACTTTGCCCAGATCTGCCTTCTTGCCCCTAGATCCCCGAAACCCTAGCTCAGGCCAATCCCCAGCCGTTAGATCAGGCCATCAACAGTCCAGATCTCTCTAGTTCATCCCCAGCCAGCCTCTAGACTGAACCGGGCACCGAAGGGCCCTCCCCTCCGTCGTCGGCCCGCCCAGGCACAGATCTGGTCCGCGGTGGCCAGCCTCCACCCGCCTCCCGTGGACATGGCGCCGCCGCCGCCTCCAAGTTCGCCCGACGCCGGCAGCAGCCACCCCACCGGCACCCCCTCTCATCTCTTCCTTCTCCTCCCTTCTCCTCCCTCTCCTCTCCCTCACGACCTCCCTCTCTCGTCCACAGGCCGCCACCCCTGCTGCAGCGCCATGGCCGGCGAGGAGGAACCGACATGGTGAGGCCCGAGCTCGCCCGCGCCTCTGCTTCGCCCCGGACCGCGCCCCTCGCCGCCCCGCGGACTCGCCGGGGACCGGATCCGGCGCCCCTCGGCGTTCCCGTCACCCCCGCTGCGCCCCAAGCCACTTCGGAGCACCGCCCGTCACCGGCGACGGCCGCCGCCGCGTCCCCGATCGGGATCGGTGCGACGACGCTCCAGACGCCACCAACCGCCGGCTGGGCCCGATCTCCACGCGGACCAAGCCTTAGCGCGGCCCAGGGTCAGTGCCCTTTTTTATTTTGTTGCTGTTAGCTGGGCTCGGCCCATATGCTGTAGAGCGCCCTCTTCCCTTTTTTTCTTTTTCTTTTTTTTCTCCTCATGCGCAGTAGTGGGCTCGGCCCATTTAGTTGTTGGACTATTGCGTGCCAAGGGCGCTTCTTAGTTATACTAGTTAAATGCTCGTGCGTTGCCACGACATACGAAATATGATATGAAAAGTGGTAGCATGAACTTTTGATATTTTAGACAAGTGATTTTTTATTGAATATTCCCTCCATCCGGAAATACTTGTCGAAAAAATGAATAAAAGTGGATGTATCTATAACAAAAATACATCTAGGTACATCTATTCCTCCAACAAGTATTTTTGGACAAAGGGAGTATATTTTAGGAAGAGAACAATGTCAAAGGTTATTGAAAACCTATGAGCATGGACAAACTTGTTTTGAAATGTACATAATAACTAAAACATTCATAAAATTAGCACATCCCTTAAAACGCCACAGAGAAAAACAAACATGATGAAACAGTCATCTACATAGTATATACAAACCAAGTACGTGATAACGAAATTACAAAATGAAACACATAATCATGCGTAATAGACACAACCATTGTCTACAATCTCTACTACATGTGTCAAGCTTTCTTTGTATACATTCTGTGTCGGGGATCATTTGTAGACAACTTTCTTGCTAGGAAAGTCCACCTGCACTCAATAAATTGTCAAACAAACTTCATGTCAATCAACCCCCCTATCATTTTCTGTTGAATATCTGCTCAAATATATATTAAAAATGTTATTATTAGTATTATTTATTTATTTTTACATATATTACTAAAAATCATAAGTAAATTGATTTATAGTTGATTATAAGTCAGAACAACTCACCATCAATCAAGTGCACGTGTTGCAGGATGATCTGGGTTGAATGCAAGGATGGTGTAATTTGAAGTTTTCGGATTTCCTATTGTCAAGACAAAATATATATTTAGGTCGACATAACAATACACTTTCTTAGAATATGCAATACATATCGTTATAGATGCATAGATTACCGTATTTACAATAAATCATGTTGATTAACAAAAATAACAATATTCATGTTCTTATGTAGACTTAGTTATGCAAGACCAGCAAGCGACTCAGTGAAATAGTGAAGGACATTGTAATCTCTAACCTACAGGTCTGAACATGCTCACAAGTCACAACAGATAGGTTGTTATACTTCTTGAGGAAAAGAGAAGTATCCCAAGGACATTGGCTAGCAGCCTCACTCTACTTGTGCAACTCTGGTTAGCCTCCTACGGTCCTACCTGTGACTACAACAGGGAAACCCTTCTTATGGTCTGCACCATGTTTTTTCTATACCCCAGAAAAAAAAAATGTTGTATGACTTCTGCGACATAGCCAAATTTTTCGAGGATATACTAAACAAAAGTGTAGCTGCATTTCAGAAACCTATTACCATTTGCCAACACATGTTACTGCAATCTTGCTACAAATGACCACATATACAAGACACATATAGACATTACCTTAAAAATAGTATCTACAGCCATCTGGACCTTCAGTGACAAGAAGCAACTTCATGTTTGTATGGATAAGTTCCTTCATAACAGAATCCTCATGTGAATCCTCCCAAAATTTTGTTTTGTAACCATGAAGGACTGCATGTAATATATTAAGAAAGAGAAACTTTACACGATCGACCGATACAAAAAATAGTAAAAAGGAAAGAAATCTATGGCTTTATCTATTTTCTAAGAAGATTCATGATGATCAAGACAATACGCCTTTGCTGAACACAAATAACTTGCATGCTGATGCCTGTTAACTGTTACCTTGATAAAGACGAACAGTTCCCCATATGTAAATCTTCATCTAAAATGTTGAATTATTTGTCACAGGTGACTGAATCAAAACTGATGCAAATAGTCATCGTGGCCTGATAAAATATCAAAAATTAACACTTTACAACAAAATCAGTAAGTTGGCCTACATTTTCTTTACTTCTACCTGACAAAATCTTAGCCATTTCGTAGCAATTGGTGAGTCCAAATCACAAAGCACAGAAATTCTACACAAACACTTATCTCCCTCAGCATAGACTGGAGCAAACAACAGATTTGAAACTTTATAATCTAAAGATTTCGACTGGACTACTGGGATACAAAGAAAACAGAAAAGAACTACAGAGTATTGCATAGATGAATGCAAACTCAAGAAAGAAGCACACATGGGTAAAATTGAAATTACCTATTCTTCAGACATGACTTTAGTATGCAACCTCTGCAAAAGACGAAACCCAATTATGCAATTTGAGAAGAGCACACAAAGCGAAACAAAGTGGAAATTTATTGGAACTGAAACCATTAGGATTGAGGTTGCTCACCTCCTCCTGTGCTCTGTTTAAATCAACATCTAATAGGAGCGTGCTCTGTTCAAAAGTAGCAATAAATATGTACTTAACCAATTCATCACTTGCCTGAAGCATGGTGTAAACATTATACTCCCTGTCATCAAGTCAATGAAATCGTGCATTAAGATCACGATCACTTGGGCTTGAATGATAGTATGCACCCTATTGGGCGCTACTCTTCCTTGCTCAGGTGCGATGCCTTCTTCAGCAACAGAGAAGATTCACAGTTATGGAATTACCATCCTAGTACAGTAGCAACATCCCTACTCGAGTCTAAGTTCAAATGAGCAGACATGCTACTTTTCGGTAGCAGGGGACAGTACAGTTCATTCAAAATAGTGTAGCTCCAAGGAAGAAAACAGAAGTGTATCCATACCAGAGAAGAAACATGGTTCTTGCCTTTGCCTGTATGTAGAATACACTCTAGTAACGTTCCTTCTCTCCATGATGGCCGACAGTGTAGAGCGACCCGGGAGATGGACGTTGTCGCTACGGGATCGTTGCGCTGCCCACATCGCCTCCTGGTCACTGCCGCATGAGACAGGGAAAGGGGAATACTTCACGGGCGAGATAGAGGAGTAGCCCTCGTCCCCGGGTCATACCTCTGGCGCCGCCGCCGAAGAAATTTTCCCCTTTTGAGATGCTGCCTCCTAGCAAAAACTGCCACGTGGCGGCAGCCAGAAGAGGAGTGTTGGAAGCCGGGGAGCGGCGGCATTCAGGCAGCGCCACCACCATAGACTTCCTGGACCAGGTGACGTCCCACTTGTGTGCAACCTCCTCCAGCGGAAAGGCGGCCACGAGGTGGTGCGGGCGGCAGAAGAGAGATTGGAGACGGGACGTGGGAGGGTGGGGTAGGAGGAGGAGGCCGGTTAGGGATTGAGGACGCGGGGGAGGTGAGCGAGGGGATCGGGAGAGATATAGTTCGTGGCCTCGTGCCAAGAGAGGGGAGGTCGAACGGATCTGTTTTTCCCTCTCTGTGCGGGATCGTGAGAGGAGGTGGGAGTAGCGAGGGAAGAAGGAGAGGTCGAACCATCGCGACGACGATGTCCAGTTCCCCTTTAATCGTATAGATTACGCTCATTGGTTAGGCCCGTAGTAGCCAGTTTCGGCCCGATAGATGTTTTTTCTTTTTCTAGTTTATTTAATTGCAGATTTTGTTAGTGTCTTGCGATGCTCATATCTTTTAGACTGTAGCTCGGATCGCGACGCTCTCTAGATGTAAATTGCTTAGTTTTTCATGTAGTTTAATAAAATGTTCTTTTTTACCATGTTTGAACTTGTTTACATGTTGTTTTACTGCTAATTATATTGCATGCCACTGTAAACTGTAATTGCCATAACTTTTTAACCGTTGCTCCGATTAAAAATATTCTTTATATGTAATTTGACTAGAATTGCATGTAGATTGTGTTTATGCTGCTCTTACTTGCTAAAAAATAATAAAATATTATTTAGGGCAGAACTGTACCAAATTCAATTTTTATCGTGGGGTCCGCAATAGTTTGCCATGTATAGGTTTTACCCCCACTTAAATTGACTAGCATAGATAGTTTCCTTTATGCTTCACCTCTTGCCATGGTTTTGTGATGTGCCATGCTTGAGTGAGATGCCATGTTAAAAACCTTTGCTCACATTGTGTAGCTAAACAACTTGAACCATTCTAAGTGTGCGGTATCATGTCCTCCACATCCCAACAAACCTTGTTCGGCTATGTTACTATTGCTCGCTGCTCAGCCACTGCTTAGTATGCATGCTAGGATGTTATCAACTGTTACCTCCTGTTACTCCTCGGATTGGGATATCACCTTATTATATTGTTGTGAATGATATGATTATTATAATGTTGACTATATTCGACGAAGGATGGAAGGTCTAGACTATGTCGCCCCGACACTTTTTTCCATTCGAGTCACCTAGGACCCGAGTTCTGGGTATTGTGTCTGTTGACGAGCGTGCCTAACCGCGTGTGAGATTTTATAGGGTCCCCTTTTCTTACCTACCTAGATTCAAACATTTCTAGTGGTGGCCCAAGATGATTTACCATTTGAAAACCGTGTGTGTGTCTGTCGGGAAGCTCCTGGCAGATATTCTTTAAAACAACCTGGGCCAGCGGGAACATGGTTTCCTTGTTGGTCCAACCTGTTCAGCTGATGACCCGACCTCATGTGAGAATTACCGACAATCCAAACCTGCGACAGACGGTAGAGACCAGATTGAGAGCGCGGCCGACTCCTGAGCTGGATATCGACTCACCGGGGGCCACCCGGATTTGTTCGTTGTTAGCCAGAGGGACCTGTCGTTTCGGATCTCTTGGGACTAAATCATAAAATGGCTGCCTATGATGGGTAGAAACTGAGAGAGATGGGCGTGTGTGCGGAGCCTTCTAATGGGAATTTGGTACACCCCTCCAGGGTTAAATCTTTTCGAGAAGCCGTGTCCACGGTTATGGACGACTTGAGACCTACTCCTTGTTCATAGACAACAATCACTGAGATAATCTTAATAACTTGAACAACGTGTGTGTGCCATGACTGCTTCTTCTTCATCGGGATGCGAAGAGGAGAACAAGGATAGCATAGTTGTTATGCTTGCGTAAGTATTTGATAGCAAGACTTGTTGGAGGCGATTCCTCAACGAATGCTTGGTTCTCATCTTACTCCAAAATAGACCGTTAGCCATCTCATATATTGCTAGCGTCTGCAACCTCACCACTACCCCCATCTTACCCGTGAGAAGTTAGTTACAAGACTTTGATATATTCTCACCCCTTTCTTTTCTTTTACCTTTTATGTTTTGCCTGATCGGCCGCTGTAGTTGATTACTACCTCGACTCTTCTTCTGGACGTCTACGCGGAGACTCGACGACGACTAGTTAGGCGGATCCCAGCGGAGAGCCTAGACCCGTGCGGTTACAGCAATGGTATGCTTTACCTTTGCCACTAGGCATTTGAATGTAGTCTATACTCAGACATGTATCTTCCGCTTATGTATTGTATTAAGGCAGTTGTATGCCGATTGTATGAGATGTTGTATCCTTGTAGTTGTAATGTTGTGATATCATGTTGGAAATCCGGGGCATATGGCAATGTCATATGTCACGGTGGGACTGATATGTGCTTCGTCCTCGGATCTGGATGGAAACATCTATATCTGGAACAGTACCGCATATCGGGCCTTACAACTTGGTATCAGAGCCTTACCGACCGTAGGATCCCTTTTCTGGCCGACGTCGAGTCTAGACAAAAAATATTTTGTAGTTACTAAGTTAGTTATCGGAGAGTAGGAATCTTTTTACTTCTTACCCTTGCTCTGGTCAGGACAAGTGTCGTAAGTGTTTTAATTCTCGTCTTATCCCCTTCAAACTTTAGGATCTCGAGCGTGTGGAGTTTCGGAATAGTTACAATGCCTTGCTTGCAGCGTATTGTCTCGATTCCGATCTCAGGTTGGGAATTCCTGTAGTACCTTTAGCTTCTCCGATTCCGGATAACATCTTGGTCGTCTGTTGACCTCATTCCTTTTGCCTAGTATCCTCACGATCTGAGTGAGAATGCTTCCCTTGATCGTCGCTTTTAAGAGTCGTTCTTCCTTTTGACACCTGATGGTTTTGTTCTTCGAAGTTGCCGTCTCTCCGCGGAAATTTATCTCGACAGAAGTTCGACGTCGACATGGAACAGAGTCCCTTGTTGGTGGTGTTGAATATCATCGTCTCTCTTTTCTCTCACCCCTCTCCCCCGGATTGTCCTAGATCTGGGGACGAGATCCCTTGTTGGTGGTGTTGTATTTTAACAGCCCAGATTTCACAAAAATTAAAAATTTTGTTTTCGGTGTGAACTATTTGATTGCCTGATTTGTTTGCGGTGTTTGCATCCCCGATTTATCGATCGGCGATTATTTTTCCCCCTCTTATCTCGTACCGGACGGAGACCGACCCTTGCCACCTTGACACTCGACCTTTGCGACACCGGGTTTCACCCGATCACCGTCGGGAAAACCCGCACAAGATCAGCCGTAGCCAACGGAACGAAAGCCCCCATTTAATAAGTAAACGGGATATTTTATAGCACGCCGGAAAGTGTTCTCGGAACGGTTCCAGCGCGAGGTGAAGGCCACCGGCTCGACGCGCTGATCGCGCAGTTCGAAGTTTTACCCGAATCGGAGGTCCTGCAGACCCCCGGCGGTCAGAAACGTAAACACCGCGCGCGAGAGAGAAAAACCAGGATGTTTTTGCAAACTGCCAGCCACCTGGGCTATATAAAGACCACCACTCTCCCACCCCTTTCTAGGGTTTCTCCTAAGCCAAAATTGCAGCCACCCCCTCCACTTTGCTCAGATCTGCCTTCTTACCCCTAGATCCCTGAAACCCTAGCTCAGGCAAATCCCCAGCCGTTAGATCAGGCCATCAACGGTCCAGATCTCTCCAGTTCATCCCCAGCCAGCTTCTAGACTGAACCAGGCCACGAAAGGCCCTCCCATCCGCCGTCGGCCCGCCCGGTCCCGGATCCGGGCCGCGGTGGCCAGCCTCCACCCGCCTCCCGTGGACATGGCACCGTCGCCGCGTCCAAGTTCGGCCGACGATGGCAGTAGCCACCCCGCCGGCACCCCCTCAACTCTCTTCCCTCTCCTCCCTTCTCCTCCCTCTCCTCTCCCTCACGACCTCCCTCTCTCATCCACAGACCGCCACCCCCGCTGCAGCGCCATGGCCTGCGAGGAGGAACCGGCATGGTGAGGCCCGAGCTCGGCTGCGCCTCTGCTCCGCCTCGGACCGCGCCCCTCTCCGCTCCGTGGACTCGCCGGCGATCGGATCCGGCGGAATCCGGAGCCCCTCGGCCTTCCCTTCAACCCCGCTGCGCCCCAAGCCTCGTCGGAGCGCCGCCCGTCACCGGCGACGACCGACGCCGCATCCCCGATCGGGATCGGGACGACGACGCTCCAGACGCCACCAACCGCCGGCTGGGCCCGATCTCCACGCGGCCCAATCCTTAGCGCGGCCCAGCGCGCCTCCTTGGCCCAGAGTCAGTGCCCTTTTTTTATTTTGTTGATGTTAGCTGGGCTCGGCCCATATGCTGTAGAGCACCCTCTTTCTTTTTTTCTTTTTCTTTTTTTCTCCTCATGCGCAGTAGTGGGCTCGGCCCAGTTAGATGTTGGACTATTGCGCGGCAGGGGCTCTTCTTAGTTATATTAGACTCACTGGTTAGGCCCATAGTAGCCAGTTTCGACCCGATATTTGTTTTTCCTTTTCTAGTTTAATTAATTGCAGATTTTGTTAGTATCTTGCGATGCTCATATCTTTTAGACCGTAGCTCGGATCGCGACGCTCTCTACATGTAAATTGCTTAGTTTTTCATTTAGTTTAATAAAATGTGCTCTTTTGCTATGTATGAACTTGTTTACATGCTGTTTTACTACTAATTACATTGCATGCCACTGTAAACTGTAATTGCCATAACTTTTTAACCGTTGCTCCGATTAAAAATGTTCTTTATATGTAACTTGACTAGAATTGCATGTAGATTGTGTTTATGCTGCTCTCGCTTGCTAATAAAAATAATAAAAAATTGTTTAGGGAAGAACAGTACCAAATTCCATTTTTATTGTGGGGTCCACAATAGTTTGCCATGTATAGGTTTTACCCCCACTTAAATTGAATAGTATAGATAGTTTCCTTTATGCTTTATCTCTTTCCATGGTTGTGTGCTGTGCCATGCTTGAGTGAGATGCCATGTTAAAAACCTTTGCTCATGTTGTGTAGCTAAACAGCTTGAACCATTCTAAATGTGCAGTATCGTCGCGTGTGACGAGTGCTCCACTTAACCTGTTAGTAACCGCTACGATAGATGTGATACCGTCCGTTGCCTCGTGTTGCCTTCTTGTTGTTCTTGCTTTCTCATGATTGCTTCGTAGTAATAGATGCTTGCTTGTTGATTGCATTTCCAGTGTTTCCTTCTTGTGTGCTTCCGCGGGTACTCTCGGAGACGTTGCGAGCTTGCGATCAACTTCACCTTCGGATCGTCTCCTCATCAGGTAAGGGGGATCATATATCATGCTTATAACTTTCAGCTCACTCGCGCTTAGGTGTAGGATAGAACGATTGCTTGATCCTACCACTTCATATTCATGCCTCTCAAATAAACCCAAACAGCCATGTCCTCCACATCCCAGCAAACCTTGTTCGGCTATGTTACTATTGCTCGCTGCTCAGCCACTGCTTAGTATGCATGCTAGGATGTTATCAACTGTTACCTCCAGTTACTCCTCGGATTGGGATATCACCTTATTATATTGTTGTGAATGATATGATTATTATAATGTTGACTATATTCGACGAAGGATGGAAGGTCTAGACTATGTCGCCCCGACACTTTTTTCCATTCGAGTCACCTAGGACCCGAGTTCTGGGTATTGTGTCTGTTGACGAGCGTGCCTAACCGCGTGTGGGATTTTATAGGGTCCCCTTTTCTTACCTACCTAGCTTCAAACATTTCTGGTGGTGGCCCAAGATGATTTACCATTTGAAAACCGTGTGTGTGTCTGTCGGGTAGCTCCTGGCAGATATTCTTTAAAACAACCTGGGCCAGCGGGAACATGGTTTCCTTGTTGGTCCAACCTATTCAGCTGATGACCCGGCCTCATGTGAAAATTACTGGCAATCCAAACCTGCGATAGACGGTAGAGACCAGATCGACAGCGTGGCTGGCTCCTGAGCTGGATGTCGACTCACCGGGGCCACCCGGATTTGTTCGTTGTGAGCTAGAGGGACCTGTCGTTTCGTATCTCTTGGGACTAAATCATAAAATGGCTATCTGTGATGGGTAGAAACTGAGAGAGATGGGCGTGCGTGCGGATCCTAGTAATGGGAAGTTTGTACACCCCTCCAGGGTTAAATCTTTTCGAGAAGCCGTGTCCACGGTTATGGACGACTTGAGACCTACTCCTTGTTCATAGACAACAATCACTGAGATAATCATAATAACTTGAACAACGTGTGTGTGCCATGACTGCTTCTTCTTCGTCGGGATGCGAAGAGGAGAACAAGGATAGGATAGTTGTTATGCTTGCGTAAGTAGTTGATAGCAAGGCTTGTTGGAGGCGATTCCTCATCGAATGCTTGGTTCTCATCTTACTCCAAAATAGACCGTTAGCCATCTCATATATTGCTAGTGCGTCTGCAACCTCACCACTACCCCCATCTTACCCGTGAGAAGTTAGTTACAAGACTTTGATATATTCTCACCCCTTTCTTTTCTTTTTCCTTTTATGTTTTGCCTGATCGGCCGCTGTAGTTGATTACTACCTCGACTATTCTTCTGGACGCCTACGCGGAGACTCGACGACGACTAGTTAGGCGGATCCCAGCGGAGAACCTGGACCCGTGCGGTTACGGGAATGGTATGCTTTACCTTTGCCACTAGGCATTTGAATGTAGTCTGTACTCAGACATGTATCTTCCGCTGATGTATTGTATTAAGGATGTTGTATGCCGATTGTATGAGATGTTGTATCCTTATAGTTGTAATGTTGTGATATCATGTTGGAAATCCGGGGCATATGGCATTTTCATATGTCGCGGTGGGACCGATATGTGCTTCGTCCCCGGATCTGGTTGGAAACATCTAGATCTGGAACAGTACCGCATATCGGGCCTTACAAACACCCCAGTAAGCCTGGGACATGATTAAGGTTGTTATCTCCAAGGAGAGGCCTAACCTGTATAATCTCCCCTACGTCAACAACTCTACGTACAGATTCATTTAGATCCTATTACACCCCCCCAAAAGCTCCTATTACAGCCCTACATCTATTGTCAGGATTCTATCCCCGACAGTTGGCGCCCACCATGGGGCTGAGTTGATCAGCAATCGCACAGATGGCATTTTCTTCATCCTCCTCGTCGATTCGTGGCTCCAAGCTCATCGTCGGCGAGGTGTTTTGTTTCGGATTCTTAGCCTTTGTGGCTGATGATTCCGCTTGGTTGGCGGACTCACCGCTCCAGGCGCAACTGCTACCTTCGAGAGGCACCGTCCACTTCCGAGCTGATGAATCGGGGGCTCTGCGCCTCCAACTATCGGCTCATCGTCAAGCACCAGCTCCCTTATCAGTCCACCACAAGAAGAAGCGCTCGGGTCGTCCACGCGCTCATCATCGCAACAAACAAGTTAAGGTGCAGCAGGTGGCAGTCATCGACTCGGTGAAGTCAGCCCAGAGGGCCCTGGATGAATTGATCGCAAGAGAAGGCTCGTCAACATCTCTTTTTCATCTGTTCAACTCGGCTAAAGAAGAAGGCATGGCGATATCAGACCCTGAGCCCGATGAAGAACAGGAGAGCAGAAGCGGTGTTCCAGTCGCAGTTGCAGAAGTGTGCATGGCGGAAACTCCACCTCCTCAACCGTCACCGGCGTGAGATGGTCATGCCCGAGATGAAACTAACAGCCCGTCTGGGGCTGGTGGTCGAGAGCCAACTCGGCGCGTGTCTGCCTTCCGAAGGTTAGAACTCGGAGAGTCGAGCCGGCAGCCCGGACCTCTTACTCAGGAAGAACGGGAGGAGGCTGAGGCGGAAGAGCGTCTGTTGAGCACTCCCATTGATAAAAGTACTCCGGAAGGACGAGGCCTGGAGGCGGCTAGGTTAACCAACCTGGCCGAGCTGGAACGTTTGGCCGAATTGGAAAACACCTTACAGCATCAGGCTCGCGAAGTCACCCGGCTCAAACAAAGCAGAACAAGTCGGCAGCTGCGAGGGCAAGGACGAGAACCCTTCCGAGCTATGAGAACTCCATTGGAAAATCTCATAGCTGCAACTCGGATTGCAAACTCTCTGCATCCCAGTGGATCGGCAGCGGAGGGAATTCAACACTTGTCGTTCTTGTTGCAAGCCGCGGTGGATCAAAACGTTGTAGTCAGTCAATCACAACAGCGGGTTCATTCTCAGGTTCCTCCCGCATGAACATCGCTGTCAGTGCATACGCCTTATGGTGAAGCACGGAGGAATAGGAACAACTCCCCTTGGCGCAGAAATGACCCCCGAGGAGATTACCGCCAAGATCAGTATCGGCACGCAGAATACAGAAGACTAGATAACTATGAGGCTCACAGGTCCGATCGAGGTGCTCCTCGGAGAGAAGATGTCCATCAACACCGAGCTGGTTATCAAGGCAATCGATATGCTGACGTCGAAGACGACGCCCGAAGTCATCTGGTGCAGAGCCGAGTTGATCGTGTTGGGTCTTATCGGCAAGATCAGGCTCATCCTTCAATGGATACGGGGCCAGTTTGCTTCAGCGAAAGAATTTTTTCTACTCCCATTCCTCCTCACTTCAGGATATCTCAAGGAGTAGATAAGTATCGACGTGATGCCAAACCCCAGACGTGGCTAGATGATTACAGAATAGCCGTGCAAATCGGAGGGGGAGGAGATGAGATAGCCATGATGCATCTGCCCTTGATGTTAGAAGGCTCAGCTCGGACTTGGTTGAATCAGCTCCCCCCAGTAGCATTTGGATTTGGGAAGACCTCAAGAGGGTTTTTGTCAAGAACTTTGAAGGGATTTACAAGAGGCCTGGAGGGCTAACCGAACTACAACTATGCGTGCAAGGAAATACTGAATCCACTCGGGATTATATTCAGAGATGGATCGCGCTTCACAACTCGGTAGAGGGGGTCTCCGAATTCCAAGCCATACATGCTTTCAAGCAAGGAGTCAAGTACAGAGAGCTGAGTCTCAAGTTGGCAAGATCATCCCATGTTACCTCACTCGGAAGATTGATGGAGATAGCAAATAAGTATGCCAATGGTGAAGAGGAGATTCGCCAGAAAACCCAGTAGCACCGAGGAGGCAACACCTCGGCACCAAACCAGAAGCAGAAGACCGGAGGCAACAACAAAAGAAAAGCAGAAGATGCCCCAACGGATGCAAAGTTGGTCGCAGAAACAAATGCCTCAGGAATTCATGGCAAAGGTCAGGCGCGAAAGGAGTGGAAGCCACGTCAGAAAAAACCGTCAAATGACGACGAGGTTCTGGATCAGCCCTTTCCTCTTCACACCACCCGAGATGCTGAAGGAATGTTGGTTATACCAAAGCATACAGCTTGGCAGTTTCGTCTGATCAGGAGAGCAGCCCAGAACGCGAAGACATGATCTCAGCAAGACAAGGACAGTGGCAACAAGAAGGCAGCAAGCCCAGATCTGGATAGCGAAGGTTTCCCAAGAGAAGAAGGAGTGCTAGTTATCTTCGCAGGTCAGGAGTCGAAGAGAGTTGAAAAGATAAGGTTCAGAGAAGTCAACTCGGCAGCTCCATCAACTCCGAGTTACATGAAGTGGCCCGACACCCCGATCACCTTTGACCAGTCGGATCACCCTCCCCATATCCCTCACCCTGGAAGGCATGCTCTCATTGTTTATTCTCTGATAGAAACATGGAATGGAAACTTTAGGCTCAGAAATGTCCTGATGGATGGAGGCAGCGGAATAAACATTCTATATGCCAGCACTCTGAAGAGTATGAACATTCCAATGTCCAAGCTTCGCAAAAGCTATCTGGAATTTCATGGAATCATCCCGGGAAAAAAGGCACACTCTCTTGGAATGATCTACCTCAATGTGGTTTTTGGTACTCCGAGTAATTTCCGGAAAGAAAAGATCACCTTTGAGGTAGTGGATTTTCCGAGTGCGTATCATGCCTTACTCGGAAGACTAGCCTATGCAAAGTTCATGGCCATTGCAAGCTACATCTATCTGAAACTGAAGATGCCCGGCCCACATGATGTGATCACCATCTCAGGAGACTACAAGAAAGCCGAACAATGGTTGCAGAAAGGATCGCTGATGGCTGATCAACAAATGGCCGAAGTCGAGTTGGCCGACTACAAGAAAGCTGCTGATTCATCCGAGCTACTGCAACCAAAGAAAACATCTTCGTTTGAGTCAACCGGAGAAACCAAAAGTGTGCAGATACATCCCACCTATAAAGACAAGTACACCAATATTACAATCGACTTGGATCCCAAATAGGAACTCGAGCTCATCAACTTCCTCCGTGAGAATTGGGATATCTTTGCATGGAAGCCGACTGATATCCCTGGAATCCCAAGGGGGTTGGCTAAGCGCAAATTACACATTGATCCAAAGGCAAGACCGGTGAAAGAGTATCTTAGGCGTTTTTCTTCCGAGGAAATGAAGGCCATCGGACAAGAAGTGGCCAGACTTTTAGCAGTCGGATTCATTAGAGAAATTTTCCACTCCGAGTGGTTAGAAAACCCTGTAATGGTTCCGAAGAAAGATAAAACTTGGAGAACTTGTGTTGATTTCCGTCACATCAATAAAGTTTGTCCAAAAGATCATTTCCCTCTTCCTCGCATTGACCAAATTGTGGATTCCACATCGGGTTGCGAGAGGTTATGTTTCCTCGATGCATACTCGGGTTATCATCAAATCCGATTATATGAACGAGACGACCTTAAAACAACATTCATAACCCAATGCAGGAGCCACATACCAACGTATGATGCATAACTGCTTGATTTTGCAAATTGGTAGAAATGTTGAGGTCTATGTGGATGATATTGTGCTCAAGTTTGCGAAAGGAAACAGTTTTCTAGCCGACCTAGCTGAAACTTTTCAGAGCCTCCGAGCCTACAGTATCAAGCTTAACCCAGAGAAGTGCATTTTCGGTGTACCAGCAGTGAAGTTACTCGGGTTCATGGTCTCCGAGCGTGGGATAGAAGCTAACCCGGAAAAAATCGCAGCAATCCAGAACATGAAGCCACCGCAGCAGCTCCGAGATGTCCAGAAGTGAACAGGCTACCTTGCAGCACTCAGCCGATTCATTTCCAGACTTGGAGAGAAAGCCCTACCTCTCTACCAGCTGATGAAAAAATCTCCAAATTTCGTTTGGACTGAAGAAGCTCAAGTGGCCTTTGGAGAGCTCAAAAAGCAACTATCAACTCGGCCAGTCCTCGCAGCACCTCAAGAAAAAGAACCACTCTTATTGTACATTGCAGCCACAAGCCGAGTTGTCAGTGTAGTGATACGTCCAAAAAGCAACACTATTTTATATTGTGATGTCACCCTATTCATTGATATATTCCACTTTAAAGTATTGTTCTTATGTTGTTTTGGCTTATTTTACACAGTTTACAATTTTCCGGTGCCGAAGCAGCAGAACCAGAATTCAGCGGTAAAAAGTGGATACCAAGTTGCTTAATCAGATCAAGTTCAAATGCGATGAAAATTTACGGGGAGCAGTTTTATGAATATTGACTGGGGATCACCGAAGGAGGAGGTGAGGGGACCCACCAGGCAGCCAGAAGGGTGCCTGGCGCGGACCCCCTCATGGCCGCGCCAGGCACCCTCCTGGATGCCTGGTGGCCCCCCTCGGTGCCCCCTTTCGCCTATATAAACCCCCTGGGGTGGAAACCCCAAGACAAGAGTCGTTTCCGTGTTTCTCCGGCGCCGCGGGGCGGAAACCTACAGAGGAGAAAATCCATCTCCGGCGGGAAGAATCCGCCGGGGAGATCACCTCCCGGAAGTGGAGATCGTCGACAACATCATCATCATCGTCACGGGCATCATCGAGATCATCATCAACATCATCCCCAACATCAGCACCATCTCCATCTCAATCCCATCTCGTCTCACAATTGCAACTTGTTTTGTAATCCGTAATATCTATCCTCTCCACTCTGTTGGTGTTGATTACTACTTTGTGGTGAATGCTATTGAGTTTTGTTGACGAAATATCATTGTGTCCAGAATATTTATCACCCATCTATCACCTCTGATCATGATCTCTTTTATGTCTTTTGAGTAGTTACTTTAGTTCTTGAGAACATGGGAGAAGTCTAGTTGTTAGTAGTCATATGATGTTGAAGTATTATGTGTTGTTTGATACTTAAGTTGTGTTGTTATTTCTCTAGTGGTGTTATGTGAGTCGAACACATAACACTTCACCTTTCATGGGCCTAGAGGAATACATTGTGCACAAAGGATGCTTATGGTGGGTTGCCGGAGTGAAAGAAACCTGAACCCCAGTTCGCAGATTTTCGCACAAGGGAGTTATGGATCCTTGATCGTAATGTGTGGTTAGGCTTATGCCTTAATTACTACCTTGTATTTGCGGATGCTTGCAAGGTGTGTAATCATAAGAGTACACTTATCTTTGTCTAGAAGGTGTACTAGCATTGATCCACCCACCGACACTTATCAACACGATACATATTACTTGGCGGAGTACGGTGAAAGTGACTTGACTATCTCTCTCGTGTTTTCTCGAGAACGCTTTAGCTTTTATAAGTTCAGTTCCTAGGCTTATCCTTGTTAAAGGATTGGTCCACTTGCTACTCCTCAGTTACCCTGTTTACTTTGCCTATCTTTTACTTTTCTGTTGCTTAAACAAAAAACCCCTAAATATTTACCTTTGAGTGTTTGCAGCCCTTTCCTTATCCAGTGTCACTTATCAACACCTTCTGCTCCTCGTGGGATCGATACTCTTATTTATCGAAAAGCTACAATTGATCCCCTAGACTTGTGGGTTATCAAGAATCGTTTATTGGCGCGGTTAACAGGGAAGAAAACCCAACTAAACCTATTAACTTCTCCGCCATCAACGAGCTTTTCTGGCGCCGTTGCCGGGGAGTGTAGCGCTATTGGTAAGTGAAGCCGGTAAGGGAACTTTTATTTTCTGTTTTATACTTTCAGTCCTTATGGACTCTTCTGCTGTTGGTTCGTTGCTGGTAAGGAGCCGCCCCACGACTGTGGTGATCACTCCTACCCCTACTGAAATTGTGCCCTATAAAATACCATCTGGTATTGTTGATTATGTCTTGGCTAATCACTATATAGGAGAAGGACATCCGGGAGAACACCTGCTATATTTATCACAATTATGTTCTTTATTTAAGCTTGCAGGTGTGACGATGGAGTTCGTCATGAAGAAACTATTTTCCATATCACTCAAAGATAAAGCTTCAGATTGGTATAAGCTACTGGAGAACTCTGATCTGCTTGAATGGCCAGAGCTTATGTCTCTCTTTTATGCAAAGTTTTATCCTCTTCGTGAAATTCACTAAGACAGGAACTACATCTACAACTTTTGGTCTCGCGACGGAGAGAGCATCGCTCAAGCTTGGGGGAGACTGAAGTCCCTGATGCTCAAATGCCCAAACCATGAGCTCCCCAAGGAAATTATATTTACAAATTTTTATGACAGGCTTTCTCGTCAGGACAAGGAGATGTTGGATGCCTCCTCTAGTGGGGTATTCCAGACCAGAAGTATGGAAGAAAAATGGGATCTTATAGAAAGGATCCAGAAGAACACTGAAGACTGGGAAATTGATAAAGGTATTGAACCCGCTATAAACTATGAGCATGACTACATTGAGAGTTATGTGAAGACTGATTACTTTAATACCTATTGCTATAAAATTGGTCTTGATTCCTAGCTAATGGTTGACTCCTGCAAGGACTTTGCTTCTCATATTGACTCTTCCAGGAAGAAGGAGAGTCAACATCATAAACCTTTCAAGGAGTCACCAATTGAGATTAATGTTACTGATCCTGTTTTACCTGCAGTTGTGTATGAACAACCTCCTTACCCCTCCAGGATAAAGGAGCACTCTTTGTTTACAGGTATTCTAAACAAGAATAGAAGGACCACTGACGAACCTGAGGACATGATCAAGGTCCAGCCTCAAATTGCAATGGTCAAGGATCTGGTAACCAGTGATATCGAAGAATCGACTATTAGTTTTTTTGTTGTTGCCACTAACATTGTCACAACCAGGAACAAAGGCACAATTTCAGGTACACCAGTTGTATCTGTCAAAATAGGAGATCATAATTACTATGGTCTATGTGATTTGGGATCTAGCGTCAGCGCTATTCCCTTCACACTTTATCAAGAGATCATGCACGAGATTCAGCCGTGTGAGATCGAGGACATAGATGTCACTATCCATCTTGTAAATAAACAAACAATCTCTCCAGTTGGGATTGTAAGAGATGTTGAAGTACTCTGCGAGAAGGTAAAATATCCTACAGACTTTCTTGTACTTGGTTCAGTGCAAGATAGTTTTTGCCCTATTATCATTGGTAGGCTCTTCCTTAGCATTTTCGGAGCTATAATAGATTTCAAGAAAGGTAAAGTTTCTGTTGAATTCAACGGTGAGCCGTATGAATTTAATTTTTCTAAGTTTTCTAAGCAGCCTCGTGGTCCCGACCTGTCAAGTAATGACAAAATTATTGAAGAAATTGCTTCCATTGCTATTCCTCCTAATGACACTTTGCAGCAATTTATGGAAGACCACGAGAATGATATACATATGCAGGAAATGGATGAACTAGAAGACTGTCAGAACCTCAACTAGGGTAAGTGCTAGGGTTTGTTTGTGCCTTTGCATCATGCAAAAATTCAAATGAAATTCAAAAATGGGGAAAAGAAAAGCCCTGAGAAATTAATTCAAATGGCCAGATAAAAATCTTTTTCCAAAAATCTTTTGAATATTTGGAAAATTTCTATAAATGATGCTGATCATTTTAAAAGTGGTTTGGGTATTTTCCCATGCCCATGGAATATTCTAAAATTCAAATGGTGCTATGGAAATTAAATTTGACCCTTATTTGAATTGAAATTCAAAATATATTGAATTTCAAAAATGCCCAAATTCTATATGTGGCTAGCTACTGGTCACCTAGTATTTATAAAATTAGTTGGGCATTTTTATAAAATGTTTTGGTATTTATTTATCAGAACAAACAAATGAAAGAAAAACAAAACAGAAAGAAAATTAGAATAAGAAAAGAGACCTACCTCCCTTACCTCTCGGCCCACCTGGCCCATATGCCTCAGAAGGGAGCCCAGCCCGCCAGGGGCAGGGTTGTCTTCAACCTCTGCCTTCTGGCAGAGGCGTGGCGGGCATGCCGGCCGGGGCTGCCACCTCCTGCTTGCCACGGGCCTCCCCTGGCCTCAACACATCGCCACGAGAAGCCTCTGGGCGCCCTCTCCCATTTTCCCTCTCTCTCCCAGGCCATTCCCCTCTGAATCCCGTCGTTCCCCGCGCGACCCGCAGCTCACTGCCGGCCACCCCTGCGAGAAGACGTGGCCGTCGTGCTCCTCTGCCCTAGCCGCCATGTCTGGAAGGTGCACGATGACAAGAAGCACCTCCTTGATGAAGATCCCGAGCGCGGGAGCCTAGTAGACGACGCACGCGTCGCCGATTTGCCGCCGGCCGCCGAGGCATCTCTCCGGCGAATTCGTCCCCAACGAATCTCTTTCGACTCCGGTGCCTCCACCAATGTTTTTCTGGTGAGCTCGCGCGCAGTTTGCTCCTATCCACGCCTCGTCCTGCTCCCCGTAGCCGATTCCCCCTTGGAGCCGAGCTCCGGCCGCCGCAGACGTCGTCGTAGCCGTGGCCCTGAAGCTCCCCGTGACCCCCTGCTGGCACCATGAGATGCGGACGAGCACGGGCTTCTTTCCCATACCCCTCTTTCCCCTTCCCGTGGCAGTTTGCCCAGCTGCGGCGACGCTCCGCCGTGGATTTGGTCGCCGCCGACAAGCCCCTCCATTAACCCTAACCCCACCCGCTATTTAACCCTAACAGTCACAGACAAGTGGGCCCCCAACCCCCTAAACCCCTCTGTTAACTAAACAGAGAGGGATTAGCCCCTCTCCCACTGACAGGGCTGGCCCACTGGCCAGAGCCCCTGTGACGTCACCCCCACGTCATGCTGACGCATTAAAACAATTTCCAGAGAATTAAAACATTTACAGAAATTCCAGAAAATCATTTAAACTTTGGAAATTCATAACTAATTCATATTAACTCCAAATTTAATAAATAATATATGAAAAATTATCAGAAAAATGAAAGTATTAATAATATGCACTTTGTTTCTATGTTTGACCATTTTAAAATGGGTGAACAGTAGCAAACATGCATATGGAGTTCTTTTGAATTCAAATTTGGAGTGAATTTGCAAATGATTTTGCATTCCACTTCTTTTAAATGGAATTGTACCCACATTGCAACCATGAACATCATCATTGCAATATTATTCATGTGATTGTGCATTGTAATTTATTTTGATCCTATGATTGTCATGTTTCTAATAGAATTGGAACCGGAACAGGAGGCCACCCCCTTCGTTGAAGACCCCCGATACTGAACCTCGTCAGCAAGGCAAGCAAACCCCATTGATCATGTCTATAAAATCCTACTTCCCTCTCAGTCTCGCTTATGCATGTTTAGGAGATCACCGAGACACGTTCTTTCGCATAGTTGAACCCATTCCGATGCATGACGTATCATTTTGTCACCGTATTAAGCAAACCACAATCCTAGCAGATTTAGGAGTTGAATGATGAGCATGTGGCCCCTGCAACATTTACTGCTTTTGCTGCTTAGTGATACAATGAGGATGTTATGTTTGTGAGTCCGGATGGAATGACCACAGTGGTACCGATGATAACGTGTTGGTGAATCCACCCTAAACAAAGGTGAACGATGAGAGGCTGTGTAGGAGTACACAGTGGGTTGTCTCGTTGAACACTGCCCTAGGCCCCGAGTTCCTGTTTTGTGATCCAAGACAAAGAGTATGACCACATGTAGGGTTTTATGGGAGCCCCGTTTGGCCTCTTTACGTACCCGATCCAGTCCAGGAGTCACACTAGATTCGGGCTTTCCATTTGATTTATGTATAGATATGTGGGTGGACCTGTGAGGTAGTGAAACCATCTGCCAAAGGTGGCGTCTCGGTCCCTTGCATTATCTGAGTCCGTTTCGTGGAACCGGCCGGACTCTCGAGCGGTGACAAACTCAGGTAGTCGACTCCTGGATTAGAGAAGGTGATGTGAGGGTAGTGCCTTGGTTTCATCCACGTCCGACACCCGCTTGAAGGGTGACAAGAACGAGACGATAAGTGATGACACGCGTGTGAAGATGTACACCCCTGCAGGGTTAATGAACTATTCGAATAGCCGTGTCCGCGGTTATGGACTACTTGGAAACCTTTACTTGATCATAGACAACTAGAATGGATACTTATAAAACTCGCAAGATAAGCGTGAGTGCTATGGCGTGCTTTCTCGTGGGGAAGTCGAGGAAGTAACCATAGTGGTGTATTGGTTGGAGACATGTAGTGGAATCGTGTACGCTTCTTACCTCAAGTCTGGTACTCGTAGTACAGGACTAGCCATGTCAAAGCTGGCACTTCTGCATGTTGAACCCCACCTCCTTTACCTTGATACTTGAGCATGAGTAGTGTAGTTCTGATGTAAGTCTTGCTGAGTACGACTTTGTACTCACGTTTGCTTATTCTATGTTTTAGATGAGAACCCGGACCCCGATGGAGTCACCTTCCTGAAGCTCGACGTTGACCTTGGTATTATAGTTCCAGACAGCTGTCTGGTCCCTCGTGGAAGGGCGTGTTTGTTTACAAGGCTTCTGTAATCCATTTGTTAAACTTGTCTGTACTCAGACCTAATTTGCTTCCGTTGTATGATGTAATGTTGATCACAGACATGTGATCTTTGTATACTCTATGTGTAAGTTAATAAAGATGTATACATTGTAGATAATTGCAATGATACCTGCTATTCATACTAGACATGTGTGCTGCGTGTATGTTTATAACATGCATGTCTTAGTATGGGTTTTCGAGACCTTAGTTGTGATCTGGCTGGCGGTCTTTTATACACCAAGTGGCCCTTAGATGTGCGCAGCTTGGGGCATCGCGATGCGATTGTTCGAGACTCTGTCTCGTGCACAGTTTGATGTATGATCGAGCCCGCCCTAGACCCCGACTAAGTGATCGGGCTGGAGTAAGTCTATGTAAGGGTTATAATACAATCGATAGCATGGTTGGGGTGACTTGTCTATGAGTATGGGAGTTCACCACCCATAAGCATCTAGACTTGTGTGCGGACAATGAGGACCCATTTCAGTTGATCATCCGGCCTGGATGGGATGCCCCTCACGTTCAATGCTTTCCGAGAACGTTCTGTGCTTGGCCTTGTCTGCTTAGGCAAGTGGGTACGGTTCTCGGCTCTCCATATGATTGTGTTGTAGCGAGGCTTGCATACGCTAACCCCGGGTTCCGACAAAGACATATTTTTAAGACAAACTCCCATCCTGAAGTACAACCTCTCGGTTGAACCTTTAGGAATCCTCTCGCAACCGAAAGAAGACCCGGTGTTCGACCTAAAACCACTACCCGATACGCTCAAGTATGCTTATTTAGATGAAAAGAAAGTATATCCTGTTATTATCAATTCTAACCTTTCAGGGTATGAAGAAGAGCGATTATTGGAGACACTCCGTAGACACCGAGGTGCTATTGGCTATACTCTTGATGATCTCAAGGGTATTAGTCCATCCATTTGCCAACATACTATCAATCTCGAGCCCAATACTAAACCGGTTGTTGATCATCAACGACGGTTGAGCCCAAAGATTAAGGACGTGGTTAGGACGGAGGTTCTCAAACTTCTAGCCGCAGGTATCATCTATCCTATAACTGATAGTAAGTGGGTAAGTCCCGTTCATTGTGTTCCTAAGAAAGGAGGTATGACTGTTGTTCCTGATGATAAAAATGAACTAATACCTCAGAGGACTATTATTGGATATAGAATGTGTATTGATTTCAGGAAGTTAAATAAGGCCACCCGGAAGGACCACTATCCTTTGCCCTTTATTGATCAGATGCTCGAGCGGGTGTCTAAAAACACCCACTTCTGCTATCTTGATGGGTACTCTGGCTTCTCCCAGATTCACGTCAACACCGCGGATCAAGAGAATACCACTTTCACGTGTCCTTACGGTACTTATGCTTATAGGCGTATGCCTTTCGGTTTTTGTAATGCACCTGCTACTTTTCAGAGGTGTATGTCTGCAATATTTCATGGTTTCTGTGAGGAGATTTTAGAAGTTTTCATGGACGACTTTTCCGTCTATGGAAACTCCTTTGACCACTGTCTCCACAATCTTAATAAAGTTTTGCAGAGATGTGAAGAAACAAATTTGGTGCTCAATTGGGAGAAGTGCCATTTCATGGTTAACGAAGGGATAGTTCTTGGACACAAGATTTCCGAAAGGGGAATTGAAGTGGACAAGGCAAAAATTGAAGCTATTGAAAGGATGCCTTATCCAAGGGACATCAAAGGTATTCGTAGTTTTCTAGGTCATGCTGGTTTCTATAGAAGATTTATCAAGGACTTTTCTAAGATCTCGAGACCCCTTACCAATCTTCTCCAGAAGGATGCCCCTTTTGTATTTGATGAAGATTGTAAGGAAGCTTTTGAAGTTCTTAAGAAAGCCTTGATAACCGCTCCTATAGTACAACAACCTGACTGGAATTTGCCCTTTGAAATTATGTGTGATGCTAGTGATTTTTCTGTTGGAGCTGTTTTAGGACAACGGGTAGAACAGAAGTTGAATGTCATCCACTATGCCAGCAAAACACTTGATAGTGCTCAAAAGAATTATGCTACTACCGAGAAGTAATTCTTGGCAGTGGTGTTTGCTTGTGATAAGTTTAGGCAGTATATTGTTGATTCTAAGGTTATTATTCATACTGACCATGCTGCCATTAAGTATCTTATGCAGAAAAAGGATGCCAAACCAAGACTCATTAGGTGGGTACTCCTTCAAGAATTTGATTTGCAGATTGTCGATAGAAAAGGAGAAGACAATCCGGTGGCGGATAATCTTTCAAGGATGGAAGATATCCCGCACGATCCTATTCCAGTCAACGACAGTTTCCCAGATGAATAGTTTGTTGTTGTAAAAGTACAATCTCATTCCGACCCTTGGTTTGCAGATTATGCTAATTTTATCGTTGCAAAGTTTTTGCCTCCAGGTTTCACATTTCAGCAGAGGAAGAAATTCTTCACGGATTTGAGGCACTACTTTTGGGATGATCCACATCTTTATAAAGAAGGTGTGGACGGGATCGTAAGAAGGTGTATATCGGAGCACGAGCAGCAGGACATTCTTCGACAATGTCACGATAGTCCCTATGGAGGACATCATGCCGGTGAAAGGACCGCACATAAAGTTCTACAATCAGGATTTTATTGGCCTACTCTCTTTAAGGACGCGCGAAGGTACGTTCTATCTTGTGATAAGTGTCAGAGAGTTGGTAACATTAGCAGGAGAAATGAGATGCCTATGAATTACTCACTAGTGATCGAACCTTTCGATTAGTGGGGTTTTGATTTTATGGTTCCTTTTCCTCCTTCACACAAGTACACACACATCTTAGTTGCTGTTGGTTATGTAACCAAGTGGGTTGAAGCAATCCCCACTGAGAGTGTTGATCACAAGAAATCTTTGAAAATGCTCAAAGATGTAATTTTTCCTAGGTTTGGAGTACCAAGGTACCTCATGACAGATGGAGGGTCACACTTCACGCATGGAGCTTTTAGGAAAGCTCTAGCCAAGTACGATGTCAATCATAGGATTGCATCACCGTACCACCCTCAAACTAGTGGGAAAGTTGAGCTCACCAATAGGGAGATCAAGTTGATCTTGCAGAAAATAGTAAATAGTTCTAGAAAGGACTGGTCAAAGAAGTTAGGAGATGCTTTGTGGGCGTATAGAACTGCTTACAAAAACCCCATGGGCATGTCTCCATATAAGATGGTCTATGGCAAGGCTTGCCATTAACCATTAGAGTTAGAGCATAAAGCTTTCTGGGCTGTCAGAGAACTGAATGCTGACCCAAAGTTACCTGGTGAAAAGCGTCTCATGAACTTGACTTCTCTAGATGAGTGGAGAAGTGAATCTTACGAGAGCGCTAAAATGTTCAAGGAAAAGGTAAAGAAATGGCACGATAAAAGAATTCTGAAATGTGAATTTAATGTTGGTGATAAAGTTTTGTTGTTTAGATCTCGTTTCAGGTTTTCTCCAGGTAAACTACTTTCCAGATGGGAAGGACCTTTTCATATCGAAGAAGTATATCGGTTGGGTGCAATCAAGATCAATAATTTCGAAGGCACCAAACCTCAAGTTGTGAATGGACAAACACTCAAACATTATATCGCAGGTGATCCAATCAATGTGGATGCCAACATGATATATACAAGTACTCATGAAGAACATGTTGCAGCCCAGTTTCAGACTCCGGCAGGAGAAGAATTAGAAAAGGTATGAAATATGGTAAGAAAACACCGCGAACGTCAATACAAGTTAACTTTTCAGAGTTTTTTCGAAATTAGGAAAATTCCAAGCCCGAGTGGAGCCGGAGAGGAGCTCCAGGGAGGCCAGGAGGCCCCCTGGCGCGGCCCCACTCCTGGCCGCGCCGGGCACCCTCCTGGCTGCCCTGGACTCCGCCTCCGGCTCCACCTAGGCTTGAAACCTTCCTTCTGTTGCAGAAATTTTTGCTATATATTTGCCCGGATATTCTCGACACCGTATCTCTCGATTTCGCGTGTTTTCTTTCTCAGTCTGTTTCTGCCAGGAAAACTTTCAGCAGATCTAGGTGCCATGGCTTCTCGAAGTTCCCCCAAGGACAAGTTCGTCGTCAACGTCATTAACCCTTATCTCGCAGAGGTGAAGAAGCACCCCCAGCTCCTTCGTGTGGAGGACGGTGTCCTCCGCAAGGAAGATCTGGAGGGACCAATGAAAGAGGGGAGCACCGAAGATCGGCTGAAGGAGATGGAACATGAGGTCTTCAAGTTCAAGAAGATGGTGGAGCACGGTGTTGAAGCTAACTTCGACATCATGAACGAGATCGAGGCTTCCCACAAGAAGGAGATGAAGGAGATGTGGTCAAGTTTGGCCGCATTAGAAGAAAAAGTTTATGAACTCCAAGCACAGATCTATGATCTGCAGAACCAGAACTGTGAGTATGAACTAAAGTTTCTGCGCATGGGTTTAGGTGTTGAGTGCAGGATCTTGGAGACGGGAATGTCCTTCGAGACTAGAGAACAACTGCCATGGAAGCGCTTCGCCAAGGAGTACCTGACTGAGAAGGACAAGAATGAGGAGTAAAACTTCTCGGGTAATGGCACCCCCTTAGAATGTTCCAAGCTTGGGGGAGTGCCTGGTATCTTTATCTTTTTCTTTTTATTTAGGAGTCAAGTAGAGTCATATCATGTCTAGGGAGGTCAGTTTATGAAATAGGTGTTGCTTTGAGGTCTATCACTCCTCTTGTGGAGAGCTTTGTATCCGTGAGTGTGGAGTCGTCTATGAAGGAATATTAATGAGAAGTCTATTGGTTTCTTCGCTGCACTTGGTATTCTCTTCACGCAATCGACATTATTAGCTGATTCGTATGGGGAGTATTGACCTTATATCAGGTATGGCTTCGAAAACTTTATTTAATCTTGGCAAGTATAGCTTTGATCATAACAACAAGCATGTTTTTCTCAAAGTAGCGACATAGCCAAAAACTTTGTGTTATTATGCTTGAAGTGTTATGTTGACAAGGAAGACAACTAGGTGTTTCATGCTATTTTAATGTTTATGCTTTGTATTGCTTGCATCTAAGTTGTCATCAATTGTCTGCTCTCTCAAAGCCTTGCTAGCCAAAACTCTGTACTAAGCGGAATTCTGCTTGTACTTCCATACCTTGAAACCAACTCCTTCCACTTGAGTCCACCATACCTTCCTACTTGTGGTATTCCACTACCACTCCTAAAGTATATAATTTATGTTCTATCTTTAGATGTTCAAAATCTTCTGTTTTGTGCCGCTGATTCAGCTCATGAGGAAGTGGTGGGTGACCCATGATCTTCTTAATTTGGACAAGTTTTATCTTGGGATTGTATGTCTAATCTACAAACCCCTAATACGAGAAGGGACTAGCATGAGTGCCCAGCTCGTAAAAGATAAATACTAACACACAAGTTCCTTCTCCCTTTTACGAGTGATAAACATAGGAATCCAAGGGGATGTGATCGTCCCCACATGGGAGCCGTTGCTCGAAACTTGTCCAAATCATGAAGTGACTGAGTTAGCTATCAGCAGTCATTGACAGATCATGCACCTCCAAAAAGTTTGTTTTTATTCTGTTTTATCTAGAGATGGCAAATAATTTTTCCCTGCTTACTCTTTTGCACGGGGTTTATCTTTATTTTGTGCTGAGTCAGTCCTTCCTACTTCCTTCCTTTCTTGAGAGAGAACAGACATTTGATGTTGATAAAGATGCTTGCATATAAAGTTGCATTGAAATCTAGCATGTTACATCTTTGTTGACATTATCTTTTGATAAGTGAGTTGTTTACAAAAGCTTATGCTTAGTGAACATCTTCCTTTGTGTTGACATGTGCACTTCTTGACTAATAGCATGCTCTTTCAAAAGCTTCAACCGTTCCATTATAAGTGAAAAGAACAACAGTAAAAGTTATTAGTTGTTCCTTGACCAAGGCTATGTTTGTCATGATTTGATGAGTTTTCCAGATCCTACTTTGTTATAATTGTTACTACTTTCTCATAAGGACCTTATGAGTTGAGGTTGCTGTTGAGGATGTTTAAGTTTGGTGAGGAATTTTGATGCTTCTTGTTCGTATTCTTTTATCGACACTTCACTCTCTAAACTTGTGGACAGGTTTACCGAGTTCAGCAATCGCTTGGGGACAAGCGAGGTCTAAGCTTGGGGGAGTTGATACGTCCAAAAAGCATCACTACTTTATATTGTGATTTCACCCTATTCATTATTATATTCCACTTTAAAGTATTGTTCTTATGTTGATTTGGCTTATTTTACACAGTTTACAATTTTCCGGTGCCGAAGCAGCAGAACCAGAATTCAGCGGTAAAAAGTGGATACCAAGTTGCTTAATCAGATCAAGTCCAAATGCGATGAAAATTTATGGGGAGCAGTTTTATGAAGATTGACTGGGGATCACCGAAGGAGGAGGTGAGGGGAGCCACCAGGAAGCCAGAAGGGTGCCTGGCGCGGCCCCCCTCCTGGCCGCGCCAGGCACCCTCCTGGATGCCTGGTGGCCCCCCTCGGTGCCCCCTTTCGCCTATATAAACCCCCTGGGGTGGAAACCACAAAACAAGAGTCGTTTCCGTGCTTCTCCGCCGCCATGGGGCAGAAACCTACAGAGGAGAAAAGCCATCTCCGGCGGGCAGATTCCGCCGGGGAGATCACCTCCCGGAAGGGGAGATAGTCGCCATCATCATCATCGTCGTCACGGGCATCATCGAGATCATCATCAACATCATCCCCAACATCAGCACCATCTCCATCTACATCCCATCTCATCTCACAATTGCAACTTGTGTTGTAATCCATACTATCTATCCTCTCCACTCTGTTGGTTTTGATTACTACTTTGTGGTGAATGCTATTGAGTTTTGTTGGAGAAATATCATTGTGTCTAGATTGTTTATCACCCATCTATCACCTCTGATCATGATCTCTTTTATGTCTTGTGAGTAGTTACTTTAGTTCTTGAGAACATGGGAGAAGTCTAGTTGTTAGTAGTCATATGATGTTGAAGTATTATGTGTTGTTTGAAACTTAAGTTGTGTTGTTATTTCTCTAGTGGTGTTATGTGAGTCGAACACATAACACTTCACCTTTCATGGGCCTAGAGGAATACATTGTGCACAAAGGATGCTTATGGTGGGTTGCCGGAGTGATAGAAAGCTGAACCCCAGTTCGCAGACTTTCGCACAAGGGATTTATGGATCCTTGATCGTAATGCTGTGGTTAGGCTTATGCCTTAATTACTACCTTGTATTTGCGGATGCTTGCAAGGTGTGTAATCATAAGAGTACACTTATCTTAGTGTAGAAGGTGTACTAGCATTGATCCACCCACCGACACTTATCAACACGATCCATATTACTTGGCGGAGTATGGTGAAAGTGACTTGACTATCTCTCCTGTGTTTTCTCGAGAACGCTTTAGCTTTTATAAGTTCAGTTACTAGGCTTATCCTTGTTAAAGGATTGGGCCAATTGCTACTCCTCAGTTACCCCTTTTACTTTACCTGTCTTTTACTTTTCTGTTTCTTAAACCAAAAACCCCTAAATATTTACCTTTGAGTGTTTGCAGCCCTTTCCTTATCCAGTGTCACTTATCAACACCTTCTGCTCCCTGTGGGATCAATACTCTTATTTATCGAAAAGCTACAATTGATCCCCTAGACTTGTGGGTTATCAAGAATCGTTTATTGGCGCGGTTAACAGGGAAGGCAACCCAAACCTATTAACTTCTCCGCCATCACGTAGCTTTTCTGGCGCCGTTGCCGGGGAGTGTAGCGCTATTGGTAATTGAAGCCGGTAAGGGAACTTTTATTTTCTGTTTTTACTTTCAGTCCTTATGGACTCTTCTG